>JASJET010000095.1:0-4800000 GCA_034092305.1 Diaprepes abbreviatus
AAACATATATATATATATATATATATATATATATATATATATATATATATATATATATATATATATATATATATATATATATATATATATATATATATGTATGAAGTAAAATGCGAACAGTAAATGCAAACTCCTCTCCATCATATCCTTTCTGTGTTAGAAGTTGCACAGTTAGAATAAATTGTTATAAAACTCAATTTACCCTATTCCACCATCATCAAGATGATGGCCCACCTGTACCACCATACCGAGAAGAAAGTCAAAACTTACCCTACCCGCCACAGTGATACGGCAGAGGTACATGTTTCGTCTCTACTAGACTCATCAGGGTACCGACATGCACCTGGCTGTGCAAAGGACACTTCTAACACAGAAAGGATATGATGGAGAGGAGTTTGCATTTACTGTTCGCATTTTACTTCATTCATACCCGGAGCTGCATATAGTTGTACGTATGTTGAATGTGATTTCAGCACTACAACGGCATAATGTGGATATATCCACTGCTATTGCATCTCACACGGAGGAATCCGTGAAAGCCGCATAAACATATATACGCCATCCGGCGGGAGGTCGGCGAAGCCGCGTTCAGTATTTGCATGCTTCCTTCCGAACTGTCCTTTGCACAGCCAGGTGCATGTCGGTACCCTGATGAGTCTAGTAGAGACGAAACATGTACCTCTGCCGTATCACTGTGGCGGGTAGGGTAAGTTTTGACTTTCTTCTCGGTATGGTGGTACAGGTGGGCCATCATCTTGATGATGGTGGAATAGGGTAAATTGAGTTTTATAACAATTTATTCTAACTGTGCAATTTCTAACACAGAAAGGATATGATGGAGAGGAGTTTGCATTTACTGT
The DNA here is from genome assembly GCA_034092305.1 of Diaprepes abbreviatus. Classification (NCBI taxonomy): domain Eukaryota; kingdom Metazoa; phylum Arthropoda; class Insecta; order Coleoptera; family Curculionidae; genus Diaprepes; species Diaprepes abbreviatus. The sequence goes on from JASJET010000095.1 coordinate 861, forward strand.
TCGCATTTTACTTCATTCATACCCGGAGCTGCATATAGTTGTACGTATGTTGAATGTGATTTCAGCACTACAACGGCATAATGTGGATATATCCACTGCTATTGCATCTCACACGGAGGAATCCGTGAAAGCCGCATAAACATATATACGCCATCCGGCGGGAGGTCGGCGAAGCCGCGTTCAGTATTTGCATGCTTCCTTCCGAACTGTCCTTTGCACAGCCAGGTGCATGTCGGTACCCTGATGAGTCTAGTAGAGACGAAACATGTACCTCTGCCGTATCACTGTGGCGGGTAGGGTAAGTTTTGACTTTCTTCTCGGTATGGTGGTACAGGTGGGCCATCATCTTGATGATGGTGGAATAGGGTAAATTGAGTTTTATAACAATTTATTCTAACTGTGCAACTTCTAACACAGAAAGGATATGATGGAGAGGAGTTTGCATTTACTGTTCGCATTTTACTTCATTCATACCCGGAGCTGCATATAGTTGTACGTATGTTGAATATGATTTCAGCACTACAACGGCATAATGTGGATATATCCACTGCTATTGCATCTCACACGGAGGAATCCGTGAAAGCCGCATAAACATATATATATATATGTATATATATATATATATATATATATATATATATATATATATATATATATATATGTTGTCTGTGGCATAATGTGGTTGTATCCACTGCTATTGCAACTCACACGGAGGAATCCGTGAAAGCCGCATAAACATATATACGCCATCCGGCGGGGGGTCGGCGAAACTGCGTTCAGTATTTGCATGCTTCCTTCCGATCTGTCGTTTGCACAGTCAGGTGCATGTCGGTACCCTGATGAGTCTAGTAGAGACGAAACATGTGCTTCTGCCGTATCACTGTAGCGGGGAGGGTAAGTTTTGACTTTCTTCTCGATGTGCTGGTACAGGTAGGCCATCATCTCGATGGTGGTGTTATTTATTTATTTACATGTACATTACAGAACGATTTTCAAACAGTACATAGATCTTACAAGCTAAATACAAAAACAATACAGATTAATGGCTACCCAGTAATTTTTTTCAATTGTTAAAAATTTATATAAAAAATATTTATATTTAAAAAGTATTCGCAATCGACAAAAGCTCTCGAACCATAATTTGTTCAGTGTACTGACAGCAAATACCTGACTTTGTCGAGTATGTCCACTGGGCACGCTAAAATTATTCTGACCAAAAAGTTCATCAGAATTAATCAAACCATTAACCAGCTTGTACAAAAAGAACACAATAATGTTTTATTCTATGCATTTCTAAACTTGGGAAACCTACTTATACTAAATGAATTGCGTGCGAATTTTACAAATTTTGACTATACTCTCGCAAGTCTATCTATGTGCCACTGATATATAGGTGTCCAAATCCTACAAACATACTCCAAGATACTACGCACTAAACTGTTGTAAAATGATTGAATAGCCCTTGTCTCTTCGATATGTTCACAGTTTCTCTTTATAAAACGCAACAACTTAAAGCTCTTTAGTATAATATTGTCAATATGTATATTAAAACTTAACTTCTTATCGAAGATAACCCCGAGATCAATAAAAAATTGCACACACTCCAAATTGAAATCATTTATATGATAAGAATTTACCACAGGCGAAAAACATTAAAAAATCTCATAAATTTACATTTTGTTTACATTAAGAGTTAAAAAATTATTTTCACACCATCTGACTAGTAAATCTAGCTCTCATTGAATGTATACAGAATTATCTAACAAGGAAACAACTGCAAATAGTTTTAAATAATCAGCATACAAAAGGCAATGACAAAATTTAAAAACAATTATAATATCTTTAATAAACAATAAAAATAAAATTGGACCTAAATGAGACCCTCTGGGGAACTCCATATAATACAAGAATCTCCCTTTATATTTCACCGCACAAATTAACGCACTTCATACACGAAGAAAGATATGAGGCTATCCATTTTAAATATGGATAACACAAACCGAGACACACGAGCCTGTATACCAGTAACTTGTGACAAACACTATCAAAGGTTTCAGCAGTCAAATTCGTGTATATAGAATCAACTTGATATCCAGCCTCCACACCTTGAATCAAAAAATCTTGATAAACAGCTAAATTGGTAACCATTAACTTTGGAAAAAAATTATGTTGTTCTGGACCTATGTACGTTTGAAAAGCATTGAACAATTCATCAGTTATTAACGACTCGATATCTTTCCCATAATACACAGCAATAATATACCCGATAGGGATGAAAATAGGGAACAAGGGACTCTTTATTTAAAATCTCCATTCCGTAATGTGTCGGTAGGATATTACCTACAGAACTTGATACCGGACTGTAAACCATGAACAATCAAAAAAAACATCCAAATTCCACGGGATGGTAGGAAATTAATAAAGATACATAATTTCACAGTTTATGCATTTAGAAAAGTCGTCTTTTCTCTTTGAAATCGTTAAGAAAGAAACATATAGTTCATTATTATTATACATTTGTATTAGTTTCGACCTCTTTTTGCCATCTATTTCAATAACCAAAGATATCTAACAACTTATTCAGGGAAGAAGATTCACTACCTCCTGAGTATGGCGGTCAAGAAGCCTTTGTGATTCATCTTGACTGTATTCCATTATGATTAGTTAGTACTGGCTGCGCCTTGGTTATGTCAGTTAGGGGGCATTACTTGGTGGCTATTGTAAAGGCCCGCTACGCTCGCTTCTGTGTTGTCTTGGTTAAGTACAATTAGCGTCCTGAGTTTGTTGATTAGGCAGCTTAGTGTTGTAGTTATAAAAGAGTTTCGCTCTCTTATCTTGTTTGTTTCTCTACTGTCTGATATTTACTGAACATGTTTCCTATCCTCTAATATATATTGAGCACGTTTTTAATCTTTTGATACCTACTGCACATGTCATAGAAACCCTGACATCTATAGCGCATTTCACTGAATTTTTTACACCTACTGTGAACGTCCTTGATCCCCGGTGCACTGGTGGATTGTACCTGTCCTCGAACACACCAATATCATAGGCATAATAGCGAGATATTGGAGATAAATGGTGATACCATAAAAAGACTGTAATTTTAACAGAGCTAAGTCAGCCAGAATATCTTCTCTGGTTAACAGAAGTGTCCAAAATTGACCATAGTTTAGGAGCCTGAATATACACAGCTATCCCCTGGCTCAATATAAGTATTTGACATCACTGAGGTCACTGTTCATGGGTGAAAATCCTGGTGGATAAATCATCAACACCAGAACCACTGGTACACTGGTAATACATTGGAGGCTAGAAACTGATAACCAGCCTCTGCAGCTTCAGGGAAAATCGACACATATTAGGCATTTAAAATAAAGAACCAATACATGAAATATGTGACGAAGACGACGAAACAATCTCGCACAATCTCTTCAAATGCAAATCTCGAATCCATAAAAGGAATCATTAAGGATCTTCAAGGTCTATTGCCAGAAAACAAACTAGTGAATAGGCTCGTAAACCTGATTAATTAAAAGAACGGGTTCATATAAAATAGGCACAATAGGAAACACAATAAGTCTCTAAGTTGCAGTGAAGGGGTTTCACAATCAGCCTGATGTATCGCTCAATCAAATAATCAAATGTCTGGGCATACAATTTACATAATTTCCTCTTCTTCCTTGACACCTACTCCTCATGTCCTCGATTCTTTGATATATAATGCATTGGTACTTAGTGCACCCGTACCTAATCCTCTAAACTCTACTGGGCACTTTCCGAACCCTCTGACACTTACTCCAAACGTCCCGACCCTCCTACATTTTCTTAAGAGGATCACTCTGAAGATCACTTCTATGAGACTACTCAAGGTCAAAGTCAAGATCGCTATTGGACATCCTTTATCTTGGAATAGCCCCTAAGGTGACTCTCAAGGTCAAAGTAGATGTCGTTGTTGAGTCCATTTTTATTTTCAACAAAAAATAGCTGGACCCTCCACTGACTTTTAAAGTGACATACAGAACACACGAATAGTCCAACTTCAAACGACTGTATCTTTTAAACCTGAATGTTTAAAACGTAGCGCCCATTGAACTACTCACCGAAATCAAGTGTCAAAGAGTTTGAACTAGAGCTATATCTCATAAGAAAAGCGCTGGGTCTTTCATGAGATTATATATGGAGTTTGAAAATATATCATACAAATTTGTTATTCTACGTTTTGTTCGTAGAAAATGTATTATCAAGAAATGTTTTTAAAAATACTCTTATCGTGGCTCTGCTTTTTGTTCTGTATGGCTCAAAATACGTTTGTAAGAAAATCGAGATTGTATAAAGGTCAGAAATTAGTCCTAACATACAAACCGGCACCTTTAAGGAACTATGTAGTGATGCTAAAAAATTTAGCTTTATTCATACGAAAATCTTAATAAAAATTTTTAAATTCAACTCTACTAAATCACTGAAATTTGAGCTCAAAACACTTTCCTTATAAGTTTTTCAGTCACCACAACTTCTCTCCAAAAAATCAGTATAAAAAGAAAAATTAAGGCCTATTGTTTTGCATTTTAGGGTGTCTTTTCTTAACGGACTGTCAATACCGATGGACTCTTATTTTTTCGATAAGCTATTTAGTTGGCTACAGCAGGTTTCCGATTTTTTGAAGAGTTACCGAAGTGGAAAAATAAATGGGACGAAGGGAAAAGCGATAATTTTTGACAAGTAAAATAATGAAAATAACAGCCTTTTTATACAAGGATGAGAGAAATCTAAATTAAACGAAATATATTTTATAAAGGAGTCCGTAATAATATTGCAAAAGTTATTTTATTTAAAAAATAAGCCAGTTACAATAGTATGATATCAATTCAACAACAACGACAACTCCAAATTTTGGTTAATTTTTCATTTCTTATGTATATTTTTCTAATCTGATTTTTTAACTAACATTAATTTTTAAGATTATACTGTATTTTCTTAATATTAATAATTTGTTTACTTAAGTCATTTCGGAGTAAAGCAAAACGTTGTTTTTTTTCTTGTCCTTTAGATGAATTAAAGTATTGGTTTTTTTGTCTATTGAAAGTAAATCTATTTCTAACTATTCGTTTTTTTAATCATCTCTTTATCTGCTTACTATATGACCCTTATCATGTTACAGTAAGTTCTGAACAGTACCACTACACAGGATGTCTGGTAAGAACCTCCTAATTTCTCGAGAGCATACAGAAGAGTTCAAAATAACCGTACTTTACTCTGGAAAAAAAATTCCTAAAGTAGTCTAAAAATACGAAATTACCGAAATATCGTAAATGTTACCAAAAATTTAGAAATTACAAGAAATGAAACAATTTATTCTCTACAAATTTTTTGATTATTTAGGTAGAGGTGTCACTCAATATGTTTTATATCAAAAATACTTCCTGTAGATTAGAAGTTTTACTACCAGGATGGCCAAGCATTGGCTAACACATTTTCAGGGCTTTCAGAACATGTTCTAAAGTAAGCACGACATGACTTTACTTTTTAATTAAAATTATTGAAGATTGGATTTAGTTATCTTCACGCAGCTGAATTTCTGTGAAAGAAGGCTAAATTTCTGTGAAGGAAGTGACATAATAGATAATTAAACAAAGTTCTAGGGAGACATATTGCTTATAAGACAGCTTTGGATAATTTAGAACGATTCAAAATCTTCGGAAAAGTGAATTTTTCAAAGTCTTTTACTGTTGAATATTGAATGGAGAGAAACAATTTGAATTTATGCAACGCTATTCATACGTTTAAATGTAGAAAAAAGTAAGACGCCTTTCAACAGCAGCATGTTTAGTGGTTTGATACACGTATTTTTGAAATTTTTTCCTTGTATACTCTCACCCACTCCCTACCATTATTGAGCAATAACCGTGAACTCAGACGCGGATCCAGGGGGGCGGTGGGGACGATCACCCCCCCCCCCCAAGAGCTTTGAGTTCAGGAAAATAGACTCAATTTTGCCTCTTATACTATAGTTTATTCAAGAACTAGAGAGAGTAATAAATCATTTTTTACCCTTTTTTTCTTCGCAAACTACCTGTGTTCTTTAGTCCGGTGTCTTTCAAATTTTTCAAAATCCGTTAGACACATATATTTTTCATAGAAATGTGTTAGAAATTTTATAATCAAAAATACCGGTCTATAATAATGGACTATTTGGGTTGGATAACAATAGATATTTGAATGTGTGAAGTGTTAAAAAGGATTTTAATCTTGTCATGGGCATCGGATGGAGGTTTATTATCACTAAGTATTAATGGCAAAGAATATTATTTCGGTAATAAACTCAAAATAAAAAATTTTTATAATATTATTTTATTTCTTATGATTTCTTAATAATTCACATACATTAGAAAATATAAACAATTTTGACATATTTAACACAAATCAAAACTGTATTTTTATTATTTTTAATTTTGGCAAAGAAATTTTTTTAGGCACATTCAGACTAAAACGTAGCCTTTTTCTCTCAAAAAATTCTAAGTTATAATTTAAATACTTACTAAATACCCATTGTCAAAAATACAAGAAGTTAACCATATATAAAAAAATAAATTCGTCCATATAATATTAAATTTTTTTTGGGGCTATCGGTCATTTTATTATTAATTAAAAACATTTGTAGGACATTTAACGTTTCAGTTTATTTATTTCATCTGCAGAATTACAATTAAACACTAAAAAGGGCATCAAATATAATTAATTTTTATATATTACAGAAAATTTAAATAATAAATTGTGTTTATGCTGGTAAACATTACGTATTTAATTCGTAATCAAAGTTAGTGAAGCTATCTTCGCTCAAATTAATTATAATTGGTTTCTCTATCTCACCGATCATGAGATCGAGTTGTTTCTACATTTTCTTTTATTCTTTTATTATATGGACTTTTTCCAATTTTCTGCAGTAATTTTATTTTAAAAAATCTTTCAAAAGTTCAGATAAATTGCTAATTTTGTAAGTTGTGTTATTTCTAGGAACTGTTCCTTTTACTTGAGAGAGATATTTCCTCCTCCAACGGACATTTTCCGGACGATCGATAAGAACCGATTTCCTGTCTGGTTTTTCCCAACAAAAATTACGTTCTCTGAGCAATTTTCAGAGCTCAGTTCTTTTAATTTTAGGTAAATCCCGATCTTCATTGATTTTAGTCAGAATTTTGTCGACGGTTGGGATCTGCTTCTCATAATAAAATGTATGTACAACTCTTTTTATTACAGTTTTCATCTCTTCTTCCAACGAGGGTTTTCGTCTGCCTGTGATCGAATGTGGCATGAGAGTACTAATAATTTCAGTCGTTTTTTTCTCCTTCAGTATTCGGTACATAATCCAACTCCTGTCATGTTGGAACACATCTCAACAGAGCTTTTAACATTATTATCTAGATATTGAGATCTTAAGGCATCATAAATATTCACCCTAATAAGTTTTTCGTTGAGGAAAAAATGCTCTAGTTTAACGATTTTGGAATAAATGTAGAGGGGGAAGCCATATCTTTTGGGTATCGCACTAATCTGAAATAATATATAAAAACAAGCACAAACAAAATAAATCACTAAGGACACACCGTAAGGTGTACTTTGCTCACTGACCGAAATCAAATTGATCTATCAGAAATTTTTTTGTTGCAGTAAATTTATAAAACCTTATAATATTTAAATATAATTAGATTTACGGCACTCCTCAGTTACCTGCGGCACTGGAGCAAGTACGTTGGAGGTTTCGGTAACAGTTTTATTACATCTAGGCATGTGTATGCTTGCGATCGCCCCTCCCCTTCCCAAGAGCTTTGAGGAAAATAGACCCGATTCTGCCATACTAGGAATGTGTATGTTGCTCGCATCTTCCCCCCCCCCCCCTATCGGCAACGGTTTCTTTCGTGATCGCCCCCCACCTCTCCAAGAGCTTCAAATTCAGACAAATAGACCCTGCCTTTTATACTAGAAATGGGAATGTTGCTGGTGTCTCCCCCCCCCCCCCGTCGACAACTTGCTTTCGCTTGCCATACTGTACTTTTGTGATATCACCGCCCTCCCCAAAGACAGAGGCTGGATCCGCCCCTGCGTGAACTTATATCATATCGGTCATATTTGCATTACCGTATATACTAGATATGGGCTAGATCCTCATGTTTTAGCGTCAGGAATTTGCGCTAGCATTTTGAATAGACCTTTTAGAGACATCCTGTGTACTGAAGCATCAATCGGCAATCAAAACTAAAATCATTGCTTGGCGTCAGTACGCAACAAGAAATAAAATAATTCCCACATTTCTCACATAAAATACACACCCACAAGAATATCTATTAGGATCAACAATAGCAATAAGAACTATAATATAAATTCTACAATAAACGACATGAATGAAATACCCAAGAAGATTCTGTTTTCGAATTTCGTAACCACCACAATAAATAAATCTGGTGGTAAATTAAAAAAGCCCACCTTGTATTGTTGCTGGTGACAACCCAATTCATATTTTATTTTCAACTAACAAAATTTATGGTTAGATTGTTTGTTATTTTCTGGACATAGCGCAGTGTTGCCTCCTAGTGGATATTTTTCTTTTTGTTTACGGATATTATTTTTCCAATGGGGCCGTTATATTTTAAGTTATGTCCATTCAAAAAGTATTAGAGATCGCTGATTTAAATGACTTGTCTTCGAGGTATTACAAAATTATTTTTTAGGTAAGTTGGGACATTTGTTTTTTAGATTTATGTTGAATTTGACTCATTAAGGTGGAAAAAACCGTAAAACATCAGGTTTTGTAAATCACATGTCGAGGTTTTCTGTATTTTATTTGTACCGTTTCGTGAGAATTGTGTTTTTTTGAAAAATAAACAAACATTGTTAGTTATGCTATACGTAGTTGTTGCAGTAGAGGCAGAATGGGGAAAATTTTATTTTTTAGGTTGGTATCAACAACAAACCTGTACGTCCTAAAATTAGTCTATGGCTTTTCAAATATATCTTATTGTTAGTTCTTTTTTTGTTTAAAAATGAATTAATTGTTTCAATAAATTGCAAATACTAATTCCCAAAGATCCTGCCTACCCTAACGCTTGGATAAGATTGAAAAGTATAATGATTTCCAACTTACAAAGTATAGTTTGTTATTTTCTAATAATTTTGCTGAAAATTATTTCAACAGAACACCAAAATATTCGTTCGTTTGGTAAAAAATATTTTCTACTTGCAGATATTTCATATTATAAATTATTTGCTTTTATTTGAAATAATAAAAAATAATTTTTTATTTACTTGAATTACCAAAAATACCAGTTTTATTGGATATTGTGATAAAATCTTCATAAAATCTTCCTGAATCGTTAGCCGGTACTTCTATAGCAGCGTTTTCTGAGGCCTTAACAATCCTAATCCACACGTCAAGCCTGTTTCTAGGGCAGCGTTAAATTAACTCCCCAGAAAAATAAAATTATTAGGTACTCGTACTAAAGCTATAACTTCCACTAGAAAGAAGAAATTTCTACTATTGCGAAGAAAAATTTCAAATTCACCATATTGAAAAATATTATTGCACATATTGCAGGTTATACTCATAGAAGAGGGTGTAAAATCTAGCTAGTAATACACTAGACTTTTTTTTATAACATCTTATTGACTTAAAAATAAAAATGATCTAAAACATTCATTAAAAGTCACCACATTGGTTTGTTTAAAGTACGAAAAAGATTTAAAAAATTAAATAGGTTATTTGAGTTTTAATTTAATTAAAATTAATGCTATAAAAAGTAATTTTCAAGAGAATTTTTTGTACAGAGATGTTTTTAAACTTTTTTCTTCATAGTTTTCATCAGTCTGTGCTCTATGGTCATAAAATCCTGGTAATTAAAAGTGTTATTCAAAAATATGTAAATATTGGTATAATTTATTTCAATAACAATAAAATGAAATAAAGCCCATAGTATTAGAGATCATGGTGATAAAAATATATTATCTAAAGAACAGTAGTTTGTATAGTATGATTGCCATTATCTATTTTGAATCTTTTATTCATTATGTTTTTTTTTTCAATTTGGTGTAGTTTTTGTTTACTTACTATATACCTATATTAATACTGAGTGACCAAATAAAGAATTAAAGTATTTTGAATTTGAGAGGTTCTGTATTAATCTTAACAGAAGTTTTAATAAAACGCTGTTTTATTAACGTGTTTTTAATCTTCTTGTTTGTAGACTTTAGAGATTCAGGCGTATCTCTAATTCTGTATAATTACTATTATCGTGGGAAACACCCAACTTAAATGCAACATATTTAAGAATTTTTTTAGCCCTAATTGCAATATTTATATACCACAGCTAGCACAGCATTAATCTCTAAAAGAGGCCTTATCAACGATATATACAAAGTTTTTATACAATTAATATCGTTAAAGTCTCTTGTATTCCTCTTCAGAATGCCTAAAATTCTATTTGCCCTATTAAAATACTGAAAAATATGTTCCCTAAATGTGAATTTACAGTCAAACAAGACTCCCAAATGTCTAATAAGATTAACCCTCTCAAAGTGATATGCCCCAGGCAACACATGACTTAACTTACTAAATTGAATGTATTTACACATGTTAGCATTACGATGAATTTTTTTACTTTCACACCATATGTGAAATTTATTTCAATCATCCTGAAATCGGGCACCATACTTGTCAGTCTTAATAGACATAAATATCTTTGTCATCTGTATACAGTACACATTCACAATATAGAAAACAGGCTGACAGATCATTAACATACAAGTTGAAAAATAGTGGTGTAAGATGTACACCCTGTGGCACACAGGGGCGGATCCAGCCTCTCTCTTTGGGGGGGGGGGCGGTGATATCACAAAAGTACAGTATGGCAAGAAAAACAAGTTGTCAACGGGAAGGGGGGGGGGGAGTGCAAGCAGTATACTCATTCCTAATATAAAAGGCAAAATCGTGAAACCAGGGCATTTTTTCCTCAACGAAAAACTTATTACGATGAATATTTATGCTGCCTTAAGATATCAATATCTAGATAATAATGTTAAAAGCTCTGTTAAGATATGTTCCAACATGACAGGAGTTGGAAAATCTACTATGTACTGAATACTGGAGGAGAAAAAACGACTGGAATTGTTAGTACTCCCAAGCCACATTCGATCACAGGCAAACGAAAACCTCGTTGGAAGAAGAGATGAAAACTGCAATTAAAGGGGTTGTATATACATTTTATTATGAGAAGCAGATCCCAACCATCTACAAAATTCTAACTAAAATCATTGAAGATCGCGATTTACCTGAAATTAAAAGAACGGATCTCTGGAAATTGCTCAGAGAACATAATTTTTGCTAGGAGAAACCAGATAGAAAATCTGTTCTTATAAATCGTCCGGAAACTGTCCGTTGGAGACGTAAATATCTCTTTCAAGTAAAAGATAGAGTTGCTAGAAATAACACAATTAATAAAATTAGTAATTTAACTAAACTTTTGAAAGATTTTTTTGAATAAAGTTACTGCGGAAAATTGGGAAAAATCCATATAATAAAAGAATAAAACAAAATGTGAGAACTCGATCTCATAATCGGTGAGATAGAGGAACCAATTATAATTAATTTTAGCCAAGATAGTTTCACTGACTTTGATTAGGAATTAGATACGTAATGTTCACCAGGGTAAACACAATTTATTAGTTAAATTTTTGTTTTTGTTGTATTTTATTGTTTAATATTGTTTATATGTTTTTTTATTTTTTTATATATTTTTATTTTAGTGTATTCCACTCTTTAATTTTATATATATTTAATTCTAATTAGCCGTAAGTTTTTTATTATTTTATTATTGTGTTTGTGTCTTTTTTAAGCGTGTAGAATTAACACGTTTATCCTATTTTTTTGGAGCTATCGTATTTCCATATATAAAAGTAAATTAAATTAAGATATCAGTACAATAGAAATAAAAATAAGTAGGTCTAATTTTAATTACAATATAAAAAGAGTAATTACATTTGAATCCGCTTTTAGTGTTTAATTGTAATTTTGCAGATGATTTAATAAATAAATAAACTGAAACGTCAAATACCCTAAAAATGTTTTTAATTAATAATAAAATGACCGATAGTCCCAAAAATATTTTATTATTATATGGACGAATTTATTTTTTTATATATGTTTAACTTTTTGTATTTTTGACAATGGATATTTTGTAAGTATTTAAATTATAACTTAGAATTTTTTGAGAGAATAATCCTACGTTTTAGTCTATTATTATAGACCGGTATTTTTGATTATAAAATTTCTAACCCATTCCTATGAAAAATATATGTGTTTAACAAATTTTGCTAAAAACACCGGACTAAAGAACACAGGTAGTTTGTGAAGAGAAAAAGGGTAAAAAATGATTTATTAATCTCTCTAGTTCTTGAATAAACTATAGTATAAGAGGAAAAAATCGGGTCCATTTTCCTAAACTCAAAGCTCTTGGGGGGGGGGGGCGATCGCCCCCACCGCCTCCCCCTTGGATCCGCGCCTGGTGGCACACCAGAAGTGACATTGATTTTTGCAGATGTATGCTTGTTAACTCTGACAACCTGAGAGCCATCCTACAGATATGATCCCACCCACTCCAGCAGTGCCCTATCAATTCCAAAGTCCCTCTGCTTGTTTAATAGAAGTCAATAATACATCCTGTCAAACGCCTTGGAGATATCAGTGTATATTTAATCCACAGCATACGCTTCCACCAAGGCTCTGACAATGTAGTCATGATATACATGAGCAGATTACTTGAAACAGTGATTTTCACAAAATTTCTTTAATCTTTTAATCACAATTTTTACACACATAGGTATAAATATGAGCACAAACTAAATTGGCACAATTATAAACCATTAGAATTAGTATCATACTTTTTTATAAATTTATAAGTAATCAACTCAATTCATATCATTTTCACTAAAAATCTATCTATCTATCATATCTCTTTTACTAAAAATTTCCGATAAGAAGTAGTATTTATCCCGACTCTACTAAAGCCGCAATATTGTTACTCCTCTAAGGTCCACCTAGTAGTACAGTTTTTATTAACATTATTAAAAGATCATGACGTCTCCTTTTGTTTCTGTCTAATTATTTAAAATTCATCTTGGGGATTTTATTGCATTTAACCATTGAAAAACATTGTTAATTAGAGTTGTATTCGGAATTTTGTGTTTTCAACGAAATTTTTTATATGTTTCTAGAAATTTAATTACCTCGAAAGTGTATGAAATTTAAGAAGTTGTGGAAAACATCCTCTGACATCAAATAGAGGAAATAAAATTAACAGAGTGAAGCATTGCGGCATGTTCAAAAATACAACAATATTTTTTCCATTTTTGTAAAATATTTAAAGTAATTTTAAATACCGTACTAAGGCCGCCGTTCTTTAATCCTATATTTAGTCGTCTTAAAAGACAGTAAGTAAAAAAGTATTTATTATATATAATTGATGAATAAGCAATTATTAAATTGAAAAATAATGTTAAATTTATATAGAATAGAGATTTAATTCACACATTTAATTTCTAGAACCTCATCAGTTAGTTACTTTTGATGTCTTCAGAGATAAATTAGATACTTTCTAAGATATCATTGGCAACACTGATGCGGTATTTTAACTCCAAATTTATATTGCACTTTCCTAACTAATATATTACTGAAATAAATAAAAAGTTTGGAGGTTAATAAAACCATTTATTAGATGAAAAAAAAAGTGTAATAAAGATTTAATTATTTAGTTATTGGTCGGCTTTTGACGCTCGTAAATTACACTGATTGAGATGACGCCTTAAATTTTATGGACGTTTAGAAGTTTACAGTTATTTTTAGGATATTCCTTAAATTACACAATTGTTTATAGTTTTATTACACTAACCTGGCTATTAACCTTTTAGAACATATGCATGTGTCATCTTTTAAGGTCGCACCACTCTAAGTGACAATCATGTGAATATAGTGGTATATATACTATTAAAGTATTTACAGTGCTTTTGGTTGGGAGATTTTTACCATAATGAAGTTAATTGAGCAAAGAATTTTTATTAAATTTTGTGTTTCCAGAAAATTAGCTTAGAGATTTTGAATAAAGCGTATCAAAAGTTAAGTCACATTCACTAAAGGTTGTGTGTTTTAATCTCTCTGCAATAGATTTACCGTAGAAATATTTCAGAAAAGCGTTCGTGTAGATATTCTTTATAACATGCTGGAAACCGAATAAAAACATCTCATTGCCATAAAAACTAATGCGCACTCGTCAATAATTTGTATACCAATATTTAGCCTCCTTCCATAAACCGATCAAAAAGATATTGGTAGTACTTTCTAAAATATACTAAAACCCACGTCTCAATAATTCATTTCTATCGAAAGTTATAGGCAAATCAAGTCGATTAAAAAGTCTTTCCAATTTTCCACAATCCTGTAATAAACATATCTAGGAATTACTTTTATTGAATCACTCCTAGCAGTACTCTCTACCATATACTCAAAATCATATCTAAATAACTGACTTCTATTAAAAGTTATATGCAAACGAAATAGATTAAATTGTTCGCTGACAAACAAATATTTTTAGTTTTCAGTCTCCTTGTAATAAACCTATCTTGGAAATATCTTATGGAACCACTCCTAGTAGCGTTCTCTACAATATACTGAAGATCATATCTCAATAACTTCCATCAAAAGTTATATGTAAATGAAACAGATTAAAAATTAACTAACCAACAAATATTTTATGTTTTCCAGTCCCTTGCAATAAACCTATCTTGAGAATAGTTTAATGGAACCAGGCTTTACAGTACTCTTACAATAAACTGAAAATCGCATCTGCATAATTAACTTTTATCAAAAATTATATGCAAATTAAATAGATTAAAAAATTCACTAACCAACAAATTTTTTGAATTTTCCACCCTCTTGTAATAAATTTATCTTGGGAATATTTTTATGGAATCACTCCTAGTAGTACTTTCCACAATATGCTGTCAATCACATTTAAATAACTGACTTCTACAAAAAGTTATATGTAAACGAAATAGAATAAAAAATTTCCTAACCAAGAATCTTTTCAGTTTTCCACCCACTTCCAATAAATTTGTCTCGGAAATAGTTTTATAGAAGCACTTCAAGAACCACTGCCCGACACATGTTTAAAATAACATCTAAATAATTGACTTCTATCAAAAGTTATTTGAAAATGAGGTAATAATCTCACTTACCGACAAATATTTGCAATAAACCTATCTTGAACACATTTTTATGGAATCGCTCCTAGTAATATTTTCTATAAAATAGTGAAAATCTAAATCATCTAAATAACCGATTTCCATCAAAAGTTTATGCAAATGAAATAAAAAAATTCCCTAACAAATAAAACTTTTCTATTTTTCACCCACTTGTAATAAACCTGTCTTGTATATAGTTTTATGGAATCACGTCTAGTATTATTCTCAACAATCTAAATATTTCGAATCTAAAACATATACGCAAACAATAAAGTTCAGATTCGCACTAACGGTAAATTATCTACACCCATACCAGTGAACAGCGGTATTAGACAGGGAGACTCGCTTAGTCCTTTGTTGTTTAACATGATAATGGACGAAATAATAAAGGAGGTGCGACTTGGTAGAGGATATAAAATGGGTGATACAGAAATAAAAATTCTCTATTACGCTAATGACGCTGTGATATGTGCCGAAAATGAAGACGACCTCCAGAGATTGTTAAATACCTTTAATCTTACGGGAAGAAAATATAATATGATTATCTCAGCCGAAAAACTTAATGTATGACAACCTCAAAAGAACCCCTCCGATGCAAACTAGAACTAGACGGTCGAATAATACAACAAGAAATGAGTTTCAAATATCTAGGAATCGACATAACTAGTTATGGTAACATCGAAGATGAAGTAAGAGGGCAGGTGGCCAAAGCAAATAAAGTGGCGGGTTGTCTCAATGACGTGATCTGGCGAAACAAATACTTACAACAAGAAACAAAGGTTCGGATCTACAAAACCACAATTAGACCTATTATGACATACACCTCAGAAAAACGGCCAGATACGACAAAAACCAAACAACTATTGGAGACTACAGAAATGAGAATACTTCGACGAATAACAAGAAAAACGCTACTAGACAGAGAAAGAAGCGATAACATCAGGCAATCATGTAACACAGACTGCATTAATGAGTGGGTCCTACAACGTAAGGCACAATGAATCAAACACATAAGCCGAATGACAGAGGATAAACTGGTAAGGATCGCACGAGATAAATCGCCTAGTGGTACACGCAGTAGAGGTCGACCACGGATAACACAGGATAATTTAAGTCCAGAATGAGGAAAATCGAAGAAGGAACAGGTCAGGGACCTATTATAGAAGGTAGAAGAAGAAGAAGAAGAATCTAAATAATTGACTTTAATCAAGAGTTTTATGCAAATGAAGGAGATTAAAAAGTTTACTAACCAAAAAGTCTTTTTAGCTTTCCATCCCCTTGTAATAAACTTATCTTGGAAATATTTCAATTGAACTATTCGCAATAGTACTCTCAACAATATACCAAAAATTACAATTATATTATAAAACTTAAATAGATTAAAAAAATTCACAAAACATCAAATCTTTTCTGTTTAACATCCTCTTGCAATACGACTATATTGGATGTATTTTAATGGAACCATTTCTAGTAATACTATCTGCAATATACTGAAAATCACATCTAAATAAATGACTTCTATTAAAAATCAGATGCAAACGAAATAGATTAAAATGTTCACTGAAAAATAAATATTTATAATAAACCTATCTTCAATATATTTTTATGGAACCAATTCTAATAATATTCTCTACAATGTACTGAAAATCAAATATAAATAACAGACTTCTATCAAAAGTTATATGCAAATAAAATGGATTCAATAATTCACTAACCTGAACTAATATTTTCTGTTTTTCACCCCCTGGCAATAAACTTATTCTAAAAATATTTTAATCTAACCATTCCTAGTATTTATCTCTACAATATACTGAAATCTAACTAATCTAAATAACTGACTTTTATCAAAAGTTATATACAAATCAATAGATTAGAAAATTAACTAACAAACCAAGCTTTTCTGTTTTTCACTACTTTCCGATAAAGTTATCTTAAAAATAGTTTAAGAAAACTATTTCTAGAAATAATCTCTACAATATACTGAAAATTATATCTAAATAACTAACTTCTATCACAAGTTATATGCACATTAAATATATTAAAAAAATAACTATAAAATGTTTCTTTGTTCTTCCCACTTGCAATAAACTTATCATGGAAATATTTTAATGTTACTATTCCTAGTAGTACTCTCTACAATAAACTGAAAATGACATCTAAATAGCTGACTTATATCAGAAGTTATATGCAAATAAAATGGATTAATAGATTCACTAACCAACAATTCTTCTCTCTTTCCAATCCCTTGCAATAAACTTGTCTTGA
Organism: Diaprepes abbreviatus; assembly: GCA_034092305.1. Lineage (NCBI taxonomy): Eukaryota > Metazoa > Arthropoda > Insecta > Coleoptera > Curculionidae > Diaprepes > Diaprepes abbreviatus. Next base: position 18,408 of record JASJET010000095.1, read on the forward strand.
AAATATTCCATTCCTAGTTGCACTCTCTACAAGATACTGAAAAGCATATCTAACTAGCTGACACAAATTATATGCAAATGAAATGAATTAAATAATTCACTAACAATTAATCTTTTCTGTTTTCCATCCTCTTACAATGAACCTATCCTGGAAATATTTTAATTTAACCATTCCTAATAGTACTCTCTACAATATACTGAAAATCGCATCTAAACAACTGATTTATATCAAAAGTTATATGCAAATTAATAGATTAGAAAATTCATTGACCAATAAAGCTTTCCTGTTTTCACCCCCTTGCAATAAATGTATTTTAAAATATTTTAAAGGAACCATACCTAGAAGTATTCTCTACAATACACCTAAAATCACATGTAAATAACTGACCTATCACAAATTCAATGCACATTAAATATAGTAAAAAATTGACTAACCCAAAAATTTGTTCTATGTTTCACACCCTTGCAATAAACTTATCTTGGAAATGTTTTAATAGAACTATTCCTGGTAGTACCCTCTGCAATAAATTAAAAATCACATCTAAGCAGCTGACTTCTATCAGAAATTATATGCAAATAAAATAGATTAATAGATTCACTAACCAACAAATCTCTGTTTTCCACTCCCTTGGAATAGACTTATCTTGGAAAAATTTTAAAGGAAATATTCCCAGTGGTACTTTCTAGAATATACTGAAAATCACATGCAACTAACTGACTTCTATCACAAGTCATATGCACTTTAAATAAATTAAAACATTCACTAACCAATAAATCTTTTCGGTGTTCCACCTCGTTGCAGTAAGCTTATCATGGAAATTTCTATTAATAATCTCCACCATATACTGAAAATCACACCTAAATAACTGACTTCTATCACAGGTTATATGCACACTAAATAAAATATTCACTAACCAACAAAATTTTTCAGCTTTCCACCCCCTTGCAATAAATCTAGCTTCGAAATATTTTTATGGCACCACTCTTAGTAGTACTCTCAACAATATACTGGAAATCACATCTAAATAACTTACCAAAAAATATTTTCAGTTTTTTACCTCCTTGCATAAAACAAAGAAGATAAGATGAACGAAAAATGTACCTTCTTCATGGTCAGATACCTTAACAGACGCATAAATAAGGTAGAGGAAATACTAATCATCCTATTAACAGGCGCGGACCCAAGGGGGGGAGCGATGGGGGCGATCGCCCCCTCCAAGAGCTTTAAGTTCAGGCAAATAGACCCAATTTTGCCTCTTATACTATAGTTTATTTCAGAACTAGAGAGAGTAGTAAATCATTTTTTACCCTTTGTTTTCTTCGCAAACTATATGTGTTCTTTAGTTCGGTGTTTTTGGCAAAATCTGTTAGACACATATATTTTTCATAGGAATGGGTTAGAAATTTTATAATTAAAAATACCGGTCTATAATAATGGACTATTTGGGTTGAATAACAATAGATATTTGGATGTGTGAAGTATTAAAAAGTATTTTAATCTTTGTCATAGGCGTCGGAAGGAGGTTTATTTTATCACTAAGTATTTATGGCATAGAATATTATTTCGGTAATAAACTTAAAATAAAAACTTTTTATAATACTGTATATTTCTTATGATTTCTTAATAATTCACTTACATTAAAAGATATAGAAAATGTTGACATATTTAACATAAATCACAACTGTATTTTATCTTTAATTTGAGCATAGGAACCGTTTTAGGCACATCGCACTAAAACTCTCAAAAAATTCTAAATTGTAATTTAAATACTGACAAAACACCCATTGTCAAAAATTAAATCTATATAAAAAAAAATAAATTCGTCCATATAATATTAAACCATTTTTTGGGCTATCGGTCATTTTATTATTAATTAAAAACGTTTTTAGACATTTGACGTTTCAGTTTATTTATTTCTTAATCCATCTGCAGAATTACAATTAAACACTGAAAATGGATTCAAATGTAATTAATTTGTATATGTTACAGAAAATTTAAATAATAAATTGTGTTTACGCTGGTAAACAATAGGTATCTAATTCGTAACCAAAGTCAGTGAAGTTATCTTCGCTCAGATTAATTATAATTGGTTCCTTTATCTCACCGATCATGAGATCGACTTTCCACATTTTCTTTTATTCTTTTGTTATATGGATTTTTCCCCATTTTCTGCAATAACTTTATTAAAAAAAACTTTCAAAAGTTCAGTTAAATTACTAATTTTGTAAGTTGTGTTATTTCTAGCAACTCTACCTTTTACTTGAAAGAGATATTTCCTTCTCCAATGGACATTTTCTGGACGATCTATAAGAACGGATTTCCTATCTGATTTTTCCCAACAAAAATTAAGTTCTCTGAGCAATTTCCAGAGCTCAGTTCTTTAAATTTCAGGTAAATACCAATCTTAATTGATTTTAGTTAGAATTTTGTCGACGGTTTGGATCTGCTTCTCATAATGATGTAAATGATTTACAACTCCTTTTATTGCAGTTACATCTCTTCTTCTAACGAGGTTTTTCGTCTACCTGTGATCGAATGTGGCTTGGGAGTACTAATAATTCCAGTCATTTTTTTCTCTTTCAGTATTCGGCACACTAATCTCAAATAATATATAAAAACAAGCACAAACAAGATAAATCACTAAGGACACACTGTAAGGTGTACTTTTCTCACTGACAGCAATTAAATTGAACTATCAGAAATTTTATTGTTGTGGTAAATTTATAAAAGCTTATAATATTTAAACCTAATTAGATTTACGGCAGTCGTCAGTTACTTGCGGCATTGGACCAAGTACGCTGGAGGTTTCGGTAACAGTTTTATTACTCTCTCTAGTTCTTGAATAGAGTATAGGAATGTATATGCTCGCGATTGCCCCTTTGAGTTCAAGAAAATAGACCTGATTCTGCCTCTTATACTAGAAATGTGTATGCTACTCGCATCCTCCCCCTGTCGGCAACTTGTTTTTTCTTGTGATCGCCTCTCCCATCTCCAAGAGCTTCAAATTCAAAAAAATAAACCCGACTCTGCCTCTTACACTAGAAATGGGAATGTTGCTGGTGTTTCTCCCCCCTTCCCCGTCGACAACTTGGTTTCGTTTGCCATACTGTACTTTTCTGATGTAAACGCCCCCCCCCCCAAGGGAGAGGCTGGATCCACCCTTGCATATATATATATATATATATATATATATATATATATATATATATATATATATGTATATGAGTATTTTTTTCAGGTGGTGGTCTCTAATTCCTTTTTAAATATTAAAAAGAAAAAATCTTGAAAACTTACCGTAAAATTGAGTTGCAATAAAGCTATATTTTCATATAAATTACAATGGACTTGAAAAAAACTATTGTCTTTTTACCAACTTTATGCAGAATCCTTTTAACAGCGCTCTACACAAGACATTTTCCTATATATAATCTTTGAAAGAAGGATCTGATAAGTTATTTAGAAGAAAAAATGCAGTATTGTTTATCGACTAAATAATCTTGCATATAATTTATATAATAGGCCCTTTAATGTATATTTGCAAGTCTAATTTTAGTAATATGTCTGTTCTAATGACACATATAAAAAGACAGGAGATTTATTTCTGAAATTAAATATAACTATCGAACATAATTTATTATTGTATACTGACTTATATGGCGTCAATTTATTGCCCTGAGCAGTAATGTCTAAAAATTGTCATAAGTACTGGTCTTACCGAAAATTAATGGGCATGGAATAATCTGATTTGCATTAATTTAGGTTAAACCATGTTACGAGAGATTTATTCATGTACAGGGTCTTCTTCATATATTATATAAATGTGGTAAACTATCCAGATCATGGACTAACTTTAAAACTTATTGAAGTTTACCATACACATTTTTAATAGACAAGAGTTAAGGCCAACCTAGCTCACGAACAATAAGCTTAAATTTAAATTATCTTTTTGATGCGACTACTCCATACAGAGTGTCTCTGAAAGGTCTATACGAAACATTAGTGCAAATTCCTTATTAGATATTGATTTCTCATCCTAAAAAATCTCAAAGTATCAAAAAGTCCAATTAAGCAGGATCAATATTTACAAAAAAATTATAGCTCAGAAATTATAAATTTTTGGACTAAGGTGCTAAAGCCTCGTATTTTATCCTCAGGAATTTGTTCTAATATTTTACGTAGATCTTTTAGAGATACCCTATATATAAAATAACTTTTTCACACATATATTTCAGTCTTAAGAACACATTAAAATAAAATTTTTATACAAAAATTGAACCGACTGCTAAAAGTGCTCCAAAAAGTGAAAGATCGCTTTATATGAAATTGAAATTTTTGAAGTCGGCGCCAAACAAAATGTGATTCGCATAAACAGACTAAAAATACTTTATTTGTAATTGCTTCCTTACCATAATTTGTATATTGTTACGAACTTTATAGCGTAGTACATTTTATAGTATTAGTTTGTATTTGTAGTTTGTAGGATTTTAGGTATATTTTCTTATGTAACGAACTTTGTAGGGTTTTAAATTTCGTAGCATTAATTTGTGTTTGTAGTTTGTAGGGTATTAGGTATATTATTTAATGTAACGAACTTTGTAGCGTTTTATATTTCATACTACTAGTTTGTGTTTGTAGTTCGTAGGGTTTTAGGTCTATTTTCTACGAATCCATCATATTTAATTAATTTTACCTTTGTTAATTTCTTCAGGAGACGTCTATGAATGAAGGTCTGGAACTTTTTAGAGAATTCTATTTCCTTCTTTTTAACATGGAACGCCTATGATAGAAGGTCTAGAAATCGCCGGATTATTCCTTTTTCGTAGTTTGATTACACCATATAGTATGGAAATCCTTCTAGAGAATTAAGGACTCGTCCGGAATCGACCAAAAGAGTATATAAAGGGTCCAGATCGACTTTTGTTGTCAGTTTAGTTTGAGAGTTCGTCGACGCAACTTGAAATTGTTTGACAAGTGTCAAAAGTAAGGTTGATAATAAAAATATTTTGAAATAATAGTGTGTTCAATAATACAGTGTGTGTTCGAAGATCGGTCGTCCGGAACAAGTTGGTGTCAGAAGTAGGATCAAATCCAGAAGCGGTTAGTTCAGGTTAGAAAATTAGAAAAAAAGTAAAATGAAATTATATTTCAGTGGAAACTAAGAAACAAAAAGCAAAAATGGAAGAGCAACTTCAAAGTAGTTTAAATCAGATATTGACGATAATGCAGGACATGAAAACAAATCAAGAAGGTATGATGAAAAATTTAGATGATATGAAACAAGAATTAAAGACAAGCCAAGATGATATGAAACAAGAATTACAGACAAGCCAAAAGGTATGATGAAAAATCTAGACGATATGAAACAGGAATTAAAGGCAAGTCAAGAAGAGATGAAGCAAGAGTTAAAGACAAGCCAAGATGATATAAAACAAGAACTAAAAATAAGCCTGGAGGACAGGAACTTAAGACAAGTCAGGAAGACATGAAACAAGAACTGAAAGAAGACATTAAAAAAATCAAGACGATATGAAGCGTATAGAACAAGAAATGCAACAGGAACTTAAGACAAGTCAAAAAGATATGAAGCGCATAGAACAAGAAATGCAACAGAAGAATAACAAAATTATAGAAGACGTACATGGCGAAGTACCACATGAGGTGATAAGAATCCACAAACAGATGCAACAGTTACATTTGCAAATGGAGAACGTAGCCAGTACAGGTATAATAAAGGTAGGTGGTGTTCCTGCAACAAGTGTGATGAAGTCACCTACCTTCGACGACAAAGTACCTTGGCTTACCTATGTCCGTCAATTCGAGGCCGTCACCACCAGCAATAATTGGAGTTCACCTGAGAAGGCACGTGCTCTTGTTCTAGCACTACGAGGTGAAGCTATGGAGGTGCTACGTAACATTCTTGAAGAAAAACAGAATGATTACGAGTTCATTGTTACTTTTCTGGAGATGCGTTATGGGGAAGCCCACCTCCAAGAAATTTATAAGGCCTAACTCTAGGGAAGAAGACAACGAGTCTGCAAGAGTATGAGGCGGACATCATGAGGCTAATAAATTTGACCTACCCAACATGTCCGGTAGAAATAAAGCAAGAGTTAGCAGTAAATAGTTTTATCGAAGGTTTACGCGATCCAGAGACAAGCCAAACTGTAAGAATGGCCAGACTGAAGAAATTTTCCGAGGCTCTTGCTTATGCCTTCCAGATCGAGATAGCCAAACAAACATCAAGGAACCAAGAACGAATCATAAGAAGAGCCAATGTTTCCCGGGATTATCGTAAGATCAATGAGAAAACTTTCATGAGGCAAGATAACAAAAATACAACCTTTCGTAGCAGAAACAGAATTCATTGTTGAAAGTATGGTCAAGAGGTGCATCTACAAAGCCAGTGTACTTGCAATATTGTTCCTGACAGAGGCCTTGATAGCTATTGGCTTCATATTGCTAATATAGGTGATGATGTTGGAAGAAGCGACTTGGAGAAAGTCTTTGCTTCTTATGGTGAACTTAAAGAAGTCTGGTTAAGTAATAGTATTCCCTGTTTTGGATTTGCTGTTTACAAAGATAAAAAAATGCTGCAGTTGCTGTCAAGGCTTGCGATGGAGTTGAAGAACGCAGTTGTCGCATTAGAGTAACTTATGCCAGACCGAGAAAAAGGGGTCAGGGTCGCCGGTTCTATTCGAATACCATGTGTTGTTACCAGTACGGAAACAACGACCACTTTTACAGAGAATGCCCAGAAATTACTATTGGTGGAGACGATAAAACAAAGGACCATTCCGGAAGACATAGAAGAAGTACTCGCGGCGACCGAGAGAAGAATGTTCTACAGGTCATCCTCGAGAAGGTACATTGCGAGGGACCGCGACGGTGAAAGAGACTCCGGAAGAAGAACGTCTTCCAGGCCGTTCTTGGAAAGGTACAGAGAGGACTACAAATAGGAAATAACAGAATGAAGACCCGCTAATGAGCTCAAAGCCAATACTCGTGGATTCATGGTTGGTGAAAGAGTTTGATTGTACAATCGGAAAAGAACCAAAGGGCGTTCACCAAAACTTCAAAAGTCATGGGAAGGTTCGTACAACGTAGTTACTCGACTAAACGATCTGGTGTACCGAATTCAGAAAAGCCCTCATGCGACGATGAAAGTCGTGCATCTGGACAGATTGGCCCATTATCAAGATTAAGAAGATTGATCGGGAATTAAGGCTTGGAAGGGGGTAATGTTACGAACAGCTCCGTATATGAATGAAGTAAAATGCGAACAGTAAATGCAAACTTCGTTCTAACCATATCCTTTCCGTGTTAGAAGTTGCATAGTTGGAAGAAATTGCTAAACACAATTTATCGTATTCCACCACCATCGAGATGATGGCCTACCTGTACCACAATACCGAGAAGAAAGTCAAAACATACCCTCCCCACCACAGTGACACGGCAGAGGTACATGTTTTGTTTCTACTAGACTCATCAGGGTACCGACATGCACCTGACTGTGCAAGGAACAGATCGGAAGGAAGCATGCAAATACTGAACGCGGCTTTGCTGCGTTATATATATATATATATATATATATATATATATATATATATATATATATATATATATATATATATATATATATATATATATATATATATATGTATATATATACGGTCAAATACCAAAAGACTGGCTACTGTCGACATTCATCCCGATTCCCAAAAAAAAACGAACGCAAGTGCTCCGATTATAGAATAATCAGCTTGATGAGCCACGCTTTAAAAGCTTTTCTTAACATCATTCAAGCACGAATATATAGAAAACTCAATGAAAACGTAAATGACACGCAGTTTGGCTTCAGACAGGGACTTGGCACTAGAGAGGCCTTGTTCTCCATACAGGTTCTGATCCAAAGAGCACGTGACATCAATGCCGACGTCTTTGCATGCTTCATAGATTTTGAAAAGGCATTTGACAAAGTGCAGCACAGTAAACTGATTTCAATCCTACAAGAGACAGGAATCGACGACAGAGACAGAGAGATAATATCAAAGCTATATTCACAACAAAAGGCTATTGTACGAGTTGACAATGAGACAACAGAAGAATTTAATATAAAGAGAGGAGTACGCCAGGGCTGTATACTGTCGCCACTTCTATTCAACGTATACTCAGAACATCTCTTTAAAGAAGCACTGGGTAACATAGAAGATGGAATTATTGTAAATGGAGAAGTAATAAACAACCTAAGATACGCGGATGATACAGTTCTTATAGCCGATACTGCAGAGGGACTTCAAAGAATTATCGACCGAATAGTGACAGCTTGCAACAGATATGGTATGAAGATAAACTACAAGAAGACGCAAACGATTATTGTCAGTAAAAACGACGTCGGCAATATACAGTTTACTGTCAACAACGTAATTCTCACAATGGCTGAGACGATCACATATCTAGGCTGCACGTTGAATAAGGACTGGGACCACTCTCGAGAAATAAGAAGCCGAATCGAGAAAGCAAGAGGTACTTTTAATAAGCTGCGCAGCATACTCTGCAACCTATTCCTCAATATACATACGCGGATCAGGATTTTGAAATGCTATGTACTCTCAACTCTCTTATATGGAGCAGAAGCCTGGACGCTTACCGATGCTTCATGTAAACGTATAGATGCATTTGAGATGCACCACATCTCCGCATGCTTAGAGTTCCTTGGATACACCACGTATCAAACGAAAACATTTTACAACGTATCGGTGGAGAACTGGAATACCTTACAAATGTCAAACGCAGAAAATTGGAGTACTTTGGACATATCATGCGGAATGAGAAGTATCGCCTGCTCCAACTTATCCTGCAGGGGAAGATGGAAGGCCACAGATCAGAGACCAATGTGATAGCCAACATCCATAGAGGATAGGCACTTTAAGAAGAAGAAGATATATATATTAAGATATTTTACAATTTATTTGTTATGTTCCAATGTACCCAAGGGCCCATTCCATTATACCTCACACCTGAGACACAATGGAACAAAGACCTAGTTTTGCAAATACGCAATTATTTTAGGTTTAAAATAGATTTCTTGATCTCTTTTTGTGTTCAGTCAAGGTCTTTTCTTGATTGTTTAAAAAAATATATTAAACACTGTTTTTTTTTTCTGAAAAACGAGGTAACATTTTCGTTCCATTGTACCCCAACTGTCCCTACATATCGACACAATGATGGACGATATGATAAAGTCATAAAAATTGTTAGCTACGAAACTGATGAGTACTTTAATGTCATTGTATTCTCACTACCTTGTATAAAAACAATGTAAATTTGTTCATTCCAGTATTCACCATCGAAAAAAATCACAGGCAACTGTTCTCGATTACGCCAGCAAAATAAAACTTTCTAAAAACAAAGTGAATCATTTGCTGATGAAACTCTCTGTGGCATATTTAAATTTCAAGGTTTAAAAATTTACATTCCCTCCGTTATGTTTTCCTACTACAAAGAATTAAAAATTTTAACAATTTAATAAATCATTTTAATATTTAATTTTAGTTTATTTTGATTAATATAATCAAATAAAATCTAAAGGTCCCCCCTCGATTTAAAATAATAACTTACTTTTTTACCGTGCATTCTCACTGATATGAAAGCTAAAACATTCGACCCGAATCTGCATAAAATCGCCTTAAATTTATGTTCTCCTAATACGAATGAATTTAAATATTTTCAGTTTATTTATGTTAAAAATATGTCGGTTACTTGATTAAAATTGTTCGAATACATTAAATTTTTAACACAATTACGGTTTTTATTAAATTTAATTAAAACACTATAATTAATTTTTAATTTATTTCAATCGCCTCCACTAGCGGAGTTTTATTCGCTACAGCATTAGGATAGCATAAACTTAACTGTAGTGGTACTATATTTTTTACGAGGAGTATCGGTAGATAAAATTACTATTATTTATGGTTTCACGCCATATTTATCAAATCAACTTTTAAGAAAAAGTATTTGTCGGACACGCATTAGTTTCGGGTTGTGTAATATTTGTTCTTTTCCTTGTCTTCTTATTTATTCTGTACCAGTTTAAAGAGTTAGGAACTGCACAATGTGTTCAAGACAAGTGCGGATCCAAGAGGGGGCGGTGGGGGTGATCGCCCTCAACCCCCCCAAGAGCTTTGAGTTCAGGAAAATACACCAAATTTTGCGTCTTATACTATAGTTTATTCAAGAACTAGAGAGAGCAATAAATCATTTTTTACCCTTTATTTCTTTGCAAACTACCTCTGTTCTTTAGTCCGGTGTCTTTGGCAAAATCTGTTACACACACATATTTTTCAGAGGAATGGGTTAGAAATTTTATAATCAAAAATACCGGTCTATAACAATGATATATTTGGGTCGGATAATAATAGATATTTGGATGCGTGAAGTGTTAAAAAGGATTTTAATCCTTGTCATAGGCGTCGGAAGGAGGTTTATTTTATCACTAAATATTTATGTAATAGAATATTATTTCGGTAATAAACTTAAAATAATAAGTTTTTATAATATAATATTATTTCTTATGGTTTCTTAATAATTCACATACATTACAAAATATAGATAATTTTGACATATTTAACACAAATCACAACTGTATTTTTATTATTTTTAATTTTGGCATAGAAATCGTTTTAGGCACATTCAGATTAAAACGTAGCCTTTTTCTCTCAAAAAATTCTAGGTTATAATTTAAATACTTACAAAATACCCAATGCGAAGTAGTAGATTGGACTTCCATTGTCTTTATTTTTGTTGAATATCACGACGTTTCGGCTAGTAGTTATCTCTAGCCGTTGCCAAGTAAAACTCAATAAATCCCTTAGCTACATGACTATTTATACTAAAAGTAAAAAAAAAATATATTTTTTTTTTACTTTTAGTATAAATTAAAAAAAAAACTAAGTTCTTTGAGCAATTTACTGATCTTCATTGATTTTAGTTAGGATTTTGTCGACAATCGGGATCTGCTTCTCATAATAAAATGTATGTACAACTCCTTTTATTGCAGTTTACATCTCTTCTTCCAACGAGCTTTTTCGTCTACCTGTGATCGAATGTGGCTTGGAAGTACTAACAATTCCATTTTTCTCCTTCAGTATTCAATACATAGTAGATTTTCCCACTCCTGTCATGTTGGAATACATTTCAATAGAGCTTTTAACATTATTATCTTGATATCGATATCTTAAGGCATCATAAATATTCATCGTAATAAGTTTTTCGTTAAGGAAAAAATGCCCTGGTTTAACGATTTTGGAATAAATATAGATGTGAAAGCCATATCGTTTGGGTACCTGACTAATCTCAAATAATATATAGAAATATCCAAAAACAAGATAAATCACTAAGGACACACTGTAAGGTGTACTTTGCTCACTGACAGAAATTAAATTGAACTATCAGAAATTTTATTGTTGCAGTAAATTTATAAAAGCTTATAATATTTAAATATAATTAAATATAATTAGATTTACGGCAGTTCTCAGTTACCTGCGGCACTAGAATAGGCACGTTGGAGGTTTCAGTAATAGTTTTATTACTCTCTCTAGTTCTTGAATAGAAATGTATGCTTGCGTTCGCCTCTCTCCTTTCCAAGAGATTTGAGTTCAGGAAAATAGAACCGATTCTGCCTTTTATATTAGGAATGTGTATGCTGCGGACACTCCCGCCCCCCGTTGACAACTTGTTTTTCTTGCGATAGCCCCCCCCCCTCAAGAGCTTTGGGTTCAGGAAAATAGACCCGATTCTGCCTCTTATACTAGGATTGTGTATGCTGCCTTCATCCTCCCCCCCTATCGGCCACTTGTTTTTTTCTTGTGATCGCCCCCCCTCTCCAAGAGCTTCAAATTCAGAAAAATAGACCCAACCCTGCCTTTTACATTAGAAATAGGAATGTTGCTGATGTCCCCCCCCCCCCCGTCGACAACTTGCTTTCACTTGCCATACTGTACTTTTGTGATATCACACCCCCCCCCCCCCCCCAAAGAGAGAAGCTGGATTCGCCCCTGGTTCAAAATGTTTTTAGTCTGGGAGATCGGTGGATTTTTATAGCCGATGAAGCGGCATGTCTCCACCAAAATTTATTTATGTATATATATATATATATATATATATATATATATATATATATATATATATATATTAAAGCCCTGAGTACGAATTGCGAAAAGAAATATCCGAAAAATGATCAGGTTATTGTTAATAGTAAAATAAATTGTTTTTTTTTTATATAATAATAAGACCCATTTCATGTTCCTCGGCCGAATCTAAGCAAAAAGTGTTCCTTGTGATTTTTTTGTCCGACACAGAGTTACTCAGTTAATAATCGTTAGAGATCTGAAAAATGGCATTTTTGTCCCTTTTTAACATGAATAACGTTTTATTAAATAAATATTTTAAAATGCTGCGCCCAGCAATTCATAGAAGATGTAATGTTTTTATTGCTTTTTACCGTTATAAGCAAATAGCGTGTCATGAATGATAACGTACACGCCGCCATCTATGAAGGGAAGTAGATGTCTACTTACAGGCGTTCATCTGGTGCACATAATCCATTCTAATTTTCGCTGATCGTTACATTAATACTTTAAACATATTTTTTTATATACAGGGTGTCCGAGAAAATGTGAGTAATCTCCCAGATATGAAAAAAAAAACATGTAAAAGAGGTACTACAACTTCATATTAACTTTTTTCGTACAGGCCTTCCATTTGAAGATATGGGCTCCCAGAAAGCTACCATGGAATCAAGATTATTACACATAATTATTGAACTACCAGGTATATTTCATTTTTTTTAATATGGTGTATACCAGATAAGACCCTTCAAATTACTATCCCGGAAAGTGTTGTGAATTACTCACAGCTGCAGGGAGAGACTGGTTGTGACACTCATGACCCCATTTTTTACGTCCTGTATGATAAGAACTCTGGACAACGCTTTTCACATACCTTTAACTATTGATTAAAAATTTAGTGCTCTTCATTCATGTCTCTAATCCTAACCGATTTTGATTCAGATGTTCTTGCTGTTCTTGGACTTCGGATTCCTGCTATGGCTCAGGATCAGCAATCGGATCATTGTTATTGTCAGTGTCCCTGATCTCACGTTCACTTGCGCTTTAATAGTATTAAGCCGTCTTACGGAGAATAACTCTATATTAGTTAGCTATTCTCTGTTGTGACAGACCCTATTATTATTATTATGATTAATATGATTTACCTGCTTAAAACTAGTAAAAACTCAAAAATAAAAACATATTGCAAGATAATAAATGACAGCCTCAATGATTACTCAAGTTCTTAAAAGGTATTAATATACTATTTAAAAAGGTTTTATACTATGTAGATACATTTTATGCAAACAATAAATCCTATTAGGTACCAGACAATCTATTGATGATTTATGTCCTTTTTATAGCATAACCGGGATGGATCTGAAGGTATACCTTATTGTATAAAAGATAATTTCTTTAAAAGAATATGAGTATGTTCTAAGAAAAGTCCAAAAGTACTTAATGAAACCGTAAGGCCATATTCGCAAGATTTTTACATTTATTTTTTAGCTTGACAAAGTATACCTGAATTGTGTTATTTATATAAGGTATTTAGTGATCAGACCTTAAAAAATGGTAAAACGCAGAAATTAATTTAAACCGGACTTTAAATTTTTATTTTAGACATGCAGCATGTCATGAAATTCGTATTATTATGTCATAAAAGCATACTAGTAGAGGATACCTCTGAAATTATTTATCAACTGTTATAAAGATCCAGTGTAGGTATTGATTTACAAATAGGTGTGTTATTTTTAGTGACACCGCTACACAAAAACAATGGTTTTCTGTTGTATTTCCTTGAAAACATAATTTCTTTTTCATAGAATCAATTTTTTTTTCCAGCAGGAACATTTGCTTTGCTTTAATATCCATATATTTAAATTCTTGTATTTATATTTATACAGGGTCAGATGGGAGGAACAGACCAAACTCCAGAAGTATATTGTAGACGTAAAAGTAATTCAAAAGAAACTCATAGGTTCTTTTCCGATTTTCATTTGTTCTCAAATTACAGCATAATTGCAAATAAACAAAAGGTCTTACATTAACTTCTTTTAATCATAACGTTCAGAAATATCGCCATTAGTCACTAAACATTTTCTACTTCGTCTGCAAATGGCTCCCGGCTGCAGCATTTTTAATGAAATCTGAGTATTGATTTTTACTTTGTTTACCTCGTTTTTGAACCAGTTCCACAAACAAAAGACTGGTGTTGTGAGCTCTGGAGATCTTCGAGGCCAACTAACAAAGACCACCATGACCAATTTAAAGCCCTGGAAACTGTTCGTCCAAAGGATGCTTGACCTGACGAGTGCAATGTGTAAGAACTCGATTATGCTTGTAATAAATTTGCATTCTTATATTTAAAAGAATATTTTTTACTACTTCTTTAAGCGATTTTGTAAAAAATTTTTTCCAGTGAGGCGATTTTTTAAAATGTAAGGACAAATTAAATAAGCATCGACCATACCGCACCACACGTTTATCGAAAACTTGTGCCGAAAATTAGTTTTGAGTGTTGTGTGGGGAATTCTGACCATATATGAGAGTTATGAGTATTATTGATACCGTCTTGAGTAAATGTTTCTTCATGAGTAAACAGTACGTGCGATGTAACACGGTTATTATTATTTATCCCGCCACAAAATTACATGGACCAAACCTAATCTCCTGGGTGTAGGTACTCTACATGCTCTACATGGTATGGATATAGGTCTTATTCGTGGAGTGCGTTAATTACCCGATTCTGTGGAATATCCAACTGAATAACAATTCTTCGTGAGTTGGTTTTTTTATCATATTTTACTAAATTTATAATATTTTCTACTTCTTCTAAACTTTGTCCAGTAGCTCGTTCAGATTTTATGTTAGCATAGGAAAACATTCCAGTCTCGCAGAGTTTATTGAAAATTCTAAGAAACACATTTTTACCTGGATTTGAAAGATTCGGATATCGCTGATGATATTCTTCAATGGCAGCTCTAGCATTCCAATAGCAAAAACCATAAATAAACATGATCTGCATATTCTAAATTTGAAAAAGTGTGTGGAATTGTATATCCCTAAATAAAAGTCAAATAATTGTCACAATTCACTGACAGGGACACATATCAGAATAACAAAACATATTGATTCAGATACCTGGTACCTACAGCCTGGGGCGGATCCAGTCTTTCTCTTTGGGGAGGGGAACGGTGATATCACAAAAGTACAGTATGACAGCGAAAGCAAGTTGTCGACGGGGTGGAGGGCGCCAACAGCATTCCCATTTCTAGCGTAAAAGGGTCGGGTTTATTTTTCTGAATTCGAAGGTCTCGGAGGGAGGACAATCGCAAGAAAAAATAAGTTGTCGACGGGGGAATTGGGTCTATTTTCCTGAACTCAAAGCTCTTAGGGATTGGGGAGGGGGCGATCCCCATCTTGGACTCGCTCCTGCTTATAGCATCTGTGATAAGAAGTGATTAACTATTTTAATTTTTTTTTAATTACGCTATAATTTGAAAAGAAATGAGAACTGGATACGAGCATATGAGTATTTTGAATTATTTTCACGTGTGCATACACTCCAGGGGTTTGGTTCATTCCTTCCCACTCACCCTGTATATTTATGGGTTCAAATGCAATATTTCAAATATATTAAAATATTATTTAATAACATTAACAGTAGCTTAAACAAATATTTTTATAAATATTGAGAGAACAAATAAAATGGTTTTTATACTATAAGAGTGGAACTTTTCTAAGCTTTATCAGAGATATATTATGCATACGACCTTTTGTCACACCGCAACTTGATAGAATGGCATACCATAATCAAGGCGAAAATTTGGTATTGGAAGAAAACTGTTTTCCAAAAGGGACAACGCATACGCATCTTAAACTTGATATTATGTACATATGAGTGATTAACAGCGATTTGTATCCGATGCTGCTTATAAGATTGCTTTGACTTAAGAACTAAAGCTAAATGATCATTTGTTGCAACGCGTGTTAAGTAACAGGGCTTTGACAATAAATAAATAATCCTGAGTATGATAAGAAAAGCATTTTCTGTAACGAAGCTCACTACTTGCTCAATGATTGTGTAATATGTAGAATAGGTCCGAAAATAATTCACAAAGAAGAACGACTATTATATCCCCTTAAGTTGACTGTTTGATACGCATTTCATGTTGGAGGCGTCATTGGACCTAATTTTTTCTTTGATGGTGTTGGAAACTCTGTTATCATTAATGGAAATCATCATCATTCGATGTTGACTGATTTTTTTATGCCGAAGTAGACACTAACGACTTGGAAGATATATGGTTTTAGCAGGATGGTGCCACTTGCAACACTACACACAAAGCAAGTAATTTATTGACACAAAAATTTTATGAGTAATAAATTATTTCAAGAAATAGACCTGTCAGTTGTCTCTCTCCCTGGTGCCTGGTGCTCCCTTAGATTTTTTTATTAAGTCGTTGCTTTATAACAGAAAACTAAAAACATTATATATCTTAAGAAGCAACATCCGCAGCTTGTTTATTGAGCCATTTTGTGAGAACCATTGATCGAAAACTGTATTCAACGGATGAGCATTCATAGAGAATTTTTGAATTATGTTATTTTACACTAGTAATGATATGAAATGTATTTTATTTTCTAACAAAATTTAACCAGATATTTGACGTAGCGTTCGTTTTATTTAAAATTAAAAATATGTGTCTACTAATAAAAAACCCTTTATTATATATAAGGTATTGCGAATAAAAAGTTTAAACATTAACGTGTTGTTAAGATAAATAATTTTCAAGTAAAGGGTAGAATCTAATATTAGAACTAGTAGGATAATCATGAATAATTCTAGGAAATAGGATATAAAAATGTCATCGGTTAAACAGACTGTGTTTTAAATAGTGCTGATGGGACGGATATTCATGCTGTTTTTTAAATATTATTTTTAAAGCTAAAGTTTTGTGCTATTTGTAGAAAATTTATAGTGTTATTGTCGGCACTTCCATAAACAGTTGTAAGACCTAAGCAAAGGCACCAGTGATTTATAAATATAAAGAGGTAATTCTTCTTTTGAAATTTTATGTAATTTACCTAATTCATAAAATATATTTATTAATAAATAAATGTATTTATAGGAGAAAGCAATTGAAAAAGTCTTATATTATAAGGATAGCCATGCTTTGTTTTAGTTAGGAATCAAGAGCAATACTTCAGATGGCAAGAAACTACGAGAAGAGGGTGGAAACTTGTCCCATTGGTAGTGTACCGCCACCTGCAGACTGGTTTGGAACTCATTGGTTCTCGTCGATACAAGGTAGGCAAATACATCTCACCACAGGAAAAGAGAATCCTTTAAAGAACTTACAATAACCTTAATAAAAAGTTCATTTGATTTCTCCTATATATATATATATATATATATATATATATATATATATATATATATATATATATATATATATATATATATATATCACTACATAGTATAAAACAAAGTCGCTTTCTCTGTCCCTATGTCCCTTTGTATGCTTAAATCTTTAAAACTACGCACCGGATTTTGATGCGGTTTTTTTCAATAGATAGAGTGATTCAAGAGGAAGGTTTATATGTATAATAACATCAATTAAATAGTGGAGAAATACTGTTATTTTTGAGATTTCTAATGTGATGTCGTTAATTATCATATTTTTTTCCGCTTACATTGCAAACGCAGGCTGAACCCTACGAGATTTATCAAAATAATGTACTAATTATTTGTACACATTGAAAAGGTCTACAGAAAACTCCGCGATGGTATATGTCTATCTCTCATGGATATCCCACAATAACATTTTTTTGTCATTTACTTTTTACGACAAATAATGGCAAATTTTGAAGCGATTTTAACCAATACAGCATTAATCCTTATCCAATTAAATAGCTTAAATACATTGTTGATTTAATATAGATCTATATGGTCCTTTACAGCACAAGATTTAAATGAATATTTTCGAAGATATTACAGATTTAAAATTGCGGGAAGTAGCGCTTGCGGCGGTACTGGCCGACCGGGGCGGCGGCAGCGTGCCTATAAATAGCGCGTCGGAGGCCGATGTAATAATTGTTGTAAAAATAAAATAAATAGTCACAGTTTTTCTGTAGTGTATTTAGTATCAGCATTGCACCCGTGCGAAGCCGGGGCGGGTCGCTAGTATATATATATATATATATATATATATATATATATATATATATATATATATATATATGAAGTAAAATGCGGACAGTAATGTGGATGTATCCACTGCTATTGCATCTCACACGGAGGAATCCGTGAAAGCCGCATAAACATATATATATATATATATATATATATATATATATATATATATATATATATATATATATATATATATATATGAAGTAAATGCGAAACAGTAAATGCAAACTTCTCTCCATCATATCCCTTCTGTGTTAGAGGTTGCACAGTTAGAATAAATTGTAATAAAACACAATTCATCCTATTCCACCACCATCGAGATGGTGGCCTACCTGTACCACCATATCGAGAAGAAAGTCAAAGCTTACACTCCCCGCCACAGTGATACGGCAGAGATACATGTTTCGTCTCTCACTAGATTCATCAGGGTACCGACATGCACCTGGCTGTGCAAAGGACAGATCGGAAAGAAGTATGCAACACTGAACGCGGCTTCGCCGACCTCTCTTCTGATGGCTTATATATGTTTATACGGCTTTCACGGATTCCTCCGTGTGAGATGCATTAGCAGTGGTTATATCCACATTATATATATATATATATATATATATATATATATATATATATATATATATATATATATATATATGTATCTATTTATTTATATATACCAGATGCAAGTATATCATCATCATGTACTATTCAAATAAATCTAGCAAGAGATTTCTCTGTTCAGATTACATGGAATTCCGAGAGAAGATGCAGCTTGTATCAAGCTGCTTGTATCGAACTTTTCATTTAGTTTAATATACCTTGTATGGACAACAGCCAGTGAGTTCGAAATCGGTATGCAGATAACGGTATACTACCAATGGGAGAAGTTTGCACTTTCCTCTGATAGTTTGTTACAACCTAAAGTGCTGCTTTTGATTATTAAATAGGAACAAAGCACGTATATTCTTATAATATAAGCCTTTTCCAGTTAGTATCTCCTGCATATATACTTATTTATTTATATATTCTAGCTGCAAGTATATTTTCATCATTTTCTCTATTTATTATTACATTATATAAATAACTCACATGATGGTTTCATTTTAAATGCTGATCAATCACCACCCCAAATAATTGATTTTATTAGTTTTACTAAAAAATCAATCGGCGATTGTATTGAACAATGTAACAAAATACGTTCTTAATATATTAGAGCTAAGAAAACTATAAACTTTACACCTTCATAAGATTTTCCATGATGCACGCTGAGCATAAAAAAATACTTCACAGTTATTAAAAACTCTACTAATTCTATTTAGGTATATTAAAATGAGCACTGGATTTAGTACTGTTTCATGGAAAAATTTCTGTAGTAATAATAATAAAATTGCTGAGATCGCTATTTGGTTTTATTTTTTTTTTTTTAGTCATCGAAGTATTCTTAATAAAATTATCAAGTATTTGGAATAAAATTTGACTGGTCATCACCGATTTCAATTTCTTCTAATATATCGAATAAAATATGAGACGAAGCAGAATCGAAGGGTTTCTTTAAACCGGGGCACACTACTTAAACTTTTTCATTTTATGGATTAATATACTAGGTCGCTTTTGTCTATAAAGTTCACCAATCAAGATACTTTTAATTTTTCTTAAATTAGTCTATGAATGTAAATAACTTTTGTTTATTTTTAAGAACATTGTATTATTAAATAGATCATTTTACAGGTTAAGCAAATAAAAAACGCATTATTTTTAATTGAAGGAAAAAACACTTCTTATTTATATTTTCTTTATTACTTAACTCTGCAATAGGTTTATGTTATTTGCCTACCTTCGGCAAACCAATTTACACCAATCGCTAATCAAATTAGTAATTATTTTAAGAGAGGTCTGCTAATCTCCGTTATGTTTTTTTAACATCTAACTAGTTCATTATATTGTAATTCGTGGAAGTATGGAGTAAAGCAGAACAATGCAGTGTGTACCAAATTAAGTGCGCACTTTTGCTAACGCTTTTATTGTTACGGATACAAAGTCAGTAAAATTAGCAAAATAGTAGCATATTTTCTGTTGCCTATCATGATGAAAAATAATTGAAAATAGCGTTTCCAAACAAATGATAAACAGACATTTTTTTAAACGGAACACCATATATATTTTTTACCGCGACGTTTGCAAATCATCTACGGAACAAAAAGTTTACATGTAATATTGGCCTAAAATTAAAAATAACCGAGTTATTAGCATAGTTATCTTTTAGGAAAGTTGGCTGTGTATTTTTGAAACAGAAAACTTCATTCCTAGAGAAATAAGAATTTGATATAATTTTACAGATTTTTAGTTATAAATATTACAAAATGGCGTTCACGTATTTGGAAAAGTATATGATAGAAGCGTATCTAGTCTGTAAAAAAATTGTTTTCGAGCAGCGAAAAAATATGGTCAAATGTATTCTGAACGTGATCAACCAAACAGAAGGTATTTTCTAAAGCTGTATAGAAAATGTAGGAATAACAAAGGAGTTTTTGGAAAAACTAAAATTGAAAAACAGTTTCTATCAAATGAACAAGTAGAAGTAAATGTTTTGGCATATTTTGAAGCTTCTAAAAATAGATTTGACTAGGGATAGTGGTTTAAGTTTATTTACAATTTGGAGAATTTTAAAAAAATATAAGCTTCAACCCTACAGGTACCGACCAGTTCCAACGTTATTACCTGACGACACTGAAAGAAGACTAATTTTTTCCAATGATTATCACATATGTATAGGAAAACCTTAACTTTTGATGACACCTTTCTTGGAGCGATGAAGCGAATTTTTCAAATAGAAGTATACTTAATCGTAAAAACATACATTATTGGTGTAAAGAAAATTTGTTTCTTTCTCATTATAGAAATCCGCAAATACAATTTAGTGTTAACGTTTGGTGTAGTTTAATAAGCAACTAAATAATTGGGAAAATTTTTTGTGAATGCACTTTGACAGACAGTAGATATGTTAATATGTTATCAGGATTACTGGAAGAATATTTAGATGATCTCAACTTGGAGGCACCTAACTGAGTCTATATCAGAGTGAGAATATTGTTAGAAAGGCTTTTCCAAAATAGGTGCATAGCAACATATAGTCCGATACATTAGCCCTTAAGATCTCTTGACATAACTCCTTGAGACTTTTACTTTTGGGGTTACGTCAAAAACGAAATCTATAAAAGGAGACGAACTTCAAGTGTTAAACACATTATAACATCCTTCAATGGTGAAACGGTTTTTAAAGCGTCAAAGTGTGTACTAAAAAATGCTCGAAAATGTATTGAATAAAACAGTCATGTCTGCACATTTAATATAGGTGTTTCCTTCCCACGCTCAATAAACTAATACAATTATGCTAATAATGCTAAAAATAATGCTCTTTTATGCTGTAGATGATTTGCAAACGTAACATTAAAATATACAGGTTATTCCGTTTAAAAAAAAAACACTTTTTTATCATTTATTTGGAAACGCTGTATTCAAATGTTTTCTGTTTCCACCCTCTTAATTAGCAGAACGATGTTAATGTTTTGCTAATTTGTCCGGCTTTGCATCTATAATAATGAAACAGTTAGCAATAGTTCGCACTTAATTTGGTTCACCCTGTATATAGAAAAGCACAAATCAAACTTTAATTTCTAGGAGACATGAAGGGTCTAAGTCTTAATTGTAAACAAAATATTAATAGATATTTTCAGTTCCTTCAGTTATAATTTAAATTTGTCGTCCTAAGATTGAAATTTTGTGAGAAGAAATCACGTAATATGCGTTAAGACTGAGACGTTTACTTGTAAAATAAAATAAAGGCGTTTCGGTCTTGTTGACTTTTGGTGTTATAATTAAGTAATTGTGAGCTATAATTGTCCATTTTAACGTCAATTTTACAAATTGAGGAATAAAATGTAATTCCTCTGAAAGATTCTGAAGTTCCATCTTTGATGATTGCATGAATTTTAAACATTAAGTATATTAAATATTTCATTACGATTTACGTATTATCAGAATATTTTAGGTACATTAAAATATAAAATATTGTTAGCGGTATAAGTTGTCAATGTTTCAATAATGTGCGGGATGTTCCATGTTCGACACTTTTAGGGGATATTGGAGTTATTACCAAAGATTTGCGGTTTTTACTTTAGTGTCCTACTTTTTAATGAAACGAAAGATTCCGGTGTCAAATTTGTTATTGCTCTCTTAGTTTTTAATCTATAGGGTGATTTTGAAAATTTTCGTTTTTTAGGCACATCTCGTATTTTCGTTAGGCGTTAATTTATCAAAAAGATAAAACTGATTTTTATAGAGTTTTTACGTAGAGTTTAGTGACGTAATCAGTTTTTTCCAAAAACGAAGATTTTTCTAAATCACCCTGTAGATTAAAAACTAAGAAAGCCCTGACAAATTTAATACTGGAATCTTTGGTTTCGTTAACAAGTGAAAACCGCAACACTATATCTTTGATAATAACTGCAATATCCCCTAAAAGTGTCGAAAATGGGACACCCAGAACATAGAAAATTATATCTTTCAACTGGGGAGTAAGACTAAATTAATTCGAATCATCAAACATAATGATTGTCTAATAAATGTCGATTTACTGGTCAGCCGTGCTATTCTTTATTACCACAACTATACTAACAAAACAGTAAAGCTCAATGCAACCAGGGAGAATCAGGAATGCAGTGAAAAGAAAATAATGCCTTTTTTATGGAAAAATGAGATATATTTCGTTTTAGTCGCCTCTATAGTACAGTAATATATATATATATATATATATATATATATATATATATATATATATATATATATATATATATATATATAGTTCTGAAGATCGGGATAGATTTTTGATGGTACGCTTTAGGGCAAATTTATAATCTGTGTTGTGTTGTACTATTATTTGCCATAATTTGTTCAAATTTTTCATACTTGAAATCTTGTTTTGTAATAAGGAACCGATTAAACAATATTAAAGTAAAAGTAACTTGAAGAAACATGTTAATATTTCTCAACTTTTATTCGATAAGTGGATAATACAAGCTTCATATTAAGGTAGTAATACTAGAAGCAGTTCAGTATATTTATCGAATAAAAATTCTTTCCATTGGATTTTATTAAATGAATTATATTCTCGAGAGTTATAGTCGCACACCATTCAAAGGCACTATCTGGTGTCGCTGTCAAAACTTTGCAAACTTTCTTCTCAATTATTTTTTGTATCTTAAAATTTCTAGATAAATTTGCTATAGATCACTTTATATGTTATTTCATCTTATCAGTATCATATACTTGAGTATGTGTACTTTAAATATATACCAAAAAGGACTTAACGGCAAAATAAACAGAAATATTTTTTTTTTCTGAAAAGTGGGAAAACAAACACTAAACTGTTTACCAGTAAAATATCAATATAATATCAAATTTTTGGAGATATGGAATTTTCTTTTGACAGAGAATATATCTTGTTGACGTACATTAATTAAACATGTTTTATATTTGTTATTCAATGTTCTTCGTATTACGGTTCTTAATAATAAAATAATTTTACACATCTTTCGTAGGTTAGCTTAGAAAATCATTATCAAACAGAAAAATTAAATTAAATTAACATGCTCCAGCGTTCCTATTGTTTCCATTTGAAAACTTCATTTTGTGCATTATTAATACTATATTGTATACATAATATATAAGGCCAGAAGATTAATAAAGTTCGATAAAATGTTTATCTACTTTAGAGGATAGGTTGATCCTTTCCAGATCTACCGACACCAAAAGTACTAATAATTACGTTTATTTTACTTGAAATTATTTTAACACCTGTTTTGTAAATATGAAACCAGACTAAATGTATTAAACGTAGCTCAAATTGATCTTAAGTTATATATATATATATATATATATATATATATATATATATATATATATATATATATATATATATATATATATCATTTTTTTATTTTGTCAGTTCACTCCAGAATTCCGACCAAGTATACTACAAAAAGTGAAAAATACGCTAATAAATAACAATTTCAATGAAAATGAAATAATTAATAAATGAACATATAAATTTTATAATACCCTAATAACAAGAAACATAGAACATAAACAACAAAAATATGTAACATTACCTTACACTAGTGAACTGTCAGAAAAAATTAAACACATTTTAAAAAAGCATGATATTATCGTATGTCACAGGTCTCATAATACATTAAATGTACTATTTAATAATTTAAAAAGTAAAACTCCTCTCATGAATAAGTCAAATGTAATATATTCGAACCCTTACTCAAATTGTCCCAAAAAATATATAGGCATGACAAGCCAATTGCTAAAGAACAGATTGAATGGCTATAAATATAGAAAAACGGCTCAACAGCGTTAAACAAACGCACACAGGATGAAAAACATACCTTCGATTATCACAATACCATAATTAAAAACAAAGATACCAATTATCAAAAATTACAGATAAAAGAAATGTTAGAATTTAAAAAATATAAAAACACTGTTAACGACAAGACGGATATTAGAAATTTGAGCCACATTCACACCAGCCAAATTTAAAGAAAAATATTACGTATTCGATCCTATTAATAAATCAAAAATTGAATATCCTCTTAAACATAAAATTAAATGTATGCCTTCTTTCGATTTTCTTTTTTAGTTCATTGTTAAAATATAAAAAATAAAACACACTCGCATTCCATGTATCCTAAGTACCCAAATAGACGATATAAATATTTTATTTTACTATTAATAAATAAGCAAAATGTCAAGGTATGTACTGGTAAAATTAAATACTCTTTTAGAAATTTGACTAGTTTTTTAAAGTGTTTGTTTTTTAAAATTCTAAATATGTTTGTGTATTTTTCTAATTATATAAAAAATATTTTTAGGAGGATCAATAAAAAAAAATTTTGAAGATGCTTGAAATAAAAGGCGAAACATCAAATTTTTTTGATTTTTTATTAAATAAAGAACCTAAACCCAAGAAAAGACAAAATAAAAAGAAAATGACATAATTTATGTTTCAAGAATCTGGAAAATATAATATATATGTATATATATATATATATATATATATATATATATATATATATATATATATATATATATATATATATATATATATATATATATATATATATATGTTATGTCGGATATGCTCACGGGTGTGATGTGTAATAGAAGGTTTTCGGGCATCCCGTGTATGTGCTGAGTCCCTCTCAGGACTGTAAGGCAGCTGACGTTTCGGTGAAATCTCAATCACAAGATTTTGTTATAAATGAAAGTGGACCCCATTTAATATGTCAAGGTGAACCAAATTAATTACTTAGAGACCTAAATTTGTCCAAAGCTCAAGCTGAACTCTGAGGTTCCAGGCTCCAACAATGCTGAATTTGTAGAGTTTTTTAAAGAAGAAAGTGGTTTTACATATTGCAGTGATGTACAAGACTTTAACTACTCACTTCAAAGTTTAAAAGCAGTCCTACTGCATAATGGCAATGATCTTTCATCTGTGCCTTTACCACATGGCATTCACATAAAAGAAACATACGATAATTTAAAAAATCTGCTCGAGAAAATTCAGTACAACAATTATTCTTGAAAATATGTGCGGATATTAAAGTTGTCAGAATATTGCTTGACTTGCAAGGAAACTACACAAAATTCTTGCTTTGCGTTTGGAACAGCGGACCTAGAAATCAGAACTACATAAAAAACGAATGGCCATTGCAGATTAATTTCATTCCTAAAAAAAATGTTTTTGAAAACCTCCTGGTTGACCCAAAGAATATCATTTTACCACCCTTACATATCAAATTATGTCTCATGAGAAACTTTGTTAAAGCAATGGATAAAAATGGAGAAGGTTTTCTTGTTTTGTATACTAAGCGAAGCAAAATTAAAAGAAGGAATTTTTGTAGGAACGGATATAAGAAAGATAATAAAGGATTCCAATTTTACTTCTAAATTAAAAATAGAAGAAAAAAATGCATGGCTTCCTTTTCTTGAAGTGGCAAAATTTTTTTTGGAAAATAGTGAGTCTGCAAACTTTAAGGATATGATTGAAACATGTTTCTGAATATTCATTTTCTTGAGTCCCATCTAGACTTTTCTCTGAAAACTAGGTGCTGTAAGCGACGAGCACGGGGAGAGATTTTATCAAGACATCATAGCGATAGAAACAAGGTACCAAGAAAAATGGTCATCGAGAATGCTTGCAGATGTTTGTTGGAAATTAGAACGAGATTATCCATCATATAGTTATAAAAGACAAGCCAAGCGAACAAAAAAAGTCTTCATAATATTTTTTTTTACAAATTAGAACTATTTTTGTTTTTTTAAGTAAACATATTTTTCTAAGAAAATGATATTTCAATTTTTTTTCACACACATATTTTAACTAATCTTATGCCAAGATATGAAAAAAACAGTTGCGAACAACGGCAAAAAGAAAAATTTAAATTTTTATTGTTGTTGACCTGTTGGCCATTAAACACGCTCAAAATTTTTTGGAGCAGTCCTAAGTCAAAACAAAATATGACGGTATACCTTTTTTGCAAAAAAAGAGATCAAGGAATTAAAACTTTAATAAAAAAATTTATATACTGTATCCAAAGTATCAAATTTAATGCAAATCAAGTTAGTCTAGTATTAATCTAAGTATTTACAAAACTATTGGTCTAGATTCCCATATAGCTCTTGACTTTTGTACAAATTTATGAACACTTTTTTTCTGTTTGATGACTATTGTCGACAAATTCATCAAGGAAGATCAGCCAACTGAATGGGTATTTTAAATAGGCAGTTGTTTTCTATCAATTTCGCTTTTGGTTCGCTCCAGCTTCACTCACGAAACCTCTAGGTAGTTGAAATATATGTAGAGAGAAACCAGAATGAAATCTGTAGAGCTTGAGCACCATCTTTATTCAGCCCTTTGCGTCCAGTGCTGGATATCGGTTTCCCTCATTCTTGTGCATTGTGCTCTATCTTGAGCAATTTGCATCCAATTTGTTGCAATTCTCTTGAGATCGTCAGTCCAACGAGCAGGGGGTCTTCCTCTACTTCTTCTGTCTAATCTCGGTCTCCACTCGAGTAATCTCTTCGTCCACCTTCCATTGCTGATTCGGGCGACATGTCCGGCCTAGTTCCATTTGAGTGTGGCAATTCGGAAAATTATGTCGGTAACTCCTGTCTTTCGTCTCAGGTCTTCATTTCTAACTCGGTCACGCGGCGATATACCTAGCATTGACCTTTCCATTTTCCTCTGAGCTATTTGCAGCATTTTAGGAGTTGCTGCACCGTAGGTCATAACCGGTAACACGCATTGGTCAAATGTTTTACGTTTTAAAGAAATTGGTATATCGCTTTTAAAGATGTCTTTAAATTTTCCATAGGCTGCCTATGCAAGATTTACTCTTCTCCGTAGCTCGCATGTTTGATTATCTCTTGTGATCTTTATTTCATGTCCAAGATATATGTATATTTCTACAAGCTCCACTTCGTTGTCTCCAATATTGATATTTCCACAAGGTACCAGATTGGTTATAATTTTTTTTTTGATATATTTATTTTAAGACCCACATTGGCGCACACTAGCTGAAGTTCATGTAACATTGTTCATATCTCCTTGAGATTATCGGAAAATAAAACTATGTCGTCCGCGAACCTCAAATTTTGTTAATCTTTGGCCTTCTACATTTCTTATAAGCGTAATCTAGTATTGCAGTAAACCGTTTAGGCGATAAGGTATCACCCTGTCGGACTCCTCTGCCAATTGGGATATGATCCATGTTTCTGTGTAGTTTCACCGACATAGTTGCATTCCTGTATATATTGTAAATTAACTTTGCGTATCGATAGTCAATGCAGCATGCTTGTAATGCTTCCATAATTTTGTCAAGCTCTACCGTATCAAAGGCATTATAGAAATCTACAAAAGTCAGAACGAGTGGTCGCTCAAACCATATGAGGATAAAATTCGTGTGCCGAATTATCTCTCCAATCAAATAGAGTCTCAAGTAGTTAGAAGGCCAGGAAACACGGTTAACTGATCTTTGGTCTTTCCTTTTCTTTCAATCTCTTTTCTAAGCTAAATCACAATATAACAAGTTCATAAATAGTCAAAAGAATAATTTATTGAAAGAGTTTGATTTTACATGACGAATTTCTTTATTTCTCTTTCAAATTATTTAGTGTAATGTACCTATTTTCGTATAAACTCTGGAACTCTAGGATAAATCACAAGTACAATGTTGCGGTAAAAAAGAAGGTAGATTTTCATTTACTATAGAATGGGTTTCATAATTATGGAAAATAGACATAGACCTTGTCGTGTGCTCAGATAATTAAGAGCAGGTAACAAATAAAAATACCACCCCAAATCCTAATACAATAACTGAGAATAAATTCAACTAAAGCCCTATAAAGTAAAACTAGAATTTTTTGAGTCATTACTCCTCTGAGTTAATGAAACTTATAAAACATAAACCTACTTTTTTCTAGTTCAAAATGCTATGTAGTCATCTTATTTCAAATGCCGAGGAAGTATGATACCCAAATACTTTATTTTATCCACTTTTTTAATTTTAATACCATTGCATAATTAAATTTGAGATTGAAATGAATACAGGATCTCACGTGAAAATTGATTTCCTAACTAAAACAATCGGTAAGGATTCAATGATTTCAAAGAAAATAAAGATTAGTTCACCCATTCCTAATTGTAGCCAACAAGCTCTTAATAATTTTCATTTTAAATTTCGGCCAATTTTCCTTTCTAACAATACTTATTAATTTATAAAATAATTTTCATCATTATTTCTCGTGGATGCTTTTTCTATCTCTGTATGAATATATTTCTCTTTAATAACTAACTCATAAATATTTCCTACATGATACCACCTGCAGTTAGAATCATTGAAATTCCAATAAAAAATAATTTACTAATTTAATTTCACATCGTGAGAAAAGTGTGCGAACTAATTCACTGCCACTGCAATGTAGCACTTGTGACAATTTTCCTAATTAGTATCATTGCCATTAAAGGAACCCGTTTGGCACTTAAACTGATAAATCTTTGGTTTATTTTTGTTATTATAGCAAGTTTGTCGCCTGGTTACTTTCTCATTTAAATAGAAAAACAATTAGCGAATCAGACAAAGTTAAAGGATCGGTTGTGACTATACAGAACAGTTCTTTTCCTTTAGAATTTAATAGATATATTGATAAATATAAAAATTATTATTAAAAATAGCCGATTTCCCAGAAAAAATATCTTTATTGATTTGTAATTTATTTAAGCGTCACCTTATATTAAATACTGACAATTCATAACTGATCGTTTGTTCCATAAATCTTAAAATGTGGTGATATAGATTAATTTTGTCTGATTTATTACCCCCCCCCCCGCTATTGTTTAATATAACTAACTAGTTTAAGTAGACTAGATTAACAACAGTAATACTAAACCAATCAAGTTTTGGACTTTAAACCAAATAAAAAAGTCGTTTTCTTTTATTCTTAAGCTGGCTGTAACCATAATGTAGTGTTTTTTGGTGCCGCTCTTTGGTAGATGTAAATGCCAAATTCATTGTAAATTATGATTTTCTTTCAGCAAATCAAATTCGTGATTTATTCTTTGAAAGTCAATAAACTGGCCGAAATTTAATAAAACTAATTTAATTTTTTTATTTCTTTGCTTCCAGAAAAACATTACGTGTTTTTTGGAAAAATCATGTAAAATGTGTTATTTTGTAAACAAATAATTAAAACGACAACATATTCGATAAAACTGGTAAAGAACCTTCCAAGCTTACAGAAACTTAAATGGTAGGATTAAATTTAATAAAAACAATAATAATATAATTCTTTATGTCACATAAAAAGTGTTTTGGTAATAAAAATCAGTGCTTGTTAGTTTAATTTTGACAATAAAAGATATTAATGGATAAGTTTAACTAATTTTTATTTAAAAAATAAACTAAATTATTACTGAAGCATATAAAATAATCCCTGTAAGCTTGTATTCAGAATCGGTTTAATCCTTCGTTAGGGTGATAGGTTAGGTAGAGCAAATTCACACAGCTTTGTTTGTTTTTGAAATTATATTATGAAGTTATGGTTATTGTGTGTTTCTTGTAAAAGCTGGGATTACACTAACATAACATTTTTTTAGTTTTGTAGTATTTTGATAACATTATCATCAAAAGACCACTAGGAAAACTGATTAGTCGAAATTTTGTCATAAAAATAATAAAGTATTCTAAATTGCGCTTATTATTGTTATTGGCTTTACACATATATTTATTATGCTTGAGTTAATTCTTTGTGATTTTTCTATTTCGGAATGTATTTGAATAGGGTAAGAATGCCTAATATGAGATAGTCGCCAAATATGAGATAATTAGGTTTTGGCCAAACTAGTTGCGGAAGCCACTTGGAGCTATTATCGCCAGAAGTCACACAGCAACAGATCGTATGTGAGTTACTGCTTCCCAGCCAGAGGCGACGTTAGGTTGTATACGCACGGATTTTTATGGAACAACAAAACCAAAATTTGTCATCAAATATTTACAAGGCAGGCGCGGATCCAAGGGGCAATCGCCCCCCCCCCCCCCAAGAGCTCTGAGTTCAGGAAAATAGACCCGATTTTGCCTCTTATACTATAGTTTGTTCAAGAACTAGAGAGAGTAATAAATCATTTTTTACCCTTTTTTTCTTCGCAAACTACTTCAGTTCTGTAGTCCGGTGTCTTTGGCAAAATCTGTTAGACATATATATTTTTCATAGAAATTTTATAATCAAAAATACCGGTCTATAATAATGGGCTATTTGGGTTGGATCACAATAGATATTTGGAAGTGTGAGGTGTTAAAAAGAATTTTAATCCTCATCATAGGCGTCGGAAGAAGGTTTGTTTTATCACTAAGTATTTATGGCATAAAATATTATTTCAGTAATAAATAAAATAAAAAGTTTTTATAATTTTATTTTATTTCTTACGATTTCTTAATAATTCACATACATTACAAAATGTAGATAATTTTGACATATTTAACACAAATCACAATTGTATTTTTATTATTTTTAATTTTGTCATAGAAACCGTTTTAGGCACATTCAGACTAAAATGTAGCCATATTCTCTCAAAAAATTCTAAGTTATAATTTTAATAGTTACAAAATATCCATTATCAAAAAAAAATAAATAAATTGGTCCAAATACTATTAAAATATTTTTGGGGCTATCGGTCATTTTATTATTAATTAAAAACATTTTTAGGACATTTGACGTTTCAGTTTATTTATTTCTTAAACCATCTGCAGAATTACAATTAAACACTAAAAAGGGATTCAAATGTAATTACTTTTTTTATGTTGTAATTAAAGTTAGATCTACTTAATTTTATTTCTATTGTACTGATATCTTAATTTAATTTAATTTATTATATGGAAATACGATAGCCCCAAAAAAATAAGATAAACATGTTAATTCTACACGCTTAAGAAAAAGACACAAATACAATACTAAAATAATAAAAAACTTACGGCTAATTGGAATTAAATATATATAAAATTAAAGAGGGGGACATACTAAAATAAAAATATATAAAAAAAATAAAAAAATACATAAGCAACATTAAACAATAAAATACAACAGAAACAAAAATTTAAATAATAAATTGTGTTTACACTGGTAAACATTACGTATCTAATTCGTAATCAAAGTCAGTGAAACTATCTTCGCTCAAATTAATTATAATTGGTTCCTCTATCTCACCGATCATGAGATCGAGTTTTCACATTTTGTTTTATTCCTTTATTATATGAATTTTTCCGAATTTTTCGCAATACGTTTATTCAAAAAAATCTTTCAAAAGTTTAGTTAAATTACTAATTTTGTAAGTTGTATTATTTCTAGCAACTCAACCTTTTACTTGAGAGAAATATTTACTTCTCCAACGGACAGTTTCCATACGATCTACAGGAACAGATTTTCTATATGGTTTTTCTTAGCAAAAATTAAATTCTCTGACGAATTTCCAGAGTTCAGTTCTTTTAATTTCAAGTAAATCGCGATCTTCGTTGATTTTAGTTAGAATTTTGTCGACGGTTGGGATCTGCTTCTCATAATAAAATACAGTTTTCATCTCTTCTTCCAACGAGGTTTTTCGTCTGCCTGCGATCGAATGTGGTTTGGGAGTACCAACAATTCCAGTCGTTCTTTTTTCATTCAGTATTCGGTACATAGTAGATTTTCCAACTCCTGTCATTTTGGAACACATCTCAACAGAGCTTTTAACATTATTATCCAGATATTGATATTTTAAGGCATCATAAACATTCAGCGTAATAAGTTTTTCATTGAGGAAAAAATGCCCTGGTTTAACGATTTTGGAGGTGGAAGCCATATCTTTATCTCACTAATCTCAAATAATATATAAAAACAAGCGCAAACAAGATAAATTATAAGAACAAACTGTAAGGTGTACTTTGCTAACTAATAGAAATTAAATTGAACTATCAGAAATTTTATTGTTGCAGTAAATTTATGAAAGCTTACAATATTTAAATATAACGAAATATAATTAGATTTACGGCCGTACTCAGTTACCTGGGGCACTGGAGCAGGTACGTTGGAGGTTTCGTTAACAGTTTTATTACTCTCTCTAATTCTTGAATAGAGTATAGGAATGTGTACGCTTGCGATCGCTCCCCCCCCCCCCCTCCCAAGAGCTTTCAGTTCAGGAAAATAGAACCGATTCTGCCTTTTATATTAGGAATGTGTATGCTACTGGCACTCCCCCCCCCCCCCCCGATGACAACTTTTTTCTTGCCATCTTCTACTTTTGTGATATCGCCGCCCCCCCCTCAAAGATAGAGGCTAGATCCGCCCCTGTTACAAGGTATGTTACAACTTTATAATTACACTAAATGCTTTCAGTTCACAGTCATTGTATCAATTACATGATCAATTTTACATTACATTTGCAATTTTGTTGTATTTTTTTGGTCAACAAATAATATGCAGCCATTTTGTTGAATGTAGATGTTTTCCTAAGATGAGACAGTTGAGGCTCCTAAAATGAGATATCTTATACTCGACTATTTAAAAAATTCCCTTTTCCTAGGTGCCACATATCGAAAAAAAATCCTGGGTCCACGATGCCATTATACGGGCCGTGAAAGCAGTGCAAAACAATCAAATAGGTTACTTAAGAGCGCCAAAATATTTTGGTGTTACTAAAGGTATTCTAGAACGTTAAATCGAGAAGAATGTCAATACAGAAGTACTTATGGTTCATATGGGGAGACTTCCAGCTTTGCCTGACTATTTGGAAGTAGAACTAGAAAAGTATTGTAAAGAATTGAACCAACGGTTTTATGGGTTACGTCTGAAGGATATCAAGTATATGGCGTCTCAATTGGGGATCAAAAATAATCTCAAGCATCCTTTCAGTTTAACTAAAGCGTCTGTGAAGTACATGAACGCTTCTACTAGCTATGTTCTTCCATCAATAATTTTTCCAAGGAAAAATATGGCTCAAGAACAAATGAACGGTGCACCTGCTGGTTCTATAGGTGATTGTTATCTTTCTGGTTGGATCCAAACACACTTATTCATAAAGTGGGTACAACATTTTATAAATTTCACAAAACCAAGTAAATGTAATTCCATAATCTTAATTTAGATGTTTAGATGGCTACTACATATATACAAGAAGCATTATTGTGATAAATTTAGCTCGAAAACATAATGTAACAATAGTCTCCTTACCGTCACATTGTACAAACTCAATGCAGCCAATGGATGTATCGTTCATGAAACCGCTAAAAGCTTATTACTCTCATGAAATAGAAACGTGGCTGCGAAAAAACCGAGGACGAACATTGACCAACAAATATGTAACAGGATTATTTGGTGTTGTTTATGATAGTTTTAGTGCTGAGGATGAAGACTTGCCTGATCTTCCAGATAGCAGCAGTGATGATGACTCTGGATGTCCATACTGTAACGGAAGGTTTTCAGACGACACGAGAGGAGAAAAATAGGCTATATATCAAGCCTGTTTCAAGTGGACTCATGAGGATTGTGGAGAAGTGACAACTGATCGAATTTTGTGTTCTTTATGTTTAGATATCTAAGATTTAGTAAACTACTCTTTTAGTATTGGTTGATTTTTGATATTGTTTAAGAAGTGCCATTATGAAACTCACTATGATTATTATGAGTCTAACATATATTATATGAAATTTCAATATAGAAGGTCGTTACTAGACCTTGTTGATTAAAAAATCTATATATTGCATGTAGTTTAATTTAAATTGATTTTTCTTTTTTCTCTATATCTCAAACCTAAAGAAACTTAATATGACATTTCCTATTATCAACTTTTATAAGTACTTCATAATAGGAGACCATTTGCCTAAGAGGTAATTTCTGAATTTTCTAATATTATCTGCTATAATAACAAATGTATTATACTTAGGACTGGACTGTCTTTTATAGATAGACTATATTAAATTCCCTATCAAATATTGTCATTGAGCCAATAGTGCAGTATTTTTTTTATAGGTAAAATAAAAATGGTATCTCATATTCGGCATCCTTACCCTATATTCCATTGTCTTAAGCTTGAAATTTGTACAGATGAGATAAAGATGTGAATGACGAAACTTGTGGGCAGCCGCTTTTCTGTTACAAGACCAAAATAGCACTTGGAATAACAATAACTTTTTGGTATTGGCAAAAAAATTATGCTTACCTTTTCATTAAACAAAAAAAAACGGATATTGATTAAATTTATAACTTCGCAATTTTTGGTTGTGAATTAATAGAAATGGCCCTGTACGAAAATTTGTTTGAGAGTTCCCGAATACATTGACAGTCCCCTGTTAACAATACTGTTAATATAATACAACGACATTTTTACGTTCAAAGGGCGAGTTCAAATTACTGTTTTCCTCCTTCGGACATTTAAAGGAAGGTAAAACAGATTATTTTATGCGACTTCCACTTTGGTTCTTTCTCTATACGCGTTTCTAGTGGTTTCATCACTAGGACTATAACAAACCAAAGCAAAATTCGCAGAAATCAACTGAAAATATAAATTTTGAAATATCTCGGAGACTTTTGATGTCAAACGTTAAATATCAACAGACAAATGACACGCATTGAAGTATTGAGAAGCTTAAAAACTAAATTTTTTTAGTCCTACTTTTCACTCAGGCGTATGTACCTGATTTTTTCCATTTTCACCTCAAAAGTATTGGGAAAATATTGCTGCAAAATTTTTGAAGCTGCGACATATAGACAGTCCGATATAATGAACTGGGAGAATTTCTAGATGCCTAATAAATACGGAGACGGCACGCAGTTTAAAGTTCAGAAGGTAACTTGATATTTTTCAATGTATTTTGAGGTTGACTAAAATGTGGTTGTCGGACTTACACTGTCTTTATTTTTATTTATTTTTACGACGTTTCGATTAAGTTGTATCTCTAATCGTTATCAAGTATAAACTGATTGTTTTGTCTTAAGACTAGGAGCTTATATAGGGACTGTGTCCATTGAAGTACCAAGTTTCGCTTCACTGTACACACCTCCATGATTTGATGTTACAAATTAGTGGTTGCCAAAGATTATGTATCTCAACATCCGGTTTACTGAAGATTCCATTATTGTTTTTAGTGTAAGCTGCTTCTATAAATTTTCTTTTTTTCAGGTTGGGTTCCATATATATTGCCGCAGCCTCAGACCATTTCATATGATGTTTATTCCAGACATGTTGTGCAATACCTGATCTCGAAGTTTCCCCTTTTTGTGTATGAGTTTTGTGTTCCTTAATTCTAACTTCTAGTGGTCGTTTGGTTTCTCCAATATACATTTCACCACACTCACATGAAACTTTGTAAACACATTCTTTCTTATCGGGAATTTTTGATTTTGTTTTTGTTAAATGAGCTCAAAATGTATTTCCTGATTTAAAGACTGTTTTTATATTATAACTACTGACAATTCGTCCTTTTTTCTCCGAACTTCCCTTAATGTATGGAATTGTGAAGAAGGAATGTGATTCTTGCTGTTCAGTGTTAGTTGTTCTAAAGTTATTTATAACATCGTCAATTAGTTTTAAAGGATCACTATTCTGTTGTAAATCGAATTTGATATTTGCTACTTCTTTAAATTAAGTAACACAAAACATCATACACAAAAAGGGAAAACGTCGATATTAGGTATCGCCGAACACGTCTGGGATAAAGAACATCATATAAAATTAAATGGTCTGAGCCTGCGGCAATATATATGGAACCAGGCACGGAACCAAGGGGGGGGGGGCGGTGGGGGGCGATCCCCCCCCCCCCCGAAGAGCTTTGAGTTCAGGAAAATAGACCCGATTTTGCCTCTTACACTATAATTTATTCAAGAACTAGAGAGAGTAACGAATCATTTTTTTAACCTTTTTTTCTTCGCAAAATATCTGTGTTCTTTGGTCCGGTGTCTTTGGCAAAATCTGTTAGATATATATATTTTTCATAGGAATGGGTTAGAAATTTTATAATTAAAAATACCGGTCTATAATAATGGATCATTTGGGTTGGATAATAATAGATATTTGGATGTGTGAATTGTTAAAGAGGATTTTAATCCTTGTCATAGGCGTCAGAAAGAGGTTTATTATCACTAAGTATTTATGGCATAGAATATTATTTCGGTAATAAACTTAAAATAAAAAGTTTTTATAATATTATTTTATTTCTTATGATTTTTTAATAATTCACATACATTAGAAAATATAGATAATTTTGACATATTTAACACAAATCACAACTGTAATTTTATTATTTTTAATTTTAGCATAGAAACCGTTTTAGGCACATTCAGAATAAAACGTAGCCTTTTTTTCTTAAAAAATTCTAAGTTATAATTTAAATACTTACAAAATACCCATTGTCAAAAATACAAGAAGTTAAACATATATAAAAAAATTAATTCGTCCATATAATGTGAAATCTGTTTGGGGCATCGGTCATTTTATTATTAATTAAAAACATTTTTAGGACTTTTGACGTTTCAGTTTATTTATTTCTTAAACCATCTGTAGAATTACAATTAAACACTAAAAAAGGATTCAAATGTAATTAGTTTTTATATGTTAAAAATATTTAAATAATAAATTGTGTTTAGGCTGGTAAACGTTACGTATCTAATTCATAATCCATGTCAGTGAAGCTATCTTCGCCCAAATTAATTATAATTGGTTCCTCTATCTCACGATCATGAGATCGATTTTCCACATTTTCTTTTATTCTTTTATTATATGGATTTTTCCAAATTTTCTGCAGTAACTTTATTCCAAAAAATCTTTCAAAAGTTCTGTTAAATTACTATTTTTGTAAGTTGTGTTATTTCCAGAAACTCTACCTTTTACTTGAGAAAGGTATTTGCTTCGCCAAGGGACATTTTCCGGACAATCTATAAGAATAGATTTCTTATTTGGTTTTTCCCAGGAAAAATTAAGTTCTCTGAGCAATTTTCAGAGTTCAGTTCTTTTAATTTCCGGTAAATCCCGATCTTCATTGATTTTAATTAGAATTTTGTCGACTCTTGGGATCTGCTTCTCATAATAAAATGTATGTACAACTCCTTTTATTGCAGTTTACATCTCTTCTTCCAACGAGGTTTTTCGTCTGCCTGTGATCGAATGGGACTTGGGAGTGCTAACAATTCCAGTCGTTTTTTTCTCCTTCAGTTTTCGGTACATAGTAGATTTTCCAACTCCTACCATGTTGAAACACATTTCAACTGAACTTTTAAAATTATTATGTAGATATTGATATTTTAAGGTATTATAAACATCCATAGTAATAAGTTTTTCGTTGAGGAAAAAATGCCATGGTTTAACGATTTTAGAATAATTAAAGATGTGGAAGCCATATCTTTTGGGTATCTCACTAAGAACACACTGTAAGATGTACTTTGCTCACTGACAGAAATCAGAAACTCTATTGTTGCAGTAAATTTATACACCCTTATAATGTTTAAATATAATTAAATATAATTAGATTCACGGCAGTTCTCAGTTACGTGCGGCACTGAAGCAGGTAAGTTGGAGGTTTTGGTAACAGTTTTATTATTCTCTCTAGTTCTTGAATAGAGTATACGAATGTGTATGCTTGCGATCGCCCCTTCCCAAGAGCTTTGAGTTCAGGAAAATAGAACCGATTCTGCCTTTTATATTAGGAATGTGTATGCTGCTAGCACTCCGCTCCCGTTGACAACTTGTTTTTCTTGCTGATAGTCACTCCCCCCAAAAGCTTTGAGTTCAAGAAAATAGACACGATTCTGCCTCTTATACTAGGAATGTGTATGCTGCCCGCATCCTCCCCCCTGTCGACACCTTGTTTTTTCTTGTGATCGCCACCCCCTCTCCAAGAACTTCAAATTCAGAAAAATAGACCCGACCTTGCCTTTTACACTAGAAATGGGAATGTTGCTGATGTATCCCCCCCCTCCCCCCGTTGAAAACTTGCTTTCGCTTGCCATACTATACTTTTGTAATATCACCGCCCTCCCCAAAGAGAGAGGCTGGATCAGCCCCTGTTTGGAACCCAACATGAAAAAACCAAAATTTATAGAAGCAGCTTACATTAAAAACAAAAATAGAATCTTCAGTAAACAGAATGTTGAGATTCCTAATCTTTGGCAACCACTATTTTGTAACATCAGATCATTGAGGTGTGTAGAGTGAAGCGAAACTTTGCCCTTCAATGGACACAGTCTCCATATGAGCTCGTAGTCTTAAGACAAAACATTCAGTTTCTGCTTGATAACGATTAGATATACATCGTAATCGAAACGTCGTAAAAAAAAAAATAAAGACAATGCAAGTTCAACAACAACATTTTAGTCAATCTTCAAAATTGTCTACAACCTTCAAACAAACGAATATTGAGGTGTTAATTTGCTTTTCCAGATTATCAAGCTTAAAAATAGGTATTTAGCGAGTTACAGCTAGTTTTGTAGAAAACAATGTGTTTTTCACGCTTTTTCATAGTGGACCATAATCCCTTATTGAATTATTTTTCTATACCCTATAATGTTTGATAACTCGAAATATACTTAGGTATTTAAAAATAAATGTAGTGTTTATTATTATTAAACTAGTGCAACTTGTAGCGCACCTAGATTATACGAATCGTGCAGCGTGATGAATTAACGCGCACGAAAACTTATTTTAAAATGTTTTTTAGAGTGATTTAATGGACATATTATTGTAACATTTTATGCAACACATGACTTGGTATAAATGGATCTACTTCAGCAGCCTTATAGATTTATATCTACTATAAAATAAGTAATCAAACTTATAATTGAATTAAAAGTGGAAATGGGGGATCAACTCTATATATTTGTATATACTGCATCTAATTCATTTTAGTTCTATAATGTGAAATTGTGTAGGTTTTGCTAAGATTATTAGAACAAAAATTATAACACGATATGCAAAATAAACCCGCCATCTTTTAATTGTACAATTTAATTGAACAATTTATACAATTGCAGTTTGGTGGTAAGTGATTGAATGAGGATATATCATTGTTATTTGCTATGACAGTACAATCTTCCTGTAATATACAATACGGGATGTCTGGTAAGTAGCTCCTAATTTCTGAGGAACATACAGGGAGGGTCAAAATAATTCTATTTTCTCATAGAAAAAAATTACTAAAGTACCCTTTAACAGAGATACAGAGCCCTAAAGTGGTACGCAGCGATTTACCTTATCGGCTCTACGTTTTGAACCGACTTTTATAATTTAATGAAATTTTAGTATTTTATAGAGGCCATAAAAATTCATTAAACCATACTACAGTAGATGTTTTCGATGATCACAGAAGTCAGGAACGGACTTGCAACCATACTAGTTGGGCTTAATTTTTGACAGATATCATTTTACAAAGCTGAAAACTGATTCTTTTAATATTTTGGTCATGCCTATTCAAAAAAGTTACTCTTAATTTATTTCGATATAACTGACGGTTTTCGACATAAATCAGTTTTTATGCGAAAAACTCAAAAGGTAATAATATTAACACAAATAGATAAAAATCAGGTTGTTATTGTTGAGAACTACATAAAAGAATTACTATTGACGGAACTTGTCAAAACTGCATTCAAGTAAAAATAATTTTAAAAAATAGAAAAATATTCTTACGCAAAGCATGCTGATATGCATTTAATTTATGATGAAGCGGTGTCAAATTCTTCGAAGGCTAGAAGACTTTATGCTGAAAGATTTTCAGCTCGATCATTGCCAAATCCAAAAATCTCTGAAAGGTTTAATTGAAGCCTAAGGAAGACAGGTAAAATATGGTTAGAAAATAATTATTAGACTTAACGAATTAATTCTTTACATTTTATTCAGGGTCATTTCTGCTACGACGTGGCGGTGGATGCCTTCCTAGGAGAGCACAAGACTCTCACGTAGAGGAACAAATTTTACAAGATATTGCTGACAATCCTTTAAATAGCATAAGAAAGCTTGCGACACGAAACAATGTTACACAATGGATTGTACATGAAACTCTAATAGAACAGTTACTTCTCCCATACCACGTTGACAAATACACACTATGTCTCCGGATGATTATCCCGCAAGACTTCAATACTCCAACTGGTTTATACATATGTAATGCATTTTTTAATTTTAACAACATTGTAAATTAATTGAGGCCCGATCAACCCTTTGAAAGGTTCCTGAATTTGACAATGTCTGAGCTGGAAATTTTTCAGCATAATATCTTCTTGCCTTCGAAGACTGAAACAGTCTTCTTCTTCTTTCTCAGCCCATTGACGTCCACTCCTGGACATAAGCCTCTCCGATGGTCCTCCACTGAGATGTGTCTCTCGCCTTCTAGAGCCAGTCTTTTCCAGCAAACTATCTTATATCATCTACCCATCTGCGTTGTGGCCTGCCACGATTTCGGTTCGTTTCTCGCGGTCGCCATTGCAGTAATTTACTCGTCCACCTATCGGGCTGTTGTCTAGCTATTTGCCCCGCCCATTGCCACTTTAGTCGTGATATGCGTTCAATGACGTCAACTATTTTGGTTCTTGATCTTATTACTTGATTTCATATTTTATCCCGTAACATTTGTCTCTCCGTGGAGCGTTCAGTGACTCGGAGCGTATTTGCGTTTTGTTTGGTTAGTGTTATCGTTTCCATGCTGTAAGTAGCAACAGACAAGACACACGTGCTATACACTTTTCGTTTAAGGTTGATTTGCATAATCTTTTGAACTTTCGAAAGGCAGCCCATGCCAACCCTATTCTCCTTGTTATTTCCGCCGTTTGATTTTCTTTGCCCAGTTTCATGACGTGGCCTAAATAGATGTACTCTTGGACATTTTCTATAATTTCATTTTGAATCTCTATTTGTACATTTGGGTCAGGGCTCATTAACTTAGTTTTCCCCAAGTTCATCTTAAGTCCCACTTTTCTCGCCTCTTCATTGAAATCTTGAAGCATTTGTTTTAGCTCTTCTGGGTTGCTAGACATGATAACAACATCGTCGGCGAAACGAAGATGACTAAGATAAGAATCGTCGACTCTCAATCCTTTTTCATCCCAATTTAGTTTTTTAAAGACATCTTCCAAAGCTAGCGTAAATAGTTTCGGAGAGATGACGTCTCCCTGACGCACTCCTCTCATAATGTTTATTTTTTCGGTTTTTGTGTCTTCGTCGATTTTAACCTGTATAGTTGCGTTTTTATATATGTTCTGTATGATAGTGGTATACCTGGAGTCAATTCTAGTATTATTAAGTGATTTCAAGATCGCCCATGTTTCTATAGGGTCAAAGGCCTTGTGAAAATCTACAAATGCCAGGTGTATAGGAATGTTATATTCCTCGGTTTCTTCTAGAACTGTGCGTAGGGCTTGGATATGATCTATCGTACTAAATCCACGTCGAAAGCCGGCTTGCTCCACAGGCTGGTAATAGTCAAACTTTTCAATCAGGCAATTTGTCAATATGCGGGTGAATAGTTTATATAGGTGGTTTAATAAACTGATGTACTGTAATTTTCTATTTTGTTGTGTCCCTTTTTTTGAAGAGAAGTACGACTTGTGCGTTATACCATTCATCTGGTACTCTACCTTCGTACGAGCATTTATTTATCAGTGTTTGTATCGCTTTTTCAAGACTGTCTCCACCCATCTTTAACATCTCAGCTGTAATTTGATCCTCGCCCGGGCATTTTCCATCCTTCATCTGTTTTAGTGCTCTTTTTATTTCATCTAACGATATCTCCGGCAAATCTTCTGATCCTACATTTTTTATTTGTTTTGCTGTTTTTGTTGGATCTGGATCCGTATTGATCGAGGAGTATAAGTCCGCATAGAATGCTTCCATAGCCTTTATGATGTCATCTACATGTGTTACTGTCACCGCTTCTCTGTTCTTTAATTTTGTTATTTTGGTTCGTCCTCTTGAGAGACCTGACCTCAAAACTTTCATATTTGCGTTTCTTTCTATTGTTTCGTGTATTAATTTTGTTTTGAACGTTCTAATGTCTTTTCTTACTTCCTTCTTGATATTTTTATTTAGTTGTTTAAAATCCTCTGTCTCTCTCAGTTAACCTTCATCTTTCCATCATCTGTAATGTATTTGCACTAAGTTTCTTGTCTGTAGTTTTCCTTAATCTTCCACATACTTTTTTCATTGATGTTTTTATAGTAGTTTGAATTTTATCTCTAATTTCTTTGATTTTATATTGTTCCATAGTATTAGTCGATTTCAAACTTTTCGCTATTTCGTATTAGTGTTCGCTTTGTCGTGTGTATAGTTCTGAAACTTTGCTTCCCCATAAATTAAAGTACAGGGTGAGTCAACGATTGGATGAAGTAGGTTTGTGCCTTTCCGGTGAAATTAACAAAGAAACTATATTTATTGTTTGATACAGTTTATCTTTACGCAGATTTTAAAAATATTTAGGACTCTACAGGGTGAGCCAAAAAACTAGGACAGCATAAAGTTGTATTTTTTTAAATAGAACACCCTATATACGAATCGTATTTTCGATTTAGCTTATAATTTTAAATCTTTTTTATTAAGAGTTTACTATAACAAAACTTTATAGTTTCTGAGATAATTAAGTTTAAAGAAAAAAAGTCACATTTTCAAGCATCAATTCAATCCTAAATAACGTTTTCAATTTTGTGACAAATATATTCAAATTTGGAATTTAGCAAGGCCAAGGACAAGTTAACATAATTTTTACCTAATATTTGCAATAAAAGCTACAGGGTGTTGAACACATCGGTTCAAATTTGAACAAGTTTAAATGAATAAATATCTTTTTTTTTAAATGGTACACCCTGTATATTTTCATGTTATTTAATAGAGTAATAAAAACCCTAAAAGTTTTGTTCAATATATCCTATACCTATTTATAATAGTTTTTGAGATATTTCAGTTTTTCTTATTTTCCATACTTTTTTACAGAAATAGTCTTCATTATCATAGTAGCCATGGCAAAAACAATGTAAAAGAACATTTTTCTGTGTGTCAAATTTATAACCGCAATCGCTTCTTTTGGTTTTTATGTAGTGTAGTTTGGGTTTTTTGCATTCATCTTATATTGTAAAATGAATTTTCCAAAGAATGAGTTAATAGATATGATTTATACAATAGGAGAGGCTCAAAAAAATTGCCTTCTTGCTCAAAGAATTTACAAAATGAAGTATCCTGATCGACGCCAGCCTAATACCCATACTTTTCAAAACTTAATGCAAAGATTTGATTCTTCTGGTACTGTTGATTATCCAAAACGTAAAGTGGTCAACAAACCAGTAACTAATGAAGAAAAAGAACTACAAGTATTGTTAAATGTTCAGGAAAATCCTTATATTGGTAGCCGTCAGTTAGCAGCATTATGTGAAACATCACAATCCACCGCTAATCGTACTACCAAGAAATATAGGTATCATCCATATCACATGGAATTACACCAAGAATTGCATGGACAGGATTTTGAAAGTCGTGTAAACTTTTGTCGTACAATAAATGCGGAGATTCAATTAAATCCAAATTTATTATGAAAGGTAATGTTTAGTGATGAAGCTACTTTTAGAAGTAACGGTGCCGTAAATAGACGCAACATGCTATATTATGCCACAGAAAACCCATTTTGGATTAGAGAGGTGCAACATCAAAACCACTGGTCATTAAATGTTTGGTGTGGTATTCATCATAATCGAATTATTGGACCCCACTTTTTTAATGAACCACTAAATTGCCATAGTTACCTGAACTTTCTACAAGAAGAACTACCCCAACTGCTTCAAGGTCTCGATAGGGATGAGCTCGACAGTATGTGGTT
Organism: Diaprepes abbreviatus; assembly: GCA_034092305.1. Classification (NCBI taxonomy): domain Eukaryota; kingdom Metazoa; phylum Arthropoda; class Insecta; order Coleoptera; family Curculionidae; genus Diaprepes; species Diaprepes abbreviatus. The sequence continues at coordinate 63,140 of JASJET010000095.1, forward strand.
CCAGCACGATGGTGCGCCTCCGCATTACCATCGTGAAGTTCGTGCGTTTTTGGACCAACGATATCCGCAAAAATGGATTGGACGTGGGGGTTTCATTGAGTGGCCACCAAGGTCTTGCGACATCACCCCATTAGATTTCTTCCTATGGGGTTATATTAAAAATAAGGTGTATGCTAATCCACCAACAACAGTGGAAGATATGCGAAACAGGATTAGGGATACCTGTAGAACAATAACGACACTAATTTTGTCCAGGGTCCAAGAAAATCTGCAAAAAAGACTAAATTTGTGCATTGCACAAGAGGGTCGTTTATTCGAACACTTATTAAAAAGAAATAATTAATCTCAATATTTAATGGGTAATTTTTTTGTTTCAATTTAGTATAAAAGTAAATATATATTTGCCTTGTCGTTATTGTTGTGTTAATTTTTTCACATTATGTTTAATTAAACTATTGCCGTTGTAATATAACGAATAATGTATTTCATCACATTTAACCACATTCTGTTTGTTTCTGTAGTTTCTTTTTATTATTTTACATGGCTGCTATGATAATGAAGATTATTTCTGTAAAAAAGTATGGAAAATAAGAAAAACTGAAATATCTCAAAAACTATTATAAATAGGTATAGGATATATTGAACAAAACTTTTAGGGTTTTTATTACTCTATTAAATAACATGAAAATATACAGGGTGTACCATTTAAAAAAAAGATATTTATTCATTTAAACTTGTTCAAATTTGAGCCGATGTGTTCAACACCCTGTAGCTTTTATTGCAAATATTAGGTAAAAATTATGTTAACTTGTCCTTGGCCTTGCTAAATTCCAAATTTGAATATATTTGTCACAAAATTGAAAACGTTATTTAGGATTGAATTGATGCTTGAAAATGTGACTTTTTTTCTTTAAACTTAATTATCTCAGAAACTATAAAGTTTTGTTATAGTAAACCCTTAATAAAAAAGATTTAAAATTATAAGCTAAATCGAAAATACGATTCGTATATAGGGTGTTCTATTTAAAAAAATACAACTTTATGCTGTCCTAGTTTTTTGGCTCACCCTGTAGAGTCCTAAATATTTTTAAAATCTGCGTAAAAATAAACTGTATCGAACAATAAATATTGTTTCTTTGTTAATTTCACCGAAAAGGTACAAACCTACTTCATCCAATCGTTGACTCACCCTGTACATTAGCACACCCCACGTATTTTATTTTTACCTGTTTGTGTTTAACCTTAGTAACTTTTGAGTGTTTCGCATAAAACCCGATTTATTTCGAAAACTACCAGTTTTATTGAAATAAATTAAGAGTACCTTTTTTGAAGAGAAGTGACCAGATTATATAAAAAAATCGATTGTCAGCTCTGTAAAATTACACCTGTCAAAAATTAGATCCGAGTGTGGTTGCAAGCCCGTTCCTGACTTCTCCAATAATCTAAAACATCTACTGTAGTGTAGTTTGATGAATCTTTATGACCTCTATAAAATATTAAAATTTCTTTAACTTATACAAGTCGGTTCAAAACTTAGAGCCCTGGGTACTCCTTTAGGTCTGCGTATCTCCGTTAAGGGGCACCTTAGGATTTTTTTTTATGACCAAGTAGGATAGGACCTTCTATGTATCAGGAGATACTTACTGGACACCCTGTATTCTTTAACAGGCCTAGAAAATTATTAATTACCTTATTTTAAAAAAAAAACAAAATCACGCGTTCCTGTAAATGAAGTTCGACAATATGTATTTATGCATCTTCACAGAAAATACAGTTCAAAACTATATAAATTCACAAAAATTACCAAACAAAAAAATAAGTAGGTATAGAGTATCACCCCGTTACACGAAATAACAGAATCGGTGACAGTTTCTTTTAACGGCGCCAAGTGTACCAAGTCTCGGTTTATCGTTTTCACGGTTTTTTGCACCCGACAATCTTAATTAAATTCAGTTAATAATAATGTAATGACATTTATGCAGTCAGTTACGAGAGAGCTGGAATATTAAGTGTGTTAATTAGTTCCTATAATTAAATCGCTTTAATAAGGATTTGTGGTATTAGAAAATATTGGGGAAGATTTAATAAGTTTGTAAAGAATATGTATCTGAACAACTAATCTTTAACAACTGATTTGTAAGAGTTTTTTATGTATATGTAAAAATATAATTAAAAGTTATGTGTCTGTCTAGGCATATGTGATCTAAAACTGTAGTAGTTTGTTTAAAATATATTATACTGTTTATTTCGAAGATATTTTATTTATGAAACTTGGTATAGCAACTCCAGTTATAGGGAAGGGTGTTCCAAGCATTAAACCTAGAAACCATTTTCACCATATCTAACCTTCATTTCTTTTCTAAGAGCTGGAAAAATAAAGAAGCTGTTCTCAGTGTCACCAGTTTTTCTTGGATTATTATGCAGATCATTGTTCTAATATACGAACGAACTTTTTTAACCAGAAAAGTTGAATCAATTTTAGACCTAAAAAAATTTTCAAGCTTAATGTAAATGTAACTAGTTAATGAACTAAGCATAAATAACTAGTCTGAGGAGATTCCTGAGTTATATGGAAATTTTAGCAAAACCAGCAGAAGCTACTCAAGTTGTTGTTACTTTGCTAGAGAAAATAAATTTTTATTTAAAATAGCTGAGCTGAGCATAAACAAGTGGTCATTGGAGATGCCTAGATTATATGAAAATTTTATATTTTAGTAACACCAGCAGATGCTACTGTATTTGTTGTTGCTCTGCTTTAAGTTAGAGAAAAAAAATATTTAGAATAGGTCTACGATACAGCCTAGATTGGTTTTCATTCATCTGTGTAGCCAATGGGGTGGTAAACATATAAACATCATCAACATCATTATCTATTATTCTTCTAAATCCACTGCTAAACATAGGCCTCTCCCAATGTCCTCCATTTTTTTTTGTCGTTTCAAGCCAGTTTATCTAAATTTTTTTCATGTCGCAGTTCAATGTATTGCTGGTTTTTCTACAACATTTATTCGTTCCATTTTTTACTTAATGGCTTGTTTGTTCAACTAGTGTCGTTCATTCTGTTTATATGTCCCGCCCAACTCCACTTTAGCCTACATATACCTCTATCACTCTTGGGGCTCTTATTTTTAATTTTATCTCTCAAAGTAACTCTAAGCATCGATCTTTTCATGTGCTTTTGTGTAATTCTTAATGTTAAAATAGACTTTTTATGAATGTTAATGTCTGATTCTGATTTATCGAACACCTTTAGTTTTATACTAGTTGGAAATCTGTTCTCACATAAATTTCTCGATGCTGAGTCTATTGCTCAAGCTAAAGTCATTCTTCTCTATATCTTGCATGGCTTATTATTCCTGCACTTTTGATTTTGCGTCCAAGATAGACGTATTTTTCTTACAAGTTCTACGTCTTTGTCTTCTATTTCTTGATTTTCACTCTTAGAAGATTTTTTTTCCAAAACTATCAGGTATAAACATTTTTGTGGATACTATAAATTTGTTTAGTATAACGATGAGGAATGCGACATTCGTTTATAGCTTTTGGTACATTCTCTACCCCTATGGTGCAAAAAGCCTTGTAAAAATCTACAAAGGTCAGCATTAGGGGTTCTATTATATTCTATGAAATTTTTTATCAATAGCTTTATCGTTGATAGATAATCACTTATTCCAAAACTGAGCTGAACCCGGCCAGTTCTTTTGGCTGGTAAAAGTCTAATTTATTTTTAACTCTCAAGCTTGTACAGATAGTTCGGTACTTCTTTAGATCTACTTTATCACTTATTCTATATAGCAAGATAGTTATAGCGTTGTTCTATTTCAGAAACGGGGACTATTTCACTCTGTTACCAAATTAAGAATATTAAAGAAAAGCAACTATAAAAATGCACTAAAATAAAATCATAGAGTACTGTAGTAAAATGGCACCCTTCCCATCTTGTATGTAAGCCTACCAGAATGATGTTTAAAAAGGAATCAGTCAAAATGTAAATCTACTTTTATTTAACTAGCATTTATCCATCACGGCTTCGCCCGCGAATAATAATGAAAAAATCATTTATCTCATTTTAACCCCTTATAATTAAATCTTTTCTTCTTGTTTAAAGATAGGAAGTCAGGAATATGTGTGCAAAATTTAGTGAATTGTGGAGAGGAGCTCATGAAATGAGGTACGCACGGTTTACTAGGTTTCTCATCTTACGTAGGAAAGAGCTGCGAATTGTGTTGAAACTGTTGACAGAGCATAGTCTCCTGAGGGGACATCTTCGCAAGATTGGTGTTGTAGATGACCCGACGTGCAAATGGTATACGGAGGAGGTTGAAACTGTTAACCATGTTCTCAGAGAGTGCCCAGTACTCAAGGGACTGAGACAGAGATATTTCAGAGATACAATTTTGTTACCAGAAGTTCAATTAACGAGGCTCAATCAATCAATCAATAATCAAATGTCACCATCTTTGATTCATTCATATCTGCAAAATTTCGTTACATATGTATATATATATATATATATATATATATATATATATATATATATATATATATATATATATATATATATAAGTTAAAGATATATTCTTTTCCAGATCAAGAACAATATCAATAACAAATCATATCAATATTAATAACAATAGCACCCATACGTTAGTCAATGGGGATTAAGTCTTATGCTGATAGCAGATCGAAATAAAATGCTCCTTGTACACTACCCCGCGATGGTGTAAAAAGGAGTGTATTCTTTCCATAAACTAGCTAAAGTTAAAGATACCGGTCAGAAAATCTTTTGAACAGTAATTTAAAAATAATCTATTTCTGAAAATAGTTTTCAAAATATGTGCGAAAAACTGACTTTCACTCCCATCATCAAAGGTGGGTAATGATATTTTTTTTTTAATAATATTATCGGACTAAATTATCAATTAATTTTGTAATGGATAATTTCAAAAATCGGAATATCATTAATTCACAAAACAAAATTATCAGTTAATTCATTACCTGATAATTTTGAAAATAAAATTATCACTTAATAAAATAATTGTCAATTTCATTACGAAAATTATTAATAAAAAAGTAATTGGTAATTTTATTCCTACAATTATCAATTAACGCAATAATAGATATATTTTTGAAATTATTAATTGACGAAGCAATTGATTTAAGATAAAAAGTTTAAGTTTTTAGATTGACATTGAAAAGTGGGCAGTTTTAATATCCTGCCGATATGTCCCGCAATTTATATTTTATGTATACATCCACGTTCCGACTTCAGCAGCCAGGCGAGTCTACTTTGTCTGAATTCAAGGCTTTGGGGGGGGGGGGGAGAATAATCCCCCTGGCCCCGTGGATCTGCGCCTGTTACTTCGTTAATTGATAACTGTAGGAATAAAATTACCAATTACTTTATCAATTAATAATGTAAGAAACTAAATCAACAGTCAATTGAAAATTTGAAGAAAAAAATCTTGTTAATTGAAAGTTATATTTTGGAAATTCTTATTTGATAGATTACTTGATATTCTTGATTTGCTGATTAATAATTTTTTAGTAATTGATTAATAGTTAACTATATTTCAATTTCTGAAGGAAATTTATCAAGTTTTGTTTAAAACCTAAAAAATAAAGATCCACACAAAAATCTAGTTCATAAATATTTTTATTTTATAATGTTCCCTTCAATGAATTAATTATTCTGGATAAAAATAATGTTAATAAGGTAAGAGTATGTGCGAATTTATTACATATAAAAATTAAAACCAAAAGATTTTCTACACCAGTCCCAATTTCGGAAACAAATCGTAACCTCATTGTTTCCTCAGCTTTACCGTTTTCCCCCATTTTTGGATGACAATAGACAGGGTCTTGTAGGGGGCGCGAACTTATCAGAATCGCTGAAAAAAACTAATCGAATATTCGCATTGTGGTTTTATCGCATATTTCCGGTCCAAAGCGTCGACACTCGCACACACTTGTTTACGATCGTGCATATCGCGACTTCGTATCGCCATTAATAAAGTCGGTCTGGGGTTAGACTGCGCGTAGGTGGGTTCGGGGCTTTATTGTCTACATGCGTATGTAAAAATTGCCCGTTGACACTTATGGCGTCTTTATTTGAAACATAAAAGTGATATAATGTGTTTTTCCGAGATGTTACAAAAGCTAAGCGTATGTTAAAAATTACTTTCGGTCTTGTTTATTTGATGCGGTTACTTTTTCGATTTCTTTATTATATTTTCTTTTTTATATTTACTTCTACTGAAAACTATATATTTTTTGTATATCTAGGGAGATTTGAAATATTGATTTTATTATACCAAGTTCAAAATTTTTAATTATATTCCCAACAATTGATTGCCAAGCTAAGTTAAAAATTGTCTTTTTTTCCTTTAGAAAAGGCCAAACAGTTTATTCTCTGCTAATTTAACTCTTGTTCTCTTAAAATTCTAACAGAACTTCCCAATGGATTTAATCACAATATTGGTAAATTTCGTGTAAAATCATTAAGTTTTTTATTGCGGAAATAAAAGGGGAGGGGAGGGGTAATTTTACATCCAACGGTATAAATAATACGTATTGGAATAAAATGTCATTTGGAGGTCAAATATGATTTTCCAATAAAATAGTAATAAATCACTCTTACTGCGGAAATAAAGCGTTATGACGAGAAACTTTAAGCAAAAACTGTAATAAATGAAAGTAAACATCTCATGAAGACCTAAAGATTGACCACACATGACTTTTAAGGTCATATTAAGGTCAAGTCGACTCTTTTAATAGAAACCCGTATTTTTTGTTACAGTAATGGAAAGTCGAAAAAATTCTGCATCGAACACATGAATAACTTGTGGGCTCAAATGTAGTTTGAAGTTTTTTGAATTTTTTGATGAACTAGGAAACAAATTCGTCTATAACCTGGAAACTTTCACTAACACAGTTGTAAAAAATTCAACAAGTGATCTCAAGGTAACCTTAAGGTTGACCTTGTGAACAATTATTCAAGGTAAAGTTATTCTTATAATGGGGGCGCATATTTTTTATTGAAAAAAATGGAAAGTGGGAGAAATTTAACGTCTAGATATTTTAATTAAATGTAAGGTTTTAGCAGTTAATACGTGATAATGGTGAAATGTAAGCAGTAAGTGATAGAACTGGAAAGGAAAGTTCTCTAGTAATGAGTCAAGCAGACTGGATGCATTCTCGCGTACTGAGTGAACATTAAAACTGTACTGGGCTCAAGAGTGAATGTTCACCACGATATTGAAACTATTATCTCTATTTGCGTTTTGTCCTAACCCCATTTGTCTACGGTTAGACTAATCAGTAAAGCTGCGACTATTATAGATGGCGCCCTGCCTAGCTCTCTCTCCATATATGGCAGTATTCCGTTTCTCAAAATGAAAAAGTGGGGCGTTCACCGCTATAGTGGATATTTATTGATGCTTCTCATTTTTGCTTTGATATATATGTGTATGTGTGAGAGAAAGAGAGAGAGAGAGAGAGAGAGAGAGAGAGAGAGAGAGAGAAGTGGGGGAAATTTAACGTCTAGATATTTTAATTTAATTAGAGAGACAGAGAGAAAGAGAGAGAGTTTTCATATTGCTTGGAAGTTAACATTATTTAAACAAGTTTTACAATAATTTTTATAATTTATGTATACTCCAGCTAATGTTGCGAATATTACAGCCAACCAATCTTTTTCATAACTTGAAAATTTCCCATGAATAACAAGTGTGTAGTATAATTTCGCTTAACCTTAAAATTACGTCCAAATTATTCATCATTTTCACAAGTTGTCTGAAGATTAAAGTTCCCCCACTTTCAATTTACGCAAAGAAAATATGTGCGCCCATTACAAAAACAACTTGATCTATGGGTGACTCTCAAGGTCAACGTCAAGGTCAATGATAAGTCCGTTCATTTTTCTACGAATTTTTTATTCAAAATTTTCATGTTATAAGCTGATTTTAACTAATTCACCGAAAAGGTACATTCCTTCCTCAAGTGATCTTCAGATAATATTTAGCTTCAAAAGTTATATAGGGTGTACGGGAAAATGTAAAAAATTTCCCGAATATGAAAAAACACGTAAAAGGAATACTACAATTTATATAAACTTTTTTCGTATAGGCCTCCTCTTCGGAGATATGGGTTCCCAAAGAACTTCAATGGAATCAAGTTTTTTACACATAATTATTAAGCCACCAGGTATATTTCAATTTTTTTTTAATATGATGTATACCATGTAAGATCCTTTAACTTACGATGCAAGAAAGTGTTAACACAGACCTGCAGGGGCGGACTAACTGTGACATTCATAACCCCATTTTTTTTACGCCCTGTACGATAAGAACTTTGGATAACGTTTACCTATAACTATTGACTAAAAATTAAATAATCTTCATTCATGTCGCTAATACTAACCGTTTTCGAAAAAACGCCATTTTATTTATATCATATATTTGGCGTATTTCGATAAAAGATAAATCTTTGTTCCTATCAAATGTTCAACATTCAAACTCTTGATAAAAAAATCGATCCAAAATTAGAGTTCACCTCTTTAGTTAAAAAAGTCTAGTTCTGTGAATTGTAGTTCTACCTAGGTTCACAAAAAATGTGCGTTTTATTTTATCGACACCTAAAACAAAGTATTGTTATTGTAAAAGTTGCCAAGTACGAAAAAAATAAATATTCTGCATTTTAGAACTTGTCAACTTTCATACTGCGGATACATTGATCCTTTACTTGTATATTAATTAACTGATTTTTGGATTCTTTGGTGAAATTAATTGTGAAAAAACTCCAAATATGAAATAAACGTTTATTGAGTATACAGATAGGCATCTGATGTATGGTCTTGCATCTTGCAATGCTTTGGAAGCCAGGAGGTTATACCACGACAGATATCCTAACCGTACTCTTCCAGATCAGAAGACATTTTAACGAGTTGATCAACGTCTAAGAGAGAATGGTAAGCGATTCTATTTAATAAGGTAATATTATTAAGTTTCTTTATAATTTTAGAAAATTAGGGAAGAGTAGTACTGATGCTGGTAGGAGAAGAAGAAAATATTTTAAATGCTGTAAATGACACTCCTTCAACGAGCACTGAAAAAATATCAACGCAGTTTAATAAGTCGAACACAATAGTACATGAAGTTATTAAAGGACAGCTATTATATCCATATCAACTGAAAAAAGTGCACAAATTGATTCCTGAAGATTTTCTCCATAGAATGCAAGTTGTAAACTGGATATTGGATCATTGGATCATCATTAGAATGAAATAATGTAAACTTCAATAGCACTGTTCTCTTCAAAGATGAAGCAGGGTTTACCAAAAATAGTATCATAAATTTAGACAACTCACATGTATGAATTGGTGAAAATCATCATGCAACTATTGTTTCGCATCATCAACATCAATTCCAATCAATTAATGTCTGGGCAGGAATGATAAATAATTTTTGATTGAACCATTCGTATTGTCGGCGTAATTGAATGGAGAACTTTATTTGGAGTTCCTCCAGAATGCTTTTCACGATTTAGTAAAGCACTTACCACTTGAAACCTGCCGAAATATGTATTATATGCACAATAGGGCACCACCTCATTTCAGTGTTGCTGTACGGGAGTACCTCAATAATGTCTACCCAAACCGTTGGATAGATAGAGGAGGACCTATTGTCTGGCCTTTTCGATCTCCCGACCTAACACTTACTTGTGGGCAGACCTCAAAACTTTGGTGTATTCCACTCCGATCGATAAGTATGGAGGAACTTCTAGGGATAATCACGTTTCATTGTGATTAAATTAGGAACAATGCTGAGTTAATGTGGCGGGTACAGCAGTCCTCAAATTGTCGTGCTCGTGAGTGTATCAGACTTTTCGAAACCCACTTACGAACTTTTTAACTAAGCAGTTAGTTTAGCTTTTTATTGAAACTATGGTGATAGGAGAAAATTCCTCTTTTTCATATTCAAACTTACAGAAGTTAGGGGATTAAGAGTATAAATAAAATGACGTTTTTTCGAAAATATTGAGGACTAGCAACATGAGTGAAGAGTACTTAATTTTGAGTCAATAGTTAAAGGTTTGTAGAAAACGTTGTCCAAAGTTATTATCATACAGAGCATAAAAAATGGTTTCGTGGGTATCTCTACTAGTCCGTCCCTACAGCTGTGAGTAATTCACAACACTTTATTGGATAGCAATTTGAAGGATCTTACCAGATATATATCATATAAAAAAAATTGAAATATACCTGGTGGTTCAATAATTATGTGTAAAAAGCTTGATTTTATTGCAGCTCTTTCGGGGCCCATATATACGAAGAGGAGGCCTATAGAAAAAAGTTTGTATGAACTTATAGTATTTCTTTCACGCCTTTTTTCATAGCCAGGTAATTTTCCATATTTTCTCGGACGCCCTGTAATTATCGTTTGATTCAGATTTTCTATTTATGCGATAAAAGGAACTTTAGACAGTTTTTTACTAGTTCACGGAAATGATACATTTGACCTTCAAGTCACATTCGATTCCCAAATTTTTCATACTTAACGTTTCTTTATGAAATATATTACTAATTTAAAAAAATATTTTTTTATCCGGACCATTAGGAAATTTAGTCGACTTTTTGTGTTTTGAATTTCAAAAATTGCTAGGCAATTGTCGAAAGAAGATATTCAAAGCTGTGATTTAAGCTAAGGCAGAACTAAATTTGATCAAAATTATTCTGGGGAAGGGGGCTCCGCTTGACGGAAAATGCCCCATGTATATATATATAGATATATATATATATATATATATATATATATATATATATATGTTACATAACTATTATTCAAAAAACTGTCAACAAATTCGTCATAAAAAGTTATGTTTCCAAAGGAGCTCTGCCAATCATCGATTTTAACGCTGACGACAGTGTCGAGCTAGTTAAGTACATTTTAAGCTATAACTAAATGTCTTACGGGGATCATTTTCATTCCTCTTCCCCATTATGTATAATTAAAATTCCTTACCACCACTTAAAACAGAATAAGTTGTCTTAATTTAACCCGGCATATTAAAAGTATCATTATACGCGTTTTAAATACATAAAAGATATTTTTTATCTAATTAAATTAAGTAAATATGCAGGACGATGTTTTGTATGATAAAAACAAAGGGACAAAATCTGGGAAAAATAGAGTCCATACCGCGTCGCTCAGGTAAAAGGGTCTAGGGTTTTTTATGTTTTTAGAGATGTGAGATAAGACAATATAAATTATTGTCGCTGTCAAATGTGCTAATAGTTGTGGAAACAAAATTAACCGTTGAACAAGGATTCGATATTTTTTAAGCCGTAAATATTAAATTAATTATACTGACTGCATGTCTAAAAGTATGCTGTATTTAATTCGTTTTGGTACTTTTATCTTTTAGGCTAAATAAGTAGAAAGGTTTATTTTGGCACCTTGTGGATTGCGTCGACAGTTGCACATTGGAATCGCAACCCCAATGTGGATTTCTCTATGAGAACGAATAAGATTTTTGTCAAGAAAAAAATCACTCAGGAAAGAATAATATGCGCTTAATGTATGTTTAACTTATTTCTCATAAAAAACAAAACATAAAAATATACTTAACTAAAAAGTTTCTTGATAAACTTTGCTAGTTAGATTAATTCAAAAGTCAAAAATTTTTAAAAGGATGGGAATTGTTAGTTTTTAAAATAATTGGATTTAAAAAATTAAGAGGGTTTAATTTACATGGCTTAGAATAATTGTGAAAAAATTCACATAGCGAAATCAAATTATCATTTTATTTTCAGTAATTAAGTCAGAGATTACTGTATTTTCCAAACTAAATTTCTCATAACCACTATCGAGTGTTGTTTGTAATATTTATTATTAAAAATAAGAAAACATACGCAAAATTTAAGAAGGATCATTATATTGTATATATCATCATTGGAATTGTTGTATAGGTAATATCGAGTGTTGTTTGTAATATTTGTTATTAAAAATAAGAAAAGGTAAGCAAAATGCAAGAGGGATCATTATGCTGTACATCAATAGAATTGTTGTATATATCAACATATGAATTTCAGACAAGACTGCAGAGTTTAAATGTTTTATCAAATATGTGAAATTCTTGAGACACACTTAGGTTGATCTTTGATAAGTTCAATTAAAATTATGCTAAAAAAAGGTGAAATATTATAAAAGGGAGTGCTGCAAACACTTACAATAGAGTGTATTAGTACCCCTTATATATGTATTTTTGGTAATCTGCATAAACAAGCTACACAAGGGTTAGTAATTCAAAAGTCTAAGAGTCCATTGTATTTTCTGTTTTTAAACTTGGCCACTTTGTTTCAAACTGGAAGGTAGCAAAGATAATTGAATTTCGTAAAAAAGATGAGAACTCTACACTTGTAGACTCATATAGTCCTATCAGTCTACTCCTAAATCATAAAACGCCCTATGTTGTGCAGAATAAACGACTTCATAACTGACATAGACATTTTTCCACCGAAGCAATTTGGTTTCAGTGCTGCTCATAGTTGCGTTAATCAAATAACTAAATTAGCAGATTTAATCGAAAATATAATACAGGAGTAATATTCTTTGATATTTCAAAGGCATTTCATAAAATATGGTATAATTGACTGCTCGTTAAGTTAATTAGACTAGGTGTACCAAATATATAACAAAACTTTTCCTAGGTTTTGGTCTAATAGAAACTTTTTGTATCTACAAATAGACAAGTATCTCAATTCAAAGCAGTGAAAGCTGAAGTTCCGCAAGGATCTCTACCATCACCTGTTTAGTTTTTATACTAACAATATGCCAAAAAATAATTTTACACATTTATACTTATTCGCTGATGATTCAGCAATGGTTCTTCCATCAACCAAGTGCAGATTTGCAGTCAGTATATTACAGAGACATATTAATAAATTAGAGATATGGAAGTCCGATTGAAAGATAAAGCTGAATCCTGAGAAGACTCAGACGGTTATGTTCACCCAATATAGATTTCCTATTCCGGAGAATCCGATATCCATCTCTAAAAATCCTATCGTATGGAAAAAGAGACTTTCTTTGATCAGTAACACTAAATTCTTGCTTAAAAAAATCAACGAATGCATTCTGTGCAGTGTATTCTCTTACGCACAAAAACAGCAGACTCAATCCAGGAATCAAAGTTTTACTATACAAAGCATTCTTCCGTTTTGTTGTCTCTTACGGTGCTCCAACATGGATTTGACTTTCAAATTTCAGATTAGAAAGAACTGGAGGCTTCCAGAACAAAACTTTAAGACTAACAGCCCATGCTCCATGCTATGTTAGAAACACAATAATACACTGTGATCTAAACTGTGAAGATTTCCAATTCTTCAGAAGAAAAATCATCACTGTTTATTGTAACAAAAACCAATATTTTACCTACAATATTAATAACATTACGCGACCTCACAGCCACACCATAAAAATGGTTTTGCTACTTCCGAGATATGCTTATGTGCCACTAAATCTTGGCTTTCTTCATAAAACATATTTAAGTATATATATATATATATATATATATATATATATATATATATATATATATATTCACTAAGAGCATTGACTATTGATTGGTGTCTAACAGATGCCGAACAACTAAATGTCTGTCTTCAAACTTCAGTCTTTAGATTTTTAAGTTTGATACTTTTGATCATTGCAATTTTTCAAACAACAACCGCCATCTACACGTCAGGTCTGGTACTGCTAGGACTACCGTCGTAATTATCTAATATCTTAGATCAGCTAAACAGGCTAAATTTGAAATTGCATGGTAAAGAAACGCATATTATCCGCTTCAAAGATATTATCCAAGCGTTCGTATTAAAGCTGCAAGACTAGCACTGTCGAATAAATATTGGAGATTTTGCCATGTTGACATATCTTTCCACTAAAACTAAAAAATCGGAGATGGGAATTGTAGATATGATCTAAGAGAGGAAATTAATAACCACCTTCAAGGCTTTGAATCTATAAATCAACGTTATTTCTTGGAGTTATCTGAACAATATTCTACATTAACACGAAACACATTTCATTTGTCTTTGGATATTATCGACATTCCAGATGAAGTACAGGATGAACTTTTAAAGCTGCGAAATGACTCCTCAGCGCGTGATATATTTCAAAAAATCGTTATCCCAATTTTGGTGGACTACGAGTCATTCGCTTTCTAAAATTTACACACTTTCTTTTCGAATATTAGGGCCATTTCTTTCTACTTACCTCTGTGAACCTGAGTTTTTAACTCTCCCGCAGATCAAGGCAAAAACCGGAATAAGCTAGATATTCAAGATGACATGAGATTGGTCTTGACAAAAACAACCAACAATTATAACACTTAATTAATCAAAAATCTAAAAAATGTCGCTATTAAAAAGATGTTGGGAACCACTGTTTTAGTAGTTCTCTTAAAATTTCATAAATTTTCAAGTTAAGGAATAGTCCAGTATCAATGATATCAATTAACCAGGCAATCAACACATCAATATTGATGGGGTAATTTTTAGGCATGCCCGATATATGGGTTGTCCGGGAAAATGCGAAAAATTTCCCGGATATGAAAAAAACATGCGAAAGAAATATTACAAGTTCATATAAACTTTTCGGAGTTATGGGCTTCCAAAGAACTGCAATGGAATTAAGTTTTTTACGCATAATTATTGAACCACCAGGTATACGTCGTTTTTCTTATATGATATATACCAGATAAGACCCGTCAAATTATTACCCAAGAAAGTGTTGTGAATTACTCACGGCTGCAGGGACGGACTAGTTGTGACACTCATGACCCCATTTTTTTACGGCCTGTATGATAAGAATTTCGGATCGCGATTTTCACATACCTTTAACTATTGACTAAAAATTAGGTACTCCTCATTCATGTCGCTAATCCTAACTGTTTCCAAGAAAATATCATTTTATTTACACTGTTAAACACTGTTAGTTCTCTAACTTCTGTCGGATTGAGTATGAAAAAAGGAATTTTCCCCTGTCACCATAATTTCAATAAAAATTTGCTTAGTTAAAGACTGTATTAGAGTTCAAGATGGGCTCCGTGAAGTCTGATCCACTCGCGGGCACGTCGAATTGGGGACTGCTGTATCCGCCATATTAACTCAGCATTGTTCCTTATTTGATCACAATGAAACGTGATCCTCCGTAGAAATTCCTCCCTACTATCGACCAGAGTGGAATACACCAAGATTTAGAGGTGTTCCCACAGGTAAAAATCCAATGGCTTTAGGTCGAAAGATCGAGGCGGCCAGGAAATAGACGTTATTCAGGTGCTCCCGCACAGCAACGCTGAAATGAGGTGAATCCCCATTGTGCATGTAGTACATGTTTCGGCGGGTTTCAAGTGATAAATGCCCTATTCGTGAAAAACGTTCTGGACGGACCAAGTAAAGTTTTCCATTCTGTCGTACCGGCAATATGAATGGTCCAATCAAAAAATTGCCAATGATTCCTGCCCAGATATTAATTGATTGGAACTGATGTTGACGATGCGAAACAATAGTTACATGACGGTTTTAATCAGCCCATACATGTGAGCTGTATAAATTTATGATACCATTTTTGGTAAAACCTGTTTCATCCTTGAAGAGAATAATGCTAATAAAGTTTACATTATTTCGTTGAAGAACCAATAGCCTGTTTGCAAACTGCATTCTACGGGAAAAATCTTCAGGAATTAATTCATGCAGTTTTTTAAAATGATATGGATATAACAGCTGTTCTTGAAGAACATGTACTATTGTTTTCGACATATTAAACTGCGCTGATAATTTTCGAGTTCTCGCTGAAGAAATGTCATCTACAGCATTTAAAATATATTCTTCTTCTCCGACCAGCATCAGTACTTCTTTTCTCAAATTTCCTAAAATTATGAAGAAATTTAATAATATAACCTTATTAAATGGAATCGGCTATCATTCTCTTTTAGACGTTGGTCAACTCGTTGAAATATTTTCCTTCCTCTAATTGCGACGTCCGTACTGTTCTTTCCCGACAAACATCAGTACTTCTTTTCCCAAAATTTCCTAAACTTAGGAAGAAATTTAATAATACTACCTTATTAACTGGAATACTGTTCTCCCTTAGACATTGGTCAACTCGCTGATCTGAAATAGTACGATTAGAATATTTGTCGTGATATAATCTCCTGGCTTCCAAAGCATTGCAAGATGCATATCTGCATACTCAATAAAAGTGTGTTCCATACTTCGAAATAATTTCATCACGAAATCCAAAAATCAGTAAATTAATATCCAAGTAAAGAATCAATTTGTCAGCGATGTGAAAGTTGACATGTTTGTAAATTGCAAGATATTTATTTCTTTCATACCTTTGCAACAACAATATTTTGTTTTCGGTGTAGATAAAATAAAATGCATATCTTTGCGAACTGCAATTCACAGGACTAGACGTTTTTAACTAAAGAGGTAAACTCTAATTTTGAATCGAATTTTTTTATCATAATATTGATAAGAACAAACATGTATCTTTTATCGAAATACGCCAACGGTTTGGATTGGCAATATGAATGAAGATTACTTAATTTTTATTCAATAGTTAAAGGTTGTATGAAAACGTTGTCCAAAGTTCTTATCATACAGGGCGTAAAAAGAATAGGGATCATAGGTGTCACAGACAATCCGTCCCTTGAGCTGTGGGTAATTCGCAACATTTTCTTGAATAATGATTTAAAGGATCTTACCTGGTATACATCATATTAAAAAAAATTAATAATTATGTGTAAAAAATTTGATTCCATTGCAGCTCTTTGGGAGCCTATATCTGCAAAGAGGAAGCCTATACGAAAAAAGTTTATATGAACTTGTAGTATTCCTTTCACGTGTTTTTTCAAATCCGGAAGATTTCCCACATTTTCCCGGACATTCTGTAGAGAGCCCTATAAAGAGAAACTTAAATTAAAACAGATACATTGAAAAACTAATTTCCAAACAGTCTATTAATTAAGAAATAAATAAAAGAAATATTTAAACCATCTAAAATATTTTTTTTGGTATTGCAAATATATGTAGAATAAAATATATTCGTTAATAAATCTGTAATGAATGCATGATTTACAAAAAAAAGAAGTAAGTAAACAATCCCGCCTAAAACAACTTGTAAATCCGTAAACATAAGGTGTGAATCAACAGATATGAAAATATATGCACTACCTTTTGAAACTGTTGTTTTGTTCTCCCCATGTGGTCGGACCCCAAGTGCTTTGGTGACATGCCGAAAAATTCACTTTCGACCGACAGCTGACAGGGGATATACAATGTGGTTTCATGTAAGTTGATTTTTATTGTTATAGGTCGGAGCTCGAGAACTTAAAGCTGACCTCCAATTTATTCAGAGAATTCTGCCGAGAATGACAGATTGAATATCACGGCTTTCTTGAGCATCGACATTATGCACTTTTTATTTTATTTTCGAGGAAGTAGTCATTAAAAATATTTTAATTAAATTAATGTATGGCAGGCTTTATTACGCTATTGAAAAAGGATATATACTTTACCTAAGTCAATCAAATTAAATTAAATGAAGACTAGTCAATTCAAACTTCAAAATGTCAGTTAATTTTTATTTAGTGAGCTACAATCAATTCGCTATACTGTTTGCACTCTGGCAGTTGTAATCTACGGATTTATAAATTGGCACTTTTATAAATAATGTTTTTTGATTTAATCAAAGAAGAACAGGTATTATATCTTGTTCATGTACGCGGTGTCCCATTTTCGACATTTTTAGGGGTTATTCGAGTTATTATCAAAGATATAGTGTTGCGGTTTTCACTTCAATATCTTACTTTTTAACAAAACGGAAGATTCCGGTGTCAAATTTGTCATGGTTCTCTTAGTTTTTAATCTACAGGATGATTTTGAAAATCTTCGTTTTTAGGCACATCTCGTATTTCTGTTATGCGTTAATTTATTTTGAAAAACAAGGTTAGAATGCGATATTTTCAATAATTTACTTTATCTGTAACATTAGGCCATGGCCAATTTATAAGAAACAAATGCAAAATTTTGACAATATTAATTATACCAAACATTACCAAACACTACCAAATACTTTAAAAGTTAATTTTAATGTTTCTCTATATTTTCAATTGTAAACATTGAATTATTATTACATATTTCACTTTAAAGAACACTGTTATTATAAAACCAGAATATTAAAATTTGATTGCAAGGAAACAATAACAAAATTATTTCATAAAACTAAAGTAGCGAAAACAAAAAGAAGCACTGAAACTGATAGCACCTAATAGTTTTTTAAAGAAGCTTTTCAAAAAGATGTCCATTTTCTCGAATGCAATATCGGTACAGTTTTGTTAATCTAATTGCATTTAAAAGAATCATAGATCTATTATAAACAATTTGGAAGGCCAAACCAATTGCCTCACAATGCTCCGCTATAAATTCATGTCGCGTCTTATACACTTGATTTTGCATAAAACCCCGCAAAAAAATCCGAAACGGAAAGATCGAAAGATCGTGGGGGCCACTGGTACCTATCCATCTTTGAAGAAAGTAATTGTTTAGAAATGGCCTCAACATACCAGAGTTGTGGCTTGGGGCATGGTCTTTTTGGAGATAAATGGAACTGAAATGGGCCAATGGAACATTTTCACGCATTTCTAGAATAACTTCCTGAAGGTTTTCTAGGTACCTACATGCTGTTAGACCCCCTTCATACATCCTGTAGGCTAAGCGTCGGCTGAAAATAAAACACAAGACACCAATCACGAAACGTCCTTATTGCGTCCTTCCCAAACTTAAGTTGTGATTTCTGCAGACCAATGCCTCGTGTTGTGACGATTAAAAATTTCCGCACTAGAAAAATAACATTCTTCAAGTCAGATGACAAATCTGTCAAGAGATTGGTTGGGGCGGATTTGTTCTAAATACCATTGACAAAACGTTACTCGACGCTGATCATCTCTGGGTTGTAAATGTTGCAGGATTTTAAATTTATATGGATGATATTTATACTTTTCAAAATTCATTCAGGGGCAGATTTTGTTACTCCAACTTCTTCCTCTATTTTTCTACAGGATGATGAATTTGTTGCTACTGCGTAAAATAACACATTTGTTTCTTTTCTCTCCCTGTCTTCTTTGACGTATGTTTTGGGACGCAACTGAATAAAAGATCCATGTTCAACTAGATTTCTTTCTAAACGAGCAAACATGTCTGGAAAGGGTTGTTTTTTTTCTAAATACCTAACATAAATAAAATCGATCGCCGAATATGAGAAGTTATCCTAATGATAAGGCTTTAAATATATTACCTATTGAAATATAATTCACAAGCGTCTTGGCGACTTTCATACTAACATATTGTACTTTTCTTAATTATCATAAACGGCCATCGTAAATGCAAAATAAATAAAAAGTAAAATAAAAACACCCACGTAACAAAAATATTTCATAAATAATAACATTCTAACAAAACTCTGAAGTTTTGGATATCTGCCTATTGTTTCGTATATTTTGGCCATGATCTACTATTACAAATAAAGTAAATTATTGAAGACGTCAAATTCTGACTTTGTTTTTTAAAATAAAATAAACCCATTTCATATTTTTGAAAACCCTAAATTATACTTAATCAATATCTAAAATAATAAACAGGGTGTCTTATTTAAAAAATCAAAAGTTTAATTAGTATCTCAAAAATGAAACATTTTAGAAAAAAACGGACCAGGTCCCTGAACTCTACGTAAAGATTCTATAAAAACCAGTTTCTACCTTTCTGATAAACTAACGCATAACGGAAATACGAGATGTGCCTAAAAAACTAAGATTTTCAAAATCACCCTGTAGATTAAGAACTAAAAGTTCTATCACAAATTTGACACCGGAATTCTTCGTTCCGTTAAAAGGTAGGAACCTAAAATGAAAACCGTAACACTCTATCTTTGATAATAACTCCAATACCCCCTAAAAGTGTAGAAAATGGGACACCCCGTACATTTACTTAACCATATGACCTACCCAAAAAGTGAGCTGGACAAATTTCTAAGAATATACATAATGATGTCTGTAGTTACCTGTGAAATTTAGTAATATTATTGGTCTAATAAAAAAAGCGCTGCTATATTATATACATCTGAAATATATTATGAAAATGATAATATACAGTGTGACCAGTAAAGTCTGCATCATATGCGATTTTTTTATTAATAGCTTTATTCGAAATTTGACTTTGGCAATAATTTCTGCTTCGATCGAGATGAAAATTAACCAAAAAAAGACGGTAGCCACGTGACTAGCATTATCTGTGAAATTTTAGCTTTTTTCCAAGAAAAATTCAAAAGTGGGGTTATATCTCAAAATATTAGAAAAAGTTTTTCTAAATGCAATTTTTAGCCCATATGCAAAATATCAGCTCTATAAGATAATTTAGATTTTTTGCCCATTTTTTGTAAATTGCACTACTGTTACAAAATAGGACTCAGAACATCCTACATAAACTTTTTAGCTTTGACAATACTTCATTCCAGACATATTTTGTTTGAAGTAGCGCCATATCAAATGTGTGTTTTTGTACAAAATGCAAATAGGGCTATTAATATTTGGTCACATGTGATGTCAAGTTTATTTGTTTTTGATCCTGTATAAGGTAACTTCATTAAACAACTATTTAATGAATACTTTAATTGAAAAGACTCAAATTTTCTAATAAAAAAAGCTTAAATAAAAATTATTTTCCACCTAATGCAGACTTTACTGATGACATTGCATACTTGTTTGTCTTAATTATGATGTGTATTACTTTTAGACACAAACTATATTTTCAAAAATAGTTATTTCATGAAGTTACCTTATACAGGGTCAAAAAGAAATAAACTTTACATCACATGTGACCAAAGTTTAATAGCCCTATATGGATTTTGTAGAAAAACACAAATTTAATATGGCGCTACTTTAAACAAAATGAAATGAAGCATTGTCAAAACTAAGAAGTTTTATGTAGGTTGCGTTGAGTCTTATTTTGCAACAGTGGTGCAATTTACAAAAAACAAGCAAACAATCTAAATTACCTTATACAACTGAAATTTTTCATGTAGACTAAAAATTGCATTTACATAAACTTTTTCCAATAACTTTTTTCGATATTTTGAGATATAACTCCCCCTTTTGAATTAAAATTTTACAAATAATGCTAATCACGTGACTTCTATCTTTGTGGTTAATTTTCATCTCAATCGAAGCAGAAATTGATGCCAAGGTGAAATTTCGAATAAAGCTATTAATAAAAAAATCCCATATTATGCGGACTTTACTCGTCACACTGTATATATAATATATACATTTATGTTATAGTAACTTTAAAAAAGCTTTCAATAAGGTAAGATACGAAAAACTAGTCGAAATTCTGCAAACGAAAAATATAAACAACAGAAACTTCAGAATATTAACAAATCTTTACTGGATTCAGCGTGCACTAATAATAGATAATGAAAACAGGCCAGAAATTGAAGTAGGAATAAGTTATGTCTTTTCTGCTCTTTAATACATACAGCACATTTATTTATGAGGAAGCATTACTATCTAAAAATGAGCGAATAAGACTAAAATAGAAAGCTATAAAAAATATAAGATTTGCTGATGATAAAGTCATTAATGTAAATTTTGTAGAACTTTAAGGAATATTGAATAAAATAAGTACTTTTGGTGAACTATGCGGATTAAAGATAAATACAAAAAAGACTAAATATACGGTAATAATAAAGAAACCAAAAAAAATATATATATATATATATATATATATATATATATATACAGTTATAAATATAAATTATCGAGGTATACAATAAGGATGAGTCCAAAAATATTAATACTTGATTTCCTGGATTAAAATAAATAATGATCAAACTAAAGAAATAAGAGCGATAATAGAAGCAGCAATAAACGCGTTTATAAACTAAAAACAATTTTCAGTAATTGATACCTCACAAGAACTAAGAGTGAAAGCACTAAAGTGTTACGTGTTTACAGTGCACAGTATCGACTGGAATACTTGTTTCAAGGTTGTAGACAATATAAAAGATTGGTTAAAATGTGGTTGTCGGCCTTGGGTCGTCTTTATTTTATTTATTTTTACGACGTTTCGATTAGGTTGTATCTCTAATCGTTATCAAGTATAAACTGAATGTTTTGTCTTAAGACTACGAACTCATCTAGGGGCTGTATCCACTGAAGTGCAAAGTTTTGCTTCACTGTACACACCTCAATGATTTGATATTACAAAGTAGTGGTTGCCAAAGATTAGATATCTCAACACTTGGTTTACTGAAAATTCCATTATTGTTTTTAATGTAAGCGGCTTCTATAAATTTTCTTTTTCATGTAGGTTCCATATATATTGCCGCAGCCTCAGACCATTTTATATGGTGTTGTTTATCACAGGCGTGTTCTGCAATACCTGATCTTGACGTTTCTCCTATTTGTGTATGAGTTTTATGTTCCTTAGTTCTAACTTTTTGTGGTCGTTTGGTTTCTCTAATATACATTTCACCACACTTACATGGAACTTTGTAAACACATTCTTTCTTATCGGTAGTTTTTGGTTTTGTTTTTATTAAATGAGCTCTAAGTGTGTTTCCTGATTTAAAGGATGTTTTTTTATATTATAACTACTGGTAATTCGTCTTATTTTCTCCGAAGTTCCCTTAATGTACGGAGTTATGAAGAAATAATGTGTTTCTTGCTGTCCAGTGTTCGTAGTTCTAAAGTTATTTATAACATATCAATTAGTTTTAAAGAATAACCATTTCCTTTGTAAATCGGATTTAATATTTGCTACTTCTTTTTCCAATGAATCGGCATTATTGCATATAGATAGAGCGGGATTATAAAGGTTGCGTGTAATTCCCCGTTTTGATACAACAAAATGATTAGAACTATGATTAAAATATTGTCCAGTATGTGTTTGCTTTCTGTATACTGCAGTTTTAATAGTTTGGTTTGAACGGTTCACAATGACATCTAGGAAGGACAATTGATCATTTACCTCTTTTTCCATGGTAAACTTAATTGTAATTCGAATGGTATTTAGATGTTTCAAGAAATCATTACGTCCTCGATCATTGCTTTTCCGTACGATGACGATATATCTCAACCAGACTTTCAGTTTTACTGTTGAGTTTCGAACCATTCCATATATATATATATATATATATATATATATATATATATATATTGGCGATGACTGGAGAGAGGGAAGAACCTATCGGAAGTCCGTCGTCCTGAGCGTAGAACTTGGTAACGTGGTTCGAGCTGCTAAAGTATTACCATTTGAAACTCTAGTTTTGATTATGTCTAATAATTCCCCGAATGGTACATTAGTGTACAGCCTTTCTACATCAAAACTTATTAGTCTGTCGTCTGGCTCTAGATTGATGCTACTGATAATGTTCACGAAATGTGTAGAATTTTTAACATATGTGTTCGTCTTACCTTCTAAAGATTATATGATTTTTAAAAGAAACTTCGCCAGTGCATTTGTTGGGGATCCTCTGGAGCTAGTTATTGGCCTCAATGGTATGTTCGTTTCATGAATTTTTGGTAGTCCGTAAAGATGTGGTGGCTTACTGTAGTGTGGTGTGAGCGCCGATCGTAGGTTGTCAGATATGGTCTTGGTATTTCCTTAGTGCTCTATAGATTTTTGACTCTATATATTTAGTGGAGTCACGAGCTAATTATGTATAATTCCCTCTTTCCAGGATACCTCCGATTTTTCGGTCATATGTTACGGTGTCCATTATCACCGTTGCATTTCCCTTGTCCGCTGGTAAAATCTTTATGGATTCATTCTTATGAAGTTCTTTTAAGGCTGATCCTTCTAGTTTGGAAAGGTTTTAAATTGGATTTTTCTTGTCTTCCAAAGCTGATTTTATTTTCCACCTAAACTCGTCAGAATGGTTTTCGTCGACTTGTATAGATTCTACAGAGCTTATGATGCCTAAAAGAGGCATGCTCTTTAGTGTTACTGGGTGCATATTTAAAAAATACGTAAAAGGCTCAGCAGACAAATTATGGAATTTTAATTAATTTCCTGCAATAATCCTTCTACCGTATAGGAAGTCAAATATACACATGACCCAAAAATATGAAAGTAAACACAAGAGGTGTTAAACCGGCCATGAACTTTACTAAAAACGTTTAATTAGTATTGGAACACTACCATTCTATTATTAGGTAAATATTTAACGTTGCCGTAAATACACATAACTATGCATCTACCATACTGCCCATTATTAATACCGATTTCTTTGAAAGTTATGCATTAGCGGGTAATTATCGTGGGTAATTAACTTTTGTAACACTACATCAAACAGTAATTTGGATGGTATTCATGTGTAAAGTTGTTAGGTTTACAAATTCGGTTTCTTTTATTGATTGTAGAGACTATACGGATTTAGGTATAGCAGTTCTTCCTATAATACAGGTTGAGAACATTTTTAAGAAGCCATTATAATATGTAATATTATTGTAAGAGACAACACGAAAACTCTACCACACCGTCATTGTATTGTTTAAAACTTCTGCCATGATTGATGTACAATAGTGGACAAAAGTGTTAAACCAAACCAATTTTCGGTTCTTTTCATAAAACAAGCGATAATAAATAAAAATTAATATCGGCTCAAAGGAACATTATTATTGAACTATAGAAATACGAAATCAAACAATAATACAATGTTATAAATACAATGGTTTAAATAACAATATTCAAAAATAATAATGCTCATAAATTTTGAGCCACATAATTTAACTTAAGAGTGAAAAAACTTCAAAGTAATAAGAAAAAACTAGCAAAAATTTTTTTCTAGTAATTTTAACCCTCATATTTTCCCAGTATTTCATTTGCAGTAACTACAGCAGTATATAGCAGTGTACCGGTACAGCATTAACTATACTAAATTAATGATGCATTCTTTAGGAATATTCTGCAAATGTTCTGAAAGAGCTCTTTTAATAATTGGTTATATGTTTAGGATCATGGTCCTGCTGAAATATCAACATTTTTTGAATTCTTTCCTTCATATACGGGAGCTTACATTTTTCATATTCGATATAGTATCCATGGCAGGCGCGGATCCAAGAGAGGGGGGAGCGGTGGGGGCGATGATTTCTTAATAATTCACATAGATTAGAAAATATAGACAATTCTGACATATTTAACACAAATAACAACTGTATTTTTATTATTTTCAATTTTGGCATAGAAACCGTTTTAGGCACATTCAGACTAAAAGGTAGCTTTTTTCTCTCCAAAAATTCTAATTTAAATACTTACTAAATACCCATTGTCAAAAATACAAGTTTTTAAGCATATATCTAAAAAAATAAATTCATCCATATAATATTAAATTTTTTTTGGTGCTATCGGTCATTTTATTATTAATTAAAAACATTTATAAGACATTTGAAGTTTCAGTTTATTTATTTCTTAAACCATCTGCAGAATTACAATTGAACACTAAAAAGGGATTCAAATGTAATTAATTTTTATATGTTACAGAAAATTTAAATATTAAATTGTGTTTACGCTGGGAAACATTACGTGTATAATTTGTAATCAAAGTCAGTGTAGCTATCTTCGCTCAAATTAATTATAATTGGTTTCTCTATCTCACCAATCATGAGATCGAGGTTCCATATTTTCTTTTATTCTTTAATTATATGGATTTTCCCCAGTTTTCTGCAGTAGCTTTATTCAAAAAAATCTTTCAAAAGTTCAGCTAAAATACTAATTTTATAAGTTGTGTTATTTCCAGCAACTCTACCTTCTACTTGAGGGAGATATTTCCTTCTTCAATGGACATTTTTCGGATTATCTATGAGAACAGATGTCCTATCTGGGTTTTCCCAGTAAAAATTTAGTTCTCTGAGCAATTTCCACAGCTCAGTTCTTTTAATTTCAGGTAAGTCCTGACATTCATTGATTTTAGTTAGAATTTTGTCGACGGTTGAGATCTGCTTCTCATAATAAAATGTTTGTACAACTTCTGTAATTGCAGTTTACATCTCTTCTTCCAACGAGGTTTTTCGTCTGCTTGTGATCGAATGTGGCTTGGGAGTACTAAGAATTCCAGTCGTTTTTTTCTCCTTCAGTATTCGGTACATAGTAGATTTTCCAACTACTGTCATGTTGGAACACATCTCAACAGAGCTTTTAACAATATTATCTAGACATTGATATCTTAAGGCATCATAAACATTCATCATAATAAGTTTTTCGTTGAGGAAAAATGCCCTGGTTTAACGATTTTGTAATAAATATAGATGTGGAAGCCATATTTTTGGGTATCTCACTAATCTCAAATAATATATAAAAACAAGCACAAACAAGATAAATCACTAAGGACACACTGTAAGGTGTACTTTTCACACTGATAGAAATTAAATTGTACTATCAGAAATTTTATTGTTGTAGTAAATTTATAAAAGCTTATAATATTTAAATATAATTAGATTTACGGCAGTTTTCAGTTACCTGCGGCACTGAAACAGGTACGTTGGAGGTTTCGGTAACAGTTTTATTACTCTCTCTAGTTCTTGAATAGAGTATATGAATGTGTATTCTTGCGATCGCCCCTCCCCTTCCCAAGAGCTTTGAGTTCAGGAAAATAAAATCGATTTTGTCTTTTGTATTAGGAATGTGTATGCTGCTGGCACTCCTCCCCGAAGACAATGTATTTTTCTTGCGATCGCCCCCCCCCCTCCCCAAGAGTTTTAGTTTAGGAAAATAGACCCGATTCTGTCTCTTGTACTAGGAATGTGTATGCGGCTCGCATCTTTCCCCCTATCGGCAACTTGTTGTTATTGTGATCGCCCCCACCTCTCCAAGAGCTTCAAATTCAGAAAAATAGACCCGATCCTGCCTTTTACACTAGAAATGGGAATATTACGGCAAAATTGAGCCCCATATCATTACGTTGATGTCATCATGTTTAACCGTGGCAGACACAAAGCACATATTCTCTGGTCATCATATGTATTTTTTACTATCACACCCAAATATTTTAAACTTTGATGCATCTCAGAACAATACTTTTTCCAGTCAGAAGCAGTCCAGTGTTGATGTTCGCGAACTCTATTCGGCTCTTCTTGTTTATTCTTCAAAGTAATGATTTCAAAACACCACTACGTCCCTTAAGACCAGCTTCAGTCAAATGTAGAGATACTGTTGTTCTAGAGACATTCACGACATTTTCAGTTCGAACTTCATTACAAATGTCCTTTGTGTGTTTTCTCGGATTCTCAACTGACTTGAATTTGATGAGTTTATCGACACGGGCAGTTGTTTTTTAGAGTCTGCCACAAGTAGAATTGCGTCTTAATGTTCCCGATATTTAAATTTATAAATTACCTCGTTGACAGTACTTTCACTGATCATTAATATACAGGGTGTCCGCTAAATACCTCCTAATTTCTCGGGAGCATACAAGAGAGGTAACCTAACGGAGATAAAATATTTTTAAATCCGGTAAATTTTGATTTGAAAATTTCTCAGCATAAGATTTTCTTGTCTCTAAAGTGTTACATTGTACTTGACCATCAAGTGAATGTCAGCATATTCCAGGAGTGGATTCATCCTCTCTCTATGTGGGGTAGGGAGCAATATCACAAGCGAAAGCAAGTTGTCGACCGGAACGAGAGGCAGTATCAGCCACATTCACGGTCCCATTGGAATAAGCAGAGGCGAATTTATTTTTCTTAATTCGAAGCTCTTGAAGGGGAGGGAGAGATCGCACTCTATGGCGAGCGAAAGCGAGCTGTCGACGGAGAAGATGCGTCTATTTTCTGAATTCGAAGCTCTTGTAGGGCGCGATTGCCCTCACCGCCCCCCAAGATCCCTGGATCCTCGCCTCCATATCCTGCATAGAAATAGAGTTTCACTATTTAATTTATATTTTTATTGTGATTTTCCAGTATTTACAAAGTATTCAAAGTATCTATTAACACGAATTTCAACCCGTCAAAATTTTAGAATCGCGATTGTGATGACCAATTGGCCAGTTGTGGATACCCCTCACCTAGAAATAAGATATTGAAATTCAAACACAGCTTTATTGTCGAAAGAATTATTTTCTCATGGACAAGGCTAAGGAAGAAAAACTTAAGAATGAATCTTAAAAACAATCAAAAAATATTAAAAAAAAAATTAAAACTATAGGTAACATAAAATATTAAAACACGAAAAAATAATAAAAACTTTCTAAAGAAATAATGGCTTTTCAAACAAGTACACCTTTTTCCTTTAATCAATTTTTTTCAAGAAACGCATTCATAGTGTAAAGTACAAAATATTATAAAAAATTATCCAATATAAAGAAAAATGATATATAATATACCCAAGTCCAGCATATATATAAGCAGGAGCGGATCCAGCCCCTCTCTTTTTTTTTTTTTTGGGGGGGGGGGGCAGTGATATCACAAAAGTGCAATATGGCAAGCGAAAGTTGTCGACGGGGGACACCGGAAACATTCTCATTTCTAGTCTAAATGGCAGAGTCGGGTCTATTTTTCTGAATTTGAAGCTCTTGGAGAGATGCCAGCAACATACATATTCCTAGTATAAGGGACAGAATCGGGTCTATTTTCTTGAATTCAAAGCTCTTGGGGGGGCGGCTATCGCAAGAAAAACAAGTTGTCTACGGGAAGGGGGGGGGGGGGGAGAGTGTCAGCATCATACATATTCCTAATATAAAAGGCAGAATCGGTTCTATTTTCCTGAACTCAGAGCTCTTGGGAGGGGCGATCGCAAGCACACACATTCCTAGACTCTATTCAAGAACTAGAGAGAGTAATAAAACCGTTACCGAAACTTCCATCGTACTTGCTCCAGTGCCGTAGGTAACTAAGGACTGTCGTAAGTCTAATTATATTTAAATATTATAAGCTTTTATAAATTTACTGCAACAATAAAATTTCTGATAGTTCAATTTAATCAGTGAGCAAAGTAGACTTTACAGTATGTCCTTAGTGATTTATCTTGTTTGCACTTGTTTTTATATATTATTTGAGATTAGTCAGATACACAAAAGATATGGCTTCCACCCCTATAAACCAAGGCATTTTTTCCTCAACGAAAAACTTATTATGATAAATGTTTATGATGGCTTAAGATATCAATATCAAGATAATAATGTTGAAAGCTCGGTTGAGATGTGTTCTAACATGATAGGAGTTGGTAAACCTACTATGTATCGAATACTCAAGGAGAAAAAAAACGACTAGAATTTTTAGTACTCCCAAGCCGCATTCGATCACAGGCGGACGAAAGCCATCGTAGGAAGAACAGATGAAAACTGCAATAAAAGGAGTTTTACGTACATTTTATTATGAGAAGCAGATCCTAACTGTCAACAAAATTCTAACTAAAATCAATGAAGGTCCGGAATTTACCTGAAATTAAAAGAACTGAGCTCTGGAAATTGCTCAGAGAACTTAATTTTTGCTGGGAAAAATCAAATAGGAAATCTGTTCTTGTAGATCGTCCGGAAACTGTCCGTTGGAGACGGAAATATCTCGCTCAAGTAAAAGGTATAGTTGCTAGAAATAACACAACTAACAAAATTAGTAATTTAACTGAACTTCTGAAAGATTTTTTTGAATAAAGTTACTGCGGAAAATAGGGAAAAATACATATAATAAAAGAATAAAACAAAATGTGAAAACTGAATCTCATTATCAATGAGATAAAGGAACCAATTAAAATTAATTTGAGCGAAGATAGCTTCACTGACTTTGATTACGAATTAGATATGTAATGTTTACCAGTGTAAACACAATTTATTATTTAAATTTTTGTTTTTGTTGTATTTTATTGTTTAATGTTGTTTATATTTTTTTATATATATTTATTTTAGTATATCCCACTCTTTAATTTTATATCTATTTAATTCCAATTAGCCGTAATTTTCTTATTATTTTATTGTTGTATTTATATCTCTTTCTTAAGCGTGTAGAATTAACACGTTTATTTTATTTTTTGGGGGGCTATCGGATTTCCATATAATAAAGTAAATTATATTGAGTGTAATAGAAATAGAAATAAGTAGGTCTAATTTTAACTGTAACATATAAAAATTAATTACATTTGAATCTCTTTTCAGTGTTTAATTGTAATTCTGCAGATGGTTTAAAAAATAAATAAACTGAAACGTCAAATGTCCTAAAAATGTTTTAATTAATAATAAAATGACCGATAGCCCCAAAAAAATTTTAATATTATCTGGACGAATTTATTTTTTTATTTATGTTTAACTTCTTGTATTTTTGACAACGGGTATTTTGTAAGTATTTAAATTATAACTTCGAGTTTTTTGAGAGAGTAAGGCTACGTTTTAGTATGAATATGCCTAAAATGGTTTTTATGCCAAAATTAAAAATAATAAAAACGTTTAATAT
This sequence comes from Diaprepes abbreviatus, assembly GCA_034092305.1. NCBI lineage: Eukaryota > Metazoa > Arthropoda > Insecta > Coleoptera > Curculionidae > Diaprepes > Diaprepes abbreviatus. Next base: position 93,638 of record JASJET010000095.1, read on the forward strand.
GTCAAAATTATCTAGATTTTGTAATGTATGTGAATTATTAAGACATCATAAGAAATAAAATAATATTATAAGAACTTTTTATTTTAAGTTTATTATCGAAATAATATTCTAAGCCATAAATACTTGGTGATAAAATAAATCTCCTTCCGACGACCATGACAAGGATTAAAATCAAACTTCACACTTCCAAATGTGTTATCCAACCCAAATAGTCCATTATTCTAGACCGGTATTTTTGATTATAAAATTTCTAGCCTATTCCTCAGAAAATATATATGTCTAACAGATTTTGCCAAAGACACCGGACTAAAGAACACAGATAGTTTGCGAAGAAAAATAGGGTAAAAAATTATTTATTACTCTCTCTAATTCTTGAATAAACTATAGTATAGGAGGCAAAATCAGTTCTATTTTCTTTAACTCAAAGTTCTTGGGGAGGAGGGGTCGCCTCCATCGTCTCCCCCTTGGATCCGCGACTGTGTTGAAGTGACAGCTAAGTTTATCTCGCTATCTCTTTTAAATTTCAAGGTTATTTTATTAAACGTACAGAATCCCGAACCACTTACCAAAGACATTCTGCACTTTTTTGAGACCAGTCTAAATAATTTAACAATAACAATAAATACAAACGAGCCTTTAAAACGATCTGCTTTGTACACATTCCTTGAATCTTAATATCCTATTTTTTCTTAGCTAGGTACCACCGTACCACTTAAGATGTTAATGGCATCTTTAAGAAGTGTAAAATTGTTTACTAAATGAAGCCAAACATTATTTCTATCAATGTTAAGTAGCTCTAAAAGAAACCAAACCTTGTGTTTATATTGTTGAATGGTGAAGTAAATATTGAGATACTTTTATTTTTATTAGGGGTATTATTTTTATAAAATGTATATGTTTACTGACTATATAGGTACTTGACACCGTATAATGTAAGGTTAAAAATTTATTTGTTTTTAAAAATATCTTGGTCTTTTTACAAGTAAAATCGTATAGTTTGCATAAACAACAGTTTTAGGTAATGAAAAAGTGAAAATGTCTATCTAACTCACAAAAAGAAATTAGATGCATTTTCGAACAGAAGGAAAGTAACAACACTTTGGAAAGGTGTATGAATCCTGGTACTATAATTTACTAGATGTATGATAAAGGTATTTTTGCAATTTTTAGCGATTCCTATTGCAGATATTAAAGTAATTCTTTTTGGGCTATATTATTACACTATTGAGGTAAGTATAAAACTTTTATTTTATTGATTTTATATATATTTTATAAAAAAATTGTACTTTAGCATGGAGCGTCAAGAAAAATAAGTCACTGGTGTTAGGGGTTTAGCTGTGCTGTTTCATCTCAGACAAGTTGCAAAACACAGGCATTTTTTGTATATATCATTCCGAGGAAAATAGTAGATGGGAATCTTATGCCTTCGTTTACTACAGAATATAGCCATGTATGTCTAAAATACGTGGTTAAAATTTGGAAAGGATCGGTATAATGTTTTTTTTAATTCTTTATCCCCACATGCAAAAAGTTTCAAGAAAAACCTGTTTAAAGTTCTTTTTTATAAAAAAAAACAGTGATACTTTCTGCCTCTTCGTAAAACCCACATTTTTGTGATCTTGCATCTCTACTCCGTGAAAGCTTCAGAGCTGCGGTGGTTCAGAAACAATCAATGTCACGCAGTATGAAAGAGATCGATTTAATAATGCTCTCAAAAATATACAAGGACTACTTGAATATCTATGAAATTTTCTGAAAATATGCATTTAAAAAAATGTTTTTTTTTAATTCGATAAAATGGGATGCTCTCTTAATGTAAACAGAATGGTAAAGCGAAAAAATAACAATTTATATTTTTCAAAAAAAGAGCATTCCTAGTAATTGTAGAGACTGAAATAATTCTGTGTCGTTATTTTATATGTAATAAATGTTTATGTTAATTATTGTTGACAAGATCGATAAGAAGAGACTTGCGAAGACCGAAGTAAGAATAATTATTGAAAAAAAAACAAAGACCTAAAACAGAAATAACAACAAACATTACCTTCTCAGCTTCAAAAATAAAAATGGAGATGAAGCGAGAAACAGCGATAAAATGACAAAGATAACAGAAAAGTTTAACGTCGAACTCTATGAAGCAAAGGTAGAAAACAAGGAACAGGATATTTCATAAAAACCGATTATAATAAATGTAAGCGCTGAGAAAATACTAAACATAACCATAGCAGATACGATAAACACTACAGAATATAAAAAATAACAAAGCAGCAAGACAAGATAGAATAATTAAAGAGATCTTAGAGCTTGCAAATAACAGTGTACTGATAAAACTTTGCGACTTGTTTAATCAATGTCTAGATGACGAAAATTAACCACAAGCTTGGTTCACGCAACTCTTATACTTTTAGTAAGAAAGGCGACAAACACCAAATTAGAGAAATATAGACAGATTAGTCTTCTAAAACTAGACGAATATCAACCTTTAGAATAGGTTTCTTTCTGGAAAACCTGCAGCCCTAATGAACGTCTTTTGACGATGAAGATCCTAATGGAGAAGTCACTGAAATACAACTTCGATATACGTTTAGCCTTTGTCGAACACTGTGCTTTTCTCAAATATCCAGAATATGCGAGAGTCGACTTCAGATATATAATTCTTATAAAATACATATACAATAATACTAATTCAACTGTATATATCCATGAAAAAACAAATTCTATTAAAATTAAGCGAGGGATCAGACAGGGTGACGATACATTAATGCCAATATTATTTACGCTGGCTTTAGAAGATTCCTTTAATAACCTGGACTAGCGGGATTAAGGGATTTTAATAAATAAAAAATGCCAATAATATCACAAAACTCAATGATGCTGCGGAAACTGTGGACAAATTTAAATATGACTATGCTGTACATACTGTACATATAGCATGCCACCAAGATGTAAGATTACTACATACTACTTTGAATTGACGATTGTATCTCGGAAGAAGATTCACGTTACATCCACCGAGCAGCAAAACAAAGATCTGCAGAATTAATTTGATTTAGGGCGGTACAATGTGGAGCGAAATGGTGATCAACGAGGGAAGTCAATGCTTAGAAATTGACTCCTCCAGGCTAATTAAAATCAGATTATATATTTCTGTGCCGCGTGAATCATACCAATTCTGAAATAACTAAAGAAGAAAGTAGTAAATGCACTTTTAAAAAACAAGTTGCAATTCAAATATAATTTTATGATGAAAGGCTATATTTCGAAAGCCCGAACAATATTGATCAACATATGTCCTCAAAGTATTTCTTACAACGATTCTTGGAAATACGCACCTAGAATTAGTACCGAAATTGTAGATTATGGTCCGTCCACAAAGTTGTCTGGTAGAAGCCTTTTATTTCAGGAATAAATAGGGTCACAAGGCTTACAAGTGCACGTCAACATTCAAACTGGATAGTAGAGTGAAGAAAAAAAGTTCTATTTACGAAAAACGTTTAATTCTGTTCCAATTACACGTATAAATCGGCCATTTAATGCAAGGTCCCATCTCAAATATGTTACAACCTCATGGTAAAGGCAGCGTTTTTCTCTGAGGTTGTTTCCTACTTACAATTTTGGTAGAAACCCGTAACTCGTTCGATTTCATTTTATTGATTAAATATTGGTTAGAACCCAACAAATCGTATTATATTCCTAATTACAAACCATGCTATATTCCTATTTACATGGGTGTCTATTTTATGTTGGAGGAAGTCGGGGCATGACGGCACGATAATAGTTGTGGTAGATCCTTCTTGTGTGGAAAATGTTACAAAACATGCCTTTTTGCTTTAGGAGAGAGCCTTAAAATTTTGAATAGTGTACTTCAAATAAACTGAACTATACATGTCTTGTTTTTTTAGATCGCCAAGCACATAGAAATTTATGGAAAAATTAGCAACGCTTTCATCATACTTACATTTTGATTCTAAAATGATGGTAATCGATAACTTTAATATGAATTATGATGCTACTAGTTCATGCCACTCAGGAATCAAAGAATTTATTAAAATTTTTAACTTGCACATGCTCATTAAGCAACCATCCCGTATCTCAAAATATTCAAGTATAACTATGGACTACTCTTGTTAAATTTATTATTGATAGTAAAACTTAAGCGGTATACTTAAGTTGTTTTGTCAGATCATGAGGTAGTAATTTCATATGTTTTTGTTAGGCATTACAAAAGTTTATATTAAGATCTGTTGTGCTAAAAATTATCAAAGTTTTATAAAACAAGCAATTTTTTGGGAATACCTGATTAATTGGAGAATTTTAATCAAAGCATGTTTTCAAAATATATATTTATATTTATAGGATAAGGAAAAAAACAAAAAAAAAAGTGAATAATTCCTGGTATAAAAAAATTCCTTTATAAACCCATGATGTTTCCACAGATTGAGAAAGTCTATTTCAAATCAATCTTATCCAAATTACTTTAGCAATTACAGAGCATATATAAAGGTTGTAGAGACTAGTACGATAAATATAGAATAACTATGTGTATAATTTACGGGAAAATCTAGGTCTGTAAATAATGGATGGGAATGCTAAAACATTAAATACATTTTAATCTTCTGATTCTGAACAATTAATATCTAACGTATCTTTATTCGAGGAACCGATAATTTTTCTGTTGTGAATATTGTTTCTTTATCGCACTAAGATATTAGTGAAATTAAAAGCATATTTAACGAAATAAAAATAATAATTCCTTCGGCATAGATGACATTTCTCATAAAACACTTGAAATTTTACCACTTCATATAACTTCTGGCCCAAAAAGTCACATTTTTCACTTCTAGCTTAAAAACAGTTGTGATTGTGCCCATATTTAATGGAGCAGACTCTCACAACTCTGCCGATTTTCTTCCAATTTCTTTGCATCCTATCAAAAATTATAGAGAAACTAGTTAAAAAATGAAAGGTCAGTTTTTGTCCAATTGAAATATCTTGATTAACAGTTAGTTTAGTTTTCAGGCCTCTATATTCTCCTCAAGTATGTGTACGTTGATTTTAATGACGACAGTGTTGCGGCAGCGGTATTTGGTGATTTTACAAAAGCTTTTGATTCCGTAAACCATGGGATACTGATGAAGAAACTATATCGGTCAGATACTTGATTGAGTAGTTTTTACATTGTAACACTGTTACGTTCTCAAACGCAATGTTTTTTAAACTACGAATTACATTATTTTTTAGGACTTTTTATATTGCACATTTTTTATTACTATTACCTTGGTACTAAAAACAGAACATCGACCCACGGTGAATTTCATAGATATGTTTGATGGCCTTTAAGATGTTAAGTTTTTTTTACTATTGGCAACAGTATGCAAAATTTGAATATTGTTAACCACTGGGAAACTGTAGCTTGTTTCTATGAAATGGTTAGCGAAATTTAAATTATGTTTTTTCAATAAAAATAAATCTTTAAATTTTGTATGGAAATTTTTTCCCGTTTGTCCCATGTAACAGCTACTGAAATCCAAACAATTTAGTCTACGATTTGAATGCGACTTTTACATTTGTTTTTCCAAAATATTAGCTATTCTATTTGAAGTAGATCCAAAATACGTAAGGACGGTTTATTTAGTGTTACTTTTATTTTTGTTGGGTGGATACATTCGGCTAAGTGGAGTTTTTGTTTTTTATTTATAAAATTGTTAATTTATACTTCACTATAATCATTGTTTAATGCGATTTGTTTTATTGTAATAAGTTATTTTTTCTTGTCTGTGTTAATGCTCTGTATATCATAAACTTTTATGCTGCAAGTTTATGAGATACAGGGTGTATTGAATTTATGGGATTGTGAAATTAGTGAAAATAGATTTTCTGTAAATGTCAAAGGAAAAACTATCGTTTATTTTTGTAATGGTGATATCCAAAAATGTATTAAATCTGGCTTATTTGAAAATAATTACTAATTAAATGAAGATTAAAAAAAAACATTTTCAAATTTCCGTACTCAATTTCAGTGAAGTTATTTTGCTTTAATGAGTAATCGTTCATATAAAAATCATGTGTTCGTGACATACATGGCTTTCTCCCGAGACTCGTCATGTATATATCGGACACTTTTATTTGTGCAAATATAACTAAACACTTATAACTAAACACATTGATTTATTTAGGTTTATATATTTTCCTTTATTTAATCTATTATAAAATATTTATTTATATGCCTACCTCTCGTCGCAGTTGCAATGCATTAATGTATTTAATCTCCAGTTAAATAATCCGTATTTAGTCTCGAAACCTCCAATCCAAAACGGGCATGATAAGTCATGTCTTCTGCAACACCTGTAAATGGAATTAACAATTATATTATTTTATATATATATATATATATATATATATATATATATATATATATATATACAACTAAATTCCACCAAATTAAAAATTTGCATCCTGAAATTTACTCTTTGCAGTTTTCTCGTCTGTTTATCACTATATATTACTATAACTATTTTAAAAGATTCTTCTTCCACTGATGGTATCAGTTTTTTCAACAATAGTGAGCTCGAAATGACCTCAAAGCGAGATGCAGAGGTGTGTGTAAATGAAAATCTAGTCACAATTTTAGAAATGTCATTTCCAAGGTGATAGATTCATTATGACATACTAAAATCTTCTAAACACCAGAATTTGTGACTGAAACTTTTCGGTGTTCGCTGACTAAGCAAATTAATTCAAATTCTCTAAATTTTCCTATTTAAGATGTCATATTTACTTTAATTCATAAGATAGCAGATATCGCTCACTTATAGCATTGTAACAAAAGAAATTGAAATCAAGAGGAATATATATGATAAAGCTTCATCTTATCAACCCTGCTGTTTAACATATACTTTGAAAAAATATTTCAAAAACCTTCAGAGGATGTATATCTTGTTATCAAAATAAATGTAAAAACAGTCAATAATATTCGATATACCGACAATACTGTCTTGCCTGCCAGTGGCATCGATGTAGTTATAAATATTGAAGAATAAGTGCAAAGAGTTGGTAACGAGTAATAATTTCACTTCAATATATCAAAAACAAAGTGCATATTTATAAATAATAGTCTTCAACCATCAAAACAAATAATTTGATTCATTGAATCTTATACATACCTGGGGACACCGAACAATACAAATTTGTAGGTCGCTGAAGCATCGACAATGATGAATAGCCTCATGAAGAAAATGGAAGCTTTCGAAATGTAGATGTATCATTTTATGTGGACTCAACAATATAGAAGTTTTTTACAGAATGGGAAAAGAAGAAGAAATTTTTTTAACTGTAAAAAGATGGAAGTTAAAATATCATGGTCCCATGATGAGACATGATAGATTTACTTTGCTGCTGACAGGAAAAGACATACAGTTGAATAAGACATATGTGGCTGCATAATCTGAGGCAGCTATTTGAACTTAGACCAGATCAGTTATTTAGAAGTCTCATCAATAATGTTAGAACTGTGTTGATAGTCAATATCCCAAATGAATAGGATACAGGCAGGAGAAAGAAAGAAAATATGATTAGAACTTCCCAAATAAGCGATTCTTACATTTATTATAAATGATTTGAGTATATTGTGCCTTTAATTATTACTTATGAACTCATGCATTGGTGCGTTGGTAAAAGGTTAAGAATTTTCACACTGACCAGTAATAGATAAGTCTATTGATTGGCAGGATACATAAATGCAGAGCAGGAGCAAAGTTCATATAAACAAGTTGCATTTTTAAATATTATTGGCTCTATTTGCTTAGAGGGCAATAAAAAAGAAAAATGTCAAAAAACGACTAACTCAAACAAAAACATTAATAGTGTTCTTTCCTCTTAGCCATATTTTATCAAAATGAAAACAAAATCATTATTTAAGTTCAAAGTATTTTTGTTTGTGGCTTTTAAATTCAATCTTGTTGGTGATTACAATTCTTGTCCTGAGATTAGTCAAGATATGTCAAGAACAATATTAAGATAAGTTCACTGAAAATTGTTTAAAGTTGTATAATTCTTACAGTGACACTTCTGATATATAAATACCTGTCGGTCCTTGAAAAACCTCCTAGTCGGGTATATTTGTCTGCAGAGTAGCCTTTTCCGCACCATTTTGTTCCTGGAACTCTGAAGATATCGGCGACGTCTCGTTTGGATCTATAACAAAGAAGACATAAATTGTATACAAAACTACATAGGTTTTTCCTTTAGTAATAATAATTATAAATAGAAACTTTCAATAGAGATAAAAAAGAGTTCATCTGAAATATTTATTTATTGTTTGATACTGGCTGTAAAATTATCTACAGTCTAAACTAAAGTTAAACTGAATCTGTCTCCCTACATAGGCATATATTTTTTCATCTAAATTGGATTCGACAAAAGACGTTTCTGCCAAAGCCAAATTTTTATGTACCTATGTCGAATCGCCATTTTTTTATTAGTCCATATATATATATATATATATATATATATATATATATATATATATATATATATATATATATATATATATATATATATATATTGTATATATATATATATATATATATATATATATGTATATATATATATATATATATATATATATATATATATATATATATATATATTCATAAACTTTCAATCTTTCCACCCTTCAAAAATGAAAGCCAACCGCATATTGGGAATGAAAAGGAAGGCAATTAAACTTACTCATATATATATATATATATATATATATATATATATATATATATATATATATATATATATATATATATATGAGTAAGTTTAATTGCCTTCCTTTTCATTCCCAATATGCGGTTGGCTTTCATTTTTGAAGGGTGGTAACATTGAAAGTTTATGAATCTATTGGAGCACAAGGGCTTTCTGTACCACCTGGTTTTTAAAAGGTTGGTTTCTGTTCGTATTACCAACATGTCCAGGAACGGTATACTGTGTGATGAATCTTCCTTTTCGAACGTGAATTGAAGATGGAAATTATATGAGTTAAACATCTCCAAGGTTTCATCTATTCTGGCCTTTCCTGTACACAGAAGGTATCTGAACCCCTTTCTTTTAAGTTAGCTTAAATCGACTTATTTTGACGTCAAGAGTCTGTCATTAAACTCTGTACATGTATTTTATAGACACCCTGTATATATAAAATTATTACTGATCAAAAGATAATCTGAAATTATTGTTGTAACATTTCTGATGAAAAACACTTTCTTACCCAAAATTTGCCTCGTTAAACACATGTTTTAAAGATATTGGCTTTGGTCAAGTTTAAAATCATGGTTCTTAGGCTCAAAGCGTGTCAAATTAGAATTATTATCCGACGTTTCGTCTACCATTGCACGAGGCATCTTCCTCTTTACTCCCCGAGATTCAGTGTTCTAATCTCGTTTAGTAAAGATTCCTGAAGATGTCTCGTGCAATCGTAGGCGAAACATCGGACAATAATTTCAATTTGACAAGATCTAAACCTAAGAACCATTATTTTCATATTGGTTAATTGCAATTTTTACATCACAAATCACAAGCTATATGTTTCATTTCTATCATTCGGTTATTAATATGAATATACACATCTTGTGGAGTAGAATTTTTGTATATTCTGACGCCATTGTCTACGTTTGACTTACCAATTTACCAGCATCTTTGCCATAAGACATTTCAATATTATGAGTTAATATTTTATTATTTTGTAAATTTATTTATTATGAAAGACTTATATTAGACTGTCTCAGAGATAAACAGTAAAAACACAACAATGCCAAATCACACCCCAGTTACGACCAGCTGATTTAAATGAATGAAATAAAATTCTGTATTTAATTATTTTTTTTACAATATTTGCGATTTCAATGATAAATTGGGTGTAGAGTATTTATTTTTATTTTTATTTAATTCGTCAGATATTGACTACACTTCATTTAACACATGTACCATGAAGAAAAAAAAAAGAGATAGATGAGATTATGGGAAAGAACGGTTTTGGGAAGTTAACATATGGAGCTGCACTAATTAATTTACGTATTTCGCTAGTATTGAAGTTTAAGTCTTTCTCAGCTCTACAATGAGAAATTTGAAAAAATACAGAAACTTTTTTTTAGATAATCATATGTGGAATATATAAAGCCAAAAATCATGTCCGTATCGTGATTTTTCGTAGAGAAAATGACTTTTTAATGAGTAATGATAAAATCGACGTCTTACACCTTTTTCCCTTTTTAAAATGCGAATATCGAAAAATCAAGAAATCAGTTTTTAGATATTTTTATGGGTTATCTTTTAAAACGAAAATCGATTCCATATTTCTATTTGATCAAGACTTATTAATAAATTTATCAAAGGAAAATTTACCTCTTTCCACCCTTCTGCAATGTGAATTTTGAAAAATTATTTTTGAATAGGTGCCTCCATGGTGTTGCTAACCTTTTCTCAAATTTTAATTGTTCTATTTTTAATAGTTTGGACTGTGTGTCAAGACAATGATGTATATAAGTATAGACTTAACTATAGCAAGAATATAGCCTATCGGGGCAAACAAATTTCAAGTTTAAAATAATATTTGTTCATAAAAATAATATTCCTCGAAATTAAAGAAAATTGGTTCTAAATATATTTCCCTTTTTTATTGTATATTTTTATTTATTAAAGTAAACAAATCAATTAATCCAACGAATATTACCACGAACCCATACTTTTAGGAAAAACATATTTTTTACACTCTGACAGTTATTGCCTAGCTAGGAAAATTTCAAATTTATTAGTGTTGTTACTGAAAAGAATTCTAGAAACTTTTAAGTGGATCATTATTAAGAAAAGCTTTTTAAAAATAAACCATTCAAAATCGTAAATTTTAATCGAAATAGTTAAAGTATTTATAGCAGCAGTTTCTACGAAAACACAAAAAAAAAATATAAAAACATAGAGATGTAAATTATATTAAGTTACCATTTCTTAGTCAAAAATGAAAATATATGCTTGGTTTTTTATATTGAACAGAAGTCTAAACTTTTTTACGTTAAAAAATAAGCTAATAGATGTGGAAATTTAAGAAGGGAATTACCAAAACTGTTATAAATATAAATATTTTTCCATTCAAAATCATGCAGTGTAAATATTAATAAAATGCTGTATCTGTGAAATATATTATTTCACAACCCAAAAAAGTGTATAAGTATTTTACCGTTTTGGGAAAAAATGATTTTCGACGAAGTTATCGAGTACTTTTGCAGTGAAGAACATAGAGCCATTGTTTTATTCAGAAGTTTATATTTTTATGACTAATCGATCGAATTAAATTTTCTATTTTGATTGAGGTCACGTGAATTATAAACTTCATGAATAAAATTTGAAAGCCGAAAAATTTTCAAAATTAACAAAATTTCGGTTGTTTGCTATTCAAAAAATTTTATTATCTAATTGATAATAGCGTGGTGATTTGTCAGTTAGGTTGAGCAGTTATGTACTGAACCTCGCCGAGTTTAAAATTAACACAACATTTTATTATTATTTATAGAATCTGCAAACCCAACGGCTTCGCACTCCTTCCAGGGATTATTGACTCATACCAGGTATACAAAGACACCAAAAGTATGAAGCTCTGTGGGAACCCTCCCCATGTTATCAGGTCTTAAGTAACGTGGTCGTCCGTACTTTCCACAAATTTTCGGACGGTCCACTGGGTTGCAAGGAGAACTGCTTTCTGAATCGGTTTATACAGATGCTCACTAAGACCCAGCCTCTTAAAGTTCCGCAGGAGGATGTTTGGTATCACTCCAATATTATGATTTACAAGCCAAACGGCTTCGCATTCCCTCCAGGGAATATTCACTCATACCAGGTACACAAAGATACCAAAAGTATGAAGCTTAGTGGGAACCCTTTCCATGTTATCGGGTCCTAGGTGACGTTGTCTGCTGTATTTCCCACGAACTTTCGGACGGTTCTCGCGGTTGCAAGAAGAACTGCTTTCTGCATAGGTTTATATAGATGCTCACTAAGACCCAGTCCCGTGATCTTCTGTAGGAGGTTCTTTGGTATCACTCCAGTTGTTGACAGTATTATGGAAATCGTTTGGACGCTATTCATTACCCATTGTCTTCGGATTTGCACCTCCAGATCTCTGTATTTGGCGATCTTCTCGTTGTATTTTAGCCTTAGGTTGTTGTTGTTAGGTACAGCGATGTCGATTAGTGTAGGTTGCCCAGAAATTTTATCTATTAGTATAATATCTGGTCTATTATGAGCAACTGTTTGATCAGTCAGAACCGTTCGGTCCTAATATAACTTGAACTGGATGTTCTGAAGAATAGGCTCTGGATTGTATTTGTAATAAGGCACTTTTCCTACCTGTAATAGGTTTAACTTTTCTACTAACTCTTGGTGGAGTATGTTAGCGGCTGAGTCGTGTCTTTCCTTATACTCGGTTGCGACAAACGCTTGGCATCCTCCAGTTATGTGCTGGATTGTTTCTAATGTTCGACAGCCATATCTGCATTGGTCATTTTCTATTGAGAGATCTCTAATTATGAACTTCCGATAGTTCTTCATCGGAATAACTTGATCTTGGATAGCTAACAAGAAGCCCTCCGTTTTCGGAAACATCTGTCCTGAAATCAACCACTAGTTCGACGCTGAGTGGTCGACGTTGTCCTGATTAACCTCATTTGAATGCCGTCCATGAAGTGGTTTCTGTAGCCAGGTTTGTAACTTCTCTTGGTCTGTTTGGTGGTGAGAATTAATATCTTGTTCCCTCAACTGTAGCGGCGTTGAATCGTCTGCTTCGCATATTGTTCGATATAGTGTGGAAGAGTCCGCTAACCTGTGGAAATATGAACGTAAGTTTATTATTTGTTGGTCGAGCTGCTTACCAATATCCACCAATCCTCCTCCTCCTTGGTGTCTTGGAAGCATTGTACGTTCAATGGCACTCCAAGGGTGATGTTTCTGTGCTTTTGTTAGGAGTGTCCTTATTTTTCTTTGCAGGTTTTGTATGTCCATCCTGCTCCATTTTACAATTTCAAAAGAGTAGCTTAGCGCAGAGCAAGCATACGTGTTGAGCGCCTTAAACAAATTTCTACTATTTAAATTAGTTCGTAATACCCGCCTTACCGTCCTGACAAATTCGGTTGTCAATTCGGCCTTCATAGTGCCATGGTCAATTATTTTAGACTGTTTCATACCTAGATATTTGTATGTTTGGTTTGCTTCCATTGCAGCTATAGTTTCACCGTTCTACATTTCAATCACTCCAATATTATTATTAGTATATTCGTTATTGAACCTTCCACTAGGAATTTGTTGAAAAGTATCATAATTTCCTCCTCTGCTATAATATCCCCCATGATTTGAGTATTTCTGAAAGTATGCTATCTTTTCCTAATGGTCTAATGTTTTTTTATTTGTTTTTCTGTTCTCTCCAGTTCTATGTTGGGCGCCTCGTAAAAGTTAACTTTTTTTATAGCTTTTCCGATGTTTTTGTTTCCTTTTATGACTTTTCCATGGATTTTGTTTTCGATTTTGTTCCTAACTTTATTAATTTGTTTTCTCAATTTGATATTTCGTAAAAATATGCTAATTCAGTGGTCTTAATTAGTTTTGCTGCACGCCTAATTTAAAAATTTTTTATATCGTGGTTATTTTTCCTACTTTATTTATTTCTACGAACGCCACCTTATTTCGTTTACTTGATTCTATAAATGTTCTTTTCTTCCACAATATGTGATCTCGTTTTTTACCAATTTACTTTTTCGTGCTTTGATGACGCTATCCGCATTCTCTAGGATGATTAGGAATCTCCTCTCACCTACCATTTCACTTTCTTGATGGTAAGAATCTAATAATTCTTTTAGTTTTTCCTTATTTTCAAGGTTGTTTGTCTTTAATATGTTCAGATCTTTGTCGGTAGCTTTAAGTTTATATTTTCGGACTCTATCTAACTTACCATTTATTTGAACATCATTCTTTATCACTCGGTAATCACTTCTTGTTATGAATCGATTGACTTCTATACCTTGCTTTATATTTTTGATTGAAGTATATGATCTATTTCTCTTTTTTCTGCCCATTTCAGCTTATCCAGGTTTATGCCCGCTTGTCTTGCCCTTTGAAAATCGTGACTGTGGTATGAACCTCTCTTTCTCTAAGAAATTTTATGAATTTATTTATTCCTATACGTTCGTTACAGTTTTCTCCTTCTCAGTGTGTATGCTGTCCTGTATGTTGTTAAATCTTAATAAACTGGTTTTACTACATACTTTCATGGTTATTCATTAAGATGTATTTCATATCTACATGAACATAATGTTTATATTTTTGTGCATTTGTAGCACATATTCTTATTGCCTTCATAACCCTTCAGTATTGTGTTATTCCCTGGTAAACCACAATTTCAATTACATCTTTACTGCGATCCTTGCTTCCTTTACGCGAATAGAATAATATGTGGATAAAGTTTAATTTTCAACATTCACTGGATCGGTGTCTTAAATTTAGGGGGGGGGGGGTGAAGTGAAAGTAAAATAAAGATTAGGGCGTGATCATCGCTAATGTAGGTAGGGTTGCTCTACCTTTGTTTTTAATATGTACTGAGGTAATGTTTTATTTACGTCTGCTGTTTTCCTCTTAGAAAAACACTTATGTGTTTATTTTTTTCTATATTTGATATTACAGTAATCCTGCGTTACAGTTTATTTACAGTGTGTCCGAAAAAATGTAGGAAATCTCCCGGAGACGAAAAAAAAAACATGAAACGAATACTACAAGTTCATATAAACTTTTTTCTTTTCTCTTCGTAAATATGGGCTCCCAAAAAGTTGCAAAGGAATCAAGTTTTTTACGCTTAATTATTGGACCATTTTAAATTTTTTCTACTATGATGTATACCAGGTAAGAACCTCCAAATTACTATCCAAGAAAGTGTTGTGAATTATTCACAGCTGCAGGGACGGACTAGCTGTGACACTCATGACCCCATTTTTTTACGCCTTGTATGATAAGAACTTTGGACAACGTTTTTTACATATGTTTAAATACTGAATAAAAATTAAGTACTTTCCATTCATGTCATTAATCCTAACCGTTTTTGAACAAGAGGAATTTTCCCCTGTCACCATGGTTTCAGTAAAATGTTAAACTAACTACTTAGTTAAAAATTTCGTAAGTGGGTTCAGCATGGGCTCCATGAAGTCTGATACACTGGCGAGCATGACGAATTGAGGACTGCTATACTAGCCACATTAACTCACCATTGATAACAATGAAACGTGATTTTCCGTAGAAATTCATCCCTACTATGGACCGGAATAGAATACACCAAGGTTTTGAAGTGTCTCCACAGGTAAAAATCCAACGGCGTTAGGTCGGGAGATCGAGGAGGCAATAGATCCTCCTCTACCTATCCAATGATTTGGATAGACGTTATTCTGGTACTACCGCACAGCAACGCTGAAATGAGGTGATGCCCCATCGTGCAAGTATTACATGTTTTGGTGGGCGTCAAGTGGTAAGTGCTTCACTAAATCATAAAAAGCGTTCTAGAGGAACTCCAAATAAAGTTCTTCATTCAGTCATGCCGGCAAAACGAATGGTCCAATCAAATCATTGCCAATAATTCCTTCCCATAGATGTAAGTTGTGTAAATTTATGATACCATTTTTGGTAAACCCTGTTTCATCCGTGAAAAGAATAGTGCTAGTGAAATTTACATTATTTCTTTGCTGATCTAATAACCAGCTTACAATCTGCATTCTACAGGGAAAATCTTCAAGAGTCAGTTCATGCACTTTTCAAATAATATGGATATAACAACTGTCCTTGAAAGACTTCATATTCTATTGTTTTCGACGTATTAAACTGCGCTTATTATTTTGGAGTGCTCGTTGAAGGAGTGTGATCTACAGCATTTAAAATATCTTCCTCTAATTTCGGCGTACATACTGCTCTTCCCCGGCCGGTACCTTATTAAATGGAATCGCTTGCTATTCTTCCTTAGACGTTGGTCAACTCGTTGAAATGTTTTCTGATCTGGAAGAGTACGATTAGGATATCTGTCGTGATATAACCTTTTGTCTTCCAAAGTATTGCAAGATGCAAGACCCTACATCAAATGCATATCTGCATACTCAAGAAACGTGCATTCCATATTTCGAATTATTTCACAATTATTTTCAACACGATATCCAAAAATCAGTAAATTAACATTCCAGTAAAGAATCAATGTTTCAATGATGTGAAAGATGACAAGTTCAAAAATACAGGATATTTATTTCTTTCGTACCTAGCAATGTTTGTAACAACAATATTTGTGCCGATGATGCCGATAAAATAAAACGCACATTTTTTGCGAATCTAGGTCGAACTGCAATTCATAGAATTAGACGTTTTAACTAAAGAGGTACTCTAATTTTGGTTCGATTTTTTTTATCGTAAGTTTGAAGGTTGAAATTTGGTAGGAACAAAGATATATCGTTTATCGAAATATGCCAAATACATAACGTAAATAAAATAACGTTTTTTTTTCGAGAACGGTTATGATTAGCGATATGAGTGAAGAGTATTTAATTTTTAGTCAATAGTTACAGGTATGTTTAAAACGTTATCCAAAGTTCTTATCAAATGGAGTTATGAACTTCACAGCTAGTCCGTCCCTGCAGCTGTGAATAATTCATAGCACTTTCTTGGATAGTAATTTGAAATGTCTTACCTGGTATACATCATATTAAAAAAAAAAATTGAATTATACCTGGTGGTTCAATAATTATGTGTAAAAAACTTGATTCAATTGCAACTCTTTGGGAGCCCATATCTCCGAAGAGGAGGTCTACACAAAAAAGATTATATGAACTTGTAGTGTTTCTTTGTCGTATTCCTTTTCATATATGGGAGATTTCCCACATTTTTCCGAACACCTTATAGAGAAGTTTTTAAAAATGCTAGCAATTATTTTTTGCTCCTAACGTTGTAAAATATTTATTATAGGTACTTAGTTACGCTTTGATTTAAGAATAGCAGGATGTGTAAAGAAGACATTATTTTATACGACCTAAAAAATCAGTTTGATTTTTCAGTAGCTCTAATTATTTCAAATTTTCGATATATATTAATTTTTTGAAATTTATGTGTTGAATTGCTTAAGCAAAATTGGCAGCCAGTATCAACGTTTTAGCCCTCAAGCGCGAGTTAATCACCAGACAACTTGTTTCTTAGTTATATTATCAATACAATATACAAAATTTTCTGGATTTGCAAACCAAAATTCCAAATTTCATTATTTATTAATAGAAATTTTTCGATACTGGTAAATATCTGTTGCATTATTATCAAGTCTAGACTTGATACATAAAAACTACCATAAGAATAATGAAATACTGTTGTAAATCATTTTTAGGTCTATGGTTTTCTATAATCAAATGTGTTCTTCAAATGTTAGTAATGGAAAATAAATATATTTCTAAAACCTGCACCATATTTCATCTTATAACTTCTCCGTGAAACAACACTGTATATTCATCAACAATCTATCTAAATAAGCTACTGCAATGTCTATTACTAATACCGTATATTTAAATCGTTTACATTTTAATAAGAAGCTTATATTAATCTAATTATTTACTTTACAAATCCCCGAAAACCATTTTATCAAATAAAAAAATAATTTACGGAAACAGTCTAATTATAGGCGTCGGAAAATTCTGAAATTTAGTTTAATTGAATAATAAACTTTGATTTATGACTGCAATTTTACGATTTATAAAATTACTTGGTATATGATTATTAATTTAAGCACCGTAATTATATTATGACTTCAGGCACGTACCAATTTTCATTCCGATTATCCAATTACGGATACTAATTTCAGTTTCAGTGTTTAATGTGAAAATAATGAATCATATTCTTGATTTTCAGATCTATGCTCTTCAGATGACTTTTAAGTTAGTTTAATTATTGTAAAATCATCATTTTATATTCAGGATATTCCATTTTAAAAGTTACAGCTGATCATTATTTAACCGAAAGGTTTTCATAAAGAGTGGCTCGAGAAAAGTTGTTATATTTCGACTCGAACATCCAGCTTGAAGGTAACTTTGACGGTTGTCGCTGAAATGAAATGTAGAAAAAATTGACGTCCAAACATACAGTGTGTCCCATAATGAACTGCCGCGATCTCTATTTCTCAGAAAACAAACTTTGGAAAATTTTTAAACTTTGGCAGATTACGAGAGTCGATGTTATATCGAAAGTTAATGCCTTTGTGCTTATTTTAAATAAAACACCCTATATGTGGTTTCATTTTTAGATTTTACGCAAAATTATATAGATAATTCATGTATAATATCCTATACCTAAGCTTAACTGTTTTTGACATATTTAAAATTTTATGTCAAAAATAGCTTTTGCAGGTCTAAACATAGCTATCAATTTCTCCTATATGAAAGTTTTGAATATTTAATTGGGGTTAGTTTCTTGTTAGAGGGGGATATAGTTTAGTATTCTCTGTTGATATTTTCATTACAAATAAATAAATAAATACAGGGTGATCAAAACTAACATTAAATATGAACTTGAAAAAATCGTAAAAGTTAATTTTTTTTAAATACAAACCGCCTATTTTTATAATGTTATCTTATTTGGCACTAAAAAACTTTGAATAAGGTTATCAATTCAAAAAATTTGTAGTTTTTAAAATATTGGTAATTTAATATTTTGGTATTGTAAAAATGCTACAGGACCTTTAAGTTTTGTTATTTATTGTCCATGGCGGCGAAACGTGACGAAAGAAAACAGTAGAGTACTACAGAAATATCACTAGTCTTGCCATTTGACAATTATTAATAAAGATCATGCCGAAGCGATTAAATTATATGCACGAAGATTATTTAAATTTGTTTTTATTATCTATGGGTAAAGTTTTATCAATAACATAATAGACATTTGTTCGTAGACGGAACAGACTTAAACAAATATTGGAAAATTTTGACACCGTTAAGGTAGGGGTAAAAATGCATAAAAGAAATCCTATTTTCAATGACGAAAATGAAATTTTATTTATGGGATATATTGTGGCATATCCTATGACATCGTTAAGATAAGTGGCTCTAAAACAGAAATTTCAAAGAGTTCAATACCTACAATTCTGTTGAAACACAACTTCCACCCTTTTAACTCAACACTTAAGATACTGATTTGCCAAAAAGATTGGCATTTTGCGAATTTATATTAACGACGATACAAGAAGACATTCGATTTTTGGGCAATATAATTTGGACTGATAAAGCAAAATTTACAAAAAATGGCCTTTTCAGTAGACACAATTCCCATTTTTAGAGTCATTCAAATCTTCATGCAGTAAGATGGCGGAATTTTCAAGAAATCTGGCAATTTAACGTATTTTGTGCGCTAAAAAAAGATGGAATTGTAAAACTAGTTTTTCATGAAGAGAACTTAAATGATAACACAGGTTTACAAGAAAAAAGTGAATGCCTATTTGACCAGACCATCTTATTCTTATGTAATTAGACGCCCTGAATCCAAATATGAGGTTCGATAGCCTCTAACAAGTCAGGTTCAAAGTCATTTTTAGGTCAAATGGCGTAAAATCTACTAAATAAATCTGAAGAAGTAGATAAGTAGATTTTTGAGATCGCTGAATCCGAATATGTGGTCTGTTTAATCCCCCAAGTCCAAACAGAGGTCATTTCAGATTCATTTCAAGGTCGAATTGAAAAAAATCTACTAATTAGATGGATGAAAGAAGATATTCGAGATTTTTGGGGGCGATCCCAAAAACCTAAATATCTTCTTTTTCAGATTTATTTAGTGGATTTTTCTCAATTTGACCTTAATTCCCCTGAAATGATCTATGGCTGACTTTGAGGAATTAAACAAACTACGAATTCCGATTCAGTGACCCCAAATACCTACATTTTTTTCAGATTTATTTAGTAGTGACCTCTAATCGACCTTGGGGGATTGAACAACCAGCGACCTCAAAGACGTACGTATCGACTTCTTCAGATTTATTTAGTGAATTTGACGCCATTTGACCTTGAAATTACCTTGAACCTGACGTGATAGAGATTAGCGGTCCTCAGATTTGGATTCAAGGCGTCGAATTACATTAGAATAAAATGGTCTGGTCAAATAAGTATCCACTTTTTTTGGTAAATCTATATTATATGTATAACAATATTAATACAAAGCAAAATATGCCATAATTTAAATTATGTTTTAACTTTTATTATTTACATATTTTAGAAGAGTTAGACAATCAATATTTAAGCAATTTACTTTTGACAAACATATTACGGCTTCAGTGGCCAACTTCTTACAAGCAACATTTTATGACAAGTGGATTGCCATAATTGGACCTTTTCGGTGGCCATCTAGTTCTCATGATTTGACTGTCTTAAATTATTTTATATGGGGAACGACAAAAACATCGTTTATTTTTCGAGAAATCGATCGCGGCAATTCATCGGGGGCACCCTGTATCAATGATTTATGAGCTTTTATTTGATTTAGCGGTCATTTGAAGGTTAAATTTGCCAAAACTGTCTCGTTTCAAGTAATCAGCTTTAACCATCAAAATTGTCGACATAGAAGTTGATAATTATCGAGTGTCTGATCCAACTGTAACCTTGATATTCGATTTCAAGGTCATTTTGGCGTTCAGATTGTGGGTTGTGGTTGTCATCAAAAGAAGATTAAAAACTAATGATCTTGACCCTGACATTAAAAGTAATTTGAAAGTCACATCCGATGGATAAGAATATTATTCTTTGTTTGTTTATTTCTATTTTATATCACGTAAGGTGAACTAGGATAACTGTCATGTATAATCTGGATAGTGTAGTTGCAAACATCTTTCACACCTTTATGTGCGGCACAAAAAATTTATCTGAGGCAACACAAGTATGTATTATATATTCGAGAGATTCTTGCAATTCCTGGAAGAACTCTTCATTATAAAACATATTGTTTACTATCTGATCTTCATCTGCTTCACTACTAGAGCTTATATCCTCGATGACAGTTGGCTTTTTATTTTTGATAGCTATGTCTGCGGCAACAAATGCTTTGCCGCTTGTTATAACCTGAGCGCCTGGCGCTAACTTTCGTTGGGGAATTTTTGGGCTACTTTGAATTTGGCGGCCATACTCCAGTAAGAGCTTCTCAAAGGTAGGGTTTTCGGAAATTGTGGGAGTTTAAGATTTTGCTGCAAACGTACGTTTGAAGCTAGAGCTAGTGGATGCAGCAGTATCACTGATATCATTGATTATTAGATTTTGTCCGTGATTAGCATGTGGAGCTTGTACATTTTGTGCACCGATTGTTTCAGAATTTTCCTGGTCCAATCCCTTCTCTCCTTCTTTTGGAGGAGAAAAGGTACTACTTGACTCTTGAATGAAATAATACCGTATTAGCCATTAGTAATTACAGGTGCCAGTGTATATTTCCGAGATTAGGCGTTGCCATTTTACTAGTTTATCGTCCTATCTGGTTTTAACGGACTTGAAGACTGGCAAATCTAGCGGCTGTAGAAGGTGCATGGTGTGGACCAGCAGTTTTAAAATTGTGATATTCTCTCTGAGTACTAGATTCACGACAGTCGCATTAAGAAATGTCACGTGCCCATCATATAAAATAAGAGCCGGTCTTTTTTTTCCAAGGCAGGAACGAGAACCTTTTGGAAATATTTTTTAAAAAAGTCTGAGTCCATCTATCCCGTCTTGCATGCGGCATAACACATTCCAGGAAAATAATCATCTGGTGCTTGCCATTAGTCCTAGGTGTTGAGCCTCTTAAAAATGACTAAGGGGGTACTTTTTGTTCGTACACATTTGCCATTAGACACACTATCGCATTTCCCCGGCCAGAAGTGCCAGTGATACGTGAGCACGGTATACCTCGCCTACCAACAACTTTTGTTCTGGATGGATCTATTGAAAAGCAACTAAAATTAACTAAATTTCGTGTCTGGGAATATTGGTCTTCCCCCGGCCGCTTTTTTTCTTACAAATTCAACATCTTAAGGTTTCTTTACACTTAACTTATGTCTCTCTTGGAATCCAATAAACCAGTCAATGTCCGGTATTCCATTCTTAAAAGGTGAGTGTAAGTTGTTATCTTTGACATATTGACCAACGTGCTCAATAATTTCTTTTCGCGACAAATCAAAGTCCTATTTTCTAAGGTGACAATACCATTTGCCAATTCCACTTCTTGTTATAAGCTCAGAGCAGTTAGTCGTCCCCTGAAACTTTTCTTTGCTCCTCTAGTGTCTTTCAAATTGGTTTAAATTGTAGGATAAGGTATATTTTAAAGTTAGGTTGCTCTAAAAATAGTCCTTTCACTTCTTAAAGAGCGTAATTCAAGTCCTTTTTCGTGTAATTGGGATTTTTATTTTGTTTTTTGCGATAAAATCTCATCATTCTATAACCTAAAAATAACAGGGCAAATGTAATGTATGTATGTCACATTTGCCCCTTGATTTAACTTTCAGGGTGCAAACGTAATAAAGGAAAATAAGATAATTCTATTACTATCAGATAAACTGTGTGGCAAATGTTTCAATATATTTACCTTAGAACCAACAATTGTACACAAAATCGACGTGCGACACTCGATAACAAAGTGAAACTGACGCCGTTCGGTAAATCATACGTGCGGCCCGGCTCAGATGGGTATATTTCACGGATTTCTGAAAATAAATGGATGACAGGTGGTAATGGAGCTGTCAAACGAAAAATGTCCGGAATATGCTCTGGGCCATTTTGGGTAAAGTGACATTTTGGCACGTCAAATTAACGGTCAAAAGTCAAAAAATAGTGTCATTGTTGTTATTATTGCGAAATTATCTTTGTTTTTCTTCTTCTTCTTCTTCTACTTGTATGAGATCTGTTGATCTGTTAATTCCGGTCGTGCCTCCCTATCATTTCCTGTGATGTGGACTGCCAGCTATCTCTCCATCTTTTCGGTGGTCTTCCTGGTGGTCGGTTTCCTGCTGGTTTTCCCTCTAGTACTATGCGGGGTAGTCTGTGTTCGGACATCCTTTTTACGTGGTGATACCATTCCCGTCTTCTTTGTCTTCCCCATCTTACTATATCCTGTATCTTGCATTGTTCTCTGACGTCTATATTTCTTACACGATCTCTTCTGGTTTTACCGACTATCATCCTCATTACCCTCATTTCAGCCACCCGTAGTATACTTTTCGTTTTACTAGTGTCTTCTCTCGTCTCTATTCCATATGTCATTATGGGTCTTATGCATGTTTTATAGATCTTAATTTTGCTGTCCATTCGCATATATTGATTCTTCCATACAAATTCTCTTAGGCATCCTGTGGTTGCTGCGGCTTTGTTGACTTGGCATTTTACGTCCTTTATAGGTTCATGACTGCTGGATATATTTACGCCAAGGTATTTGAACTGCATCACTTGCTCTATGGGTCTGTCCTGGATTACTAGTTTGCATCTAATGGGTTCCTTACTGATGGTCATACTTTTCGTTTTTTCGATGGAGATATTCATATTAAGTCGTTGTCCCACTTGGTATAATTTAAGGAGCTGTCTCTGCAGATCGTCTTCGGTTTCTGCGAGGATTGCGGTATCATCGGCATAGCCCACCAAGCTGATACGTGTGTTATTTATTCTGTACCTGATGTTTAATGTTGCCACTTCTTCTATGATTTTATCCATAATGAGGTTAAACAGGAAGGGGCTGAGACTATCTTCCTGTCTAATTCCTCCGGGCGTTGGTATGCTACCTGAGGTGTGTTGTTCTGTTTTAATTTGTGTTGTATTGGCAGTGTTCAGATTGCAAATTGTCTTTACTATATTGGCGGGTATTTGTTTATCAATAAGCATTCGAATGACGTCGCCTAGTTGGACTTTGTCGAATGCTTTAGTGAGGTCGACGAAACAGACGAATGCTGGTGTGTTATATTCTATGGCCTTTTCTTTAATTTATTTCATGATAAATATTGCGTCCGTAGTCGATCTGCCTTTTCTGAACCCTTGTTGCTCTTCCCTATTAACTATTAGCTTTTCTAGCTTCTCTTTTATTATTCCTGTGAACAGTTTCATAGTTGTGCATAGTAAAGTTATTCCTCTGTAATTTTCGGGCAATGTCTTTTGTCCCTTTTTTAATATAGGAATTGTTATGCTCGTGTGCCAGTCGTTTGGAATTTTCGCTGTACTCAGGATTTTGTTAAATAAAGTGGTAAGTTTTGTTACAAGTTCCGGGCCACCATATTTTAATAGTTCGTTAGGTATTCCATCTGTCCCAGGTGCTTTTCTGTTCTTTAGCTTTCCTAGTCTTTCTCTTGATTCCGTCTCTGAGACGGTTGCGTTTGATGCTGTCCGGTATTCTATTTCTTGTATTTCTTCAGCGTTATATAGTGTACCAAAGTATTCTTCCCAAGTTTCTATTGCGACTCCTTTACTCTGAACATACTCATTCACCGGCTTCTTTCTGTTCTTTAACATTTTCCACACCTTTCTTTGGGCGCCATGTATATCATGATCCATATCGCTTGTGAATTTATTCCAATGCTCCCTTTTGATGGCCTTAATACGTGAATTGACTCGGTTTCTAGTTTCTATATATTCTGCGTATTTTTGTTGGTTTGGTGTGCTTTTGTATGTTAAGTAGCTTCTTCTTTTTAATTCTGCGAGGTCCTTTACTTCCTGGCAAAACCATGGTTTGGTGTTGTTTGTTGAATTTATGTTTATTTTTCTCTTTCCAATGGATTCTTCAGCCGCTTGATGTATGGTATTTTTAATTTTTGTCCAGCAGGTCTCCACGTCATATGCGTTACAGTCGAACTCCTTCAGTTTGCCTGTTAGTCTGTTTTCATACAGTTTTCGTGTGCTATCCGACTCTAGAGATTCTATGTTGTACTTTTCGATAAAGACTGGTGCTTTTCGGACTTTGTGCGGTCGTTCCAAGACTAACCTGCACAGTACGAGATTGTGGTCTGTTCTCAGGTTAGCGGAAGTCAGGGTCCTTACGTCAAGTATTTGTGTTGGCATTATTCCTTTATTGGTAATTATGAAGTCAATCATTGACTTTTGACCTCTGGTATTCATAAATGTGTACTGATGTTGATCTTTGTGTGGGAAAAAAGTATTAGTAATTCTCATTTCGTTTCTAGCACAGAAATCTATTAAGAGCTCTCCGTTTTCGTTAGTTATAGGTTCATTGTATTTCTGTTTAACGCCTGGAATGATTTCATCTCCTATTCGAGCATTTAGATCTCCGAATATTATTATTTTTTCATTCTTGTTTATGTTTTCTATAGAGTCTTGCAGTTTTTGGTAGAAGTTTTCTGATTCCTCTATAGGTCTTGATATGTCCGGGGCGTATGTGCTAATAAGATGTATTATGGTTTGCTTTAATGTTAAGGATACTTTAAGTATTCTATCGTTGATATATTGTATGTCCTCAATGCATTGTTTATAATTCTCGTGGAGCAGTATACCGACTCCCGAATGGGCTCTTTCATGTTTGGCTTTCCCACTGTGAATTAGGATGTATCGGCCAAATTGAGATGTTCCTTTTCCTTTTCGTTTTGTTTCTGATAGTCCGCATATGTCTATTTTATGTTTTTCCATTTCCATGATTAATTCTTGATCTTTCCCATTCCATGAGGTTATATTCCAGCATCCTAACCTAGTGACATTGCGTTTTGATTTCCATGATCGTTTTTTCCTTTTCATAGCGTGTGTCGTCATCGTATTGATCAGTCCTGGTTCCGAGGCCGCGTCTTCGGTTCTGTGAGCTCCATGTTTGTTTTACATCGAGCAGGTAGCTAGCCTCACTCGATAACCCTCCTTCTTTACTCGGGCTTGGGACCGGCAGTGGTGCCTTCTGAACTACTCAATTCACCCATCACACACCACAGGCGAAGTTTTGTTTTTCCTTGGATTAAATTTATTTTAAATAAGTTAATAACCAAGTAATATGGACCAAGCCATCAGTTAAATATTTACGTGTAAATATAGACCACAAAATTATCTTCAATTGGCACTTTGGAACTGTTAAACAGAAAATGTATACAAAGAGCCTTAGGAGTCTAATATACAAAGAAAAAGGCATATCAAGAAGAACAACTCATATATACAAAGCAATGTACTGACTTTAATAGGAATACATACCTTTATATACAGTAATTGCAGGAAGCCAGCACTCATAAAACTTGAAACGGTAGAAACCACTGCTCTATGTAGTATTACAAAAATCCATCGTCCTAGCTATCCACCAATCAATTATTGTATGAATTCACTAAACATCTACCCGATTATTGCAAGACTTCCTGTCCTGACAAGTAAGTTTGAAAGAAAACCTGAAACTTGACCGGTGATAGAGGAACTGTGTACGACCAGGGGCCAGAACCATAGGCCAGCCCGAAGACCCCCCATTAATGATACTATTCAACCTTTAATATACTACTAATAAATTATAATCAATAATATTTATTTAGTTGTAATGTAGTATAGTGTTTAACACACTCTAAGGAAGTAAAATGTTGCATTTAACATTATTTGAATATAAAATTTAATGATACTTATTTAAATAGAAGTTTTAATTATCTTACAAATTGTTATTTCTCAAATTTTTTATAAGTTGTGTGGATGAAAACAATTATGTTACACTTAACTGTTTCAAAGTAAGATACTCGACCGTTTGGGGATATAGGGACACAAGTGTTTATGTTAAATCCATAATTAGAACTAGCCGTAGAAAAACAATTTTTAAACAGCATGCTCATACTATTGAGATATGAACAGAATTTAGTGTAATAATTTTGTATGTCTATAATCCCAAATTTACTTGAAATTTGCGAAACATTCAACTTTCTAAGGAAATTTTAATTAGAAAATACTGAAAAAAACGGGGTACTACCTAATTAACATTTCAACTCTTTTTTCAGAAAATAAATCGTTTTGACGAAACGGTGCGTCAACATATTGCTTTTTTTAAGCACTAGTTATTTTTAAGAACCAAAAATATAATAAAAATTTTTAATTTATTTTTACGACCGACCAATAGTATGACAGACGTCCACACATAATCAATTGACACAAATTGGATAAGTTGGGTAAGGTTATAACGTAATACTGTCATTTTATCTCTTTCTACCATTCGTTTCGTTCAACTACTTATGTCGATGAAATTTCGGAAAGGTATGCAAATTGCTTCAAACCTTGTCAATGGGAGGTAAACGATTACGTTTAGTCATTATAATTTTTCAGTGGCGACAGCGTACTCACTGTTATTATAACTTAACCTTACCCAAAATGGCGCATAGCATAGTCCGGACATTTTCTGTTTATTTGACGATCAGTACATATGCTTTATAAGTGCGTGGTATATTCGCATCTAGCCATTTTACGGACATTATGGGATTTAGGTAAGTCACGTACCATATAAGCGGAAAACAGTTTTGAGCACATTAGGATGACATACTTTGTTATTACGATTGTCACATTTTTACAATTATCCCATTTTACCTTATTTATTAAATTTTTGAAGACCCATCTACGAAACCCCAAAAAGACGTTACATTTTGCTTGAAAGCTTGAAGATATCTTTCGAAGATACGTAACTTTCACACAAAAGCAAACTTGTATTATTTTAAGATAGGCGGAGAAGATGTAAATTACTATTATTTGAAAATTTCATAACATAAGGAAGCCGGCTTAGCAAGACATTCGCTAAGAAAAGCAAATATTTCGCTAAACTTCAGTGTACATTAGACTCAAATTATGATTAAACAGTTCTATTTTTGAAACTTTATTTCCTGACTTGTAAAATATTTAAGTTTTCTTAAGAAATTTTTACATTGCTTTAAGGGAAATATTCTGATAATCATTAAAAAATGATGACTGTTTAAAATAATATATTATGTTAACTTTTCCAGTGTTTGTCCGTTTTCTACACGTAGTCTGAAATTTCGTATCGATATTGTTAAGATTGCAGGAATGAATGCACGGAGCATAATTTTTTTCATTTTCTTGGAGAACAAAATTAAGGATAATTGAAGAGTTTGTTCCGAAAAACGGTGAGCTTCATGAAAAAATGTATTTTTAGTGCATTTTTATGTATTGCTCATCCTGCATTTTTTTTTATAAACAGCAATAATATAAAATGAAAAATATAACATAGAATTACTTGGTAAAGAAAGTGTTATAGAACTGAATGCGAACAGACTAACCAACAAACTGCTAAAAACAAGCATTTAGGAAAAAATATCTAAAAAACATGAGATACTGTACCGAGCCAGTAATTATTACATCAGCCGGAAAACAAAAAGTGGCTGTAAATGCTCTGAATCTAGGTGTAATAAAGACGCAAAAGAATTAACCGAGGAGGAGAGAAAAGTGAACCTAAAATACAAAATCTGCTCTTCGCAAGAACGAAAAACTAGGCGAACCTAATAATCAGAAGTATCAAGAGCAAAGATTTACTAACGAATGGATCACGACCGTAATTAAGCCCAAAGAAAAGTATGAAGGATATTGGAAAATAAAAAGAAACGGTCAACGAATTTATTCTAAGGAAGACTATCCCATTTAACAAATGGAAATAAGGAAATAGAAGTAGAATAATCCGAAGAAAGCGCTAAAGAAAATATCAAGCGCTGAACATAGATAATATCTCAAATTTACTACTAAATTACAGTTACCGAGAACAAGGAAATAGTCTCAGTCCATTTTTGTATAATCTAATAATGAACAAGATCATTGCAAAAGTCGTCTTCTGGGATGCTAACTTGTGGAAAATCATATTCATATAATTTGGTATGCAGATGTACAGAGATAAAGATTTCGGTTTTATCAGATAGCAAAGACGTGACAATTTCTATTTAAACTTTACATTTATGGCGTTCACCAAAGAAATCTACTAAATACAATAGATAAATATTCATAAAGAAAGTCATATAGTTCAAATACTTCGAGGCACATTCATCCAACATTCATAATTCAACTCAAGACTTTGCTACACTGGTTTTTAAAAATAGAAAAAAAGGCGCGATACCTCTTAATGAGGCGAGAGACAAAGTCAATGAAATTCAAAAATAAAAAAACTAGAGTATAGTTGAAGGCTAGTAGCAGCACCAGCGAACAAAAATGTCGAGATAACCCTCTATACCGGAGAATAGGGGTGGCAAATTAACGGCGTTACTGCATCAAAAGCTAGGCTGAATCTAGAAGCCTTCCACGATATTGTTAGGAACTAGCTTTCAACTTTACTCCACAGCAAGCAAGACAAAACAAGAAAAGATACAAAAACAAGCATCAGGTGGTCCAAACGTAGTTCGTTATAATAAAATCTGTACTTAAAAGATTAAATTGTAGCGTAATCCTGATGTAATAAAATGTGAAAAGAATGGCAAACTTGATTAAATACACAAAGAAGAAAAAATATATAAACAGACAAAAAACCTCATACAATATAGCCTACGTTGCAAGTTAATAAGGCGGCCTCAGAGACACCATTTAGAACAATAAACACATACCTACACACAGCAAAGTAAAGATCTGTTAATCATGTAAAAGACTGGTGTTGACTTATGGTAGAGAAGTCTACAAATAAAACGGAAACTATGTTAAAAGCATCTGAAGGCAATAGCGTAGAAGATACTTAAAACAGAGTCAGAAATGATGATCTAAGAAAGTCATTCAAAGCATCTTCAGATGGAGAAGACAAAAAGACAAAAATTATGGTTACGTAAATCAAATATATAACAGCAGTCTTATATAGATATCTGTCAAAAGCAAACCAACAAACGGTCAATAATTAGGAAGACCACCAAAGAGATAATTAGCAGCTCATCTCTCAAGATACTTGAGACTGCTTGTTTATAAAAATGCAAAAGATTATTGGGTCTTCCAAATGTAGCAAAAGAAGACTTAGGAAGATATTTTTTCATTAATACCATTTTTCTTTAAACGAAACGAGAATATGAAGCTTTCTAGATATAGAAAACTGCTACATGGTGTCATATTTTTATGACTTTCTATATGGTAAGATATTTACAAAAATACCATAATGCTTTCCTTTGCCATTATTTGATGTTCTTTTAATATCTTCTTCTGAAGATATGCGCCGTGTCGTGTCAACATCCTGCATCTATAGTAAAATTCTTCTTACGTTTAACAAACAGGCATTATCTATGAGTAGATAGATGATACAGCAATTTTTAATAGGCGTTCCTGTCAATATTTTATTTGAAACACAATACCATTTACCGCGTAACTAAATACTTCCTTTCATGCCTTTAATTTGACTTATTGTTTTTCTAATTGCAATGCAGTAGGTAAAATAAATAATAAAAATGTCTGTAATACAATACAATGCAATTAATATTAAAAACTTTAATGATTTTTTAGGGTCTTCAACTATCATAACTTTTCCTATTTTGATGCTTTAAGTTGAATGTAATAAAACATATTGTATGTTCCTTTAGATGTTACTTAGGATGCAAATAGATAATACAAAAATCACATCTAGTTACTCACTCAGCTTTTTGGAGCATTAAATACAAGTTCTTTAGTACAACATAAGCATATTTTTGGCCACGTATTTTTCCCACTTTTCAGTCAAAAATTCAAAAGTATTTGAATGAATAATAACCGAATTGAGATAATTCGTCACAAAAACAAGGCCAAGTTATTTACCTCCACCTTTTTTAACGTATTACACATTTAAGATCAAAAATCATTTGATTGAATACTTTTACTCTCTGAATGTGTGTTGCGGACCAACGATTAAAAAAGTGAACCAATAAATCAAAATGTATATTTGAAAAAGTAGGTATAAACCTTTAACTCAACTTGTTAGAAAGGCATTTACCAAACTTATAATGAAATGTTAAAGAATAGAAAAACTTGCATTAAAAATCGGCTAAATTCAACTTATTTAATCACTAAAATAAAAACTTTTACTATACTAGCCTATATGTATGTCAATAAGGTTTCTTTTCCTTGGTAAACTCAAATAGCCCAGGGCGGATCTGTCAAAATCCATCATGATTTGGGTGTTGCGAGGTGGAAAGCTAATTTTTCTTTAAACTCTTCAGAATAATGCCTTTAGTAATAATTAAGATATGTTCCCTCTCGAGAATGAACGGAACATTTGTTTATTTATCAAAAAGTGACAAAAAATTAAAAAACGGGTTTTTTTCCTCCTTTTCTTGCTTATAAGTTTGAAAATATTGACTTTAGAGAAAAGTTATAGGAAAAGGAAAGTTTCGTAATTTTATTTCATACAAAATAGGATAGGTTAGAAGTCGCAAAATTTATTATCCTTATGGCAAAATAATTAACAAAAAAGGCCAAAAAACAATAATTTTGAAAATATTTTTTTTTGATCACTTACATCTCTCAGAGGACCGTCATATTCGACCAAGAAAAACTTCATGGTATGATAAATCAACGTGCAAAATTTCATTAAAATCGGTTCGATAGTTTTTGCACAATAATTTTACAGTTCAAATTTTTTCCAAAAATGGAAAATTTTTCAAATTTGATTGAGTCTTAAATCGGAAAACCATATAATTGACATTTTTGTCACTTATACTAGAAGTCTCAACCTTTTAAATACTTTTTTAAATTTAAAATCGGTTAATTAGGGGCCGCACAGTAATTGTTTAAAATTATTGTTACATTTTTAGCTCAAAAACAAATTGAATATCTCTGCGAATTTTCATCGAAAATTTTTTCTATTTACTCGGAAAGACGCTTCTTTAAAAAAAATCCTTTCTGAGATACAAGCCTTCAAACTTGACAGGCGTTGGCAGCGAAATTATAAACAATTAAGGCAGATTATTAAACCATTAGTTTCGTTTTTCTGATTGCTTTTCTGACATGTTACCAAGGCGGATAAAAAAAGAAAATCATCCGCCCGGGTGTAAAATGTTAAAAAAAAGTCATTATCACGGCTTCTAACGGAGTAATTTCGATCTTTTTTTTATAGCGATGTCCCGTGAGTTCAAAGAACACCAGGTCCTCCCAGAAATAAAGGGTGTTTTTTATAGAGGTATAGAACTTTTAAATGGAATAAAACAAAGATGAATTTTTTAAATTGACATGAAATTTACTTTATTCGAAAGATAACCTTCTGGCATTATAATTTAAATATGACTTTTGGCATATGACCGCCACGGCTGGCTCGGACGTAGTCTAATCTGGAGGTCCAATTTTCGATGACTTTTTCCAACATTTGTGGCCGTATATCGGCAATAACGCGGCGAATGTTGTCCTCCAAGTGATCAATCGTTTCGGATTTATCGGCGTAGACTAGCGACTTCACATATCCCCACAGAAAATAGTCTAGCGGCGTTAAGTCGCACGATCTTGGAGGCCAATTCACGGGTTCAAAATGAGAAACTATGCGGTTATCAAACGTTTCCTTCAATAAATCAATTATGGTACGAGCTGTGTGTTGAAACCACAACTCCTGCACATCATGGTTGTTAAATTGATAAACGAAAAAGTCAGTAATCATGGCTCTATAGCGGTCACCATTGACTGTAACGTTCTAACTATGCGGTTATCAAACGTTTCCTTCAATAAATCAATTATGGTACGAGCTGTGTGTTGAAACCACAACTCCTGCACATCATGGTTGTTAAATTGATAAACGAAAAAGTCAGTAATCATGGCTCTATAGCGGTCACCATTGACTGTAACGTTCTGACTAGCATCGTTTTTAAAGAAGTAGGGACCAATGATTCCATCAGCCCATAAAGCACACCAAACGGTGTCTCAACATACACTTGAGGATTATCATCACTCCAAATACGGCAGTTTTGTTTATCGACGTATCCATTCAAACAAAAGTGACCTTCATCGCTAAACAAAATTCGCTTATGAAAATCGGGATCAACGGCAATCTTGTTTTGGGCCCATTCACCGAATCTACGCCTTGCTAGGTGATCGTTTGGCTTTAATTCTTGCACGAGTTGGATTTTGTAAACACGCAAACCAAGATCTTTTCGCAAAATCTTCCATAAAGTGAATGGACACATATCCAATGTGCACGATGGCGGATAGACTGATTCGGGTCTTCCTCTACGCTACGCTCTACAGCAGCAATGACTTCTTCTGTACGCACTGTACGACGTCTCTGTGGATGCGTATTATCATTTAGAGTAAACGTGGTGCGAAAACGTTTCATAGTTAATCGAATTAATTGCTCTGATGGACGATTATGTTGACCGTAAAATGGACGTAGTGCGCGATACGTATTTCGAACAGAACCATGATTTTCAAAATAAATTTGCACAATTTGGAAGCGTTGTTCAGGCGTCAGTCTATTCATGTTGAAATGCCAAACCAAACTAACCATAAATCACTTGACAGCTGACAAAATGGCCGCCAGTTAAAAAAGTGTTGCTAACTTAAAGTTCTATACCTCTATAAAAAAACACCCTTTATAAGTAGTCGAAAAAAGAGCATATTCAAAACTATTGTTTTCTTGCTTTTATTTTTGTTAATTATTATAATTTTTCGACAAGGATAATAAATTTTGCGATTTCTAATCTATCTTATCTTATACGAAATTTGATTGCGAAACTTTTCTTTTCCCACAACTTTTCTCTTAAGTTAATTCTTTTGAAGTTATAAGCAAAAAATTAGAAAAAAGCCGCGCTTTTAAATTTTTTTTGTCACTTTTTGTTGAATAAACAAATGTTGCGTTCATTTTCGAGAAGGAACATATCTCAATTATTATAAGGGCATTATTCTCGAGGGTTTAGAGCAAAAATTAATGTTCCATCTCGCAACATCCAAACAAAAACACATCCGCCCTGGGCTAAAAGGAGAGCCAAACAAGTTGAAATGAAATATATTAAAACATTTAAATTGGATTATCTATCTTTTACAGGCTTCTAGGGCAGAATTTTGAAATATTTTTTGACTGGCATATAAATTTTAAATTCGGTTATTTTTTAATTTTAAGTGTTTGTATCTTTGAAAAGATAACACCAAAAAGTAGATCTTTTAATTCCTCCTCTATAATTGACTGATAACATTTTGTACCGTCATTTTTTGTAGAAAAAAAAACTAAATTTAATGTACCGCCTTTTAAAACTAAAATTTTATTTCACAATACATGATTAACGTTTGAAAGTATACAATATAAAATTATTTTTTTGTAAATTCCACTAATTAAATGGGACGCTGTGTTAATTCAGAGAAACAATCACTTTCCACAGTCTTTGGTTTTATGCTCCTACTTCCCACTTTTTTGATTTAATTTTCCATAATAAATATTTGTTTCATGAGATACGTAGTAGTAAAGTAAAATTACAATAACATCATAAACACAACTAGCCAACTAAAAGTTTGACATCCTTAGCAACCGGATAAAGCATAAGATTTAGATGGCTTCAGTGAATTGCATTGTATAAATCTTTACACAAGCAATAATAATAAGCAGTTCATTAATTCTTTCTAATGATTCCCTTCACTGAACTAGCTAGTTGGTATGTACCAAATAACTTATAATGTCGTCGAATTATTTTTTTCTTCGTTTAAATATTAATTTGGTTTTTATCTTTTGGTGACAATGCAACCCAACTTATTAGTTTTTGAAAAACAAACTATATATTTTAAAAAATCGACAAATTCAAATTACATTTCATTTATTCTCAAGTCATTCCATCTATACATATTCATGCTATAAATTTCATTCAAAATAAAATTATATATAAATGAAACAATAGCAGAACGACAACTAAGAGAGAACAAATATTTTCATGTCTGTATTCCACGGATTATAAGAAATATTACAAGTTCCTAAAATTGGTCTCTACGCCCTATCTTTCTCTTTCATATTGAAGGGTAGGACTCTACTGTCTTCAAGTAGTGGAAAATTTAATAAAATGTTTATAAATAAATTGAACCGACTTCTAAAAGTGCGCTAAAAAGTGAAAAATAACTATAAATTTTTATATGAAATTGAAATTTTTGAAATCGGCGCCAAACTAATAACTGACAAAATGTGAATCGCATAAACAGATTAAAAATAGTTTGTTTGTAATTTTATTTAGAAATAATTTGGCGCCGACTTCAAAAATTTCAATTTCATATAAAAATTTATAGTTAGTTTCCATTTTTTATCGCACTTTTAGAAGTCGGTTCAATTTTCAACTAAGATAGAACAAATATTTTCATGTCTGTATTCCACGGATTATAAGAAATATTACAAGTTTCTAAAATTGGTCTCTACGCCCTATCTTTCTCTTTCATATTGAAGGGTAGGACTCTACTGTCTTCAAGTAGTGGAAAATTTAATAAAATGTTTATAAAAAAATTGAACCGACTTCTAAAAGTGCGCTAAAAAGTGAAAAATAACTATAAATTTTTATATGAAATTGAAATTTTTGAAATCGGCGCCAAACTAATAACTGACAAAATGTGAATCGCATAAACAGATTAAAAATAGTTTATTTGTAATTTTATTTAGAAATAATTTGGCGCCGACTTCAAAAATTTCAATTTCATATAAAAATTTATAGTTAGTTTCCATTTTTTATCGCACTTTTAGAAGTCGGTTCAATTTTTTTTATAAAAATTTTATTTTTCGATTTTTAGTTTTGAATTCATTATGATATCCATATGTTATTTGAACTAAGTACTAATGGAGACTAGTGTACCTCGCAATGACTCCAAAGTGGCAAAAAAGTACTTATTTTATCCAAAGTTGTAAATCACACTATAAATGAACCACTAAAAATTCTTTGATTCTTAGAGTTCTCCAAATACCAGTGAAATTGTGTCAAACCAATATTTAGTTTGTCATAGTAAATCCACTATCTTAAATTTCAAATTAACTTTAGACTGATAATATAGGCCCCAGAATCTTCCTATATCGATATTTAAAGAACCTTAGATTTAAATTTCTTAGCCCGATATATTTTATACTGCATATTAAGTTTGTATATGCCCCAAGAACACCGCAATATCAATTTTAGACAAAATAGGAAAATGTAAAATTTTCAGTACCTCATATCGTATCTTATCAACCTAATAGTTATAAAAAATTAACTTCATATTCGTAATACACGATACCGAACATCCCCTAATACCACATCAAAAAATGCGAATAAGGTGAAATTTTCAACCCACCATATTGGTCCGTCATATTGCATTTCAAAAAAATCGTTTTAACGTCTTAATCTAATCTAAATCTAAACCCTTCAATGCCCCTTAACACCAATTTTGGATGAAATCCGGAAATTTAAGATGTTTACTCCGCTATATTGGATTCGCCATATTGAGTAATGAAAAAATACTTTTAAATTCATACTTTATACCCTCAAGAACCCAATATATCAGTTTTGGAGAAAATCGAAAAATGTAAAGTTTTAGGACGCCATATTGAATCCGCCAGATTGAGTTTTTCAAAAAATATTTTAAATTTGTAATTACCACCAACAAAAATCCCCCAATACTGATTTTAGACAAAATCAAGAGACGTAGAATTTTCAATCCGCCATATTTAATTTTTTTTTAATAATTTTAGACTCGTTAAGTGCGATCCTAAAAACTCCCCCATACTGGTTTTGAAAAAAATCGGACGAAATTAATTTTTTATCCGCCTTATTAAATACGCCATATTGAATTTTTTTAAAAATAGTTTCAGATTCGTTATATACGTCCCCAAAAACTCCCTTGTACCAATTTTGGAGAAAATCGGACAAAATTGGATCCGCCATATTGAATTATTTTAAAATAATTTTAAATTCCTTATGTGCAACCCCGAAAACTCCCTTATACCAATTTTGGAGAAAATTGGACAAAATCGATTTTTTTGTCCACCATATTGGATTCGCCACATTGAATTTTTTAAAAATATTTTGGATTCGTTGTGTACGATCCCGAAAATTTCCACATACCAATTTTGGAGAGAATCAGACAAAATGAATTTTTTTGGCCGCCATACTGTCAGCGCCATCTTGGATTTTACTGCACCAATTTCATCCAAAAAATATGGGACCACCACAACAACTTCCTTTACATACCGTAAAAATTTTCATTCAAATCGGTGCCGCCGTTCCGGAGTAATCGGTATACATACATAAATACATAGTCGACGAATTGAGAACCTCCTTCTTTTAGAAATTGGTTGAAAAACAAAGGAATAGTGTGGATTTTGTGCTAGAAAATGGGTGATAAAATAATATTATTTAAAAAGAAGCAATAGAATAATGATTAGAAAGAGTAAAAGAAAAGCATAAATTATTTATAGATTTGTTCAGAGCGTAAGACAATTTACCCATACAGAAATTGTTAGAATTGGAGAAAACAAATGTTTGCAATACATTTATAAAAGCAATTCAGGTTGCATATCATTATAACGACACACTAAATAGTAGATTTTTTAGAGATTTTTTTGTATAAAAAAATACAATATTGACTTCTCCAATCAAATTTCAGCGCGGAAAATGATTACTTATTATGTAAAAACTTGTTTAACATACAGAAGTAAGTTCAAAAATGTAATTTTCTGCCTATTTGAATAACCATATTAAAAATTTTTACATCAACTATGACGTATATAACATCAAAATTAATGAACTGCATAGTTGTCAGATTTATTTTTTTCTTCATTCTTCAGATTATGGAACGTAATAAATTATAAATTTATAAAATAAATACCGATAGTGGCTCATAAAAGTAACAAGTGGAATATAATTCCAACAATAAGTTCCGCTTTTATATTTAAAGCATGATTTAAAGATAAAAAATATCGCTATAACCTAACATTTTGGTTAAAAATCTCGGGCCGTCAAGACAATGACATAAAGCCAGCTTTTTAATGGCCACAGATACGAGAGCAAGGCCGATAACTCTTAGACAAAAGAAAAGTAATCTAGATAGAACAAAAATATATTTATAATTTTTCAAAATATTCTCCGTAATGCCCAATACATTTGTCTATGCGGCAGAACTACTAGAGAAAGCCAAACAATACACATTTTTTGAAATTGCCTCCACTTTCTTATGAAATTCTGTTACTAGTTCTTCTGAAATAGAAAATATGCATCCCCGAAGTTTCTTTTTTACCTCTGGGAAAAAGAAAAAGTCACAGAGGACTCAATGTGGACTGTACGGTGGATGTCCTAATAATTTGATCGATCCAAAAATTCACGGGCTCGAACAGCAGAATGGGCTGTGGCATTGTCGTGTAAACATATTCCACGCAAACAGGCTTTCGGTCGAATTTCTTGAATTTTTTGAAACATTCTGGGTAAACAATGAGTAATGTACTACCTACTCGTAGCGGTTCTTTGAGCTTCTAAAATTATTGTCGCCACATGACCGCTTGCAGAAAAAAAAGATCCGACCATTTTTTTTACACTTTGTGCTCGTTTAATTTTCGTTGGTGGGTTTTCGTTTGGAAACATCCAAGCTGTCGACTGTGTCTTTAATTATGGGTCGAATTGGTAAATCCAGGACTCATCACCAGTAATAATATCAAAAATTCGCTCGGATGATCCATTTTGATAATCTTCGATCATTTTTTGACACCATTCCACAAATGCGTCTTTTTGTGCAGCCGGGGACCCAACGCGAAACACTTAACTGTTCGTATAAGATTTTATTTACTGCTGCCGATCCAATATCTAAACTCGCCTGAAATGAACACTCTTCATCTTTTAACGACGTTCTACCACGTTTAAATTTGACATACCAACAAAATATTGTTAAACGTGACGGAGAAAAATTGGGAAATGATGTTACCAGTCTTTCCAAGCACTCTTGTTGATTTAAACCACTTTTAAAGTCATAAAAAATAGTAGCACGAAAATACTCGCGGCGCAGTTCTATTGTTAAAGTCGAAAATGCAGAAACACATGCACAAAGTACAGGTAAGTTCAAGTTCTCTTTTTCTGCATTTGTTTGCGCTTATCATTTTTCCAAAATAACCAAAGAACGTTTGTTTCTAAAATGATTTATTTATTCCAGGGTAATTTAATTTACATTTAGTCAGGCCAATCTAGGTTAGTTCAAGTTAGTTCAAATTTAATTTTTTTTTTGGATTTTTTATTAAAATTGCTGATATTCTCTTTATATCCTATTTATTTTCCAACATTTATCCGTAATTGTATTAACCTCTTTTTTATATTATTGAAAGTATCAAAAGTCTGGCAAGATAACCTTCATTATAACCTCAATAATTGGCATTTTAAAATCTATTTTTCTATAAAATACTGGAAATTCCTCAATTTTTTTTTCTTTTAATCACTTTTTAAAATTTATACTTTCTGATAAAATTTAAAAAACTCGAAATTTTTATGTCAGTATGGTGATATAGACCTTCAATTTATACGAAATATAAAGATAGCATTACCAAAATAAACATTTACCCCACAATTTGTGAATAATAATATCACTAATGTCTATAAAACCTGTTGAACAAACTATTAACCAGCGTTGACTAAATTAGTGTTGTTAAAATTTTAATTTTACCTTGGATACAATTCCGAATCTCTTCGTTCATTTTTCATCTGAAGAGCATTTTTCAACTCCAAATGCTTCTTGTGGCACTCTTTTCGTAACGAGGTATAATTAATCCAACTATATTCTTCTGGTAACTTTTTATTGTCTAGTGATTCGATGCTTACGTTTGAGGTAGTCACTAATTTTTTTAATTCTTCCTTAAAACTATGTAGGAACGTTTTGACTCGGTCTTTTTGGTGACCGAATTCACAGTCTTTGAGCTGAAAACTTTCGTTATATATTAGTTCTATGATGTGCTTGCCGTCACTCAGTTGTCTGAAGCAGAGGCCGCTGGATGATCTGAAACAAACAAAATTTTTTTAAAATGTTGCTAGGAAAAGAATATCATGGTAATGATAGTTATTTATGTAACCATTTCAAAAATGCTTTCTTTTTTGTAACACGTGAGATATTTGCGAAACGAGCAAAGGCAAAATCACACTAGTTTAATAAAATTTCATTTTCCTTTCACGCGCAATTTTTAATCAGCATTCGTTTGTACTGTATCCTGACGAAAAAAATGCTTATAAAGAACTCAACAGTTTACTCGAACATGGTTTGGGTCACTGCGCAGATTACACTAGTCAACAAATAAAAAAATATTACGTCTGATGTTATAATGGCTGTCCGTGGGAGTGTAATGCATCCTGATTGCGAATTTAAGAACGAAAATTTTCCATTAAGTATAGATTTTGAGTTATAGAATGTATCAGTTATTTTTGGTTAATTCAAACATTTTGATATAATATTTATACATAAGTTGAAAACAATAAAAAAAACAAAATATTTTAAGGATAATAGGTTTATATACAAAAATACACATGAAAATATATTTATTGTAAGTTTTTTGTACATAACTTTTTTGCAAATGTTGACTTTCTATACTATATTCCTGATCGATTTCTCTCATAAGAGACCAACAATAATCCCCAACCATTGAGGGATCCCATCTGTCTTGATAGCGTTGCTTCATTGTTAATATGTTTTGGTGAAACCTTTCTTCTTGCTTGTCACTAATCGCACCCAAATTTTCTTAGAAAAAATTTAAATGGGAGTGCAAGAAGTGTATTTTAAGAGACACGCGACAAGCTCATTTTGCAGTAGCTTTCAAGTAGTTATTATACAAGTTTTTCATAGTTTTCTACTTTTTTGTTGCCTATAAACTCCGAAACAATTGTTTTAAAATTTGATCAAAAATATATTTTTTATTTGTGGACCAACAAATATTCCTTCCTTAAACTTCGCATCACTTAGTTTAGGAAAAATTTGTTTAAGGTATTTAAACGCACCTTCTTCTTCATCTAATGGTAAATTTTTAATCAATCCTTGTTTAATGTGTAATGGAGGTAAAGACCTTTTTTGAGCTCATTAAGAGGTATATTCTTTACATTAGCTTGACATGGAATATAATGATCTCTTGGAAGCCATTTTTATACTTAGCAATGGCCTTATGTTGCTCTACTGTCCCAAAGACAAAAAAAAAACGGCAATACTTCGTAAATCCATTCTGAAGTTCCTCCGACTTTTAGGTCGCCACACATTTGCCACTTATACGTATCAGAGCTTATTGCATTTAGAATAAGTGACATACTTTCGTATTTCTCCTTCATATCAACTGCATGTGCAAGAGGAATAGAGGGTCTTTCATTCCCATTACGGAGCAGAATTGCTTTAAAACTTATTTTTGAAGAGTCTATAAATAAGCGCCTTTCGTCGGGGTTATGTTCATATTCTAATTTTTACATAATATTATTAGAATTAACACAAACACACATTTTATCCTACAGATGAATTAACGAGGATAGCTCCTGGTTATGGTTTCTAAATATTGTAGCTTTGTTTCCAGTGGCTAATAAATTCTACTATTGTAATCTAGACCCTAATACTTCAGCTTGCTCTTTCGACAAGTGGAGGTCTCGGACTAGGTCATTTAATTCACGTTGTTCGATTAAATGGAGTGCTTTTCCTACACTTTCGGGAAAACAAGAATCGTCCTTTTCTGATACATTATCGGGTTCTAGCTTATCATCATACATTTCTAAATCTTCCTCCTATTTTGCCAGGGGCGCTGGGACTGGTAAACCTTCTCCATGAAGAACCGGTTTTATTGTTGAGAAAATATCCGGATAGTCAATATTATGTTTGCCCTTTCTTGAAAAACCAGACACTTTTTTCATGCAAAAATAACAGTCGTTAAAATGATTTGTTGGTTCTCGCCAAATCATTGGAACTGCAAAGGCCATAGAAAAGCGTTTGCCATTTAACCAGTTTATTTAGATTTGCTGTTCAGGTTTGCCAACATATGTGAGGGGCTCAGTCACGATGTTGATCACCCACAAGACATTCAAAATACTTATTGTAAGCTCCTTTGTCTATTTTGTTAATTGTCCTTTTCTGCGATTTGAGGGTAAACTGACTACATATGTAGTAAAAACTATCCGCGCAGTTAACACAACCACGTTTCTGTACTTTAGACATTTTTGTACTGTCGCACACGTCGGTTCAG
Organism: Diaprepes abbreviatus; assembly: GCA_034092305.1. NCBI lineage: Eukaryota > Metazoa > Arthropoda > Insecta > Coleoptera > Curculionidae > Diaprepes > Diaprepes abbreviatus. The sequence continues at coordinate 135,695 of JASJET010000095.1, forward strand.
AGATCGGATATTACGTTTACAAACGTCAACTAACTCTATTCAACACAAAGATAACACTAATACAAGACTTTTACTATTGTCTTTTTTGTGCACTTCGCTTCTCTATCTAATACTGACCACTACTCGTGCTAAACCAATACTGATGATACGACTGCCGGTCAGCTGCTTCTATAGCAGTTCTGTACTTCTGGTATTTTCTAGAAGTTCGAAAAGTGACTGCGTACTTCTCGTATACAGGGGCCATCTACAAGTGAAATTTGGAATTATAGGGGTTTAAATAAGTATTCCGTTATTTTAGAGCCCTAGAAGGTTGAGACTTTGTGGTTCACTTGTCATCCCTCGATATCCCCACATAATGTTGCCAGATTGTGTACAATTTTCCTAACTTATGGAAAACTTAAATTTAGCAACGTTGCGCTCCGGTGTTCGAATAAAGTAAACATAGTTATTAACTAAAAACATAAGTGATTTTGAAATTAGCATGAATGATTTACATTTATTTACACTAGTATTCTTTTTTATTTATATAAAATCATAAAAGATTAAAAAAAAAAATTTTATGTTAAAAATATTATAACTTGATTCTTCATCCAAATTGGCACATTTTTTCCTTTATCATATATCATCATATATAGATTTCTAAATAGAATATATTTTCAAAAAATGGAGATTTTTCATGAAAACATCAATAACTTGATAAAAAGTTAATTAAAAATAACACTCAGGGTCTAATTTTAAAGTTTATGAAATTACTTTTCAAATGGTGTTGAGTTTTTAACGATATGTTTATTTAAGGTTTCTATGCAAGCGGTCAAAGTTGCACTTAAAATTTTCCGAAATTTTACAATTTCAAGCTTACGCAGAAGAGACAGTACTTATTCCAAAAAAAAATTGTTCCCAGGACTTTCAAAGGGTATCACAAAAGCTTTCAAATCAGAGGTGCAAAAGTCTTTTACGGTGTATAGTTTCTAAAATATAAAACTTTCCATTTTTTTTGGAGGTAAGCTTATACTTTGGAGAAGTAGTGTATAGTATATATATATATATATATATATATATATATATATATATATATATATATATATATATATATGTCGTGGAAACGGACATATCGGTACATCTCACCGGTATGTTCCGATCAAAAATAAGTACTAATACAAGTTTCAAGTATATAGAAAGTAGCCACAGGGGTGTCAAGGGTGTCTGGGTAAGGCGTCGACGGACCCACTGATGAGTCCTACCGTCGACGTCGAGGACAAAACATCCTATTTTAGTGGTATTATTAGAGCGTATTTCGCGGTGCATAAGCACGGGGCGCGAAATACGACATGGCCACCGTGACAGGACGATGCACAGCATAGGGTTGCTCGCACCGTCAGGCAGAAGCTAATAACGCAGCGCCCGAATCTGTAACCACTCGGGATGTCCGTTCCTACAGTTACCTTCAGTCACCCGCTTTCTATATCGAGATTGTGGAATCTCAATATCCGAGAGCGGCTGCCTTAGGGGGGCATGCCGTAGAAACGGACATATCGGTACATCTCACCAGTATGTTCCAATCAAAAATAAGTACTAATCAAGTATATATAGAAAGTAGACACAGGGCTGTCAAAGGGGTCTGGGTAAGGCGTCGACGGACCCACTGATGAATCCTACCATCGACGTCGAGAACAAAACATCCTATTTCAGTGGTACTATTAGAGCGTATTTCGCGGTGCATAAGCACGACCCGGCGCGAAATACGACAATATATATATATATATATATATATATATATATATATATATATATATATATATATATATATATATATATAACTCGATAAATGCCTGTAAGTAGAGTTGATAAAACGCTATTTGTTTATTGCCTTAATAATTATTAGAAACAATATATTTTTGCCACGCAATTAGTCCTAGCATATAGTTCTTGAGTTCTTGATTTAAACTATCAACGGTTGGGAGCAGAACTTAAAAATATTTATTTAATCACCAAATTGAAATATACACTTTTTGATTTTGCTTAGAATCAACTGGGAAACACAAAAATAGTTTTATTTTCAAACTAAGGTCTTAATTACTAACAATATTTTTGTTTATAACAAATTAACTGACCATTTTTCATCAAATTACATTTGGAAAACTTTGATGGAGCCATGTCTCTTTATCGATCACGAAAAGCCGACTACTACTAGAAGGTCGATAACCGGTGCAGAAACCCTATTTTATGTGACATGTCTCCACGGATATAAACATTTTTTTATTATCTACCCCTCATTTAGAACCCCAATCGTGTCCTGGGAGCTAGTATTATTACATACACAGTAATTATAACTAAGATAATTAATTTTGTGGTCAAAAATGACGAAGGCTAAATACAATTGGCACAAGCTCATTCGTTATTAAAACCACACAACCTTATTTATTTGGCCAATAATATTGTCAAGGCCCCAGTTTCCGTTTTGAGCAACAGGTGGGCGTGAACTTTTGGCTTCACTTGCCTTAAGAGAAGTGTAATATTAAATTTCATTTTAAACATCTGTAGTCCTGATATTTGTCGAGTTGGGTGATGTTACTGACAACTTAAGTATAAAAATCTATACTGAAGAGATATTGCAACATTGGCTTATGTAGTTAAACTCGGGGCGGTATTGAAACCGTAGAATTTAATCCAATAAAATTTTTTTAAATGTCGCTCTGTTAGAAATGATTTAATGTAATTTATTTTATATTGTTTTACTCTTTGATTTCTCTCTTTTGTTGTGTAGTAACTTAGAGTATCATCTGTTAATAAAAGAATATGTTACAGTAATATTTGATGTATATACAAACCTAGTCATTGAAATTACGGTTGTTTACTTGAAAATTTCTCATATTGAGTAACTTTGACTCAAATTTAAAGTTATTTCTATCTCCATTTGTACTGATCATTGCCGACTGTGTGATATGCATAGGAGATGTAAATGTAAATTGCTGAATTAGAAAAATCCAGTGTCTGAAAGTTTTGCCAATTACAACTTTAGTCAACTTATAACCAAATAAGTTATTAACAGGTTTTATATCGAAAAAATCAAGAAATAGACGAATTTTGTATTTCAGTGTATATTTTTTAAATTATTATTATCGGCCAAGTGTTTTCAGTTCAACTTAGAGCAAGATAATTAACTGGCTTCATTATGTGGATGACTGTTTTACAATTATTCTGGACAATAAACAGCCGGCTATTGATGTTTTAAATAGTCTTAATTCCCTGCATCCTGCTCTAAAATTTACTTAGAAATAGAAACTGAAAACAAACTTAATTTCTTAGATTTAACTATCAAAAAACCCAATAATTCTCTCAGTTTCAAAATCTTTCGAAAACCCACCCAAACAGACCACATAATTCCTTTTAATTCTAAGCCTTTACAACATAAAATGGCCTCAATAAACTGCTATGTTAATAGATTGCTCAACATTCCCATGTCAGCGAAGGATTACGACAACGAGGTCAATATTCTGAAGCAAATTGCCGTAAACTATGAGTATGAGCATACAGTCATCGACAAATATATAGAGAAAATTAAAAACAAGGAAGCATCCCAAGAGGCTTACAGCTCGACTCCTTACAATGAAAGTCAACAAGGGAAATTTTTCTGACTCTCGTACTTAGGTCACTTCTCTAATAAAATAGCGCGGACTCTAACAAACTACACTCAAAATGTGAAGATTTCATTTAAGAGTGTAAATCAACTCAGTTTCCATCTAGTCAATAACAAACAATTGATATCTCATATCCAAAAAAGTGGGGTCTATCAACTTTCTAGCCCAGACTGCCCTTCAACGTATATAGAAAAACTATTAGACCATTAGCAGTCCGAATTAGAGAACATATTAACAAACCTCAGGCCTCTTTGATCACCATATTAGTTTTACCAAACACAGTTTCTCTCCAACTCATAATAGTGAAATCTTATATCACTCCAGGGGTAATAACTCTAAAACCTTGGATTACAGAGAGGATCTTGAGATATGCAGGGAGATAAAAAGAAACCCCGACCATTGCCTCAATGTAAGAATAAACAACGTAAATGACTGCAACCCCATTTTCAAACTTTTTCCATAAATCATTAAACAATTTAAATGTCTGGGAGCTGTGATTGCGTGGGGTGCAATCTAATAATAATTTTGATCATCTTTTTCAGTTTCATTCTAAATATATTAATAGTTAACACATTTCAACAAATTTCAACTACGCCTATGTTCGTGTATTTTATTACTTTTTTACAAAAATAGAAATTATTTCACACCACTGAACCCAAGTGTTCGAAATATAACACAGAATAGCCGACAACAGTAACGCTGTAGATTAGTAAACTTTTACTGCCCTTTCTTTCTGCCCTTTTTTCTCTTTTTGCTCATTGTCAATGAATTATTGATTTGAAACACAATTAACAAGAAATTAAAAAAAATAAAACTCATACAGAAAATATCTACTCAGGCTTACACATACTTGTATATATTTTTAATTTTTGGACAATTTTTATTACTATATTATGCCATGACTGTGTGTGGCATAACCTCACTCTTTTGAGTTGTTATTCTAAAGGTTTATTGTTTTAATAATGTTAATGTATACAGTGTTTTGAATGTTTTAGTTTTAATTTTAATTTGGGACAAATTTTTTAATTGTATATGTGACTTGATCTGTGTGGAGGCAACGCTGGCGTTGTTGGAGACTGTTCTCAAAATGGCAGGGTTAAGGTGTGCCCTTTGACGAGTGAGTGTGGTTGGTGAGTACTGAGTAAGCTTATTTGCTGAACATATTTTCTTGTTTCTAGGATCTGAGCCCTGAGGATGGTCTAAGTTGGACCAAAAGCGCTTGGCTGATAATAGTAATTTAAAAAAAAATATACACTAAAATAGAAAATCCGTCTATTTATTGAACTTATAACCGAGCCTACAAGAGTATCTGGCGGAGCCGCGGCCCTGATGAACCCGATTTTTATATCCGACGCGTAAATCATTAGGGCGGTTGGGGTGATCGATGCTGGACAAATATCAGATCACAAACTTAATTTTTGGTTAATTATGTGTGAAAACTAATAAATTTAAACCAAAGTTAATTACATAAACCAACTAAAATCTTTACACACATATAACTGATTTGCTCAGCGTCCATGTACAGACAGTGAGAGTCACGAAGCCGAAAGCTCTTTGGCTGACTGATGATGCGAAATTCACAATCAGACTTAGGAAAATATAAAAAAAAATATATAATTCCATCGAAAGTTGGGATGCGTCCATGGTTCTTAGGAACCGTACCCTTGCAATTGTCCGTAAATCAAAAAGTCGTAGGTTGATCGGGGGCCCTATCCTCGTACCGGGTGAAAAGGTGGCGAACGCGTATTCTTGAAATGTTCATCGCTCATATCCTCGTTCGCCCGGTGAAAGGCAAGCGAACGGTGAAACATGCGCAAATGAAATGTCAGCCGCTAAATGACATACTGAACGCACGAATTTCAAAAAATTAAATAGTATAAAAAATTTTTATTTTATTTTTGGTTCTTCAAAATAACTTGTCATTAAAAAAATAATATGTTGACGAACCGTTTCTTTAAGACGTTTTATTTTTTGAATAAACAGTTGAAACGTTAATTAGGTGGTACCCAGATATTTTTAATATTTTCAAACTTTTTAATAAAATATCCTTAGAAAGTTGAATATGTCTCGCAAATATTAAGTAAATTTGAGATTACAGACATATAAAATTATTACAGGAGATTCTGTTCATAACTCAATTGTATGAGTGTGCTATTTAAAAAGTTTTTTCTAGGGCCAGTTCTGCGTATGGATTTAACATAAATACTTGTGTCTATAACAGCTGAGTATCTTAGTTTTAAGCAGTTAAATCTAACATAATTCTTTTCACTACACAACTTATAATAAATTTGAGAAATCGCAATTTGTAAGCTATCTGAAACTTTTATTTAAATAAGTAACAAATTTTATATTTAAATTATGTTAACTACAGCACTTAACTTAATTAGACTGTGTTAAACATTAGACGACACTACAATTAAATAAATATTATGATTATAATTTATCGAGAGATATAAATATGAACCTTAAAGACCTACGAATGAGGTCCTTCAGCATAAAAACCTTATTTATGGTACATTTTATCTTCAAGCCTCTACAAATCTTTATAAAATAAAAAAAATATATATATTTAAAGTTGAATGTGAGATCCGCCAGTATCTTTAATGGACGTATTCTGTCATGCCTTTGGTTTCGGTCCCTGGTCATAAACAGTTTCACTATCTTCGTTGAAGTTTCAGGTTTTCTTTCAAATTTACTTGTCAGGACAGAACATCTTGCAGTAAGAGGCTGGACACTTTGTGAATTCATACAATAAATAACTGATTGGATAGTTTCCGTAGTGGATTGGGATGATGGCTCTTAATCATACTATGTAGAGTTGTAATTTCCACCGTTTCAAGGTTTATCAGTGCTGACTTTCTGCAATTACTGTCAGTATATTACTTTGTATATATGATTGCTGCTTTTTTTGATATCCCCTTTTCTTTATATATTAGAATCTTCAAGTACTTAGCTCTTTGTATGCATTTTTGTTTAACAGTTCTAAGAGTGTCAATTTAAGATAAATTTAATCCAGGCAAAGTACAAATATTGTAATTACAATCAATAACTTCACAAAAATAACAACAGCAGTATTTTTTTTTTACTTTTGACGATTAATTTAAAGTACCAAAACTACTTTTTGCCTAAAAGGCAACAAAATATACTACGAACATTTTCGGTCTGACAGCTCAATTCAATCTGTTATCAATTTTATTTTTTGAAATTCTCGGGTTTTAGCACGTTCATATTTGGCAACATTGGCTTTTTAAGAATACGGCTTTTACTGTCAAAAAGTTCACATCGCCATTCCCATCGCCGTTCACCTCACCTTTCACATCACACGTACGAGGATAGGGGCCCGGGTAGCTTGTGGGAATAATAGGAAAGAAATATGGAAATCATTGAGGAACTAGAATGTCAGGCATCGGAATAGCGCAGCATTCCTGAATATTTGAAGAACGTTAACGAAATTGAAAAATATTTTGCATCGGTTTTTGTTAATGGGCGAAGTGATGAAGCCTTGGCTTAGTATGATGGTGACGAGCGGATATTGATGGCATCTCGTTGGACATGCTTAAGTAGTCCTTTTATTGACTCTTATATTACGCGTCTGGTTAACGTGTGCCTTGAAACAAAATACTCCCCATCAAGTTGGAAAATATCTATTGTGAAACCACTACCCATAATCAATTTCCCCGAGTCTCTATCTGATCTGCGTCTAAGTAGTCTATTACCAATTCTTTTTAAAATTCTTTAGAAGATAATCCACAGCCAAATGGCAGCTTTTGAGGACAGATGTGGTATTATACTGTCAACTCAGTCGGGGTTTAAGGGGGATTTTGGCACCGCTGCTGTACCGTCTAAGGTTGTGGACTCTATCGTCAAGGACTTTGACGAGATTGCGTCTCGGCTCTAGTTTTGCTCAATTATTCATGCGCCTTTGATACCATAAATCATGGATTGATTTGCTTGAAAGTAATATATTACTATTTTTCTGTGGATATTGTTCGGTTTGGTCATTCATATTTGACGAATCGTTTGCAGTGCATGGTGCTGGATGGTAAAACCTCCGGAATGTGCCCAGTTGCATCTGGGGCACCACAGGAATCAATACTTGGACCTCTACTTTATGCCATTATACATGGAATATAACATCGTCCAAATGTCCGCTGCGGCTTCTCACGGTGGCACGGATCCGAGTGGTTCAATGACGGTGCCGCATAGATTCAGCTAAATTGAAGCGATGGCTTTGGTTATGTTGACTTTAAAGACATCGGTTTGTTTTGGCTTTTGGCGTAGACCTGCGACTTCAGGAAACCCCCACAAGAAAAAGTCTAACGGGGTTAGATTGTATGATCTTGATGGCCAATTCACGTCAACTCCGTGAGAGATGACCATACCCTTAAATCGTTCATGCAGAGTATTTATTGTAGCGTCGTCCTGCTGAAATGTAACGCGTGCAACGTTTTAACTAACGAATACTCATTTTGATAATAAAGTGGCCGTCCTGCCCAATCACGTATCTTGTCATGGTGATTTGGCATCTACGGGAGAATAATAAACAACAGATTATACCGACACCACATAAACAACTTGGCCGCCTTTAATAAAAAACCCGGAGAAAAAACTAGAATGAAAAACTTTTCCCTATATATATATATATATATATATATATATATATATATATATATATATATATATATATATATATATATATACATATATATATCATGTCGGATATTCTCACGGGTAAGATGTATAATCGAAGGTTTTCGGGCATCCCGTGTATGAGCTGAATCTCTCTCAGGACTGTAAGGCAGGTGACGTTTCGGTGGAAGCTCATTCACCATTTTTCAAGCTCATTGTGCGGTGTTTACTAGCGAACTGACGCCTGCAACTAGGGTGCTGTCGATCCTGTGTATACGTCGGGCGCGTTCGTTTTCTGGTTGGTTCTGGCCAATCAGTTTGCGAGACCTGCTGCGCGTCATCGGCCCTGTTGCCAGTGTTTGGGGTTATGTTACCGAGTTAATCTATTTCTATTTCTTTACTTAGTGCTACTGGTTTCGATGGCTTCCCTTATAACTCTTGTGGGCAGGTTTTCACATCCCGGCAGCATTTTTGTTCCTGAAAAATTTATCTTATGTCCTGTGTTTAAGCAGTGTTGGGCCAGCGCAGAAGAAGTTGTTTTTTTGCTTGACAGCGTTTATATCTTCGTCTCTTCTGGTTAATTTCCAGCAGAAAGTTGCGCCAAAAATATTTTTGGAGATTTAAAAAACTTTAAGAAAAAGTCTTATATCTGGATTTTGACGATAACCTGAAGTCCAAGAAACCATATACCACCAACATAAGCCACACTGTAATATTCTTAATTAAATATCTCCCGTGTGGTCCATATCTGTTATAAACTAATTTTTTAAACATGGTTACTCTTACTAACAACTTTCATTAGTGGTAATAATTACTATCACTAATAGATTGTGTGGGTTGCTCAGAATGTAAAAGTATCTTAACTAAACACTTTAACTCGTGTAATACAGGGTAAGTGTATTCTTATGGTAATTAGGTTCTAATTTAGTATTGTTGCCAATTAAAAATGTTAAATTATGCTGTTTACCATTTGTTTTATTTACTTTCAGTAGGTTAAGTAAACATACACTTTATAGGCGATAAAATGAAAAGCCTAACAATTTCTTTTTTTCTTTTATTACCTAACGTACTGTTGTTATATAGTCATTTTATTGCAGCCAAAATATTAAGTTACTTCAAGTTTTCCTATTCCGAGATTTTCGCCTTCAGGAAAATCAAAGATGTTTTAAAAATAAAAGTTTTATTTCAATATCATAATGCTGTGGTTCTTCAACTGACAAAAGTTAAGAAAAAAATTTATTTGATATTAAAATTTTTAGAGCGAAGGTGTAATCAGAATTGTGTTCATATTTGTCACTTGACAACAACTAGAGATACACAAACTAGTCGAAACGTTGCTATAACACTAGTCAACAAATACAAAACAATTGCGGCTGATGTTATTATGGCTGTCCGTGGGAGTTTAAAGCATCTTGATTGCGAATTCAACAACGAAAATTTTCCGCCACATACAGATTTTGAGTTATAGAATCAGTTATTTTTATTTAATACAAACATTTTTATATAATATTTACACATAAGTTCAAAACAATAAAAAAAAACAAAATATTTTAAGGATACCAGGATTTATTTATAAAAATACACATGAAAATACATTTATAGTAAGTCTTTTGTACATAAATTTTTGCAAATGTTAACTATCATCTATATTCCTGATTGCTTTCTCTCATAAGAAATCAATAATAATCCACCATCATTGCTGGATCCCATCTGCTTTAATACCGTTGCTCCATTGTTAATGTATCTTGGTGGAACCTTTTTCCTTGCTCGTCACTAACCAAACCCAAATTTTCTGGGAAAAAATTTATATGGGAGTGCAAGAAGTGTATTTTAAGAGACATGCGACAGCCTATTTTGCAGTAGCTTTCAAGTAGTTTTCTACTTCTTTGTTTCCTAAAAACTCCGAAACAACTGTTTTAAAAGAACTCCACGCAGCTATCAAACTATTGATCCCTTAGTAGTTTTCTAATTTGTGCTTCAACAAATATTCCTTCCTTAAGCTTAGTATCACTTAGTTTGCTATTTTACTCATTTTTTTATGGCATTTAAACGCATCTCCTTCTTTATCTAGTGATTTAACGAAATTTTTAATCAGTCCCGGTTTAATGTGTAATGGAGGTAACAGTACATTTTTGGAATCAACAATAGGTATCAAACTATTGATCCCTTAGTAGTTTTCTAATTTGTACTTCAACAAATATTCCTTCCTTAAGCTTAGTATCACTTAGTTTGCTATTTTACTCATTTTTTTATGGCATTTAAATGCATCTCCTTCTTTATCTAGTGATTTAACGAAATTTTTAATCAGTCCCGGTTTAATGTGTAATGGAGGTAACAGTACATTTTTGGAATCAACAAGAGGTATCAAACTATGGATCCCTTAGTAGTTTTCTAATTTGTGCTTCAACAAATATTCCTTCCTTAAGCTTAGTATCACTTAGTTTGCTATTTTACTAATTTTTTTATGGCATTTAAACGCATCTCCTTCTTTATCTAGTGATTTAACGAAATTTTTAATCAGTCCCCGTTTAATGTGTAATGGAGGTAACAGTACATTTTTGGAATCAACAAGAGGTATATTCTTACGTTAGCTTATTCGGAATATAATGATCTCCCGCAAGCCATTACTCTACTGTCCCAAAAAGAAAGAAAACAGCAATACTTCGTAAATCCACCCTGAACCCCTAGTAATAGTCCAATGACTTTTAGGTCACCACATATTTGCCACTTATACATATCATAGCGTATTGCATTTAGCATAAGTGACATACTTTCTTATGTTTCCTTCATGTCAACTGCATGTGCAAGAGGAATAGAGGTCTTTGGTTGCCATTATGCAGCAGAAATGTTTTTGAACTTATTTCAGAAGAATCTATAAATAAGCGCCATTCGTCGGGGTTATATGCAAGTCCAAATTTTTCCATAACACTATTCGGATTAATATAAAAACACATTTTATCCTGCAAAGTAAAAAAACGAGAACAGCTCCTGATTACGGTTCCTAAGTATTGTAACTTTGGTTCCAGTTGCTAGTAATCTATCACATCTAATCACAATACTTCAGCATGTTCCTTGGACAAGTGAAAGTCTCGAACTAAATTATTTCATTCAGGTTGTTCGATTAAATGGGGTGCTTTTTCTACACTTTCAGGAAAATAAGAATCATCCTTTTCTGATACATTACCGGGTTCTGTCTTATCATTATACATTTCTGAATCTTCCTCCCATTTTGCCAGAGGCGCTAGAACTGGTAAACCTTCTCCATGAAGAACGGGTTTTATTACTGAGGGAATGTCCAGATATTCAATATTATATTTGCTCTTTCTTGAAAAACCAGACACTTTTGTCTTGCAAAAGTAACAGTCGGTAAAATGATTTGTTGGTTCTCGTGAAATTAGTGGAACTGCAAAAGGCATTGAAGAGGGTTTGTCATTTAACCCGTTACTTAGATTTGCTGCAGAGGTTTGACAACATATGTGAGGAGCCCAGTTCCAATCTTAATTGTCAACAAGACGTCCAAAATAATTATGATAAGCTGCTTTGGTTATTTTGTTAATTGTCCTTTTCCGCGATTTAGGGATAAACTGTCCACATATGTAGCAAAAACTACTCCCAGTGTGAACACAGCGACGTTTCTGTACTTTTTTGTACTGTCGCGTACGTCGGTTTAAAAATGTGATATAACGTTTACAGGCATCAACCAGAGATAAAATATTTACTAGATCCGCAAAGTTTGACCTCAAAAATGGCTAATTTACGATAATAAAACGTAAATATCGTAGAACAACGATTGATATGCGCACTACAAAATGTTCAGCTGACTATTGACAGGATCGAACTTAGAAAATCTATTTAGTTAGTTTAGTTAGTTATAAATGATGTCTGAATGAAGTAAGTTATTAGAATTGCAATTTTTACTAAAGAAATAGGTCTTATCTAATTTTCTTGTTCTAGGAGTCACATCATATAAGCACAAATAATATCTGAAGCAGAAATGAATAATCCGATCAGTGTCTGTACCGATGGCAGTTAGTTCAGTCGTTTCTTTACTGGGAAAGTAGAATTGTAAAGAAAATGTGTCTTACTATTTGTTTAAACTACTTCCTTCTTGTGGGGCTCCGGCAATTTATTCTCTAATTATGAAAAAATATATGACCTTTTTTCCTCATTTCTTTTTTTTACATTTTGTGAGAAAATATTGATACGAAATGGGTTTTTCAAAGGATATGCAGTATTTAAAAATAATTTTATATGTTAATATTTTTCTGCTGTAATGATGAACGGAGCATATATTTTCGCACCGCATTAATTTTTTTGACAGAATGATAAAAATGTCACTTAAACTAAAATAAGTTAACAAGCTCATTGTTGGGGTGAATTAACAAACGTCCCAACAAAGAAATTCAGATTTGTCTAACTTATTTCATAATATTTTGCTCCTGTTAAAATATTAATGAATTTTTAATTGGAGGATATAAAAGTGAGGATTACAATGACAACAACATGAATCATGATAATTTCATAAAATGAGTACGAACTTAACTTAATCCGAATTTACTTCCAAAACCAGTATTTATAGTGAACAATGCTTCTTAATGCCATGTCCTGAATCTTCAGACAAAGAAAATAATAAATCATAGAATGGCTGCAGAAAAAAAAATTGATTTGGGTGGAAACATCGGTTAAATATAAGCTAGATGAATTTATGCAAGAATATGGACATTATGTTGTATGCTTGTCACCGTATCATCCAGAATTTAACCAGATACAAAAAAAAAGAATTAGCAACTGGAAAAAACTCGTTGGCAAGTTGAAAAACTAATTCAAACAAAGCTCGTAAATTATAGTCAATATTCAGTTCTGGACAGAATAGAAACCTACTGAAATATTTTATGTATATAACAAAATAATGATGCATTATAATCATTGTAAGTTATAGGTATATGTATGTTTTAAATATACCAACTTCATTTTGAGAATACATTTTTTATTCATAATTATACTTACTTGCACTATCAAATAAATTTATTTTGAAATAATTCGTTAGTTTTAATTTATGTAAGTAATGCAATAGATTATGAAAAATTGCTTGTACCATTTTCTTGACATATTGATGAACGCACTTTTTTTTATACGATAGAATAAACCATTTTATGGTTTTATACGAATTTTCAGAATTTTTTTTAAAGAAATTACTACTTCAAACTTCAGTTTATGTTTTGATAAACAGTTGAAAAGTGCTAAAAATATATAATATATATATTTTGGAAATTTAATGTAATACGAAACCACAGCCAATATGTAATTAAGATTCTGTTTAAAATATGTATTAAATAAAGTTTACAGAAAAAATGTAATTCCCAGCAGGCTGTAAATTCATAAACGTTGTAAATCAACACTATTTGTTTACTGTATGAAGAAAAAGAAAAATAATACAAATAAGTTATGAACACATTTCTATTAAAATATTATTGGCTTGCAAACAAAACTAATTTGGAAAACTTTTTTCTTATAAATTCTCCTTTTATTTCCTCGTTTTGTTTCTTTGCAAAACTAAAAAACATTACTTTTGCATACACAAATCCAATACTGTTAATTAATTTTGATCTTGGATTTTCCATTAAAACAAGGTCAAAAAATGATTAAAAAGGAATACAAATCTCTTGTCATCTTCCATAATTTTTAAACCCATTTGTTTGACAAAAATGTTAAAGAAATTAGATTTTTTAGGCATCCATATAAATCCGTCTTAATCGCAAGCAACTCACAAGGCAAAAATAAACACAAAAATGATGTTGAGCCGATACGGATAACGCTACGAAACAACTGATCGATAATAAGAAGTCGCTTATGCGCATATCCTTATCTGTCCAAGATCCAAAAATATGACTAGAGCCCAATGTGCAGAAACGCACTTTTTCGCCCATGGTAGGGGTCCATAGTAGAGGTCAATTGCATCAACTAACTTTATTCCACACAAAGATAACACTAATGCAAGGTTCTTACTATTAGCTTTTTCGCGCACTTCGCTTCTCCATCTGAGGACTGCAGAGTGGCTATACCAAATATTGTTGTTTTTATGCGAAAGTATCGTACCCGGTCCTTAATGAACCCTTAGTAGAAAAGCAGAAAATTAATTTACCTCCTCTGCATATACAACTATGCTTATAAAGAATAATGGTAAAGCCTTAAATAAAGAAGGAATTGCTTTTCTTTATTTGAGACGGAAATTCGCGCTTATAAGTGAGGTAAAGTTATGAAAAGGAATGTTCGTTGGGCCGCAAATACGAGAACGCTTTAAAGACGAAAATTTGAAAATTACACTTCCGAGAAAAGAAAATTCAGCATGGACTGCTTTCAAATAGGTATGTAGCAACTTTCTAGGTAACAAGAAATTGGAGAAATATAAAAATCTAGTTGAAGAACAAGACGTTGGTTTGCAGCATGTCACTTAAGCTGCATTTGCTTCACTCCTATTTAGAATTCTTACCTGACCTTTTAGGTGTAGTTTCAGATGAACATGGCGGAAGATTTCACCAGCAAATTATTCAAATAAAGAAGAAGTATAGTGGAAAATGGAACCAAACAAAATACATGTTAGCAGACTATTGTTGAACCCTTAAACGTGAAATCGATCTCGGCGAAAAAAGACAACAAAATAATGTATTCATTGTATTATACTTTTTTCAATATAAAATGAAATGATTTCATAAAAAAAAGTGATTTTGTTATTTTTTAATATCTGAAAATTCACTAGATTGATTATGGTTTAGGTTTCTCATATTTATATTTTTCTTTTCTGCTCTTAAAACTTATGAGCTTACATTTGAATTTTGAGCGACAAAAAATTTCAAAATACAGAACAGTGTTTCTTCGTCAATTATTAATTTCAAAAATGAAGTTAATAATTACTTTGTTAATTGTTAATTGTAGAAATAAAATTACTAATTACTTCATTAATTGATAATTATGGGAATGAAATCTTCAGTTACTCAATTAAATGATAATTTGAGAAAAAAGATCTCCAATAACTTCATTAATTGATAATTTTATTTTCGAAATTATTAATTGATAGAGTAGTTGATAATTTCGATTTGTTGATTAATAATGTTTCAATCAATAACACTGGACAATAGCCAAAATGTATCTAAAATAAAATTGATTAAATCTTACCATTTTTGGTGAGCTAAAATCGAAAATAAATCTATCTTTTTAATATTTGTTCAAGTTTTAGAGATTTATGATGTCATGTCTCCCTACATATTACAATGTAACCTCAAGAATGCACATGGTATATTTATATTGTTGTTACAATAGAGGAGTGCATTGTTGCCAAATATACTTTTTATCCAAGGTAAGGAAATTTTTCACAACTTGACAACACCCTAGGGCTTAAAATAAGGAAAATAGCCATTTAAACCCATGTAAATCGACTTATATATCTTATCTGCTTTGTACTGAACAGCCCCTGTATACGAACAAATAACTAACGCCACTATTGCCAATATTATAGAATTGAATTGAAAATTCTCGAATATTCTCTAGAAATGTAAAAAACGTATTTAGATATTTAAGCAGCTACAAAGCAGATGGGTTAGTCACTCGAAGGTAGTGAGTCGAATCGAATAGTTGAGATTGTAGGATGTCTCAAACGTGTATAAACTATCCAGTTCATTTCTGTTATGGTTGCATCTCAAAAGCGGTCTATTACCCCATTGATAAAAAATGCATATTAGCTTTATTTCGGTTGCAATATTGGGGATCAAGACAAACAGTGGGCGCCACATATATCTTGTAGTACATGCGATTCAAGTCTGAGAAACCGGTTAAATAGTAAAAAACGATTTTTAAATGGTTTGCTGTCTCAATGATCTAGAGAGAGCCTCCAAATCATATTATTGGTTACTATTTCTACATAATACCTCGTGTAAGGCAAGGCATAGGTGTATCCAAGAGGAAAAAGTCGCTTATCAACTGTACAAATATACCATCTGCAATGAGACCTGTACCTCATAGTGACGAACTTCCTCTTCCAGAACCCCCAGAAACGTTCACTTATGAATTAGATAATAACGATACAAAAATTTCTAAAAAAGAAGATATGCCATCAATATCAAGAGATCCTGATTTCACACCCAACACGTTACACCACCAACCATCCAAAATAACCCAATCAGAATTAAACGATCTTATGAGAGCCTTAGAACTTCCAAAAAGTAAAAAAGATTTACTAGAATTAAGATTGCAGCAATAAAACTTATTAGAAGACGATGTTTCAGTAAGTGTTTTTCGTAAACGCCATAAAGGCCAAGCACCATTTTTTAATATGGAAAATATTTTAGTTTTTTGCAATAATATTAGTTTTATTGACAGCTTAAAATATAAACTACAAGTCAGAGGAATGGAGATTATTTATAGACAGTTCAACATTGAGCAGTACTATTGCATATGGAAAATCTTTTACCGTCTATTCCTGTTGTATATGCAGTTCAAATGAAAGAATTATACGACAATATGAAGTACCTTTTGCCAAGTATAAAATACGATGAGCATCAATGGCAGATCTGTGGCGACTTAAAGGTGATTGCACTTTTACTTGGGTTGCAGCTACGCTACACCAAGTTTTGGTGTTTTTTATGAGGATGGGACAGTCGGGCAAAGGTACTTCATTACAAGAGAAAAGACTGGTCCGTTCGACAACCATTAGAGCTAGGTGAAAAGAATGTACAATATATGCCATTGGTAGACCTCAAAAATATTTTGTTGCCACCACTGCATATCAAATTAAGCCTAATGAAAAACTTTGTTAAGACCCTGAATACAGATGGGCTAGCTTTTCAGTACCTGCATCAGAAATTCCGAAGGCTAGATGAAGCAGAAATTAAAGAAGGTATTTTTGTTGGGCCACAGATTCGAAATATTCTGAAGGACAAATATTTTGACAACACTCTGTCAGATATTGAAAAAAATGCTTGGAGGGACTTTCGCCCCTTGGTCACTAATTTCTTCGGAAATAAAAAACTGATAATTACGTTACTCTTGTTGAAAATATTCTGTCATTAAATCAAAAAATGAGTTGTAATATGTCTCTAAAGATTCATTTCCTACACTCACATCTGGACTTTTTTCCTGACAACAGCGGAGCTGTAAGTGATGAGCACGGTGAACGCTTCCATCAGGATATATCAACAACGGAAGAAAAGTAACATCGAAAGTGGAATGCTTCCATGCTTGCCGACTATTCCATACTCCAGAAAGAATTCACAAAAAGAAAAGCATAAAGACAGGATATTTAGTATCTCTACAAGTATAAAAGTTTATATTATTTATTATTTTGTAAAAATAAAATTTAAAAAAGTTGTTCTTGAAAATTTCAACTAAGTTTTTAATTTAATTGTCATTTCTGTGTTCAGCGCCCTAAAATTAACAAAAAAATGCACTTTTCGTACAAGATACAACAAATAAACTGAAATTTGTTGTATAAACCAAAAGTGGATAATATACTTGCAGTTGGGTGTATAAAAATACAATTATATAAGAGAAACTTAGCTCTCAACCATCTGAAAAAACCTTATACTATAAGGACAAACGTACTATGTTCTAACACAGTTAGAGACAAAGCACTATCTCAGATTGCAAGAATACCAGGAAAGGGTGGAAGCCCTTCCTATGGTAGTGCATCGCCATCTGTAGACCGGTGCAATCTGAGATAGTGCTTTGTCTCTAACTGTGTTAGAACAGAGCACGTTTGTCCTTATAGTATAAGGTTTTTTCAGTTGGTTGAGAGCTAAGTTTTTCTTATATAATTGTATTGAAATTTGTTGCGTGGTGTCATTAATGATATATTTTTTTGCAGATCACTGCACTGCAGCTTTGGTGTCGCGTGCCCTGCTGGGACGTTTCAGGCGAAATTTCCCATATCTTACTGACATATAAATTTTTTTGCAATACCATGAAAATAACGTTACATTGAGCTCTCAAGCGTTTATAATAAATAGCTATAATAGTGTGTCAAACATTAGTAGTTTTTTCTGCATTGAAAATAAAGATCAAAATTAATTGACAATATGTTAATATGTTAAATGTATTCATTCATTTTAATACTGGGTTCGATGTCTAAATTATTACTGACTCACGTAATTACTGGCACCGATCCCATAAGCACTATCTACAAACTACCTGACACATACTTCGATTATTTAAATATGAGTTTTATGGCAGCCACCTGCATGGAATTTTATAATTATAGGTGTTGAAAATCAGAAGAGAATAAATTTATTTTGCTTAGATCATCATGATGCAAAGGCATTTTTGAAGTGTCTAAATTGATAACCACCGAAAATTTATTTATACGCTCTTAGAGAGCGCTTTTTATGCGAAAATGGAATTTTACATTAATTTAAAATCACTGAAAATTATACTTCAGAAGTCAAAGACAATATGACATAACAGAAGATCTAAAACGATATCGTTCAAAGTTGCAGTTGATTCTTGGAAAAGTTTTATCACGTATGGCTTTAACCCTAGAATTGGCGCGCTGCGCTGTTCCGAATTACATCAGTGGGCGCATGGCGAACATTTGATCGCTCATATTAATTTTTAATTTTATGTAAAATTACTGAATTTAAACTAATTTATTTTTTCAGGGTTTAAATAAAAAACAAACAATTTATATACAAATTACATATTTTTTAATATTTATTAAAGGACATTTTGGCTTATAATAATTTTTGGGAAAAGTAACTTTTTTAGGAACTTGTTTAAGTTATCCTACATAACAATAATAAAAAATTGAAAAATGTAACAAACTTATAAATTTTATTCATCTATAGAATATGTTTCAGCATAAGAGTCTTCGCATAATTTAATGCAATACTCGTTGCGTAGCAATTTTGAGTATGTTTGACATCCTTTTTTGGAAAGCCTATTTTTTTTTTGTTAGATATATACAATATTTTCCCTCTTCCTTTGAAGGTGAAAATTCTTCAAAATGTACAAAACGAACAATTTTGTTCCTCAGAGGAATGTTCAACGTCGTAATGGACCTTTTGATCATATCTGGCTTAACTGGGGTCGTCGAGATCTCTTTCAAATACAATACTCGTAGCATCAGATGTTCAGTATTGGCTTTGTAAATTATTTGAACGTAAGAAGCATGTATGAACCTGGAAAATTGAGAAACATTCAACGTGAAATATCGAGACTTAAGATCGACATACTGGGTATAAGCGACACAAGATGGGTCAGTTCTGGAGAACTTAAGTCGGAGAACGGAATAATCTATTACTCTAACAGCAGCGACACTCAATACAGATATGGAGTCGCTATTATTCTTAGTGACAAGGTAGCAAAATCAGTAATAGGATTCATTCCGGTATCCGAAAGAATTATAATGCTACAGCTGATGACAACCCACGGCAAATTAAATCTATTACAGATTTATGCACCGACTGCTGATAAAACGGAAGACGAAATAGAAAATTTTTATAATGAGCTCCAACAGACACTATGCCTCACAAAATCTAGAGATATTACTGTTGTAATGGGGGATTTTAACGCAAAAATCGGCCCGGGTAAATGTGATTCCATTGTCGGGCCATACGGCCTTGGAGTTCGCAATGATAGAGGAGATCGTGTTATAGAATTCTGTCAAGAGCATATTGTAGTAGTAACAAATACCTTTTTTAAGCTACTTAAACGTCGTCGCTATACATGGAAGTCACCATCTGATAAGGACAACAACATAGTTAGAAACCAGATTGATTACGTCTTGATAAAACACAGATATCGAAACGCAGTACATTCGGTAAAGGCGTACCCAGGTGTGGAAGTATTGTCGGACCACAATCCCCTTATCGCTAAATTCCAACTTAAATTAAAACGGATACAAACAAATCATAACATCAAAAAACTAAATATCCACAAATTAAAATCACGAAAAGAAAAGCTGAGACAAGACATCAACACAAACTTAGAAAGAAGACAAGGCAAGCTTGAGTTAAACGATGACAACGTTGAACAACAGTGGCAGTTTTTCAAAAGGTCAATTATGGAACCAAGCAAGAAAGTACTTACAATATCAAGATACAAGAAAAAAGATTGGATGAAAGATGATATTTTGGAGTTGATGGATGAAAGAAGGAAACAAAAGACCAACAAGACCCGATATCAATAATTGCAAATTCAAATAAGAAGAAAAATAAGAGCAGCAAAAGAAGAGTACCTTTCTGGAAAATGCAAAGAAATAGAGGAGTTTCAAAACAAGTACGGCAACTTCAACTTGCATTAAAATGTCAAAGAACTAGCTGGAATAGAAAAGAGAAAAACCTCAAACGTACTGCTAGACAAACAGGGAAACATTATTATGGAAACACAACAAAAATTATGCAGGTGGAAAGAATACATAGAAGAACTATTTGAAGATCAAAGACACGAAAATTCTTCTATAAACAGTCTAAGCGGTGACATAGGGCCTGAAATTACTAAAGCAGAAGTCATTTATGCATTAAGGTCGATAAAAACTAATAAATCTGTTGGTCCAGATGAAATGCCGGGTGAGTTGTTGAAGCTGATCAATGACAAAAATTTAGATTTATTGGTGAGATTATTTAATACAATTTACACGGCAGGAACTATCCCCCGAGAAATGTTAACATCAACATTCATATGTTTACCAAAGAAAGCAAATTCAAAAGAATGCAGTGACTATCGAACAATCAGTCTCATGTCACATACTTTGAAAACCCTTTTAAAAATTGTACACGCTAGAATACATTCCAAGTTGGAGCTGGATATTAGTGACACACAGTTTGGCTTCCGGAACGGGGTGGGAACAAGAGAAGCATTATTTGCTTTTAATGTGCTTACTCAAAGATGCTTAGATATCAATCAGGACCTCTATGTCTGCTTCATAGATTACAACAAAGCTTTTGATAGGGTCCAGCATGACAAACTAATAGAGATTCTCAGAAACAAAAATTTGGATGAAAGGGATTTAAGGTTGATATCAAATCTGTATTACAATCAGCGAGCGGCAGTAAGATTTGGACAGGAAATATCCGGAGATGTAGAAATACAAAGGAGAGTCAGACAAGGTTGTATATTGTCACCTTTAGTATTTAACGCTTATTCTGAAGAGGTCATATTGGAAAGTCTTGAATCTGAAACAGCAGGGATAAAAGTAAACGGAGTTTTGATCAACAATATTAGGTATGCAGATGACACCGTAATAATAGCTAATAGTTTGAAAGACCTAGAAAAGATAATGAATAAAATATTAAAAGTCAGTGGAGAATATGGACTCTCTCTTAACACGAAAAAGATCAAGTTCATGATAATTAGTAAAAACAACACCAATAATAATGAAACCCTAATGGTAGGAGGCCAGCACATAGAAAGAGTTAAGAAGTACACTTACTTGGGAACCCTAATAACAGAAAATAATGACTATACCGTCGAAATAAAAACCAGAAGCGAGAAAGCACTTGCCAACTTTATTAGAATGAAAAAGGTTATCTGCAGCAAAGATCTAACGTTAGCCCTGAAAATACGACTGACTAAATGTTACGTATATAGTGTTCTATATTATGGAATGGAAGCATGGACACTGAATCGAGAGGCAATGAGAAGACTTAACTGTTTTGAGATGTGGACCTATAGAAGAATTCTGAAGATTTCGTGGGTGGATCGAGTTACGAACGCCGAAGTATTGAGAAGAATGGGGAAAGAAAAGGAAGTCGAGATAACAGTAAAACAGAGAAAACTGCAATATTTCGGACATATTATGCGAGGAGAAAGGTACAGCATCTTACGGCTCATAATCTAGGGCAAAATAAGTGGCAGAAGAGGCGTGGGACAACGACGAATTTCATGGCTAAAAAACCTAAGGGAATGGTTTGGATGCAGTTCAAAACAACTATTTAGAGCAACTGCCTCAAAAATTAAAATAGCTATTATGATTGCCAACCTCCGCAATGGAGGAGGCACTTGAAGAAGAAGAAATTATTTGACTATTTAGACCAGCAATATTCAAAACAGAATAAAATCACCTCACTGGCATCGGCGTGTCATTTTTCCAACAGAATATTCTATTTTCATTTGATCCACAACGTTGACTCCACATTTAATTTCATTGTAAATAATAATAATTTCAGATTTCGCAGCAAGACCTGTGCCTTTATTGATTTTGTCATCCTCATGTAAAGTTTATAATAGAAAAACCATCTTTTTTGCTTCTTATTTGGAACATGGGACAGCAAGACCTTCTTTTCGCCAAACCTAAATATTGAAGATGGTTTTGCCCTATGTTAAGTATTCAGAAAATATGATGGTATTTCTTTTTTATTCTTGCGGAAAGTTCCAACAATGTCGATCTATGGTCAGTCAGCAAATGGTCAACAAGATGTATGGAAGCAGTAAAGTTGTCCATAGTTATGTTTCGGCCGGTGTTGAGAATATTTCGGTATAATCCAAAGCGTTTGCTGAATTATCAACACTGAATTGCTCTGCTGGTTGTTTCCCAGCATATACCGTTGTTGCTGGTATGAAATGACTTTGTATCAACGAGAGCAAATATTTTAATACCGTATTTGGCACATTTATTAGCAATATAAACCCGAAACTTACATCGTCCTCTGAAGGATTCCAACATCTCGTGTACTGTACAATAGTCTCCAACTTGATAATGTTTTTGATAATTGGTAACACAAGCTTAGAAAATATGTCGTATAGCTGAGAAATTATCATGACGCACGCTCAGTTCTGGTGATGACATCATCAAATCGCAAATTTCATAGCAAAAAATAAAACCTCTTTATCGATATGTAAAATCTTAGAAAGAATTGTAAACTTTCATTTATCTTGGTTCCTCGAAAAAAGGAACCTGTTACTAAAAGAACAGATGGGGTTTTGGTGGAATGGCTCAACTCTTAATCACCTGGTCGGCCTGGAAATTGACATACAAGCAGCTTTCCGAAATAAGCATCAACTAACTGCTGCTTGTCTGGATTTAACACCTGCTTTTGATACCATTGACAGAAACTATATCCTACGCTCCTTTCAAAATTGTGGTATTAAAGGCAACATGCTCTACTTCATTGAGGAATTTCTCAGGGACCGCTCTTTCCGAGTGAGTTAACAATTGCTTATCCTCCTTCTATCATCAATCATCTGGCGTCTTGAGCCCTACCCTGTTTATCATTGCCACGAATAGCATCAAATCACACATTCTACCCCAAGTCTCCCTCCGCCTATTTGCCGATGATATTTTAATATATCACGCCTCCTCAGATAATTTGATGAGTGAGAAAATTCTACAAACGAGCCTTTCTAACCTAAACCAATTGGCCCCCTCCTTAGGATTATACATTTTCCCCTCTAAAGCAGCTACTCTTCACTTCTGTAAACGCAGATCTTGCGTTAAAACGTCCTCTATCTTCCTAAACACTAAACACATCCCCAACCCCTCTGCATACAAATTCCTGGGTCTATACTTTAACTCTTCACTAAACTTTGGCCAACACATAGACAGCCTTAAGCCTTAAGAAGAAATGTTCTAAAGATCTCAACATTTTAAGAAGGCTGTCTGAATTTAAATGGGGTTCTCATCGCGTCTTATTACTAAGACTCCACAACTCCCTTATTCTTTTTAAACTGGATTACGGCTCTTTGGCCTACTTATCTGCCCCTCCTCACCTCCTCAAAAGATTAGATCCTATTCATAATAGCGGAATACAAATAGCCTTGGGTGCTTTCCGCACCAGCCCCACCTTCAGTCTATACAGCGAGTCGGAACTTCTTCCCTTTCACCAGAGAAGAAATATCATACTACTAAACTATGGAAACTCTTTGAAGTTTAGACTCTTCATATTTCATTTCAAATACTTCTTGTTCCCTCCCCCTCCAATCAACTATTGATCTCCTGGCCCAATTACGAGATTCCTGTCCCTGTGCCAAACTACCTCTCACATACTTCCAGACCCCATCTTTTATGAAAGATTCTCACTCCCACAGTGGAACTTTCCTCCCATCGTAGCCGACTTATCTTTCTTGGAACACTCTAAGGAGTCCTGAAACACTCTTACTTTCTGCACCCCTCATCCAGTATCCTTTCCGTTGAATTGTTTGCCACCGAGATAATCAAGGGCTCTCATAAAAAAAACTATAGGCTATTGCTACGGATTCCAATTCCACTCATCCATTGATCATGAATATAAGATATAATCTGGTAAAAATAAGTATACAAAAAAAGAAAATTTATTTTCTATGGATACCTAGTCATGTGAGCATTGGAGGAAATGAGGAGGCTGATACTTTAGCAAAAGGTGGTCCTTCCTCTGTTCCTATTAACCTCACCTTCGTAGCGTCTCTAAACAGAGCCGTTAGGCAATTGGAGTGGGACCTCCAATTGGAGGAGAGCAAGCTACATGAGATAAAATATACCATATTTACTAATACTGCACTGCAGAGCTATTCTAGACAACCCCTCTGCGTTATAGCGAGGCTTAGGGTTGGCCACACTAGATTAACACAAGGCCATCTTATTGATCGTACTGATCCCCTCTTATGCAACCAATGCGGGATGGCCCTTTCTATCAAACATATTTTTAATCTCGCCTTAAATACTCCCACATTCTGATACACCACGACATCAAGAGCCCCCTCAAAGAACAAATTCTCGTTTCTCCGAGACTCTTCCTTGTTGTTCCATATATATACCCCAAATGTACCCGTACATATAGATACTAGTATGTTCTTTCAGCGTTTATTTGTTTTGTTTCTGTCCTTTGTTTTTATTATTACAGGTTTTATTATTTTTCCTTTAAATATCACACATGGGAATCAAAAGGCACTATAGAATTGCTTTACCGCCATTCTTCCGTGGATACCAAAAAACCCCATGGATTGACGTGTCCTTAATTAATATGAATGAATCAATCAAAGTGTGTGGTGTATACTGTCCCAAGAACGAGCAACATTCAACAGTAGCAACATATTTAAAATGACTATGTTCTTTACTATGTTGTTTCTGTGAGTATTCCACCTTATATACCATATAACATAATCGAGAAAACGTAGCATCTTAGCACTTTTGTTCTTGTTTTTAAGTTTAGTTTGCAGTTACAAAGTACTCTGCGCATTTTGTAAATGGAGAATCATGCTTTTTAATTCTAGAGCGTATATTAACACAGTAGAACCAGGATTCATTAACTAAACTACCCAAGAGCCTTATATTTTTTTTCTTTTTAAATGTTTTTGGTATATTTTACTGTTTAGGTTTGTGTTAGGGTTTATCCTGTTTTAGTACTATTGCTTTTGTCTTATTCGTGATCAGTTTCATGTCATATTCCTCACATACAGCAATGTTGTTCATAAATCTTTATGGCCCATCTTCACTATCCATTAGAATGACAGCATCGTCGACGTAAAGAATACACTATCTATAGCTACTAGCGAATTTCTTGGAAAAAATTCTAAATGTTTATAAACTAAATGGTTGTCCCTTACGAACTGCTGTGTCAGGTTAGTTCTGATTTCTTCTTATAATACTTTTTAACAAAATCAAAATAGCATATTTAAATTTATAAACAAATCTAGCGTTCTGCTTTGGGCTTTTAAAAAAATGCAACACGATGTAGCTGCATTAAGCCACTGGTTTTCAGAAGTCTTAGCTAAATACTCGTTTATGGCGATGCCTATCCCCTCTTCAAAAGTGAAATTAGGTTGAAAAATAACTATCACATATTATAAAAGGCCTTATAATGGTAGATATGACATTTCGACCTTCAAATAATTTAAGCAACATTATTGATGTTCCAACGCTAATATCCTTCTAGTTTAGTTGCTGCTGCACATCCTGTGCTTCCTAAAAATACATTTTTCTCAACCGTTGCTTTTTTTGTAATAGGAAGCTTTAAAATATTTAGACATCCATTTCATCATCTGTAACAATTTTGCAAATTATACGGTGATCACCTAATAATCTAAGGAACCTCTTAGCTGATTATTACACAACGTCCTATTTGTTCTTCCGTAAGATTTTGTGGAACCGAACTTTAAACAATTTTTTTGATATGCAAAGTCATCTTAATAATTTTAGGTATTGCTGCGGATCCTGTTTATAGAACTTTCTCTTTCATATGATATAATTTGTTATAATTTTTCTACCTGCATTAATAATTTGAGGAGCAATTGCAGAATCAATACTTCCCGTAATTAAGCATAAGGAGCTACCCCCTCTATCAAACTATGCAAAACACCTAGAAACCATTGAATGGAATTGTGTCTCATTTCCAAATCGCGTATTAGGTATTTGCAAATATGGCTCTTCAAATAGACTAACTTTAAATTTGCATAAATATGAAGGCACTGTAGTGTTCTAGTACTAAATCCGTCGCTGTTTCATCTTAGTGCTAATGTATGTGAACTAATAAGGTCGAAGTGCTGCTAAACCTATCAATCTTTAACAGTACAAGCTATTTTTCTTAAATTACCATGTCATATTTCAGAATCTTAGAACTTCAGAGTGTCCCTCGTATAACTTAAGTATTTAGGAAAAATTTTATAACAAAATCATAAAAATTTTCAGTTTCCTGATGTATTTTTCGAACTCCTTGTTTATCTGTTTGTTCACGTTATAGATAAATATTAATAATAAATACGTAATTACGTCTATTGTAAATCTATAACCTTCAGATTAGAAAATAACAGTGTTGGTAATACATAAATTATATGTTATTTTAGAGAAACTCCTTCCTCTGCGAATTTAGGTCTTGGTGTCTAGAGTTCGCGCAAACATAGAAATTATAAACTTAATTATATAGATACTACTATACTATTTCTGTGAAACCTAATCATTAGAAAACAAATAATTAAACGAATACAACTTTGCCAGACGATTTAATTAAAATCGTGCAATGCTTTGACAAGAAAATACTTTACTTGCTCAGCCAATATTAGCTTTTTTTTCTTGCCGGCTCCATTATGCTATACAATGTATTTCGGACATACAGTCGATAATTTCTAGTGATTATCAATTAGAGATCCACTTTGTCCGCGCTCTTCTTTAGCGTTTTGTCATATTTAGGTGATAGTAAGCGAATTCTAAAAGATTTAATTAAAGACGACTGTTACAGTTTTGTAACTTTATGAACAAAACTATAAATAACTTTACCAAAATATCAACAATCAAGCCAACACTCACCATCAAGTAGTCTCTTTAATACATATAAAATAAAAGCTAAAAGTTTTTGTCACTGTCACATCAAAAACCGGTTTTGTAAAAAATCAAGTGTGTCTAGAAATTAGGGTTGCAACGGAACCTCGCCTCCGCCTCCGCAAATGCGGAACTTCCGCAAGAAATCCTACCTCCGTCTCCGCATCCGCCTCCGCAAGTTTTAAACGGAGTTGTAACGGAGTTATACATTTTTTAATAAAAATAGTATTAAAAAGACATTTATAAAAATCAGTTGTGGGTTGTCAACACAATGTGACTTTGGGTATCTGCGAATATATCTTTTGATTGTAGTTTGCCTTGAGTGTTTTTTATTACATTGTTGGTGTTTTTGTTTATGTTTTGCAAAAGTGCATAGACAGAATTCTTTCATATTTTTTCAATCACCTTGTTCTCTCTAATAATTATTACACATTTTAATAAGTAATAATAATAACAGTAGGCTTCAGTTATTTGTAGTAAAAGGTCATTTTATAAGTGGCAAGAGGGCATGGATGTCATAGATTAGGCACTTCGCCAACAGATGGCTTTGTGTTGCGATTCAAATACTTCGTTGCGACATTTCTTTAACTTCCTTGTTTTGTGCTGAATTTGCGAAATGCATCGAAGTGCATTACCCGGTTGGAAATTAGATAGAGGGCGGTAGCGTTGTAACTTGACGTTGTGCGGTCGCTCATCACTTGTAATCGAATCGTGTAGTGATTTGTTGCGTAATAAGTAGTTATTCTTATTTAAATCACGAGATGAAGCCGAAAACAAGTGATATTTGGCATTATTTTTTAGAAATAGATGATAATTATGCAAAATGCAAAACCATGTTACAAAAACTATTCAAGAAAAGGCCGGACTACTACATCACTGAAAGGGCATTTGAAATCAATGCATAAAGAAAAATATGAGGAACTTTGTAAAATGGAACAACGTGAAAAAGTGAAATTGAATCAGATAACGTCAGCAGTAACACCATTACAGCAAACAAAAAGGCAAATGACGATGGAAGAATCCACAAAAAGAAATGTGGGATATATCACATGCTAAAGCAAAAAAAAATGGACGATGTGCTTGAAGAAATGATTGCATTACAGAATTTGCCGTTTAACTTTGTCGAGGGCGTTGGTTTTCGTCGCGTAATGCAAACGGTTTTACCGAATTACCAATTAAGAGGGCGTCAGTTTTTTTACTAACCATATATGTGACAAGATATATACGACAATGGCAAAAAAATTGAACAAATGCTCAAACAATTTCCTAAACTATCATTCACCACCGGATATATGGTCTAAGCCAAGTGCTAATGTGATGCTTGTGAGATTAACTGCACTGTTTTAAAATATTGCTCGCTTCAGGGCCGCCATGCTGGCGATATAATAAAATGATGCTGCTGAACTGAAACATCCAGGACGAGCAATTGCATAGCTTTATTCGAGATGATGGATCAAATACTGTCAGAGCAATGCATTTGGCCAATGTACCTGATGTAAGTTGCACAGTCCACCAACTACAACTGTGTGTTCGTTCTGCTCTCGAAACCAGTGAAGTGAAGAACTTAATTGCAAAATACAAGAAGATATCGGGACATTTTAATCACCCTCAGATAGCCCAAGATGAACTGATTCCAAACAGAACAACTTAATCAACCTGCACTTCGCGTGATAGGAAACGACAGCACTGTTACCAATAGCAACCTTATAAAATGAAAATCATTACAAATGAATATAATAAAGAAACCCGACTATAACTAAATGAAGACCCTTTATTATGGTGGAGATATAACCCTAAATTTCAAGTTTTTGCTCCCATCGTGCGCACTTATTTATCGCCGCCGCCAGCTTCAGTACCAAGTGAGCAACTGTTTAGTGGAACCGGTTTAATTTATGAACCCCTAAGAAATCGCTTAGAAGGTGACAAAGCCGCAAAATTGTTTATTGTCAAGTATAATCTGCCTCTTCTTAATTTTGATTACCAATAGTTAGATTTTTTCTTTAATAAATGTTTAATGAATCATTTCTTCTTTATTTATCTACTTCCGCCTCCGCTTCCGTTAACCTCCGCTTCTGCGGAGTCCAAGCTCTGCACCTCCGTCTCCGCTTCCGCCTCCGCTAAGATGACCTCCGTTACAACCCTACTAGAAATGTATCAAACACTCCACTTTTGCCACTTTCATCAAGGGTGTAGTTAGTTAATCTTTTGAGATTTCTAAAAGCGTCAGTAGAGAGATTTTGGGCCAAGCCTTGGTTGAGAAAACTGGCATAAGCTCAGAAAGCAATATTTTGGCAGTAATACGTTTATCCCAGTAAACAGCTAAAACCATATTTAGTGTTTTAGGGCAACATTTGCCAGAAGATTTTGGGGGATGAAAGTTAAAACTGTATTCGTTTACCCTTAAGTAAAGTGTAGTGACAGTTATCATCTCTAGAAGGTTAACACCATACTTTTGACTTTTGGTACTTGTAACACCCGTAAAGAGAAACAGGTACATGCCACAATCAGATTTTATTGGACCAGGATCTTCCTTTTCTATTTAACAACTGGAATTCCACGCCGGAGCCTGGCATAAAACACTCCATTGCTCCCAAAGAAGTTACAGGTTATTTCTTGTTGAAAGGACTTAGACTCAGTGATAAAACCACACTTCAGGTATTAGAACTATATATAATAAACTGTGGTATTAACTAATTTTTCGTATGCTTTCATTTTACCCCTGTGATCGTATATTTTCATGTTATTTAATAGAGTAATAAAAACCCTAAAAGTTTTGTTCAATATATCCTATACCTATTTATAATAGTTTTTGAGATATTTCAGTTTTTCTTATTTTCCATACTTTTTTACAGAAATAGTCTTCATTATCATAGTAGCCATGGCAAAAACAATGTAAAAGAACATTTTTCTGTGTGTCAAATTTATAACCGCAATCGCTTCTTTTGGTTTTTATGTAGTGTAGTTTGGTTTTTTTTGCATTCATCTTATATTGTAAAATGAATTTTCCAAAGAATGAGTTAATAGATATGATTTATACAATAGGAGAGGCTCAAAAAAATTGCCTTCTTGCTCAAAGAATTTACAAAATGAAGTATCCTGATCGACGCCAGCCTAATACCCATACTTTTCAAAACTTAATGCAAAGATTTGATTCTTCTGGTACTGTTGATTATCCAAAACGTAAAGTGGTCAACAAACCAGTAACTAATGAAGAAAAAGAACTACAAGTATTGTTAAATGTTCAGGAAAATCCTTATATTGGTAGCCGTCAGTTAGCAGCATTATGTGAAACATCACAATCCACCGCTAATCGTACTACCAAGAAATATAGGTATCATCCATATCACATGGAATTACACCAAGAATTGCATGGACAGGATTTTGAAAGTCGTGTAAACTTTTGTCGTGCAATAAATGCGAAGATTCAATTAAATCCAAATTTATTATGCAAGGTAATGTTTAGTGATGAAGCTACTTTTAGAAGTAACGGTGCCGTAAATAGACGCAACATGCATTATTATGCCACAGAAAACCCATTTTGGATTAGAGAGGTGCAACATCAAAACCACTGGTCATTAAATGTTTGGTGTGGTATTCATCATAATCGAATTATTGGACCCCACTTTTTTAATGAACCACTAAATGGCCATAGTTACCTGAACTTTCTACAAGAAGAACTACCCCAACTGCTTCAAGGTCTCGATAGGGATGAGCTCGACAGTATGTGGTTCCAGCACGATGGTGCGCCTCCGCATTACCATCGTGAAGTTCGTGCGTTTTTGGACCAACGATATCCGCAAAAATGGATTGGACGTGGGGGTTTCATTGAGTGGCCACCAAGGTCTTGCGACATCACCCCATTAGATTTCTTCCTATGGGGTTATATTAAAAATAAGGTGTATGTTAATCCACCAACAACAGGGGAAGATATGCGAAACAGGATAAGGGATACCTGTAGAACAATAACCCCACTAATTTTGTCCAGGGTCCGAGAAAATCTGCAAAAAAGACTAAATTTGTGCATTGCACAAGAGGGTCGTTTATTCGAACACTTATTAAAAAGAAATAATTAATCTCAGTATTTAATAGGTAATTGTTTTGTTTCAATTTAGTATAAAAGTAAATATGTATTTGCCTTGTCGTTATTGTTGTGTTAATTTTTTCACATTATGTTTAATTAAACTATTGCCGTTGTAATATAACGAATAATGTATTTCATCATATTTAACCACATTCTGTTTGTTTCTGTAGTTTCTTTTTATTATTTTACATGGCTACTATGATAATGAAGACTATTTCTGTAAAAAAGTATGGAAAATAAGAAAAACTGAAATATCTCAAAAACTATTATAAATAGGTATAGGATATATTGAACAAAACTTTTAGGGTTTTTATTACTCTATTAAATAACATGAAAATATACAGGGTGTACCATATAAAAAAAAAGATATTTATTCATTTAAACTTGTTCAAATTTGAGCCGATGTGTTCAACACCCTGTAGCTCTTATTGCAAATATTAAGTAAAAATTATGTTAACTTGTCCTTGGCCTTGCTAAATTCCAAATTCGAATATATTTATCACAAAATTGAAAACGTTATTTAGGATTGAATTGATGCTTGAAAATGTGACTCTTTTTCTTTAAACTTAATTATCTCAGAAACTATAAAGTTTTGTTATAGTAAACCCTTAATAAAAAAGATTTAAAATTATAAGCTAAATCGAAAATATGATTCGTATATAGGGTGTTCTATTTAAAAAAATACAACTTTATGCTGTCCTAGTTTTTTGGCTCACCCTGTAGAGTCCTAAATATTTTTAAAATGTGCGTACAAATAAACTGTATCAAACAATAAATATAGTTTCTTTGTAAATTTCACCGAAAAGGCACTTACTTCATCCAATCGTTGACTCACCCGGTACATATCCTTAAAATTTTTCAGAAAATATCAATGGACTGCACCTTGTGCAATCGGTTTAAAATAAAAATTAAATAGTTTTCATAGTGTACTTAGATATATTTTTAATATAATTTAACTATTTCCACACCCGACGTTGACTTTATAGTAGTTACATATTTGATAACACAAAGGACATTTCACGTCACAGTAAAATTCGTCAAGTATAATGCAATGAAAATATATGATTAAAACTATATTTTCGATAATAATCTATTTTCTTTTTAATGAGTTTATTCCTTATAAAGCATTTTTTATATTACAGGTTTTCAAACAACTAAAAAAATTAATTTTTGATGATTTCCCCATCGCCAACAATAAAGAAAATAAGAGTCGATAATCTTAAGCTGTAGGAATAATCCTGAAATATATAATCTTATCACTTCCAGTTAATCTACAGAGTGTACGAGAAAATGTAGGAAATCTCCCGAATATGAAAAAAAACACGTAGGCCTCCTCTTCGGAGATATGGCCTACCTAAAGAACTAAAATGGATTCAAGTTTTTTACACATAATTATTGAACCACCAGGTATATTTCAACTTTCTTTTAAAATGATGTATCCCAGGTAAGATCACTCAAATTACTATCTAAGAAAGTGAATTACTCATAGCTGCAGGGACGGACTAGCTGTGCCACTTATGACCCCATTTTTTCGCCCTATATGATGAAAACTTTGAACAATGTTTTTTTACATTCCTTTAACTATTACTTAAAAATTAAGTCATGTCGCTAATCCCAATCAAAATGAAACGTGATTCTCCGTAGAAATTCCTCCCTACTATCAACTGGAGTGGAATACACCAAGGTTTTGAAAAGTCCCCCAGGCAAATAACCAACGGCGTTAGGTCGGAAGATCGCAGAGGTCAGGCAATAGGTCCTCCTCTACCTATCCAATGGTTTAGACAGACGTTATTCAGGTGCTCCCCCACACCAACGCTGTAATGAGGTGGTGCCGCATCATGCAAACGGTAAGTGCTCTGCTAAATCGTGAAAGGTGTTCTGAAGAAACTCCAAATAAAGTTCTCTATTCAGTTATGCTGGCAATAAGAATGGTCCAATAAAAAAATTGTAAATGATTTCTGCCCAGACATAAACTGATTGGAACTGATGTTGATGTGAAACAACAGTTATATGAGGATTATAATCAACCCATACATGTGAGTTGTGTAAATTTATGACACCATTTTTGGTAAACCCTGTTTCATTCGTGAAGAGAATAATGCTAATGAAGTTTAGATTATTTCTTTGCTGATCGAATAGCCAATCTGTAAACTGCATTCTACGGGGAAAATCTTCAGCGTCAATTCATGCATTTTATTCAAATAATATAGATATAATTTTCCAGTGCTCGTTGAAGGAGTGTCATCTACAGCATTTAAAATATATTCCTCTAATTGCAGCGTATGAACTGTTTTTCCCCGACCATCATCAGTATATATTTGGAGGCCATATTTAGAGAAAAACCTTATGATAGCACTTGTAGTATTGAACTTAATGGAAAAGACGGTCTTGCCGTAGAAAATGGACGGGAGTTGAATGCGAAGAAGACTAATTACAAACAAGACTCGATGCAGCCGGGAAATCTTGTAGGTGGTGGGCAACCGTTAGAAAGAGTTGAAAAGTTTGTGTAGCGCACGTTGAATTAGAACTGGTAATATTTAGTGGAAATTAAATTTCGACCTACACACCTACACACCATAAGAATACTAATTGAGAAGTGCACCGAATATAACGTACCGCTCCATATGGCTTTTGTAGATTTCCAGAAGGCATTCGACTCCGTCGAAATATGGGCAATATTACAATCCTTAAAAAACGCAAGAATCGATTCAAGATACATAAACATCATAAAGAACATATACGAAAATGCAACCATTGAAATAAAAATAGACGACAAGACGAAAACGAACCCCATAAAACTACAAAGGGGAGTGAGACAAGGGGACACTATCTCGCCAAAATTATTCACCCTAGTCCTAGAGGACATTTTTAAGGAACTTAAATGGGACATCAAAGGTATAAACATCGACGGAATATACTTGAACCATCTCAGATTTCCTGATGACATAATCTTAATAGCAAGTAATCTCCAAGCATTGAACGAAATGCTACAACAGCTAAATGACGTATCCGCCTCTGTAGGCCTTAAAATGAACTACAACAAAACAAAACTAATGAGCTGCGAACAGGCAAACATAACAACACAGAACCAGAGGATAGAAAACGTCGAACACTATCTATACTTGAGTCATGACATCAGACTAGGGAAATCAAACCAGGATGCTGAAATAAAAAGGAGAACACAGCTGGCATGGGCCGCTTTCAGCAAACTTGCATACATCCTGAAAAATAATTCAATTCCCAAATCTAAAAAGAAAAGTATACGACACATGCATTTTACCAGTGTGTACGTATGGATTAGAGACCATGTCCCTCACCAAAAAGTCCGCTAAAAAAATTAAAAACAGTCCAAAGAGCGATGGAAAGAAACATGCTTGGAATATCATTAAGAGACAGAATTAGAAACACCGAGATAAGACGCAGAACGAAAATCAAAGACATCGTGAAGGAGGTTGCAAAGATGAAGTGGCGATGGGCTGGTCACATGGCCCCATATGAGGACAACAGATGGACACGAAGAATCCTGGAAGGGAGACAACAAGAAGCACTGGACGACTTCAAAAAAGATGGGTAGACGACATAAGGACAGTGGCGGGCAAACAGTGGATGAGATTGGCGAGGAATAGGAAAAGATGGAAACAATTGAGAGAGACCTACATCCAGAAGTCGATGGAAATAGGTTGAAAAAGAAAGAGAGAGAGAAATTTCGAATTCAAGCACGGTCCATATTTATTAAAATGAAGTCTCTGCTGTGTTTTAGAGATCTTGGAGGCGCAGGGAACTCAAAAAACGTATAGTTCGTTGTTATATATTTTCCACACTACTGTATGGACTTTAGAGTTAAACTAAGACAGCAGGTAGTGAAAGAAGAATCTAAGCATTCGAAATGTGCATACATCAGGGCATTCTAAGAATATCTTGGATATACATACCAATAACGAGGAGGGTAACAACAAGCAAACGTCACAAATTGAAACACCTTGGACATATCATGCGGAATGAAAAGTGTCGTCTTTTACAAAATATCATCTACGGCAAGGTAGATAGTAAATGAGAACTAATCTTCGAAAATTGGATAAAGTAACCACTACAGAATTATTTATTAGTGCTATAAATAAAATTCAGATAGCTATGATGATTGTCAATATTCAAAACGGATAGGGCACAAGCAAAAAAAAATAGTATATAAAACCAATTAATAAGATACACGGTGTGACACTTAAAAAGTGATATTTTTTATTTGAAATTTCAATAATTCATATACGTATTTTGATTTGTCTTTAAAAATTTGTAATTGTGAAGTTTTTTGCGATTTTCTTCCCATATTACCAAATATTTAAGTGAATGACAGTATTTCTATAATAATCACTAAAAGCGAGTCACTGCACAAATTGTGTAACTGTAATAGTAATATCAACTTCCTAATATTAAGATGTAACCATTTTAATACACAATGAGGCGTGGGCAAAATTTTGGGTCATAATGGTGTTAAACGACATCTTTTATTGTATTTAACATTTACATATTTAGCGCCTGGTGTTAGATTCGCTGTGGGATATTCAGTGTTCTCGCTATATTTTGTTTTTGTTTTCGACGCGCCCAAGTGTGTGTTGCATTGAAATTGGTTTACAATGGATTCATCAATACAAGTACCATTGCTATTCTAACTGAAGGCGTTATTTTGAAAATTCGAAAACTAAATAAACAGAGTCCGGCTTTAAGTTTATTGAAAACAAGAAATAGATGTTATGGGTTCTAGAGAATGAGACATTTGTAACATTATATCTTTACATACCATTTTTATTACTACGTACTATAAAGGAGAATTGTTCTCGATGGATTTGCCGGTTCCCCAGAAATGTATGGTATATAATACATTAATATACGAGATCTACTAACAAAAATACAAAAATTATGACATAAATCTATTTTCTTTTTTTATTCCATTTAAAGATATACTCTTAGTCCAGAGCGCGAATTTCTTCTTTGTAGGTACTTTAGTCTAAGTCTCCAAATTGGCGTTTGTTGCTGCGAAATCGGATTCTTAGAGCGACGACAAGTGAGAATGAGTTGCAGTCCAAATTAATCAATTATATAAGGTGAAAAAAAAACGGTAAACCTCAGAATGAAAGATAATAAGCTGTAAAGTTGTGTAAATCTTTATTTGGACATTGTATAAGTTAACTCAAAAATCTCATAGAATCTCGTATACGCGAGATTCAAGGTCAAATATCAACAAAAATCTGGTAACTTCCTTGTTTTCTTTGCTCTAAATGACATTTTTTAGTTATTGGAGAAGTTGTAGAAAATAAAATTCCTATAAATTTTGTCTTAAGCAATGTTTTATATAACTAATAATTCTTGAGATAGAGTTTGATATATATGATAATACCAGGTTAACAATCCAATACATAGTACAGTTTATAAAGATAATTATTATTTACCAAAAATATTATAATTCTGAAGAAGCCTTAGCCCATGATATTGGTCTAGGAATCGATAGTGAAAATAACTGGCATAGACTTGAATGAAGAATAATTAAAACGTGTTGATAAAGTTCTATCGATCTTGGCAGTTCACAAGTCCATCAGTTTTTATTGAACTAATGTAATAAAGCAACTTATTGAAACGCTTATTGAGAAATTAAAGACTGTGACCATCGCTACAAAACA
Organism: Diaprepes abbreviatus; assembly: GCA_034092305.1. Taxonomy (NCBI): domain Eukaryota; kingdom Metazoa; phylum Arthropoda; class Insecta; order Coleoptera; family Curculionidae; genus Diaprepes; species Diaprepes abbreviatus. The sequence goes on from JASJET010000095.1 coordinate 172,928, forward strand.
AGCCAGAGATGATATTGTCATTCTTATCGTCAACTATTGCAGAATTTGAACATCCAAAGACTGCCGTCATCATAGGAGAAGATTTTGATCTATTAGTTCTTCTAATAAGACGTACTCATTTGCAGTGCGGATACACAAAATGTATTCATCTGAAAGCTTCGACAAATGTCCTTATTTTGAAGAAACATGTTTAGTTTTTGCACACCTTCAGTGGATGTGACACAATATCTGAACTTTTAGAAAAGAAAAATTTTCAATTATGTTTAAGAAACATTTCAATTTAAATCAATTAGCTTAAAAAAAAGCAAGAAAACTGTCCTCAATAAACACTGTTTGAAAATGTGGTACGTGTCCTGTTAGCAATATATACTGCTTCGAAATCAAATATAATTTTCGATATACGCAATTCGTCAAATCAACAAGACTAAACAAAGAGGTGCAGTTATCATCTCTTCCACCTACAAGTGCAGCAGCTCGACAGCATATCAATCATATCTACTAGGAAATCCAAACTTAGTAAAAAATGATTTAGAACCCCAGGAATGGGAATGGTTATTACGAAATGAAACCTTGGAACTGACAACAACACTATTATGATGTTCCCTGGTCATATACAGCCGCCTTTGCTGACTAAAATATGTATTAATTAGAATGTTTTGTTAAAAATGCCTTAGTTGTATTCTAAATAGAATTTTATGAAGAAAAGTCGGCACTTTATAAATTCAGAAGAAAATTGATAATAATATTAGTTGCCCTAGATCATAATATATCTTGCGATTCAAACAGTATATTGTTTATTATATTTTCTATATCTGCTAAAACCCGGTAATCTAAGTTCACCTATTAAACCTATAAATAATAATTAAATATAGTAGTTGATATAACATACCGCGCTACATAGGAAACCTCATTGGACACCATCAGACAACTGTCCATCATTTTGATTATAATATCAAAATTTTTAAACATGAAAATGATTATACAAATAGATTGTTTCTAGAGATGTACTGTTTCAATATAAATAAAAATACTATAAATCATATATTGGACACCAACCAATTGAGTAATATTTGTGGTAAAATTTTAGGATTTATTTAAATCCCGTATTTCAATAAGTTCTGTATAACTAGTTTTTAATAGTGCTCGATTTGGGTTATTTTGCTTCTTTTTTGTAATTTTTCAAATAAAGTGTTTATTCCAAGAAATGAAAATGAGAATAATTAATAGATAAAAATATATTATAAATATAATTTATTCCACGGAAACGTTTCAGAAAGATTTGGATTTGACCTTGAAGTAAGTTTTAGAGGTTGTTTTAAGGTTATGTTAATTCTTTTCCAACCATCGTTATCTTAAGAATATTAAACTTTTTTCTATACACCCTTCTTTTTCTTCCAGACGTATGTCTATTATGGCACTCAAGGCATTTAATTTTAATGCAACTGATACGTCGAAAAAAAGTCCTTAATACTCCCATATTTAATGAACTATGAAGTAAGCTTCTACTTAGGCAGTATCATATTAAATCAAAATTTTGTTTTTTATATAAGTCATTTTGTTGCCGAGGGTACAATATATAAATGTAAGACAGGAAAAAAAAAATAAATGCATAACAACCTATCGACAAGAGAGAAGTTTGCACTCCTCTGTGAAAACAGTGAACAGCGCTCTCACACTCACGCTTAGGTTATACTTATGATATAAACATATGTAAACAGTTGTGCAAACTGTATTAATATACATACACAAAAAGTACTTAATACTACTTAAATAATACTAATATGATATTTATACAAAAAAAGTTTTACAATAAATGTAAAATATATGTATATTTGAAACTAATAATCGTATTATTTAAAGAATATAATGAGAGAGAACTATAACATAAAGAAAACAAGACAAGATCAAAAATAAAGTAGAACGTTCATAACTTGGGCGTGATGACTAGACAAAAAGTATCTGTATGAATTGCATATGACCAATATGACTCGAAGAGCATATACTTACATTGTCAACTAATCCTCAAGAAATAAAAATATTCACAGCCCGAAAATTCAGCTACTCTCTTTCAGTAATTGCTGTTTCAATTTACGTTTAAAAGTTAATGGGTTTGAGGATTTTAATGTCTAAGGAATCCAGTTGTCAAGCTTGGTAATATTATCCAAGAAAAGATCCAAGGAAATGAGTACCTTTGTGGTGTGGTGGAATTAGCATATTTTTAAATTTTATATTTAAATTATGTATGGAAGTTGTAATTTACGAAAATAATAGGCCAGGTTTAGCTCTTAATAACTTCATGATAAAATTCTCAGCAATATATTATAGGCTTTTTTGTTTCATATTGAGCCAACCTAAATCACCAAGATGTAAGAAAATACGATACAAAACAATACGATACATAGGAACTGAACGCAAGAGTTCTGTACGAGTTGCAATTTACTAGAATCTACGGTAAGTAAATCTGGTCCATTTATATCATCATAATTAAAATGCGTTTGTATCAATGATTCATATAATAGTATGCGAGACTTGTTATTTAGAAACTGGAGATTAGCATAGGTAAGTTTTAGATTACAGAACTCTCTTTTTAAATACAGCAGTGAAATGACTAGAAAACGAGCAGCTGCTCTACCAAACAACGTCATTTGCAACTTGTAAGGATTTAGCTTTAAAGAGAGACTGAAGTCCCTACCAATCAAAGTGCACGAGGAATCAATGTTGTTTGGATGAAAAGCTGAATATATTTGGGTACCATCAGTGTGACAATGAGACGAAGTATACAGAGTAAATAGGGATGGTCCTATAACACAGCACTTTTACTTGTTGGCTATTGTCAATTTCTGTTAGAATATCATCAGTAACTTTAGTTTTTTTAGTCACTTTGTCAGGTGTCTGTTCGAGTTGCTTCTTCTTGAATAATCCTTCCAAAAAAAACTAGAAATATATCATATCCACTTTAAAAAAAATGTTCGCGTGAGTAAGATATATGTATAATTTTTTGTATTATTTTATTTCTTGTTAAATTAGATACCATTCTATTAGGGTAAAAACTTATGGCACTTGAGACTTGAATTATTCAGGACCCCTTTTCATAACCCCAAAAATATTTAACATAAAAGCAAGTGCACCTAGAATTAAGTTGTATAAAAGGGGTGCAGTGTGCACTGTACAATTAAGCGGATATACAGAAGTCATTTGATACCCTTATCCGAATACAAGTTCAAAGGGGTGAAATAATGCTGTAATTAATCTACTCAATTGTCATTCTCGGTTGTTATGGATTTTAAAGGATATATTTAATAGGTACTTATAAAAGATATATAATAGTTTATTAAAGAGAAATAAATATTTCCTCACTGATTTGTATACATGGAATTAGTTTAATGGTTTAATTTGTTTACAGGTTGTTGTTCAAAAAAATTTTAATTAGGTAAATAACTAATGATATAATAAACATTTAATGGAAATCTCGTTTTCATAATGGTTCAATAAGTCTGGTAATATCTAAATCAAAAACCGTTAGCCAAATCTTAATTTAAAACTTTTTTGTTCATTTTGAATGAGTGAGTTAATGAATAAAAGGTGGTAATAAATGGTCCTCGATGTCTAGGTCCTGTTGGAACTCTCGCATCACGGCTGCAACTAGCCACGTTAACCAAGCTTGTCTAACAGCTTTAGGTGACAATATTGAATCTCTGAAATGTCTCTGCCTGTTCGTTGCGAACTGGATATGCCTTGAGGACTTAGTCAACAGTTTCGTTCTCGTTTAGTCACCATCAGCACATCGAATTATCAATAATGCCAATCTTATGATGATGGCCCCACAGCGGATAATCGAGGAGTTCCCTAGTAATTTATGTAATTTATGCATTAGGTTCAGTTATATGTTCCTTGGCATATGTCATTCCAGATGTTTTTCTCCGTGATTCAGTAAATTTATTTTCCTGTAACAATCTTAATTCCCTTTTACCAACGGTAGATGGAACTGGTAGAGTTGGTTGGGTCTATATAGTTCAGTCGCGGACCCATCTTTACCAGACAATCCGCTTCCTCATCCCTGTATATACCCGAGTGGTCCGGTTTACACACGAGCCTGTTTCTTGTCAAAATATTCAGTATATATTTGCACTCAGACACTGATCGCGAAGGGACGACACTAGACTTCAGGGTCAGAATTGCAGCTGTACTGTCTGTTTATATGTTTAGTTTCCTATTCCTATTTATATCCCTGTCAAGGAGATTGCCACACTGCAGAATAGCGTAAATTTCAGCTTAAAGGATCATTGTTGTCCGAGGGAGCAAAATTCTCTAACTCCAGTGCTCTACTGAAAATTCCTGCTCCAGCTCTTTGATCTTCTTTAAATCCAACTGTAAACTACCAAAATCCATTTCTCGTTCTCCCAATCTTCTCTGTTTGACAAAAGTATCTCAAAGGAATAATTATATTTCAAAATCAGTGTCATGTGGTCTGTTTAGATGGAGAGTGATGGACGTCTCTCCGCAACGCTTTCCAAGCCACATGAGTAGCCGCCAGTTCCATTTTTTTTTTCATTTCATTATGGTGTTTTTGTACGTTTTGTATTTTTTAATACAATAGATCTTCTAAGGTACTGCAAAGGGTCTTTTTTCTCACGCTACAAATATATTTTCAATAGATTATAGAAATTTAATTCACATATAATCTATTAAGTCAATAATTCTAGAAACATGTTCTGCAAATACAGCTGTACATTTTTCGTAGATATTACTATGTCCCTATCAGAACCCAAAATTATTCAAGAATAGCACCAACTAGCACTCACACAAAGAATTAACTTGAAGGCTTTTAAAACGACGTAACAATAGCTCTAAATACAGAAAGACGCAATATATCGGCTTGATCGCTAACTTTAACGCTAAAACTGGCTCAAAAAGAAGATTAAGTCGAAATTCTTAGACCAACGTGAATTAGGAGACAGAAATGAAAGAGGACGGATATTAATTAATTTCCTCATTCAACTTAATTTCTATTCTAGGCCCAGTTCAACAAAAAATGATTTAGATTTTAGCATCAACAATATCAGGAAAGAATGAAAAAATATAATTCTTAAAAATAATTACATGAAAATGGACAAATCCTGAAAATTTAAAAGCATATAGAAAAAATACACAAAACGCTTTACAGTACAATGATGATTTATTAATAGATAATATATTTAAGACTATCTAGGAAAGAGACGTCGGATGAATCTGCCCAAAAGAGAGAAAGATCAAAACCTAAATAAAAAACTAAGCTTTAGATGAAACAAAGACATTGTTGATAAAACTACCGAAGTACAAAAAGATAAAAGGAAGGTCTCCAAGGAGATAAGGAAATATAAAACATAGGAGAAATCGAACATTTAATTAAAGAAATTAAATATTTCAAAGCTTCAAAAGAAGTGATGTAGAAGGAACAGAAACATACATAAGATCAAAGATAAGCATAAAAACAATAAAATCCTTGGAAAAGGTGATCCTGTGATAGAATCATTCAAGGTAGGAGGACAAAAAGTAACTAAGACCCTGAAAGTTCTGCAGTTTTCGGTAAATTCAGGTAAACACTTAAATCTGTTCTTTTAATATATCTGAGAAGGAAACTGTTTGATAGTTCCTGTACTAACACATGGGATGGAGACACTTACTCTAACAAAGATAAGCAAGAACAAAATATCCGTAATGCAAAGAAAAATGGAGAACTTGAAGTTAGAAATCATCCTAAAGGAAAAAGTTCCAGATATGACAATCTGTAAAAGAAGGAATGTTATTAGTTCTTATAGTAGGAGAGCCCAAGAGGCTAAATGAGTAGTTACTCAAGCGTTGTGGGGACCTATTGTATTGTGAAGATTAGATGCTAAATAGAAAAAAAGTTTATATGATGTATGCCCCAATACTGGTGGGGGAAGCGAGTATAAATTTTCAAAAATGTAAAAAAAATCAGTCACCAAGACATACTCAAGCCCGTCGGACATTAACAATGTATACGCGCAACCTATTTCTGGTAACGGAGGGATGTTAATCTGACGGCTGGCTAAATGGGAGTAGCCACACGAAGGGGTGGAAAAAATTAGAAAAAAAAAGTTATCCGAGCGCGTCAGATATTCAGGGAGAATATTAAGTGAACCCTTAAAGATGTCATATTAGAAAGACTGACGATTTTGACGTAACTAAAACTCATAGCCGATTTTTGAAAGTGTAAAAAAAAACCTGACCTTGAAATACTCCAGCGCGTCAGATTTATATACAGTCGGTTCAGCATGATGTCCTTATCGTGTAGACCTATAATCTAACAATTGTGTGGAGAAATTTTTTAAATCTGACAGTCTATTTTTTTTTATTAATGAACCGATTAATGTCAATGAACAACAAGTAATATATAATGTCATAGAAAAATATATACATGTACAATTTTATCATGTATTTATGAGAAGAATGTTGAATGAAAAAAAAATCAAAGAGAAGATTACTTCATCATCATTAGTGGAATCGGGAGTTCGAATGAATCACTTTGGTCATTTTCATCTACATCTTGCATATCTGTAATCAGAAATGGTTATGATATTTAACAATATTTAATTTATTTCATGATATTATTAGTATTTTAAAAAGAAAACATACGTGAATCTGGAGTATGCCCTAAAATGTCAGGTGTGACAATATCTTCATATGCTTCTGGGAGTTGATTTCCAACGAACCAAGTCATCTCCAACTTTCCATCCACATTTTTCCACCCGAAATCTATTGGTGACATCTCAGTGACGATTCGAAAGTGGGCATTCCTCCATAAGCATGCGATGTATTGCGTTCGTAATAATTGTTGTCGTAACTCTGATTGGCATGGGGGCAACTTACAAGCGTCATAATAACACGGCGCGTGATAGCCGTCATTTAATGATGTTTCCTCTGAAATTTCAATTTCAGTGTAGGTGCTGCGTGATTTTCTTCAAACCGGCTTGGTTAGGCGATATTCCAAAATCACCACGCATTTTTTGAATGTTTCTTGCCTAAATTTTATTAATTTTTCATATATTTCTTGACCACAAAATACACAGTTCACTCTTTTATCACTATTATCACTCATTGTAGTAATACATATAAAACTTACTGTATTTAATTCACTAAACTTTTTGAAAATACAATAAACAAACATTATACATCTAAGAGCACAAACGCGTTGTTGTGATCAGCTGGAATAACATCATGGCGGCAGAAAGTAGTTTGGGGACGGTGCGAGAGAGTGAGAAATAGAGAAAGAGTGAGAAAGGGAGAGAGGCGCGGAGTGGAAAATACATTATTCTCAGCACCTGCACGTACTACACTTAATTGATGAAATTAGCTTTTTCGGCTTGCGAAAATCGTCAGATTATATTATTTCCGCGATCCTTACATGATTTTCATTAAAATAAAAAAAAAATCAACCGCGCTCGAATATGTCCAGGTGACGTTTTTTTTTACAACTTTGTCACTCGCTCATTTTCTTATGTCACGCTAAAATCGTCAGAATATTGAAATGTACACTTTTCTGCATGTAATTAACTTACCTTGTCTTAATCTGACGAGCTCGAGTTACTTCAAGGATCGATTTCTTTTTACTAATCTGATCGGCTGCCCTGGACCCACCCCCCTATATTTAAGGTTCATAACAGGTTGATAGTTCATAACAGGGTACAAACTTTCTTCCTTTATAGTATTCTGCCGAGCTTGCGTAAATCCCAAAATCCGCGCTTAGGCTCCCCTACTATTACTAAAATAAGGAAATATAAAAGTTAGCGTACATAATAGTGATGATTGGCTCCAAAACATCAGCCGGTGCAGGAGTGGTGACGGGCGATATCAGCGAGTTACTCTTTTATCTAGAAAGCAGTGTTGGTTGGATGTTTTGAGATATTGAGATCAAACAAGGAGTAAATCACTTTCAGAGATAGCTATGATTACAGACTCAAATTTCATCAAAATCTGACGATTGCGCAGCAATCTCTGACAAACAAAGCGACATACAAATAAAATCTGTGAAATTAAGTTTTTAAATACCAATATCTAAATAAATTTTGTTTTATTATTTCGTATAAAATATGACACCAGAACTAAAAATACTAAGCAATTATACAGTGGTAATAAAGAGACATTGTTTAACATAATAAGGATACCATTTCACCTACACAACTTGCAGTCATTGTTTATTAAAATTGATAAATCAAAAGATTTGGAAGTTTTTATTTCCATTACAGTTGTGTGTTACTTAAGAGAAATGGTGTCACGAAGCTAAATGTTCAATAATATGCATAATATACAGGATATTATGAATTTGCCTCTATACATATAGATTTTGTTATTATTAAACCATTCTAACAGCGGGAGCCAACGATGTAAAAAATATTTAACGTCATCACGCCATATTCTCCTACGCCTAGTCATTGTCTACCAAAACAGTTATTTTTTAAATCAAAAAAGTTCATATTGTGATAATAATGTCATTTAAAATTGCCCATTACATTGCCACATCATCTGTCATGAAAACGTTTTTATACTGATATATATATATATATATATATATATATATATATATATATATATATATATATATATATATATATATATATATATATATACGTTTGTCTATCTAGGCATATGGTTGTTTACCAGCCAAATTATTGATGAAAGGTAGCACACCTAGTGTATATCTACTACACGAACTATCTTAAAACATTTTTATGACCCTTATAGCGTTCTTATTTACTAAATATATAAAATATATTATCAGGAAATGTTCTTCAAGGTCCTGTCAAAATTTTAGGCTTTTGTCTCAAATGCTCTAGGAGATGAAAGCCGAAAAATATTCCTGCTACTGTGAGTTTCTAGTGGCAACAATGGTTTATAGATTAGAGAAAAAAAACTTTTTCTTAATAACAATATTTTTCAACATAGTCCTCTTCAATGCACTTGTACCAACTGTTTTGATGTGTCTTTTTGAATTTCCCAATTTGAGATGCCATATCTCGTTTAGGGGAGGTAGGGGAGCATTGGGCAGTCGGAAGGTTTGGGCACCCCCTCATTTCTCGAAATCAATGGTATTTTTTTTTGTTTTCTACCACAGCACTATAGTTTAATAACTGGCAATACCGCTTAACCAAACGTCAGCCGCCATTTCACTTAGTTGTCAAAGTCATATGCTGTTAACGGGTTCTTGCGTACAGAAGTAAATATTTTGGTTGTGATTTGGAGAAAGATAACAAAGCAATCTGCAAGAAAGTGTAAGTATCTATGTTAACTTCTTCCTTTATGTTTATTAAAGATTAAATTTACCTGCCAATTAGGATTCAACATTTGATAAAAATAATCATATTCAAATTTATTTGAAAAATGATGTTATGGGGAGCATTGGGCACGCACGTAGGAGGGAGGTTTGGGCATGTCCAATGCTTCCTCCGTTATAGTGCATTTTGGTGTCATACTTTTGTAGTTTTATGTTATGCCTATTGTATTGAATGTTTTAATCATTTCTTTTTAGGGCAATGCCGTTTTCATTTAAAAAGAAAAATAAGCTACGTGAAATCCCTAACGATGGTATTTTGCGCGTATTAGAAGAGGTTTCTAAACGAGGGAAAATTAAAACTACTGCGAGTAAATATGATATACCCAGGTTTAACCTTCAAAGATACATAGAGCAGGGTGACGCCGTGAAAGATGTTTCTTCTAAATTTGTCTCAACTCAAATATTCACGAAAGATGAAGAAGAAAAAATTTCAGAATATCTTACAACATCGTTTAAACTAAACCATGGACTGTCGAACGTGAGGGCACGCGAACTGGCCCACGAATACGCCATTGACATTAAAAAAAATACCAGAAAACTGGATAAAGAAGAAACTTGCGTCCAAAGATTGGCTTAGAGGATTTTTTAAAAGACAACCTCAGCTTTATATAATGACACCAGAAGCCACCAGTCTCTCACGGTCCACAAGTTTCAATAAGAAAAACGTCGGAGATTTTTTTGAAAATCTTAAAACTGTATATGAACGGCATCATTTCGGCCCTGAGTCCATTTACAATATAGACGAAACTGGATTATCAATAGTACAACGAACACAGAGGCACTAAGCAACTTGGGCAAGTAACGTCAGCTGAAAGAGGGACGCTTGTAACGATTTGCTGCGGTATAAATGCATTGAGAAACTCAATACCACCCTTTTTCATATTCCCACGGGTCAGTTTCAAAACATTCATGCTACATGATGCCCCTGTTGGATCAGATGGATCTGCACATCCTTCGGGGTGGATGACAGCACCAAACTTTTTAAAATATATGCACAATTTCGCAAAACACACAAAACCAACGCCTCCCTCGCCAGTTCTTTTGCTGCTGGACAATCACGAGAGCCATATTTCAGTACCAGTTCTCGATTGCTGTAAAGAATCGGGCATTGTTTTAATGACTTTCTCACCGCACTGCAGCCATAAACTGCAACCCCTAGACCTGACTGTCTATGGACCACTCAAAAGTTATTATAATACTGCTGTAACGGATTGGATGGTAAGCAATCTTGGCAAAACGGTGACAATTTATGAAATCCCAAAATTAGCAGCCACTTGCATTCAAGCAACAAAATATTCAAAGGGGATTTGAAAAACCTGGCATATGGCCATTCAATTCAAACATTTTCTCAGATGAAGATTTTCTTTGTTCTTCTGTCACTGATCGCTACTTGCCGGATGAGGATAATGTTCCTACAGAACAATCAATTTCAGACCAAGCTTTCACGGAACAGCCTTCAGCGGAAGAAAATCAGAGTCTAGAGGATCGTACAAGTTTAAATGTGGAAATCGCTGGGCTATCTCAACTCGACTCTCCAATTAGAAGTCAGACTAAGGACACTGTCATAGTAACACCTGATTTAGTAAGACCATATCCGAAGGCTGGCCCAAGGAAATTGCGTGGCATGACACGGAAGAAGGGAAAAACTAGGATATTGACGGACACACCCGAGAAAAGACTAAAATGGAAGAAGTAGAAAGACAAAGAAAAAATAAGATCAAAGAGGTCAACAAAAATAGGAAATGCTCTAAAAATACAGGACAGAAAACAATTCCGAAGCTTGCTGAAGAATTTACTTCGAAACGAGAGAGAAAAATAGGAAAATGTGCAGCGATGATGAAATAGAAAATGTTTCTGTTTTTGACGAAGCCCTCGTTGAATCCTCGGAAGAAGATTTTTATGAAGACGATGTCATTGTTCTGGATAGAAATTTTCAGATCAATAACTTTGTGTTAAATGTGACACCAAAAAAACTGTTTATCATAATGTTGGGTTAATCGAAGAAGTTAGTCATTCCATGGCAACTGTCAAATTTATGAGAGCGAGTAAGATACAAAATACATTTATATTTCCTGACATCGAGGACGTAGCCAGCGTCCCCCTGCAGGATATAAAGACAAAATTGCCTACACCAACGACATGGATGAAACGTGGCAGCTTTAAATATAAACTTGACAAGCCTATCTGGGTCATGCCAAATATAAGATAAGTTTAATTAAGTCCAACATCGTGCAGTATTCATTCTTAGTCACTAAGAAAAAATATTTGTATTACAAGTTTTTATAGCAATATTATATGATACTTAAGCATAGTAGTATAGTATAGCAATATGTGGCGTATTAAATACAGTGTCCAAACCTCCCTACAGAGGTGCCCAAACCACCCGACCACCGAGAGGTTTAGGCACTTTGGACATGTGTCAGAAGATCTTTTGTAATTTTGAGACTGATTACAATACCAAAACTTGTCTTTGCAGTAATTACTACCAAATATGTGTGCTAGATATATTTGGAATAAAATTTTGATTTGGATAAAAAAATAACAGTTTTATTACCATCTATGTAAAAAAGTTCCCAATGCTCCCCTACCTCCCATACTTTTCATCATAAAGACTTCTGCAAGAGCTCATTTTAGCGAACATAACGTCAACTTTCTTCCTAACTTCACAGATGTGGGGAAATATCTTTAGCATTTAGTGTGGTTTGGCAAAATAAATTAGTAATTAAAAGTATCTAAAATAAAATAAATTAAACTTCAGCAATCAATATTTTACAACTATTTTATGTTTAATAAATATGTCTTACAAGCATGTTAAATCTGAAACAATGAAGATATAAACGGCGAGTGGTCTAGCCTGAATATAAACTATAAAATGTCTGAGCCATTGTCAAGTGTAAATTTGCATGTTTTGCTAATTTTTATGTAAATACGTGGGATGTATCAAACGCAGCACTTAAATTTTAGAGCCCATAATTTAGTCATACCATGTTCTAAGATTTATCTTAATAGACAAGCCCATAATAAAAGTAAATTTCCATTTTTGGAGTACAAAGGTACCGTAACTGTTATATAGGTTATATTGTATAATGTTTTGAAATATTCACCGTCAAAGTTTCAATCTGCTTTTTTTGAATAAGCACTGAATTTTTCTGATCAACGAGTAAGATTTTTCTACGCGTATTACTTAATTAATAGTGTGGGAAACAGTAACATATTTTGGGGATATCTTTTAGTATCTATGAGAATTTTATTACTTTCTATTATTTTGATAAATAATAAAAAACACACTTATAGGTGATGTGATGTGTAAAACATAAAATGAAAAAGAAGATTTTACATTTTTCAGTACTAATGATGGTTTCTACTTTTACAAAATTATTATTACCCAAAATTCAAACCTACTGCTGCATTTTTTATTAGAGTATGAAACACTATAAAAAGAAAAAGAAATGTCGCCATAATATATTTTAATCAAAATACAAAGCCATCTTAATGAAGTGATCATTCAAATATCGCAAAAATAACACCCTGTTTTATCGCTTTAGATGCCAGCTTGTCAGTAACTAAAATGACTATTTAAGGCCTGTAATTAATTGAATATTTTCGAAAACTCTATTTAAAATGAATAAGTTAAAAACAAATAACGTATAAAAAATATAGGTATCTAAAAAAATTATTATTAATTAGTGGATAATATACTTGTAGTTTGGTGTATAAAACACAATTATATAAGAGAAACTTAGCTCCCAACCAACTGGAAAAACCTTATACTATAAGGACAAACGTACTCTGTTCTAACACAGTTAGGGACAAAGCACTATTTCAGATTGCAAGAATACCAGTAAAGGGTGGAAGCCTTTCCTATAGTAGTGCACCGCCATCTGTAGACCGGTTTCGAACTTGTTAGTTCTCGTCAGTACAGCATAGGTCTACAGATAGCGGTGTACTACCATAGGAAAGGCTTCCACCCTTTCCTGGTATTCTTGGAATCTGAGATAATGCTTTGTCTCTAACTCTGTTAGAACAGAGTACGTTTGTCCTTATAGTATAAGGTTTTTCAGTTGGTTGAGAGCTAAGTTTCTCTTATATAATTGTATTTTATACACCCAACTGCAAATATATTATCCACTTTTGGTTTATATATATACAGATCTCTACCAGATTATATGTTCAGATTGCGTGGAATGTTGGGAGATGGCGCCCCTTGTATTAAATTTCATATTTTGTCTAATATAAGCTGCTTAAAAGATTTACCTTTCCGATGCTCAAGTGCGCTAGCCTATTCTGTACTGACGAGAACTAACAAGTTCAAAACCGGTCTACAGATGGCGGTGCACTACCATAGGAATGGCTTCCACCCTTTCTTGATATTCTTGCAATCTAAGATAGTTCTTTATCTCTAACTGTGTTAGAACAGAGTACGCTTGTTCTTATAGTATAAGGTTTTTTCAGTTGGTTGAGAGCTAAGTTTCTCTTATATAATTGTATTTTATACAACCAACTGCAAGTATATTATCCACTTTTGGTTTATATATACTTATCAACATATTAAACTCAAAAAGTTATTAATTTTTTGGATTAGTCATCAAATAAATACGACGAGAGGCAAAAGATGTAGTTCGCCTTGTACATCAGAAACTAAGAGGGTTATGAAAGTTTGATTCATGGAAATGAAAGTCTGACTCAAAAATACAAATGTAAACCGTTGTATATTTCTAAACACGAAAATCAATAAAATTATTGTAAAAAAAATTAATGGACTTCTAAAAATGCACTAAAAAGCGAAAAATGGCACTTACTATGGCTTAATTATATTTCGTATTAATAGTTATTTGTGGCGTTTAGTAATAGTTAAGCGTCGGTTTCAAAAATTTAAATTTTATATAAATAGTTATTTATTTTTTGTTATTTTTAGCTTTTAAATGCATTTTTGGAATAGAGTTCAATTTTTTTTATCAATATTTGAACTCATTAGGATATTTAAAAATTATTTGAACTAAATACTAAGGGATATGTGTAGTGTATCTAGCAATGCCTCAAATGCCGCATTTTAGCCAAAGTTATTGTATACGACACGATATTGAGTAACAAAAAATTCTCTGATTTTAAAAGATATCCAAATATCAGTTGTTAATGAAATTACACCAAAGAAAAATTTAGTTGATTCTAGTAAAAACACTGTCTTAGATTTTAAGAAATTAATTTTAGATTCATTACCTACGCTTACAAAAACTCCTCAATACCAACTTTGAAAGAACTTGAAACATGTGTATTTTTAGTTAAACATATTTTATTCAGCATATTGAATTTGAAAATACTAATTTAAGATTTGTAATGTAGGTTTCTGAAACCTCGAAACCCTAATTTTGGAAGAATCCGCAAAAAATATTGAATTAATCTGCGTAATCTACGTCTGCAAGAAACCCCAAAATCCATATTGAAATTTTGAAATAAAAAAAATATTTGAAATTCTTAGTCCAGTGGTGTAACTCAGAGTATGTGCGCCCCCCGGAGATTTTTGATGTTCTTTACTGTCCTGCACCCGTCTTGAGCCTTCGTATTATACTTTGGTACTTGAGGACGCCATTGGATTGTCTGTGTCCCCCCCCCTCCGCATTGCGAAGTCTGCAAGGTCGTTATTTACGCCACTGTCTTAGTTTTACCTTAAACTACTTTATGGAAAATCCCCGAACAAATCTAGAGCTGTAAAATTTTTAATTCGCCGTATTCGATCTGCCACAGTGAATTGTTCAAATATGATTTTAAATTCGCACTTTATACCCTAAGTAAACCCTCAATACCAATTTTGGATAAAATCGAAAGTTATAAAATTTTTAGTCTGGCAATTAAATTTTTTTAAAATAATTTAAAATTCGCAACTTTCAGCATCAAATAGCCCTCAGTATTAATTTTGAAGAAAATCGAAAAATGCAAAACTTTTAATCCTCATATTGATTCCGCAATATTGAATCTTTTAAAAATCGTTGTGTACGACCCTGAAAATTCCATCATATCAGTTTGGGAGAAAACCCGACATAATTCATTTTTTAGTCCGCTATATTACACATCTAGAACGATTTTCTAGAGAATTGTTATTAAATGCTAAAATAAAACTACGCACAAATTTTAGTTTATTTCTTGTATTTTGTATGAAAAATGCATTTTTGTGTTAAATTTGGGGCGTTAAACATAAAAATGACAATAAAATAAAAATTTAGTTGCAATTTTCAAGAACAAGTTTTTTTTATTTTATTTTTAACAAAATAATAAAAAATACATACTTTTACACTTGTAGAGTCCTTAAATATCCTATCTTTTTTGCTTTTCTTTTGTGAATTCTTTCTGAAGCATCTCTAACAAGAGTCCAACAGTAGTCGGCAAGCATGGAATCATTCCACTTTCCCTGATACCTTTTCTCCATTGTTGATATATCCTGATGGAAGCGTTCTCCGTGCTCATCACTTACAGCTCCTCAGTTTTCAGGAAAAAAGTCCAGATGTGATTTTAGGAAATGGATCTCTAGAGACATATTACAACCCATTTTTTGATACGATAACAGCATATTTTCTACAAGAATAACGTAATTATCGGCTATTTTATTTCCAAAGAAATTTGGTGACCACAGACGAAAGTCATTCCAAGCATGTTTTTCAAAATCTGATAGAGTGCTGTCAAAATGTTTATTTTTCAGAATGTTTCGAATCTGTGGCTCAACAAAAGTACCTTCTTTAATTTTTGCTTCACTTGTCCTTGGAAATTTCTGACGCAAGTAGTGAAAAGCTGGCCCATCTGTATTCAGTACATTAACATAGTTTTTCATTAGGTCCAATTTGATATGCAGTGGTGGCAACAAAATCTTTTTGGAGTCTACCAATGGCATACGTTGTACATTCTTTTCACCTATCTCTAATGATGTCGAACGGACCAGTCTTTTCTTTTGTAATGAAGTACCCTTGCCCGACTGTCCCATTCGCATAAAAAACAGCAACACTTGAAGTAGCCTAGCTGCAACCCAAGTAAAAGTGCAATCATCTTTAACTTGGATTATTCTTTCATGTAAACTGCATATCCAACAGGAATAGACCGTAAAATATTTTTCACATGCAATATAACTGCTTTTAAACTCGATATTGAACTGTCTATAAACGGTCTTCATTCCTCCGGCTTGAGGTTTATATTAAAAGCCGCCAATAAACAAGTAATGTTACTGCAGAAAACCAAGTTCTTTTTCATGTTAAAAAGTAATGCGAGTTCTTTATGGCGTTTAGGAGAAACACATACTAAAACCATCTTATAATAAGTTCTACTACTGCAATCTTGATCCTAGTAATTCTGCTTTACTTTTTGGAAGTTCTAAAATCACAGCATACGTTAATTATGATTGGATTATTTTGTGCGGTTGGTGGTATAACGTACTGGGTGTGAAATCAGGATCTCCTGATGTTGATGGCATTACTTCTTCTTGACAAATCGTATCTTTATTATCTGATTCGTAAGGGAATATTTCTGGGAGCTCTGGAATAAGAAGTTCATCAGTATGAGATAGAGATTTCATGGCAGGTGGTATATTTGGATAGTTGATTACCGACTTTTTCTTCTTGGATACACCTGTGCCTCGCCCAACACGAGGTATGATGCAGAAAAAGCTCCCTCCAAATCTTTAGGATAGCAAACCGCATAGCTCATTTTTTACTATTTAACAAGTTCCATAACAAAAATACAAACCGTGAATAATAGAACTAAATGTTTGGAAAACTATAAAACAATACACTTACACTTATCAAAATTTTGAAAAAATACCTAGAAACACCAAAAAATTGCGAAAATACTCGAATTAATGTATCTTAAAGAACTATAAAATGAAGTGACATTTGTCACATATTGTCACCAACCTATGACTGATTTTCATACATATTATTTATTACAAAATATAAAACTAAACGATTACCAATTCATTATAGAAAACATGCATTATTAATGTAAATTTAGCAAATATTCTTAAACGGACTAGAACCTGTATTATTAGTTCTAAATAGTACATCTTCCTCCCTCTCTTCAAATCCAAACTGCCATAGCACTCATACCCTGGCCAAAATTAAGAGAGAAAAAGCGAGTTCGCTTTCTGCTTATATTAGTTTTACTGTGGTTGTGTTCTGTTAGCTACGTGATCAAACACCAATCCTTCAAATATCTTTCCTAACGAAATTAATAAAATAGCAAATATTACCAAGTATACCCTTTTAAGAGCATTCTCTTTTTATGGCAGGTTAATCACAGTGGTAGATATTTTTCAGATAAATGATAGTCAGCTTAACCGTTACTTGACACCATGACACTTTAATCTTGAATCTCGATCGTATCTTATAGTTAATACGATCATCGTGATATTCCGACAGCAGATCTTCTAACATTTTTCTTTTCGTTCATATTATAGGTCGCATGTTCTGTGGTTTGTTATTATTAATACTGTTATCACGACGACTAAATTTTAGATTGAATGATCTATAATTTAAAGGGAACAAGCTTAAGGATTTGAATAAGATCCGGCAAATTTCTAATTTAAAATAATATAGTTTCCATGCAAGATTTGGTTTCTTCCACAGTCATAAATTATGTTCTCAATATTCTCAGTTAAGCAAATTGGAAAATTATTTCCTATCTAAAGTTCTGATGTGATCAAATTGATGTTATCATGTTCACGACTCGGTATCGCCAAAACTAATTATTTTTTTGAGAAACACATCTTTATATCAGCGGTGCCCAACTTTATTCTTCTTGGGGATCCCTTCTAATAAGCGAAATATATTGGCGAACCCCCTCTGTAGTCATTAGGTAGGTAAATGAAACAGTAAAATTGGGCTATTAAGATTTATTTTCCGTATTAAATAACAGTTCATAACGAAAAACTAAAACATTTACAGACAAACATTATTAAAACGAAAGCGATAGCTTAACCGACAAAAAAGAGTTAATACAAAATGAATACAATAATAAAGAACTTGAAAAATATCCTCACTGGTATATTTGTGCCTGTTTGGTGAAACAAAGAAATTCAAAATTTGGGTCGACGTCTGAAAGTTTGAGTCTTAGAGAAGGTTCTGCATTAACCCTGTTTCTGTACTTATCTTTTAGGTAATATACAAGTCAAAATAAGATTTGGGAAAAAAATAATTCGTTACAGCAAATAGCCGAATATTGTCGGTAATCTCATAACTAATGAAGGAAAAAGAATCCAAACCATGGACGACCCACAAGGGTGAAATGGGGGTGATTTTTAGAACTTAATATGATTTTTACAATTTTCGGCTAAGCTACGCATCAAATTTAATATAAAAGTTGTAGGTAATGAAAAGTTTTATAATTTTTGTAGAAGCCATTTTTACCCAAACCTCAAAATTTTCCAAAAAAAAAAACGTAAAAAATTACTCCATTTTTGTAGATTTGATAATCTTACTATATTTACTTTTAATTTTAATCGTTAATAACTTTTAAATTGTTTGTTTAGATTGTTCATAGTCTATTATTAAACAAAACTAAAGAATTTTAGCAAAAATAAAAAATTTACTTTTATCATATATTAATCAATTTTAATTGTTTAATATCGAATAATGTTCAGTTTAAAATTCAAATTGTTTATGTAAAAATAGTTGGAGATGCGAAAGAAGTATTGGAGCGGATTTAGGACTGAACAGAGGGATGCAGAATGACAAGACCATAATTGCATGTCGCAATAAACTTGCTTATTATTGCCAGTCCTTTTCTTACAAAACACGCACTAAGAAAACTAATTAATTTAATAACTAATAATTATTATTGGTGATAACATCATTTTAAAAATAATAAGAAAATTAATTATTTTAATAAAATACTAATTATTTACATTTAATAAACATACAATTGTCCCACATTATGCAAAATTTTTTTATAATCGTCAAGTCTAACTCTCTTTGCACAAATAATTTGATTCTTTTATATCTGATTCCACACAACTAACAGGTTCTCCAAGAAATTCGGTTATATCATCAACTGCTTCAACATTACTGGGCTCCATTTCTTCTGAGTCAATATAGTTAATTGACATTCTTTGAGCTTCTGCATTTGTACAATTTTCTAAATTGTAACCACTTGAACATAAATTGGTATATTTTAGACCATGTTTCCTAGAGTTACTTGTAGCAGAACAACTTTTTTCTTAACTGCAACAATTGTTTTAAGGCGACTATCGGGTATCAACTGATCTTCAGTGATATTCGGCTGCATGATTCCTTCTATTGATTTTTTCCAGTGCCAATACGTAGCGATAATTTCACTTCCAACGCATGTTTGAAGTTGATAATATGCCGTAAAACAATGTTGTTTTGCTGCTCCTGATATTGGTGGTAATTTGTCCAATTTAAAAGTTGATTTAATCGTGACTGCGGGTACATGTGAAACCACAAATGATGAAACGCTACATCTTTTTTACTCTCAATGCATGCTATTAATTTCTAGTTACTTCAGCTATCAACTCCTCGCCTGCATCTATTTTGCGAACGATGTCAGACAGCCAAATCATTATTTTTCAGGAGTGTTTTTATTGTCGTTACTCTGCCTGCAAAACCTGAAGTAGTGTTACAGCCAGGAAAACAATGCAGAAAAACCAAATATTTTTGTTGTGATGGATCTTTGAAGCAATCAGAAGTGTAGTAAGAATCGCGAAGGTTACTCGTAGATGATTTGTGTAATAATATTTCCGAATTTTTATCATTTAATTCATTTAAAAGCATAAGCACACCAATGTCCTATCCAACAATTATCACAGTTTTATCATCTGTGGCGACTTCAATTACTGTAATTATTTTCATGCTATCATCTGTTGCCGGTGAATCCTGCTGTTTCAAATTGTGTGAATATTTGTATTAATTTGTTTTTATCACTTTCGATAAATAAAAAATTTTTTTCTTATAAATATGGTATATTTCTCCACTGCACTGCTCCTTTAAACTAAAAATAATCTGAACGGTATCGCAGCTGCTCGCACGATGCTCCGAAACGAACTGAAACCCTTCTACTAGTAAAAGCCAATCCGTTCCCCTCCTTTGCTTAGCATGCAAGGGCCTTTTATTGCTCCATTTTCATTCTATTTGAATATGATCCAAAACTTTCTAGAATATTAAAAAATTCTAGAATATTGACATTACTTTCGAAACTTTCAATTTTGAATATTGGAGTCAAGTAATTAAGGAGGTGCCTCTCAGCGGGGAAGGAGTAACAGCTGCAAGAGCCAGGGTTGCTAGTATTAAGTTGAAATATTTAAATTAACACTTCTAAGTCGAACCTTTATTATTATGGAATAAATATCGGATTTGAAAATTGACAAAGAAACAATTTCAAGTTCCTGCCAAACTAAACTATTTTTTTTTTTGCTTATTTGATAATTTAAACATTGTGAATCTAGGACTTGTAAAGAGAGATCATTTAACTTGGAGAAAATGTCAGCAGAGGATGCTGCACCTAGATTCATAAAAGGATCAGTGGAATTAATGGTCAAGAAAAAATGATTGAATTTCAGATTTCAATTCAAAAAAGAGGGTCGATATCCTTGCAACGAGAAAACCTTCTAACTTCTATATGAAGTAGTAAAGAAACGTGGAGGCTTCCAAAGTCCTCACGAAGCGCATGGAATAGACGAGAGTTTGTAGCACTTTATTTAAAAAAAAAAATTAAATTTTTATAGCGTTATTTAAAGTACTGGATAACTCTACAGAAATGCAGTTACTGCTTTTCTATGAATACGGCAATGAATCCATTCAATATTCTCGTTGATCTTCTTCGCGCGCACTACAAGACCAGAAGATGTTCCGGTCATTGATTTTGCACCATCAGTACACAGAGCAAAACAA
This sequence comes from Diaprepes abbreviatus, assembly GCA_034092305.1. NCBI lineage: Eukaryota > Metazoa > Arthropoda > Insecta > Coleoptera > Curculionidae > Diaprepes > Diaprepes abbreviatus. Next base: position 194,141 of record JASJET010000095.1, read on the forward strand.
AAAGATTAATTTATTTAATTTGTTCCAAAATAGTCATCGATTATATCAAAAATTGCTGCACCTGTCATATAGGTTTTCAGTGGTTTTGCAAGCAAGCAATCTTCTTTAATGGAATTCTTAGAAATATATCTAAAATAGACAAGAAATACTTCAAAGTTTGCTACATCGGTTAAGCTGAATAGGTAAATAATTCAATTTTATTCTTTGTAAAAGATCACTTTCCACATCATTTGCCAAATCATTAATTCTCCGCGACACTGTGTTGTTTGATAAAGCAACAAGGTCAATTTGCCGCCTTTTCTCCAAGCATACACTTCGTGATGTCTTTAGCACAAGGTCTAATCAAATTTTCTGCCACTATATGTGCTTGTCCAGATCTTGCAATTCAGTAACTAACTCGAACTGTTGCCTCGAGAGCCATTTTACTATCTTCACTTAAATCTGTTAGAATAGAAGAAATACTAGATTTCTTATTACTTGCCAATTTCGTTTTAAAATACTCAACAGGTTGGATGTCTTATTTGAAAGTGTCTACGAAGAAGAGATGATTTTAAACTGCTGTTGGCCAGTGTGACGCTAATTGACTACAACTGCCACCATGTGTTGGTCCCAAATCTGGAACTGAACTAAAAGGGGCAATTGATTGCTGTTCCAGCTTTTCGTCAGACTACCCGTTTTTAACCAAAGATCCATGATACATTTACGGAGCGATAATTATTTATCTTCACGTTCGACGTCCACACGTGCGATTTATAAAGCTTGGATATTTGTTGTAATTTATTTAAACAAGAAGAAATCACTAAACACTACCAATATTTATGTACGCACTAAGCACTAAGTATTAACACATTTGTCTTGTTGAAATCGCTCAAGGTTTGATTCTACTCTTACTTATATTTCACATAGCATGAAAGCTTCCACACGTCGCATGAAAGCTTTCCGGTACAAGTTTCATGTAAGTATCCTAAGTAAACTTCCAAGAACTTTCCAGAAAGCGTATGAATACATTTTTAAAGGAGTTTTGTGAAACTTGTTGCAAGTTCCTGGGAGATAACCTCCAATCTTTAAAGAAAAAAGTTACAATCAATCAAATAAGCAAACTTTTAAATTTAGTGTAACTTTGCAGTAAGATTTCAAGGAAAGTGTTCCAAATCGATTCTTTCAAGAAAGCTTTCTGTAATCATTCTATCACTTTTTTAGAATCTTGACGGATACTTTGCTGCAAACTCAAATAGAAGCTTCCATTGAGAATTCGTGAAATTATCGTGTAACCTTTTATATAATATATCTTTCTTGAAAGTGTTATTGAGTGATCCATCGAGATGTCACTGTGTTTTGTTTATTTCTTTTAATTTTAGAATCTGTTTATAGTGCACAGTTACTATTTTATGGTTTGTACCGGCGGGATGAGTCCCATGCTAGGAAAAAACAGTGACATAAAATCGCTATATCCAAGCATACCACTGGATGAGACTTTGGACAAAATCGCCATGAACGAAGATTTTCCAGCCTAAACTATTGAACTTGCAAAACACTGTCTAAAGAACCTCATGTTCAATAACCAAATATACAAACAAACATATGGCGCACCTATGGGGTCCTCACTTTCACCAGTTATAGCCAACCTTTTCATGATATATTTCGAACAAGAGGCACTGCAAAAAGCACTCTTAAAGCCGAAATTTTGGAAACGCTATATGGATGATATTTTTATAATATACCCACATGGAAAAAAACACCTGAACGATTTCCTCATATACCTGAATAATATCCACCATAGAATCCAATTCACGCTAGAAATCGAGCAAGAAAAGAAACTTCCTTTTTTGGACCTGTTATTAACTAAAAAACCCAACAACACCCTAGGTTATAGCGTATATCGAAAACCCACACATACTGACCGATATCACAATGCAAAGTCACATCATCATCCCTCTCAAAAGCAGGCAGTAGTCAACACACTAATATCAAGATCTCTCCGACTAACAGAACTCGACACAAAACAAGACGAAATAAGACACATTTCAATAGCTCTAGAATGGAGTTGTTTCTCACAATCAGGCATAAAGAAAGCCATAAAAAGACAAGAGAAAACTACAACAAAAACCAGAGACCAATATCAAACAAGAAACAAAGCCGTAATCCCATACATAAAAGGAATAACGGACAGAATCGGAAGAATCTTAAGAAAACACGATATACAGCCCATATTTAAACCACAAAAAACAATAGCCAGCATCCTAGGAAATCCCAAAGATAAGATCAACCTTGAAAATCATGGCGTTTACGACATTTTATATGCAGATTATCAGCAAACATATATAAGACAAACAAACAGGCGCATATCAGCAAGAATTCAAGAACACAAAAATAGCCTCAAAAACAAACAAACAACCTCAGCTCTATTTTAACATCACCAAACTACCAGACACACCATCGACTTTGAAAAAGCAAAAGAAATAGCACCAGTACAGAACTACAAGATACGCGTCATAAGAGAGGCCCTAGAAATCGAAAAAGCGGGACAGCTGAATAAACGAGACGATGCTATACATATTCCAACAATATGAAAAACATTAATAAAAAAAACAAGAAACTAAACAACAAAGATCAACTAATACACAAGAGACCAGCATACAAGAATCAAATACATCGCACTCGTCAGAGGGGAGAAGCCTGCGAAGCGGCTCGTCCAATCAAAAAGCGAGCCAGCTAAACAAAACTCGACATTCATCAGAGGCCACAAATGAGATTTTGGCGAAACGTCGTGAAAACGATTTTTTGAACGAACGGATTGAAATCCGGAAAAACCAAATATATATATATATATATATATATATATATATATATATATATATATATATATATATATATATATATATATATATATATATATATATATATATATACCAATGAAAACTATCTGTAAGCTTACAAGGAACTTACGTTTGGCTTTCCTGAAAGGATATCATAAGCTTAGACAGAACCTTTTCCATAATATTTGTCAAAGTTATTATGTAACTACTGGAACCTGCAAGATTCCAGAATGCTTTCGAGTAAGGTAATAAATACCAAATAGAAACTTTCAGAACCTTACCTTAGTCTTGTCTTACGCATACAAAGAGCTTTAAGTATGCTTTCCTGGAAGGTAATCGTACGTTTAGAGGTAATCTCTCCATTAGTATTTGTCACGAACATTAAGTAATTACTGGAAGAACCCACGAAAGCTTTCAAAAATATTGGTTGAAAGATTATAGGAAGCTTTCGTATAAGGTTATATATACCAAGTAGAAACTGACGTGAATCTTGAATTAAGCCTACAAAATATCCTACGTTATGCTTTCCCGAGAGGTAATACTAAACTTAGACGTTAATATTTGATGCAGACATTTGATAATTAGCTCAAGTTTCCACGAAAGCTTTTTGTAAGGTTTCAAATTTTCTCGAAAGCTTGCTGAAAGTCTACTGCAATATTTCATGCTATGTGAGATGTGATTGCGGCATTTTTATATAGGCAGACGTTATTTTTGTTCTTTCGTGCGCATTTGGGAAAAGTCTTGGTTCGCCAAAGTAGAAGTTGCCGGCTTGTTCGAGATTGTACTCGCATCACCAGCAGAGTAGCGACTCTTCGCGTTACAGAATGCTGCCTGTTGCGATGTTTAATTTAAAATTCTGCCAGTACAATTCTTTTTCACGAACCCCCTTTATGAAGCTTACGAACTCCTGGGGTTTCGCTAACCACCGCTTGGAAAACGCTCGTTTATGTAATTAAAACATATTTGTTGCTTATACTTAGATATTATTTTAAGCATATCATGATCACAAAATAGATCTCTGTATTCAGACCAAAAAATTTGAGTCATATTCAATACTATTCATCTATTTAATATTTATGTCAACATGTATTCGAAACATGCCGCGTGAATGGTATCAATTATAGTATAAATAACACGTTACACAATATTACGCCCCATCATTACAAAAACGATGGGATTATTGTTATTCAGCTTGTTTATTAGAATAGCGTTACTGAGCATCGCTCTCTGTAATTCTTATGCGTTTTGCATTGCTAAAGTGTTTTTAATAAATGATCAATGAGATAATTATCTGTTCCTAGAAAAAGATATGACTAAGCATACATAAGCAATCAAAATAGGAATATTGTCAAATGACAAAAATATTACAGAAGAAAGAGCACCAGAAAAACTTTTTCTCCAAAAATGAAACAAATCTCTTTGATAATTTTATTTTTTAGTATAATATCCCTTTACTTGCATGAAAAGAGACGTTTTAGTTCAGTGTGGCTACAGAATTTCCGGAGATTTTGTGTAAAAATTTATTATAGGAATTTGAATATTTTAAGACTTAAAAGGGTCTAGAAAAAGATAAAAACATAGAAAGATACAGCTCTGTTTTTTTTTATAAACAATGTTCAAAGTTGGAACATTCAGTTTTTTCCCCGAAAAATTTTTCGATTACATTTTGGAGAAAAATTGTTTGGACAAAAGTTATAGATACTAAAAAGACTTTTAATTTTATTTTTTAAACGTCAAAATCGATAAAAAAAATTTACCGAGATAATGGCAAAAACCCTCTTTTTGCACTTTTTTTTTTATAAATGTTAATAACTTTTGCAGATTCTGGATGATAGACCCATAATGGGCCTTTATAATTGTGCGAAAGTTGGGCCAAATCGGTTTAATAGTTTATCAATAATGTCAATTGTTTATCCCAAACATCTAAAGTTTAATCAATTGTTGCACAGAAGATAATACTTCAATAAATATTTTAAAAAGTAAAGTCGATTTTTGAAAAGTTAAACTACTAGGAAAGTTGAAAAATGAATCCATTTATACTAAAATTCTTGTTAAAAAAGTCGTTTGAAAAAATGATGTATCTTTCTTCATAAACAATCAAAATAACTTTGTCAATTTTTAGAATACACTGTTGTGAGCACTTGGACTGAAAATTTGGTAGAAAAACCTACATTCTGAAAAAAAAAATGAACCCTGTACGACCAATAGGGGCTAAGATAAAGTTTTTTCTTTTAAAAATTATATCTCTTTTGTTTATAAACATTAAGAGTTGAAATTTTGACAGGTTTAAAACGAGGAGCTACATTTTGTTCTACAGTCGATAAGAGTACTATTTATGCATTGTGCATAAAGATATAGCCTTTCAAAATGAGAATATTTACGTAAGTGCACTGTGGCAGAAGGAGGGGGGGGGGGCAATTCGGAAGTCAGTTTCCGGGCGGCTCGATTCGGAGATTGAAAGTTCAAATGGCGCGCGCTGAAAAATTTTTCAATATTTCGGGCTTCAAGCAACATTGAACTTTTATTTTTTGTAAAACTGCAGTAGCTCGACAAAATATTAACAACTGGCTAATTTTTATAAATTTGAAAAGTCGGTAAAATCCGGAAAATTGATAGGTTGTTGAATATTGTGCAATAAATCTTTACTTCCACTTAAATTTTATTATAATTCTTACAAATTAAATGCTTTTGAATAATATAGCCAATTATTAACAAAATAAAATATTTTCGAGTTAGAATTAAAAAGTTATTGATCCTAGATATGAACATCCTTTGAAACATTATCTGAAATAAAAATTTTAAACAATTTTCTTCTGCTTTGAGATACTCTAATTATAAGTCGAACATTATTTTAATATGATAACTTTTAAATTGTAATAAATATATTTTTAAAGAGCAGAAGAAAGTTTATTATTTTTATTTGACTTTATATATATATATATATATATATATATATATATATATATATATATATATATATATATATATATATATATATGAAGTCAAATGCGAACAGTAAATGCAAACTTCTCTCCATCATATCCTTTCTGTGTTAGAGGTTGTACAGTTAGAATAAATTGCTATAGAACGCAATTTATCCTATTCCACCACCATCGAGATGATGACCTACCTGTACCACCATACCGAGAAGAAAGTCAAAACTTACCCTCCCTGCCACTGTTCACATTTGACTTCATTCATGTACGGAGCTGCATATAGCTGTACGTTTGCTGAATGTGATTTCAGCACTACAACGGCATAATGTGGATATATCCACTGCTATTGCATCTCACACAGAGGAATCCGTGAAAGCCGCATAAACATATATACGCCATCCGGCGGGAGGTCGGCGAAGCCGCGTTCAGTATTTGCATGCTTCTTTCCGATCTGTCTTTTGCACAGCCAGGTGCATGTCGGTACCCTGATGAGTCTAGTGAGAGACGAAACATGTACCTCTGCCGGATCACTGTGGCGGGAAGGGTAAGTTTTGACTTTCTTCTCGGTATGGTGGTACAGGTAGGCCATCATGTCGATGGTGGTGGAGTAGAATAAATTGCGTTCTATAACAATTTATTCTAACTGTGCAACCTCGAACACAGAAAGGATATGATGGAGAGAAGTTTGCATTTACTGTTCGCATTTGACTTCATTCATGTACGGAGCTGCATATAGTTGTACGTTTACTGAATGTGATTACAGCACTACAACGGCATAATGTAGATATATCCACGGCTATTGCATCTCACACGGAGGAATCCGTGAAAGCCGCATAAACATATATATATATATATATATATATATATATATATATATATATATATATATATATATAACAACCTTAATGGGGAGCCATAAAAATTTGGAAAATTTTTATGGCTCCCCAAAAGATTTGCTAGATCCGCCCTTCAATATTACTCTACCGTATTTCTCAAAATTTCTTTTTTTATTTTGTAAGTATTTGATTGAGGAACTCGAAATTTATTCATTGTAATAAGAGTTATTTAAATTCAAAAACGATTTCTAGGATTTTTGCGTAAATAATAAGAATATCTGTATAATTAATGTATCGTACTTTAGATATCAATTTTTTGAAAACGATACTTTCCGATATCGATACAATTTCTAATCATTTATATCGATACCAAATGTCCATACTTTTAAAAGTATCACATCCCTACTGAGCCCTCTAGCTATCAGACGACGCGGTCCTATTAACCTCCATGGCGAGTAAACTTGGTTTAGGATTTAGATCTCATTAGTGAATCATTTCGAAAAAACTTAAGGGACTTAAAAAAAACATTTGCAAGGAATAAAGCGGTTCTTATCCATTTTTAATTTTTTTTGTTACGTATTTCAATATTGTATTTGCCAATATTTATATTAAACAATGACGAATGGTTCACTAAAGCATTGTTTAATAATATAGAAATGATATGATGAAATTTTAAATATCATTGCAAATAAGTTTTTTTATATTTTAACAATATTTTAAAGCTTTAAATGTAAAAAAAAGGAAAATAAAAGATCCTCAGTAGAGTATCCAAAAACCAAAAAGCTTAATGAGGCGTCTTCGCATTAATTGAACTAAGCCTAAAAAAATACATCATCTCATGCAATCAGCAAGAGAATCATTAAAATGAAGAGGATCATATGAGAATATAAATTTTCAATTCTAAGAAATAGTATACATGATGAATCTCTCAGTAGCTCTAAGGATAAAACAGTGGAATAGGACAAAGAATATATATACGAGTAAAAGTAGGTCGATACAGTAAACAAGTTACAGATGATAAAGGCAACAGGTTGATAGATGTATTTGACCAATTTTAAAGAGATTTATTTAACATCTTAATACACACAAATACACATGAATTTGAGAACCACCGTATACTACAGTACTCTACGATGAAAAGAGAAATTATATTTCCACCTAAACAAGGTAAAACAAATCAACAAAAAATAGAAGAATATACAGAATCAGAAATATTAAAGAGAAACAATTTAAATAATTTAGAATAAGAAAACGTCAAAGGACTCTACTTCAACAGCCATTTGGATAAAAAATTGAATAATACATTGCCATAAAATAACACTACAAACAGTTAATTATCCACGCAGTGGAGAGTAGTCTACTTTGTCCTATTTTTGTAATTCAGTTTGAAGATAACTCTGTGAGTTGAAAATACTGTCACTGTTTCTTAATAAAATTTATTGATATAAAACTTAGTAGTTCCTTTCGAAATATTTCCCTACTGCTGTGTTTGCTTGCTCGGAAGCATTAAGGGTAGAGAAAAACAAATTTCTATTATGATTGAAGAAGAACGAGAAACTAATGTCCATTCTTTTCAACTTTGAATGATAAAAACGATATTATTTAAATATGTACAATTTGAATATATGTCATAAAATTAATATTACTCCATCAGGACATGTGAGGCTTTACTCACGTATTTTAAAAAAGTACCGAGGAAAGTTATAAATAACTTTATATATTTTTAGCAATTTTAGTCTTGTAAAAACTATAATTTTAATTAATTTGTGTTCGTGTAATAATCTATTTTATTTGTACACTTTTTCAAGTTAGATGAGGAACTTCACCTTTTGTAAATTTTTTCGCTGTTAAAACAAAGACAATATATTATTACTATTACTATTACTGTTTCCACATTTTTGAACTTGTTTAATTTTTAAACTTTTAAAAATACACAACATGTCACAAAACAGAAATAACTCTCCTTCCAATTCTAAAATTAAAAAAAAAATAAACAATTGCAGGACGGCAACTTGAATGAATTCTGAAACAAAAAGGCAAGTTTTCATAATCTTAAATTTAGAATTTAGAAAGTGAAAGAAAAATTTCAAATTTAAAAAACACTCCTATAAAGATTCTTTTTTTAAAAAAAAATTCTTAAATAAATAAAAAAGGAAAATTACATCTTAAAACTATGGAAGAAAAATGTGGTATCGACAGTTTAATATTTTACTTATTATAAAAATTTTATACTTCATTGTTAAATAATGAAAATACAGCAATGACTGTATGCTATTTTTAAATTAGGAACAATGTAATATTATTTTCTTTCTGGTAATAAATCAGCCGTAAAAAATCCGAAAGTTTTCGGTTTTGAACAACAACAAATGGTAAAGAAAAAAAGGCAAATATTTTTAGTTTAAGGTACTTTCCACAACTCGCGATAAAATGTAAACAAATCGGCCGCCTAGTCAGTGTCTTTCAAAAAAAGGTAAACGAGGACATCCAGTGGATCAGGTATTCAATTTTTGTGGCAAAATAAAGTATATATATATATATATATATATATATATATATATATATATATATATATATATACATATATATATATATATATATATATATATATATATATATATATACATATATATATATATATATATATATATACATATATATATATATATATATATATATATATATATATATATATATATATATATGTTTATGCGGCTTTCACGGATTCCTCCGTGTGAGATGCAATAGCAGTGGATATATCCACATTATGCCGTTGTAGTGCTGAAATCACATTCAGCAAACATACAACTATATGCAGCTCCGTGTATCAATGAAGCAAAATGCGAACAGTAAATGCAAACCTCTCTCCATCCTATCCTTTCTGTGTTAGAGGTTGCACAGTTAGAATAAATTGTAATAAAATGCAATTCATCCTATTCCACCACCATCGAGATGATGGCCTACCTGTACCACCATACCGAGAAGAAAGTCATTTCGCATTTTGCTTCATTGATACACGGAGCTGCATATATTTGTATGTTTGCTGAATGTGCTTTCAGCACTACAACGGCATAATGTGGATATATCCACTGCTATTGCATCTCACACGGAGGAATCCGTGAAAGCCGCATAAACATATATACGCCATCCGGCGGGAGGTCGGCGAAGCCGCGTTTCAGTATTTGCATGCTTCCTTCCGATCTGTCCTTTGCACAGCCAGGTGCATGTCGGTACCCTGATGAGTCTAGTAGAGACGAAACATGTACCTCCGCCGTATCACTGGGCGGGGAGGATAAGTTTTTAACTTTCTTCTCGGTATGGTGGTACAGGTAGGCCATCATCTCGATGGTGGTGGAATAGGATGAATTGCATTTTATTACAATTTATTCTAACTGTGCAACCTCTAACACAGAAAGGATAGGATGGAGAGAGGTTTGCATTTACTCTTCGCATTTTGCTTCATATATATATATATATATATATAGATATATATATATATATATATATATTGAAAATGATTCGAACAATTTTTTTGCTGACATAGGTGTCACAAAATATACCAAAACTAGAAAAATTTAAAGTTAAATCTACTATTTAAAATTAATTTTATGTGAAGCTAATCTTGCATATTAGTAGTTCAAAAAATAATTAATCGAAAAATCCGGACAATATTTCTGTCGAACTTATTAAAAAATCATATATTTATATTTTAAAGCATTTGCTATTTATTATGAATTTAAATATCTCCATGAACAAAATACCTCTAGAATAGAAAAAGGCTGCAGTTACGCTGGTATTTAAAAAAGGTGACTCGATTAGTAATTTTACAGAACTTTTTGAAAAATGTCTCAGACAAGAGCTTGTAGATTTCTTGGATAAAAAAACGTTAACCTTTGATGATGCTCTGTTCTATTTAACAAACGAAATTTTGCATAAAGTAAAATTAAATAAATGGCTGGGAATATTTTTGGACTTTGCCAATGCATTAGATACAGTATGCTAAAAATGACTTCCAGGAATACCGGAAAATGTTGTTGTGAGGAGTGGCCCTCTGGAACTTTTCGCGAACTACCTTTTCGGCAGGAAACAAAGATTAAAGTTATAGATAATGATGGTGATTCCCTGCAAATGACTACAGGTGTGCCACAGGGAACTCTACCGCATCAAAGTTTTAAATTTGAAATATAATTCTATGATCCGTTTATTGTTTTAGTATCCACTGTTTGTGCTTCGAAACCCCTATACCTGAAAATAAAGGAAAGGAAAAGTCAGAAACATCGTCACACAAAAAAAAAAATATAACTCTGGACTTAACTTAAACACTTCAACGCACAAGGGGGCGTATTTGTTAATAAGAAACAGAAAACTACAACCACTCAAAAAAATAAATCTAAATGCAGGTATCATCTCACGCTCCCAATCCCTACTAGTTATGCTATAAAACTTTCATATTCATCCCTTGCTCCAACACGAAAACAAAATTAGGTAGAAGCAAGAAACATAGACACTTAAAAAAACCCTGAACCCGATTTCATACAACATACCACTCCCACACAGTAAAAGACCCAACTAATTTTCAGTAGCATTCCATCAATCAAACATTAGATGGCGCTATTTGTGAAACTCACCAAACTTTCCATATTCCTCAAATACTTTACATGAAAAGGGGTCAGATCAAGTAATCTACCTTACAACATCTAGAATGAAGAAAGCAGAGCCACAAACAATCAGAACACACCAATATTTTCAGAAATTAAATTAAGGAACTTAAAATGCGTGTTTTTGGTAGCACCAAATTATTTTTTGGTTGCTATTTCAGAAAAAGTCAGGAGAAAATATATAATTTTAATTAAAAAAATCTTAATACAAAGTTAATATCTACCTAGTCATTATATAAAGAACTGACTGTGGATTTCCTAGTGATCTTTAACAGTAATAACTTTTTTTCTATTTACGTAGCTGTTGCTTTAAAAATATTTACAAACGAATGACTGAAAACTCAAATGTAAAAATCAATAGGCGATTATAATTTTCCCCATCTTACGACATCTTTTCAAAACATTGAGTCATTTGAGAGTCACAACTTCGACGATTCTACTCAATATTTAAATCTTCTTAAGAATCACCATCTTGGTTCTATTTTTGTCTCAAATAATGAATGCAAGTTGACACTGTTTCATTGTATTGTTTTCACAATTTACGGCTAATAAACACACATCTTTTTTTCTAATTGTCGAAACATTATTATTACTGAAAGTACTGCGCCACTGTCAGCACCTGATGGACATCATCTGCCGCTGGATATAACCCCTAAAATTGACAGTGGCAGAATCAACCGCGGAATCGTATCATAAGAACTTCTTTAATGCAGATTATTACTTAATCAATGACTATTTTGAGGAAATCGACTGGAATTTTTTGGGATCAGCTGAATTGTGTGTCGATACTAAGATGGAAATTTTCTACTCTATCATATATTCTACTATCGACTTTTAACCTTTACATGCCTAAAAATTTACTAGCAACCTGAAATTTCCTGCATACTGTTCGCAGAAGACACTCGAATTGATTAAGGATAAGAATAGGGTCTTTAGTAAACTGAGAAAAAGTGATATTTTTCAAACCACAAACAAAAATTAGAGACCGTTTAAATATTTAAAGGCGCGAGCTAAAATCTCTATTAATAATGACTATCAAGCCTTTATTACGTCCTCGCAATGTAGCATTAGGCAAAATGTGAAATCCAAAACACATGAGCTACTTAAATTAAATTTATCGGGCCCATAGGAGATTGCTGATGTCTTCGCTGGATTTTTCTAGTCCATATATGTGGTGGATAATGGTGATTTTCGGAGTGCGAACTATACACATCACTTGCCTTTGAACAACATAAATATGAGCACTGTGCTGGTGGACAGCGATATTGTATTCAAAAAGCTCTTAGATATTGGTCTGAGTGCTGGCCCTGATGGGATTCCTCCAGTATTCGTGAGGAACTATTGTGTGACACTGGGTGCACCACTGACTGCAAAATACAAATATTCTCTCGATTCAGGAATCTTTCCTTCGGTATAGAAGTCCGCTTTTGCAACACCTCTGTTCAAAGGTGGAAATCGTTCGGAAATACTTAACTACCTCCTTATATATCTGGCTTGTCGTGCTTGGGTAAGGTCTTGGAGTCACTGGTTACAAATGATATTTTTTTCGCGTTCCGTGGAGTCATTTTGGAACATTAATACGGATTTCAGTCTGGTAAATAATGTCAGACTATTTTAACAATTTATTCTAACTTTCTGAGTGCCGCCCTTGATCTTTTATTGCGGGTCGACTCGATTTCCTTTGACTTCAGAAAGGCATTAACAAATTACAGCAATATAGATTCGGACCACCGTTAATTTTCTAAAATGTCAGCCATCTAACTGGTCGAACGCAAGTGGTCAAGTTCTACGGTAGATTATCGCGAGAAATAAGGGTGTAGTCTGGGATTCCGCAGGGGTCTCATCTGGGTCCAGTTCTGTTCTAACTTTTCATCAATGACCTTACCTACATTTTCTAGGAGGGTCCTACCTTTTCTTTGATTTTCTGCCTAGTGGCGTGTCTCGGGTATTGCTCTAAATTGCAGAATGAAATCTCCAAATTGATTTCCTGGTGCAGAGACAATAAAATATTTTTCAATATATCGGAATGCAAGATAATTTTCTTTACTAGGAAGAGAAAATCCATCCTTTCAGCTTATCGAATTGGTGACACTGAGCTCACTAGAGTAACTCTTATTAACGATTTGCGAGTCATATTTGACAGTGAGTTGCGTTTTACTGCACACATCGACAGCATGATCGCAGAACTTTTAAGATGTGTGGATTTTTCAGAAGGCAATGTCATGATTATAATGACATTGAAACTATTTAGGTTGTTTATTTTGGCCTAATTAAAAGTAACTTAGGATACTGTTGCATAATCTGATCAACTCTATACAGAGTCCACGCTATACGGATTGAGCGACTGCAAAGGAAATTTGTTAATTTCTTGCTCTATAAATTAAGAATCTATCGAACACAGCTGAAGTACCACCAGCGGCTAAGTTTGCTCAGCTTACTATGATGTTTGGTCATAGTTTGTTGGCGGGTGTGGTTGATTGCCCTGATCTGCTGGCATTGCTTAATTTTCGTGTTCCTGCTCGACTAATCAAGCAGCAAAATGGATTCTCGCTGTATCCTATCCTGACTGATATTGCCAGAAATAGCTTCGCCAATAGACTTATGGACCACTACAATACATTCCTGTCTTATGACTTTGATTTTTGCTGTTCTTTTGTGTCCTTCAAGAGGACAGTGAGATTGGCCTTGAATAGCGTACCTAGCTGTCGACTCTTAATTAAGTATTCTATTTTGCTAATTCTAGTTTACTGTTATAATTATAGGAGTTTTATTTTGTTAAATTATATACATGTTAATTGTTTATATTTTTGAATTGCTGTACTATTTGGGCATTCCTGTAATACACAACTGAATAAATGAAATAACATAAATGGGAAATTTTAAATCTTTTGATGCTTAGAAAGTAATCACCTATAAATATATTTTTGTCCCATATTTTGACAACTTGACACACTGTTTGGCGCATGTTTTAAGGGTACCATTTCCACCTTATTTATTTTCTTATCATTCCTGAATAGTTTATTGTCCAGTGCAGAGTTAACTAAATTAGAAGTAATATGCTAAAATATTTTTAGCATGAATATAATTTTTGAAATGTTACAAACTATTTGGCGAAAATTTTGCCAAATATTGAAATTTCTATTTTATGACCCTGGTGACAGTATTGAGCCTAGTTCACCAAAAGAAGCTAACATGTCACTGATTTCACATAGTAAGTTTTTTATTATATCTTATATTTTTACGTTTTTTTTTGAAAATATAGCTGTTATTTTAAGAATAGAAATTTAGTAGACATAAAATTATTTTAGTCCAAATTGTATTAATAAAAAAGGCGTAATGTTTAGCTATGAAAATTGAACCTAATTTACTGGTTATATCAGCTTATTTTTAGTTTTAAATAGGCCGAAAGAGGGCGTATCTTATTATATAAAATAGAAAACTAAAAATTTATAAAAAAAAATAAATATAATGATGGTTGTCCTTTGTAGTTTTTGATCTACTGATTGGTTTTGAAACTTTTGTATTTGATTTTTATTTCTAATTTTTAAAACAAAGGAAGAGGGCAGCAAGAAATATTGTTATTCGGAGAATACTACAATTCTGGATCACTTCATCCGATTTTAGTGAACATGACCATATTAAGGAAGTAATTTTTGGATAAACAAATATAATTAAATTAAATATTTTTACGTTTCTAAATTGGTCGAAAGAGGCCGTATTTGATAAAATGAAATTAAAAAATTAAATTTTTCAAAAAAGAAAAACAAATGTTAATGTCGGTGTTATTTCACGTTCTTAATATCTACCAATTATGTTTTAAAACTCTTATATGTAACTTTTTCCTCTAACTTTGAACATAAAGGGAGGTGGAAGAAAGAAATAAACACGCCATTTTGAACATTTACTATACCAAAATATTGCATTATTTCTTTTACATTTAATTTTTTCTTGGTAAGTCAATTACTTTGGTTACTGTTCTGCCCATAAATATGTTACATTAGTCAAAAAATAAACTTTTTACCTTAAAAGTTCAATAAATATCAATATTTAATTTTAAGAAACCACAACAACTTTTCATTTTCGGATTTTTTACTAACTTTGTATCTTATGAATCCAGTAATATAGAAAGACGCACACTGTAAAAATATTTGAAAAATTGGAAAAATTAGTAACGTTGATAAATAGCGCCATCTGTTGGTTTATTCATAAAATACCATTACAATTTAATTGTAAGATCTTGTACTATTTAGGGATTATCTCGGACAATCCAACAAAGCAATCCATAGTTACAATATTTTTTAATAATATTCCTTGCTCCCCCTTTCTTTATTTTCAAAGTTAAAGCAAAACTTTTAAAATATAAATTATATATATTAAAAAGGTAAAGTCGCACCCACATTTATAATGTTTTTTTTTTTTTTGAGAAATTACTGATTTTTATTTCACATTATCAAACACACCCTGTCGTCGCGTATTAAGAAAAGTAAAAATAATTTATTAATTTATATTTATGTCTCCAAAAATTACGTCTTAAATATAATCAAGTTCATTTAAATCGGGAAAAGCAGTCTGAAGTTACAGTTTTTTTTAATAACAATATTTCTTGCTTTCCTCTCCACTTAATTTTAAAACTTGAAGGGAAAAGTGAGATACAAAAGTTTCCGAGCATAAGCAATAGATATTAAAAACCTAAAAGGCATGTTTTTTTTCGAAAGCATATTTTTTTTCCGAAAACTTAATGACTTTCCCTAGATAGAGCCGGTCGATAGCCTTAACCTATATATATATATATATATATATATATATATATATATATATATATATATATATATATATATATATATATAATATTTTCTTGATTCTTGAACCATAGATTATATCATTTTTTCTTTATTTTGTCTTTTCTGGGGTTTAGGTTTTTTATTTAACAAAAAATGCAAAACAATTGACGTTTTTCCCTTTATTTAAGGCATTTTCAAATTTTTTTTTGTTTTATTTTCCTTCCAAAAAATATTTTTATATAATTAAAACATTCAAATAAGAAACATATCTACAATTTAAAAAAACAAACAACACACTTTATTCAGTACACAGTATTCAAATTCCTAAAAAATATTTAATTTTACCGGTACACACCTTGACATCTTGTTACTCTATTACTAATGAAATTCAATCTTTACATCGTCTATTAAGGATACATGGAATACGAGTGTGTTTTATTTTTTATATATGTTTTTATATTTTATAATGCAAAAAAAAAACAAAATAAGGTATACGTTTACTTTTATGTTTAAGAGGATATTCAATTTTTGATTCTTATTTGACAGGATCGAATACTTAATATGTTAAATTAGGCTTGTATAAATGTGGCCCAAATTTCCCATATCTGTTCTGTGGTTAACAGTATTTTTATCTTTTTTAATTTCAATCATTTCCTTTATCTGTAATTTTTGGTAATTAATATCTTTGTTTTTTATTTTGGTACTGTTATAATCAAGAGTATGTTTTTCGTCCTGTGTGTGTTTGCTTAACGCTGTTGAGGCGTTTTTCGTATATTTATGGCTATTCAATCTGTTCTTCAGCAATTGGCTCGTTATGTCTATATATTTTTTGGGACAATTTGTGCAAAATAAAAAAAAAAATTATATAGGTATATATATATATATATATATATATATATATATATATATATATATATATATATATATACATATATATATATATATATATATATATATATATATATATATATATATATATATATATATATATAGGGTGCGGCATTCATCTTAGACAACGGAATATCTCGGTGGGATCACATTTTTTTAAAAATGTTTTATACGAAAACTCTATGATGATAAGGGAGCTACCTAGTAATGACCCTAAAAATGACGTTCACCTTGCCTTTCAAAGTTATTTTAGGGTCAACTTTAGAATTTTAAATCGGACCCTCCAATTTGGACCCCGGAAATGAAAAGGGCGGGACATTTTACCATCAGATATGACCTTGATCTCAAAGGAAAGGTCAAAATCAAGGTCATTTTAAGGTTAAAACAAAAAGATCGCAGTATTTCGTGAAATGTTTCGTACAAAAGTTATTAGGCGGCACGGGGGCTAAGTGGTAGTGACCTTGAATACAACCTTGACCGTCAAGTTTGCCCCGTCCGAAGGGTAGTATGAAATAAGCAACCAATCACCGTGCTTCGAAAAGCGGCAACTGTTGCGATTTGCTCACAACGTACCAGATTATTCGAGCCATTTGATCTCGTACCTGATTACCCTAATTTTCAGATTTCACTATCACATTCCCCCATTTCTCTCTCGCAAAATATTTCGGTTTTTCTCATCCTGTTTTTGATTTTTTCAAAACTTGTTTCATTCTAATGAATTGTAAATGAGTTTTTGTTATTAGGTTTTGTAACGTTTGGAAGAAGAAGTTTATTGTATATTTTAGTTTTTAAAGTTTAATTATTTTATTAAATCTTTATAAAGAAAATCTCTGCTGTTTTTTCCCTTTATAAGCAATAGATGGTTCTTCTAAATAACAAGAACAAATCCTGGACTTTGTGCTTCAAGGACTATTTGTGTTCAGTGGTTTCTGGAAAAATGTATATGAAGAATACTACGCAGTTATGAAGGAGAATCAGGGCATGTCCCCACCAGTGTTATTACGTGAACGCAGAAAAAAAAACTTAATAATGCCCTTTTCAAATTGAAATTAAATTAAATTCAATTATTTTACCAAAAAAATTAAATTAAAATAATCATTTGGCTAAAATGATAAATGATCCTAAATCTTTGTTTCACAGACATACACACAAAACCTAATCTTAAGTTACAATAACTACTGCTCTTGCTAAGGATCCGTAAAATAAATAAGTAAGAAAACTTTGAATTAAAAATCAGTGTTTTTTTGTACTGTAAGCAATTGGTCACCTAATGTACATCATTTGCAAAAAGTAATAAACGAGCAACTATTGATGTGAATAATTAATAAAAAGATTAGTTGAAAAGTGAAACCGTTGAAGTTTCCTTTAACATTTATTACCACTTACCCTTGAGGTCATGGACATATCTGATGACGAAATCACTGTGAAATTAATCGGTTTTTCCATTTTCGAAATACTGCCATCTTTTTGTATTGACCTTAAAATGACCTTGATATTTGATCTTCGCCTGGAGTTCAAGATCATATCCTATGGTAAAATTTCCCGCTCTTTTCACTCCTGGGGTCAAAATTGGGGGATCCCATTTAAAATTGTCAAGTTACCTTTCAAGTGGCCCTGAAGGGTCAAGGTCATTTTCAAGGTCACGGCTAGTTAGCCCCTACCACCCTATAATTTTTGTATAAAACATTTTTCGCAAAAATCTGATTGCACCAAGGTATTCCCTTGTCTCTAGAAAAATGCCGCACCCGTATATATATATATATATATATATATATATATATATATATATATATATATATATATATATATATATATATATATATATATATATGTACTGGTTCATTGAGTTTTCGGAAAAAATTTGTAGGTAAATTGGTCAATATGAGTTAAGATAAAATATTTTTAATTTTCTACATTGGCCATAAAAAGAAGTATCTTATTATTTATAAAATTGAAAGACAACAATTTCTCAAAAAATCAAAGATAATGCTAAGCGCTCTTTATTGTTTTTGTTTGGACTCTTAAAATAAGGGGAGGAGCTGTAGTATATAAAATAAAACTTATTTATTTATATATATATATATATATATATATATATATATATATATATATATATATATATATATAAGCTTTTCGGATTAGTTAACTCTGTCCTCTTTTTTATATAGTGTTATCTGATGTGAAAAAATTAGTTTAATTTTTCTTCACTGTAAACTCTAAGCTCAGTTTTAAAATGTTAGTAACTTTTTCACAAAACGGCAAAATATGTACACACTTTATTAGGTTTTAGAATAATAGAGTAATAGAATAATATATTTCACGGAGAGAGTATTTTCTTTTTTTTTTGACTATTTTCACATTCATGGCTTTGAATGGAATCAATCTAGGGTATTGTCAGTATGTATTGAATTTAAACCTACAAAAAGTTTACAGTAACTTCAAAAATCTAGAAAATTGGAAATTTTAAGTTCCTTTTACTACTTGCTTAGAGAATTTCCTTATAGAAAGTTAGTTACGTAAAAGGAGGCTATATTATTTTGGTCTATTATTGTATTTCATCATATATTATGACCTTCTTTCCAATAAATGCAATAGTTAAATCATTACTACATTTTCTAAATAAATATATATATATATATATATATATATATATATATATATATATATATATATATACATATATATATATATATATATATATATATATATATATATATATATAACAAAACAATACTTGAAGTAGGAAAAAAAGCATTTAAATTAAGAAAAATAGTTTATTGTTTATCGTCTTTTTTCGAAAACTTATTGTAAGTAAAAGAGATAAACAGACTCTCCGTCAACGTTTTTCTATTTTTACAACAAATCTTGTACGAAAAAAATATAATTATCCAATATTTAAGTTTCTTCTTTCTAACAAGCTATGAATTAAAGTGAAAGAACGTTTATGGTTACTTTTAAATTTTTTTTTAGCCGGCATCTCACTTTATCAGCTTCAAGAACTTTTTTAAATACATTCTTCAAAAGTACAAACATTCAAGAATGTTCTTAGAAAAATTCAAAAAGATCCAAGAAGTCTTTCCGACTTCTTCAAAAACTTTTTTAAATACATTCTTCAAAAGTATGAACATTCAGTCTTTCTTTATTTTTGAGAGCATTATGGAATGAGTCTCCGATAACTCGACTAAGCACTCGCGTGCTCCGCCTCTAACACACGTATGTGACCGTTTCTGAACCTCCGCAGCTCTGAAGCTTCCAAAAAATGTATTTTTCTAGAAACAACATTTTTGTATGCGCCGTTTAGGAACTTTGAGAAAGCATTGGCCCGATACTCTTCAAATTTTAACCACTTATTCTTCGCATATCTCTAAGTAAAACTAAGGTAACAAACTCACATTTGCCATTTTTTCCGGCATAAAATATATAAAAAAAACGTTTTGCAACTCTTTATTTAAGCATTGACTTTATTTTTGAATGAAAATTCATAACTTTACCACCGTCGATAGCCACAAACTTACTAATTATGAGACTATTTTGTTTTTTCTTGAACCAGCACACCAGAGACTTAAGTTTTTTTAAAACTCCATGTTACAGCACATTTTCTTTTACGAAACATACATACAATTAATAAAAAAAAGTAATAACATTGATATGTAGAATACAAATCGTTAAAATAATTACAAAAATTGCCTTATTTCCAGCCTGGGATATATATATATATATATATATATATATATATATATATATATATATATATATATATATGTATATGTATATACCACAATTTGTTTACTATAGAAACTTGAAAATCATTTATTTATTTATCGACGGACAACACTGTCCATTTTACAATAATTAATTACAGAACTAACTGAAACTTAAGAATGTGTAATAGTATAACAAAAGGGTGTTTACAGAATAAAAAAATGTACATCTGTCAATCTATACCAGCAAAAACACAACACATCAATCGACACTCATTTCCAACAACCTCGGTTTAAAATGATTCAAGGACGTATCAAACAAATTCAAGTCACCCAGCCCATTAGCATATCCAGCTACCCTCGGTATAAAAGAATGGCTTGCGTAATTTATTCTGTGAAAAGGCCGATGGAATATATGGGAAGTACGAGTACTCCTGGGAGAGACCCTCAGACCAACATTTGACCACAGGCAAGGGCAATCAGTGATACTATTTATAATTTTAAACAGAAGTTGTAAGTCTCGACCCTTTCTTCTATTAGCATGGGGGAGGAAATTCAATTTGGAACATAAAGCAGCATAATCAAGCACCTCCGTTGAATTTCAAGTTAACATATCTGAGATACCTTCGCTGTACCTGTTCGAGCCGGTACACGTGCGATTCATAGTGGGAGTTCCAAACACAAAAAACGTTCTCAAGGTGTGTTCGAACCAATAAGCAATAGAGTATTTTAAGGGACTTCACAGTAGAAAGCTTCTCAGCATGACGTCTAATAAAACCTAACATCCTGAGGGAATTACTAACAATGTCAGCGATGTGAGGAACGAATGAAAGGGTGGAATCAAAAAGGACTCTCAGGTCCCGCATAAAATCAACGGAGATCAGCGACCTACCATCCAAGTAATGATAAAGGCCAGTGGATAACGCAATTTAGAAAACTTAATGAATTTACACTTAGAAACATTCAAAATCATACCATTCACTCTGCACTAGGAAACAAAACTATCAAGGTCGCCTGAAGCGCCAAGCAGTCACTGTAACTGTCGATGACCTTATACACCTTCATATCATCCGCAAAGAGTAAGAACTTGCTTGACTTAAAACAAATGGATACATCATTAATAAATAAGTTGAACAATAATGGACTGATTTAGAATCTCTGAATTACCCCTGAAGACACTGATATTACAGAAGATACAAAATCATTCACACGCACGGACTGAAGAACGATTACTCAGATAGGTCTCAATCCAACCAACCAGTGAACCAGAGAAACCCCGCCCCGAAGATTATCCAGCAGAATCCCATGAGGCACCCTATCAAAGGCCTTCGAGTATACACCGAGTGGATCTCGAATTCGCTCTCCAAGGTCTCAGACAAACCACCCACATACGAGACCAGATTCACCTCAGTGTTTCTGACAGCACAAAAACCAAACTGCTCCTCAATGATGACTTAAAAATAGAGGTGAAAAAGGCATTAATCAGCTTTTCGAAGATTTTAGGAATAGTATTAATTATGCTGATATAGTTCCGAATATCAGCCCTGCTGCTGGCCTTGTGAATAAGAACCACAAAACTCGTTTTCCAAAAATTGAGGGAAAATACTCCGCCAAAGAGATTCATTGAAAATGTGATGAGGTGGACGAGTCAGAACGACCTAGCAGTTTTTTAGTGGCACTGGATGAACGCCATCAGAGCTCGGATCCTTATAGGGGTTAAGACCATCAGATCAGCGTAAATGTCAGAAATAGATATGACGAAGTTGGAGACATTTATATCAGCTGCGACAGCTATCAGGCACTTCATTGTTACACTTTGCTGAAATATTTAGCAAAAAGTTCAGCAACTCCAGGACCCATGATCGCGCTTTCGTCCTCCAGAAACAATTCAGATAGCACACAGTTCGAGTGAAGTTTGTCATTCGCAAAATTCCAGAATGGCTTCAGACTCCGGCCGATACCATATTCCGTGTCACGAATATAATTATCATAACAAAGGCGTAACAGTCTCTTACATTCTACACGTAAGCTTGTAAAGTTTTCATAGTCGTTCCGAGAAGCACTCGACATAAGCCGTTTATAACATTTTTTTTTTGTATAGTTAACTGAACGAGCTCGTTGAAAAACCACTTAAGAAACTTTCATACAGAAACTCTCTTCACAGGCACAAATGCCCCCATGGCAGGATATAATTCATTGTAAAAAATATTTAGCATATCAACACTACCACAGAAGAAAAAATAGTCTCCCACGGTGCAGAGCACAAATAGCCATTTAATTAGATATTATTGGCATGTTTAAAGTCGAAGTAGTGGTGTCAAGAGATCCTGAATACGAAGAGGCAATATTAAAGACTATTGGTGGATGATTGTCGTCCACGGGAACTAGCGGTGGAACAAAGTCCACAGCGAGCCTCACGTGACTCAAAACTAAATCTAAAATAACATTGTTAATATTAACTATAAAGTTGGACTGAAATAAGTTATGGAAGGCGCAAAAGTCAGATAGCACAGCAATAACCTCTCCATTCTGAAGGGAGACGTAAGCATTTTTTCGAGGAACAGCCACTGCGTAAGTATCTTCATTGGTCCAGGCTACCTTTGGTAAATTAAAATCACCAAATACGCAAAGTTCGGCATCAGAATAATGCCTTGTGATCGAGTCCAAGCCTTCATAGAATGCTAAATAGTTCTGAAGTAGTGAGTACGGAAGCAGATATATACCGGCAAAAACTAGTACTTGTGATGTACCAAGCACGATAAAAACCTGCTTAGGATTCTGAAAGCACATAATTTGTTTACACGGGATAGTGTCTTTGATCGCTACAGGAACACCCATAAATGATTTTTTAGTACTTGTTAGGTAAGAGCGGTCTTTACGGAAAATAGTAAAACCAAACAACCCCAGTTTAGAGTCAGGTATGCCACTAGATAGGTTGGTTTCTGTTAAAATTATTACATCACATTATCTACTCACAACACTCACCACGAGCTCATCAAGTTTAGATCTCAAGCCACGAACGTTCTGATAATAGACATTATACACTATATCTCCAGACTTAATGGTGCGCCATGCGTCGATATTCAGTTTTCCTCCACATTTATAACAAAATTCATTCAAAACAAGAGTTTGTTTAAAATGCAGAACAATTTATAAAGTTTAACTAAAACAAGCATGAATTACAACGTTTTAAATTGTTACTATTTAACCAACGAACCAATGATAATAAACGCTTGCAATAACTGTAGGACACTTTCTGAGGTAAATCCCAATATTTTGTCTTTTCCAGACATGACGAAATTATGGGTCCCTAGAGGCTACAAAATTTTGCTGCTTGCAGTAGATTAATTTTTGTTAAGTATCTTAACATTCGTGATAGTGAGTAATAAAGGTGTGTATTTAGTCAATTACCTGGTGATAGGATCGCAGAAAGTAACGCCTCTTATATAACACGTTTTAAGTAATACAACAAGATTACTTTTGCGTGGGTACTAGCACACAAGGTTATCCTAGGCGATGAATAGGCGGACAAGGGTTTGTTATGGACATGAATTAGTATTTCGCTTCATCAAAACTGCTATTCGTGTGCTGATGTCCTAGTAGATAAACCATTAACAACCAGACTTTTCGATTTAAATCATTTGATTAAAATCAACCCAGCCCCTTATTAAAGAATAACATGTGATCATAATATAGCTGTGGATAGGAAGAGAATGTTTTTTTTTTTTTCAGAAATAATCGGTGGATATTACTGGACCGGTGCCTGTCAAGTCATCAAACTCTCGTCAAGTGTTAATCCAAGACTTTTAACCCACATTTATTATGCTTTTCTGGAACTTGAAGAAGATGGTAAACTAACTCTGCAAAATGAAAAAAGATCCATAACTTTATGTAAGTAGATAAAAAATGTTATCATTTTTAATGTTAGGTTCTTACAACTTAATTATAAATAATCAGATTTTCTTTAAAAGTTGGATGATATTTAGATCACGAAAGCTTAAATGACCCTGTTATTTCCTGAGAATGGAAAGCAATTACGTAAAAAGGGGATTCGTTTTAGGGAAAATTATATTAGATAATGTTTTGACATCAATACGGGCCTGTGAAATGTGAATTATACAGTAGTGATCAAAAGTGTTGGTCTAAAGAGTTTTTATTCTCATTAATAACTAAGCAACTCATGCTATGATCAAATTATTTCATACATTTTAAACTTTATTTAATACAACTTTAAGTGTAGTTTCTGAATTCGAAAGTTCAAGTACTCACATGAACTGAGCTTCTTCATCGAGTATTGTGATATTTTGCTTGTGTTTATTTACTTTTTTATCTGATCGTGTTTAACTTGCTTGATCGCCCTTGCGATATTCTATTCAGTTGATGAATATGGTGAAACGAACAAATATTCAGTTGCGAGACAGAAAAAGAAAATGTTTCTCGTGAAATTGCAAACTTATCATTCAATAAAAGTACTGTCTGGATGATTTTGACATTCAGATCTTCACAGATATTATAGTCCGGGAGGTAGCGCTGCATTTTTTCGAGGAATTTTATACCAAATAAATTTTGTTTTTAGCTGTTGATTAATATTCACTACCGCACCCGTGGTGGAATTAAAGGTGACAGCATGTTAAAGTTGTTAAAAAAAATATACTATGAATATTTTCATACCGTGCCAAAATTTATGGAATGATTATTTAGATCATTTTCAACAAAAAAATAATAGTCAGCTGTATTGGAGATGGGGGATTATATGTCAGTTACGTTGAAAATGTTCATGTATAAAATCATTTTGTACCATATGAACTTGATACAGCTAAATTTTTATACTTTTAAATAGACAAAAAAAAAATCTTCAGCTGTATGTATAATGGGGGCAAGACCGTCAGTCAGCGTCTTAAACATGCTGCTGTTGCCGTGAATCTGAGCGTTGCGTAGTCACTTTGACAAATGAACTGACGATCTTTCCACCGACAAACATTCAGCTGACGGCTAGTTTAATCTTGTTAACCAATTTCAATTTCAGTCAGTATTATATCAATTTCATACAAGTTGTGCCACTGTGAATAACGCGATTTTAATTCATTTTTCATGATAAGCAAGTTCATATTAGTTTTAAATTATATATTAAAACATATACTCATAAATAAAAACATATTCAGTCTTTCAATACTAGGTATTTTAATTTTTGATTTTATCAATAAATTTGAACAACACGTAAGGTAGAGATACAAAAATTCTTCATCGATTTCTTCGTTTAACTCCTCTGTGGTATCTATTTCATAATCATCATCTTCCTCGCAACTGTCAAGGGAGCTGCATGAATGATGACATTTGCTTTTTGCTCAAATTCCACTGCATCATTCGGCATTTTCTGATTCAATCAGATCAATTTCATCGCCTTCATCGTCTTCTGTAAAAAAAATAATACAAATCTTAAAAATATATTGACATTCCTTTACATTCAATTTCAATCTATTATAAAGATATATAGGAAAAAAATTACCTGCAGGATTCTCGTCGATGATCGTTACGCCAGTTATTGTCAATGAAACTTGGTCACCATCAAACCACCTAAAAGTATATTTATTATTTTCTTCCTGACATCCACAGTCTAAAGATGATAACAGTGATGGAACTGACTGATGAGTATGAATCCAAAGATATAGGCTGTGCATAGTATGTATTGATACAGTTTCGATTGACACTGACAGAAATCTATCTCTTTTATCGTTCATTTTATACGCTTTAATCAATGTTGCTCCTCATGCTGAATTTATATTGTCAATTGATTTTAGACCATACATTCTGCACACAAATTATTCCATTTTTTTTTCGAAGTTCATCTATATTACAGTCGTGTGTAGTTGCAATGTCTGTAAATATTTTAATTTAAAATTCTGATGTCTTAAAATGTCGGAAAGTGTTTTCCCTTTCTATAAAACACGAAATTGAAATCACATTCTGTAAAGCATGAAATCCTAACAACCATGCACTTAAGCAAGATCCTAATGCTTGATACTCTTGAGTGACATTGATTTAACATTGTACATTTCCACTTCCAACGAGCATGTAAATTTTCAAGTTGCTTCGAATGTTATTCATATTTTCTCACAGTATTATTAAAAGATTTGTATCTGAACATCTTATTATTACGTTAGCATCAGTATCCAAATGACAAACGTAGAATAATACCTTTGTATCCGCTTCTTCATGATCTGTACAATTGAAATCCTTCTCAACACTTCTCACGATTTTTTCATCGTTCTTTTTATATTTATTGCATATGTCATGATTGGAATTAACTCCTCTTAAAAATCAATTCAATGGCAAAATTAGTCGGTCGTAATTGGTCAAGACTGTTTATAAAATAATTCTGACCCCCTACTTTGCCTCTCAAGGAATGTGCCTGATCTTTTATAGAATGGTAACGGTTTTTTTTTTAAACAAAATACTCAAATTGATTTTATTTTCGCAGATAGTTTGAACACTGTATGTATCAAAAGTACAGCACAACAAAAACTGAATAATCTAGTCAAAATCTAGGCAGTGGATGTTAACTTGTCTCTTTCGTTTGTATTGTTTGCAAGTTAGTCTCATTCCCTTAGGGTAAATTCATTATGGTAAATTCTTCCAGAAGTCTTTGAAACAAAATCCTTGGGAGGGGTAAGACGGAATAGTGGTAACAGTACATAGTTATATGATTTAAAATCAACACGAGCTTGATTAATATGAAAAATTTATAAAAAATCTGTTATTCGTAGCATAAAGTGACATAACTTATATGAAATTGATTTAAAACTGATTGAAATTGAAAGATAGAGTAATTTTATTGTTAAAAAAAATTAAAATCGCCTCCAGTTGAATGTTTGTGGGTGGAAAGATCGTCAGTTTATTGGTTAAAGTGATTATGTACTACTAAGATACACTGAATGTGTAGTATGTTTATGATGCTGACCGACGGTCGTACCTCCGTTATAAAGGGTGTTTTTTATAGAGGTATAGAACTTTTAAATGGTGTAAAACAAAGATGAATTTTTTAAATTAACATGAAATTTACTTTATTCGAAAGATAACCTTCTGGCATTATAATTTAAATATGACTTCTGGCATATGACCGCCACGGCTGGCTCGGACGTAGTCTAATCTGGAGGTCCAATTTTCGATGACTTTTTCCAACATTTGTAGCCGTATATCGGCAATAACGCGGCGAATGTTGTCCACCAAGTGATCAATCGTTTCGGGCTTATCGGCGTAGACTAGCGACTTCACATATCCCCACAGAAAATAGTCTAGCAGCGTTAAGTCGCACGATCTTAGGGGCCAATTCACGGGTCCGAAACGTGAAACTATGCGGTTACCAAACGTTTCCTTCAATAAATCAACTGTGGCACGAGCTGTGTGACATGTTGCGCCGTCTTATTGAAACCACAGCTCCTGCACATCATGGTTGTTCAATTGATGAATGAAAAAGTCAGTAATCATGGCCCTATAGCGGTCACCATTGACTGTAACGTTCTGACCAGCATCGTTTTTAAAGAAGTACGGACCAATGATTCCACCAGCGCATAAAGCACACCAAACAGTCAGTTTTTCTGGATGTAACGGTGTCTCAACATACACTTGAGGATTATCATCACTCCAAATACGGCAGTTTTGTTTATTGACGTATCCATTCAAGCAAAAGTGAGCTTCACCGCTAAACAAAATTCGCTTATGAAAATCGGAATCAACGGCAATCTTGTTTTGAGCCCATTCACCGAATCTACGCCTTGCTAGGTGATCATGTGGCTTCAATTCTTGCACGAGTTGGATTTTGTAAGCACGCAAACCAAGATCTTTCCGCAAAATCTTCCATAAAGTGAATGGACACATTTCCAATTCCTGTGCACGATGGCGGATAGACTGATTCGGATCTTCCTCTACGCTACGCTCTCCAGCAGCAATGACTTCTTCTGTACGCACTGTACGACGTCTCTGTGGATGCGTATTATCATTTAGACTAAACGTGGTGCGAAAACGTTCCATAGTTAATCGAATTACCATGATTTTCAAAATAAATTTGCACAATTTGGAAGCGTTGTTCAGGCGTCAGTCTATTCATGTTGAAATGCCAAACCAAACTAAACATAAATCACTTGACAGCTGACAAAATGGCCGCCAGTTAAAAAAGTGTTGCCAACTTAAAGTTCTATACCTCTATAAAAAAACACCCTTTATATATACAGCTGACGATCTTCTTTATTATTATAAAAGTATAAAAATTCAGCTGTATAAATTTCATAGGTATAAAATAACTTTATACTAGAACATTTTTAACATGGTTCATGTACGTGACTGACGTATAATCCCCCATCTTCAATACAGCTGACTATTATTTTTTTTCTTGGAAATAATCTAAAAAATCATCTCTTAAGTTTTGGAACGGTATGAAAATACTCATAGCATAATTTTTTGAACAACTTTAACGTGCTGTGATCTTTAACTCCACCGCTACTAAGGTAACTAACGTAATTGGGAAAAACTATTATTGTTATGATTTTCATTCGGTCTGAAATGACTTGATCAAATGCAGCGCTACCTCCGTTACTATTAACAGACATACCTCCTTGGGGTAGACTTCGAAAAAGAACTACTCGTGTCAATAAACTCCTTAAACGTACGTCAGTTGAGAATCCGCGAAGAACTGCAATGGACATTTTTAATGAATAGTTCGAGTTCTACGGGAGGATTCCATAGCCACTTTTAGGATTTCTCAATATTTTCACGTATTTTTATGTTTTTTTTGGCCCAGAGAATCGATTTTTCTGTTATTAACAAATTACTTGTTTAAATAACTATAAAAAATTATCTTGACTATTCGCTAAATAACACAGACCAAAAACGAGACTCTAATTTTTCGAAGGTCCAGTTTGACCCATTAGCTCTGGTTTTCGAGATATCCTAACCAAGAACTACCAAAAATACCGTTTTTTGTTATAGTGGAGGTTTCAGGGTAGTATGAAACTTTTCAATATGACACGACTGGGCATTTTTAAGTACCGCTCATTGCCTTCAAAACCCATTTTGAATTGTCTCAAAATCTTTTTTCCTCTCTAAGATATCACTTGTGGAAATCTATGGCTTTACCGACCATTTACACCATCTGAATGAGTCAAAAAAACTCGCGAAATACTAAAAAAATCTTCGAAAAATTTTCGAAAAATGTATGACAGGAAAAGTTGTTTGGAATGAGTCAGGAAATTCGGGAGTTTTTGGGGTCGCTAATCACAAAATCTGAAGTTATAATTTGATAAATTCAATGTGGAGGATGTAAAAGTCGAGGAACAATAAAATATCGATGATTCCGGCCGAGTCTTAGTACCTAGACCTCGAGTAACAAGATTCGGTCGAAATTATCGATTTTTTATAGTTTTCACGATTCTCACATCCACCATATTAAATCCACCATCCTGGGTATTGAAATTACCATATTCTAACAGCAGATTTATAATTAGCGATCCAAAAACCCCCGATTTTCCTTTGTCATTTAAGACAACTTTTCCTGTCATACAGTTTTCGAAAAATGAATATTTTTTCAGTATTTTTTTGCATTCCCATATGGTGTAAATGGTCGGCAAAACCATAAATTTCCACAAGCGATATCTCAGAGAAGAAAAAAACACTTTGAAAGACGATTCATAATGTGTTTTAAAAGCATTTTAGATGCCCTGACGTGTCATGTTGAAAAGTTTCATGCTACCCTGAAACATAACCTCCAATGGAATGAAAAACTACATTTCCTGCTCTTTTTGGTTAGGATAACTCGAAAACCAGAGCTAATGGGTCAAATCAAAAATCAAATTTTCCCGTCAAAAACCTTCGTAAATCGTTCCTGGGTCTGAAATGTTAGCGACCTTGTAATCGATAAATATAAATTTCAGGTCTTCCGGAGGACGTATCCCATTTCAAAAAGAAAAATCCACACTTGAAAGTTTTGTTCAGCGTAGTCGGTAAGAAAGACAGTTTTTCCGTCGTAACGGCCGATAGAGAAAAGAGAAAAATCTTTATCGAAAGTGCTCTCGTATACATACTGAAATGGAACTATGATGGATTGGATTTAGATTGGGAATTTCCAAAAGAACATGATAAGGTAATCTTTTAATATATTCTGTTCCACTAATTGTTCCAGTTAGTGGAATATTTTTACAAATTTCTTAAATTCAGTACTTAAAGTTTTTCCTTGTAGATTATGACCGAGGCTTAATTTGCTAATGTCCATTTGTTCCAACTTATATGTTTGGTATTAAAGTGTATCATATATTTTAATTCCGCCTCATAATGTGAACTCAGTTATTTTTATAAATAAAATTCACAATTGGTATCTTTGGATTTGTCGCTGAATGCGCGCTACTATGAAGAGAGATAGCGTCTGATAATGGTTACTATAAGTTACGTCTTGGTGTACATCTTGTGCACCAGAATATAAGTAAATAAACAGGTATAATATTCTGGGAGAATACAAAACTAAAATTATTCAAGACACAGTAGAAGACATCTCGAACATGAAAGTCCTTGCAAAACATTTATCAAGCGATTGAGGAAACATTCACAAAATTGAAAAAACTTCAGAAGTAGCAGACAAAACACAAATTTATTAAAGGTGTTGAAATATTCTGTTATAAAGTTTCTGCCTGAGAGCAATAGAGATAAACTTTTAAACGCGTCAAAGCGGATGAAAAATGGAATATCTGCAGGAAGAGATAGAATTAGGAGTAAAATGATGAAAATTGGCGAAAGTGTTTTAATTCAGGCAAATTAATACT
Source organism: Diaprepes abbreviatus (assembly GCA_034092305.1). Taxonomy (NCBI): domain Eukaryota; kingdom Metazoa; phylum Arthropoda; class Insecta; order Coleoptera; family Curculionidae; genus Diaprepes; species Diaprepes abbreviatus. The sequence goes on from JASJET010000095.1 coordinate 225,559, forward strand.
GCTAAATATGGAAGGTAGAATCCCAAATTCCAAGCAAAATGCGGAGATAGTTTAACTTTGTGAGAAAGGAGATAAAAAAATCTAGATAACAATAGTAGACCCAATCCACTATCTTTTATGTACAAATTGTTAACTAACTATCATATAACCTGGACCTCTACCAAGCAGTAGAGCAAACAGGGTCTCAAAGAGGCTTTAACATTATCGATCATTTTTAAACTCTACGTACCCTCAAGGAAAAATCCACAAAATATAATGTCTCAGTACGACTAACTTTTGTTGATTACATAAGGCCTTTGACAGTCCAATTTTGGAAAGTTTATAGTAGGGGAGCCCAAGCGGGGATTTTGAGATTTATGCAAACTCGGCAGAATACTATAAAGGAAGAAAGTTTGTACCCTGTTATGAACTATCAACCTGTTATGAACCTTAAATATAGGGGGGTGCGTCTAGGGCAGCCGATAAGATTAGTAAAAAAAATCGATCCTTAAAGTAACTCGAGCTCGTCAGATTAAGACAAGGTAAGTTAATTGCATGCAGAAAAGTGTACATTTCAATATTCTGACAGTTTTAGCGTGACATAAGAACATGAGCGAGTGACAAAGTTGCAAAAAAACGTCACCTGGACATATTCGAGCGCGGTTGAATTTTTTCTTATTTTAATGGAAATCATGTAAGGATCACGGAAATAATATAATGTGATGATTTTCGCAAGCCGAAAAAGCTAATTTCATCATTCAAATGTAGTACGTGCAGGTGCTAAGAATAATGTATTTCCCACTCCGCACCTCTCTCCCCTTCTCACTCTTTCTCTATTTCTCACTCTCTCGCACCGTCCCCACACTACTTTCTGCCCCCATGATGTTATTCCAGCTGATCACAACAACGCGTTTTATATGTATTACTACAATGGGTGATAATAGTGATAGTGAACTGTGTATTTTGTGGTCAAGAAATACATAAAAAATTAATAAAATTTACACCAGAAACATTAAAAAAATACATGGTGATTTTGGAATATCGCCTAACCAAGCCGGTTTGAAGAAATTCACGCAGCACCTACACTGAAATTGAAGTTTCAGAGGAAACATCATTAAATGACGGCTATCACGCGCAGTGTTATTATGACGCTTGTAACTTGCCCCCATGCCAATCAGAGCTACGGCAAAAATTATTACGAACGCAATACATCGCATGCTTATGGAGGAAGGCCCATTTTTGAATCGTCACTGAGATGTCACCAACAGATTTCGGGTGGAAAAATGTGGATGGAAAGTTGGAGATGACTTGGTTCGTTGGAAATCAACTCCCAGAAGCATATGAAGATATTGTCATAACACCTGACATTTTAGGGAATACTCCAGATTCAGGTATGTTCTCTTTTTAAAATACTAATAATATCATGAAATAAATTAAATATTGTTAAATATCATAACCATTTCTGATTACAGATACGCAAGATGTAGATGAAAATGACCAGAGTGATTCATTCGAACTCCCGATTCCACTGATGATGATGAAGTAATCTTCTTTTTGAATTTTTTTTTCATTCAACATTCTTCTCATAAATACCTGATAAAATTGTACATGTATATATTTTTCTATGACATTATATATTATTTGCTGTTCATTGAAATTATTCGGTTCATTAATAAAAAAAAAATTAGACTGTCAGATTTAAAAAATTTCTCCAAACAATTGCCAGATTATAGGTCTACACGATAATGACATCATGCTGAACCGACTCTATATAAATATGACGCGCTCGAGTATTTCAAGGTCAGGTTTTTTTTTACACTTTCAAAAATCGGCTATGAGTTTTAGTTGCGTCAAAATTGTCAGTCTTTCTAATATGACATCTTTAAGGGTTCACTTAACATTCTCCCTGAATATCTGACGCGCTCGAATAACTTTTTTTTTCTAATTTTTTCCACCCCTTCGTGTGACTACCCACATCTAGCAAGCCGTCAGATTAACATCCCTCCGTTACCAGAAACAGGTTGCGCGTATACATTGTTAATGTCTGACGCGCTTAAGTATGTCTTTGTGACTGATTTTTTTTACATTTTTGAAAATTTATACTCGCTTCCCCCACCTGTATTGGGGCATACATCATATAAACTTTTTTTCTATTTAACATCTAATCTTCACAATCCAATAGGTCCCGACAACGCTCGAGTAACTACTCATTTAGCCTCTTGGGCTCCCCTACTATTAGAAAATACACGAATTGATTCTAAACCTGTTGAAGTATATAAACAACAGCTCAACTCTACATATTAAAATTGACAAAAATACAAGAAATAAGATATATATTGGAAAAGGGGTTTAGCAAGGAAGCACAATTTCCCCAAAACTATTTGCTTTAGCATTAGAGGACGTATTTGGAGCATTAGACTGGAATAGAAAGGCTTGTACCTGAGTCATTTGCTACCTATGGATTATGTAATTTTGATAAGTAGTAATAACAATAATGTGGGAGGTATATTAATACAGTTACAACAAGTAACATTTGGCAACCAAAACATATATTTCGTAACGTCCTGTCCGTAACAACATATGGAATGGAAACAGGAACTTTAATGCAAAAAAAAGAGCCAACAGATTAAGAACTATCAAGGAGAAATGATACTGGTGACGCAAGACGTTACTCTGAGAGATAGATTGCGCAACGAGGAAATTAGGCAAAACCAAGGATTCTAGATACAATCTCAAAGATAGCCCAAATAAAATAGAGGTAGATAGGTTACGTGGCTGAACATGATCCCAACAAATGGATTTTTAAAATGTTGTAATGAGTGCCAAGAATTACACAAAGAAGTGTTGGTAACCGCAACAGTAGTGGCTGGATAATGTTAAACAGATAATGGAAAAAAAAGATGAAGATGATACCAACTTGTGCAGAACAGAGATACATGAATAAATTTAGAACGCACCTATATACAGTCAATAGATGAAGGCTGAAAAGAAAAGAAAAGATATTTGACAAAACAGCTTGAAATATTTTAATGTGATTTAATGTGTTGTTAATAAACTTGGCATTTTAACCTTCTTATATTCCACTGTTTTGTTGTGCAATGCCTCATTATTGTTTCATGCGTAGATCACAAATTCGTTAAAAATAATCATATTTACAAAAATTTTATCTTCATTTATATACAAAACTGCATTAATAGACTCTTACAACAGTACTTTATTACAAATTAATTATTACAAACATACAAATAGTAAATTCAAAAGTCTCATTAGCCAAAATGAGTTTATATCTCTGATTATAAATGATAAATAGGAAAACATTAACATAAACAATGATGTAAACTTAGCGACAAATAACATTATGTCAAACTTACTAATTACAGAAAATTATCTACACAGTTAATGTAAGTCAAACAAATTTAAAAAATGGGATGATCTTATCAAATAGATAAATAAAATACAAGAGTTTTATAAAAAAAAATAAAATGAGTTCAGAGTCACTATCCAGAAAATCACCAAGAGCTGTTACATCCAACCTTTAGTTCTAATAATATGCCATTAATTTTGAGTTATAAAAATTCTATATTCTGCGAAACACCCAATGTGATATTTTTATATCAGATCAGATCTTGAACTTATGATTTGTTTGATATTATTTTGAGATCATCTTTAATATTCTAACAATTAGTAACGCAGACGGCCGGTGAGCAAGAAACGATATACAAAAAGTAAACAGACATTGTAACAAAAGACGATGATCATGATATTAAACCCACAACTCCAAAAGGAGTATTTGATGAAATTAAAAACCACATCCACCCGAAAAAAGCTCCTGATTATAGGCGAGATATTGAAATAAATTCCGAAAAAATATATACTAAAACTGACCAATCTTTTTAATGCTTAATTTATGATTATTCTTAAACCAGGATAACTACCCCATGAATTCTCAGGTTACAGCTGTACATCATTGCTACCTGTAATCTCGAAACTTTACGAAAAATTGTATCTTAAAAGTCTAAAACCAACTTTTATTCAATGCCAAGTGCTAAATGAGTTTCATTTCATTAACCAAAAAATAAAAAACCTCGTATCGTCAGTGTCGCTACAAAGTAATTTTTTTCGAAAGAGCGTACCCTAAACCCGTCTTACAGGTAAAAAAATCCTTGTAGTTCGCATCAAAAAACCAACAGAAAATTAATCCTGCAAGTCTCAGTTGAGCTACTCACAAAAAATAGAACTATAAAAAAAATTATATTTTGTAACCCAAATGCATTTATTACCTCTTTTGAGATCTGCCGCTAAAAGCCCTCTACATCAATAGAAATTGGCAAAATTCAAAAGAGTCTCGCTGTAAGTTCGCAGCATACTCGTCACAGGCGCATCACGCGCTCTGCTCGCCGTATTTATACGCACCTTTACAGATTTTAATTTTGTTCTTGGATCCAAGCGAGGTACCTTTCTTGAAGAAAATGTCAGAATCTCCATCCAAAGTTTCGAAATAATTTTATGAAATGCATTAGCAATAGTAGATACTCGCTATCAAACAATGATCTTCAAGAACCATTGCTTTCATTTTCATGCAAATGTTAGGTTTGGTTGTGTTTAAACCTCTTCCACTACTTGGGTTATCTTCAATGGATTGACAATCCCATCGAAATTGTTTCGACTAATAGTTTACTTTAAAATATATTGGAGCCTCGTTCCATACACGACAACCTTTTATTCATAAATATTTTCAGCAATTATGCCCTTAAAAATGTGATAACAGTACGATTAACCAATTTTTAGTGGCAAAACACTTCATAAAACACAAAATAAAGAACTAATTGAATTCTAGTTTGAGACACAAGAAGAAAAAAGTTGATGTTGAACGTTACTAGGCGACGCACAGTCAATTGTTTTTACCATGGCTATGTAGATATTTTTTCTAGTACCCCCGTATTATTATTTTTTATAGCATTGTTAGTGGCATCGCATTTGTTTTGTTGTGCAATAGCTGATCAGCAATTTGTGTATAATAAAATCAACACACAATCTGTGAGTAATAAACGTTATTAATAAATCAAAAATTTAATACTCATGGTATTTGGTTCAGTTGTGTGTTACAAATACGAATTCAAGCCAAAAAAACAATTTTAAATAAAGGCATTCGGAAGTGATTTGCATATGTTTTTTATTTAAGCAAATTAATAAATATTTTTCAATTCTCTTTCAAACATTATTCTTCCCTTTCTAGGAGAACTTCGTTCAACTTCTAAGTGAGCTGAGCGAAGAGCTTAAAAAACATGAATTTTTACTGACTGCAGCTGTGAGAGCTATTCCTGTTTACGAGGGTTCAGGGTACAATGTGCCAGAAATAGTAAAGTAAGTTTCCTTCATGTTATTCTGTCATTTTCATCTTGGAACAGGATGAATTGTGTTTTTTAGCAATTTATTCAAACTGTGAAACCTCTAACATGGGAAGGATATGATGGAGCGAAGTTTGCATTCACTGTACGCATTTTACTTCATTCACCCACGGAGTTGCATATAGTTGTACGTTTGCTGAATGTGATTTCACCACTACAACAGCATAATGTGGATATAACCACTACTATTGCATCTCACACGGAGGAATCTGTAAAAGCCGCATAAACATATATATATATATATATATATATATATATATATATATATATATATATATATATATATATATATATATATATATATATATATATATATCGTCAAAGCCAATGGTAGGTATGCCAAGGTGAACTGATCTATAAATTTGTACCGTTCGATCAATACGCTGCTTTTTGTACGATATTTGGACTAAATTGTTCAAAGAACTTATCTGCAAACCCATTGGTTTTGTCTTGAGGGTCTATCAGTGTAACACCTCCGTTAATCATATGCGGAAGCTGCCTTTTCGAACCCTTCGTGAGGCTACGAGTCATTCTGAAAAGACTACAATCTCTTGATTGCAAGATCATTAATCCTATAGGCTTCGTTTCTAGCTTGCTTTTCTCCCGAATACGCTCTCTTAGATCTGGCAAACAAGATGGCGAATTAAATTTCAAAAAACTTTTTTTACTATCTTTATAGCAATTTCCCGTAAAAATAAAACAACCTATTCTCATTCCAGATATCTTGATATCATAAACATTATGACATATGACTTTTATGGTGCTTGGAGTAGTCATACAGGACCAAACTCTCCACTTTACCCCAGCTCACTTGACAGTGCTTATGAGAGAAAATACCTCAACATGCAAGCAGCTTTGAAAAACTGGATAGACGCTGGAGCTTCGAAGGACAAAATCTGCCTTGGTATTCCATTTTATGGAAGAAGTTTTACTCTAAAAAACAGTGACGAACATGGACTTCATGCTCCTGTTTCTGGTGCTGGTCAGCCGGCAGCGTCAACTTACAATCAGGTACACAACTAATATACAGTCAATTCGTTTCGAGTGTCGAGTAATGAAATTCTGGTCACCGCCGCGCCGCGTTTTCGCTGTAGCCGGACAATTTATGCTTTCCGCTTCGTTTGATATTTGTATTCTTAATTTAGAAGCTTTATATATATATATATATATATATATATATATATATATATATATATATATATATATATATATATATATATATATATATATATTTGCATTGGATTCAAACAGATTAGATTCTTGTGATGCTAATATAAGTATTTTTAGAAGAGGCAAAATAAATAACGCAAGTATTTAAAAAGGACATGAAATAGTTACAAACGTACATAATTCATATATTCAAAGATTCAACTTAAAATTGTTCTTATTTTGCATAATTATTATTGTAGAATCTAAATGCGCGTGATCGTGACATCACATTATTCCTAATAAAAAACGAAAGCTTTCACGGCTTTGGTCAAGTTGAAAATCATGGTTCTTGGATTTAGATCGAGTCAAATTGGAATTATTATCCGACATTTCGCCTACAATTGCACGAGGCATCTTCAGGGATATTTACTCCACGAGATTAGAGCACTGAATGACTATCGAGGAATAACCGCCTGGTATTTATATCCGAATGGTGTTCAACGCTCAGTGATCCAGCTTTACAATCGATTTCCACGTGTGATGTAGACTGTAACCTACATCTCTATTAATATTATTTAGATATTTATAAATTTCGATTCATTCTCTAATTTTACGTTTAAATAAAACAGCAGCTTAGTTTCTTTTACATTAAAAATGTGACCTGAGCAATGCTGGGGCTCATCTACTGCAGAATGTACAATTTGTTCCTTTTTTATACATCTTTCATGTTCCTTAAACCTAGTGGATATAGACCGTCCTGTTTCACCTACATGCACTTTTCCACAAGAGCATGGTATCTTGTAAATGCCTTGTGTTTGAAATGGAATTGCGTCCTCCGGAGACTTCAAACATTGTCCAACTTTCTTACGTTTGTTGAAAATTGAACGAATTTTTGATTTCCGAAGCAATCTGGAAATCTTTTTAATGATTCTATGTATGTAAGGTGAGACAACACTGTCCATAGGAGGTACTTTTATGACATTTTGTTGAGGAATTGGGTTTTTATATTTATTAATAGAACGTCTTATATCTTCAGCGCAATATCCGTTGCTTCTCAGAGCTTTAGTCAGTTTTTCTGTTTCTGATTTCAGTGATTCTTCATCATATATTGAAAGTGCTTTATGTACCAAAGAGTTTATGGCGGATTGTTTTTGAGAAGGATGATGGTGTGACGTTGCATTGAGATATAGATGTGTTGGTTTTCTGTACACAGAATATTCTATTTTGTCATTCTCTTTCCTTTCTACTAGTACATCAAGAAGAAGAAAGACACCATTTGATTCAGTTTCCATAGTGAATTTTATGCCAAGGTGTCGTTGATTTAGATAATCCAAGAAAGTTATCTGCGCCATGCGGCAAAACTACATATCTACATCAAAATTTAGGTTTTCGAGGAGCAGAAGACAGCGCGTTTTCTTCGAAAGCTTCCATGAAGATGTTAGCTACCACAGGCGATACCGCAGATCCCATGGCCGCTCCCAAAGTCTGCTCGTAGACAGTTCCTTGAAAAGTGAAATAAGTGGAAATCAAACATGCTTTAAGTAATTCTAGTAGTGTGAAAGCTTTCGAAGAAAACGCCTTGCCTTCTGCTCCTCTAAAACCTAAATTTTGGTGCAGATATGTAGACGATACGTTCGTAGTTTATCCGCATGGCGCAGATAACCTCCATAATTTCCTGAACCATCTAAATCAACAACATTCTAGCTTAAAATTCATAGTGGGAACTGAATCACATTGTTCCCTTCCCTTTGATGTACTAATACAAAGGAAAGAGAATGGCAAATTAGGACATTCTGTGTACAAGAAAACCAACACATACAAATCGATATATCAATGCAACGTCACACCATCATCCTTTTCAAAAACAATCCATCATAAACTCCGAGAATCAAATATTCGGACAATTTTCAACACATGTAAGAAAGTTGGACAATGTTTGAAGTCAACAAAGGATGCAATTCCATCTCAATCAGAAAGCGTTTACAAGATGTATGTAGGTGAAACAGGACGGTCTATATCCAAGAGGCTTAAGAAACATGAAATATGTATAAGAAAGAAACAAATTGTACAATCTGCAGTAGCTGAACACATACATTGCTCAGGTCACAATTTTAATGTTAAAGAAACTAAGGTGCTAGCATCAGTATCTGGTTTCTTTAAACGTAAAATTAGAAAATCAATCGAAATTTGTAAATATCCAAATAATATTAATAAAGATGCATATTACAGCTGGAACACGGTTCGCTGAGCACCAGTCGGATTGGTGCTCCTCGATAGTCATTCAGTGTTCTAATCTCGTGGAGTAAATATCCCTAAAGATGTTTCGTGCAATCGTAGACGAAACGTCGGATAATAATAATTTTAATCTTATACAGTCTAAACCGAAGAACCATGATTTTCAACATCACAGTATCCCATCAGTTGTCCTTCTTTAGCAGTTGCATCAAAGAAATGTTACTTGCCTATGTCACACTACCTGTTTTTATATTTGAATGGCAACCCGTAAAGTCTATTTCTTCTCGAAATTAATCACACCATATATTCAACACATAACATTTAATGTTCGCGGCGAAGTTATATTATGGGTTGTGCTACCTTTCTGTATGCATTTCAATATATTACAAAGCGAACACTGTAGCAATCAGCGCAGCGAGTCGAGCCGTTGAATACAAACACCGCGTGCTTTACCATAGTCACTCTGGTTCTACGATAGTAATAATTTCGATTGAAGAACTTCAAGTGCATAAATGCAGTATGGTAATGAAGAAAAAACATCAATTTCTTCAATGATTCATTTAACTATATATCTTACTCCTTATCTGGAAATTTTAAAAAGATATTGGAGACTTCTTATAAAAATTATAAAAAGAAGTGCAAAAATTAATCCTTCTGTAACTGCTGTATCTTACTTGTTGATCGATTCAGTAACTTTTTCTTTCCCTCTTTTGTGTGAATAAATATACATCAATGTAATTTCTATTCAGTCGATTTCTACTCATCTCGCTTCGAATTAACTTTCTTCAATTCTTGAAAAAGTTTCGTTAAATTACGCATCGTTTTATATAGGTGTCAAGCAGATTATGTTACTTGACGTTGTTGTTTTTTTGAGCCCTTTTAACACGCTAATATTGTGTTCCACTTAACATTATTTTTTGATGTGTTTTTGATATATTTCAGAAAAAATGTTAATGCAATAATTAGGAAAATTCAGTTTTCAGTTACTCTGGTAATTGGTAATTTTTTCCTAAAATTCTGAGTCATTTCGTAAATTGTTAATTTCAAAAACTAAATTATGAATTACCTGATTAGTTAATAACACTACTTTACAGCCAATTTGCGACTGTGATGTAAGAGGCAGTCTTTGGTTAATTTTTGGTCTCTAAATGCGAAAACGATGGTAAAAACTTCCTAAACTGAATGAGTATTTTAATCATATTATTTTAAAAAGTAATTTTTAATACACCGAAACGCGACGTTGCCCAATTTACGCTTTCCACAAGTTAGGGAAATTATACATTCTCTGGCAACACCTCGTGGGAGTATCTAGGGATGACAAGTCAACCACGAAGGACTCAAAATAACAGAAGTGTCCATTTAAACCCATATAATTCCAAATTTCACTCTGCCCCGAAGCCGAATCTACTTATAGATGTTCCCTGTATACGAGAAGTATGCTTTTCAAACTTCCGATACCCGATGTTTCTAGAAAATACCAGAAGTATGGAATGGCTATAAAAGCAAATGGCTGGTAGTGGTATCATCAGTACTGGTTCAGCACGACTAGTGATCAGTATTAGATAGAGAAGCGAAGTGCGCGAACCAGCCAATAATAAGTGTTTTCTTTGTGTTGAATAAAGTTAGTTGATGCCTGTAAATGTAGTATCATATCTCTGAACCGACATACGCGAAGTACAAAAATATCTAAAATACAGAAACGTGGCTGTGTTAACCCCGCGTACATATGTGGTTAGATTACCCCGAAATTGCAGAAAATTACCATTAACAAAATGACGACAATTTTAAAACTATCAATAAAGCTCAGTTTCAAAATGTTTTTTTAGTCTTCCTGTTTTATTTTCGACATAGTCATGCATATAAATGTAAATTGTAAATGATACATATTTTTTCTTGTTTTTACCTATAACATCAATATTATCCCCATATCTACATGGCTCTTTCATAAACATATGGCTGTCATAACCGCTCACGTTATGGAAGATGATGGAGACAAAATTAGGTAATTTATAATTTAAGATATACGGCAATGGTCTTTCACTTCAATATCGTTTTATTCAAAGTGTCGTTTGCATATACTACAAATCGTTGCATAATCAAGCTTTTCTCATCCCGAAATCGCAGAAAATTACAATTAACAAAATGACTAAAGTAGTTTATCAAGTATTTTGTATGTCTTGTTGGCGATCAAGATCGAGACTGGGCTCTTCACATATGTTGCCAAACCTGTGCTGCAAAGCTAAGTAACTGGTTACATGGCAAACGCTCTTGTATGTCTTTTGCAGTTATAATGATTTGGCGAGAACCAACAACACATTTTAACGACTGCCACTTTTACATGACAAAAGTGTCTGGTTTTTTAAGAAAAAGCATACATAATATTAAATATCGGGATATTCTTTCAGCAATAAAACCAATTCTTCACGGAGAAGGTCTACCAATTCCAGCACCCTGCGCAAAATGAGGGTCCCCCGGCATAACGGTAACAAAAGACCCTCTGGCACATGCAGTTGACATGAAGGAAACATACAAAAGTATGTCACTAATTCTAAATCCTATAAGCTATGATGCATATAAATGGCAAATATGTGGTAACTTAAAAGTCATAGAACTATTACTAGGGCTTTGGGATGGATTTACGAAGTATTGCTGTTTACTTTGTCTTTGTGACAGTAGAGCAACACAGAACCTTTACCAAGTAAAAGAATAGCTTCCGAGAGATCAATATATTCCAAGTTATGCTAACGTTAAGAATATACCTCTTGTTGATCCCAAAAAGTACTGTTACCTGCATTACATATTAAACTGGGATTGATTAAAAATTTCATTAAAGAACTAGATAAAGAAGGAGATGCGTTTAAATACCTTAAACAAATTTTTCCTAAACTAAGTGATGCTAAGCTTATAGAAGGAATATTTGTTGGATCACAAATTAGAAAAATACTAAGGGATCAGTTTGATCAAAAATTAAGTGATGTTGAATTAGCTGCGTAGAGTTCTTTTAAAACAATTGTTTCGGAGATTTTAGGAATCAAAAAGGTAGAAAACTACGACTAACTTGTAGAAGAACTACTTGAGAGCTACTGCAAAATGGGCTGTTGCATGTCTCTTTAAATACACTTCCTGCACTCCAATATAAATTTTTACCAAAAAATTTGGATGCGGATAGTGACGAGCAAGGAGAAAGGTTCCGCGACGACATATAAACAATGGAACAACGTTACCAAAGCGGATGGGATCCAGCAATGATGGGAATTATTGTTGGTTTCTTATGAGAGAAAGCGATCAGAAATATAAACGGAAATCAACATTTGCAAAGAGGTTACGCGCAAAAGACTTACAATAAATGTATTTTCATGTGTATTTTTGTAAATAAATCCTTTTATCCTTAAAATATGTTTTTTAGTGTTTTGAACTTATGTATAAATATTATATAAAAATATTTATAATAAATAAAAATAACTGATACATTATTTAACTCAAAATCTATACGTGGAGGAAAATTTTCGTTGTTGAATTAGCAATAAGGATGCTTTAAACTCCCACGGACAGCCATAATGACATCAGTCGCATTTTTTTTTTGTATTTGTCGACTAGTGTAATTGTAGGAATAAAATTACCAATTACTTTATTAACTGATAATTTTAGGAGTGTAATCACCAACTACTTGATTAATTGATAATTTGAGGAAAAAACTCCCAGTTATTTCAATGACAATTCTAGTTACGAAATTATAAATTGATGGGATAATTGATAATTTCGATTTGGTGATTTGTAATTTTCCAGTAATTTATTTATGGTTAATTATTATTATTTTTTGTCGATGACTGCATTTGGCTATGATTATCGATAACCACTTAAGATTAAGAGCCAGATGGCCGATAATAAAGGTATAGATAACGCTTTTTTTTGTATTATAGATTCAAGTGAAATATTCAGATTGGTCAACCGTTTGGAACGATGAACAAAAGACACCATATAAATATTATGGTGATCAATGGATTGGCTACGATGATCCGAGATCAATAACGGAAAAGGTAAATTTAATTAGGGATCAATAACGTAGCGGAAATTTAACTATGTTGAGTAGAAGTAATTGTTTTTGAAATGTTTCTTCCTCGAAATCTTATCAAAAATATACCTCTACAAAAGTGAACCCAAATTTTGTTACTGTTTGGTAATAAAAAGACAGACCAACAAAGGTCAAGGATCAAAGACAAAAAGAGTCATTTTCTATATAATTTTTTTTTAATGTTGTATCCGAATCTGGCTGCAGAATTGCTCCATTACGTCAGCTTTTTACAATATCCTAACCTAAAAGTGAGAAAAACACGGCTATTTCACATATTTAAGGTAATGTAATATCATTAGTTTATTTTTCTCCACAAAACCAGTAAAAGTTTCAAACAGACTTTCAATCATCCAGACATCTTTTTTTTTCCGCAGAGATATGATAAGTTAAATTTTGTGTGTTTCGAGTGCACTCAGATCCATCCTACAAACTGGAGACCAAGACAACCCTCTGAAGTGTATGAACTTAAGGTTAGATTAATATATATATATATATATATATATATATATATATATATATATATATATATATATATATATATATATATATATAAACAACAGCTCTAACACAAAACAACTACAAAGAACACAATATCACAAAGGCCATAAGACAGAATACGGAAGCAGTAGAAGAGAAAAAAAGAAGAAGATGAAATACAAACCAAAAACAGCACCGCCATATATAAAACGTGTAACAGACGTAACTGGAAGAATTCTGAAGAAGCAAGACATATATATTAGGTAATCCTAAAGACAAAATACCATTAGAAAACCAGGGAGTGTACAGCATCCCATGTTGTGACTGTGAAAAAGAATACGTTGGCGAAACAGACAGAAGAATCTCTGCAAGGGTCCAAGGACATAAAAATAGCATAAAGAATAAGCAAACGACATCAGCTTTATTCCAACATCATCACGAGGCAGGACCAACTATAAATTTCCAGGAAACCAAACAGACTGTACCCATAAAATATACTAGAACGCGCATCATCAGAAAGCACTAAAAACTTTATCAAGAGAGATGATGCACAAAACATTTCAAATACATGGAAAACTCTACTCAAAACCAAACCAAAAACAACACACCAGAGAAACCAGCACAGCGGGCCGAGAAGAGGTAGAGACCCAGAGAAGGGAGAAAACCAACCAGGCAGATGCAAGGTATAACCTGTGCAAGAGCCAAACTATCAAAATGGCCGGCAGAGGACCAGCACGTTCATTCCAAGTCGAGCAGCCGTCAAGGAAGCATCATTCCTGCTGAGATGTTGGCGAAACGTCGTGAAGATTTTTCTATTGATGAACGGATTGAAAACCGGAAAAACACATTGTATATACATATATATATATATATATATATATATATATATATATATATATATATATATATATATATATATATATATATATATATATATATGTATATATGTATATATATATATATATATATATATATATATATATATATATATATATATGTTTTTACTTCTATTGTGACATCAAAGACTGTTTAAAGTTTCGCCTGTCGTAGCAGGCTTTTTCAAAAACATTTTTTTTTATTATTTGCTTTTTGATTAACTAGTATTTACAACCTACAAAAAGAGACATACTTCACTTGACAATCATTTTAAAATATTAAAATTAATTAACGATAAAATACACTTTGTCGAAATAATTACAATCACGAAACAAAATCTTTATAAAACTCAAATGTATGTACCTCGAGACTTTCATATTTGAGAAGTTTGTAAAAATTTGTAGCGGGTGTGGAATGATTCTTGTTATACAGAGGTAAACTATAAGTTTTGGCTATTGTTTAAAAATATTTTCAGCGGATGAAATTGTGATAAATTTGGCTTAAATTGCTTATGTCTTGTTTATCATTTACGACATATTGTTCTCTTTTTATATGAATCATTTCCTTCACTAGAAGTTTATGATAGTTTTCATCTTGCCTTAGAATTTTAGTATTTACAAAATCAAACTCATGCTTAAGATTAGTTTCATGTTTGTATAGAGCCGTAGATGCGTTTTTTGTATATATATATATATATATATATATATATATATATATATATATATATATATATATATATCGACGGGGAGGTGAGTGCCAGAGACATTTACGTTCCTAATGCAGCAGGTAGAAGAAGGTATTTTTTTCTCTGAATTTCAAGCTCTTAGGAGGGGAGCACTCCCCCGCTTAGATCCGCGCCTAAGTAAATTCCACATTAATGTTGTTTAACATATTCATCGACGACCATTCTATGAGTGAAAAATCCAAATCAACGATGTGGCGAGAACCACAAATTCATGATTATTATTTTGGTCAAGTGGATGTTTTTGGCTCTAATGCAAAAAAATATATAACGTAGCCTGTTCTTATATCCGTCACCAGACGGATGGACCTGATTTTTCTCAAGAATGTGAAAAAAAGAAAAGAAGAGGAAAATAAAGAAAAAGTTTTAGAGATAAATGATGATATGAAGTCTCTGCCAGATTTTGAAACTTCAAAATGGCAGATCCAATATGGCGGACAAAATTTTCCAATATTCGAATTTTCAAAATCTGATAGTTCATAGCCTCTAAATTATACAGAAATTTTAACAAAAATTTTGAAATTTTTGTTGGCCATATTGCATCCGCCATTTTGAGTTTTTAAAATCTAATAGGGGATTTGTATTCAGCAACCCTGAAAATTCTTCTGCAGTAATATTCACAAAAAACAATATTTGGAAAAATATGCTTCAATAGGTTATCGTGTACTCGGTTCTTTGGACTGCATCCGAGTGTGTTGTTGGGATAAAAAATTTAACTTATCATATATCCGTGAAAAAAAAAAACAATTTCAATTGCATTTAAAAAAGGAAGAGCTATACTTTCAGATGCTTTTACTAAAATATATGAAAAAGTCGTAATTTTGCACTTTTATGTTAAAATATCTCAGAAACCAGACATTATGGAACTATTCTGGCGCCAGATTTAGATTCAACGCAATTAAAACCATCGAAAAAGTATAGTTGACTTTCTGATTCCTAATGTCAGTCAAATTTTATTGGCTTGTGTAATTAGTGAGATCTGGTGACAGATCCAAAAAAATAAGTGACCATTTGCTATAAAATGCTTCGTGCGCGAGCAATTTTTGCTAATTTTAGCTCAGCATGGAAGATCCTTTTGGTCATCTACTGTTTACTCAAACGCATAGATCGAAGACGTCTTGCATTATCAGTTAACGCAAAAAATGGATGTTTACTTACATTACAACCAATTTTGGATGACCTTCACAAGACTCGAACGTATGCTAACCACGGTCATGGTTAAATTCACTAAATCAGTGATCTACAATGATTTGTTTAGGCATTTTATCGACATATAAAGAATTAAGTTTATCGGTGCATTCTTATTAAGATAAAGCACATCGAAAATTGTAAAAAATAATCGCACGAAAGTTATTTCCATTTTTGACAGAGATGGAATTTTAAAATTACTATAAAAACACAAAGAGCCTTTATATGTCAAAATATTCTGAATACGTATATTGTATAAAATGTCAAACTTAACAGTGAATATGTGAAATGGCACTTAGCAGCACCAGGGTTGCCATTTACCCAAACAAGTACGGCTAACCTCGTATCCATACAAGATGATCTAAACTTGATTTCAAACAGGAAGATTAATGTTAATCAATCGGGTAAGGGGAAATGAAAAATAAATGTTCACATTTTTTAAAAGATTTAATTTAGGTCAAAAACTTTACGAATGAAGGTTAAAAATTACTCTTCTTTTTAGAGGGCAAAACTTATACCTCTTCCAAACATCACTTTCTTTTCTATTTTGACATTTTAATTTGCAGGTAAAGTTTGCTCTCGAACAGGACGTTGCAGGAGTTTTCATATGGCAACTTGGAGGAGATGACATTACAGGGCAAGCATCAGATGGTGTTAAACAACCCCTACTAACAACTATCTATCAACAGATAATCATAGCTAAACCAGTACTGGCATCTAAGGAAGAAATTGCGAAAAAGGTTGCAGGTAAAGCAAAACGACCCGGACATGAAGATTTTATGAAAATAGGGTTTGAGGAAATTGGCAGTAACGATAGTGATTCTGATTGAAATGTGGCATATCAGTAATGTTTCTTTTTTAAAATTTGGTATTGAGTTATACTAAAATTAAGTTTTGATTTTGTATTTTTAGAATGATAATAATAATAACCAATGGAATTAGTATTTTTATGTATTGTTATCAATAACAATAAAGAAATTTTTAAGTTGATATATTATTTATTTATTTTTTAGATTTTATTGCGATTTTTTTATTTAACATTTCAAATAAGAGCTTTACTGCATAAATATCAGAACCTAGTCACCAGTAATTACAATGGTGAATTCTAGTTGGCGCTGAATGATTTGTGATTTTTCTACGAACATGCCTAATAAATCAATAAATACAAATCAAAAGTATTTAATTTCTTCATTAATATTAACAGTAATCAAACGAGTTGCGCTACAGCTGCTGAAGATGTTACGTGGGAACCATAATCAGCTCTCAGTCAAGCGAGACGATCAAAAGAGTGCATGAAATGAGCTGTTTCTAGGAACGAATCAATAATACGAATTTCTTACAGAGTAACTCATTTAGAACGAAAGATGATCAACTACAAACAGCAACCACGTGCCAAATTCTGCAGGGAGTATATTGGCTTACAAGTGTCGCCACAGAGAATAGCAGACTAATACGAGATTATTCTCTAAAATAAACTAATTCCAGAAATACGACTTATCATCCCGGTAATATTGTTAGCGAGTTCTTTTTTTATATAATTTGTAGATATTTTTTAACTTTTTTTTAAATTATGGAATATTACAATTGATTGTATTTTTTGTAAAAATTGTAATGAAATAAATTTATCTATCTATCTATTTCTCTATTTAATACTTTTACTCGGTTTTATCTGAAGACTTACTACTTCTTAGATCATCTTTAATTCAGATGGCACTTTAATGTGCTAATTTAATGAAATTTATTTTTTATTGAAAAATACTTCATGAAACACAAAATAAGGAATGAATTGCAATAAAATTTTACATACATCCAAAAAAATTGTTTCTACCGTAGCTAGACGTGGTTGTCTTAATCTATTTAAATATAAAGTCTATAATTTTTGACCGATTTTTGAAAAAAAAAAAGAGGTTCTCAATTCGTCGGCTATGTATTTTTTTTATATATGTACACGGATTACTCCGGACATCGGCACCAATTTGAATGAATTTTTTACATTATGTTCAAGAAGTTACTACAGTGGTTCCATATTATTATGGATGAAATTGGTGCAGTAAAATCCAAGATAGCGCCGACAATATGGCGGGCAAAAAAATTAATTTTGTCTGATTGTCTTCAAAATTAGAATGGGAGAACTTTCGGGATTGTATTCAATGAATCTGAAATTATTTTTAAAAAATTCAAAATGGCTGATCCAATATGGCGGACAAAAAATTAATTTTCTGAGATTATCTCCAAAATTGGTACGGGGGAGTTTTTGAGATTGCACATAACGAATCCAAAATTATTTCTAAAAAATTTAGGATCCAATATGGCGAACCAAAATGATCAATTTTGTCCGATTTTCTCCAAAATTGATAGGAGGTTGCACATAATGAATATAAAATTATTTAAAAAAAAAATCAATATGGGGAATCCAATATGGCGGACACAAAATCAATTTTGTCCGATTTTCTCCAAAATTGGTACAGAAGAGTTTTCGGAGTCACACATAACGAATCTGAAATTATTTTTAAAAAGTTCAATACGTAGGATTCAATATAACGAACAAAAATATTTATTTTGTCCGATTTTTTCTAAATTGACGTGGGAGAGTTTTTAGGATCGCAAATTACGAATCTGAAATTATTAAAAAGAAAATAAATATAGGGGATCTAAAACGGCGGATTAAAGAGGTTACATCTTTCGATTTCGTCTAAAATCAGTATTGCGAGAATTTTTGTTAGTGTTAATTACAAATTCAAAATATTTTTTTGAAAAATTCAATCTGGCATCCTAAAAATTTTACATCTTTTGATTTTCTCCAAAATTGATAATGAAGGTTCTTGAGGGTGTAAATTATGAATTTAAAATTATTTTTTCAGGATTCAATATGGCAAATCCAATATATCAGACTAAAAATTTTACATTTTTCGATTTTGTTTAAAGGTGGGACTAGATCGTTTTTGAGGATCTAAATAGCAATTATAAAATTATTTTAGGAAAATCTAATATATCAAATCCAATGTGAGGGTCTAGAAGTTTTTAAATTTCCGGATTTCATCTAAAATTGGTACTAGGAGGCCTTAAAGGTTTAGATTTAGATTAGACTAAGACGTTAAATTTTTATTTAGTTCAATGTGGCGGATCTAATATGGTGGGTTGAAAATTTTACTTTATTCGCTTTTTGTGAGATTTGGTAATAAGAGTTTATCGGGGTCGTATATTACGAATATAAAATTAATTTTTTACAACTATTAGGTTGATAAGATACAATATAAGGGACTGAAAATTTTACATTTTCCGGTTGTGTCTATAATTGATATTGCAGGATTCTTGGGGCGTATACAAACTCAATATGCAGTATAAAATATATCGGGCTAAGAAATTTAGGTCTCAAGTTCTTTAAATATCGATATTGGAAAATTTTATGGCCTATATTACCAATCTAAAATTAATTTGAAATTTAAGATAGTGGATTTACTATGACAGACTAAATATTTGTTTGACACAATTTCACTGGTATTTGGAGAACACTAAGAATCAAAAAATTTTTAGTGGTTCATTTTAGGGTGATTTACAACTTTGGGTAAAATGAGTACTTTTTTGCCACCTTGAAGTCATTGCGAAGTACACTAATCTCAATTAGTACTTAGTTGAAATAATTTTTGGATATCATAATGAATTCAAGACTAAAAATCGAAAAATAAAATTTTTATAAAAAAAATTGAACCGACTTTTAAAAGTGCGCTAAAAAGTGAAAAATAACTATAAATTTTTATATGAATATGAAAGTTTTGAAGCTGGCGCTAAATGAAATAAACACCTACTAATATATACAAATTAAGGTAAGAAAGGAATTACAAATAAAGTATTTTTAATCTGATTATGCGAATCACATTTTGTCAGGTATTAGTTTGGCGTCGACTTCAAAAATTTCAATTCATATAATGATTTATAGTTATTTTTCACTTTTTAGCGCACTTTTAGAAGTGGGTTTAATTTTTTATAAAAATATTTTATAAATTACTTTTAATTAAGATGCTCTTTAAACAGACTTGCAGACAACAATCAAACTTTGGCGGATTTATAAAAAAAACAAGTCATTGAAATTTGATTTCTTTTTTGTATAGTCGACGATAGTTCAATCAAATTTGACAAATAAGGAAAATAAGAAGAAAGAGCCAAAAAACAATAACTTTTGATGAGTTCAATCTAAGTCTGACATATAAGTTTTAGTTTTTTTTAATACTCCAACAACATAAATTTCTAATTTGATTATCTCGTATTTGTTATCCAGTTATCTATAGAGATAGGCAGATTCAAATTTTGATTCGCACTGTAAAAGAAACTTTTCAATTTTCTTTCATAGCCAAACTATTGTACAAATAATCGATTATTGTGAAGTATTATGTTGTTGACAATAATACGCATTAAACGTAATTATTAAAATATTTATAAAAAAATACTGAATTATTAATACATTTGGTCCTGTCTTTTATTACTGTTAAGAACAGTACATATTATACCTTATTAATTTTAACAACCATAATTTATGGTAGGTTTTTCTAACGATCGTTTAGTCATGGTGCGATCTGAGAGAAAAAAAGATGGCGAAAATATCAGGGAAGGTATGTTAAGGTATTTTTGTGATAAATGTTTTACTTAATTCCTAATCAGGTAATTTTATTACACTCTAATCAATATAGATGAGCCTCAAAGCTTGTTTAACTTAGTTTTTTATATTAACAAAAGACCCTAGCTTTTCTAGAAAGTAAGTTTGTGCGTCAAAATAAATAGTATCTTAGGTATGGTCTGGAAATTACCTCAAATACCGAACAATTGCTTTACTCAAGTAAACACACGTACGTTCGTTCAACGTTGAATCAAACTTTCCGCCATTGATATATTTTCCGTTGAATTTAATCATGTTGATTTTCGGTGATTTTTTAACGTTAAAAATAGAAGTTTCTAATACGTTTTTAATAGGAGAAAACGTCTTGGTATACACATGTACGTTGAATCAACGTATTAAATTGTTGTAATCGAACGTTACATTTTGGTTAGGTAACTACGTTGAATTGTAAGGAGATTATCGTGCTAGACAATATTGTTTAAAACGTGGAATTATGGTTGAAATCAACTAAATAAAATAACCACAAAATCAACGATTGAATCAACTCTACAAAACAACGAAAAGTGGCGACAAAAATCAACGTAGTCATAACTTTGAATAATAATTACAATCAACTATATAATATATGTCTGATGTTCTCACGGGTGTGATGTGTAATCGAAGGTTTTCTGGTATCCCGTGTATGTGTCGAGACCTCCTTAGGACTGTAAGGGAGCTGACGTTTCAAGATAAATCTTATTCACCATTTTCAAAGCTCTCTGTACGGCGTCTGTGGACAAACTAACGCTTGAAACTCGAATTCTGTCAGCCCCATGTGTATTTGGGGCGCATTCGTTGGCTGGTTGGTTTTGGCCAATCAGGTTGCGAGCCCTGCTGCGTGTCATCGGCCCCGTTGTTGTTGGGGGCCGTGTTGTTGAATTGTGATCCATCTCTTTACTATCTACTACTAGTCGATGTTTTGTAAGCAGATTTTTCCAAGTATTAGGCAATCGGTGGCTATCATCTCTGCAATTTAAGTTGTTGGGCCTTCTTTGCAATTTCGATGGATTCCCTTATAAATCTTGTGGACAGATTTTCACATTTCGATAGCATTTTTGTTCCTGAGAGTTCATCTTATGCCATGTGTTTAACAAGTGTTGGACGAGTTTGTTTTTTGCTTGATAGCGTTTATATGTTCGTCTCTTCTGACGCTTATTTTACGGTTGGTTCGGCCTACGTAAGATGAGCTGCATTCTCCGCATGGAATTTCGTACACTCCCTGATTTTCTAGAGGATCTTTTTCTTTAGGTGTTGGCAGGAGATCTTTTACTATATGGTTTGTGGTGAAAATGGTTTTAATGTTGTGTCTCTTGAGAATTTTTGCGATTTTGTCTGTGGTGCCTCTGACATAAGGAACAAAAACTTTGGAGGTATTTTCTTGGTGTTCGCGATTTTTCAAGGCCAAGCGTTTGTTTTTATAGTCTTATCTATATGTTTTTTTTATAATCATTTTTTGTTAGGAAGTCTTGCAATATGTTTATTTCTTTATGGTAACTTTATTGATCTGTAAGGGACTGTGATCGAAATGCAAGTGATTTCACTCTGGTAAATAATTGGGTGAGGTGATATGTGAGTGGGTTTTCTGTAGACAGTGTGTGAAAATAAGCCATCCTCTTTTTTTCAATAAAATATCTAGAAAAGGTAGGGTGTAGCCTTGTAGATTTAATATTTTTCTACTCCTGTCGTAAAATATGTTAAAGTCCAGTTATTAATTTGGGCGGAACCTTTTTTATAATTCTATCAAGCTCTTCCCACAGCAATTCAATAGGAGTAAGGTCAGGTGATGTGATGAGTGTTTGGAGTCATCGTTGTGTTAAAATATTAATTTAGATAAAAGTTAACATTTGGCTGATGGAGCCAGATTTTCGGGAAATTTTTTTTATATTATTCTTTCATAGTGCCTTTAAGTTTAATGAGATCACCAACTTTTGACCATGCAAGTGGTGGGATACACTATCACCGAACTTCCACCGTGTTTAAGAGTAGGTATAATGCAGTCACTTACAAATCTTTCATGTGTTCTTCCCTTCTTATAATCTTTTACAGTCCAATGTTTATGATCTCTAGCCTACTTAAGCCTTTTTGTTTTATTTACTGATCTCAATAGTAGTTTTCTTACAGCAACTCTTCCTGCTAAACCTCCTTTTATAAGTCTTCTTTGAATAGTAGTGTCACTTATAGGATTACTTAAAAGCTTATTAACATACAAAGTAATATCAGGCACTATTCATTTTCTAACACGTAAACTCACAATAACAAACAATTGATTTTTTGCAAAAAATGTTTTTGTCAAGTGTTTCCATGTCTATTTTTAATGTTGTTCATTTCTTTAACTTTTTGACGTCAACGGAACGTCTACTAATTTTTAACATTTTTGCAAGTGATTGTTACTTTGTTTGTAATTATGAAGGGCAATAATTTGAGAATAAGTGAAATCCGAAATTTTTTTTCGCTATATTTTACACGTGTAATGACTTACGATCTATAAAGGACTAACTTTTATGAACTTTTAAGTCTGAAGTTTTAGGCGTCGGAAAGAATTAGGAATAACTTTAGAGCACATGAAGTATCGTGGCACTAACTAAACCCAAGTAACAAATGTATAGATTAGCACTTTATGATACGAAAAAGTTTATCATACACTCATACTGCTCGTTTCTATCAGTCTATATATATATATATATATATATATATATATATATATATATATATATATATATATATATATATATATATATATGTATATATATATATATATATATATATATATATATAATTATATATATATATATATATATATATATATATTAAAATAATTTATTGTATATCTATATAAATGTATTAGTATTAAATGTGTGTTTTAGGGTAAAATTATTTTAATCAATAACTTATTTTTCATATAGCTTACAAATATTTGCAGTTATATAAAAAAAAGGTATAAATTAATATGTTTTTATGCTAAAAAAATGAAAAAAATTTGTCCGAAAATTAAGAATTAGTATTTTATTGTATAAACAACTGCAATAAGCATATTATCCTTTTATTTATCAGAAATAAAAAAAATAAATAAAAAAATGAAAAGATCAAAAAATGATGAAATGCGCGGAAAACATTTCGAAACAATGTAAGGTTACCTTGCATGCGAAAACTTATATTTTTATATTTGAAGTTTTTCTGTATCTTTTTTTGTTAAGGATATATCGACAGAAAGTAAAACAACATTTTGAATCTCTTCGAAAGCATCAAAAAACTGCCTAATCAGAAAATTCTTATGAGCAGTGATATATTCATAAATCTTTTGGGTTCAGAGAGGCTAATACTGCAATTTTGAAAATTCCTCACAGCAGAAGTCGATTCTTGATATTTTATTATTTTGGCCGTATAAAATTAACTTTTGTCACCCATCTTAATTTAAAGTAACCAAAATATAGTATAAACACAAACTAAAGCTGCAAAAATCAACTTTAAGTGAAAACTATGTGGTACAAAATGAAAAAAGCCTAATTTTCTTTTAATTTTAATATAATTATTTTAGGTCCATGGTTACAATACGTCTACAAGTGGTCATATCTTTATCAGTCCTGGATAATTCTCCGGATTATTCATATTATTGGAACTATATTATCCTGCGGAATTGTTATATTGGAGACATGCTATTTTATAAAAGTTTTCAATTTGTCTTTTTTTATACACTATGCACCATTTTATTTTGTTGCAATATTTGTAAGTATTAACAAGTTATCAATATTCACGTGCTAACTTTTCAAACCATACAGAGAGTAACAAGTGCCAGCAACATACACATTCCTAATATAAAAGGCAGAATCGGTTCTATTTTCCTGAACTCAAAGCTCTTGAGAAGGGGAGGGGCGATCGCAAGCATACACATCCCTATACTCTATTCAAGAACTAGAGAGAGTAATAAAACTGTTACCGAAACCTCCAACCTACCTGCTCCAGTGCCGCAAGTAACTGAGATCTGCCGTAAATCCAATTATATTTAATTATATTTAAATATTATAAGCTTTTATAAATTTACTGCAACAATAAATTTTTTTCTTCAATTTAACTTATGTTAGTGATCAAAGTACACCTTACAGTGTGTCCTTAGTAATTTATCTTTTTTGTGCTTGTTTTTATATATTACTTAAGATTAGTGAGATACCCAAAAGATTCTACTCCTACATCTATATTTATTCCAAAACCATGTCATTTTTTCCTCAACGAAAAACTTATTACGAGGAATGTTTATGACACCTTAAGAGGTCAGTATATAGATAATAACGTTAAAAGCTCTATTTAGATGTATTTCAATATGACAGGAGTTGGAAAATCTACTATGTACCGAATACTGAAGAAAAAAAAACACTAGAATTGTTAGTACTCCCAAGTTACATTCGATCACAGGGAGACGAGAAACCTCGTTGGAAGAAGAGATGTAAACTGCAATAAAAGGAGTTGCACATACATTTAATTATAAGAATCAGATCCCAACCGTGGACAAAATTCTAACTAAAATCAGTGAAGATCAGGATTTACCTGAAATTAAAAGAACTGAGCTCTGGAAATTGCTCAGAGAATTTAATTTTTGATGAGGAAAACCAGATACGAAATCTGTTCTTTTAGATCGTCCAGAAAATGTCCGTTAGAGAAAGAAATATCTCTGTGAAGTAAAAGGTTGGAAATAATAAAACGTAAAAAATTAGTAATTTAACTGAACTTTTGAAAGATTTTTTTGAATAAAGTTACTGCAGAAAATTGGCAAAAATCTATATAATAAAACAATAAAAGAAAATGTGGAAACTCGATCTCATAGTCGGTGAGATAGAGGAACGAATTATAATTAATTTAATCGAAGATAGGTTCACTGACTCTGAGTATGAATTAGATACGTATTGCTTACCAGCGTAAACACAATTTATTATTTTAATTTTCTGTAACATATAAAAATTAATTACATTTGAATCCCTTTTCAGTGTTTAATTGTAATTCTGCAGATGGATTAAGAAATAAATAAACTGAAACGTCAAATATCCTAAAAATGTTTTTAATTAATAACAAAAGGACCGATAGCCCCAAAAAAATTTTTATATTATATGGGCGAATTTATTTTTTTATATATATTTAACTTATTGTATTTTTGACAATGGGTATTCTGTAAGTATTTAAATTATAACTTAAAATTTTTTGAGAGAAAAAGGCTACGTTTTAGTTTGAATGTGCCTAAAATGATTTCTATGCCAAAATTAAAAATAATAAAAATACAGTTGTGATTTGTGTTAAATATGTCAAAATGATCTATATTTTCTATATGTGAATTATTAAGAAATCACAAGAAATAAGATAATATTATAAAACCTTTTTATTTTAAGGTCATTACCGCAATAATATTCTATGCCATAAATACTTAGTAATTAAATAAACCACCTTCCGACGCCTATGACAAGGATTAAAATTTTTCACACTTCACACATCCAAATATCTATTGTTATCCAACCCAAATATTCCATTATTATAGACCGGTATTTTTTGTTATAAAATTTCTAACCCATTCCTATGAAAAATATATGTGTGTAACAGATTTTGCCAAAGACACCAGACTAAAGTTTGCGAAGAAAAAAAATGTAAAAAATGATTTATTACTCTCTCTAGTTCTTGACTAAACTATAGTATAAAAGGGAAAATCGGGTCTATATTCCTGAACTCAAATCTCTGGGGGGGGGGGGGGCGATCGCCACCATCGCCCCTCCCTTGAATCTGCGCCTGGGTCAAATAGTATTTCTTACATATAGGAGCATCCCTGGTTACCTGCAGGACATTCGTATGACGTTCATAAAGTTTCAGATTCGAAGTTGATAATAATTCGTATCAAATGAATTTATATTACTACTATGTATATTCGAGAAACCTGAAATTTAATATTGTGTGCCAATTTTTGTAAATATCCTCAAAATCCAAGTTATTTTTTTATGAATAGCTGGACCAGTTAGATGCCATATGCAATAATCAATATGTTACGGAATACACTAAAATCAAAGGCATTATAACGGAGACAATACTGGAGATAAGCAGTGGCGCTTTCAGACTTATTGGAAGGCCGGATCCGATAAATCACTAATTCAGCCACAAAACTTCATATCATTTACAGACGGGTCCACCGCCAGACCTGTAGAGATCATTTTCTACCCATTCGACTGGTTTTTCCAAATACATTATTGAAATAAACTTTAGATTTGACATATGTATCAGCTTTATTGTTAAAAACACGTTAGAACGTTCTAAAAATACCCGAGAAATGAAGAATGACAAAATTTTAATTTTTAAATTTCGCACTACTCCGGTGAATGTACAGATATCGTTCTACTGGCGACATTTTTCAGTCTGATATCGAAAAGTTAGCAGCTTTTAATATCCTGCCGACATATCTCGGAATTTATATTTGCTATAGACATTCGTTTCCTGCAAATGTTGCTCTCGGTTCAATACAGCTCCACTGACGAGACCATAAAATATTTGAAATGGGTATGGAGGGAAAACCAGAGTTGTATTTGTAGAAAATAAACTGGTAATATATATTATCTGCATGAAAGGAGAATACATAGGCAACTATTAAAATACGGCAGAAAAATAGATTTACTTATTTTTAACGGAAATTTTAATTTTTAAAAGATAATCATGTTCCGAAGAGTTATTATCGCTTTGGAATTCCTATTGATTTTTAATCTCCATTCTTCCTGGAATAGGTTCGAACGAATTTAAAATTAGTTCAAAAATATCAGTATTATCGATATTAAAATTATCATCGTTAGTGTTGTAGTCTTCATTTAAATAAACAGATTGGTGTCATAATAGCTGCATTTGAGCAAGGCAGTCTTGCACGTGACATAACGCACATTAATTTGTACAACGTAATCCCTGTCCCACAAAGTCGCGATTTTTTTGATCCCCTTTCACATAAATATTTACAGCTTATAACTTGCAAAAGGTCATAGGGAATAAAAGGTCCACGAAGAATTATCTTCTTCTTCTTCTTCTACCTTCTATAATAGATCCCTGATCTGTTCCTACTTCGATTTGCCTCATTCTGGACTTAAATTATCGCTCCATCTTTTCCGTGGTCGACCTCTACTGCGTGTACCACTAGGCGATTTATCTCGTGCGATCCTTACCAGTCTATCCTCTGTCATTCGGCTTATGTGTTTGTTCCATTGTGTCTTACGCTGTAGGACCCACTCATTAATGCAGTCTGTGTTGCATGATTGCCTAATTTTATCGCTTCTTTCTCTGTCTAGTAACGTTTTTCCTGTTATTCGTCGAAGTATTCTCATTTCTGTAGTCTCCAATAGTTGTTTCGTTTTTGTCGTCTCTGGCCGTGTTTCTGAGGTGTATGTCATAATAGGTCTAATTGTGGTTTTGTAGATCCGAACCTTTGTTTCTTGTTGTAAGTGTTTGTTTCGCCAGATCACGTCGTTGAGACAACCCGCCACTTTATTTGCTTTGGTCACCTGCCCTCTTACTTCATCTTCGATGTTGCCATAACTAGTTATGTCGATTCCTAGATATTTGAAATTCATTTCTTGTTGTATTATTTGACCGTCTAGTTCTAGTTTGCATCGGAGGGGTTCTTTTGAGGTTGTCATACATTTAGTTTTTTCAGCTGAGATAATCATATTATATTTTCTTCCCGTAAGATTAAAGGTATTTAACAATCTCTGGAGGTCGTTTTCATTTTCGGCACATATCACAGCGTCATCAGCGTAACAGAGAATTTTTATTTCTGTATCACCCATTTTATATCCTCTACCAAGTCGCACCTCCTTTATTATTTCGTCCATTATCATGTTAAACAACAAAGGACTAAGCGAGTCTCCCTGTCTAATACCGCTGTTGACTGGTATGGGTGTTGATAATTTACCGTTAGTGCGAATCTGAACTTTATTGTTTGCGTATATGTTTTCGATGGTCTGAATTATATTGATAGGAATATTTCTCTTATATAACAGGTGGATTACGTCATCTAGCTTTATGCGATCGAATGCTTTTGTTAGATCTATAAAGCATAAAAATGTTGGTTTATTGTATTCTATAGATTATTCGACTATCTGTCGTAGAATAAATGCTGCATCCACGCAAGACCTTCCTGATCTAAATCCCTGCTGTTCGTCTTCCAGTGTTGTAACCAAATTAATTTTATTTTTGATTACTTTCGTAACGAGTTTCAGAGTTGTGTCCAGTAGATTAATACCCCTGTAGTTCCCTGGTTCTTCTTTGTCACCTTTCTTAAACATAAGCATCATTGTGCTGGTTCTCCACCTATCTGGTACTTTGCATTGTGTCAGGATTTTTCGAATGAAGTTTGTGAGTTCCTGTGTTAGTCGCTGTTCTCCGTATTTCAACAATTCGTTATGAATTCCGTCTTGTCCGGGAGACTTTCTATTTTTTAAGGATTTTATAGCTTTCTCTACTTCTTGAATGGTGTCTTCCACATTATTCCTTATTGCTGGTATGTTGTTTTTTCCAATGTTAGCATCTCCCTCAAATAATTTTGTTAGGTAGTCTATCCATTTCTCCTCTGATATTTTGTTTGTTTCGGAGAGTTCAGATACTTCTTTGCGCTGTTGTCTTATCAGTCGCCACATTTGTTTTTGTACACTATAGAAGTCTCCTTCCATTCTTTTGGAGAACTGCTCCCAATGTTCACTTTTTAGTTGCGAAGAATTATAGATACTAAAAAACCATCGCGGATCTTCCAGCTCCATCGGTAGCTTTCAGCTTATCACTGTTCGCGGTAAGTTCACTGAGTAACAGCAAAGATAAGTTACAGGATTTTTTGAACGGTTTTTCATTAAAACATAAATATTTATAAACGTTCAACTTTTTGTATAGCCTACTTCGACTATTTCACTTCTATCTGTATCAGACTTGTTAGAAACAAGGGCTGCTGCAGATAGTGTTTGACCTCTTTCGAGAGCTTTACCTAATTTTTCCCTTGATTAAAAAAGTCCAGCGTCACATTCCATAAAAGCCTATATAAAAGTAACTAAAAGTTTTTATGTTGGAATGTCCAAAACTGTTGCTATTGTAAATTTCTTCCGTCATTTTGCTTTGCTTGGTCTTTATGAAGTATACATCTTTATCATGGGGTACAGGTTTGTGTTAAAATTGCCAACACGTAAATGTCCTCTGCAATTACTACAGGTGACCCTCTATTCGAAGCTTAAGCAATTGCTATTTAAACGATGAATGTATCGGCATCTCTCTTTATTTTTAGAAAATTCTGATGCATTTTTAATAATGAAGCGTACCATCGTTTATTTTTAAAACGATGGAGTAAACAGTTGAAAACTACATCAGAACAGAAATTCTTGAAAGGTGTCACTGCATCCTCATCAACATGCGTATCAAGCTGGAAGATCTACGGAAACAGCACTGGTACAATTAAAAGATAAGATTCAAGACGCGCTTAACAACAATGAAATCGTAGTATGTACCTTTCTTGATACAGAAGGAGCTTTTGACAATGCATAAGGCAATCAAAGAGCACTTCTGTACCACCGAAGGATGTCCTCAGGGGAAGTAGCTTTTCCACTTATGTGGAACCTAATTGTAGATCGACTCTTCTGTGATCTGAATGACCTCGGCATACCTTGTCAGAACTTTACCGATGACGAACTCATAATCGCTAGGAGAAAATTTGAGAATACCCTCTGTGACATAGTTCAAACGGAGCTTGAATCTACCAAAGAACGGTGCAGGATAATGGGATTAAATGATGACAACCTCACCAAAATTACCTCAGTAGCTTTTACAAGGGAAAGAAAGCTTAACCTGAAAACCATCAAAATGGATGGGAACGTTAATGAGTGAAAGTTAGAAGTTAAATATCCGGGGTTGATCTTAGATAATAAACTTCTCTGGAATAAACACGAAAAAGAAGTAATTAACAAGCAGTGAAGTAACTAAGAGTATGTGCGCTTCCCCCCCCCCCGCAGATTTTTGAATGCGCCCTACTATTTTGCACCCATCTTGATCCTTCGTATTTATTCATTTCCATCAAGGAACTTGAGGGCGCCCCCCACCCCGCAATGCGGGGTCTGCGGGTTCGTTATTTACAACACTGTCAACGAAATTACAAAAACCCTGATGGTCTGTAGAAACTTCGCGGGAAATAACTGGGACACAAACCCAGAAAACCCGCAGTAGAGGTACACTGCAGTAATGAGACCAATCATTATATATGGGGCTGTAACTGGAGTAAAAAATCACTCTGGTCAGTACGAGAGCTAACCTCTCGAAAGTAAAATGACTGACCTTTGCGTGTATAAATAAAGCAATGAAGACCTATCCAACGGTCGTCACAAAAGTAATTGTGGAGAGTATGGCGAAGAAGTATATAAGATAATGAGAAATGAAGTCGCGAAACGAAGGCTCAATCTCTTATTCAGAAATCATGGAATCTGGGACATGCCCCAAGATGAAATGAAAAAGAAGATCGACTTTGTGAAAAATTGAGTAGCAAAAGTTAATGAGACAGAAATATCATTAAAAAACTTAACAGAAATCCATTAAATGGTATACAGATGGCTTCAAAATAATGGAGGGAACTGAAATAGGGGTGTATGGACTAAGGACCAGATACCATGAAAGCTTGGGTAAGTCAACAAGTATCTTCTGGATGGAAATAAACACCATCAGAAAATGCATTCAATCCGCAAGGAGAAAAACTATCGCGGAGAGGAGATTATTATGTCAGATAGTTGAGCAGCCATCACTGAGCTGAGTTCTAAAGCAACCAGCATCAAGATGGTCTAGGAATGTCAAAAAAACTAAACGAAACAAGCAACAATAATAAGGTTATCGGGACACACCGGGTTAAAGGGATATGAAATAGTAGACAAGCTCGAGAGAAAAAGGTACTGAGAACATTTCTGGGGCCCGAATCTTTCTATGAAATCAGTAGCAATGTAATACTGAAAAAACTGAGAAGAGAGAGAAAGAGCAGAAGATCCAGCTAATGGACGAATCTGCTAAGAATGAGACAAACGAAGATGCTTTCTGGGAATTACGACCAGAATGTATTCAAAGAATGAAATCAAATCCAACTTAGAGTTCTAACGCGAAACCTGACAGAGCATTGCCAACTAGGGGGGCACCTAAAGAATCCCGGATTGACAGAGAGAGATGAGTGCAAATTTTGCGAGGATGAAGACGAAATCTCTATCCATATTTTTTCACAGTGCAGGACTTTAAAAAATCCTAGAATACGGTTTTTGGAAGTATATCAAATAAAAGGGGAGCTAATCATTTTAAAGCCGTCTAACATTCTAAGATTCCTGAAGAAAATAGGACTGGAAGAATTTTCCTTATCGGTAAGGTATCCCTAACGATTTGGCAGTAGAAGGGGAACGCAATAGATCTATTCGTAGTTTATTGATCGTCATTTGTACATACATACAAAAATGAAGCCAATGCATATATCAAATGTAAATTTATATTAATAAAGTATTTAGAAAAAATTGAGTGGTTGAAGATAGGTCCCCATCATTTGAAAAAAGGTCCTTTTTCTCAGTCTTCACACAAACGCCTATGCCGATTGTGTCGCGTTAGCTCCTTTACCTAGGACAGACAGCAAGGTTTATTCTCCACCTTCTGGCCCTATCCTATAAATCGAACATCTATAATTTAATTATAGATCACGGACTCCTTTAAAATGCTTCCAATGTTACTTATAACACAATACACTTCTGCTTAGCTAGTACATTACAAGTATCCTAGCTCTTAAACTCATAGTTTCTCAATGTCAATTCATCCTTGGGCATATTTTGCGTTTTAAAGAAAGGTTATAAAAGAAAGTAATACAAAGTTACACGAATTATGTTAATTTATTGTTTTTCTTTACTAATATATTTTAATCTTCTACTTTTAGATGACTGTAACATCATTATTGTTCCCATGGTGTTACTACGAATTTTTTAAAAATTGTAAGAAATTCAAACATGTTTTCACTATAAACTTAGATGAAATGGAATACCACACAAGAAAGCGAATTACCAACAGCAGTAAAAAAATATATGTATTTTGGATATTTCAAATCGTATTTGTCTATATAATGCTTTTTAGCAGTTTATATTCTTGGCACCATAACAAAAATATGTATATGGTTACTTCCCTGTGGTTACACCAACATGTTTCTGAAGATTCGTATGTTTCCATATACTTTCATAGAATACTGTATGTGTCAACAGTTGGAGGGACGATTTTCGTATTTACTTTACCTATCTTTACAATGTATATTTGTTTTTATATAAGAATTAATATATTTGTCCTAACAGATTATGCAAATTACTTAAGAGCGAAAGATAAGAATATTGCTTTGGAAAAATTGTTGTACAATAATGATTATCACAATTATGTTTCTAAATACCTGAAAATGATGATTACTAAACACGTAGAAACCTTAAGGTAAGTTTTTGCACTCTAATCTATAATAATATTTGTTGCCAAGTAATATTCTTTAGTTGACGATAAAAAAAAATTATAAACATTGATCATTACTACTTTAAATAAATTTGTCAATGCAAATGTCTATAATAAGTCTATACAAACTTTTTAGCCTAAGAGTCATACTGACTTCGCCACTAAGTACCTATGGCCAAGGCCTAGCTACCTGATCATACCAAAACTCTGTAGTTTTGATTTAAGCGCAAAAATTTGCATTTAGGCTATCTGGCGAGTGAGATATCTATGGCGCAGGGCGCGGGAGTGGACTCCGCTCCGTTCACAATATCGGTGGGTACTTGCGGGCACATGTTAAGGATATTTCATTACGGCGGAGTAAATTGATATGCATGCTGTGCGTTACATATTGCTACGATTACTTATGATTATGTTAAATATATAATAGTAACATCTTCCAGAGAGTAGAGAAATTAAGTGCAGGACGTGACAAAGCTACAGTAGTACAGAACCATCTTGTGGGTAATAGTGGAGTTATGCAAAAACGTCAACCTTGCTTGCATTAGTCGAAATATAAAATGCCATCTTGTAGCGAGAAGCAGAGCTAGAGCTTGACCTGAAAAAGGTTTACTACGTCAGCGCTTGTCTGGAAGATTCGAGTACTTTTCAGAGTTTTTAATTACATTTTACGCACGAAGGATACATGGTAGAAATAGAGAGACAACCGGGAGTAGAACAGATCCATTTGGAAGGCACTAGTGCGCTCTGAAAAGCGAAAGCTAGTGCGACTAGTATGTTTCGTGATTTCAATTTCTTAGTAAAAATACAATGTGTTTAATTGTGAGTACTTACTTTAATTAAAAGTATCTTCAAAATAAATCGATTACATTTTCTTTACACAGAACTCCTGCTCTTCATAACCTTAATTATTATTGTTTTAATTCAAATTTACGTCCTTTATGGCTCTGTATAAATATGGAAAAGAAAGGAAATATAAATAGTAGATGCAAAACATTTAAAGAGCAATAGTGATATCAATATTTCGTGATAGAGTCAAATAATAAGACAATGTGTTTATTTGTAATGAAACAATGTCAGTTCTCAAAGATGGCTGTACAAGGCCTCATTATGAGAATAAATATTCTCAGAATCACTTGAAATTTACAGAAAGTCTACGGTTAAAGAAATATGAATCAGCAAGCAGCAACATGTGTTTGTTTTTTTTTGGCTCATTTAATAACGAAACAAGAGAATCAATTTACTGATGGCGAAATAATTAAGGATAGCATGGCTTCAGCTCCAGAATAAATGTGTCTAGAAAAAGCTAATTAATTTAATAACATCAGTTTGTCAGCAAATTTCGAAAGCGGAGAAAAGGGACACTACACACCCTAAATCCCTGTGACCCATCAGTCTCAAATCGTTTATTTTAAAAACGATGGAGAAAGCAGTAGCACAATATCAGAACAGAAATTTTTGAACAGGCGCCACTGCATCCTCATCAACGTGCGTATCAAGCGGGTAGGTCTGTGGAAATTGTACTGATACAATTAATAGATACAAGAAGCATTGAACAGGAAGGAAACTAAAATATGTGCATTCCTTGATATAGAAGGGGCTTTTGACAATACTCCACATGAGGCAGTCAAAAAAACTCTCGACGACAGGGGAGTGGACGGAACGACATCCAAATGGATAGCACAACTTCTCTCCATTGAAATAGTAGAGGCAGAGATAGAACAGGACACTATCGCTCTCTGTACCACTAGAGGATGACCTCAGGGAGGAGTAGCCTCTCCACTTATGTGGAGCTTAATTGTAGATCAGTTTCTCTGTGATCTGACTGGCCTGGATATATCTTGTCAGGACTATGCCGATGACATGGTCTTGATCACAAGAGGCAAACATGAGATCACCCTCTGTAACATAGTCCAAAGAGAACTTGAATACACTAGAGAATGGTGCCAGATGATGTGACTAAACATTAACCCCACCAAAATCACCCAGGTGGCCTTCACAAGGAAAAGGACCTCAATCTGAAAACCATCAAAATAAATGGGAATGTTATTGAATGGAAGTCAAAGATCAAATGTCTGCGACTGACGCTAGATAACAAACTCTTCTGGAATAAGCATAAACAAGATTTAATCAACAAGAGTACGAAAGCCTTGATGGCCTGTAGAAACTTTGCGGTAAAAAGATGGGGTACAAACCCCAAAATTCTGCAGTGGATGTACACCGCAATAGTGAGACCAATCATCACATATGAGGCAGTGATATGGATCAAAAGAACCAGTCTGGCTAATACGATAGCTAACCTCTCGAAAATTTAGAGACTGGCCTGTGCATGTATAACCGGGCCAATGAAAACCTGCCCAACGGACGCCATGAAAGTAATCGTAAACCTCACACCACTACATATATTTCTAGAGAACATGGCGAAGAAGACGATTTATAGGATGACGAGAGATAAGGTCATAAAACCAAGGCCCAATCTCTCATCCAGAAATCAACAAATCTGGAACATGCCTCGAGATGAAACGAAAAAGAAATTCAACTTTGTAAAAGATTTCAGCACAAAGTTGAGTCGCAAGAGCGAATAGGACAGAAATAGCATTGAAAAACTCAGCAAGAAGTCCATTATATAGTATACAGATGGCTCAAAACAACGGAGGGAATTGGAATAAGAATATATGGACCCAGCATCAGACACTACGAAAGCTTGGG
Organism: Diaprepes abbreviatus; assembly: GCA_034092305.1. Taxonomy (NCBI): domain Eukaryota; kingdom Metazoa; phylum Arthropoda; class Insecta; order Coleoptera; family Curculionidae; genus Diaprepes; species Diaprepes abbreviatus. Next base: position 261,519 of record JASJET010000095.1, read on the forward strand.
TGTCATCAAGCTTTTTTCAGGCAGAGATACATGCCATTAGGATGTGTATTCAATTTAACAAGGAGAAAAACTATCACGACCAAGAGATTATGATCATGACGGATAGTCAAGCAGCCACCAGTGATCTGAGTTCTCAAGTTATCAGTTCCCAGATGGTCTGGGAATACCTAGAGGAACTGAATTATTTTAGTAGGAATAATAAAGTCACCCTCATGTGGGTACCGGGACATACCGGGATAGAGGGGAACGAAATAGTACGCAGCTCAGGAAAGAGGCTGAGATACCTTTTCTGGGGCCAGAACCTTTCTGTGGAATCAGTAGCAGCGTAATACTGGAAGAACTAACGATGCAATTGTTGGACGGAGCTGCAAAGATTAAGATAAGCGAAGATACTTCTGGGAAACTACGACCAGAAGAGATTTAAAGAATGCATAAGCTTGAGTAAAAACCAGCTCAGAGTTCTAACAGGGGTCCTAACGGGGCATTGTCACCTGAAGGGACACCTCAAGAAACTTAAACTGGTAGAAAAAGAAGAGTGCAGATTCTGTGAGGAGGTAGATCAAACGTTTATTCATATCCTTGCAGAGTGTAACGCTCTAGAAAAACCTAAAATGCGTTTCTCGGAAGCACATCAAATCGAAGAAGGGGAGCTACCCACGTTGAAGCCGTCCAATATCCTGAGATTCCTGAGGGAACTAGAACTGGAGGACCTGCTCCATCTCATAAGGTAACTCTTACAACTGGGCAGCAGTAGGGGGGCTCAATAGATCTATCAGGTCGCAGTGTACAGGCGCCCAACTCTACGCACATATACATACATTGTCAGCAAATATTACGGCTCGACCAGTAGGTGATATTGGAGAAAATGTCTTAACTCAGTTGTTTGAACAACATCGACACTTGAAGTGGTTTTCCTTGGCCTTGAATGAGTCAACAGAATTTTTAGATACTTCTCAGGAATTAGTTTTTATTCGAAGGATAAATAAAACTTATGAAGTAAATGAAGAGCTCCTTGACATTCATAACATTCACGGCATGATCAGTTAAGAAGATCTTTTCAAAATAGCCGAAAATGCTCTTCACAAAAACAATTTTCAATGAAAAAGCTTGAAGTATATCACTACTAATAGTGGCAAAACATGTGTGGAGAAAGTAGAGGTGTCGTTAATTCCGCATCAAAGGCCATAGAAGTTGAGTGTGGTTCAAAAACATTAATCGTCCACTACATATTTCATCAACAGTCATTGTGTGTCAGCTAATAATGATATCAAATCGCATCCGCTCAATCATTATCAATTCCGTAAGTTTGTTGAAGAGATTAAAAAAATGCTCACCATATTATTCTGGAGTACGCTTAGCTACGGAAAGGTTTCAACAATTTTCCGACCGAAATTGTTATTGTAACAAATATTTTCCTATTCCTTGGTCAATTCTAAGCATTGGCCTCCACAATGGATACGTCATTTTAAATTTCGATATTCTGATCCAAGATTCGTAATCACCGATGTCATATACCCCCGTAACCGAACTTCCAAGTAGATGGTACCTTTCTTTAAAGCCACAATATGCGTCTTGGGGATTACCGGGCGCTATATTAAATACTCAATTTTAAATTTCAATATTGTGGTTCGCAATCAGCGATGTCATAAACCCGCATAATCGAACTTTCAAGTAGATTCCACCCTTTTTTATAGCGATAGTATGCATTTTGGGGATTATTGGCTGCCATATTGGATCCGCCATTTTGAATTTCGATATTCTGATACCAGACTCGTGATTGGCGCATCCGTATATTATGAACTGAGCCCCAAAACGAAATATTTGCACAATCACAAAAAGATCTATGAGTTATTTTTCTTTGCGTTTCCAAAAGTTTGTTCTTTGGAAGGCCATGGTTTAAAAAAGTCCACATAAGTAGCTTCAAAATGAGGTTATATATTATATATGAAAATTTGTTTTGTAATAATAATGCAACGATTAGACACGGCGATACGTACACTGTTAAAAATAACCTTCAATTTAATGCAACTTTAATATCGTCAATAATTTACATTTACTTTGAATTTAAAGCTATTGAAATATCAGATCATTGTACATTAAATTTGATTAAATGGTATCTTAAATTTCAATTAAGTAACTGAAAAGATATTTCAACTTCTGTACATATAACCTAATACTAAAGGAATTTACATTATTATTCAATATACATTGCATGAAATTCCGGGAGATGGCGCAACTAATATTGAACTTTTTGTTTAGAATGATATAAGTTGCATAAAGAACTCAATTTTCTTATGGTGAGGTGTACATGTCTGCCCCGTGCTGACGGGAATCAATGAGTTCGAAACCGGTCTAGATGGTGGACACTACCTATGGGAAAATGTCCACCTTTTCCTAGTAGTTTCAGTATTTTTTGAATTCATATTAATACTGGTGCATTAAACATGAGGCAAAAGGTGCCATTTTTTAAATGTTTAATGATTTTTAACTATGCATCGGATGGAAAAATAAAAAAATATTTTTCATAAAAAAAATTTTGTGAATTACTAAAAATGTTTTTGTTTATAATAAATTACCTTATACTTTTTCGAGAATCTACCCTCGATATTCGCAATCAGACAGTCAAAATAAATATAAAGAACTTTGGTAGATTCATGTTTCCTCAACGACCTCGAAAACTGACTAGGCTCCTGGACTAGATAGATGCCTAGATAGTTCTACAAGAAATCATTTAAAATGCGATTTATTATAGTTTATGTTTTTCTCGCGGTTTCCTTTTGAATTTATTTCTATGCGTCACTCTATTCTAGGTATTAACCGTTTTGGATTTTTGATTTAATAGAAGATGCCAAATTATGTATTTTTTTCTATTTTATGCAACAGAAAAAATTAAATCATAGATTAAATAGTAGAGAACAAGTTTTTGTCGGTAAATTTCTTTTCTGCGATAAGTCCTATTTAAGATTGCTAAAACGGCAACTATTTTATAGGGAAATCAGTTATTTTTTTCAGGTTTATTATACATAAAATACTATATTTCACATATAATATTAACATCACAAAAAGTATTATAATTAACATAACATTAATTAAATGTATTGTAGACACAGCACCTACACAAAAGATTCCACTAGCCTGACGAGCTTCATTTATTTGTGCAACACCATACCAGTAGGATTGTATTCGCTACTGACTTTATATTCTGTAAGTACTCACGAACCTAATAGGAATCTACAAAGTAAATTACTTTCCTTTCAAATATTAAAAATAGCCTGAAAAGGTCAGCAAATTATTTATCAGGTATTTAATGTAGTGTTATTAATGTAAGTAGAAAATATATAGGATAGCAACTTTGTTTTTAATGTAATCTGGTTGATAATTTTATTATCGATTATGTAAAAGGTGTTTTTTTAGAGGTATACAATTTGAGAATAATGTAAAAAACGTATAAATAATGTAAAATGCTATGGTTTTGGCTTTATTTAAAAGATAATTGTATGCCATTAGTTTATAAATATGATTTCAGGCATATAAGCTCCATGGCTGGTTCGAATGAAACGCAATCGGTAAGTCCAATTTTCGATCCCTTTATCGAACAACTGGGGCCATATATCAGCAATTATGCGACGAATGTTGACCAAAAGTGGTTTAACTTTTGTGGTTTATCGGCATAGACTAGTGACTTTACATATTCCCAAAGAAAGTAATCCATAAGTGTGAAATCACACGATCGTGGAGGTTAATTCATTAAATGTTTTCATCAATAAATTGATGGTGTCGCGCGCTGTGTAACATATTGCAACGTTTTGTTGAAACCAAAGCTCTGTCACATCAACACCATTAAACTGAGGAGCGAAGAAGTCAACAATCGTGACTCTACATCGCTCTCCATTGACGGTAACTTCTGGCCAGCATCATCCTTAAAAAATATGAGCCAATGATTCCATCTGCCCATAAAACAAACCAAACAGCGACTTTTGATGGTTATAAGGGCGTCTCAATAAAGAGTTTTTTTCGCTCCAATTTCAGCAAATATGTTTCAGCCAAAAATGAGGCTCATAACGGAACAAAATTTTGCGTTGAAAAAGCCGATCAAACTGAATATTGTTTTCGGCCTATTCACCGAATGTACAGCACGCCTGATGTCACACGATTTCAACTTATACACAAGCTGGATCTTGTAAACTCATAATCCAAAATTTGTTTATAAGATCTTCTACAAAGTGGGTGAGCACAGCTCCAATTGTTGTGCACGATGACGAATCGACTCATTTGGGTCCTTCTTAACATTACATTCTACAGCACCAATAACTTCTAATGTGAGCACTGTAAGACGTCTTTGTGGATGCATATTATCAACTAGAGTATACATAGCGCGAAAACGACCCATGATTTGCCGAATAAGTTGCTGGGATAGACGATAATATCGACCGTAAAATGAACGTAGAGCAGACTAACAGTGACACGATTTACCATAAAAACCACAGTATTGTTTTTTTTATCATTTATTTAATTGTAATTTCCTTATTTTCCGAGAGCAGTTACAATAAAAGTGTTACTCTAAATAAAACCTATAATTTTGGAGATATTTTTCTATTTCTCTTAGAAATGAATATCGAGAAATAAATTAAGAGAAACGTCCCATTTTTTTCTTTCTGTCTATAAGCTAAGCTCAGATTTTTGTTTTTCTCCTACAAAACAGAAAAATATAGTTTAAATAAAGTCAATATATGAACAAAATGTCGAATTTCTATGATAATTTGGACTTTAGTGTTATAATTTCTAATATATTTCGGCAGCACAATGATGAAAACCCCTGAAATTTAAATTTTGAATTATATTTCGAATATAGAATAACTTTTCCACTGTCGTAAGTTTTTTTTTCAATGAAAATGGTCCATTATCTATAAGGTTTTTTCGAGTTTCTTAAAATTCCCTAAAAAATGCACTTCTTGCAGCATATTAAGACAAACGGTTCAATTTTCACTTTCTATCCATTCTCTTTGTTCAGAATCTTGAAAATCTAATAAAAAGAAATACAATTTTTTATATGAAATTGAAATTTTTGAAGTCGGGACCAAATAAATACCGGGCAAAAATGTGATTCACATAAAAAGATTAAGAAATTTTATTTGTAATTGCTTGCACCGACTTCAGAAATCTCAATTTAACATAAAGATTTATATTGTTATTTTTCGCTTCTTAACGCTTTTTTAGAAGTTGCTTCAATTTTTTTATAAAAATTTAATTTTTTTGACTTTCAGTTGAGTTTTTAAGGTCAAGAAAAAATCCTCATTTTATTTATATTCGTAACTCTCATTAAATTGAACAACAAATATTTATTTGATTTTGAAAATTTCCAAAATAGCAGTTTTGAATGAAATTATATCAAACAAATATTTAGTATGCTGTAGTAAATCCACTGTCTTGAATTTTCAAATATTAATTTTTTATTCATAACCTAGGCCCCCAAAATCCCCCAATACCAATAATGAAGGAACTTGAGACGTAAATTTTTTAATCCGACCTATTTATTGTGCATGACGTTGAAGAAATTAATTTAAGATGTCCCAAGAATAAAATCAGAATATAAAAATATTAAAATGTAAAAAATTAACTTCTGATTCATAATCAGATTTCGGATTTGTAATCCAAAAAGTCTCCAATACAAATTTTTAAATAATAATAATAAGGTAAAATTTTTAACCCATCTATTGGATCCGCCATATTGCCAAAAATAAAATTTTTAAACTTAATCTATATCCTCAAAAACCCCTCCTCTACCAGTTATAGAGATAATCTGGAAATATGAAGTTTATTGGTCGCCATATTGCATCTGCTATATCGAACTTTTTTCAAAACAATTTTAAATTCGTTATTTGCACTCTCAAAACCCCCAAACAACAAATTTTCAACGAAATCGAGAGATGTAAAATTTTTAGTCCACCATATTGGATTCGTCATGTGGAAATTTTTTAAATGATTATAAATTCGTAATTTACACCTTCGAAAACTTCCCTATACCAATTTTGGACAAAATCGTTAAATGTAAAATTTTTAGTCCACCATATTGGCTCCGTCATAATGAATTTTTTTAAAATAATTTTTAATTCGTAATTTACATCCTCAAAAATCCCCCTATACTAATTTTAAACAAAATTAATACATATAAAATTTTCAATTTCGCAGTAAGTAATTTTTAAAAAATAATTTTAAATTCGTTATGTACGATGACGAAAACTCCCCCGTACCAGTTTTGGGAGAAAATCGGGCAAATATAATTATTTTTTCGCCATCTTACCAGCGCCAAAATAATACGGGACCATCACAGCAACTTCCTGAATATAATGCAAAAAATCCATTTAAATCGGTGCAGTCGATCCGGCATAGTTCAAGTACATACATAAAAAGAAACACACGTAACGGTCGAATGTAGAACCTCATTATTTTAAAAACCAGTTAAAAACCTATGTTCGAGGACTACCTTTAAATTGCCATAGCTTTCTTACGACGTATTTACGGACCTATGTTCATAAAAAATTTTGTTTATTTTTCAAATGTAAAATCTCCCTTCAAAGTATAGACCCGGAATTTCCAGACAACCTGTATATACAGTATGTTTCAAATTGATGATAAACATATTACGATATCGGAAACTATAGGACATTGAAAAATTGGTAAATGGGATAGGTTTCAAACAATTTTATTAGTAATTTAAAAGTACTTGTGGAGAGATTCTCGCTGAGTTTTTGAGATGCATTGAAAAAAATATTTTCTTATCTTCTAAACTATTGTTAAAGCAACTTGTTAAGAAAAAAACTTTTGCTTGGTTAAATTTTATTCTAAGTATTTAAATTTTCTGGAACTATGTTCATCGCCTCTATTTTTTAAGGCGGCCATATTAGATTTTAACCGTTCCTAAAAGAGCTTTTATTAACGCATCATACGGTGTTATAAAATTAATTTAAATCAAAGAAAATTACATATACAGTTACAATTTAATAATTAATTTATCGATCGCCTTATACAAAAAGTCAATCAACTGCCGTTATATACAAAAACAAAAACATTTACAACTCAACAGATAGATGAACGGACAAGCAAACATATAGACAGAGAGATTAACCAACTATCAACAAATAAATGAACTTATTCTTGTAATGCTTTATTTGTTTTCTGAATGTTGGCAATTTTTACTTTATTGACAGCAGTTAGAAATAATTCTGTTATTGTTTGGCCGTACTATTGCCTTACTTTCTTTAACCAGAAAATACATTACGTTTCTGGCACTTAATTGCCCATTAACTTGGCCTGCAATACGAGATGTAGATTGTTATACTTTTCTGGATACCTTATTACATTGTTGAAATAGGAAGATTTCCTGCTTTTCACACTACTGTTCATTTCTTCGATATTAGTGACACAGTTTATCCAGGTTATTCTCAATAAACGTCTGTATGTCCAGAGTTCGAAAGCTTCTAGTCTCTATGGAAGCCAATAATTTAACTACATATAGGAGAACAAAAAATTCGTAACCGCAGCCCCTTCTCTTTCTCAACTTCATGTTGAGATCACGTCCATACGACCGTGCATGGAAATGCACTCGTTGTAGTCTCTGTACACTATTTTATTTCTTTTGGATAATCTCAGTCCTCGCTAAATGCTATTGCCATATATTTTATCATAGCCGTTCTTTTTACTCTGCCTTAGCCGAACCAAAACTGATCGTTTATATTTTGATTACTGATAATTCTTAATTTAACATTCCTAATATTCAGTTTAAGACTGGAATCCACCACTGAATAGAGGATACTCTGAAGATTTTCCATCAAGATCTTATTATCTGCGTATATTATGTTGTTTTTTTTTTCTGTTAATTTTAATTCCTTTCAAGCAACAAAACAAAGCTTCGGTATAAAGTAACGGTAAAAGGGTGCATTATAATCTCACCCTTCCCTTAATGACAATGTATTTTCCATTTTCAGGTTGGTAGTTTATCGCCAATATAGATTTGCAGTAAATTACAGGTCTTTATTATCGATGCCCGCTGTTTTCAACACATTGATCATCCTTTTATGTTATATTTTGTCAAAAGTCCACGCAACATGCAATAACTTCGCTGCTAATATCTTGACATCTCTGTATTAGTACCTGAACATCAAAGCGTACCCTGTGATGCCCAATCCCCCATGAAAGCCAAACTGCGCATCTGTTATGTACTCTTTAATTCTCTTATATTTTTTTGGTGTAGAATTTGCAAAAATAGTAAAAAAAAATGTTTTTCTTGAGGAGAGAGTTACACGTTGATTTCAACCAGTCAGATGCAATAACACGAGTATCGTAGATAGCATTAAACAGTTAATTCAATAAGTGAATTGTCTGCTTACCTAATATGATTAAATTTCATCAGGGCCAGTAACTTCCCTACTCGTTGCCAATAATATGGTTTTCATAACTTCGCTTTAGGTGATTGGTTGTGCTGTTATGTTTCTCGTGCTTCATGTTTATTTTTTTTTACCTTCAAAATACTTCTCGATGTATTCTCCCCATACGATTAATTTATCCAGAATCAAATGATCATTTTTCTCTTTTACGCTGTTGTTATTACATTTTTAAATTTTGTTCTTGCTGCTGCTATAATTTTTGTAAGTAAAAGTCACAATCCTTTATATCTGCAGACTGCGGAGAAAAATGTTAACATTTAGCACTCTTAGTCTTTTTTTCTTTATTGGTTTGAGAATTTTACTTGTGATCCAAACCCTCTTTTTACTTTATCAGTGCATAGTAAAAGCAATAAAAAGTAAACCGATATGTAAGCCGATAAATACAGCAACAATATCGAGAGAAAGACATTCGGAGAGGTTGTACATTTCTCTGGCAATAGATCTGTGAAGAAATTGTAAAAGGGTTAAATAATTTAATTAATAACACAGGTTTACAAAAATAGGTGGATGCCTATTTGACCAGACGATTTCATTCTTACGTAATTAGACGCCCTGAATCCAAATCTCTCATGTCAGATTCAAGGTCATTCTTAGATCAAAGGAAGTAAAATTTACTAAATAAATCCCAAGAAGTAGATATGTACATTTTTGAAGTCGCTGAATTCGAATTTGTGGTTTGTTTAATCCCAAGGTTGACTATAGGTCATTTTAGGGTCATTACAAGGTCAAATTGAGAAAAATTCACTAAATAATTCTGAAACCGAAGATTTATAGGTTTTTGGGGTCACTGAATCGAAATTCGTGGATTGTTTAACCCCCTGAGGTCAGCCAGAAGTCATATCAGGGTCATATAAAGGTCAAATTAAGAAAATTTACTAAATATATAATATATAATATAATAATAGAAGGTAGACTTTTGAGGGCGCTGAGTCTGAATTCGTGGTTTGTTTGTTACCTCAAATTTAACCAAAGGTCATTTCAAGGTCATTTTAAGGTAAAAGTAAAAAAATTCACTAAATAAATATGTAAAAGAAGAGAACCCACGCGCAGATAGGTGAATATCCGTTAGATAGCAGACAGGGGAGCGGATCGAGTTTTTAAGGCGAAACCCAAGCTGCCAAAACCACACATTCTATGTGCAACTAGATTGACTGTCACTATGCAGCAGACAGGAGAACGGACCGATTTTTATAAATATTTCAAAACATAAGCTTTCATTACCACCTATCCCACGCTCAGCGAGATCAATCCCCGTTACTCAGCAGACAGAGGCGAAAATCAAGGATTTATGAGTCAATGAAATAAAACCCAAGCCTTCTGAAAACCATATACCCCAGGCACAGCATGTATGAGAGTTTGGGTTTTGTGTTATACACTTATAGAGACTCGCTTCGCTAGCCTAGCTGTTATGTAGCGGATATCGTTCTATAATTGGAGGATTAAACAAACCGCGAGTTCGGATTCAGCGACTTCAAGAACGCACGTATCTACTTCTTCAGATTTATTTAGTGAATTTTACTCCATTTGACCTTGAAATGACCTTGAACCTTATGTGATAAAGATTATCGGACCTTAGATTTCGATTTAGGTCATCTAATTACATAAGAATAAAATGGTCTGGTCAAATAGGCATCCACTTTTTTTGTAAACCTGTGTAATTATTCAAATAGTCTGTAACGAAGTTATTAATTTTTAGGCATGAGTATATTCGCGAGGATTTAATTTATTAATTATACATCCGAAAAATCTGATTCTTGCGGGAAAAGAATGCTTAAAGTTTCAATATTATCGGTATATAATTAGATTTACCCCGCTATGCCGGGAAATATAATTTCCCGAGATTTTCAGAGCGTCCGACCATAGTAATTGCGCGCCGCATACAGCAGTATTGTATGCGCGATCACCGCACGCCGTCACACGTCAGCGTAGTGGGAGCTCGGGCCGACTACTTAAGCTCGAGCAGATCATTATTTCGCTGAGAATTGCACGTTCTCCACCCGAGTCAACAGTCCAAACGGACTGGACTGAGTCGCCTGCCGGACCGCACCTTCCTGGTCTAACAATGTAGGTAAGGCTAGGCTTGTGTGTATATGGTGTTTCACCATACACTTCCTTCCTTACCTCCTACCCCGCTAATGGCGAGCATTGCCGAGGACCCTTGTAAGAACGGGCAATGTTGTGTCATCCTACCGTCACTGCCGAGGACCCTTATAAGAACGGGCAGTGTCGGTTCCTTTCCTAATTTCCTACCGCTATTGGTCGACATTGTCGAGGACCCATATAAGTACGAGCAATGTCGTTTCATTCTGCTGACGCTGTCGAGGACCCTTACAAGAATGGGCAGCGTCAGTTCCTTTCATTCCTTCTTACCGTCACCTATACACACACGCACTGAATGCCGTAAGAAGCATTTTTGTTTCCGGATTGACCAAGAATGTGTTTTCCGCCGGGTGCCCTCCGATGTCCGTTGATAAGGGCGCCTAACAACTGTCCTCCCGACGTTTATCGCCACCGCCGTATAGAGACGCCGCCTATCGCTGATCAATGCCGGGTTATTGTTACATACCGCTTATTCCGCCGTCGATCGAATTTTAGATACGAAACGCGATAGTTTGCGTACAAACCGTCGTGAATAGCGTTGAAACCGTGTAGTACGAGGTAACGTGAATAGCGTCTCGAATAATACCGCCGGGTTACCGTCTCCAGCGCTACCGACCAGTACGAGCTACCGAGAACAGCTCTCGTAACATACTCTTGCCATCCAGACCGTTTAATTGTTTATATTATTTTCCATCTTAGGTTGTAAGTTAGTTTTAGGCCATATCTTTATATAAGTATGGAATACAGGATACAGGATGTTTTATAACCGTTTGTATCATTACCTAGTCCCATTTCTCACATTACAGGTAACAATTGGCAGCCAGCACTAATACGCGCAATTGACCCCTGGCTTGCCGTTTCTCCACTATAACAAGCTGCCCGGTGCATAAGTGGGCCCTCGACCACATGAATCCCGAGGGTGGCGCCCGAGAACCGACCACCGAGTAGATATTTTGACCTTCAGGCAGTCAAACCGTTGATCAGTTCAAATAGCAGGGGTATCCCGAATATAAGTAGATACCGTCAAACCGATACTCCTGTGCTGAGCATTTGACCGATGACTGTCTGCACGAGAAATATCCACTGACCGATGTTCCGCTGCCGTAATCAAAGTAGATCCGTAGAGCACGGCCTGCTCCCCTCCTACGTAAAACGCGTCACAAGTCAAGCAAAGCAAACCTCTAAATCAGATTTTATCAAAATCGATTAAACCAACTAGTAAATAGGTGTTTGGGTCGATTATAGATATACATAGAGACAAATAGATTAATGTAGAATAAGAATTGTCCACTTTAGCTTGATATAATTAACGATATTTCTTAACATTTAACCATGATCTCGTTTCAATAACATTGGACTTTGCAAGCTTTTTAAACTTTACGATCTAAATAAAAATAAAGCCAGATTTTATTATATTAAAAAATTTAGTTCTTCAAATATTATGCTGACATCTTACCGATGATTAAAATTTAAAAAATATAGTTAACCCTAAAACTAAAGAAGCGAATAATTTGTTTGTTGTAGCCTGCATTTCAACTGCATCAGCGGGCACTAGCTATGATGACATTTTTTGGAATGGCATTTTTAATAAACTTTCTTGGACAATCCTATGAAAATATTGTAAGTATAATTTTTCCTGACTGAATAAAGTTTTTCACTATTATTATTTTAAATATTTTCAAATTATTTGAAGTGTTTTTGTCAGAATTGTTTTTGGCACTTGTTTTTTTTTTTCGAATAAGAGAAATGAGCCATATCATTAATCGAAACAATAAGTAACATTTTTAAAAATCAGATAAAGTCTGGCATATAAGTTGATTGTTCCTGGTATTATTCTGAAATCCATCAGTCTGATTCCAGTTTTAACGATTTTCTGCAATCTGCATGACCCAAGGATATGGGTAATTGTGATTTCACTTAGCGAGGTGGACTATTGTTTGCTTAATAATTGTGCCTTATATTTGACTGTTGAATTTGAAATTTTTCAGGAGAATTTTATATTTACATCGCTGAGATGTTATATACCGTGTAGGTACTCTGAATTCAGAAAACATATTTTTATGTGTGCTTCCGTTTAGTTTTCAATGATTCTAACACAAATATTATTTTTTTTTAGAGCCTGGATATGTCAAACGCATTTTTCAATTTGAATTGGTATTCATGGAGTCTTAAGAACCAAAGAACGTACTTAATATTAAGTATTAATAGCTCTAAACCGCTACAAATTCCTCTGGTGTCAGTTTTTACAGTTAACTTTGAACTATTTAAAAGGGTAATTTTAACTTATAGTTAATAATTATTTAACACTATGAGGGATAGTTAAAGTCTGTAGACTGCTATGAAAAATGTGGACCTTTAGCACTTCATATTTTCCTTCTTATTTGTTTTTTGTTTTCTACAAATGTTCTCATTTATTTTCAATGTTCTCCTTTTCTGCATTGGTTTGAGAATTTTATGTATAATCCAAACCCTCTTTTTACTTACTTACTTCATCAGTGCATATTAAAAGCACTAAGAAGTAGACAGATATGTAAGCCGATAAAAACAGCAACAATACCGAGAGAAAAACATTTGAAGAGGCTGTATATTTATTATGGCAATAGATCTATAAGAAATTGTAAAACGGTTAAATAATTTAATTAATAACACAGGTTTACAAAAAAATAGTGGTTGCCTATTTGACCAGATCATTTTATTCAGACGCCCTGAATCCAAATCTGTGATCCACTAACATCTACCATGTCAAGTTCAAAGTCATTTCAAGGTCAAATGGAGTAAAATTTACTAAATAAATCTCAAGAAGTAGATGCGTATGTTTTTAAGGTCAACGAATTCGAATTCGTGGTTTGTTTAATCCCCCAAGATGAACTAGAAGTCATTTTAGGGTCACTATAAAGTCAAATTGAAAAAAATCCACGAAATAAATCTGAAAAAAAATGTACGTTTTTGGTGTCGCTGAATCCGAATTCGTGATTTGTTTAATCCTCCAAGGTCAGCAAGAGGGCATTTAAGGGCCATTTCAAGGTTAAACTGAGAAGAATCCACTAAATAAATCTGAAAAAGAAGATATGTAGGTTTTTGAGGACGCTAAATCCAAACTCGTGGATTGTTTATTCACCTAAGGTCAGCCAGAGGTCATTTCAGCGTCATTTCAAGGTCAAATTGAGAAAATTCTAAATAGATCTGTTATAGGAGATAGGTAGACTTTTGGGCGTGCTAAGCCTGAATTCGTGGTTTGTTTAATACCTCAAGGTTAACCAAAAGTCACTGCTAGGGTCAAAATGAAAAAATCCACTAAATAAATCTGTAAAAGCAGATAAGCCTGGATATGTCAAACGCATTTTTCAATTTGAATTGGTATTCATGGAGTCTTAAGAACCAAAGAATGTACTTAATATTAAGTATTAATAGCTCTAAACCGCCACAAATTCCTCTGGTGTCAGTTTTTACAGTTAACTTTGAACTATTTAAAAGGGTAATTTTAACTTATAGTTAATAATTATTTAACACTATAAGGGATAGTTAAAGCACACGGGTTCCGATAAGAAAAAATTAAACAATAAAAAGATCTTCACATATTCACATTGGCCTGCAAAATTTCAATTACAATTTTTCTTCTTTGGTGATGAAGATATTTATTAGTTTTTTGTAGAGCTAAATTTCACAGAATCGTAGCTTTTCTCTTGAACGTCAGATTTTTCTGATACAGGGTGTTTTCAATAAAAAATAAATCAACGGATTTTGTTCATAACTTTCATTTTATTAACTTTAATTTAACCCTAAAAGAAACACCTCAACTATTTTTTTGTTAAGGAACTGCCATTTAATTAATTTGTCACTCATAGAAATGCTGCTATGAAAAAATAACTTGCTTTTGGATTGAGACCCCTATTGAATAAATGAATAATTTGACTCATTTTTGCCAAACGATTTGCTTCCTTGTTTCCGTATATACTCGGGTTTTTTGGGACCCTCACGAGTCTATGTAAGATTATCAAGTACTTTCTTGCACTCAAAGATCAGTTGTAAATCTACGACAAATTTGAGGATATAAACAACATATTAGTTAAAGTATAATGTATAAAATTTAAATATAAAGATAGTAAACTAAAATATGAAAGTATTGGTCCACTGAGACATGCGTCAAGAAAGTTGGATAGACATGTTAATTTATAGTTAGTTACAAATGATTTCAGTAGTAAAGATAGTGGTGAACATTTTTGTGACCCACCCTGTTCGAAAAGTCATTACCGTTGGATTAAGGATTTATCATACTTAATTTCGAGTGAAATTAATTGTCAAGAAGATAGATTATATTTTTGTGGTGGTTGTCTCGTTAATTTTAATACAGCTTCAGTTTTACCTTTACATCAATACCACAATTGTAACCATATTTTCACGCAAAAGCCCTAAGTGAATTTAAGAATTGATAAATTTAGAAAGATTGTGCCTGAAAATATCACTATCCCAGTGTTAGTAATGCAGCCTGACTGTCCATGTATATGTTAGCAGTTTTATTTCTGTTAATATTTTTCTCACAGGGAGAATCACATTGCAGACTAGCATACATTTTCGCTTGACAAACCATTGCATGTTGATTTTGTGCTCCTACGAAATACTTCAACTACAGCTCCTTCATCGTATCGAGAGTCCTTTGTAATTCATCAGAATCTATTTTTTTATATTTGACTATATAAATTACAAATAATAGAAAATTTAACAAAAAAAAACTAAATTTTACATGAAATGAATTGTAGATTTTAAGAATAGAAGAAAAGTTGGATGGAACACCATAAAAAAGTTCACATTTGTACACTTTCGGTCTGTATTGCATCAGTATTTTTTTTCTGAGTATCATATTTACAATTTATTTTCGTATTAATCATAAGAAGAACACATTAAGAAGTTAGTGGCAATTGTAGATCAAATCAAAAAAAAATAAAACATATTCTTTATAAAAATTCTGTTACGAAATTATTTTTAATAATACAATTTTCCCAAAACATAAAAAGTATGTTGCCTTTCAGATAAAGAAATATTTATCTTGAAATATAGGGTAGTATAAAAGTCGAAGTCCACGATAAATAGTAACTACAAATCTGCCGAACTCATTTTGAAAGGGTTAATCAATCCAGGAATGTCTTGTTCGCAACCTAGTTGTCCCGTTTTCTTTACGTTTAAACTATTTTTATTTATTTGTTTTTTTTTAGATTATTCGAACCATGTATTCAGGAGCCAGCATTTTATATACCTTGAACACAGGACTGCTGCGAGAATAATTGTTTTATGATCGTATCACAATTTTTAAAATTTTTTCACATTAGTTATATTTAATGTAAAATTTAACCACAGCAAGTAAAAATTAAATTTAAAAATATACAGTCGTTGCACCTGCAAAAAAAATAAAAATCCATCAAATGTGTTTCATTTCTTGAATACATCCTCATAATCAATCTAAAAGTAAAATTGTTTCTAAAACCCATTAAAATAATTGTAGTTTAAAAAAATCACACTTTCAAAATAGCGAGTATTTTGAAATAACTTTGAATGATATAATAGCCTATTTCTTGATTTTTCCTGCTAGACGTGTTTAGAAAGTAAATAAAGAAATGCTATCTGTCTTTTGTGGTTTTTCTAATCTAGAATAGAAAATGAATTTAAATATATACAGGTCTGGAAAATCCAAACCAGAAACTCGACGTTTCTTAAGTATGATAAAGAAAATACTATATTATTCATCATCAAATCAGAATGAGACAGAAGATAAGCATCGTAAACATCGACATACGTATAAATTACCAGTTTGGCCCTCGGATGAGGGATAACAGGGCCGTGTCACTAGAATATGAGTGTACGGCAACATCGAATTTGAGGGGGCGCGCGCCCACTTCAGCGGCGGGAAAAAATCGATATCATCTATGACGTTTCAAACTCTAGGCTTCAAACACTAGAAATTTTCTATTTACAACTAATAATAGAATTTTTTAACCCATTTAACGATATTTACAAATATTACATCAATAATATTGTGTTTTCTGTAATAAATTATCAAATAAGTGATCTGTTTGTAATAAAAATGCCAAGAAAAAACATTTATAAAAATTAATTCTATGTTGGCAACAATATGTGACGTTGTGTCAGTTGTCTCCGAAACAGGTGTTGGGGTTTTGCTTCGAGTGTTTTATGAAATTTTCACCGTTTTTCAGTATTTTTCCCAAAATTTTTGGTAAGTAAAGACAGAATTCTTTTATACTTTTCCAATCACTTAATAGTTCGTATTTTGTTGTAGAAGACGCATGGTAATTCATACGTGGCCCCAAATTTTTGTATCGTGTTTTCATGCTTGGGTGGCGAAAGGCAGGTTTTGTAAGTATGATCTGTAAGTTAATTTTTAACTAGTAATGAATATAACTTGTAATAACAATCATCCGCCTCAAAATCTTGCTCTGTTTTGTTTTTATTTTTGCTCGCTTAATGCGATACAAAACAAAAAATGTAGATTTAAAGTTTGAAATACTAATGCTTTTCAATTTTTTATTAAATAAATTATAAACTTACATATTAAATTTAAACTTTGGTGAGGTACAATGAATTATAAATATTTACTTTGTTTGGTGGTTTTCGTAGATGACTCTGTAGAGTAATGGTTTCTAATCAGTTATAGGAGTTTCAAATTTTGCCTCTAGAGTTTATTTTATTTTTTTGTGTTTAGTAATATATGAGCTCAAATTCACCTTATCTGAAGCAGTATGAACATGAGAAAAACTAGTTGATGGTATTTTACAGTCGTAATTTTAGAAAAGTAACATAGTTTTAGTCTATATGAGACTTGTCACGATAAATAGTAGTAGAGAAATTTATTCTTTCTTTGATAAAATCATCTTGTTTTCTCCTCCTAATTTTTAAGTCGGAGGAATTTATTTTAGAATTAAAGTAAAAAATCAGTACCTTTTTCAAAGGCTGCTTTTTTAGAGAAATTGTAATGTCAATGTTCATTATATTTTGCATTTTATTCTGTGTAAATAAATATTGTTTAATGCTATTGTTATGTTTTTTTTACTTACAAACAAACTTAGTCAACTAAGATGAATTTAGGTTCGTAATATGTTTTTTTTTAAAGTGTTACACATATTTAAGATAACATCATTAAACACAAATAACAGATATAGTTAAAATTTAATATGAACATTTAAAAAATATACTCTGAACAAGATAAATTTTTATTATTTTAGACATAAAAGTGTGACTTTTGAATGTGAAATGTTGCTAGTATAACTATTATTCATGAGTCTCAGTAGCCCAATGGGAAGGGTGCCAGCCCTGAAGGCATGAGCATGTTTGTTCGAGTCCCAGCTGAAATGGAAAACTTTATTTACCTAACCTAAATGTTCTCAATGTAATAACAAAATTTTTGCTTCTGATACTTATAGTGAACATCTATTTGTCAAGTTTAAAGAGTATAATATCACCTGTTTAAAGTACGCGCGTCAAAATTTAATAGATATGACAGATAACATCTGTAAAATGCTTGCATTTTTTTTTTTTTATGTTTACGTTTATTTATTTTTAAGTTTTGTAAAGATATAAAAAAGTTTCAGAGTTTTCTAAGGGACATTCAAAAAAAGTAATAGATTTAAAACGTAGAAATTAAGTTTATGATGATTTAATTTTAGTAATATATCAATAGCATAATTCTAACAGATCATCTCCCTCAAAATATTTAGAGCCGTTTTCTATCAATAGTATGGATATTGTAAAAGTTTGAAGCTTTAATCTTTATAAAATATGATGGATGACAACTAAGTTATTTATTTTTGTACTGGCAGATTTTAAATAATGAATAATTTTCTTTTCACGTTTTAATTTATAATATGATTTGGTTATATTGTGAATAATGATTGTATATTTTTATGAAGTATAAATAATTTTGCTTTTTGTCTGTATATATAATTTATAAGCCATTCTTTAATTATAAGATCATTTCTTTTTACTTTTTAGATTTTTCAAGCTGTTGTATTTTTTTGTAATCTTTATTATTTTAAAATAATATTTCAGGACCTTCCAACTGAGAAAAAGTCGTCGTGTAGAAAATCACTCTTTTTACTGTTTAAATTGTTGAAGATGTATTGTAAGTAATTTATAAATTATTTTAATTTTTAAACTTGTTATAGAACCTTTTATATTAATGGCTGAAGTTTACTACTGTCATTTTTTAGTTTAAAATGATTTGTAGTAACATTCAGCCAATAGAAAAGTTATCTTGAATATCTCAAGTAATTATTACAGTTAGTTTCAAGTGTAAAAAGGTGTTTTAGGGGTAGGGAGAGTTCTTATCATATAAAACCAAACAAAATTTTTCATTTCCATCTATTTAAAAACAAAATATTTTTTCAATTAATATATAGAAAAGTGTTAATTTAAATCCGTACCCCCTAATTCATTAAGATAGTGTAACTGTAAAACCGGTCTAAACTCGCAGTAGAAAGTTGGAACTGACGAGAATAACAATTAGTCATACAAGTTTTGAACCTTAAAAATAATTTTCTTTTTGTACTAAACCTGCAAAAATGGAGAATTTTATCATTTTCGGACACAACTATTTCTTTTAGATATTTCAAGGTTATATCGCTAGGTTTTTATTCTTAATCTCCCTATATAAGTATTGTATTTTTTGACATATATAATATAAATTATGACAGAATCATAAACAAAAGAAAATTGGTCTACTAGATCTAACTTCTGTGGGCCTAAATCTTAAACCTTCTAAGTGAATCTAGCTGTTGGCTTTCAGTTTAGACTGGGTTTAAATTTAATTCACCCTGGTAAATCACAGTTTCAATTTTTATTGATATACTTTTTTTTACAGGTATAATATGGAAATGATCAAGTATTGCAGCTTGGTTATAAGGCTTTACTAAATTTAATATTAATATATTGTATGTATATTATTATTTCAGTAATATAAATAAATAACTTTGGGTACTTTTGTTATTTTTTGACATTGCTGACTTTGAATAGAAAAGGATATTATTTTCAATTCGTTAAGCTGTATTATTAGTTTTAAAAAGAGGAAATATTAGGTATTTATAAATATTACATAGTTGCAACTTTAGAAGAACTAGCAGAATTCTCTAATTTTTTTAGGAAATTACTATTTAAAATGAAATTTTCACGGTAACAAAAATGAATTAGTTATTATTCATATAAAATTGTTCAAAGGAGAATTAGGTATTTTTAGTTAGTTTTATATAATAAATTCAAAGATTTGTAATAAATTTGAATATTTTTAGCTCCTTCAAGGAAAAAACTTGTTTAATAGAATATTTTGTTCAAAGAAACTTCACTAAAGAATGGAAATGAAATATAAACCATATTTTATAAGTAAATATGGTTTTTATGTATTCCATTTTTTAGTATAATGTTTTTTTGATAACTTATTCTTTTAAACGGTTTTTTTTCTTGGAAGTTGCTGAACATATTTAAGTTAATTACAGAACCTTAAATAATTACTTATTCTAGCTGCTAGGAGAGGGCGCTGCAATCTAAATTCTTCTAGTTGCTAAGAGATGGCGCTAGCATCGAATAGGATTCTGTTTAGGTGTTATATTAAGCAAAGTGGGAGCGCCCACTTCATCAAGGGATGGCCTTGTGTGACGTTTTAAATACATGGTTGCGACATTTCTCTAACGTTCTTGTTCTGGGAGGGATAATACAATGCTGGCGCGGTGAGAGCGGGCGGCAGCATATGCCACGCCCTAGCACACAAGAGAATTCCAAGTTATTTGCTTTCCTTCAGACCGTCGAAGCGTAAGTACCGAGTATTGGTATTTCGGTGTTTCGCGCCAAATTTTTTTATATTTGAAATGGTAGTTTATTCCACGGAACAAAAAGAACAGATTATTAAGTGGTACTTTCTGGTAAAGATATGGATGAGATAATCGGCAGATTTGCATTTACGTATGAAAATTATCCTGTTCCTTGAAAATTTAGAATATTGGAAATTATTAAAAAATTTGAAACAACTAGTTGCCTAAAAATTTGTAAAAAATGCACTGATAATAATGAGGAACAAGGAGAAGACCGAGCAAATCGGGAGACTGACGTTTGTAGTTAAGCAGAAATTAATTTTTCTTGCAATAGTACCGTAATTGCCGAAGAACTTGATCTGAACGCTCGAACAGTTCGGAATATTTTAAAGCGGAACAAATATCGCTGTTACAAATTGCGAATAACTCAAGAAATTTTTCCGAAAGACCAGGAAACACGTATAGTGTTTTGCGAGGACATGATACAAAGGGCTAATAGGGATATAACACCTGAAGTTTTGGCAAATACGCGAACCGTATTTTACAATAGACTGGGTTATTGTCTTACTCAAAGTGGAGGCCTGTTTGAACACCTCTTGTAGACTTTTAGGTGTTTATTTATTTACAATTACTGAACGTGTTATTTTTATTTTTTACCAGAATAAAAGCTTATTTTTGAGAATGATTTTTAATTTTAAAGTGGTTTATTAGCTTATTTACTTAGCAATTACCATTGCGTTTCACTAGTATTTTTGTTAGAATAAATGTTTATTTTGTAATAGAAATATCAATTTTCTTTACACTCAACGGCCAACAAAAACAATTTTTTTTGTATTTCGATTATTTCATGTATTTAAAACAATAAATGTATCAAATAGTCATTAAATATTCCAAATTCCGTCGATTACGTTATAAGTTTAAACGAAAAGTAACTACACCCTCTAATTCGTTTCAAGGTACTGCTCGTCTTCGTGTTGCACGGAAATTAGCGGAGGTAATATTGGGTGTAGGCGTTCCCTACGACTTCTGTCCCGAACTAACCTTGTCAAAATAGTTTAGAAATTATTGTGGCCGTTAAAAAATTTAAAATAGAAGGTTGACTATAGTAACGTTTCTATTAAACCTCGGTAATATGAATGGCCAGTCTTTTCTTTCTAAAGTTTCGTCTCAGGTCAAAGGCAACAGTGTTGTGGTTGCGTCGCGCCCAGTTATATTTTTGCGCGGCTCTTCTATTTGACATTAGATTGTCGAGAAACAAATATTAACGATTACAAAATTGGACTAAACAGAAAAGCAGTAATATATTTTCACCTTTACTCTGGTGTATAAAATACAAAAAAAAAAAACATGTTATCCACTTGACGAGTATCTAACTGTTACTAAATCAACAGCCGAGGTTAAATTCCAAGGCTTACTGCTGAATCATACAGTGGATAGAATTATATTGCTTCAATTAGACGCCCTTGAACAAATCGATAAATTAGATTTGTAGATATGAGTTTCATTTTCAAATGGGGCTTCGATGGAACGTCAGGTCAGCCAGTACAAAATGAAATTCACTGATTCGAATATTTCTGATAAAAACTTATTCCTAACCTCTCTTATCCACTTCAATTAGAAGGTATTAACACGCAAACTCAACAAAAACAGATTATGTTGTACAATTGAACAAATCGATAAATTAGATTTGTAGATGTGAGTTTCATTTGCAAGTGGGGCTTCGATGGGACGTCAGGTCAGCCAGTACAAAATGAAATTCACTGATTCGAATATTTCTGATAAAAACTTATTCCTAACCTCTCTTATCCACTTCAATTAGCAGGTACTAACACGCAAACTCAACAAAAACAGATTATGTTGTACAATTCCAAACCCTCCTCTACTATGAATTGTGGGCCTCTGAAATTTGAATTTATTAAGAAAACCGTAAAAAAGACTTTAAAAAAAATAGAAAATTATGAACGCGAACCAGATAACTTGCACCATATAAAAGAGTTATCTTTTCCACCCGAGCTTCAGTACAGTACAACTTATTTGTGACGATGACAGATGCCTAGGTGAATGTTTTGGCTGGAGCAAAATCGGTCCAACGTTGCCAAACAACATCTCAGTTCAACAACATTGATACTGTGTCCCAGTAAATACAGAGTATTTCAAGCTACAACTGTTAACTCTACACGCATGTATTCGATTCTCCGAATGCTGCTTGTATTTGTTGTATCAACGTGACACCCAGAAGTGGTAAGCCCGTAAGCAGAAAGACAAAGAGGTGAAAGCACAGACAAAAGCTACCATCCAACAGGCCTTTAAGGAGACAGGTTAGGACTTCTTTTTGACATGCCAAAAAAAGGGTTAGGAAGCACTAACGATGGCAACACAGCTCGACGTTTCTTCGAGAACAGTGATGAGCCAGTTATTATAGCAAAAGTAAAGCGAAAACTGATCCTCTGGTTTCCTGTCATTTAGCAAAGTATTGGAAGCGGACTAAACTACAATAGAGAAAATTTGGGAATACAAACTTCAAACAGCAAGATTATTCTTCAAAGGGTATTCTTGGTACAACATTCCAACAGGAATCCACAAATTACTTACTCCATTGACCAGACATCATAGCATTTGCAATATTATCGATAAGTAAACTATCGAAAGATGCTCAAAAATCAACGGACAAGTTGATAAGAAACTATCGCCTAGACTTTGCCCGAAAATCTTCTCGAGAAAAAATATGGAGGATGTGTTCCAAAACTTTTGGCGTCGATGGATCCTTACACTGTTTTTGACATAGTAAGGATTCGGATAACAATTCATACGTATTGGAGAATGAGAAAAGAGCTGTTAACAAAGAAGGCAGTGATTAAAAAGTTCTTTTTATTACAGTCGTCTTATTTATTCATTTGTGTGAAGTAATAAATATTATACTACTTACAAATTATTTGTATTGATATTTATTAAGAAGTCTTAAGCATAGAGGAAAACTACTTTGGCCTTTTTAACGATTATCGATATCCCTGTATTTATTATTATAGTATTGTATTTAAAATGTACCTTGAAGTCAAGCGAAATATTTTATTCATGGAAATACAATAATTTTTTTATTTTATCTTTAAAGCGTTGAACCACATTAGATGTTTTTCGAATTTACTTTCATGATTTTAAAGTTTCAATCTGCTATTTTTGGATCCGATTTTTATTTTTAATATCAAATCCGTGCTTTCGACCCACTGTGTTTTGACGACCCGAAACCAGCGAAAAGTCCTTGCCCGACAAAATTTTTGCTGGAAACCAGGAAGCAGCTACGATACGATATATATATATATATATATATATATATATATATATATATATATATATGCGAGGTATGTCCAGAAAGTAAGTTCATTTTGTATTTCCCGCCATTGCAGCGATGCGATCGCTGTTCCACGCATGCGCGACAATAACCTTGTATCGTTACGAAGCGATTGACGCCATATTGAGTTAGTTATCTGTTGTTGTCGTGTCGCAGTGCTTGTTTATAATGGCGAAGGTAACTGAAAATCCCACCGATTGTGATATTAGGTCAGTGATTTGGTTTCTCAATGCGAAAAATATGAAACAACAGCTCTCTAGGTGTATGGACAAAATGTAATGAGTTATTCCATGGTTGTGAGATGGGTGAAACAATTCAACAATGGCCGTGTAAACGTGCACGATGAAGGAAGAAGTGGGCGTCCATCATTGGTTATTGATGAACTTGTTCATGCAGTGAATGAAAAAATTAGAGGAAACCGTAAATTTATGATTTTTCTTCTTTCTATGGAATTTCCTCAAATTTCACGATCCCTTCTTCATGAAATTGTTTATGACAAACTTGGGTATCGAAAGCTCTGTGCACGTTGGGTACCGAAAACTTTTACCGAGGATCACAAGAAAAACGCTTAGGTACTGCTCTTGAATTTTTGACTCGTTATCACAATGACGGGGACCATTTCCTTAACAGTATAGTGACTGGGGACGAGACTTGGGTAGTCTATGAGACACATGAGACAAAACGGCAATCGATGGAATGGAGGCACACATCGTCACCAGCAAAGACAGAATCGAAGCCGAATTTGACAACCCGGAAAATCATGTGCATAGTGTTTTGGGACAGATGTGGTGTTCTTTTAGTGAACTTTCTACCACGGGGCGAAACAATTACCGCTATTGCTTACCGTGATACGCTAAGGAAACTGCGTCGTGCAATTCAGAATAAGCGCGGTGAAAAGCTCACTAGCGGCATTTTGTTGATTCATGACAATGCTCGGCCCCACACTAACCTGACACAGCAACTTTTGACTCAGTTTGGATGGGAACAATTTGACCACCCATCGTATAGTCCGGACCTTGCTCCCAGCGACTTCTTCCTGTTTTTACTCCTTAAATCGAACCTCGCTTGCAAGAACTTCAACGACGGCGATGAGATTAAAGAACATGTTACTATTTGGTTACTGTCACAAGCGTCAAAGTTTTATGACGAAGAAATACAAAAATTAGTACTACGCTACGATAAATACTTACAAAATGGTGGTAATTATATTGAAAAATAGTTTTAAGTGTACTGATTCTTTCGCAATAAATTATTTTTCTTAATATACATTTGCTTTATTTTGCCAGTCAAAATGAACTTACTTTCTGGACGTACCTCGTATATATATATATATATATATATATATATATATATATATATATATATATATATATATATATATATATTTATGTCTGTCGAACATCAAAAAATTAAGTTTCAATACTTATCCCTTTTTAAAATGTATTTTTGCGACTTTCTACAAATGGTATTCAGTTATCTTTCCATGTAGGTTGGTCACAATTATATGTGTATTTATACTTTAGTCAGTGGTGTAAAGCCTTTATAACGTTGAGACCCTACAACCTCAACTGACCTGAAAGAAGATCATCGATGAGTTGGGTCAATGACCTAAGACAGATAGGTGGTCATATTTGGACTGAAAAAGTCCAAAACCGAAAAGTTTAAAGGACATTTCTAAAGAAGGCTTACTTCCGAAAATGAATGGCATGTTTGGTAAATCGAAAGACAGCCCAAAAATAAGGCTTTAAAACGAGCCACTGACTATCGCTTTCAGATAAACCATTCTCGAGAAAAAATCACAGCCAGAATTGGGAAAAATTATTGTATTTTAAAATTTGATAAAAAAAAGTGGTTCGATAAATCGAAAAAAGAAGATACAGGTATAATTTAACATAGATTAACCTCTACATTACTTTCGCTAATTCTATTCATAAAACATTTAAACGAGCACATTAAAAAACAAATCAAGACCGACTTAACTTTCAACACAAAAACTTCAAAACAAAGCAAAATAAAATTATTAAAAAATTTAGAATCAAACTTTATACTCAACAATAAAACAATATTTGTATCATTTTAAATCACTTAAAGAAGTATAATTTTTAAAATATTTATACGACTCTTAATGTTTGTTGATATTTTTGTTTATGTTAGGTAACCCCTTTAATGTAGCATTTTGATAATCGACTCCGAACTTGTTAAGTATGGCAGGATCAAATGATGGTAAGTTAACCCTATATTGGTCTCGCACTATTTATCGCTACTCTCTAGATCTTAGACATAAAGAAATTTAAATTTATATATATATATATATATATATATATATATATATATATATATATATATATATATATATATATATATATATCGTCAAAGCCAATGATTCCGTATTAATCCGGGAATACATCCGTTCGTTCGTTTGGTTTTCTGTAGAAGTTTGCAGACGTTTCACCAAAATCTCATTTGGCATCATCTGTGCTTGGTGGTCGTACATCTACATATAAATATATATATATATATATATATATATATATATATATATATATATATATATATATATATATATATATAATTTTTCCTTTATTCAGCCTTTTCTTGGGTTTAGGTTCTATATTTAATAAAAAACACAAAACAATTGACGTTTCGCCCTTTATTTAAGGTATTTTCAAAACTTTTTCCTCCTTGACATTTTGTTATTCTATTACTAAATATAGTACTAAATATAGTACTAAATATAGTAATAGAATAACAAAATGTCAAGAAGGAAAAGTTTTGAAAATGCCTTAAATAAAGGGCGAAACGTCAATTGTTTTGTGTTTTTTATTAAATATAAAACCTAAACCCAAGAAAAGACAAAATAAAGGAAGAATAATATAAGCACAATTTATCCTATTCCACCATCATCGAGATGATGGCCTACCTGTATCACCATCCCGAGAAGAAAGTCAAAACTTACCCTCCCCGCCGCAGTGATACGGCTGAGGCACATGTTTCGTCTCTACTAGACTCATCAGGGTACCGACATGCACCTGGCTATGCAAAGGAACACGGGAAGGATATGGTTGGAATGAAGTTTGCACTTACTGTTCGCATGTTGTATATTTGCTGAATGTGATTTCAGCACTATAACGGCATAATGTGGATATATCCACTGCTATTGCATCTCACACGGAGAAATCCGTGAAAGCCGCATAAACATGTATACGCCATCCGGCGGGAGGTCGACGAAGCCGCGTTCAGTGTTGCATGCTTCCTTCCGATCTGTCCTTTGCACAGACAAGTGCACGTCGGTACCCTAATGACTCTAGTAGAGACGAAATATGTACCTCTGCCGTATCACTGTGGCGGGGAGGGTAAACTTTGACTTTCTTCTCGGCATGGTGGTACAGATGGGCCATCATCTCGATGGTGGTGGAATGGAATGGATTGTGTTTTATCGCAATTTATTCAAACTGTGCAACCTCTAACACAGAAAGGATATTATTGGAGCGAAGTTTGCATTTACGGATCGCAATTTACTTCATATATATATATATATATATATATATATATATATATATATATATATATATATATATATATATATATATATATATATATATATATTTCAATAGGGTTTGGTATATTATCGATTTTTCTATGTGGAATGGATTGGTAGACAAGAATGGCAACTCCTCCTCCTCTAATGCTTCTGTTGTACCTGTATATGTTAAAATTTCTAATTGTGATCTTGCAATTGTCACTGAGTTCTATCTCAGTGATAACTGCAATGTCAATTTTATGATAGTTAATAAAATGAATGAGCTCTCCCAGTTTATTTTTGATTCCATTGCTGTTCCATAATAGGATCTTAAACATGCAACGAAAAAATTTGAGTAAATTATATATTGTATTGGTCAATGTTTTGCATAAATTGGAATATTGCGGTAGTTTTGAGGTATATATTTGCTGATGTGCAGTTACAAATTTTGTTTCGATTAGTTTAAATGATAATTTGTCGTGAATGATTGACATTGTATATACAACTCATTTAATGCCGATCTCCTCTACGATTCCCAGCATCTTTGTAATGAGTGCCAGATTAATTACTTTGGATGATAATATGGTATGCTCGAAATGCCTTCTTATCCTTTTATTGAACGTTGATCACTCTCTCAGAATATGGTCGACAGTTCCATGCTCGTCTAGATATCAGCTGCATACAGAATCATCTCCAAATCAAACTTTATAAAGATAATCCTTCAGAAGATTTTATCTTGTCAATATGTTTACTATGATTCGTAATCAGTTCACTGCTTAGGTAGCCATAGATTCGAGATAGCTGGTTGGGGTACATTTGGTTCGCCTGCAAACTCCATCTTTGCTAAGCACTCTGCTTCATGATTTTCGTAAATCTAATATTTTTAGGCAACGTATTATCATATTTTTTTTTACAGTAGGAAACATTTATATTTATTTATAAATTCTATCATGCTATTTCAAGACTTTCTCATTGTGCTCATATCTATTACAAGAAAAAATTAAAGTTTAAAATTCGCAGTCTTCTGTTCGCTTTCTTCAAGACAACAAGATAATGTTCTCACTAATAAGGCCAGAGTAACTATGAAAAAGCTATGAAAGCTCAAGTGGGATATATTACATTACCGTCTATATAGTTCAGATTTAATACCACTGAATTTATTTCGCACTAACATAGATTCTACTTGGAAAAAGAATCACCAGAAATAATGTGCTCATTGCTCCATCCCATGATTATGAGTAAAAAATAATACTCAAAAATGTTCGGTTTATGTATATAACTTGAAAAGAAACCAAGACTGTTTCAGATCTTCACTTTTTGTTCAGTGTCACTTCTACTTCATCACATGACAAATTGATAATGACAAACAAAGTTAAGAAATAAACATATTTGAGAGTTAAAAAATTAAGATTTCAGAAAGAAATAGGTAAATCTATTTTTCCGTCGTTTTTAAATAATTACCAAAGTATTCTCCCTTCAAGCAGATAAAGGAAAGAAAATATACAAACAGTTTATTTCCTGCAAATACAATTCTGGCCTTCTCTCCATACGCATTTCCACTACTTTATGGTCTCGTCAGTGGAGCTGTATTGAACCGAAAGCAACATTTACAGGAAACAACTGTCCATACGAAATATAAATTTAGAGGTATATCGGTAGGATATTAAAAACCTACCGACATTTCGAAGTCAGAGCAAAAAATATCGCTAGTCGAACGACAGCTACACATGCGCCGGAGTAGGCCATAAAGACTCATTAAACTATACTACAGTAGATGTTTTAGATCATCAGAAAAGTAGGGAACGGACTTGCAGTCACACTCGTTGAGCCTAATTTTTGACAGGTGTCATTTTGCAGAGCGATTTTTTAAATACTTGGGTTATTCCTCTTAAAAAAAGTCACTCTTAATTTATTACGATAAAATTGGCAGTTTTCGAGATAAATCGGTTTTTATGCGAAATACTCAAAAGTTACTAATCCTAAACACAAACAGATAAAAACAAAATACGCGGCGTGTGCTGGTATGCTTTAATTTATGGGGAAGTGCTGTATCACTCTTCGAAGGCAAGAAGATGTAATGCTGAATGGTTTCCAGCTTAGACTTTGTCAAGTTGAAAATATTGATCTGGGCTCAATTAATTTACAATGTTATTGAAATGCAAAAATAATGAAAACGTGTTAGTGTTATTTTGGCAAATTAGTCAATATGGTACTTCAATACATTTTCTTATTCTTCGAATATTTTCCCGCTGCAATGCAAATAATATTCCGGCATTATTACGAACTTCGTTAGAATGATGTGCTATTCTCGCCAGTAGTTCTTCTCTAGTATTTACTGGTGTTGAATAAACGAGTTCTTAAAGATATCCTCATAAGTAAAACTGTAAAGGATTTAAGTCTGGAGACCTTGGTGGTCATAAAACAGTGAAGTAAATGTTCTGTTAGAGTTTCATGTACAATTCATTTTGCAACATTGTTTTGTGTCGCGAATCGCTTAATCTATCTGAAGTGTTGTCAGCAATATCTTGCAAAATTTGTTCCTCTACCTGAGGGTCTTGTAGTCTCCTGAGCACCGCCATGTCGCGGCAAAAATGACCGTGAATAAAGCATGTAAAAAATTAATTCGTTAACTCTAATAATTATTTTCTAGCCATCTTTTTCCTGTTTCCGTTAGGCTTCGATCAACCCTTTGAAAGGTTTTTGGACCTGGCAATGTGCTAGCTGGAAATATTTCAGCATAAAGTCTTTTTGCTTTCCAAGAATTTGACAGGGCTTCACCATAAATTAAATGCATATCAGTATATTCTATGTATGAATATTATTCTATTTTTTAAAATTATTAATGGCGGTTTTGACAAGTTTTGCCAATAGTAATTCTTTATGTAGATATTAACAAAAACAATCTGATTTTTACCTATTTGTATTTAGCATTAGTTACTTTAAGTGTTTCGCATAAAAACCGATTTATCGTCGCCAGTTTTATCGAAATAAATTAAGAGTACCTCTTTTGAAAAGGAATGACCAAAGTATTTAAAGAATCAGTTTTCAGCTCTATAAAGTGATATGTGTCAAAAATTAGACCCAACGAGTGAGGATGCAAGTCCATTCCTGCCTTCTCTGGTGACCTAAAACATCTACTGTAATATGGTTTAATGAATCTTTATAGCCTCTATAAAACACTAAAATTTCAAAAAATTATACAAGTCGGTTTAAAACTTAGAGCCGATAAGGTAAATCCCTAGGTAACCCTTTAGGGCTCGGTATATCCGTTACGAAATGATAACCTCAACCTAAAACTACGACAGAGAATGGTAAGATCATACATCTGGCCAGTGTTATTATATGTGGCCGAGATCTGCCACGATTATTCGGTTGGAGGCTCTCGAAATGTGGTTACACCGGCGAATGCTGAGAATACCTTGGACAGCTAGGCAGACCAACGAAATGGTACTCAATAGGGCCGACACAACTCGTCTACTACTAAACACTGTGAAGAGTAGAAGAATCTCATATCTTGGACATATATTCAGAGGGGAGCGATATAGAATTCTTCAGCTAATCATGATGGGTAAAGTAGACGGACATAGAGGGGTAGGAAGGAGGCAGGCTTCCTGGTTGAGGAATATTCGTGAATGAACAGGTACACGTAGCGCGGGGGAACTGTTCCAGCTAGTACAGAACCGTGAAAGACTTGTCAATATAATTGCTAACGTCAGGGGGACCTGATATGGCACTTAAAGAAGAAGAAGATATCCGTTACGAGGCACTTTAGGATTTTTTTTCTATGACAAAGTAGGGTTATTTTGACCTCCCCTGTATGCTTCCGAGAAATTAGGAGGTACTTACCGGACACCTGTACTGTTCTGCTGCGGTTAAATAGTTGCCAATAATAATAATAATAATAATTTTATTACCACTAAATAAGATAGTTACAATAATTTTCTACATCCATGTATTTTTTGAATCCATAAGCTACAAGCAGCTTATCTGGATGTCAAATAACTTACGCTACGTAATATATACATATGTATGTATTCAAGCAGATATAGGAAAGGTGGTCGAAAGGCACATGAAGAAAGGACGGGAGTTGTATTTACAGGAAATAAATTGTTATATATATATATATATATATATATATATATATATATATATATATATATATATATATATATATATATATATATGTATTTCTAGATTTGTATATTTTGATATTTACAAATTTTTATGGTTGTACAGTAATAAGAAAAAACTGAGCAATTCTTATTATTAAATAAATTTAAGACTTCTGAATTATTAACATTAATTCAAAACGTTTTCTGTATTTGTGTAAGTTTGTTAATGTTTAATATTTTGCTTTTATTTTCGATATGTAGTATCCTGAAGTTTTCACCAAAACTGTGGTTTCGAGATGAAATAAGTGTTGCGTACGTTGACTTGTGTTTTTTGTGTAAGTTTTTTGTTTATTAATCCTAAAATTAAAGGTGCGACCTGTTCACCTATCTAATTTTTTTAGCGTGAAACACAATTTAACGTTTAAACTCCGCATTTTTGCTCTTTGGCGGCCTTACCTTTATTATATTTAATATGCATGTTAGACGAGTTTATTATTCGCTTGGAAAGCAAGATTGATATTATGTCTTCTTAAATAATTTTAGTTTTGTTTGTAAGGCCAACATAACTTATTGTTATGAGCTTTTTGTTCTTTTCCTTTATTGTGGGATAAATTAATGATATATCCTATTTCTTTAAGTTATTTTTGAGAATCTTCTTCTTTCGGTGCCATGTCTGTATTCAGACGTTAGTGGTCATCATGTTTACAATTTCCTGAAATCTTTCTCTATCGGCTGCTGCACGAAATAGTTCTTCTACCGTGCAATCACACCACTGCCTTATGTTACGCAGCCATGAAAGTTTCTTTCGGCCTATCCATCTTTTTCCTTCCACTTTTCCTTGTATTATAAGGCGAAGTAGCTGGTATTTAGGTTCTCTAATTATGTGACCGAAGTATTATGTTTTCTGCCTCTTTATAATGTTCAAGAGCAGTCGATCTGTATCCATCATTCTGAGAACATCCTCGTTGGAAGTGTGCGAAACCCATGATATCTTTAGGATTCGACGGTAGCACCACAATTCGAATTCTTCCAGTTTGTTTAGCGTTGTGGTTTTTAGTGTCCATGTCTCGCAACCGTATAATAGAATAGACCATACATAGCATTTCAAGACCCTTTTGCGAATATGCATTGATAAGTTCATGTTGCATAGAACTGGTTTCCATGTCATAAAGACCTTTCGCGATATTTCTATCCTAGCTATTATCTCTTCATCTGAGTCCCCATTTACATTCAATCAACTGCCAAGATATTTGAAATGGTTTACACGCTCTATCCTCTTCACATCGAGCCAAAGTTGACATTCATCTACAGTAACCTTTCCAACTGTCATCCACTTTGTTTTTGAGATGTTGATTTTAAGGCCTCTTCGGCAGCTCGCTTCATTGACTAGGTTTACTAATGTTTGGAGATCCTCGATGCCTTTTGCAAGAATGGCCGTATCATCAGCAAATCTAATATTGTTGATTACTTCTCCGCCTAGTCTTACTGCTTCTTGTCTGTCATCCAAAGCCTTCCTAAAGATTTCTTCAGAGTATACATTAAAGAGACAGGGTGACAGAACGCAACCCTGTCTTACTCCACGTTTGATGGGTAGGTTTTGAGTACGACTGTTTTCAATTTGGATAGAGGCTACTTGATTGTAATACAGATGTTTTAGCAGTCTTATATCGTAGTGGTCTAGATCTGCTGCTTATAGGCACTCAAAAAGTTTATCATGTTGTACTCGGTGGAATGCCTTTTCAAAGTCGATGAAACAGACGTAGATGTTCTTTCGGAATTCGCAGCTCTTTTATAGGAGAACGCACATACAAAATAGAGCCTCTCTTGTTCCTAGACCATTTCAAAATCCAAATTGCTTATCACTCACTCTATTTTCGCATAGAAGGAATATTCGGTTCTGTAGAATTCGTAGAAGTATCTTAAGTGTGTGGCTCATTAAACTAATCAGCCGCATTTGGTGGGTCTACTTTTCTTTGGTAATGTTACAAACAGCGATTCTAACCAATCATCTGGTATTATTCCTTCGTTGTAGATTTTATTAAAGAAAGTGGTTAAGTAGGAAATATTTTCCTCATTTAGAAGTTTAAGCAACTCAGCAGGGATTTGATCTGGTCCAGGTGCCTTATTATTTTTGGCTTGCTGTATTGCTTTCCTGACTTCTGATTTCAATATACTGGGGTCCCTGTCTATCTCGCTGCTGCATATAGTATGTGTATGTGCAGCGTTTTCTCGAGTAGCATCGTCAAAAAGGTCACTGATGTATCTCTCCCATTCTCTGCACTGTAGTTCGTGATTACAGACTCTTCCTTCGGCATCCTTGAGTAAATGAGAATTTTTTGGTTTTCCAATTCCGGAGGTATATTTAAGTTTCCTGTGGAAATTGAAATGGTCGTGTTTTTTTTTGGAGGTTCTCTATTTCTTTACAGGAATTTTCGAGCCAGAGTCCTTAATTTTTCTTTTTATGAGTTTATTGACTTCACTGTATTTGTCAGTATCTCTATTTTTATATTTCCGTCGTACCTCCATAAAGTCAAGAATTTCCTGTGTCATCCACTCATTTTTTGCCATTGTTTTAGGTGTTTTCAGAGACTCTTCCACTTCTTTTAAAATCGAGTTTTGTATATCGTACCAACATTCGTTAATGGTTCTGTTTTCGTTTGGTATTTTCGATATTTTGAGTATTTCGTTATTTATTTGCTACGATATGTGTTCACATGTTTGAGGATTTCTGAAGGGGTCGAGGCACATCCTGTTTTGTTTAGATTTTTGAGAATACTGTTGATTAAATTTGAGGCGTTGCATATTATGTACGTAGTATGGATCTTCTCCAAATAATGATTACCCGAATAAATTGCTTTTGTTTATGATTGGACCTTCTAAGTATTTTTTTTATTTGATTTGAAATAAAACAATATATTCTTTTTAGGGATAATCCTGAAATTAGTGCACAAGTTCCTATTTTTCTTTATACGACACAAAAATTATATTATGCTGCTAAGCTTATTCTTAACTGGGAATGTTGTATTGGAAACATATGTGTTTATAAAGATTTTTAATAAATCTACTCTTCTTCAATATGCACCATTCTATTTTATTTCCATTGCGGTAAGTACTTATTGTTATTCTTCTCACGATTTTGTTGACCATCGTTAAAATGTCAAGTATTAATAATTAAACTAGAGACAAATCTGACCAAAGCAGGCTCTTCTAACGTCCTTTTCTTATCGAAGAGGTATGCATCGCTATCTATCTATAA
Source organism: Diaprepes abbreviatus (assembly GCA_034092305.1). Taxonomy (NCBI): domain Eukaryota; kingdom Metazoa; phylum Arthropoda; class Insecta; order Coleoptera; family Curculionidae; genus Diaprepes; species Diaprepes abbreviatus. The sequence continues at coordinate 296,103 of JASJET010000095.1, forward strand.
GTTATCTATTAATTAATATATCCAACGGTTAAGTCTTTAGAGTACCATCTTTTTTATTGACTTGTTAAATAACCCACTTGCATCGGATAGCTTGTGATAATGCGAAAATGAGCAGGAGTCATTTCACATCTTAGTTACTGATTGACGACTGACTATTAATGGTTCTTGAAATACCAATGAGTCCAAGATATCAAAATTAAACAAAGAGTTTTAATCAACAAAAGTAGTCTTGTACTTAACAAAGTAATCTCCCTTAAACTAAATTAAGCCAAAATAGTAAGAAAAACTACGAAACCCAAACTGGAAGATAAGTATGCTTGCATAGCGATCACGGTACGACAATGATTATCCAGGATGCAGAGAGGTATTGCAACGATAACAGTATTCATCATGTCAAAAGTATCGGTAACAGTAACCCTTTTGACGGTGGGAGGCTAAACTAAGTCAGTGCCTGCTAGCATCTGTCGGTCAATTTATTTCAGTGTCCGGCACGGCACAGTGAGGATAACATTAACCGTAATGGTCTATGGCAATGTCAGGACAGTAAAGGGATAAAAAATTGTCAGCAGTACCATAGGTCATCGACAGATCATGGTGATTCCACTCATACTCCTCAATAGCGTCGGTCCAGTAAAATATGAATTATGGCTAGACCGCCCTGTAGGTTCTTAGTAACAAAGAATTATTCTAGGCCCATTATTTGTGCCGCGTAAGTCAAATGGAAAACAAAACACATATCCAAATACATCACTTGAAATGTTTATGGTAAGAAACTAAAAATGTATTCTATATCTAATACTGTTTGCACTGATAACCCAAGGGTTATCAAGATCTGTGGACCTAATTATCATTATCTCCTTATTTACCAGTATGCAATAATTTTGGATTAATATATATCATGTTATTCTTATGGAAAGCCGACTTAAAAGAGGTTAAATTTAAAATCTTACTGATTTTTACCTATGAAAGATTGTACTTTTTATTTAAAGAGCTGAAATATTTTGAAGTTTCGCATTTTAATGCCAAATTGTATATAACTTTTCAGAAATTTTAATATATCTGTGCATCCTAAAGATAAAATTTTGACGAAGCATTTTTAATAGTTTTATATTAATACTTTTCATTGACTTCACTCCATAGAATTTAATAAATTACACATGTTAACAAAAAAATAGTAAGAGGGATGCCCTGTGAATACTACAGTTTCATGTATTTTGACCTACTGAAACTGAATCCGTACCCAAATTATTCCCACCAGATCAGGACTTATCGCGAAAATGCCTCAAAGATACTTATATAAGCAATTTTTCTCGCAAATTGTAAAAATGCCTCAAGGTTACTTATATAAGCAATTTTTCGGATTTAATAATAATTTTGCTGGCTAAAATAACCTTGACTGGTGAAACCTCAGATCAATACCACTCTATCCCCGCGCATTATGACATTTATTGTAAATGTAAGAAACATTTAAAAGATTTAAAAATATAATTAGATAAACTACTGGGAAGGATTATTAGTAACATCACCTGATCTTGGGGAGAAATTTTAGAAATACTATTTAAGAACTGCTAAAATTTACAAGTTGAGCAGTTCTGAGCAGACCACATATGGGTTGTCTCTTTATCAAATTCAATTTTCCGCGTTATTGAGCGACTAAGGTTTGCCTAGTTATTTATCCCAAATATCAATCAGCTCATTTTCAAGGTTGTTTCAAAATCTTTCGAATGATATAAATTATATATATATATATATATATATATATATATATATATATATATATATATATATATATATATATATATATATATATGTTTTTTTTTAATTTTTTATGCATTCTATGACGGAATAATTTTGTTTTTCGATTTCTCCTCCAAAAATTTGATGCGATTTTTTTTTTGTGTGAAGTAGTTGGACAAAAAAACTGCACCAATCATTGAAAAGCTCTCTCTAAAAGTTACTAATTCAGTGTTGTAGAATTATTTCTAGACATTTATTTCATAAGAAATATGATTTTTGATACAATAACAAGGGTTTTTAAAAAAGTGACTATCTCCGTAAGTTTTGGGTATACAAAAAAACTCTAAATAAAGAAAATGTTACATTTTGCAAGAACTGTCGATGATTAAAATAAAAAAAATTGTTTTTTTACTGCAAGAATTTTTATTTAAAAAAAATATGTGATTGATTTATTGATTGATTATATAACATAGCAGGCTAGGGTTGAATAGCTCTTACACTGCAGCCTTTACACTTATTGTATTGCCTACCATATCCATTCTAGGCGAACCGGTTGGTTGCCTTAATTATGTTTAACAGCCTGCTCACTAGTTTATCCTCTGGTTATAAGCTTTCCGGATAAATTGATCCTTGATGGTGTCTCCAGGAGGCCAAAGTTTCGCACTCGAAAATGATGTGTGAAGCGGTCTCGTTATCTTCATCACATACATATTAGTTCTTCGTTGAAGATGCCCATTGTACGTAGCTGTTTTCTCAAGCTGCAGTGGCAAGTTATAAGTCCAGTCACCAGCCAGATTTGTTGTCTGCCTAGACACAGAATTTCAGAATAGCAGCCTTGGTATTACCAAATGCTGGCTCTGGTCCAATAAATGGAGTGGCAGACCCTTTTCTTGTAAGTTCGTCCGCTTTTTCATTACCCAGGACCCCCTTGTGCCCTGGCAACCACACATAGGTTACCCTGTTGTGTTTTGCCAGAGCGATAAGGTTTTGGAAACAGTCCCCTGCCCCTGCCCCTATAGTTCCTTTTCAAATTCTCCCAAAGGCAGACATCAATATCATGAATTTCTGCCTGAAATACTGTGATGTGCTTCCCCAGTACTACACTTATATTAAGTCTGGGTGTATTACCGTGTATTCCAACGCCTGCACCATGGTCAGTTTTGAACTCGTCCGTGTACCAGACGAAGTTTCCCGGCTCTCACTGTTTGGTCAGGCTGCGCCTTCCAGTCAAGCCGAATGCTGTAGGGTCTTTCAAAGTTGTATGTTCTTGGCATGGTATCACTGCTCATTTCTAGCAATGAGTTCGTTACCACACCATTAATGCTGGTGTGCCCGGGGGCAGGTTCGGTCCACCAAACTTTATTTCTTTCCAGCCTATAAGCACCTATTCTCGCCTCAGACTTGATTATTATATCAAAGGGAAGAAGGTTTAGTAGTGTTTCCATGGCTGCTATTCAGGTGCTTCTTATGGCACCCGTGATGCATAGGCAGGCCAGTCTTTGGAGCTTGGAGAGCTCCAGAGTGACCCGTCTTTGTGTATTTTTGTCGATCACACAACCAAGCCATAGTTTATCATGGATCTTACCACTGCCGTATACAGCCAGTGCACAAGGTGTGGCTTTAATCCCCACATCTTGTCCAGTGCTCTTTATGCTGCCATGTTGGACATTTTTTCTTTAGATATAATTTTCTGGAAGTGTGAGTTCCTGGTAAGTTTGCATCCAGGATTACACCTAGATATTTAACCTTCTGACTCATTTGCAGTTATGTATTGAAGAAAGCTGGTCATTTTAATTCATCTAACTTTCTTCTTTTAGTGAAGGATATGAGTGTAGTTTTTCCAGGGTTTACCCTAAGGTGTTCCTTAGTACACTACTCCTCCACTATAGTCAGAGCCCCTTGCATGAGCTCTGATAATATATTGCCATGTTTCCCCATAATGAGTATGACTATATCATCAGCACACCCCGTGGCTATAGAAGCCTCGGTGATTGAGTTTTAGCAAGAGCTCGTTGACCGTCAATCCCACAAAAGTGGGGATAGTACCCCCGCCCCCCCCCCCCACGCTTTGATGAGAAAATTATTTATTTTGTTTATTTCATTAGTTATATGGTAGTTTAATAGCCTTAGTCTAAGTAGATATGTAAATTATGTTATCTCAAATGTAAATAGTTTATATTTGGAGAAGTTAAAAAAAAATAGTGGAAATAATTATGATAACTATACATTTTTCTCGCCGTTATTCAAATTTTTTCTTATTTAATATGTATGTATCTTTATTTTACAAAATAAAAAGAAATTATTGCAGAAAAAATTGAATTTTAAAGGCTGTTGCATAGAGTGATCTTGCAAAATATAACATTTTCTTTCATTAAAGTTTTTTTTATATCCAAAACTTAACCACGTCATAAATTGAAAAAAAAATCATTCCGTCGTGATATGCTTAAAAAACGAAAAAACATAAAGTCATTCATATCATTCAAAAGGTCTTGAAAAAACCTTTAAAATGTGATAGCGTGCAGTTTTGTACGACAATTTTACATTGAGATACAAAACTTTAAAACTTTCCTGCCTTTAATCTAGGGTGGGCAAAAGTAATGGACTACCTAAATCTGACGTCACTTTCCCTTTGGCCTTTCCAAATAAATCGATAATAGGTATAAACGTTAAATATAGAGATGTCAGAACCTATAGAAGTAAGTTGGCTCACGCTTAGAAAGAGACAGAGCTTTTTGATGAATAGTACCTCTTTTTCTAATGGCGGCCAGATAACAGAGATATCCAATATCTTGCTCAGAAAGAGAGATACTACTCATCTAAAAATGCTCCATTTCTTTTTAAGCGTGAGCCGACTTTCTTCTATAGGATCCGCAATCTATTTCCCTAACTTTTATGTCTTTTATGCAGACAACTAAAACATAACGTCAATTCTTTAACAATTTAAAAGTAAAAAATTTCTTTTTTGACAAAATTTTGGAAATAACTGTTGAAATGGAAGAACTTTTCTCACTGACCACTCTTATTTGCAACGAAATTAACAATAATCTAGAAATCCGTTATAGGTTTACGCGTTAGTATCCATTTGTATGGAAAGGTTAAATGCAGCGTGATGTCAGGACTTGGGCAGTCCATCAGATGGGAGTGTAGATGTGTTATAGAAAATTTGGGAGACTGTAGTGAAGATCACATTGAACGGTTTCACGAAGATAATAAAATAATTAGGCACAGATACCAGGGTCGTTAGGATGCAAACATGATGGCTGATTATTGTTGGACATTACAACATGATCATGTTTCGAAAGACAATAAACGAAAGCGACACCCACTTTACAGGTCTATTCAGATAAAAGAGGTCGCCAGCGTCCAAAAATATATATATGTAAATCGTCTTTTTCAGTCGTTGTAGATACTATAGGTTGTAAAAAACGGCATATGTTAGATTTGTATCCCGAATTTTAATGAATTGCATCAAATTAATAAGAATAGTTTCAGTTTAATATGATGTCACCACAATAAAATATATTCCAATTGTCCGAGTTACTACTGAATCCAAATTATGGTCAATATCAGCACGTCTGGATCATATTTGAAATTTATAGGTCATTCTGACCTCATAAAGTCATCCAGACCTCGCATTAGGATTTAGCACATCGAAATATATGGGGATAGAGTGGTGTTGATGCGAGGTTTCACCAATCAAGATTACTTTTGCCAATCGAGTAACTATTGAATCCAAAAAATGGCTATTATCAGTATATATAGGACATTTTTGTAATTTGCTTTAAACCCTGATCTGATGGGGAAATTCTGGCAACGGATCCCGTTTTACATTACAAATATGGAAATTTTTTTATACCAGTGTTATTATTAATGGAAATATATTTTCAGGTAACGTGGGAACTCTGGATGATTCCAAAATGTTTTGACCAATTTACAGACAATTGCAATACTTTTAAAGAAGTATTTGCTTTCAATGTCAATAAAGTTAATTCACGAACTCGAAAAACTGTAATGTTTTACAGTAGACTACTCGACTCTGCCCTTATAGCACATTTTGTTTTTTACTATACGATGCTTTTCTTCAATTTGTATCACTTGCATTGCAACAAGAACAAGATTGTATTAACATCCCTTTGGCTGCATCAATATATATCAGAAGATTCTGCATTTTCAATTTCGTTTCATTGGAACAGCTATATAATTGTTGCGTTATCAGTCATTTCACTTATAGCCATGCCCTTTTGTAGCGCTTATATTGATACGTATATTTTGTGTCAAGTTTTTTTATTAAGAGAAATTACAGACCAACTCGCAGAAAAGTCTAAAGACATGAATTTGAAGGAACTACTGAATAATGTAGAGTATCAAGATTCCGTTTCTGAACAGCTAAAATTACTGGTGAAAAAACATATTGAAATTTTAAGGTAAATATTTTTAGAAGAAACACAGCAAGTGATAAAATCAGGAAATTTATCAGTAGGGTGTATGAAAATTGGCTAGCGAAAACATATGATAACATATTATCTTTATTATTTACGTGTCTCCAGAAAAAAAGTTGTTCCCAATTAGAGGGTGTTTCAATAATGGTGGGTCGATGTTGAAATGGAATAAAACAAGCTGTGTGGAAAGTATTAACGAAATCTTTTTTTTATTTGAAAGGCCCATATATGCAATAATGTATGGAATATAATATTGTTCAAATGTCCGCCGAGGTTTTCAAGGTGACACGGATCAGAATGGTCCAATTTTCAATGATTCTGCCGCATAGATCCGGCTATGGTACAGAAACACCATTGAAAAACTCAACAAAAAATCCATTATATGGTATACAGATAGCTCCAAGTAACGGAGGGAAGGAAAGCTTGAGTAAGTCACCAAGCATTTTTCAGGCAGAAATACATATCCATTGGGAAATGTATCCAATTCAACAAAGAAAGAAACTATTACGGCCAAAAGGTTATCATTACGTCGAATAGTCAAGCAGCTATCAATGCGCTGAGCTCTGAAGTTATCAGCTCCAAAATAGTCTCGGAATGCCTAGAGAAATTAAGTAATTTAAGTAAGAATAATAGTACCGGGACACACCGGGATAGAGGGAAATGAAATGGTAGACAAGCTCGCGAGGAAATAGGCTGAGACGCCATTCTTAGGGCCAGAGCCTTTCTGTGGAATCAGTGGCAGCGTAATGTTGGAAGAACTAAAAATAGAAGAAGAAAGAAGGAGATCCAATTATTGGACGGAACTGCAAGGATTGTGACAAGCGAAGATACTTCTTAGGAACCACGACCAGAAGAGATTCAAAGAATGCACAAGCCCAAGCAATAACCAGCTCGGAGATCTGACAAGGGCCCTGACAGGGCATTGCCACCTGAAGGAACACCTCAAGAAACTTGGACTGGTAGAAAAAGAAGAGTGCAGATTCTGTGAAGAAGAGGACGACATCTCTGTTCATATCCTTTCAGAGTGCAGCGCTCTCGAAAACCATAGGATACGGTTATTGGAAACACACCAAATCGAAGAAGGGGAGCTACCCACCTTGAAACCGTCCAACACCCTAAGGTTTCTGAGGGAAATAGGACTGGAGGCCCTGCTCTTGTCGATAGGTAACTCTTGCGACTGAGCAGCACTAGGGGGTACAATAGATCTACCAGCTCGCAGTGTACAGATCCCAATTCTACACATACATATACATATAGATCCGGCTAAATTTGAGCGATGGCATTGGTTATGTTGACTTTAAAGGCATCGATCGATTACAGCTTATCAGCGTTGACCTGCGACGTCAGGAAACCCACAAGAAAAATTCTAACGGGTCAAATCGCATGATTTTGGAGGCTAACTCACGTTACCTCTGTGAGAGACAACCATACCCTCAAATCATTCATGCAGAATATGCGTCCACTGTGTGGCACGTAGCGCTATCCTGCTGGAACCACAAGTCTTCTACCTCCATATCGTTCAATTTAGGCTAAAAGAAATCAGTTAAGAGAGTTCTGTAGCACTCGCCGTTGACGGTGATGGCCTCACCAACATCATTTTCACAAAAATCCGAACCAACGATGCTGCCGAACCAAAAATTCGCACCAAACTTTTTGTGGATGCATTACCACCTGGGGAACCTCGCGTAAATTGGCGTCGTCTCATATACGGCAAAATTGTGTTTGTTATCATAGTCTTTCATCCAAAAATGCGTCTCGCTGCTAAAAATGATTTTTCGGCCAAAATTGTCCTCTTCCAAATGCTCCAAAGCCCTGTAAGCGAACAAACGGAGTTGTCTATGGTCATTAACTTTGAGTTTCTGGGTCACTTCGATCTTGTGCGGATGTATGCCCAAGTTCTGATGCAAAATTCGCCAAATTGTAACCTACGAATGGCGGAGTTCTCGTGCACGGCGAGGTATTGACTGACTCAAATTCGCCTGCACACTTCACGAATCGCGGCAATGTTTTCAGCTGATTTCCCTTGACGTACCGGTATTAACTGAGCTGTTTAGCGAACCGGTCGTCTCGAATTTGGCCACCAAACATAGTCGACTATGAAGGACCACCGCGTCTGCCGTAAAATAGGCGCAACGTGCGCAACAATGCATTTGGACATGCTGCTCGATCTTTATGGTGATTTGGCATCTTTAACAGAATAATAAACGTCAAATTAGATAGACGCCACCGAAACAACATAGCCGTCACAGGCTACAAACATCGACCCGCCCTTATTGGAAAACTCCTTATGTTTATATGCAATTTAATTCCAATATTCAGCAGTGTGCATTCCAGTTGAGCTCTGTATCCAGAATTAAACCTACTACTTAACATTTCGGCTCGTTGTGTGTGAAAAAGAGTCTGTCGTTCTACCTGGCCAAGCCTTTCTCTCTTATTGATGGGTATAGTCATAGTTCCCTACATGAGTTCGGATAATGTTTTTCCATGCTTTCCCATGATGAGTATAACTAGGTCATCGAAGTATCCCTGGTTGTAATATCCCTGATCATTGAGGCCTACTAAATATACATCGACTACCAGATCCCACACGAAAAGGGACACAACCCAACTGTGAGCAACTTTTGGTTATCGACACCTCCGTTTTATAATAACCATCTGCATGGAGTGTTCTAGTCTGTATTCTAACGGACGTTATCATCGAAATAAAGAAGGTATGATCAAACGCTTTTTTAATATCGACGAAAGCTCTTAGCGATATTTTCTTGTTATCCATTGCAGACTCTATTATCCTTACTAGGTTATATAGAACAGGCTCCCTCTGATATTCTTGATTAGTAAGCATACTGAATGGAATGTAGAAGCTTTCCTTAGAGACGTATTCTTTCAACTAGTTTCCGCATCAACTTCCCTAGAAACCATGACAGATTAATTGGTCAAAAGAAATTTGCCTGGCAGTAATCTCTCCCAGACTTCGGTATAAAAATGATTCTAGACCTTTTCCAATCATAAAGGAGTATCCTTTAACTAGGCTTGCTTCTAGAATTCTGGTGCCTTGTAGCTCTAAAATGATTCTATAGCCAAGAGAATCCTGGCATCAATATGGTGGCCATAATTTCAGAATTTTTGAGAAAAATATATATGAGGGCTCATTTTGAAGCTGAAACTCTGGACTATAAAACGACGTATGTGTCTTTACAAAAATCAATTTGGCGCAGTTAAAATGGCAGCCAAAAACCAAAAATTTTAATGAGTCGCAAGAAACTTCGTACTAAGGCTCTTCCAACACAAACAATTGTGCCTAAAACAATTCAAAAGTAGTCACCGGAAGTAGTGATCAATCATGTAATATAATGGATTTAAAATTATAAAATGGCGGTCCATTATGGTGAACTTTAGCACAAAACCTGATATAAATGCCTTTAAGAACACCATATTTGTTTTAAAATGTCACTTATATTAAATCGGATGTAATAGACTGAAAAATCACAAAATAGTGAACCCTAATTGGCGGATGATAACTGGCCAAAATTTGAATGAAATTTCTGTATGAAAACTGGAACACTTTGAAAAAGGATGCCACACTTCATGAAAAATACATTGGCGATGGTCTTGGAGCATGTCTGAAATGTGGGGCAGTTTAATATAGTTTACAAAAAAAATTTCATAACACACAATTCTTCCATTACACCAAAAAGATCATCAAAAGTTATTCAAGACACAAAATAAGAGATTCCCTAAATTTACATAGGTGATCTAGAGCAATCATACATTTATACCAACTTCCTATAATAAACTAACAATAAAAAGATACTCCGATGCAAAAGATGATATAATAATTAGACAGTATTAAGTTCTCACATTTTGTACACCAAATTTTTGAGAGCGATCTTGAAAATTATCTTAATACATTTTCAAAGTTTAAAAACACCTCATACAGATTGCGGATATACGTCCACCATATTGGATTTGTCGCAGCCGATTCTAAAACTAAAACTCGTGAAAACCCACGTAAGTTTGATTTCAAAGAAATCCGGTATTCCGACAAAATTTCATTCTAACACAGGGGCGGATCCAGTCTATCTCTTTGGGGGGAGGGGGGGCGGTGATATCACAAAAGTACAATATGGCAGAAAAACAAGTTGTCAACGGGGGGAGGGGGGGGGAAATCAAGCAGCATACTCATTCCTAATATAAAAGGCAGAATGGGTTCTATTTTCCTGAACTCAAAGCTTTCGGGAGGGGGGGGGCGATCGCCAGCATACAGACTCCTATACTCTATTCAAGAACTAGAGAGAGTAATAAAACTGTTACCGAAACCTCTAACGTACCTGCTCCATTGCCGCAGGTAACTGAGAACTGCCGTAAATCTAATTATATTTCACTATATTTAAATATATTTTATAAATTTACTGCAACATAGAATTTCTGATAGTTTAATTTAATTTCTGTCAGTGAGCAAAGTACAACTTATAGTTTTTTCTTAGTGATTTATCTTGTTTGCGCTTGTTTTTATATATTAATTGAGATTAGTGAGATACCCAAAAGATGGAGGGCATTTTTTCCCCAACGAAAAACTTATTACGATGAATGTTTATGATGCCTTAAGATATCAATATCTAGATAATAATGTTAAAAGCTCTGTTGAGATATGTTCCAACATGACAGGAGTTGGAAAATCTACTATGTACCGAATACTGAAGGAGAAAAAACTACTGGAATTGTTAGTACTCCCAAGCCACATTCGATCACAGGCAAACGAAAAACCTCGTTAGAAGAAGAGATGAAAACTGCAATTAAAGGGGTTGTATATACATTTTATTATGAGAAGCAGATCCCAACCATCTACAAAATTCTAACTAAAATTATTGAAGATCCGATTTACCTGAAATTAAAAGAACTGATCTCTGGAAATTGCTCAGAGAACTTAATTTTTGCTGGGAAAAACCAGATAGAAAGTCTGTTCTTATAAATCGTCCGAAAACTGTCCGTTGGAGACGTAAATATCTCTCTCAAGTAATAGGTAGAGTTGCTAGAAATAAAACAATTAATAAAATTACTTACTTAATTTAACTGAACTTTTGAAAGATTTTTTTGAATAAATTTACTGCGGAAAATTGGGAAAAATCCATATAATAAAAGAATAAAACAAAATGTGAGAACTCGATCTCATGATCGGTGAGATAGAGGAACCAGTTATAATTAATTTTAGCGAAGATAGTTTCACTGCCTTTGATTAGGAATTAGATACGTAATGTTTACTAGTGTAAACACAATTTATTATTTAAATTTTTGTTTGTGTTGTATTTTATTGTTTAATGTTGTTTATATGTTTTTTTATTTTTTTATATATTTTTATTTTAGTGTGTCCCACTCTTTAATTTTATATATATTTAATTCTAATTTGCCGTAAGTTTTTTATTATTTTATTATTGTGTTTGTGTCTTTTTCTTAAGCGTGTAGAATTAACATGTTTTTCTTATTTTTTTGGGCTATCGTATTTCCATATATAAAAATAAATTAAATTAAGATATCAGTACAATAGAGATAAAAATAAGTAGGTCTAATTTTAATTGCAACATAAAAAAAAGTAATTACAATTGAATCCCTTTTTAGTGTTTAATTTTAATTCTGCAAATAGTTTAAGAAATAAATAAACTGAAACGTCAAATACCCTAAAAATGTTTTTAATTAATAATAAAATGACCGATAGCCCCAAAAATATTTTATTATTATATGGACGAATTTATTTTTTTATATATATTTAACTTTTTGTATTTTTGACAATGGATATTTTGTAAGTACTTAAATTTTATGTTAAAATTTTTTGAAAGAATAATCCTACGTTTTAGTCTATTATTATAGACTGGTATTTTTGATTATAAAATTTCTAACCCATTCCTATGAAAAATATATGTGTCTAACAAATTTTGCTAAAAACACCGGACTAAAGAACACAGGTAGTTTGCGAAGAGAAATAGGGTAAAATATGATTTATTACTCTCTCTAGTTCTTGAATAAACTATAGTATAAGAGGAAAAATCGGGTCCATTTTCCTAAACTCAAAGCTCTTGTGGGGGGGGGAGGCGATCGCCCCCACCGCCCCCCCTTGGATCCGCGCCTGTTCTAACATAGATACAGAAAGATATAGAGACATGCAGCGATGTGTAGATACGGATTCAAGACAGATATAGACACACACAGAAACAGACATATAGGTAAAGCTCGAAACAAACCCCACAGACACAGACATAGCAACATATGAATCTAGACACAGCCAAATTAAGGACAGACAGATACTGGGAAAGGCGTATATAGAAACAAACATATACAGGTAAAACATGTACAAACAAAGACATATAAAGTCAAAGACAAGCCCATACATACTCGCAATCAGATTCCGATATACACTCACATAGACACAAATATAACATATTTGTATGCGTTCTATAATTCTTAGGAAATGTCAATTGCAGCTTCCTAAATCCTATCATTTTATCAAGTTTATCCTTTTCTCCATGCAAAAATGATGATTTAAGAATCTTTCTGGTTTTTTGTTAAACTTTAAAACTATAGTGGCATATTTCAGAATTATTGTAGTGATAGTAGCATATTCCACTGCAAGAAAAAATACGCCTAGATTAGTAAAAATTGAGCCGTCGAGCTATTTTTGAGAACTATATTATAGTGTGCGCCATCTTGAATTCCCCATTTTATGATTGGGGATATTTTACATGCTAGATTTGTAATGAGCGACCTTAAAACCCCTTCAAATCCGTTCTGAAAAGGATTACAATATTTTTAAAGAAGTTTTACACAATTTTCTGCAATAAGTTCGCCGTCTTGAATCCGCCATTTCTAATTTTAATTTTGTTTAATTCATTTTTCAACTAAAAATCTTGAAAATTAACGTAAATCCGTTTTCAAAGAGATCGGGTGTTCCTAAAGAAATTTCATTGAAATTTCGACCACTGCCACATCATACTTGAGATGAGTGATATTCCAAATACCTGCTAATCCATTTTGAAACAAATGTGATATTCTTAAAGGCATTAACATCGAGTTTTAGGCTAAATTCTACAATATTAGATCTGCCATTTTATATTTTGAAATTCATTATACTATATCATTGTTCACTCCTTCCGGTAACTACCTTTGAATTGTTTTAAGTATAATAGTTTGCATAGGAAAACAATTTAAAGTTTCTGAGAATTTATTAAATTTTTATTGGCTGCCCATATTGATGCCCCATCTTGTTTTTATAAGGATGCATACTTCACAATGAGCCCTTATACACATTTTTTCATTGCTTCAAATTTTGGCGGCAGCACTGATTCGGATCCTTTATTAAAAGTTCTAAGTTTATGGTTGCCATATTGATGACACCATCTTGATTTTAGTGAAAGCGCATACGGCTGTTTGTAGTTTTGTGTTCAAACTTCAACATGAACCTTTTTAAGTTTTCTAGTGCGTTCCGTCATAAGGCTTTCAAAAAATGAAATCTTATGTCAATTTTCATTTCTTATTCAAACCCACAGTAAAATAAATAAATTAATTTTCAGATTCAAAATTTTTGATAACTTTAATGTCAAGCAAAGCATAACCTATATCTTATGATTTTCAGACATAGCAGATATACCCAGGAAATCACTAGTTTTACGAATTTTGTTCAACTGTGCAATGCCACAATTTTAGGATTATCTGCACTAGTGACTGTCTTTTCGGTAAGTCGTAGTCTAGAAATATGTATATATATTTCATATATATATATATATATATATATATATATATATATATATATATATATATATATATATATATATATATATATATATATATAATGAAATATTAAATTCTCGGCTATGCGGACAAAGACCGTCGATAGATATTACTATCATGTTAAAAAGTGCGGAGAACTCCAAGATCATGGAAAAACTCCGGGTCCGAAAAGTGGCGAAATCACTGTTTTGCCCTAGAATGAGACTCATCAGGCCATTGCATTCGGCAAAAACCATCATCTCGCTTCTGTGTCCGATAAACAGATTTCACGGTTGGAAAATAGTATATAAAACACAGTGGCGACATCTTGATTGCTCACTCAATAACACAAGAACAACACAAACCAACAATATTGTATAAAACTGCCATGTAATGGGCCGACTTATGTTATGCTATCAACATCCGCAAATAGAAAATTGTGTTGGTTTCGCAATATTTGGTTGTGTCTCTAAGAAGAATAAGTATGTTTTAGATTTTATGTTGATTTTTACCCTTTTTGCTATTCAAAAACGATTATGCCACCAAGAAAAATTTTTAATATAAATCACCTGTGCATCGTGCAATAAAATTTTCTTTTTCAATATAGTCATACTACTGATCCTATAATGTGTTATTGAAATATTCTCTATTGCAGCCTGCATTTCACCTACACCATAAAGTACTGGCTATCATAACTTACGTAGGAAGTTCCTTTTTTTTATGTCTCTGCGGCGAGTGGTATGAAAATGAGGTTGGTATAAAAATCAATATATATTATTATTTTTTGTATTTTTATTTAAAATGTCACTTTTAAATCCACATCCATATGCATAACCTAAACTTATAACGGTACCTCGTAACTGAACCTCATAACGTTAAATCATGGCAAACCAAGGGAATAATGTGGGGTTCGAAGTTTAAGTTAAAAAGACATATTTCAGTGATTTTTTAACTCAGCAGGTAAAACCATATAATTTATGGAACTGTAACACTCTTAAGTGGTTCGCCACTTCGCCGTAAGTAATACACCGAAGCAAATTTGAAACAGCACTTTGACATGCGATGATGGTCGAGATGCTATCTATATGAAGCAAAACATAGTACGCAAACATATTTCGGTCAAATAAATGTGACATGCTATTGGTGTTTGGGAGATCCAAAAATAGCAAATCGCATTTCTAGAGAGATATTTCCAATTTGAATGTAATTGGAAGCAATCAAATTTAGACTTGATTTTCCTAAAATTTACAGCAAGATTTACTAAAAGATTTAATAATTAAACCTGATCCGGTTGGCATGGAAATTAGAGCTTCTAGTTTATCAGTTGTGATTTGCTTCTGTTATTGTTATAATGGGTTTCTGTACGAAAATTTTAATTGAAACCTAAGAGTTAACGCTTTCAAATAAATAGTGACCTAGCATTCCCGAAAAACAGTTAAAATGAATTGATGGAACGGAAAAACAGAAGTGGTTTCTATAAAACGAAGCACGTTTCCACTAATTATCTTCCAAGGGACTGGGCATGGTTTCCAGAAGCTGTAAAAGAAATTCAGGACGCTGTGAACAACTGTGTGATCCTTACAGCTATTGATAGATCGCAGCCAGGTCTTAATCAGCAATCAAAGTCAGCGAATCAAAGTTTTATACAGTTCGATTCACAAATATCTACGAGTCGAACGACCATTCACTTGTGCGGTTCACGAAATTCTCTGCCTTTGCTTAGTAGTCTAGCACTTGCACTACAGTGGAGAAAGGCAATAGAAATTTTCAAAAAAGATGTCACTGTCTCGGCAATCTTGAAAGAAATTGTCGTTTCAGTTTCCTTGCGAGAAGGATTCAGGAATACTAGTACGCTAGTGGGGAATTCAAGTTTTAGAGATAATCCTGGAGCGCCCCTTTCAGCTTCAAGAGGACCACTAAGCTGCTTATGCTGGTATAACGTGAAAGGCCGCCCTGCTTATAATGGCTCAAGAAGCATTCAGGGTCGTTGACTGTCCTTACTAGACGATTAAAGATTCAAAAATAGAAAATTCGAGCAAGAAATGCAGATCTAAGAAGATTGGGCTCAGAAAGTCGAGGATATCTCGTCTCTTAAGCAGTACAATCGTTGGTAGTGAACTATAGTATTCGAAGAGGTTCGATATCAGGGGAAGAACCACTCTTATCACTCTTTAATCACTTAGAATCCGCGAAATTCATTTACGCGTAGTGTTCGAAAAGCTAGCCGCGAAGAAAGACTTTTCAGCTTCTTGTGCGTTAGGTACCGAAAAACCTGGTATCCGTGGTCACTCTAGCGACTTTCTGAGAACCAAAGAAGAATGAAACGGGACATCGCATTAAGAAAATAATAGGAAAACATTACTTCTGACAATCTTATTTTCTTGTAGTTTTTTCTGAAGTTAGTCCTCCCGTACAGTTTACTCTTTAAATAAAAGCAAAACCTTAATCCATTCCGATTAAGCAAAGCCACAAACAAAGCCATTTCAAAGCAAATCTTTGTCTAAACAATCTACTTTTCTGGATTATTGGAAAGAAAAACAAAAAGCCCACTGTGAGAAAAAATATCTTGAAATTCGTTTCTGAATTAACACAGAATTTTATTCTCACGTGAAAAATTTCGAAATTCCAAAATCATCATCCTTCGTTTCTGCGGTCAAATGAGGCGGGAGGTAATTCAAGCAATCCGGATAGTTTTGGTGGAACCTCTGCAATCCCTACAGTGATCGCGCTTGACCAAAAAAGTCAAAATGAGTTTCAAATCAAAAAAACTCATCCTTAAATACTGAATCTCCAGTACGAGCTTTATTTTAGAAATTCAATCAAGTTAAGTTACAACCTGGTGGGAAAAATCCACGAACGAATCACATCAAACAAAAAGATAGCAATTTTCATGACAGTTCTTCGGCATTGGTCGAGAATGATACCGAAGAAAGCGACATGTTATACTACGTTTGGGCGAGATGTCAACTTGCTAAACGTTGCGGTATCGTCGACAGGAAATTCGACATTTCAAATAGCGATACGTTCGATAGACACTCGTACTTCACTGAACGACGGAGCGATACGACGCGAAAGTCAAATAGTCGCGAACGAAACGACATACATCAACGATACAAGTTTTCTAATTTTTTGATAATTTCTCAGACTGATCGCAACACATGAAACAAAAATATTTTTTTTGCAATGTTTTTCTTTAAACATAGATTAACAACAATTCTAATTTAAGAGCGTATGGTAGACCTAAAATTTCTTGTACCGAAATTCTCTCCGTGGATCAGTATTTTATTTTCTACTTTTCGCCATGTGAGTTTCTTAAATCAACTGATTACATGGTGGTAAGACTAAAAATTATATACATGGAACATGTTGAATAGTGCTGACTCACAGTGACACCATTAATATTGACACCAAGGTAAATGGAAGGTTTATAAATCCGGTCTTACCCAGTTATTCAGTACATTATAGCCTTACCTACCAGAAAAATTATCTTTCTACAGTATTAGCCTTCCATTTACCGCCTCCAACATTCTACCCTTCATGTTTTCTAATTTGTTTCAAGTAATTCCAATATATGAAGATCCTTAGGGAACCTATATAAATACAAAATGTTATATCTTTTTTTTTTTAGAGTACGAAGATGTCCTTATCTGTTTTTAATCTACCCTGGTATAACTGGAACATAAAGAACCAAAAAACTTATTTATTGTTTTACACTAACGCCTCGAAAATTATGCAGATTCCATTGTCAACGATGTTCGACACTAACTTGGAACTTTTTAAAAAGGTAAGGTTGCATAAGACAATTGTTCACACATAAAAAATAATAACTTCCATCTTGCAAAACAATTGGTATGCAATAAAATACAGGGTGTCCCTAAAAGGTCTGTACAAAACCTTTGAACAAATTTCTTAGGCTAAAATATCAGGATTTACTGTACCCAAAAGTTGATAGTTTCCAAATACAGAATATCAAAGTTAGAATTTTCAAAAATTTTTTGTAAATCTTTTTCCTAATAATATTTTGATTTGCATTACATTTGGTACTTTGTGGGTTTTTCGATGTATATTGCAAAGCAGCACTTCGTCTATATCTAGAGCTTCATTGATTTGTTGTGTTACGGTATATTAAATTTCCAATGAAAAATTCTTCTTCATTGAATTTTTATCCAAAAAGTTATATCTAAGTAATTGAATGTAAATGTTTTGTTGCATAGTGAGAATCGTCGTTGCCCCCTTCACAATTTATCGACACTTACGACTGGGCCCACATATTTCTTGCCTCACTTCGCTTGTGGTCTGACACTAAGCAAGACTTGCGTTGTAAGATAACGGTAGACAAAATTTGTTTGTCGTGTTCTAAGACAGAACAATTTGCTTTCGGGATTACCTTTTGTTCTGGATTATTCTCCTTTCCCCTACTCATTTTTTAAAAGAATTATTGAATTAACGATTAAACTTTGGGTACAAGTTTTCGTTTATAAATCATTTTTATAACTAAGAAATGAAATCTAAACATGCAGGCATTTTATTTGGCATGACTCAACATTGAAGGTTTAGAGAACAATCCCAATAACAAATCTCTGCAACAGTTAACAATACAAATATATGTATAGATTCAATTTTTATGAATTCTTAGTGTTTTTATTACGAACACAAATGTAATAATTCTATTTCATTTCTTGACTGGACTGATTATTTTCAAAATCATGTAATTTTGTGTGACATACTCAACGGAAAAGCTTAATTATCTTAAATATTTTTTGTCTAGTATAAACATCCTTAAAAATTTTATTTTTTAGGTTGTTCGATTCATGTATTCTGCTGGAAATATTATGTATTCTATGAAATATAGTAAGAAGAATTAAATGAATAAAATTAGTAAAATATTAGTTTTTGCAAATCTTTGATAATAATAGATGGAAAGATTTGCACGATAACACATATTACACCCACCCTTATTGTATGAACAATTAAAAGAACATAAACTAAAAATGTTGGACAAAATACCAGCAGAATTATTAATTATTGATTTATACAAATCTTCTGAAAATTCGTTTGAAAGATTTGTACCACAACATATAGTTGCACGCACTCTTATTGTAATCACAATTACAAATACTAATATGTAGCTTGCCAAACCTACATAAAAATGAAAATGTTTGGTGTCAGTTTTAATTGTTACCATAATATAGGAAAAAATATATTTGAAAAAATAGTTTTTGTTTTTAATTTTAAATAACAAAATGTAAATATTAATGCTTAAAAGTAAGATTTCATGGCTGTCTTTCATACTAGTGGGTACCAAAGAAGACGAGTATATTAGTTCTATTTACCATAAACCGTGATCTAAAATTTAAAGAAACATATTGGGTACAAGTAGTGAGTTGTCATTTAATATATCATATAGTAACTGCCACTGGTTGGTCGTGTTTCATCAAATCCGGTGTGTCGCGAAAGTTGAACGATACTTTATTGTTCTCATATAGAAACTGATTGCGTCTTAATTTTGGAGAAACTGGAGATTTTTTACATTTTATACCATCTACTATATTACTAAAATTAAAGTTATTTTCATTAGGATGCTGAAAACGTAAGTTCTGCCTAACGGAATTGTACACAATTAAGCTCATTAAAAAGGGCTTATCTTGCTTCATCATATTAATTACAAATTATGTTTATGCTCGTTTAACAGTAGTCGGTAGAGAGCACTACTTAAAATACTCAAGATTTAGCGAAAATCGCGACTTTATATCTCGCTCCAAACCGGAGATATTAACAAAACAAATATAATGATAAAATAGTATGCCCTGAACGGCATTGGGTTTCATTTGAGAGTACAAATTCACTATACTATATTTTCCGGAAACTAGGCGATTGGTTACCTGGGATAAAAGATGCAGGTAGTTTAAAATACATTTAAATATGCCTATTTATGGGGATTCTGTTTCATTTCTAGTATCAGCAAAACAAACAACATTCTTACTTTGATATAGGTACTCTGTGTTGACTTTTTCATGATATATCATTCTTCAAAATTATTATTACCATTTTTGAAAAAGTAATTATATTTATTGAAATAATTATGTTAAAAAATATATTAGTAAAAAATTGTTTCAAAAAAATCAATCTTACTCTTCTCCTGGACAGAACTGAATTTTCTCAAGCAGCTGTGATGCAAAACACTTACCTAAAATAAAAAAGTAAGTATTAGTACAATATTTAGTACAAATTTCAGCCAAGTTTAATACAAATCTATAGAGTAAACAAGAAAACAAATAAGAAAGATACATTAAAAAATGTAGAGTAAAATGTCATTCAGTGCTTATGGCATTATAACAGAATTTTTTTTCGCCTTCTTTTAAAATTGCTGCATTCAACTCACAGCTCTTCCTAATGACGGCGCATAACTTCTAATCTAGAAAAATTGGAGGAAATAGTCGAATTAATACTACTAATTCTCATTTTTTATTTATGATTTATGAATACAACATTATAAAAGCTGATAAGATTTTAACATTAATCCTAAAAATCAGTAGGCTTCCGTGATTTTGAGACAGACTAATAAGTAAATAAAATAATTTTAAATCATGATTTATAACTGATTAAAAAAAATAATTTAACGTTATTTGTAGTTTATTCAATTCACAAATAAATATTTGTTAAAAACAAACTAAAATTTTGTAAGATTATGAATCATGTGCTCAAAGTTTATAAATCACAATTCAGTCATTGATATAAAATCATAAAAACTAATACTGACCAGTTTTAGTTCTATTAATACATTGATCACCATACACCAGGTCTTTGAATTAAGTCATCAATTGAATAGAAATAATATAAACCTAAAATCTAATATTCTATGATTTAAATAGTATTCGATCTTCTCTTTCTACTGCTTGATTCTCTTAGAAAATTAAATTTTAAATATACATCAAATATGTAATTGTTTTTCTATATTCATGCAGAAATTTCGAATTTTTCAAAATGTTTATAACGCTCAGTTAAACATTGTGTTGTATAATTCTACTCCATCCAGCGAAAAGTGACTCTTATCAAAATAAGATGACAATTTAATAAAGAACGAGAGCTTTCACGGTTTTTGTCAAGTTGAAAACCATAGTTCTAGGGTTTAGGAAGATTAGAATTACTAACCGACGTTTCGCTTACGATTGTACGAGACATTATCACGGATCTTTACTCCACGAGATTGAAACACTGACTGACCATTGAGGAGCAACAGCCCGGTATTTACACCGTGATTCAGCATTACAATCGATTTCCACTTGTGATATAGGTTGTAATCTCTATCTCAATTAATATTATTTTACGTTTAAAGAAACCAGACACTTTAGTTTCTTTTATACTAATGGTGTGACCTGGGCAATGTTGATGTTCAGCTGCTAAAGATCTTACAATTTGTTTCTTTTTCACACATCTTTAATGTTATTAAGCTTAGTGGATCTAGATCATCCTGGTTCACCCACCTACACTTTACCACAAGAGCAAGGTATCACATCTACATAGCGGCACCAAAATTTAGGTTTTAAAGGAGCAGAAGACATGGCGTTTTTTCAAAAGCTTTCAAGAAGGTGTTTGCTACCAACGGTGACAGCGCACATCCCATTGCCGCTCCCGAAGTCTGTTCTTAGAAAGTTCCTTGAAAAGAAAAATAATAGGATTTCAGACATGCCTTAATTATTCTTATAGTGTTGAGTCCATGTAGTTATTTCGTAATATGTCCGATATCATGGAAAGTGAATCATATATTGGAACATACCAGTGGGAGACATAGTTTCTAGTATCGAAACCTCCATTAGAAAATTACCTTCAAAGCAAGTAGACTCGATTCGATACGAAACAGCGAATATAATAAAACTCTCAAATCCAGCTGAATCAAATACAACAGCAGAAAGCAGGGTTAATAAAAAATCAAACTAGAACGACACCATCTTAGTCCTCTCAGCTGACAAAGGAAATGCAACTGTTGTTATGAATAAGAACAAATATAAAAAATAAATAAATCAGTTGTTGGACGACAAAACAAAGTCATTCGAATGGATCCCACAAACAAAATAGAGAAGAACCTTAAATCTCTAATCAATACATCCAGCCTCACTCCAGAAGAAAAGAAAGCTGTTAACCAAGCAGCTCCAAGATTCCATGCTTCTACGGACTACTTAAAATACATAAAAAATATACCTCTACGTCCAGTCGTCAGCACAATGGACTGACCAGCCTACAAGATAAGTAAATATCTGATCAAACTTTTACATCCGTTTAGAGGAAAAACTAATCCTTTGTTGAGAGCTGTGGAAATTTTGTCGTGAGATTAAAACCCATCCAATTAGAGCCCGAAGACATATGGGTCAGTTTTGTGTAAAATCCCTGTATAAAAATGTTCCTACTTGAACTAATTAAAGCATGTCTGATTTCCACTTATTGTACTTTTTAAGAGCCCTTCTACAAGCAGACTTCGAAAGCCACCATAGGATCTCCGCTGTCACCTGTGGTAGCAAACATCTTTTTGGAAGCTTTCGAAGAAAACGCAATGTCTTCTACTCCTCTAAAACATAAACTTTAATGCAGATTTGAAGATGATACGTTCGTAGTTTGGCCGTATGATACAGAAAACTTCCATAATTTCCTGGATCATCTATACCAACAACATCCTAACATAAAATTCACTATGGAAACTGAATCAAGGTTGCAATTCTCTTTTTCGATAAACTAGTACAAAGGAAAGGTAGTGGTAAATTAGGACATTCTGTGTACAGAAAACCAACACTTACATCATCATTCATCTCAAAAACAATCCGTCATTAATTCTTTTGTAGATAGAGATCTTTCAATATGTGACTAACAATCACTAAAATCAGAAACAGAAAATTGACTAATGCTCTGGGAGGCATCAGGTACTGCGCTGAAGATATTAGACGATCTATATATAAAAACCCAACTCCTTAACAAAATGTATGGCCTATGTTACAGTGTTGTTTGCTTTACATACACGGAATCATCAACAAGATTGCTAGATTGCTCCGAAAATTAAACAGTCGAACAACTTTCAAGACATGTAAGAAAGTTGGATAATATTTGAAGTCACCAAAGGATGCAATACCATTACAAATAGAAGGCGTTTATAAGATACCTTGCCCTTGTGATAAAGTGTATATGAGTGAAAGAGGATGGTCTATATCCCCTAGGCTTAAGAAGCATAAAAGAAACTTTACAATCTGCAGTAGTGAACACTAGCATTGCTCAAGTCACACCTTTAATATAAAAGAAACTAAAATGTCTGGTTTCTTAAATCCTAAAATTAAAGAATCATTCGAAATTTGTATATCCAAATAATATTATTAGAGATACAAGTTACACTCTATATCGCACTTGGAAATCGCTTAAAAGTATCTCTAATTTTTGTACATTCTTTTTTTTTCATATTTTATGGGCCATTGTTTAAATTTAAACTATTATAAAAATATTACTTTCAACAGCATTACGAACTGATTTTCTGCCATTGTTTATGTGGGAAAAAAATGAGGTATTCAAAGTAAACATTTGCTAATGCCTGTTAATAAAGCGTAGGTTTGAAAAGTACTGTATGTTATTTAATAATGTCTTAAGGAATTTAATTGGCCAAGATTTGTGTTGTGTTATTGAATAAATACCACGGCTTATTAGTTTTTGACATTTTCGGTAACACCTTAAGCACTCTTTGTTATATTGAGAAAAAAAAACACCTTAAACTAAATCACAACACTTAAAATATACAAAAAAGTTATATCGTATCCATCAATGGAATCCTAAGTACCTCCTTTTTCCTTTATTTATGTCTAAATTGACAAAATTATTAATTTTTCCGAAAAAAAAAAATCATTTTCTGTAAAGAACGTGAACTAATCGGCTTCTATTTTATTTTAATATTGTAAAGAATATTGTAAAGAAGGGTGCGAAAATTTACACAAAATTTAGACGTTCGTAGTTAATTTCACCCTAATTAAATGAATATTTGATAAATTTAAGATTAGTCAGACTAGTTCCTTCATGATCACGGCCACCACCATAATGATCATTATTATATCAACTGCTGGATGTAGGCCTACCCCAATTTATTTCGTTTCTTTCTACCTATTGCCCATGTCATCTATATCTGTTGCAATGCCCTAACATTACTACGCCTTCTGGTATTGGATATTCCTGTTCTTCATTTGTATGATCTTGGTCGCCATTCCAGTGTTGACTTAGTTGATCTACCATCGTATCTACGTATAGCAAGTCAGAGTACTGCAATTTTAAGCATGCGACTCGTTCTATAATATCGTCCACTCTTGTGTGTTGTCGTATCTAAATATTACGATTTTTATTAGTTGCCTTAATACCCAAATTATTTCTTTTGTGCCTTTTATTTCTAGTAAGTTTAAATGTAGCAAACGCATTAAGTGTGGCCCAGATATCTTCGTCAAAAGCCTTCTTATAGTTACTGTTATATATAGTTTTTGATATTAAATCCGGATCTGAAGCCATCTTATTCTGTTCATTATTTCGCATCAATTTTGTTACTTATTTGATTGGTAATTATTCTCATGACCGGCTTATAAATTTGTCAAAAGAGAGTAATAGTTCTGTAGCTATCTAAACTTGTGATACTACCCATTGGAAGAATTATTACCATTTCCAGTATCTGTCATGTTCATGGAATTCCTTGGTTTTTCAGGCACCTGTTCTATATTGCTGTTTATTATTGATGTTTTTCATCTTCCGCTTCTTCCAATATTTAAAATATGATATTATCTGGCTCAGAAGCCCTGTTTATCCCAGGGAATATTTAATTTCATATCCGATATTTATTTAGAAGTAATGTTTATGTTTTTATCCAATATAATCTAGTTCGCTTTAATTAGGCTTTATTTAAGCTTCGTAAGGCTCAGAAAGAGATCTAAGGTTGATATCATATCTGTATTACAATCAGCGAGCGGCAGTGAAAATTGGACAGGAAATATCCGGAGATGTGGAAATACAAAAGGGAGTCAGACAAGACGTATATTGTCACCTTTACTATTTAACGCTTATTCTGAAGAGGTCATATTGGAAAGTCTTGAATCTGAAACAGCAGGGATAAAAGTAAACGGAGTTTTATCAACAATATTAGGTATGCAGATGACACCGTAATAATAGCTGATAGTTTGAAAGACCTAGAAAACATAATGAATAAAATATTAAGAGTTAGTGGAGAATATGGACTCTCTCTTAACACAAAAAAGACCAAGTTTATAATAATTAGTAAGAACAACACCAATATTAATGAAACCCCAATGGTAGGAGGTCAGCACATAGAAAGAGTTAAGAAGTACTTGGAAACCCTAATAACAGAAAATAATGACTATACCGTCGACATAAAAACCAGAATCGAAAAAGCACGTGCCAACTTTATTAGAATTAAAAAGGTTATCTGCAGCAAAGATCTAACGTTAGCCCTGAAAATATGACTGACTAAATGTTACGTATACAGTGTTCTACATTATGGAATGGAAGCATGAACACCGAATCGAGAGGCAATAAGAAGACTTAACTCTTTTGAAATGTGGACCTATAGAAGAATTCAGAGAATTTCGTGAATGGATCGAGTTACGAACGCCGAGGTGTTGAGAAGAATGGGGAAAGAAAAGGAAGTCGAGATAACAGTAAAACAGAGAAAACTGCAATATTTCGGACACATTATGCGGGAAGAAAAGTACAGCATCTTACGGTCAATAATCCAAGGTAAAATAAGTGGCAGAAGAGGCGTAGGACGACGACGAATTTCATGGCTAAAAAACCTAAGGGAATAGTTTGGATGCAATTCAAAACAATTATTTAGAGCAACTGCCTCAAAAATTAAAATAGCTATTATGATTGCCAACCTCCGCAATGGAGAAGGCACTTGAAGAAAAAGGCTCAGTGTAACATATTTCCATTTTTGTTTTACATCATCTTTGTTTATAATTATCTTGTTGTCTTTGTTCATAATTTTCACTCTTTGTTTTCTGTCTGTATTGAATTTTTTTTATAGTTTTTGGCCTCTTGATTTCATTTATTATATTCATAATAACCTTCATTTTATTTACCTCTCTCATATATTTTTTAATCAGGTTAATTAGTTCTGCAAATTCTGTCTTGTTCGTGTCTGTGTTTACTTTTCTTTCTTAGGTGATTTTGTGTTTTATTATTAATTTTATTATTTTTGTATGCTTTAGAGATTACTCATTGAGCCGCTTCTGCTATTACGTAATAGGTTCATCTATTTTACTTATATCTTATGTGTTGTCAAGTTCCTTTACTTTATGCCCCCTTCTTAGTTCCTCTTGATACAAAGCCTTTTTCTCAAATATAATGGTGGTATCAATAGATTCTTGTTTGGGTGGGAGAATCGTAACTTGCACTGCCTCGAAATTTGTTTGCAATTTTACTCGCACCATTTTATGGTCTCCAGCAATTGTACGCTTACCAGTTACCAAAAGTAGTTGTAGCTAAAAGCCTTGGCTATAATTATCTTTGCTATCACTGATATGTCTTGTATGATATGATTTTTAAGTGGAAATTATGAAACCTATTTTATTTTTATTATATATATTTATTTAGGTGGAAACTATGAAACCTATTTTATTTTTATTTTGTGGTGAGGGCGACGCCATGTCAATTTATATTATTTTTTTTTTCTCGAAAAAGATCTTCATTATGTAAAAGTTATTTCTTTCAGCACAGAATACTAGTAAATTCCTTTTTTTATTTATATTAATTATGTTATATTAATTTGGCTCAGAAATAATGTTGCGAAAATTATATTTTATTTGACTTATTACAGTTTCAACTGCTATTTTTTTTAAATACCACAATATATCGTTGTAGCATTATTTTAATATTTATAGCAATTATGATGCTTATTTTAATATTACTTTCAAAAAGGTGAAATTCTTAAATTGGTACTTTATAATCATCTTTGACCATCAAGGGTTCAATTATCACCACGGGAGCAAATTGGAAGGAAAAATCTGTAAAAGTTTATTTTTTCTAATATCTATAAATATATTTGGTTATTTTGTGTTCACAGACACCTGCTATGGTTGAATAGGATTCTATAACTATAGAAAATCTGCGAAGCAAGTTAAATATGCAATTACCCATAACATTGTGTAGAAATAAGTATAATTTATTTACCATAGACTTCAGACATGCCATTCACAAAGATATGTGGTACGACATAAAGCAAATAATTTCATGTAGGTGAGCTTTTTACTTGTTAATACTTACACTCGGTACTTAAATCATGAGTATTACGTTAGATTATGACACTTTGTAGTTCGCGTTCACTATATGTTTTTTTTTAACTGAAGAAAATATCTTCTGGTGAAATTATTGGAAAATGTTTGTAGGCTGTTTTTTGCGTTTTGAGTTAAACCTTTAAAAGTATTTAATTTAGACAGAAATTAAATTAAAAACTAAAAATTGTTTATTTTTGATCTACATATCATGTATTACAAATAATGTAAAAACTAAATAAAATGTCACTACACAATCTTTAGACACTTGTTTAGTAGCACAATTTAGTACTGTGGATCAAACATTTTATTACTAACTTCGTAAAATATAGGCTTATACTTTTTGGGTGTTTCTAAATATATTTTAAAAGAAAAGAAACATATTTCTCTTTCTACGAGATCATAAATAAGAGGACTTAAAATGCTGACTTTAGCTGCATTTTTGAGATTTTCGGTTGAAAAGTAATTTAAATTATCCCAGTAATCGGGTTTAGTTGACTGATTACTTTATCTGTTGCCTATTTGGTCTTTTTAAGTTATTTTTACCAGGTTAAACCTGGAAACAGGGATTTTTAGCAGCTCTGCAGGTTTCAATAAAGGAATTCCTTAAAATCCCAAAAACAATTAAGGGGACTTTTCTACTATTTTTTTCTACTGGTATTCTACCAACGGGTTCTATCTGACGGTATTGTTTTTGTTTATCTTTTGCGTTTACCTTCTTGATGTTTAACTAATACCTACATATCACTACGCAGTCGAGTAGAGTTGCAGCCTGATTTGTTCAAGACCACACAGCTAGTGTGGGTCTTAAAATAAACATATCAAAAACAAAATTTATGACCAATCTGATACCTAGTGGAAATATCAATATTGGAGACAACGAAGTGGAGCTTGTAGAAAAATACATATACCTTGGACACGAAATAAAGATCACAAGAGATAATCAAACATGCGAGCTACGGAGAAGAGTAAATCTCGCATGGGCAGCCTATGGAAAACTTAAAGACATCTTTAAAAGCGATATACCAATTTCTTTAAAACGTAAAGCATTTGACCAATGTGTGTTACCGGTTATGACCTACGGTGCCGAAACTTTGACATTGACAACAACAACTTCTAAAACGCTGCAAATAGCTCAGAGAAAGATGGAAAGGTCAATGCTAGGTATATCGCTGCGTGACCGAATTGCAAATCGCTCAAAATAGAGCACAATGGACGAGAATGAGGGAGGCATATGTCCAGCAGCAGACGCAAAGGGCTGGATCAAGAAGAAGAAGAAGACACAGCTAGTAGTCTCACCATCGGATTAACAGTCCAACTTATATATATTTTTTTATTTTAAAGAGAACAACCCATAAATTTTATAAATTGAGTGTATTGTATTCTCCTTTTTGTAAGGCATTGTACAATTTTCCGGGATTCTATCCATTATTATAGAATATACATAGTTTGCGTTGTTTTAGCGCCAGTAAGTACAAGAGTAGGTTATATATTAAATTTTATTTAGTTTTTCCCTTACAGTATAACATAACTTTTTTATTACTTATTGAAATTATTTTACCTACGTTGATTTCAATTCATTTTCCTTTTATTTCTGTTTTACACCATTTATTTACTTAATAATTATACGGAATTAATTTTCAACTCTGAACTAACTTGTATTTTTTTCTAAGACGAAAATGTTGCAATCATTTGAAGTTGATAAATTTTATTTTTAACATATTTAGCTTTGTGGTGCTGCAACACCATTTGGTATTCAATTAAACATTATTATTATAATTATTTATTTGCTAGTTATATTTTGAAGCCACAGGTCCACTTGCGTAGATATTTTTTGTACTTGCGTATCTATAGGAGTGAAGAGAAAAGCTAGATTCTAACGACATCGTGGAAGGTTTCGGCATTCAACCTAGTTACAGATGCAGTGGCGCCCTGAATAATTCACCCCTACCCTCCGGCACAGGGGTTAGTCTGGCGTTGTTGCTCGCTGACTCGGCAAATAACTGTCAACTGAACTCTAGTGATTTTGCTTTCGGTCTTATTAGTATTATTGAATTTCCTCAGTTAATTGTGAGGTTTCAAACAAGTGATGCTGAAATAGTGGCAGAAGGCATGAAGATAAAAGGAAGGACACGCGCAGTAATAGATACAGGAAAATTAAGAATATAATGTAGGACAAATAAAAAAGGACAACTATGTTAAACCGGTGTTAGGATTGAATACCTAAGGAAGGAAAGATGTATATCCAGAATTATTTTAGCCGCTTGATATTAGAACAGAATTTGACTATCTATTATTTCTTATTTCTCTCAGTAACAAAATAAATTGCAAAAATAATTCGTGAGATTTTACCGATAATTATTCAACGGACACTTAACTTTATTCACTTATCAAATCATAAATAACAATATAAGAAAATTACTAAAAATATCTGTGTCTATCTGATTTTGCGAAATAATTGATATAAAATTATTTACAGCCAATTAATTGATTTAAAAATAAACACCATCGTTTCAAGTGTAGATTCACTGCAATTATCCCGTCGCAAAAATTAAATTTTCCGCATCATAAATACCGAACCATTGCGATTATTTGTTAACGACATTACTGATTTCTAATAAAATCAATATTTACGATATTATGTCTTAATAAATAATGATACTTTGGCATCCTTGTCGGTTTTTGATTGGCTAATCATATTTGTTCCAATACATTAACTTCTATGAATAAAAGATATTGGTAATCAGAAACAGAAACTAATAAGTGATATATCGGTATGGATTTAATATCCAAAGAACTCCATAAAATAAAATTGTAAGTAACATTGTTAATTATGATGAAATAAAATAGAGAAAAATTATTTTTAAGTATCAGATTTTATTAAAATATGTTTTCCTCTTTCACAGTGGTTGACCAATCTACCTTACAATAAAATCGTTTGGCGCCAATAATTCTGGGAAATGCTTAAAAGCCATTTAAGATAGAAAGAAATAAAAATCACAATATAGTCAGAATCCCGATTTCTCTCTTTATAACTTAATGAATTGTCAACGTATCAGCACGAACCGTAGAGAAAGACGATTTTTAAAGTTTTAATCCACTATTTTGTAAGCAAAAGTTAGCTACCATAAAAGTACTTACAATATAAACATTCTATTTTCAAAATTAATTTTAAACTAGCACCTCGTAAGATAACTTCTGATAAACGATTTGGCGTTTACTGTACAGGGTGTCCCATTTTCGACACTTTTAGGGGTATCGGAATTATTATGAAAGATAGAATCCTACGGTTTTCACTTTAGTGTCCTACTTTTTAGTGAAACGAAAGATTTCGGTGTCAAATTTGTCATAGCTCTCTTCCTTTTTAATCTACAGGGTGAAAATCTTCGTTTTTTAGGCACTTATTTATCAAAAAGGTAAAAAATGATTTCTATAGAGTTTTTTACGTAGAGTTCAGTGGTGCAGTCAGTTTTTTTGAGTTATTAATGAAACTTATGATTTTTTAAATATGACACCTTGTATACGATTTTAGATATTGTTATGAAAAAAAATAAATCAATAAATAGTCTATAACTCACCAGCGCCAAATTTGTAAGAGTAAAAAAAATTAGCGAGGGAGAGAGAGAGAGAAAATTTGTATAATGAAAGAAAATAGATTGTTGTAAATTAATAAGTTTAAGTCTTGTTAGATAAATAAAGACGTTATGATGTCTGAAAGTCTACTTTATTTTTTTTTATTTAAACAGGTGGCTCTGCAATAGTCTCTACCTTTTAGGGCTCATCCGGCTAGCTCCCAAAGGAACCGATCTAGAAACAAAACATGAAATCTAATTTAACGCCAAGAAAACACCCAAAAAATTTCAAAAACAAGTAGCTATATTTACTTTTCACAGTGTAAATTCATCTAAGGGTGGCCCAGCGCTTCTCTGGTCAAAAGAGTAAGCCTGTGACAGCCAGCTGTTTAAGCAGGTGGTTTTTGACAATTTACACTTTTAGTGATTAATTTAACAAAAATAATTATATTCTAATCAATTATTTTTGGCCGTGATATTAACTATGAAAAAGTGATTTATGGTGAATAATAAATATATGTATAAAGTGATAATTATTGAGTGCACTCTACCCGGGTAAATAGGCCTGTTTACTGGAGTTTACAGATGTGCCCTTTATATACGTGGAGATATCAACTGCTTATGGTTGCACGATTCAATAAGTTGTACCATATGAGGAAACACAATAGTTTTTAAAGAGGTAGGTATACTGATTATTTAATAATTATATATACAAAAGAAAATAAAACGCTATGATGTCTTTAAGTTTATAGGTTTTAGCGAAGGCAAAATTTAAGCAGGTTAAAAGTCTATAATTCCCTGAAACAATACAGACACATAAAATCTGATTAACGCCGGCTTCTTGATGTCCTGATGTTGAGGCTCTGGATCGCTCAGTGTGGTCGTATATGCAGCATACAAGGCAGGTGCCGTAGAGATATCCGCTAGAAGGCCCAAGTGGTCTGGTATGTACAGCAGCTAAGGCAGGTGCTGTAGAGAAATCAGTAAGAAGGAAACGAAAGGAAAAAACGCAAGGAAAAAAAGGGGAAAAAAGCCCAAAATAAAAGATGGACTTAGAAAGAACTCAATTTTTTAGGTTACGACTGAGGTAAGCAACGTCTAATCGTATTCCTTTTTCTTTTAAAAATACCCACAATTATTAATACTTAAGAATTAAAACAAAAATTAAAACGAAGACTTACCAGTGATGTTAGGTGGCCTTTTTGTGGTGGAGAAGAAAAAAATAGAAAAATTTGATTTCAGGTTTGTGTCCCGAACTGACCAAACCAAATCAGCACACAGCTTTTAAAGTACACAAAGTAACCTTTACCTATAAATTTGGTCAAGGACCCGAATCTTTTACATTAAAATCTAGCAAAATTGCTAAGTGACCTTTCCAGATGCAACTCTGTAAGGAAAGTGTCTATCACTCTATGATTTTTTCTTCTCCCTATTAGAACGTCCAAGGAAACGACACGAAAAGATACAGGGATCTGTATATCGACGATATGACTACTGATAAGCTCTCAAAACAATGAAAAATAAAAATACGAAATTTAAAAAAAAAATTAAGGTAGTTTTTCCATTTTTAGCTTAATAGAATCTCTCATAGTCGCACGATAACTGACATAATGGGAAAATTAAACTACCTAGAAAACATAGAAGATCCAACAGCATCCAGAGAGCTTCCACTCAGAAATCTGTCGATCCCGCAGCCAAATGATTATCTGCTCACTCGAGATCTCTCGATGAAGGTAACAATAACAGCAAAATACACTGAGCCACTATGTAAAAGACTAATACCTTTCTATATTTTAGGTACAAAGGAGAGACGCCTTACGAACTAAACAAAACAACAACAAGGATTATCGAACAGTTACTATGGATTATAATACCATAATTGTGAACCCAATTCTAATAAACAAGATATACTACCAACGTTTTCTTTCATTTGTAAATATGTTCCCAAAACAAAAAAACAAAACACATAAATGATGAAGGAAGTAAGCGTAAAAATTACCATTTTAGATAGGAAATTAGACAGGAAAAATAAAAACAATATTATTTAAGTATAATTTAGGCATTTCAAAAATATATACAGAGTTTATTTTATTTTCAAAAACAAGATCAGAATTCAATATCATTAATAATTTACTTTATTTGTAACAGTAGGCCATGGCCAACTTAAGGGAAACAAATGCAAAATTTTGGCAGTAATGATTATACCAAAGTTAGATACTTTAAAAGTTCATTTGAATGTTTTCCATATTTTCAATTGTAAACACTTAATTATTACTACATTTTTTACTTTAAATAACACTGTTAATTAAAGCAGAATATTGAAATTTGATTGCAAAGAAACAAGAAAATTATTTCATAAAACCAAATTAACAAAATAAAAAACCTGAACTAAAAACAACTTAGAGTTTTTTTAAAGGTGGTTTTCAGAATGACGACCGTTTTCTCGAATGCAATATCGGCACAGTTTTGTTATTCTTCTAATTGCATTTAAAAGAATCGTCGTTCTATTATGAAGAATTCGCATGGCCAAACCAATTGCCTCACGAAGTTCCGCTATAGATTCATATGGTGCCTCATACACTTAATTTTGCATAAAACCCCAAAAAAAAATCTAAAACGGAAAGGTCGGTATATCGTGGGGGTCATCTCACCGGTCTATTGGTATCTATCCTTCCTTGAGGAAATGACCTTAACAGCCCAGAGTTGTGGCTCGGGGCACCGTCTTGTTTAAGATAAATGGAATTGAAATTGTCCAATGGAACATTTTTAAGCAATTCTGGAATAATTTCCTCAAGAATTTATAGATATCTACGTGCTTTGAGACCCTATTCATGCATCCTGTAGGCTATGGGTTAAAATATTTCATGAATAATAACAATCTGACAAAATGTGAAGTTTTGAACAACTGCCTTTTGCTTCGTATAAATCGGCCATAGCCTACTGTTACAAATAAAGTAAATTATTGAAAATATCTGATTCTTAACTTGTTTTTCAAAATAAAATAAACATATATTCCTTAAATGCCGAAAATGGGACACCCCATACAAGTTTTTTTGTAATATTTTTTTTGAATTGCGTGCTGACTAATTATTTGTCCCAAAATGACCCATTTATGTTTAATTGGGTTTAGATCAGGGCTCTGAGGTGAAGTTTGCAACAAATACAAAAAAATGTAATAAACCGGAAGCTCTTTCACAGACATTTTAAATTAATTTCTGGCTGGGGCTTATATTTTTAAAAATGCCAATATGTACATACACCGTTTTTTTAAGGACATATCAATATGCTCTCTCTTACCAACCCACAAACTCGACAAACAAAATTTTAATGCGAAATCGACCTTTTTAAGATCTATTTGTTTATTTCCTGAAAACCTCTCAAGAAAATCTTCTTTGCCAACGCATTTAAACTGTCTTAAGTCATTTGTTATTTGCAGAAAGCACTTAAGTCGCTTATGTGGAATGCAAATTTTTTAACGAACTATATGGGTTTATAACTTTGATATTGTTCTCAGCTTCTATAACGACACTGAAAAAGAATCGGGTTATTTATTCATGTAGTGTTACAAATTAATTTCTTATTTCTAAATAACTCACGTAGGAGTAAGATAAATTGCATAGGAACTTAGCATAGAATTTATATTTTCACTGGTACTTTTCAAAACGATACCAATTTATTAACACACGGAACATTCAGTCTTTACTATTGGAGTTTTAAAGATAATTAATGGAGCTCTATTAATAAAAATTGTTTTTTTTTGATTTCGCGCAAACCAGATAAATTAGCATAGTATTTTTTTAGCTATTTTTAATACAAATACGAACACAATACAATTTATCTTTAAAATATCATTGCAAATATATATATATATATATATATATATATATATATATATATATATATACAGGCACAGAGTCCCACAACGAAATGCCTGTATCGATTTCTCGAAAATAGACTTTGAAAAAATTGTAACTGTCTTTAACATATTTTAAATTGTGTGTTAAAAATGGCGTTTACAGACATAAACATAACTATCAGTTAGTCCTATATGAAAGCTTTAATTATTTAATTCGAGTTAATTTCCTTCTCAAAGAAGATCTACTTTAGCAGACTGTTGATATTCTGATAATGCATAAACAGAGGGTGATTAAAAACTAACATTAAATAATATTTAATAAATATAGTGGAAATGATCCTATTTTTATAATGTTAACCTATTTAATATTAAAAATAATAAAATTTAAAAAAAATTGAACCAACTTCTAAAAGTGCTCCAAAATGTGAAAAATAATTAGAAATTTTTATATGAAATTGAAATTATTGTAGTCGCCGCCAAACTAATACCTGATAAAATGTGAACTTTCTTACCATAATTTGTTTATATTAGTAGTTATTTATTTAATTTAGAAATAATTTGACGTCGACTACAAAAATTTCAATTTCATATAAAAAATTATAGTTATTTTTCACTTTCTAGCGCACTTTTAGAAGTCGGTTCAATTTTTTTTATAAAAATTTTATTTTTCGATTTTTAGTTTTGAATTCATTATGATATCCATAAATTATTTGAACTAAGTGCTAATCGAGATTAGTTTACATCATTATGACTCCAAGGTGGCAAAAAATTACCCATTTTATCCAAAGTTGTAAATCACCCTAAAATGAACCACTAAAAATTCTTTGATTCTTAGTGTGAAATTGTGTCAAACAATTAGTATGTCATAGTAAATCCATTATTTTAAATTTCAAATTAATTTTAGATTGGTAATATAGACCCCAAAAACCTTCCAATATCGATATTTAAAGTACTTAAGACGTAAATTTCATAGCCCGATATATTTTATATTGCATGTTGAGTTTTTATACGCCCCAAGAATCCCGCAATAACATTTTTAGACAAAATCGGAAAATGTAAAATTTTTAGTCCCTTATTGTATCTTATCAACTTAATAGTTGTAAAAAGTTAACTTCATATTCGTAATATAATACCCCAAAAACCCCCTAAAACGATTTAGTCCCACCACCACATGTTTGACTATTATTTTGATGATGAGACTGTTAGCGGTATTGGTGTGTAGGTACTAGTTAAACCTCAATGCTCACAACTTGACTACTGGAGGTTAGTGAAAATCCATGAAAAAGAGGGAGAATCAAATAGATAAACAAAATATAAAAGCAAAAAAACAGCCCCAGAGTTCTTTCGTGGGGTTAAAAGAACTCCTTCGCTGAAACGTGCAAAACTGCTTAACAGGTTTATTCTAGAAAAAATAACTCAGGTCGGACGCTTTAAATTCGAACAATGGACGAAATTTTGGATATCAAAATGCAATTTCAACATCGTTAAAAGGAAGATACAGCCAGGGGCTTTTGAAATGCAGAACGGTGAAACCATAGCTGCAATGGAAGCAGACCAAACATACAAATATCTAGGTATGAAACAAGTTAAAAGAATTGACCATCGCACTATGAAGGCCGAATTGACAAGCGAATTTGTCCGGAGGGTAAGGCGAGTATTACGAACTAATTTAAATAGTAGAAATTTGTTTAAGGCGCTCAACACATATGCTTGCTCTACGCTGAGCTACTCTTTTGGAATTGTAAAATGGAGCAGGATGGACATTCAAAATCTGCAAAGAAAAATAAGGACACTCTTAACAAAAGCACAAAAACATCACCCTCGGAGTGCTATTGAACGTACAATGCTTCCAAGACACCAAGGATGAAGGAAAGTTCATATTTCCATAGGTTAGCGGACTCTTCCACACTACATCGAGCAATATGCGAGGCAGAAGACTCAACGCCGCTACAGTTGAGGGAACAAGATTCACCACCAAATAGACCAAGAGAAGTTACAAACCTGGCAACAGAAGCAACTTCATGAACAGCATCCAAATGAGGTTAATCAGGACAATGTCGACAACTTAGCGTTGAACTACTGGTTGATTTCAGGACAGATGTTTCCGGAAACGGAAGGATTCTTGTTAGCTATCCAAGACTAGGTTATTTCGACGAAGAACTATCGGAAGTTCATCATTAGAAATCCCTCAATAGAAAATGGCCAATGCAGATATGGCTGTCGAACATCAGAGATAATCCAGCACATAACTAGAGGATGCCAAGCGTTACTCTACCAAGAGTTAGCAGAAAAGTTAAACCTATTACAGGTAGGAAAAGTGCCTTATTACAAATACAATCCGGAGCCTATTCTTCAAAACAACCAGTTCAAGTTATATTGGGACCGAACGGTTCTGACGGATCAGACAGTTGCTCATATTAGACCAAATATTATACTAATAGATAAAATTTCTAAGCGAAATACACTAATCGACATTGCTGTACCTAACAACAACAACCTAAGGCCTAAATATAACGAAAAGATCGCCAAATACAGAGAGATACAAGGCCTTAGTGACCATCTGTATAAGCCGATGCAGAAAGCAATTCTCCTTGCAACAGCGTGAACCGTCCGAAAGTTCGTAGGAAATACAGCAGATCACGTCACCTAGGACCCGATAACATGGAAAGGGTTCCCACAGAGCTTCATACTTTTTGTATCTTTGTGTACCTGGTATGAGTCAATATTCCCTGGAGGGAGTGCGAAGCCGTTTGGCTTGTAAATCTGATAATGATGAGGTTGATGAGTGTCCATGGATGTCTAAGAAATGGAAAATGGAATAAATATTTTGTATAGATTTAAACAAAAAATTTTGTATGTTCGTCAAATAAAATAAACAAAAAAGTTTTACATGTGTTTTTCTTGTACAACCAATAATTTGGAGACAAATGACAGTCGCATGCGTTTCAAGCTGTAACTCCATAAATATTAATGATATAATAAAAATCAATGTGATTTTTAATATTCCTAATTATTAGTATAGTGTTGACGACTGTAACTTTTTTCGCAATTTGAAAAGCACGTACAACAATTTGTCTATTGCTATGTTTTGCAATAATTTTATTACCAAAATATATCATCCATTGTTCATATCTCGTCGAGAAACCACAAATTAAAAAAAAATCTACAACCAATATTCGCCGAGATAATCCAAATTTTTCCGGCGAAACGAATGTAAAGCGTCCGAGTCTCGTTTTTTCCTGCAAGCCGCAGGCTGAAAGAACGCTCCACTGCTCACTTTCTGATTCTTGGAGTAGGTGCAACTTTAAACTATTGCAACATCAGAAATTTTGAAAATTTGAGTTGAAAAGTGCTGCTTATAATAGTTTAACTATCTCCCTAGGAATCCCTGCTTAAATAATCCCTTAATAATAACAGCAGCGATTTTTTTAAAAAGTCTCAGCTTCTAAGAGTCGTACAGAATTTGTTTTTTTTTTTCAAAATATGCATCAACATCTCAGCTGTCACGTCCACTTATTGGCATTTCGATATCAACAATTGTCGAAGAGTTGTTCTATTCTTTTATAACAAAAAAACCCGCCATAATTTTGTTTATCTGTTTCAACAATTTAAAATCAACAATTAATTTGGTTCTTTTTTCTTATTGTAAGTACATTTCAAGTTTTCATTTGCGTACCCGCAGATCAAAAAAAAAACATAAAATATTATAAACAAATTCACTGTGGAAAAACTATTATATATGGTTCTTCAAATTATGTATACTTATTGTGTGCAAGAAGAGGCTCTTTCGGTGTAGTATAAAGTTTATGTAACATATTTTTTATTGTTTATTAACAATTGAAAAAA
Source organism: Diaprepes abbreviatus (assembly GCA_034092305.1). NCBI lineage: Eukaryota > Metazoa > Arthropoda > Insecta > Coleoptera > Curculionidae > Diaprepes > Diaprepes abbreviatus. The sequence goes on from JASJET010000095.1 coordinate 334,603, forward strand.
TAGTCATTTTAGCAGATTTTTTTGCAATAACTAACAAACAATTTATCCGATTTGGATGAGCTTAAGCTCATTTTTTAGATATCTTTAAAGCGCACAACTTTTGTTTAAAACTTTTTTACTGAAAAGTAATAGCTTTTCCTAGAACTCGAAAAACTGTTTTCACATCTTAATTGTTAAATAAAAAATTTTCCCAAAAAAGAAAATGAGACATAAATTACTACCTAGCTAATATTATCATTCTGAAAGTTCACTAACAAAAATTTTTTCCAGGTGATAATTCCGCTGGCCTAATTAGAAACGCAAATTTTTAAATATTTCGTGGTGGGAAATTTTTAATAAAATTCCAGGATTTCTTATCGGCAAATTTATTCAAAGGGTTACTAAAGATATTTTTAAATGAATAAGGCATTTTTTTATAAAGAATTGATGATTTCTAAGGTTTATTTCAAAAATGATTTATTCAATAGTTTCAAAAATATTACTTGTGAGTTTCAATAACAATACATTTTTTAATTTACTAGCAAATTTTTTCGATTTTTTGAGTTTTCAACTCCCTTTCAATAGACTTCTTCTTCTTCTTCTTCTACCTTCTATAATAGGTCCCTGACTTGTTCCTTCCTCGATTTTCCTCATTCTGGACTTAAATTATCGCTCCACCTTTTCCGTGGTCGACCTCTACTGCGTGTACCACTAGGCGATTTATCTCGTACGATCCTTATCAGTCTATCCTCTGTCATTCGGTTTATGTATTTGTTCCATTGTGTCTTACGCTGTAGGACCCACTCATTAATGCAGTCTGTGTTGCATGATTGCCTAATGTTATCGCTTCTTTCTCTGTCTAGTAGCGTTTTTCCTGTTATTCGTCGAAGTATTCTCATTTCTGTAGTCTCCAATAGTTGTTTCGTTTTTGTCGTCTCTGGCCGTGTTTCTGAGGTGTATGTCATAATAGGTCTAATTGTGGTTTTGTAGATCCGAACCTTTGTTTCTTGTTGCAAGTGTTTGTTTCGCCAGATCACGTCGTTGAGACAACCCGCCACTTTATTTGTTTTGGCCACCTGCTCTCTTACTTCATCTTCGATGTTGCCATAACTAGGTATGTCGATTCCTAGATATTTGAAACTCATTTCTTGTTGTATTATTTGACCGTCTAGTTCTAGTTTGCATCGGAGGGGTTCTTTTGAGGTTGTCATACATTTAGTTTTTTCGGCTGAGATAATCATATTATATTTTCTTCCGATAAGATTAAAGGTATTTAACAATCTCTGGAGGTCTCTGAAAATTTCATCTAAATGTCTTACTGCGATCAAAAGCAGTAAATCTAAATATTTTTATGGGCACTCACCAAGAATCCAGGATCTAATTTTTATTTCTAAATATTTTTACTGTGGATAATTTAAAGTAATTTAGATAAGAGTGTACCGTGAAAACTACATTCATTTATAAAAGCATATGTTTTGGATGGAAGATAAATAACTTATATAATATTTTTTATCACACACTAAAACTTTTCGAAAACCTACGTAGGTTTAAAATACAAATTGCAGGAGAAAATCCTGAGTGACATATATACGATTTATAAGTCGTTGTCGAGTGCTGGATCAGTTGAAAAATTATATATTTGTGGGCGAACTACCGTAATGGTCAAATGGATGTGATTGCATGTGGACTTGATTTAATAGCTTTGTATGGTGCTCACGTTGTTGGTACAGACCAGTTCTATGGGTATAAAAGGTATTATAATGGCTCTATAAAGTATTTTAGGCTATTATAGCTGTTTGTATTGAAGTTTTCAAGAGAGATAATTCTACATGTATTTGATAAAATGTGCTCCTTCGAAAATCAGCCAGATTTATAGTATTTATACGTTTTTTCTGTTTTCCGTAACAACATTGACACCTTAACTAAATGAATTTGTCTAAATTGGCCACAAAGATTCAAAAATTGCAAATGCAACAATAAGTCACTTTTTCAAACTAAATTACAAAAATCAAAAAGTCGTGTTATTTTTATTATTAAAGGGACAAAAATGAAAAATTTAGTTTAAAATATATGGCACAAAATAAATTATATACATGATGTCCTTTTAGTACTCCTGATAGGATAAAGCGGCTACATTTTAAAAACGGTGTAGCTTATACAAGATTTCTCAAAACAACGTAACATACTTTTTTAATCTAACGATCAACCCTTTTTATCGAAGTCGACGTCACATTGAACTTTCTCTTTAATTCAATTTTTTTCTTTTAAATTGAGACGTTGCCATATACTTATAATACAGTTCATTACTTTTTTGTAAACATTTATGAGAAGTCTCGGCTGGGATCATTTTATCTCATAACAGTACAATATTCAGTTTCATTTCAATTTTATGGCACAAATTCTTATTTAAATACTGTTATTTTCAATTTTGTTTTAAGCTATTTTTTAAATAGAAAAACCTATATCTAGTGACATGCATCGATAAAGTATTAGTTTATCATCAAATTGATATTAAAATGTTTACCTTCATCTAGAACAGTTTTTTCAAAATTGATATTAAACAAAGAATGATCGATTTTTTTCTTATGCATTACGACTTTTACGAGAATACCAACCAATTACGATTTTTTTATGAAGTATAAATCTCATTAGGCCCGAATCTAATTCATGGATACCTGTAGCTGATACTCCCCCCGGTCGTCATCTCACTTACGCTTGCCATACAGTGCACTTGTGATATCGTGTCCCCCCCCCCCAAAGAGAGAGAGTCTGAATCCAGTAGGCGTTTTGCTGCTCAATACAATTCCTTTTATGGATTTTCCAGTAATAACAAAATCAATACTAAAAACACAAAGATTAGGATCACTATAAGGCAGCGAAACGACTACTCAAGCTCAAGTCCTAGGATCATCCCGCAATAGGAGAGAAGACTTAAAAAAATCGAAACTTTTCAGAAAGACATAGGGCAGCTGACAGAATATATCAAAGGTGTTAGAACAAGCAAACTATAGAAAAGAATACAAAAAATCCTGAATCAACCAATATAGCAAAAACTTTCCATGACTCCAGGTGGGTTAAATAGATATAAAGCCTGCAATTAGTGGCGTAAACAACGACCCTACATGTCTCATGGTGCGGAAGGTCGCCCTTAAATCCCTTAATGAAAATAAATAGATACGAAGAATCAAGATGGGTGCATAATAGTACGGCGCATTCAAAAATCTGCGGGGGGGGGGGGATGCGCGCACATACTCTTAGTTACTCCACTACTTGCAATAATCAAAAACGAGACAATATCCTTTTTTAGCGATCAAAAAGAAATTTTATATGGCAGATATTAAATATCCGAATGAAGGACCAAGTTCTGGAGAAATCAACTAACTTCAACCACCCACTGCAACATCAACCATAGTTGAATCAATGACGAATATCAAGTCTACCAGGATTACAGTCAGATGCAATTTGAACCCTTCACCACATCCTCAAGGGACTTCATTATTAGACAGTCCCAGGTCCTGATTATGTCTAGAACAGCTGACTTAAAAAGTTTCGGAGTATGCACCAACGACTGACTGCTCTGATAAATGATGTTTTGCTTAATCCACAGACAATTTCATTTTTTCGTACAAAAGTCACGTGTCTCTTGCCAAAAGATCAGCATAATACACAAGATCAACTCACCTGCCTTTCCACGCTGTACAAAGTGATCACATCCTATTTGATACAGCGTATCCACGCATACTGCAAGCAAAACTAGCAAAAAAATTCTGCAAAAAAGATGTGCAACAGCGCAATGGGTTGCGCCATCTAGTCTATACCAATCGAAGGAACCTTTTCGCCGCCTATTTGGACTACCAAAACTTTTCGACTCAGTACTTCATGACTGGCTGGCAGCTATACTAAGAATATATAGAGTCGATAGAGCCGACGCACATATTGTGTCCTTTTTAGAACACCTCATGTTAACTCGGAGAACTAAAATCCAAATGCAAATATCTTCCAGCAACAATATCGAGACAGGCACAATTTTAATGTGAAGGGGAATATTTACTTCAAGGAAATTCAATAAGTTCAAGATAGTTATGCCTTGCAGTGATCCACTGCCATGCAACTTCAACTCCACCAGATGCGGCTTTGGTATTAACGACAATCATGAAGAGTTGATAGTACTAAATCATCTTCTATATGTGGATGATCTTAAATTGATAGCTGCCACCAGAAATCAGATGGAACAAATGCTTAATATTATAGAGGAGATTTACAGGGATCTAGGAATGCCGTTCGACCTTGATAAACTACGCATCTTAAAATAGAAAAATTAAGAAAATTATGTAGCGGTATGGGTGTTATCTCTTTATAAATACCAGAGATTCTAACTGATTTAAACGATTATATTAATAAGTTATAACTACAGCTAAATAGAAAGAACAACATGATAAATCTGAGTCTATGACTTAAGCCGTAATACTATAAAAATCAATTTATTGAAAGAAAATTTCTATCTATATGGGTCTCTTTCTAAAAAAACTTTTCAGTGGGCGTTGCTTGCAGGAAAGTTATGAAATCGCTTGCAATAATAGATTTCTATAATCTTTAAGAATGTTAAAAACTTTCCCAGCTGTTAGTTGAAAACTTCATTGTCAGTAAAAAGAACTCTTCCTTCCAAGGTTCTGGGGCAATAAAGGACTATAAATACAACTGAAGAAACTTACAGAACCGATTTCCTCTCTACAAATTTTAATCAACTAAAACAATTTATTGTCCATTCAGTGACGTAGCTATTTTATTAGTCAATATTAAATCTATTTAATTTAATTTTATTGTGTTCTGAACATAAACGTTGAATCTAAAATGAATTTAATATTTGGTACAAGGATCTTCGTTAAACAATCGGTAGTATTATCTTTACTTTTTTCCTAATTTCGTTCATTTTTGTTTTTGCATTTTTATCGTAACTTTTAGTTTTTATGTTCTATTTTGTAAGCGATTTTTAATGATTTTATGAAATTATTTTTTTTTCTATTTTATTCGTTTACACTTGCATGATTTAAACTTTTTAAATCCAACTTTGTTGGTACCTTAATAATCTATTTTAGTTGATAAATATATACTGAGCTACATCGCCAAACCAACAACACGATTGATGATTTTATAAAAGTCACGCAACCTTTTTGAAAGGTACTACAGCAGCCCTACATTGGTGAATACCAAATTAAAAAATACCTGTATCTTTGACTGCTTTAACCGCGGACCTTTTTGATGTCCCTTTAGCTAGAATACAAATACAAAAATTTTCATTGTATGCAAATTTAAAATAAACTTTGACAGGGTTGAATACTGCACCCTGTTTATTCAGTACCATATTTTTTGTGATTTAGAAGCTAATGATGACATTGATGACAAGGAAAAATAAATACTAAAAAGGGATTTTTTGGAGAGAGATGTGCTAAGAAAATTTAATTTTGAACCCTGTCTATTTATTCAAATTATATCGGGGAATTATGAATATTGACTTAGTAACTTTAGGGCATAAAAAAATATTTGTGAAAGCTAAAAAATATATTGTGGAATGGAGTTGTGATTTTTAATGCTTTTATTTTTATTCATTCTTTGTTAGATAACAAGTAACCAGGTGTTTTACAAAATTTCCTATAGATTTTGAAACGTGGATGAGCTAATAATAATATTGAGGAGATAAGCACTATCGCATATTTCAAAAATTTTTGTTTAATCTTCGTTCCGCAAAGTTGTGTAGAAGTAAATTCTCGAGTCGTTACCTCTGACACGATTCTCTCTATTATGCAGTTTCATCAAATAATGTTAAGAAGGTACAGGGTTATTCAGAAAAAACAATTAAATCTTATTTGTTGTCCAAAATGAACAAATTTCACAATTACATAAAACTTTAAAATATACACAGTATTTCTTAATAAAAATATTTTCCAAAGTGAAAAATAGGGTTACTTTACTCTTACCGCAAGTTCAAATATTTGAGTCTCCCCCTTTTACTATAAGGCTTTCACCACATTTTCATTTAAGGACATCCATAACTTTTTGAAATAAAATAAATTCATTAAATTATAAGATAAACATTTTCTTCATATGCCCCGAACTTTCTACCGGTCACCATATATATTCATCGATATTTTCTTTCCCAAGACACTCAAATTATTATGATAAGTGTATTACAGAAAAACGCACATAAAACCTTATCTTATTAAATCTCGCGTGTGCCTAACACATATAAACTGCATACGTACATTTCTGCTTAAAGATTTAAAAGTTCAAATGCCACTTTATTTTTTACACAAAATAATTTTCAGGACTGATATTCATAATTTATGTTTGCGCAAATTCCATATTTTAACTGTACCACAACAGAAATGTCCACTTTCTTATAATGTATTAACTTCTTTTTACAATTTAAGTAATACTGATTTATTTATATCTCTCTTCTTCCTCTTTTATTTAAGACGACATCTTGTTTTTCTGCTATATTAAGCCTCCTGTGATGTTGATGTCCAACATTCGTGCCATCGTTTTGGGGGTTGACCAGTGGGTCTTCTAGTGTTTGGTATCTCGTTCTTAGCCCATTTTGCCCATTCTGTCCACGTGGTCCCTCCAATATCTGCACCTTGACCTTATGAACCGTACCACATCAGGTACCTTGAGCTCTTCCCTTATTTCGGAACTTCTTATTTGATCTCTTAGGGTTACTCCTTTGATTGTTCTTTACGTTTTCATTTCAGCCGTTCGTAGCATACTTTTTGTTTTAGATGTTTCGGCTCGAGTTTCCGATGCATAAGTTAGTACTGGTCTTATCACAGTTCTGTAGATGCGTACTTTGCTCTCTGTGGACATATACTTATGTTTCCAGATTATGTCCCTCAGGCATCCTGATATCCTTGAGGCCTTGTTAGTCTGTGCTCTGACTTCCTGGTATAGATTTTTATTGCTTGATATATCAACTCTTAAGTATCTGCAAGACATGCTTTATCTGATAGGATGGTTCTTCACCACCAATTTGCATCTGACAGGATCTTTTGAAATTACCATCGTTTCGGTCTTTTCTGTAGATATTTCCATATTTAAATTTTTTGATGTGGTCTGGAATCGGTATAGTAGTCATTGCAAATCGTCTTCATTTTCTGCTAACAGTAAGGCGTCGTCGGCAAAACATGAGATTTTAAAAGATTTTCGTCCCATTTTGTATCCTCCATTGACTTCTTTTACATTTGAATCATCTTGTCCATAATTAAATTAAAGAGAAATGGACTCATACTGTCGCCTTGTCGTATTCCCGTCATGATAGGTATTTCCTCGTTGTCGTGTCTTTATGAGTGTATTATTGTTTTTATTTAGCTCTTCAATTACCGTAATATAGTTGTGGTTAACGCCATTTTCCTGAAGTATTTGCAAGACGTCTTTAAGTCGAACTCTATCAAATGCTTTTTTAAGATCCACTAGGCATATGAAAACAGGTTTATTGTATTGTATCGTTTTTTCAATAGTCTGTCGGATAATGGAAATCGCATCAGCTGTCGATCTGTTCTGTCTAAACCAGTGTTGTTCTTCACTTATTGCAATTTTACTCGTTAGTTTTGAAGTCATGATTTTTGTTAATAATTTGCTTGTACTGTTTAGTAGTGTTATTATTCTATAATTGTTGGGGTCATTCTTATTTCCCTTTTTGAAGATGGGTATAGTCAGGCTGTTCCTCCACTGTTCTGGAATACTGCAGGTTGATAGAATTTTGTCGAATAGTATTGTTAGTGCTTTTTCTAGTTCAAGGCCCCCATATTTAAGTATTTCATTGGAAATATCGTCAGTTCCCGGAGCTTTTCTATTTTTCAGTTTGGTCAGCATTTCGTGAACGTCTTCTATTTTTATGTTCTCGTCTTCCATCATCGGTTTTATCTTATCTAAATCTATTTAGGTGTCCTCATTATTATACTCCTGGTTATTGTAAAGGCTCTGCATGTATTCTTTCCAGTTTTCTGCTGTTATAGAGTTGATTACCACTTCTTCGTTGACTCCTTTTTTCCTATTTCTTATTACGTTCCAAACTTTCCTATGCCCTCCATATAAATTCCTTTCCAATTCGGTGGAAAATGTTTCCCAGTATGTTTCCTTTAGGTCTTTAATCGCGTTATTAATTCTATTTCTCACGGCTTTGTATGCTGTGTATTCTTCTTGCGTTCTTATATTTTTGTATTTTAAGTATGCTTCCTTCTTTTGTTGTGCCAATGCCTTTACTTCTAAAGTGAACCAAGGTTTGTTGTTTCTTTTCCTATTTATGTTTGTTGTTCTAGTACCGAGTGCTTCTTTTGCACTATCAATTATACTTATCTTGATTTTGTTCCAAGCATCACTAGGACTATCTTCCTCTATTATTGGATCTAGGGCTAGTTTCTCTTTCAGCCTATTTTGGTATAGCATTTTTGTTGATGTTTCCTTGAACGATTCTTGAAAGGATTTCCCTATTAGTTATGAAGTAATCGATTGTCGAATTGAATCCTCTTGTGTTGCCAAAAGTATACTTGTGCTGTTGTTTGTGATTTAAAAGGTGTTATTTATACGAAGCTCGTTATGTGCGCATATATTTATTAGCATTTCTCCGTTGTTATTAATGGTCTCTTCTTTAAATTTGTGCATTATACCCGGATTGGGGTATTTCCTATTCTAGAGTTGAAGTCACCTATTATGAAAGTTTTTGATTTTTTTGGCAATCTGTCTATTACTTCTTGGAGTTCTTCAAAAAAGGTGGTTCTTTCTTCTTTGGGCTTAGTCATGTCTGGAGCATATATGCTTATGAAGTTAAGATTCTCCGTATTAAAATTCAAACGGATGTACATAATATTACTATTTATATATTGAACTTCTTCTATGTGATTCTCAAACTTTTCATGTATTAGTAGTCCTACCCCAGCGTGCGCCCTCTGGTTCTTTTCTTTGCCGCTATAGAAAAGTATATAGTTCTGGCATTTTGTGTTGCCTTTACCTTCCTTTTTTAGTTCTGATAGTGCACAGATGTCAATATATTCCAGGAGCCTATAGGCATTTTTTGTGATTTCCATAATCGTTTATTCCCTTTTCTCGCCGAGTCATTTTTCCGTAAGATCCGTCCGTTTTCGAGGCTCTCTTAGCAGTTCTTTGAGCATATATTGGTTTTTCCTATAGGTAGGTTGCTAGCCTCGCCTATAAACCCTCCTCCTTTACCCGGGCTCGGGACCGGCAGTGGCAACTGGTGAGCTACTCGGTCTACCCTCCAGCTACCCCAGGCGGAGTATATATATATATATATATATATATATATATATATATATATATATATATATATATATATATATATATATATATATATATATATATATATATATATATATATATATCCTAGCTAGTAAACACGTTATCAGTTAGTTGATCCTTGATCTGCAGAAGAGAGACCACCGCTTATGCCTATTTCTTCCAATTTTTCGAGCAGAATTCCGTGCGCTACCGTATGAAACGCTTTCGTTAGATCCAGGAAGACAGTTATAGTTTTTTATTGTAGGTATTATGATTAAATTCATCTTCATTTAGTTCAGAAATGGCGTTCTTTGTTTGGCACATTTGTCAAATAGATTAGAAAAAGTATTTATAACTGATATAGACATATAGTTTGTTAGCTGTTTCTAATCATTCGCTTTAAAAATTGGGGTAAAAGTCGATATTTTCCATGCACATGGAATGTTATGCGACTCTAAATATTGACTAAATATGTTCAATCATCATCATCATCATCATCAACCCGCTTCCAAAGTCCACTGCTGAACATAAGTTTTACCTTGATTGTCTCCATAACTTCCTGTATTGTGTTGCCAGTATCCAGTTGGTGTGGAATTCTTTCTAAATCGTCGTGCCACCTTGTCGGAGGGCATCCTCTGCTCCTAAATGCGTCCTATCGTGGTCTTCACTCAATTATCTTTCTAGTATATGTCATCTGTTGCTCTCGCGATGTGACCAGCTCAATTCTATTTTAGGATAGCTATTCTTTCTACAGCACCCACCAACGTTGTTCTTCGCCGCATTTCTGTGTTTGGCACTTTATCTTTCAGAGACAGTCCAAGCATTACTCTTTCTATTGAACGCTGCGTCACCCTTATCCTGCTAAGGATCTTTTTCGTTAAAGTTAGAGTTTCTGAACCATAAGTTAGAATGGACAATATACACTGATCAAAGACTTTGCTTTTCTGACATATTGGTAGATTTGCCTTAAAGATGTAGTTTAGCTTACCAAAGGCTGTCCACGTTAAACCTATTCTTCTAATGAGTTCCCAGATCTGTTAATCTCTACCAACGCGAATTTTATGGCCCAAATATTTGTAAGACATGGTCTTTTCGATTTACTTTCCGTCAAGATAGATGCCTCCAACAATATGAAATTTGTCGTCACATGGGTTTTTGATATATTTATCTTTAGACCCATTGGTTCAGTTTTTAGTCTATCTATCTATCTTATACAGATATTAGAACTATATCATCGGGAATCGTAGGTGGCATAAGTTTTCACCATTTATGTTTAGACCGAGGTTGTCGAAGTCTAGTTGTTTGCACATATACTGCATTATAGTGCCAAATAATTTAGAGGTGATATTGTCACCTTGACGAACATCCCTCCCTGAAGTTATTTGTCTTTTCATGAAGTCTGACACATGCTGTTGCTTTGTTACATATGTGTTGAGTTAGAGTGCAGTATCGAGAATCTATTCGGCAATCGACTAAGGCCTCTATCATTTTTTGTTGGTCTATGGAGTCAAAAGCTCTTTCGTAATCTACAAATATTAGAGTTAGCGGCTTGTTATATTCTACTGACTTTTCTTTGAGACATTTTACTGTTTGAAGGTGATCGTTGATGATATATCTCGATCGGAATTTAGCTTGCTCTCTTGCTTGGTACAGATGTAATTTCGAGTCTAATCTGTTATGATTTTCGTAAATAATTTATACATATGGGATAGCAGACTAAGGAGTCTGTAGTTTGCTAAATTTGTAATATCTCCTTTCTTATTTAGGACTATGATATTCACGTTGTTCCACTGCGACAATAGTGTGCCTCTGAGAAGACATTCATTAAAGAGTATCTTAAAAGAGTTCAGAAGTTTTTTCCTATATTTCTTGATAGCATTGATGGGTATCCCGTTTTCTTCAGGCGACTTGTTGTTTTTCATTCCTTTGATTACCTTACTAATTTCACCTATCGTGATCTCCGGGATGTCCTCTGAACCCTAATTCAAGACCCTGAGATATGTCGAAGTTATAGCATTGTTTTAGTTTCCTTTGTACAGTTCTGAGTAGAACGATTCAACAATAGCAAGTATTTATTCTTTATTAGTTGTCAAGTTACCATGTTTGTCCTTTAATTTACTTATATTTTTCTTTCTTTCGGAGAAATTTTGCCTAAACACATTTAAACTTCTATTATTTGGTATAACTTTATTGATCATTTCTGTGTTATACTTCCGTGAGTCGGCTCTAACTACTTTTGAAATGTTTTTGTTCATCTCTCTCAGGACATGCATGTTTTCCCAAATTTGTCGTCTAATTCCCGTCTTTCTTTTATAAGATTTTTAGTGTTAATACTTAACCTTTCATCCTTCTTTTTGTTTTTTGGGTAGTGTTTTTCTTGTGCATCTTTTTTTGCTCATGTTATATAGGTATACAACTCCTCTAAATCATTTCCCATCTGTTATATCATATTCAGTCTTGCGTCAATTTCGTTTCGGAATAACTCTAAATTTTCGGGCGGGGTCTATCTTTTACTTTTTGTTTTAGATATTAGCTTCCTTCTTTCTTTTTTGGTGATTAAAATAATTTTCTTTCTTACCATACGCTGGTAGCTTCTAATCGAGATCTTAATGAGTACTGTAACGTCCAGTATTATTTCCTTTTTATCTGCGATGATGTAATTTATCTCGTTTGTACTGTTTCCATCCGGACTATCCATGGGGTTTTTTAGTGAAAAAGAGTTCATTAAATATAAGTTGTTTGGTTGGAGAAAGAATATGTGTTATAAAGATTTGATAATATGATTATGAAACTTTTGTATGAAGCTAACAGTAATATGTTCTTTCTTGTGTATAGGTATAGAAATATAGACTTATTCTGTTTCATAGCTGAATTATTTGTTAATTTTAAATTTTATCCAATACTATTTTTAATTTGTTTATCTATGTTTATGAAGAAGTCAGTAAATATGTTAGCAATATACTTTTAATTTTTAAAACATTTATTTTCTTGAATAATTTAATCCGTAATTTCACTTAGAATTCCTCACAATTTTTTATAATTATATCTGACTACAGATATTTTATTGTAACAGAATGTGTTTTTAGTTGATTTTATAAGTTTATTTAAAAAATTTCTATATTTTTTGTATCTACCATTTCTAGAGTGCAGTTTTTGTTTAATTGTTTTTCTAGCCAGTGCTTAATAGAGTTCATACTTCCTTGCGGTAAATCTATATATATATATATATATATATATATATATATATATATATATATATATATATATATATATGTATGATAGGGCAGTGAGGCAAAAAATAATTGTGACAATGTTCTTACAGACCAAAAAATCTCTCTATAGTCAAAATATCCTTAGAAAATACTTCTGGTCCAAAACGGAAATCTGTTTAGCTCGAGCCACTTTGTTGAGATTCTCACGGTTTCTTCTCGCTTTAGCCAAATATTAATAAATGATTAATTTGCGAACATATAAAAACTATGAGTATGATTGAAGCTCTCGGATTAATCATTTTAAAACAATTGACTAGAGCGAGAACATAATCGAGAGTGAATCGTTAATGGTTCGACAAAGTAGAGCAAGACTAATTCAATTAAAACACCAAAATATTTTTCGCAGGTCTATGTCGATATTTTTCAAACAATGTTTCCTAAAAAACTAAGCTACTAACCTTTTTGTATGTCTCCGTACTCTCTTAGTAAATTATCACATTTCATTGTTTAATTTAGTTTTGGGTTTGTTTTTGAAGTATTAACTTTTAATAAATGCTAGAACATCCTGTCTATTACTAGTTGTCTTCAAAAAAGGAAAGATATTAGATTGGCCAGTATATATATTATTGTGTTATATTTTAAACATCTAATAAGAGTGAGCTTTTTAATGCGATTTTCTCCATGTCGTAGGGGGTTGCCCAGAGGGTTCCTATAAAAATATTACCATGAGGTGTTTATTACTGAGAGACCAAAAACTCGAGGAAATCGATAAGTTGGCAAACTTTTTCTGGTCTCCTTCTTAGAATGTGCTTACTTTTAATGTTAAGTGGTCAATGCTATTTTTTCTGTTTTTCCTTCTTTACTACTACATTAATATTTTTTTTTAATTTCAAAATTCTTTAATGTTGAAACTATTAGAAATTTTTGTGAATTTTATTGATTATTACACGATTATTGTTTTCAAGCCTTTGACAAGAAATTTTAGATGTTAAACAAACTCGATCACGCAAACACTCAATGATATTGCTTGTAGGCATTCGCCTAAATAATATTATGCAAAAATAAATAGCATATGTAATTTTCACATCTGGTCTTAATTGAAATCGGCAGTCAGGTTAACGATAGAAACCTTATGGCAAATCCTGTATTATAATTTTTCTTAATGATTTTTTTTATCGATTTTTGAACCTTCTTTAATTAAATTTGTTATTATCTTGAAGATATGAGTCTGTGTGCGACAGTTAACTGCTTTGCTTTTTTAACATGCTATTACAAGACCAACGATGACCAATTGCATACGGTGGCAATTATTCAAAATGTTATCGTCCATAAATCATTGGCAGTGCCCCCTATACATATTAATATGCTACTTTTTACGTTGTGCTTAATCAACATTTTTAGTTTTTCTCACGATGTGTTAAAAAAGTTGTGGTTAATTATTGAGCAAAATTAAATTTGACATCGAACTAGAAGATGGGCCGTTTCGCGAGGAAGGTTTTGGTATATAATAATAAAGTAAAGTAGCCGAACAATGGCGATGGTTTAGAATTAACTCGGAAAACAGAAATCAAGGCATTTTTCTGGATGATGCTGATTATACTATTTGATACACAATCTGTAAATAGATCAACAACATGTTGAAGGGCAGGAGAGTACAGTCGACCATATTTGAAGAAAGTAGTCAGTAGCCAAAATGTTGCCTACAGGAGAGAGCAATTTTTCCTGTGTCGTGAGACATAGTCCCCAAATCGGGCTAAATAACATACAAATGGTTTCATACCCGGATATATCACTTAGTTGTACTTTATGTGGGAAAACAAGCCAAAACCATTGCAAAATTTATGCAACGAACTACGAAAACATATAGTTGGTGCTTTAAGAAAATCTCTGGATATCCCTGGCAAGACTGCAGCAGGAAAAGGAGACGATAAGATAAAATCACCTTGCCTCCCCTTAACTCACAGCAAACCTGCGAATAATACGTGCAGGAAGTAATAAATAAAGAAGGAATAGCGTTTAGGGTCACAAATAGAATATCATGAGAGACATGGGGATTCGCGGAAGCTACACTGGCTGTTTACAATCATTATGCGACCAATTATAACCTACTGCTCAGTAGTATAGTGTCATTAAACACAGCAAAGGAAGCCAGAGCAGAAACTGTTGAAGCTACAGCGAACAGCACATTTATGCAGAACTGTTCCAGCTACAGCTATTGAAACCCTAATGAATCTTGTCTTGGCATCCTTATGAAAGCGGAAACGAAAATGGGAGCCTATAAACTTAAATCTACTGATAACTGACGACTTTGATTTATCCTGGGAGACGCCAGAACAACGCAAATTATCATAATATCGCTGCTGAAAATAAGTACTGGCATTATAATCACAAGAATCAGCACCAGTAAGCTCAGTGATGAACTAATGCTATTAGTCTGGTGAAATGGTATAATATACTAATAAATTCAAAGCTGATAGGGAGGCGGAAACAGGAATACATGATATGATATCTAAGTTTAATATATTTTTTGTTCTGAAAAATATATCACAAACTTTTACGTGAAATTTCAAGCAATCGAAATTAACTTGCGGAAAAATCTGAGAGGGTTATGCAAAAATAGGCATGTTTGACTCTTTTCAGATAGCCAGGGGGCAATAAAAGCTTGATCAGGTCTTCGGATCAACTCCAAGTTAGTCTTGAATTGTCCCTAGTGTTTTCTCATCCTCGGAAGTCATAACAAGGTAGCACCTGCATAGGTGGTGGGTCATAATGGGATACAAGAATATGAAGTAACGCCCTCATCAAAAATGGCTACATTCGTGAATCCTAAATCTGTATTTGGCATACCAGAATTCTCAGTTTGTGATCGTAGTCTGGCCGGACGAACCGAAGAGCAAGACACACATTCCGATATAAAGACACAGCAAGATAATACTGGATGCTCCATCTAAAACAATAAAAACTGCAATACAGAAATTGAACAGATACCAAATCTAAAAATTGACTGATCTTTCAATAGCATATTGCTCTATGAGAAAGCATGAGCATATCCTGGAAATCGACAGGCCCAAGGACAGATTTATGTGAAAAGCAATTTTTCATCTTATTTTTGAATGAAGACTAAAGTTCAATATGTATACACACCCAGAGAATCAACAGAGAATATCTTACTACGTGAAAACGATCAAGACGCGGATTTTCACTTTTGAATTGAAGAATATTTTTCAAGTTGCCCCAAAAACAAAAATTTTTTCCAATAAACTAAAAACAACAATTATTTCTCCCATATTTAAAGATGGTAAACAAATAAATGTTGAAAATTATAGAAAAATTAGTATGCTTAATTCACTTGCTAAGATATTTCAGATGATCCTTTCAGATGACATTGTGACCAACATCACTCATAAAATAGTAGAACAACAACATGGATTTGTGTGTGGAAAGTCCACAGTAACAAATTTATGTGTGTTTACAAATCATGCCTCGGAGGCTATTGATGGCGGAAAGCAGTTGGATACAGTGTATATTGATTGTGCAAAGGCATTTGATAAGGTGGACCATCGGGTGTTGCTGGCTAAGCTTGTCGAGTTTGGCTTTTCTAGGAATGCTTACCTCTTCATGAAAAGTTATCTTTCGTGTAGGCCGCACATGGTGAGAGTGGGAGGGTCATTTTCTCAGGCCTTTATGGAAACATCTGGTGTACCGCAGGGTAGCAACCTGGGCCCACTGTTATTTTTAATGCTTATAAATGATTTACCTAATAGTGTTAAACATTCTGACTTGGGGGTGCACTTCCAGTCTAATTTGAAATTTAATACCCACTACCGCAATATTATTAATAAGGCTTTTAGGGTGCTTGGTTTTGTGATTAGAAATACAAGTCAGTTTAATAACCATAATATAATAATAAAATTGTATAATGCATTTGTTCGTCCTCATCTAGAATATGCATCTAATATATGGTCTCCTAGTGCAAATGTGCATTGTGATGCTATTGATCGTGTTCAAAAAAGGTTTTTGAGATATTTATATGTTAGGAAAAATAACTTATATCCATATCTAATCTCTTATAGCAGTATGTTAGAAAGCTTTAAATTTCAAACTCTTCAGAAAAGAAGGCAAATTCAATCTGTGATATTTGTTTATTGTATTATCAATAATATAAAATTTAACAATTGTTCTTTGATTAATTATATACCTCTTCATGTACCAAAGATAGGATTAAGGATACAAAAGGAAAAATTCTTTCATGTCTCCATTGGTAGTCGTTCTCCAATGAATTTAATGTTAACTGAGTGCAACATACTATATAAGAATAATGATATTGACTTTTTTAATTGTACCAAGAAATTGCTATTGCAACTTATGCAGTGACCTTTAGGTTTATTCAGGTTCTTGTCTGTGCTGTCTTTGTTCTGTGTTAGTTAAGTCTGTAAAATTTCTCTTACTTATAATTACCTTGTAGCATGTTATGTTTAGGTGTTTGTAAGAGTATCAATAAATAAATATACTTCATGGGACTATGCTAGAAACACATAGAATGAATAACAGATAAGATAAAAAGTATTAAATAGACCAAATAAAGAAGATAAAACATTTTGTGATTGAAGAGATTAATTTTTTTAGAGTGTGATGATAAAGAACCAGGATAGCAAAAGATAATGAGATGGAAAGGATACAGAGACATTTCTAATAGATGCCCGGAAAAGAAAAAAAGGAAATTCAAACCACAAAAACTTATTATGGTTTTTTTATGTTTAAAGATGTGTCGAAGATTTTCCACCATAATTATATAATCAGTAATAAACGTCTAAAGTTATAAATACATCTTGAAACTGTTACTTTAGTAAGTCATACTTATAAATCATGAAACGAAAGATCATTAGGCATATAATTTGCAATGATTAATTTTTATCTGTTACTGTAAATACCGCAAGCACATGACTATTTTATGTTTCAAAATTAGCACATATATGCGGGAAACTGCATATTTTAAATAAAAAAGGTAAATCTGAGTGTAGAGCAGAACTGCAATAATACCGTTTTATATATAAATTATTTTCTATCTATCTATCTATCTATATATATATATATATATATATATATATATATATATATATATATATATATATATATATATATATATATTCACGTTGAAAACAAACAATTCGGCCTTAGTTAAAAAACACTCATATCAGATTTCTTTCTATTAAAGCAAATGACTCACTTAAGGTCTGGTTTTTGATCTGCCAACCCTAACACCCTAAAAGTATATTTGAATCCCCTTCTAAATCGGATGAATTCCCTACACAAACACTTAATCTGTGTGCAATGCAATGTAACTAATTCAGTTAGTAGTGTAAAGAACATGGCAATACAAAGTGATAAATGTGTTCTAAGAGGGAAATTTTAGTGTTTTGTGGTGTGTGATATTGTAATTATAAGGAGATGATGGTAAAGATACATTAATAATTAGCATAAAATGTTTTAAAGTATTAACATTTCTATATTTTTAAGATCGTTTAAAATTACCTACTTTGTATTAACTAGCGCTGGATCGGGTACGATTAAGATTCTAAAAGAGAGCACTATAATAATAATGTTTCTATATACATGAAATTATGGGAAGTAATGTTTAAGCATGTAAAGGAATTGTATCCAAGAGAGCTGATGAGCTCCTATTTTTATAAACTTTTCTTATCGATCAGATTAGTTGTTTTCCTCTAGGAGCTGACGCCTGCCCAGGTCAAATTCAGCATTGATCACTTAGTTGTACTTTATGTAGAGAAATATGCCAACATCATTGAAAAAGACATGCAATAAAATACGAAAACTGTAAAAAATTTGATCTTTTAAAGAAAATCTAAAGATATTCCTTGTAAGTCTACACCACGAAGAGGAGATTTGACAAGGTCAAATCAACTAGCCTTTCCTTGACTGTAAATTAACCTGAGGACAACACATGCAAGAAGTAATAAATAAAGAAGAAATGGCGCTTATGATCACAAATGGGATATCACGAGAAACCTGGGCATTCGCGGAAGTTACACTGGTTGTATGTAGTCATTGCAAAAAAAGTCAGAACTGAAAGTATTGAAGCTACATCGACTAGCACGTTTCTGCAGAACTGTTCCAGCTACAGCCATTGAAACCCTAATGAATCTTCTCTTGGTATCCATATGAAAATAGAAGCGAAAATGGGAGCCTATAGACTGAAATCTACCGATAACTGGTGACTTTGATTTATCCTGGAAGATGCCAGAATAACGTAAATTATCATATCGCTACTGAAAATGAGTAGTGGCACTATAATCACAAGAATCAACACCAGTAGTCTGGTGAAATGGAATGATATATTGACAAATCAAAACTGACAGAGAACCAGAAGTGTACTTACATAAACTGTGAACTATGATTTTTCTGTTTGTTATTGATAATCTCACCATTATATTGACCCTTAAACTATTTGGATTTCAGAAATTCTATTGAGATTAAACAGTAATTTTGAGGTGCATTATTCTTAAAGAAAGAAAGGAGATCATATTTCAGCATCTTAAAAATTTGTTGGACTTTTTGTTGTAACTGTAAAAATTTTTTCTTGTTGTGATTGTTGACTGTACAAAAGTAGTATATCTAATCTTTAAACCTTTCTTGTGTAAAAATGACACATTCAGAAAAAAGTAGTAATATCAATTACACTATTCTGCATGAAAATTCTCCCCGCCAAACTAATGTGTTATTTCAATCATTTCTGCTTATGTCACCTTGTAGATATAGAAAATATTAACATATTTTGATTGATTGTAGAGCGGATATAAGAATGTACCTATGCGACATATAAATTGTTATTGCATACTGATGTGTGACGTTGCCAATCTACGTTTTATCTAAGTTTAGTGAAATTGTGCACAATCTAGTAACACCGCATAGAGAACGCCTGGGGATACTCTCCATCTACGAAGTTTCAGGGCCTCAAAATAATGGAGATACCCATTAACCCCGATGTAATTTCAAATTCCACCATACCCTTAATCGTCGAAAGGCCAGCTGCTTATCGAAAGGCCCTGTATACAGGAGTTATGTAGTCGCTTCTAATGCTCTCGATACTCGATGTTTCTAGAAAATACCAGATGTATGGAACGGGTATATAAGCAACCGGCCGGTCGTCGGAGGATCAATATTGGATAAACGAGTAAAGTGCAAAGAAGTAGCGAATAGTGATAGCGTTATAGTAGTTGATGTCGTCACGAACCTGTGAGAACACAAAATTTAGGTTCCCAAAATTTGCTGCCACACTTGTTCAAGAACCTTAACAGGATGGCTAGTGGGTACTCACAAATCTAGGAAGTTTGGAGTACCAATAATTTGGCGGGATCCTTCGAATCATGTTCATGGTTGCTGGGGTTGTCAAGTAAAAGCAAACATAAAATTGAATATCCTAATATCCCCTCAGCCATGAGACCTGAACCTCATGACACTTTTAGCATATCTATCCTTAAGCCACCAAAAAAATACGAAATCGACTCGGAATCGGATGAACTAGAGGATTTTCAACAAAAGCAGGTCCAATTTTTTAAGAGAAAGACGATTACGAATATAGTAGCCGTAAACAGTCCCACTTTAGATCTCAACGATCTTATTTGTGATTTGGATCTTCCCAAAACAGCTACTTAGATCTCTCAGCAGTGGAATTTCTTACAAAAAGGGGTGAAAATTTCCACGCTTTGGAAAGGAAAATGACTTAGTTTACTGTCATGATATTTATGGTTTAATCAACGAACTTGATCTTTCCTGTAAACCTACCAAATGGCGACTATTTATTGACTCTTCGAAGACAAGCTTAAAGGCAGTTTTGTTTAATGTAAATGAACAACCATTCTGTAGGTCATGCTGTAAATATGAAAGGAACGTACAAGAACATGTATATATTACTTTAAAGTATAAAATACGAAGATCATTAATGAAATATTTGTGCACTACTTACAGAAATGCAGAGTGGCTACACCAAATATTCTTGTTTATTATGAGAATGGAACAGCAGAGCCAGAAACCAACATTATGTCGTTAAAGAATGGCCGTTACCTGAAAACATTGTGACCGTCTTTAATGAACCCTTATTAGAGCATCTCTACGTGAAACCAGAGGCGGATCCAGCCTCTCTCTTTGGGGGGGGGGGGGGCGGTGATACCAAAAAAGTACAGTATGGCAAGAAAAACAAGTTGTCAACGGGGGGGGGGGGGGAGGGGGGGTAGTGCAAGCAGCATACTCATTCCTAATATAAAAGGCAGAATGGGTTCTATTTTCCTGAACTCAAAGCTTTTGGGCCGGGGGGGGGGGGGGGGGGAGCGATCGCAAGCATACAGATTCCTATACTCTATTCAAGAACTATAGAGAGTAATAAAACTGTTACCGAAACCTCTAACGTACCTGCTCCAGTGCCGCAGGTAACTGAGAACTGCCGTAAATCTAATTATATTTCATTATATTTAAATATATTTTATAAATTTACTGCAACATAGAATTTCTGATAGTTTAATTTAATTTCTGTCAGTGAACAAAGTACAACTTACAGTTTTTTCTTAATGAATTATCTTGTTTGCGCTTGTTTTTATATATTATTTGAGATTAGTGAGATATCCGCAAGATATGGCTTTCACCTCTATATTTATTCCAAAATCGTTAAATCAGGGCATTTTTTCCTCAACGAAAAACTTATTACGATGAATGTTTATGATACCTTAAGATATCAATATCTAGATAATAATGTTAAAAGCTCTGTTGAGATATGTTCCAACATGACAGGAGTTGGAAAATCTACTATGTACCGAATACTGAAGGAGAAAAAACGACTGGAATTGTTAGTACTCCCAAGTCACATTCGATTACAGTCAGACGAAAAACCTCGTTGGAAGAAGAGATGAAAACTGCAATTAAAGGGGTTGTATATACATTTTATTATGAGAAGCAGATCCCAACCATTTACAAAATTCTAACTAAAATCATTGAAGATCGCGATTTACCTGAAATTAAATGAACTGATCTCTGGAAATTGCTCAGAGAACTTAATTTTTGCTGGGAAAAAACAGATAGAAAATCTGTTCTTATAAATCGTCCGGAAACTGTCCGTTGGAGACATTAATATCTCTCTCAAGTAAAAGGTAGAGTTGCTAGAAATAACACAATTAATAAAATTAGTAATTTACTAAACTTTTGAAAGATTTTTTTAAATAAAGTTACTGCGGAAAATTGGGAAAATCCATATAATAAAAGAATAAAACAAAATGTGAGAACTCGATCTCATAATCGGTGAGATAGAGGAACCAATTAATATTAATTTTAGCGAAAATACTTTCACTGACTTTGATTAGGAATTAGATACGTAATGTTTAGTAGTGTAAACACAATTTATTATTTAAATTTTTGTTTTTGTTGTATTTTATTGTTTAATGTTGTTTATATGTTTTTATATTTTTATTTTAGTGTGTCCCACTTTTTAATTTTATATATATTTAATTCTAATTAGCCGTAAGTTTTTTATTATTTTATTATTGTGTTTGTGTCTTTTTCTTAAGCGTGTAGAATTAACATGTTTATCTTATTTTTTTTTTGGGCTATCGTATTTCCATATATAAAAGTAAATTAAATTAATATATCAGTACAATAGAAATAAAAATAAGTAGGTCTAATTTTAATTACAACATAAAAAAGTAATTACATTTGAATCCCTTTTTAGTGTTTAATTGTAATTCTGCAGATGGTTTAAGAAATAAATAAACTGAAACAGCAAATATCCTAAAAATGTTTTTAATTAATAATAAAATGACCGATAGCCCCAAAAATATTTTATTATTATATGGACAAATTTATTTTTTTATATATGTTTAACTTTTTGTATTTTTGACAATGGATATTTTGTAAGTATTTAAATTATAACTTAGAATTTTTTTAGAGAATAATCCTACGTTTTAGTCTATTATTATAGACCGGTTTTTTCGATTATAAAATTTCTAAACCATTCCTGTGAAAAATATATGTGTCTAACAAATTTTGCTAAAAACACCGGACTAAAGAACACATGTAGTTTGTGAAGAGAAAAAGGGTAAAAAATGATTTATTACTCTCTCTAGTTCTTGAATAAACTATAGTATAAGAGGAAAAATCGGGTTCATTTTCCTAAACTCAAAGCTCTTGGGGGGGGGGGCGATCGCCCCCACCGCCCGCCCCTTGGATCCGCGCCTGCGTGAAACTAGGGCTTATAAAAATTTTTTTAGAGTTTTAAATATTTGAAATGGAAATTCGCGCGTATAATTGAGACAAAGCTTAAAAAAGGAATGTTCGTTTAACCGCAAATACGAGAAACTTATAAAATCAAAAATTATAAAGCTACTCTGTCGAGGAAAGGAAATAGAACCTGGGATTGTCTTCAAAAATGTACGTAGCAACTTCCTAATTAACAAGAAATCAGAGAAATTCAGATATCTAGTTGAAAAACTTCTCCAACCTTACAAGACGTTAGTCTGCAACATATTACTTAAGTTGCATTATGTTCACTCCCATTTGGAATTCTTTCCTGACAATTTAAATGCACTTTCAGATGAACACGGTGAAAGATTTCATCAGCAATCTGTTCATACCGCATAGTGAAAAATCGACCTCAAACATATTAGTGGATTCTTGTTAGATCCTCAAAAGTCAAACCGGTCCCAGCGAATACCGGTGAAAAAAGACCACAAAATAATTTATTTGATTGTATTTCACTTTTTTCAATACAAAATGAAGTATGTTTTGTAAAAAAAGTGATTTTATTTCTTTATTCTTTAAAAATTTAGTAGATTGCTTATGATTTGGTTTTTTCAAATTTTCTATTCTTCTTTTACTCTCTAGAAAATTAGGGGTGATAGGTAAAAACCGAGTTCATATTTGGATTCAACATTTTACAGTAGACACAAAAAACCCAAAAAAAAATATCAGGAAACCACATTACGCAGAACAATACTATCAGTTATAGCTTTCAAAAATTGAGTTTGGAAAGATTTGATTTT
This sequence comes from Diaprepes abbreviatus, assembly GCA_034092305.1. Lineage (NCBI taxonomy): Eukaryota > Metazoa > Arthropoda > Insecta > Coleoptera > Curculionidae > Diaprepes > Diaprepes abbreviatus. Next base: position 358,124 of record JASJET010000095.1, read on the forward strand.
TTTATTTCACTATAAGAATAAAATTTTTAAAGTTTCGTATGAAGATTTTGAGAAGATTTGTGAATAGTTACTCGTTCATGATAAAAATTACTGATATAAAGGTCGTAACTAACTTTGGTGTTAGCGAAAGGATAAATTTCTGACTGGCTTCATAGTTTAGAAGTTAAGTCCATTTCAGGGCCAATTTTAAAGATGCAGAGTCATGAATGCCTGGAAAAGTATAGAGCCCTTGGAGTTAAACCACTTTTTAACGACAAAAAAGGACTGTAAATCGTTATGGTATCATGTTTTTTTATTTCACTATAAGAATAAAATTTTTAAAGTTTCATATGAGGATTTTGAGAAGATTTGTGAATAGTTACTCGTTCATGATAAAAATTAATGATATAAAGGTCGTAACTAACTTTGGTGTTAGCGAAAGGATAAATTTCTGACTGGCTTCATGGTTTAGAAGTTAAGTCCATTTCAGGGCCAATTTTAAAGATGCAGAGTCATGAGTGCCTGGAAAAGTATAGAGCCTTTGGAGTTAAACCACTTTTTAATAAAAAAAAACTGTAAATCGTTATGGTATCATGTTTTAGGAACAACTTAAAATGTAGCCAACACAAGTACCGATTTACTTGATTACCGACTTTCTAGTAAAATATATTACTGGTGTTTCTAATCCTACTTAATGAATAACCACGATTAAGAATTGTAACATTTCCACTTAATCTAAATTAAACGATACTCATCAAATCAGGTAGGTAAGCAAGTTTACAGAACACTCTCTATATAAACATTTATTATTTGTTTAACGGTTAGAACAGACTTGTAATAATAGTTTTCCGCGAAATACATAAAACTAATAAAGCGTGTAACTCTATAACAAATAACATTACTCGTGTTGAGGCGTGTGCGCTTAAATAAACACATTCAATAAAACAATAAACAGTAGAAATTTGATGGATCATTATTCAAACAGATTAAGATAAATGTTTGAAGTTTTTTCCTTGAATTGGTAGTATTTTTTTACCTTTGAGGTTCTAAGATAACAGGACCGTCTTATATCAAAAGTTTTCAGCATAAATTAAAGTAATAATGTTTGAGATTAGACGAGATGATGTAAAAATCTTTTTATCTAAAATTCAAGGCATATTTACGAAACGCAAAGAAATGACAGTTCCATAGGAACAAAGAATGGAATTTTGTGTTTCTATCTCAAGAAATTTATTTTGAATTTTATTGTAACAAAAAGAATTGGATCCTAAGTCGAATTGATGAGCCAATTAGTCTTTTAATATAAATAGGTGAACGGCGTTAATTTTTTATTTTTACAATTTACTTCTAAGATGTGTAAGTGTCTTTGAATATCGTACACATTTTCATCAAAGAAGACTATGTCATCAATATAGTATTTTTTGTTCCCGCATTCCACGTTATCTATGGTTGCAAACCCTATGAATAATCTCACCCTTCAGGACATCGAAGAACAGTAGACTCAAAGAATCGCCTTGTCGAATACTATTATTTACCGATCAGTGGCGGATTTTCCTTAGGTTTACAGTTAGCGCAACCCCTAAAAGAATTATAAATTAAAATAAAATATACTAATAAATATAAGTACAAATATTTTTTTTTAATTTCTACTGATAATTTAATTAAATTTAAATCAATTTTTTACAGATTTAAAGCGAACCGCAGTCAATTGTTGAAGTAATTTAATTTACCTCGCCTAAATGTCAAGAATAATTTGTCTCTATTCCAGTATTACATCTGGAAACGTTATCGCTTTCCTGGTGTGCAATTTTAATGCAATCCAAGCTAATACATTGTGGCGTATATGGAGTTGCCAATTTAAGAAGTGAAGATTTATTTCGTCTCATAAGCTTAATGAATGTGGCAAGTCGACTTGCATATCTGTGTTTAAGCTATATTTTCGCTATCAATTTATTTCAACCAGGTTTAAAGAGTTTCTGGCGATGAAATAGTGCCGTCACATTAAAATTGTTTACACGTGTTTTGAAACAATTATAGGTCTGCTTTCAAATAAGTGAACATACGCACTTCGTCATTGTCGTATTCGGGCGATCGGAAATAGTAACGTCATTTCAAATGTGTTTCAAAACAGATCTAAACATATAATAAACCGGGTTACCCCGCGAGAAAATACCTTTAATTTGCCCGTCAATTTCAAGGTCGTAGGTATTTGTTGTTTGGTAAGCTATTGTATTTTTTTTTGTTTTGTCTTTTGATTTTGGTAAAAGAAAAATGAATTTCGTTCGAAGTTTAATTGCAGAGTCATTCTGTGGTCGATCATTAAATGATAAGGCTGAAATAAAAAGGCTTGGAAGACCTACTCCGAATTTAAAATTATCCGTGTCTAGCAAAAAAAGGACTTTTACTAGGACGTTTAATCCCAACCTTTATAATAAACATCCGTGGGTTTGTGGTTGTGAAGTTTAAAATGCTCCATTTTGTTTTTCTTTTTTATTATTTGGAGAAGAAACTTCGTGTACAAAAGGAGATTTACCGACTTGGAGGGACCGCAATAAAAACCGTATGTTATCGTCAAGACATGAAAAATATGTGCGTTTCCGTGGAGCCTTCCAACTCGCGTTACGAGGACATGATGAGTATATGTCTTCGTCTAAACCCGGGACTTTTCGAGGTTTAATTGATTTTTGTGTTGAGTTAGATGGTGCTCTGAAACAACATTTGGAAAAAGCATCGCTATTTATAGGTACGTCAAAAACCTTTCAAAATGACATTTTACAAGCAATGTTTATGGTAGGTTAAGAGTAAATTTCGGGACTTTTTGTACTTTATGACTATCTTTCGCAAAACATCGAGCTAAGTGGGACATTTAGTGAAGTTTTTAAGCTTTTAAAAATTTTAACTAAATTTCGATGACATCGGCTGAAGCAGAACGGTGAATTTCTACCCTCAGATGGATAAAAACGCTTCCACGGAATACTATGAGCCAAGAAAGACTTTCTGCTTTGGTAATGCAGTCAGTGGGTTATTGATAAGTTTGCGAATGCCAAAGATGGGTGTATGGATTTATTCATAAATAATTCACATAGTAAGTTATACGTGCATTTTATGTTGACAGCTATATTTTTAATATTTACCACCTTCTTTATATTTAGTTATTTAAAATACACTGCTTTGTTTCATATTAACTCAATTTTTAAAGACTTTTTTTCTTATAGCAATATAATTAGCTTTTGTTAACTGTCTTTCAATTTTGTTGAGGTTTTAGTCAGTTTTGAGATCCTTAGTACATGCAAGAGTATAATTAAGGTGTATAGAAATCATAGACAACAATTATAAAGAGGCGTCGATACATATCAGAATGGATAAGGCAACTACAACAGGTGAAACGTTAAGGAGATCTAAGTTATTTTCCACAGCTCTCGAGGATGTTTTGAAAGAATTACAATGGAAGAAAAAAAGATGTGAACCAGATTAAATCATATTAGATTCACGAACAACATAGTTGCAATAGCTTATAACATCAACGAGTTAAATGACAGATAATCAGATGAATGAAGCTTTTGTAATGATTGGTTAAAAAATGCATTATGATAAACAAAAAATAAATAATTTGCCTAAAAGCTCAAAATATCACAGAAAGCTCTTAAACGGACCATGCTTGGTATTCTATTACATGACATGATTCGAAATGAAGAAATCGATAAGAGAACAAAAATCATTAATATAATAGATCAAACATGGAGGATCAGCTGAAGATTGGCAGACTATGTTGCTACACTACCCTAAGAGAGAAAGACATAAAACAACGACATAGATACTTAGATAGATAAATTAAAATTAATTGCAAAGCAAATATATGATATTTTTTCATTAAAATTTATAGAATACTGTAACGAAGGACTAGCAAACCTTTTTAATGCGCCCTTGTAGAAAAATATTACTTTGATGCAATGAACCATAATTATTATAATGTAACTAATGAAATAATATATCGATGAGTCATCATTGCTTCTTGTAGATTTGTCATCTAATATATTCTATAGTTAAATAAATAGGGATAAGATAAGCGTAGTTTAGTTAACTAAGTTTGAACATTGATGGTGTTAAAAAGTAGTAATTAAAGAGTTTTTATTTATTAGTGAAAGTGTTGCGTTTTATTCGAACCCAGCGACACAAAAATAAAGAGAGGAAATCGTACCAATTGGTATCACAAGTGAGAATGAGTACCGGGTTTCCAGAAAATTCTGTTGGAAATAAGAAGAGATAGAGAAAAACGTATTTGACTGTTGTATTAATTATAAAATAAGGAGATAGGATTAATTTTCGGAAAAATTCTAGAACACTCCATTTATAAACGAAAAGGGATAACGGAAAACTGACTTCACCATAAAATTTGTCATCAATGAAGAAGCTTATAACTGAATTTCTGACAAGTTCTAAAACATTCTATTTGAAAACTAGAAGAAACAGCGAGAAATGAATTTCACCATCGGATTTGTCATTAAGAAAGAAGCCTAGAACCAAATTTTTGACAAAGTTCTAGAACATTCTACTTGGAAACTAAAAGAGATAGCGAAATACAAGTTCAGGATCAAATTTTACATGAAAAAAGAAGTGCAAAACCGCATTTTTAATTTAATTCTAAAATTCTGTGGTCAATATTAGACAGCTAACAGTAAAAATGAAACATATAAATGAAACACTGGCTAATTTTATTGAACGTATAGAAGAACGTAAAAAAAAAGAACGTAGTCAAAAATATAAAGAACGTCGCCTAAAAGAAGAACAATGTCATCTGGAGGAAAAACAAGAAGAAGAATAAGAACATAAACAAAAAGAAGACGAATGTCGCCGAAAAGAGAAACAGCAAGAAAAAGAATGTCGCAGTAAGGATGAAAATAAACTTCGCGAATGGATACAAGAGGTCATCGTACAAGGACAGCAAAAATTCTATCAAATTTTACAAGGACAAACACAAAAGTTTAAGAAAGAAATAGGCGAAGTGCAAAAATATATAGTACGCCAAGAAGTATAGAATCAACCGTGTGACAAGCAATGAACGAAATCGCGAACAAAATACAAGTAAAAGTACGCCAAGAGGTAATTAGTATTGAATTAATTGTACAACAACACATAGGGGAAATGCTACAAAAGATAGATATGAGCATAGTTCTTCTGATAAAGTAATAACCACCGGACAGAACATCAAACCTCCAACTTCTTGTATAATATAAGGAGCCAATTTGAAGCTGCTACAACTACAAAAAACTGGAACTTTGAGAAAATAGCTACTGCATTAATAATTGCACTTCGTGGCCCAGCGCAGTGATTACAAACCATTTCTATAATCCAAAAAAAAGCTATGAAATCCTTAGTGCTGTATTAGGAAGAAGATTCGGAAATCAGCATCGGCGCAAATTATATCAAGCACAACTCAAATCAAGATATCAAAAAAATGGAGAAAGTTTGCAAGAATATGAAACAGATGTCCGACGCCTGTTAATTTGGCTTATCCAGAAGCTACAAAAGAAATCCGAGAAGACAATGATCTGGCGCCATTTTTCAACTTAAAGAAAAAAATCAATGCTAACCTATTACCATAACTGTTGATATTGGTGTTGCATTATCTCTGATAAAATCAAAGTTAGCAAATTTAAACTCCCACCACTGTCCAGAAAATTAACCTTAAGAACAGTAACTGGAGAAGCAGCTGATATGATTAGAGAAATACCGAACAAACGAACAGAATAAAGAAGAGCACTGAAAAAATCATTTACGGAAAACCGAACGAAAGTTCTGGAAGTCACGACGGATTAGTTCAACATTCTAACAATTCCTATAAATATCTGGTAGCGAAGACATTAGTCAATTCATATGACATCAAGGCAAACTCCGCAGGGTTCCAGCACGATGATCGAATTTGGTTATGAAATTCATAGAAGACGAAAGGCAAAATACCTAATTCGATGCCAGCATGGGAAGGACTATATACTGTTCTGAAAAGAATCAATGATATTGTTTATAAAATTCAACGAAGTCCCAAGGCCAAAATGAAAGTAATACATCTCTACAGGTTACAGCCATGTCACGGAAATATCGAAGCTAATCGGAACGATCAAAAGTAGGGAAGGGCAGTGTATTGAAGGATTAGAAGAACTTTTTAATGCGCCCTTGTAGAAAAATATTATTTTAATGCGACGAATCATCGTAATTATAATATAACGAAAGAAATGTTTTATCGATGAGTGATCACTGCTTCTTGTAATTTCTAGATTTGTATTCTCGTATATTTTATCATATTTTATAGGTATATAGATAAGGATAGGATAAACGTAGTTTAGTTAGTTGTATTTAAACAGTGGAGGTGTTAAGGAGTAGTAATTGAAGAGATGTTATTTATTCATGAAAATCGTAAAAATACTTTCTGTAGATTAATAAAGCGTAGGTAAGCGGGCTTGTATTGAATTGACACTGTAATGGTCAAAAAATAGGGTTTATTTTGAAAATTTTTTTTGGGAGTGTGGAAGAGAAGTAGGAAAATTCTTTTCATTGGGTTCTTTTATTTAATTCAAAAATTTTAGTATTATTTTGATACAAAATGGCGGCAACAGAGCCGATATTCGAAATCACCTTTTTTAAAAATTGAAAAACGGATGAAAACATTTTGCGTGAACTATAAGATCTGGGACAAAAAACAAAGAAAATTTATAATTTATATACAATTGGCTTCTCGGTGACGTGGGTTTTTTTAACATTAAATTTGTAGAAATTGCGCACTCTTGAAAAAAAATAGGCAATTTTGGGTCAAAAATGAAAAAATAAAGTTTTATAAAAAATAAAATTTATATCCAGTCAAAAAACAGCTACGTAGCATGGAAGATAATGTGAATGTGGAGCTACTGTTTGAGTAACGTTTTCACCCAGTTTGAACAAAGTGGTTTTAAGAAAACGCATTTAAAGCTTGACATGAGACATATTATATAAACTTGCTGACTCTTGACACACCTGGTGGCCTTCTGTGAAACTGTAAAGCATTTTCACGCTGAAGGAAACAGGCCCACTTACCATTTTGACAGGTAACGTTAATACAAAAGCAATGATACAAAGCGCGCAGGCGACGCCGTTAGTGTGCTTCGTGCTTAACGCGCGCTAGAGGCGTTGCTGCAAAATCGAGATTTCGATATTTTAAATTATTTTTCGCTAAAGAACTAACTGGATATTGTTTTTAAATAACTAATAGTTCGATTAAAGCAATAAAAAGAAATCGACTTTTTTCAACTTGCTACAGTGGTGTTCAGGCGCGGATCCAAGGAGGGGGGGGGGAGGTGGGGGCGATGCCCCCCCCCAAGAGCTTTGAGTTCAGGAAAATAGACCCAATTTTGTCTCTTAAACTAGAGCGAGTAATAAATAATTTTTAACCCTTTTTTTTCTTCGCAAACTACCCGTGTACTTTAGTCCGGTGTCTTTGGCAAAATCTGTTAGACACATACATTTTTCTTAGGAATGGGTTAGAAATTTTATGATCAAAAAATCGGTTTATAATAATGGACTATTTGAGTTGTATAACAATAGATATTTGGATGTGTGAAGTGTTAAAAAGGATTTTAATCCTTGTCATAGATGTCGGAGGAGATTTATTTTATCACTAAGTATTTATGGCATAGAATATCATTTCGGTAATAAACGTAGAATAAAAACTTTTTATAATATTATTTTATTTCTTATGATTTCTTAATAATTCACATACATTAGAAAATATAGATAATTTTGACATATTTAACACAGATCACAACTGATTTTTTATTATTTTTAATTTTGACATAGAAACCGTTTTAGGCACATTCAGACTAAAACGTAGCCTTTTCCTCTCAAAAAATTCTAAGTTATAATTTAAATACTTACAAAATATCCATAGTCAAAAATAGAAGAAGTTACATATATAAAAAAAATTAATTCGTCCATATAATATTAAAATTTTTTTGGGGCTATTGGTCATTTTATTAATAATTAAAAACATTTTTAGGACATTTGACATTTCAGTTTATTTATGTCTTAAATCATCTGCAGAATTACAATTAAACACTAAAAAGGGATTCAAATATAATTAATTTTTATATGTTACAGAAAATTTAAATAATAAATTGTGTTTACGTATCTAATTCGTAATCAAAGTCAGTGAAGCTATCTTCGCTCAAATTAATTATAATTGGTTCTTCTATCTCACCGATCATGAGATAGACTTTCCACATTTTCTTTATCTCATATGGATTTTTCCCAATTTTCTGCAGTAACTTTATTCAAAAAAATCTTTCAAAAGTTCAGTTAAATTACTAATTTTGTAAGTTGTGTTTTTGTAGCAACTCTACCTTTTACTTAAGAGCCATATTTTCTTTTCCGATGGACATTTTCCGGACGATCTATAAAAACAGATTTCCTATCTGGTTTTTACCAGCAAAAATTAAGTTCTCTGAGCAATTTCCAGAACTCAGTTAATTCCAGGTAAATCCCGATCTTCATTGATTTTAGTTAGAATTTTATCGACGGTTGGGATCTGCTTCTCGTAATAAAATGTATATACAACTCCTTTTATTGCTGTTTATATCTCTTCTTCCAACGAGGTTTTTGGTCTGCCTGTGATCGAATGTGGCTGGGAGTACTAACAATTCCAGTCGTTTTTTTCTCCTCCAGTAATCAGTACATGTCCAACTCCTGTCATGTTGGAATACATCTTAATAGAGCTTTTAACATTATTATCCAGATATTAATATCTTAAGGCATCATAAACATTCATCATGATACATTTCTCGTTGAGGAAAAAATGCCCTGGTTAACGATTTCAAAATAAATATAGATGTGGAAGCCATATATTTTGGGTATCTCGCTAATCTCAGATAATATGTAAAAACAAGCACAAACAAGATAAATCACTAAGGGCACACTGTAAGGTGTACTTTGCTCACTGCCAGAAATTAAATTGAACTATCAGAAATTTTATTGTTGCAGTAAATTTATAAATCCTTATAATATTTAAATATAATTAGATATAATTAGATTTACGGCAGTCCTCAGTTACCTGCGGCACTGGATCAGGTACGTTGGAGGTTTCGGTAACAATTTTATTACTCTCTCTAGTTCTTGAATAGAGTATAGGAATGTATATGCTTGCGATCGCCCTTCCCCTTCCCAAGAGCTTTGAGTTCAGAAAAATAGAACCGATTCTGCCTTTTATATTAGGAATGTGTATGCTGCTGGCACTCCCCCCCCCCCCGTTAACAACTTGTTTTTCTTGCGATAGACCCACTCCCCAAGAGCTTTGAGTTCAGGGAAATAGACCCGATTCTGCCTCTTATACTAGGAATGTGTATGCGGCTCGCATCCTCCCCCCTGTCGGTAAGTTTTTTTTCGTTGTGATTGCCCCCCACTTCTCCAAGAGCTTCAAATTCAGAAAAATATACCCGACCCCGCTTTTTACACTAGAAATAGAAATGTTGCTGGTGTCCCCCCCCCCCGTGGACAACTTGCCTTCACTTGCCATACTGTACTTTTGTGATATCACCCCCCCCCCCAAAGAGAGAGCTGGATCCGCCCCTGGTAGTGTTACCCCTTACGTAATTTGTCTCCCACAAAGGCACGATTAGTAAATGATGTGTTTATTTATTATTTATGTAATGATTTATTTTAGTTAGTAGTTTCAGAAAGTGTTAACGAGGTTTATTCCTCTGAAAGTAAATGATTCCTTGCTGTTCCCTTTTTTAAACCTCAGCATTATTGTGCTTTTTCTCCAACAGTATGAAATCTTTCATTCGGTTTAAATCTTTTATTCGAATTTTACTATTTATTTCTCTAAGTCGTTACCTTCGCGTTTTAGTGGCACATTTAGAATTTTACCTTGTTTTAGCGGTTATCTGTTTTTTATGTTTTTATTGCTTCTTCAACGCCTTCTACTTCCTTAAAATAGCCATCATAAATTGAATATAAAAAAGATTCGTTTTACAAAAGGAGTTGTTCCCATCATCGCTTTCAACGGCAAAAAGTGCCTTCAAATAAATCACGTAGACTTAAACAGTGAACATATATACTCATTAAGTTATTTAAACCATTATAGCGATAATACATGTAGTTTCAAATCACATTTAAGTTTAACAAAAACGATTGATGACGATATTAATAACCGCATATCATATCTCAATAGCTTAAAAACTCATCACCTTCCAACAAAACCTCCGATTAAAAAGAATAAAACGCATTAAATCGTTTATAATACAGTAAAAACCGAAATGTAAACAAGTATTATCGTTGAAATGTTCAAACTATTCAGAAGATTTATTTAAGTGGATTTAATCGAAAGGCAGGATTACAAAACGGTCGGAGTTGGGTCCACTTTCGCGGGAATACTTCAATGGGATATTCGTGTTGGCCTAACAAGCACAATAAAAGATTAAGAAGTATCAAAAGGCTATGGCACAAGTGTTTTTAAAGACTTGGCAGTTGACAACCATTGTTGATTTTAAAGGTTCTTTACGGTTACGATTAGAAAAGTTGTATGTAGTCATGAAATCTTTATTGGCAGGAAGATTTTAACTCTTCCTGCCAATATTAAAAATATAATTTTATGACACCTGTTTTAAAAGTCATTTAGTTGCTTTTCTCACTTTTCCAATTATATTAATACTGGTTTTTAAAATGAATAAAAGACATATACAACTTTTTTCTTTAAGTAATATTATTATACAGGGTGTCCCATTTTCGACACTTTTAAGGGATATTGGAGTTATTATCAAAGATAGACTATTGTGGTTTTCACTCCTGGCTCTATTAGTTTTTAATCTACAGGATGATTTTCAAAATCTTCTTTTCTTTAGGCACATCTCGTATTACCGTTATGCGTAAATTTATCAAAAAGGTAAAAATTGTTTTTTTATAGAGTTTTTTACCTAGAATTCAGTGGTGTAGTTAGTTCTTTCCTAAAAAGTTTAATTTTTGAGATGTTAACCAAACTTATGATTTTTAAATAAGACACCCTATATAATATTTTAGAAATTGATTAAGTACAATTTAGGCTTTTCAAAATAAATAATGTGTTTATTTTATTTTGGAAAACAAGGTCAGAATTCGATATTTTCAATAATTTACTTTATTTGTAACAGTAGACCATGGCCAATTTATAAAAAACAAAAGACAGATATCCAAAAATTTTAGAGTTTTGTCAGATTGTTATTGTTTATGAAATATTTTTGTTACGTAGGTATTTTTAAAAAGTTGATGCTGGTAGCCGTTACAATGTGGTAGTTAATCATCTTCGGGAAATGTTTAAAAAGGAACTACCATGTTTTATACCACTAAATTTATTTATAAAACAGTGACTGCAGTTTCAACTCACATTTTCAAACTGAATTACAAAGGTATAATAAGTATTCAATACAGAAACATGAGAAAATTTAACAATAATTGAAAACTACTTGAGAAATTACATTAATACAAAGGGGAGGTACTAAATTTTGGGAACTAATTATTATTTGGCAACAACAAATAACGGGGAAAACCCAAGTTCTGTCTGGTCATTAAGCAAATTTACATTATTATTTTTACTATGTTTATATATTTCTAAAGGTTCAAGATTATTTAACTTCTGACCCTTTGTTGAATAATGTAATATGTTAGTGTTGCTTAAATTAGGAAAACTGTGGTTGTGTTCTAAGCAATAGTTGGCTCGAGTCTGTTTTTTGTAATCTATATGATCGGTAGTGTTCTGAAAAGCGAGTTTTAAAGCTTCTGCCACTTTGTCCAATATACAAGCTATCACACTCTGAACATTTTAAACTTATAAACTCCTGATTTATCAAATTTATTAATTTTAACCATAAAATAAATTTTCTAGATCTCACCATATCTCACCTCAATAATCAGTGTAATTCTAAAATTTTTAGAAAACCAACGTTTACAGGAAATACTATATCTAATGACTCTTTTCACCTCTTACAACACAAAATGGCTGCATACAATTCAATGATACATAGAGCATTCTCTTTGCCTCTCTCTGAAGAAGAACTTCAAGAGGAACTAAATATCATTGAAAGGATTGCAATATCAAACATTGTCTCCCCAACAAACCATAAAGAAATTAATAACTAAAAAACAAAAACAACTAGCCTTTAGTTCAATATATCCCAAAATAAAAAATGATAAAAATAGTTCATCTTATATATCTTTGCCATACTGTGGTACCCTATCAGAAAACATAGCTAATACTCTTTCCAAACATAACATAAAAGTAGCCTTTAAATCTCAACATAATCTGTCCACTATCCTTTACAATGCTAAAGATAAAATTACTAGATTTGATAAATTAGGAGTTTATAAGTTAAAATGGTCAGAGTGTGATAGCTTGTATATTGGACACTCACTTTTCAAAACACTACCGATCATATAGACTACAAAAAACAGACTCGAGTTTTGCCAACCATTGCTTAGAACACAACCACAGTTTTCCTAATTTAAGCAACACTGACATATTACATTCTTCAACAAAGGCCAAAAGTTAAATATTCTTGAATCTTTAGAAATATATAAACATAGTAAAAATAAAAATGTAAATTTGCTTAATAACCAGAGAGAACTTGGGTTTTCCCCGTTATTTGTTGTTGCCAAATAATAATTAGTTCCCAAAATTTAGTACCTCCCCTTTGTAATAATGTAATTTCTCAGGCAGTTTTCATTTATTGTTAAATTTTCTCATGTTTCTGTATTGAATACTTAGTCTACCTTTGTAATTCAGTTTGAAAATGACTCTGTGAGTTGAAACTGCAGTGACTGTTTTCTAAATAAATTTAGTGGTATAAAGCATAGTAGTTCCTTTTTAAACATTTCTCGTAGGTATTTTTATTTTACTTTTTATTTATCTTGCATTTACAATGGTCATTTATGATAATTATGAAAAGTATGATATGTTAGTATGTTTTATACCAAGCAATAAAAGTACCCAAGAAGCTTCTGAATTATATTTCAATAAGTAATGTATTTAAAAAGTTATCATTAGGATAACTTTTCATATATGGGGATCGTTTTTATTCATGTTAGGTATCCAGAACGAACGCAACCCTCTCCAGACATATTCGTTCGTTTAAAAAGAAATCTAGTTCAACACGGATCTTTTATTCAGCCGTGTGCCAAAACATTGGTCAAAGAAGACAGGGAGAGAAAAGAAACAAATGTGTTAATTTACGCAGCAGCGACAACTTCATCATCCTATAGAAAAATAAAGATAGAAGTTAACGTAGTAAAATCTAAGGCTGGAAGAAATTTGAAAAAGTATAATACCATTCATATAAATTTAAAATATTACAACATTTACACCCTGAAGATGATGAGCGTCGAAACTTTTGTCAATGGTATTTAGAACAAATTCACACCAACGAATCTTTTGGCAGATTTGTCATCTGGCCCGACGAATGTTATTTTTCAAGTGGGGGAATTTTTAATCATCACAAGAAGGGCCATTAGTCTGCAGAAAATCACCATTTAATTTTGAAAAGGGCACAACAAGAGCGTTTCGGAATTAGTATCTCTTGTTTTATTTTGGGCCGACGCATAGCCTACAGGGTGTATGAAGTGGGACTCACAGCACATAGATACCTAGAAATTCCTGAGAAAATTATTCCAGACTTGCTTGGAAATGTTCCATTGACCCATTTCATTTCCATTTATCGTCAACAAGACTAAGATTAAGGCCAGTTCCGGACAATAACTTTCCACAAAGATGGATAGGTACCAATGGGCCAGTGAGATGGCCCCCACGGTTTTTTGATATTCCCATTTTGAATTTTTTTTTGTGGGATTCTATAAAAAATCAAGTGTATATGACAAGACATAAATCTATACCGGACCTTCGTGAAGCAATTGGTTTGACCTTCCAAACTCTTCATAATAATCCTAGAATTCCTTTTAATGCAATTAGAAGAATAACAAAACTGTGCCAATATTGCATTCGAGAAAACTGCCATCATTTTGAAAACCATCTTTAAAGAAATATATATCCTAAAACAAAATCTTAAATAAAGTGCCCAAAATTTGATATTGAAGAATCTTTGATCCTAAATATAAAGCACAAAACGTTAAAATATAGCTACTTTATAACTATTCCAAATTCATCGAAACTTCGCCTCAAAACTCTAGTATTAATATCACAGAAAATTTACAGTCGTTTGAAAGTTGCAATAAAAAATCGCAATATCACTAATAACGAATACCTTAAGATCGTACGTCAGGAAGAATGATCAAAAATATCCAAGTACTATCGTGAAAAACTAGTACGTTTAAAGGTCTTTCTACATTTTTAACAATTTTTTAAGTATACTATCATTTCTGTTGAATATTATAAAGTAGCTTCAATTATTTTTTTATTATCACTGAGCCCTTCAATTTATGTTTTATTTTATTAGCCGACTTCTAAAAGAAGGAGGTTCTCAATTCGTCGCGTATGTGTTTTTTTATGTATGTACACTGATTTCTCCGGAACGGCTGCAACGATTTAAATGAAATTTTTTGCGTTATGTTCAGGGAGTTGCTGCAGTGGTCTCATATTTTTTTAGATGAAATTGGTGCAGTAAAATCCAAGATGACGCTTACAATATGGCGGCCAAAAAAATTAATTTTATCCGATTTTCTCCAAAATTGGTATGGAGAAATTTTCTGGGTTGTACCCAACGAATCTGAAATTATTTTTAAAAATTTCAAAATGGCTTATCCAATATGGCGGACGAAAAAATCAATTTTGTCCGATTTTCTCCAAAATTGATATGGGGGAGTTTTCCAGGTTGTATATAATGAATTCAAAATATTTTTAGAAAATTCATTATGGCGAATCCAATATAGCGGACAAAAAAATCAATTTTGTTCAATTTTCTCCAATATTGATACGGAGGAGCATATGACGAATCTAAAATTATTTTTAAAAAATTCAATATGACGGATCCAATATGGCCGACGAAATAATCAATTTGGTCTGATTTTGTCCAAAATTGGTATGGAGGAGTTTTCCGAATCTCACATAACGAATCTGAGATTATTTTAAAAAAATTCAATATGGCGGATCCAATATGGTGCACAAAAATTTATTTTGTCAGATTTTCTCCAAAATTAGTATGGGGGAGTTTTCAAAGTCGCACATAACGGATTTAAAATATTTTTAAAAAGTTAAATATGGCGGATCTAATATGGCGGGCAAAAAATCAAATTTGTCCGATTTTCTTCAAAATTGGTACAGGGGAGTTTTCGGGGTCGTACATGACGAATCTAAAAGTATTTTTAAAAAATACAATATGGCGTATCCAATACAGTGGATAAAAAAAGTAATTTTGTCCGATTTTTCTCAAAATTGATATGCGGGAATTTTTGGGATAGCACATTACGAATCTGATATTATTTTAAAAGAAATTAAATATTGCAGATCTAAGATGGCGGATTAAAGATTCTACACTTCTCGATTTTGTCTAAAGTCAATATTGGGGGATTTTTGTTAGTGTTAATTACGAAATTAAAATATTTTTTGAACAACTCAATCTGGCGGAATCAATATGGTGTCCTAAAAATTTTATATTTTTCGACTTTCTCCAAAACTGATATAGAGGGTTCTTGAGGATTTAAATTAGGAATTTAACAGTATTTTCTCTGGATTCAATATGACAAATGCAATATAGCTGCCTAAAAATTTTACATTTTTCGATTTTGTTCAAATGTGGAACTGAATCGTTTTTGAGGATGTAAATCGCTAATATTAAATTATTTTAAGAAAATCTAATATGGCAGATACAATATGACCGTTTAGAAATTTTAAATTTCTGTATTTCATTTAAAATTGATACCTGCGGGTTTGGAGGGTGTAGATTTAGATTAGATGAAGACGTTAAAACCATTTTTTTGAAATTTAATATGGCGGATCAAATATGGTGGGTAGAAAATTTTACCTTAATCGCATTTTTTCAGATTTGGTATTAGGGGGTTGGGGGGTGGTGTATTACGAATATGAAGGTTAATTTTTTACATCTATTAGGTTAATAAGATACAATATAAGGGACTAAAAATTTTACATTTTCGGTTTTATTTAAAATTGATATTGCGGAGTTCTTGGAGCGAATACAAACTCAATATGCAATATAAAATATATCGGGCTAAGAAATTTACGTCTCAAATTTTTTAAATATCGATATTGTTTTTGGGGCTTATATTACCAAAATTTGTTTGACACAATTTCATTGGTATTTGGAGAACTCTAAGAATCAAAGAATTTTTAGTGGTTCATTTCAGGGTGATTTACAATTATGGATAAAAATGGGTACTTTTTTGCCACCTTGGAGTCATTGCAAGGAACACTAATCTCGATTAGCACTTAGTTCAAATAATTTATGAATATCATAATGAATTCAAAACTAAAATTGGAAAAATAAAATTTTTATAAAAAAATTGAACCGACTTCTAAAAGTGCGCTAAAAAGTAAAAAATAACTAGAAATTTTTATATGAAATCGAAATTTTTGAAGTCAGCTCCAAATTATTTCTAAGTGAAATAAATAACAACTAATATATACAAATTATGGTAAGAAAGCAATTACAAATAAAGTATTTTTAATCTGTTTATCCGAATCACATTTTGACACATATTAGTTTGGCACCGAATTCAAAAATTTCGATTTCATATAAAAATATATAGTTATTTTTCGCTTTTTAGCGCACTTTTAAAGGTCGGTTCAATTTTTTTATAAAAATTTTATTTTATTATGGCTAATTGTTTCATAAAGTGTTTGTAAAATCTTCGTTTACGGAATTCATTAAAAATATGATTTATATAATAAATTATGCTAATTAAAAAAATGAGGTGTACGAATTGCACTTTTACTGTATGTAAGTTAGATACCTACATAAAAAATATTTTTTTTTATTTTACCCAAGCATCAAAGTCAATCGTTTTAAAAAATACTAGTATCGCAAATCTAAATTAGCTGCTCATTACGAAATAAATCTTCCGGTAATTTACCGTATAAAGCCCACCCAACTATTATATTTTATAATTACTGAATATCAAATTACGTATGTTAATAAAGTCACGATTTCAAGACAACGCAAGCTTATTATTACCTTATTGAGTTGTATAGCTTTTCCACGAATATGCAGAACCAAGTAAAGCTAATCAGCAATTAAAAATAATTTTTCATTGTGTAATTAACGAAAAATAAAAATGAAAAACAAAAGGTAGAGATCACTGTTTATTATAACTTATTAATTTATTTGCCTTTGAGGCTAAACAAAAAATTTCTCAAGGCTGGAACAAATTGACAATGGCTGAGTAAGTGCAGTAAAAGAATGGATATAAGCTTTCAGCTGCCCAAGTTAAAATTGCTTAGAATCGAAGACAAAATATTTATTAGACCCGCAAAGTTCGATCCTTCGAACATATTCCTGTAGAATTAGCATAACGTCAGAACTAGGGCCCGGTTGTTTGAACACTGAATACCGTAACAATATTTTTATTTATATTCAAAAAAGTGTTAATAATCATTAGATATTTAAAATCTTGGTACACACATACCGATTTTATGCTATCTTTTTCTAATCACATTATTTAAACGAGTATCATATGATAATCGGTACGTCAAATCTGAATACATAAAAATATGAATTTATGGTTGCCTAAATTATTATTATTGTTGTTTCCCTTTTTTTTAACAGTAACTTTGCAATAATTTTGGTTCCAATATTTTTTGATAAACCTTGAAAAAAGTGATTTGTATTCAATACAGTTATCAATTTACATTAGTTTTATGTTAATGTACATCATGGATAAGTTTTTATAGTGTTTTAAACAATTAAATTGTTAATAAAAATTATCTGACCACTTGACGGGAAACAAATTTCATATTCGGATTCAACAGGAAAAATACATTGAAACACTTACTTGATCTTGGGGACCTAAAAGGACCACGAAAACCCCCGGACTACCACACTATTTCGAATTGGTTCATACCAGGCGCGGATCCAAGCGAGGGCGGTGGGGGCGATCGTCTCCCCCAAGAGCTTTGAGTTCAGGAAAATAGATCCGATTTTGTCCCTTATACTATAGTTTATTCAAGAACTAGAGAGAGTAATAAATTATTTTTTACCCTTTTTTCTTCGCAAACTACCTGTGTTCTTTAGTTCGGTGTCGTTGGCAAAATCTCTTAGACACATATATTTTTCATAGAAATGGGTTAGAAATTTTATAATCAAAAATACCGGTCTATAATAATGTACTATTTGGGTTGGATAACAATAGAATTTTGGTGTGAAGTGTTAAAAAGGATTTTAATCCTTGTCATAGGCGTCGAAAGGAGGTTTATTTTATGGCATAGAATATTATTTCGGTAATAAACTTAAAATAACAAGATTTTATAAGATTATTTTATTTCTTATAATTTCTTAGTAATTTATATACATTACAAAATGTAGATAATTTTGACATATTTAACACAAATCACAACTGTATTTATAATATTTTTAATTTTGTCAAAGAAACCGTGGTAGGCATATTTAGACTAAAACGTAGCCTTAGCCTTTTTCTCTCAAAAAATTCTAAGTTATAAGTTAAACTCGAACAAAATACGTATTGTCAAAAATATAAACAGTTAAACATATAATAAAATAAATTTGTCCATATAATATTAAAATATTTTTGGGACTATCGGTCGTTTCATTATAATTTAAAAACATTTTTAGGACATTTGACGTTTCAGTTTATTTATTTCTTAAGCCATCTGCAGAATTTCAATTGAACACTAAAAAGGGATTCGAATGTAATTAGTTTTTTTTTATGTTACAGTTAAAATTAGACCTACTTATTTTTATTTCTAATGTACTGATATCTTAATTTAATTTCCTTTATTATATGAAAATCCGATAGCCCAAAAAAAAATAAATATAAACATACGCTGAAGAAAAAGACACAAATACAAAAATAAAATAATAAAAAACTTATGGCTAATTGAAATTAAATATATATAAAATTAAAAAGTAAACTAAAATAAAACTATATAAAAAAAATAAAAATATATATAACAACATTTAACAATAAAATACAACAAACACTAAAATTTAAATAATAAATTGTGTTTACACTGGTAAACATTACGTATCTAATTCCTAATCAAAGTCAGTGCAGCTATCTTCGCTCAAATTTATTATAATTGGTTTCTCTATTTTACCGATCATGAATTCCAATTTTCCGCAGTAACTTTATTCAAAAAAATCTTTCAGAAGTTCAGTCAAATTACTAATTTTGTAAGTTGTGTTATTTCTAGCAACTCTACGTTTTACGTGAGAGAGATATTTCCTTCTCCAATGGACCGTTTCCGGACGATCTATAAGAACAGATCTTCTATCTGGTTTTTCCCATCAAAAATTAAGTTCTCTGAGTATATACCAGAGTTCAGTTCTTTTAATTTCAGGTAGATCGCGATCTTCATTGATTTTAGTTAGAATTTTGTCGACGGTTGGGATCTGCTTTTGATAATAAAATGTATGTACAAATCCTTTTATTGCAGTTTTCATCTCTTCTTCCCACGAGGTCTTTCATCTGCCTCTGATTGAATGTGGCTTGGGAGTACTAACAATTCCACTGGTTTTTTTCTCCTTCAATATTCGGTACATAGTAGATTTTCCAACTCCTATCATGTTGGAACACATTCCAACAGTTTTTAACATTATTATCTAGATATTTATATCTTAAGGCATCATAAACATTCATCGTAATGAGTTTTTCGTTGAAGAAACAACGTCCTGGTTTAACGATTTTGGAATAAAGAGAGAGGTGGAAGCCACATCTCTTGGGTATCTTACTAATCTCAAATAATATATAAAAACAAGAGGCAGCAAGATAATTCACCAAGGATACACTGTAATATGTACTTTGTTTACTGACAGAAATGAAATTGAACTATCAGAAACTTTAAGGTTGCAGTAAATTTTAAAAAGCATATAAGATTTAAACATAATTAAATATAATTAGATTTATGGCAGTTCTCAGTTACCTGCGACACTGGAGCAGGTACGTTGGAGGTTTCGGTAACAGTTTTATTACTCTCTATAGTTCTTGAATAGAATATGAGAATGTGTATGCTTGCGGTCGCCCCCACCCCCCTTCCAAGAGTTTTGAGTTCAGGAAAATAGAACCAATTCTGCCTATTATATTAGGAGTGTATATGCCGCTGGCACTCCCTTTCCCCCGTTGACAACTTGTTTTTCTTATGATAGCCCCCCTCCCCCAAGAGCTTTGAGGAGGAAAATAGATCCCATTCTGCTTCTAATAATAGGAATGTGTATGCTACTAGCACCCCCCTGTCGGAAACTTGTTTTTTTTTGTGATCTCTCTCCCCTCACCAAGAGCTTCAGATTCAGAAAAATAGACCCGATCCTTCCTTTTACACTAAAAATGGGAATGTTGCTGGTATCTTCCCCCCCCCCCCCGTCAACAACTTGTTTTCGCTTGCCATACTGTATTTTTGTGATATCACCGCTCCCCCCAAAAAAAAAGAGAGAGGCTGGATCGGTCCCTGGTTCATACACATGCAAAAGTGTATTAATCTTTGTGAAGAATATTTTGAAAAACAATAAAACAATTTTCAGTGACAACTATTTCTTATATCAACTATTCTCCTAAACTACACATTTTTAAAAGAATAGTTTCCACATTTATTTTTATTTAAAGAAATGTCCATCACCCTATTTCATATTATCTTTATACACTCCACTTCATAGACAATAATGTAATTTTATTATCTCACTCCGTTTGTTAAAAAGCCTCGTTCCAAATCTAAAGCTACTAAATTTCAATACCCTAAAAAATTTGTTTAATTCAATTAATTCACTTTTAAACTACAAAAATCTGAAAACGATCTTAATAATTGGTTTCTTAATATTGCTTTTTTGATGAGCTGCTTAATATACATAAATAAACACACACACAAAATGGTGAGAATTGTAGGTAGAATTTCAGGTTCAAGATTAAAGAATGTTATCCATTACGACAGTCGTAAAAATCTCAAATGTTCAGATGCTCCATTCATAAAAATAGATCTATCTTTAGTTCGAAGTTATATAGAAGCCGTGTAACAGGCATTTACGTATCAATAAACATATCTGTCTAAATAAACAACTGTCAAATTTGTTTCTGCTTTTTTATGGTTTATTGGTGACTTGAATAAACTGAAGAATAAACAGAACTGGGTAAGGGCGCCATGACAAAGTAATAAAAGGGATATTGTACCCTAATTGTAAATAGGACATCTAGACACTAAAGAAATAGATTTATGAGGGAAATAACGGGTGCAATGTAACACTCACGTAATAACATTAGGCGTTAAGGAAAACAAAAGCTATTTTAAAATACGACTTAGTAAGATAAACTCTTATATTAAAACACATCGATATTTCATTTCACGCTGCCAACTTACTTTAATCAAAAATTAATTATCCGGTGTTATTTTTTTAGAATCAGTAAAGTATAATTACGTTTTTTATGACACTTCATAGAGAAAGGGAGGGATGAAATTTTTGTGGCCACAGTGGCACAAAAATTGTCTTGTATATAATTTTTAACAAATTCATATGGAAACCTTTCTTATACTTAAAGGGAGTGTTTTTGCTACTATTAAATGATATTGAAAATTAAGATTTTATGAATATAATGCTGCTTTACAAACCTACAGATCTATTTACTACAAATATTTTAAGGTAGTACCATTGCCTGTCAAAATTTTCTATAGTCCCTTGTGAAAATTATACGTAACTAAACAACATTTAAAAAACGATGGAATAAACTATAATAAATTTGTTTCCCAAAAATCGAATAAAAAATACCAAATAATACAAAATCCTCGGTAAAGTGTACGTCTTGTCTTGAGATAATTTCGTAAAAACAAAAACCCGCAGAAATTTTATAAGAAATGGCTTTTGGTCAAACTCTTTAAAACCACTAGTTCTTGGTTAGTAGATCAAAAGTGTCAATGATCGCGAAGTTTAAAAAAACTTATGCTTCAAAGACATAAATCACTGAAGTTGAACTATGTGACAAATAATAAAGTATGCTCTTATTTGTATTAAGTTAAATGAATAAACCAATTAGAAGTGGCTATGGAAACTATCACAACAATATTTTAAAACTACTACTTAACATGGACATCATTTTTTTTTGTATTCATATAATTGTTCTCTTGGTCTCCATATAAATGATTTTTAAAAATCTGACCAAATATTGTTATTATGGAGAACGTATAACCTTTGCGTGTTTCTAATGATAAAAATGTAATTTCAGTTAAATAGCGGATATCGAACAACAAATTCCTTGCTGATTTCTGTCAAAACTTTAATATTCCACTCTAATAATATAACTTTTTAACCGACTTCTTACAGAAGGAGGTTCTCAATTCTTCGAGTATGTATATTTTTTTAATGTATGTACACCGATTACTCCGGAACGGCGGCACCGATTTGAACGAAATTTTTTACATTATGTTCAGGAAGTTGCTGCGGTGGTCCCATATTTTTTTGGACGAAATTGGTTCAGTAAAATCCAAGATGGCTCTGACAATATGACGGCCAAAAAAATTAATTTTGATTGATTTTCTCCAAAATTGGAATGGGGGAATTTTTGGGGTCGTACACAACGAATCTGAAATTATTTTTAAAAAATTCAATATGGCGAATCCAACATGGCGGACAAAAAAATTTAATTTTGTCTGATTTTCTCCAAAATTGGTGTGGGGTTTTCGGGGTCACACATAACGAATCTAAAATTATTTTTAAAAAATTCAATATGGTGGATCCAATATAGCGGAAGAAAAAAATCTATTTTGTCCGATTTTCTTCAAAATTGGTACGAGGGAGTTTTCGGGCTCGCACATAACGAATCTAAAATTATTTTTAAAAAATTCAATATGGCGCTTGCAAGATGGCGGTTAAAGATTCTACATGTCCCGATTTTGTCTAAAATCGGTATTGGGATATTTCTGTTAGTGTTAGTTATGAATTTAAAATATTTTTTTAAAATCTCAATCTGCCAGATTCAATACGACGTCGTAAAAATGTTTTCGATTTTCTCTCAAACTGATATAGGGGGTTCTTGAGGGTGTAAATTATGAATTTACAAGTATTTTTTCAGGATTCAATATGGCAAATCCAAGATAGCGGACTAAAAATTTTATATTTTTCGATTTTGTTCAAAGATGAGACTGAATCGTTTTTGAGGATGTAAATAGCGAATATAAGTCTTCGCATTCGCATTTTTCAGATTTGGTATTAGAGGGTTTTCGGAGTCGTGTATTACGAATATGAAGTCAATTTTTTACAACTATTAGGTTGATAAGATACAATATGAGGGACAGAAAATTTTACATATTCCGATTTTGTCAAAAATTGATATTATGGGGTTCTTGATGCGTATACAAGCACAATAAAATATATCGAGCTAAGAAATTTACATCTCAAGTTCTTTAAGCATCGATGTTGGAAGGTTTTGGAGCCTATATTACTAATCTAAAATTAATTTGAAATTTAAGATAGTGGATTTACTATGACAGACTAAATATTTGTTTGACTCAATTTTACTGGTAATTGGAAAACTCTAAGATCTAAAGAATTTTTAGTGGTTCATTTTAGGGTGATTTACAACTTTGGATAAAATGGATACTTTTTTGCTACCTTAGAGTTATTGCAAGGTAGACTAATCTCGATTAGTAGTTAGTTCAAATAATTTATGGATATTATAATGATTTCTAAAACTCAAAATTGAAAAATAAATTTTTATGAAAAGATTGAACCAACTTCTAAAAGTGCACTAAAAAGTGAAAAATAACTATAAATTTTTATATAAAATCGAACTTTTTCAAGTCGGCGCCAAATTATCTGTAAATGAAATAAATAACTACTAATATATACAAATTATGGTAAAAAAGCAATTACAAATAAAGTGTTTTTTATCTGTTTATGCAAATCACATTTTGTCAGGTATATTAAGTTCAATTTCATATAAAAATTTATAGTTATTTTTCACTTTTTAGCGCACTTTTAGAAGTCGGTTCAATTTTTTCATAAAAGTTTATTAATAGTTTTTATCAGAGTATTATTTAGATTTTCGGCTCTGGACCAAAAACTTTCACTAACTTACCACGTATCTCACTAGTCCTCCATTTTACTTGGTATATACAGGGTTATTCACTCTATACGGCACGGAATATTGCGACCAAAATACGTGAGTTTCAAAATGTTTTACTTTTGGGATATATGGAAGTATAATATAGTTACTTTTTAAAAGTATTTTTGTATTATACAGGGTGTCCCAAAAGCTCTGAAAATATCAAAGTTGTGTTCTTTTAAATGAAGTCCCCTGTATATTATTGTATTTTTGGATTTTCCGATCAAAATAGGTGCCTATTTTAATAAGGTTTATAGTACCTAAACCTTAACGGTTTTTAAATAATTTGAATTTTGACAAATTCTAACCTAATTTGCATGTTTCATGATGATTGAAATACAGTATTCCTATCATCATCTATCCAATTAGCTACCAACTTGTTAAAATTAAATTGTAAAATGGCGTGTTTGCATCACCACGGGCCGCAGTAAGTTCTCTATTTACAGAATTTCCTTGTCAGACTGTCTACAAGTCTTTAAATTGAATGAAATATTTGTTCAAATTCTAATAGATCAATTTTTACTGAAATGCGTATTTTCGCTCTAGAAAATAGGGCCTAATAAAAAGTAGGATTAAAGCCTAATGTAAATGATAGCTGACGTATATGACAATTGACAGCTTATATAAATGAGAAAGCCAACGCCCAAATGGGGCCCTTGGGTGGGATTTCAGGGAAAAATTTGGCCTTTAGACGGAGCTTGAATGGGATCCGTTAGTGGAGACCTAGAAAACGCCGCCCTCGGTAGGAAATTGAACTGAGTCCTATGGGGCCCGCGGGTAGAGCTCTAAAAAATAGGGCCCTTGAATGGAACTTTATAGGAGCCCTATAGGGTACTCAGATGAAGCATTAGAAAAGGGGAGACTTCGGAAGGAGCTCTAAAAAATGGGGCCCTAGGACGGAACTTTAACAAAGCCCTATGGGGTACCCGGGTGAAGTACTGGAAAATGGGAACCCGGACGGGGCTCTGAAAAATGAGGATCCCGGACGGAACTTTAGCGGAGCCCTATGGGGTACTCGGATGGAGCACTAGAAAATGGGACTCCCGGAAGGGGCTCTAAAAATGGGGCTCCATAAAAAAAAAGTGGGGCGAAGTCCCAAAATGGGTCCCTCGGTGTGTGGCCTATGGGGACGCAGCCCGGTCTATACCGCCGGAATGACTACTCACATAGTTGTTCTAATATTTAAAACGACATCTTCTAATAACACTGGAAGTTGGTGTAAAAGAAAATTGCAAAACATCAAACCATTTAAAGAACTTTCAAAAAAACAGTGTCCAATTAAGTGTGGACCCAGAATTCCTTCCCACACTTTAACCGACAACCTATTCTCATTTCTAATAACTCTATATTCATGCGGATTTGAATCAGAATAGTTAAAGAAGTTGTATCTATTCACGAAACCATTGTTAGGAAAAGTACATTCATCGCTAAACAATACAGTGTCAAAAAATGTTCATTTTCTGCCACTTTATCTGAGCTCAGAAGCAGAATTCAGTTCGGTTGTCAAAATCATTTCCGTGAAGCTCTCAACAGAGCTGGATTTTATAAGGATGGAATATGTATTTGTTAAAAATCCTTGAAACACTTGCTTGGCTAATGCTAGTACTTTCGGATATATAATTCTGATTAATATTGGGATTTTCGATCACTGAACCAAGTACAGTAAAAACATTTTCTGCATCCTGACAGGTTTTCTTATAACAGGGTTTTTATAACTGACACTTCCACTTTCCTGAAACTGGTTTATTAGTCTCGCAAAAACGCCTGGTTTTGGATAGTTTCTTTCAGGAAACCTTTGAGCATAGACTCGAGAAGCCAACAAACAATTTTGATGACTTTCTGCAAGGATAAAAATCATATCAATACGCTCTTCCTCTGGATAAATATTCATTTTGATAAAGCAATGACACAACAATATTCAAATAATTCAATTTAATGTATGAAGTTTACTGCTATTAGAGCAATAGTCTTTGTAGACTAAACTGACAGATTAAATGAATTATCTGACGTTTCTAAATGCCATAAGCACCTAGATACATTAGAACGTCTATTCAAAAAACACAAAATGGTGCAGAAAACGATTATTTGGCGTATTCTGTGAAAACGCGAGAACTTAGCTATAGAACATCCTTACACCATTGGATAGACATTTAAAAGATATATTTTCTGGTAAGTTCAAAAGTTTAGCGTTCAATTTAAATTAATCAAGTTATAGCCACTTAAAGTTCTTATTTGATTAGTTTTAATTTTTGAACACCCTGTATAATATAGCAAGTTTATTATAATTGGGGCAGAAGGATTTTTAAAATATCTTTGTTAGTGTGTTTTCTTTCGAGATATGCAAACGCTATCTGATATATTTTGATTTTTTTAAAAAAACTGAATAATTTCTTACTTAATTGTGTAATATATCTGCCCTTCACTGTATAATAAACAAGGACAAAAAATTTCTAGAAACAGTACAGCCTTTGCCGATCATAGATTTTGCTTTTTCATTTACAGATACTATCTATATTCAAAACACTTTCTCACACTGCATTATATTACTCAATAATTGTGGGTTGCACCTTAGCTATACCATTTATCTATAATCTCTATCGTTCAATAAATCCAGTTAAGGATTTTCCTGTACCTTGTCATAATTAATTATTCAACCGATAAAAATAAACAAAAATGTTACTAATAGTCTGGTAAATGACGACCATAAGCTTTTTTTCTTTAAACCACGGCATCAGCGGCCTCATTAACTTAAGCCAAATAAATCTTGGTAGATTTGATTGATCGCCTACTGTTGGGCTGATAATCGAAATATATTTGTCGGGTATTTCGTGGGGAAATTGTACCATAAAGATGTCGATTTAAATCTCTTCTTGTGTTTTTTATATAGCAACACTGATGTTTGAGAAAGCACTATTCCATCAAGACTAATTAGTCCGGTTTTATTTATTAAGAATTTTTATTAAATAAATCTTTCACTTGTTAAATATTTAAACTTTTGAAGCTGATATATCGTAAAATGATGAATTTCCTTAAATTTATAATATTTAGAATATTATTTATATAATATTTGGTATTCACCTAAAAATTTACTCTATATTAAAAATGTTTTAACCAGCTTAAAAACACGAAAATATGATTCCTGTATGTATTTTTTAAGTTAGTTTACACAAAACCTTCATGAGGAAGTGGAGCACATATAGCAACACTGACTTTTGAGAAAGTACTATCCCATCAAGGCTAGTTAATCCAGTTTTATTTATTAAGCATTTTTACTAAATAAATCTTTCACTTGTTAAATATCTAAACTTTTTAAGCTGTTATATTCTAAAATGATAAATTTTCTTAAATTATAAATTTAGAATGTTATTTATATCACATTCAGTATTCACCTAAAATTTTCTCTATATTAAAAATGTTTTTAACCAGCTTAAAAAAATGAAAATATGAGTCCTGTATGTATTTTTTAAGTTCGTTTACACAAAACCTTCATGAGGGAGTGGAGTATATAAAGTAACACTGATGTTTGAGAAAGCACTATCTCATCAAAACTAGTTAGTCCGGTGTTATTTATTTATCATTTTTAGTAAATAAATCTTTCACTTGTTAAATATTTAAACTTTTTAAGCTGTTATATTTTAAAATGATGAATTTTCTTAAATTTATAACTTTTAGAATGTTATTTAAATCACATTCAGTATTCACCTAAAATTTGCTCTATATTAAAAATGTTTTTAACCAGCTTAAAAAAAACGAAAATATGAGTCCTGTATGTATTTTTTAAGTTCGTTTACACAAAACCTTCATGAGGGAGTGGAGTATATATAGCAACACCAATGTTTGAGGAAGCACTATCTCATCAAAACTAGTTAGTTCGATGTTATTTATTAAGCATTTTTAGTAAATAAATCTTTCACTTGTTAAATATTTAAACTTTTTAAGCTGTTATATTCTAAAATGATGAATTTTCTTAAATTTATAACTTTTAGAATGTTATTTATATAACATTCAGTATTCACCTGAAATTTGCTCTATATTAAAAATGTTTTTAATCAGCTTTAAAAAAAACGAAAATATGGGTCCTGTATGTATTTTTTAAGTTCGTTTACACAAAACCTTCATGAGGGAGTGGAGTATATATAGCAACACTGATGTTTGGGAAAGCACTATCCCATCAAGGCTAGTTAGTCCGGTTTTATTTATTAAGCTATTTTCTGCTGTGACACTTGCATGTGTGGGTACTTTCTGCAAAATTATGCGTGGATTTGTTATCTGTAGCCGGTCATCTCTCGTCCTAGTTAAGTCACCTATAAAAAATATGCATTAATGCCTCGTTCACGGATAAAGTCCATTTCAAGCGCGGTCTTAGTCATCCCGTTTGAATAAGAGCTGGTTGAGGTTCCCGCACAGCACCTTCGGCGGTTGGAGCTCTTGGTTCTTGTTGTTGTTGCTGCTGTTGGTCTTCAGCGATGTCCTCTCTCATATCATTGTTTGGTTGTTCTTGAACCTCGGGGTCTGGCTGTAGCGCAGGTTCTGCGATTTGGTCATTGTTATCGTCTGTGCTTCTTATCTCTCATTCAATTTCCGCTTTGATGATGTTAAGTCGCGCTTCTGAGATTAATTTATTTCGGAGACTAACTCTGTATTCGTCAGCTATTCTCTGTTGTGACACCTGTACGTTTGGATATTCCCTACAAAATTCGGCATGTAGCTGTTGTCTATAGCTGATCGTTTCCCGCCCTACTTGAGGGTGGAGCTTTCGTTGTTGTTTGGCTCTTATGTTGTTGTTGGACTGTAGCTTCTTGTGCGAGAGGAGTCCGCCTCCTCAACACCCTGCCACTTAAAGGTTGCGATGTCAAAATGTTGCTCCCTCCAGAATCCGTAGAGCAGACCGCTTCGCGGTGTGGGAATCTGGATCATTAGTCCTACCCACCTGGGGTACATTATGTTTTACAGTCAACATTTTATTATTTAAAATTTGACAGTTCTCCCATTTAATCGCCTCCTACGATTGGTTGAGGGAAGCCCTGGATTTATTAGTTATTGGGTCCAGTCAGAAAGCTGAAAGAAAGTGATTCTTAAGGAATTATGTAGGAATTGTGTGTAGGTGTGTCAGGGCAGAGACAGTTTTAGAAGTTAGAGAAAGGATATGGTTAAAAATCACCGGACAACTGGCGATGCTGGCTGTACTGTGTACGCATTACAGTAGTGACAAGTATACTGTTGGTTGAGCATACTGCCGGCCAGACCCTATCAAATGTTCTAATATTACATTATTGGAAACTTTCTTGTTTATTATAAAGTCAACTTCTTCGACATCATTACGAAAGAAAAATTCAAGTTCCTAGAATAGATTTTTAATATTTCGAGCCAAGAAAATAGTTGTATGTTTTTCTTATTAGCCATTATACACAATTGGCTATATAATGCCTAAGTTTACAACCAAATAACTACGTTTAGTAATAATGGCCCATTTGCTATACCATTAACATATTTTTCAAGGGAGCTTTATTACAAGGACGACAAGAACTCAAAAAACTAAAAATATGTCTGGTTAACTCTTTAAAGTTTTTTTTTGTGCAAGTATATTAGGTTTGCACATTTTAAAGACTAATTAAAATTAAACATATGCGAAAAATTCACACCATAGAATTGAACTTTGAAATTAACAACTATATTAACTTAATAAATAATTCGATCGATAATAAACGTTTCGGCAACAGCGCTATTTGGGACTGCTTGTTGAAATGGTGGAATATGTTAAGCTTTTTGGGATTTATAAAATAGAAAAAAAATAGTCTCCGTTTTATTTCCATTTCATTGAAAATTTATACAAAAAAAAACTATTAAACTGCTGCTGTACGGGATATGGATGCGGTTTAATTGGAGTTTTGATACTCCTATTTCAGAGGAGTGTAAATGAGAGATATCAAGAAAGTAAAACAATGTTTCAGGTGTGAAAATTTTAGTGTGGTATCAGCTAATTTGAAAGGAATGACCATTTCTGACATAATTTAAATTTTTCCGATGTCTTCCAGATTTTGAGATATCAAGTTAAAGATATCAAAAGTTACATTTTTTTTAAAAACTCATCATGAACTTAGAAAATGTTTTTAAAATTTTTCTATACACTACTTCGTAAAATGCCCGACTTTCTCTTCAAAATCCAATATGAAAAATCCCGATTTGAATTCATTTTCCAAGCTACAATAATGAAGTACATATCCTTCAAATTGAATTTACCATTGTAAAATTGTAATCATTGGTACCAAAAACCGACCGTGTAACCATTTTCAAGCGGTTTCGATTAATTCTGGATTAATTTATAGGGTAATTAAGTTTTTGAAGTATGAGATTATCATAATGGAGAGTTATTTAATGTATTTGTTGTAGCTTCGTGGGATAGTGAGAGTAGATTACTACAAAAAAACAGTCCGTAAATAACTCGCTCTTCCTCACCACCAGTTTCAGACTAATTTCTCCACCATCATACTCAGACTCTACTGATGTATAAGTTATTAACAGGTTGTACACCGAAGAAATCAAGAAATAGACGGATTTTGTATTTCAGTGTATATTTTTAAAATTATTACTATCGGCCAAGCAATTTCGGTCTAACTTAGATCATCCTACGTCGATTCCGAGGATGGAAACTCTTCCGATTATATCAAATCTGTTGACAGAGAATAACATCTCTAGTGACGACCAACTTAATATAATGACCCTTCTTATGTTCTGTTTATCTCAGAACTTTTTTGCTTTCAATAACAAATACTACGAAGAACCCTCGGATTTGGCAATGGGGAATCCACTATCGCTTCTTTTAGCAGACATCTTCCTGGACAATTTGGAAAATGCATTAATTCCGAGATTGATTTCTGAGAGCAAGATAATTAACTGGCTTCGTTATGTGGATGACTGTTTTACAATTGTTCTGGGCAATGAACAGCGTGCTATTGATGTTCTAAATAGTCTTAATTCTCTACATCCTACTCTAAAATTTACCTTAGAAATAGAAACCGAAAACAAACTTAATTTCTTAGATTTAACTATCAAAAAAACCAATAATTCTCTCAGTTTCAAAATCTTTCGAAAACCCACTCAAACAGACCACATAATTCCTTCTAATTCTAACCATCCTTTACAACATAAAATGGCCTCAATAAACTGCTATGTTAATAGATTGCTCAACATTCCCATGTCAGCGGAGGATTACAAAAACGAGGACAATATTCTGAAGCAAATTGCCGTAAACAATGGGTATGAGCATACAGTCATCGACAAATATATAGAGAAAATTAAAAACAAGAAAGAATCCCAAGAGGCTTACAGCTCGACTCCTTACAATGAAAGTCAGCAAGGGAAATTTTTCTGACTCTCGTACTCTCCAATAAAATAACACGGACTCTAACAAACCACACTCAAAACGTGAAGATTTCATTTAAGAGAGTAAATCAACTCAGTTCCCATCTAGTCAATAACAAACAATTGATATCTGATATTCAAAAAAGTGGGGTCTATCAACTTTCTTACCCAGACAGCCCTTCAACATATATAGGAAAAACTATTAGACCATTAGCAGTCCGAATTAGATAACATATTAAGAAACCTCAGGCCTCTGTATTTGGTCACCATATTAGTTTTACCAAACACAGTTTCTCTCCAACTCATAATAGTAAAATCTTATATCACTCCAGGGGTAATAACTCTAAAACCTTGGATTACAGAGAGAATCTTGAAATATACAGGGAGATAAAAAGAAACCCCGACCATTGCCTCAATGTAGGAATGAACAACGTAAATGACCGCAACCCCATTTTCAAACTTTTTCCTTAAGTCATTAAACAATTTAAATGTCTGGGAGCTGTGATTGCGTGGGGTGCAATCTTATAATAATTTTGATCATCTTTTTTAGTTTCAGACACTTCATTCTAAAGATATTAATATTTAACACATTTCAACAAATTTCAACTACGCCTATGTTCGCGTATTTTATTGCTTTTTTACAAAAATGGAAATTATTTCACGCCACTGAACTGAAGTGTTCGAAATAAATCACAGAATGGCCGATAACAGTAACGCTGTAGATTAATAAACTTGTACTGCCCTTTCTTTCTGCCCTATTTTTCTCTTTTTTTTTCTCTTTTTGCTCATTGTCAGTGAATTATTGATTTGAAATACAATTAATAAGAAATTAAAAGTAAAACTCATACAGAAAATCTCTACTTATTCTTACACATACTTGTATATATTTTTAATTTTTGACAATTTTTATTGCTATATTATGCTATGACTGTGTGTGGCATAACCTCACTCTTTTGAGTTGTTATTGTAAAGGTTTTATTGTTTTAATAATTTTAATTTATGCAGTGTTTTGAATGTTTTAGTATTAATTTTAATTTGGGACAAATTTAAAAAAAAAAATTAATTGTACTTGACTTGTTCTGTGTGGAGGCTACGCTGGCGTTGTTGAAGACTATTCTCAGACTGGCAAGGTTAAGGTGTGGCCTTTGACGAGTGAGTGTGATTGATGAGTACTGAGTAAGCTTATTTGCTGACCATATTCTCTTGTTTCTAGGGTCTGAGCCCTGAGGGTGGTCTAAGTTAGACCGAAAGCGCTTGGCCGATAGTAATAACTTAAAAAATATACACTGAAATACCAAATCCGTCTATTTCCTACTGATGTAAACAAGTAAGCATATTAATGAAGTAGAATGCGAAACATAAATATGTTTTAGTAGTACCAATTCTTAAATCTTTCTTAAAATCACCCTGTATTCTTCTGAATAATCTGCAGCCATCGCAACAAATTATAAACTCAATTTTCTCTATCATATTTATTAGTTTTGTGCACACAACGACTGTATCAGAGGGTAGAGGTAATAGGAAAAACATATTCTAATGAACTTCAATACTTATTCCAATAAAGTAAACTAGGCTTAACAGACTAACTTCAAAAATCATTAGTTAATTAAATGAAATAGAAATAATATTTGTAAAAACCATCTTGTACGCCTATCTATTTTTTAAAATTAAGTAAATAAATAACTAATTCTTTAATGAACTTTTATTGTCGGTAGAGTCAAGAAGCAGGAAAAAGAAAACAAGACAAATATAAAATGTTCCAGTGATCTAACTGCTGATATGGCGCGGTATGTGTGTTTTTATAGAGCTCAGTTTAAAATTAAGAGACATGTTGTAACAATAAAAATTCTTTTAATTAGTTGAAGGTAATACATTTTCGTTCAGTGCTGATGAGAATGGAATTAAGTTAAAATTTGAAGTTGTTTATTTAATTAGTTGAATGTTTATTAAATAGGAATATTTTCCTTATAAGTGTACGATTTTTTATTATTTAAATAATTTTTGAGATTATGGAAAACATTCTATCTGAAACTCTTATATTATTCGTTGCTTCGGTTATAAATATTTGAAACTATGGTTAGCATTCTCAGCAGTCAAAACTCATGTTAAATATCCATTTAATTGAGTCATACTAAGTCATTTCAGCTAAATAAATATAAAAAGCTTATCATGTCGTGGAAGCAAAAAGGTTGTGGTTTTAGTACTAATAATTTAAATTCTCTATTTTAGTTTTGTCAATTTAAAAAAACTTAAGAGAATTTGTCGAATTTGCCACTGGATCGAAAACTTCAATAAAATATAAAGAATTGTTCCATAAATTAAAAATAAGCCTGATCTCAGACAAGCGAAAAAATTCATAAATCCATTGCGGAAAACACGCAAAAATATTTTTCGATATCTTCACAAGATACTTTGAGATACCATCTCAAAAAGAAATTACAAAGTTGAAGACAAAATTGGCCGTTTATGTCACTGTATAATTAAAATAGCAAAACACCTGTTGTGTGAATATATGGCACTATTTTGAAAAAGACTTTAATATACCTACATGCTTAAAAAAATAAAGCACTTATCTTCTCAAAAAAATAATAGTGCATTAAAAGTCTTTGTATCCCTGAATTATATTAACGTAAAAGAGATCTTACAGGCCAAACTAATCACGACTCTTACGTTTATTTTAAGAACTGAAATAAAAAAAAATAAAGAAGTTTAAAAAATTGAGATTATAGATTCAAGAAACTATCTAAGTGTGAAGCTATCAACTCTAAGAAAATTAAATATATGTCTTGTTTAATTTCTAGATATTATTCAAATAAGGACACAAAAGAGTACAGATCTCTTGCTCTCGCATATCTTAACTAATACAATATCTGTGTAATGCATTTAGAAACTCATGCTTAAGATACATCTTTCGTTTAAGACCACTGGAACCAATAATCCCTAAATTGAAAGATTTGAAGTGAGTCAATATGTATAATCTCTACGTACCTTATACAACGTGCTTCTTTAAAACTAAATATTTTTTAAAATCAAAAATTAACGTATCAAATTTTGATATTCGTCGTAAAAGAATTGTCACTATCCTAATTTGAATAATATCTAGAAATTAAGCTCAGTGCATGTTTTTTCCCAACACAAAGACACTATCTATCATATTGTTTATTTTCTTTTTTTTATTTTCTTTAGGCTATTATATTTATGTTTATTCTTTTTGTCTTTTATATTCTGTAATGGTCAGTAAATCGCTGTCATTATTGATATTAAGCTATTTGGCATCTAACGGACTCTATTACTTTGACCTCACAGCCAAGAACGCAAGAAGAGCAGTGATCACTAAATATACAAACACATAAACTGAAGTTAAATAAACAGCGATGTGCAGAAAAAATCGAATGTTTCGTAGAGCAACTTTTCCTTGACCGAAAAAAGTAAATTTAGAGATCAGGGAGTTGCAATTTCTAAACAATCTTTAATGCTTTCTGTTATTTTTAAACTATTTTATTTAGTTTCACTGATGCCTGGCTGTCGACTGACAATCAAATATTATAATTGAATTTAGACTAAAATTTGGAATATATATATATATATATATATAATATATATATATATATATATATATATATATATATATATATATATATATATATATAAAAACATATATATGTAGGGGGGAAATAGTCGCGGGTCCACTAGTTAAGAAAAAACATTCAAAACTAGAGGTATTGGGGATGCAGTTTGTTAATAAATTTTTAGGCCTTAATAAGGAAAAACCCATTTTTGATTCTGCCAAGCTTTCGAAAATTTATCTTTCTCTTCTTGAGAACGTCTCTACAAAATAAATTATGTAGTTAAAATTTAACCTAACCTATAATTATTAAGAACTCACCATTGTGGGTTGAATATAAAGCAAGCAAATATATAAAAAAAAATAGAGAAAGAATCCTCCATTAAAACTTTTTAATTATATTTATAGCTACGGTACAATAGGACTGTTTATATTAAGCACAAAGAATTCCATTATTTTTCTTAAAAATCCACTAACAATAACATCACATCTATTTCGCCATTTTGTCGTGACAGATGTCAAGTGTCAACTAAATAGTGATGTATGTTACCAGAGTAGTAAAATTAAAGAAAATCAGTACAGTGGTGTAGCCAGGTGCCACGTTCTGCAAGATTACTTGTGAAATATTTTACATGATATAAGGGCAAAAATGAAAAATGCTCATTCATCTGGGGCTGGGTTGTCCAGGAGACTGAAATACTTTTCTTTTTCCACCTTCAGGATACAATTGTAAATGTCACTCAGATTGTCAATGTCGCTTTTTTTAATCATAGAGTTGTCATCTTGATAATATTAACTATTTCGTGGAAGAGCCTTTCATGATATGAAGGAATTCTTTCAAGAATCTCAGTGCTATTCTGGCTCATATAATCGTCAAGATCAAAGACATGTTCAGCCAGAGCACAAAAGTTTGATCCTCTATTGACATCACTTTTGATGTGATTTTTTTTTATTTTCTTTATGCTATTATATTTATGTTTATTCTTTTTGTCTTTTATATTCTGTAATGATCAGTAACAGACTCTATTATCGTGACCTCACAGCCGAGAACGCAAGAAGAACAGTTGATCACTAAATATACAAACACATAAATTGAAGTTAAATAAACAGCGATGTGCAGAAAAAATCAAATGTTTCGTAAAACAACTTGGCCTTAGCCGAAAAAAGTAAATTTAGTTTTTCAAAATCAAGGAGTTGCAATTTCTAAACAATCTTTAATACTTTCTGTTATTTTTAAACTAATTTATTTAGTTTCACTGATGCCTGGCTATCGACTGACAATCAAATCTTATAATTGAATTTAAACTAAAATTTAGAATATATATATATATATATATATATATATATATATATATATATACAGGCGCGGATCCAAGGGGGGGGCGGTGGGGGCGATCGTCCCCCCCAAGAGCTTTGAGTTTAGGAAAATGGACCCGATTTTTCCTCTTATACTACAGTTTATTTAAGAACTAGAGAGAGTAATAAATCATTTTTTACCTTTTTTCTCTTAGCAAACTACCTGTGTTCTTTAGTCCGGTGTCTTTAGCAAAATCTGTTACACATATATATTTTTCATAAGAATGGGTTAGAAATTTTATACCCAAAAATACCGGTCTATAATAATGGACTAAAACGTAGCCTTATTCCCTCAAAAAATTCGAAGTTATTATTTAAATACTTACAAAATATCCATTATCAAAAATACAAAAAGTTAAACATATATGAAAAAATAAATTCGTCCATATAATATTAAAATATTTTTGGGGCTATCGGTCATTTTATTATTAATTAAAAACATTTTTAGGGTATTTGACGTTTCAGTTTATTTATTTCTTAAACCATACTGTAGAATTACAAGTAAACACTAAAAAGGGATTCAAATGTAATTACTTTTTATATGTTGTAATTAAAATTAGAACTACTTATTTTTATTTCTATTGTACTGATATCTTAATTTAATTTACTTTTTATATGGAAATACGATAGCTCCAAAAAAAAAATAAGATAAACATGTTAATTCTACACGCTTAAGAAAAAGACACAACAATAATACATAAATAATACAATAATAAAATAATTAAAAACTTACGGCTAATTGGAATTAAATATATATAAAATTAAAGAGTGGGACACACTAAAATAAAAATATATAAAAAACATATAAACAACATAAAACATTAAAATACAACAAAAACAAAAATTCAAATAATAAATTGTGTTTACACTAGTAAACATTACGTATCTTATTCCTAATCAAAGTCAGTGAAACTATCTTCGCTCAAATTAATTATAATTGGTTCCTCTATCTCACCGATCATGAGATCGAGTTCTCACATTTATTTTATTCTTTTATTATATGGATTTTTCCCAATTTTCCGCAGTAACTTTATTCAAAAAAATCTTTCAAAAGTTTAGTTAAATTACTAATTGTGTTATTTCTAGCAACTCTACCTTTTACTTGAAAGAGATATTTACTTCTCCAGCGGACAGTTTCCGGACGATTTATAGGAACAGATTTTCTATCTGGTTTTTTTCCCAGCAAAAATTAAGTTTTCTGAGCAATTTCCAGAGATCAGTTCTTTTAGTTTCAGGTAAATCGCGATCTTCATTGATTTGAGTTAGAATTTTATAGACGGTTGAGATCTGCTGCTCATAATAAAATGTATATACAACCCCTTTAATTGCAGTTTTCATCTCTTCTTCCAACGAGGTTCTCTGCCTGTGATCGAATGTGGCTTGGGAGTACTAGCAATTCCAGTCGTTTTTTCTCCTTCAGTATTCGGTACATAGTAGATTTTCCAACTCCTGTCATGTTGGAACACATCTCAACATTATTATCTCGATACTGATATCTTAAGGCATCATAACATTTATCGTAATAAGTTTTTCGTTGAGGAAAAAATGCCCAGGTTTAACGATTTTTTAATAAATTATAGAGGGGAAAGCCATATCTTTTGGGTATCAATCTCAAATAATATATAAAAACAAGGACAAACAAGATAAATCACTAAGAACAAACTGTAAGGTGTACTTTGCTCACTCACAGAAATTAAAGTAAACTATCAGAAATTTTAAGTTGCAGTAAATTTATAAAATATATTTAAATCTAATGAAATATAATTAGATTTACGGCAGTTCTCAGTTACCTGCGGCACTGGAGCAGGTACGTTGGAGCATTCGGTAACAGTTTTATTACTCTCTCTAGTTCTTGAATAGAGTATAGGAATGTGTATGCTTGCGATCGCCCCCCCCCCCTCTCAAGAGCTTTGAGTTCAGGAAAATATAACCCATTCTGCCGTTTATATTAGGAATGAGTATGCACCCCCCCCCCCCCCCCCCGTTGACAACTTTTTTTTCTTGCCAAACTATACTTTTGTGATATCACCGCCCCCCCCCCCCAAAGAGAGAGGCTGCATCCGCCCCTGTATATATATATATATATATATATATATATATATATAGATATATAGATATATATATATATATATATATATATATATTATATATATATATATATAAATAATGTACAAGATTTTTCCCCATTCTCTGTAAGACCTTAAAAGGTAATTATTCTCAATGAACAAAAATTTTAAAATAAATCTATCTATTTGCCATTTTCATTTATGCTTCTAATAGAGCGAGCACAAAATCCTATAGGTGACATTCCGCGTTTGTTGTAATTAAACTATTTTTCCCATGTTTAATATTTTTATTCTTATCTTCGTTAAATACGGTGAAATTTGTTTTAACTCTTACTCTTGTTTTGTTTCATTTTTTATTTTGAATATATGTATTAAAATATTAATAAATAAGTATATTAATGCACATTGTCACAATTTAGTTGTTACTTAAATTTCTTAAGTTTGAAAAGGTTCTTAACTTTCGAATGTCTTCAACATCACTTACATATTAAATGATATGTCGAAAATGGCATTAAAGTCGATTTGCCCATCAGTATTACTTTTTTTGGGCGAACTTCTTTTTTTATAATTACGGTTTTTGCATTCCCTGATCAAAATGATTAAGATCTGTGCGGCCATTTTAATATTGTTGAGCTCTAGGTGACACTATAGTCGAGGGGTCGTAAGTAGTACTGTCTTTTACATAGCCTTATGCAGGCGTTCACTAAAACAATCAATCCCTTGACATTAGGAAGATTCTTGATATTATGTCAGTTCTTGATAGAGTTATGGAAATCGTATTTCCGCTACTTATTCTCTACCGCCCATGTAGTGTATTTATACCTCTGTATCTAGCTATCTTCTCATTAAACCTATCCCTTACATTATTGTTAGTGATGGTGACTTCAATAAATGTTGCTAACTTAGATGTTTTATCTACTAATATAGGGTCTGATCTCTCATAAGCTACTTGCTGATAAGTAGGCACAGTTCAATCCTAGTACAACTGAAATGCGTTATTTTTTACTATAGGTTTCGGAAGATATTCACTTTCTCTGCCTGCAAAAACTTTTACACTTATTTGTTACCTTTGGATGGATGATTTTATCGGCTAAATCGTGGCTTTCCTTGTACCTGATGCGGAAAATTCTTGACACTCTAGACTTGCAGAATTGTCTCTGATATTTGACGTTCATATCGACATTGGTGATCCTGGATTAAAGAGCTTCTGATATATATCAGATAGTTTTTTTGTTGGAATAATCTGGTATTAAATAGCTATTAAAAAAGCTTCAATTTCTGTAAATATTTGCTTTGATATCACCCTATAGTTCACTGCAAATTTGTCGATATTTTCTTGGAGAACCTCATTAGGGTATCGTTCCTGAAAGCCTTCTACTAGGCATAAAGTTTCTTTTTGTTTGTTTAGTGATAAAAAGTCACTTCATTACGGAAGTCATGTTTGTCGACCTTTATCAAGAATTGCCAAATTTTTCTATGAATGTGTCATATATTCGTCGTGTTACATTACACAATTCCAAATGAATTTCAATTAATTTCTGGTGATTTGATCAATGTGAGATTATTCATTTTCAAAAGATTATTTAGTTTTACCACCTCTTCACATTGTGTATTCTTAATACCGAAGCGGTATCTGATGGAATTTAAACGGCCTGATAGTGAGTTCATTGCAATAAATCCAATGAACTTAATGAATATTCCGCTTCGTATTAATAGTGTATCTATGTCGACGTTATTGCTGAAAGGTATTTGCATTTGAATCCTATTTCTCTA
Source organism: Diaprepes abbreviatus (assembly GCA_034092305.1). Classification (NCBI taxonomy): domain Eukaryota; kingdom Metazoa; phylum Arthropoda; class Insecta; order Coleoptera; family Curculionidae; genus Diaprepes; species Diaprepes abbreviatus. Next base: position 398,438 of record JASJET010000095.1, read on the forward strand.
GGTTGGCTTGCAGTGTTCTAAAAAAGAACTTCTTCTTCTGTTGGTGCCTATCCTCTGTGGATGTTGGCAATCACATTGGCTCATATGACCTTATTGACAGCTGTTCTAAATAAATGTACCGTCGTCATTCCTGTCCATTGTCTGATATTCCTCAGCCATGATGTTCGTCGGCGACCCTGAGTTTTTTTACCCTCTATCTTACCTTGCAAAATTAGCTGAATTAGTTGGTATTTCTCATTGCGCATTACATGCCCTAAGTATGATATCTTTCTGATTTTCACATTGCGCATAATTTCTGGGTCTTTTTTCATACGTTGCATCACGGTGTTATTTGTGACATGATGGATGTATGAAATTCTGAGCATGCGGCGGTAACACCACATTTCGAAGGCTTCCAGTCGTTTAGATGTTGTTTCTGTCAAAGTTCAGGCTTCCACTCCATATAGAAGAGTTGAAAATACATAACATCTCAAGACTCATGTTCTTATATCAATGTTCAGGTGCATATTGCACAAGATCTTTCTGAGGCGGTTGAAGACAGCTCTCGCCTTCTCTATGCGGCATCTAATCTCCTGTGAGTGGTCCCATTCTCTGTTCAGACTGCATCCTAGATACGTAACTTTGTCAACAGTTTCCAAAGTTTCATTATTTGCTCTAAATTGGTGGTGTATTTCGTCATTTTTGCTTACTATAAGAATTTTTATCTTTTTACAGTTTAATTTCATGCCGTATCTTTCACAGGCTCCACTACACGGTATATTAGTGTTTGCAGATCCTCTGCATTATCGGCCAACAGAACTGTGTCGTCTGCATATCTCAAGTTGTTAATGCTTTCACCATTAATTTTTATGCCCTCTCTCATTCCACTGATAGCTTCCCTGAACAGCATTTCCGAGTACGTATTGAATAATGTCGGCGATAAAATACAGCCCTGACGAACTCCCCGTTTTATTGTAAATTCTTGTGATGTTTCGTTGCCTACACGTACAGTCGCCCTTTGCTGTGAGTAAAGGTTTCTAATAAGACGTAAATCCTTGTCATCGATACCAAAAGAACACAATGTAGATATTTACTCCGTATATCCTCCATAAAGCTGCTAGCCTATCATGTAGCAAGGACTTTTAATAGGTGATGTAGGTGACGCAAAGTTTCCTTCAAATGGTAGAGGCCTGACTGCAGATGATAGAATCGATTGCGGCTTTGACATATTCTTTTGCCTAATTGTACATGGTCAGAGATCAGTTTCGAAATAAATTACTCTGTCAACTCTATCTTTTCGTGGATTTTCGACATGTTTATTAAGTTTTTCCTCATCTATACATTTACACATATAAAAAAAATTGAAGAGTCTCTCTGTCCGAGATAATCTTGGAAACGACTGAACGGATTTTGTGGAGTCAGGAGTTAAATAAGCTGCTTTTATCTGTCTGTTTGTCTGTCTGTGCGAACTAAATTTCGAACCGATTTTGATGAAACTTTATAGACACAAAGAGGAGACTGTCAGAAGTGACTTTGTTTCTGTCTGTGTATACGGGCTGAAGTGATTCGGATGAAACTCTACAGACAAGAAAAGGAAGTTACGAAGAGTGAAAAAGGCTATTTTTTCTGTCTTTCTGTTTTTCTGCACGGACTTCGAAACTGCTGAACCGATTTCAATGAAACTTTATATACGAAGAAAAAATTATCAGGATTCATAAAGATTGTTTCTTTTCTCTCTGTCTGTCTATCTGCATGGGCTAATCTTGAACCAGCTGAACCGATTTCAGTGAAACTTTACAGATATGAGGAGGAAGTTGTCAGGTGTGATATAAGTTACTTTCTATATCTATCTATCGAGCTAATCTTCGACATGGCTGAATCGATTTTGGTGAAACTTTACAGAAATGAAGTGGAGGTTGTTAAAAGTGATAAAAGCTGTTTTTTTCTCTCTGTCTATCTGCAAGAGCAAATTTTTGAGACGGCTCAGCTGATTTTGATGAAAATTTTCAGATATGAAGGTTGTCAAGAGTAATAAAAACTGATTTTATTTATAACAATTGTATTTATTGTTCATTTCCCAAATTTCACGCGAGGGTAAAAGTTAGTTATTATTTTGATAAAAAATGTAACAATTTGGTTTTTGAAACCGTAAGTTCGACTAAGTACCTAACAAAGGAAATATTGCCAAATAAACGGAATACGTGATAGTAAAGTAGCCCACGATATTAAATGGCGATTTACTCGAGCGTTGTGGGGACCTATTGGATTTTGAAGATTAGATGGTACAAAGAAAAAAAGGTTATATGATATAAAACATTTTACCGGGGTGGGGGGGCGCCTACAGGCTTTCAAAAATGTAAAAAAACAGCCACATAGAAATACTCGAGCACGTCAGATAAGTGCCTATGCCGCACGTGTCTCTGATGACGGAGGTATATTAATCTGCCAATTTGCATTGTGAAGGTGGTCGTACGGAAGGGTAAAAAATTAGAAAAAATGTTGAATTGCCAAATTTTAAAAACTTCAAATTTTTGCAAAAGACAACCTTATGAAAAGTTACCCTGATTTTTAATGCTTAATATGATAAGATTACTAATAATCACATTACTTCTTAAAGGGAAAAAATACACCGATATCTCATTTTTTTATAAAAAGTGAGCTAATTATTTTTAAAATCTGAAGATTTATATGTTGGTTTTACGAAATAGACAAAAACAAGTTTTGTGTCACAAAATTAGAAAAAATTAATGATACAATTCTCCAAACATACTTTGTTTTTCTGTTTTTTGTTGACATATATTCTCGTACGATTAGATCATATGTTATTTACTTTTCTATCGCCCAGAATCAAATTGTATTTATCACATATGTCTACACTAGATTTGAATTTAAGATAGGTGTTACATACATGCTTAAATTAAACTTCATTTTAGAACAAGGCTATAAATATTTTTTGTGAAACCGTTTATAGGCACATTCTAATGCAAGTGTTTGTCTATTGTCAGTAAATTTGCATAAAATAATTATTATCGTTATTTTATGGATGAATTTACTGAATTAGACAAACAATCTTGATTAAGACTTGACATATTTATGTTCCACTTATTTTAGTGGGTTTTAAATTTTTCTTTTAGATATTTTATTGAACAATTTTTCCGCACCTGGAGTGTTTAAAGAAAGAATTAAGTATAAGTTTTATTAATAAATTTTAAATATAAATAGTTGCAAATAAGCGGCAACATTGATGGCTACTAGTGGATATGATTTTACTTTCACACTGCAATAAATCCCATATTTTTCGACAGGTGTTTAATAATACTTTACTAGTTTTTAAATTAAGATTTACGTATTCTAAATCACTGCATAGTATACAAGAAAGATCTGAGTCTATCCATACCTCCAGGCTAATCTTTAAGGTTTAATGTCATTTTCCCCATAATACATCGATATACAGTATGGGCTAAATGAGTAAAACAATATTTCTAGGAGAATTTGAACTGGAGAATAACCTTGAAGGATACTTTAAGAGCAAGTGGTTTTTTAAATGAGAATTTCCCTTTTTCATTGCAGAAATGAAAGATAAGAAAATTTGCCAGACTATTGGGGAGTGTTATCGCGCCCTTGCACAAAAAGAGCGACCAACTACAATGCTCTAACTGTCGTGGAATATCCTTCATAAATACTGGATATAATATATGGTAACTGATACTACTCGAAAGACTAACTACATACGTAGAAGATCAGCTGGGGGACTACCAATGTGGATGCAGAAAAAAGAGATCAACAATAAATCAGATCTTCACACTCCGCCAATTAATGGGAAAGTGCTGGGAATACAATATAGTCCAACAGCAGCGCTTTATCGATTTCAAACAAACATACGACAATGTCTTGCGAAGAGAGCTATTAAAGGGTATGATGGAACTGGGACAGGGAGACTCAATCTTTTTCACAATAAACAATGGCCTGGAACATGGAGACACTATCTCCCCACTCCTTTTCAATATAGCGTTGGAGAAGGTAATGAGGGAGGCAAAAACTGGGACTCTTCTATTCAGAGATCAGGGCCCCCGCCTCATATTGGAAACACAACTGTAAACGTTAAAGAAGAATTTCTAAAAACAAAATCTGCAACAAAAATATGGGCTTAAAAATAAATGAAAATAAGTAAATGATCACATCAAAAATGGACCGAAGGGATCGAATAGAACGAAAAGTAACCTTGGATCATTACAACTTTGAAAGAGTCCATGAATTTAAATATCTGAGTGCCACTATTACATCAGACAATAACATAACTAAGAAAATTAACATGAGAATACAAAATACCAATCGTTTCTCTTTTGTATTACAGAAAATAATAAAATCTTAAAGTTTATCTCTGATGAGAAAAATAAGAGTATTTCATTCCATCGTGCGGCCGATTATGACTTGCCTGTGAAACTTACACCATAACGAGACAGAACAAGAACAGACTAAGAATTGCAGAGAGAATAATCCTACGGAATATATACGGACTCATCTGGGATGACACAATATAGCAGTACCGTAGAAGAACAAACAGGGAGCTAGAAGAACTATGTGATCAACTAAACATTGTAAAAATAATTTAAGCAGGAAAACTTAGTTTAGGCCATGTCAGGATTCAGGAAGATGGAGAAGTAGTCAAATTAGTATGAGAGCAAACCCTAATCTGTAAAAGACTATTAGGAAGATCACAACTACGCTGGAGAGACAACATAGTATCAGATCCTAGAACCCTGAGCATCAGAGAAACAGAGGAGCTAATGACGCACAAAGTCCAGTGAAGACGAATCGTTAAGTCAACCAAGACACACCCTGGCTTGTAAGAGCGACAGAGAAAGGGAGAGAGGGAAATAATGACTGTCAAATTTATAGTTTTTTTAAACTTTTTGTAAATAATTATCTCTAGACAAGCTTGATTTACACTAAATTTGGTGCTTTTAGATTTTTTAGGATGATATATCAAGATTTGATTACAGTTTGGATGAACATTGCAGAGGCCGCCACCAACAGCATTTCGCCTACATGTAAAGTTTTCTAAATTTTTGTGTCTAGATATATTAAATTTCTAACTAAAAATTCTTAATTCTTGACATCTATTTTTCAAAAAAATTATGTCCAGTAGGTTCGCTTCGAACAGCCGTTTTTGAGGTTATCGAATTTAAATATTTTATTGCGTACTGAGACTCGTCATAACACCTCTTCACATTTTATCCAAGCTTAGTTACAAAACAGTATTGCCACTAGTTACAAAACAGTAAATTCAAGCGATTCAATTTGATAAACCTTTCTCGTTTTGTTTTAAAATTTATCATTTGATTCTTAAATTTTTTGCTATGGCCGAACATGACACTAATGCAGAAATGATATTAGTTTACGGTTATTGCCTAAAAAATGATCGCGAGTCGGTGAAAGTATACAGAAGAAGATTTCCAAATAGACGCGTACCGAACTACCAAACATTTGCTGCTATTGAAAGACGTTTTCAAGAAATTGGTATTTTTGCTCCTGAAGCGATTGACTATGGACGAAATTTACCACTAGGACATCGGGGGTTGAGGAACAAATTTTAGATCAAAAATCTGAGTCTGACCACCAGATACTTAAATTTGGAACTTAGAAGACAGCTGTTGCATCTATTCCACTTCCAAACAATACAAGGTTAAGTACAAAATTTTATTTACCAATTAGAGTTGCTTAATAAAGTATGACAAATTTACATAATGAACAGGGTTATGCTGATGGAAAGTTGCACGTAATAAAGGTTGTGCATTGTCAACACGAATTTAAAATTAACGTATGGACAGGGAAAATCGACAGATTTATTTTTGGCCCTGTCTTCTTACCACTTCGTTTAAATGATTTGAATTAACTAGAACACCTAGTAAATTTGCTAAATGTAATAGATAATCTTCCACTGGTTATTAGACAAAATATGTAGTTTATGCACGATGGTGCACCCTCATACTTCCTATTAAATGAATATTTAAATGAGAAATCGACGGATCGGCAAAGACAATGATGATCCAGTAAACTAGCCACCTCACTCACCGGATTTAATACGTATGTATTACTTCTTATAAGAAACTCCTAAACAGATGATATATTGTATACCTATAAACACCGAAAAAGAATACTAGGCACGAGTACCAAATTAAATAAGCAATTTATGGTTATACAGAGATACTGGAGAGAGGGCAGTTCAACTTTCTACATAGAATTAATCTTTATGTACATAAAAACGAAAATAATTATGAACATTTATTTAGAGTTTAATTAAAAAACGAAATTAATAAAATTTTTCTGTTCTGGGTTGCTATTGACTTTGTGTATTATCCTTATTATTGCTCGCCAATCCATTCTCACATTATTATCATTGTTAGCTTGTAGTAATATAAATTTCTGTTGTTGGTTTGTTGATCCTCAAACATTCTCCGAATTTCTTGTACCAGTCCTAAGCCTGGATAAAGTTTGAAGGAGGACGACGAGTCTCAGTACGCAATAGAACATTTAAATTCACTTATCTCAGAAACAACTGTTCGAAGCGATACCTATTTATATCACTTTTAGAAAAAATTGTCAAGGAATAAGAATTTTTAAATTGAAATTAAATATACGTACGCACAAAAAAGTTATGACGTTTTAGATGTAGATGAAGTGCTGCTAGTAGCGTCCTCTGCCATTAAAATAAATATTTACAAAAAATTTTAAAAATATGATAACTTTAACGACCGCCATTTTGGACGAGGATAAATTGGGCTAGATCTTTTAGAGACACATATGGAACTAAACATGAAAAAGGAAAATTTATTGAAACAGCTTATATTGATAAAATAATGGAGATATCTGATCATGACAACCATTGATTTGTAGAAACACGTCACTGAGTTGTGTACAGAGAACTGCAACTTTGCGCTTTAATGAATACAGCACATATATAAGCCCTTAGTCGCAAGACAAAGATTCAATTTATATATGATATAAATAGAAAATAAAGACCAGTCCGATCTTCAACACTGAAAAACCCGAAATATAAAGTTTTTATCTGAATTTGTTTTTTCTAACTGACTGCGCTTTATCACCTCAAGGAAACAAGCTTAATCGAGTCTTAAAATCAAATTTTTGAAGACCCTGTATGCAATAGTCGTAGGAAAGTTATATTCGGGGAACCCAAAGAGTTTTCTTAACCAACGAAGAGACATGATTCCATCTACATATAGAGAGCACGTTCCCAAAAAATAGCCAGATAATTTTTTATAAATTAAAAAAAAATTAGAAAATAAAAAAGTCACTTGTCTTTTTTTCTGTCTGACACATAGTTTTTAAGTTCAAAATCGTTAAACATTTGAATAATGCCATTTTCTGCGACTTTTGAACATGAGAAACTTTTTTTTAAATGTTATATTTGGAAATTCTGCTCCCAGCAATTGATAACTAAAAACAAGAACTATAAGCTGGAATTAATCACAATGTGAAAATGTAATGTTTTTATTCCTTTATAATCCTATAAACAAATAGCGTTTCATCAGTTATAACGTACGTGCCTCCATGTATAAAAGGAAGTCACCTAGTGCATTCGCTGATCGTTGCATTAATACGTTAAACACATTTCAATATAGATATATTCTAATTTATTAACCATAAGCATCAAATTACAAAATAAACAAAACAATAGGATGAAAAACTATTTTTGCATGTGTTTGTACGCTGCTTCAGTTTTTTTTTTTAATTTTATTACTCTCCATATATTTTCTTCCATAAAATATAAAGCATTAAACGTGATACTTGATTTTGAAAGATAATGAACTTTTTGGTGAAAAATTTAACACAGTTTTGTTGTAAATGTGATCTTTAAATAATCGGAAAGCTGTTTATAATTTCTCCGCACGTGCCCATGATTCATTCTCATGTAGTTCAGAATGTCCTTTGTACTATGTTTTTTTGCAAATAATATATTTGTTAATATCTATTATATAACTATTTAAGCGCCTCGCTGATAACTACGTTGATATTGATTCTTAACTAAGTATACGTTTTTTACATTCCTCAATATTATCTTTAATCAGATCACTATCTATTTTCTCTTTCTAGATTTTCATTTTTAACTTTTAAGCTATCTAAATTTGTAACACTCACATTTGTCATGTGGTGCATTAACAAATCTAATAATACTTCAATCGCATTAAATGATCGCATCTTATATTAAATTAATGTTTATTTGAAGTTGTATAAAACTAATGAAATTCTTAAAGTCTAGAATTATATGCATAAAGTTTGTTATAAAGTAATTTTACCTTCATAGACTGTTACATTCAAGCGCCAAAACACAATGTTCCGATGAAAACCGGCAGCGTCGCATATTCGATACCTACCTAAGTCAGTATTAGATAAATTTACGCGTTTTTTATTTATTTATTTTTTTGATAAATGATACACAAATCAGTGTCAAAAAAAATAATCTTTTTCATATTTATTTATATTGCTAATCTCAACAACTTTTCTATTTATATATAAAAATCAACAGTGCCCTTGAACGAAGATACAGGCAGTATTAACAACTTGCAACCTGATTAGTTACTCTTCGCGAAGACACTTATGTGATCATAAAGGTTTTAATCGCCAAATCTCAGCTAAAAATACTAACTGAGCTACTATTACGAAAATGTGTACAATATCCTTACTACAGTACAATCTTGTATTTTATTCATTATGCCATATTTTAAACAGGGATTATTATGCAGAACACACATCAACCCGTCTGCTCTCAAACATGGTTGTAATAACTGAAGTTCCTTATGCTAATGTAAGCTTATAATTAATAAATTAAAATAGATATGCATTAAAATGTGTTTAAACTATTAATGCAACAACCAGCGAAAACTATATTGGATTATATTCACTAGGTGAGCGCGTACAAGTAGACTTCCACTTTCCTTCATACACGACGCCACGTACGTTATGATTGATGAAAAGCTAATTGTATATAGCGTTAGAAAGCCATAAAATCCTCTTCTTGACTTGTGCTACCAATTGATGGGCGCAGAATTTGAAAATATTTATTTAATCTAAAGTTGTTCATGTTGAAAAGTCACAAAAAATGTCCTTTTTTAAACGCTTAACTATTTTGAACTTAAAAGAGACACTTTTTGCTTAGAATCGGCAGATGATTGTAAAAATATTTTTTATTATACAAAAAAAAACATTTTTTTTAGTTAGTAATTACTTTTTTGTTAAGAACAAATTACTTGGCCAATTTTGGGGAATTCATCGTCTATCTTCATAATTAGGGTGTTAAAATATATATTAAAAGCTTTGGTGGAGCCATGTCTCCTCATCGACTGCAGAAACCTACTGAACTCCCAGACTGTTAGTATAAAATGGCTGCAATTCGTGGATAACAGCAGTCATACATGCATGAATAAGATACGTTAGAAATGCCCTTTTTCGGGAAACCAGACATCTGTAAAAATTTTGCATCACATAACAACTAAAGCTATTTGTTTTTATGTCTTAAGTCACCTTTGGTCTTAAAGCGGTACATCATATCTTTTGCCCCTATAAAAAATAATTCCCTCACTTATTGCCCTCATTTTACTACACGAGTAACAATCAATAGGCCTGAAAAAGAAAATCTTGAAAAGACTTATAAAACAATAAAAGTTCTTGATGCCTTCGCAGCCCCCTTTGATGGCTTATGGCGAGAGGCATTGTTTCAGATGGCTCAATAAAATAGGCTATCAGATGCAACAAGAAAATGGGCAAGTGCACTTGACTGTGGCTAAGATTTAAGAATGGCTATTAAATGCGTTTACGGGGTGAAACAAAAAATATCGGGAAGTAAAATTTAGGAATAAAACTTTATGTTTTTATCTTTTTTATTTACTTTAAGTTCACTTTATAATATTCATTTATATATATATATATATATATATATATATATATATATATATATATATATATATATATATTGTCGTATTATCCAACATCTTACCGCCTTTCTCCGGCCAGATTTAACTTCAAATACAAGTTCCGAGTATTAATAACTACGACGACGGGTGTCTGGGAAGGTACCAACTAGAATCCCACTGACGAGTCCTATAGTTGGTACCGGGACGAAACACCCACATTTTTAGAAGAGAAATTCGAATAATACTTTAACCCGATTGCGACACGGCAGGTCTTTTCTAGGTTTTCCGTGCCATAATAGCCCGATGATGACGATAATAACCCGATGAGAGAAAGAGATAGTGACAACCCATACGAGTGACAAGGAAAAGAAAACCGAACTTATTTGTAATGTAGGAGTGTACAGGGATAAGTCGAAAAGTAGTCGCCCACGACTTGCTCTTATATTACAACATGGCATCCCTGTAGCGGACGAGTGCAGCGGGTCGCAGCTTCGTTGAAAGATAGACCCCTGCATGGAAAAGAACCCACAACAAAACGTGACGAAAAGGGATAACCGGCAAGAAAATAGTTGAGCTATCAACCGAGGGGTATGACATATAGCAACAAACATATTAAGTCCGGTGATGCCCAAGTCACGATGTGTGGCTAATACAGAATTCCGGGGTGTTAGTCCCCGTAGTTCCTGGGCATCCAACGTTCGGCGCTTCGGAAAGAAAAGAAAACCGAACTTGTTTGTAATGTAGGAGTGTACAGGGATAAGTCGAAAAGTAGTCGCCCACGACTTGCTCTTATATTACAACAATATATATATATATATATATATATATATATATATATATATATATATATATATATATATATATATATATATATATATATATATATATATATAAATATATATGTTGTATCGTAGGTTTTCATGGATGGTGGAATATGTACTGGTGTTTTTCCGGTGTTCAATCCGTTCGTCAGTAGAAATATCTTCACGACGTTTCGCCAACATCTCAGCTGGCATTTTCAAGTGATGTTTCCTCGACGGCTGGTCGACTTAGAATTCTAAGTATGGTATGGTATGTATATGTATATAGGTGTGACGAGCCAATTACTAAAGGACAGATTTAAACGAACACACGCAAGTTGAAAACATACCTTCGATTACAACAGTACCATAATTAAAAACAAAGATATGAATTACCAAAAATTGCAAATAAAAGAAATGATAGAAATTAAAAAAGATAAAAACACTGTTAACGACAGAACGGATAGAGAATTTGAGCCACATTTACACCAGCCTGATTTAAACAAAAATATTAAGTATTCGATACTGTTAATAAACATCAAAAATTGAATATCCTCTTAAAGATTAAATTAAATGTATACGTTCTGTCGGATTTTTTGTTTCATTGTAAAATATAAAAAATAAAACACACTGACATTCCATGTATCCTCAGTACCTAAATATATACTATTTAAAAATTTAAATAGTGTTTTAAAGTGTTGTTTGTTTTTTTTTAAATTGAACATATGTTCTTGGATAAATGTTTTTAATTACATAAAAAATATTTTTAGGAAGATCAATAATATAAAAAGACAAAAATTTTTAAAGATGCCTTAAATAAAGGGCGCAACGTCAAATTGTTTTGGATTTTTTGTTAAATAAAGAACATAAACCCAAGAAAGGACAAAATAAAAAAAATTATGTAAAATCAATGGTTCAGGAATCTGAAAAATATAATATATATACAAGAGCGGATTTAGTGGAGAGCAAGTAGGCACGTGCCCCCCCCCCCCCCCAGAGACGGTTAAAAGGAAACATTTCTTTATTAAAAATGTAATTTTTGTATCCTTTTCATACTAATAAACATTTATATCAATATTGCAAGTTTATTTCTTACATTTATTGTTGAATGTAGCCCCTTGTGCCCCCTCCCCCAAAAGAAAATCCTGGATAAAATTTTTTGCGCGTCTACCACTTGTGCCCCTCACAGAAATAAATCCTGGATCCACCACTATATATATATATATATATATATATATATATATATATATATATATATATATATATATATATATATAGTATAGGAATTAATTTTTCTTGAACCATTAAATATATTTTTAGTTGGTTATTTTCTTGGGAATATGGTTCATTTTATATTGAAACTACATATATAAAGTAGTCATACTTGTTGTACATATATATTTTTATTTTTCAGGACGTTTCGATTCTTTCGAATCTTTTTCAACTGACGGTTTCGGCGAATGCTACAAAAATGTACATTTTTAATATTATTATATATGGAATAGGAGGTTTAAAACTTACCATTAAGAACAGAGATTTTTGTTTTAAACAAAACTTAAATAGATCATTAACCAAAAATCTCTGTTCTTAATGGTAAGTTTTTAACCTCCTATTCCATATATAATAATATTAAAAATGTACATTTTTGTAGCATTCGCCGAAACCGTCAGTTGAAAAAGATTCGAAAAAATCGAAACGTCCTGAAAAATAAAAATATATATATATATATATATATATATATATATATATATATATATATATATATATATATATATATAGTATGACTACTTTATATATGTAGTTTCAATATAAAATGAACCATATTCCCAAGAAAATAACCAACTAAATATATATATATATATATATATATATATATATATATATATATATATATATATGTAGAAATTTTAAATTTCAGGATTTTATCTAAAATTGGTACGAAGGGGCTTTGATGGGTTTAGATTAGATTAAGACATTAAAATTATTTTTTTGAAATTCAATATGGCGGATCCAATATGGTAGGGAAAAAATTTTACCTTATTCGCATCTTTTCAAATTTGGCATTAAAGGATTGGGGGTGGTATATTACGAATATAAAGCTAATTTTTTACAACGATTAGAATAATAAGATACAATATGGGGGACTAAAAATTTTACATTTCCGGTTTTATAAAAAACTGATATTGCAGGGTTCTTGTGGCGTATACAAACTCAATATACAATATAAAATAGATCGGGCTAAGAAATTTAGGTTAAAATTAATTTGAAATGAAGATAGTGGATTTAGTATGACAGACTAAATATTTGTTTGACGCAATTTCAATGGTATTTGGAGAACTTTAAGAATCAAAGAATTTTTAGTGGTTCATTTTAGGGTGATTTATAATTCTGGATAAAATGGATATTTTTTTGCCACCTTGGAGTCATTGCGAGGTACACTAATCTCGACTAGCACTTAGTTCAAATTATTTATGAATATCATAATGAATTCAAAACTAAAAATCGAAAAATAAAATTTTTATAAAAAAAATTGAACCGACTTGTAAAAGTGCGCTAAAAAATGAAAAATAACTATAAATTTTTATATGAAATTAAAATTTTTGAAGTCGGCGCCAAATTAATTCTAAATGAAATAAATAACTACTAATATATACAAATTATGGTAAGAAAGCAATTACAAATAAAGTATTTTTAATCTGTTTATGCGAATCACATTTTGTCAGGTATTAGTTTTTCGCCGACTTCAAAAATTTCAATTTCATATAAAAATGTATAGTTATTTTTCACTTTTTAGCGCATTTTTAGAAGTAGGTTCAATTTTTTTATAAAAATTTTATTATAATTACGGTTTTCCCATTTCCTAATCAAAAGGATTAAGCTCTGTGCGGCCATTTTAATGTTGTTGAGCTCTAGGTTAGAAGTCGGTTCAATTTTATTATAAAAATTTTATTAATACTCAATATTTCGACATTTATTTCATGTTTTCTTCAGGAGTAAAAAAAATTAGAGTTTTCTTTTAAGAAATCAACCCTAACACGTTCAACATCGTACGAAACTTAATAAAAAAAATGTTAGTCCAGCAAGACAAAAATCCATAGAAAAGTGTATAGGTCACAGTCTTGTCTTCGACATACTAAAGTCCTTAGAGAGGGGCGTTTAACTATATAGATCCTGCTGATATCGCTCTCTAGGAAAATGACAGACACAAGGGTTAACCTCAAACACGTAGGTCCAGAAAATTTTAAATATGGCGTGCAACGGGACTAATAATAATTACTGTACCTTAAGGAAATACCAGCTTATGATGACTCTATATCAGGATCTGATTTCATTTAGACTAAATAATTAACAGCTTCTTCTTTCCCTCTTCTCCCTTGTAAGATAACCTTCATTATTGAGCTTTATAAAAGACAAATCGTCATTACCTGGACACAGAATAATAAGTAGTAAGTCTCTCTAAGTTGTGGAATGGAGCCTGTTAAAACCTTAGCTGGTCATATATTATAAATACGAAAATAGCTATATGGCTCGTCTTTTGGAAAGCACTCCAGTTCTCAATTTAACACAAATTTGTGCTTCAAATTTTAAGTATTAGTTGGAGACGTATGAAAAGTCATCATTTGTGTTAAATAAAATTTCCAATCTTTACAACTCATTCGTAACTCATCTTTACAACTAAACTCCGAAAGGCAATATCTCAAATAAGATATCACAAGATTCATCTTTAGTCATACAAACTTTATGGTGTACCATGACAGAAAAAGTATAAATATTTTAATGTTTGATTTCCAACAAACACGTTGATAAAAAGATTAGATCTTTATTGTATTTACGTTTGCTAGAATTTAAAAGAAACTATTGTCTCTGAAATATATGATATGTTGATTCTTCTTGAACTTTATATGGTTTTAGTTCTTTATAAAAGTTTCATAGGAAAATATCGATTACTTACATTTCTACAAAAATAGCTTATCGATCAACAGTACTGATATTTTAATTACAGTATATTGTTCAATTACATTTATAAGTAATTTAATTACTAAAGGCAGTTTAGTTACTATAATATTATTAAATTAACGTGATAATCTGACTTCGCATTCAAAGTGTTTCCCAATAGGGATGATATTATTTGAAATTTAAATCAAACACAATAAATTCAACCAAATACGGTGTATTCTGATTTTATGACTTTGGATATTCTTTGTCATTTATGATTTAAACAAAATATCGTTCAAATGTGCAGCGCAGCTCATTTGGCACACTTTGATCCGTTCATTTTTCGATAACTCTGTGCAGCATTTCGAGACGTATGGCACTTATTGTGGCTTACGTTGACCTCAAATTTATCTGTAGTCTTGGATCTGGTGGTATAACATGACTCCACAGAAAGTAATCCATTGGTGTTAGTCACAGGACCTTAGCGGCCAATTTGAATGGGCTATTTCGCAAGATTTACAACTCACCGAACTTATCCCGCAAGAAATCCATTGTAACGGCTGTTGTATGACAAGTTGCTCCATCCTGTTGAAAATAAATATCATTCCAATTAATTTCATCAATTTCCGGAAAGAAAAATTTGGTTAGCATGTCACGGCAGCGTTCTCCATTCATAGTAACGGCACGGTCATCCGCATAATCCTCACCAGACAATGATTCTTTCTGGATATAATGGAGACTCGTGAACCATTTGAGGTGTTAACACGCACCAGTAATAGCAATTTTGCTTATTTACGAAGCCATTTAACCAAATATGCGCCTCATTTGAAAAGATAATTTTTCGTTGAAAATCGGGTTCATTTTCAAGACCCAAGTTTTCGAATTTCCAACATAAACGATGATCGTTTAGCTTAAGTTTCTTCATCAATATCATCCTACATAGGTTCAACCTAAGATCCAACCTCAACGTTAGGTAGTCATACCTGGTGAGCCCAAATTTTTGGGAACGGCGCTAAATGAACACATTTTTGTTTGCTGCACCACTTGCCCGAAAGGCGATTAAATTCTCATCACTACGAGCACTACTTCATTTTCTCGCTGGCTTATTATCACAAAAAGTAAACTCGATTTCTAATTTAATGATTACTCGGCGAATTCGTAGCACAGATGGAGCGAAATGACGACCATATTTTGCACGAAAAAAGTAAGAACAAGGAGTTCTTAAATTTTGTACAATTTCCAAACGTTGTAGTAAGGTAAAACCACTCATAATAAAATGCCAAGGCTTATTGGTGACAAACGACAGTAGATGTCAAATATTGTAATTAAAAGATGGCTGTTATAAGCTAACAAAATCATATTATTCCTCTTGGGAACCGATAGAGGAAATCTTATCGTAAGGAACAAGGGCAAGAAACTTGCTAACTTACGTACTAACAAAAACTATTATATTATATATAAAGTACTGAAAATAGAAAACATTACATAATAAATTTTCAGGAGCCTTACAAATATAAATACTTAATCATTAATATGGAATTTTCTAACTATTATTTGTTCTTTATAATTTCCGAAATAGAATCACACTTATAATTATACTAATTGTATTATTTTAACTGGTACTGCTGTGATGATGAAGTTGAGGTATCGTTTCAGTAGCGGGAATGGTCTGTATTGATTTTTTTTATAAGGGTAAATAGTTTAGAAACTTAACTATACATGACGAAAATTGAATTAGTTTTAATAAATTCTAATTTCTTTTGAAGTGAATTCACTAACAAAAATCATTTCATTTACTATGAAAGTAATTTCAATCACTATAGAAGTAACTGAATTACTCAGAGAATTTAAAAATCAATTAGTAATTACCGCTATTGTTGAAAAATTAATTAAATATCACATTTCAAAGAAAGTAATTGAATTAAAGTAATTCCATTAGTAAAAAATATTTAATTAAATTCATGTTCTCAAGTCTCTTAATTGAATTATTAACAACTCCAGCTGTACGCAAAAGATTCATTTAACACTTTATTTTCACATCACGTAATTTTTGGCCAGAGTTAAGATCTTTCTTCGTATGAATATGTATGTGTAGTTAACATAATTTCCTTCTTTTAAAAAAATTCTGAAAGTTTTTGAGACGTATGAACCCATACCTTACCACATGCTTGAAAATTAGGAGCCATTTTAGAAAATATATCAAATCATATTTTTTTTAATTTCTTAATATCAGTATTTTAGTAATCACTTTTTAATGATGTACTTAAACGTAATGAAGCGTAATGATGTATTTAAACATAAAAACGAACGAACTAATTGACGATAACCACTAAAAAATTAATGAATTGCTTGTTAACTATTTCTTCAGAATTAACACTTATGTCAAGTCAAACGAACTGTTAAATTACAGTCAGTAGCAGCCACAGAACAATAATTACACAGATAAGTTAACAGTGATATGAATGGGCATACAATAAATATTATCATAATATAGTTATTGTTATAAATAATACCTTAATTTTTCTAATAGAGATATGAAACTTAAAAAATCCAATTGGAACAGATTATTGCTTATCAAATATTTAACAGCTTTTATAATAGCATTTTAACGTCTTTATTTACTAGAGATTATTATTATGTAATATGCTGTTTTTGTTTAACTAATAAATATTAACGATCTTGTGATATTAACTTATTGGTTTCACACGGGTATGGATTAAAGAAAGAGGGCTTGTTTATTGGTTACGCTGACATAAACATTTTAAAAACCCGACCTTACCAAACACCAAGTAAATTCAATGTCATTTTATTGTGCCCTTTTTTCTCTCAACAATAGAACAAAGGGTGGCGGATGTCTGTCCTAAAGCCGTGAAAAGCTCTTGCGGTAACTGGCACTCACTTCGAACCCCGAGCGACGACCACTTGTGCAGACGCACCCTCGCACGGGGTTTAACTCAAAGCTGGTTAAATGTCTTTATTAAGAGGGATAGTTATACCTACTTAGTGTCGGGGTGGTTGTTAAATAAAAATGAGCAACTTGCTGCAGTAACAATTAAACGCAGAAACTGAACATTATAATGAAAAATGTGAGCACATACAGTGTGTTTTAAAGAATATATGTCATAATTGCTCATGGATTGAGTCCTCCTCAAAAACAAGACCAATAGTTTTTATTAACATAGATTTATTGATTGTTGAGATAGATACAGAAATTTATGAAATAACTTTGGCAATTTGAATGATATTTAGTAATGAAAAGTAGTAAAAATCCTACAGAATCTGAGGAGTTAATGGATCTATATTTATTATCGAAGTATTATTAAGATTTTAGTAATTTTCACAAGTAAAGAGTATTATATATTAATAATTCCATAAATCCTAATTTCCTAACAAATGTTTATACATGATAACTTTAAAAGATCTTTATAAAAGACTAACGGAAACTCCTAGGGCTAAAATATAAGAAATAATTTATTTTAGTCCAAGAGCTGATACTTTCCGAAATACACGATTGCAAAGTTATAATTTTTTTATAAATTTTACCTTAATAATAGTTTAATTTGTACCAAGTATGGCACTTTGGGTTTTTTTAATGAGAAATCAATATCTGTTTACAGTTTTGATGTACATTGCAGAGGGCACCACCAGCAGCACTTCGACCACATCCAAAGCTTCATAACTTGTTTATGCCTCGATATAATAAACTTCTAATTGCAAATTATGATTTCTTGAAATCTTGTATCCAATAAAGTTATACTTAGTAGATGATACTTCGAGCAGCCATTTCTGATTTTATCGAATTTAAATGATATATTGCAGCGTTTCTCAAGCGGTGGTTAATGGCGGAATTTTGAATTAAACATTGCAACAATCTGTAATGCCGCTGGCAATACCAGTACAATCTCGAACGAGCCGACTTCTACTTTGGCGAACCAAAATTTTTCTCGAATGCGTATGAAGGAACAAGAATAGCGTCCGCCAATATAAAAACGCAGCAGTCACATATAAGAAAGAGTAGAGTCAAAGAGAATCATAGGCATCGAACGTGAAAGTAAATAATTATTGCTTCACAAATATATGATGGATTGTTAGTTAAAAACGGGTCAAGTCTGACGAAAAGATGATTCTTTTACAACTGTCCCTGATTTGCAATCAATAGAGGATATCAGTTGTAGTGAGCGATCGTCTGGCCAGACTAAAAACAAAGAAAAAATAGTCGAACTCGGTGAGAAAAAAGGAAATGAACGAAAATTTTGACAACGACTATTTAAAAAGGGGTGTAATCTGTAATGAGATCCTGGCCAACAGAATCATCTCTTCTTCGTAGATACCTTGGAACAAGAGATCAGGGTCACAAGGATAAACCTTTTGAGTATTTTAAAAGAAAATTGGCAGGAAATAAAAGATCTAGTGTTTCTTCTTTTCTAATAGATTTAAACGAAGATAGTAAAATGACTCTCCAGGCATCATTTCGAGTTACTGACAGAATGCGACATCAGAAAAAGCACATACGGTGGCAGAATATTTGATTGGACCGTGCGCTAATGACACCACGAAGTGTACTCTTGGAAAAGAAACGGCAAAGAAAATTAACCTGATTCCCTTATCGAACAACACAGTACCGCCAAAATGATTTGGCAAATGGAAAGTAAAGTCTCAAAAAGAATAAAATTGAGTCATTTCACTATTCAGCTTGATGAGTCGACCACTGTAGCAAACGCTACAGTATTTCTTGTGTATGTTGGATTTATTTTTAAGAATTCCATTCATGAAGATATATTATTTGCAAATAACTGAAAATCTATACGACAGGTGTAGCAATTTTCGATATGATCAATAACTATTTTGAAAAAAAATGAGATAAATTGGTGTTTTTATTCGGCTCTGTGCACTGATGGTCTTGTGGTGCGGGTAAAGATCAACAAAAATATTGAACTAACCTGAACAACAAACATGTAAGCGCTTTCCTGTAGAGTTATCCAGTACCTTAGGCAATGCTGTAAAAATTGTAAATTTTATAAAATCGCGTGATACAAACTCTCATCGCTTCGTGAGAACTTTGGAAGGATCCACGTTTCTTTACTACTTCATATAGAAGTCTGAAGTTCAAGCATTTCTTCTTGACCCTCTATTTCATTTGTTCTCTTTTGTATATGATATTCTTTGGCTGCAAAATCTTGCAAGCTTTGTCGACTTTTATTCTAAATTAAATGATTTTTCAAGGCCCTGGTATCACCATTTTCAATGTGCATTATAGAATATCAGTCATGCTAAAGAAGTTCATTCATGGATTCAATGTCTGCAGGTGAATGAGTACGAATGTTTTGATTATCAGAACCATTTTATTAGAAAATTAAATTTCACTTAAGAAAATATTACAAGGGATGTTATTTAACATCTCAAACAACTTTAATCAACGTTCGAAGACTATGTTCCTAATAAACTTATTATATCTCTGTCGAAGAATGGGATAAGTAATCCTTTTCAGATACTTCTTTAACCTTACTGGAAAAGAAAATCTCATTGATTTATCCTCTGACATTTTCCTAAAACTGTTTTTAAAGATCACTCTTTAATTGATTTCTTGCTGAGTGTAAGAAATGAGTATCCTGTTTTGGCAGAAGAAGCCATTAAAGTTTTATTACCCTTTTGTACAATATATCTCTATGAGAAAGGACTTTCAACAAACAGTAACATGAAAAATAAGTACAGAACCTGATGTAAGACTTAAACTTTCAGACATCGAACCAAATTTTAAATTTATTTGTTCCACCAAACAGACACAAATATCTCATTTTTTTTTATTTGTAGGTTAAGCTATCACTTTAGTTTTACTAATGTTTGTAAATGTTGCACGATTATGTTTTAGTTTTTTGTTATGAACTGTTATTTAATATAGAAAATAAATTTTTATAACCCAATTTTACCCTTTCATTTATCCCCTTTCCCATATCCTTGCAGAGCGCAGCGCTCTAGAAAATCCTAGAATGGGGTTCTTGGGAGCACACCTGACGGAAATGGCACTGGAGGACCTGCTCTAGCCGATAAGGTAACTCTTACTACTGGGCAGCAGTAGGGGGGCACAATAGATCTGCCAGGTCACAGTCTACAGACCCCCAACTCTACGCACATACATACCTCCCCTAACGTGTTGAAATAGGATTTTTCTTGCTTCGAGTTGAAATTAATGTGACGTGAATGCATTCATGCAGCTTAACAGCTTGTTAACTATAGAATGGTTTATCTTATTCCTGAAATGTTATTATCTCGCTGTAATTGTTTTGAAAATAGATATTTCAAATTAAAATTATTAATTTTAATACTAAGATCATTTGCGATTAATTATATAGAAAAATATAAGAATCTTACAGTAGCAGGTATTACGTGTTTGATTTCACAACATCCTTTTCACGTTATTTCATCGATCAGGATGTCTTTGTAAACCCCTCCCTCGAGACTATCACGAGATTCATGGACGGCCCTTATACTGATAAAAATCTGCATACAATAAAGATTGCGTATTATTCACCTTAATTTAAAATTAACTTAAGGGTAGGAATCATTGATAGATTTATTACTGAACTTGAACCTGAACTAACCTGAATTGGTTTGAATTACATAGAACACCTAGTAGATTTGGCTAATTTATTGGATGATCTTCCCCTGGCTACTAGACAAAATACATGGTTTCACCACGATGCAAATTCGCCGCCGCTCTCACTAGATTTAACGCCTATGGAGGACTTGCTTTCGGAAACTCTTAACCGATTGTATACTTTAGAGCTGTAAACACCGAAGAAAAATGGTGGGCACGAATAAAACATATCTAAACACCTTACGCTTAGATGCAGAAAAGATGGAATGGGTGCAATTCAACTTTCTCATGAGGACAGAGGTTATTTTGAACATTAACTTAGAGTTTAATTTAAAAATTTAATAAATATTTTTTTTTCTGTTTTGATATGTGATCGACTTTGTATGTTATTGTTATGGTTTTTGCCAGTTCATTCTTACATTTTTATCATCGCTAACTCGTTGCGATGTAAATTTTTATTATTCTTGCCTGTCTCCCATAAACACCCTTCAAATTCCTTGAATCAGTCCTAAGCCTGGAGATAGTGTGACGAGTCTCAGTACGCAATAAAACATTTAAATTCAATTATCTCAAAAGCAGCTGCTCGAAGCAACACCTACTAGATATAATTTTTCTGGATAAAAAATGTCAAGAAATAAGAAATTCTAATTAGAAATTTAATATACTTAGGCACAAAGAAGTTATGAAGCTTTAAAAGTAGACGAAATGCTACTGGTGTCGCCCTTTGCCATGTACAGTGAGAGTGTAATCAGATTTTGTGTTCTCGTCCTAAAAAATCCCGAATTTCGCTCTACTATTTTGTACAAGCCTTCTATAGTCACCCTGTATATTAAAATTTTGGACCTAGAGTTGATAGCGAGGCATATTTTCTGGCCACTCTGTCTTTTTTTGCCTAGTTTAATTAGCAGAGCCCAAAAAGACATGTCATCTCATTCTAAATTAATCATTTCCATCAGAGGATGATTAAAAAAGTCGACTTTCCTGCCATTTTTAATGTCGAATTATTTGCATATGAGGATATTTGTAATCGATAATAAAATATAAAGTTTATTACACTATATAAATTCATATTTGTACTAAGTTTAAAATCCTACTTTAATTATATCCTGTTTACCAGTGAATGTTTAGTAAGTTGAAAAATTTTGTTTACAAATCTCTTATTTCCAAGTGAACCAACTGCTTAATTATGACGATTATACGGCATGGCGCCTCATCGGTTTGACTTGAGTTTTAAAAAATCAAATACCAACTCACGATAGCGGAAAAACAAGATAAAAGTTTGCACTTAAAGGTATTTTCACATCTTAGTGTTAATATCTTATTTCTACATGCAATTATTGTTACTGCTTTTCTTGCTAATGTTTTACAATAAGTTATTCGTTTAAATATAACAACTAGGTTGTCATTAAGGGGATATAATTGAAACAGTTTAAAGGACGGTTTTTGTAGGAATTACGAGTACTAGGGTTCTGGAGGTTATAATAAACCTATTCATATTCATTATTTGAGAAGAACAAAGCATCTTAAAACTTTAATTGGTGGTTTTACATGTAGCTAGAAGAAAATGGTAACGAAATCGCTATTCATGGACTCATAGTTCTAAAACCTAACCACTTTGTCGAGATACTTTTTTCAAAACGAGTGGATTGAAAGGGCTGCCAAAATCCATTACTGAAACTTCACAAGTTGTGGCTGAGGGCCTCATGATCCTTGATCAAGAATGACAGTCGTGTTGTTCTCGAATCGCTAAGATATCAAAGAGACCAAAAAGCAGTGCGTTTGATAAAGTTGCATTTATCAGTCAAATTAAGACCATTTTATATACACAAGTTTTTTATTGCTGCAAGAAAGTCAAGAGAAGGAAGCGAATCAAGTGACACTTAATCCGATCTAATGCGCGTCTTGCCAGGGACCTTCTCTTCTTGTAGAGCAAATATCTAATAACGTACTAAGACTACTATCAGAATATTACTACTTGTCTCTGCCATTTTCATAAAATTACTATGTTCCCAGTGAAATTTTCGCAGACTACCGACAGTAATTGACGTGAATGGATGGTATGATAATAAGAACAAACAGAAATCCAAATTTTTTATTTCTTTACCGATAAATAACCCATAGAAAGCGTTTGTGTGTTTTAAAACCAAAATATTCTCAAAAACCAAAAATGCTACAAAAAGATGAAATTAAATATTATGTAAAAAAAAAAGAAATTTTCATCACTTTGATCGAAAATTCAACAGTTTCATTTCTCAGTCTCCAAACAATTAACTACTAGGAAAACTGATCTATTGCCTCTATATTCCATTTTAGTTGCTCCCGGAAAATCTTACAATAATAAAGTTATTACACGAACTTTTTGGAAATTTGTGAATCTTTTTAATTCGATAATCGCATAAGGAAATAACGATCAAATTAATTAAATAAATTAGAGAAAGTTGACCTAAAATTAACTTACCAAAGTCTGTAACAAGGGTAATCACAGGCCAACGATGAAAAAACTTTTTCAATAATTTTAAATTATTCCTGTCTTATTTGGTATGCTGATTCCGAATATAATAATAAAAAATCATAGTTCCCACCAATTTCTCACATTTTATTATTAAAAAAAACTTAATTTTATTATTCCAAACGTATAAAAAATATTTTTATTTATTTAAATATTATTAAATTGGCAATATATTTTAGTATTATAAGGTTGGCAATAAAATCAAATATTATTAGATCAGTAAATTACACAACTGTTTTTTTCTTCCAGTTCATATAATGAAATGAAATGAAATGAAATGAAATGAAATGAAACGAAATAGTTTATTAGCCATAAGACTGATACTTCAGCATTGGTTTCATCAACAGTATACAATTAAATAAAAAAATATATACATAACATACCTTAAAGCTAGAAAAAAACAAGAAACAGTTATATTAGTTACTATCATAAAATACTTGTTATAATATGTAAAATAACTTAATCTAATATTTAATAATAGAAGCCACAGATTAAAATCCTAAAACAACTAACAGGAAAGAAAAAAATGAAACGATAAAAACACAATCCGTCGCACTGGTCAGCGAAGGACGCAACGAGATAATCACTCAGTACACAGTAAAAGAGTCAGAAATTTTTTTATTTCTGTTTTGAATTTATTACTGTTTGATATGTTTTTTTTTTTAATTTTGCAGGTAATTTGTTAAACAGAATAATGAAATCATAAATTGGGGAATTCTCAAAGAATGCCGTTCTATGTTTAGGTATACTAAGAATGTCACTATTTCGTGTATCATATCTGTGACCCTGGCCAAGAGTTTTAAACTCTGAGTAATTTTGTTTTACATATAAAACACATTTTAGAATATAAATAGAACAAAAAGTCAAAATGCTGTTTTCCTTAAAAATGGTTCTACACGAATCCGTCGGCTTAAGACCAAACATCAACCTCAGTATTCTTTTCTGGGCTAGAAATAATCTATTCACCTCACACCCTTTTCCCCAAGAAATGACATTGCTTGACAGATGACTGTATGACAGAGAATAATACACAATCAGTAATCCAACCCAGTCTAGAAATGACCTAATCTGCAAAATAGCAAAGAAGGTAGAATTTAATTTTTTACAAACATGTTCAATATGGGAAAAGAAATGCAACAATTCATCAAGCCACGTGTCTAAAAATTTAGCATAAGCTGAGATTTCAATATTATATGCTACTTTATCCTCTACAAGCAATGGTTTTTTAATATTGAAATTTATATATACAGTCTTTGTCGGGTTAAGTATTAACTGATTACGCTGACACCAAATCTCCAATTCCTCACATACCCCTTTCGCTGTACACAACCGCTCCTCTGGGGCATCCGCAAATATAGCTATTGTAGTATCATCAGCAAAGCTATTGTAGTATCATCAGCAAACATAACCAACTTTCCCCTACTGATGAATCTAGGTAGGTCGTTAACATAAACCATAAACAAGAGAGGCTCCAAAACCGACCCCTGTGGCACACCCAAGACGACTTTTTTGCAATCTGATTTACTTTTTTGGTATCGAACAAACATACTCCTATCAGTCATATACGAGTCGATGAGTTTCAGAATTTTTCCTCTTATACGCGAAGCAAAGAGCTTTCTCAATAAGAACTCTCTACTCACAGTATCAAACGCACTTGTTAAGTCAAACATTAGACACATCACATACTTGCCCCTGTCGAGCTCCGTATATTAAATTAAGTAAATCACAGCATGCTGTCTTGATGGATTTGTTCTGTCTGAAACCATGTTGGCAAGGAGTAATAATTGAATTCTTGTTAAAAAAATTTGTCAAATTTTAGTATATTATTTTTTCAGAAACTTTAGAAAATACACTCAGTATAGATATTTGCCTGTATTGACATATAAACTCGCATTGCAGTATTTAACCTTTGTGCTTGTTATTCGCACTTTAATATAGCTAATCGTGGTTGTCAAAACTCTCCTTATGCTTTTAGTTATATATGTGGTGACTTTGTAATTAAAAAACATCAA
This sequence comes from Diaprepes abbreviatus, assembly GCA_034092305.1. Classification (NCBI taxonomy): domain Eukaryota; kingdom Metazoa; phylum Arthropoda; class Insecta; order Coleoptera; family Curculionidae; genus Diaprepes; species Diaprepes abbreviatus. Next base: position 424,201 of record JASJET010000095.1, read on the forward strand.
AGGAACATTACTGACTTTGTAAAAAAGTATACTTTGGCTATTTTGGTGTTGAAATCAGTAATCAAGACAAATGTTGGTTTCTTCACTTAGGAAATGATATAAGAAATAGAAGAAAGTTTTTAAATTTGCAATACCCATTATATTGAGAGGGCAAAAAAAAAAATTCAAATTATTGTTATTTGTGCAGCATAGATGTTTCTGGAATTAAATTTAAAAATAAGAAAGTAATTATCTACCCTAACCTTACTTCAGCTGATTGGCCGATAGGACATGAACCGGGACTTACGATCCCTGTGCCACCTGAGTCTATTGATGACGTTTACAGTCCAGTCCCGAATTTAATTAAAGTGAACCAAATGATGATGAGTTCCAACGTTCTCCAGAAAATTTAAAACCACAGTTATTTACACAAGCAGAGTTAAATGATTTAGTGAGAGATTTGGATTTGACTAAGGAAACAGCATTGCTTGGTTCCAGACTAAAAGAAAAACATTTATTGGAATCTGGAACATCTATTTACCATTATAGAACAAGAGATGAACAGTTTACTTAATTTTTTAGACAGGAAGAGGATTTGGTTTACTGCCACGATATTGACACTGTAATGAATGAATTTGGCATCGAGTACAAGAAGAATGATTTTATAGACTCATCAAAAACTAGTTTAAAAATTATTACATAATGGAAATATCTTATGCTTCATTACCTAGTGCTCATCCAGTCCATATGAAAGAAACTTACGAAAATCTTAATATAATTCTACAGAACACTAACTATACAGTTTATGATTGGATGCTGTGTGTAGATATAAAAGTTGTCTCCATGCCCTTGGTCAACAAAAGGAATTTACAAAGTTTCCATGTTTTATAAGTGAGTGGAACAGCAGAGCAAGGGATCTACATTGGTCCAAAAAACAATGGCCCGTAGGAAAAATTTTGACACCAGACGAGAAGAAAATTTTGCATAAAACATTAGTAGACCCCAAAAAGATTTTTTACCACCACTCACATAAAGTTGAGCTTAATGAAACAATTTGTAAAAGGTTTGCCTATAGATGGTGATTGCTTTAAATATTTGTGTAGGAAAGCTCGTCATTTATCAGTAGATAAACTGAAAGAAGGAATTGAGCCTGATATTCGTAAATTTATGTTCAATTCCAACTTCGTAGTAACGATGAGTGCAAAGGAAAAGGAGGCTTGGAAATCATTTACATAAGTTGTGACTAAGTTTTTGGGCAATATGAAAGCCCTAACTATGAAGTTATCGTAGCTAGTATTAGACAATTTCAAAAATCTTGGTTGTCTGATGAACCCTTAAGACCACTTCTTGCACAACCGTCTTCACTTTTTTCCTAGAAACTTAGGTGATGTGAGTGAAAAGCAAGACAAACAGTTTCATCAAGATATAAAAGGGATGGAGAAACGATAGCAGGGACGATGGAATATCAACATGATGGGTGATTACTGTTGATCACTTCACAAAGAAAATCATAATATATCACATCGGAGAAAAAGCTATGCCAGAAACTATGAAAAAAACTGATCCCAAATACGGTCAGCACCCAAAAATACATAATATTAAGGCAAATTGGTTTAAAAAGTATTTACAACCATTTTATTTGTTGTCCTGTGTAATTAAGCGAATTTGACCGGGTAATACTTCTTATAAAAATTGTACGTAGTCTCATATTTTAATTTATTATAAAGTAACGAAATTAAAACAAAAATAATAAAACTTACTCTTTTCCAACATTAGTTTCCTTTGCCGCAACTCCCTTATAAAAAATCCTAGTTTCCAGCTCTCCATCGGGCAATAAATTAGTTGAAACGAAGTCTCTAATTTCTACACATTTCACTAGTTCAGCCACCATAGTAAAGAAGAAAATCGCCACCAGGAGGTGGCCAATACACCTGGGGCTCTTGTTCTTGACTTTCCTCATTCACTAGAAGGAATCACTGCTAAGATCCGAATCACGAACACTTGTCTGTCGACGTCTATAATTTAGTTAACAAACCTAAAAGAGAAAGAAAGATTTTTTAACATAAATATTATAATTTATTGTAATGTTATTTTTTATTTTTCTTATTGTTTTATCCAAAATTTTCATTCACATATAAGGATGCATATCTTATTGAAACATCTGTAGATATACTTTAGAGAGTTTTTTGTATCTTATAAATTGGTGAACATAACTTAACCGTACCAACTTTCCTCGAAATTATTTAAGTGATTATATAGACGATGTACCGTAGAAAATTACAAGGGGGACACATTGGAGGCTTAAATTTCTCAAATAAGGGGAATAAATAAAATAATTATAAATAACAACAAATAATGCCAAAAAAGCTGTCAAAAAGGAAACATTTTTATTTGGAAAATTGCGTTCTGCTAATGATATATAATATATATTTAACATATCAACAGCTATAGATAGGAAAATTAAAAATTGAAAACCAACCTAGTACTTATCGAACATAGAGTACATTGAAATATCATAAAGTCTGTTAACTTACTTTTCTGGAATTTAATCTCCCATGTGAGTTAATGAAAGCACGCAAAATGTCACCGTAAAAAATAATTTTTATCCCAATATTCTTAGTTTTATTTTTGAAATTATGTTTATCCTCTGGTTTCCGGTTAATTGAAAGCAGAAATTTATTTAGCAGTGTTATCGGTATTATTATTAATGAATTTTGTAATGAATAATCAGAATATTAGTTAATCAATATATACTAATTCATAATTGATAATTTTTAAAATAATATTATTATTTAATGAAGTAATTTGATTCCCAAAATTGTCAATTAATAAAGTAATTGGTAATTTTATTCCTACATTATCAGTTAACGAAGTAATTGTAAGTAATGTAATTTTTGAAATTATCTTTTAACGAAGTAATTAATAATTCTTGAAATAAAATTTTTCATTGAAAATATAATTTTTCAAGTTACCAAATGCAAAAGTAATTTACCAGAATTAAATTAAAAAATTATTTTTTATTGAAACACTTCATATTTGTAGATAAAGTAACAGAAAATTAACAGTAGGAAAAATTTGTCAAATTCATCATTTAATTATACGGGTAAAACTAAACCGAAAAGATATTTTATATCGCTGGAACATTTTTTTGTTCAGGCTAAAACAAATAGTAAATAATTAAAGATAAAGTGACACTGTTTCTGCCCATGATCATAGACTTAAGTTTCGTCAATAGAATTCAGAAACGAAGGGGAAAACGGCTGACGAAAAATTTTGATCACATGCCTAAGTAAGTTTTTTAAAATAATTTGATTTTTGATTAGAATATCTTGAGAAAAACGCATCGGAGTTTAAGCTAAGTTCATTTTGTTCTCGGAGCAATCCATAATATAGTTATGGTTTTCATACATATTTGGGATTCTTTGTTAAGTGTGAATGATATTTGCATCACATTAAATTAATAATTTATTTTATATGGCCACTTACCCATTAATAATTTAATCATTTTAAAAAATTAAATTATTAACTACTCTTGAGATTTTCAATTACTATGGTTATTGGTTTTTTACTTCTAAAATTATCACTTACTTGATCAATTGATAATTCTAATAATGAAATTATCCATTATTTCATTAATTGATAGTTTTATTCTCAAAATTATCAGTTGACGAAGTTATTTCGTGAATTAGTCATTATTTATTCATTGATATTTCGATTTTTAAAACTACCCATTAAAAAATTAATTCATAATTTTACCCGATGATATTAATAAAAATATATTATTGGTGATCTCTGATTCGAGTTTCATAGAACATATTAAAGGGTTTTATTACGGATCTTATAGTGTTTTCTTCAGGAAGTTTTAATATTTATCTATTAATTACATCATAGACTTTTTTTACAAGTTAGTTTACCCGTGTTACTTCTTCTTTTGTTATTGACGAATTATATCAAGATCTATTGTCATTGAACAATTCTGTAATATTTTTGTCCCATCTTTTTATTTGTTGATTGATATGTAGTATTTTGTTTTTGTTGCGATCCTCTAAAACTACAGAGGAATAATTTTTTAGTATCGGTAACTTTCTTTACTTTTTATGCAATTAAAAAAAAATGTTCACATATAACTGAAGTTCTGCACATTCTTAGCTATGACATTCAACCTTTGTAATTTAATATACAATTATTAAATCATTTCAGGTTAGTTGAGGTGACACAGCTGTATATTTTTTACTTTTTGACGCAATTTTTTCAGTTTAATCTAATAAAAATAATTTTTTAGTCTTACAATCTATGTAATTTCGCTAAGGACTGTTTTATGCCGACCAGAGACTAGACTAGAATTTTATATTAAACAAATTACCGTAACACAAGAAAAATTGTTACCAGGGGAGGTTACTTTAGATCAGTTTAAAACTTCAGATACTAGCGCACCCTGGCGCTTTCTGTGATGTGCTATAGACTGCCTGATCGTGCGATAGGTGCCCTTGAGGTGGCTAGACATAACCTAAGTGGAGTCAGCGTAACTTCCCCTTATGTGAATCAGTATTATTTTTGTATGTTGCGCCTGTCGATTATGTTTATCAGGAAATTTGTGAAGTGTAACTTGTTTTTACGACTTGCTTCATTGCCAACAAAAAAGTAAGTTATCACCATAATGACAAATTTAATCATATTGTCGGCTAAGAAATCCTTATTTTCTTGAAGTTATTAGTTAGTTCGTAATTAATTATCAATTAAAGAATGAAAGAATAAGGGGTTACTTTAGACCACCAATTTTTTCACGCATTGCTTAGTTTTTCGACGCAGAGCTCATTTTTGTCTAAACTCTTTTGTAAGGTTTTGTTTCAGAGATGCTACGAAAATATGTTAAGAAGATAAAAGGTTGAATCTAACAGAACTACACCAAAGAAACTCTGATGACAGCTCTGATAGACATTGCTCCTGGTCGGCTCTCTATGAGAAAAGCAAGTAATGCTTGCAATATTAGGACAGACCTTGATAGTAAGCATCGCGCATACCAAAATGAATAGTGTTGCTTCTGTCAGATGCTCTCTTTCACTTTCACATCGTTCTGGTTTCCACAAAGAGGGGAGAAGAAATTTTATGCTCCTGTATAGCGACCGTGGCTACATACGGTTTTCTAGTGTCCAAAATGAAATTACTGTTGTTTGACAAGTTTTACTAGGACTATATTGAGCGAAAATCGTAATTATTTGAGAAACGAACAACTTGCCTGGCACTGATTGGGCAAATGGCTTTGAGACTAGGCATAACAATATTATAAGGGAAATTGTGTCTCTGAACATCACTCGACACCGTACAGCCCTTGATCAAAATATATTAAATGCATCTTTTGATAACTTACATACAGCTCGAATCGGTGCTTCCTGAAAATATCTGGAACTACAAGGAAATAAATTTACAGGATGGCCCACGTAATAAGAAGGTTCTTGTCAAAAGAGCACATAAGCAGGAATGCTATCAAATTTTCCATTTCAATTGTGATTTGTTGAAATGCAGTAAGAGTTTTGGCTCCCATGTACGTGATATACAAAACTGATGGTTTGTACGTAGGTTACAACCATAAAAAAGTGGGTGGTTTCATGCCCGAATATTTGAAGATTGGTTCGAAATCAGTTATGAAAAACAGGCACCAAAGTTTTGATCGGTGACAAGCTTTAGCCCTCACCTAAGTACTCCTGTGCTCACTCTGTTCCAACAAAACGACATAGAATTTATCGCTCTCCCACCGCACTTAATCCGTTTATTGCAACCGCTTGATATTGCGCTGTACAAACCAAACAGTTGTGTGATGGTTTGCAACCAACTTGGGTTGCTAATTTGCTGAGTAGTTTCAGAGAAACTGGCATATACTCTTCCAATTGTGATGTTCCTCTGAAAAAAGCTTCACGACAGTATTAACCAAGAACCAGATAGAGGGGTTAATATGAAAAATGTTTCTTCAGCCTTTATTAAACACATGGAGGCTTTGAGACAAAAAAAAACTTAGAGGTGCTCATACGCAAGAAAGAAGAAAATAAATGTACTGCGAGGACAAGAAATCACATGTGAAGATATTGTTGAACCACTGGGTCTGAACAGTTCCCTGGCTTTTTTCAGCCTACTGAATCTGAACAACTTTCTCTATCTGGATTGGACCAAAAATGTGCAATCAAACGTGATAGAAAAGATAGAAATAACACAAGAAACAAGCTCACTGCTTTTCAGGAAATTAATACCAAACAGATGGAAACGACTTCAGACAGTGAAGATGCCCTTCTTGATCAGTTGAAAAATGATATTGGAGAGGAGAATTCTACCTCAGATATGGATGAACCACCCACTCCCCTGCTGACTCTTGTTTCTTCTACTAGTCAAGAAGGTTCAAAGGATGAGAATAAGCTAAAATTAGGAGACTACGTGGTTGAACAGTACCACAGGAAGTAGAAAAATGATGTCTATTCTCGATGAAGCAGGAAAAGCCATAGTTTCAACATGGAGAAAAACAGAGAAGTGTGGGCTTGGCTTGATACACCAGATATAGTGTAGTATAAACGTCAGCAAGTCCTTAAAAAATACTTTCTTCAAGCGAATTGGAGTCTGGAAACTGTTCTGAATTTTGAAATATTTATTCTATATTATATTCAATTTGAAGTTTAATAAGGAAGTTTGCAAGTTTAAAGTTTTATTTGTACTCCATTCGTGAATTTTATTATTTCATATTTAGATATCCAATAATTAAGTAAGTTTAGTGTTAAAAAATTATTTTTTCTTGATGCCTGGGTTGAGGTAACATACAAGTGGTTAGATGTGCGGGAAACATCAGACGAAATCTTCGATTCTATGTGTTTTACAGGGAAATTCATGGGTGATCTAAAATTACCCGACCCCATGGGTAGCATTTTACCACATAAACTTTTTTTTCTCGGAAACCCAACAACACACAGTAAGTTATTAAGTGAGAATAGTAAAGTTGGATAGTCAGCAATGTTATATAAAATAATCAGCCTAGCACATGCAAGTCAGAACGAGAAATCTTAAAAAACATAGAAAAATGGTTAAAAGTTCCCTCAACTTACGGTGCATTAACATTTATTTGTATACAAACATACGCCTTTGTAAGATCGAGGCTCGAACCAAGATTTTTAAGATTCTAAGTGAGTCTCAAACCCACGACACTATCGAGATCGGCAATGGTATTTTTAACAAGTATTTTTTCATTTACAAGCCCATTCTGTAGGATGAAAAAACGAGGATCACAAAAATATAGAAATTACTTGTAGTTATAATTTTTTTTTCTTTATAATTTTAGAAAAAGTACCAGGAAAAAAAAATGGCAAAAGCTAAAATATTATAAAGTAAGTTCACTTTAAAAAAATTTTCATAGCATAGTTTTTGATCAAAGAACAATAACAGCAGATAACAAAATTTGGACAGACCTACTTAAAAATTAATCTAAGCTACACTAGATATTTTTACATAAAAATATACATCAAATTTAGGGCATGACATACTTTTTACGTGATCTCGGTATCAACTTGATCACTATTCTCATTTGACAAACAAGATGTTCATTACAAGTAGTCAAGATATGTGCATTTTAATCAGAAACAAAAATAAGCAGTTTTATAAATGAACTTACCACGCACGCAGTTAAAACGATGTAAATTCTAAAAAGAAATTTTGATTATTTTACTTTTAGAACAGATTAGATATGCGAGTGTTAAAATGTAAAATATGCAAAATATCTAATTACAACCTTGTCAATTTGCCAATAATTCAAAATAGATTACGAAAAAATGCGAGTGACCTTCATAATAGCTGCAATTTTTCCTACAGACATAATCAAATTATTATAGCATGTATATTTTTATTTGACGTAATAAATCGGATGATTATATCTTAAAATTTTTTAAAGTCCTTTAAATTTACTTATTTACACAGATAATCTTTTAAATGAGTGGATTTATATAGACATCATTATTTATTAGGTAGAGTTGAACACAGAACTCTTAACTGTTTAATTTTTGTATCTACGACATTATTTTAATTTTTGCCTATAATGATATTGCCCAAATTTTCTCCATAATCAGAACTCCGATAGCTAAAATTGTTTCGATCTTTTGAATTTGGACATCTTTCCTCAGTCACCAAATTTCACTATTCCATCTTGGCGATAACATTTTAAAAACATTTTAACCCCTATAGTAGTGAACCATTAAAACGAGTGTAAGCTGACAATAAAGGATGTACCTCAAGTAAAATAAGTAATTTTATTTATTTTTGGGAAAAAATTATTCCTCTTACCGACTTCAAAGTTAGATATTTGACCTTAATTTGCTTATACTAAGATTAATTTACTTACTTATGAGTAATTATCAATTTATTTTCAGTACTAAAACTAAATCTTAAATACTAATGTTTACCCAGTGGTGTCTCAGAGTGACTTCTATCCAGCTTGGAGCTACTGATCATGCCTAGAACTACTGGTTTAAAAAATTTAAAAGTATACACCAACCACTGATCAATTCTGATAAATGATTGCGGCAATAGAGGCTAAAAGGATCTATAAATATTTGGACACGACACAGTCACAAACAACTGACCAACGAACTATGAAGACTGAATTAAACAATCAGTTAATAAGAGGGGTGAAGCAGGTACTGCGAACTGACCTAAGGAGTAAAAATCTATTTAAGTCATTCAACACCTTTACGTGCTATGTACTCAGTTATTCTTTTGGAAGTGTGAAATGGAGCAGGATATATATAGAAAGTCTGCAGAAGAAGTTGAGAATACTCCTCACCAAGGCTCACAAACATCATTCAAGATACCACGAAGGAAGAGGAATGACACATATTGATAAGCAATTGGATTAACAACTTATATTCATATTTTCACAGGCTAGCAATCTGCTGGCAAATGAGAGACCATGAACTAACTTCTCACCACTAACCAAACTAAGAGAAGCTTCAATTTTGGCTACAGAAGCCCCTTCAGAGACGACACCAATAGAGTTCAGCCAGGAAAATGTCGACAAATTAGCGTCAAACTATAAGTCTACATCAGGACAAATGTTCTCTAAAATCGAAAATATCCCTCGATCGACAACGACCAATGCTGATATGGATGTCAAACATTAGAGACAATTCACAACATAATAGCAGGATGTCAAGCATTAGCTTTGTCAGAGAAACATGATTTAGCCACGAAGATCATCCATCAAGGTTAACAAAGAAATTCAAGCTGTTGCAGGTAGAAAATGTGCCATAATATGAATACAACCCGGAACCTATACTGGAGAACAGCGCGTTCAAGCTGTACTGGCATCGAACTGTTTTTATAAATCGTACAGTTGCACATAACAGATCAGACGTCATTTTAGTGGATGAAACGTTCACCCGAACAAGGCTTCGTAAAAGGCAGAGCTACTTGGCACCGCTCAAACCGTCTGGAAGTGTATGGGAAATGCTAGGGCTTAACAACATGAAAAGGACCTCGACAGGGCTCTATCCTTATGATATTTGAGTATATCTGAGATGAGTGAATGTCCCACTGGAGGGAGTGCAAGAGCCGTTTAGCTAAGTCTAAACGATTATTATTTTAAAACCTAAATTAAATTTCAATTTTGTATATTACTTAGGAGTATCCAGCATCTTTCAATACAGAAAACAAATGCAAACATAGACAATATAGGAAAATTTTGAATCTCCTTAGCTTCTAAAGACAGAAGTATTTCCCTTATGCAAAAATAACTAGTATCTTGAAAATGAATGAGAACAGTTTGAAATATTTTAATAATGAATTAATGTGTAATTTTGAAACCTGAAATGGAAACTTATTTATTTTTTTCAAAATTTCGATTTTGGTTTAAACATTTTACTGGTTGCCTAGCTAAAACTTTTTTTAATTAGAGCAAAAATAAACATACCGTAAAATTAATGATGTTCGTTCTGTAAAAGGCGTTGAAAACTAATTTTATGCACTTTACATTTGACACGAGTTACACATTCGATTTAATATTTCGGGGGTTTCTAATGTACATACCTGTCGAATTCTGTGCTTCATGTTTTCTGGTGTGGTTGGTGCTATGGTAGTAACTTTATTTTTTTATAAATCCCCACAAAAAAAATTTAAGGGGTCTAATCGGATAACAACCCAGGCTAGTTTACAGGGTCACCAAGTTAACACCAACATTACATAAATAATCCTAAAGGAACAAACTATTTAAATTAAGACAGCTCCGCTGGTATTTTATGCCAAAGCCTCACAATTGAGTGAGGAAATATTCAATAATTAATTAATAAAAATTAAAGCAAAATTACTGTCGAAAGTTAGTGTCGCGCCAGCGAGCAAAAATGCTAAGATGACCCCTATGCCGAAGAGTCGGGGAAGGTTTTTCTGAGCGCCACTGTATGTGTAGCTAAGTTGAACGCAGAAATCTTCTGCGATGTCGTTAGGACCTAGTTTTCGGCTTCAATCCCATAGATTACGCAAATGCAAAAAAATACATATACAAGTTAGGATGTATAGCTAATTGTGTTGCTCTAGCATAAAGCTAGATATGATATAAATAAAATTATCCGGTTCAAATAATCACACGATTTTCCAAAATTTTCTTAAAAAAAAATACAAATCAGGTCAGAGTTGAAAATGAGTACTTTATAATTATTATTCTGATAAATGACTGAAAGCAAAAAGAAAGAAGAATGAATTGAAGTTAAGGAAGGTAAAACAACTTCAGTAAATGACATTAAAGATATCGTTTACCACAAAAAAAGAGATTAAATAAAATTTAACATGTAACACACAGAATGGAATAAACTTAATTTGCAAAATTTAAGGGTTATTAACATTAATATATAAATAATAATAATATTAAGTTTGCTTGTTAAACCGATAGTAAAACTGCTAGCTGTGTAGTCTCGAACAAATCAGGCTGCAACTCTGCTCGACTGCATAGTGAAACACCAAAAAGTAGAAGCAAAAGATAAACCAAAATACCTGTAGGAAGGATACCAGAGTAAAAAAACATAGGGAGGACCCCAAGGTTGTTACTGGGATTTTAAACGAATTCCTTCTTTGAAACGTGCACAGTTGCTAAAATTCCTATCTCCGGGTTTATCCAGGTAAAAATAACTCAAAAACCCCAAACAGGTAAAAGATAAGATAAATAGCTCAACTAAACCCAATTACCGGGAAATTTAAACTATTTTCCAACCCAAAATCCCAAAGAATGGTTCAAATAAATTTAGACAGAAAAATCTACAGTTTCTTCAGTCGAATCAAATAGTAAAGTAAAAGTCAAGGCATATGGTCTCGACCTTGTTTACTTCAAAGTCCATGCATGTGCGTAGCGTTATCTCCTTGGAGCGCGTTCTGAGTTTTGACACATTTCAAAGAAATGACAATCCAAAAATGATCCTGGGAAACAACAGTCGGCTGAAATAAATTTGTTAAATAAGCAAACTTATTAATAAGTAACCAATCAATAATTTTTAAATTAAAGAAATACCTTTCGCGTAAAGAGATAAATTTCCTTAAAGTTTGGGGATTCCGTTGGCTAGATTTCGCTAAGGTTAGTTATGGAATCCAAAATAAATAATATAATTTAAAAAATACTCGAATGGTGGTGTAAAGGAACCTGTTAAGGTAATTTCAACAATAACATAACTGGCCTGGAAACAATATAAAAAAGAATAGCCTACGAAATTAATTAAAGAAATTTCAAGGAAACTGCCATACGAAAGGACGAAGGGAATAATTTCACTGGAATAGTAGGCAGGAAAACCGAGACTTAACTGGAAAAAGTAACAGGAAATTCAGTATCAATAAATAGAACCACCCAAATGCCAAACAAAACAATCAAGATAGTGGTCAAACTGATAATCAATTGTAACATAAAACCATACTTTGTTGTACAAAAATATGGGCAAAATTCAAGAAAATAATAATAACCGACCTGGGAAAGAAATTAGTAAGGAAGTAGAACTATTGGTTTCGTAATATACCCAATTAAAACAAATGCAACTTAACCGACAAATTGCAGGTTTTTATTCAAGGATTTTATGAAATATACTTGTGGAAATTCTGCTTGCCCATAATGTGAGCATAGTAAAGATAAAATTAATCAAATTAGCGCCAGTAAACTTAAATTCAAATTTGAATCGTGACAAGACATGTAATACTAAGTTTTAATTTTTTCTTATGCGCAACATAAGGACTTTTTTAATTCCGAGTTCCAAACGATTAGTTGACCCAAGATCGAATTAGGGCTCGTGCGACAACCGGCGCTAACGCCGACTGCCTAGTAAAGTCACATTGTTTTGAGCCATTCCACTCACGGAGCACCAAGAGATATCATTGCCACATTTAAGTAGAAAAGATACGACCTTAGAGGCGTTAAGACATAAATTAACGAATAATAACTTTGCACATTAGCCTGCTCGAGCTACAGCTTGAACCAATTCTCCGAACCTACGGTTTCTCTCGTACTGAGCAGGATTACTATCGCAACAACAAATCATCAGTAGGGTAAAACTAACCTGTCTTACGATGGACTAACACAACGAAAAAGTTAATGCCATTTTATTCGATATTTCCCAATTGCCTCCCGTCTTGCAATATATGGAGCTGAGGTAAATATAAAAATATATTCAAATATACCCCCTTGCTGCCTTATTATTCCACTAATATTCTATTAAAATATTCCAAATAGTTTTCCCGATATTGCTTTGTAACTTCTTGAAATTCCCTCCCTGTATAAGTAGATATAGATAGATATACTATTCTCACCAGACGGAAGGTGTCGTACGACCAAGATACTTAATTAAAGCTTGAATTTCAATATCTTATAAACACGAACGTTCGTAAATGATGAAAAGCCAATTATAAGTAGTATTATATTGAGCTGAAAGCATGTCAAATATATAAATAAAATAAACTAGAAATTGATGTTCTAGTTAGCATGACACATGACCTATTTTCGCAAATATTTTAAGGTAAATTACAGAAATAGAATTGTTTATTTGTATGTTTGTAATAAATAACTATTGTCCCCTATCCTAAAGAAGAAATTAAATTTGATCTAAACCTACACTGAGACGTTATATTATCTGTTTATTTAATTAAACTGAAAAATATATTTCATTATTCCTATTTTAGGTTTCTATTTTTCATCTAATATATCAAGCATTAACACGTAACCATGTAATTCAACAACAAAACCTCAATGGCCTTCCTATCAAAATTGCCTAAAATGACATAAAACATTTCATGTTCTTTCGGTTATTTAATTGACTTCAGTGTGTCAAATTACATTTTTATATTTCCTTATACAGAAATTAAACGTATAAACCATTTTAACCAAAAAGATGACAACCAGTTATTGATGGCTGATCAAGCTACTTTATAAATTCCTTCCAAATTGATCATGTACTGTGAAACCTGTTGATTTATAAGCAATTTACCGATAAATGAGTTAGTGAGAAGTAGTTGGCTTTACGACACACCGCAAAGAAAAGAATATGCAGGAATGTATGTCAGAATCATTACCTTCTCATATTATTCATTTAAAGACATAGGGGAAGTATTTAGTATTTAACGCCGTATTTTTACAGTTTATATTTTGCAGTATGTACTAGCAGTGTGAAATAGTCTTTTTGAAATTTTACAGTTGGACATCTCACTAGTGTAATATCCTGCAATTTATTTTTGATGGATTTTATTACTAATTTCATACATCTTCAATAATGGGACTATGAAGTGGTCAAAGCCAAACAGAGAATCAGTATACTTTTTTGAAATTTTCATATAATTCATTGCATGATAGTTAAAAAAATCACTCAAATGACATTATATATCATTTTGTTTGGTTATTTAATTTTAGAAATTGTTAAGTTTTAAAAGATGGTTTTCTTTTCGATTTGTTTCTATTTCAGCCAGTTCGAAGCTCCGATGACAAATTTTTTAAACCGCGTTTTTTTCGTTATTTTGGGTTCGTACACAACGAATCTGAAATTATTTTTAAAAAATTCAATATGGCGGATCTAATATGGCGGACAAAAAAATTTAATTTTATCCGATTTTCTCCAAAATTGGTGTGGAGAAGTTTTCGGGGTCGCACATAACGAATCCAAAATATTTTTAAAAAATTCAATATGGCGGATCCAATATGGCCCGATTTTCTTCAAAATTCATACGGGGGAGTTTTCGGGGTCTCACATAACGAATCTAAAATTATTTTTAAAAAATTCAATATGGCGGATCCAATATGGTGAACGAAAAAATCAATTTTGTCCTATTTTCCTTAAAATTGATATGAGGGAGTTTTGGGGGTCGCACATAACGAATCTGAAATTATTTTTAAAAAATTCAAAATGGCGTATACAACATGGCGGGTTAAAAATTAATTTTGTCCGATTTTTTTCAAAATTGATATGGGGGAGTTTTTGGAATCGCACATCTGAACTGTTAAAAAAAAATATTAAAAATCTGAAATTATTGTTAAAAAAATTAAATATGGCGGATTTAAGATGACGGATTAAAAAATTCTACATCTCTCGTTTTTGTCTAAAATCAGTGTTGGGGGATTTTTGTTAGGGTTAATTACGAATTTAAAATATTTCTTGAAAAACTTAATCTGGCGGGTTCAATATTTTTTCTCCAAAACTGATATAGGGGATTCTTGAGGATGTAAATTATGAACTTAAAAGGATTTTTTCATAGTTTACTATAGCAAATCCAATATAGTAGATTAAAAATTTTACATTTTTCGATTTTTTTCAATGGTGGGACTGAATCATTTTTGAGGCTGAAAAGAGCGACTATAAAATTATTTTAAGAAAATTTGATAAATGCAATATGACGGTCTAGAAATTTTAACTTTTCGGATTTCATCCAAAATTGGTACTAGGGGGCTTTGAAGGGTTTAGATTTAGATTAGATTAAGAAGTTAAAAATATTTTTTCCAAATTCAATATGGCGGATCCAATATGGTGGGTTGAAAATTTTATCGTATTCGCATTTTTTCAGATTTGGTATTAATGAGTTTACGTCTCAAATTATTTAAATATCGATATTTGTAGGTTTTAGGGCCTATATTACCAATCTAAAATTAATTTGAAATTTAAAATAGTGGATTTACTATGACAGACTAAATATTTGTCTGACACAATTTCACTGGTATTTGAAGAACTCTAAGAATCAACTAATTTTTAATGGTTCATTTTAGGGTGATTTTCGACTTTCAATAAAATGGGTACTTTTTAGTCACCTTGAAGTCATTGCGAGGTACACTAATCTCGATTAGCAGTTAGTTCAAATAATTTATGGATATCATAATGAATTCAAAACTAAAAATAGAAATATTAAATTTTTACAAAAAAAAAATTGAACCGATATCCAAAAGTGCGCTAAAAAGTGGAAAATAACAATAAATTTTTATATAAAATTTGAAATTTTTGAAGTCGGCGCCAAATTATTTCTAAATGAAAAAACTACTAATATATACAAATTATAGTAAAAAAGCATTTACAAGTATTTCAATCTCTTTAATGGAATCACATTTTGTCAGGTATTAGTGGCGCCAACTTCAAAATTTTTAATTTGATATAAAAATTTATGGTTGTTCTTCACTTTTTAGCGCACTTTTAGAAGTTGGTTCAATTTTTTTTTTATAAAAATTTTATTAGATAACCATAGATCTTTAAACCTAAAGTATTTTTAGCTAACAATAATTTCTCAATATTTTACTTAGTCTTGAGGAATCTTTTCAAACACTAATTTACATCTTACATAGCATTTAATGACCACGTACTAATATTTAGTCAATATCTGAACGAGATTCCCATGCTATTTCCTAACCGGTTTGTAAATATTTAAAAAAATATATAGATTTACTAAAATATATTTATTTAAGTTGCCATAAGGACAAGAGGATAATACAAAAATATATCATTCCAATTGTCAGGATTCATATATATATATATATATATATATATATATATATATATATATATATATATATATATAACTAAATAGATAAATTTTTGTCCGTGTAATTTAAAATAAAATAGAATAAAATCTTGGCTAAGCGGGCATAAAATTTGTCAATCCACATCATTCACTTGTTAAAAAGTGCAGAGAAACCCAAAGTATGGAAAAACTCTCCGGAAGATGGCGACAGCCCTGTTTCGTCCTAATATGAGACTCGTCAGGCCACCGCATTCGGTACAAACCATCATCTCGCCTTTGCATCCTATAAAGCTGAGTTTAAAATCAATAGCAGCCAAAGTGAGACTTAAGAATAGAACGTTATATATGAAATTTGTCTAGAATTTTACGTGGAAATCAAAAATGTAATAATATATAGAATGTTCTATTTAAAATAAGCAAGTTGACATCTACTTCCGGTATAACGGGAAGTTCCGCTATCTTGAAAATATTTTATCCGGCTGTCCCACATGCACGTTAGTGCACTGTCAAAATTTCAGATTTTTCCTAATCATAGTTTTTCCACAATCGATCAATAAATTTCCTGGAGAATCACCCTGTATATACATATATATCACATACACATGCCATAAAATTGAAGTTAATGCTCTTTCCACAAATTGACGATTTTTAACAATGTCAGTCCACGTAAATTAACAATTGAAGGTCAGTGAGAGTCCCGAATTATTACGCGGAATCCGAACATATAATAAAAATACAAATTAAGGACAATTAATTAAGTTGCTCAAAATTTTTAATGAAATGCAATTGTTTTAAATTTTTTCACTTGTGGATAGACGGCAAGTTTTAAAATTTATGTTGGAAAGTTGGATATTTCACAAGTAGTTGGAGTATATGATTATAGACAGTAATCCACTATAGAGACTGTACACCAAAGTAAAAAGTTTTTTGTGACTACATTTTTCTCACAAAAATATTTCGTGGGAAAATCAATGGAAAATGATGTATTAACTGTATTAAAAATATCTGTATATATAGAAATAATAATCGCAATTACGAAACATAATATGGGTTCTCAGACCACCAAAGAAAATTACCACTAGTTATGTTCTAAAGAAATTTCAATAACTCAACTTAATATTTCGTAATTAGACTATTTAAAGAAGAATATCAGCTATATTATCGAAAACGGAACAGATACCCAGCTAAAAATGATAAATTTCATGAAAATCGACGCTGCAATTAGCAGAAAATTCGCGGGATAGAAACCTAAATACATAGTACATCTAAAGGGTGTTTTTTATAGAGATATAGAACTTTTAAATGGAATAAAACAAAGATGAATTTTTTAAATTGACATGAAATTTACTTTATTCGAAAGATAACCTTCTGGCATTATCATTTAAATATGACTTCTGGCATATGACCGCCACGGCTGGCTCGGACGTAGTCTAATCTGGAGGTCCAATTTTCGATGACTTTTTCCAACATTTGTGGCCGTATATCGGCAATAACGCGGCGAATGTTGTCCTCCAAGTGATCAATCGTTTCGGGCTTATCGGCGTAGACTAGCGACTTCACATATCCCCACAGAAGGCGTTAAGTCGCACGATCTTGGAGGCCAATTCACGGGTCCGAAACGTGAAACTATGCGGTTACCAAACATTTCCTTCAATAAATCAATTGTGGCACGAGCTGTGTGACATGTTGCGCCGTCTTGTTGAAACCACAGCTCCTGCACATCATGGTTGTTCAATTGATGAACGAAAAAGTCAGTAATCATTGCTCTATAGCGGTCACCATTGACTGTAACGTTCTGACCAGCATCGTTTTTAAAGAAGTACGGACCAATGATTCCACCAACCCATAAAGCACACCAAACAGTCAGTTTTTCTGGATGTAACGGTGTCTCAACATACACTTGAGGATTATCATCACTCCAAATACGGCAGTTTTGTTTATTGACGTATCCATTCAAACAAAAGTGAGCTTCATCGCTAAACAAAATTCGCTTATGAAAATCGGGATCAACGCCAATCTTGTTTTGGGCCCATTCACCGAATCTACGCCTTGCTAGATGATCGTGTGGCTTCAATTCTTGCACGAGTTGGATTTTGTAAGTACGCAAATCAAGATCTTTCCGCAAAATCTTCCATAAAGTGAATGGACACATATCCAATTCATGTGCACGATGGCGGATAGACTGATTCGGGTCTTCCTCTACGCTACGCTCTACAGCAGCAATGACTTCTTCTGTACGCACTGTACGACGTCTCTGTGGATGCGTATTATCATTTAGAGTAAACCTGGTGTGAAAACGTTCCATAGTTAATCGAATTAATTGCTCTGATGGACGATTATGTTGACCGTAAAATGGACGTAGTGCGCGATACGTATTTCGAACAGAACCATGATTTTCAAAATAAATTTGCACAATTTGGAAGCGTTGTTCAGGCGTCAGTCTCTTCATGTTGAAATGCCAAACCAAACTAGACATAAATCACTTGACAGCTGACAAAATGGCCGCCAGTTAAAAAAGTGTTGCCAACTTAAAGTTCTATACCTCTATAAAAAACACACTTTATAGATTTTAACTTTAAAGTTCAAAGAAGAAAACAATAAAACTTGAGAATCTTCTTAATTCGGTCAATCTTCCTTATATACGTATCTCTGAAACTTGGTACAACTCTAATTAGTCTCAAGATGACTATGAGGATATAAAATTATTTTGTGTCCAAGGTTATGTTTTCGCATCTCATTTTTCACATATTGACGATAAACGAGGTGGCGTTGCAATTTATATTCGTAAAGATCTTACCTTTAGTAATTGTAAAATTTCTCCCAATTCTGTAGAAAAGAAGTTTGAATTCACTCTGACCGACCTGAGATTAGGTAATAAAAAATATCTTATAAGTTGTATATACAGATCATGTTCTGAAGATGTGTTAAAAATATTTGAAGAACTGTTAGAGAAGGTAATAAAACTTTCAACTTTGTCTTTTATATGTGGCGATTTTAATGTACATTTTGAGGAATGTCAGAATGCATTAAGAATTTTAAATCCTTTTTCAAGTTTTGGGTTGAATAAAACTATCAACGAGTTCACAAGAATTGATAAGAACAAAAAATTCAATCTAAATGATATATTTACAGCTAACAATACTGAAAAACTCGCGCATACGTTATACATTGCGATGTTTCTGATCACTTTATGCAGCTTATTTGGGTACCAATATTGACTGGCAGGTCACACACTTGTTATGAAAGGCCGTTCTTTGCGCGAGAGTGAAATATTAGTAAGTTTCATTTAACTCTTTCAATGATTAATTGGAATTCAATTTTTTCTACCAGATGCTCTTTGGATATCGAGTTTGGCAGGTTTATTGATGGGTTTTAAACTGATGTGGAGGTCTCTTTTCCCTTGGAAGCATGTTACCCTAAAAATTCAACTGCTCACAAACCCTTGATGTCAAGGAACTTATTGAAGAGGATCAGTTTTGATGGGACTTATTCAAAAGCCATAAATATAAAAATGATAAAAATATTCTAATAAGATGATGACTTATTTGCCAAATCTAATAATGTTTCAAGAATATTATGGTATATCATAAATAATAATACTGATAACTCAGGGCGCTCAAAACGAAATATTTTGCTGACGATAAGGGTAATCATTTTTACAATTTGCATGATGCCGCCGAACATTATAACAGTTTTTTCATAAAGTCCGTTAGTGGAATGGTGAATGACGGTAACTTATGTGGGACATCTACCGCAAATTTTAAAACTAAAGAGATATCAAATTCACTTTTTTAATGTTATCAGGACAGTGATATATCAGAAATTATCTTATCGCTTAATAATAAAAATGCTGCCGGTGATGACGGAATCTGCTGCTGTCTTGTCTGGCATGCTATCACATTTTTGGAGATTATATTACATATCTTGTAAACATATCCTTCCAGGAGAAGTCATTTCCAACTATGTTAAAAATCTCACTTGTGGTTTCTATACATAAGAGGGGTGATAGGCACTTAATATCGAATAAAATATCGTTTTATCGTTTTTTTCTAAAATTTTCGAAAAATACTTCTATAAGCATCTAGAGTCAATAATAAAGACACTCTCTTGTGGGTACCGGGACACACTGGGATAGAGGGGAATGAAATAGTAGACAAGCTCGCGAGGAAAGGGCTAAGACACTATTTCTTGGGCCAGAGCCTTTCTGTGGAATCAGTAGCAGCGTGATGCTGAAAGAACTAAAGATAGAAGAAGAAAGCAGGAGATCCAATTATTGGTGGCGCTGAAACAAACGAAGATACTTCTTAGCAACTACGACCAAAAGAGATTCAAAGAATGAATAAGCTTAAGTAAAATACCAACTCAGAGTTCTGACAGAGGTCCTGGCGGGGCATTGCCACCTAAAGGGATATCTCAAGAACATCGTACTGGTAGAATGAGAAGAGTGCAGATTCTGTGAAGAGGAGGACGAAACCTCTATTCATATCCTTTCATAATGCAGCGCTATAGAAAACCCGAAGATGGGGTTCTTTGAAACACACCAAATCGAAGAAGGGGAGCTATTCACCTTGAAGCCGTCCAACATCCTAAGATTCCTAAGGGAAATAGGACCGGAGGACCTGCTCTAGCCGATAAGGTAACTCTTACAACTTGGCAGCACTATGGGGCACAATAGATCTACAAGATCGCAGTCTACAGATCCCAACATATACATGTATACATCTAGAGTCATTTTTGCACCAAGAAAAGTTGGTTAGAAGATATCAATTCGGATTTAAAAGGCATCGCTTTACTCAAGATGCAATTTTATCCCTATATTATTATATCTGTTTGTTCTATCTAAAAAGGGCATTTAATGTAATTATTATCAAGTTAATGTTGGATAAGCTTAATAAGTGCGGTGTACGTGGCATTGCTCACTTGTGGATTAGGTCTGATCTCACCGGGAGAGAGCAAAAAAATACGCTAAAATATGACGATATTTCCGTATGTCAGGGTCATTACCGGTGTCTAGTGGTGTGCCGCAGGGTAGTACACTGAGACCACTTTCGTTCATTGTATTGGGTAATGGATTGGAGATTATCTAAGATGTCAACTAGCGCGGTTAGCCGAATGATGAGTTTTTTAAGAGAAAATAGCTTAGTTCTAAATTAGTCAAAAACCGAAATAATACTTTTTAGCCTCACCGATTCAAATGAAAGTTTATTTGTTAAATTCCATTAGAAATCGATTGAGTTGAATAGAGTTAATAAATACTTAGATATCTTCATTCGCGAGCATTTTACTTGGTCGGACCAGGTGGATGCAGTTTTAAGAAAAATGTCAATTTATACTTATGTTATCTGGCAGTTACGTAATAAAATTAACATCAAGCTATTGCTTCTGTACTATTACGGTTACGTGCAATATTGTTTGTTGTATGGCATCGTGTGTTGAAGTAACTATCCAGGGCGGAAGAGGTTTTCAAGAATCAGAAAAAAATAATACAAACAATTTTTTTAGGCCATACGCATTCTCCTATGGAACCTTATTGCCTCATTTTCAAATTGTGCCGTTTCCATGTTTGTTCATCAGCTCGGTTTTTCATGTGAAGAAAAACCTGTTTAATTATTCTTTGTCCGGAAGTACACGGTATGAACTGAGGGTAAATCTTAATTTAAGCTTACCCAAGCATAGATTGACTAAAGTGGCAAAGAGCCCAATCGTTTTACCATTTATTTAAGTTTTACAATAAACTCTCTATGGAGATCAAAAATGTTCCGAAAATTAATAGTTTTAAAAACATACTTAATAACAGTCTGTTCAAACATTCATTCTACTTTATAGAAGAATATTTAAATGGCAACATCTCTGACCTACTACCATAATTTTTATTTTCGTTTGTTCGTTAAACTTTTGTGATTTGGGTGGGTCCACCTAAATATATTTGGCCATTGGGACCCCTCTGGCTCTAAGACTAACAAGTTTGTAAGGCCAGAAACAAACAAAAAATCTAAAAAGGTTTTTTTGAATATTTTCTTGCAATTAGATTTTTAAAATGATTATGTTTTAAATGTCACAAGTCTTTGTATTATACAAACTTGTTATTTAAAAAACTCAATATAAGATTAAGTCAAAGGATGACAATTTAATTAATTAGGCTATTAAAATATACAGATAATCCTTCCACGCCAATAATTAATTCATTCTTTGTGTTATCCTTTTGTGTACGAAAAAACAATTTACATGGGGCAAAGTTTTTTTATTTATTTTAGAGTGATTATCGTGATAAAATTACTTTAGCGTGAAATAGTCAGATCCTGTTACTCTCAATGAGGGATTTATATCAAAGTAGTGTTCGCTTTCATCAGTAATACTTAGACAAATAGCAAAATAAATATTTTTTTTAGTATGTAAATGTTACATGCCTTCCATAGAAAGAAGGCAAATAAAAATTTTAAGAAACTACATTATGGACATGAACAGAACTGTTGGATTAAGAAAAGGACCAGTGAAGCTTGAATATAAACTTAAGAAAAATGTATTATCACTTAAAGTAAAAACGTATATACAGTAAAATGCGAACAGTAAATGCAAATTTCGTTTCAACCTTATCTTTTCCGTGTTAGAGATTGCACAGCTAAGGAACACAATTTATCCTATTCCACCGCCATCGAGATGATGACACTTACTGTTCGCATTTTACTTCATTCATGCACGGAGCTGCATATAGTTGTACGTTTGCTGAATGTGATTTCAGCACTACAACGGCATAATGTGGATATATCCACTGCTATTGCATCTCACACGGAGAGATCCGTGAAAGCCGCATAAACATATATACGCCATTCGGCGGGAGGTCGGCGAAGCTGCTTTCAGTATTTGCATGCTTCCTTCCGATCTGTCGGTACCCTGATGAGTCTAGTAGAGACGAAATATGTACCTCTGCCGTTTCTGTAGCGGGGAGGGTAAGTTTCGACTTTCTTCTCGGTATGGTGGTACAGGTAGGATATCACCTCGATGGTGGTGGAATAGGTTAAATTGTGTTCCTTAGCAATTTTTTCAAACTGTGCAACCTCTAACACGGAAAGGATTTGGTTGAAACGAAGTTTGCATTTACTGTTCGCATTTTACTTCATTCATGCACGGAGCTGCATATAGTTGTACGTTTGCTGAATGTGATTTCAGCACTACAACGGCATAATGTGGATATATCCACTGCTATTGCATCTCACACGGAGAGATTCGTGAAAGACGCATAAACATATATATATATATATATATATATATATATATATATATATATATATATATATATATATATGTATATATATATATATATATATATATATATATATATATATATATATTGAAAAATAGTAAATAAAACACAGTGGCGACATCTCGATGGATCATTCAATAATACAAGGGCAACACAAATCAACAATGTTGCATAAAACCCTCATGTAATGGCGATCTTTACGTCCGCATAGCCGAAAATTTCCTATTTTATTTTAAAATTACACGGACGATAACGTATCTCTTTTTTATAATTGTTGGCTTAAAAAATACGCAACAGCTCTCTTAGGGAGATCGTTGGTGCGACAATTTACTTAAACTGCGGAATTCATGATTGGTTTAGTTGCCGATGCCGTAGTTGACCATCGCGCCATCACATGGCGGTTTTATAAAACATTGTTGGATTGTAGTACTCTTGTGTTATTAAGTGATCCATCGAGATGTCGCCACTGGGTCTTATTTACTATTTGTCAACTGTGAAATCTGTTTTTTGAACACAGATGCGAGATGATGGGTGTTACCGAACGCAATGGCGTGATGAGTACCATACTGGGAAAAGACAGCGCTCTCATTATTTTTTGGACCCGAAGCTTTTCCATTATCTTGGGGATCTTCACACTTTTTAACATGAGAGTAATATTTATCAACGGTCTTTATATGCGCATAGCCGAGAATTTCCTATTTTATTATATATATATATATATATATATATATATATATATATATATATATATATATATATATATATATATATATATTATCAGCAAACTAAATAAGTTAATTCAAAAATTTAAATTTTTTCTAGTAACATTGACAACAAAAACATTACAAAATCGCTGTGGAAATTATCTTCTATCTATTTCAAATACCAAAAGGGCATCTTATTTTCAATATAACGTCTCACAAAAATGTCCTATATCTAATAAATTGATAATAAACTTTTTCTATACACGCATACAGTCTCCTCCACAGACATAATAAAAATCTCCGGAATAAAAACCCTACAGGCTTCGACAATTCCTGTTGGACTGGCGACTCTATTAAATAATTCGTTCAATACCGAGAAGCTTACGATACTGGAGATAAGGGGTAATATTAATTAACAGATAGAAATATAGTTATGAATGTTAGCAATAGTATTTCTTCTATATTTAATACTGATCGTGCTACCCTGCATGGTTGCTCTCACACCACTAATTGTTCTCATTTAACAAAAATATCCCAAAAAATATCTTACGGGTAATCTTTATGTATGCTGATAACACTTGTGTTGTTATTTGAAGTACTTGAGAAAATGCATGAATTCAAAATGCCTATATCTTGGTATTGGGGTTTCTAGGTGGTTCAATTTCAACAAATTTTTTATTAAGCATCCTAGGTTCCATGATTTCAGTTTTTAATTTGGCAGCACTTAGTGCTACCACAAATTAATTTTTCAGAAACCACCATCGAATTGACGATGTGCAACACACGCTGGTCTATTACATATTAAATCTAAAATAATCTGAAAACTCCTTTGGAAGATAAAAATATACCTCTGACTGTGGACTATACATTCATTCATTCCTGTCTGCCTCAAAATATTGTAACGAAAGACTAGGGAAATACGGCCGTGTCATTATAGAAATATTGTGCCGAAAGACTAGGGGAATCCGGTAGCATTCTTGTAGAAATATTACACCTATTATTCATTATTGTTGGTCATGTTCTGGTGAGTGAATATAAATAGAGAAAATTGTAACATAATGCAATTTCAGTCTAAGGTAGTTGAAGTTCCTGAAATTTAATAAAATTCTTTGAGTATTTCAATGATAATATCGGTGCCTAACTGGAAGTTAGCTTACTGAACTCAAAATTAGTCAAAGTTCTGGGAGGAATACTAACCCACTACACTTTTTCTATAAATCACATAACTGACTTTTAATTCATAACATTAGAGTACAAATGAACTCTAACTATAAGTGCCTGCGACTCGATTGAACCAACGTCGCCAACCTTCGATCATA
Source organism: Diaprepes abbreviatus (assembly GCA_034092305.1). Lineage (NCBI taxonomy): Eukaryota > Metazoa > Arthropoda > Insecta > Coleoptera > Curculionidae > Diaprepes > Diaprepes abbreviatus. The sequence continues at coordinate 449,442 of JASJET010000095.1, forward strand.
CTCTAGATATAAACAACAATAGATTTGTCTGAAGGCTATTTATGGTCGGTGGGGGAGACGCTTTTTTGATGTTTGATAGACATAAACATATTTACATATCTTGTCTTTCAGTTTAATTGCTTGTCGTGAGTTTTTTCGGTGTTTTTAAGTGTTAGAAATTACTATAAATGCGAAGTTTACAATTAATATTAACAAAAAGAGGATTTAAAAACTTATTTTTATCGGTAAATATTGTTAGATTGTTTACATATTGAAAATAACAATAATAAAAATTTAGGCAACCATACATTCATACTTTGTTTTCAGAATTGACGTACCCAGGGGTATGTTCGAAGGACGTACCGATGATACTCGTTTAAATAATGCAATTAGAAAAGGATAGCATAAAATCGGCATGTCTGTACCAAGAAATTAAATATCTACTGTTTATCAACACTTTTTGAAATATAAATAAAAATATTATTACGTTATTCAGCGTTCAAACAACCGGGTCCTAGTTCTGACGTTATGCTACTTCTACAGGGGTATGTTCGAAGTCGCCAACCGTAAAATTAAGTTTGTTGGTAATAGAATGTTTTGCAAACTACAACTCCTAGAAGCCTGATAATATAAAATGTTTCTTTTCATGTTCTAAGTAGATGTTTAATACCAATATTTTTACTGAAATTTTATCTTTATGTACATATTTGCGACATAAATTACTGTCCAGTGGATATTAATAGTAAAATATTTAAATATCTCGAAAAGTAAAAGTATTTTTTGTGAAATTTCAGAAATGGAAATATATTTTCAGCAATATTTTTACAAGAATTTAACATGAAATTCTGGAGATTGAGATATTTTTGGAATCCTTCTAATTTGCCCTTTCAAATCATACCGTGATCATCAACTATAAAAATATTTATTTTTGGGTTAGCAAACTTGGCACGCTGAAAAGTCCGAAAAGTATTTTTGAAGTTCTAACTATTGCAATTGTGATATATGCAGGTTAGTAAGTATTGTTTGTATGTCAAATTTCAACTTTCTATATTATACGATCTCGGAAAAAAAGGGCTAGGACAGACAAACACACGAATGAATCCTAAAAATAATAAATATATATTTCAACATAATCTGCCTTATATTCAATATCGTACACCATCTTTCCTGTAATGATTTTATTTATTCATCAAAAAAAAGATTCATGTTTGCCTTCAAAATTGGCATTAGCATTGTCTTTCGGCTGATAATCAGCTACAAAATCATGTCCTATAACTTTTTCAAATTTTTAAACGAAGACAAGTTGGAGAGAGCAATATGGCGGATAGCTCAGCTCAAAGAAGTTACAGTCATGGAAGATGGATGGGATGAACTATGTAGTTCTGACATGTATTAAACAATAATAACTCTTATTTAGTCCTAAAAGACGGTGGCCATGAACTTCCCATTAGCGGACATTTTTTGAAGGTGAAAAGCCCTCATCGCCCCCCCCCCCCCCCCCAAGAGCGTTGAGTTCAGGAAAATAAACCCGATTTTGCCTCTTATGCTATAGTTTATTCAAGAACTAGAGAGAGTAATAAACCATTTTTTACCCTTTTTTTTCTTCGCAAACTACCTGTGTTCTTTAGTCCGGTGTCTTTGGCAAAATCTGGATTATGGACGGTTTGGATTAGATAAAAATAGATATTTGGATGTGTCAAGTGTTAAAAAGGATTTTAATATTTGTCACATGCGTCAGAAAGAGGTTTATTTTATTATTAAGTATTTATGGCATAGAATATCATTTCGGTAATGAACGTAAAATAAAAAGATTTTATAATATTATTCTGTTTCTTATGATTTCTTAATAATTCAAATACATTAGAAAATACAGATGATTTTGACATTTTTAACACAAATCACAACTGAATTTTTATTATTTTTAATTTTGGCATAGAAACCATTTTAGGGACATTCGGCTTAAAACGTGGTCTTTTTCTCTCAAAAAATTCTAAGTTATAATTTAAATACTTTCAAAATATCCATTGTCAAAAATACAAGAAGTTAAACATATATAAAAAAATAAATTCGTCCATATAATATTAAAATTTTTTTGGGGCTGTCGGTCATTTTATTATTAATTAATTTTAAAATATTTGACTTTTCAGTCTATTTCTTAAACCATCTACAGAATTACAATTAAACACTAATAAAAAGGGATTCAAATGTATTAATTGTTATATGTTACAGAAAATTTAAATAATAAATTGTATTTACGCTGGTAAACATTAAGTATCTAATTCGCAATCAAAATCAGTGAAGCCATCTTCATTCAAATTAATTATAATTGGTTTCTCTATCTCACCGATCATAAGATCGAGTTAGCACATTTTCTTTTATTCTTTTATTTTGTGGATTTTTCCCAATTTTCTGCAGTGACTTTATTCAAAAAAATCTTTCAAAAGTTCAGTTAAATTACTAATTTTGTAAGTTATGTTACTTCTAGCAATTCTACCTTTTATTTGAGAGATATATGACCTTCTCCAACTGACATTTTTCGGACGATCTATAAGAAAAGATTTCCTATCTGGTTTTCCCCAGCAAAAATTAAGTTCTCTGAGTAATTTCCAAGGCTCAGTTCTTTTAATATCAGGTAAATCCCGACCTTCATTGATTTTAGTTAGAATTTTGTCGACTGTTGGGATCTGCTTCTCATAATAAAATGTAGGTACAACTCCTTTTATTGGAGTTTACATCTCTTCTTCCAACGAGGTTTTGAGTACTAACAGTTCCAGTCGTTTTTTCCTCCTTCGGTATTCAACACATAGTAGATTTTTCAACTCCTGTCATGTTGGAACACATCTCAACAGAGCTTTTAACATTATTATTTAGATATTAATATTTTAAGGCATTATAAACATTCATCGTACTAAGTGTTTCGTTGAGGAAAAAATACCCTAGTTTAACGATTTCGGAATAAATATAGATGTGGAAGTCATATCTTTTGGGTATTTCACTAATCTCAAATAATATATAAAAACAATAACAAACAAGATAAATCACTAAGGATACAATGTAAGGTGTACTTTGCTCACTGACAGAAATTAAATTGAACTATCAGAAATTTTATTGTTGCAGTGAATTTATAAATTCTTATAATATTTAAATAAAATTAATTTATGGCAGTCCTTAGTTACCTGCGGCACTGAAGCAGGTACGTTGAAGGTTTCGGTAACAATTTTATTACCCTCTCTAGTTCTTGAATAGAGTATAGGAATGTATATGCTTGCGATCGCCCCTCCCCTTCCCAAAAGTTTTGAGTTCGGGAAAATAGAACCGATTCTGCCTTTTATATTTGGAATGTGTATGCTACTGTCCCCGTTGGCAACTTGTTTTTCTTGCGATAGCCTCCCCCCTAAGAGCTTTGAGTTCAGGAAAATAAACCCAATTCTGCCTCATACTAGGAATGTGTATGCTGCTCGCATCGTCCCCCCTCTGTCGGCAACTTGTTTTTTCTTATGATCGTTCCCCCACATCTCCAAGAACTTCAAATTCAGAAAAAAAGACCCTACACTAGAAATGGGAATGTTGCTGGTGTCTCCCCCCCCCCTTCGGCAACATGCTTTCGCTTACCATACTGTACTTTTGTGAGATCACCCCCCCCCCCCCCAAAGAGAGAGGCTTGATCTGCCCCTGATTCTGACAAAAATGCACCTAAGTAATTTTTGTTCAGGAGTCAAAAATCTTGACAAACACCTTGCAGAAACTATACTTGTGCCGAGTTTATCGTGTAAAATTGTTCAATCTCTTAATTCCGATTTAATTAAAACTTCAACTACAGAAGTTTTCAAACAAATTATGACCAAAACTCCTTCCCCATGTACATGATTATACGTTCGTGAACATTTTTAGTAGAATTATGTTTCTTTGTTCAACATTGGATGACAGTGTAATATTCCAATTTATCAAAGCTTATTTTTTTCTGCCAAACCGGTAAAATAAAAAATAATAGACAAATTGGTCATACAACTAGTAATAGGTTGTCACTACTGAATGTTACTAGGCAGCGTACAGTATAGATGTTTTTACCACGGCTATAGACACAATAAACGTACTCTACTTTTCATAATATATTTTATAGTTGAAAGTGACTCGAAAACATATAATTATAAATTGATTTAGAACATATTAAATTATTTTTAGAACTACATTGTCATGACATTATATAAACGTTTATTTCTCTTAATATTATTTTGATTTTATTGATCACAAAGATAATAAATGACATCAAATTTAATAACGGTAATTTAAATTTAAAAATAATTTAGTACATGTTTTGACAAATCGAGATAATCGAGGTGATACTGTCCTTAATAATCTTATTTGATAGACGTACCGAGAAAAGTCTGCTGATCTGAACGTCAATATAACATAGGATAAATGGATGACAATTTAATTGGTTTCTTAATTAAAATGAGTGTATCTATTTCCTTTCCTTATATAAGTTGTTATAAAATTACTTGCTTTTTTGTTCTAGGTCAGTAATTTATTTAATGATTAATTACTTAATTGGCGTTTATTTTTGGAGAAACAGCTCTAGGGTGTCGGTACTTTATTTCTTAACTGTGGTGTACGATTTTTTTTTAAATTTTCGACATGATTTTGTATGCTTTTTTGGGGTCAGTTCACAAAGCAAAACATAGTAGTTTTTTGTTTGGAATTGGTTACCTAACGGATGTGCTTCAAGCGTCATCTCTTCATAAATAATAATTTTCAAATAACTTAAAAACTTCTGATGCTACCATAAAAATAATAAATAGCTTTTATTTAAAATAGTAGTAGAATTATCATGGTGAATCGAACTCATTTCCTCACCACATAAAAGGTGCAGCTCATGGCACGATTCTTTTATATGGTATTCCTATAGGCATAATCCGTACTATTATGAAAGAAACAGCTTACTCCATGAAGGTCCTCGATCTATCACTAAACCATTAAACCAAATTAAATTAATAAACTTAATTTCATTCTTTTATGATAGTATGGATTAGGTTACATACAATAAAAGACACGCCTCGAAGTTAATAGTGAAACAAGTTCAAGATGACCACGAAAACTCAAGTTTTCAACATTTACTTATTAAATTATTATTCTCTCTAGATTAATAATAACAACTATGGTCGAATTAAGGATCCATTTTTTAAAGTCACGACGCTGTATGTAAAACTTATTTGTAAAACTTGAATAGTAGTATTTTTGAAAAGAAATATTTAAGCGAGAACACCACTGTTAGAGGAAGTTATCAAAAAAAGGTCCTTTTTTTGATAACTAAATCATTATTTAGGATATGTGAAAAGATATGTCATTGAGCATATATTAAACTTACTTTATATACATTTTCATTCAAAACATCAAAAGTTAAGAAAGTTATTAAATATCAATTGGGCCTCTGTGTAATAATAGGGATCCATGAGATCGCTTACTCGAGAATAGTTAATTTAAATCTATGTAAAATGTGAGAAATCTCTCGGATATGAAAAAAAAAACACGTGAAAAGAATACTATAAGTTCATATGAACTTTTTTCGTATAAATCTCCTCTTCCGAGATATGGGATCCCAAAGAGCTGCAATGGAATCAAGTTATTTACACAAAATTGTTGAACCACCCGGTATATTTCGATTTTTTTAATATGATGTATATCAGGTAAGACCCTTCAAAGTAGTATCTAAGAAAGTGTTGTGAATTACTCAAAGCTGCAGGGACGGACTAACTGTGACACTCATGAACCCATTTTTTTACGCCTTGTATAGTAAAAACTTGGGACAACTTTTTTTACATACCCTTAACTATTGACTAAAAATTAAGTACTCTTCATTCATGTCTCTAATCCTAACCGTTATCGAAAAAACGTCATTTTCTTTACACAGTTAGTCTCCTAACTTCTGTCGGGTTGAACAAAAAAAAAAGAGGAATTTTTCCCAGTTACCATCGTTTCAATAAAAAGTTAAAATAACTGTTTAGTTAAAAACTTTTTAAGAGGATTCAGCATGGGCTCCGTGAAGTCTAAAACACTCGTGGGAACGACGAATTGAGGACTGCTGTACCCACCACATTAACTCAGCCTTGTTTCTTATTTGATTACAATGAAAAGTGATTCTCAGTAAAAGTTCCTCTCTACTATCGACCGGAGTGAAATACACCAAGATTTTAAGGTGTCCCCACAGGTAAAAATCCAACGGCTTTAGGTGGGGAAATCAAGGAGGCCAGGTAATAGGTCATCCTCTACCTATCCAACGGTTTGGATAGACGTTATTCAGGTACTCCCACAGAGCAACGCTGAAAAGAGGTGGTGCCCTACTAAATCATGAAAAGGGTTCTAGAGAAACTCGAAATTACTGAAGTTATCCATTCAGTCGTGCTGGCAATACGAAGAGTCCAATCAAAAAATTGCCAATGATTCCTGCCCAGACATTAATTGATTGGAACTGATGTTGATGATGCAAAATAATAGTTGCATGAGGATTTTCGTCAGCCCATACATATGAGTTGTGTAAATTTTTGATACCACTTTTGGTAAACTCTGCTTCATCCTTGAAAACAAAAGTTCTAATGAAGTTTATATTATTTCGTTGCTGATCCAATAGCCAGTTTACAAACTGTATTCTACTGAGAAAATCTTCAGGAACCAGTTATAACAGCTGTTCTTGAAGAACTTCATGTACTATTCTTTTCGACGTTCTAAACTGCGCTGATAATTTTCGAGTGTTTGTTGAATCTATATCAAATAAAATAATTTCCTCTAATTGGGGCATATGTACTGTTCTTCCCCGACCAACATCAATATTCCTTTTCCTAAAAGTTCCTAAAATTATGAAGAAATTTAATAATATTACCTTATTAAATGGAATCGCCTTCTCCCTTAGACGTTGGTCATCTCGTTGAAATATTTTCCGATCCGAAAAAGTTAGGATATCTATCGTGATATAACCTTCTGACTTGCAAAGCATTGCAAGATGCAAGACCATACATCAAAGGCATATCTGCATACTCAATAAACGTGTATTCCATATTTGGAATTATTTCACAATTAATTGCGCCACGAAATCCAAAAATCAATAAATTAATATCCAAATAGAGAATCAATGTACCAGCGATGTGAAAGTTGACAAGTTCTAAAATGCAGGTTATTTATTTCTTTCATACCAACAACAATACTTTATTTATGGTGCCGATAAAATAAAACGTCCATTTTTTGCGGACCTAGGTCGAACTGCCATTCACAGGATTAAACGTTTTTAATTAAAAAGGTAAACTCTAATTTTGTATCGAATTTTTTTTATCTTAAGGGTGAAGGTTGAACTTTTAATAGGAATAAAAATATATCTTTTATCGAAATACGCCAAATACGTGATGTAAATAAAATGACGTTTTTTCGAAAACGATTAAAAAGTACTTAATTTTTTAGTCAATAGTTAAAGATATGTTAAAATCATTGTCCAAAGTTCTTATCATAGAGGGCGTAAAAAAACTGGGGTCATCACAGCTAGTCCGTCCCTGCAGCTGTGAGTAATTCACAACACTTTCTTGGATAGTAATTGAAAGGGTCTGGTATACATTATATTTAAAAAAAAACTGAAATATACTTGCTGGTTCAATAATGTGTAAAAAACTTGACTCTGTTGCAGCTCGTTGGGATTCCATCTCCGAAGAAGAGGCCTATACGAAAAAAGTTTATATGGACTTGTAGTATTTCATTCACGTGTTTTTTTCATGCCCGGCAAATATTCCACGTTTTTCCGGACACCCTGTATAAGCGTAATTTTCGTTGTTCATGGCCTTTTCCGGAAAACAATTTTTTTAACAAAACACCAGGTGTTCAAGGAAACAAATTTTGTTTTTGCTCAAAAAAACTAATTTTGAATATAAGAAAGCTACATACAACCTTGACTACTGCAATTATGAGAATTTTCTTTTTTTGAAACTTAAAATCGGAGGAGTGTGGTTAGAGTTATGTTTCCGGAGAGATCGAGAAAAGTCGTTTCGAGAAAAACACTACGCAAGTGAACGAAGAAGAGTTTTTGATATATATTAAATTTCGTCGCTTCCTGGCCCATAAGATGGACTTTCTTGACCTTGGTTGTCCTCGTTATGGCAACTGAATGTCAAATATACAATTGTATAGAATTCTTATATTTAGCAGGTATAGACTCCATTTGTCGCCCGAAACATATTTACTCGCCCTATGTGTATTTAGATATAACTTTGATATCTACAAGGTGACCATATTAAAAGACGCACGCAATAACTCTAATGGGAAGGCCTAAACCAAAGAAAGTGTTGGAACAAAAGTTTTTTATTTTCGAAAGGGATATCGAATAATAACCTTCAATTTGACCTTGCGCTTGACTCTTAAGATCATTTCAAGGTCAGGTTGATTTTTTCAAACGCGATCTACCTTTTTCGTTGCAGAAATGGAAAATAGGTATAATTTCCTATCTAACCGTATAAATAACATAGTGGGTCAAATCACATACAGAGATTATTTACTTTTCGTATGAGTCAATATATTTCGAGTCTCATCTCCATAGCGAGGACCCAAATGGAACCTAAAAAGTCATCCTGCTAGGTCCTTTTCGTAGATCCTGGACATCAAATTTCCTATGGATAATTTAACATAGGAAATAACACTCAAGAAACTATATCCTAAATCGTGTCTTTTTAAACGCAAATGCTCAAAAAATTTGTTGTGCTTCAAACCTGCAAGATCAGCAGTTAATATTCCATTTCATAGTATGTAAACTTCACACAATACGTTTACCTCAAAAACATGAAAATTCCATTGTTTTGACATTTTAACCTTCAAATAACCTCTGTATTTGCTTTGACCCCCTATGTTATACATACAATATTTCTGCAATAAAAAATTGAGAATCCTATTTGAAAAATGAACTAAACCTAGAAATGACTTAGAAGATCAAGCCCAAAGTCAAATTTAAATTCTTTACTTGATTTCCTCTTTGAAAATAAAGAACCTTTGTTCCTATTTTTTTTAATTTAGGGCTTGCGATTAGAGTTATTTGCTTTCGTCTTTTAAAATGGGTCACCCTGTATATATATATATATATATATATATATATATATATATATATATATATATATATATATATATATATATATATATATATATATATATATATATGTATATACATTTTTTTTTCTAATATTTTCTTGGATATAGGTTTTTTCATTAGAGAAAATAAAAGACAACAATTTCTCTGACGTTTCGCTCAACGTAGTGAGCTTCTTCAAAAGAGCTGGCATATTTGTTCTACATCTACAAAATTACAAAGTTTTTTTATAATAAACATATATCACAGTAATACACATTTATATTTTTAATTTAATTAAAATTAATAAAAATGAAACAGATCTTAAAATAGTCTTGAAATTTAAAATTTAAAACAATACAACAGGTTAAAATAGGTTAAAAATAGTGAAAATTATAAAATAGTTTGAAAGTAGTTTTGTGTGTTTGTTAAAAATAAAATTCAATTATGATACTTGGTATGCAATTGATACGTATAGATTTCTTTTTATAAATAGCAAAAAATAGGAAAAAAGATTATTACTTATTTTTTAATAACATTCTTTCATTTGCATGAGTGTATATGAAATCGTTCCAAGCATCATTACTCATATTTATTATAGAGTCGCTACAAGTATGTTTTATTAACATATCAAATTATGGTATATCTGACTTAAGTTTTTGACATCTTGCTTGTCATTTACAACATTTTTATCTTTTTTTTATGTGTATCATTTCTTTGATGACTAATTTATGATAATGTCTGTCAGTATCTAAAATATGAGTATTTTTAAAATCAAATTCATGCTTAGATGTTTGTTCATGTTTATGTAAAGATGTCGATGCATTTTTAGTATACTTGTGTCCATTCACTCTATTTTCAATATATTGTGTCGTCATGCCAATGTATTTCTTAGGACAGTTTAGGCATGGAATTGCATATATTACGTTAAATCTTTTTTTGGTGGGAACTTTGCTTTTTAATTTCATATACAATGATCCTAGTAAATTGTTCGCCTTATGGCATACCGTTATGTTATGCTTACCCAGTTTGGATCACTTAATGATCTATTCAGTGTGGTGATATCGAACCAAGAACAACACTCATCGAAAACAACTGTCTAGAAAAAATATAAATTCCGAGACATATCGATAAGATATTAAATCTACCGACTTTTAGATGTCAGAATAAAAAATTTCGCCGAAATAAATAACTCTATTTACTACCGTGTTTAACTAGTTACCTATATTTATTCTCAGTTACAAGAAAAAATATATACAAACAGTTTATTCCCTTTAAATTCCACTCTAGTTATTTCTCCACTCGACCACCTAATTATCTCATCAGTTATGGTTCGATATAGTTCCACTGAAGAGACCATTATCATCTCGTCAATCATGGGTCGATACAGCTCCTATAACCTATATTTATACCCCGTTTAGGCAGTTAAAAGAAAGAATAAATCAAAACAATATATTTCCTGCAAATACAACTCTGGCTCTCTCCAAGCGCGTTTCGATCACCTAATGATTTATTCAGTGGAGCAATATCGAACCAAGAGCAACACTCATAGAAAACAACTGTCTAGAAAAAATATAAATTCCGAGACATATCGATAGGATATTAAACCTACCGACTTTTAGATGTCAGAATAAAAAATTTCGCCGAAATAAATAAATCTATTTACTACCGTGTTTAACTAGTTGCCTATATTTATTCTCAGTTACAAGAAAAAAAATATACAAACAGTTTATTTCCTTTAAATTCCACTCTAGTTCTTTCTCCACTCGACCACCTAATGATCTCATCAGTTATGGTTCGATATAGCTCCACTGAAAAGACCATTATGATCTCGTCAATCATGGGTCGATACAGCTCCACTGATGAGACCATTCGGTGATCGAAACGCGTATGGGAGCGAAACAGAGTTGTATTTAGAGGAAATAAATTACTTGTATGTATTATCCCCTTTATCTGCCTGAAAGGAAAATAAATATAGGTAACTAATTTTAAATTTGTATGAAATTAGAAATCTGTATGGGCTTATAAATGGATATTGGGTTAGGAGAAATTATTTTATACTTTTTATTTCGTTTCAGAAACGTGGTATATTATTTTTTCTCAATTTAAATTATTATTTTTTATGATATCTTCGCCTGATGCGTATGTATCGTAAAAAATGTTCATAATTAGGTAGGAAACAAGATCGTTCAATTTTAATTGGCTGATATTAAGAAAAACTTGCTAATGATAATATCAGTTTAATATAGTTGTTAATATGTGGATAACAATTTAATAAATCGTTGCTAATTAAATTAAAGGCATTTTTCTTTTTTATCAATTTAAATTGGCTTGTAAGTATTTGATTTTTAAAACTCAAATTCTACGTTTCATGTTAAAATATTAGTACTAATTAATCAAAATCAACCCAAACAGTTCCCCGATTGATGTTAATTTTAACCTAGAATTTGATGTTCCAGTTGGTACCGCAAGAACATTTGTGAGTTTTATAAAATTTAGCTTTTTCATTTGTTCTAAATTAGTTCATTTTAATTTATAACTAAATGTTTTTTCATCGAACATTGGATCTAAACTAACTTAAAACCTATTATTTTAGAAAAGACTTTGCTTCATTTTACCAATAACTTGGTCACCAAATGTCCATATTTTGCACATACTTACTGTGTTTTGAGAATACGCCGATTCGGATTAAAAAAAGACCGGAAATTTAAACATTAACAGCCAGATTGACTAAGAAGATTTAAGATTTAAACCCGTTCTACTTGTCATGAAATTTAAATCTTATAGTTAGCCAGTTTTGTTTTGCTTATGGTATTGTCATAATTTGTTTTACATATGTCAACAAATAAACGCTTATATAGGAATATTGAGGATAAGAATCCGGTGATAAAACCTAGAAATATGTAAGAAAGATAGTTGTACCCCGAAAATAAAGGTTCTCCATTTTTATCGGTTCAGAAGTAAAACAAAATGATTTTGGTATTCTTGTATTTTTAGGGTTTAAAACTTGCTTGACTTATTATAGCTATATATATATATATATATATATATATATATATATATATATATATATATATATAGATATCCTCAGTGTGACCAGTAAAGTCCGTATCATATAGGATTTTTTTACTAATAGTTTTATTTGAAATTTCACTTTAGCATCAATTTCTACTTCGATCGAAATGAAAATTATCCAAAAAAATAGTAATTACGTGATTGGCATTATCTGTCAAATTTTATTTTTTTCAAAAAAAATTCAAAAGTAGGGTTATATCTCAAAATATCGAAAAAAGTTATTAGAAAAGGTTTTTCTAAATGAAATGCAAAATTTCAGCTGTATAAGATAATGTAGATTTTTTGCCCATTTTTTATAAATTGCACCACTGTTGCAACTAAGAAGGTTTATGTAGGTTGCGTTGAGCCTTATTTTACAACAGTAGGGCAATGTACAAGAAATTGGCAAAAAACTAAATTATCGTGTACAGCTGAAATTTTGCATATGGGCCAAATATTTCGTTTAGAAAAATTCTTCCTAACAACTTTTTTCAATATTTTCAGATATAACCGCACTTTTAAATTTTTTGGAAAAAAATTAAAATTTCTCAGAAAATGCTAATCACGTGACTAAAATTTTTTTGTTCGCTCTGGTTAAGTAATTCACCATTTCAGACGTGCTTTTAAAAATATAACTTATTTTGGGGTTTCATGTCGTTCTTTTTATTATTTGAAAGTTATTCATTAAAAAACTGATTCCTATATTTTTTCAAAATGAATTAAATTATGCTATTCGACATAATATAATTCTTTGAGTCATACGGAAAATAATCACCAAATGATAAAAATATACACTTTTAATAGATAATTGATATTCTTCTCAAGAAATCTTAAAGAATGTCCATATTTGCATTAGATACTAAATCACAAAATATACTCATGCAAATCTGGTTTGGCATGAGTAAAATCATCGATTTTTCGATTAAAAATAAGTAAATTATTCATATAGTGGCATCTAAACCGTTATTTCTAAAATAAAAACTTGTAGTGTGACGGCAATTTACATTTATATCTAAATTTTCATTGCAGTTCATAAACTTTCCCAGAATACATTAATTCGTTCATAAATCTATAAATACTGATTACTTAATGTTATAGTAAAAATGTAAAATTTTAACACATTCTTATTATTACTAAAAAGTTTTTTTTAGACTGGGAAGTCTATATTTGTCGACAGGGTATATCGTTTTAAGAGATTTCCGATGTTAAGTTTTCGAGTTATTCGGACCAATTTGTTTAATGAAATTTCATATAAACGTTTATGGTATTTTCATAATCACAAGGTAGTATAAAAAAGGTTTCTCGTCTGCATCTATTTGTATGTCCGGAATATTCTCAAAAATTACTAAATGTACAGGGTGTATCGTTTCGGATGTTTTTATAGGCTATCTGGGAAACCTTAAAAGATAATAAGGCATTCTTAAGCTACTTCTTTCTGTTGAATCCAGTGGCGTAGTCACATTTTTAATTTTAGTTTTAATTACGACGATATAAAACCAAATTTTAACTTGTTAAATGGAACACCCTGTATTTTTTTAAGTCATTTTTTTGAATTTGCATTTTCTTTAAGAATATATTATATTATCAACATAAATTGTCAACAAATAGACTGAAACCAGTTTTTATCAGATATGTAAACCGACTTCTAAAAGAAGGAGGTTCTCATTTCGTCGAGTATGTATGTTTTTTTGTATGTACACCGATTACTCCGGAACGGCGGCACCAATTTAAGTGAAATTTTTACGTTATGTTCAGGAAGTTGCTGCGGTGGTCCCATATTTTTTTGGACGAAACCGGGTTAGTAATAACTAAGATGGCGCTGACAATATGGCGGCCAAAAAAATTAATTTTGTTTGATTTTCTCCAAAATTGGTATGGGAGAATTTTTGGGGTCGTACACAACGAATCTGAAATTATTTTTAAAAAATTCAATATGGCGGATCCAATATGGCGGACAAAAAATCAATTTTGTCCGATTTTCTCCAAAATTGGTAAAGGGGAGTTTTCGGGGTCGGACATAACGAATCTGAAATTATTTTTAAATAATTCAATATGGCGGATTTAAGAGGGCGGATTAAAGATTCTATTACTCACGATTTTGTCTAAAATCAGTATTGGGGTATTTTTGTTAGTGTTAATTATGAATATAAAATATTTTTTAAAAAAGTCTATCTGACAGATTCAATATGGCGTGTTAAAAATTTCTTGAGGCATATACAAACTCAATATGCAGTATAAAATATATCGAGCTAAGAAATTTACATGTCAGGTTCTTTAAACATCAATATTGGAAGGTTTTGAGGCCTATATTACCAATCTAAAATAAATTTGAAATTTAAGATAGTGAATTTACTATGACAGACTAAATATTTGCTTGACACAATTTTACTGGTATTTGGAAAACTCTAAGAACCAAAGAATTTTTAGTGATTCATTTTATGGTGATTTACAATTTTGGATAAAATGGGTACTTTTTGCCACTTTGGAGTCATTGTGAGGTACACTAATCTCGATTAGTACTCAGTTCAAATAATTTATGGATATCATAATGAATAACTACTAATATATACAAATTATGGTAAAAAAGCAATTACAAATAAAGTATTTTTAATCTGTTTATGCAAATCACATTTTGTCAGGTATTAGTTTGGCGCCGACTTCATCAAGTTCAATTTCATATAAAAATTTATAGTTATTTTTCACTTTTTAGCGCACTTTTAAAAGTTGGTTCAATTTTTTTATAAAAATTTTATTTAATCACAATTTTTCAACGTATAATATAATAAATATTCTAACTGATCTCGATTAAAAAAATATCTAAATACTTAAAGTATTTCCATAGGTCACTGCTAAGAAGACTTTTTAACTTAGATGAATAGAACATATTGTATATAATGTTTAAAAATAGTAAGCTGTGACTATGGATAAATAAAAGAATCACTTGTTATTTGAGGTTTATTAGCTTGTCAACTTGCAATTTGTCTGTTTAAAAACTCAAACTGAAAACAGGAGTATATGTCAATATAATCAAAAATTATTTATAAAATAAAATCACAAAACCGTATAATGTATATAGATTATATAATATGCTTTCAAGGTTCAAAGTCTTCAGCCTTTCTTTCAGGGCTTTTTTTAGAGTAAGGCTCTTCAAATCACATTTCTTATAAATTTTAATTGGTAGTAAGCGAAAAACGAAATATACCTAATTCGCGACATATTTTTAAATCATGGAAATATTCTTGTCGACGTTTACACTTCTGTAAAAAAGTGTAAACGTTTTACAGAAATGAGTTTTAAGTAACAAATATATCAGTAGCTTGTCACATTCGTATGACCCAATTATCTAAAGTTTTTTAATTTTACCAAAAAATAAATTATTTTAAGTCTAATTAAAATAAATTATATATATATATATATATATATATATATATATATATATATATATATATATATATATATATATATATATATAACAAACTAGAGTTTCTGAAGGAGCGCATTAGACTATTCTGTTCAACATTTTGAATGATACTGTCAAGTCGTTCTTGTATTAAACAGTTTTTTACTGACGATATGCATTTAGTGTATGCAAGACAATACGGTACTATAAAAAAAGGACCCTAATCGAATTCGATTTTAAAATTAACAGGATATCAGTACAAGGGGCTGACTCTATGTGTAATATTGGTGCAATATTGAATGAATACTCAGTTAACTTTTGAAGAGCATATAAGTGACTTTAACTCGTGAAGATTGTTATGCGAAATTTGTCTGATGTTAGTGCTGCTGTTTGTTTTAGAAATTTTTACAGTAGTGTTGTGCATTCTGTATTAGATTATACCTCATCGATATGGCCACCTTTCTACAACGTGTAAAAATTGGAGCTAGAAAGGAAACGTCTTTTTGAAGATTTTGAGCCAATAAATTGGGCATCTCTAGGGTAGATATCAACTACACACACTTACTACTCCAATCAAATTTAAAGCCGCTTGTGAATAGTAGACAATACTTCGACTTCCCTTAATTTTTTAAAGTTATTAATGGTAAAATAGATTCTCCAGAATCACTAAAGTATATTGGTTTCAATGTGTCTCAAAAAAATAGTCAATGGGTCGAACTATTTTCTGTAGATACTCATAGAACGACCTACTCCACTTATGCCCCACTAAACATAATGTTAATTATAGCAAGAAATTGTTCCATTATCATATTAATCCGGACATCTTTGATATGTCCTTGAGCAGCCTCAAAAACTTTTTAAAGTACTATTTGTGGTGAAAATTTGATTCCGTTCTTTTTTATGTAGTCTTAAATTGGACAATTGGTTACTTTTAATCTACTTATGTGACAATTTTAATCTGTTTTAAACTAGATCTGGTGGTAAATTCAATCATTAATAAAGCACTTATTTATTTATATATCAATATATGGCGATCGTTAAAAAATTCTATTTATGTGATTCTGTTATTTTCAATAAACAACTTATTTAATTTAAAAAACAAGTAACAGTCACTTGAAATAACTATTTTTACTTAACAAGTAATATATTTTAACCAATTAATTTTAATTTTACTCATATCTGATGACAGGTGCTTGATTTTATTTATTTAGCAACGTACACCTATTATTTTGAAGCTGGTCAAACTTATAAAAATCTTCAAGAACCTAAGCTAAAAAAGAAAAATTCCCCTAATAATATGGTCTAACTTAAAACCACACCAAATTGTCAAAAAAAAAGTTCAAATTGACAAGTGGAAACAATTATTCACCCAAGTCTTAAAGCTTATAAATACAAAAATAAAATCGTTTTTTACCAACCAGCCAAAATAGAAAATTTGGTTTATTTTTAAGCGACTTCTAAAAGAAGGAGGTTCTCAATTCGTCGACTATGTATTTTTTTTATGTATGTACACCGATTACTTCGGAACGGCGGCATCGATTTGAATTAAATTTTTGACATTATATTCAGGAAGTTGCTGTGGTCCCATATTTTTTTGGATGAAATTGGTGCAGTAGAATCCAAGATGGCGCTGACAATATGGCGGCCAAAAAAATTAATTTAGTTTGGTATGGGGGAATTTTCGGGGTCGTGCACAACGAATCTGAAATTATTTTTTTTAATCCAATATGGCGGATCCAATATGGCCGACAAAAAAATTAATTTTGTCCGATTTTCTCCAAAATTGGTGTGGGGGAATTTTCGGGGTCGCACAGATCGAATCCAAAATATTTTTAAAAAATTCAATATGGTGGATCCAATATGGCGGCCAAAAAGTCAATTTTGTCCAATTTCTTCCAAAATTGACACAAGGGAGTTTTCGGGGTCGCACATAATGAATCTGAAATTATTTTTAAAAAATTGAATATGGCGGATCCAATATGGCGGACGAAAAAAATAAATTTTATCCGATTTTTTCCAAAATTGCTACAGGGGAGTTTTCGGGATCGCCTATATCGAATCTAAAAATATTTTTTAAAAATTCAATATGACGGACGAAAAAATTAATTTTGTCCGATTTTTTTAAAAATTGATAAGGGGAAGTTTTTAGGATCGCACATAACGAATCTGAAATTATTTTTAAAAAAATTAAATATGGCGAATCCAAGATGGTTGATTAAAGATTTTACATCTCTCGATTTTGTCTAAAATTAGTATTGGGGGATTTTTGTTAGTGTTAACTACGAATTTAAAATATTTTTTGAAAAACAATCTGGTGAATTCAATATAGCGTCCTAAAAAGTTTACATTTCTCGATTTTCTCCCTAACTATTATACGGAGTTCTTGAGGGTATAATTATGAATTTAAAAGTATTTTTTCAGGATTTAATATAGCGAATTCAATATAGCGGACTAAAAATTTTATATTTTTCGATTTTATTCAAAGGTGGGACTGAATCGTTTTTGATGATGTAAATAGGGAATATAAAATTATTTTAGGAAAATTTATATGTCAGATGCAATATGATGATCTAAAAATTTTAGATTTCCGGATTTCATCCAAAATTGGTACTAGAAGGCTTTGAAGGGTTTAGATTTAGATTAGATTAAGACGTTAAATTTTTTTTTTTTGAAATTCTATATGATGGGTGGAAAATTTTACCTTATTCGCATTTTTTCAGATTTGGTATTAGGGGGTTTTCGAATATGAAGTCAATTTTTGACAACTATTAGGTTGATAAGATATAATATGAGGGACTGAATATTTTACATTTTACGATTTTGCCTAAAATTGATATTGCGAAGTTCTTGAGGCGTATCCACTCAATATGCAGTATAATATATATATATATATATATATATATATATATATATATATATATATATATATATATATATATATATATATATATATATATATATATATATATCGAGCTAAGAAATCTACATCTCAATTTCTTTGAATATCGATATTGGAAAGTTTTGGGGCCTATATTATCAATCTAAAATTAATTTGCAATTTAAGTTAGTGGATTTACTAAAACAGACTAAATATTTGTTTGACATAATTTCACTGGTATTTGGAAAACTCTAAGAATCAAATAATATTTAGGGTAATTTACAACTTTGGATAAAAATGGGTACTTTTTTGCCACCTTGGAATCATTGCGAGGTACACTAATCTCGATTAATACTTAGTTCAAATATTTTATGGATATCATAATGAATTCAAAACTAAAAATCGAAAAATTAAATTAAAAAAAAAGTTGAGCCGACTTCTAAAAGTGCGCTAAAAAGTGAAAAATAACTATAAATTTTTACATGAAATTGAAATTTTTGAAGTCGGCACCAAATTATTTCTAAATGAAATAAATAACTACTAATATATACAAATTAATTAAGAAAGCAATTACAAATAAAGTATTTTTAATTTATTGATGCGAATCACATTTTGTCAGGTATTTGTCGCCGACTTCAAAAATTTTAATTCCATATAAAAATTTACAGTTATTTTTCACTTTTTAACGCACTTTTAGAAGTCGGTTCAATTTTTTTTAAATTTATTTTTCGATTTTTATTATGAGTTGATTCTTAGTAAATCTAATGTTTTATATTTAGATTTTTTTCTTAATTTTCCTCTATAAAGGTGTGTTTGTTAACATATATAATACAAATTATAACCAAAACTTAAACAAAAAAACTTTTATAGCAATAAATTTCGGTCTGGTCTTAATATTTTTAACTAATTTGACTGTTTATGTTTAATTTAATAAAAATAAAATACTGCGAATTTTATCAGAAGTAGCTTTGTCCAGTCTTAAGTTTAATTTTTTATTATATATTTCTTTTATTCTTTAGTTCCATATTCCATAGGAATAACGTCGATTTTCTTCCGCTTTTGAGCAAACGCATTTTATAATAATTTTTTCCAGGCTAAATTTTAAATTATCATAAATTAAAAACAAAGAACGTCATTCCTTATCTTCAAATACCAAACTACTTACATTTTAAAGTAATTTTATTTAATCCCAGTAATAAGTAGTAACAACATCATAATCCACAAAAAGCTTCACCAAATTTTAATATAAAAAAATACCGTTATCCAAAAAATTAATTTTCAAATTTTAAAGCATAAAATAAAATCACAAAATTGCATAAATCATCAAACGCCCGATAAAAAAAAATCCAATCAAAGTTGGCGCGAACAAATCGCTGCCGATTAGCGAAACAATTGAGACGCGTGTTCGCGGCCTCCGATCAGCAGCCTTCTTGACTTTTCCTCGATCAGAGCTCACGTGCTGCGAGATACTGAATGATGTACTTTTAGTGGTGTTCAGCTTTTGTCAAAGAGTAAAATCTAGTGGGCCATTAGCGCAGCTGCTTCTTGATTCTTGGAGTCGAGGGCCCTCCTACCCAACGAGATTTTTCGGCATAGGATAATAGAAAAGGACCGCATTGTCCTGGTTAAAAGGACAAGCAGAGAGGGTGTTGCCGAAGAAAGAGCAAATTTTTGGCATTTGTTCAATAGTGTTTTGTTTGTTTTTGGTAAAAAGTTAGCTTTTTAGAAAATGTTTTGTATAATAAAAACACTTTTAAGTGTTTTTTTTTGTTAAAAAAGATTGAGCAGCCTTCGTAAATATAATATATTTATTTTTATGGACTTGTATCTCAAAAATAACTACCCGCTGGTCTTATTATGTAATGTAAACAAGAGAGTTAAAATATTTTTATGTGCCCGATGTATTCAAAAATTTAGTATACCGAAAGAAAAGTGATTAAATATTTATCTATATAGATATGTCAGTTGTCATTTAAACCACAGAACAAAAAATGGGAAAATATTTTTTATTTTTCCTTATTTGTGAGTTTTTTTTTTGCTAACAAGAGGTTTAACTTTCTTAAACTCCATAGAAGTAATAATGTCTCTTGTTTAGGATAGAATATTTTCTATTGGAGTTATTTTATAATATTTATTAACGTTTCTGTTTGATTTTAATAATATTTGATAGACAATTTTCTTACCTCGAAAAATCAGCTTGATTTAGCAAATAGAACAAGTATATAATTACTATTTGGTCAAATATTTTGATGTTTCGAACAATAAGCCCCTTGTTGGGCGCCATATTTTTACAACATTTACTAGATGTTGATTAGAATTTCAAGCAAACTTTAGAGACTTAAGAGGGCATGGAAATGGTAATGAAAAATTTATCTTTGCAATAATTATTTAAATGAAAAAATGAATATATCACGTTCTTAAAACGGACTAAAAACTACAAAATAATATTACCTGGTCCCATGTAGATTATTAACCTCATACAGATTCCTAACTCCATACACATTGTCCTGAAAATTTGTGATTCGGATTTTTAATAGCTATGAAAATACTTGTAAGATTTAAAACGAAAATATAGAGTGCGATAGTTAATAGTAAGAAATGTAGAGAATAGCTGTCGTTAGTTAGTTATTATCTATTGCTTCCCACATTTTTCGCTTTAAATCTTACATTTTTAGAACACTATCTATGAGATTAGGAATCTAGATAGGGTTATAAATCTGTATGGGGCTATAAAAAATTATTTTATACATTTTAGTTTGTTTGAAAAACGTAATATATTATTTTTTTTATTCAACTGATTATTTTCTGCTTTTAAGTCTTTAATTTAAAATTGACTGCAAAATTTGTATCCAATAGACGGAAGTCGGTGGCAAAATTTGTACCAAACAGATAAACAAACAAACAGACAGACAAGAAAGCGAGTTAATATCGCATTATCATCCAGTTCTGAGCTATGTTTGAAGTTTTAAGTATCTAGCGTATCGAGAAGTTAGTTTAAAAACGATTGCAAAATTTGCACCCAACAGAAATACAAACAAACAAACACAAAAAAGAGAGTTAATATTGCATTATTATCCAATTATGAGCTATGTTTTAAGTTTCAAGTCTCTAACTAATCGTGAATATGCCGAACAGGCAGAAATCGATTGCAAAATTTCTATCGAACAAACAAATAAATAAACAGACAGACAAGAAAGCGAGTTAATATTACATTGTCATCCAGTTTTAAGCTATGCGAAAGCTTCAAGTCTCTAGCTTATCGGGAAATTAGTCTAAAATTCATTACAAAATTTGTACAGACCAGAACAACATACAAACAGACTGACAAGCGAGTTAATATACCATTGTCATCCAGTTCTGACTGATGTTTAAAGTTTTAAGTTTCTAACGTATCAAAAAGCTAATTTAAGAACGATTGCAAATTTTGTACCAAACAGAAATACAAATATACATACACAAGAAAGAGAGTTTATATTGCATTATTATCAAGTTATGAGCTATGTTTTAAAATTTCAAGTCTCTAACTGATCGGGAAGTTAGCTTAACATTGATTGAAAAATTTATGCCGAACAGACAGAAATCGGTTGCAAAATTTCTACCGAACAAACAAATAAACAAACAGACAGACAGAAAAGCGAGTTATTATTACATTGTCATCCAGTTCTAAGCTTATCGGGAAATTAGTTTATAATCCCTTGCAAAATTTGTACCGAACAGACGAACAAACAGACACATAAGAAAGCGAGTTTATTAAAACGTGATGATGTATGGCATGTTTAACAAAAATTAAAAAAGTATGGATGATGTATGATATCAGATAAAAATGAAAAGAATAAGCTATTTAAAAAGAAAAACGATTTTTATATGTGAAGTTTTTCAGATCTGGAACTATAATATTAAAAAAACAATATTTGTAAAGCTGAATCATCATAAAACCACGAAAGTGTTTTAAACCTTTCGGTTTAGTTGGCTTTATATATACAGTGCCTTCATTTCAAAACGAACCATCCTTAATAACTTTGTTAAATAGAAAAATTTAAAAAAAAGAAAAAACACGTCAATTTAGATATACAGGGGGAAGTTTAATTTTGCATTTGTTAAAAGTCTGTCAATCACCTCCTCACCTCCAGCTAACCTCACTTTGATATGTCAAATAGGAACCCCCACCTTGTGACACATCATTGTAAGCAGCATAAAATTGTCTATCCAACCGTATAAAAAAAATTAAATCGGTTGACGTACAAGCGAACAGTATGCAAAAATGTCTTGTAATAATGCATAATATATCGGCCTCGAACTTTAGTATGTCAAATGATTACCCTATAGTGTGATACATCATTTTAAAGGACGTATGATCTGCTATCCAACGATGTCAAAAAAAATTAAGTTAATAGACGTTATAGGCAAATAGGATGCAAAAATGTGTGTTAAATATAAGCAGTTTATTCAGTTTTATTCAGTTGAAGAAAATTATTTTATTAAATGTTCAAAATGTGCGCCGTTATTAGCCTATTTTGAAATTCCCCACGAACATTGGCAAGGGTTTCTCTGCTAATTCCTCTACATTCCCGAACAATTCGATCTTTTAAATCGTCAATATTTTCAGGTGGGGTTTTATAAACCTTGCTTTTTAAATACCCCCAAAGAAAAAAGTCTAGAGGGGTTAGGTCTGGAGACCGTGCTGGCCATTCAATTGCACCACGTCTGCCAATCCACGTCCCTGGAAAATGTTCATCAAGCCACTCTCGAATTGCCAAATCGTAGTGCGGGGGAGCTCCATCTTGCTGGAAATGCAAATTATTTTCATTTAGTACCATAACAGCATTTTCATCCACTTGATTTTCTAAAAATTGCACAATGGCAGGGTATATTGTGTTTTCTAAAAGGTTTAAATAAATTTGCCCAGTTAAATTATGTTCCAAAAAAAATGGCCCAATGATTTCATTGCCATAAATTCCTGTCCACACGTTAATTTTTTCGGGATATTGAGTATGTCCTTCTCGGAAAAGGTGCGGATTTTCATTATCCCAGTATCTGCAGTTATGTCTGTTAACCAGTCCATTTAGAAAAAAAGTTGATTCATCACTAAAGCAGATATTCTTAGGTAAATGGGGGTCCTCGTCAATTCGTTGGCACATTAATTCGCAAAATTGAATTGTCCTATCAAAATCGTCTTCTCCGAGTTCTTGAAGAATTTGAATTTTGTAGGGAAAAAACTTATTTTGTTTTAAAACTTTATGCACAGAGCCAGCAGAAATGTTGGTTAAATCTGCGACCTTTGAGATGGATAAAGTTGGATCTATTGCAAACTGTCCTAGTACCTCGATTTGGCATGCTTCATCTACAACCCTTTTCTCAATAGATTTTTTATTACAAACGGATCCCGTTTCTTCAAACTTTCGTACCAATTCGAGTACATATTTATGGCCCACGTTTTTGTCTTGATGCCTCTCGTTAAATGCTCTGGCGGTTCTACGAGCGCACCGATCTTCAGCTCCATAGAGAAAAATTATTTCTATTCTTTCGGCTAGCGTATACACCATTTATATTCACGTTTCAACTAGGCGTCACAATGACAATTTTAACAATAATAAACAACTGGTATTTAAAGATCTTAAAAATTTTATTTATTGCAGTGATTTCTTGTACCTATCAGGTACCGCAAAAAATATCATTGAAATAAATACACTAGATTGATTAGACTGCAATGAATTTTGCGATGAATTTTAAAAGAGGCTTAGTTTTTTTCTCTCAAATATTTTAACTGTTTATTATTTTAAAAAAATATTTATTTTAAATTTAAAATAATATTTTACTCTATGAAGTAGCCATTTGACATAATAAAGTTTAATGTGATAAGGTGTCTATTATTACCACACATCTTTTCTTACTATTCGCTTGTACATCAACAGATTTTGTTTTTTTTTATTGGCTAAATAGGAGATAGTATGCCCTTTAAAATGATGTATCACACTATAGGGTAATCATTTGACATACTAAAGTGCGAGGCCGATATATTATGCATTATTACAAGACATTTTTGCACACTGTTCGCTTGTACGTCAACCGATTTAATTTTTTTTATACGGTTGGATAGACAATTTTATGCTGCTTACAATGATGTGTCACAAGGTGGAGGTTCCTATTTGACATATCAAAGTGAGGTTAGCTGGAGGTGAGGAGGTGATTGACAGACTTTTAACAAATGCAAAATTAAACTTCCCCCTGTATATCTAAATTGACGTGTTTTTTCTTTTTTTTTAATTTTTCTATTTAACAAAGTTATTAAGGACGGTTCGTTTTGAAATGAAGGCACTGTATATATATATATATATATATATATATATATATATATATATATATATATATATATATATATAGAACCTAAAACAAAAATAATTCACAATCCGGAGACATAAAAAAGATCCATAGCATTACCTTACACAACAGAATTTTCACAAATTTGAAAATACATTTAAAAAAAGCAATCTTCTTGCTTGCTACAACTAAACCCAAACTTTACCAAATTAGAAGCGAAGCACCAACTATGAAAACTTCCAATATTGTATATTCAGTTTCATGTGTAAACTATCCCAAAAAATATATATACGGATGACAAAACAATTATTAAAAAATCTACATAGAGTTTTTTAATATGCTACTGCAGAATTGACAAAAAAAAATTAAAAGCGCTCGTTTAAATTCGAATACACCAAAATAGTTGATAAAGACAGAAATTATCAAAAATAAATAATAAAGAAAATGATAGCTATTAAACAAGAAGTACAGAGATAGTATAAATAACGGAAATGACATAAACAACTCTAGTCAAATCTATAATCATATAAATTTATCATAGTATTAATAGAATCAAAAGGATATATCTCCTTAGAAACAAAAACCACTTCCTTTAATTTTCTTGGTCATCATGTCCCCGAATACAAAATGCAAGTCTTTGTTAATTTATTGATATTAATAATGGTTTTGACGAAATCTCAAGGTGCGAATAATAAGCCACAAACTTAGTCTATCCAACCGTTTGCTCACGTATACATCCTGTACAAGTGATAAAATATACATTTTTTTTTAAATTTTTTATTTATTTACACTGCCCTACAGGTCCAGACTCCCTATTATTGGTATTATTTTCACAGAAATGTTCTTCTTGCGGTAAAAAGTTGGATTTATTTCAAACTATACGATATAAAACTTCGTAATTCCAAATAATCACCTTGAACTTAGTAGAAACGATGCAAAGTATTTGATTAGTAGAAGTTCAGATATTTTGATGTATTTGTTATAACACTGCGCCTCTTATTGGGCGCCACTCTTCCATATCATCAAATAACATATTAACTTTATGTTTAAGACGAACTAAAGAAAACCAATAGCTTATAACAGTAAGGAATATGGTAATATTATACAAGAGGAGCTTCACATGAAATTTCTTACTCCTTGCACCCCTCTATAGGTATTCTTTCTACTGAACTTCTTGCAATATTGAAGTCCATAGAGCATATTATGAAATTCAACAAGAAGCACTAGTTAATACTCACATATTTCCTTAATTCCATCAATTCCTTTAATAGCTTTAATCTTACTCATTCCCTGGTCCTAATGATCAAGTACTAGAAAATTAGCATTCAGGGAAACACAGTCTCTTTTCTATGGATTCGTAGTCACGTAGGTATTAGAGGGATGAAAAAAGCTGACTGTTTAGCTAAAGATGACTCTGCGTCTCTACCTTCTAACTTTGGATTCAGCCTGAGAAATATACAAATCTTCCTCAAATCCAAGACCAGAGCCCTTTATCAACTCGATTGGGATCTCCAGTTGGAGGATCCTGATTTGAGGGACATCCCTAGATTCCCATTATCAGTTATGGCTAGGCTGAGAATCGGTCATACAAAACTTACCCATGGATACATGATAGAGTGTTCTAACCCCCCTTTGTACGATTTATGCAACACTGTTATCACAGTTAAGCATATTTTTGCTTCATACCCAAAGTTTTCCCACTATCTGGAAGATCAAGATATAAGAGGCTCTCTTCAGAACAAATTCTCTTACTCAAATACAAGAAAGGTTATAGCATTTCTTAAAGTCTCTTTTTTAATATTCCTTATTTAAGAACTAGATCATAGATCATAGTAATACTTTTAGATTATAAGTTAATAATGTATATACTGTACATAGTTAGTACTTCTTTATTGTTTACATGTTTACTATTCATTTTTATTGGCTGTTTACTTGACTGTCTGTCTATTTGTTTGTCACATACGTCAGTAGTTACAAGGTAGCTATTTTAGCGGACACTAAAAATTTCTAAAGGGTTGATGTGTCCAAAATTAATCAATCAATCAATCAATCTTTATTTTGAAATCAGCCGGTAATAACAATCTACCTTTTTGATGATCAAATAGTAAAAACTTAATATCACTAATTTTATCAATTTAATATCTCTAAAATTACGACACACAATGTTGGAATCCTCCCACCGCAATTTGGCAGGCGCTAAAGCCAAAAAGCAAACTCCGTTATCGCTGAGAAGGGCGAATCGCGGAGAACGAGAAGTCACGTGGATCTCCACTGGCTGATACTGATGTTATTTATATAAGCGGTCCCTTACCTGTGCAAGCGATGAAGGCCCGAAAGGGGATACTGGCATAATTAAATAAATATTATAATGAAGTTAAGGTTTGGTTTATTTTAAATTTATTCTATTTATTAATGTACTTAAATTTTGATTAAACATTTCTTTTAAACATTCAAAATGAAAGGTTGATGATTCAAATCAGATATTTTTTGTCTTTTTAAGGTTGAAATGAACACAAGATGTAATTATTCACGGGCAAATACAAACAGTGCGGTTCAAATTCGTTCAAGGTCATTACTTTGACGTGAAAGAAGCGACCAGTACCCAAACAATTTTTCTTGGTTTTATTATTTTAACTTTAAATTAATTTTCCCTATACAGGGTGATTCTGGAAAGCTATAATTAGAAAGAATCTGAAAATTTGAAAGTGTACTAACATGTATTGGGGACAGTTGGCTAAAATATTTTCAAGATGACGGTACTGCCAGTTATACCGGAAGTAGATGTCAGCTTGCTTATTTTAAACGGAACACCCTATATATTATTGCATTTTTCATTTCTTCGTAAAATTCTAGACATTTTTCATGTATAATATTTTATATCTAAGTCTCACCGACATATTTTTCCGTTTTGGTCATTGAACTGTCAATACGTAGCCGGTACGCTCTTGATAGGAAAAACGTGGTTTAATCGTTTGAGGGCGTAAGGCGGCGGGTCCGCGCAGAATGTACCTTGTAAGGACGGAACGCTCATTGCGAGGTAAGTTCTAAAGTACTTAGGGGAATGTTTATGCGTGGCAACGTGCCATACGGAGAGCGAGGTGATTTTTGCGCCACAAATCGCTCTTTTGTGCAGTGAAAATATACGGATATACCTCTGGCAGATAGTTAACTTTGCATTCGGCAGTACAAGCAAAATAATCTGTCTGCGACAAAAGACTTTTTTTATAGTAGGTCACTCACGTGAAGTCGGATGATGGAAGTATCCAGGCCCTCTTAGATGAGGCGTCCTTCTGGTTGTTTTCTTAGGAAACGATCACCCAAGCCCAGTTAATGTGTAAACTTTCCCAATGTGTTTCCAAACAAAGAAGACATATGTGCGAGATGGGAGAAAGAGAAGCTGCCTAAATTGCCTCAGTCGCAGCGGCCATATAAACTCATAGTTAAAAAAGTCCTCTACTCTTTTCGACATTATTTGAAAAAAATAAATACATAAGATATCTTTTCAATTATATAATAAACAAGTTTTTGAAGTGTAGGTTAGTGAATTAAAGAATAAATTCTCAAAAATGCTTTATAGCAGATAGTTTATACTTCCTTTTATACTAAATTTCTAAAGTCAGATAGTTTACGAGCCTGTGTAAAATTACCTTTTTGTAATAACTCATATTCAAACTGTTTTGTAAAGACAATTCAGAGACGAATTGTATTACACAAAAGTAAAGCTGGGTTTTTAAATTTTGATTTTACAGTTTTATATACTAATTAATGCGGCAGCTAAATAATATATATATTTATATATATATATATATATATATATATATATATATATATATATATATATATATATATATATATATGTTTATGTGGCTTTAACGGATTCCTCCGTGTGAGATGCAATAGCAGTGGAAATATCCACTTTATACCGTTGTAGTGCTAAAATCACATTCAACAAACGTACAACTATAAGCAACTCCGTGAATAGATAAAGTAAAATGGAACAGTAATTGCAAACTTCGTTCCATCATATCCTTTCCGTGTTAGAGGTTGCACAGTTTGAATGAATTGCCACAGAACACAATTCATCCTATTACACCACCATCGAGATGATGACCTACCTGTACCACCATATCGAGAAGAAAGTCAAAACTTACCCTCCCCGCTACAGTGATACGGCAGAGATACATGTTTCGTCTCTACTAGACTCATCAGGGTATCGACATGCACCTGGCTGTGCAAAGGACAGATCGAAAGGAGGCATGCAAATACTGAACGCGGCTTCGCCGACCTCCCGCCGGATGGCGTATATATGTTTATGCGGCTTTAACGGATTCCTCCGTATGAGATGCAATAGCAGTGGAAATATCCATATTATGCCGTTGTAGTGCTGAAATCATCTCGATGGTGGTGTAATAGGATGAATTGTGTTCTGTGGCAATTCATTCAAACTGTGCAACCTCTAACATATATATATATAAATATATATATATATATATATATATATATATATATATATATATATATATATATATATATATATATATATATATATTTTCTTACTTTATTACACCAAGTATGAAAAAAATAATGAGGTTTGAAGCGATGTTTTTTGGGATAAGCAAGTAACAACAAAATCGTCGATTAGTAAATTTAACCCATGGTTAACTTTTGGTAAAACTTAAACTATCAATTATAAAACAATTTTTGGTAATCACATATTATGAAATTGGGTCTTAGCACATAGTACACTATACACCTTTGAACATTATAGACGAATGTGGAGACGAATACAAAATTCCTTAAGAACTTGATGCATAGATGCAGACATCATAGAAAGAATGCAATTCAATTTTCTCCCAAGAACTAATATTTGTGTGTGTTCATGAAATTGAAGATCATTTTGAATATTTAAAGCTTAAGTAAAAAATTTGAAGTTTAAATAAATATTAAATACATAAAATTTTTCTGGTTTTTTTTATTAATTTTATGTGTTATTCTTATTGTTCTTTACTATTTCATTGTTAGCTCATTGATATGTAAATTTTTATTGTTATTGTTCAGTTAGCCCTTAAACACAGTCCAAATTTCTTGCACTAGTCCTAAATTTGGGGTTGTTACGAGGGATGAGGGATGTTACGACGAGAAATCGGGCGTTCTAAAAATACGCAGAATTTCTTTTTGTGAACGTCTAAAAAGCTCTAAATCTCGAGATTTGGCAAACATTTAAATTTGAATGAACGTAAAACTTTTTCGCAACTTTATCTGCCTGTTGAGGACCGAATTTTGGAGCTTTCTGAACGATTGAAAAGCAAAAACAGCGTCTTCGAAAGCCGCGTAATTCCTTTTTTAAGGATCCAAAAAGCTCCAACACTCGCAGTTCTACAACAATTGAATTGTGAATAAGTGAATAATCGCTTTTATTTCATATACAATGTTTTTTAAATGGAAAAAATTTTACCCCGGTTTTTAAATGGAGAAAACTTCAAACAAACATATCTCTGGTAAACGATCAACTACGATTTAAAACAAGAAAGTTTTGAGCATTACAAATTATTACTCAAGTCTTTGTTGAAACTGATTTTGTCGACATTTTACTTTGAATTAAAGTTGGTTCCTGCAAGCCGTGAGTATAGATAATAATACAGACTGTCACAGAGACCTTGCATTCAATGTACATGTATGTACATATGTACATTTAATATAAATCTAAACGGCCTGCATTGCATACGTGTCCATTTATAATAAAAAATTACTGTTATCTTCGTTAAATGGATTGTAAAATAGCAAGTTTATTGAAGATTAATTAAATTGAATTCTGAAGATTTTTTGGATGAGTGGGACTCCCCTGCACCGCGGGCACTGCGGAGCCTTCGCTACGCCACTGCCCCCATGCCGCAGGATATAGATAACAATAAAATAATTTAACGGTCTATACATTTGGTAAAAGAAGGACAGTACTTCGTTCTATGCAAACTTCCCTTCGATTCTCTCTGTTAACAACTGTCTATATAAAATCTAAGTTCCAAGACACATCGGTAGGATGTTAAACCTGGAAACATTTTCGACTCCAAATTGAATAATATCAACAGTTAAACATCTATACATACACCGTAGTGGCGAGAAGTTTAAAAATTAATTAAAATGTAAAGAAATCCTCGAGGTCATAGTCTGTGAATCTTGTTCTTGGTGAGTTGCAGCTCCACAATGAAAAGCATTAGCATATAGAGGGAAGACCAGAGTAGAATTTACAGGAAAGAAACTATATTTTTCCTTTAACGACCTGAAGGAAAAAACGATAATTTCTAGTGCCTTGAAGATTTATTAAGATATAAATAAGTTATAATTAGTTCTTGAGGAAACAGCCATAGTATTAAAACCTTGTGAAACTATAGAACTTGTTCATTCTGTGTCCTTAAAGTAGGCAAAAAGCTAAAAAATTATCATCGAAAAATTCGAGATTTCTCGCATAAAAAATGAAACGAGGGGTTAAGTTGTCACCACCTGAACGTTCGTGTGTATTTTTACAAGTCCTTTAATAATTTATATTTACGTCTTTGATTGTCCTATTATAAAATTAACTATTACACTAAAACACTTTTTTTTAACAATGTTTTAAAATAAAAGTTTAATTTCAAAACGAGCTTTGTTTAGTTATGAACGAGGACAACTTTTAAAGGATGACTATAGAATTTATAATCTGTAGTTCTTTTTCATCTTTCTATTGGTAACAAATAAATTAGATTGGTCGTACTATACTGTTTTGCTGAGTTTATACAATCTAAAGCCGTCTAGCCATTCTGAAATGGCTGAATTAAGAGTTACTCCTCAAGACATAACTTTTTGTTGAACGTTAGTTTTACACTAAGTTCCTTATTACTTCAACTATTATAATTATTTATTTTGCAGTCTGATTTAACCTATCTCAAAGAGAAATATACAAACAGTTTATGCTTAGCTATAAAATATAATATAAGCTCCTCCTTATTCTCCTGTTATAAAATTCTCGACAGAATGGCGAGGGATATATAAATTATTTCTTTCGTATTATTTGCAATTGACGGCCAAACTTCTATACAAAGCCGCTTCTATACAAAAAATATTGAGTTTTATCTTAAATGAAATTAATTTTTATATTCACGATGCAACCAATATAATCTATGATATAGATGGTAAACTTAAAAATATCTATTCTTAAGTCAGCTTAACCTACTATTATTCAAAGTGGCACCACAGTTGTCTATTAATAATACAACTCTATCTTCAAATTCATGGTATTACATTATCATTGTTCTCTCATAGTAAGTACCCATGAGTCAATAGAAGCAATTTCGCCAACTACATTAAGATTGTAACAGAATATATATTGCTGGTTCCAAAACGCGTCCCTCCAAAGTTCATTATCTACACTAGTAGCCATACAATTAGTAGTACAGAGAAATATAACAATTTTATTTTAATGCACACAAATTTTACTTGTTCCATGAAATTCTCTCTCTCTCTCTCTCTATATATATATATATATATATATACACACCTCCAGGGAATATTGACTCATATCAGGTATATAATGCTACCAAAAGTATGAAGCTCTGTGGAAACCCTTTCCGTGTTACCGGGTTCTAGGTGCCGTGATCTGCTGTATTTCCTACGAACTTTCGGACGGTTCGCGCGGTTGCAAGGAAAACTGCTTTCTGAATCGGTTCATACAAATGCTCAATCCCTTGATGTTCTGCAGAAGGTTCTTTGGTACCACTCCAGCTGTTGATAAAATTATGGGAATCATTTGGACGCTATTCATTGCCCATTGTCTTCGAATTTGCACCTCCAGATCTCGGTATTTAGCGATCTTCTCGTTGTACTTTGGCATTAAATTATTAGGTACAGCAATGTCGATTAGTGTAGTTCACCTAGAAATTTTAGGTGTTAGTATAATGTCTGGTCTATTATGCACAACGGCCTGATCCGTCAGAACCATTCGGTCCCAATATAACTTGAACTCATTTTTCTCAAGAATAGGCTCCGGATTGTATTTGTAATAAGGCACTTTTCCTACCTGCAATAAATTTAACTTATCTGCTAACTCGACGTTTCCGGAAACATCTGTCCTGAAATCAACCAATAGTTCGACGCTGAGTTGTCGACATTGTCCTGATTGACCTCATTTGGATGCAGTCCATGAAGTGATTTCTGTAGCCAGGTTTGTAACTTCTCTTGGTCTGCTTGGTGGTGAGGAACAATATCCTGTCCGCTAATCTGTGGAAATATGAACGTAAGTTTATTATTTGTCAAGCTACTTACCAAGATCCACCAATCCTCTTCCTCATTGATATCTTGGAAGCATTGTACGTTGAATGCCACTCCGAGGGTAATGTTTCTGTGTTTTTGTTAGGAGTGTTCTTATTTTTCTTTACAAGTTTTGGATGTCCGTCCTGCTCCAATTTATAATTCCAAAAGAGTAGCTAAGTGCAGAACAAGCGTACGTGTTGAGCGCCTTAAACAAATTTCTACTATTTAGGTTAGTTCATACCTACCTTACCCTTCTAACAAATTCGGTTGTCAATTCGGCTTTCATAGTGGAATGGTCTATTCTTTAGCGTTTCATACCTAGGTATAGGTATTTGTATGTTTGTTCTGCTTCCATTGCATCTATAATTTCGCTGTTCAGCATCTCAAATGCTCACCTTTAACGATGTTCAATATATATATATATATATATATATATATATATATATATATATATATATATATATATATATATATATACCTACTACTTAAACAGCGGTTAGCCAAGAAGTGTCAGTATCTTCCCAAATATTATTCTAGCATTTTCATATTCCCGTATACTAATAATATGATATTTTGTTTAATCAGAAGTTTCTACGTTGGGGTGACCTCCCAGTGCCTGATTAAAAAGACCAGAGGTTCTCGAGCTTTATAAGGGGTTCGCGAAAAATCTTATAGTGGTAGAATTTTAAATTGGACATCGCAACAGGCAACAATCCGTAACGTGATGAGTCGCTACGCCGCTGGCAATTTGAGTACATTCTCGAACGAGTCGGCAACCTCTAAAGGACGATAATAACGTCTACCGATACGAAAAAGCCGCAGTCACATATAAGGAAAAGTAGTGTCGAACTGAGTGGTACGATGAGCTTAAGAACCTCGAGTGATCTCAAAAAGATAAATGAGTTAGTAGTTAATGCATAATATATACATAAATAGTAATAATGTAAACCACTTTAGTGATTTCTTCTTGTGTAAATAAATTACAACAAAAACTCAAACTGGACGAGCAATTGCTTGTTCTACTTCAGTCCCTGATTTAGAACCAACACAGGGTGGCAGTTGGAGTGAGCGACCGTCTCGCCAGATCGAAAATAAAAAAAAAATACACTCAGACTGAGAAAAAAAGAAAGGAATGAAAATGCGACAGTAAATATCTACAAATGGGTTTTTATTTTACCAGGGAGTATTCAGAACCTAAATCGGTTTGTGTAATCTGTTTTAAATCATGGCCAACAACAGCTTAAAACAATTTCTTCTTCGTAGAGATCTTGAAACAAGATATCCAAATCACAAGAATCAAACTGTTGAGTATTTTAAAAGAAAATTGGTAGATTCTAAAAAGTCTGGTGGTTTTTCTTTTCTAACACATTTAAACGAAGGTAGTAAAATGGCTCGCAAAATCTGGATAAGCACATACATTGGTAGAAAATTTGATTGGACCGAGTGCTAAATACATCACGAAGTGTATGCTTGGAGAAACAGCGGCAAATAAAATTGACCTTGTCCTCCTGTCAATGACTATTTTATTAAAATGAAATAAATTGGTCTTTTTGTTTGGCTGCACTGATGGTGCAAAAGCAATGACTAGAACATTTTCTGGTCTTATGATGCCGATAAAAAAATCAACGAGATTTATTGATCGACTCGTTGCTTTATTCATAAGCAAGCACTGGCATGTAAGTGAATTCCTGCAGAGTTATCCAGGACTTTACGCCACACTGTAAAAATTGTAAATTTTATAAAATCGCGTGCTACAAACTCTCGCCTACTCCGTATGCTTTGTGACGATTTTGGAAGCTTCCACGTTTCTTTACTACTAAATACAGAAGCTTGGGGGACTTGTTGTGGCAAGATGTTGACCCGCTTGCTTGAATTAAAATCCAAAGTCAAGCATTTTTTCTTGACCGTCCATTTCATTTGTTCACATTTTATCTCAATTGAATGACTTAAATCTGTCCCAAGGCCCAGGTATCACCATTTTCAGTGTACATGATAGAATAGCCATGCTAAAGAAGTTTAACTTTTGGATTCAGTGTCTGCAGGTGAATGAGTACTAATGTTTTGATTCTCTCAGCACCATTTTATTAAAAAATGAAATTTAACTTAACGAAAATATTAAAAGGAATGAATAAATGAATGAATGAATGAATAGAAAAGGGGTGGTGATATCAGATCATCGATGCCTAAGCCTCTATTGGGGCCTTTACATCCCACCATAGCTACAGACATTAGAGGCCCGTCGCCTTTGCGAATCCATGCAGTCTCGTTAGTTGAACTTGCCTAACTGCTTCCGGTAACAAAATTGTATCTCCGAGATACCTCTGTTTGAGTCCGTTGAGTGCTGGGCACTCTCTGAGGACATGGTCAACAGTTTCAACCTCCTCCAAACACCATATGCACGCCGAGTCGCCTTCGACACCGATTCTATGAAAATAGCCCCTCAGGTGACAATGTCCTGTCAACAATCCCACCATAATTCGCAGCTCTTTCCTTTTTAAGGAAGCTTCTCAGTACGCCGTGCACTATGTCTAGTTATACGTTCCTTAGCACACCTCATTCCATGAGCTACTTTCCACGATTCAATAAATTTGTTTTCCAGCAACGATTTGAATTCCCTTTTGATAATAGGAATTGAGATAGGTAGTATTGGTTGGGGTCCATATGGTTCAGTTGCCGAACCCAACTTTGCCAGACGGCCTGCTTCCTCATTCCCGCGTATGCCCGAGTGACCCGGAATCCACATGAGTCTGACTGTGCAGCCGTTCCTTGTCATACCATTCAGTACGTCCTTACGCTCAGACATCAGTCGCAACGTTATGATACTGGGTTTCAGTGCCAATATCGCAACCTTAATGTCTGAGCATATATTTATTACCTCATTCCTGTCTATATCCCTCTCACAGAGATAGGCACACTGCAGAATAGCATAAATTTCCACTGTGAAATTTGTCGCACGTTGTCCGAGAGGGTAGTACTCTCTAACACCTGATTGAGCATTGCAAACAACTTCGATTAACGTCCAAGAACTATTTTCCTAATTAACCTATTATATCTGGATCGAACAACAGGATATGTAATCCTTTTTAAGGAGATATAACTTCGGATACTTCTTTAACTTCACGGGAAAAAGAAAAGCTCATTCCCTAAAAAGTGGTTTTAAATATCAATCTTTAATTCATTTTTGGCTCCTTGTAAAAAATGAGTATCTTGTTTTGGTAGAAAAAGCCATTAAAGTGTTATTGCTTTTTTGTACAACATATCTATGTAAGCTTGGATTTTCAACATATACTAACCTGGAAGATAAATATAGAAACAGTCAAATGCAGAACCTGATCTAAGACTTAAACTTTCAGATATCGAACCAAATTTTGAATTTCTTCGTTCCACCAAACAAGCACAAATATCCTATGGAGGCTAATTTTCAAGTTCTGTATTATTGTATTCATTTTGTATTAATTTTTTTTTTTGTAGGTTAAACTAATACTTCAGTTTTAATGAGGTTTATAAGTATTTTACGATTATCTTTTAGTTTTACGTTATAAACTGTTGTTCAATGTGGAAAATCAATTTTAATAATACAGTTTTACTGCTTTATTTACCCTTCCTAATGACTACTGTTGTAGAAAACGGACATGTCGATAACATCTTACCGGCATGTCCCGAATAAAAATAACTACAAATGCCAATTATAATGAATAGAAAGCATGACAAAAGGG
Source organism: Diaprepes abbreviatus (assembly GCA_034092305.1). Classification (NCBI taxonomy): domain Eukaryota; kingdom Metazoa; phylum Arthropoda; class Insecta; order Coleoptera; family Curculionidae; genus Diaprepes; species Diaprepes abbreviatus. The sequence goes on from JASJET010000095.1 coordinate 486,158, forward strand.
TGTCTGGGACAAGGTTTCATTAGACCCACTGATGAATCCACCGCTGGCACCGAGGACGAAACATCTAAAATTTTAGTGTTGGTCGAAATCAGTTCATTAATTAAAATGTCCTTAGAATCAGGAGCATAATTGGCGATATGGCGCCCAAGCAGGATGGCGTCTAAATTGCCCATGGCTTTGATTAAGCCTGACTCGATCTTTGGAAGATCACCACGGAGGTCCGTTTCCTAGATTTCTATCAGTCCCTTGCTTTCTATACATGAGACTATAGAGTCTAATGCAATAAAGCAAGTGCCTTAGGGGGGGGGGGGGGGGCATGTTGTAGAAAACCGACATGTCGATAACATCTTACCAGTTATAATGTATAGAAAGCATGACAAAAGGGTGTCTGGGATAAAGTGTCAGCGGACCCACTGATGAATCCACCTCTGGCACCGAGGACGAAACATCCAAAATTTTTAGTGTTGGTCGAAATTAAAATGTCTTTACCATCAAAGGCATAATTGGCGACACGACACAGGGAGTTCGCCAATTTATTCTGTTTTTTAGAAGGGATTCGCAAGAAAAAAAAGGTTGGAAACCACTAGTCTAGGGAAGCTTTATTACTATTCTAATCTCAGTTATTCATACTAAAAATTACATTGAATTAATTTACCCTAACCATGAAACTTCCAGACTTAATATGGTTTAGTTATGTGAGAATAATTCTTTTTTTTTATTGAAACTTCCAACTGAAGACTATTCGGCAACATGTTTCTCAGTTTTTAATCTTGCAAAACTGAGTTACGTCTGTATTAAAAATGAGAAGAAGTTGCGTTACTTCATATTTATAATTTTATCAACAAATTTGATGTTATTAATTCAAACTTTATCCCTAACACAATAAAATTTAGAATTATGATATTTTTTGCATTCCCTACAAATTATTGATAGTAAAGGTCAGGGGGTTTCAATCTAATGTAAGAAAATGTGGCCAAAAGCCTAGCTTTTGTGATGCTACCAATTAACGCAAAAACACACGTGTACAAAATTATAGGAAAAACTTAGGCCGGTGCCTGCTACGGAACCCTAACATAATACGTGTCCAACATGTACTCGATTAGCTTTATTTAGGTTTATAATTTATTTAAAAATAATTATCGATCGTAAATAAACCGTTAGCAAATATGTGAGGACCATAAAACTATGTTTTATACCCCATTTATAAGCTAAATGTCATGCTCTTAAAAACACATAAATAACATATAATACAACAAAATTAATAGCTATTTTCTCTGTACTAGTAGTTATGAATTATAATAATATATTGAGCTTGCTCGGCCCACCTTCACTCGTGTCACCTAGAATACAATAAAAACTTTTTTTATTATTTTTTACAATATAACCCACAATTAAAATGACACACTCTTATTATGACTATAATAAATTGTTAATTGTTAAAAGTCATAAAGTTGAATAACAAGATATATTTATTTGAGAAAAAAATGCTGTTGGGCATGTTTCAGAGTATACGAGTATTTGCCTAATACTATTAAATAAATAAATTTGTATTTAAATGAAGCGGTTCTTTTGTGAGCAATGAAGTTTTTCGAAAAAAAATCTGGCAAATTCATTTATTTAAGTTAAAATGTCAAGTAATTTATTTGAAAAAATTAAAATATTCAACATTTCGAAACAGGATCAGTAAGGACTACTTTTAAAACCACAATTTCTAAACATTTTTCCAATAATTCACTAAGACAATCTAACTCTAAAACTTTTCATTCATAAGTGCATCAATTAGTCAACCAAGTTTTAAAATTCGAGAAGAAGAAAATGGTTTTCTTTTTTTGTGAAATAGGACATTTATTCTACTTATTGATTTCGAGACATTCCTGGAGGTTTTTATTATTTATTTTCGTATATAAGGGTTTGTCCGTTAACATATAGAGGGTGTCCGGTAAATACCTTCTAATTTCTCGAGAGCCTACAGGGGAGGTCAAAATAATCCTACTTTGTCTTGGAAAAAAATTCTAAAGTGTCCGTTAATGCAGATACAGAGCCATAAAGTGTTACCCATCAATTTACCTTATCAGCTCTAAGTATTAAACCGACTTGTATAATTTAATAAAATTTTAATATTTTTAATCGACTTCTAAAGGGAGGTAACTCAATTCGTCGACTATGTATTTTTTTTATGTATGTACACCGATTACTCCGGAACGGCTGCACCGATTTGAATGAAATTTTTTGCGTTATGTAAAGGAAGTTGCTGCAGTGGTCCCATATTTTTTTGGACAAAATTGATACAGTAACATCCAAGATGGCGCTTACAATATGGCGGCCAAAAAAATTAATTTTGTCCGATTTTCTCCAAAATTGGTATGGAGGAATTTTCGGGGTTATACCCAACGAATCTGAAATTATTTTTAAAAAATTCAAAATGGCGGATCTCCAATATGGCGAAAAATATCGTCTTTGTCCGATTTTCACCAAAATTGGTACGAGGGAGTTTTCGGGGTCGCACATGACGAATCTAAAATTATTTTTTAAAAATTTAATATGGCGTATCCAATATGGTGGATAAAAAATTAATTTTGTTCGATTTTTTTTAAAATTGATATGAGGGAGTTTTTGGAATAGCACATTACGAATCTGGTATTATTAAAAAAAAATTAAATATGGCGGATCTAAGATGGCAGATTAAAGATTCTACATATCTCGATTAAGTCTGAAGTCAGTATGGAGGGATTTTTGTTAGTGTTAATTACGAAATTAAAATATTTTTTGGAAAACTCAATCTGGCGGATTCAATATGGTGTTCTGAAAATTTTACATATCTTGACTTTCTCCAAAACTGATATAGAGGGTTCTTGAGGTTGTAAATTATGAATTTAATCGTATTTTTTCAGGATTCAATACGGCGAATGCAATATAGCTGACAAAAAATTTTACATGTTTCGATTTTGTTCAAATGTGGAACTGGATCGTTTTTGAGGATGTAAATAGCGAATATAAAATTATTTCAAGAAAATCTAATACGTCAGATTTAATATGACCGTTTAGAAATTTTAAATTTCTGGATTTCATCTAAAATTGGTACTAGGGGGCTTTGAAGGGTTTAGATTTAAATTAGATTAAGACGTTAAAATTGTTTTTTAAAATTCATTATAGCGGATCCAATATGGTGGGTTGGAAATTTTACCTTATTCACATTTTTTTAGATTTGGTATTAGGGTGTTGGGGTGGTGTATTACGAATATGAAGTTAATTTTTTACAACTATTAGGTTGAAAAGATACAATATGAAGGACTAAAAATTTTACATTTTCCCGTTTTATCTAAAATTCATAATGCGGGGTTCTTGGGGGTGTACAAACTCAATATGCAATATAAAATATATCCGGCTAAGAAATTTACATCTCAAATTCTTTAAATATTGATATTGGAAGGTTTTGGGGCCTATATTACCAATCTAAAATTAATTTGAAATTTAAGATATTGGATTTACTATGACAGACTAAATATTTTTTTGACACAATTTCGATCAGCATGTAGTTCAAATAATTTGTGAATATCATAAATAATTCAAAACTAAAAATCGAAAAATAAAATTTTTACAAAAAAATTGAACCGACTTCTAAAAGTGCGCTAAAAAGGGAAAAATAACTAGAAATTTTTATATGAAATTGAAATTTTTGAAGTCGGCGCCAAATTATTTCTAAATGAAATAAATAACTACTAATATATACAAATTATGGTAAGAAAGCAATTACAAATAAAGTATTTTTAATCTGTTTATGAGAATCACATTTTGTCAGGTATTAGTTTGGCACCGACTTCAATAATTTCAATTTCATATATAAATTTCTAGTTATTTTTCCCTTTTTAGCGCACTTTTAGAAGTCGGTTCAATTTTTTTATAAAAAATTTATGATTTATTTTTATAAATATATAAAAATTTATAAATTAAAAATTATATATATATATATATATATATATATATATATATATATATATATATATATATATATAAATGAATAAAAATAAAGGCAATGCAAGTCCGACAACCACATTTTAGTCAACAAAGTCTTTGTGTAATTACAGAGCACCTAGACGAACCATGTAACACATGATCGCAAAACTCCCAACTTGTGCATACCCCGGAGATTTGGAAAACCTAGCAACCTGCACCCAGAATTTTTCAGGTTGTATGATCTAGATCGATCATTGTACTAATATTAGTATTTACAAATATTAGTTATATACGTAATAATTTTGGTTTTTTATTATGTATGTGACTATTACGAAATATTGTATTGTAAATCCCATAAGCCAAATAAATAAATAAATTGATTTTCATAGATATTGCTATTTAATAATAAATATTAATTAAAGAAAGTAAAACACAAAAACGATTGAAGAAATGTTTTATTGACTCCATTTAATAATTTCAATCTACAATTTCTCTCTCTGTGGCCACTTTCTTGTACCATGTAGCAGAACTTTTTAATGTTCTTGTTCTATTTGGACTGTCAAAGTCCACCCGCACGAGTCCAAATTTTTCTCTAAAAATTTGCAAATACGTATATTAAATTATACAATGTATCTCAAAAGTTTACAAATGGTCTTAAAAAATATATTCATTATAAAATAACTTGGAACTTTTGGTATATGCATATATGGCAGAATTTCGTTTGTTTCACCATAGCTCCGAAACTATATGCAAATTAGGTATTGTCTAAGTTGATTGTACAATGATCGGATGCAGAAAAGACGCAGTCGAAATTCTAATCATTCATATTAATTTTTGGGCAATTCTAAGATGAACATAACTTTTTGATTTGTGGGGCTGTTTTTTTTACCGATTTCGTGAAATCGTTGATTTTCAACCACTTCGCTGAGACAATGGATACTATTACGATGCTAAGAGTACTGCAGGTTGATATCCTGGACCGGATTATTGTTGTAAGTAATTTATGTCAAATACAAATCTTAACAATGGTACTGTGTTTCCCAATTTTTTTTTTTTTTTGATATTGGCCCTTTTTAGGATTGCCCAATGATTTCTAACAGACGAGAAACTAAGTGAATCTACTGATTGTTGTACTGGAGAAAGTGTCTTAAAATAACTCAGACGAAATATTTTAAACAACAAATTGGGATAAAACTTCAAATGAAATTAATACAGGGAAAAAATAAAATATTTCATGTAGTGAAAGCGAGAGACACTACCGACATCCAGTAAATGATTTTAAGGAATAGCAAGAATTTCAAAGAAAACAGAAAAGGGAAAAAGGAAGAAATAAATTGTTTAAACTGCTTCAGAATTCAGGGCGAAACGTCAACAACAAACAACTTAGTGGGGATCCAGTCTCTCGTGGTTTAGGTTAAAGAAAGACCGTAAGTCAAGCCTTCGAATATCTATTATGCTCTTTAACAGGACATTCTACAATTAATATGTTTATTTTAGGTACTTAATTATATTATATTGAATAAAAGCGGCATAAATATTGCTGAATAGAAAATCGCACACCTAATAGTTAATATATTTGTTAAATAAAACAGAATTGATAGACATTTGACAAGTTCAGAAATTTATTACATAATAACTAATTTACACTTTTTTTTTAATTTATTTTTATTTTTTCCATTTATTATTTTGATGCGCATGACGATCTTAATGTCCTGAAATCCCATAAACATGTTAAACAACAATAAAGTTTTTCAGAGAATGGCATATATCAAAGAAAGAGGAACAAGAAATGGATTTTACATAGTATGTCGTATAAAGATAGATCTATTGCTTGTAATGTTAATAAGAGTGTGACGAAATCACTGAATTTTCATAAGGTGCAGAATTTACAAATAGGCATAAAAGGTGGTGTGAAAACCTATTCAACAGACATTATGAATGAATGAATGAATGAAAAAGGGGTGGTGATACCAGATCATCGATGCCTAGGCCTTCATTGGGCCATTTACATCCCACCATATCTGCAGGTTATTCGAGGCCGATCGCCTTTGCGAATCCCAGCAGCCTCGTTATTTGAACTTGCCTAACTGCTTCCGGTAACAAAACTATATCTCCGAAATATCTCTGTCTCAGTCCATTGAGTGCTGGGTACCCTCTGAGAACATGGTCAATAGTTTCATCCTCCTTCAAACACCATCTGCATGTCGGGTCGCCCTCGACACCGATTCTATGAAGATGGCCCCGAAGGTGACAATGTCCTGTCAACAATCCCATCACAATTCGCAGCTCTTTCCTTCCCAAGGAGAGAAGCTCCTTAGTACGCCGTGCGCTAGGCCCCGTTGTATGTTTCTGAGCACACCTCATTCCAGGAGCTCCCCTCCATGATTCGATAAATTTGCTTTCCAGCAACGATTTCAATTCCCTTTTGCCAATAGCAATTGGAACAGGTAATATTGGTTGGGGTCCATACGGTTCAATCGCCGAACCCAACTTTGACAGACGGTCTGCTTCCTCATTCCCGCGTATGCCCGAGTAACCCGGGACCCATACGAGTCCGACTGTGCAGCCTTTCCTTATCATACCATTTAGTACATACTTGCACTCAGACACCAGTCGCGAAGTCACGACACTTGACTTCATTGCCAATATCGCAGTCTTACTGTCTGAGCATATATTTATTACTCTATTCCTGTCTATGTCCCTCTCACAAAGATGAGTACACTGTAGAATTGCATAAATTTCCGCTGTGAAAATTGTCGCACATTGTCCGAGAGCGTAGTACTCTCTGACTCCTGTGGTATTGCCGAATACTCCGACTCCAGCTCTTTTATCTTGTCGAGATCCATCAGTATACCACCAGGATCCATTTTTCAGAAGATTTTGTTCTCCCTCCCAATCCTCTGTACTTGGCATAAGTATATCCAGGGAGAGGTTGGGTATTAAAAACGGCGTCATATAGTCTGTCCGCATGGGGAGTGATGGACGCCTCTCCACCACGCTTTCCCAGACACCTGAGTCACCACCTGATTCAATTCTAAGATGTCCCAGGCAACTGAGACGATAAACAGTCCTCAGGGCATAGAGCATAAGTGAAGAGGAGGCAGGTTCACCAGAACTTCCAGAGCCCTGGTGGGAGCAGTCCTCATCGCACTCATTATCCCCACGCAAGCCATTCTCTGAACTTTGTCAAGTTGAAAAATGTGTTTGCGCTTTGTTGTACTACGCCACCATACAATAGCGGCGTACGTTATCATGAGGCGGATCACCATAGTGTATATCCAAAATAGCACTTTAGGTGTCAGTCCCCATGTACACCCAAAGGCTCGTTTACAAGCCCAGAAAGCACATATGGATTTCTTGGTTCGAGCCTCAATATGATCATTCCAGCTCAGTCGTCAGTCCAGGTCAACAGACATTATTAATTTAGTATTATCAAAGTAAAAAACAAATAATTGTTTATATTTTTATTCATCAGGAGCGGGAGAGTCAGATATTTTTCTTCCTGTGGTTCGAATATACGATGATAAATAAGGAACAAATTTGGATATCCGTGTTTTTGATCATAATGAATTAATTTAGGTGTATGTGAACCATTTCCAGAAGACTTCTTTTGGAGCACATATTTTTCCTATCTAAAATTTTAGCTCCATCCCAGTCCGTAACGTGATTATTTTCAATAACATGCTAAGACAAGACACAACTTTTCACATTCTTAATACAATCATTTTTGTATAATATTATTCTACCTTTGAGACTTTTAAATGTCTGATCTATAAAAATTAAATTACATTCTAGGCAAGGAATGCTACACCCTACCCTGAATTTAGTGTACGATGCCGACTTGTATATTCTGCACCTTATAAAATCTTGGTATTTCCATCACAGTCTTACCATTACAGCATCGAATAGATCTATTTTTATGCGACATACTACCTATAAATTATTTCTCGTTTCTTTCTTTTCAATATATACTATTTTGTGAAGAAATTTATCTTTTTTTAACAGGTATATTGGATTTCAAGACGTACAGGTCGATATGTGTATCAAAATAATAAATAAGGAAAATAAAAATAAATTTAAAAGAAAGTACCAATTAGGTATTCAAAAATAAGTTCTTCAATTTATCAAATATTGATGGTTCCATTTTGTTTAACAATTAACAATTAGATTTGCAATTTTCTATTAAGCAATTTTTTTCCTGTTTTTATTCAAAATCCACTGTGGTGAGTTTACTTTAAAATATTACAATGTAATTAAATATGTAAAGTAAACATATTAATTTTAGATTATCCCGATGAAGAGCATAATAAATACTGGAAAGCTTGACTTATAAAAAAAAGGATTTTTGTTTATTCTAAGCCGCGGGAGACTGCAACCCACAATTTCAGCTGTATAAGGTAATTTAGATTTTTTGCGTATTTTTTGTAAATTGCACCATTGTTGAAAAAAAATACTCACCTACATAAAACATCTGAGTTTTGACAATGCTTCATTCCAAACATATTTTGTTTAACATAGTGCCATATTAAATGTGTGTTTTTCTTCAAAATCCAAATAGGGCTATTAAAATTCGGTCACATGTGATGCAAAGTTTTTGACCCTGTATAAGGCTACTTCATAAAATCACTATTTTTGAAAACGTAGTTTGTGTCTAAAAGTAATACACATCAATATTAAGAAAATAATGAAACTAGATAAACTTTACGTAAAGTTAAATAAAAATTTATTTTCCAGCTAATGCAGACTTTACTAATGACACTTTGTCCTTGTTTGTCTTAATTATAATGCCTATTACTTATAGACACAAACTACGTTTTCAAAAATAGTTATTTTATGAAGTTACCTTATACAGGGTCAAAAACAAATAAACTTTAAATCACATGTGGCCAAATTTTATTAGCCCTATTTGGATTTTGTAGAAAAACACAAATTTAATATGGCGCTACTTTAAACAAAATATGTCTGGGATGAAGCATTGTCTTGACTAAAACGATTTATGTAGATTACGTTGAGTCTTATTTTGCAACAGTGGTGCAATTTACAAAAAATGGGCAAAAATCTAATTTATCTTATACAACTGAAATATGGCATTTAGAAAATCCTGTTTTAATAACTTTTTTATTAATTTTTGTCCATATTATCCCACTTTTGATTTTTTTTTGGAAAAAAAATTTTAATTTAATATATAATCCTTATCACGTGACTGCTATTTTTTTGATTAATTTATTTTCATCTCGATCGAAGCAGAAATTCACGCCAAAGTCAAATTTCGAATAAAGCAATTATTAAAAAAAATCTCATCTTAATAAATAAATAAACCTTCTTTACACTGACCTCACTACACTATGACAATATTGATTAAAAATATAGAAAATATTTATTGCTTTCAAAATATATCTTAAGCACTTTTTCCTTCTTTAAATCTCTTATTGACTAAATACAATATAGAAAATTTTATGGTTTCATTTTTGAAATTTGTTAAAAGGTCTTACGTATAGCCTTCTGTCCATTCAAAGTTGTCTAACAAACTCCACGTCGTATATCCAACAACGTTAATTCCATCATCAAGTATGGCATCCAAAATATTGCTCAAGTAACCCTTAAAAGAAATGTTAACTTAATATAGGTCAAGTATATACGAAGGATATTAGAAACAGTACATACTCAGCCATTAAGAAACAACTGACAGCATAGTACCTGATAACTTTCTCTTATGTATCAAATTTGATTTCAATCCGTTCACTATTTTGTGATTTAGGACGCGTTATGCAACAAAAATCGATACTCGTTACGCAGAAGACAGAGGCGGAAAGCAAGGATTTATGAGTGTATAAAACAAAATCAAAGCTCGCCGAAAACTACATAACCGCAGCATGTATGAAAGCCAGGGGTTACACTTATAAAAACCCGCTTTGCTAGCCTATCTGTTATGTAACGGATATCGATCAAGCTGCCCGTAGGGTATGTGGTTTTAGGAGCTTGGGTTTCGCCTTAAAAACTCGCTCTACTCATCGGCCTACTTGTAGCAAACATCGATGTAGCTGCGCGTGGAGTACGTAGTTTTAGAAGCTTAAATTTCAGATGTTAAACTCAATCTGCTTGTTTGACTGCTTTGTAACAGATATCAATCTAGATGGGAGTGGGTTCTCTTCTTTTATTTAATGGATTTTATTCGATTTGACCTCTAGCCTTGAATTATTAAACGAACCACGAATTCAATTTCAATATCCTCAAAAGTCTACATATCTTCTTTTACAGGTTTATTTAGTAGATTTTTCTCAATTTGACCTTGTAATGAAGCAAAAATAAACTCTGGCTGACCTTGGGGAATTAAATAAACTACGAATTCAAATTCAGGGATCTCAAAAACCTATATATCTTTTTTTCAGATTTATTTAGTGTTTTTTTCTCAATTTGACCTTATAATAACCCTAATCTGCTATCTAGCTAGCCTTTGGGGGATAAATAAATCATGAATTTGGACTCGGCGACCTCAAATACTCACATATCTACTTTATTTACTGTATTTTACTCCATTTGACCTTGAAATGACCTTAAACCTGACATGATAGAAGTTAGCGGACCTTAGATTTGGTTTTAGGGAATCAAATCACATAAGAATAAAATGGGAACAAATTTTAAAAAATGGAGATATAATAACTAGAGTATGCTCTTCAACATGAGTCTAAGGGTTGGATTGGTACTATCGCATGTTGTCGCGATACAAATGAATAATCAACATTTGAGAACATCTACAGCCCAAACTCTTATTTCACAGCAGTTGTGGCCACGAGAACTTTGATCAGTATGATAAAAAAAAACAATTTCCAGTAGATTCAGCAAAATTTACGGAAAACAAATTTCCATGTGCCTTTCTCGAACAGAACGGACTTTTAATAATACTCCAGATGAGGCTGCTAAAGTAGGACTAGAAGATAGGGACTGGATGGAAAGACTTTCAGATGGATGCCACAACTTCCCTCCACCAAAATAGCAGAAATAGAAATAAAGCCAGAGCCCATCACAATCTATACTACCAGAAAATGTATTCAATGGAAAGTAGCATCCCCACCTATATGAAATCCTATTATCGGTCGACTGCTCTGATCTAATTCACCTCGGCATATCCTATCATAGCTATGCATGCAAGGAAAAAGTCTAACAACATTCGTTGAGAAATAGTTCAAAGATGATGTGACCATAATAAACAATGTTGCCACTTGACCGAACTCAATGTTAACCCCACCAAAACCACCTTAATAACCTTTACAAAGAAAAGAGACCTTAACCTGAAAGATATTAAAATAGATGAGAATACAATTGAGCAGAAGTCGGAGGTTAAATATCTGGAGCTCATCCTGGATAATAAAGCTTTGATGGTCTACAGAAACTTCGCAGAGAAGACTGAGGCACTAGCCCAAATATCTTTCAGTGGAAGTATACTAAAAGAGTGAGACCAATCATCACATATTATGGGGCAATAAGCACAACTGCCGCAACGCAAACATACTCAAGGCCCGCTATATTACACCTTTATATGCATTATATTAGTGAAGAATGTAGAATGGAAGAGATAGAGCCACTAAATGAAGGTCCCATCTTTCATCTAAAAATCAGTTAAGCTGGTACATTCCCCAAGTTGAAATCAAAATAAAATTCAACTTTATAATACAAGGTTGAACTGTAAAAGTGAATATGACAGAAATTCCATTAAATGGTGTACAGGCGATTCTAAAACCACACATGGAACTGGAATAGGAATATATGTAGCAAGGACTAGACAATTTGAAAGCTTGAATATATCATCAATTAGTTTTCTAGCAAAAGTTTACACTTTTCAATGGGTTCAGTTTAATAAAGAAAAAGTACGCAGATAAGAAGTCAACATCATACCTGATAGTCAAGAGGCCATCAAGAATCAAGCTCCAAGATGATTAGGGAATGCTTCGAGGAACTTAATGAACTATGTAAGAATAATACGATTTTCCCTATGGGTGCTCACTGAAAAAGAAGGAAATGAAATAGGAGAAAACTATTCTGAACCTTTTGTGGAATTAGCAATAGTGTAATACTGGAAAATCTAAAAAGAAACCAACCCATAAGGAATGACGCAAACGAAGATATTTCTTGCAAGCTAGAACCTGAAGAAATTCAAGAAATATATTAGTCTAAGTCTACCATTTTAGAATTCTAAAACGAATTCAAACAGGGCACTGCCAGCTTAGGTGCTTTCTGACAAAAACTCCAGTTCTTATGCTGAATTTTGACATGTTCTCAATTAATTCAAAGACAAGATGTACAATGAATTTACAGAAAAACTAACAACGACAATAACTACAACGGAACCGTAACGACACGCACTTGACCAGTTTTGTATTATTATTTATTAAGACAAACTAGGCACTTCAGTTTACAATTCTCAGTTTTCTACTTTTATTTATGTATTGCTGATTATTTCGTGTTGTAATATCAGACTAATAAGATCAAGTAATCCTAAATATCTGAAAACTCACCTTTAAATAGGCTATTCTTCCTTGGTCATCTAATTCATCCAGAGTACACCAACCATTCTCAGTGATTACAATTTCTCCAGGATTATATTTTTTGTTAATGTAATTTAATGCCAGTCTGATTCCCTTGGGGTCAGAATACAGCCAAGACGAAGCACTACTGGGCCAGGAAGGGTCGGTTGAGGATAACGTAGCTGAAACGATTTTTTAAATTGAAAAGCTTCGTAACTTTCATTATTCAGACACAAAAACACCAAAGTAACAATGGTTGATCTTATTCTATTGTTAATAAGAGGCACTAAACAAAACATATAATTATTAATAACGGAGAATTTAGTAGTATTTAATTAAAAAATTCAAAATATTACTTGATTTTAAACTAGTTCACGACGTTTCCAGAGGATGTTTGTATTAATAATAATTTTTCGGAGTTTTCTCTTCACAAACTTGAATAACAAATTTTTTGGCATCACCGATAAAAAATGAAAATGTAGTACTAGGAATACTCTGTAATGTCCATTAAATTTAATACGTTTTATATTGCACTTTCCGTTTTCCTATCTTAATTATTTTCTGAAAGGTTTAGATGGTTTAGAACTTTTCTGGTATTTTACCAAAATACCAGAAAAGTTCATTCTAGAAGTGCCTATATCCACGTAAAAAGTCGACAGCTTTCGGTCAAAAAAGAATATTGAAAATTTCGTTTTTGAGATTCAATTTTATATTTTTCCAATGTCAATTTTTTAAAAATTAGTTTACACTATTGAAAAGTTGAAAAATGTACAGCAAAATTTTCTATTATTTGTTTTAGCGTCACAACCATGAGTTGAAAGTAATTTGATTTTGCTCCCAGGCGTTACGGGAGTCCAGAGAGAGTCTCTAGCTTTCGGTCTAAAACACGAATGAAGTCAAATGTATACTCTTCTGCATTCTTCTCTCCACCGCTTCCCATCCTGGGTTTGTTGTTTTATTCGAACCCAATCTATCTTTCTTCTTTCAGCTGCTTCCCCAACATGGTTGTTTCACTTTTTTGTTAGTATTTCTGTTTTAATTTTCCCCCTCACTCATATTTTATAAACTTTTTCGCCAGGCTCTCGTTATTCATACAACTCACATGAAGGAATCAACTTACCTCTCCTTCAGTACTTTCCATTATTTTATTGATGCTCAGATTCTTTTAGTATTTTACATTTCTTAATTCTCTTATTGATCCATCAATTTGTATTATTGTTCTCAAATATTTATATTTTTCGATATGTTCCAGTGTTATTTCTGTCTCCCTCAATTATCACTATTTTGATCGTTTCGGTGTTAATCTTTATATTTATCTTTGTGATTTCTTTGTCTAAAATTTCTAGATTCGTTTGTAGGTCTTCAGCTGTTTCGGCTGTTATTGCCCTATCATTACTTCGCTCAAATGCGTCTTTTGCATTCATCATTATCCCATTTTTATTTATTAGATTTCTTAGCTTCCTTTAAGACTTCGTCCATTACCATAGAGAAGAATAACGGGCTTAGCATACGCCCCTGTTTCACTCCTATATTTGTATCGAATTCTTTAGATTCTCAGTTATTAATTCTTACTAGTATGTGTTCCTCCAAAAAATATCTTTTATATTTACATTGTTCTTTTATCTATTTTTCTTTATCCCAAATGTTTCCATATATCTTCACCTCTTACAAGACAAAAAATCTTTTATAACTCTATTAAACAAACATGTAATGCTTTTTATTGTTTATAAGTTTTTCGCTCACTTATTAAGCCTTGCGTGGTTTTTTCATTCCTGAACCCACATTGTCTTCTATACTAGCTGCAGTATTTTTTCTTATCTTTCATTCCATTATGCTTGGCTAACTGGGAACGCTTGCCATTGTAATTCATTTACAGTTATTGCAATCCCTCTTATCACTCTTTTTATATATTAGCAATATTATTCCCGAATTCCGTTCTTTAGGAAATTTTAATTCTTGTAGCATCTCATTAATTCGTTTGTTTAGTTGTTTTGTTTTTAATTTTATCTTTCTCATAGACTATGATTTTTTCTTGCTTTATTAGTGTTATATTCTCTAACGTTCTTTTCTCATCCCTTTCTTCCTCTATCTCCTTGTCTATATCTGTCAATTCCAGAAATTGTTGTCGCCATATGTCCATTATTTTATCTTCCTTTGTTATTACCATCTTTATTTTTTATGTTAATCGTATTACATTATTTCTTTGTTTTAGTTGTTTGAGTGTACCATAAAATGGTTTTTCGGTTTTTCTGTAGTTTTTGATCATTTTCTCTCCAGATTTTATTCCTGACTTCTGCTTTGCTGTTGCAATTTCCTTCTTAACTTTTTTCGCTTTTTCCTGTATTTTTCGTAATTTTCTAAGCTTTTTGTTCTTATATATCATTTATAATTACCTTTTACAACTAGTTCTATTGTTGTGATCCACTATTTCGTTTTTTGTATGCTTGTTTGTTATTCTTTCTGCATATAATAAGCTCTTTTTTAAATTATTCTACTTCTCTTCTATTCAATTTCCATTCAGTTCCTCAAATTTTGTATCTCCTGGTATTTCTCTCGTTATTCTAATTCTTTCAATTTACAAATTTTAATTTTTAGATTTATTTTCTGTCTTGTTCTTTCTTCTGCCTCCCTTTTTTGTTTTATGTCCAGTTTTCTCAATTTCTTGGAGACATTCACATCTTTTTTTATTTTCTACTTATAAAATAACCAGTCAAAGATTTTTCCCCTTTCCTAGGTTCTAATCTTGTATAGTTGTAGATATACTTATGTATATATTTTGTATTGCTTGATATTAGTTCATTCTATATACACTCTATTATTCTTTCTTCGTAATTATTTTTATTCCCTCTCCCTTCTTTTTCAAGCGTTCCTCTATATCTTTATTCCAATTTCCCACTCTTGTTCAAATCTCCCATGATCATATTTTCTTCTCCCTCATTATTCTTTGCAATTCTGCATGGAAATTATTTTTGTTTTCGTTGTTTAATAGGCTATTATTATTGCCCCTTTCTCTTCGTCCAATAATAATAATTTGTTATATATATATATATATATGTAATCGAAGGTTTTCGGGCATCCCGTGTATGTGCTAAGTCCCTCTCAGGACTGTAAGGCAGCTGACGTTTTGGTGAAATCTCATTCACCATTTTCAAAGCTCACAGTGAGCTTTGAAAATGGTGAATGAGATTTCACCGAAACGTCAGCTGCCTTACAGTCCTGAGAGGGACTTAGCACATACACGGAATGCCCGAAAACCTTCGATTACACATCACACCCGTGAGAATATTTAGACTTAACACATTTTACTTACCTTGATCCAACCAAATGCTAGGAGTTTGTATTGGTTGTTCACCCATAGATTCAATAAGGGAGCTAGTATATCTAAAATTGATAAAAAGAACTTTTACGAAAGATCAGTTAAATTCAGGTTAATAGTCACAGGTAACAAAGTGACACAATTATTTGTATGGACCCAGGTAAGACAAGGTATTCTATGTGGATTTTAATGATTTCAGTGACAAGGGAACTAAGAATAAAGTATTGTGTAGAGTTCATGCAAATCTAGTTAAAATAATATGCTACTTACATATTTAATGGAAGATAATCGTAAGTACCATTAATAAATTCAATTTCTTGCTGAGTAAATTCAGGTAATCTGGAGAAAGAATATCCTTCAAGTTTACTTCTATTGGCTACTCTGTCGATAACAATCTGGGGCCAGTTACCCTTGAAGACGGCATTTGAATAGAGACCCAACTAAAATTGAAGAAAAGTTCGATATAAGTACATTTTTAAAGGCACAAAATCATTAAAATTTCAAAATCTATTCGTAATTTAAAAAGTTTTATTAATCGTCAATATGCGTTATGACCTCGCCTTTTAAAAATCTGCCAAATACAGTTTAGACCTGAAACCTTTTTACCGGAATAAAAACACGAATATTATGAAGAATTGATCCCATAATTAAAAAAAATAGTTAAATGAGAAGTAAAATAAAAATAATGTTTCAGTAGAAATACCTTAGAAGCGCAATTAATTTTTATAATAATTTTTGTTTTACTATCAGTGAATTATAACTTGCGAGTAATACTTTCGTGAACAAAAACAATCAAATTCAATGCTGAATAACTTTTTAAGTTTTGCATTGATTTTCACCACTTTTTCATAAAGTTTTCACCTTTATCATTATTTGATATTAAATTTGTAAAAAGTTACAATGAATTTGGTGAACAGAATAGGCCCAAAAGTTTCATTTTACCCATAATTTCTGAGCACCCTGTGAGAGAATTGAACGATACAATATCTTTATTCTAAAGAAAACATACATTTTTAAAGCAAACTATGAAATTTTGGCACAACTGTAACAAAATCTAAGAACATCACAGATCATTTAACTCAACACACGAGCTCTAATATCGTCTATGTGCTTGCGAAGCAGTAGATCTCTAGTCGTTTTCAAGTGAAACTAAATATATTCCTAAGCTACAGAACTCTTTGTACTAGAAATGAATGCAGTTGAGTGTGGTTGAGATCGATGCAGTCATGCCTGCTATGCCAAAGTTCCATTTATGCTGCATTTAGTTTTAATTTACAATTATTAAGAAGTTGTTTCCACACTTCTCCTATATCCAAAGATGGTTTACTAAAACAACCCGGATTTTTATATATAACCGCGACTTCTTCGAATTTTCGTTTTCTCCAGTGTTGTTCTCTGTGTAGAATTTTAGCTTCAGACCATTTTATGTGATGTCCATGAGTCCAGGCATGGTTGGCGGCACCAGATTTTTCTGTTTCTCTTCGAGATGTGTATTTTTTATGTTCTTTGATCTTTACGTCAAGGGGTTTCTTTGTTTTGCCAATATAGGGGTTGTCACATTCACATGGTATCTGATAAACACAGTTCTTCTTGTCCCTTTGAGTTGTTGGTTTGACCCTAGTGAGCCAACTTCTCAGAGAGTTACTTGAATTGAGAACAACGTTGATTTTATATTGTTTTCCTATTCTTCTAACTTTTTCCGAAATGCCTCTAACCTAGGGGATTTTCAATTTTTGGTTTTCGTTCTTCGTTCGTTGTCGATATTGTCCCATTTCTGCGCTTTTCCTAAATTTTGTCCACCAGATATCATGGGTATCCGTTGGCTGTCAGGTCATTCTTAATGTGATATATCTTTTTCAAGTTCTCGTTGGAATTGCAGGGAGTTGGTGCTTTATCTACGAGATTTCTTATAATTCCTTGTTTGGTGTTGTTGGAATGGTTAGATGAGTAGTTTAAGTATTGTCCTGTGTGTGTGTGACTTTTCTGTAAACTAAGGATAGAATTTGTCTGCCATTTCTTTCAACCAAAACATCTAAGAAGGATAATTTATTTTCTACCTCTTTCTCCCTGGTGAGTTTAATGGTTGGGCTGATATTGTTCAGATGAGAAAGAAAATTTTGAAGTTCTTCGTCGTTTCCATTCCAAATAATACGTATTTAAGCCACAACTTTGGTTTCTTAATTGCGGATTCGATTTCAAAAGTGTCATACCATTCCATGAAAATATTCGCGACCACCGATGAGAGTGAGGATTCCATCGGTATTAGTTAAACAACTTTCCCATAAGTCCATGACGGCATGCGATGCGGTCTGGTCTTCTTCAAGTTTCTTCTTATGATTTTTAGGAACTCCTTAACTGGAACATTGGTGTATAGACTTTCCACGTCAAAGCTAATAAACTGATCTTCAGATTGTAGTTCTATTTCACGTATAATTTCTACAAAATGTTGCAAGTTCTTTTCCCAGGACGATATATTTCCTTGTAATGGTCTTAGGATTGGAAGAAGGAACTTGGCAAGCTCAGAAATCGGAGAGTTCCGGGAACTCGTAAGTCGTGAGTCCATAAAGATGTGGAGGTTTGCTGTGGTGTAGCGTCAACTTCGTCCGTGTCCTCTCAGGAATGTATCGTTCATCTTTCTTAAGAACGCGATAAATTCTTTCTTCGATTTCTGATGTGAGATCTTTAGCAAGAGATGTATAGTTTCCTTTTCTTAAAATTTCGTCAATTTTTTGATTGTATGTGTCAGCATTCATTACGACTGTGGCATTCCCTTTATCCGCTGGTAGGATTTTAATACTAGAATCCTTCTGTAATTCATGCTAGGGCAGTTTTCTGGTCTTTGCTGATGTTTAGTTTAGTTTTCCCAGATTTTTGTAGAGTCGCGTATATGTACTTATTCTGCGCCAATTACTATTGCCATGCAACTACTAAGCTCAGAATCAATTGCAGTTGCCATTTGCGAAATGTTTTTATTTTCGCAATCTTCGATAAAAGCCATACGAAAGCCTCACATGGTTTCTGAT
The DNA here is from genome assembly GCA_034092305.1 of Diaprepes abbreviatus. Classification (NCBI taxonomy): domain Eukaryota; kingdom Metazoa; phylum Arthropoda; class Insecta; order Coleoptera; family Curculionidae; genus Diaprepes; species Diaprepes abbreviatus. Next base: position 504,973 of record JASJET010000095.1, read on the forward strand.
TATCAATTGTGGATAAACCTCCCTTCCAAGTCCCACATATGCTCAATAGGGTTTAGATGGAGGCGCTGAACGTCCATTTCATCCAGATAATTATTGACAACTCTTGTAATAAGGTGCCTGGCATTCTTGTATATTAAGAAAAATGTTTGACAAATGAAGCAAAAGGAATGACGTGGATCGCTAATTCATCTGTAAATAACTCACATTCCCATTTTCACTTGTCCAGTGCCGATACCCTCTTACAATATTTAATCGAGTAGAGCTAGGCAAGTACCAATCTTTCCGGCATCAATCCCTATTCACATAACCTACGGCGGAAGGTTGGTGCAAAAAATATTTTGCTATGTAGACTTTCAAGTCGGCGACTAATAAAAGCAGATGTTTCTCCGCGGTTTCGCTAAGCAATTAAAATAATAAAATGATCATCTCGCTGGACTCTCTGCTCATACACGCAGTATATTCTAACCAACTGATCCAATCGATCGCATCTTGTATAGTTCGTCTGGTTCTACCCAAGATATTGGCAATGTAATTTAATATGTGTCACAATCACCTTCATTCAATGCAACAGCTCGTATAACATCTTCTGACCGCATATTAAAAATAAAAGTTAAATGACAATATAATGACACTTTTGATAAAGAATACAGAATACAGAAATGGGACTATTAAGATGAGTTTCGACAGTGGAGTTCCAATATTGGCTTTGGGGTCAAAGGTAGTAGCTTAATGACAAACGTTTGTGTGCACAGAGGTATTTTATAATCCAACAAACAACAGCTACACAGTCAGATTCTTGTCGATTCCAGCTTACTCGGATATACACGGAAAGAAAGAAGTGGATCGTTCCAATTGCTAAAGTGAGAGAGAACTGAAGCTATTGCTGGAAAGTAAATTTGTTGAATGCTGAAGGGAAGCCCCTGGAATTAGGTGTGCCAAGGCACATATAATTGAACTAAATTCGCAGCTTACTAGGAAGCATTTTTTCCTGAAGGGAAAAGAACTGAAGTTCGTGGCGGAATTGCTGATAGGACATTGTCACCGACGAAACCATCTTTATGGGATTGGCGTCGCGGATAACCCGGTATGCAGATAATGCCTGGAGGAGGATGTTGACCGTGCTCAACGGAGTGAGGCAGAGACATTTTGAGGATACAATAATAACACTCAAAGCAGTCAAATAACGACCCTGCTTTGATTCGCAAAGGCGATCGGCCTCGAATAACCTGCAGTTATAATAGGCCTAACGAGACCTAAGCATCGAATATCACCACTCTCATTTATTCATTCATTCAAAGAATACCAACAACATAATTCTTAACGGTACTATGCAATAGAATAACAATATTGCTTGATTGAAATGTAATTTTTGTAATTGCTGTACACATAGTATTTTTTTTTTTGACGAACTATATTGATATGATTAAAAAAAATAAATGTTAAGAAAATACTTAAAAAGGGAATATACTGACACAATGTTGTATTGTTTAATTCTTTCATAGGTTGTTCAGAAATTTAAACCAAAATGTAACTTTTGATTTTACCTTTTATAACACCAAATCTGTTAAAACTTCTTGCAGAGTCAATATCAGATAATGACTGAAATGAAAGCGCCTACAGTTCGACTCAGAAAACTTCAAATTAACTATTTTAAACGGTTTAGTAATTATAGGTCGAAAAACTGTTCATACTCCTGTTTTAACGTTGACTTAACGTAAAACCATCGTCATTATTACTTTATATTATATACTGATCTATTACATCCCAAATATTTTTCCAGAATATGGTGTATTCAGTGGTGAAAACCGATCAAAGCCGGGAAATTCTTTTTAAAAAAATTAAATGTGGAAATTTCGTATTTTTTATGACATAAAATGTTTTCTTACAAAAAATTCGTAATTCCTTTCAACCGCCTCGATATCCTCAACACTGCTAGAATTTTTTGGATACGACATTCCACCAACCATATTTAAGGCAACTTTTCCTGAAAAATACAAGAACATTTAGTATTAAGTTGACAAGACAAAATTTTATTCGACATTCCACCATCTATTTTCAGTAATCTTTACTTAACAATAACATTCTGGTATTAGTCCTTGGTATTCAGAGTTAAGTCAATATGTGATGAGCCTTGACTTTCATTAGAAACAGAAGAATTAACTGATGTGGTAATAGGCAATGGATATTTCATTGAAACACATTGTATTTAAAATCTATATTCATGACAAAGCAGTCATAGAACCCTCTTAACAGACACTGTAATTTTATTCTATATAAACATAACAGAGAAAGAGAGCCTGATAGATCCAAATATTATGTGGATATACATATGTCAGTGTGAAAATAGGTGGTGAGTTATTATCTATTAAACTTTAAAAGATAAGATATATATATATATATATATATATATATATATATATATATATATATATATATATATATATATATATATATATATATATGAAATAAATAATACAATTTACTGTAACTATGCTGTTCACAGTATCAACACAAAGACTAATTAGGGTGTTGCTTTGTAGCACTACAATCTCATTTAATGTCGAAAAAAGAAAATCTCTGAACAACCCAAATGGCTTCGCACTCCCTCCAGGGGTTATCGACTCATACCAGGTATATAAAGACACCAAAATATGAAGCTCTGTGGGAATCCTTCCCATGTTATCGGGTTCTAGGTGACGTGGTCTGCCGTATTTCCTACGAACTTTCGGACGATTCGCTCGCTTGCAAGGAGAACTGCTACCTCAATCTGCTTTTTTTTTTTTACTCACCCAAACGGTAAATAATAAAACAACCTACATTTCTATGCGTGCCTATTGAAGACGATTTATGACGGCTATCAATATTTTTCTACTCAAGGAAGACTAATAACGAACTTTTTATTTACAAATGGCAAAAGAACATATTAACGACTTATCACTAGGTAACAATTTATCTAGACACTTGTATTTACACTCGAAAGTTTATATTCATTGCTGAATATTTGAAGACTGTCCCCTTTATCTCTGCTCGTTACTCGTATATGAGTTAGGAGTACTTTTCTGATTTTTCTCAGATTAGCGAAATGTCAGGTTGTCCTCTTGAAACTTTTCCCTTTTACACGTTTCTTCGAGAAGTAATAAAATGCCGGGATCGCCGTGAACTTCCCGGTTAGCTTGCCCAAGCATAAATAGATTATTAACAATTTCTCACCTACCTTTAAATTTTAAATTTAATTTTGGTTTTTGAAATACCTTTACAAACCACCCCCAAAAAATCCAAGGTGACCCCCTTGTGTACCGTAATAGCAGTATCTTGTTTATTTTGTTAAATCTATATGGATTTACTTAATAAAAATGGTTTTTTGCGATTTTCTCTTCAACCCCAAAACAATAAAATTCAATCTACTAAACCCATATATATGGGGTAAATAGACGAATTCCCCCACATAGTTACTAAAGTTAACGGTTTATATTACCTCCTTGTTGGGCTCTAAATTCTTGATCGTAAATTCTGTAAGCTTTGGCATGAGCTTTAAGGTGGTTATAGGCACATTGATAAACCCCATCTCCTGGAAGACTTAAACCAGGAGCAGCAGTACCCTACAAAAGCAATGATAATTTATTTATAACAATTTACTTTGCAAGAGTTAGCATTATATCTAAATTTATGACATCTGAAAAATTTTAAAAACTGATCTCTGCACAATAAAAAATCTTTGAATTTTTCTTGATACTCAAAAACACTTTTTTGACACTTACCATGAAAACTATTCGAAAACTTAATCTGATGGCAGATTTAGTTACTCAGCAATAAACCTTACATCAAGTTTATTTAAGTTTTAACTCCCAACAAAGGAGGGGGTGGGCATATATTTCCTTTGTCGGACTTACAAAAGATTTTTACTTATAAATACACAAACAGGAATATTTATTAAAAACCAGATAATTACCAATTACCAATATTGACAACATATTTCAAATAAATCATAAAATTGAAAATATCCAACCGTTTTGCAATACGCATAAAGGTAATGACTGAACTAAAATATTGAAATATCTAAAATCCTGTTAATGAATTACATGCAAAATCGAAAAATTGTTTTATTTACAAGATATTTTATTTAAAATAATAGAAACTCCATATTATCCAACTTATTTACCTTTCTTAATATTTTTAAAATGGTTATAGTTAGCATGTGTGTGGGTCACAATGAGAGAGGTGAGCATTTTTCGTTTTCAAATTTCTGAAAATTAAGTTTTCTTTTGAGAAAAACTAACAACGGGAGTTTATAGTATCATTTGTTATGAAACTTTTCTGAGAAGAATCACGCACAAAAATATATATTTTCGAAATTCTACCTGTTAACAAGAATTATGGCAGAGTCGTGAATCATTTAGGAAACACTTTTTAAATTAATTTAAAATAATAATATAATTAAGATATTTAAGAATTGCCTTTAATAAATTGTAATATACATATTCCTACATCGGGAAATATTGTGATTTAATATATTTTTAAAATCAAAACATTTATTTTTTAAATTACTCTTATTAATTTTGTACTTGGTAAAAATACTCATACAAAACTTCAATTTAGTTTTTATATGTTTACACTATGCGGTTCATTAATAATATAAATTAATAATTTTAAAGGACATTTTCATACTGTGTATGCAAGATTTTAAGATAAATTAATCATTATTGGTATATTTGCGTTTTCGTGAGGTTCCCGGAAATGATGATGATGTTCCCAAATGACAGTGCAGTTCCCTAAATGACGGTGGCGTTCCCTGAATGATCACAATGCCCGGTTTATATGATATTTTATGCATGAAAATAATACACGTTTTCAGTATTATACCTTTATTTGTACTTCAAGCGTTAAACATGAGTATTAAAATTTAAACTTAAAATCTAATAACAATAAACTTGGCGGTTTTAAACAACAAACATTAAGTATTAGGAATACTAGGTAAAAAGGCACATCATCATTACAATGACTTGCGTATCAATGTTTAAACTAACAATCAAATAACAATAAACTTTGTAATTCCAAGAAAATAGATATTAGGCATTAAAAACATTACAGCTAATTGCACAATATAACAAATTAACTTGAGTATCAAAATTAAAAGTTATAGTCTTGGAAATTTCCAAAAAAACATAGAGTTTTATAGGTGATTGAAGTTAGAGTAAGAGGATTAGGTCATCTATAACAACATTAATTTTCGAATATGTCCATATTTTCATCAAAGCAATAAAAGCGACGACTACCTTTTTTCTGCAATTTCGGTGTGGATATAATTTTAACAACTTGTTCGTAGGTGACATATGAAATATTATTATGTTCAATTTTGAATATTTTTGGTTAATCCTGCTGACAACGTAGAAAGGTGATTTTTATTTCACCATCTTCCTCAACTTAGGTGTCAGCAACTGCAACATATCTGTATTTAAAATCTTTATTTTCAGTTGGTACATTGGTATTTACGTACTTCCGGAGCAACAGAACAGCCCCTAGTCAATTAATCCATTTTGCGATTAGGCGAATCAGTACTCTGTTTCGATGCTGTTTCTTCACGTCTTCTGCTTCTCTCTACTTTTTTTCGCAAGCTATCTATAGTTTTTTTTGCATTTTCTCTATATTATATTTTTGTTCTATGGTTCTATAAGCCTGCGTTCTGTTTCTTTTAAACTGTTTTCTCTCCGATTTCTTCCGCAACACGCCAATATTGCTTTCCATCTCATTTTCTGAATCTGGAGGACTGATAGCTAAAATATTTGACAAAATCTTTTTTCCTCTCTACACTTTTGAGAATTTTTCCTCCATGACTTTCTCTGCATTCTCTTCTCTCTTTCAAACATTTCACTTTTAGTTTTATATTTCTTTTCAGCTTTCTTTCTTTGGTAATATTCTCTATCCTTCAGTCTCTTTATCTCTTTTCGCTCAGGTGTCATCTTATCTAAAAACTTGCACTTCCCTGCATTAGCCTTTTCAAGATGTCTTTTATAAGCTGCACTATCTCGGTTTAATCGCTTCTTCGACTTCTTCTTCTCTTTACTTTTGTCGTTTTCCAGGTTACACCTACTACAATTGATATTTAAAACAATATTTCAACTTAAACAATCTTTTTAAATGCATTAAAGTACCATTTAGTATACAAATTCTCATTTCGGGAACGTTCCCGAAATGACCGTAACCGAAATGACTTTCCGACAAATATTTTCACGTCACACTAAGGAAGTTGGAAGGGGTAAAAGGAAAGAGAATACTCTAAGCTAAATTTGGTTCCGCATGTAACTCTGTACTCCCCTCAATGTGGCTATGTTGCACTTACGCAGTAGGTCTAGGGACAGGACTGGATTTGAGAAACCTCTTATTTATGTTGTTATATTGAAAAATTACAATTTAAAGTTCAGGTTATAAAACAACTAATGAAATAAACACTGCCTTAAAGGAAATTTAAACATAATTCGAAATAAAATCTTATCTTATCAACAATGTTAAAAAGGATCTGGCCATAGGGATTAACTATATGTTACTCTTCCTTTATGTTATTATTAAGTAAAGTGTTTTCCATGTACCTTCTAAACTTTAAAATAATTAATTTCTGATCAAAAAAAAAAAAATGAAATGAAATGAAAAGAATGATAAAAACTACACACTAGCGCAAACAAAACTTTAAAATCGTCGATCTGTTAAAAGATCTTCAGTACAATCTGACATAACATATTGATGTAATACAAAAAACGTAGGTACTTACTGAAAATAATGAAAATCCGGGATCGAACCACGCGATTTACAAAACAATACCATACACTGATACATTGTTATAAATTAAATTCTATACAAATGTCTTGACAACATACACAAATATAAATCCCGAAATTTAACTAATGATACTGCACCGCGCAATAAAGAAAATAAGCGTCGAGGACGATGGCAAACCATCACATTAACCATAAAGAATACGCCGGGACGCCGATCGTGTCGCAAACCCTGCTCTGGTTTCCGGTTCTCACATTGCTAACTTCATGCAATAAATTTACTATGAAATTTCTTTTTGCGCTTGCTCCACATAGCCAGTCGATGTCAATTTATGACATTTATTTTCTGCATGGTGGAACACTTTTTTAGGCATTTAGCCTATTTTTGTAGTTTTCCATATCCCTTCCAATTTCCTTGCATCACACTTAACGCCGCCATATTAGATCTCGGTTTTAGAGGTTATTAACAAGTGAGCTGTAATATTAATCAGAAATATGCAAAAATTACATGCTTTTCCCAAATACTAATCATAAACAGCGTTCCTGTAGTGACAGGGAATTAAAGTACGCTATACACATATTAAATTAAATGGTACTTACCAATAAAATCAATTATTTATTTCCATACTTTCCGACTTCACACTGTTGCTCCTTAATGCCACCTAGGAGATGTTTTTTTTATTGCATCAACAAATATTAACTGCGTACACGAAATGATTTGATAAATGTCAGACAACATTTGAGTAGCCAAAATATGAAAAATTAAAACGATATCAATTTCATTTATAGATGTATTCTTAATTCAATGATATTCAAAGCAAAAATTAAAACACGACATTTATATTTTATATTTGTAAACATTTTTGACTTATCTGAACTAGGAAACATGGTTTAAAGACGCGTTCCCGAAATAACTATTTGGGCTTGTTTTTGTTTAAAAATCAAATAAAACATTATTATTAAAAGAAAATATGCAAAGTGCATATACTTATGCACGATATCAATGTATTTAAATACATATTGTAGTAATATCATGTTATTTTTTAAACAAAAACTTTGTTAGAAGCAAAATGATCACCTCTCTGATTTTGAACCGTATGTGAGTAGAGTTGGGATCTATATTCTGCGACCTGGTAGATCTATTGTGCTCCTCTACTGCTGCCCGGTAGTAAGAGTTACCTTATCGACTAGAGCAGGTCCTCCAATCCTATTTACATCAGGAACCTTAGGATGTTGGATGGCTTCAAAATGGGTAACTCTCCTTCCTCGATTTTGTGTGCTCCCAAGAACCGCATCCTAGTGTTTTCTAGAGTGCTGCACTCTGAACGGATGTGAATAGAGGTTTGGTCCTCCTCCTCACAGAATCTGCACTCTTCTCTTTCTACCAGTCTGAGTTTCTAGAGGTGTCCCTTCAGCTGGCAATGCCACATCAGGACCCCTGTCAGAACTCTAAATTAGTTTTTACTTAAGCTTATGCATTCTTTGAATCTCTTCTGGTCATAGTTCCCCAGAAGTATCTTCATTTGTCCCAATCCTTGCAGCTCCGTCCAATAATTGGATCTCCTGTTTTCTTCTTCTATCTTTAGTTCTTCCAGCATTACGCTGCTACTGATTCCACAGAAAGGTTTTAACCCCAGAAATAGGGTCTCAGACCTTTTCCTCGCGAGCCTGTCTACTATTTCATTCCCCTCTATCCCGGCATGTCCCGGTACCCATATGAGGGTAATTTTATTATTCTTACTAAAATCATTTAATTCCTCTCGGTATTCCCAGACCATCTTGAATACATATCTAATGGCATGTATTTCCGCCTGGATAATGTTTGGTGACTTACCCAAGCTCTCGCAGTTAGTATAGTTAGTAACTTGGTATTGTAGTTAATATAATGCATTGAAAATTATTCCACAAGAAAAAGAATATTCAGAATAGATATCAGTTAGATAGCTAATATACTTCTTTTTCAGTCATTACAATAAATTACTATAAATCTTACCGTACAAATAGGCACTTACCACTCCATATCCTATAGTACAAGTACTGTAAGGTTCATTTAAAGTCACCCAGTACTTCACATAAGGCCCCAAATTTTTATAGACTACTCTGGCAAAGTCACCGAAATAATCGGCAATTTCGGGGTTCAACCATCCTCCTAATTCGTTTAGGTGTTGAGGTAAATCCCAATGGTAAAGTGTCACTACAGCATCGATTCCATTAGATTTAAGTTCCTAAAATTTGAAAAATCAGATCTTCAGAATTCTACATGCTCTATAAAAATCGCAAAGCTTCCTATACAAAATTTCAAATTTTAAGTCAACTGCTAAATTTGATTTTTGAGCGCATTTGTTACTTATAGATTGCAAAATGACCAATATTACATTATAATTTTTTTTGCGTAGGAAAACTCGACTTCTTAATTTACATTTAACGCACAACTCTGTAGATTTATAACTTTTTTTGAATTGAATTTGAATGTCGTTATAAAACAGAAGCAACAAAGTTCTATCTTGTTTTCTCCACGACCTGGAAAACTCCTCTTCTGGAATAGCTTTCAGAGCCCTGGTCACATTCCTCTGAATCGCATCGACGTCTTCAAAACGTTCTCCCTTCATCGTCATTTTCAATTTAGGAAATAAAAAAAAAGTCTGCCGAAGCCATATCTGGCAGCAGAGCGAGTGATGAATCATGGAGACCCACTTTTGAGTCAAAAATTCTATGACGAGTATTGAGGAACGGACTGACGCATTGTCGTGCATCAGAAACCAGCCACCGGCGCGGTACAATTCCAACCTTACTCGACGAATCTACTTCAAAAGTCTATCCAGGACCCTTTTGTAGAATTGTACGTTCACTGTTTGGCCCGAGGGTACGAATTCGCTATGGATAATCTCACCAGAATCGAAAAATGAAACGAGCATCGTTTTGATTTTTGACTTTGTCGCTTGAACTTTGGTAGCCCTTCGCCTTTACTTCGTCACTCAGCGGTTTGGCATTTGATCGATGAATTGTATTGAAAACACCATGCTTCGTTGCCGGTTACAATTTTATTTAAAAAATTTTCATGCGCGTCTACCCATTTAACCAAATCACGTGAAGTTTCCACAAGGCGCTCTTTCAGCTCTTGCAAAATGTAGTGCACGCTTCCCATACGGATGTTGAGTTTCTCTGACAACATTTTAACCGTAATTCGCCGATTACGAGACAGTGCGAGGCGCACCGTTCGACGTTCTCATCGGTCGTCAAAGTTAAAGGGCGCCCCTCCGGTCGAACCACTTTTTCTCAATTTGAAGAAAAAACTTGATTGCGGCCAGTTGCTCCATAGTGAAAATTGTGACGCAGTAGCAAAAAGACGTCTACTTCAAACGAATAAAGCTAACCAATAAATGAAGTTACAGTACTCACATCTCCACTAAGGCATGATCTTACATAGTCCTGGAACTTTTTGAATTAACTGTGTAGGTAAGCCACATTACCCTAGTTAAACAGGGTGTTCGAATTATGCACCAGAATACTTAGAGAAGTTATTCTATATAGTAAAATAAAGGTAGTAAGTTGAAAATCATGCCTCTCGCGTTTAGACCGTGTAAAATTGGAATTATTATCCGATGTTTCGCCTACGATTGCACGAGGCGTCTTCAAGGTTTCTTACCCCACGAGATTAAAACACTGAATGACTATCGAGGAGCAACAGCTCCGTATTTATACCCGACTGGTGCGCAGCGAACCGTGATCCAGCGTTAAAATCGATTTCCACGTGTAATGTAGACTGTAACCCGTATCTCTGTTAATATTATTTGGATATTTACAAATTTCGATTGATTCTCTAATTTTACGTTTAAAGAAACCAGACACTGACGCTAGCACCTAAATTTCTTTTACATCCAATGTGTGACCTGAGCAATGTTGGTGTTCAGCTACTGCAGATTGTACATTTTGTTTCTTTTTTATACATCTTTCATGTTCCATAAGCCTAGTTTATCTAGACCGTTCTGTTTCAACTACATATACTTTATCACAAGAGCACGGTATCTTGTAAACGCCTTCTGTTTGAAATGGAATTGTGTCCTTTGGCAGTCTTGTCGGTGGTTACGTGTATGTAAGGTAAAACAACACTGTCCATAGGAGGTTAATTTATGACATTTTGTTGAGGAGTTGGGTTTTTATATTTATTAATAGAACGTCTTATATCTTCAGCGCAATATCCGTTGCCTCTCAGAGCATTAGTCAGTTTTTCTTTTTCTGATTTCAGTGATTGTTCGTCACATATTGAAATTGCTATGTACCAAAGAGTTTATAACGGATTGTTTTTGAGAAGGATGATGGTGTGATGTTGCATTGAGATATCGATTTGTATGTGTTGGTTTTCTGTACACAGAATGTCCTAATTTGCTAAAATATTTCCTTTGTACTAGTACATCAAGAAAGGGAAGGGCACCATTTGATTCAGTTTCCATAGTGAATTTTATACTAGGGTGATGTTGATTTAGATGATACAGAAATTATGGAGTTTTTCTGCGTCATGTGGCCAAACAAAAGAAAATTGAACAATGTTTAAAGTCTCCAAAGGACACAATTCCATTTCAAACAAAAGGCGTTTACAAGATACCGTACTCTTGTGGTAAAGTATATGTAGGTGAAACAGGTCGATCTATATCCACTAGGCTTAAGGAACATGAAAGATATATAAAAAAGAAACAAATTGTACAATCTGCAGTAGCTGAACACCAACATTGCTCAGGTCACACATTTGATGTCAAAGAAATTTAGGTGCCAGCGTCAGTGTCTGGTTTCTTTAAACGTAAAATTAGAGAATCAATCGAAATTTGTAAATATCCAAATAATATTAACAGAGATGCAGGTTGCAGTCTACATCACAGGTGGAAATCGATTTTAAAGCTGGATCACGATTCGATGAGCACCAATCCGGTATAAATATCGGGCTGTTGCTCCTCGATAGTCATTCAGTGTTCTAACCTCGTGGAGTAAGGATCCCTGAAGATGCATCGTGCAATCGTAGGCGAAACGTCGGATAATAATTCCAATTTAATGCGGTCTAAATCCAAGAACCATGATATTCAAGTTGACCAAACCCATGAAAGCTTCCGTTGTTTATTAAAGGTATAAAGTCATATTACAAAAAGTCGAAATCTCAATACTTTTTGAGTTACAGCCTGTCAAAGTTTTTTCCCTTATTTTTAACATTTTCAGGTGAGTTTTAATTTATCAAGTTGATATTTGACACAGAGATTACGGTTAATAACTTCTCAATCATTTTGTTTAAAAAATCTTTTTCTACTATGCCAGCAAAATCACTTTACCTGAATTCTAATATTATTTTTTACTTTTTTATTTTGACATTTAATGGAAAAAAGGACATGTCAGTTTAAATATGAAAGAATACCTATTAAAGAAGGTGCCCTTTATGTGAGTCGATAAACCACACCGTTTCGGCGCAAATTGTTATTAACCGTAAAATCAGTTTTTCAAATCGAGGCAAAAAGCCTTATTATCATGCTTCAAATTTAATTAAATCTAGCAAATTTATTTTTAAAAAAGAATGTTACAAAAATTAGTAGTTTAAAAATTAAAAAGAATTGTAATACATTTTCAAAATGACCTCCGTTCATTTGTATACATTCCCTGACGATTTTTCAAAAATGTTGTCGAACTATAAAAAAAAACGGACCGTATTTTGTATAAATTAGAATTTTTTTATTATTTCTTGACGAAAATTCTCGATATCCTTTAAGAGCCTTTTATAAAAGAGAGCCGTTAAATGCCTCCAGAAAAAAATCCGTTGGATTAATATCGGCCGGTATCCAAAGTATTCATCTGCTTCCTCCTATTCATCTACCATGGAATGTTTCGTTGAGATATCTCCTAACTTCCAGATTAAAAAGAGGTGAATCACCGTCTTGAAGTAGAAATAGCCAAATAGTTAGATTTGTTTCAATGAGACCATTTTCTAAAAGCTGTGGAAGATCATTCCGCAGAAAATTTAAATAAGCATCTTCTTTTAATGGCCAACCAAAAAGTTTAGGTAGCACAAGATTTCCGCCCAACTCGTTCAGAAAGAATCAGCTCTGTTGCCGCTAAATGGTACCATGAGGTTTTTCATGATAGTACTGAGGTGGTATGAAAATTATTAATATCATCACGTACCCTAGTCGGTGATTAATATGACTTTAGTTAACTAATGATTCTGTTCATATTTTTCTAAAAATTTGATCTCACACATAAGAGACATCATCCCTTGTAAACAATTTATGGGCTCTGAGAATTTTAAACAGGTCTTTTTCGTGCTTGGCGCATCAGAATTATTTGGCGGTATATATATGCCTTCGAACTTACCACCTCACAACTATTTAGCATTCTATGAAGACTTGGCCTCTATCACAAGGCATTATTCTGATGCCGAACTTTACGTGGTTGGTGATTCTAATTTACCAAAGGCAGCATGGAACAATCAAGATATTTGCACAGTTACTGTCTCTCGAGATGATACTTACGTCTCCCCTCAGAATGGGGAAGTTATTGCTGCGCCATCAGACTTTTGCGCCTTTCATAACTTATTCCAGTCCAACTTTATAGTTAATGTTAACAATGTTATTTTAAATTTAGTTTTGAGTCACATGAGGCTCGCTGTGGATTCTGTTCCACCGCTAGCTCGCGCGGACGACAATCATCCGCCAATTGGCTTTAATATTGCCTCTTCGTGTTGTCGTTCTCATGACACCAGCACTCAAGCACGGAATTTTTACTTCGACTTTAAACATCCCAATAACATCTTATTACATGACTATTTGTGCTCTGTACCCTGGGAGACCTTTTTTTCTTATGTGGGTAGTGCTGACGATATGCTAAATATTTTTTACAAGGAATTATATTCTACCATGGAGGCATTTGTGCTTGTAAAGAGAGTTTCTGCAAGAAAGTTCCCTAGGTGGTTTTCCAACGAGCTCGTTCAGTTAACTATACAAAAAAAAATGTCATAAACAGTTTATGTCGAGTGGTTCTCAGAACGACTATGACATGTTTACAGGTTTGCGTGCAGAATGTCATAGACTGTCACGCCTTTTTTAGGATGATTATATTCGTGACGCGGAATCTGGTATCGGCCGGAGTCTGAAGCCATTCTGGAATTTTGTGAATAAAAAACTTCACTCGAACAGTATGCCACCTGAATTGATTTTGGAGGACGAAAGACCGGTCATGGATCCTGGGGTTGCTGAACTTTTTGCTAACCTTTTCAGCAAAGTGTACACTGATGTAACGGTGCAGTACCTGATGGCTGTCTCAGCTTGTCTGTCTCCAACTTCGTCATATCTGTTTCTGATATTTACGCAGAGCTGAATCGTCTTAACCCCTATAAGGGTCCGGGCCTTGATGGCCTTCATCCAATGCTACTGAAAAACTGCTCCTTTGTGCTGGCTGCCCCACTTCATCACATTTTCAGTCTCTTTGGCGGGATATTTTCCCTCAATTTTAGAAAACGAGTTTTATGGTTCCTATTCACAAGGTTGGTAGCAGAGCTGACATTCGGAACTATAAACCTATCAACATAATTAGTACTATTCCTAAAATCTTCGAGAAGCTGGTTAATGCCTTTTTCATCTCTATTTTTAAGTCTGCCATCACTGAAGAGCAGTTTAGTTTTTGTGCTGGCAGGAACACTACGGTAAATCTGGTCTCTTATGTGGACGGTTTATCTGAGACTTTGGAGAGCAGATCCGAGGTCTACTCGGTGTATACTGATTTCTCGAGGCCTTTGATAGGGTGCCTCGTGGGATCCTGCTGGATAAGCTTCGGGGCTGGGTGTCTCCGTTCCACTGTTTGGCTGGATTGAGACCTATCTAAGTTATCGTCGTCAGATAGTGCGGGTGAATAATTTTATATCTTCTGAGATATCAGTGTCTTCAGGGATCCCTCAGGGATCCCACATCGATCCATTAGTGTTTAACGTATTCATTAATGATGTATCCATCTGCTTTAAGTCAAGCAAATTCTTACTCGAATAACATGAAGGTGTATAAGGTCATCGACAGTTACAGTGACTGCTTAGAGCTTCAGAAGGACCTTGATAGATTTTTTTCCTGATATGACGTGAATGAATTTTCTTAAGTGTAAATTCATTAAGTTTACTAAATCATTCACTTGGATAGTAGGCCGCTGGTCTCCGTTAATTCTGTGCGGGACCTGGGAGTCCTTTTTGATTCCACCCTTTCATTTGTTCCTCACATCGCTGACATTGTTAGTTAGTTCCTTAGGATGTTAAGTTTTATTAAACGTCATGCTCCGGAGTTTCCACTATAAAATCTCCTAAAATTCTTCTTGTGTTTGGAATCCGCACTATGAATCACATGTGTACCGGCTTGAACAAGTACAGACAAGGTTTCTCAGATTTATTAACTTGAAGTTCAACGGGGGTGCTGATCTTAATTATGCTGCTTTGTGCTCCGAGTTGAATTTGCTCTCTCTCTTTTGCTAATAGAAGAAAAGGTAGAGACTTACAACTTCTCTTTAAAAGTTATAAACATTATCACCGATTACTTGCGCCTGCTGTCGAGTGTTGGTCTGAGGGTCCCTTCCAGGAGTACTCGTGCTTTCTATATATTTCACAGGCTTTTTCACAGAACAAATTATGCAAGCCATTCTTCTATACCAAGGGTAGTTGGAAAAGCTAATGGGCTGGGTGACTTGAAATTCTTTGGTATGTCCTTGAATCATTGTAAACGAAGGCTATTGGAATTGATTGTCGATTGATGTTTTTGCTGTTACAGATTGACAGGTGTACACTTTTTTTTTCTTTCGTGAACACCCTTTTATTATACTTGTTTTCACATTATTATGTTTCACTCTAGCTCTGTAATTAATTATTGTAAAATGGACAGTGTTGTCCGTCGATAAATAAATAAATAATTAAATAAAATGTTTAGTCGTAATTTTTCATCACTCTCATAGAAGGCTTGCATCTGCTGTATATGAAAAGAATAAAGAAATTTCTCAAGATGCCATAGAATTAGCAATTCGCTCTTCTAAACCTATCTTCCTTGCATTAATATCTGAATCGGCTTCTATTTTTTCAAGAATCCTTTCTCCATTTCAACATTTCTAACCTATCTTGTGATTGGGCACATGGGATATTTTTTTCAAGATATGCTTCCAGATACAATTGCCTTGCTTCTTCTACATTTTCATTTGATGAGACATTTTGTAAATAATTAAATTCTGTGTTAATTTTAAGGCTTTTACTAATTTCTTGTCTACTGAAATCTAAAGAATATTTTATTTATTAACTATTTTTTATCAAATAAAACTTTCCTTAAATATTTGTCAAATTTAACTAAATTTGGAGCATGGTAACTCGATTTTTTGTTTCCACTTGGAAAACTAATTTTACTATTCTTTTTCTTTAAAATGGTATGCCTTGTTTTCCAATAGCTGTCAAAACAAACACGATATATGAAAAATAAAATTTTAATTCCAAGTGATGTCATCTTTGGTAGCACAGTAAAGAAACATTTTTAAAACAAAATGATATATGCCATTAATAATAGTCTTTGTGCCACATATCAACTTGAAAAGTTAAACATTAACAGCCAAAATTAGAAAAAAATAAATTTGGCGTGCTGTAACTCGAGATGTATTGAGTTTTCGACTTTTTGTTTTATGACTTACTAACCCCACCAAAACCTGTCCCAAGCCAGGTTGAGAAAGGGTAAAGGGGAGGAGTAACAACCTCGTTAAAAAAACCTGGGTTCATTTGGCCCGGATGATAGCACCCAGTAAGGGCTCCTGCCAGTATACGGCGAAGCTGCTGCCTTGTAGTTAGATGTCGGCTCATCAAAGGCTAAAGGAAGAAAACCTTGAATAAAAATCCTGATCCTCCAGGTTGGGGGGTTTTGGCAACGGGCCAGCTACCTGTTACATGTAAATCCAGGAACAAGCTGCAAATCCCAGTATACAGCCTCGGAATGTAGGTCTTACTAAACGGAAACGACCAAAGCATAGAATGAAAGATATAATTTTTGGAACATGGAATACTCAAAGTTTTAAAGGAAAAGTAGAAGATGTGGTGAAGGCATTAGAAAAAATGAGAATAGATGTTGCCGTTCTCACAGAAACAAAAAAGAAGGGCAACGGTCTTGAATACTATGGTTATTTCGTATACATATATAGTGGCGTGCCATAAAGCCAAAGAGCTGCGAAAGGGGTGTCAATCCTCATCAGGAAAAAATACAGCAATAAAATTACGTCATGGGGAACAATTAACGAAAGTCTAGCCACGGTAAATTTATCTCTGAAAGAGCATAGAACCAACTAAACGAAACTATCTCAAGAATAGGAAACCAAAGAGAAACAATAGGGATTGGCGACCTAAATGCTAGAGTAGGATCAAAAACGAACAGTAATATAGTTGTAAGGTACGGTGAAAATACGCTTAACAACAACGGACAAAGGCTGATCGAGCTTTGTACACAACATAAACTAAAAATTCTGAATGAATTCTTTCAACATAAGGATATCCACAAATATACTTGGCACCAAGAAACTAGACAACTGAAATTGATTATAGATTATATAATTGTTAAACAGGAATCCTTTCTGAAAGTTCAAGACACTAGGGTATATAGAGGAATAGAATGCGGATCTGACCACTTTTTCTTGGGTGCAAACTTCAAACTGAATTGCTGTCAGGGCTCACTGATGAACTGTATGAACACATCGTATCCTCTCTACACTCCGCAGCACAAGAAGCTATAGGAATTAAGACGAAAGACATGAACAGGCAAAACAATAATGTTATATGGGAAAAGACACTGAAAGAACAAAAACAGATAAAACAAAAAGCTTTCAACAAATAGCTAAATTCAAAAGATCCACAAGATACAAACATATACAAAAATGAACAATCCAAATTTAAAAACATGATTAACAAAAACAAAAACGACACATGGGACAGGAAATGCACTGAAGTAAATACCCATATAGGAGGTACAAGATCATCAGAAGCATGGAAATTAATGAAGACACTAAGATCAGACACCACAAACAAGAATAAATTACAACCAATCCAAATCAAAAAGTGGATAACCCATTATCAAACACAGCTTACCGAAGACCGACCAGAATACCTCGTTAACTCCCCAAGACGGTACGACGTACAAGGCCACTATATAGAGGTAACAAAGGAGATAGTATGTAGGGCTGTGGATTCATCAAAAAATAGGAGAGCAGCTGGACCGGAAGGAATACCTGCTGAACTGTTAAAGAACGGTACTGAAAAACTAACGTCCTTTCTTCAAACGCTATTTAACAGACTCCTAAAAAATGATGATCCTATCCCAACTATATAGAAAGAAGGCTGGATAACACCAATCCACAACAAAGGAAGACGCGACGAATGCTCAAACTATAGATGTATAAGTGTAACCAGCACAATGAGTAGAGGATACGGAAAACTGCTTAGAAACATCGTAGAAACAGAATATGGCCCCCAAGAAATTGAAGAACAAGCAGGTTTTAGAGCTGGAAGATCGTGCGTGAATCATATATTTAGTTTAACCCAACTTAATGAAAAGAAGGTCGCAAGAAATAGAGAGGTTCATCTGCTTTTTGTTGACCTCACAAAAGCATATGATACGGTACCAATCCAAAAATTATGGCACGTGATGGAGAAGTCTCCAATTAACAATACAGCGATCCAAGCCATCAAACAGCTATACCACCAAGCATTCTCCAGAATTAAAATCGGCAATAACTTATCAGAAAGCATTCATGTGACCAAAGGCCTTCGCCAGGGATGCTGTCTATCACCAACTCTCTTTAAAATCTACCTCAATGAAGCTTTAAAGAATTAGAGATCATGCAGTAGAATGGGAATAGAATTAAATAATGACACCCATTTATATACGCTCCATTTTGCAGATGACCAAGTGGTAGTGACCCAAGAAAAAGAAGACCTCGAATTTATGACGAGGAAACTATTTAAAGAATACGCAGAAGGGGGATTAACAGTCAAGTGTAGTAAAACTAAATATATGTGTATCAGAGGAGAAGAAACAGATTTGGAAGTGGATGACAATATCATAGTGAAATCTTGTTCTGATTATACCTACCTTGGAACAAAGATCAATAAAAGTGGACGAACTGAAGAAGAAATATTGGAGCGAATAACTAAAGGAAAAAAAGCTAACGGATGCCTAAACTCACTATTATGGTCAACAAACATCTCTAAGGAAAGAAAACATCTTTTATACAATGCAATATTTAAAAGCGTTGTATTGTATGAATGTGAAACATGGCAGATAAATAAAACTTTAGAACGTAAACTGCTGGCTCTTGAAATAGACTTTTGGCGAAGATCTGCCTGAAAGTCAAGGATCGAACGGATAACCAACGAGAGAATTAGAGAGATTATGGGCGTAAAGAAAACTATTCTCGATGAAATCGAACAACGTCAGCTGGTATGGTATGGACATGTGGAGAGAATGACGGACGAACGTCTACCAAAAGCAAATCCTAAAATGGACACCAAATGAAAAAATAAAAAGAGGAAGACTAAAAGTTACCTGGGTTAAGGGCATTAACCGAGCCATATCCGAGAGAAACTTACTTCCAGGGGATTGGGAAGACTGAAAATAATGGAGACTGGGAACCGGAAGGCGTAGAACGCTATGAAACTATATATATATATATATATATATATATATATATATATATATATATATATATATATATATATATATATATATATATATATATATATATATATATACTTACTACCTTTGTTTTACTATGTATACTGATTCATTATTAAAACACCCTGTAAATCATTTTAGGGTACTATATTTTTGAATATCCCAGAGTTAAAAAATATTCCTTTTCTGGCATTTTCAATTTCAATTACCTATTATTTTTTCATATTCTTAAGATATAAATGAACAAATTAAAATAATTAATTTTGGAATAGATTATATGGAATTGTGTAAATTTGATGTTTATCAAACCATTGTATGAATCAGATTCAACTATTAGACGTTAGGTTTTTGATCCATTCGCTACACCGATGAATGAAAGCTAAACTGTATCATAGGCCTATTTCGAATGAAAAAATATTTTCTCATGCGTATTGAAAAGCTGTAAAAACTGCAATTAAATTTGATGATTTTGCAAAACAAAAATTGAACCCCAAAATCTTTCCAAATTACTTAATTATGCAATTTCAGAAACTCCCTTCATATCACTCCTGAAGATTCTTCTGACCCTAGAATTGATTTAACTTGAACTTTATCTACTCAATGAATGATCGTTGACGGATTCTATGAATGATTTCAAAAAATAATTGAAAAATCCGAGACAACAGCAGTTCCGCTCTCAGTCAGAATTGATTCCAATTTGGTGCTTAAAATTATATATCCATTCCAGAAGGCAAAAATTTGTAAAGTTATATTTACGTATAAAACTTTAATTAACCCTTTTATTACTACGAGTATTTAAAAATCTGCATTACAAAATACCCGACCATGACATAACCTTCCTCTTCCTATAAATAGAGGAAAATAGAATTAGCAACTTTTTTATACCTGTTAAAAATTATTTTATCAAGGATTTTTTAAGAATTATTACTATTTACACTGACTACGTACCAATTTTATTATATTTTTTAACTGGGTACATTAGATTTTTGGCTAGTAGGCAAATCATAGGAAATGTAGTGACGTAAATTCCGAGATGGACGAGACCTACCCAGGGATGTTGGAAGCAATGTAAGAACAAACCCTACAGCAAAAAATACGTTATGACCAAGAGAGGGGGGGCAAGGTTGACTAAAACAGGTTTTTTGAATCTAAAAGCCAAGAAAGGCACATTTTAGAAAAAAAAGTTTCAAATAAAAGTTGTAGAGATTTTAAAATGGTCAAAAAACCCTCAAAATCGGCCATTTTTTCATATCAATTATTTATTGCAAAATTGACTCTTTTGCACTTTTTTGATTTTGTAGGGAAACCCTCATCTTTCTAAACGAAATGATATTTTATAATGGTAAATAGGATAATTTCTTGCTGAGATATTGCTCATTCTTTATTCCAAGAGGCAAAATGTTCATTGCTATAACTTTTTTTTGAGTGAACATTTTAACCTCCACAAAGGTTTAATCTCTTTGTGAAGATCTAAACTTTCATATCTTGTTAGAAGGAAATGAAAAAATTAATTTTCAACCCCTTAACTATCGCTTTAAAAAGCGAGTGTTTTTCTCATAAAAAGGAAGAGCTATCGCGCGCCCGAGAAAACTGAATTATCAGCTTGAAATCAGCAGCCCTTGGAAAAATTCGCCGTATTTAAGCAACAATATGGCACACCCCCTTTTTTAAAGCGATATTTAAGGGGTTCAAAATTAATTTTCTCATTTGAACCTATAAAAAATGAAAATTTAGGCCTCCATGAAGAGATTGAACCTATGTAGAGGGCAAAATGTTCCTCCAATAAAAAGTTGTAACAATCAACATTTTGCGTCTTGAGATGAACAAATAGCAATATCTCAGCAACAAATTATCTGATTTACTATTAAAAAATAGAATTTTATTCAAAATGATGAGGGCTTCCCTTAAAAAAAAATACGAAAAAAAGTTAATTTTGCAATAAATAATAGATATGCAAAAAATGGTCGATTTTAAGGTTTTTTGCATTTTGCAATAAGAAATCGACAAAAATAATAGCACAAGCGCTCGAATTGTAGGTTTTTAAAGTCTCAACAACTTTCATTTGAAACTTTTTTTTCCAAAATTCATTCCTTGACTTCTAGATTCAAAAAAAAACTGTTTTAGCCAACTTGGCCCCACCCTATTTTGTGCTGTTCCATTTTATGTAAGGTTTGTTCTTACATTGCCCTCAACACCCCTGGGTAAGTCTCATCCATCTCAGAATTTATGTCAAAAACAGCACTAATTTTTACCTATGGTTTGGATCATATGCTCCTAAATGAAATTTATCCTAAATAAACAAATAAGTACTGAAAAACACTTGATGTTTTCATGAACACCTGTGAGTTTTTAGGAGTGTTTTATTAAAATTCAAATCAAAATTTTTGTTCTTATCAACAAAGTTTTAACAAAGACACAACAATATGAACAATGTTTGTTTTGTAAATATTAATGTCACATTTATAACAATCAATTAAATTTGCCTTATCTTATTGTTTTTCAAAAATGATAAATAAATGCCATTGCAAGATACTTTA
Organism: Diaprepes abbreviatus; assembly: GCA_034092305.1. Classification (NCBI taxonomy): domain Eukaryota; kingdom Metazoa; phylum Arthropoda; class Insecta; order Coleoptera; family Curculionidae; genus Diaprepes; species Diaprepes abbreviatus. The sequence continues at coordinate 526,975 of JASJET010000095.1, forward strand.
AATATTTGCAATTTTTAGCAAAGACGCAACAACAGTAATATGAAAAATGTTTGTTTTGTAAATATTAATGTCGCATTTATAACAAACAATTAAATATGCATTCTTATTGTTATTTAAAAATGATAGATAAATGCCATTGCAACATGCTTTAATTATTTGCTATTTTTATTAATGATCTTTTAAAAATAATATTCATTTTTTAAAATATTATTATCACGTAAAGCCACTGTTTCAAGCATTCATGAAAAACAAGTATATTTTTATCAATCCGACCAAATTAACTAAAATAATCCACTATTGCTGTCAAAATGACAATAGGTTAAGTTCTTTAGATCAGAAATCATTTTCAAATGTTTTTAGTAACTTTTTGACGACTCCTGGAGCAGGGTGGCAGAAATGGAAATTCTTTCCTGTCACTCACGACTTCCTCAATTCTACACTAACTTGAATAAATTTTACCTTAAACCATATTACATTTTTCCCACTTTAAGTTTTAGAGAACCAAAAATAATTATTTTTAAATATACCTTTACTAAATTTAAGTAGTAGTCAATGCCAGCTTGATTTATTTTGCTTGGTGTTCCATCGGGCATAATTCTTGGCCAAGATATAGAGAATCTAGAACAAAATATCTCATTTTAGGAATCATTAAATAAAATGCATCTACTTATTAGTCTAATGGTCCAAATTCTAAAAGTGTGCTTTACACGTAAAATTAAAATGTTTAAACTTTGCTTTCCGATTTTTATTTATTTTCAAGTAATAACGTCATAACAAAATTCGTCACATACTTTATTTTAATTGCAGATTCCTCTAGAGTAAAATGCATGACCTTTCCTACAGATGAGATACCCTTGGCCCTTTTGGGTTTTGGTTTACCCATGTTTATCAAATGTCTTAATTGTCTAGGACATACAGTGAATAAATTTGTTGGGCTAGAATAGCATGAAAATCGTTTTCCGATACGATCATGCTTTACAGTTTTTAATCCGAAGTTGTTACTCACCTTGCTAACAATTATCTTATTCCCAAGGTATCAGTCAAGTCTATCTAAACAGTATATATAACAGAAACTCACTAAAGTATTATCATAAGCATTTCGGTTGATTTGAAAATGCTGGCGTTACAAGACTGCAAGGAGAGTACAAGATATTGTCGATTTAAATGCGAATGAGACAATAGGGCAATGTCTGACCATTTCTTGGTAACACAGTGGTAACTGAAACTTTGATTAATAAAAAAATATTTATTTAGCTTCACTTCATGTAAAATTAAATTTTATGAAGATTTTTACTTAAACGTTAAGCAGATAAAAATTCATGTTCTATATTCAAAGAAAAAAATTCCATGTTTAACCGAGATCAAGGTATGTATGTGCGTAGAGTTGGGGTCTGTACACTGCGACCTGGTAGATCTATTATGCCCCCCTACTGCTGCCCAGTCGTAAGAGTTACCTCATCGGCTAGAGCAGGTCCTCCAGTCCTATTTCCCTCAGGAATCTCAGGACGTTGAACTACTTCAAGGTGGGTAGCTCCCCTTATTCAATTTGGTGTGCTCCAAAGAACCGCATCCTAGGGTTTTCTAGAGCGCTGCATTTTGCAAGGATATGAATAGAGGTCTCGTCCTCCTCCTCACAGAATCTACACTATTCTCTTTCTCGAGTTTCTTGAGGCGTCCTTTCAGGTGATAATGCCCAGTCAAGACCCCTGTCAGAGGTCTGAATTGGTTTTTACTCAAGCTTATGGATTATTTGAATCTCTTCTCATAGTAGATCCCCAGAAGTATTTTAGCTTGTCTCAATCCTTGCAGCTTCGTTCAATAATTGGATCTCCTGCTTTCTGCTTCTATCTTTAGTTCTTCCAGCATTACGCTGCTACTGATACCACAGAAAAGCTCTAGTCCCAGAAATTATATCTCAGCCTCTTTCCTCGCGAGCTTGTCTACTATTTCATTTCACTCTATCTCGGTACCCACATGAGGATGACTTTATTATTCTTATTCTAATCATTCAGTTCCTCTAGGTATTCCCAGACCATTCTGGAACCGATAAGTTGAGAGTTCAGCGCACTGATGGTTACTTGACTATCCGTCATGATGATAATCTCTTGGTCGTGACAGTTTTTCTCCTTGTTAAATTGAATACACATCCTAATTGCATGTATTTCTACCTGGAAAATGTTTGGTGATTTATCCAAGCTTTCGTAGGGTCTGATACCGAGTCCATACACTCCTACTCCAGTTCCCTTCATTGTTTTGGAGCCATCTGTATACCATAGAGTGGATTTCTTGCTGAGTTTTCAATGATCTTTCTGTCTCATTCGCTCAAGGTAAAAGAGAGGGTTTTCATTGGACCCCAAATGAGGACACTAACTTCGAAAAAACAACAAATAATGCATTCTATAATATTTTCTGTATTTTTTTTGGAAAATTAAAAATCCAAAAATTACAATTACAACCTTGTCCTAGAAAATATAAGTGCAGCATCAAATAAACATGAAGAAAGATTTAGCAAAGATTGCTTAAATCGAAAGATACTCCATTAAAAAATGAATCGCGCAGATGATACAAGAAATCCGATTTGGTGACTGCAAAAGAAGGAAAAAAATAATATAAATGTAGTGGTTTAATTTAGTTAAAATTCAAAAGTAACGCTACCTGAAAAATATGTCTTTATTATTACCTGTATAATGTTAGATTCAAGCCTTTCAAAATCTGTACATCTTCTTTATATCTGTGGTAAGAGTCGCAAGCAATATCTCCAGTGTCATTATTTTTAATATTACCTGGAATAATTAAAACAACCATTTTAATACTGATAAAATTTTTGTTAGAGAAAAAGCAATTATTTTATGTAGTTTTTTAAACTGATCTCTTGGGGGGAACATATCTAGTTATAGTTTTATTTAAGTTCTTTTCTTTTGTTTAAATAGAATATCTCAAAAACATATTATATTGTGAAAATTTTAAGCACCGTCTTCGATCGATGAAATTTTAATACAAAGTTTATTGTATATAAAATTTTTTATCCAAAAAATTATATATAATCTTTTATCCAAAAAATTATATCATACTTTTGTAGAAGTATATGAGTTATGTATACAGAGTGATTTTCCGGGAACTTTATCGATCGATTGTAGGAAAACTATAATTAGGAAGATTCTGAAAATTTGACAGTGTACTAACGTGCATAAGGGACAGCCGGCTAAAATATTTTCAAGATGGCGGCACTTCCAGTTATACCAGAAGTAGATGCCAACTTGCTTATTTTAAATAGGACACCCTATATTTTATTGTATTTTTAATTTTTATACGTAACAGTCTAGACATATTTCACGTATAATGTTTTATACTTAAGTCTCACCGTTTTGGACATATTTAAATTTTTATGTCAAAAATGACGTTTGCGAATCCAAACTTAATTATAAATTTTTCTTGTAAGGAAGTCTTTATTATTTAATTTGGTTTGGTTTTCTTGTAGACGAAGATCGATTTTAGTAGTATTTTTATGATATTTTGAAAATTATGAGTACAGAGTGGTCAAAAAAGAAGAATAAAAATTATATTTAAAATATCGTCAAAAGTCATTTTTTTTTCAAATATCATATTAAGCATTAAAAATAAGGATAACTTTGTATAAGGTTGTCTATTCCAAAAATTTGTAGTTTTCAGAATATTGGCAATTCAACATTTTTCTATTGTAAAAATGCTCTACGGTTTTGAAATTTTGTTATTAGTTGGCCATGGCGGCGAGGCGTAGCGAAAATAAACCAATCAAACCCTACAGAATTGTTACTATTCCTTGTCATTTGACAGTCATTAATAATAATAGTACTGGGGCAATTAAATTACACGCACGAAGATTATTTAAACTTATTTATTATTTATGGAGAAGTTATTTCAAAAACATGCACATTCTCGATTCGATATCCGAAGAAACAGAAACCAACACTTTCAACTGTTAAAATTGATATAACTTCAAGAATTTTGGATCTATAAAAGCTAAGGGAAATAGAAATAAATCAGTTAATAATAAAATAAGGTTTACAAAAATTATTTGAGTAAATGTTCAAATTGACGCCATGGAACTTCCAAACATTTTTTGCACCTAAGCAGGAACTCTTCATGGGTGACTCTTCTTATTGACTAAGAATTTAAATGCTAGGTTGAAGCGCTGCATGCAATCTTCCCTAGTGGTTAATGCGGTGTTGTATATTTTATTTTTAATTGTCCCCCAAATAAAAAAGTCAAGTACTGTTAGGTCGGGGGAGCGAGGTGGCCAAAGATGTGGCCCATTCTTGGCTATTCATTGATCATAAAACAAGTTTGGCAGATGATTGTTAACTAAATGACTATTATGTGAAGGCGCCTCATCATGTTGATAAAGTAGATTTCTGTGATCAGCCAGCGGCAAGTTATCTAAATAGTAAACTTCCAAATTTCTCAAGATGTCGAAATAGCGCTCACCTATAAGTTAAAAAACGTATTTTGTATCGAGAAATCTTCAAAAATAGCTAACTTACCATTCAGATTATCTTGGTAGGATTCTAGGGCGATGATGCCGTCATTTCTTATAACACAATACACGTTAAACTGCCAAGACTCATGAAAATTTAATTCTCTAAATGGATGTACGTTTGAGTCTCTCCAATAGTGGGAATTGCGTCTATTAAACCATCCATTTTTTGTTAATTTAGCTTCGTCCAACCAACATAATACAAAAAACCAGAATCTTCTTGTGACCGAAGTAAAATAAATTGACAGAATTCTACTCTTCGTGGAAAATCAGTGCCTTTTAAATGTTGTACCATGGAATATATATAGGAATGAAAATTATGTTTGAGATAATCTAGACTCTAATGCTAGTTGCCTTGTAGATATTGTCGGACATGCGGCGAAATATCCTAAAATTGTAGTTTCAATATTTTCATTATTAACAACTAGTTTATTTCTATTTGCTTTTATGGATCCAAAGTTCTTGAAGTTTCCTATAATTCTTTTAATAGTTAGTGGTGTTGGTTTCTGTTTCTGAGGCTATCGGATGGCGAATGTATCGCATGTTCTTGAAACAAGTCTGTCACATTCTCCATAAATAATAAATAAATTTAAATAATATTCGTGCGTGTAATTTAATCCCCCTGTCATGATTAATATTAATGAATGTCAAATGGCAAGAAATAGTGACAATTCTGTAGGATTGTTTTATTTTTGTCAAGCCTCGCCGTCATGGACAACTAATAACAAAACTTAAAAATCGTATAGCATTTTTACAATAGAAAAATGTTGAGTTGTCAATATTTTGAAAACTACAAATTTTTGGAATAGACAACCTTATGCAAAGTTAATTTTTGACGATTTTCTTCTTTTTTGACCACTCTGTACTCAATTTTCAAAATATAAAAATACTACTTAAGTCGATCTTAGTCTACAAGAGAAGTAACCCAAATTAAATAATAAAGACTTCCTTATTGGGAAAATGTATAGCTAAGTTTTGATCCGCAAACGTCATTTTTGACATAAAAATTTAAATATATTGAAAAAGGTGAGACTTAAGTATAGAATATTATACATAAATTATGTCAAGAATTTTTCTTAGAAATCAAAAATGTAATAATATGTAGATTGATACATTTAAAATAAGCAAGTTAACATCTACTTCCGGTATAACCGGAAGTGGCGCCATCTTGAAAATATTTTACACTGTCAAATTGTCAGATTTTTCCTAATTATAGTTGTCCTATAATCAATCGATAAATTAACTTTAATCGTCTTTTCTTCAAAACAGTGTTTTATAAACCATTAACGGCAATTTCTCCAAAATTACTGAAATAATTTCGTTCTAATTTGGTCATTGTCATCAATCAATGAATTGTTATATTTTCCCTATAGTTTTATGATTAGTAAAAAAGAGCCATTTCTTTTTCGAAGAATAAATTCTTCATTTGTGATTTCGGCCAATTTGCCGCAAAATTTCGAAAAATCGAATGATCAAGAACAACTAACTTGAATTAAATTTTTTTCTAATTTTTATGTCAATCGTGTTCACCACCAACTGTCATTTTAAAAACGTATGGGAGACTATACCAATACTCCTGGATAATTTTAATGAATTTTTTTCATTATATATCCTAAAATAAAACAATTGATTTTAAAAAATATTTAAAACTTTTTGTTAACTTAAGCCCTTTCGTGACCACTAAAAATGTTACGATTAGCACCTGGAGTATGTGCATAAATATCCCACATGCTGATCCCTTTTCCATCTTCGTTCCATCCTCCTTCAATTTGATAAGAGGCACCAGCTGCTCCAAACTGGAAAGATTCCGGAAATTTTTTAGCAGCAAGAGTGCTAAAAATATAATTGTTAAGATTAGATTATTATGTGTTTTTCAATAATTTACAATTGTTTATAATTTATATCTTAATCGATCCTCAAGATTTAACACGATTTAAAAGATTGATATTGAATCAAATGTATTTGAAGTTTTTATTACTTATTTTATAAGAAAAAAATATAGCTTTTAAGGTCAGGCGCACAACAAGCAACTCGCCCTAGCAACATCCCAGTTACTACTTACAAGGAAGGTACCTGAAGTGTCCGGCTCCTATTTTAATGAAACTTCAATATGTTATAGAGGGTACAAACCTTCAGAATGATAATAGTAATTATTTAGTATCTTATGTCTCATTTTCTTTTTTGGGGGAAATTTTTTATTTAACAATTAAGAAGTGAAAAAACAGTTTTTTGGAGTTCTAGGAAAAGCAATTATTTTTTAGTAAAAAAAATCTCAAACAAAAGTTATGCAGTTTGAAAATACCTACAAAATGAACTAAAGCTCATCCAAATCGGACAATTTGTTCGTTAGTTATTGCAAAAAAACCTACTGAAATTGCTGTTTTTCAATTGTTGATAAAAAATATATTACATTTATATTACACCAAAAGGAGTCTCTTATTACATACAAGTATGCAAAATTTGAAGTAAAAATATTCAATAGCTTTTTGCACAGTGAATTTGTTTATAACATTTTATGTTTTTTTATTGTTTATTCTCAGCGATCTAGAGGTCATACAGTGATCTGCGGGTGCCTGAATGAAAGCTCGAGACTTATACTAACAATAACAAAAAGAACCAAATTAATTGTTGATTTTAAATTGTTGAAACAGATAAACAAAGTTGTGATTGGTTTTTCATTATAAACAAATAAAATTACTCCTCGACAGTTGTTGATATCAAAATGCCGATAAGTGGACGTGATAGATAAGATTTTGTCGCATATTTTGAAAAAATAAATAAATTCTGCACGACCACTTGAAGCAAAAAATCGCTGTTGCGTTGTTTATTATTAAAGGGTTATTTAAGTAAGAACTTATAGGGTGATGGTTAAACTATTGTATGAACCAGTTTTCAACTCAATTATTTCAAAATTGTTGATGTTGTAATAGTTTAAAATTCCACCTACTCCAAGAGTCAGAAAGTGAGCAGTGGAGGGAGGTATTATTTCACGTGACTCGGACACTTTACATTCGTTTCGCCAGAAAAATTTGAATTATATCGGCGAATATTGCTCCTAATAAACCTTAATTTTTTTTAATTCGTAGTTTCTCGACTAGATATGAACAATGGATGATATGTTTTTGTAATCAAAGTATTACTATACATAGCATTAAACAAATTGTTGCACATGCTTTTCAAATTGCGAAAAAATGTTACAGTGATCAACAGTATACTACTAATTAGGAATATTAAAAATCAGATTGATGTGTGAAATACACCTTTAATATTTATGGAGTTATAGCACGAAACAAATTGTGACTGTCATTTGCCGCCAAATTATTGGTTGTACAAGAAAAACACATATTAACACATATAAAAGGTTTTGCTAAAATACATATTTTTTGCTTAAATCTATACAAAATATATATTCCATTCTCCGTTTCTCAGACATCGATGAACACTCATTTTCGAACCCTTATCGGTTTCATTATTATTAAAATTATCATCATCATTATCACTCTCATCGTCATCATCATTATTACTCTCATCATTATCATCATCACTCACATCATTGATATAATTATCATCACCATTATTCTCATAATCATAATTATTTTCTCTCGTAATACTTTCATCGTCTTTAAAAGTAATATTACAATAATTCTCGATTGGATAATCGCTTACAATATAATGGTCAAACGTAGTTTATCTTGCATCTTGAAAAATAATAATGCTATCAACAAATGTTGCTATTTGTTTCATGCTATATCTCGATAAATATTAATGATACATTAAAATTCAATCTAATTTTTAATATTGCTAATTAATCGTATACTGTAGACCCGTGTAACAATTTTTTCGCAGTTTGTAACTACGGTAAAATTATAATTATGCATAAAATGTATAAAAGTGCAATTACAAAAACATATCATCCACTGTTCGAATTTAAAGCATCCGAGACACGCTTTTTTCCGCGCACCGCAGGCTGAAAGAACACCCCCCTTCACTGCTCGCTTTCTGACTCTCGGAGTAGGTATAAATTTAAACTATTGCTACATCAACAATTTTGAAATAATTGAGTTAAAAACTGCTGCATACAATAGTTTAACCATCTCCCTATGAGTTCCTACTTAAATAATCTCTTAATGTTAACAAACAACTCTGCAGCGATTTTTGAAAAAAACTCTTTCTAAGCTTCTAGTGGTCGTACACAATTTTTTTTTTCAAAATGTGCGTCAAAATCTCAGCTATCGCGTCCACTTATCGGCATTTCGATATCAACATTTGTCAAAGAGTTACTCTAATTGTTTATAACGAAAAAACGAACCCCAATTTTGTTTATCTGTTTCAAAAATTTAAGATCAACAATTCACTTCGTTCTTTCTTGTTATTGTTAGTTTAAGTCTGGAACTTTCGTTCCAAAATCACCTCATATAAGGCTAACTTTGCCGGCTTAGTAGTGGCTTGCGCGAATACCCAAATAAGACCCTGATCTAAGAAACGAAGTTGTGTATATATATATATATATATATATATATATATATATATATATATATATATATATATATATATATATATATATAATAATATGTTTGATTCCTTTTACAGTACCCTTAAAGAATATTTCAGTTCTTCATTTAAGATAAAGAAAGTACAATTTAAAAACCGAACCAAAAAGTAAAGTAAGTACGAAAAGTAATGATGAGCATTTCCCGCTCTTACAAAGAATCTACAAGCATGTAGTCAAGAAAGCTAAAAGTGAATTTAATGACAAGCGAATAGATAAATCTTCTAATGTTATTAAGAAAAGTTGACGAATAGTACATAAAATGACCTCTAATTGCGTAGGTGGATTTTCTACTGAAAAGTTGATGCAGTAAATCAGACAACAACCTTTGATACCGCAAAAATTTCTAATAGATTTAATGACCATTTCCCAAGAAATTTATCTGGGAAAGACGCAAATAAATTGAATGAAGTAACTCTCCCTAAAAACAACAGTCAGACATTATTTCTTTATGGCACTACATCATGGAAAATTGTAGACACCATACACCGAACAACAAAGAAAGCGGCACCGGGTGTGGAGAAAATTGTAGATAAAATTTTACGAAACTAGATTTTAGAATAATCCATCATTATTTTCAATAAACGAGTCGCTCTGTTGCGACGTATATCCAAAAGCCTTGAAACAGTCCGGAGCAGTTCCGGACAACAACCAGAGTCACAGAATGGGTGCACGAAGTTATCGACTGATATATCTGGGGAGCCAGATTTCTAAATTCTACTATTAGAGTAGACTAGTGTCTTTTGTTAAGTCACGACCTTCTTTCCAGTGCTCAGCATACCTTCAGAGGAACAAAATTAACTAGAACATCTACAGCAACGGCGATATTATTCATCCATGAAGCCCTAAATAATAAGAGATAGTAGGGCTCTTTTTTTATTTAAGCCGGGTGTTTAATATTCTCAGGCATGACATCTTACTGTCTGGAATTCATTGACATTGGCGTGGGATTAAAATCAACCGGATCTTATCTCACAAGTCGCTAATGTGCGATTGTTATGGGTAAGGCCAAGTCTATTTCAGGTAGTGTTAGCCTGGGAGTTCCTCAGGAATTAATTTTGCAACACATAACCAATGCTAATGAAAAAATTCCATTTGCCGACGACACCTACATGTTGCTTGCAGATAAAATTCTGAGATATTGACTGAAAGGGGTAGTCGTGCTCCGGAGGATTACAGGTATAGTGGTGGAAATGGCTTATCTCAGAACATCTTCAGTATAACATTTTTCACCAGCTTTCTATCCAGAAACATTCTACAAGATAAGATATTGGGGTACAGAGATGTGCAGTTCAACAAGTGGAGGCTGCAGGGAGATACCTTGGAGTTATTATTGGTAAAAAATTTACATAGGCAAAACATATTAATACGGTCTGTAACAAGGTTAGTTTCGCCTGCTTTACTATTAATACAATTAGAAGAACACAATTTATTATGGCCTTACTTACAAGGAAAAATTTATAGAATATAATTCTATCTACATGTTTTAGTCTTATTACTCCGTAATATCTTGGTTTACTAGGCGGTAAACTGTTACAAATTTGGCACCGCATTTTATCATGCGGCCAGTTTGGGATGCCGTCTACATGAACTCAATTTATTCACACTAATAAATTGAAGAAAATTGTAATTTTAATGTCGACAATTTTTTACATAAAAGCTAGATAATCATAGTTCTATATAGGGTATCCGATAAGTACCTCCTAATTTCTCGGGATCATAGAGGAGAGGTCAAAATAACCCTACTTTATCATAAAAAAAAATTTATGAAGTACCCCTTAACGGAGACACAGAGCCCTAAAAGGGTACCCAGAAATTTACCTTATCGACTCTAAGTTTTGAACCGACTTCTATAATTGAATGAAATTTTAGAATTTTATATAGGCTATAAAGACTCATTAAACCATACTACATTAGATCATCAAAGAACTCAGGAACGGAGTTGCTGCCACTCTCGTTGGGCCTAATTTTTGACAGGTGTCATTTTACAGAGCTGAAAACTAGTTGTTTAAATACTTTGTCATTCCTCTTCAAAAAATGGACTCTTAATATATTTCGATAAATCTGGCGGTTTTCGAGATAAATCGATTTTTATACGAAAAACTCAAAAATTACTAATGCTAAACACAAACACGTAAGAATAAAATAGGCTGTCTCACTCTTTGAAGGCGAGATATTGTACTGAAAGAATTTCAGCTCGAACATTGTCAAGTCCAGAAACCTTTAAAAAGATAGATCGGAGCTCAATTAATTTACAAAGTTATTAAAATGCAAAAATAATAAAAACATTTAAATGTTATTTTGGCAAATGTTCAATAGGGGCTCCACGTACTTCAATACATTTTTTTATACTTTGAACATTTTCCCGCTGCACTGCAAATAACATTCCGATATTATTACGGATTTCGTTATAATGCTGTGATATTCTCGCTAATAGTTCTTCTGCATTTACTGGTTTGAATAAACGAGTTCTTTTAGATGTTCCCAGAAGTAAAAGTCTAAGGAATTTAGATCGGGAGACCTTGGTGGCCATAAAACAGGCCCACTTCGACCTATCCATTGAGGATCAAAAACGTTGGTTAAATGTTGACGTACTATACGGTTAAAATGAGGTAGAGCACCATCATGCATGTACCACATTTGGATTCTTCTACTTCTTCTACGTCTTCCAATAAATTATTTAAATTTTGCTGCAAAAATTGTAAATAAATCTCACCATTGAGTCTTCCTTCCAAAACAAATGAACCTCTAAGGTTGTTTCCGATGATGCCAGCCCACACATTTACAATAAACCTTTGTTGGTATCTGGCCTCATCGGTAAACAAAATAAGTTTTAAAAAATTTAGATTTCGGTTATGTTGCTATATAAACTAGTTGGGGTATTGAAGTCTTGCGAGATAATTATCCGGAGACATAGCGTGTACTTTTTCAACGCGGTAAGCGTGAAAGAGTTTCATGTACAGTCCATTTTGTAACATTGTTTTGTGTCGGGAGCTTTCTTACACTCTTCGAAGGGTTGTCAGTAATATTTTGCAATATTTGTTCCTCTACGTGAGGATCTCGAGCTATCCTGGGAGGGCCCTCACCGCCACGTCGCGGCAAAAATGACCCTGTATAAAACATATAAATAATTAATTCGTTAACCCTACTATTTATTTTCTAATCATCTTTTATCTGTTTTCCTTAGGCTCTGATCAACCCTTTCAAAAGTTTTTTGACTTGGAAATGTTCGAGCTGAAAATCTTTCAGCATAAAGTCTTCTAATCTTCAAAGAATTTGACAGCGCTTCACTGCGTAAGAATATTTTTCTTCAATAGTAATTCATTATGTAGGTATTAACAATAACAACCTGATTTTTACATGTTTGTGTTTAGCATTGGTAGTTTTTGAATTTTTCCCATATAAACCGATTTAACTCGAAAACCACCAGTTTTATCGAAAGAAATAAAAAGTACCTTTTTTGAAGAAGAATGATCAGAGTATTTAAAAAATTAGTTTTCAACGAGTGTGGCTGTAACTCCGTTCCTGACTTCTCTGATGATCGATAACATCTACTGTAGTATGGTTTAATAAGCCTTTATGGCCTCTATAAAACATAAGAACTTCATTAAATTATACAAGTCAGCTCAAAACTTAGAGCCGATAAAGTAAATTGCTGGATACGCCTTTAGGGCTCTGTATCTCCATTAAGGGGCATTTTAGGAATTTTTTTCTATGACAAAATAGAGTTATTTTGACCTCCCCTGTATGCTCTAGAGAAATTAGGAGATACTTATCGGACACATGGTATATTATAGAAAAGTGGAATTACTAAAGTTGGAGCAATTAAAACATTCTATTAAGGATGTATTTTAGCTTCTTATATTTCGTTATATCCAATATTAAAACTGTTTTAGACCTATTAACTCGGCACTGTATTTCATTTATTTTATTTTATTTATTTATTTATCAATTTGTTTACATAACCAGTAAAATTTTTATATCCACACAGTAATACTACAATATCACCTGTATGGTGGACAATTTAACAGAACTTTTCAGTTTTTCCACTCTGTTTGTTTATTTGATCCTTATTTCAAAAAGCTGTAAATATGAAACATAGGAAGTAAATTTATAAATTTAAACAATGACGTACAGAAAGTTTACAGAATATATTTTTTATAATGTGTTCAACCGACTTTACCGCTACTCTTTTTATGAAGCCAATGTTGATTTGTCATACAAAACTTATATATTGACACTTAAATAAAGACATAATTAGAAAGGAAAGTAATAAGGATTATTATCAAGTGTTCGCTTTCTTATTTTAGACAATTTTCATTTAAAATACTTTTCAGTAAATAGAATATGTATTGGAGTAAAAATATGCCTATTACCAAAATGTTATTATCGTACGTTCTAGTAGTAAAATGTACGATAAACAACAAGATCCCTAAGCAGTGAAAATATTCATAATTCTAATATACTGTTTTAAGCCAAATTAAACAAATAATTGATTATGGCCACAAACTTACCTAGATATAACAAAAATCAGCAGAGTTATAATAAAAAGTTTCATTTTGATACACCTTTTTTTAATTAAACAAACATAATATCGAATTATGTTTATGCAACTTATTATAACAATATCGTTATCTTAAAAATATTTGATAGGGACAAAAATCATTTAAGTACATGATAATTTAAGTTCCGTTGGGAAGCTAAAGTGGTTAAAGTTAGTCCGAAAGCAAATGAAATTAAATATTATATCATAGAAAAATACTGGATATAACGCTTTTCACACTACTGAATGAGTTTGGAAAAAATTTGATGAAAACGTGTGCGAAGGACTTTTCCCAAGCGTTGCACACTATACTCTTTCTATGACTAAGATATCATTATCAACAAGAGTTTTACTCGTAATTCATGATTTGTTCATTTGAGAGAAGATCAAACTTGTAGTACGAGAGGTAGATTTTTAAATTATTATTGTTCTAAGCATGTACTCTCTTTTTTTCCATTGTATGCCAAAAAATGTTACAATCATCATCCTTTTGTAATGGAACAAATATTAATTATTTTATACTGGTTTGCCTGAAGTATATTCTGCTAAAATGAGTAATTTAATAATCTCTCTGTGGATAGATTTTACCCGTGAGAACGGGACAGTATATTTTTTTATTACTACCCAAGAAAAATAAATCACTTATCGTACTTAAGCATAATCTCAACACATAAACTAAAGATGAAGCCTTCCTTTAAGATTTGTCTATAAATCTGTCGACGAAATTCTACCCTGGTTATGTAAATGAAACCGAAAAGATAAGGGCGAGATAGGTCTTACCTATGGTATACTAAAAACCGTTAAAATGTATTCAAATATTGAACAATTTTCCCATTATTAGGAAACAAAAGAATAATAAACTAACTCACTCTAATATGATATATTGTTTGACCGAATATAAAGGGAGTTTGTATAATGTCTGTTTTTTTTTCTATTCGCAAGAAAAAAGGAGATAAGTACTACTAGACTCCTAAAAATATGAATAGTTTTTTTTTATGCGGACGTTATTATCGATCCCTTCTATTTATAGGAAAACCTAGAATAGATTGATTAACTGTTTTTAAATAAAAAATAATATTAAGACGCTCAGAAACCAATTCGAGAATTAAATATCCGGAATAGAATGGTTAACGCCCTCTACATTTCATGAATTATATTGACGTTTACAGGGTTCCATGGAGTGATATAGGTGCTAACGGTATCCGCGGGTTGCCGAGGGGGTACAAGTTTGTCCTTTAAAAAATACTCAACTTCAGTTACAGTCTAGAATTCGTTAAGGTCGATACCTTTTTGAAGATCAGTGTCGTACAAAATTACGTGACGTGTATATTCGTCGGAAATTAAGGTTTTCTTTGTTTTGTTTTGTTTTGTTTTTCATTCAATTTGGGAAGTTAAGGGAATATCGTGTGTTATTTTACTCGAGTATTTAGCGATTTTAATACCGTTTGTTTCAGTAATATAAATAGCTGTTTTTCGCATTTACATTCTTTTTTCTACTCAATATCTTAAAAAGCTATTTATATGTTTTATCTTCTGAATTGCATTTTTACTAATAAAACGGCCAATAAGAGCAGTTGTGTTAGTTATTTTGACATTGTTATTCATTTCTAATTTTAAGTTTCTCTTGTAAATAATTCGTTTTTCTGTTTATTTTTGTACATAGATTAATTGTTTTGAGAAACTTGTTTTGTTTAATTTAATTGAAAAGTCTTCGCGCGAATTAACTTGCGAGCGTGCCGTTGTGAGAGCTTGAAATTAAGAGACGTCACCTGGCCAGTTAGACAGCAGCTTTTCTTGAGTCCGGAATTTGAGAATAATGATTCTGATAAGCCTTTGATGACCAGTGGTTGTTTTGTACTAAAAGTTCAGAGAAACTGCAACAATAGAGAAGAAGAACGACCAAACTTCTAGAGTGCCAATGCCTTTGTAATAATTATTTATAAGTATTTAAAATAATTAGAAAATTAATGAGGGCCAGCAGCATGACTGTAGACAGTACGGCCTTATGCTATCAAAATATATCATTTGCAGAAGTCTACGATCAAATGTTGTCACACTTTAGTAACTCTAAATTGGAATTGCTTATTTCTTCTAAGACTGCTACTACCACTCAGCCTGACCTTACATTTATCAATACCGACATGTTGTACAACCCTTTGACATGATAATATAGGCAGCTTTTGGAATGAAGCTCCAGTCTAATAAATTCCAGTTTCAGTATCTACTGTTCGACATTAGTGCTAGCTGAGAGAGAAACCAGCATTTTAAAAATTCTTATCCACCATGTAACCACACAAAAAGCTTCCAGTTTCAGTCTGTATTACAAATGGGTACGTATACTAACTAATTACCCACGTTGCACTCTCCCTCCTGACAACGGCTAATGAATAAAAAAAAATATTTTATAATTATTATTATCTTCCGTTGGGTAGTGGGCAGACAGTCCTCTGTAATTCCAACATATGAGATCTACTCAAGGGAAACGATCCTATCTATCCGAGCTTTGCGTTACCGTTACCCTCATTACAGGAGAAATGTGTCCTAAACCCCAAATTCTGTCAATACACCATATCTCCTTCAATACGCCCTTACTCTCTTTACCAACACACCAGGAAAGTGAGACGTTGTAACTACCAAACCCCAACTATGAAAATGTCAAACCGAAACACAAAAATACCCAGGTGAGTAGAGTAAAAGACCGTCAGCTGCGTGAATTCTAGGAGGAGCAAAATTTCACACAAAAAAACACAAACACATATAACACATATTGCTACTTATAACATAAGAACATTAATAACCCAAGAGCAAATAGATGACTGTAAAGAAAAACTAAGTCACAAAAAATGGTTTATTCTTGGAATTTGTGAAACTTGTAAATCTAGAGAAAAATGCTAAACATTAGGATCAAGCCACAGCTTATTTCATAAAAACACAGAAGAAAGAAATCATATTGGAAGCGTAGCAAACATCATGACTAAAAGAATTAAGCATAATATTGTTAAGTACCAGGCTATATCCATCAGAATAATATAAATTATAATCATTTTAAATAAAAAATTCAACCTGCAAACTATACACGTATATACGCCAAGAAACACAGCAAGTGAAGAATAAATCGAGAGTGTTTTTGAGGTTTTAGAGAAAGCTAGAAAACAAAAGACTTCGTAGTGGTCACAGAGGATTTCAACTGAAAGTCCGTCAAAGGTACACCTTTACTGGCTAATAGAAATGAATGAAGAGAAACTCTAATAAATCACCTTAACAAGGAGAACCCATACTATCTGAATACATTTTTCACGAAACCATAACAACGTAAATTAATTTGGCGTAGCTCAAAAAATAAAACAAAAAAGTGATGTATTTCTTCTAAACACATTATATACCAGAAGCAACCATATATTAATTAGAACAAAAAATGAAATTAATTTCAAAATTGAGAGAAACAAACTTCTTAAAGACAGCTAAAAAAATACCAACACGAGCTAAAAAATGACAAGTAACAGACAAAACAGAAGAAATGGATATAGCTAAAATTAATTATACAATGACAACTTAAATCAAGAAGATATGTTCACGTAGAAACGCTCGTGAAACCTCTATAATAATATAACTACTAAAAGACAAAAGAAATTTTACGGAACTTAACAAACTATTGACAGACATGTTGCCAAACTACACACTGTTAGATGGACATTTAAAAAAAATGGAGACGTTGGCAGACAAAAAGAAGTGGACGACCTCAAAAGCGATGGGTGGACAATGTCAGAAGGATCCCCCCCCAAGAGCATCGAATTCAGAAAAATAGACGCGCCCCCCCCCCTGCTGCACTAGGAATGTGAATATCCCTGGCACTCCCTCTCCCATCGACAATTCACTTTCGCTTGCCGCATGCCGCTGCCCCCCAAAGAGAGTATGGATCCACCCCTGATTACATCTAAACCACCGCAAAGATGACACAGCAATCATAGCGAGATCTACTCATCCGGTGATGATTAGTAGATACTTGCAAGAGGAGATGGACCTAGTTATTGACTGGTTTCTTGGAAAATAGCAGTAAATGCCGAAAAGAGTCAAGCGCTCTTCCTGACGAAGAGAAGGAGACCATAGGGCGAGATGACAGATATTGATGACGAAGAAATTAGCTGCACGAATCAAGTCAAATATCTTGGAGTGACGCTAGACAGAAGATTGTGATGAGAAAAACACATCACTGCCTCAATAAAAAAAGTTCAAGCCAGTGAGAAAACAAATATACCTTTTGCTGAACAAAAGAAACAAAATGGGTTTGAAGAACAAATTGACGATAATCAAAACAGTGCTGAGGCCAGTGCTGACCTAGAGCTCAGCAGCGTGGGGCTACGCTGCTGCATCATAGATC
This sequence comes from Diaprepes abbreviatus, assembly GCA_034092305.1. Classification (NCBI taxonomy): domain Eukaryota; kingdom Metazoa; phylum Arthropoda; class Insecta; order Coleoptera; family Curculionidae; genus Diaprepes; species Diaprepes abbreviatus. Next base: position 544,958 of record JASJET010000095.1, read on the forward strand.
AAAAGGTTCGAAGCTCAGGAAAACGTAGTACTGAGAATGGCCTTAAAAGCCTCGTGGTTCGTCAGGAACAAACAAATACTCAGAGGTATGAGATGGACCCCTCTACGGGTGGTCCTGAGGTAAAAGGCTGTTAAAGTCTTTCAGAAAGCAAAAGAGTTTGACAATCCACTGATCAGACAAGCAGTGGATTATGACCCGGAAGAGGGCGCAAGAAAACATAAAAGACCTAGATTGCAACTCTAGACAAAGAAGCAGCAAGAAAGAAATCCTAAATATCAGATAAAAGAAAGAAAGAAGAAGAGTGGGAAAAGAGGAGTGAAGAAAGAACTAGAGAAGAAACAAGATCGACCGGTATGCAGAGTCAAGAGGGGGAATCGCAAGGGCAGCACCGAGAACACAGGGAACGCAAGAAGCCCTGACAAGATTTTTTCCTAGGTATGAATGATTGATTTGTGAAAGAGGTACGAGATCAATCTTTTATTGAATGCGATGCAATAGGTGCAACGGCACCTGAAGCGGAAACACCAATGCGTGATGACCGGAGGTTTATAAGGCTTCGGTCCAGAAACCAACGGGACACTCACAGTGCACTTCTGTAGGTTATAGCTTCATTATAGTCAACCGAAGTAGATCGTGGGAACCTTCAGTCCAGGGGAGGTTTTGGCTGGTAGGAACTCGACACTACCTTCACACTTTGTGTGTCTTGCTCGACAAAAAAAACAGTGCATACTGACGGGTGATGACAATATAGCAGATGATTTTAGTATTTCATTTGAGACCGTTTATTTTTTCAAGCACGCAGGCGAATGTTTTTGGTGCATTTTCACTTTTCACGATGTTGCCAAGACAAGGTCCTGGGGTTTGGAATCCTTTGAAACTTTTTTTAATGTCAAGGAAAAATTATAATATTTTTATATCTTTTAAGTTTCGTAACATAATTGATAATAAATGCATACAATACATATAATGTTGGTTCAACAATGATATGCATTAACATCACCATATGGATACAAATTTACAGTTTACATGCATGTTAGACTGTACAATTCTAAATATTTTTCGTGAAAATGTTGGCTAAGTTTTCATTATTTTATTGAAAAAATTCTCTTTTATTGTTGCTCTGAATTACCTTAGAATAGAAAATTAGACAAAGAAATTAATTAATCTAAATGTTCTAAGAACCAATTTTTTCATATTTAGTTACAAATCTTTCTCCTCTACTAGAATCAGTTATTGAAATCCGATCCCTCCAAATAACTATTGCAAAAAGGAAATAAGAACACAAAAATAATTAAAGTAAACGTTTTTATTGATTTTAGAAATAATTTCAATTTACAATTTCTCTAGTTGTGGCCACTTTCTTGTACCAATCGGCCGAACTTTTTAACGTTCTTGTTCTGTTTGGACTATCAAAGTCCACTCGCACAATTCCAAATTTTTGCCTGAAAATTATAAAAATATATAATAAATCATATATGGAAGTTTAGAAATAGTCCATTCTCTTAAAAATCAATTAATTTTAGCATAACTTTGCACCAAATTTCGTAAATTCCATTATGGTTTCTAAACTGCCAAACCTGTTTTCAGAAATGAAGCATCGTTTTACTAGATGATTTGAAAAGTTTGTAGACTACACATGAAACAAAATTAATTAATTATTGAAAATACGCCCATTCTTCAATATAATCTCTTTAATGATAAATTTTATATTTATTTATACACAGTGACTGTAGTTTCATAGCTTTGCTACATTTTCAAACTGTATAACTTAAAAACTACGGTTTCAAAGGTAGAGATAGAAATTAGGGCAGGTGGTGACCTTAGGTAATTACAGAGGTTATAATAGCAATACAGTGACAATTATTTTGACTTGTCAAATGCCTTTGATACGCTAGACCATCAACGACTAATTCGCAAGTGTCACAGTTATGGTCTAATGGGTATTTCTGATAACTTGTTACAATCATCTTTAGAGAACTGAACTCAGTTGGCATCTATACTTAGAGGGGGGAATGATATTTTTCAAAAGAGACATCTGTAATGCAAGGTGTCCCGCAGAGTTCAATCCTTGGACCACTCCTTTTTATTTTATATGCAAATGACTTAGAGGTTAAATCCGAGAATGGTTTGATGTGTCAGTATGCGGATGATACTTCTGTGCTACTTCCTAGGATTCCTGCTTGAACCGAAAAATCCACATAAAAATGTTGCAGGCCAGACTGAGCATGTGCTATTGTAAGGAGATCAAGACATTGTGTTTCTGTGAAATGTCTTCGTATTTATTATTTTGGATATATTCAGTCGGTCATAAATTATGGTATTGCCTTCTCGGAGTCTTCAAAGGAAACAATGCAGATTTTTTGAGAGCAGGAAAGAATTACAAGATGCATCTCAGGTCCTGGGAAGTCTTGTAGACCTCACTTTTCTGGATATCATGACCATACTATCATTGTACTTTGTCTTTGGTTATGTTGATTAGACGTAACCCTAGCTATTTTCAGCGCAACTTTGATAATTGCGGTGTCAATATGCATATAACGACACGAAACAGAAATGAGCTGGAGATCCCAGCCCATGCGTCGGCATTTTATGAGCAAGGCTCATATTATATGACCGTAAAGGCTTATCGATCACTACCCGGTGATATTGAATCTATTTTAAATATCCATCATTTTAAAAAATCAATGCTGGCTTATGCTAAAGGGAAATTTTTCTATTCTTTTAATTTTGATTTTGACTCAATGTGGTGTATTTAGAATATTTTGAGTTGTCTTTGTTGTCAATTGATAATATCAATTTGTCCCCTAATGTTGTTTTGTCACTTATTTGTGATTTTGTTGGCAATAGAGAATATTATTCTCAGATTTAAAAGCCAAACGGCTTCGCACTCCCTCCAGGGATTATTCACTCATACCAGGTATACAAAAACACCAAAAGTATGAAGCTCTGTGGGAACCCTTTCCATGTTATTGGGTCCTAGGTGGCGTGGTCTTCTGCACTTCCTTCAAACTTTCGGAAGGTTCGCGCGGTTGCAAGGAGAACTGCTTTCTAAATTGGCATATACAGATGCTCACTAAGACCAAGTCCCTTGATGTTCTGCAGGAGGTTCTTTGATATCACTCCAGTTGTTGATAAAATTATGGGAATCGTTTGGACGCTGTTCATTGCCCATTGTCTTCGAATTTTCACCTCCAGATCCCTATATTTGGCGATCTTCTCGTTGTATTATAGTCTTGGATTGTTGTTGTTAGGTACAGCAATGTCGATTAGTGTAGTTCGTTTAGAAATTTTATCTATTAGTATAATATCTGGTCTATTATGAGCAACTGTCTGATCGATCAGAACCGTTTGATCCCAATATAACTTGACCTAGTTATTCTCAAGAGTAGGCTCCAGATTGTATTTGTAATAAGGCACTTTTCCTACCAGCAATAGGTTTAACTGATCTGCTAACTCTTGGTGGAGTATCTTCGCGGCTAAGTCATGTCTTTCGCTGTACTCGGTTGCGGCAAACGCTTGGCATCCTCCAGTTATGTGCTGAATTGTCTCTGATGTTCGACAGTCATATCTCTATTGGTCATTTTCTATTGAGCGATCTCTGATGATGAACTTCCGATAGTTCTTCGTCGGAATAACATGATCTTGTATAGCTAGCCAGAAGCTCTCCGTTTCCAGAAACATTTGTCCTGAAATCAACCAGTAGTTCGACGTTGAGTTGTGGACATTGTCCTGATTGACCTCATTTAGATGCCGCCCATGAAGTGGCTTCTATAGCCAGGTTTGTAACTTCTCTTGGTCTGCTTGGTGGTGAGAAGCAATATCCTATTCCCTCAGCTGTAGAGGCGTTAAATCATCTGCCTGATATATTGCTCGATGTAGTATGAAAGAGTCCTCTAATCTGTGGAAATATGAACGTAAATTTATTATTTGGTAATCGAGCTGTTTACCAATATTCACCAATCTTCTTCCTCCTTGATGTCTTGGAAGCATTGTACGTTCAATACCACTCCAAGGGCGATGTTTTTGTGCTTTTGTTAGGAGTGTTCTTATTTTTCTATGCAGGTTTTGGATGTCCGTCTTGCTCCATTTTACAATTACAAAAGAGTAGCCAAGTGCAGAGCAAGTGTACGTGTTGAGCGCGTTAAACACATTTCTACTATGTAAGTTAGTTCGTAATATCGGACGTACCTTCCTGACAAATTCGGTTGTCAATTCAGCCTTCATAGTGCAATGGTCAATTCTTTTAGCCTGTTTCATACCTATGTATTTGTATGTTTGTTCTGCTTCCATTACAGCTATAGTTTCACCGTTTTGCATTTCAAAAGCTCCTGGTTGTGTCTTACCTTTAACGATATTCAAAATACGGCACTTGTCAAATCCAAATTGCATTCCAATATCCCCGGAAAACTCCTCTACAATTTTAAGCATCTGTTCCAGCTATAGAAGATGATTCACTTTTACTACCTCTTCGTTGTTATTTCTAATACTAAAGCAGTATCTGGTGGAGTTCAAACGGCGTGATAGTGGGTTCATTGCAAGGCAAAAACACAATAGGGTAAGTAAATCGCCCTGAAATATTCCCTTTCATATTGAAATTGTGTTAGTTTCAATGGTCTCACTGTATGGCACTTGCAATTGGATCCTAGTTCTCCAGGTAGACATGATTCGTTCTAAAAAAAGAAACAAACTGATTATTGACCCTACACATTCTCAATATAGTTGTGAGCCACTCATGTCGAAGGTCTTCTTATAATCCACGTAGGCACAGACTTGGTTACATATGACAGAGTCAACAATCAATTGCTCCTTGCATCCCATTGCTCCCCTCGTGCATTCTTCCTATTAAGTTGCAATGATGTTATTTTGCCCAGAATGTGCATAGATGCGTTTGGTCAAGCAAGAGGCGATCATCTTATACAGTGTGGGGAGGCAAGTGATTGGCCTATACTTAGCTGGGTCATGTGTGTTGTGGTGGTCCTTTGGCAACAGGTAGGTAATACCAAGAAGACTGGCATTTTTGCTGGGTTTAGAAAAACAACATTAATAAGATTAGCCAATTGATGATGCATACACCAGAACTTCTTGAGTCAGTAGTTCTGGATCCCGTCGAGACCTAGAGCTTTCCAGTTATGAGATTCCTTGATTATTCTTGAAATTTCTACGGTGGTAAATGGCTTAAACTGCATCTGCCTGTAGTCTTGGCAAATTTGGTGTTCTTCATTGATCCAGCCCGCTGCGATGTTACAATTGGCGGATGTGGAAAGCTGGTTTTTTGATCCAAAGTTAATGAATGCGGCACCCACCTTGTGGTGACTACCTAGAAAGTTTCGGTTATTTCTAGAAATTGTTTAAAAAGTTCTTACGTATAGCCTTCTGTCCATTCAAAGTTGTCTAATAAACTCCATGTCGTATAGCCAACAACATTAATTCCATCATCAACTATGGCGTCCAAAATATTGCTCAAGTAACCCTTTAACATAAGAAGAAATGTTAATAGAATACCAAGTACATTTATTCTTATTTGATTTATTTCCTTTTTATCCAACTTTAGAAAAAATATATATGTGTATATAGATATATATATATATATATATATATATATATATATATATATATATATATATATATACAGATACATATATATATATATATATATATATATATATATATATATATATATATATATATATTTAGTGGGTTATTTTCTTGAGAATATGGTTCATTTTTATATTGAAACTACATATATAAAGTAGTCATACTTATTGTATATATATTTTTATTTTTCAGGACTTTTCGATTCTTTCGAATCTTTTTCAACTGAGGATTTCGGCGGATTCTACAAAAAATGTACATTTTTAATATTATTGTATATGGAATAAGAGGTTAAAAACTTACCATTAAGAACAGAGATTTTTGTTTTAAACAAAAATTAATTACATCGCAAACCAATTATAATCACACACTCTTTTGTATATTAACTTTTCAAAAGTATTTTTAAAAGTCCAGCTAGAAGAATGGACACTACATTTTTAACCCTATAACTGCCTTCACTTTACTGAATGTGGAACCCAGATGGTGTATGTTTTAGGTACTTTAAGTGGCGTAAAAAGTTTGGGTCTTTTAAAATAAGTGCTATCTTTCTGAAAAAATATCGTGATTCAATTTAGAAGAATTGAAAGCGGAGAATTATTCTTATTTATTGTTTCATTTATTTTAGAAATTCCCTTATATTGGTTTATTTTAATATGTTGAAATAAATTTGATTTAGATTATTAATGTCTGTTTTATCGTCTACGGCATTCGGATTTTTTTTATTGCGATCATTTCGTAAAATTCTCGTTTTCCTTTGTTGGTTTCAGTTTTCAAGATTTTTGTATTTTCATAATCAAAGGTGTGCTTGTGTTTCATTTCGTGTTTTTTTAGGGGTGTAATATTTATGTCTATTTAGACGATTTTGCAGATATTGACTAGTTTAGCCGATATAATTCGATGGACAATCCTTGCAGGGTATTTGGTAGACAACATTTAATTTTTTGTTTTTTGGAATGTCACTTTTTAATTTGCTGAAATTGCTTTTTATTTGAAGTTTGAAAGTTTTCGGAAAGTTTTGGTATGTATGGCAATGAAAGATATTGTTTTTTGGTTTTATTGTCTTCTAAGTTTTCTGTTTTAGTGTGTCCATGTTTGTATTTTTCTAGCCTTTCTTTAAAAATTTTATTAATTAGTTTATTTGGGTAAGAATTTGACATAAGGACCTCTTTTGCTTTTTTTTAAATGAATTTCTAAAATAAATAAAACAATAAATAAAAATAATTCTCCGCTTTCAAATCTTCTAAATTGAATCACGATATTTTTTCAGAAAGATAGCACTTCGATTAAAAGACCCAAACTTTTTACGCCACTTAAAGTACCTAAAACATACACCATCTGAGTTCCACATTCAGTAAAATCAAGGCAGTTATAGAGTAAAAAATGTAGTGTCCATTCTTCTAGCTGGACTTTTAAAAACACTTTTGAAAAGTTAATATACAAAAGAGTGTGTGATTATAATTGTTTTGTGATGTAATTAATTTTTGTTTAAAACAAAAATCTCTGTTCTTAATGGTAAGTTTTTAACCTCTTATTCCATATATAATAATATTAAAAATGTACATTTTTGTAGAATCCGCCGAAACCCTCAGTTGAAAAAGATTCGAAAGAATCGGAACGTCCTGAAAAATAAAAATATATATACAATAAGTTTGACTACTTTATACATGTAGTTTCAATATAAAATTGAACCATATTCCCAAGAAAATAAAAATAATAATAAATAATAACAAAAATTAATTCCTATATTATATATATATATATATATATATATATAGTATATATATATATATATATATATATATATATAGACAATGTGTTTGTAGCATTAATGGAAAAATCTGCGAAAGATGCAATGGATTATGTCCACGAGGTGAGATCCTGTATTTAGACTTCCACTTCCCTTCATGCACGGCGGCACGTACGTTTATAATTGATGAAACGCAATTTTTTATAGCATTAAAAAGAAATAAAAACATTATATTTTCTCATTACAATTAATCCCTGCTTGAACTATAAATTGCTGGGCCCCAGAATTTGAAAATATTTATTTAATCAAAAGTTATTTATGTTAAAAGTGGCAAAAAAATATCATTTTTCAAATGTTTAACCATTTTTTATTCAAAAACTATTGGTCGGATGGAAAAGTCTCAAGAGACTCTTTTTGCTTAGAATCGGCCGACGAACACAATAGTATTTTTTATTTTACGAAAAACCGTTTTTTAAATAATTAACTCATTTTTTATTTATAAGAAATTCATCATTTTTCGAGAATCCAACCTTGATATTGATAATCAGCGAGTCAAAATACATATTAAAACTTTGGTGGAGCCATATTTCTTCATCGGCTTCAAAACTACTCCCCGACTAAATGAATTATATAAAATACTGCTCATTTGCAAAAAGATGTAAGGGCCCTCATCTATCCTATTTTATGTCCTTAATTATAGCAATATATATTCCTATTACAAATAACTTGCTAGTACTAGAAGTTGGATAAATATTGTTTTATTTACATAAAGATTTGAAACGTCAGTTAATATTAGAATGCCGAATGAAAATAATAATATTTTTTTTACCATTTTCTTTATTATTGAGACAAACTAAGCAATTCAATTTAGAATACTTAGTTTCCTGTTTTCGTCGTCGACTTTTATGACGTCAGAGTAATAAAATTTACGAGTTGTCCTCTATCTTAAAACATAATTGTTGCCTTCGTATATTACCTTTAAATAGATTATTCTGTCTTGATCATCTAACACATCCTCGGTTGACCAACCATTCTCAGTAATTACAATTTCTCCTGGATTATATTTCTGGTTCATGTAATTTAATACCAGTCTTATTCCTTTTGGATCTGAGTGCAGCCAAGAAGAAGCACTACTGGGCCAGGAAGGGTCCACTGAAGATATAGTTGCTGAAAAAAATTTTAAATTCAAATATCTTCACCTTCAGATTAAAAGTTGCTGAAAAGATTTTTTAAATTCAAATTTCTCCATAACCTTCATTATTCTAATATGATAAACACCAAAATTAGGTTTTGTGGTTTGCAAGTAGCACTAAATACAACAAAGCTTTTTTAATTTTTTCGTTATTTTATTATTGGTGTAGAACTAGCATATTGAAAATTTTATTTTGTAGATAAGATGTTTTATCTTAAAAAGGCAAGTGATCCAGCACTTTAGAGCTATCAAGAATAAATAATACTTATTGTTATGAGACATACTACTTCACTAAATCAGTCATTAGGGGAAACGTTTTAAAAACTATGTACGGTTTCCAGATAGTGGAACCAATCCGTGGTTTATCCAAGGTACGTTTAGGTTTGGATTCATTTTTGCACGATGTAGGTGTGGATATAAACCCCATAAAGTGGGCAGTAACATGAATTTTAGATTAAACTTTTTATTTTTTTATCTCAATTTGTTTCCGAAAATATAAGAGAACTTATTGTCAGAGAAGATTCCACTAAGATATAAAAAGCTTGGAATAAATATATCATTTAAAGTCACATAAGAACCTAATGACAAACTTCTGATGGTTTGTAATTCAGAATACATTGCAAGATCAACATAAATTTATAATATTTTAAACACTTTTCAGAATTTGTTCTAAGCTTTCGTTTTTGAGATACTGAAAATTAACTACAATCCCTTAACAAACACTGCCTTTAACATGTTTAACCGTGGATGTAACATATTTGGAAATAAAGCTTGAATGAACTTGTTTTATTCGAGAATTAAACATCTTTTAACGCGTTTCATCGCTATATCGATATTTTCACTTATCTACCGTACAGTTTAAATGTCGACGTGCAAATGCAAAATCTGTAAATTTATTTCTTTGCGAAATTAGGGTCTACTAAACAACATTGTATCTCCCAATCTTCCCTGAACTCTACGTAGGCTAACCATAATTTCTGGATTTTCAGCAATAGCTCTAGATGTAAGCTTTCATGGAGATTTTGAGAAATCCTTTTAACGCACCCAAAAAAACTAAAGCTATGTTGTTACCTTTCAAAAATGCACTCACTACTCTCTGTTTTCATTCTTTCAAAACTGGTATATTTCTTGGTATGATTAGTTCAGCTCAGAATGAACTCAACTAACTCTACAAAATTTCGTTTTTAGGAAAATATTAAAATGTTGCTTTACTATTGACGCATTCTATTTTGCGACCTTAAAGATCTATTGTGTTCCCCATCTGTTGCTAAGCAGTTAGGAATACCTTGCCTTGCTGACTAAAGCAGATCTCTCAGTCCTATTTCCTTCATTAACCATAGAATACTGGACAGCTTTAAAGTGTGTAACTCCTCCTTTCTAAAGCGCTGTACTCTGAGAAGATGTGAATAAAGGTTTCGTCATCCTCCTCGCAAAATCTGCACTCTTCTCTTTCTGCCAATCCGAGTTTCCTGAGTTGTCCCATCCGGTAGCAATGCCCAATCAAGATTTCTGTCGAACTCTAGCTTAGTTTTTACTTAGGCTTGTGCCCTTGTAAAGGCTACTAACGTGGTTTCGGTGAAGTTGACATTTAATTCCATCATTCAGCACCATTCTTTAGTGTGTTCAAATCCTCTTTGGACTATGTCGCACAGGGTATTTTCAAATTTACCCCTCACAATTATGACCATGATCTACAATTAGTCTCCACATAAATGGAGAAACTACTCCTCCTGAGGGCATCCTCTGGTGGTACAGAGGACTATAGTGTCCTGTCCTATCTCTATATCTCTTATTCTAGTGGAGAGAAGTTGCGCCATCCATTTGGAAAGCATTTCATCTACTCCCCTGTCATCAAATGCTCTTTTGGCTATCTCATGAGTGTTGTCAAAAGCCTCTTCTATATCAAGAAAGACATATACTACAGTTTCCTTGCTGTGCCGTTCATTTTGATTCTCGTCTGTTAATTGTGTCAGTGTTTTTTTTTTCTGTAGACCTACTCGCTTTATACGCATATTGAAAGAATTTCTGTTCTGATATAGTTATCAACTGTTTTCTCCATCATTTCTAAAATAAACGATGAGCAGCTGATAGGTCGCAGATATTTCGGGTGTATAGTGTCCTTTAACCTTTCGGAATGAAAGTGACTCTGGCCCTTCTCCATATTTCTGGTAGCCCAATTCCAGGCTACTTTCACTGATTCGCACTATATATGGTGGAAACTCCTCTTTCTCTCGTTGGAGCAGGGCCCGTAATTATAAATTCCATCGACTCCTGGGGTTTTAAATCTTCGGAAAATATTCATTGTCTATTTAGACGACCACTATTGCATATGTGTTCGGTCATTGCTATATCTTCTCTGATGGGCCTTTCGTACTGCTGGGCTTGCTCCCCAGAAAGTTAATGTTAACTAAGAGTAGTGTTCTTCCCTCCACGCTCTATGTGAAGCTGTCGTCTAACTTTCTGAATGCTATTACTGTATCAACTCTACTTTTTGCCATGCCTTTGTACAGTCTCGCTGCGACAGGTATAAATTGAACGTTTTCACAAAATTTCTTGAAGCTGTTTCTTTAAGCTTTCCTAATTTCTTTGTTGCAGATTATAAGTTTCTCAATGTAGTTCTGCCAGAATTCTCCATCTTGCTTAGCCCTGTTGCAGAGTTTGAGCGTTTCGAGTCTTAGCTCTGCCAGATAATCATTCCATCAAGGTGCATCCTTACAACTTTTGTTTGTAAGTAGCAGCTCGATTCCTAAGGTCCGAGTATTGCCTCCTTTACTTCTTTCAGGTCATTTTCCAGCTTCAGATGATACTTGGCGTGTCTTCCAGTCTGAATATATGCTAAGTGCGTTTTCAGATTGGTACTGTATGTTTCCCAAACTGTTTGCCCAGGATTCCTTCTGAGCAGTGACTAAGGAACATCGTTTCTATACTGAATATGCTTATTCTGTAATCTGACAGAGAAGGTTCATTTTTAACCCTCCATTTTTCCACTAGATCGATTAAGCCTGGTATATTTAATGTGATATCTAATACTTCTTCCATTACCCTTGTTAAAAATTGAGTGGTATTTCCTATGTTTTTTTCACGGCAAGATTATATTTGCCCCAAATTTTGTTGTGAACGTTGGTATTACAAAATAAATAGTGGATGGTTTTTCCGTTGTCCCTAATTTTCTGGCAGGATAGGTCGTCGATTTGTACCTTTACCTTCGTCCTTTAGGTTAATAACCTTCTATTATTATGTTCTTGTCTCTTCCTTTTGGGCTTCTATTAGCAGTAACTTTTCTGCTGTTATTCTTTGGCTTCTGGGAAGAAAGATTGTCACTGTGTGACTTTGTCGGATATCATCTCCGCATCTCCCCACACACGATCAGTTCTACTCCCTTCTAGCCATTCTGCTTTGGTACTTTCGCCCGAAATCATTCTGCCAACTGTGGTATTTCACTGTCGATCAGGATCATATCCGGACGACAGTAAATGCCATCGAACTGAAGCTTGTCCTCCCATCCTTCGTACATCTCTTCCACTAATGCCTCAACCAATAAAGTTTTAGAGAACGTTTTGGAGAGGGTGGCAATCTTGTTTAATTTCAGGGCAGCCAGATAACTTCCACCGGCGGTAACCTGGTTCGTTCTTCTCTTCTTTGATTCTGGTTTTTGCGATAAAGTTAATCCTGCCTCCTCCCGTTTACGTTTTAGTTTATCCTTTTGGTCTGTGGTAGGTTTATATTTTGCCGCCTTCTTCTTGGCTTCCTCAGATGCTAGCATTTCATTGACATAACGCAAGGTCCATTTTACTCCTGCTTCACTTAATCCTCGCCTCAGAGAATCGTCTTTACCTACCAGTTTTCTCAGTTCAGGTAGTGGAGTTAAGTTTTTCTTTTTCTTTCCTTATTTTCCTTTTGGCCACGGGCGTCTCGCTTCATTAAAAAGGTGGAATGTGTAGAGAGAGCAATTCTGCTCTTTTCCTCTTTTCTTATTTCTTTATCATTCTCTACACTCATTTTTTTCTTGTGAGGCTAGCTTAGTCAAGAAGGTAAGTGAGTTTTCTGAGTTGTCCCGATGAGATACTCCGTTTTTTTTTTCAGTTTTCTTATCCATGATTGATCCCACGAGTAGCTAGGGAATGAAAGGTCGACTCCTGAAGAACTCCGCATGTAGGAGCAAGGGTTGTGAAACTTCAGAGGTCTTCAGGTCTTCAGAGATCAAATATTGAAGATAAAGCATCCCCTTTAATACACAACCCTTGGCTTATGCTGTTTCACGTTGGTTTTGGAGAAGTTTCGTGGTTCTCACCCACTTGGACGGCCAATTAAAGTATGCTCACATATTTTGCAGACACTTTCTTGATGACCACCGGCCCGCAAGACACGTTATATACCAGGCAAACTTCCGTGAAAGGGGACCCCCCACGCCTGAGCAGCCCCAAAGGTGCTACGACACGTAGGTGAGAGGACCCATTTCTCCACTACGTTACTCGTGGTATGTATGTTATAGTTGCGTCTTGTCTGTCCGTTTGTGCATGCGTCTTGTGAGTCACAGTCTCTCTCTTCGTTTACTGGGCTTGGGATCAGCTAGAGTCCACAATGGTCACCAACAATTTTTAAATCAAAACCCCTAGCGACCTTTAGTGCGCTTACTAGGCGAAGTGCGGAGTAACTTAATAAAAAAGAAAAATGATCCAAGATTATTCGTAAGTATAATTTTACATACCTTGATCCAGATAATAATTTGGTTCTTGTATTGGTGGTTCGTCCATATGTTCAATGATAGAACTAGTATATCTAAAAATATAAAAAATGGCAATTTTAAAGTTCTGGGATAAATAATTAACATTGTTAAATAAACATGATTTTCAAATTCCTTAACATTATATTATTGCCTAATTTGTTAGTAATGTGGGAATAGTTTAGTTGATTAAAAAAATATTTAAAATTAGAAGACAAAATGTTTGTAATAATTATTGGTAATGCCGTTCCAAACTCATATTGTTTTTTTACGAGAAAAAGCAAATATAATACGGCCTGTACTTCATTCAACAATTACTAATATCCATGGTAACTGCTCAAACCATTTAGAGAGGTGGCTGCAAACAGCAAGTAACGAAAGCAATACTGGATCAATTTCAAATTTTAAGTATAACGTATTTTTGTCAAGTCTCTGAAGATTACTATGTTCTTGTAAAAACGATTATTTTATTGCTCCCTCAACGACAGGGAGCTTGAAAATGAATCCTTGTATACCTACAACACTTCATATTTTACGTACATATTAACAGCAAGATAGTCGTAAGTACCGTTGATGAAATCGATTTCTTGCTGTGTAAATTCAGGCAGTCTTGAAAAGGAGTATCCTTCGAGTTTACTTCTGTTGGCCACTCTGTCGATAACAGTCTGAGGCCAGTTACCCTTGAACACGGCATTTGAGTAGAGACCCATCTACAATAAAAAGAAAGATGTACGATATTAGTGTATTCTATATACATATTGCAAATCTATAGAACTTGTTAATCAATTCCTTTTGTATTGTAATAAAGTTACTAAATTTTTGGGCATGAGTATGTTCGCCGGGATTTAATTTATTTATTATACATGCGAAAACTCAGATTTTTGCGGGAAAAAATGCTTAAAATTTCAATATTGCCGGTATGTAATTAGATTTGCTGCGCCATGCCGGTAAATGCGATTTTCCGACGGTTTTCAGACCGTCCATTCATAGTAATCGCGCGCCGTATACAGCAGTATTGTATGCGCGATCACCCCACATCGTCACTCGTCGGTATAGTGGGAGCTCGTGCCGGCTATTTAAGCTCCAGCTGACGAATAATTCACTGAGAACTGCACGTTCATTACCCGGGTCAACAGTCCTAACGGACTGCCTTGGTCGCCCACCAGACTGCGCCTTCCTGGTCTACCAATGTAGGTGAGCCTAAGCTTGTGTGTATATGGTATTTCACCATACATTACGGGCAATGTTGTGTCATCCTACCGTCACTGCCAAGGGCCCTTAAAGGTACGGGCGATGCCGGTTCTTTCCTAATTTCCTACCGCTATTGGTCGACATTGTGTGGTAAGTACGGGCAATGTCGTTCCATCCTACAGACGCTAACGAGGACCCTTACAAGTACGAGCAGCATCGGTTCCTTTCTTTCTTTCCTACCGTCACCTATAAATACACGCAATGCATGCCGTCAGTTTTGTTTCGTTTCCGTAATGACCAGGAATGTGTTTTACCGTCGGGTACCCGCCGATGTCCGTTGATAAGATCGCTTAACAACTGCCGCCCCGACGTTTACCGCCGCCGCCGCGGGTAGAGACACCGCCTACCGCCGATCGATGCCGCGTTACTATTAGATATATCGGGTGTATCGTTGTCGGCCGAATTTTTAGTACGAAGCGCCGTGAACAGCGTCCGCAGATTTTAGATACGAAGCACCGCGAATTGAAGTACGAGCCGTCGTGAATAATATCGCAAACGCGTAATACGAGCTAACGTGAATAGCGTCGTGAATGATACCACCGGGTTACCGTCTATTGCTACCGTAAACAGCGCTCATAACATGCTCTTGCCTTTCAGACCGTTTCATTGTTTATTCTGTTATACATCTTACGTAGTAAGTTAGTTTTAGGCCACAGCTTTTTATAAGTATGGAGTACAGGATACAGGATGTTTTAAAGCCGTTTGTTTCATTACCTAGTTCCCATTTTTAACATTACAGGTAACAATTGGCAGCTGGCAGCCAGCACTAATAAGGGCAATTGACCCCTAGCTTGCCGTTTCTCCACTGTAACAAACTGCCCGGCGCATAAGTTGGCCCTCGACCACATTAATCCCGAGGGTGGCGCCCATCGAGTGGATGTTTCAACCATCAAGCAGTCAGAGAGCAAGGATATCCCGATTTTAAGTAGATACCGCCTAACTGATACCCCGCGCTGAGCATTTAACCGATGATCTCCAAAAACAAAAACTTCGATATGCCCGACTATTGTTATTTTATTGCAGTTGTCGCATGTAGTCGGAGAATTACATACTGGTAAGTAGCTGGGCTGGTTAGCACCTTTTACGGAAAATGTAATAAATCTAATGTTTTATATATAAGGCCGGTTTCCGCAACCTCACATATACTTTTCCCCATTTCAGCACAGAACTGCAATATCATCTGCACAAGCAACGGCATTGCTGTATAAATTGAATTAATATTAAGCATGACGACCTCGGTTGTATCTCGTATAATTTGGACGCATTATCACTGGTTTGATAACCCTCACCTTACATATCAATGCATCGTATTCTAAAACCTCACTAGGAAAACATGGTTTTTGAAATTAAATCTAGCATACAGACAGATGAAACCGCATAATATTCTTTGTACTGTGAAACGATTTGATCTTTTATTAAGTTTAAGTTAAGTTAAGTAAAAGTTCTCTTACATAAAATTCGTAGTTTCTTTCTACAGCTTCAATATCCAGAGGACTGCTGGCATTTTTTGGATAAGACATTACACCGATAACGTTTATGGTAACTTTTCCTAAAAAGACAAAAACATATAGAATTACTTTCATAACAAAACAGTTTTTCACTCTAAATTACAAAATTAGTGAAATATAGTGGAGTTCTCAAGCTAATACAGTTGTTAAAGCCCCTTTATTTAAAATAATTATTAAAATATATGAGTGGCAGTGTAACATGACAATCAATACACAATATATATTTCCATATATTACACCGATTACGTTTATGGTAACTTTTCCTAAAAAGACAAAAACATATAGAATTACTTTCATAACAAAACAGTTTTTCACTCTAAATTACAAAATTAGTGAAATATAGTGGAGTTCTCAAGCTAATACAGTTGTTAAAGCCCCTTTATTTAAAATAATTACTAAAATATATGAGTGGCAGTGTAACATGACAATCAATACACAATATATATTTCCATATATTTCAGTTCAAGTCTAAAGTATGGATTTCTTTGTTACAGAACTATCCAATATATTATAACTAAAATATGGATCGTGGATAGCCAATGCGCAGACTTTAGTGTCCTTGGGAAATTTCTTCTTAGGGGTTTTGAACTCCAGTTTTACGTCGACGATAGATGAGTACGTAAGCTTCCGCTTGATGGCCTCAGTCTATAATGAAAACTGGAATATCGAAATATACTATCAAATCCATCACTATCTTGTTTATTTCACGCTAGTTGCAGTTTTTCTGGAAATTTGCGTAGTTATAGTATGTTACGACATATAATTTCTTTGAAATGTCCAAGTTCCATCGTTCATGTAGAAACATGATGGAATTCAAGTGCAGTCTAATATCGATCATATCGGCAGTAATATATTTTGTAGAAGCCCCTTCCTTTTTGTCACACACTGGAATACGATTATCAAATAACAAGGCTTTTTAGGAGTTACACTTGTTCGTGATGCCCAAACATTCAACGAAGTTTAACGCAATGTCGGCAGTTTGTATAGATCCTATTTAAAACCTTTTCAAATTGTGCCGATGTCATGCCTATACTACATGAAGCCCCTTCAAGAAATTCAATTCACTTTATTTTTATTTTTGACCCACTAATTCAGTAGCATGGTCTAACTTTTAAACCATTTTAAGTTGACAATAGAAGAGTTAATTTGACAAGTATAATAATAAGTAAAGCAACTACTGAACTTAGAAGACAGCAAGATAAAAAATAATATTATTTTATTACTTTTTTGGCAAATATAGATTTTTTATTTTCGATATACATGGCTTTATTGCTAAATTTTTATCATGATATCCTGATATAAAAGTTTAAATGTTGACATACATATATAATATAAATTATAATAGTTTCACAATCAAAACAAAACTGACCAACTAGAAGATCTAACTTCCATGACAACTGGATCGGGTGTGAAACAGAAAACTGACTAAGAGGTAATCGACGACATTATTTTATAAAATCAATATATATATATATATATAATAAATATTATATATATATATATATATATATATATATATATATTGAAAAAAAAGCTACTTTCTTTTTCAATATTGTCTATAACCTTCAAATAAACATTTTAATCATGTTCCATAATTTGCAGTCACTGGCGGAAACCAGGTGGATAATCAGCACTATACTATTATCATACTTTTTAGAGCTAAAATATTAATATTACCTCCTTGTTGGGCTCTGAATTCCTGATCGTAAATTCGGTAAGCTTTGGCATGCGCTTTAAGATGATTATAGGCACACTGGTAAACCCCTTCTCCGAGAAGACTTAATCCAGGCGCAGCAGTACCCTAGAAGGACAAAACAATATATATGTTTGTTTATCGATGTATGGTTTTTCTACCTCTTAAGGCAGAGAATATTTCCAATTCAATCAAGTTTATTGCAGAACTTTTCCTTTTTTTTCTTTAAAATGGATACATAATATATATATATATTATATATATATATATATATATATATATATATATATAATTTATTTTTGTATCTTAAACCATTTGTTAATATTTTTATCTAATTCTTTCTTGGGTATAGATTTTTCCATTTGAAAATCAAAACACAACAATTTTTCTGACATTTCACTCTAACAGAGTGACCTTCTTCAAAGTTATGGTATATTCATATCGAATCTTGAAAGTAGCTTTGTGTGAATGTTAAAAATAAATTTATTTTTAACATTTAACATATACCTGAACAATATCCATCACAGAATCCAATTCACGCTAGAAATCGAGCAAGAAAAAAAACTTCTTTTTTGGGCCTGCTATTAACTGGGAAACTCAACAATACCCTAGGTCTTAGCATTTATCGGAAACCCACACATACTGACCGATATCTCAATGCAGCGTCACATCATTATCCCTCTCAAAAGCAGACAGTAGTCAACACATTAGTGTCAAGATCTCTCCGCCTAACAGAACTCGACACAAAACAAGACGAAATAAGACACATTTCAACAGCTCTAGAACGGAATGGTTTCTCAAAATCAGATATAAAGAAAGCCATAAAAAGACAAGAGAAGACCACAACAAAGACCAAAGATCAAGATCAAACAAGGAACAAAACCATAATCCCATACCTAAAAGGAATAACAGACAGAATCGGGAGAATCTTAAGAAAACACAACATACAGCCCATATTTAAACCACAAAAAACAATAGCCAACATCCTGGGAAATCCCAGAGATAAGACAAACCTTAAAAATCATGGCGTTTACAGCAGTCCATGTGCAGATTGCATCAAACATATATAGGACAGACAAACAGGCACATATCAGTAAGAATTCAAGAACATAAAAATAGCCTCAAAAACAAACAGACAACCTCAGCCAGTTTCAACATCACCAAACAACCGGACATTTCATCGATTTCGAAAAAGCAAAAAAAATAGCACCAGTACAGAACTACAAGGTATGCGTCTTAAGAGAGGCCCTAGAAATCGGCGATCCCCCCCCCCCCCCCAAGAGCTTTCAGTTTAGGAAAATGGACCCGATTTTTCCTCTTATACTATAGTTTATTCAAGAACTAGAGATAGTAATAAATCATTTTTTACCCTTTTTCTCTTCGCAAACTGCCTGTGTTCTTCAGTCCGGTGTTTTTAGACACATATATTTTTCATAGGAATGGGTTAAAAATTTATAATCAAAAATACCGGTTCATAATAATAGACTAAAACGTAGGATTATTCTCTCAAAAAAGTTATAATTTAAATACGTACAAAATATCCATTATCAAAGTTAAACATATATAAAAAAATAAATTCGTCCATATAATAATAAAATATTTTTGGGGCTATCGGTCATTTTATTATTAATTAAAAACATTTTTAGGGTATTTGACGTTTCAGCTTATTTATTTCTTAAACCATCTGCAGATATATAATTAAACACTAAAAAGGGATTCAAATGTAATTACTTTTTTATGTTGTAATTAAAATTAGACCTACTTATTTTTATTTCTATTGTACTGATATCTTAATTTAATTTACTTTTATATATGGAAATACGATAGCCCCAAAAAAATAAGATAAACATGTTAATTCTACACGTTTAAGAAAAAGACACAAATACAATAATAAAATAATAAAAAAGTTACGGCTAATTAGAATTAAATATATATATAAAATTAACACACTAAAATAAAAATATATAAAAAAACATATAAACAACATTAAACAATAAAATACAACAAAAACAAAAATTTAAATAATAAATTGTGTTTACACTAGTAAACATTACGTATCTAATTCCTAATCAAAGTCAGTGAAACTATCTTCGCTAAAATTAATTATAATTGGTTCCTCTATCTCACCGATTATGAGATCGAGTTCTCACATTTTGTTTTATTATTTTATTATATGGATTTTCCAAATTTTCCGCAGTAACTTTATTCAAAAAAATCTTTCAAAAGTTTAGCTAAATTACTAATTTTATTAATTGTGTTATTTCTAGCAACTCTACCTTTTACTTAAGAGAGATATTTACGTCTCCAACGGACAGTTTCCGGACGATTTGTAAGAACAGATTTTCTATCTGGTTTTTCCCAGCAAAAATTAAGGTCTCTGAGCAATTTCCAGAGATCAGGTCTTTTAATTTCAGATAAATCGCGACCTTCAATGATTTTAGTTAGAATTTTGTAAATGGTTGGGATCTGCTTCTCATAATAAAATGTATATACAACCCCCTTTAATGCAGTTTTCATCTCTTCTTCCAACGAGGTTTATCGTTTGCCTGTGATCGAATGTGGCTTGGGAGTACTAACAATTCCAGTCGTTTTTTCTTCTTCATACATAGTAGATTTTCCAACTCCTGTCATGTTGGAACCCCGCCCCCCTTACAAAAGCTTTTAGTTCAGGAAAATAGAACCCATTTATATATATATGAACTAAATAAAATGTTCGATATAAGTTGCATCATTTCCTGGAATTCCATGCACAGAAATCTATATGAAATGGTAAATAGTGAAAAGATATAGTTTCAACTGAGTGAAAATTTCTCTGTTCAGTTTGCATGGATTTCCATAAGAGAGCATAGCTTATACCAAAATTTTATTTAGCTTAATATGTTAATTAAAGGATTCATTTTTCCGATGGAGGGGTGTACTTCCCTCTACTGCTGAGAACCAGTGAGTGCAATACAGGTTGTCGCAATTTGCAATGCCCCTGGCGGTAAGGACATGTAGCTAGCGATCTATTTTCGACCACCATAGTAAATGTATGGATGTTTCGTCCCGATACCGGTGGTGGACTCATCAGTGGGATCCACCGGTATCTTTGTACTTTCCACAAACTTGAACCTCGATTTAAGTCCAGTTTTGCCGGAAAGCAGTGGTGAGATGTTAAGTTCCTCAACAAGGTCTGTAAGTGGTGTTTCACTGCCAATAGGAGAAGTTTTCATCTTTTTCTGGTGGTTTCTTGAAATCCAAAGTAGTACTTTTGATCCCTAATTAGAACAAAGCACGTCTGTCCTCTCAGTTGGTTTTATATATATATATATATATATATATATATATATATATATATATATATATATATGAATGTTGAAAAATGTTGAGAATTTCGTAAACTAAAGATAGAAATACATAAGTAAAAAAGTAATAAATTTTAGAGTGAAATAATTGTAACCGAAGATTAGTAAAGAATAACTTCAAATAAGTAAAACTTTTCTTTATCATTAACGTAAATTATTGAAAAAATACTTACGCTTCCATATCCTATCGTACATGTACTCAAAGGTTCGTTTAAGGTCACCCAATATTTAACATAAAGTCCCAAATTCTTATAGATAACCCTGGCAAAGTCACCGAAGTAATCAGCAATTTGAGGGTTCAACCATCCTCCTAATTCATTTAGATGTTGAGGTAAATCCCAATGGTAAAGTGTAACTACAGCATCGATTCCATTAGATTTAAGTTCCTAAATAGTAGAAAATCAGACACTTCAATTTCTGTATTCCCTATACAATTACGAAGGTTTCTCTAAAGAATGACAAATTTGATGTCAAATTTGTATTTGATTTTTGAGTACGTCCCTTAATTTAAACTTGGAAAAGAGTATATTATGATTTTATATTTTTTGTATAAGAATACTCAGCGTTTTTATTTTATATTCAACTTTTAACCCTGCATATTTATAATTTATTGTTTACTTTTGAAAGTGTGTAACTATGCGTGATTTATGAGTTCAACTAGAATCTGGCCTGAAATTCTAGTCTCACATCAGATTTCCTATTGAAATAGATATTAAGAATATTTTACAAGTTAAATTTTGAATAATTTTGTGTGTTAATTTCACCAAGTAATGATACGAAATGGATTGTACTATAGGTTTTCGATTTTTACTACATTGCTGCTACATAGATAGCTGAAAATCAATACAGACCGTTTCAAATAGAAAAAAAAATGTTTCTTAAACTGTAGTAAAGCAGCAGTAAACTACTAGTTTTGCCAAAATGTGAATTAAGCCCACAGATCTTTCCAAACCCTTGTTTATGCTCAGTACAGAGACAACCCTCACAAAACTTCTGTATCTAAAGGTAATTCAACTGCGGCTTCATGTAGCAAAAGAAATTCGATCCTTGAAAAAACGATTTCTATCAACACTGCAAGAAAAATTGATGACTCCGCTAGGGTTTCCAAAAAGGAGGGAGAGCCATCATCAACTCCAAGCAAAATTCCCTCATTTTATCTTTAACTAGCAAGCACCGAAGATGCTAAATGAGATTTTAGAGAAACGTCTGAAAGCTTCTAAAATCTATATGTGAATGTTATATCTCCTTTGTTAAAAATTTGACTTCATCGCGATGATCTAATTACACCAAACTCATTTTTTATTGAACACTCTACAAAATACAAAATAATAAAGGAACTGAAATCAAATTTCGCACAAGTAGAAAACGTTTGTCACCAATAAACCCAAATAGGCAACCCAATGTCAGTTGTTTCTTTTATAGCGAGGTAGAGAGTCACTCATAACCAAAAACAATCTTTGACACTTGGTTTGAATACAGGACAAAAAATACTTTAGGAAAGACACTGCGTTTCCGGGAGGCAAAATCTAGGAAGGTTGTTTTAAATAAGATTCTATAAATTACCACAAATATTTCAAAAAATTATCATATCTTATTTTTCGTTATGATGAGTGGAATATGGAGTAAACTACTATTATATATAATATGAAATTTTTGACTTTGCAAGAATTTGTACTATTTAGCTTTAATGCATGGCTCGCATGTAACAATTCATTTATAATCCTGAAGTGATATATTAGACCTTCGACTATGTATGTAATAATATCTTACCTCGAATGAAACAATAGGTACTCAAAAACCCTTGATAAAATTACAAATATATTTCTATAAATGTTTTTATAAAAAATTCAACACAGCAATATATTATCTTATAAGAATTTACTAATATTCCGTTACATTCTGTAAAATGTTACTTAAATTGGCAGGCATTTCAATCCAAAAAATAATAATAAACGCAATTTTTCAATCTCACATCTACAAAACAAGTTAAAAATCAAATCGGCAAGTTATTTTTTAAAAAATGCTGCATGTTTAGGAGATTCTTCGCAGCTCCTATAATACATTTTTAAAATAATACTGAAAATATAAGACTAACGGAAAATGGAAAAACTTTCTTCCCTGTAAATTATAGACAGGTGAAACTTTCTTCTAATTTTGTATAAAATATTTGTTTTAAAGTCAATTGTGACGAAAAATGGAAAACAAAAATATTTTATAAAATAATTTGATGCAGGTGACTGAACTTTTTTAAAAAGTACGGAACATTACTGATTCAGATCAGCAAAAGCCCATATTATTGAAACTAAGGCAACAAAAACTGAAAAATTGCTAAAAAACAAAAGAAAGAAATATATTAAGTAAAAATAAACATGAAAACATGATAACATACAGGAACATTATACTGAGAGTCATACAATAATTTTACATCGATCTCTATAGCAGCATAGCCCACCATAAGGAAAATGCTCAAAAAAGGAAAGTTAACGAAATCGTATAGTAAACATTAAGTCGGTAGAATTATCTGATATAGAAATTAAATGCATTGAACTCGCATTGAAACAAATGAAAAATATTAAAGCAGAACAATACTTCCAGAAATGTTGCAAGAGATTGACAAGGAATAAAAAAAGAGCTAATAAAATTGTTCAATGTTCATTTCATAAAGAAACTCCAGCTACATGTAAAAACTAAATAACAATGTTAAGATATAAAGGAGATCCCAATGATCTAGAACACTACCGACGTTTAAGCTTACTGTCACAGGTATATAAATTTTTCATGAAAGTCATCGCCAACAGACATGATAGGAAATTTGAAACATACCAGCTATTACACTGGATTCAGAAAATGATTCAGCACAATTCAACTTCTTCCCAGAGTTAAGCAAAATGTAGAGAAGAGTATAAAATATAATATACAACTATGGGTAGCCTTTATAGATTTCAGAAAAGCCATTGATACAATAGAGAACTGGCCGATGTTTATGAAAAACGCCAGAATTAATCAAAGTTACATTGATCTCATAACTTACATAACCTTTAGTGCCAAAGTGAGAATTCAACTATAGAAACTACAAATCAAATAAGTGTCAAGAAAAACGTAAAGCAAGGTTATCGATTATCTTCAAAATTATCCATTCTCGCATTAAAGGGTATATTCGCATATTTGCAGTGGAGCCAATGGAGGGTCACAATACAAGGAAAACAATTAACAACGTAAGATTTGCCGATCAACAAATCCTGCCAAAGTGCTAACCATGGATGAACAAAACATTGAAATAGTTGATATTCTTGGGCTAAACAATTATACTAAATAAAAATAGTTAAGATCTAGAAGTAAACCTACAAATAAGACTCATCCTATTTAAAGAGATATTAAGTTGAGAATAAAAAGACCATCTTACCTAAAGTCAAAGATTTATAATGAGTTCATTCTCCCAGTCTCAACATATGAATGGGAAAACTTGAGTACTGAACAGAAGTGCTCTAGATACAATACAGGGCGAACAAAAATCTATGAAAAGAAGGATCTTATGCTTATCAGTTAAAGCCCACAAAACCAATTAATATATAAGACAAACAACCCAGGTCTATGACATCTCTCGACATATATCTTCTCTAAGATGGGAATGGACAGGACGTGATTCTCGACATATATTCTCTCTAAGATGGGAATGGACAGGACGTGACGCACGGCACTCAGACAATTGGAGTGGTTACGTAACAAAATGTAGAGCCTGGTGAGAACGTAGGAGTGTAGGAAAATTTCCACAGCGATAGTACAATGGCCTTAAAATTATTTTGGACATAAAATGGCTTCAAAGAGCTCACGACAGAAAAACATGATAGAATCTTGTTACGAACGACTGGAAGAAACTTATTGATATGCCCTCGTATACAATCATTCCGATGTGATGAGTCATCTTTATTATAATATGCCGAAAAAAATATTATATCGATGAGTCATATTTGTAGGTAGATCTTAACCTTTATGTTCTAGATTTTTATAGGAAATTCCATAGGTATATAAATAGGTATAGGATAAGAGTTCTAAGTTAGTTGTATAGTGGCATTTGGATAGTGAAGATTGAGAAGTAGTAATTAGAGAGTTGTATTTTAGCTGTGTTAAGAAATAGTTAATATAAGTATTGGAAGTATTAGCGAAAAGTGTCAGGTGCAATTAAGGTCTAGTTCGCCATCCAGAGACCGCATAGAAGAGAACCAGGAAGTACTGCAACCGTACAATTTTAATATCAAATATATATGCCAGAAAGACTGCATAAAAACGCAGATACCTTGTTAAGAAAACCATCTAAGGTAGAATACAAACACTGCAGCAAAATAAAACCAAGAGAAAGGTTTCATATACGGAGAATCACTTTTGACATTGATCCAGACTGAAGTATAGCTCAGATAAGTAAAAACCAACTTCAACTTAAAGGAAGAATCAATGCTACACCTATTATCATAACTGTTGATACTGGTGCAACAGTATCTCTGATAAAGTCAAGCCTTGTTGCGAAATTTAGAATCCTACCATTGTCCAGAAAAGTAATGTTGAGAACTGTAACTGGAGAAGCATCCGATGTGAATGGGGCAATGAAAGTTGAGATCAACTTGGAAGATTAAAATTAAACCATACGGTGTTAGTCGCTGACATAGAAGATGAGTTTATAGTGGAAATGGACCTGATTCGTCAACATGGATTTTCTTTCGACAATAAGCTTAATATTATAAAGTGTGGCACCGAAGAATTTATTCTGTTCCAGAAGTGTGATAGCAAACCAATCAGAGGTAATGTCGAACACATAATCAAAATAAGGGGAAGCACGAAGAAAACCATTTACGGAAGCTAGATGAGAGTTCTGAAAGCAAAGTCGGATTAGCTCAACATTCTAAGAAATCCAGTAAATACTTGTTACCGAAGGCATTAGTCAATTTATGTAACATCAAGGTAAACTCGGCAGGGTTCCAGCAAGGTGACAGAGTTTGGTTATGGAATTCACAGAGAAAAAAGGGCAAATTGCCTAAGTTGATGCCATCATGGGAAGGATCATATACTATTCTGAAAAGAATCAATGACGTTGTTTATATAATTCAACGATGTCCCAAGGCCAAAATAAAACTAATACATCTCAACAGATTGAAAACATTCTACGGAGATATCGAAGCTGATCGGGACGATCAGAATTAGGAGGGGAGCAGTGTTGCGAACGACTGGAAGAAACTTACTGATACGCCCTCGAATACAAATATTCCGATATAATATGTCATCTCTATTATAATGTGCCGAAAAGGAATATTATATCGATGATTCATATTTCTACGTAGATCTCAACTTTTATCTTTTAGATTTTTATAGGAAATTTCATAGATATTAGTGAAAGGTGTTGTGTTGTATTCTGCGAACCCAGTCAGCAATTTTTCAAGAGACAAAATCGTAAGAATATGAAAGGGGTCTATATTTAACAGATAAAAGGAAAAAAGCTGAGAAAGGAAAATAACAAAGATATGTAATATTCTGGATAATTTTTAAATTCATATTGGTGGGTATCCTTATTGTTCATCTTATAAATAAATTAAATAGGAAAATTTCGCTATATGAGAATGATTCGGCAAAATTTCGACATCCGTACTGGATTTCCTGTCCGAAAATTTTTTTAATAAATTTTAAATAGATATTTTTATAAATGACTCTACAACTTTTTTCTGCAATTTTTTATCTTCATAATTAATATAAAACCATTATAACAAATAAGTAAATATTTTGCTTTCTGATATTTGATTATTAGTTAGTTTACTCAAACTACTGTATAAGCTGTTAAATCTTTTGTTCATTTAATTACGATGTCAGCAAAGTTTATGGTTTATTTAATTTAAGATAATTATATTAATTAGTTTAAAAGTTTTATTTGTGTTCTCATGATTTAAAGTGTTATTTTGATTAAGAAACACATCACATCTTCATAACACTATTATAGAATTCATGGCAGTTTTATTGCTGATTTCATTCCCCAAATTTTTTCTATAGTTTTGATATTAAACTATAACTTGCCGCATCTTTTTTAATGAAATTTCTTTTGAATTGATAAGTACCATCTACCCTAGAAGATCGTTATATTATTTTTTACACTCTGTAAATACAATACTTTAATCTAGTCACTGGTTTAATTGTCATTATTTTATATCACGAAAACTTGAAATGTTTAGATGTTTTGAACACGTTTTATTCTGACAATTAAAAATACAAATATGTAAATCAGTAATAATCAAATTTAAAGGCTCAAAACAGGTAAATCAGTAGCTTTTTTTAAAACGAAATTGTGAAACTGAATATATTTTTTTGGCTCACTAGGCATAAAGTAAGTTTTTTTGGTTAAACTAAGTAGAAAGTAAGCATAATTGTTTTTTTAAATATGTTAAAATTTTCAGTCTCTCTTCAATCTTTCTGTCCCTTATATTAATGATATTTCATTCTTTTTCTGTAATTGCCTAAATAGGTCTACATATTTTGATATAAATAAATGTTGGCCCATTCAAAAAAAAATAAAATTTTTGTAAATGAACAAAAAAATTACTATTACAATAAAACTGACATTAGTGAGAGAACAAAAATTAAACCATAATCCCTAAAATGAACCAAAAATAAAATAAAAATTGTAAGCACTCCAAGCTGAATATGATGTTTTGTAATATTTAACCAACTTCTAAAAAAAGGAGGTTCTCAATTCGTCCACTATGTATTTTTTTTATGTATATACACCGATTACTCCAGAACGGATGCACCGATTTGAATGAAATTTCTTACGTTATATTCAGGAAGTTGCTGCGGTGGTCCCATATTTTTTTAGATGAAATTGGTGCAGTAAAATCCAAGATGGAGCTTAAAATATGGAAACCAAAAAAATTAATTTTGTCCGATTTTCTCCAAAATTGGTATGGAGGAATTTTCGGGGTTGCACCCAACGAATCTGAAATTATTTTTAAAAAATCCAATATGGCGGATCCAATATGGGGGACAAAAAATCGATTTTATCCAATTTTCTCCAAAATTGGCACGAGACAATTTTCTGGGCCTCACATAACGAATCTGAAATTATTTTTAAAAAATTCAATATGGCGTATCCAATATGATGGATAAAATATTATTTTGTCCGATTTTTTTCAAAAATAAATATGGCGGATCTAAGATGGAGGTTTAAAGATTCTACGTCTCTCGATTTTGTCTAAAGTCAGTTTTGGGGGATTTTTATTAGTGTTAATTACGAAATTAAAATATTTTTTTAAAAACTCCATCTGGCGGATTCAGTATAGTGTCCAAAACTGATATAGAGGGTTCTTGAGGATGTAACTTATGAATTTAATATTATTTTTTCTGGATTCAATATGGCAAATGCAATAGAGCTGTCTAAAAATTTTACATTTTTCGATTTTGTTCAAATGTGGAACTGAATCGTTTTTAAGGATGTAAATAGCGAAAATAAAATTATTTTAAGAAAATCTAATATGTCAGATGCAATATGACCGTTCAAAAATTTTTAATTTCTGGATTTTATCTAAAATTGGTACTAGAAGACTTTGAAGGGTTTGGATTTAGATTAGATTAAGACGTTAAAATTATTTTTTTGAAATTCAATATGACGGATCCAATATGGTGGGTTGAAAATTTTACCTTATTTGCATATTTTCAGAATCGGTATTAGGGGATTGGAGAGTGGTATATTACGAATATGAAGTTAATTCTTTACAACTATTAAGTTGGTAAGATACAATATGAGGGACTAAAAATTTTACATTTTCCAATTTTATCTAAAATTGATATTGCGGGGTTCTTGGGGCGTATACAAACTCAATATGCAATATAAAATATATTGGGCTAAGAAATTTACGTCTCAAATTCTTTAAATATCGATATTGGAAGCTTTTGGGGCCTATATTACCAGTCTAAAATTAATTTGAAATTGAAGATAGTGGATTTACTATGACAGACTAAATATTTGTTTCACACAATTTCATTGGTATTTGGAGAACTCTAAGAATCAAAGAATTTTTAGTGGTTCATTTTAGGGTGATTTACAATTATGGATAAAATGGGTATTTTTTTGCCACCTTGGAGTCATTGCGAGATACACTAATCTCGATTAGCACTTAGTTCAAATAATTTATGAATATCATTATGAATTCAAAACTAAAAATCGAAAAATAAAATTTTTATAAAAAAATTGAACCGACTTCTAAAAGTGCGCTAAAAAGTCAAAAATAACTAGAAATTTTTATATGAAATTGAAATTTTTGAATTCGTTGCCAAATTATTTCTAAATAACTATTAATATATACAGATTGTGGTAAGAAAGCAATTACAAATAAAATATTTTTAATCTATTTATACGAATCACAATTTGTCAGGTATTAGTTTGGCGACTTCAAAAATTTCAATTTCATATAAAAATTTCTAGTTATTTTTCATTTTTTAACGCATTTTTGGAAGTCGGTTCAATTTTTTTATAAAAATTTTATTTTAATATATTTTTTATGACTTTTTTATCAGAGTAGCTGAGTTCATGAGGTGGCATGACTTTTCACTTAATCACACCTCTCTCGACTCTACTACCAACCTGAATATATTTCACCAAAAGCTTTAACATCTTTTCTAGCTTCATGTGTTTGAAGAGAGCAAAAACAAGTATTTTGATATTTACCTTCACTAAATTTAAATAGTAGTCAATGCCAGCTTGATTTATTTTACTTGGTGTTCCATCTGGCATAATTCTTGGCCAAGATATAGAAAATCTAAAATTAATAATTCCATTTTAAGAAGAAACTACATATCATAGTAAATACTTTATTTTTTGAAAATAAATGTTTTATTTCTAAAAAGTTTTGAAAGAGAAAAGGGTAGTCAAGATTTGAAAAAGAATATGTTTTAGCCATGCAAAATTCGGAAGCTAAAAATAAAATACGTGTCGTGCTATAATTCATGGATCCACATCAAAATCGGGCCTCCGAACCTAAGGGGAATTTTAGATAATTTTGACCTTGGTCCAAAACTAAATTTGAAATGACACATTTGCTTGAAGGAAATGGACAGTATCATCACACAATGCGAAGTTACTTAATTTCCCCCATGTTAAGAACTTTTTGAAACTGAATTTTCAACACTTAAATCTTTCAGATAACAGAGTCATCTATGCCACAAACCATTAGACTTCTTCTTCTTCTTCTTCTACCTTCTATAATAGGTCCCTGACCTGTTCATTCTTCGATTTTCCTCATTCTGGACTTAAATTATCGCTCGCGGTCGACCTCTACTGCGTGTACCACTAGGCGATTTATCTCGTGCGATCCTTACCAGTCCATCCTCTGTCATTCGACTTATGTATTTGTTCCATTGTGTCTTACGTTGTAGGACCCACTCATTAATGCAGTCTGTGTTGCATGATTGCCTGATGTTATCGCTTCTTTCTCTGTCTAGTAGCGTTTTTCCTGTTATTCGTCAAAGTATTCTCATTTCTGTAGTCTCCAATGATTGTTTCGTTTTTGTCGTCTCTGGCCGTGTTTCTGAGGTGTATGTCATAATAGGTCTAATTGTGATTTTGTAGATCCGAACCTTTGTTTCTTGTTGTAAGTGTTTGTTTCGCCAGATCACGTCGTTGAGGCAACCCGCCACTTTGTTTGCTTTGGCCACCTGCCCTCTTACTTCATCTTCGATGTTGCCATAACTAGTTATGTCGATTCCTAAATATTTGAAACTCATTTCTTGTTGTATTATTCGACCGTCTAGTTCTAGTTTGCGTCGGAGGGGTTCTTTTGAGGTTGTCATACATTTAGTTTTTTCGGCTGAGATAATCATATTATATTTTCTTCTTGTAAAATTAAAGGTATTTAACAATCTCTGGAGGTCGTCTTCATTTTCGGCACATATCACAGCGTCATCAACGTAACAGAGAATTTTTATTTCTGTATCACCCATTTTATATCCTCTACCAAGTCGCACCTCCTTTATTATTTCGTCCATTATCATGTTAAACAATAAAGGACTAAGCGAGTCTCCCTGTCTAATACCGCTGTTGACTGGTATGAGTGTAGATAATTTAGCGTTAGTGCGAATCTGAACGTTATTGTTTGCGTATATGTTTTCGATGGTCTGAATTATATTGATAGGAATATTTCTCTTATATAACGGGTGGATTACATCATCTAGCTTTATACGATCGAATGCTTTTGTTAGATCTATAAAGCATAAAAATGTTGGTTTATTGTATTATAGAGATTTTTCGACTATCTGTCGTAGAATAAATACTGCATCCACGCAAGACCTTCGTGATCTAAATCCCTGCTGTTCGTCTTCCAGTGTTGTAACCGAATTAATTTTATTTTTGATTACTTTCGTAACGAGTTTCAGAGTTGTGTCCAGTAGATTAATACCCCTGTAGTTCCCTGGTTCTTGTTTGTCATCTTTCTTAAACATAAGCATTATTGTGCTAGTTCTCCACCTATCTGGTACTTTGCATTGTGTCAGGATTTTTCGAATGAAGCTTGTGAGTTCCTGTGTTAGTCGCTGTCCTCCGTATTTCAACAATTCGTTATGAATTCCGTCTTGTCCGGGAAACTTTCTATTTTTTAAGAATTTTATAGCTTTCTCTACTTCTTGAATGGTGACTTCCACATTATTCCTTATTGCTGGTATGTTGTTTTTTCCAATGTTAGCATCTCCCTCAAATAATTTTGTTAGGTAGTCTATCCATTTCTCCTCTGATATTTTGTTTGTTTCGGAGAGTTCAGATATTTCTTTGCGCTATTGTCTTATCAGACCCTTAGTCTTACTCAAAATATTCGCGACCTGACGTAAAAATCACATCAATGGCTACTTTTTATTGATGCTTCCAAAAAAAGTTTAATAACTGTTTTTGTAGCAAAATTGAGCAGCCATGCGTTTCTGTAGCTCATGCGGTAAAAATAAAAGAAACTCACTAAAACATTCGAGTATTAATATTAATGGAATGTTTGCGCTGATTATTATAAATTGTAGGACCACAGGATTTTTTTGTGAGTGAGGCAGCACAGCGAAGATTATATTGCAAAAGAAAGACCTCTCTCGTAAAAAAAAACATGGCTTATGAATCTGTAGTTCAAAAGCAATATTGATATTTACCTTCACACTACATCATAAAATTAGGATGTAAGTAGTAATACTAACGTGATTCGGTGACTAAAGATGACATCTATCCTTTCAAAGAGATCAAATATTTTCAGGAATCCGGCAAAGAAGTGTAGAAATGGTTAAAGAAATACTGAAATATTTACCGAAAATTGTTGAAAATTCTCAGATAAGTAGGTCCAGTAGCAGTGGTAGTGCAACAAGTGATCGTCAATGACGTCATAGACCAGTAGTTGTTGAACAAATTTACAAGAGCCGGATGAGCAAAGTTAAAAAAGTTAATGTGCAATAAGTAAAAATGTTTAACATAAGATCATGTTTAGCGAGTCTACCCTGTTCTTGCCATTTCATTCACCAGCTACTAGTCTTTAACGTCGTTGACGATCATTTTTTGCGATGTTTCGGCTACAAGAACGCCTAATCCGAGGATTTTTAACAATATTCATCGAATATATTAGCATTTCTTTGGAAGATTCCTGAAAATCATTGGTCTCTTCCGATAGACAGGTCTCATCTTCAGTTACAGAATCATGTTAGTATTGCTATTAAGGCATTTCAGAATATTTGCACTAATTTTTTCGGAAATTAAAAATCCAAAAATTACATAGAAGTTTTGTCATCCTATAAAACCATAGGTCATTGGGTTATCAGACGATCATGAAAAAATATTTTACCACGACAATGCTCCGATCGAAAAAACAAGATATCCCTATTGGTGATTACAAAAAAAAGAAGACATCAAAATCTTTTGGTATGAAGGGCGTTTGTAGAGTACCCACGCTGGGTGTTCTGCACTATCCAAAAAATACAAGAATTATTTGCGGTGCCGAATATTGCAAAAAAAAAAATGGCACGCAATCACTAGTAAGCTACATCGATTGTAGTTGTCTAGAAAATGTACCATTTATAAGCCAACAACCATTGAAGCGCAAAATTATTTCTCATTATTCTGCAATCTTCTGAAAACAAAAAGAACGGAACCATTTCAAAGTTTCTCTGTGAGGTAAAAATCAGTTCCAGGCACAGTTTAAGTTCCATATTCGAGGTTTTGTTGCTCCTTTTCCTGAATTTGAAATTTTTTTATGACAGTCCTGCATATAGTAGATTAATCCACTTATTTTTTTTAAATAAAGGGAAATACATAATAGTGTAATCTTTTTGTTTAAACCTTAGTGAAACGGTTTTTTAAAAAACTTTAATTTTAGTTTTAATGTCAGTATTATTACCTGTATAATGTTAAATTCAGGTTTTTTAAAATTTGCACGTCTTCTTTATACTTATGGTATGAGTCGCAGGCAATATCTCCAGTGTCATTATTTTTAATGTTACCTAAAATAATTAATATAAAGAAATTTTAAACCTGATATTTATTTAAATTTCGAAAACAAAATATTTCTTTATTATGGATTATTTAAAATGAACTTTTAAGGGTCATGTCATTCTGTGAAAACTGATTCGATGAAAATTTATAAAGTTATAACTAAGCTTCCGAAATGTACCCCTCTGTGCAAACGCTCAGAGTATATAAATAGGTTTAACTGGCAGTTACAAAAAGAACAAAAGGCGTCGTTTATACATTTATGGATAGAATACATTTAATAAAAAAAATTAATTTAACCATAAATTATATTGTGCATTCGTAGAAATAAATAAATTATTATTCTAGTTGCAAATTCCTTTCTCTCATTATGCATTTCTCAAAACAATATATTTCCAACCTGGCGATTTCTCAAAAATGATTAAAACTATTTTTTTTTTAATTTTGCAAATTTCTTTTAAATATAAAAGCATTTAACATGTTATAATTTTTTCTTTCAGACCATTGAAGAAAAGTTTCACTCTGGTTCTCTATCTGTACGGGTTTCGACCACCCAATGATCTATCAGTGCATTTGTAAGGAACCAAAAGTAAAATTCACAGAAAACAAGTGTCCATTTAAAATCCCCATTCCGGGATATATCGGCAGAAGGTTACACCTCCAGATATCTATGATGCCAGACTGTCAGAATTAGACCGTCAAACAATATACATACATATACCGGGGTAGAGAAAAACATGAAAATTAAATAAATTATGAAGAAATCTTCACGGTAGCAAATTTGATTTATCAGGATATTAGTTTTCTTCTTCAGGTCATTAAAAAAAATTATAGACACTGTGCCATTGATCGTCTATTGATTTACATTAAAATTTTTAGAAACCTATGGTATGAGACGCTTGCATCAGGGTCGCCATAAACTCTAATTTTAAAAACGTATTATTGAGGAACGTCTGCTGCACTAATACTATAGGATATTTTCCAATAAAAATGTATAAACTATAAAAAAAAATAACAGATTAAATAAAAATCCAAATTTTAGAATAGCCTATTTTTAACTTAAAAGTAGACCTGGCTCCTTAAATATTTTTGAATAGCACCTGGAGTATGTGCAAAAATATCCCACATGCTGGGTCCTTTTCCATCTTCGTTCCATCCTCCTTCTATCTGATAAGAAGCCCCGGCTGCTCCAAACTGAAAAGATTCCGGAAATTTTTTGGCAGCAAAAGCACTAAAAATATTTACAATAAATCTTAAGTTAAAATATTTTGAATTTTCAATAATTTTTAATTGTTTATTATGTATGCTTTATCTTTATTGAAAATTTAAAACAATCTTAAAAGATTAGAATTTAATCATTTGTTATGAAAGTCACTTATCATAAATTTTCCGAAAATTTATAACAATCTGTTTTAGCCATAACTTGTCAAGTGCCCTAGGATTCATACCCGACTCTCCACGGTTCATCAGAAATATCCACCTACTTAGATACTTCGACCTACTTACAATAAGACATTACATAAACACTACAGCTAATAAGATTTTTATTTTATCCAACATACACGCCAACTGGTTTGAAATATCTTAAGACATCATTGGAAAGCAATAGGACATAATTTTAAAAATACTTGTTTACTATGCTGTTGTACAGGATGTCTCAAAAGAAAGTTCACATTTAAAAAATCGATTTAAAAAAAAGTCAGGACTTTATTGAAAAAATGTTTATTACATATTAAAATACATTGTTTGGGAATTTATTTTTTAAAAATGATATCGTCCAAATGTAATCCGTTGCGCTCACGGCGTTCATTTAATCGAGCACTAAAATTGCCCATGACGGCTCGGCAGGTATTCTCCGTGATGTCTGCCATTTCGTTGCGGATATTTTCTTTAATTGTGCCAGGGAAGTCGGTTTGTTGGCGTGAACTTTTGATTTGACATAACCCCATAGGAAAAAGTCCATAGGTGATAAATCAAGACTGCGTGGAGGCCAACTTATGTTACCTTTCTTTGAGATCAATTTGCCAGGAAAAATTTCACGCACTCGTGGCAGAGACATGTTGGACGTGTGTGAAGTTGCTCCGTCTTGCTGGAACCATATTCTTTGGTTATAGCCAGGAAAATTTTGCAGTTCAGGCACGAAGAAGTCATCTAACATCTCCACATACCTCTCTGAAGTCACTGTTACTGTGCGTTCCCTTTCATCTTCAAAAAAGTACGAGCCGATAATTCCTCGCGCCGACATCGCAGCCCATACAGTCACTTTCGGCGAATGTAGAGGTTTCTGATATTTGTGTTTTGGATTGTTTGCACTCCAATAGCGGCAATTTTGCTTGTTTACATGACCATTAAGATGAAAATGGGCTTCATCCGAAAAGAAGATGTTGGTGAACGTTGAAAAGCGTTCAGTCATCTGGTTTACGAAGTCAAGCCTCTGACCAGCATCCTGAGGCTTCAATTCTTGCACCAACTGAATTTTATAAGGGTTCAGCTTTAAACCTTTGTGTAAAATGCGGAATAATGATGACCTATGCACATTTAAAGCAACAGCACGCTTACGAATCGAAACGTTTGGGTCGTCACGAACAGACTAAGTAACACTCTCTACGTTTTCGACCGTTCTCGAAGACCTCGGACGCCCGGATTTTGGTTTATCTAGTGTTGAACCGGTCTCTTCAAACTTCTGGACCCATTTTCCAATAAGCCGAGCGCTTGGCGCATCATTTAAGTAACGAATATGTCGAAAATTGCAGAATTTTCTACGCGCTACAATCGCCGAATTACCTTTTTTGTAAAACTCACGTACGCACAAAGCACGGTCTGCTCCTGAGAAACGCTCCATAGCGACTAAATTCCCAAGAGCCAGGCTACCGATTGACATACCCCCCGCGCCGCTCGGAATAGTTGCGTTCACGCAATAAGCAAAACAAATGTGTACTTTCTTTTGAGACACCCTGTATTAGTCTATAAATGGTCAGAGACTGTAAAACTTGTAAGACTTGTCAGGTAAGGTCAAGTATATGGTCGTCCTAGTCACAGCCTACGTATACTAGAGACAGAGAAAAAAAATAAGTGGCTTGCTACTATTTTTCTCTAATTTGATTGGCTTGTTGTGGTAACAAAAGCAATCCTGTGCAGTTAAAGAAGCGTAGCAGCTAACCACTTACCTACTCTGTCTTTTCCTTGAACTACTCGCGGTTCCACGCGCCTGTATGTTTACTCTAGGTAAGTATAAAGTCGATTGATCATAGTGGCAGCCACATGCTGCGGTAGCACTTTTTTTATACAATTCGTTCGACGCTTCGCTAACTTATCGTATCTTGTCGCTTCACTCAGTCACAAGCTAGCACTGGAAACTAAATGAGAAATGCCGACGATAACACATGAAAACCTCTATACCTAAAGACCATAATTTCTGTTAGTGACTCATCGCTCGCATATAAAGTGCCCTGGATTGTGCGCTGTCAGGGCAGTCAATTCCAGTGGCGTGTGAATTTCAGAAAATAATAAATGATGAAATATCGTGAGAATATCAAAATATTTTTTTAATTAATTTTATTGCCTCACATTTTGATCAACCGTTACAATTTTTTTCTTAGAATTATAGTCTTGCATAGACACCTTCATAAAATGTGGAAGGTAGTATTGGATGCTTACTGACTGACTCCCCCCCCCCCCCCCCCCGAACTGATGGTCCTACTGACTTTCCTTGGTCTGCTGTTAGCCGTGTGTTGTCAGTCCAGGGTTATTCAATTACGCGTCAGCTTTTCAGACAATTAAGCCTTAACAAACCTTTGGTCTTCACTCAATGTGGCTGCTTCAGGTGCCGGTTGCACCCATTGTAGGGGTGTCATTTTCATTTATTTGTTGCTTTTTTTATTATATTTCCGGGTCCGTCCTAAAGTCGGATGCACTGCGGCCAGAGTAGGCCTATTGTGCTCACGCTAGACATTACAGCCACTCTGTCAACCTAGCCCCCTGGCTCAATCTGTACAGTCCTGCTAAGGAGTAAGTGAGTGTTTCTCCCGGTTCCAGACTTACTGACCCGAATGTTTGTCGTCTAAATCTCACCAGTGACTCACAGTCACATATGATATGCTTCACCGTTTCCTTGGCTTGTCCACATAGTCTGCAGCCGAGGTTTCTGTAATATAGATTCATTCTATTCAGATGTACTTTGACGGCCATGTGCCCCATCGTTATAACCGTAATAGTCCTTAATTGGTTCCTACTCATTTGTAGCAATTTCCTTGCCAGTTTCGGGTCAGGATTCCCAATAAATAGCTTGCTGTGGTTTAAACCCTGTCTGGTCATCCAGTGGTTTTAATGTTCTCTTTTGATCCATTTTTTTGACTGCTTCCCGTGCCGTGCACCGCGGCACCCCAAAGGCCGTTTCTGGACCAATTTATTGAGACGCTGACCCTGCTCTAGCCAATTCGTCAGCTTTTTCATTTCCATGTATGCCTTCGTGTCCTGGTACCCACTTTAACATAAGTCTGTTGTCTTTTGCCAGAATTTCCAGCTCACTCTGACATTCCCAAACCAGCCTCGATGATACCTTTTGGCCCTTAAGGGCTTTTAGGGCTGCCTGGCTATCATAGTAAATGAGGATTTGCTTCCCTTTGTAAGCTCTCCTATTTATCTCGTCTGCGCACCGTAAGATTGCGTATATTTCTGCCTGGAATACTGTTTGGCATTTCCCAAGAGGAAGAGTTAATTCCTTCCTCGGTTGTAGCCCATATATCCCAGCTCCAGTACCCTCACTAGTTTTTGAACCGTCAGTGTACCAGATACTTGCACCCGAGAATATTTCCGGTTTTTCTCTTTTACTTGCCATTCGATCCTCTATTGTGACTTCAAACGGTATATTATAACGGTAGCTCGAGTTCATATGGTCTGTGTCCATTTCCAATTCAGGGCTCCTGATTTTTTTACATATGGTTTTGTGTCCTGACAACGTCCTTTGAGCTGTGTTCAACCGACTTTATCACCATTCCTAGAGATTTTTCAGTTATATAATTGCATGCGTACCATGCCATTTAATGCAAAACTTCCTTTTTAAATATATTTAGAGCAAGATATTATCAAGTATTCACAGTCGTATTTTAACCAATTTTTGTAAAATAATTTCTGATTGTAAAATGTACAATAAGCAAAAGGAACCCAATGCTTTTAAAATATTAATAATTTGAATATTTTGTTTCAAGTAAAATAATAAAACTAAATTATTGTCACAAACTTACCTAGATATAACAAAAGCCAACAAAGTAATATTTAAAAGTTTCATTTTCACTAGCTTCTTTAACTGCAACAAACATATTACTAAATTATGTTTATGTCACTTATTGGAAATATATCGTTATTCTCAAGATATTTGATAGGGATCTTTTAAGTACATTATTATTTAAATTCCGTTAGATATCCAAAATAATCGAAATTAGTAGGAATGCAGATAAAATTAAATAATATATTATAAAGCAGGTATACAATATAATGTTTTTCACACAAGCAAAGAAGCTTGACGACAAGAGGCATAGGCAAGTGTCATAGAAACCCACTAGAATACCGGGTGTCAGCGAATCTATTAGACAAGTCATAATTTCTAGAGTATTATGTGTATCAAAATGAAAATTGGTACAGGTAAATGGTATGTGAAGGGGAGAGTTTTCGCATATTTTCCACTTTCCGGCCACTTCCGGTTTCACCGGAAATGGCCCCGGTTTTGAATTTTTAAATGGAACACCCTGTATATTTTAACATTTTTGGATTTCCGAGATAATTCTAGATCAGAATGTGACATTTTAAAAACTTTTTACGCCTACTTCATTGTTTTAGAGCCACTTTTAAAATTGCATCTAGGTGGCCATGATCGGACGCAAACTAATCTAAGGGCCTTAGGTGATGTCAAAAAAATACAATCGAAAAGTTTTAGTTACTAGTATGAAAGATAGGAATAAGACAAGTTGACAAAATTACGTTTTCATTTCTAACTATTAATTTTCAAATGGCGACCCCTTTTTGACAACTACTTTTCGAAAAAAGCATTCTTTGACGAATCTAACGGTACTAATTTATTTGCGATTGGATTAGACATAAGAACAGAAATTAAATATTATTAAGCAAAATACTGGATAATTGATTTACTTATGACAAGTGCGCCATGGACAGCCATGATGCATAATAATTTGCAACTGTTTTTATCAAGTCTTCTTTGGAAAACAAAGCACTCACTTAAGTAAATAATAACAGTGACATACGCTCTAAGAACAGACGTAAAAGTTTCTTAATTTTCGTTAAGTTTAGTTTAAATTTTCGTTAAAATAATGTATACTCAAAGTGAAAAAGTGGATATGTTATTAATATTTGGAGAGCGTCATAGAAATTCAAGGAATGCTGCCGAGTTGTATGCTCATAGATAACCGAATCGGCAACATTCAGCCCATCAGTATTTTCCGTATGTCGAGACTCGTTTTAGGCAAATAGGAAATCAAGAGGCGGAACAGAGGTTTATCATAAATGAAGAGACTGAGATTAACGTACTTACTATGGTTGAGGTTGATAAAACAGTTGTGTTAAGAAAAATTAGTCAAGAACTGCAGATAAGTTATGAATCAGCAAGAAAAATACTGAAAATCATGGATATCGAGCATTTAAATATCAGTTACATCAACATTTGTATACTGAGGATGGCGATAGACGGGTAGTGTTTTGTGATTGGCTGCTTCAAAATCATAGAGTTAACCCAAATTTTATCGATTTACAAATAATGGTATGTTCAATAAGCAAAATACTCGGTACTGGGCCCAACAAAATCAACATGAAATGAGAGAGGGCAATTTTCAAGAAAGATTTAGCGTCAATATCTGGGCTGGTATCGTTGGAAACAGAATAATTGGGCCAATATTGTTTCAAGGTCAGTTAACAGGGGTTAGATACTTAGGTTTTCTTCAAAATGAAATCGAAAATCATCTCAATAATATACCTTTAGCAGTTTTACGGCGAATTTACTTTCAACAAGATGGAGCACCGCCTCACAATACTAGAGAAGTTCTTAATTATTTAATAGAGCATTTTAATAATCGAATTATTGCAACCAATGGTCCGGTACGGTGGCTAGCCCGCTCACCGGATCTTACTGTGCTCGATTTCTTTGTCTGGGGATATGTTAAAGAAAGGGTTTACTATGGAGCAGCCCCAGCTACTCTTGAAATATTAGAAGAAAGAATTTTACGGGCATTTAGAAGTATAACGCCCCATATGCTACAAAACGTGTTGAGAGAAACAATTGAACGAGCTGAAATGTGTCGTGAAAAAGAAGGAATGCACTTTGAATATTTACTACACTAAACTTTTTAACAAATTCAGCTACTGTACTTTCAAATATTTTAAGTGCGTCATCTAAGTTATTAGTTTATTTTGTTAGTTTTTTGTTAATTTTGTTACATTTTTATTCCAATTCCTGTCTTTCATACTAGTCACTAAAACTTTGCGATTTTATTTTTTTGACATCACCTAAGGCCGTTAGATTAGTTTGCGTCCGATCAATTTTAAAAGTGGCTCTAAAAAAATGAAGTAGAAGTAAAAAGTTTTTAAAATTTCACATTCTGATCTAGAATTGTCTCAGAAATCCAAAGATGTCAAAATATACAGGGTGTTCTATTTAAGAATTCAAAACTGGGGCCATTTCCGGTGAAATCAGAAGTGACCGAAAAGTGAAAAATATGCGAAAACTCTCCTCTTCACATACCATTTACCTGTACCAATTCTCATTTTGATACACATAATACTCTAGAAATTATGACTTGTCTAATAGATTCGTTGACACCCGGTATATGGCTTTTCTCACGCGTTGCATACTATTCTATTTCTACATCTAGCACATTATTATGATTAACAGTTTTATTCGAGATTTCTTATTAATTAATTATTTGTCCGCACTTATATTACAAGAAGTGAATTTTTAAATTATAATAGTAATGTTGACTATTTTTGGAAAAGGGTTTAAAACCCCAAGATAATTAATATTATTTTTTTAATACAACTAATACTTTAAAAATCATATTATTTAAATTTCGTTCCAAAAAGCCAAACACGGCTATGATGTCATATGGACAACATATAAAGTTAGCAAGTTTTTCAGAAACGTTTCTAGCAGCGAAAAAAGTTTGCAAGATGGCGCCAAATAAAGACACAAATTGGTAAGCTTCGAAAAACAACAGAAATATTACGTGTAAAAATTGTAACAAGAGTGCTGTAAGCTATGTAAAGTGTATACATTGTAGTGAAACTTTCCATTCAACATGTTTAGTGCAAAACGCACAACTCAAAAAAGCCTCATTCAAACACGACGCTGAAGAAACTGCGAAAGCATGCATTGATAATGAAACCAAATATTTATTG
This sequence comes from Diaprepes abbreviatus, assembly GCA_034092305.1. Classification (NCBI taxonomy): domain Eukaryota; kingdom Metazoa; phylum Arthropoda; class Insecta; order Coleoptera; family Curculionidae; genus Diaprepes; species Diaprepes abbreviatus. Next base: position 586,883 of record JASJET010000095.1, read on the forward strand.
AAAATAATCAAGGAATTGGAGGAAAAAAATACACTTCTAGCAGAAAACTGCAAACTATGGAAAAAAATGTAAGATTACTAGAAGAAAAACTGAATGAAAAGTCAAAAATGAAAATATCAGGGATACAAAAAATGTAAACAACGGGGGCGTAGAGGTAAAAAATGCAAATCCTGGAACTGTTCTCGCCAGTAAACACGACCATGGTCAATCGAATGAAGTTAGTCACAACAAACAGACGACCTCCGTGGATAACAGCAACAATACGAATCAAGATTATCTTCTCTTTCTTGTAGGTAATATCCATCAACATTTCTTTTGCTTGGAGGCTGGCAAGTTCATTATTATGGATGATATTATTACTGTGGGAATTTTCCAAAGCGCTTTGGAATCAGTTAAAATCAATGGGTTAATAGTATTCTTCAATAGCAAATGAAATTTAACTACTCTTCTCGGATTATCGTTACGATTACAACCGCCCAGTGAAAAGTACGAGTTGAAAGTAGCGGTAGAAGGGGTAAAGCTAAGAAAACAATAGGTATAGTTAAAAATTGGCAACGACCATACCATTTAGAAAGAACAGGTTCTCGTTCAGTCTTCGTCCAGCCTCTAGCGCAGGTAGATCGTTTTTCGATCGCTCGTAAAGTGTAATGCATTCATCAGTGTTCTAAAAATAACCCAGCAGGTGCATAACATTCTATAAAAGTCGACTTGGCTAGCGCGCTTGAAACATCCTCGTCGTCGCTTGTCTTAAGGGTCGAAGTGGGCTGGAGCCGTCCGCATGGACGGAACCACCAATTATTGAACGTAGTGTTACTAAAAATACGAAAAATCCGGGCAGATCCAATGTGCAACAGATTTTAAAATTTTCATACATTATATTAATAATAATGAAAAACAATTCATAAAATTCAAATAGTCAATCTAAGATAATAACTAGTGGCCAAAACGAAATAGCAGTGTACAAAACCTGTGCAAATTGTGTAAACCCATAGACAGTATAAAATCATCACAGATACATTATAATCAAATTAAAGACCAACAGTGCAAATATAAAGGTGAATCTCTCAAAGAAAAAGACTTAACTAGTTAGAACCATGTCCAAAGCGGGGGGTGCCCTTAGTGGCACCCTATCAAATAGTGATTTATCTGATAACGAGTCAATTAGCAGTAAAAGTGCAAACAGCAAGTCTTTAGCACCAAATGCCCACAAAATAATAATAAAGGAAATTAGACTACAACTGCAAATCAATAAAAAGCATGTAAGAACTGTTCATGCTACCTCGAAATCACGAAACAAAATATAACCAGCAGATTTATTAACGAACTAATCAACCATTTAAAGAGTGCACATAGATATATAACGAAAAACGCTATTAAAAAATCAAAGAGTAAAAAATCAAGTGCAGGAAGATCAACACCAACAAGACCAGAAAAAATGGATACGAACCTCACTACTCTAACCACCTCAGAATATCAGAGAGAAGAAAATCCTTACTTTCAACTAGCCATTATACAACAGCAGCCGATACCTATTGGGTGAATATTAGACAACATGAGCGTTAAAAATAACGCAAATAACACAGAAACCGTACAAAACACAAATAAAATAACACTAACACCTCAACTTCCACAAACGACAGAAACTGACAATACAGCAGCCAAAAGAAAACTGAATGATTCACCACCTAACATATCCCATATCGTTAAAACATCTAGACTAGCTGACTGTTTCCAAGAAGTAAGCTATTCACAAAAGGAAAATATAGTCCCAAATATACGAATAAGTAACAGATTTGACATATTCCGCACAGAAAATGAAGAGGAAGTAGAAATAAAGGAAGAAGAAAACTCAGCAAACATGCAACAATTTAACACAACAGAAACGGAAGTAAGGAACAAAACCAAGGAAACGCTACAATCATCAAAACAAAATAAAAGACCTGAAAACCACCACCACTTATTATGAAAGGACACACCAATGAAAAACACCCAATACTAATGGAAGAACTAAAAAGAATAACAAAACACGGATATACAATCAAATACAGTAAATACAACACTATCATATACAGAAATGAAATCCAAGACTTTCTAAATTGCAAACGAATAATGAAGAATAACAACACACATTTCCACACATACTGCACATCAGAAGAAAAAACACATGCTTTCATTGTAAAAGGATTAGATCATCAACTCAACCCCGAACACGTAAGGAACATACTGACAAACGACTATAGCATAGATATAAAACAAGTACACAAACTGGTAAAAGAAGGGCCCTATAGACCACTATACCTAATAATAACATCTGCCGAATATAACCTTAAGCATTTGCAGTCAAAAATAAAAGCTATAGACAATGTAATTGTAAAATGGGAACTAAGACAAACAAATCAAGAGATCAACCAGTGTAAAAGATGTCAGAGGTGGGGCCACGCACAAACCAATTGTTTCCGCGAGCCCAGATGTATGCACTGCGCACAAGATCACCTTACCAAAGACTGTCAAAAAACCCACCCAGATCATTGCGCGAACTGCGACAAAAACCATAAAGCAAATTCGCAGCAATGTGAAGTATACCAATACATATTAACAAAAGCGAGAGAAAACAGAAACGCACACGTAAATGCACAGACATCAAAATAGAAGACTCATACCAGCCCCTGCACCAAAATACAATGCGTGGCAAAAGAGAGAAAAGGCCAGGTCAAGTGGCCCATCAAAGATCAGGGCAAGTGATCTTGACCCAGACAGCGAGAATTACAACAATGATGACGAAAGAAACTATTATGAAGAGTTTCCTCCCATAAGAAGAAGAAGAAATGGAAATAATGGAGAACGAATTACAGAACAGCATCAGCCCAGCCAACAGAGACAACAAAGTCGGCAAAAGCAATAAAACTTAGGCACGGACGAGGTAAGAAATCTTGGTACTGCTACGAATTTTAAAAATATATTAACATGGAAATAAAAGAAATTATAAGGTTTATAACTGAATTCATCGATATATATATATATATATATATATATATATATATATATATATATATATAATCAGAATAGAATGGATAGAGCTACCGCAATATTCCAATTCATGCAAAACATTAACCAATACAATATATAATTTACTCAAATTTTTTCGTTGCATGTTTAAGATCCTATAATGGAATAGCAATGGAATCAAAAATAAACTGGGAGAGCTCATTCATTTTATTAACTATTAAAAAATTGACATTGCAGTTATCACTGAGATAGAACTCAGTGACAATTGCAAGATCACAATTAGAAATTTTAACATATACAGGTACAACAAAAGCATTATAGGGGGAGGCGTTGCCATTCTTGTCAACCAATCTATTCCACATAGAAAAATCGATAATATAATAAACCCTATTGAAAATATCTCTATTCAGGGTGAGTCAACGATTGGATGAAGTAGGTTTGTGCCTTTTCAGTGAAATTAACAAAGAAACTATATTTATTGTTTGATACAGTTTATTTTTACGCAGATTCTAAAAATATTTAGGAATCTACAGGGTGAGCCAAAAAACTAGGACAGCATAAAGTTGTATTTTTTTAAATAGAACACCCTATATACGAATCCTATTTTCGATTTAGCTTATAATTTTAAATCTTTTTTATTAAGGGTTTACTATAACAAAACTTTATAGTTTCTGAGATAATTAAGTTTAAAGAAAAAAAGTCACATTTTCAAGCATCAATTCAATCCTAAATAACGTTTTTAATTTTGTGACAAATATATTCAAATTTGGAATTTAGCAAGGCCAAGGACAAGTTAACATAATTTTTACCTAATATTTGCAATAAAAGCTACAGGGTGTTGAACACATCGGCTCAAATTTGAACAAGTTTAAATGAATAAATATCTTTTTTTTTTAAACGATACACCCTGTATATTTTCATGTTATTTAATAGAGTAATAAAAACCCTAAAAGTTTTGTTCAATATATCCTATACCTATTTATAATAGTTTTTGAGATATTTCAGTTTTTCTTATTTTCCATACTTTTTTACAGAAATAGTCTTCATTATCATAGTAGCCATGTAAAATAATAAAAAGAAACTACAGAAACAAACAGAATGTGGTTAAATATGATGAAATACATTATTCGTTATATTACAACGGCAATAGTTTAATTAAACATAATGTGAAAAAATTAACACAACAATAACGACAAGGCAAATACATATTTACTTTTATACTAAATTGAAACAAAAAAATTACCTATTAAATACTGAGATTAATTATTTTTTTTTAATAAGTGTTCGAATAAACGACCCTCTTGTGCAATGCACAAATTTAGTCTTTTTTGCAGATTTTCTCGGACCCTGGACAAAATTAGTGGCGTTATTGTTCTACAGGTATCCCTAATCCTGTTTCGCATATCTTCCACTGTTGTTGGTGGATTAACATACACCTTATTTTTAATATAACCCCATAGGAAGAAATCTAATGGGGTGATGTCGCAAGACCTTGGTGACCACTCAATAAAACCCCCACGTCCAATCCATTTTTGCGGATATCGTTGGTCCAAAAACGCACGAACTTCACGATGGGTAATGCGGAGGCGCACCATCGTGCTGGAACCACATACTGTCGAGCTCATCCCTATCGAGACCTTGAAGCAGTTGGGGTAGTTCTTCTTGTAGAAAGTTCAGGTAACTATGGCCATTTAGTGGTTCATTAAAAAAGTGGGGTCCAATAATTCGATTATGATGAATACCACACCAAACATTTAATGACCAGTGGTTTTGATGTTGCACCTCTCTAATCCAAAATGGGTTTTCTGTGGCATAATAATGCATGTTGCGTCTATTTACGGCACCGTTACTTCTAAAAGTAGCTTCATCACTAAACATTACCTTGCATAATAAATTTGGATTTAATTGAATCTCCGCATTTATTGTACGACAAAAGTTTACACGACTTTCAAAATCCTGTCCATGCAATTCTTGGTGTAATTCCATGTGATATGGATGATACCTATATTTCTTGGTAGTACGATTAGCGGTGGATTGTGATGTTTCACATAATGCTGCTAACTGACGGCTACCAATATAAGGATTTAGCAATACTTGTAGTTCTTTTTCTTCATTAGTTACTGGTTTGTTGACCACTTTACGTTTTGGATAATCAACAGTACCAGAAGAATCAAATCTTTGCATTAAGTTTTGAAAAGTATGGGTATTAGGCTGGCGTGGATCAGGATACTTCATTTTGTAAATTCTTTGAGCAAGAAGGCAATTTTTTTGAGCCTCTCCTATTGTATAAATCATATCTATTAACTCATTCTTTGAAAAATTCATTTTACAATATAAGATGAATGCAAAAAAAACCAAACTACACTACATAGAAACCAAAAGAAGCGATTGCGGTTATAAATTTGACACACAGAAAAATGTTCTTTTACATTGTTTTTGCCATGGCTACTATGATAATGAAGACTATTTCTGTAAAAAAGTATGGAAAATAAGAAAAACTGAAATATCTCAAAAACTATTATAAATAGGTATAGAATATATTGAACAAAACTTTTAGGGTTTTTATTAGTCTATTAAATAACATGAAAATATACAGGGTGTACCATTTAAAAAAAAAAGATCTTTATTCATTTAAACTTGTTCAAATTTGAGCCGATGTGTTCAACACCCTGTAGCTTTTATTGCAAATATTAGGTAAAAATTATGTTAACTTGTCCTTGGCCTTGCTAAATTCCAAATTTGAATATCTTTGTCACAAAATTGAAAACGTTATTTAGGATTGAATTGATGCTTGAAAATGTGACTTTTTTTTTAACTTAATTATCTCAGAAACTATAAAGTTTTGTTATAGTGAACCCTTAATAAAATAGATTTAAAATTATAAGCTAAATCGAAAATACGATTCGTATATAGGGTGTTCTATTTAAAAAAATACAACTTTATGCTGTCCTAGTTTTTTGGCTCACCCTATAGAGTCCTAAATATTTTCAAAAACTGCATAAAAATAAACTGTATCAAACAATAAATATAGTTTCTTTGTTAATTTCACCGAAAAGGCACAAACCTACTTCATCCAATCGTTGACTCACCCTGTACAATTACAAGATGGACTGATTGTCAGAGGATGCTACGGCCCTCCTCACGCCAGATTCAATAATAATTGTTTTGACGCACTTTTTCCCAGAAATAGTAAGATTCTTTGTCTAGGTGATTTTAACGCAAGACATACTCTGTGGCATAACCACAGAGCCAATCGCAATGGCAACTTTCTCTGTGATTATGTCACAGATAACAATATACAAATTTTGCACCCAGGAACGTACACACACTATCCTTTTAATGGATCGTCACCAACATGTATAGATCTTGTCCTGAATCAGAACAACATTGATATACCTGATCCGCAGGCGCTTGATGAATTATCATCAGATCACCTCCCGATCATACTTAAAACAAATATACAGATACACAGAGAGGGGCACGGAACTGTCCGATTATTTAAGAACACCAATTGGAGGCGTTTTCGACAATTGGTGAACGATAATATCGTCATAAACAATAATATCTCCACTGTGGCCGATATCGAGGATCAGGTATCGCTCGTAACACTCAGCATACAAGATGCGCAAAACAAAGTAACCAAAAAAGTCTCAATCAGACCAAAAGAAGATAAGTTACCTGAAGATATTATCAAACTTATCTCTTTCAAGAACAGAATAAGAAAAAGGTGGAAAAGAACCAGACAGCCTCGGGACTATCAGCGATATGTTGAGATACAGAGAAACATTAGGGAGAAAATAAATATCTACAAAAACAAAACTTGGGAAAAAACCTTAAATGGGTTGGCTATCACTGATAATTCTTTGTGGAAATTAACTCGAAAACTTAAGAAAAAATTCAACAAAATACCAACATTAAATAACAACAGAAATATCGTCAATACTAATGAAGAAAAAGCCAACATACTAGCTGACAGCCTCGCGAATGTCTGTAAAACACCAGCAGATACCACTCAACAACAAATCAACATAACTAATACAGTAAAAGAGTTCAAAAAACGAACTTACCCGATACCTCCTTCTCAATATCGGAAGCTGATTGCAACACCCAGGGATATAATAAATATTATCAAAACTTACCCCAATAATAAAGCTCCTGAGCCCGTCGAGATCCCCAATATTGTTCTAAAAAATCTCCCGAAAAAAGCAGTCGTTCAAATAGTACCCATAATCAACGGGATTATTTCTCTACAGCACTTCCCTATTGCCTGGAAACAAGCAATAATAGTCCCAATCCTGAAACCTAATAAAGACCCATGAAATCCAAAATCCTACCGACCCATCTCCTTATTAAACACCCTATCGAAAGTTACTGAAAGGTTTATCATGTCAAGGATGAGAAAACTGGATCTTGATAGTGTCATCCCGGAAAACCAATTTGGATTTAAACCGGGACATGGCACAACACTATTAGTTTCAAAAGTATTACAAAATGCTTTGGACAATATAAACAGGAAACAAAACACAATGATGTTTCTCCTTGACATGGAACGAGCATTTGACACCGTATGGCATGAAGGGCTTATTTATAAGCTCCTCACCATCCACGCATTTCCTCTCCATATGATCGCGTTAATTGCATCATATCTGGAAAATAGAACTCTACAGGTTAAAGTAGAAAATAAAATCTCGGGACCCAGAACCTTAATTGCAGGAGTTCCACAAGGCACGGTTTTATCACCCTTTCTATATAATATCTATACGGCTGATATGCCAAATTACACTAATACACACCTATACATGTACGCCGACGATGTTCTGATGACTGCAAACTCACACTATGCGGAAGTAGCAAGAAAACAAATTGCCTATCATTTGCTAAAACTTATTCCTTACCTTGACTTATGGAAAATAAAAGTCAATGCAGAGAAATGCGAGTCTATAATTATTACCAAAAAATTCACAAATCACAGAATCTTTACACCACTTAAAATCAATAATAAAAATATACCCGTCAAAAATACAGTCAAATATTTGGGAATAATTATAGACTCGCGACTTTCTTTCGCATATCATACCACAAATGCACTCAAAAAAGCCTTTATTGCGATGCAGCGACTCTACGCGCTCTTAAATCCTAAATCCGTTCTTTCCCCAATAAATAAAAGAATTATCTATCTGCAAATAATTAGACCAATAATGGCCTATGGAGCACCCATTTGGTGCTCTATGACTGATACACAGCTCATGAGGCACCAACGTATGCAAAATAAATTTCTCAGATGCATTACTTCATCTGATCGCTACACTAAAATTACTGACCTACATGATATGACTGAAATACAATACTTCACAGCGTACGTCCATGAACTGAGTATGAAATTTTATCAATACAAAATCAAAAATTCACCCCTCACTCAAAATTTAACATCTATAAGATTTAATCCGCAGCATCCAATAAAACACGGGCCGCTGTATCGCAATTTACCCCTTTATTACCAGCAAATCCAATAAACAGTCACAATCCAATTTATCCAAACACAAAACAATAAAACTCGGAACAAATATTCAACATCGGATGAACAAAACCGCGTCGGGAACTTAGATCCGCCCAGCTGAATCCCCAGATCAACTGAGTCGACATAGCGGTCGTACTCAATCCGGGATGGAGGAAACGTGATGGACGGAAATCCGATTTAGACGTGCTCAAAACATTTATTGAATGGGCGATGACCAAACGACAAATATACTGCCAAAAAAAAAAAAAAAATATATATATATATATATATATATATATATATATATATATATATATATATATATGTATGTATGTGTGTATGTATATGTGTGTATATGTGTGTATGTAGATGTATATGTATATATGTACATATATGTATATGTATACCAAGGCTAAGCAAATTAGCTATTAACGCGCTGCTTCTGTAGTACCTGAATCTTTCAAAGGGTTTTTTTCTTCCCAATTTTCCCCTAAAACAAGCATAAAATAAAATTACTCATAATAAATGCAAATCCCCAAGAAATTTTTAAGCCTCCGGGCAAAACCTAATAAAATGCAGTCCAAGGTTTCTTACCGTAAGTCCAGCACCCAGATGTCGACAAAAAATGCTTTTCACCTACCTCTGGCCTAAGACCGGCCCCAGCTCCGACTGTTTCCTCCTGACTGGGTTGATGCAATCAAATGTCAGCTAAAAATCTGATTATTTTTATTGTATATATATATATATATATATATATATATATATATATATATATATATATATATATTGTAGGTGTAATGCATTACCCTGTATAAGTAATGAATAGAGAGATTTTAAATGTAAATGTGGTTCTCGTCCGATCACCCAAGTTAACCTACGTCGGGCGCGGTTAGTACTTGGATGGGTGACCCCTTGGGAATACCGCGTGCTGTTGCCTTCTTTTTTTAGTATTTATCTTTAATTTCCTGAATTTTAGAATACAAGTTAAAATATATTTTTTGCAGTTAATATTCACCAACATTTCTCTTGCTTGAAGGCTGCTAGCAAGTTCATTCCTATGGATGATATTATTATTGTGTGAATTTTTTCCAATGCACTTTTGGAATCAGTTAAAATCAATGGGTTGATAGTATTCTTTAAAATCAAATGAAATTTAACTACTCTTCTCGGGTTATCGTTACAATTACAACCACCCAGTGAAAGGTAGGAGTTGAAAATAGCGGTAGTAGGGGTAGAACGAAGAAAACGATAAGTATAGTGGAGAAAAATCACTCCTCCGATGATAATTATGAAGGACACTAATTTTAAACACCCTTCTCCTTTTCTTATGAAATTTGACTCTGTAAAATTTTCCGGCAACGGCCATACCACGTAGAAAGAACAGGTTCTCGTCCAGTCTTCGTCCAGCCTCTAACGCAGGCAGACCGTTTTTCGATCGCTCGTGAAGTGCAATGCATTCATAAGTGTTCTAAAAATAACCCAGCAGGTACTTAACATTCTATAAAAGTCGACACGGCCAGCGCGCTTGAAACACCCTCGCCATCGCTGGCTTAAGGGTCGAAGCGGGCCGGAGCCGTCCGCATGGACGGTACCACCCATTATAAAACGTAGTGTACCAAAAATACGTGGGATCCGGGAAGATCCATTGTGCATCAGGCTTTAAAATTTTCACACACTATACTAATAATAATAAAAAACAATTCATAAAACTCAAATACTCAATCTAAGATAATAACAAGTGGCAAAAACGAAATAGCAGTGTACAAAACCTGTGCAAATTGTGCAAACCCATAGACAGTATAAAATCATCCCAAATACATTCTAATCAAATTAAACATCCACAGTGCAAATATAAAAGTGAATCTCTTAAAGAAAAATACTTACTAGTTAGAACTATGTCCAAGCCGGAGGGTGCCCTTAGTGGCACCCTATCAAATAGTGATTTATCTGATAACGAGTCAATCGTTGGCAGTAAAATTGCAAACAGCAAGTCTTTAGCACTAAATGCCCGCAAAATAATAATTAAAGAAATTAGACTACAACTCCAAAACAATAAAAAAGCATGTAAGAACTGTTCATGCTACTACGAAATCACAAAACAAAATATAACCAGCACTTTTATAAATGAACTAATCAACCATTTAAAAAGTGCATATAGATACATAATGAAAAACGCCCTTAAAAAATCGAAGAGTAAAAAATCAAGTGCAGAAAGATCAACACCAACACCAACAAACCCAGAAAAAATGGATACGAACCTCACTACTCTAACGACCTCAGAATATCAGAGGGAAGAAAATCCTTACTTTCAACTAGGCATTAAACAACAGCAGCCGATACCTATTGGCTTAATATTAGACAATATGAGCGTTAAAAATAACGCAAATATCACAGAAACCGTACAAAACACAAATGAAATAGCACTAACACCCCAACTTGCACAAACGACAGAAACTGACAATAGAGCAGCAAAAAGAAAATTGAATGATTCACCACCTAACACATCCCATAGCATTAAAATATCTAGACTAGCTGACTGTTTCCAAGAAGTAAGCTATTCACAAAAGGAAAATATAGTCCCAAATATACCTGTAAGTAACAGATTTGACATATTCCGCACAGAAAATGAAGAAGAAGTGGAAATAATGGAAGAAGAAAACCCAGCAAACATGCAACAATTTAACACAACACAAACAGAAGTAAGGAACAAAACCAAGGAAACGCTACAATCATCAAAACAAAATAAAAGACCTGAAAAACCACCACCACTTATTATGAAAGGACACACCAATGAAAAACACCCAATACTAATGGAAGAACTAAAACGAATAACAAAACACGGATACACAATCAAATACAGTAAATACAACACTATCATATACACAAATGAAATCCAAGACTTCCTAAATTGCAAACGAATAATGAAGAATAACAACACACATTTCCACACATACTGCACATCAGAAGAAAAAACACATGCTTTCATTGTAAAAGGATTAGATCATCAACCCAACCCCGAACACGTAAGGAACATACTGACAAACGACTATAGCATAGATATAAAACAAGTACACAAACTGGTAAAAGAAGGGCCCTATAGACCACTATATCTAATAATAACATCTTCCGAATATAACCTTAAGCATTTGCAGTCAAAAATAAAAGCTATAGACAATGTAATAGTAAAATGGGAACTGAGACAAACAAATCAAGAGATCAACCAGTGTAAAAGATGTCTGAGGTGGGGCCACGCACAAACCAATTGTTTCCGCGAGCCCAGATGTATGCACTGCGCACAAGATCACCTTACCAAAGACTGTCAAAAAACCCACCCAGATCATTGCGCGAACTGCGACAAAAACCATAAAGCAAATTCGCAGCAATGTGAAGTATACCAATACAAATTAACCAAAGCAAGAGAAAACAGAAATGCACAAATAAATGCACAGACAAGATACCAAAATAGAAGACTCATACCAGCCCCTACACCAAAATACAATGCGTGGCAAAAGAGAGAAGAGGCCAGGGCAAGTGGCCCATCGAAGATCAGGGCAAGTGATCTTGAGCCAGACAGCGAACATTACAATACCGACGACGAAAGAAGCTATTATGAAGAGTTTCCTCCTCTAAGAAGAACAAAAAATGGAAATAATGGAGAACGAATTACAGAACAGCATCAGCCCAGCCAACAGAGACAACAAAGTCGGCAAAAGCAATCAAACGTAGGCACGGACGAGGTAAGAAATCTTGGTACTGCTATGAACGAATTTAAAAAATATGTTAACGTTGAAATAAATGAAATTATAAGGTTTATAACTGATTTCACCGATATATATATATAAATATAATCAGAATAGAATGGATAGAGCTACCGCAATATTCCAATTCATGCAAAACATTGACCAATACAATATATAATTTACTCTAATTTTTTCGTCGCATGTTCAAGATCCTACTATGGAACAGCAATGGAATCAAAAATAAACTGGGAGAGCTCATCCATTTTATTAACTATCATAAAATTGACATTGCAGTTATTACTGAGACAAAACTTAGTAACAATTGCAAGATCACAATTAGAAATTTTAACATATACAGGTACAACAGAAGCATTAGAGGAGGAGGCGTTGCCATTCTTGTCAACCAATCCATCCCACATAGAAAAATCGATAATATACCAAACCCTATTGAAAATATCTCTATACAATTACAAGATGGACTGATTGTCAGAGGATGCTACGGCCCTCCTCACGCCAGATTCAATAATAATTGTTTTGACGAACTTTTTCCCAGAAATAGTAAGATTCTTTGTCTAGGTGATTTTAACGCAAGACATACTCTGTGGCATAACCACAGAGCCAATCGCAATGGCAACTTTCTCTGTGATTATGTCACAGATAACAATATACAAATTTTGCACCCAGGAACGTACACACACTATCCTTTTAATGGATCGTCACCAACATGTATAGATCTTGTCCTGAATCAGAACAACATTAATATACCTGATCCGCAGGCGCTTGATGAATTATCATCAGATCACCTCTCGATCATACTTAAAACAAATATACAGATACACAGGAAGGGGCACGGAACTGTCCGATTATTTAAGAACACCAATTGGAGGCGTTTTCGACAATTGGTGAACAATAATATCGTCATAAACAATAATATCTCCGCTGTGGCCGATATCGAGGATCAGGTATCTCTCGTAACACTCAGCATCCAAGATGCGCAAAACAAAGTAACCAAAAAAGTCTCAATCAGACCAAAAGAAGATAAGCTAGCTGAAGATATTATCAAACTTATCTCTTTCAAGAACAGAATAAGAAAAAGGTGGAAAAGAACCAGACAGCCCCGGGACTATCAGCAATATGTTGAGATACAGAGAAACATTAGAGAGAAAATAAATATCTACAAAAACAAAACTTGGAAAAAAACCTTAAATGGGTTGGCTATCACTGATAATTCTTTGTGGAAATTAACTCGAAAACTTAAGAAAAAAATCAACAAAATACCAACATTAAATAACAACAGAAATATCGTCAATACTAATGAAGAAAAAGCCAACATACTAGCTGACAGCCTCGTCAAAGTCTGTAAAACACCAGCAGATACCACTCAACAACAAATCAACATAACTAATACAGTAAAAGAGTTCAAAAAACGAACTTACCCAATACCTCCTTCTCAATATCGGAAGCTGATTGCAACACCTAGGGATATAATAAATATTATCAAAACTTACCCCAATAATAAAGCTCCTGGGCCCGACGAGATCCCCAATATTGTTCTAAAAAATCTTCCGAAAAAAGCAGTCGTTCAAATAGTACACATAATCAACGGGATTATTTCTCTACAGCATTTCCCTATTGCCTGGAAACAATAATAGTCCCAATCCTGAAACCTAATAAAGACCCATCAAATCCAAAATCCTACCGACCCATCTCCTTATTAAACACTCTATCGAAAGTTACTGAAAGGTTTATCATGTCAAGGATGAGAAAACTGGATCTTGATAGTGTCATCCCGGAAAACCAATTTGGATTTAAACCGGGACATGGCACAACACTATTAGTTTCAAAAGTATTACAAAATTCTTTGGACAATATAAACAGGAAACAAAACACAATGATGCTTCTCCTTGACATGGAACGAGCATTTGACACCGTATGGCACGAAGGGCTTATTTATAAGCTCCTCACCATCCACGCATTTCCTCTCCATATGATTGCGTTAATTGCATCATATCTGGAAAATAGAACTCTACAGGTTAAAGTAGAAAATAAAATCTCGGGACCCAGAACCTTAATTGCAGGAGTTCCACAAGGCACGGTTTTATCACCCTTCCTATATAATATCTATACGGCTGATATGCCAAATTACACTAATACACACCTATACATGTACGCCGACGATGTTCTGATGACTGCAAACTCACACTATGCGGAAGTAGCAAGAAAACACATTGCCTATCATTTGCTAAAACTTATTCCTTACCTTGACTTATGGAAAATAAAAGTCAATGCAGAGAAATGCGAGTCTATAATTATTACCAAAAAATTCACAAATCACAGAATCTTTACACCACTTAAAATCAATAATAAAAATATACCCGTCAAAAATACAGTCAAATATTTGGGAATAATTATAGACTCGCGACTTTCTTTCGCATATCATACCACAAATGCACTCAAAAAAGCCTTTATTGCGATGCAACGACTCTACGCGCTCTTAAATTCTAAATCCGTTCTTTCCCCAATAAATAAAAGAATTATCTACCTGCAAATAATCAGACCAATAATGGCCTATGGAACACCCATTTGGTGCTATATGACTGATACACAGCTCATGAGGCACCAACGTATGCAAAATAAATTTCTCAGGTGCATTACTTCATCTGATCGCTATACTAAAATTACTGACCTACATAATATGACTGAAATACAATACTTCACAGCGTACGTCCATGAACTGAGTATGAAATTTTATCAATACAAAATCAAAAATTCACCCCTCACTCAAAATTTAACATCTATAAGATTTAATCCGCAGCATCCAATAAAACACGGGCCGCTGTATCGCAATTTACCCCTTTATTACCAGCAAATCCAATAAACAGTCACAATCCAATTTATCCAAATACAAAACAATAAAACTCGGAACAAATGTTCAACATCGGATAAACAAAACCGCGTCGGGAACTTAGATCCGCCCAGCTGAATCCCCCAGATCAACTGAGTCGACATAGCGGTCGTACTCAATCCGGGATGGAAGAAACGTGATGGACGGAAATCCGATTTAGACGTGCTCAAAACATTCATTAAATGGGCGATGACCAAACAACAAATATACTGCCAAAAAATATATATATGTATGTATGTGTGTATGTATATGTGTGTATATGCGTGTATGTAGATGTATATGTATATATGTACATATATGTATATGTATACCAAGTCTAAGCAAATTAGCTATTAACGCGCTGCTTCTGTAGTACCTGAATCTTTCAAAGGGGTTTTTTCTTCCCAATTTTCCCCTAAAACAAGCATAAAATAAAATTACTCATAATAAATGCAAATCCCCAAGAAATTTTTAAGTCTCCGGGCAAAACCCAATAAAATGCAGTCCAAGGTTTCTTACCGAAAGTCCAGCACCCAGATGTCGACAAAAAATGCTTTTCGCCTACCTCTGGCCTAAGACCGGCCCCAGCTCCGGCTGTTTCCTGCTGACTGGATTGTTGCAATCAAGTGTCAGCTAAAAACCTCATTATTTTTATTGTATATATATTGTACGTGTAATGCATTACCCTGTATAAGTAATCAATAGAGAGATTTTAAATGTAATGGTTCTCGTCCGATCACCTAAGTTAACCTACGTCGGGCGCGGTTAGTACTTGGATGGGTGACCGCTTGGGAATACCGCGTGCTGTTGCCTTCTTTTTTTAGTATTTATCTTTAATTTCCTGAATTTTAGAATACAAGTTAAAATATATTTTTTGCAGTTAATATCCACCAACATTTCTCTTGCTTGAAGGCTGCTAGCAAGTTCATTACTATGGATGATATTATTATTGTGTGAATTTTTTCCAATGCACTTTTGGAATCAGTTAAAATCAATGGGTTGATAGTATTCTTTAATATCAAATGAAATTTAACCACTCTTCTCGGGTTATCGTTACAATTACAACCACCCAGTGAAAGGTAGGAGTTGAAAATAGCGGTAGTAGGGGTAGAACGAAGAAAACGATAAGTATAGTGGAGAAAAATCACTCCTCCGATGATAATTATGAAGGACATTAATTTTAAACACCCTTCTCCTTTTCTTATGAAATTTGACTCTGTAAAATTTTCCGGCAACGGCCATACCACGTAGAAAGAACAGGTTCTCGTCCGATCACCTAAGTTAACCTACGTCGGGCGCGGTTAGTACTTGGATGGGTGACCGCTTGGGAATACCGCGTGCTGTTGCCTTCTTTTTTTAGTATTTATCTTTAATTTCCTGAATTTTAGAATACAAGTTAAAATATATTTTTTGCAGTTAATATCCACCAACATTTCTCTTGCTTGAAGGCTGCCAGCAAGTTCATTACTATGGATGATATTATTAATGTGTGAATTTTTTCCAATGCACTTTTGGAATCAGTTAAAATCAATGGGTTGATAGTATTCTTTAATATCAAATGAAATTTAACCACTCTTCTCGGGTTATCGTTACAATTACAACCACCCAGTGAAAGGTAGGAGTTGAAAATAGCGGTAGTAGGGGTAGAACGAAGAAAACGATAAGTATAGTGGAGAAAAATCACTCCTCCGATGATAATTATGAAGGACACTAATTTTAAACACCCTTCTCCTTTTCTTATGAAATTTGACTCTGTAAACTTTTCCGGCAACGGCCATACCACGTAGAAAGAACAGGTTCTCGTCCGAGTCATCGTCTAGCTTTCGAAGCAGACGGACCGTTTTTTAAATCGCTCGTGAAGTGTAATGCAGCCACAGAGTTCTAAAAATAGCCCATAAGTTACTTAACATTCCTTAATAATCGATACGTGCTCGAGACGCCGTCGCAGGTCTTAAGGGCCAAGACGGGCCGGAACGGTACGCACGGACGGAACCGACAAAATAAATACAGAAAACTGGATCTTGATAGTGTCATCCCGGAAAACCAATTTGGATTTAAACCGGGACATGGCACAACACTATTAGTTTCAAAAGTATTACAAAATTCTTTGGACAATATAAACAGGAAACAAAACACAATGATGCTTCTCCTTGACATGGAACGAGCATTTGACACCGTATGGCACGAAGGGCTTATTTATAAGCTCCTCACCATCCACGCATTTCCTCTCCATATGATTGCGTTAATTGCATCATATCTGGAAAATAGAACTCTACAGGTTAAAGTAGAAAATAAAATCTCGGGACCCAGAACCTTAATTGCAGGAGTTCCACAAGGCACGGTTTTATCACCCTTCCTATATAATATCTATACGGCTGATATGCCAAATTACACTAATACACACCTATACATGTACGCCGACGATGTTCTGATGACTGCAAACTCACACTATGCGGAAGTAGCAAGAAAACACATTGCCTATCATTTGCTAAAACTTATTCCTTACCTTGACTTATGGAAAATAAAAGTCAATGCAGAGAAATGCGAGTCTATAATTATTACCAAAAAATTCACAAATCACAGAATCTTTACACCACTTAAAATCAATAATAAAAATATACCCGTCAAAAATACAGTCAAATATTTGGGAATAATTATAGACTCGCGACTTTCTTTCGCATATCATACCACAAATGCACTCAAAAAAGCCTTTATTGCGATGCAACGACTCTACGCGCTCTTAAATTCTAAATCCGTTCTTTCCCCAATAAATAAAAGAATTATCTACCTGCAAATAATCAGACCAATAATGGCCTATGGAACACCCATTTGGTGCTATATGACTGATACACAGCTCATGAGGCACCAACGTATGCAAAATAAATTTCTCAGGTGCATTACTTCATCTGATCGCTATACTAAAATTACTGACCTACATAATATGACTGAAATACAATACTTCACAGCGTACGTCCATGAACTGAGTATGAAATTTTATCAATACAAAATCA
Source organism: Diaprepes abbreviatus (assembly GCA_034092305.1). Classification (NCBI taxonomy): domain Eukaryota; kingdom Metazoa; phylum Arthropoda; class Insecta; order Coleoptera; family Curculionidae; genus Diaprepes; species Diaprepes abbreviatus. The sequence continues at coordinate 605,021 of JASJET010000095.1, forward strand.
AAAATTCACCCCTCACTCAAAATTTAACATCTATAAGATTTAATCCGCAGCATCCAATAAAACACGGGCCGCTGTATCGCAATTTACCCCTTTATTACCAGCAAATCCAATAAACAGTCACAATCCAATTTATCCAAATACAAAACAATAAAACTCGGAACAAATGTTCAACATCGGATAAACAAAACCGCGTCGGGAACTTAGATCCGCCCAGCTGAATCCCCCAGATCAACTGAGTCGACATAGCGGTCGTACTCAATCCGGGATGGAAGAAACGTGATGGACGGAAATCCGATTTAGACGTGCTCAAAACATTCATTAAATGGGCGATGACCAAACAACAAATATACTGCCAAAAAATATATATATGTATGTATGTGTGTATGTATATGTGTGTATATGCGTGTATGTAGATGTATATGTATATATGTACATATATGTATATGTATACCAAGTCTAAGCAAATTAGCTATTAACGCGCTGCTTCTGTAGTACCTGAATCTTTCAAAGGGGTTTTTTCTTCCCAATTTTCCCCTAAAACAAGCATAAAATAAAATTACTCATAATAAATGCAAATCCCCAAGAAATTTTTAAGTCTCCGGGCAAAACCCAATAAAATGCAGTCCAAGGTTTCTTACCGAAAGTCCAGCACCCAGATGTCGACAAAAAATGCTTTTCGCCTACCTCTGGCCTAAGACCGGCCCCAGCTCCGGCTGTTTCCTGCTGACTGGATTGTTGCAATCAAGTGTCAGCTAAAAACCTCATTATTTTTATTGTATATATATTGTACGTGTAATGCATTACCCTGTATAAGTAATCAATAGAGAGATTTTAAATGTAATGGTTCTCGTCCGATCACCTAAGTTAACCTACGTCGGGCGCGGTTAGTACTTGGATGGGTGACCGCTTGGGAATACCGCGTGCTGTTGCCTTCTTTTTTTAGTATTTATCTTTAATTTCCTGAATTTTAGAATACAAGTTAAAATATATTTTTTGCAGTTAATATCCACCAACATTTCTCTTGCTTGAAGGCTGCTAGCAAGTTCATTACTATGGATGATATTATTATTGTGTGAATTTTTTCCAATGCACTTTTGGAATCAGTTAAAATCAATGGGTTGATAGTATTCTTTAATATCAAATGAAATTTAACCACTCTTCTCGGGTTATCGTTACAATTACAACCACCCAGTGAAAGGTAGGAGTTGAAAATAGCGGTAGTAGGGGTAGAACGAAGAAAACGATAAGTATAGTGGAGAAAAATCACTCCTCCGATGATAATTATGAAGGACATTAATTTTAAACACCCTTCTCCTTTTCTTATGAAATTTGACTCTGTAAAATTTTCCGGCAACGGCCATACCACGTAGAAAGAACAGGTTCTCGTCCGATCACCTAAGTTAACCTACGTCGGGCGCGGTTAGTACTTGGATGGGTGACCGCTTGGGAATACCGCGTGCTGTTGCCTTCTTTTTTTAGTATTTATCTTTAATTTCCTGAATTTTAGAATACAAGTTAAAATATATTTTTTGCAGTTAATATCCACCAACATTTCTCTTGCTTGAAGGCTGCCAGCAAGTTCATTACTATGGATGATATTATTAATGTGTGAATTTTTTCCAATGCACTTTTGGAATCAGTTAAAATCAATGGGTTGATAGTATTCTTTAATATCAAATGAAATTTAACCACTCTTCTCGGGTTATCGTTACAATTACAACCACCCAGTGAAAGGTAGGAGTTGAAAATAGCGGTAGTAGGGGTAGAACGAAGAAAACGATAAGTATAGTGGAGAAAAATCACTCCTCCGATGATAATTATGAAGGACACTAATTTTAAACACCCTTCTCCTTTTCTTATGAAATTTGACTCTGTAAACTTTTCCGGCAACGGCCATACCACGTAGAAAGAACAGGTTCTCGTCCGAGTCATCGTCTAGCTTTCGAAGCAGACGGACCGTTTTTTAAATCGCTCGTGAAGTGTAATGCAGCCACAGAGTTCTAAAAATAGCCCATAAGTTACTTAACATTCCTTAATAATCGATACGTGCTCGAGACGCCGTCGCAGGTCTTAAGGGCCAAGACGGGCCGGAACGGTACGCACGGACGGAACCGACAAAATAAATACAGGTGTGTCTAAAAATTAGTGGGCATTAGACCTCAAATGTGAAATAGATTAACACTAATAGTGCTAGTAGTATAAAAAACTAAAATAGACTACTCAAGACAATAATTAGTGACAAGAATAAAAGGACAGTGTACCGGTGTCCAAACAGAAAGTAGTGCAAACTGTACAAACCCTCAGATAGGGTTAAAGTTACTGAAGCAAATATTAATTAAACTAAGCAACAAAGTAAGATAAATACGAAAACGAATCACCAACCAAATGTCCACTAAAGAGGGTGCCCATAACGGCACCCAAAACCTAAACGCCACAGGAAAAGAACAAAATACTATAATTGCTGCGATATCAGCTCAAACAAAAACTTGTAAAACATGCAGATTGTTACATATCAAATACAAGTTAGCTCCACTAGAAGAGGAAGGTAGGCTAGAAGCAATAAGCCACCTAGAAAACAAACATAACTTAAATATTAAAAAGAAATGCGACCAGAAAACAAAACAGGGAAGTAGCAATATGCAAAACTCATTATTCGCAAATCGCAACCCAATTCCCTACAAGGGAAGCAGCCAAGAAAGAAAAGAAGCCATGGAAATGACCAAAAATGATCAGGCAGAAGAAAGAAAAAGTGCTCACCAACACCAAGTAAGAGCCCAACATTGCAAACTAAGGTGGCAAAAATAAGCCGTATTATGCAAATGCCAACTTACGCTCCGAGCATAACAACAGGAAACAGGTTCGATGAGTTGAAACCGAATAACGGCGATATAGACATAGAACAAGAAGAAGAATATGTCAACAACGCACAAGAAGACACACAAATGGAGTACAGCACAGAGACCAAAATCAACACGCAGTCACAAAATAATACAAAAGGAACAACGCTAAAGAACAAAACAAGCACAAACAAAAACAAGCCGCCACCCATAATATTAATGGGGAAACCAAATAAAAACAATGTGCTAAAAGGAGAACTGGGCCAAAACCTACAAAATGGCTACTCCCTAAGATATACTAAAAATAATACGACCATCTATGCAAATGACATTAATGAACATAAAAAGTATGTAAATATGCTGAAAAACGGAAACGTAGAATTTCACACATATTCTACCAAAGAGGAAAAAACTCACGCTTTTATCCTGAAGGGACTCGACCACAAACCAGACCTTGAAGAGATAAAAAGTGAATTAAGGCAGGATTACAAACTAAAAATTAAAGATGTGTATTTACTTAAAACTAAGTACAGACCAGTGCATATGGTGGTCACATACGAAGATGTAAGATTATCACAATTACAATATTACGTAAAAATAATCTCAAATACAAAAATATACTGGGAAAGAAGGCGCACCGAATATGACATCATTCAGTGTAAGAGATGTCAAATGTGGGGGCACGCAACAACAAATTGCTACCGGGCAGAAAAATGCCTACTATGCGCCGGCCCACACAAAGTAGTTGAATGCTCCCAAGAAAACACAATGAAATGCGCAAACTGCCTAAGACCGCACAAAGCAAACGATAGAAGCTGTCCAGTGTACCAATACAAATACAACAAACTACAAGAAAATAGAGCAGGAAGACAACAAACGAAATAAATTTAACTACTCTTCTCGGGTTATCGTTACAATTACAACCACCCAGTGAAAGGTAGGAGTTGAAAATAGCGGTAGTAGGGGTAGAACGAAGAAAACGATAAGTATAGTGGAGAAAAATCACTCCTCCGATGATAATTATGATGGACTCTAATTTTAAACACCCTTCTCCTTTTCTTATGAAATTTGTCTCTGTAAAATTTTCCGGCAACGGCCATACCACGTAGAAAGAACAGGTTCTCGTCCGATCACCTAAGTTAACTTACGTCGGGCGCGGTTAGTACTTGGATGGGTGACCGCTTGGGAATACCGCGTGCTGTTGCCTTCTTTTTTTAGTATTTATCTTTAATTTCCTGAATTTTAGAATACAAGTTAAAATATATTTTTTGCAGTTAATATCCACCAACATTTCTCTTGCTTGAAGGCTGCTAGCAAGTTCATTACTATGGATGATATTATTATTGTGTGAATTTTTTCCAATGCACTTTTGGAATCAGTTAAAATCAATGGGTTGATAGTATTCTTTAATATCAAATGAAATTTAACCACTCTTCTCGGGTTATCGTTACAATTACAACCACCCAGTGAAAGGTAGGAGTTGAAAATAGCGGTAGTAGGGGTAGAACGAAGAAAACGAGAAGTATAGTGGAGAAAAATCACTCCTCCGATGATAATTATGAAGGACATTAATTTTAAACACCCTTCTCCTTTTCTTATGAAATTTGACTCTGTAAAATTTTCTGGCAACGGCCATACCACGTAGAAAGAACAGGTTCTCGTCCGATCACCTAAGTTAACCTACGTCGGGCGCGGTTAGTACTTGGATGGGTGACCGCTTGGGAATACCGCGTGCTGTTGCCTTCTTTTTTTAGTATTTATCTTTAATTTCCTGAATTTTAGAATACAAGTTAAAATATATTTTTTGCAGTTAATATCCACCAACATTTCTCTTGCTTGAAGGCTGCTAGCAAGTTCATTACTATGGATGATATTATTAATGTGTGAATTTTTTCCAATGCACTTTTGGAATCAGTTAAAATCAATGGGTTGATAGTATTCCTTAATATCAAATGAAATTTAACCACTCTTCTCGGGTTATCGTTACAATTACAACCACCCAGTGAAAGGTAGGAGTTGAAAATAGCGGTAGTAGGGGTAGAACGAAGAAAACGATAAGTATAGTGGAGAAAAATCACTCCTCCGATGATAATTATGAATGACATTAATTTTAAACACCCTTCTCCTTTTCTTATGAAATTTGACTCTGTAAAATTTTCCGGCAACGGCCATACCACGTAGAAAGAACAGGTTCTCGTCCGATCACCTAAGTTAACCTACGTCGGGCGCGGTTAGTACTTGGATGGGTGACCGCTTGGGAATACCGCGTGCTGTTGCCTTCTTTTTTTAGTATTTATCTTTAATTTCCTGAATTTTAGAATACAAGTTAAAAATATATTTTTTGCAGTTAATATCCACCAACATTTCTCTTGCTTGAAGGCTGCTAGCAAGTTCATTACTATGGATGATATTATTAATGTGTGAATTTTTTCCAATGCACTTTTGGAATCAGTTAAAATCAATGGGTTGATAGTATTCCTTAATATCGAATGAAATTTAACTATTCTTCTCGGGTTATCGTTACAATTACAACCACCCAGTGAAAGGTAGGAGTTGAAAATAGCGGTAGTAGGGGTAGAACGAAGAAAACGATAAGTATAGTGGAGAAAAATCACTCCTCCGATGATAATTATGAAGGACACTAATTTTAAACACCCTTCTCCTTTTCTTATGAAATTTGACTCTGTAAAATTTTCCGGCAACGGCCATACCACGTAGAAAGAACAGGTTCTCGTCCAGTCATCGTCTAGCTTTCGAAGCAGACGGACCTTTTTTTAAATCGCTCGTGAAGTGTAATGCAGCCACAGTGTTCTAAAAATAGCCCATAAGTTACTTAACATTCCTTAATAATCGATACGTGCTCGAGACGCCGTCGCAGGTCTTAAGGGCCAAGACGGGCCGGAACGGTACGCACGGACGGAACCGACAAAATAAATACAGGTGTGTCTAAAAATTAGTGGGTATTAGACCTCAAATGTGAAATAGATTAACACTAATAGTGCTAGTAGTATAAAAAACTAAAATAGACTACACAAGACAATAATTAGTGACCAGAATAAAAGGACAGTGTACCGGTGTCTAAACAGAAACTAGTGCAAACTGTGCAAACCCTCAGATAGGGTTAAAGTTACTGAAGTAAATATCAATTAAACTAAGCAACAAAGTAAGATAAATACGAAAACGAATCACCAACCAAATGTCCACTAAAGAGGGTGCCCATAACGGCACCCAAAACCTAAACGCCACAGGAAAAGAACAAAATACTATAATTGCTGCGATATCAGCTCAAACAAAAACTTGTAAAACATGCAGATTGTTACATATCAAATACAAGTTAGCTCCACTAGAAGAGGAAGGTAGGCTAGAAGCAATAAGCCACCTAGAAAACAAACATAACTTAAATATTAAAAAGAAATGCGACCAGAAAACAAAACAGGGAAGTAGCAATATGCAAAACTCATTATTCGCAAATCGCAACCCAATTCCCTACAAGGGAAGCAGCCAAGAAAGAAAAGAAGCCATGGAAATGACCAAAAATGATCAGGCAGAAGAAAGAAAAAGTGCTCACCAACACCAAGTAAGAGCCCAACATTGCAAACTAAGGTGGCAAAAATAAGCCGTATTATGCAAATGCCAACTTACGCTCCGAGCATAACAACAGGAAACAGGTTCGATGAGTTGAAACCGAATAACGGCGATATAGATATAGAACAAGAAGAAGAATATGTCAACAACGCACAAGAAGACACACAAATGGAGTACAGCACAGAGACCAAAATCAACACGCAGTCACAAAATAATACAAAAGGAACAACGCTAAAGAACAAAACAAGCACAAACAAAAACAAGCCGCCACCCATAATATTAATGGGGAAACCAAATAAAAACAATGTGCTAAAAGGAGAACTGGGCCAAAACCTACAAAATGGCTACTCCCTAAGATATACTAAAAATAATACGACCATCTATGCAAATGACATTAATGAACATAAAAAGTATGTAAATATGCTGAAAAACGGAAACGTAGAATTTCACACATATTCTACCAAAGAGGAAAAAACTCACGCTTTTATCCTGAAGGGACTCGACCACAAACCAGACCTTGAAGAGATAAAAAGTGAATTAAGGCAGGATTACAAACTAAAAATTAAAGATGTGTATTTACTTAAAACTAAGTACAGACCAGTGCATATGGTGGTCACATACGAAGATGTAAGATTATCACAATTACAATATTACGTAAAAATAATCTCAAATACAAAAATATACTGGGAAAGAAGGCGCACCGAATATGACATCATTCAGTGTAAGAGATGTCAAATGTGGGGGCACGCAACAACAAATTGCTACCGGGCAGAAAAATGCCTACTATGCGCCGGCCCACACAAAGTAGTTGAATGCTCCCAAGAAAACACAATGAAATGCGCAAACTGCCTAAGACCGCACAAAGCAAACGATAGAAGCTGTCCAGTGTACCAATACAAATACAACAAACTACAAGAAAATAGAGCAGGAAGACAACAAACGAAATAAATTTAACTACTCTTCTCGGGTTATCGTTACAATTACAACCACCCAGTGAAAGGTAGGAGTTGAAAATAGCGGTAGTAGGGGTAGAACGAAGAAAACGATAAGTATAGTGGAGAAAAATCACTCCTCCGATGATAATTATGATGGACTCTAATTTTAAACACCCTTCTCCTTTTCTTATGAAATTTGTCTCTGTAAAATTTTCCGGCAACGGCCATACCACGTAGAAAGAACAGGTTCTCGTCCGATCACCTAAGTTAACTTACGTCGGGCGCGGTTAGTACTTGGATGGGTGACCGCTTGGGAATACCGCGTGCTGTTGCCTTCTTTTTTTAGTATTTATCTTTAATTTCCTGAATTTTAGAATACAAGTTAAAATATATTTTTTGCAGTTAATATCCACCAACATTTCTCTTGCTTGAAGGCTGCTAGCAAGTTCATTACTATGGATGATATTATTATTGTGTGAATTTTTTCCAATGCACTTTTGGAATCAGTTAAAATCAATGGGTTGATAGTATTCTTTAATATCAAATGAAATTTAACCACTCTTCTCGGGTTATCGTTACAATTACAACCACCCAGTGAAAGGTAGGAGTTGAAAATAGCGGTAGTAGGGGTAGAACGAAGAAAACGAGAAGTATAGTGGAGAAAAATCACTCCTCCGATGATAATTATGAAGGACATTAATTTTAAACACCCTTCTCCTTTTCTTATGAAATTTGACTCTGTAAAATTTTCTGGCAACGGCCATACCACGTAGAAAGAACAGGTTCTCGTCCGATCACCTAAGTTAACCTACGTCGGGCGCGGTTAGTACTTGGATGGGTGACCGCTTGGGAATACCGCGTGCTGTTGCCTTCTTTTTTTAGTATTTATCTTTAATTTCCTGAATTTTAGAATACAAGTTAAAATATATTTTTTGCAGTTAATATCCACCAACATTTCTCTTGCTTGAAGGCTGCTAGCAAGTTCATTACTATGGATGATATTATTAATGTGTGAATTTTTTCCAATGCACTTTTGGAATCAGTTAAAATCAATGGGTTGATAGTATTCCTTAATATCAAATGAAATTTAACCACTCTTCTCGGGTTATCGTTACAATTACAACCACCCAGTGAAAGGTAGGAGTTGAAAATAGCGGTAGTAGGGGTAGAACGAAGAAAACGATAAGTATAGTGGAGAAAAATCACTCCTCCGATGATAATTATGAATGACATTAATTTTAAACACCCTTCTCCTTTTCTTATGAAATTTGACTCTGTAAAATTTTCCGGCAACGGCCATACCACGTAGAAAGAACAGGTTCTCGTCCGATCACCTAAGTTAACCTACGTCGGGCGCGGTTTGTACTTGGATGGGTGACCGCTTGGGAATACCGCGTGCTGTTGCCTTCTTTTTTTAGTATTTATCTTTAATTTCCTGAATTTTAGAATACAAGTTAAAAATATATTTTTTGCAGTTAATATCCACCAACATTTCTCTTGCTTGAAGGCTGCTAGCAAGTTCATTACTATGGATGATATTATTAATGTGTGAATTTTTTCCAATGCACTTTTGGAATCAGTTAAAATCAATGGGTTGATAGTATTCCTTAATATCGAATGAAATTTAACTATTCTTCTCGGGTTATCGTTACAATTACAACCACCCAGTGAAAGGTAGGAGTTGAAAATAGCGGTAGTAGGGGTAGAACGAAGAAAACGATAAGTATAGTGGAGAAAAATCACTCCTCCGATGATAATTATGAAGGACACTAATTTTAAACACCCTTCTCCTTTTCTTATGAAATTTGACTCTGTAAAATTTTCCGGCAACGGCCATACCACGTAGAAAGAACAGGTTCTCGTCCAGTCATCGTCTAGCTTTCGAAGCAGACGGACCTTTTTTTAAATCGCTCGTGAAGTGTAATGCAGCCACAGTGTTCTAAAAATAGCCCATAAGTTACTTAACATTCCTTAATAATCGATACGTGCTCGAGACGCCGTCGCAGGTCTTAAGGGCCAAGACGGGCCGAAACGGTACGCACGGACGGAACCGACAAAATAAATACAGGTGTGTCTAAAAATTAGTGGGTATTAGACCTCAAATGTGAAATAGATTAACACTAATAGTGCTAGTAGTATAAAAAACTAAAATAGACTACACAAGACAATAATTAGTGACCAGAATAAAAGGACAGTGTACCGGTGTCTAAACAGAAACTAGTGCAAACTGTGCAAACCCTCAGATAGGGTTAAAGTTACTGAAGTAAATATCAATTAAACTAAGCAACAAAGTAAGATAAATACGAAAACGAATCACCAACCAAATGTCCACTAAAGAGGGTGCCCATAACGGCACCCAAAACCTAAACGCCACAGGAAAAGAACAAAATACTATAATTGCTGCGATATCAGCTCAAACAAAAACTTGTAAAACATGCAGATTGTTACATATCAAATACAAGTTAGCTCCACTAGAAGAGGAAGGTAGGCTAGAAGCAATAAGCCACCTAGAAAACAAACATAACTTAAATATTAAAAAGAAATGCGACCAGAAAACAAAACAGGGAAGTAGCAATATGCAAAACTCATTATTCGCAAATCGCAACCCAATTCCCTACAAGGGAAGCAGCCAAGAAAGAAAAGAAGCCATGGAAATGACCAAAAATGATCAGGCAGAAGAAAGAAAAAGTGCTCACCAACACCAAGTAAGAGCCCAACATTGCAAACTAAGGTGGCAAAAATAAGCCGTATTATGCAAATGCCAACTTACGCTCCGAGCATAACAACAGGAAACAGGTTCGATGAGTTGAAACCGAATAACGGCGATATAGATATAGAACAAGAAGAAGAATATGTCAACAACGCACAAGAAGACACACAAATGGAGTACAGCACAGAGACCAAAATCAACACGCAGTCACAAAATAATACAAAAGGAACAACGCTAAAGAACAAAACAAGCACAAACAAAAACAAGCCGCCACCCATAATATTAATGGGGAAACCAAATAAAAACAATGTGCTAAAAGGAGAACTGGGCCAAAACCTACAAAATGGCTACTCCCTAAGATATACTAAAAATAATACGACCATCTATGCAAATGACATTAATGAACATAAAAAGTATGTAAATATGCTGAAAAACGGAAACGTAGAATTTCACACATATTCTACCAAAGAGGAAAAAACTCACGCTTTTATCCTGAAGGGACTCGACCACAAACCAGACCTTGAAGAGATAAAAAGTGAATTAAGGCAGGATTACAAACTAAAAATTAAAGATGTGTATTTACTTAAAACTAAGTACAGACCAGTGCATATGGTGGTCACATACGAAGATGTAAGATTATCACAATTACAATATTACGTAAAAATAATCTCAAATACAAAAATATACTGGGAAAGAAGGCGCACCGAATATGACATCATTCAGTGTAAGAGATGTCAAATGTGGGGGCACGCAACAACAAATTGCTACCGGGCAGAAAAATGCCTACTATGCGCCGGCCCACACAAAGTAGTTGAATGCTCCCAAGAAAACACAATGAAATGCGCAAACTGCCTAAGACCGCACAAAGCAAACGATAGAAGCTGTCCAGTGTACCAATACAAATACAACAAACTACAAGAAAATAGAGCAGGAAGACAACAAACGAAATAAATTTAACTACTCTTCTCGGGTTATCGTTACAATTACAACCACCCAGTGAAAGGTAGGAGTTGAAAATAGCGGTAGTAGGGGTAGAACGAAGAAAACGATAAGTATAGTGGAGAAAAATCACTCCTCCGATGATAATTATGATGGACTCTAATTTTAAACACCCTTCTCCTTTTCTTATGAAATTTGTCTCTGTAAAATTTTCCGGCAACGGCCATACCACGTAGAAAGAACAGGTTCTCGTCCAGTCATCGTCTAGCTTTCGAAGCAGACGGACCTTTTTTTTTAAAATCGCTCGTGAAGTGTAATGCAGCCACAGTGTTCTAAAAATAACCCATAAGTTACTTAACATTCCTTAATAATCGATACGCGCTCGAGACGCCATCGCAGGTCTTAAGGGCCAAGACGGGCCGGAACGGTACGCACGGACGGAACCGACAAAATAAATACAGGTGTGTCTAAAAATTAGTGAGTATTAGACCTCAAATGTGAAATAGATTAACACTAATAGTGCTAGTAGTATAAAAAACTAAAATAGACTACACAAGACAATAATAAGGGAGCAGAATAAAAGGACAGTGTACCGTTGTCTAAACAGAAACTAGTGCAAACTGTGCAAACCCTCAGATAGGGTTAAAGTTACTGAAGCAAATATCAATTAAACTAAGCAACAAAGTAAGATAAATACGAAAACGAATCACCAACCAAATGTCCACTAAAGAGGGTGCCCATAACGGCACCCAAAACCTAAACGCCACAGGAAAAGAACAAAATACTATAATTGCTGCGATATCAGCTCAAACAAAAACTTGTAAAACATGCAGATTGCTACATATCAAATACAAGTTAGCTCCACTAGAAGAGGAAGGTAGGCTTGAAGCAATAAGCCACCTAGAAAACAAACATAACTTAAATATTAAAAAGAAATGCGACCAGAAAACAAAACAGGGAAGTAGCAATATGCAAAACTCATCATTCGCAAATCGCGACCCAATTCCCTACAAGGGAAACAGCCAAGAAAGAAAAGAAGCCACGGTAATGAACAAAAATGATCAGGCAGAAGAAAGGAAAAGAAAGTGCTCACCAACACCAAGTAAGAGCCCAACATTGCAAACTAAGGTGGCAAAAATAAGCCGTATTATGCAAATGCCAACTTACGCTCCGAGCATAACAACAGGAAACAGGTTCGAAGAGTTGAAACCAAATAACGGCGATATAGACATAGAACAAGAAGAAGAATATGTCAACAACGAACAAGAAGACACACAAATGGAGGACAGCACAGAGACCAAAACCAACACGCAGTCACAAAATAATACAAAAGGAACAACGCTAAAGAACAAAACAAGCACAAACAAAAACAAGCCGCCACCAATAATATTAATGAGGAAACCAAATAACCACAATGTGCTAAAAGGAGAACTGGGCCAAAACCTAAAAAATGGCTACTCCCTAAGATACACCAAAAACAATACGACCATCTATGCAAATGACTTTAATGAACATAAAGAGTACGTAAATATGCTGAAGAACGGAAACGTAGAATTTCACACATATTCTACCAAAGAGGAAAAAACTCACGCTTTTATCCTGAAGGGACTCGACCACAAACCAGACCTTGAAGAGATAAAAAGTGAATTAAGGCAGGATTACAAACTAAAAATTAAAGATGTGTATTTACTTAAAACTAAGTACAGGCCAGTGCATATGGTGGTCACATACGAAGATGTAAGATTATCACAATTACAACATAATGTAAAAATTATCTCAAATACTAAAATATACTGGGAAAGAAGGCGCACCGAATATGACATCATTCAGTGTAAGAGATGTCAAATGTGGGGACACGCAACAACAAATTGCTACCGTGCAGAAAAATGCCTACTATGCGCCGGCCCACACAAAGTAGTTGAATGCTCCCAAGAAAACGCAATGAAATGCGCAAACTGCCTAAGACCGCACAAAGCAAACGATAAAAGCTGTCCAGTATACCAATACAAATACAACAAACTGCAAGAAAATAGAGCAGGAAGACAACAAACTAAATATATAGATGCTCCAATACCAAGCTCAAATGCATGGGAAGAAAGAACGGCCAGGGCAAGTGGTCCATCAAGAGCCAGGGCAAGTAGCTCCAACATCCCACCTCCACCAAACTACGAAGAATTTCCTCCCCTAAGGAGAAGACGGCAAGAGCAGCAGCAAGTAGCCCAAACAATTCGTCCAACAAGGAACGAACTACAACACGAGCCAAGAGAAAGAAGCGAGGCAAATCATGAACAAGTAGGTAGCTTCTTTGAGGAAATGCATGAAATAAGGCAAAACACAAATATTTCTGAAATTTTAAGATTTATGAGAGACTTCTTTAAATCACTACAAAACATTAGAACTAAGGAGGACAGAATGATGTTCATCCTAGATTTCATAGACACGAGACTAAACGACTATGACATATAATTCACTTTAAATATAATAAATTGGAATTGTAATGGCTTAGCCAACAAAATAGGGGAATTGATTCAGTTTTTACACAAATATAAAGTCCATATACTAATTCTCACTGAAACAAAACTAGACAATACCAGTAACATTAAAATTAAAAACTATAGAATATACAGATCTGACCGAAATAACAGAGGGGGGGGAGTAGCAATCCTAGTAAAAAATAATATATCACACATTAAAATCGGGCAAATAAACTCTCCATTTGAAAACATCGCAATAAAACTCATAAATGGCATAACAATAAGAGTATGTTACTCTCGCCCTAATGTTAGATTTACAGCAAATGACCTAGATCAAATCGTGCCGCCTGGTTCCAGGACATTGGCCTTAGGCGACTGGAATGCAAGACATCCAACATGGAAAAACCGTAGGGCCAATCGCAATGGAAACCGGCTTTACGATTACATAGTGGAAAACGACGTACAATTAATCCACCCTGACAACGTAACACACTATCCAACAAATAACACGACACCATCTTGCATCGATATAGGACTCAATCGGAACGTCAACAACTTATCGGAAATGCGAATAATAAATGAGCTGTCATCGGATCACACTCCAGTGCTAATGCACTGGAATACCAACATTACAATGGAGAGCGGTCCGATGACATGGCTATATAAGAACACTAATTGGAGCGTATACCGAACCATAATTAACAATAGTACAGTAATCAAAAATAACATAAACACTGCCGAAGAACTAGAACACCAGATTAGCATCATAACAAAAAACATACAAAATGCACGAAATAATGTAGCAAACTTGGTAAAAATGAAACCTAGTACAGACAGACTACCTGACGAAATCATAAACCTAATAAAATTCAAAAATAAAATACGTAAAAAATGGCAAATTCATCATAGAAGGCAAGACTATATCAGATTTACAGAAATACAAAACACAATCAAAGAAAAAATAAATAAATTCAAGAACGACGCTTGGAGAGATACACTACAAGGACTATCAACACAAGATAACTCCCTGTGGAGACTCACCAGGCGTTTGAAAAAGAAATTTAACAAAATAACAACACTTACAGGCAACAATGTGCAAAACAATAAACAAATTGCAAACACATTAAAAAACCACCTAACAAACATATTTACGACTGACAAAGATAACACAGACGAGCAAAATAAAATCACAAACCTAATACAAAAAATAAAAAATCAAAAATACCCCATCCCACCTTCCATGTTGAAAAAGCTCTATATAAACCCAACAGAACTTAAAAACATAATTAAAAAACTACCAAACAACAAGGCGCCAGGACCGGACGGTATCGCAAATATCTTACTGAAAAACCTACCCAGAAAAGCTATAGTACAATTAACCTACATATCTAATGCAATAATTCTAAACCAACATTTCCCAAGTCAATGGAAAATCGCCACAATAATCCCAATACTAAAGCCTGGCAAGAATCCAAAAGACCCGGACTCTTACCGGCCGATTTCACTGCTAAGTTCACTGGCCAAGGTTGTCGAACGTTCAATTATGTCTAAACTACATTCATTAAACTTACTAGAAAATATCCCTAAAGAGCAATTCGGATTCAAAGCAGGACACAACACTACACTACTCGTCGCAAAAGTGGTGCAAGACTGCCTAAACCACACCAACAATAACAGAAGCTCTGTTCTACTAGCCCTAGACATGACCAGAGCATTCGACACAGTATGGCACGAAGGCCTATTATACAAACTACTAAAACATCATAACTTTCCGCTATATTTAATATCATTATTCAACTCATACATAACAAACAGAACATTCAAAGTTAAAATAGAAAATGAACTGTCCGACCCTGGCACCCAAGAAGCAGGAGTACCACAAGGTACGGTACTGTCGCCCTATTTATACAACTTCTACACGGCTGATATACCGATGAGTCCTACATCGGACCTAGTAATGTACGCTGACGATACATTATTATATACCCATTCTTTCCATGCTGAGGCTGCAAAGCAACGTATCAATTATCACCTACAAAAACTAATCAACTACTATGCATTATGGAAACTAAAAATAAACCCAAGTAAGTCGGAATCTATGGTAATAACCAAAAAGTTCACGAAAAACGAAATAATCGTGCCATTTACAATTAACAACACCTATGTACCAATAAAACAAAACATTAAATACTTAGGCATAACCATAGATACACGACTCTACTTTCAAGAACACACTACACGGGTCGTAAACAAAACCTTTGCAGCCTTGCAAGCATTATACGCGATAATAAATGGGAAATCTGCATTATCACCTCAAAACAAACTTACAATATATAAGCAGATGATGAGACCGATAATGGCCTACGGAGCACCAGTCTGGTGCTCAATATCTAACACACAACTACAGCGTTTACAAAGATTACAAAACAAATTTTTACGTAACATAACATCATCAGACAGATACACAAGAATAGACGACCTACATAACATGACGGGAGTGGATAAATTTATAGATTATATAAGAGACATAAGCAACAAATTCTTTAAGTACAAATGCAACACATCAGAACTAACCAGACATATAACACAACACAGATTTAATCCCGATGTGCATATAAAACACAGCCCCATCTATTCAAAACTACCTATCTTCTTCGAAAACATATAAATATCCTAAAAACATGTAAAGAAAGCATAATAACACCGATAAATACTATAACCGACACTAAACCAAACAACTAAACCATACACGCACAACAAAACAGAACAAAAACTTATCCAAACACAAAAAGAAATCCTTGGTTAGCCAAAAGGCATAAACTATAGACTAGTACGGAACGACGCTGACGCGTGACCCGCTCTATCCCCATTTGCCCATATACAGCTCAGGGACGGAATGGAAAAACAGCGTCAGCTTCGATCCAGTACGAACAAACGTAAAGCATAAACCCTACCGCATATCAGGCGGCCATTTTACCGAATCGTACCAGTCTAAAACTTGACCGGCATGACCCCTCGCTTCGCACCGCCTCGAAGGACCTCGTTGCTCAATAAATCCCAAATGGCGGTGCGATGGGAGAACCAAAATGGCAGCATAGCAAAAGCAGACAAAACAGAACGGAAACAAGATTAAATACGTAACCCGACAAATATAAATAAAAACTGAACCAATTTTCTGTACCTGACAAAATCTAGGAGGTTTTTCATTCGTTTTCCTCCAAAAACAAAATAACAAAACACCCACATATACCAGTTAAACCACAACAATCATTCTTGAAGCATATGCCTTATTCAATGTAACTCAGGTAGAAGCACCGCTGAGACCTGTCTAACCTCTTTCTCTCACACATTTTCATGGTTCCTTCGGCAAAACAACGCCGGCGATTGCAAAATCGTACTGACGAACTGTTTGGGCTGCAACAAGCCGCACAGGGGACAACTTTATTATTGTAACATATACACAATGTAATCATGAGATGTAACAAATAATTTGTAAAAATAAAGATGTTTTAAAATGAAATGAAAAATGGTTCTCGTCCGATCACCTAAGTTAACCTACGTCGGGCGCGGTTAGTACTTGGATGGGTGACCGCTTGGGAATACCGCGTGCTGTTGCCTTCTTTTTTTAGTATTTATCTTTAATTTCCTGAATTTTAGAATACAAGTTAAAATATATTTTTTGCAGTTAATATCCACCAACATTTCTCTTGCTTGAAGGCTGCTAGCAAGTTCATTACTATGGATGATATTATTATTGTGTGAATTTTTTCCAATGCACTTTTGGAATCAGTTAAAATCAATGGGTTGATAGTATTCTTTAATATCAAATGAAATTTAACCACTCTTCTCGGGTTATCGTTACAATTACAACCACCCAGTGAAAGGTAGGAGTTGAAAATAGCGGTAGTAGGGGTAGAACGAAGAAAACGAGAAGTATAGTGGAGAAAAATCACTCCTCCGATGATAATTATGAAGGACATTAATTTTAAACACCCTTCTCCTTTTCTTATGAAATTTGACTCTGTAAAATTTTCTGGCAACGGCCATACCACGTAGAAAGAACAGGTTCTCGTCCGATCACCTAAGTTAACCTACGTCGGGCGCGGTTAGTACTTGGATGGGTGACCGCTTGGGAATACCGCGTGCTGTTGCCTTCTTTTTTTAGTATTTATCTTTAATTTCCTGAATTTTAGAATACAAGTTAAAATATATTTTTTGCAGTTAATATCCACCAACATTTCTCTTGCTTGAAGGCTGCTAGCAAGTTCATTACTATGGATGATATTATTAATGTGTGAATTTTTTCCAATGCACTTTTGGAATCAGTTAAAATCAATGGGTTGATAGTATTCCTTAATATCAAATGAAATTTAACCACTCTTCTCGGGTTATCGTTACAATTACAACCACCCAGTGAAAGGTAGGAGTTGAAAATAGCGGTAGTAGGGGTAGAACGAAGAAAACGATAAGTATAGTGGAGAAAAATCACTCCTCCGATGATAATTATGAATGACATTAATTTTAAACACCCTTCTCCTTTTCTTATGAAATTTGACTCTGTAAAATTTTCCGGCAACGGCCATACCACGTAGAAAGAACAGGTTCTCGTCCGATCACCTAAGTTAACCTACGTCGGGCGCGGTTAGTACTTGGATGGGTGACCGCTTGGGAATACCGCGTGCTGTTGCCTTCTTTTTTTAGTATTTATCTTTAATTTCCTGAATTTTAGAATACAAGTTAAAATATATTTTTTGCAGTTAATATCCACCAACATTTTTCTTGCTTGAAGGCTGCTAGCAAGTTCATTACTATGGATGATATTATTAATGTGTGAATTTTTTCCAATGCACTTTTGGAATCAGTTAAAATCAATGGGTTGATAGTATTCCTTAATATCAAATGAAATTTAACCACTCTTCTCGGGTTATCGTTACAATTACAACCACCCAGTGAAAGGTAGGAGTTGAAAATAGCGGTAGTAGGGGTAGAACGAAGAAAACGATAAGTATAGTGGAGAAAAATCACTCCTCCGATGATAATTATGAAGGACACTAATTTTAAACACCCTTCTCCTTTTCTTATGAAATTTGACTCTGTAAAATTTTCCGGCAACGGCCATACCACGTAGAAAGAACAGGTTCTCGTCCAGTCATCGTCTAGCTTTCGAAGCAGACGGACCTTTTTTTAAATCGCTCGTGAAGTGTAATGCAGCCACAGTGTTCTAAAAATAGCCCATAAGTTACTTAACATTCCTTAATAATCGATACGTGCTCGAGACGCCGTCGCAGGTCTTAAGGGCCAAGACGGGCCGGAACGGTACGCACGGACGGAACCGACAAAATAAATACAGGTGTGTCTAAAAATTAGTGGGTATTAGACCTCAAATGTGAAATAGATTAACACTAATAGTGCTAGTAGTATAAAAAACTAAAATAGACTACACAAGACAATAATTAGTGACCAGAATAAAAGGACAGTGTACCGGTGTCTAAACAGAAACTAGTGCAAACTGTGCAAACCCTCAGATAGGGTTAAAGTTACTGAAGTAAATATCAATTAAACTAAGCAACAAAGTAAGATAAATACGAAAACGAATCACCAACCAAATGTCCACTAAAGAGGGTGCCCATAACGGCACCCAAAACCTAAACGCCACAGGAAAAGAACAAAATACTATAATTGCTGCGATATCAGCTCAAACAAAAACTTGTAAAACATGCAGATTGTTACATATCAAATACAAGTTAGCTCCACTAGAAGAGGAAGGTAGGCTAGAAGCAATAAGCCACCTAGAAAACAAACATAACTTAAATATTAAAAAGAAATGCGACCAGAAAACAAAACAGGGAAGTAGCAATATGCAAAACTCATTATTCGCAAATCGCAACCCAATTCCCTACAAGGGAAGCAGCCAAGAAAGAAAAGAAGCCATGGAAATGACCAAAAATGATCAGGCAGAAGAAAGAAAAAGTGCTCACCAACACCAAGTAAGAGCCCAACATTGCAAACTAAGGTGGCAAAAATAAGCCGTATTATGCAAATGCCAACTTACGCTCCGAGCATAACAACAGGAAACAGGTTCGATGAGTTGAAACCGAATAACGGCGATATAGACATAGAACAAGAAGAAGAATATGTCAACAACGCACAAGAAGACACACAAATGGAGTACAGCACAGAGACCAAAATCAACACGCAGTCACAAAATAATACAAAAGGAACAACGCTAAAGAACAAAACAAGCACAAACAAAAACAAGCCGCCACCCATAATATTAATGGGGAAACCAAATAAAAACAATGTGCTAAAAGGAGAACTGGGCCAAAACCTACAAAATGGCTACTCCCTAAGATATACTAAAAATAATACGACCATCTATGCAAATGACATTAATGAACATAAAAAGTATGTAAATATGCTGAAAAACGGAAACGTAGAATTTCACACATATTCTACCAAAGAGGAAAAAACTCACGCTTTTATCCTGAAGGGACTCGACCACAAACCAGACCTTGAAGAGATAAAAAGTGAATTAAGGCAGGATTACAAACTAAAAATTAAAGATGTGTATTTACTTAAAACTAAGTACAGACCAGTGCATATGGTGGTCACATACGAAGATGTAAGATTATCACAATTACAACATTACGTAAAAATAATCTCAAATACAAAAATATACTGGGAAAGAAGGCGCACCGAATATGACATCATTCAGTGTAAGAGATGTCAAATGTGGGGGCACGCAACAACAAATTGCTACCGGGCAGAAAAATGCCTACTATGCGCCGGCCCACACAAAGTAGTTGAATGCTCCCAAGAAAACACAATGAAATGCGCAAACTGCCCAAGACCGCACAAAGCAAACGATAGAAGCTGTCCAGTGTACCAATACAAATACAACAAACTACAAGAAAATAGAGCAGGAAGACAACAAACGAAATAAATTTAACTACTCTTCTCGGGTTATCGTTACAATTACAACCACCCAGTGAAAGGTAGGAGTTGAAAATAGCGGTAGTAGGGGTAGAACGAAGAAAACGATAAGTATAGTGGAGAAAAATCACTCCTCCGATGATAATTATGATGGACTCTAATTTTAAACACCCTTCTCCTTTTCTTATGAAATTTGTCTCTGTAAAATTTTCCGGCAACGGCCATACCACGTAGAAAGAACAGGTTCTCGTCCGATCACCTAAGTTAACCTACGTCGGGCGCGGTTAGTACTTGGATGGGTGACCGCTTGGGAATACCGCGTGCTGTTGCCTTCTTTTTTTAGTATTTATCTTTAATTTCCTGAATTTTAGAATACAAGTTAAAATATATTTTTTGCAGTTAATATCCACCAACATTTCTCTTGCTTGAAGGCTGCTAGCAAGTTCATTACTATGGATGATATTATTAATGTGTGAATTTTTTCCAATGCACTTTTGGAATCAGTTAAAATCAATGGGTTGATAGTATTCCTTAATATCCAATGAAATTTAACTACTCTTCTCGGGTTATCGTTACAATTACAACCACCCAGTGAAAGGTAGGAGTTGAAAATAGCGGTAGTAGGGGTAGAACGAAGAAAACGATAAGTATAGTGAAGAAAAATCACTCCTCCGATGATAATTATGAAGGACACTAATTTTAAACACCCTTCTCCTTTTCTTATGAAATTTGACTCTGTAAACTTTTCCGGCAACGGCCATACCACGTAGAAAGAACAGGTTCTCGTCCGAGTCATCGTCTAGCTTTCGAAGCAGACGGACCGTTTTTTAAATCGCTCGTGAAGTGTAATGCAGCCACAGAGTTCTAAAAATAGCCCATAAGTTACTTAACATTCCTTAATAATCGATACGTGCTCGAGACGCCGTCGCAGGTCTTAAGGGCCAAGACGGGCCGGAACGGTACGCACGGACGGAACCGACAAAATAAATACAGGTGTGTCTAAAAATTAGTGGGCATTAGACCTCAAATGTGAAATAGATTAACACTAATAGTGCTAGTAGTATAAAAAACTAAAATAGACTACTCAAGACAATAATTAGTGACAAGAATAAAAGGACAGTGTACCGGTGTCCAAACAGAAAGTAGTGCAAACTGTACAAACCCTCAGATAGGGTTAAAGTTACTGAAGCAAATATTAATTAAACTAAGCAACAAAGTAAGATAAATACGAAAACGAATCACCAACCAAATGTCCACTAAAGAGGGTGCCCATAACGGCACCCAAAACCTAAACGCCACAGGAAAAGAACAAAATACTATAATTGCTGCGATATCAGCTCAAACAAAAACTTGTAAAACATGCAGATTGTTACATATCAAATACAAGTTAGCTCCACTAGAAGAGGAAGGTAGGCTAGAAGCAATAAGCCACCTAGAAAACAAACATAACTTAAATATTAAAAAGAAATGCGACCAGAAAACAAAACAGGGAAGTAGCAATATGCAAAACTCATTATTCGCAAATCGCAACCCAATTCCCTACAAGGGAAGCAGCCAAGAAAGAAAAGAAGCCATGGAAATGACCAAAAATGATCAGGCAGAAGAAAGAAAAAGTGCTCACCAACACCAAGTAAGAGCCCAACATTGCAAACTAAGGTGGCAAAAATAAGCCGTATTATGCAAATGCCAACTTACGCTCCGAGCATAACAACAGGAAACAGGTTCGATGAGTTGAAACCGAATAACGGCGATATAGATATAGAACAAGAAGAAGAATATGTCAACAACGCACAAGAAGACACACAAATGGAGTACAGCACAGAGACCAAAATCAACACGCAGTCACAAAATAATACAAAAGGAACAACGCTAAAGAACAAAACAAGCACAAACAAAAACAAGCCGCCACCCATAATATTAATGGGGAAACCAAATAAAAACAATGTGCTAAAAGGAGAACTGGGCCAAAACCTACAAAATGGCTACTCCCTAAGATATACTAAAAATAATACGACCATCTATGCAAATGACATTAATGAACATAAAAAGTATGTAAATATGCTGAAAAACGGAAACGTAGAATTTCACACATATTCTACCAAAGAGGAAAAAACTCACGCTTTTATCCTGAAGGGACTCGACCACAAACCAGACCTTGAAGAGATAAAAAGTGAATTAAGGCAGGATTACAAACTAAAAATTAAAGATGTGTATTTACTTAAAACTAAGTACAGACCAGTGCATATGGTGGTCACATACGAAGATGTAAGATTATCACAATTACAATATTACGTAAAAATAATCTCAAATACAAAAATATACTGGGAAAGAAGGCGCACCGAATATGACATCATTCAGTGTAAGAGATGTCAAATGTGGGGGCACGCAACAACAAATTGCTACCGGGCAGAAAAATGCCTACTATGCGCCGGCCCACACAAAGTAGTTGAATGCTCCCAAGAAAACACAATGAAATGCGCAAACTGCCTAAGACCGCACAAAGCAAACGATAGAAGCTGTCCAGTGTACCAATACAAATACAACAAACTACAAGAAAATAGAGCAGGAAGACAACAAACGAAATAAATTTAACTACTCTTCTCGGGTTATCGTTACAATTACAACCACCCAGTGAAAGGTAGGAGTTGAAAATAGCGGTAGTAGGGGTAGAACGAAGAAAACGATAAGTATAGTGGAGAAAAATCACTCCTCCGATGATAATTATGATGGACTCTAATTTTAAACACCCTTCTCCTTTTCTTATGAAATTTGTCTCTGTAAAATTTTCCGGCAACGGCCATACCACGTAGAAAGAACAGGTTCTCGTCCGATCACCTAAGTTAACTTACGTCGGGCGCGGTTAGTACTTGGATGGGTGACCGCTTGGGAATACCGCGTGCTGTTGCCTTCTTTTTTTAGTATTTATCTTTAATTTCCTGAATTTTAGAATACAAGTTAAAATATATTTTTTGCAGTTAATATCCACCAACATTTCTCTTGCTTGAAGGCTGCTAGCAAGTTCATTACTATGGATGATATTATTATTGTGTGAATTTTTTCCAATGCACTTTTGGAATCAGTTAAAATCAATGGGTTGATAGTATTCTTTAATATCAAATGAAATTTAACCACTCTTCTCGGGTTATCGTTACAATTACAACCACCCAGTGAAAGGTAGGAGTTGAAAATAGCGGTAGTAGGGGTAGAACGAAGAAAACGAGAAGTATAGTGGAGAAAAATCACTCCTCCGATGATAATTATGAAGGACATTAATTTTAAACACCCTTCTCCTTTTCTTATGAAATTTGACTCTGTAAAATTTTCTGGCAACGGCCATACCACGTAGAAAGAACAGGTTCTCGTCCGATCACCTAAGTTAACCTACGTCGGGCGCGGTTAGTACTTGGATGGGTGACCGCTTGGGAATACCGCGTGCTGTTGCCTTCTTTTTTTAGTATTTATCTTTAATTTCCTGAATTTTAGAATACAAGTTAAAATATATTTTTTGCAGTTAATATCCACCAACATTTCTCTTGCTTGAAGGCTGCTAGCAAGTTCATTACTATGGATGATATTATTAATGTGTGAATTTTTTCCAATGCACTTTTGGAATCAGTTAAAATCAATGGGTTGATAGTATTCCTTAATATCAAATGAAATTTAACCACTCTTCTCGGGTTATCGTTACAATTACAACCACCCAGTGAAAGGTAGGAGTTGAAAATAGCGGTAGTAGGGGTAGAACGAAGAAAACGATAAGTATAGTGGAGAAAAATCACTCCTCCGATGATAATTATGAATGACATTAATTTTAAACACCCTTCTCCTTTTCTTATGAAATTTGACTCTGTAAAATTTTCCGGCAACGGCCATACCACGTAGAAAGAACAGGTTCTCGTCCGATCACCTAAGTTAACCTACGTCGGGCGCGGTTAGTACTTGGATGGGTGACCGCTTGGGAATACCGCGTGCTGTTGCCTTCTTTTTTTAGTATTTATCTTTAATTTCCTGAATTTTAGAATACAAGTTAAAAATATATTTTTTGCAGTTAATATCCACCAACATTTCTCTTGCTTGAAGGCTGCTAGCAAGTTCATTACTATGGATGATATTATTAATGTGTGAATTTTTTCCAATGCACTTTTGGAATCAGTTAAAATCAATGGGTTGATAGTATTCCTTAATATCGAATGAAATTTAACTATTCTTCTCGGGTTATCGTTACAATTACAACCACCCAGTGAAAGGTAGGAGTTGAAAATAGCGGTAGTAGGGGTAGAACGAAGAAAACGATAAGTATAGTGGAGAAAAATCACTCCTCCGATGATAATTATGAAGGACACTAATTTTAAACACCCTTCTCCTTTTCTTATGAAATTTGACTCTGTAAAATTTTCCGGCAACGGCCATACCACGTAGAAAGAACAGGTTCTCGTCCAGTCATCGTCTAGCTTTCGAAGCAGACGGACCTTTTTTTAAATCGCCCGTGAAGTGTAATGCAGCCACAGTGTTCTAAAAATAGCCCATAAGTTACTTAACATTCCTTAATAATCGATACGTGCTCGAGACGCCGTCGCAGGTCTTAAGGGCCAAGACGGGCCGGAACGGTACGCACGGACGGAACCGACAAAATAAATACAGGTGTGTCTAAAAATTAGTGGGTATTAGACCTCAAATGTGAAATAGATTAACACTAATAGTGCTAGTAGTATAAAAAACTAAAATAGACTACACAAGACAATAATTAGTGACCAGAATAAAAGGAGAGTGTACCGGTGTCTAAACAGAAACTAGTGCAAACTGTGCAAACCCTCAGATAGGGTTAAAGTTACTGAAGTAAATATCAATTAAACTAAGCAACAAAGTAAGATAAATACGAAAACGAATCACCAACCAAATGTCCACTAAAGAGGGTGCCCATAACGGCACCCAAAACCTAAACGCCACAGGAAAAGAACAAAATACTATAATTGCTGCGATATCAGCTCAAACAAAAACTTGTAAAACATGCAGATTGTTACATATCAAATACAAGTTAGCTCCACTAGAAGAGGAAGGTAGGCTAGAAGCAATAAGCCACCTAGAAAACAAACATAACTTAAATATTAAAAAGAAATGCGACCAGAAAACAAAACAGGGAAGTAGCAATATGCAAAACTCATTATTCGCAAATCGCAACCCAATTCCCTACAAGGGAAGCAGCCAAGAAAGAAAAGAAGCCATGGAAATGACCAAAAATGATCAGGCAGAAGAAAGAAAAAGTGCTCACCAACACCAAGTAAGAGCCCAACATTGCAAACTAAGGTGGCAAAAATAAGCCGTATTATGCAAATGCCAACTTACGCTCCGAGCATAACAACAGGAAACAGGTTCGATGAGTTGAAACCGAATAACGGCGATATAGACATAGAACAAGAAGAAGAATATGTCAACAACGCACAAGAAGACACACAAATGGAGTACAGCACAGAGACCAAAATCAACACGCAGTCACAAAATAATACAAAAGGAACAACGCTAAAGAACAAAACAAGCACAAACAAAAACAAGCCGCCACCCATAATATTAATGGGGAAACCAAATAAAAACAATGTGCTAAAAGGAGAACTGGGCCAAAACCTACAAAATGGCTACTCCCTAAGATATACTAAAAATAATACGACCATCTATGCAAATGACATTAATGAACATAAAAAGTATGTAAATATGCTGAAAAACGGAAACGTAGAATTTCACACATATTCTACCAAAGAGGAAAAAACTCACGCTTTTATCCTGAAGGGACTCGACCACAAACCAGACCTTGAAGAGATAAAAAGTGAATTAAGGCAGGATTACAAACTAAAAATTAAAGATGTGTATTTACTTAAAACTAAGTACAGACCAGTGCATATGGTGGTCACATACGAAGATGTAAGATTATCACAATTACAACATTACGTAAAAATAATCTCAAATACAAAAATATACTGGGAAAGAAGGCGCACTGAATATGACATCATTCAGTGTAAGAGATGTCAAATGTGGGGGCACGCAACAACAAATTGCTACCGGGCAGAAAAATGCCTACTATGCGCCGGCCCACACAAAGTAGTTGAATGCTCCCAAGAAAACACAATGAAATGCGCAAACTGCCCAAGACCGCACAAAGCAAACGATAAAAGCTGTCCAGTGTACCAATACAAATACAACAAACTACAAGAAAATAGAGCAGGAAGACAACAAACGAAATAAATTTAACTACTCTTCTCGGGTTATCGTTACAATTACAACCACCCAGTGAAAGGTAGGAGTTGAAAATAGCGGTAGTAGGGGTAGAACGAAGAAAACGATAAGTATAGTGGAGAAAAATCACTCCTCCGATGATAATTATGATGGACTCTAATTTTAAACACCCTTCTCCTTTTCTTATGAAATTTGTCTCTGTAAAATTTTCCGGCAACGGCCATACCACGTAGAAAGAACAGGTTCTCGTCCGATCACCTAAGTTAACCTACGTCGGGCGCGGTTAGTACTTGGATGGGTGACCGCTTGGGAATACCGCGTGCTGTTGCCTTCTTTTTTTAGTATTTATCTTTAATTTCCTGAATTTTAGAATACAAGTTAAAATATATTTTTTGCAGTTAATATCCACCAACATTTCTCTTGCTTGAAGGCTGCTAGCAAGTTCATTACTATGGATGATATTATTATTGTGTGAATTTTTTCCAATGCACTTTTGGAATCAGTTAAAATCAATGGGTTGATAGTATTCTTTAATTTCAAATGAAATTTAACCACTCTTCTCGGGTTATCGTTACAATTACAACCACCCAGTGAAAGGTAGGAGTTGAAAATAGCGGTAGTAGGGGTAGAACGAAGAAAACGATAAGTATAGTGGAGAAAAATCACTCCCCCGATGATAATTATGAAGGACATTAATTTTAAACACCCTTCTCCTTTTCTTATGAAATTTGACTCTGTAAAATTTTCCGGCAACGGCCATACCACGTAGAAAGAACAGGTTCTCGTCCGAGTCATCGTCTAGCTTTCGAAGCAGACGGACCGTTTTTTAAATCGCTCGTGAAGTGTAATGCAGCCACAGAGTTCTAAAAATAGCCCATAAGTTACTTAACATTCCTTAATAATCGATACGTGCTCGAGACGCCGTCGCAGGTCTTAAGGGCCAAGACGGGCCGGAACGGTACGCACGGACGGAACCGACAAAATAAATACAGGTGTGTCTAAAAATTAGTGGGCATTAGACCTCAAATGTGAAATAGATTAACACTAATAGTGCTAGTAGTATAAAAAACTAAAATAGACTACTCAAGACAATAATTAGTGACCAGAATAAAAGGACAGTGTACCGGTGTCCAAACAGAAAGTAGTGCAAACTGTACAAACCCTCAGATAGGGTTAAAGTTACTGAAGCAAATATTAATTAAACTAAGCAACAAAGTAAGATAAATACGAAAACGAATCACCAACCAAATGTCCACTAAAGAGAGTGCCCATAACGGCACCCAAAACCTAAACGCCACAGGAAAAGAACAAAATACTATAATTGCTGCGATATCAGCTCAAACAAAAACTTGTAAAACATGCAGATTGTTACATATCAAATACAAGTTAGCTCCACTAGAAGAGGAAGGTAGGCTAGAAGCAATAAGCCACCTAGAAAACAAACATAACTTAAATATTAAAAAGAAATGCGACCAGAAAACAAAACAGGGAAGTAGCAATATGCAAAACTCATTATTCGCAAATCGCAACCCAATTCCCTACAAGGGAAGCAGCCAAGAAAGAAAAGAAGCCATGGAAATGACCAAAAATGATCAGGCAGAAGAAAGAAAAAGTGCTCACCAACACCAAGTAAGAGCCCAACATTGCAAACTAAGGTGGCAAAAATAAGCCGTATTATGCAAATGCCAACTTACGCTCCGAGCATAACAACAGGAAACAGGTTCGATGAGTTGAAACCGAATAACGGCGATATAGACATAGAACAAGAAGAAGAATATGTCAACAACGCACAAGAAGACACACAAATGGAGTACAGCACAGAGACCAAAATCAACACGCAGTCACAAAATAATACAAAAGGAACAACGCTAAAGAACAAAACAAGCACAAACAAAAACAAGCCGCCACCCATAATATTAATGGGGAAACCAAATAAAAACAATGTGCTAAAAGGAGAACTGGGCCAAAACCTATAAAATGGCTACTCCCTAAGATATACTAAAAATAATACGACCATCTATGCAAATGACATTAATGAACATAAAAAGTATGTAAATATGCTGAAAAACGGAAACGTAGAATTTCACACATATTCTACCAAAGAGGAAAAAACTCACGCTTTTATCCTGAAGGGACTCGACCACAAACCAGACCTTGAAGAGATAAAAAGTGAATTAAGGCAGGATTACAAACTAAAAATTAAAGATGTGTATTTACTTAAAACTAAGTACAGACCAGTGCATATGGTGGTCACATACGAAGATGTAAGATTATCACAATTACAACATTACGTAAAAATAATCTCAAATACAAAAATATACTGGGAAAGAAGGCGCACCGAATATGACATCATTCAGTGTAAGAGATGTCAAATGTGGGGGCACGCAACAACAAATTGCTACCGGGCAGAAAAATGCCTACTATGCGCCGGCCCACACAAAGTAGTTGAATGCTCCCAAGAAAACACAATGAAATGCGCAAACTGCCCAAGACCGCACAAAGCAAACGATAAAAGCTGTCCAGTGTACCAATACAAATACAACAAACTACAAGAAAATAGAGCAGGAAGACAACAAACGAAATAAATTTAACTACTCTTCTCGGGTTATCGTTACAATTACAACCACCCAGTGAAAGGTAGGAGTTGAAAATAGCGGTAGTAGGGGTAGAACGAAGAAAACGATAAGTATAGTGGAGAAAAATCACTCCTCCGATGATAATTATGATGGACTCTAATTTTAAACACCCTTCTCCTTTTCTTATGAAATTTGTCTCTGTAAAATTTTCCGGCAACGGCCATACCACGTAGAAAGAACAGGTTCTCGTCCGATCACCTAAGTTAACCTACGTCGGGCGCGGTTAGTACTTGGATGGGTGACCGCTTGGGAATACCGCGTGCTGTTGCCTTCTTTTTTTAGTATTTATCTTTAATTTCCTGAATTTTAGAATACAAGTTAAAATATATTTTTTGCAGTTAATATCCACCAACATTTCTCTTGCTTGAAGGCTGCTAGCAAGTTCATTACTATGGATGATATTATTATTGTGTGAATTTTTTCCAATGCACTTTTGGAATCAGTTAAAATCAATGGGTTGATAGTATTCTTTAATTTCAAATGAAATTTAACCACTCTTCTCGGGTTATCGTTACAATTACAACCACCCAGTGAAAGGTAGGAGTTGAAAATAGCGGTAGTAGGGGTAGAACGAAGAAAACGAGAAGTATAGTGGAGAAAAATCACTCCTCCGATGATAATTATGAAGGACATTAATTTTAAACACCCTTCTCCTTTTCTTATGAAATTTGTCTCTGTAAAATTTTCCGGCAACGGCCATACCACGTAGAAAGAACAGGTTCTCGTCCGATCACCTAAGTTAACCTACGTCGGGCGCGGTTAGTACTTGGATGGGTGACCGCTTGGGAATACCGCGTGCTGTTGCCTTCTTTTTTTAGTATTTATCTTTAATTTCCTGAATTTTAGAATACAAGTTAAAATATATTTTTTGCAGTTAATATCCACCAACATTTCTCTTGCTTGAAGGCTGCTAGCAAGTTCATTACTATGGATGATATTATTAATGTGTGAATTTTTTCCAATGCACTTTTGGAATCAGTTAAAATCAATGGGTTGATAGTATTCCTTAATATCGAATGAAATTTAACTACTCTTCTCGGGTTATCGTTACAATTACAACCACCCAGTGAAAGGTAGGAGTTGAAAATAGCGGTAGTAGGGGTAGAACGAAGAAAACGATAAGTATAGTGGAGAAAAATCACTCCTCCGATGATAATTATGAAGGACACTAATTTTAAACACCCTTCTCCTTTTCTTATGAAATTTGACTCTGTAAAATTTTCCGGCAACGGCCATACCACGTAGAAAGAACAGGTTCTCGTCCAGTCATCGTCTAGCTTTCGAAGCAGACGGACCTTTTTTTTAAATCGCTCGTGAAGTGTAATGCAGCCACAGTGTTCTAAAAATAACCCATAAGTTACTTAACATTCCTTAATAATCGATACGCGCTCGAGACGCCATCGCAGGTCTTAAGGGCCAAGACGGGCCGGAACGGTACGCACGGACGGAACCGACAAAATAAATACAGGTGTGTCTAAAAATTAGTGAGTATTAGACCTCAAATGTGAAATAGATTAACACTAATAGTGCTAGTAGTATAAAAAACTAAAATAGACTACACAAGACAATAATAAGGGAGCAGAATAAAAGGACAGTGTACCGTTGTCTAAACAGAAACTAGTGCAAACTGTGCAAACCCTCAGATAGGGTTAAAGTTACTGAAGCAAATATCAATTAAACTAAGCAACAAAGTAAGATAAATACGAAAACGAATCACCAACCAAATGTCCACTAAAGAGGGTGCCCATAACGGCACCCAAAACCTAAACGCCACAGGAAAAGAACAAAATACTATAATTGCTGCGATATCAGCTCAAACAAAAACTTGTAAAACATGCAGATTGCTACATATCAAATACAAGTTAGCTCCACTAGAAGAGGAAGGTAGGCTTGAAGCAATAAGCCACCTAGAAAACAAACATAACTTAAATATTAAAAAGAAATGCGACCAGAAAACAAAACAGGGAAGTAGCAATATGCAAAACTCATTATTCGCAAATCGCGACCCAATTCCCTACAAGGGAAGCAGCCAAGAAAGAAAAGAAGCCACGGTAATGAACAAAAATGATCAGGCAGAAGAAAGGAAAAGAAAGTGCTCACCAACACCAAGTAAGAGCCCAACATTGCAAACTAAGGTGGCAAAAATAAGCCGTATTATGCAAATGCCAACTTACGCTCCGAGCATAACAACAGGAAACAGGTTCGATGAGTTGAAACCGAATAACGGCGATATAGACATAGAACAAGAAGAAGAATAAGTCAACAACGCACAAGAAGACACACAAATGGAGTACAGCACAGAGACCAAAATCAACACGCAGTCACAAAATAATACAAAAGGAACAACGCTAAAGAACAAAACAAGCACAAACAAAAACAAGCCGCCACCCATAATATTAATGGGGAAACCAAATAAAAATAATGTGCTAAAAGGAGAACTGGGCCAAAACCTATAAAATGGCTACTCCCTAAGATATACTAAAAATAATACGACCATCTATGCAAATGACATTAATGAACATAAAAAGTATGTAAATATGCTGAAAAACGGAAACGTAGAATTTCACACATATTCTACCAAAGAGGAAAAAACTCACGCTTTTATCCTGAAGGGACTCGACCACAAACCAGACCTTGAAGAGATAAAAAGTGAATTAAGGCAGGATTACAAACTAAAAATTAAAGATGTGTATTTACTTAAAACTAAGTACAGACCAGTGCATATGGTGGTCACATACGAAGATGTAAGATTATCACAATTACAACATTACGTAAAAATAATCTCAAATACAAAAATATACTGGGAAAGAAGGCGCACCGAATATGACATCATTCAGTGTAAGAGATGTCAAATGTGGGGGCACGCAACAACAAATTGCTACCGGGCAGAAAAATGCCTACTATGCGCCGGCCCACACAAAGTAGTTGAATGCTCCCAAGAAAACACAATGAAATGCGCAAACTGCCCAAGACCGCACAAAGCAAACGATAAAAGCTGTCCAGTGTACCAATACAAATACAACAAACTACAAGAAAATAGAGCAGGAAGACAACAAACGAAATAAATTTAACTACTCTTCTCGGGTTATCGTTACAATTACAACCACCCAGTGAAAGGTAGGAGTTGAAAATAGCGGTAGTAGGGGTAGAACGAAGAAAACGATAAGTATAGTGGAGAAAAATCACTCCTCCGATGATAATTATGAATGACATTAATTTTAAACACCCTTCTCCTTTTCTTATGAAATTTGACTCTGTAAAATTTTCCGGCAACGGCCATACCACGTAGAAAGAACAGGTTCTCGTCCGATCACCTAAGTTAACCTACGTCGGGCGCGGTTAGTACTTGGATGGGTGACCGCTTGGGAATACCGCGTGCTGTTGCCGTGCTGTTGCCTTCTTTTTTTAGTATTTATCTTTAATTTCCTGAATTTTAGAATACAAGTTAAAATATATTTTTTGCAGTTAATATCCACCAACATTTCTCTTGCTTGAAGGCTGCTAGCAAGTTCATTACTATGGATGATATTATTAATGTGTGAATTTTTTCCAATGCACTTTTGGAATCAGTTAAAATCAATGGGTTGATAGTATTCCTTAATATCGAATGAAATTTAACTACTCTTCTCGGGTTATCGTTACAATTACAACCACCCAGTGAAAGGTAGGAGTTGAAAATAGCGGTAGTAGGGGTAGAACGAAGAAAACGATAAGTATAGTGGAGAAAAATCACTCCTCCGATGATAATTATGAAGGACACTAATTTTAAACACCCTTCTCCTTTTCTTATGAAATTTGACTCTGTAAAATTTTCCGGCAACGGCCATACCACGTAGAAAGAACAGGTTCTCGTCCAGTCATCGTCGAGCCTCTAACGCAGGCAGACCGTTTTCGATCGCTCTTGAAGTGCAATGCATTCATAAGTGTTCTAAAAATAACCCAGCAGGTGCTTAACATTTTATAAAAGTCGACACGGCCAACGCGCTTGAAACACCCTCGCCATCGCTGGCTTAAGGGTCGAAGCGGGCCGGAGCCGTCCGCATGGACGGTACCACCAATTATAAGACGTAGTGTACTAAAAATACGTGGGATCCGGGCAGATCCAATGTGCATCAGGCTTTAAAATTTTCATATACTATACTAATAATAATAAAAAACAATTCATAAAACTCAAATAGTCAATCTAAGATAATAAATATTGGCCAAAACGAAATAGCAGTGTACAAAAACCTGTGCAAATTGTGCAAACCCTTAGACAGTATAAATTTTCCCAGTTACATTTTAATCAAATTAAAGATCGACAGTGCAAATATAAAAGTGAATTTCTTAAAGAAAAAGACTTACTTAATTAATTAGAACCATGTCCAAACAGGAGGGTGCCCTTAGTGGCACCCAATCAAATAGTGATCTATCTGATAACGAGTCAATCGTTAGCAGTAAAAGTGCAAACAGCAAGTCTTTAGCACCAAATGCCCACAAAATAATAATTAAAGAAATTAGACTACAACTGCAAAACAATAAAAAAGCATGTAAGAACTGTTCATGCTACTACGAAATCACAAAACAAAATATAACCAGCACTTTTATAAATGAACTAATCAACCATTTAAAAAGTGCACATAGATACATAATGAAAAACGCTCTTAAAAAATCAAAGAGTAAAAAATCAAGTGCAGAAAGATCAACACCAACACCAACAAGACCAGAAAAAATGGATACGAACCTTACTACTCTAACTACCTCAGAATATCAGAGAGAAGAATATCCTTACTTTCAACTGGGCATTAAACCACAGCAGCCGATACCTATTGGCTTAATATTAGGCAACATGAGCGTTAAAAATAACGCAAATAACACACAAACCGTACAAAACACAAATGAAATAGCACTAACACCCCAACTTCCACAAACGACAGAAACTGACAATACAGCAGCAAAAAGAAAACTGAATGATTCACCACCTAACACATCCCATAGCATTAAAACATCTAGACTAGCTGACTGTTTCCAAGAAGTAAGCTATTCACAAAAGGAAAATATAGTCCCAAATATACCCGTAAGTAACAGATTTGACATATTCCGTACAGAAAATGAAGAAGAAGTTGAAATAATGGAAGAAGAAAACCCAGCAAACATGCAACAATCTAACACAACACAAACAAAAGTAAGGAACAAAACCAAGGAAACGCTACAATCATCAAAACAAAATAAAAGACCTGAAAAACCACCACCACTTATTATGAAAGGACACACCAATGAAAAACACCCAATACTAATGGAAGAACTAAAACGAATAACAAAACACGGATACACAATCAAATACAGTAAATACAACACTATCATATACACAAACGAAATCCAAGACTTCCTAAATTGCAAACGAATAATGAAGAATAACAACACACATTTCCACACATACTGCACATCAGAAGAAAAAACACATGCTTTCATTGTAAAAGGATTAGATCATCAACCCAACCCCGAACACGTAAGGAACATACTGACAAACGACTATAGCATAGATATAAAACAAGTACACAAACTGGTAAAAGAAGGGCCCTATAGACCACTATACCTAATAATAACATCTGCCGAATATAACCTTAAGCATTTGCAGTCAAAAGTAAAAGCTATAGACAATGTAATTGTAAAATGGGAACTAAGACAAACAAATCAAGAGATCAACCAGTGTAAAAGATGTCAGAGGTGGGGCCACGCACAAACCAATTGTTTCCGCGAGCCCAGATGTATGCACTGCGCACAAGGTCACCTTACACAAGACTGTCAAAAAATCCACCCAGATCATTGCGCGAACTGCGACAAAAACCATAAAGCAAATTCGCAGCAATGTGAAGTATATCAATACAAACTAACAAAAGCGAGAGAAAACCGAAATGCACAAATAAATGCACAGACAAGATCTCAAAATAAAAGAATCATACCAGCCCCTACACCAAAATACAATGCGTGGCAAAAGAGAGAAGAGGCCAGGGCAAGTGGCCCATCGAAGATCAGGGCAAGTGATCTTGAACCAGACAGCGAACATTACAATACCGACGACGAAAGAAGCTATTATGAAGAGTTTCCTCCCCTGAGAAGAACAAGAAATGGAAATAATGGAGAACGAATTACAGAACAGCATCAGCCCAGCCAACAGAGACAACAAAGTCGGCAAAAGCAATCAAACGTAGGCACGGACGAGGTAAGAAATCTTGGTACTGCTATGAACGAATTTAAAAAATATGTTAACGTTGAAATAAATGAAATCATAAGGTTTATAACTGATTTCACCGATATATATAAATATAATCAGAATAGAATGGATAGAGCTACCGCAATATTTCAATTCATGCAAAACATTGACCAATACAATATATAATTTACTCTAATTTTTTCATCGCATGTTCAAGATCCTATTATGGAACAGCAATGGAATCAAAAATAAACTGGGAGAGCTCATCCATTTTATTAACTATCATAAAATTGACATTGCAGTTATTACTGAGACAAAACTTAGTAACAATTGCAAGATCACAATTAGAAATTTTAACATATACAGGTACAACAGAAGCATTAGAGGAGGAGGCGTTGCCATTCTTGTCAACCAGTCCATCCCACATAGAAAAATCGATAATATACCAAACCCTATTGAAAATATCTCTATACAATTACAAGATGGACTGATTGTCAGAGGATGCTACGGCCCTCCTCACGCCAGATTCAATAATAATTGTTTTGACGCACTTTTTCCCAGAAATAGTAAGATTCTTTGTCTAGGTGATTTTAACGCAAGACATACTCTGTGGCATAACCACAGAGCCAATCGCAATGGCAACTTTCTCTGTGATTATGCCACAGATAACAATATACAAATTTTGCACCCAGGAACGTACACACACTATCCTTTTAACGGATCGTCAGCAACATGTATAGATCTTGTCCTGAATCAGAACAACATTAATATACCTGATCCGCAGGCGCTTGATGAATTATCATCAGATCACCTCCCGATCATACTTAAAACAAATATACAGATACACAGGGAGGGGCACGGAACTGTCCGATTATTTAAGAACACCAATTGGAGGCGTTTTCGACAATTGGTGAACGATAATATCGTCATAAACAATAATATCTCCACTGTGACCGATATCGAGGATCAGGTATCGCTCGTAACACTCAGCATCCAAGATGCGCAAAACAAAGTAACCAAAAAAGTCTCAATCAGACCAAAAGAAGATAAGCTACCTGAAGATATTATCAAACTTATCTCTTTCAAGAACAGAATAAGAAAAAGGTGGAAAAGAACCAGACAGCCTCGGGACTATCAGCGATATGTTGAGATACAGAGAAACATTAGAGAGAAAATAAATATCTACAAAAACAAAACTTGGGAAAAAACTTTAAATGGGCTGGCTATCACTGATAATTCTTTGTGGAAATTAACTCGAAAACTTAAGAAAAAATTCAACAAAATACCAACATTAAATAACAACAGAAATATCGTCAACACTAATGAAGAAAAAGCCAACATACTAGCTGACAGCCTCGCCAATGTCTGTAAAACACCAGCAGATACCACTCAACAACAAATCAACATAACTAATACAGTAAAAGAGTTCAAAAAACGAACTTACCCGATACCTCCTTCTCAATATCGGAAGCTGATTGCAACACCCAGGGATATAATAAATATTATCAAAACTTACCCCAATAATAAAGCTCCTGGGCCCGACAAGATCCCCAATATTGTTCTAAAAAATCTTCCGAAAAAAGCAGTCGTTCAAATAGTACACATAATCAACGGGATTATTTCTCTACAGCACTTCCCTATTGCCTGGAAACAAGCAATAATAGTCCCAATCCTGAAACCTAATAAAGACCCATCAAATCCAAAATCCTACCGACCCATCTCCTTATTAAGCACTCTATCGAAAGTTACTGAAAGGTTTATCATGTCAAG
Organism: Diaprepes abbreviatus; assembly: GCA_034092305.1. Lineage (NCBI taxonomy): Eukaryota > Metazoa > Arthropoda > Insecta > Coleoptera > Curculionidae > Diaprepes > Diaprepes abbreviatus. The sequence goes on from JASJET010000095.1 coordinate 642,258, forward strand.
GATGAAAAAACTGGATCTTGATAGTGTCATCCCGGAAAACCAATTTGGATTTAAACCGGGGCATGGCACAACACTATTAGTTTCAAAAGTATTACAAAATGCTTTGGACAATATAAACAGGAAACAAAACACAATGATGCTTCTCCTTGACATGGAACGAGCATTTGACACTGTATGGCACGAAGGGCTTATTTATAAGCTCCTCACCATCCACGCATTTCCTCTCCATATGATTGCGTTAATTGCATCATATCTGGAAAATAGAACTCCACAGGTTAAAGTAGAAAATAAAATCTCGGGACCCAGAACCTTAATTGCAGGAGTTCCACAAGGCACGGTTTTATCACCCTTCCTATATAATATCTATACGGCTGATATGCCAAATTACACTAATACACACCTATACATGTACGCCGACGATGTTCTGATGACTGCAAACTCACACTATGCGGAAGTAGCAAGAAAACACATTGCCTATCATTTGCTAAAACTTGTTCCTTACCTTGACTTATGGAAAATAAAAGTCAATGCAGAGAAATGCGAGTCTATAATTATTACCAAAAAATTCACAAATCACAGAATCTTTACACCACTTAAAATCAATAATAAAAATATACCCGTGAAAAATACAGTCAAATATTTGGGAATAATTATAGACTCGCGACTTTCTTTCGCATATCATACCACAAATGCACTCAAAAAAGCCTTTATTGCAATGCAACGACTCTACGCGCTCTTAAATTCTAAATCCGTTCTTTCCCCAATAAATAAAAGAATTATCTATCTGCAAATAATCAGACCAATAATGGCCTATGGAGCACCCATTTGGTGCTCTATGACTGATACACAGCTCATGAGGCACCAACGTATGCAAAATAAATTTCTTAGGTGCATTACTTCATCTGATCGCTATACTAAAATTACTGACCTACATAATATGACTGAAATACCATACTTCACAGCGTACGTCCATGAACTGAGTATGAAATTTTATCAATACAAAATCAAAAATTCACCCCTCACTCAAAATTTAACATCTATAAGATTTAATCCTCAGCATCCAATAAAACACGGGCCGTTGTATCGCAATTTACCCCTTTATTACCAGCAAATCCAATAAACAGTCACAATCCAATTTATCCAAATACAAAACAATAAAACTCAGAACAAACGTTCAACATCGGATGAACAAAACCGCGTCGGGAACTTAGATCCGCCCAGCTGAATCCCCCAGATCAACTGAGTCGACATAGCGGTCGTACTCAATCCGGGATGGAGGAAACGTGATGGACGGAAATCCGATTTAGACGTGCTCAAAATATGTATTAAATGGGCGATGACCAAACAACAAATATACTGCCAAAAAATATATATATGTATGTATGTGTGTATGTATATGTGTGTATGTAGATGTATATGTATATATGTACATATATGTATATGTATACCAAGGCTAAGCAAATTAGCTATTAACGCGCTGCTTCTGTAGTACCTGAATCTTTCAAAGGGGTTTTTTCTTCCCAATTTTCCCCTAAAAACAAGCATAAAATAAAATTACTCATAATAAATGCAAATCCCCAAGAAATTTTTAAGCCTCCGGGCAAAACCTAATAAAATGCAGTCCAAGGTTTCTTACCGTAAGTCCAGCACCCAGATGTCGACAAAAAATGCTTTTCACCTACCTCTGGCCTAAGACCGGCCCCAGCTCCGGCTGTTTCCTGCTGACTGGGTTGTTGCAATCAAGTGTCAGCTAAAAATCTGATTATTTTTATTGTATATATATATTGTAGGTGTAATGCATTACCCTGTATAAGTAATGAATAGAGAGATTTTAAATGTTAATGTGTGTGGTTCTCGTCCGATCACCTAAGTTAACCTACGTCGGGCGCGGTTAGTACTTGGATGGGTGACCGCTTGGGAATACCGCGTGCTGTTGCCTTCTTTTTTTAGTATTTATCTTTAATTTCCTGAATTTTAGAATACAAGTTAAAATATATTTTTTGCAGTTAATATCCACCAACATTTCTCTTGCTTGAAGGCTGCTAGCAAGTTCATTACTATGGATGATATTATTAATGTGTGAATTTTTTCCAATGCACTTTTGGAATCAGTTAAAATCAATGGGTTGATAGTATTCCTTAATATCAAATGAAATTTAACTACTCTTCTCGGGTTATCGTTACAATTACAACCACCTAGTGAAAGGTAGGAGTTGAAAATAGCGGTAGTAGGGGTAGAACGAAGAAAACGATAAGTATAGTGGAGAAAAATCACTCCTCCGATGATAATTATGAAGGACACTAATTTTAAACACCCTTCTCCTTTTCTTATGAAATTTGACTCTGTAAACTTTTCCGGCAACGGCCATACCACGTAGAAAGAACAGGTTCTCGTCCGAGTCATCGTCTAGCTTTCGAAGCAGACGGACCGTTTTTTAAATCGCTCGTGAAGTGTAATGCAGCCACAGAGTTCTAAAAATAGCCCATAAGTTACTTAACATTCCTTAATAATCGATACGTGCTCGAGACGCCGTCGCAGGTCTTAAGGGCCAAGACGGGCCGGAACGGTACGCACGGACGGAACCGACAAAATAAATACAGGTGTGTCTAAAAATTAGTGGGCATTAGACCTCAAATGTGAAATAGATTAACACTAATAGTGCTAGTAGTATAAAAAACTAAAATAGACTACTCAAGACAATAATTAGTGACCAGAATAAAAGGACAGTGTACCGGTGTCCAAACAGAAAGTAGTGCAAACTGTACAAACCCTCAGATAGGGTTAAAGTTACTGAAGCAAATATTAATTAAACTAAGCAACAAAGTAAGATAAATACGAAAACGAATCACCAACCAAATGTCCACTAAAGAGGGTGCCCATAACGGCACCCAAAACCTAAACGCCACAGGAAAAGAACAAAATACTATAATTGCTGCGATATCAGCTCAAACAAAAACTTGTAAAACATGCAGATTGTTACATATCAAATACAAGTTAGCTCCACTAGAAGAGGAAGGTAGGCTAGAAGCAATAAGCCACCTAGAAAACAAACATAACTTAAATATTAAAAAGAAATGCGACCAGAAAACAAAACAGGGAAGTAGCAATATGCAAAACTCATTATTCGCAAATCGCAACCCAATTCCCTACAAGGGAAGCAGCCAAGAAAGAAAAGAAGCCATGGAAATGACCAAAAATGATCAGGCAGAAGAAAGAAAAAGTGCTCACCAACACCAAGTAAGAGCCCAACATTGCAAACTAAGGTGGCAAAAATAAGCCGTATTATGCAAATGCCAACTTACGCTCCGAGCATAACAACAGGAAACAGGTTCGATGAGTTGAAACCGAATAACGGCGATATAGACATAGAACAAGAAGAAGAATATGTCAACAACGCACAAGAAGACACACAAATGGAGTACAGCACAGAGACCAAAATCAACACGCAGTCACAAAATAATACAAAAGGAACAACGCTAAAGAACAAAACAAGCACAAACAAAAACAAGCCGCCACCCATAATATTAATGGGGAAACCAAATAAAAACAATGTGCTAAAAGGAGAACTGGGCCAAAACCTATAAAATGGCTACTCCCTAAGATATACTAAAAATAATACGACCATCTATGCAAATGACATTAATGAACATAAAAAGTATGTAAATATGCTGAAAAACGGAAACGTAGAATTTCACACATATTCTACCAAAGAGGAAAAAACTCACGCTTTTATCCTGAAGGGACTCGACCACAAACCAGACCTTGAAGAGATAAAAAGTGAATTAAGGCAGGATTACAAACTAAAAATTAAAGATGTGTATTTACTTAAAACTAAGTACAGACCAGTGCATATGGTGGTCACATACGAAGATGTAAGATTATCACAATTACAACATTACGTAAAAATAATCTCAAATACAAAAATATACTGGGAAAGAAGGCGCACCGAATATGACATCATTCAGTGTAAGAGATGTCAAATGTGGGGGCACGCAACAACAAATTGCTACCGGGCAGAAAAATGCCTACTATGCGCCGGCCCACACAAAGTAGTTGAATGCTCCCAAGAAAACACAATGAAATGCGCAAACTGCCCAAGACCGCACAAAGCAAACGATAAAAGCTGTCCAGTGTACCAATACAAATACAACAAACTACAAGAAAATAGAGCAGGAAGACAACAAACGAAATAAATTTAACTACTCTTCTCGGGTTATCGTTACAATTACAACCACCCAGTGAAAGGTAGGAGTTGAAAATAGCGGTAGTAGGGGTAGAACGAAGAAAACGATAAGTATAGTGGAGAAAAATCACTCCTCCGATGATAATTATGATGGACTCTAATTTTAAACACCCTTCTCCTTTTCTTATGAAATTTGTCTCTGTAAAATTTTCCGGCAACGGCTATACCACGTAGAAAGAACAGGTTCTTCAGAGCATTCGACACAGTATGGCACGAAGGCCTATTATACAAACTACTAAAACATCATAACTTTCCGCTATATTTAATATCATTATTCAACTCATACATAACAAACAGAACATTCAAAGTTAAAATAGAAAATGAACTGTCCGACCCTGGCACCCAAGAAGCAGGAGTACCACAAGGTACGGTACTGTCGCCCTATTTATACAACTTCTACACGGCTGATATACCGATGAGTCCTACATCGGACCTAGTAATGTACGCTGACGATACATTATTATATACCCATTCTTTCCATGCTGAGGCTGCAAAGCAACGTATCAATTATCACCTACAAAAACTAATCAACTACTATGCATTATGGAAACTAAAAATAAACCCAAGTAAGTCGGAATCTATGGTAATAACCAAAAAGTTCACGAAAAACGAAATAATCGTGCCATTTACAATTAACAACACCTATGTACCAATAAAACAAAACATTAAATACTTAGGCATAACCATAGATACACGACTCTACTTTCAAGAACACACTACACGGGTCGTAAACAAAACCTTTGCAGCCTTGCAAGCATTATACGCGATAATAAATGGGAAATCTGCATTATCACCTCAAAACAAACTTACAATATATAAGCAGATGATGAGACCGATAATGGCCTACGGAGCACCAGTCTGGTGCTCAATATCTAACACACAACTACAGCGTTTACAAAGATTACAAAACAAATTTTTACGTAACATAACATCATCAGACAGATACACAAGAATAGACGACCTACATAACATGACGGGAGTGGATAAATTTATAGATTATATAAGAGACATAAGCAACAAATTCTTTAAGTACAAATGCAACACATCAGAACTAACCAGACATATAACACAACACAGATTTAATCCCGATGTGCATATAAAACACAGCCCCATCTATTCAAAACTACCTATCTTCTTCGAAAACATATAAATATCCTAAAAACATGTAAAGAAAGCATAATAACACCGATAAATACTATAACCGACACTAAACCAAACAACTAAACCATACACGCACAACAAAACAGAACAAAAACTTATCCAAACACAAAAAGAAATCCTTGGTTAGCCAAAAGGCATAAACTATAGACTAGTACGGAACGACGCTGACGCGTGACCCGCTCTATCCCCATTTGCCCATATACAGCTCAGGGACGGAATGGAAAAACAGCGTCAGCTTCGATCCAGTACGAACAAACGTAAAGCATAAACCCTACCGCATATCAGGCGGCCATTTTACCGAATCGTACCAGTCTAAAACTTGACCGGCATGACCCCTCGCTTCGCACCGCCTCGAAGGACCTCGTTGCTCAATAAATCCCAAATGGCGGTGCGATGGGAGAACCAAAATGGCAGCATAGCAAAAGCAGACAAAACAGAACGGAAACAAGATTAAATACGTAACCCGACAAATATAAATAAAAACTGAACCAATTTTCTGTACCTGACAAAATCTAGGAGGTTTTTCATTCGTTTTCCTCCAAAAACAAAATAACAAAACACCCACATATACCAGTTAAACCACAACAATCATTCTTGAAGCATATGCCTTATTCAATGTAACTCAGGTAGAAGCACCGCTGAGACCTGTCTAACCTCTTTCTCTCACACATTTTCATGGTTCCTTCGGCAAAACAACGCCGGCGATTGCAAAATCGTACTGACGAACTGTTTGGGCTGCAACAAGCCGCACAGGGGACAACTTTATTATTGTAACATATACACAATGTAATCATGAGATGTAACAAATAATTTGTAAAAATAAAGATGTTTTAAAATGAATGAATGAAAATGGTTCTCGTCCGATCACCTAAGTTAACCTACGTCGGGCGCGGTTAGTACTTGGATGGGTGACCGCTTGGGAATACCGCGTGCTGTTGCCTTCTTTTTTTAGTATTTATCTTTAATTTCCTGAATTTTAGAATACAAGTTAAAATATATTTTTTGCAGTTAATATCCACCAACATTTCTCTTGCTTGAAGGCTGCTAGCAAGTTCATTACTATGGATGATATTATTAATGTGTGAATTTTTTCCAATGCACTTTTGGAATCAGTTAAAATCAATGGGTTGATAGTATTCCTTAATATCAAATGAAATTTAACCACTCTTCTCGGGTTATCGTTACAATTACAACCACCCAGTGAAAGGTAGGAGTTGAAAATAGCGGTAGTAGGGGTAGAACGAAGAAAACGATAAGTATAGTGGAGAAAAATCACTCCTCCGATGATAATTATGAATGACATTAATTTTAAACACCCTTCTCCTTTTCTTATGAAATTTGACTCTGTAAAATTTTCCGGCAACGGCCATACCACGTAGAAAGAACAGGTTCTCGTCCGATCACCTAAGTTAACCTACGTCGGGCGCGGTTAGTACTTGGATGGGTGACCGCTTGGGAATACCGCGTGCTGTTGCCTTCTTTTTTTAGTATTTATCTTTAATTTCCTGAATTTTAGAATACAAGTTAAAATATATTTTTTGCAGTTAATATCCACCAACATTTCTCTTGCTTGAAGGCTGCTAGCAAGTTCATTACTATGGATGATATTATTAATGTGTGAATTTTTTCCAATGCACTTTTGGAATCAGTTAAAATCAATGGGTTGATAGTATTCCTTAATATCGAATGAAATTTAACTATTCTTCTCGGGTTATCGTTACAATTACAACCACCCAGTGAAAGGTAGGAGTTGAAAATAGCGGTAGTAGGGGTAGAACGAAGAAAACGATAAGTATAGTGGAGAAAAATCACTCCTCCGATGATAATTATGAAGGACACTAATTTTAAACACCCTTCTCCTTTTCTTATGAAATTTGACTCTGTAAAATTTTCCGGCAACGGCCATACCACGTAGAAAGAACAGGTTCTCGTCCAGTCATCGTCTAGCTTTCGAAGCAGACGGACCTTTTTTTAAATCGCTCGTGAAGTGTAATGCAGCCACAGTGTTCTAAAAATAGCCCATAAGTTACTTAACATTCCTTAATAATCGATACGTGCTCGAGACGCCGTCGCAGGTCTTAAGGGCCAAGACGGGCCGGAACGGTACGCACGGACGGAACCGACAAAATAAATACAGGTGTGTCTAAAAATTAGTGGGTATTAGACCTCAAATGTGAAATAGATTAACACTAATAGTGCTAGTAGTATAAAAAACTAAAATAGACTACACAAGACAATAATTAGTGACCAGAATAAAAGGACAGTGTACCGGTGTCTAAACAGAAACTAGTGCAAACTGTGCAAACCCTCAGATAGGGTTAAAGTTACTGAAGTAAATATCAATTAAACTAAGCAACAAAGTAAGATAAATACGAAAACGAATCACCAACCAAATGTCCACTAAAGAGGGTGCCCATAACGGCACCCAAAACCTAAACGCCACAGGAAAAGAACAAAATACTATAATTGCTGCGATATCAGCTCAAACAAAAACTTGTAAAACATGCAGATTGTTACATATCAAATACAAGTTAGCTCCACTAGAAGAGGAAGGTAGGCTAGAAGCAATAAGCCACCTAGAAAGCAAACATAACTTAAATATTAAAAAGAAATGCGACCAGAAAACAAAACAGGGAAGTAGCAATTTGCAAAACTCATTATTCGCAAATCGCAACCCAATTCCCTACAAGGGAAGCAGCCAAGAAAGAAAAGAAGCCATGGAAATGACCAAAAATGATCAGGCAGAAGAAAGAAAAAGTGCTCACCAACACCAAGTAAGAGCCCAACATTGCAAACTAAGGTGGCAAAAATAAGCCGTATTATGCAAATGCCAACTTACGCTCCGAGCATAACAACAGGAAACAGGTTCGATGAGTTGAAACCGAATAACGGCGATATAGACATAGAACAAGAAGAAGAATATGTCAACAACGCACAAGAAGACACACAAATGGAGTACAGCACAGAGACCAAAATCAACACGCAGTCACAAAATAATACAAAAGGAACAACGCTAAAGAACAAAACAAGCACAAACAAAAACAAGCCGCCACCCATAATATTAATGGGGAAACCAAATAAAAACAATGTGCTAAAAGGAGAACTGGGCCAAAACCTACAAAATGGCTACTCCCTAAGATATACTAAAAATAATACGACCATCTATGCAAATGACATTAATGAACATAAAAAGTATGTAAATATGCTGAGAAACGGAAACGTAGAATTTCACACATATTCTACCAAAGAGGAAAAAACTCACGCTTTTATCCTGAAGGGACTCGACCACAAACCAGACCTTGAAGAGATAAAAAGTGAATTAAGGCAGGATTACAAACTAAAAATTAAAGATGTGTATTTACTTAAAACTAAGTACAGACCAGTGCATATGGTGGTCACATACGAAGATGTAAGATTATCACAATTACAATATTACGTAAAAATAATCTCAAATACAAAAATATACTGGGAAAGAAGGCGCACCGAATATGACATCATTCAGTGTAAGAGATGTCAAATGTGGGGGCACGCAACAACAAATTGCTACCGGGCAGAAAAATGCCTACTATGCGCCGGCCCACACAAAGTAGTTGAATGCTCCCAAGAAAACACAATGAAATGCGCAAACTGCCTAAGACCGCACAAAGCAAACGATAGAAGCTGTCCAGTGTACCAATACAAATACAACAAACTACAAGAAAATAGAGCAGGAAGACAACAAACGAAATAAATTTAACTACTCTTCTCGGGTTATCGTTACAATTACAACCACCCAGTGAAAGGTAGGAGTTGAAAATAGCGGTAGTAGGGGTAGAACGAAGAAAACGATAAGTATAGTGGAGAAAAATCACTCCTCCGATGATAATTATGATGGACTCTAATTTTAAACACCTTCTCCTTTTCTTATGAAATTTGTCTCTGTAAAATTTTCCGGCAACGGCCATACCACGTAGAAAGAACAGGTTCTCGTCCGATCACCTAAGTTAACCTACGTCGGGCGCGGTTAGTACTTGGATGGGTGACCGCTTGGGAATACCGCGTGCTGTTGCCTTCTTTTTTTAGTATTTATCTTTAATTTCCTGAATTTTAGAATACAAGTTAAAATATATTTTTTGCAGTTAATATCCACCAACATTTCTCTTGCTTGAAGGCTGCTAGCAAGTTCATTACTATGGATGATATTATTATTGTGTGAATTTTTTCCAATGCACTTTTGGAATCAGTTAAAATCAATGGGTTGATAGTATTCTTTAATATCAAATGAAATTTAACCACTCTTCTCGGGTTATCGTTACAATTACAACCACCCAGTGAAAGGTAGGAGTTGAAAATAGCGGTAGTAGGGGTAGAACGAAGAAAACGAGAAGTATAGTGGAGAAAAATCACTCCTCCGATGATAATTATGAAGGACATTAATTTTAAACACCCTTCTCCTTTTCTTATGAAATTTGACTCTGTAAAATTTTCCGGCAACGGCCATACCACGTAGAAAGAACAGGTTCTCGTCCGATCACCTAAGTTAACCTACGTCGGGCGCGGTTAGTACTTGGATGGGTGACCGCTTGGGAATACCGCGTGCTGTTGCTTTCTTTTTTTAGTATTTATCTTTAATTTCCTGAATTTTAGAATACAAGTTAAAATATATTTTTTGCAGTTAATATCCACCAACATTTCTCTTGCTTGAAGGCTGCTAGCAAGTTCATTACTATGGATGATATTATTAATGTGTGAATTTTTTCCAATGCACTTTTGGAATCAGTTAAAATCAATGGGTTGATAGTATTCCTTAATATCAAATGAAATTTAACCACTCTTCTCGGGTTATCGTTACAATTACAACCACCCAGTGAAAGGTAGGAGTTGAAAATAGCGGTAGTAGGGGTAGAACGAAGAAAACGATAAGTATAGTGGAGAAAAATCACTCCTCCGATGATAATTATGAATGACATTAATTTTAAACACCCTTTTCCTTTTCTTATGAAATTTGACTCTGTATAATTTTCCGGCAACGGCCATACCACGTAGAAAGAACAGGTTCTCGTCCGATCACCTAAGTTAACCTACGTCGGGCGCGGTTAGTACTTGGATGGGTGACCGCTTGGGAATACCGCGTGCTGTTGCCTTCTTTTTTTAGTATTTATCTTTAATTTCCTGAATTTTAGAATACAAGTTAAAAATATATTTTTTGCAGTTAATATCCACCAACATTTCTCTTGCTTGAAGGCTGCTAACAAGTTCATTACTATGGATGATATTATTAATGTGTGAATTTTTTCCAATGCACTTTTGGAATCAGTTAAAATCAATGGGTTGATAGTATTCCTTAATATCGAATGAAATTTAACTATTCTTCTCGGGTTATCGTTACAATTACAACCACCCAGTGAAAGGTAGGAGTTGAAAATAGCGGTAGTAGGGGTAGAACGAAGAAAACGATAAGTATAGTGGAGAAAAATCACTCCTCCGATGATAATTATGAAGGACACTAATTTTAAACACCCTTCTCCTTTTCTTATGAAATTTGACTCTGTAAAATTTTCCGGCAACGGCCATACCACGTAGAAAGAACAGGTTCTCGTCCAGTCATCGTCTAGCTTTCGAAGCAGACGGACCTTTTTTTAAATCGCTCGTGAAGTGTAATGCAGCCACAGTGTTCTAAAAATAGCCCATAAGTTACTTAACATTCCTTAATAATCGATACGTGCTCGAGACGCCGTCGCAGGTCTTAAGGGCCAAGACGGGCCGGAACGGTACGCACGGATGGAACCGACAAAATAAATACAGGTGTGTCTAAAAATTAGTGGGTATTAGACCTCAAATGTGAAATAGATTAACACTAATAGCGCTAGTAGTATAAAAAACTAAAATAGACTACACAAGACAATAATTAGTGACCAGAATAAAAGGACAGTGTACCGGTGTCTAAACAGAAACTAGTGCAAACTGTGCAAACCCTCAGATAGGGTTAAAGTTACTGAAGTAAATATCAATTAAACTAAGCAACAAAGTAAGATAAATACGAAAACGAATCACCAACCAAATGTCCACTAAAGAGGGTGCCCATAACGGCACCCAAAACCTAAACGCCACAGGAAAAGAACAAAATACTATAATTGCTGCGATATCAGCTCAAACAAAAACTTGTAAAACATGCAGATTGTAACATATCAAATACAAGTTAGCTCCACTAGAAGAGGAAGGTAGGCTAGAAGCAATAAGCCACCTAGAAAACAAACATAACTTAAATATTAAAAAGAAATGCGACCAGAAAACAAAACAGGGAAGTAGCAATATGCAAAACTCATTATTCGCAAATCGCAACCCAATTCCCTACAAGGGAAGCAGCCAAGAAAGAAAAGAAGCCATGGAAATGACCAAAAATAATCAGGCAGAAGAAAGAAAAAGTGCTCACCAACACCAAGTAAGAGCCCAACATTGCAAACTAAGGTGGCAAAAATAAGCCGTATTATGCAAATGCCAACTTACGCTCCGAGCATAACAACAGGAAACAGGTTCGATGAGTTGAAACCGAATAACGGCGATATAGACATAGAACAAGAAGAAGAATATGTCAACAACGCACAAGAAGACACACAAATGGAGTACAGCACAGAGACCAAAATCAACACGCAGTCACAAAATAATACAAAAGGAACAACGCTAAAGAACAAAACAAACACAAACAAAAACAAGCCGCCACCCATAATATTAATGGGGAAACCAAATAAAAACAATGTGCTAAAAGGAGAACTGGGCCAAAACCTACAAAATGGCTACTCCCTAAGATATACTAAAAATAATACGACCATCTATGCAAATGACATTAATGAACATAAAAAGTATGTAAATATGCTGAAAAACGGAAACGTAGAATTTCACACATATTCTACCAAAGAGGAAAAAACTCACGCTTTTATCCTGAAGGGACTCGACCACAAACCAGACCTTGAAGAGATAAAAAGTGAATTAAGGCAGGATTACAAACTAAAAATTAAAGATGTGTATTTACTTAAAACTAAGTACAGACCAGTGCATATGGTGGTCACATACGAAGATGTAAGATTATCACAATTACAACATTACGTAAAAATAATCTCAAATACAAAAATATACTGGGAAAGAAGGCGCACCGAATATGACATCATTCAGTGTAAGAGATGTCAAATGTGGGGGCACGCAACAACAAATTGCTACCGGGCAGAAAAATGCCTACTATGCGCCGGCCCACACAAAGTAGTTGAATGCTCCCAAGAAAACACAATGAAATGCGCAAACTGCCCAAGACCGCACAAAGCAAACGATAAAAGCTGTCCAGTGTACCAATACAAATACAACAAACTACAAGAAAATAGAGCAGGAAGACAACAAACGAAATAAATTTAACTACTCTTCTCGGGTTATCGTTACAATTACAACCACCCAGTGAAAGGTAGGAGTTGAAAATAGCGGTAGTAGGGGTAGAACGAAGAAAACGATAAGTATAGTGGAGAAAAATCACTCCTCCGATGATAATTATGATGGACTCTAATTTTAAACACCCTTCTCCTTTTCTTATGAAATTTGTCTCTGTAAAATTTTCCGGCAACGGCCATACCACGTAGAAAGAACAGGTTCTCGTCCCAGTCTTCGTCGAGCCTCTAACGCAGGCAGACCGTTTTTCGATCGCTCGTGAAGTGCAATGCATTCATAAGTGTTCTAAAAATAACCCAGCAGGTGCTTAACATTTTATAAAAGTCGACACGACCAACGCGCTTGAAACACCCTCGCCATCGCTGGCTTAAGGGTCGAAGCGGGCCGGAGCCGTCCGCATGGACGGTACCACCAATTATAAAACATAGTGAACTAAAAATACGTGGGATCCGGGCAGATCCAATGTGCATCAGGCTTTAAAATTTTCATACACTATACTAATAATAATAAAAAACAATTCATAAAACTCAAATAGTCAATCTAAGATAATAACTATTGGCCAAAACGAAATAACAGTGTACAAAAACCTGTGCAAATTGTGCAAACCCATAGACAGTATAAAATCATCCCAGTTACATTTTAATCAAATTAAAGATCAACAGTGCAAATATAAAAGTGAATTTCTTAAAGAAAAGACTTACTTAATTAATTAGAACCATGTCCAAACCGGAGGGTGCCCTAAGTGGCACCCAATCAAATAGTGATTTATCTGATAACGAGTCAATCGTTAGCAGTAAAAGTGCAAACAGTAAGTCTTTAGCACCAAATGCACACAAAATAATAATTAAAGAAATTAGACTACAACTCCAAAACAATAAAAAAGCGTGTAAGAACTGTTCATGCTACTATGAAATCACAAAACAAAATATAACCAGCACTTTTATAAATGAACTAATCAACCATTTAAAAAGTGCACATAGATACATAATGAAAAACGCTCTTAAAAAATCAAAGAGTAAAAAATCAAGTGCAGAAAAATCAACACCAACACCAACAAGACCAGAAAAAATGGATACGAACCTTACTACTCTAACTACCTCAGAATATCAGAGAGAAGAAAACCCTTACTTTCAACTAGGCATTAAACAACAGCAGCCGATACCTATTGGCTTAATATTAGACAACATGAGCGTTAAAAATAACGCAAATAACACAGAAACCGTACAAAACACAAAAGAAATAGCACTAACACCCCAACTTCCACAAACGACAGAAACTGACAATACAGCAGCAAAAAGAAAACTGAATGGTTCACCACCTAACACATCCCATAGCATTAAAACATCTAGACTAGCTGACTGTTTCCAAGAAGTAAGCTATTCACAAAAGGAAAATATAGTCCCAAATATACCCGTAAGTAACAGATTTGACATATTCCGTACAGAAAATGAAGAAGAAGTTGAAATAATGGAAGAAGAAAACCCAGCAAACATGCAACAATCTAACACAACACAAACAAAAGTAAGGAACAAAACCAAGGAAACGCTACAATCATCAAAACAAAATAAAAGACCTGAAAAACCACCACCACTTATTATGAAAGGACACACCAATGAAAAACACCCAATACTAATGGAAGAACTAAAACGAATAACAAAACACGGATACACAATCAAATACAGTAAATACAACACTATCATATACACAAACGAAATCCAAGACTTCCTAAATTGCAAACGAATAATGAAGAATAACAACACACATTTCCACACATACTGCACATCAGAAGAAAAAACACATGCTTTCATTGTAAAAGGATTAGATCATCAACCCAACCCCGAACACGTAAGGAACATACTGACAAACGACTATAGCATAGATATAAAACAAGTACACAAACTGGTAAAAGAAGGGCCCTATAGACCACTATACCTAATAATAACATCTGCCGAATATAACCTTAAGCATTTGCAGTCAAAAGTAAAAGCTATAGACAATGTAATTGTAAAATGGGAACTAAGACAAACAAATCAAGAGATCAACCAGTGTAAAAGATGTCAGAGGTGGGGCCACGCACAAACCAATTGTTTCCGCGAGCCCAGATGTATGCACTGCGCACAAGGTCACCTTACACAAGACTGTCAAAAAATCCACCCAGATCATTGCGCGAACTGCGACAAAAACCATAAAGCAAATTCGCAGCAATGTGAAGTATATCAATACAAACTAACAAAAGCGAGAGAAAACCGAAATGCACAAATAAATGCACAGACAAGATCTCAAAATAAAAGAATCATACCAGCCCCTACACCAAAATACAATGCGTGGCAAAAGAGAGAAGAGGCCAGGGCAAGTGGCCCATCGAAGATCAGGGCAAGTGATCTTGAACCAGACAGCGAACATTACAATACCGACGACGAAAGAAGCTATTATGAAGAGTTTCCTCCCCTGAGAAGAACAAGAAATGGAAATAATGGAGAACGAATTACAGAACAGCATCAGCCCAGCCAACAGAGACAACAAAGTCGGCAAAAGCAATCAAATGTAGGCACGGACGAGGTAAGAAATCTTGGTACTGCTATGAACGAATTTAAAAAATATGTTAACGTTGAAATAAATGAAATCATAAGGTTTATAACTGATTTCACCGATATATATAAATATAATCAGAATAGAATGGATAGAGCTACCGCAATATTTCAATTCATGCAAAACATTGACCAATACAATATATAATTTACTCTAATTTTTTCGTCGCATGTTCAAGATCCTATTATGGAACAGCAATGGAATCAAAAATAAACTGGGAGAGCTCATCCATTTTATTAACTATCATAAAATTGACATTGCAGTTATTACTGAGACAAAACTTAGTAACAATTGCAAGATCACAATTAGAAATTTTAACATATACAGGTACAACAGAAGCATTAGAGGAGGAGGCGTTGCCATTCTTGTCAACCAGTCCATCCCACATAGAAAAATCGATAATATACCAAACCCTATTGAAAATATCTCTATACAATTACAAGATGGACTGATTGTCAGAGGATGCTACGGCCCTCCTCACGCCAGATTCAATAATAATTGTTTTGACGCACTTTTTCCCAGAAATAGTAAGATTCTTTGTCTAGGTGATTTTAACGCAAGACATACTCTGTGGCATAACCACAGAGCCAATCGCAATGGCAACTTTCTCTGTGATTATGCCACAGATAACAATATACAAATTTTGCACCCAGGAACGTACACACACTATCCTTTTAACGGATCGTCAGCAACATGTATAGATCTTGTCCTGAATCAGAACAACATTAATATACCTGATCCATAGGCGCTTGATGAATTATCATCAGATCACCTCCCGATCATACTTAAAACAAATATACAGATACACAGGGAGGGGCACGGAACTGTCCGATTATTTAAGAACACCAATTGGAGGCGTTTTCGACAATTGGTGAACGATAATATCGTCATAAACAATAATATCTCCACTGTGGCCGATATCGAGGATCAGGTATCGCTCGTAACACTCAGCATCCAAGATGCGCAAAACAAAGTAACCAAAAAAGTCTCAATCAGACCAAAAGAAGATAAGCTAGCTGAAGATATTATCAAACTTATCTCTTTCAAGAACAGAATAAGAAAAAGGTGGAAAAGAACCAGACAGCCTCGGGACTATCAGCGATATGTTGAGATACAGAGAAACATTAGAGAGAAAATAAATATCTACAAAAACAAAACTTGGGAAAAAACCTTAAATGGGCTGGCTATCACTGATAATTCTTTGTGGAAATTAACTCGAAAACTTAAGAAAAAATTCAACAAAATACCAACATTAAATAACAACAGAAATATCGTCAACACTAATGAAGAAAAAGCCAACATACTAGCTGACAGCCTCGCCAATGTCTGTAAAACACCAGCAGATACCACTCAACAACAAATCAACATAACTAATACAGTAAAAGAGTTCAAAAAACGAACTTACCCGATACCTCCTTCTCAATATCGGAAGCTGATTGCAACACCTAGGGATATAATAAATATTATCAAAACTTACCCCAATAATAAAGCTCCTGGGCCCGACGAGATCCCCAATATTGTTCTAAAAAATATTCCGAAAAAAGCAGTCGTTCAAATAGTACACATAATCAACGGGATTATTTCTCTACAGCACTTCCCTATTGCCTGGAAACAAGCAATAATAGTCCCAATCCTGAAACCTAATAAAGACCCATCAAATCCAAAATCCTACCGACCCATCTCCTTATTAAACACTCTATCGAAAGTTACTGAAAGGTTTATCATGTCAAGGATGAGAAAACTGGATCTTGATAGTGTCATCCCGGAAAACCAATTTGGATTTAAACCGGGGCATGGCACAACACTATTAGTTTCAAAAGTATTACAAAATGCTTTGGACAATATAAACAGGAAACAAAACACAATGATGCTTCTCCTTGACATGGAACGAGCATTTGACACCGTATGGCACGAAGGGCTTATTTATAAGCTCCTCACCATCCACGCATTTCCTCTCCATATGATTGCGTTAATTGCATCATATCTGGAAAATAGAACTCTACAGGTTAAAGTAGAAAATAAAATCTCGGGACCCAGAACCTTAATTGCAGGAGTTCCTCAAGGCACGGTTTTATCACCCTTCCTATATAATATCTATACGGCTGATATGCCAAATTACACTAATACACACCTATACATGTACGCCGACGATGTTCTGATGACTGCAAACTCACACTATGCGGAAGTAGCAAGAAAACACATTGCCTATCATTTGCTAAAACTTGTTCCTTACCTTGACTTATGGAAAATAAAAGTCAATGCAGAGAAATGCGAGTCTATAATTATTACCAAAAAATTCACAAATCACAGAATCTTTACACCACTTAAAATCAATAATAAAAATATACCCGTCAAAAATACAATCAAATATTTGGGAATAATTATAGACTCGCGACTTTCTTTCGCATATCATACCACAAATGCACTCAAAAAAGCCTTTATTGCAATGCAACGACTCTACGCGCTCTTAAATTCTAAATCCGTTCTTTCCCCAATAAATAAAAGAATTATCTATCTGCAAATAATCAGACCAATAATGGCCTATGGAGCACCCATTTGGTGCTCTATGACTGATACACAGCTCATGAGGCACCAACGTATGCAAAATAAATTTCTGAGGTGCATTACTTCATCTGATCGCTACACTAAAATTACTGACCTACATAATATGACTGAAATACCATACTTCACAGCGTACGTCCATGAACTGAGTATGAAATTTTATCAATACAAAATCAAAAATTCACCCCTCACTCAAAATTTAACATCTATAAGATTTAATCCGCAGCATCCAATAAAACACGGGCCGCTGTATCGCAATTTACCCCTTTATTACCAGCAAATCCAATAAACAGTCACAATCCAATTTATCCAAATACAAAACAATAAAACTCAGAACAAACGTTCAACATCGGATGAACAAAACCGCGTCGGGAACTTAGATCCGCCCAGCTGAATCCCCCAGATCAACTGAGTCGACATAGCGGTCGTACTCAATCCGGGATGGAGGAAACGTGATGGACGGAAATCCGATTTAGACGTGCTCAAAACATGTATTGAATGGGCGATGACCAAACAACAAATATACTGCCAAAAAATATATATATGTATGTATGTGTGTATGTATATGTGTGTATGTAGATGTATATGTATATATGTACATATATGTATATGTATACCAAGGCTAAGCAAATTAGCTATTAACGCGCTGCTTCTGTAGTACCTGAATCTTTCAAAGGGGTTTTTTCTTCCCAATTTTCCCCTAAAAACAAGCATAAAATAAAATTACTCATAATAAATGCAAATCCCCAAGAAATTTTTAAGCCTCCGGGCAAAACCTAATAAAATGCAGTCCAAGGTTCTTACCGTAAGTCCAGCACCCAGATGTCGACAAAAAATGCTTTTCACCTACCTCTGGCCTAAGACCGGCCCCAGCTCCGGCTGTTTCCTGCTGACTGGGTTGTTGCAATCAAGTGTCAGCTAAAAATCTGATTATTTTTATTGTATATATATATTGTAGGTGTAATGCATTACCCTGTATAAGTAATGAATAGAGAGATTTTAAATGTAAATGTAATGTATGTTCTCGTCCGATCACCTAAGTTAACCTACGTCGGGCGCGGTTAGTACTTGGATGGGTGACCGCTTGGGAATACCGCGTGCTGTTGCCTTCTTTTTTTAGTATTTATCTTTAATTTCCTGAATTTTAGAATACAAGTTAAAATATATTTTTTGCAGTTAATATCCACCAACATTTCTCTTGCTTGAAGGCTGCTAGCAAGTTCATTACTATGGATGATATTATTAATGTGTGAATTTTTTCCAATGCACTTTTGGAATCAGTTAAAATCAATGGGTTGATAGTATTCTTTAATATCAAATGAAATTTAACCACTCTTCTCGGGTTATCGTTACAATTACAACCACCCAGTGAAAGGTAGGAGTTGAAAATAGCGGTAGTAGGGGTAGAACGAAGAAAACGATAAGTATAGTGGAGAAAAAACACTCCCCCGATGATAATTATGAAGGACATTAATTTTAAACACCCTTCTCCTTTTCTTATGAAATTTGACTCTGTAAAATTTTCCGGCAACGGCCATACCACGTAGAAAGAACAGGTTCTCGTCCGAGTCATCGTCTAGCTTTCGAAGCAGACGGACCGTTTTTTAAATCGCTCGTGAAGTGTAATGCAGCCACAGAGTTCTAAAAATAGCCCATAAGTTACTTAACATTCCTTAATAATCGATACGTGCTCGAGACGCCGTCGCAAGTCTTAAGGGCCAAGACGGGCCGGAACGGTACGCACGGACGGAACCGACAAAATAAATACAGGTGTGTCTAAAAATTAGTGGGCATTAGACCTCAAATGTGAAATAGATTAACACTAATAGTGCTAGTAGTATAAAAAACTAAAATAGACTACTCAAGACAATAATTAGTGACCAGAATAAAAGGACAGTGTACCGGTGTCCAAACAGAAAGTAGTGCAAACTGTACAAACCCTCAGATAGGGTTAAAGTTACTGAAGCAAATATTAATTAAACTAAGCAACAAAGTAAGATAAATACGAAAACGAATCACCAACCAAATGTCCACTAAAGAGGGTGCCCATAACGGCACCCAAAACCTAAACGCCACAGGAAAAGAACAAAATACTATAATTGCTGCGATATCAGCTCAAACAAAAACTTGTAAAACATGCAGATTGTTACATATCAAATACAAGTTAGCTCCACTAGAAGAGGAAGGTAGGCTAGAAGCAATAAGCCACCTAGAAAACAAACATAACTTAAATATTAAAAAGAAATGCGACCAGAAAACAAAACAGGGAAGTAGCAATTTGCAAAACTCATTATTCGCAAATCGCAACCCAATTCCCTACAAGGGAAGCAGCCAAGAAAGAAAAGAAGCCATGGAAATGACCAAAAATGATCAGGCAGAAGAAAGAAAAAGTGCTCACCAACACCAAGTAAGAGCCCAACATTGCAAACTAAGGTGGCAAAAATAAGCCGTATTATGCAAATGCCAACTTACGCTCCGAGCATAACAACAGGAAACAGGTTCGATGAGTTGAAACCGAATAACGGCGATATAGACATAGAACAAGAAGAAGAATATGTCAACAACGCAAAAGAAGACACACAAATGGAGTACAGCACAGAGACCAAAATCAACACGCAGTCACAAAATAATACAAAAGGAACAACGCTAAAGAACAAAACAAGCACAAACAAAAACAAGCCGCCACCCATAATATTAATGGGGAAACCAAATAAAAACAATGTGCTAAAAGGAGAACTGGGCCAAAACCTATAAAATGGCTACTCCCTAAGATATACTAAAAATAATACGACCATCTATGCAAATGACATTAATGAACATAAAAAGTATGTAAATATGCTGAAAAACGGAAACGTAGAATTTCACACATATTCTACCAAAGAGGAAAAAACTCACGCTTTTATCCTGAAGGGACTCGACCACAAACCAGACCTTGAAGAGATAAAAAGTGAATTAAGGCAGGATTACAAACTAAAAATTAAAGATGTGTATTTACTTAAAACTAAGTACAGACCAGTGCATATGGTGGTCACATACGAAGATGTAAGATTATCACAATTACAACATTACGTAAAAATAATCTCAAATACAAAAATATACTGGGAAAGAAGGCGCACCGAATATGACATCATTCAGTGTAAGAGATGTCAAATGTGGGGGCACGCAACAACAAATTGCTACCGGGCAGAAAAATGCCTACTATGCGCCGGCCCACACAAAGTAGTTGAATGCTCCCAAGAAAACACAATGAAATGCGCAAACTGCCCAAGACCGCACAAAGCAAACGATAAAAGCTGTCCAGTGTACCAATACAAATACAACAAACTACAAGAAAATAGAGCAGGAAGACAACAAACGAAATAAATTTAACTACTCTTCTCGGGTTATCGTTACAATTACAACCACCCAGTGAAAGGTAGGAGTTCAAAATAGCGGTAGTAGGGGTAGAACGAAGAAAACGATAAGTATAGTGGAGAAAAATCACTCCTCCGATGATAATTATGATGGACTCTAATTTTAAACACCCTTCTCCTTTTCTTATGAAATTTGTCTCTGTAAAATTTTTCGGCAACGGCCATACCACGTAGAAAGAACAGGTTACCGTCCGATCACCTAAGTTAACCTACGTCGGGCGCGGTTAGTACTTGGATGGGTGACCGCTTGGGAATACCGCGTGCTGTTGCCTTCTTTTTTTAGTATTTATCTTTAATTTCCTGAATTTTAGAATACAAGTTAAAATATATTTTTTGCAGTTAATATCCACCAACATTTCTCTTGCTTGAAGGCTGCTAGCAAGTTCATTACTATGGATGATATTATTATTGTGTGAATTTTTTCCAATGCACTTTTGGAATCAGTTAAAATCAATGGGTTGATAGTATTCTTTAATATCAAATGAAATTTAACCACTCTTCTCGGGTTATCGTTACAATTACAACCACCCAGTGAAAGGTAGGAGTTGAAAATAGCGGTAGTAGGGGTAGAACGAAGAAAACGATAAGTATAGTGGAGAAAAATCACTCCTCCGATGATAATTATGAAGGACATTAATTTTAAACACCCTTCTCCTTTTCTTATGAAATTTGACTCTGTAAAATTTTCCGGCAACGGCCATACCACGTAGAAAGAACAGGTTCTCGTCCGATCACCTAAGTTAACCTACGTCGGGCGCGGTTAGTACTTGGATGGGTGACCGCTTGGGAATACCGCGTGCTGTTGCCTTCTTTTTTTAGTATTTATCTTTAATTTCCTGAATTTTAGAATACAAGTTAAAATATATTTTTTGCAGTTAATATCCACCAACATTTCTCTTGCTTGAAGGCTGCTAGCAAGTTCATTACTATGGATGATATTATTAATGTGTGAATTTTTTCCAATGCACTTTTGGAATCAGTTAAAATCAATGGGTTGATAGTATTCCTTAATATCGAATGAAATTTAACTACTCTTCTCGGGTTATCGTTACAATTACAACCACCCAGTGAAAGGTAGGAGTTGAAAATAGCGGTAGTAGGGGTAGAACGAAGAAAACGATAAGTATAGTGGAGAAAAATCACTCCTCCGATGATAATTATGAAGGACACTAATTTTAAACACCCTTCTCCTTTTCTTATGAAATTTGACTCTGTAAAATTTTCCGGCAACGGCCATACCACGTAGAAAGAACAGGTTCTCGTCCGATCACCTAAGTTAACCTACGTCGGGCGCGGTTAGTACTTGGATGGGTGACCGCTTGGGAATACCGCGTGCTGTTGCCTTCTTTTTTTAGTATTTATCTTTAATTTCCTGAATTTTAGAATACAAGTTAAAATATATTTTTTGCAGTTAATATCCACCAACATTTCTCTTGCTTGAAGGCTGCTAGCAAGTTCATTACTATGGATGATATTATTAATGTGTGAATTTTTTCCAATGCACTTTTGGAATCAGTTAAAATCAATGGGTTGATAGTATTCCTAAATATCCAATGAAATTTAACCACTCTTCTCGGGTTATCGTTACAATTACAACCACCCAGTGAAAGGTAGGAGTTGAAAATAGCGGTAGTAGGGGTAGAACGAAGAAAACGATAAGTATAGTGGAGAAAAATCACTCCTCCGATGATAATTATGAAGGACACTAATTTTAAACACTCTTCTCCTTTTCTTATGAAATTTGACTCTGTAAACTTTTCCGGCAACGGCCATACCACGTAGAAAGAACAGGTTCTCGTCCGAGTCATCGTCTAGCTTTCGAAGCAGACGGACCGTTTTTTTAATCGCTCGTGAAGTGTAATGCAGCCACAGAGTTCTAAAAATAGCCCATAAGTTACTTAACATTCCTTAATAATCGATACGTGCTCGAGACGCCGTCGCAGGTCTTAAGGGCCAAGACGGGCCGGAACGGTACGCACGGACGGAACCGACAAAATAAATACAGGTGTGTCTAAAAATTAGTGGGCATTAGACCTCAAATGTGAAATAGATTAACACTAATAGTGCTAGTAGTATAAAAAACTAAAATAGACTACTCAAGACAATAATTAGTGACCAGAATAAAAGGACAGTGTACCGGTGTCCAAACAGAAAGTAGTGCAAACTGTACAAACCCTCAGATAGGGTTAAAGTTACTGAAGCAAATATTAATTAAACTAAGCAACAAAGTAAGATAAATACGAAAACGAATCACCAACCAAATGTCCACTAAAGAGGGTGCCCATAACGGCACCCAAAACTTAAACGCCACAGGAAAAGAACAAAATACTATAATTGCTGCGATATCAGCTCAAACAAAAACTTGTAAAACATGCAGATTGTTACATATCAAATACAAGTTAGCTCCACTAGAAGAGGAAGGTAGGCTAGAAGCAATAAGCCACCTAGAAAACAAACATAACTTAAATATTAAAAAGAAATGCGACCAGAAAACAAAACAGGGAAGTAGCAATATGCAAAACTCATTATTCGCAAATCGCAACCCAATTCCCTACAAGGGAAGCAGCCAAGAAAGAAAAGAAGCCATGGAAATGACCAAAAATGATCAGGCAGAAGAAAGAAAAAGTGCTCACCAACACCAAGTAAGAGCCCAACATTGCAAACTAAGGTGGCAAAAATAAGCCGTATTATGCAAATGCCAACTTACGCTCCGAGCATAACAACAGGAAACAGGTTCGATGAGTTGAAACCGAATAACGGCGATATAGACATAGAACAAGAAGAAGAATATGTCAACAACGCACAAGAAGACACACAAATGGAGTATAGCACAGAGACCAAAATCAACACGCAGTCACAAAATAATACAAAAGGAACAACGCTAAAGAACAAAACAAGCACAAACAAAAACAAGCCGCCACCCATAATATTAATGGGGAAACCAAATAAAAACAATGTGCTAAAAGGAGAACTGGGCCAAAACCTACAAAATGGCTACTCCCTAAGATATACTAAAAATAATACGACCATCTATGCAAATGACATTAATGAACATAAAAAGTATGTAAATATGCTGAAAAACGGAAACGTAGAATTTCACACATATTCTACCAAAGAGGAAAAAACTCACGCTTTTATCCTGAAGGGACTCGACCACAAACCAGACCTTGAAGAGATAAAAAGTGAATTAAGGCAGGATTACAAACTAAAAATTAAAGATGTGTATTTACTTAAAACTAAGTACAGACCAGTGCATATGGTGGTCACATACGAAGATGTAAGATTATCACAATTACAACATTACGTAAAAATAATCTCAAATACAAAAATATACTGGGAAAGAAGGCGCACCGAATATGACATCATTCAGTGTAAGAGATGTCAAATGTGGGGGCACGCAACAACAAATTGCTACCGGGCAGAAAAATGCCTACTATGCGCCGGCCCACACAAAGTAGTTGAATGCTCCCAAGAAAACACAATGAAATGCGCAAACTGCCCAAGACCGCACAAAGCAAACGATAAAAGCTGTCCAGTGTACCAATACAAATACAACAAACTACAAGAAAATAGAGCAGGAAGACAACAAACGAAATAAATTTAACTACTCTTCTCGGGTTATCGTTACAATTACAACCACCCAGTGAAAGGTAGGAGTTGAAAATAGCGGTAGTAGGGGTAGAACGAAGAAAACGATAAGTATAGTGGAGAAAAATCACTCCTCCGATGATAATTATGATGGACTCTAATTTTAAACACCCTTCTCCTTTTCTTATGAAATTTGTCTCTGTAAAATTTTCCGGCAACGGCCATACCACGTAGAAAGAACAGGTTCTCGTCCGATCACCTAAGTTAACCTACGTCGGGCGCGGTTAGTACTTGGATGGGTGACCGCTTGGGAATACCGCGTGCTGTTGCCTTCTTTTTTTAGTATTTATCTTTAATTTCCTGAATTTTAGAATACAAGTTAAAATATATTTTTTGCAGTTAATATCCACCAACATTTCTCTTGCTTGAAGGCTGCTAGCAAGTTCATTACTATGGATGATATTATTAATGTGTGAATTTTTTCCAATGCACTTTTGGAATCAGTTAAAATCAATGGGTTGATAGTATTCTTTAATATCAAATGAAATTTAACCACTCTTCTCGGGTTATCGTTACAATTACAACCACCCAGTGAAAGGTAGGAGTTGAAAATAGCGGTAGTAGGGGTAGAACGAAGAAAACGATAAGTATAGTGGAGAAAAATCACTCCCCCGATGATAATTATGAAGGACATTAATTTTAAACACCCTTCTCCTTTTCTTATGAAATTTGACTCTGTAAAATTTTCCGGCAACGGCCATACCACGTAGAAAGAACAGGTTCTCGTCCGAGTCATCGTCTAGCTTTCGAAGCAGACGGACCGTTTTTTAAATCGCTCGTGAAGTGTAATGCAGCCACAGAGTTCTAAAAATAGCCCATAAGTTACTTAACATTCCTTAATAATCGATACGTGCTCGAGACGCCGTCGCAGGTCTTAAGGGCCAAGACGGGCCGGAACGGTACGCACGGACGGAACCGACAAAATAAATACAGGTGTGTCTAAAAATTAGTGGGCATTAGACCTCAAATGTGAAATAGATTAACACTAATAGTGCTAGTAGTATAAAAAACTAAAATAGACTACTCAAGACAATAATTAGTGACCAGAATAAAAGGACAGTGTACCGGTGTCCAAACAGAAAGTAGTGCAAACTGTACAAACCCTCAGATAGGGTTAAAGTTACTGAAGCAAATATTAATTAAACTAAGCAACAAAGTAAGATAAATACGAAAACG
Source organism: Diaprepes abbreviatus (assembly GCA_034092305.1). Lineage (NCBI taxonomy): Eukaryota > Metazoa > Arthropoda > Insecta > Coleoptera > Curculionidae > Diaprepes > Diaprepes abbreviatus. The sequence goes on from JASJET010000095.1 coordinate 668,460, forward strand.
AATCACCAACCAAATGTCCACTAAAGAGGGTGCCCATAACGGCACCCAAAACCTAAACGCCACAGGAAAAGAACAAAATACTATAATTGCTGCGATATCAGCTCAAACAAAAACTTGTAAAACATGCAGATTGTTACATATCAAATACAAGTTAGCTCCACTAGAAGAGGAAGGTAGGCTAGAAGCAATAAGCCATCTAGAAAACAAACATAACTTAAATATTAAAAAGAAATGCGACCAGAAAACAAAACAGGGAAGTAGCAATTTGCAAAACTCATTATTCGCAAATCGCAACCCAATTCCCTACAAGGGAAGCAGCCAAGAAAGAAAAGAAGCCATGGAAATGACCAAAAATGATCAGGCAGAAGAAAGAAAAAGTGCTCACCAACACCAAGTAAGAGCCCAACATTGCAAACTAAGGTGGCAAAAATAAGCCGTATTATGCAAATGCCAACTTACGCTCCGAGCATAACAACAGGAAACAGGTTCGATGAGTTGAAACCGAATAACGGCGATATAGACATAGAACAAGAAGAAGAATATGTCAACAACGCACAAGAAGACACACAAATGGAGTACAGCACAGAGACCAAAATCAACACGCAGTCACAAAATAATACAAAAGGAACAACGCTAAAGAACAAAACAAGCACAAACAAAAACAAGCCGCCACCCATAATATTAATGGGGAAACCAAATAAAAACAATGTGCTAAAAGGAGAACTGGGCCAAAACCTATAAAATGGCTACTCCCTAAGATATACTAAAAATAATACGACCATCTATGCAAATGACATTAATGAACATAAAAAGTATGTAAATATGCTGAAAAACGGAAACGTAGAATTTCACACATATTCTACCAAAGAGGAAAAAACTCACGCTTTTATCCTGAAGGGACTCGACCACAAACCAGACCTTGAAGAGATAAAAAGTGAATTAAGGCAGGATTACAAACTAAAAATTAAAGATGTGTATTTACTTAAAACTAAGTACAGACCAGTGCATATGGTGGTCACATACGAAGATGTAAGATTATCACAATTACAACATTACGTAAAAATAATCTCAAATACAAAAATATACTGGGAAAGAAGGCGCACCGAATATGACATCATTCAGTGTAAGAGATGTCAAATGTGGGGGCACGCAACAACAAATTGCTACCGGGCAGAAAAATGCCTACTATGCGCCGGCCCACACAAAGTAGTTGAATGCTCCCAAGAAAACACAATGAAATGCGCAAACTGCCCAAGACCGCACAAAGCAAACGATAAAAGCTGTCCAGTGTACCAATACAAATACAACAAACTACAAGAAAATAGAGCAGGAAGACAACAAACGAAATAAATTTAACTACTCTTCTCGGGTTATCGTTACAATTACAACCACCCAGTGAAAGGTAGGAGTTGAAAATAGCGGTAGTAGGGGTAGAACGAAGAAAACGATAAGTATAGTGGAGAAAAATCACTCCTCCGATGATAATTATGATGGACTCTAATTTTAAACACCCTTCTCCTTTTCTTATGAAATTTGTCTCTGTAAAATTTTCCGGCAACGGCCATACCACGTAGAAAGAACAGGTTCTCGTCCTCCGAGCATAACCACAGGAAACAGGTTCGAAGAGTTGAAACCAAATAACGGCGATATAGACATAGAACAAGAAGAAGAATATGTCAACAACGAACAAGAAAACACACAAATGGAGGACAGCACAGAGACCAAAACCAACACGCAGTCACAAAATAATACAAAAGGAACAACGCTAAAGAACAAAACAAGCACAAACAAAAACAAGCCGCCACCAATAATATTAATGGGGAAACCAAATAACCACAATGTGCTAAAAGGAGAACTGGGCCAAAACCTAAAAAATGGCTACTCCCTAAGATACACCAAAAACAATACGACCATCTATGCAAATGACTTTAACGAACATAAAGAGTACGTAAATATGCTGAAGAACGGAAACGTAGAATTTCACACATATTCTACCAAAGAGGAAAAAACTCACGCTTTTATCCTGAAGGGACTCGACCACAAACCAGACCTTGAAGAGATAAAAAGTGAATTAAGGCAGGATTACAAACTAAAAATTAAAGATGTGTATTTACTTAAAACTAAGTACAGACCAGTGCATATGGTGGTCACATACGAAGATGTAAGATTATCACAATTACAACATAATGTAAAAATTATCTCAAATACTAAAATATACTGGGAAAGAAGGCGCACCGAATATGACATCATTCAGTGTAAGAGATGTCAAATGTGGGGACACGCAACAACAAATTGCTACCGTGCAGAAAAATGCCTACTATGCGCCGGCCCACACAAAGTAGTTGAATGCTCCCAAGAAAACGCAATGAAATGCGCAAACTGCCTAAGACCGCACAAAGCAAACGATAAAAGCTGTCCAGTATACCAATTCAAATACAACAAACTGCAAGAAAATAGAGCAGGAAGACAACAAACTAAATATATAGATGCTCCAATTCCAAGCTCAAATGCATGGGAAGAAAGAACGGCCAGGGCAAGTGGTCCATCAAGAGCCAGGGCAAGTAGCTCCAACATCCCACCTCCACCAAACTACGAAGAATTTCCTCCCCTAAGAAGAAGACGGCAAGAGCAGCAGCAAGTAGCCCAAACAATTCGTCCAACAAGGAACGAACTACAACACGAGCCAAGAGAAAGAAGCGAGGCAAATCATGAACAAGTAGGTAGCTTCTTTGAGGAAATGCATGAAATAAGGCAAAACACAAATATTTCTGAAATTTTAAGATTTATGAGAGACTTCTTTAAATCACTACAAAACATTAGAACTAAGGAGGACAGAATGATGTTCATCCTAGATTTCATAGACACGAGACTAAACGACTATGACATATAATTCACTTTAAATATAATAAATTGGAATTGTAATGGCTTAGCCAACAAAATAGGGGAATTGATTCAGTTTTTACACAAATATAAAGTCCATATACTAATTCTCACTGAAACAAAACTAGACAATACCAATAACATTAAAATTAAAAACTATAGAATATACAGATCTGACCGAAATAACAGAGGGGGGGGAGTAGCAATCCTAGTAAAAAATAATATATCACACATTAAAATCGGGCAAATAAACTCTCCATTTGAAAACATCGCAATAAAACTCATAAATGGCATAACAATAAGAGTATGTTACTCTCGCCCTAATGTTAGATTTACAGCAAATGACCTAGATCAAATCGTGCCGCCTGGTTCCAGGACATTGGCCTTAGGCGACTGGAATGCAAGACATCCAACATGGAAAAACCGTAGGGCCAATCGCAATGGAAACCGGCTTTACGATTACATAGTGGAAAACAACGTACAATTAATCCACCCTGACAACGTAACACACTATCCAACAAATAACACGACACCATCTTGCATCGATATAGGACTCAATCGGAACGTCAACAACTTATCGGAAATGCGAATAATAAATGAGCTGTCATCGGATCACACTCCAGTGCTAATGCACTGGAATACCAACATTACAATGGAGAGCGGTCCGATGACATGGCTATATAAGAACACTAATTGGAGCGTATACAGAACCATAATTAACAATAGTACAGTAATCAAAAATAACATAAACACTGCCGAAGAACTAGAACACCAGATTAGCATCATAACAAAAAACATACAAAATGCACGAAATAATGTAGCAAACTTGGTAAAAATGAAACCTAGTACAGACAGACTACCTGACGAAATCATAAACCTAATAAAATTCAAAAATAAAATACGTAAAAAATGGCAAATTCATCATAGAAGGCAAGACTATATCAGATTTACAGAAATACAAAACACAATCAAAGAAAAAATAAATAAATTCAAGAACGACGCTTGGAGAGATACACTACAAGGACTATCAACACAAGATAACTCCCTGTGGAGACTCACCAGGCGTTTGAAAAAGAAATTTAACAAAATAACAACACTTACAGGCAACAATGTGCAAAACAATAAACAAATTGCAAACACATTAAAAAACCACCTAACAAACATATTTACGACTGACAAAGATAACACAGACGAGCAAAATAAAATCACAAACCTAATACAAAAAATAAAAAATCAAAAATACCCCATCCCACCTTCCATGTTGAAAAAGCTCTATATAAACCCAACAGAACTTAAAAACATAATTAAAAAACTACCAAACAACAAGGCGCCAGGACCGGACGGTATCGCAAATATCTTACTGAAAAACCTACCCAGAAAAGCTATAGTACAATTAACCTACATATCTAATGCAATAATTCTAAACCAACATTTCCCAAGTCAATGGAAAATCGCCACAATAATCCCAATACTAAAGCCTGGCAAGAATCCAAAAGACCCGGACTCTTACCGGCCGATTTCACTGCTAAGTTCACTGGCCAAGGTTGTCGAACGTTCAATTATGTCTAAACTACATTCATTAAACTTACTAGAAAATATCCCTAAAGAGCAATTCGGATTCAAAGCAGGACACAACACTACACTACTCGTCGCAAAAGTGGTGCAAGACTGCCTAAACCACACCAACAATAACAGAAGCTCTGTTCTACTAGCCCTAGACATGACCAGAGCATTCGACACAGTATGGCACGAAGGCCTATTATACAAACTACTAAAACATCATAACTTTCCGCTATATTTAATATCATTATTCAACTCATACATAACAAACAGAACATTCAAAGTTAAAATAGAAAATGAACTGTCCGACCCTGGCACCCAAGAAGCAGGAGTACCACAAGGTACGGTACTGTCGCCCTATTTATACAACTTCTACACGGCTGATATACCGATGAGTCCTACATCGGACCTAGTAATGTACGCTGACGATACATTATTATATACCCATTCCTTCCATGCTGAGGCTGCAAAGCAACGTATCAATTATCACCTACAAAAACTAATCAACTACTATGCATTATGGAAACTAAAAATAAACCCAAGTAAGTCGGAATCTATGGTAATAACCAAAAAGTTCACGAAAAACGAAATAATCGTGCCATTTACAATTAACAACACCTATGTACCAATAAAACAAAACATTAAATACTTAGGCATAACCATAGATACACGACTCTACTTTCAAGAACACACTACACGGGTCGTAAACAAAACCTTTGCAGCCTTGCAAGCATTATACGCGATAATAAATGGGAAATCTGCATTATCACCTCAAAACAAACTTACAATATATAAGCAGATGATGAGACCGATAATGGCCTACGGAGCACCAGTCTGGTGCTCAATATCTAACACACAACTACAGCGTTTACAAAGATTACAAAACAAATTTTTACGTAACATAACATCATCAGACAGATACACAAGAATAGACGACCTACATAACATGACGGGAGTGGATAAATTTATAGATTATATAAGAGACATAAGCAACAAATTCTTTAAGTACAAATGCAACACATCAGAACTAACCAGACATATAACACAACACAGATTTAATCCCGATGTGCATATAAAACACAGCCCCATCTATTCAAAACTACCTATCTTCTTCGAAAACATATAAATATCCTAAAAACATGTAAAGAAAGCATAATAACACCGATAAATACTATAACCGACACTAAACCAAACAACTAAACCATACACGCACAACAAAACAGAACAAAAACTTATCCAAACACAAAAACAAATCCTTGGTTAGCCAAAAGGCATAAACTATAGACTAGTACGGAACGACGCTGACGCGTGACCCGCTCTATCCCCATTTGCCCATATACAGCTCAGGGACGGAATGGAAAAACAGCGTCAGCTTCGATCCAGTACGAACAAACGTAAAGCATAAACCCTACCGCATATCAGGCGGCCATTTTACCGAATCGTACCAGTCTAAAACTTGACCGGCATGACCCCTCGCTTCGCACCGCCTCGAAGGACCTCGTTGCTCAATAAATCCCAAATGGCGGTGCGATGGGAGAACCAAAATGGCAGCATAGCAAAAGCAGACAAAACAGAACGGAAACAAAATTAAATATGTAACCCGACAAATATAAATAAAAACTGAACCAATTTTCTGTACCTGACAAAATCTAGGAGGTTTTTCATTCGTTTTCCTCCAAAAACAAAATAACAAAACACCCACATATACCAGTTAAACCACAACAATCATTCTTGAAGCATATGCCTTATTCAATGTAACTCAGGTAGAAGCACCGCTGAGACCTGTCTAACCTCTTTCTCTCACACATTTTCATGGTTCCTTCGGCAAAACAACGCCGGCGATTGCAAAATCGTACTGACGAACTGTTTGGGCTGCAACAAGCCGCACAGGGGACAACTTTATTATTGTAACATATACACAATGTAATCATGAGATGTAACAAATAATTTGTAAAAATAAAGATGTTTTAAAATGAATGAAAAAAAAAAAAAAAATGGTTCTCGTCCGATCACCTAAGTTAACCTACGTCGGGCGCGGTTAGTACTTGGATGGGTGACCGCTTGGGAATACCGCGTGCTGTTGCCTTCTTTTTTTAGTATTTATCTTTAATTTCCTGAATTTTAGAATACAAGTTAAAATATATTTTTTGCAGTTAATATCCACCAACATTTCTCTTGCTTGAAGGCTGCTAGCAAGTTCATTACTATGGATGATATTATTAATGTGTGAATTTTTTCCAATGCACTTTTGGAATCAGTTAAAATCAATGGGTTGATAGTATTCCTTAATATCAAATGAAATTTAACCACTCTTCTCGGGTTATCGTTACAATTACAACCACCCAGTGAAAGGTAGGAGTTGAAAATAGCGGTAGTAGGGGTAGAACGAAGAAAACGATAAGTATAGTGGAGAAAAATCACTCCTCCGATGATAATTATGAATGACATTAATTTTAAACACCCTTCTCCTTTTCTTATGAAATTTGACTCTGTATAATTTTCCGGCAACGGCCATACCACGTAGAAAGAACAGGTTCTCGTCCCCAGTCATCGTCTAGCTTTCGAAGCAGACGGACCTTTTTTTTAAATCGCTCGTGAAGTGTAATGCAGCCACAGTGTTCTAAAAATAGCCCATAAGTTACTTAACATTCCTTAATAATCGATACGTGCTCGAGACGCCGTCGCAGGTCTTAAGGGCCAAGACGGGCCGGAACGGTACGCACGGACGGAACCGACAAAATAAATACAGGTGTGTCTAAAAATTAGTGGGTATTAGACCTCAAATGTGAAATAGATTAACACTAATAGTGCTAGTAGTATAAAAAAAAAACTAAAATAGACTACACAAGACATAATTAGTGACCAGAATAAAAGGACAGTGTACCGGTGTCTAAACAGAAACTAGTGCAAACTGTGCAAACCCTCAGATAGGGTTAAAGTTACTGAAGTAAATATCAATTAAACTAAGCAACAAAGTAAGATAAATACGAAAACGAATCACCAACCAAATGTCCACTAAAGAGGGTGCCCATAACGGCACCCAAAACCTAAACGCCACAGGAAAAGAACAAAATACTATAATTGCTGCGATATCAGCTCAAACAAAAACTTGTAAAACATGCAGATTGTTACATATCAAATACAAGTTAGCTCCTCTAGAAGAGGAAGGTAGGCTAGAAGCAATAAGCCACCTAGAAAACAAACATAACTTAAATATTAAAAAGAAATCCGACCAGAAAACAAAACAGGGAAGTAGCAATATGCAAAACTCATCATTCGCAAATCGCGACCCAATTCCCTACAAGGGAAACAGCCAAGAAAGAAAAGAAGCCACGGAAATGACCAAAAATGATCAGGCGGAAGAAAGGAAAAGAAAGTGCTCACCAACACCAAGTAAGAGCCCAACATTGCAAACTAAGGTGGCAAAAATAAGCCGTATTATGCAAATGCCAACTTACGCTCCGAGCATAACAACAGGAAACAGGTTCGAAGAGTTGAAACCAAATAACGGCGATATAGACATAGAACAAGAAGAAGAATGTGTCAACAACGAACAAGAAGACACACAAATGGAGTACAACACAGAGACCAAAACCAACACGCAGTCACAAAATAATACAAAAGGAACAACGCTAAAGAACAAAACAAGCACAAACAAAAACAAGCCGCCACCCATAATATTAATGGGGAAACCTAATAATTACAATGTGCTAAAAGGAGAACTGGGCCAAAACCTACAAAATGGCTACTCCCTAAGATATACTAAAAATAATACGACCATCTATGCAAATGACATTAATGAACATAAAAAGTATGTAAATATGCTGAAAAACGGAAACGTAGAATTTCACACATATTCTACCAAAGAGGAAAAAACTCACGCTTTTATCCTGAAGGGACTCGACCACAAACCAGACCTTGAAGAGATAAAAAGTGAATTAAGGCAGGATTACAAACTAAAAATTAAAGATGTGTATTTACTTAAAACTAAGTACAGACCAGTGCATATGGTGGTCACATACGAAGATGTAAGATTATCACAATTACAACATAACGTAAAAATAATCTCAAATACTAAAATATACTGGGAAAGAAGGCGCACCGAATATGACATCATTCAGTGTAAGAGATGTCAAATGTGGGGACACGCAACAACAAATTGCTACCGTGCAGAAAAATGCCTACAATGCGCCGGCCCACACAAAGTAGTTGAATGCTCCCAAGAAAACACAATGAAATGCGCAAACTGCCTAAGACCGCACAAAGCAAACGATAAAAGCTGTCCAGTGTACCAATACAAATACAACAAACTACAAGAAAATAGAGCAGGAAGACAACAAACGAAATATATAGATGCTCCAATACCAAGCTCAAATGCATGGGAAGAAAGAACGGCCAGGGCAAGTGGTCCATCAAGAGCCAGGGCAAGTAGCTCTAACATCCCACCTCCACCAAACTATGAAGAATTTCCCCCCCTAAGAAGAAGACGGCAAGAGCAGCAGCAAGAAGCCCAAACAATTCGTCCAACAAGGAACGAACTACAACACGAGCCGAGAGAAAGAAGCGAGGCAAATCATGAACAAGTAGGTAGCTTCTTTGAGGAAATGCATGAAATAAGGCAAAACACAAATATTTCTGAAATTTTAAGATTTATGAGAGACTTCTTTAAATCACTACAAAACATTAGAACTAAGGAGGACAGAATGATGTTCATCCTAGATTTCATAGACACGAGACTAAACGACTATGACATATAATTCACTTTAAATATAATAAATTGGAACTGTAATGGCTTAGCCAACAAAATAGGGGAATTGATTCAGTTTTTACACAAATATAAAGTCCATATACTAATTCTCACTGAAACAAAACTAGACAATACCAGTAACATTAAAATTAAAAACTTTAGAATATACAGATCTGACCGAAATAACAGAGGGGGGGGAGTAGCAATCCTAGTAAAAAATAATATATCACACATTAAAATCGGGCAAATAAACTCTCCATTTGAAAACATCGCAATAAAACTCATAAATGGCATAACAATAAGAGTATGTTACTCTCGCCCTAATGTTAGATTTACAGCAAATGACTTAGATCAAATCGTGCCGCCTGGTTCCAGGACATTGGCCTTAGGCGACTGGAATGCAAGACATCCAACATGGAAAAACCGTAGGGCCAATCGCAATGGAAACCGGCTTTACGATTACATAGTGGAAAACGACGTACAATTAATCCACCCTGACAACGTAACACACTATCCAACAAATAACACGACACCATCTTGCATCGATATAGGACTCAATCGGAACGTCAACAACTTATCGGAAATGCGAATAATAAATGAGCTGTCATCGGATCACACTCCAGTGCTAATGCACTGGAATACCAACATTACAATGGAGAGCGGTCCGATGACATGGCTATATAAGAACACTAATTGGAGCGTATACAGAACCATAATTAACAATAGTACAGTAATCAAAAATAACATAAACACTGCCGAAGAACTAGAACACCAGATTAGCATCATAACAAAAAACATACAAAATGCACGAAATAATGTAGCAAACTTGGTAAAAATGAGACCTAGTACAGACAGACTACCTGACGAAATCATAAACCTAATAAAATTTAAAAATAAAATACGTAAAAAATGGCAAATTCATCATAGAAGGCAAGACTATATCAGATTTACAGAAATACAAAATACAATCAGAGAAAAAATAAATAAATTCAAGAACGACGCTTGGAGAGATACACTACAGGGACTATCAACACAAGATAACTCCCTGTGGAGACTCACCAGGCGTTTGAAAAAGAAATTTAACAAAATAACAACACTTACAGGCAACAATGTGCAAAACAATAAACAAATTGCAAACACATTAAAAAACCACCTAACAAACATATTTACGACTGACAAAGATAACACAGACGAGCAAAATAAAATCACAAACCTAATACAAAAAATAAAAAATCAAAAATACCCCATTCCACCTCCCATGTTGAAAAAGCTCTATATAAACCCAACAGAACTTAAAAACATAATTAAAAAACTACCAAACAACAAGGCGCCAGGACCGGACGGTATCGCAAATATCTTGCTGAAAAACCTACCCAGAAAAGCTATAGTACAATTAACCTACATATCTAATGCAATAATTCTAAACCAACATTTCCCAAGTCAATGGAAAATCGCCACAATAATCCCAATACTAAAGCCTGGCAAGAATCCAAAAGACCCGGACTCTTACCGGCCGATTTCACTGCTAAGTTCACTGGCCAAGGTTGTCGAACGTTCAATTATGTCTAAACTACATTCATTAAACTTACTAGAAAATATCCCTAAAGAGCAATTCGGATTCAAAGCAGGACACAACACTACACTACTCGTCGCAAAAGTGGTGCAAGACTGCCTAAACCACACCAACAATAACAGAAGCTCTGTTCTACTAGCCCTAGACATGACCAGAGCATTCGACACAGTATGGCACGAAGGCCTATTATACAAACTACTAAAACATCATAACTTTCCGCTATATTTAATATCATTATTCAACTCATACATAACAAACAGAACATTCAAAGTTAAAATAGAAAATGAACTGTCCGACCCTGGCACCCAAGAAGCAGGAGTACCACAAGGTACGGTACTGTCGCCCTATTTATACAACTTCTACACGGCTGATATACCGATGAGTCCTACATCGGACCTAGTAATGTACGCTGACGATACATTATTATATACCCATTCCTTCCATGCTGAGGCTGCAAAGCAACGTATCAATTATCACCTACAAAAACTAATCAACTACTATGCATTATGGAAACTAAAAATAAACCCAAGTAAGTCGGAATCTATGGTAATAACCAAAAAGTTCACGAAAAACGAAATAATCGTGCCATTTAAAATTAACAACACCTATGTACCAATAAAACAAAACATTAAATACTTAGGCATAACCATAGATACACGACTCTACTTTCAAGAACACACTACACGGGTCGTAAACAAAACCTTTGCAGCCTTGCAAGCATTATACGCGATAATAAATGGGAAATCTGCATTATCACCTCAAAACAAACTTACAATATATAAGCAGATGATGAGACCGATAATGGCCTACGGAGCACCAGTCTGGTGCTCAATATCTAACACACAACTACAGCGTTTACAAAGATTACAAAACAAATTTTTACGTAACATAACATCATCAGACAGATACACAAGAATAGACGACCTACATAACATGACGGGAGTGGATAAATTTATAGATTATATAAGAGACATAAGCAACAAATTCTTTAAGTACAAATGCAACACATCAGAACTAACCAGACATATAACACAACACAGATTTAATCCCGATGTGCATATAAAACACAGCCCCATCTATTCAAAACTACCTATCTTCTTCGAAAACATATAAATATCCTAAAAACATGTAATGAAAGCATAATAACACCGATAAATACTATAACCGACACTAAACCAAACAACTAAACCATACACGCACAACAAAACAGAACAAAAACTTATCCAAACACAAAAACAAATCCTTGGTTAGCCAAAAGGCTTAAACTATAGACTAGTACGGAACGACGCTGACGCGTGACCCGCTCTATCCCCATTTGCCCATATACAGCTCAGGGACGGAATAGAAAAACAGCGTCAGCTTCGATCCAGTACGAACAAACGTAAAGCATAAACCCTACCGCATATCAGGCGGCCATTTTACCGAATCGTACCAGTCTAAAACTTGACCGGCATGACCCCTCGCTTCGCACCGCCTCGAAGGACCTCGTTGCTCAATAAATCCCAAATGGCGGTGCAATGGGAGAACCAAAATGGCAGCATAGCAAAAGCAGACAAAACAGAACGGAAACAAAATTAAATACGTAACCCGACAAATATAAATAAAAACTGAACCAATTTTCTGTACCTGACAAAATCTAGGAGGTTTTTCATTCGTTTTCCTCCAAAAACAAAATAACAAAACACCCACACATACCAGTTAACCCACAACAATCATTCTTGAAGCATATGCCTTATTCAATGTAACTCAGGTAGAAGCACCGCTGAGACCTGTCTAACCTCTTTCTCTTACACATTTTCATGGTTCCTTCGGCAAAACAACGCCGGCGATTGCAAAATCGTACTGACGAACTGTTTGGGCTGCAATAAGCCGCACAGGGGACAACTTTATTATTGTAACATATACACAATGTAATCATGAGATGTAACAAATAATTTGGTAAAAATAAAGATGTTTTAAAATGAAATGAATGGTTCTCGTCCGATCACCTAAGTTAACCTACGTCGGGCGCGGTTAGTACTTGGATGGGTGACCGCTTGGGAATACCGCGTGCTGTTGCCTTCTTTTTTTAGTATTTATCTTTAATTTCCTGAATTTTAGAATACAAGTTAAAAATATATTTTTTGCAGTTAATATCCACCAACATTTCTCTTGCTTGAAGGCTGCTAGCAAGTTCATTACTATGGATGATATTATTAATGTGTGAATTTTTTCCAATGCACTTTTGGAATCAGTTAAAATCAATGGGTTGATAGTATTCCTTAATATCGAATGAAATTTAACTATTCTTCTCGGGTTATCGTTACAATTACAACCACCCAGTGAAAGGTAGGAGTTGAAAATAGCGGTAGTAGGGGTAGAACGAAGAAAACGATAAGTATAGTGGAGAAAAATCACTCCTCCGATGATAATTATGAAGGACACTAATTTTAAACACCCTTCTCCTTTTCTTATGAAATTTGACTCTGTAAAATTTTCCGGCAACGGCCATACCACGTAGAAAGAACAGGTTCTCGTCCAGTCATCGTCTAGCTTTCGAAGCAGACGGACCTTTTTTTAAATCGCTCGTGAAGTGTAATGCAGCCACAGTGTTCTAAAAATAGCCCATAAGTTACTTAACATTCCTTAATAATCGATACGTGCTCGAGACGCCGTCGCAGGTCTTAAGGGCCAAGACGGGCCGGAACGGTACGCACGGATGGAACCGACAAAATAAATACAGGTGTGTCTAAAAATTAGTGGGTATTAGACCTCAAATGTGAAATAGATTAACACTAATAGCGCTAGTAGTATAAAAAACTAAAATAGACTACACAAGACAATAATTAGTGACCAGAATAAAAGGACAGTGTACCGGTGTCTAAACAGAAACTAGTGCAAACTGTGCAAACCCTCAGATAGGGTTAAAGTTACTGAAGTAAATATCAATTAAACTAAGCAACAAAGTAAGATAAATACGAAAACGAATCACCAACCAAATGTCCACTAAAGAGGGTGCCCATAACGGCACCCAAAACCTAAACGCCACAGGAAAAGAACAAAATACTATAATTGCTGCGATATCAGCTCAAACAAAAACTTGTAAAACATGCAGATTGTTACATATCAAATACAAGTTAGCTCCACTAGAAGAGGAAGGTAGGCTAGAAGCAATAAGCCACCTAGAAAACAAACATAACTTAAATATTAAAAAGAAATGCGACCAGAAAACAAAACAGGGAAGTAGCAATATGCAAAACTCATTATTCGCAAATCGCAACCCAATTCCCTACAAGGGAAGCAGCCAAGAAAGAAAAGAAGCCATGGAAATGACCAAAAATGATCAGGCAGAAGAAAGAAAAAGTGCTCACCAACACCAAGTAAGAGCCCAACATTGCAAACTAAGGTGGCAAAAATAAGCCGTATTATGCAAATGCCAACTTACGCTCAGAGCATAACAACAGGAAACAGGTTCGATGAGTTGAAACCGAATAACGGCGATATAGACATAGAACAAGAAGAAGAATATGTCAACAACGCACAAGAAGACACACAAATGGAGTACAGCACAGAGACCAAAATCAACACGCAGTCACAAAATAATACAAAAGGAACAACGCTAAAGAACAAAACAAACACAAACAAAAACAAGCCGCCACCCATAATATTAATGGGGAAACCAAATAAAAACAATGTGCTAAAAGGAGAACTGGGCCAAAACCTACAAAATGGCTACTCCCTAAGATATACTAAAAATAATACGACCATCTATGCAAATGACATTAATGAACATAAAAAGTATGTAAATATGCTGAAAAACGGAAACATAGAATTTCACACATATTCTACCAAAGAGGAAAAAACTCACGCTTTTATCCTGAAGGGACTCGACCACAAACCAGACCTTGAAGAGATAAAAAGTGAATTAAGGCAGGATTACAAACTAAAAATTAAAGATGTGTATTTACTTAAAACTAAGTACAGACCAGTGCATATGGTGGTCACATACGAAGATGTAAGATTATCACAATTACAACATTACGTAAAAATAATCTCAAATACAAAAATATACTGGGAAAGAAGGCGCACCGAATATGACATCATTCAGTGTAAGAGATGTCAAATGTGGGGGCACGCAACAACAAATTGCTACCGGGCAGAAAAATGCCTACTATGCGCCGGCCCACACAAAGTAGTTGAATGCTCCCAAGAAAACACAATGAAATGCGCAAACTGCCCAAGACCGCACAAAGCAAACGATAAAAGCTGTCCAGTGTACCAATACAAATACAACAAACTACAAGAAAATAGAGCAGGAAGACAACAAACGAAATAAATTTAACTACTCTTCTCGGGTTATCGTTACAATTACAACCACCCAGTGAAAGGTAGGAGTTGAAAATAGCGGTAGTAGGGGTAGAACGAAGAAAACGATAAGTATAGTGGAGAAAAATCACTCCTCCGATGATAATTATGATGGACTCTAATTTTAAACACCCTTCTCCTTTTCTTATGAAATTTGTCTCTGTAAAATTTTCCGGCAACGGCCATACCACGTAGAAAAAACAGGTTCTCGTCCGATCACCTAAGTTAACCTACGTCGGGCGCGGTTAGTACTTGGATGGGTGACCGCTTGGGAATACCGCGTGCAGTTGCCTTCTTTTTTTAGTATTTATCTTTAATTTCCTGAATTTTAGAATACAAGTTAAAATATATTTTTTGCAGTTAATATCCACCAACATTTCTCTTGCTTGAAGGCTGCTAGCAAGTTCATTACTATGGATGATATTATTAATGTGTGAATTTTTTCCAATGCACTTTTGGAATCAGTTAAAATCAATGGGTTGATAGTATTCCTTAATATCAAATGAAATTTAACCACTCTTCTCGGGTTATCGTTACAATTACAACCACCCAGTGAAAGGTAGGAGTTGAAAATAGCGGTAGTAGGGGTAGAACGAAGAAAACGATAAGTATAGTGGAGAAAAATCACTCCTCCGATGATAATTATGAATGACATTAATTTTAAACACCCTTCTCCTTTTCTTATGAAATTTGACTCTGTATAATTTTCCGGCAACGGCCATACCACGTAGAAAGAACAGGTTCTCGTCCGATCACCTAAGTTAACCTACGTCGGGCGCGGTTAGTACTTGGATGGGTGACCGCTTGGGAATACCGCGTGCTGTTGCCTTCTTTTTTTAGTATTTATCTTTAATTTCCTGAATTTTAGAATACAAGTTAAAAATATATTTTTTGCAGTTAATATCCACCAACATTTCTCTTGCTTGAAGGCTGCTAGCAAGTTCATTACTATGGATGATATTATTAATGTGTGAATTTTTTCCAATGCACTTTTGGAATCAGTTAAAATCAATGGGTTGATAGTATTCCTTAATATCGAATGAAATTTAACTATTCTTCTCGGGTTATCGTTACAATTACAACCACCCAGTGAAAGGTAGGAGTTGAAAATAGCGGTAGTAGGGGTAGAACGAAGAAAACGATAAGTATAGTGGAGAAAAATCACTCCTCCGATGATAATTATGAAGGACACTAATTTTAAACACCCTTCTCCTTTTCTTATGAAATTTGACTCTGTAAAATTTTCCGGCAACGGCCATACCACGTAGAAAGAACAGGTTCTCGTCCAGTCATCGTCTAGCTTTCGAAGCAGACGGACCTTTTTTTAAATCGCTCGTGAAGTGTAATGCAGCCACAGTGTTCTAAAAATAGCCCATAAGTTACTTAACATTCCTTAATAATCGATACGTGCTCGAGACGCCGTCGCAGGTCTTAAGGGCCAAGACGGGCCGGAACGGTACGCACGGATGGAACCGACAAAATAAATACAGGTGTGTCTAAAAATTAGTGGGTATTAGACCTCAAATGTGAAATAGATTAACACTAATAGCGCTAGTAGTATAAAAAACTAAAATAGACTACACAAGACAGTAATTAGTGACCAGAATAAAAGGACAGTGTACCGGTGTCTAAACAGAAACTAGTGCAAACTGTGCAAACCCTCAGATAGGGTTAAAGTTACTGAAGTAAATATCAATTAAACTAAGCAACAAAGTAAGATAAATACGAAAACGAATCACCAACCAAATGTCCACTAAAGAGGGTGCCCATAACGGCACCCAAAACCTAAACGCCACAGGAAAAGAACAAAATACTATAATTGCTGCGATATCAGCTCAAACAAAAACTTGTAAAACATGCAGATTGTTACATATCAAATACAAGTTAGCTCCACTAGAAGAGGAAGGTAGGCTAGAAGCAATAAGCCACCTAGAAAACAAACATAACTTAAATATTAAAAAGAAATGCGACCAGAAAACAAAACAGGGAAGTAGCAATATGCAAAACTCATTATTCGCAAATCGCAACCCAATTCCCTACAAGGGAAGCAGCCAAGAAAGAAAAGAAGCCATGGAAATGACCAAAAATGATCAGGCAGAAGAAAGAAAAAGTGCTCACCAACACCAAGTAAGAGCCCAACATTGCAAACTAAGGTGGCAAAAATAAGCCGTATTATGCAAATGCCAACTTACGCTCCGAGCATAACAACAGGAAACAGGTTCGATGAGTTGAAACCGAATAACGGCGATATAGACATAGAATAAGAAGAAGAATATGTCAACAACGCACAAGAAGACACACAAATGGAGTACAGCACAGAGACCAAAATCAACACGCAGTCACAAAATAATACAAAAGGAACAACGCTAAAGAACAAAACAAGCACAAACAAAAACAAGCCGCCACCCATAATATTAATGGGGAAACCAAATAAAAACAATGTGCTAAAAGGAGAACTGGGCCAAAACCTATAAAATGGCTACTCCCTAAGATATACTAAAAATAATACGACCATCTATGCAAATGACATTAATGAACATAAAAAGTATGTAAATATGCTGAAAAACGGAAACGTAGAATTTCACACATATTCTACCAAAGAGGAAAAAACTCACGCTTTTATCCTGAAGGGACTCGACCACAAACCAGACCTTGAAGAGATAAAAAGTGAATTAAGGCAGGATTACAAACTAAAAATTAAAGATGTGTATTTACTTAAAACTAAGTACAGACCAGTGCATATGGTGGTCACATACGAAGATGTAAGATTATCACAATTACAACATTACGTAAAAATAATCTGAAATACAAAAATATACTGGGAAAGAAGGCGCACCGAATATGACATCATTCAGTGTAAGAGATGTCAAATGTGGGGGCACGCAACAACAAATTGCTACCGGGCAGAAAAATGCCTACTATGCGCCGGCCCACACAAAGTAGTTGAATGCTCCCAAGAAAACACAATGAAATGCGCAAACTGCCCAAGACCGCACAAAGCAAACGATAAAAGCTGTCCAGTGTACCAATACAAATACAACAAACCACAAGAAAATAGAGCAGGAAGACAACAAACGAAATAAATTTAACTACTCTTCTCGGGTTATCGTTACAATTACAACCACCCAGTGAAAGGTAGGAGTTGAAAATAGCGGTAGTAGGGGTAGAACGAAGAAAACGATAAGTATAGTGGAGAAAAATCACTCCTCCGATGATAATTATGATGGACTCTAATTTTAAACACCCTTCTCCTTTTCTTATGAAATTTGTCTCTGTAAAATTTTCCGGCAACGGCCATACCACGTAGAAAGAGCAGGTTCTCGTCCGATCACCTCAGTGGTCATCCGCCGGTGATAAGAAGTACATGTATTGCTCTCTTATCTCGAATTGGATGTTTTTTGCGTATTTTCGATCGATACGAATTCCATAAGTAAAATCAAAACTGATTCTAAAATAGTGAATACTCGCGACAACGCGATTTTAACGTCACGTTAACGACGCGATAAGTGATTAAATATTAAACAATTTAAAATTAGTACATTTTATTAGTGTAAATAATGATAAGTGTAAATAAGTGTACATAAATAGTTATAAGTGTTTTGTAAATAACCAATTAGTGCGTGGGACACTTACAACAAACAGCGTGACTAATAGTAACACTCGTCACATGAGACTTTGGGGACCCATTGGTCGAACCGATGTCTGAACAAGAGGGTGCCCCAAAGGGCACCCCATCACACCATCTCACCACATCCCCTCTTCCCGTCACCGAAAAGGAACAAGAGGGAAATGAACAACCAAATGCACCGCCAACTAAGCTAACTATCGCCAATCCTAAACACATCCAAATAGACGTTATTAAAAACAATTTAGCTAAGTACGATAAAAAATGTGTGCAATGTGGCTCATATGTCAAAATGGTTAAGCCCACAACTAGCAAAGAACTGCGTCCAGAAATGTGCAAGCATCTAAGAGATACACATAATATAAAAATAAGCGTAGTTAACTCAAAAATTAAAACAACTAAAACCACAATAATAAAACCAAAGGACGTCCCAGAATTCCTATCGAATTACGAAAAACAAAGCAAAACAGCGTACTCATTACCCGTCATGAGAAATCCTATAGTACCGCTAAACCTATCTTCCAGCGATCAAACGACTAATACAACCGCAATAAACGAAAAACAGATAGTCTCAGACAGCCCTAAGGCCACACCAATGGATGACATTGCGACTAGCAATGAAGAAAATAAAATTTCAGAAGAGAAAAGCCCAGCAATAACAAAAGTAACCAAAATTGCCAACATAATGAAAATGCCAATATACGCACCAAACATAAACATCAGAAATAGATTTGACGCCATCAGTGAAAGCGAAGATAGTAACGACATGGAAGTCACAGATATTAACGAAAAAGATGAACCTAGAATACAGGAAAATGCAGAAACGCAAATTAAAAATAAAACAAGGGCTACTTTAACACAGCCAAACAGCGCACAAAGGAAGCAAAATAAACCACCACCTATTGTACTGGCAGGGAAACCTGAAGGAGGTTATGCTGGGCTTAAAAATGAACTTGATCAGAACCTAAAACATGGCTACACAATTAGATATACCAAAAAGAATACTCTAGTATACACCAATGATATTAACGACCATAAAGGGTATGTAAACATGCTAAAAAATGGAAAAGCATGTTTCCACACATACGCAACTAAAGACGAAAAGACCCACGCGTTCATACTGAAGGGTCTAGATCACAAGCCGGATATCGAAGACCTAAAGGATGAACTTAGGCATGATCACAATCTCGAAATTAAGCAAATTTATCTTCTAAAGACCAAGTTTAGACCGCTCTACATGGTAATAACATATGAAAACGTTAAGTTATCACAACTTCAACACAATATCAAGATACTATCGAATACAAGGATATACTGGGATAGAAGAAGAAATAACCAAGAAATTATACAATGTAAGAAATGCCAAATGTGGGGTCACGCCACGTCAAACTGCTATCGTCCATTAAAATGCCTTGTATGCGCGGCTCCACATAAAGTCAGTGAATGCCCTGAAGGCACCCAGCCGAAATGTGCAAATTGTTCTAAAGAGCATAAAGCCAATGATCTCAACTGCCCAGTCTATGTTTATAAGCTTGGTAAAATACAAGAAAGCAGATACCAAAATAGAAATCCCAGAGACAGAAACAGGGTACAATACAGGGATGCACCACCTCCGCAGACAAACGCATGGCAAAGAGAAGAAACAAGTTCGCTCGCACCCAGTAGGATCAGACCACAAGACCCAGGATATCAGCCAAATGGAAACGATTTCCCGCCCCTAACTGGAAGAAGAAATCAAAACCTTGAACAACCAGCTCAGACAGATCAATACAGGAATCAAGAAATACCACAAAGGAAAGAATTGCATCGGAATAACAATGATGAATCAGTAAGTGCTTTTTTCGAAGAACTCCGAGAAATTAAGGCTAGAACGAACATTACCGAAATATTGAGATTCTTAAGAAACTTTTTCAGAGGAATTAGAAATATTCAATCTAAAGAAGGGAGGGCGATGTTCGTTCTAGAATTTATTGACACGGAGCTTGACAACTATGACATATAATTCATAACTAACATAATAAATTGGAATTGTAACGGTCTTACCAATAAAGTAGGGGAGTTGATCCATTTTCTCAAAAAATACAAAGTCCATGTTATGGCCTTAACCGAAACTAAAATGGACAACAACGTAAAAATAAGAATAAAAAATTATAATTTATACAGATGTGACAGAAACGTTAGAGGGGGAGGCGTAGCAATATTAATAAAACAAAACATCCCGCACACCACAATAGGGAGTGTTGCAGGACCTATAGAAAACATAGCAGTTAAGCTTCTAAATGGTGTAATTATTCGCAGTTACTACGCTTCTCCTAATTTAAGATTTTCTGATGCTGACCTCGACCGATTGCTGCCCGTTGGAGTAAAAACATTGGCCCTTGGTGATTTAAATGCCAGGCACCAAGCATGGCACAACCGAAGGACCAACAGAAATGGAAACAGATTATACGACTATCTCATAGATAATGAAATCCAACTAATATTCCCGAATTCCTTTACCCACTATCCAACCAATGGTATGTCACCCTCCTGTATAGATGTCGGGTTGAACAGAAATGTTGACAATTTATCGGAACTAAGAGCACTAAACGAGCTTTCGTCAGATCACACCCCCATAATACTAAACTGGCGCACGAACATTGAAATGGAAAAAGGTCCGACAATTTGGATATACAAAAACGTAAACTGGGATACTTATAGAAGCATACTAAATAGAAATGTTAAAGTAAATAACAATATGAAGAGTGTAGAGGAACTTGAAGAAAATATAAATACGTTTACTAGAGAAATTCAACAAGCTAGAAACAATACCGCAAAACTAATTAAAATACAGCCTAAGACAGAAAGACTACCAGACGACATTGTACAGCTGATCAATTTTAAAAACAAAATAAGGAAACGTTGGCAAGTAAGACGACAAAGGGAAGACTACAATAGATACACGGCAATGCAGATCACCATCCGCGAAAAATTAATAAATATAAAAATGATGCTTGGGGTGAAACACTAGAGGGACTGTCAACACAAGACAACTCCCTATGGCGTCTTACTAGGCGCCTCAGGAAAAAATCCAGGAAAATATCCTCTCTCACAATAGGAGTGGCAAATAATAACAAACAGAAAGCTAATATCCTAAAGAACCACCTTGAAGGGATTTTTGTCACCGGCGACGATACTAGCAATGAACAAAAAGTAATAACAAGACTTATAAAAAATATGAAGGATAGTAAGTACCCAATTCCGCCATCAATGTTATCAAAATTATATGCCACGCCATCAAACATAAAGGCAATAATCAAAAGACTTTCGAATAATAAAGCCCCCGGACCCGACAATGTCGCTAACATTCTGATTAAAAATTTACCAAATAAAGCAATCGTACAACTAATGCATATTATCAATGCCACCATACTGCTACAGCATTTTCCAGTAGGGTGGAAGAAAGCCATTATAATCCCAATTCTGAAGCCAGGGAAAAACCCTACTGATCCCAACTCGTACCGGCCAATCTCACTCTTAAGCTCACTTGCTAAAATAGCCGAAAGATGGGTCATGTCAAGGTTGCATGAACTAGATCTAGTGAAACGTATCCCAAAACAACAATTTGGATTCAGGGGAGCCCACAGCACTACGCTACTTGTTGCAAGGGTGGTGCAGGACTCCTTTGATCATGCCAACAAAAACCAGAGCACCTTTTTACTCTCCCTTGACATGACCCGTGCGTTTGACACGGTATGGCATGAGGGATTATTATATAAATTACTAAAAGTACACAACTTCCCACCCTACTTAATAATGTACTTATATTCATATTTAAAAGGTAGAAGCTTCAATGTTAATGTTGAAAGCGAATTGTCTGATCCGGGAGCTCTGAAAGCAGGAGTTCCACAAGGCACAGTGCTATCGCCTTACCTATATAATTTATATACGTCTGACATTCCGATCAACCCTACATCTAAACTGGTTATGTATGCGGACGATATACTGTTGTACTCCCACTCTTTTCATGCCGAAACTGCTAAACAAAGAATTTCATATCACCTGAACAAACTCACAAAATATTTCCAAGACTGGAAATTAAATATAAATCCCTCGAAAACAGAATCAATGGTGATAACCAGAAAATACACCAATATTAAGATAATCACACCCATTATCATAAACGGCATAAAAGTACCTGTAAAACGTGAATTAAAATACCTAGGAATAACTCTTGACACGCGATTATCTTTCACGGCCCATGTAAACCAGGTCGTCAATAAAACATTCGCGGCTATGCAGGCGCTGTATGGGCTGCTGAAGAGCAGATCAGTCCTTTCACCATTAAATAAACTACTCATATACAAGCAAATGATGAGGCCAATAATGGCGTATGGAGCACCAGTTTGGTGCTCCATGTCGTTCACACAGCTTCAGCGCCTGCAGAGAATGCAAAATAAATTCCTACGGCACGTAACATCGTCCGATAGATACGTAAGAATTGACGACCTTCATAACATGGCAAATATCCAACGTTTCACGGAATATGTCAATGACGTAAGTGAAAAATTCTTCAGATATAAAATAACAGCATCTGAACTAACTTCAAACTTAACACAATTAAGGTATGACCCCAATAATTTAGTCAAACATGGACCAATATATGCTAAATTGCCCATCTTTTTTGAGGATTTATAATATAAAAGCACTTGTGGCAAAGTCCCTTATCCCCCACTCTTAATGCCAAACAAAATGGGCGAGCTGCGGCGCCCCCCGCTCGTCTCCGGGAGCCCCTTTACAGCCCCTGAGATGGGCGGGGGAAGCTGGCGAGCTCTCTCAGTAGGAAATACAAGAACTGTCGTGTAGGCTGTTTCCATTCCTATCCAATGGATTAGCCTCACAGTACCCCTCAGTGTTGCGCCCCCTCTGGTGAAGTAGGACGTACCTGGACGGGGAGCAGCACTGAGGGGACTACACCACATGATTAATAAAAGCAGCATGTTGCTCAATAAAAAACCAAACAAAAAATAAATCACTAATTCTGTCCTACTAAGATCAATAGGGTTTTTTGTTAAGTTTTCCCTAAAAAGCAAATTGGTAAGATCGCTACTAACGCTACAACATTTCCATAAGAAACGTGTCATCACGTTCTTCAAGCTCCGGCAATAGATTTCTCGAAATTCGGGTAAAGGCCAAGTCGAGACCCATGCAATCCAAATACAACTAAAGCATTGCACGTCTTATACGGCACAACACCGCCGGCGGCCTAACAGCCGTAAATAAGGATCTGTCTGGGCTGGAATTGCCGCACAGATAACCACCTTCCTATAATTTATTAATTAAATTGTATATTAATTAGGCGTGAAATGTAATGTTATTTTGTAACAATAAAGAATATTTTAAAATGAATGAATGAATGTCCGATCACCTAAGTTAACCTACGTCGGGCGCGGTTAGTACTTGGATGGGTGACCGCTTGGGAATACCGCGTGCTGTTGCCTTCTTTTTTTAGTATTTATCTTTAATTTCCTGAATTTTAGAATACAAGTTAAAATATATTTTTTGCAGTTAATATCCACCAACATTTCTCTTGCTTGAAGGCTGCTAGCAAGTTCATTACTATGGATGATATTATTAATGTGTGAATTTTTTCCAATGCACTTTTGGAATCAGTTAAAATCAATGGGTTGATAGTATTCCTTAATATCGAATGAAATTTAACTATTCTTCTCGGGTTATCGTTACAATTACAACCACCAGTGAAAGGTAGGAGTTGAAAATAGCGGTAGTAGGGGTAGAACGAAGAAAACGATAAGTATAGTGGAGAAAAATCACTCCTCCGATGATAATTATGAAGGACACTAATTTTAAACACCCTTCTCCTTTTCTTATGAAATTTGACTCTGTAAAATTTTCCGGCAACGGCCATACCACGTAGAAAGAACAGGTTCTCGTCCAGTCATCGTCTAGCTTTCGAAGCAGACGGACCTTTTTTTAAATCGCTCGTGAAGTGTAATGCAGCCACAGTGTTCTAAAAATAGCCCATAAGTTACTTAACATTCCTTAATAATCGATACGTGCTCGAGACGCCGTCGCAGGTCTTAAGGGCCAAGACGGGCCGGAACGGTACGCACGGACGGAACCGACAAAATAAATACAGGTGTGTCTAAAAATTAGTGGGTATTAGACCTCAAATGTGAAATAGATTAACACTAATAGTGCTAGTAGTATAAAAAACTAAAATAGACTACACAAGACAATAATTAGTGACCAGAATAAAAGGACAGTGTACCGGTGTCTAAACAGAAACTAGTGCAAACTGTGCAAACCCTCAGATAGGGTTAAAGTTACTGAAGTAAATATCAATTAAACTAAGCAACAAAGTAAGATAAATACGAAAACGAATCACCAACCAAATGTCCACTAAAGAGGGTGCCCATAACGGCACCCAAAACCTAAACGCCACAGGAAAAGAACAAAATACTATAATTGCTGCGATATCAGCTCAAACAAAAACTTGTAAAACATGCAGATTGTTACATATCAAATACAAGTTAGCTCCACTAGAAGAGGAAGGTAGGCTAGAAGCAATAAGCCACCTAGAAAACAAACATAACTTAAATATTAAAAAGAAATGCGACCAGAAAACAAAACAGGGAAGTAGCAATATGCAAAACTCATTATTCGCAAATCGCAACCCAATTCCCTACAAGGGAAGCAGCCAAGAAAGAAAAGAAGCCATGGAAATGACCAAAAATGATCAGGCAGAAGAAAGAAAAAGTGCTCACCAACACCAAGTAAGAGCCCAACATTGCAAACTAAGGTGGCAAAAATAAGCCGTATTATGCAAATGCCAACTTACGCTCCGAGCATAACAACAGGAAACAGGTTCGATGAGTTGAAACCGAATAACGGCGATATAGACATAGAACAAGAAGAAGAATATGTCAACAACGCACAAGAAGACACACAAATGGAGTACAGCACAGAGACCAAAATCAACACGCAGTCACAAAATAATACAAAAGGAACAACGCTAAAGAACAAAACAAGCACAAACAAAAACAAGCCGCCACCCATAATATTAATGGGGAAACCAAATAAAAACAATGTGCTAAAAGGAGAACTGGGCCAAAACCTACAAAATGGCTACTCCCTAAGATATACTAAAAATAATACGACCATCTATGCAAATGACATTAATGAACATAAAAAGTATGTAAATATGCTGAAAAACGGAAACGTAGAATTTCACACATATTCTACCAAAGAGGAAAAAACTCACGCTTTTATCCTGAAGGGACTCGACCACAAACCAGACCTTGAAGAGATAAAAAGTGAATTAAGGCAGGATTACAAACTAAAAATTAAAGATGTGTATTTACTTAAAACTAAGTACAGACCAGTGCATATGGTGGTCACATACGAAGATGTAAGATTATCACAATTACAACATTACGTAAAAATAATCTCAAATACAAAAATATACTGGGAAAGAAGGCGCACCGAATATGACATCATTCAGTGTAAGAGATGTCAAATGTGGGGGCACGCAACAACAAATTGCTACCGGGCAGAAAAATGCCTACTATGCGCCGGCCCACACAAAGTAGTTGAATGCTCCCAAGAAAACACAATGAAATGCGCAAACTGCCCAAGACCGCACAAAGCAAACGATAAAAGCTGTCCAGTGTACCAATACAAATACAACAAACTACAAGAAAATAGAGCAGGAAGACAACAAACGAAATAAATTTAACTACTCTTCTCGGGTTATCGTTACAATTACAACCACCCAGTGAAAGGTAGGAGTTGAAAATAGCGGTAGTAGGGGTAGAACGAAGAAAACGATAAGTATAGTGGAGAAAAATCACTCCTCCGATGATAATTATGATGGACTCTAATTTTAAACACCCTTCTCCTTTTCTTATGAAATTTGTCTCTGTAAAATTTTCCGGCAACGGCCATACCACGTAGAAAGAACAGGTTCTCGTCCCCCCAGTCATCGTCTAGCTTTCGAAGCAGACGGACCTTTTTTTTTAAAATCGCTCGTGAAGTGTAATGCAGCCACAGTGTTCTAAAAATAACCCATAAGTTACTTAACATTCCTTAATAATCGATACGCGCTCGAGACGCCATCGCAGGTCTTAAGGGCCAAGACGGGCCGGAACGGTACGCACGGACGGAACCGACAAAATAAATACAGGTGTGTCTAAAAATTAGTGAGTATTAGACCTCAAATGTGAAATAGATTAACACTAATAGTGCTAGTAGTATAAAAAACTAAAATAGACTACACAAGACAATAATAAGGGAGCAGAATAAAAGGACAGTGTACCGTTGTCTAAACAGAAACTAGTGCAAACTGTGCAAACCCTCAGATAGGGTTAAAGTTACTGAAGCAAATATCAATTAAACTAAGCAACAAAGTAAGATAAATACGAAAACGAATCACCAACCAAATGTCCACTAAAGAGGGTGCCCATAACGGCACCCAAAACCTAAACGCCACAGGAAAAGAACAAAATACTATAATTGCTGCGATATCAGCTCAAACAAAAACTTGTAAAACATGCAGATTGCTACATATCAAATACAAGTTAGCTCCACTAGAAGAGGAAGGTAGGCTTGAAGCAATAAGCCACCTAGAAAACAAACATAACTTAAATATTAAAAAGAAATGCGACCAGAAAACAAAACAGGGAAGTAGCAATATGCAAAACTCATCATTCGCAAATCGCGACCCAATTCCCTACAAGGGAAACAGCCAAGAAAGAAAAGAAGCCACGGTAATGAACAAAAATGATCAGGCAGAAGAAAGGAAAAGAAAGTGCTCACCAACACCAAGTAAGAGCCCAACATTGCAAACTAAGGTGGCAAAAATAAGCCGTATTATGCAAATGCCAACTTACGCTCCGAGCATAACAACAGGAAACAGGTTCGAAGAGTTGAAACCAAATAACGGCGATATAGACATAGAACAAGAAGAAGAATATGTCAACAACGAACAAGAAGACACACAAATGGAGGACAGCACAGAGACCAAAACCAACACGCAGTCACAAAATAATACAAAAGGAACAACGCTAAAGAACAAAACAAGCACAAACAAAAACAAGCCGCCACCAATAATATTAATGGGGAAACCAAATAACCACAATGTGCTAAAAGGAGAACTGGGCCAAAACCTAAAAAATGGCTACTCCCTAAGATACACCAAAAACAATACGACCATCTATGCAAATGACTTTAATGAACATAAAGAGTACGTAAATATGCTGAAGAACGGAAACGTAGAATTTCACACATATTCTACCAAAGAGGAAAAAACTCACGCTTTTATCCTGAAGGGACTCGACCACAAACCAGACCTTGAAGAGATAAAAAGTGAATTAAGGCAGGATTACAAACTAAAAATTAAAGATGTGTATTTACTTAAAACTAAGTACAGGCCAGTGCATATGGTGGTCACATACGAAGATGTAAGATTATCACAATTACAACATAATGTAAAAATTATCTCAAATACTAAAATATACTGGGAAAGAAGGCGCACCGAATATGACATCATTCAGTGTAAGAGATGTCAAATGTGGGGACACGCAACAACAAATTGCTACCGTGCAGAAAAATGCCTACTATGCGCCGGCCCACACAAAGTAGTTGAATGCTCCCAAGAAAACGCAATGAAATGCGCAAACTGCCTAAGACCGCACAAAGCAAACGATAAAAGCTGTCCAGTATACCAATACAAATACAACAAACTGCAAGAAAATAGAGCAGGAAGACAACAAACTAAATATATAGATGCTCCAATACCAAGCTCAAATGCATGGGAAGAAAGAACGGCCAGGGCAAGTGGTCCATCAAGAGCCAGGGCAAGTAGCTCCAACATCCCACCTCCACCAAACTACGAAGAATTTCCTCCCCTAAGGAGAAGACGGCAAGAGCAGCAGCAAGTAGCCCAAACAATTCGTCCAACAAGGAACGAACTACAACACGAGCCAAGAGAAAGAAGCGAGGCAAATCATGAACAAGTAGGTAGCTTCTTTGAGGAAATGCATGAAATAAGGCAAAACACAAATATTTCTGAAATTTTAAGATTTATGAGAGACTTCTTTAAATCACTACAAAACATTAGAACTAAGGAGGACAGAATGATGTTCATCCTAGATTTCATAGACACGAGACTAAACGACTATGACATATAATTCACTTTAAATATAATAAATTGGAATTGTAATGGCTTAGCCAACAAAATAGGGGAATTGATTCAGTTTTTACACAAATATAAAGTCCATATACTAATTCTCACTGAAACAAAACTAGACAATACCAGTAACATTAAAATTAAAAACTATAGAATATACAGATCTGACCGAAATAACAGAGGGGGGGGAGTAGCAATCCTAGTAAAAAATAATATATCACACATTAAAATCGGGCAAATAAACTCTCCATTTGAAAACATCGCAATAAAACTCATAAATGGCATAACAATAAGAGTATGTTACTCTCGCCCTAATGTTAGATTTACAGCAAATGACCTAGATCAAATCGTGCCGCCTGGTTCCAGGACATTGGCCTTAGGCGACTGGAATGCAAGACATCCAACATGGAAAAACCGTAGGGCCAATCGCAATGGAAACCGGCTTTACGATTACATAGTGGAAAACGACGTACAATTAATCCACCCTGACAACGTAACACACTATCCAACAAATAACACGACACCATCTTGCATCGATATAGGACTCAATCGGAACGTCAACAACTTATCGGAAATGCGAATAATAAATGAGCTGTCATCGGATCACACTCCAGTGCTAATGCACTGGAATACCAACATTACAATGGAGAGCGGTCCGATGACATGGCTATATAAGAACACTAATTGGAGCGTATACCGAACCATAATTAACAATAGTACAGTAATCAAAAATAACATAAACACTGCCGAAGAACTAGAACACCAGATTAGCATCATAACAAAAAACATACAAAATGCACGAAATAATGTAGCAAACTTGGTAAAAATGAAACCTAGTACAGACAGACTACCTGACGAAATCATAAACCTAATAAAATTCAAAAATAAAATACGTAAAAAATGGCAAATTCATCATAGAAGGCAAGACTATATCAGATTTACAGAAATACAAAACACAATCAAAGAAAAAATAAATAAATTCAAGAACGACGCTTGGAGAGATACACTACAGGGACTATCAACACAAGATAACTCCCTGTGGAGACTCACCAGGCGTTTGAAAAAGAAATTTAACAAAATAACAACACTTACAGGAAACAATGTGCAAAACAATAAACAAATTGCAAACACATTAAAAAACCACCTAACAAACATATTTACGACTGACAAAGATAACACAGACGAGCAAAATAAAATCACAAACCTAATACAAAAAATAAAAAATCAAAAATACCCCATCCCACCTTCCATGTTGAAAAAGCTCTATATAAACCCAACAGAACTTAAAAACATAATTAAAAAACTACCAAACAACAAGGCGCCAGGACCGGACGGTATCGCAAATATCTTACTGAAAAACCTACCCAGAAAAGCTATAGTACAATTAACCTACATATCTAATGCAATAATTCTAAACCAACATTTCCCAAGTCAATGGAAAATCGCCACAATAATCCCAATACTAAAGCCTGGCAAGAATCCAAAAGACCCGGACTCTTACCGGCCGATTTCACTGCTAAGTTCACTGGCCAAGGTTGTCGAACGTTCAATTATGTCTAAACTACATTCATTAAACTTACTAGAAAATATCCCTAAAGAGCAATTCGGATTCAAAGCAGGACACAACACTACACTACTCGTCGCAAAAGTGGTGCAAGACTGCCTAAACCACACCAACAATAACAGAAGCTCTGTTCTACTAGCCCTAGACATGACCAGAGCATTCGACACAGTATGGCACGAAGGCCTATTATACAAACTACTAAAACATCATAACTTTCCGCTATATTTAATATCATTATTCAACTCATACATAACAAACAGAACATTCAAAGTTAAAATAGAAAATGAACTGTCCGACCCTGGCACCCAAGAAGCAGGAGTACCACAAGGTACGGTACTGTCGCCCTATTTATACAACTTCTACACGGCTGATATACCGATGAGTCCTACATCGGACCTAGTAATGTACGCTGACGATACATTATTATATACCCATTCCTTCCATGCTGAGGCTGCAAAGCAACGTATCAATTATCACCTACAAAAACTAATCAACTACTATGCATTATGGAAACTAAAAATAAACCCAAGTAAGTCGGAATCTATGGTAATAACCAAAAAGTTCACGAAAAACGAAATAATCGTGCCATTTACAATTAACAACACCTATGTACCAATAAAACAAAACATTAAATACTTAGGCATAACCATAGATACACGACTCTACTTTCAAGAACACACTACACGGGTCGTAAACAAAACCTTTGCAGCCTTGCAAGCATTATACGCGATAATAAATGGGAAATCTGCATTATCACCTCAAAACAAACTTACAATATATAAGCAGATGATGAGACCGATAATGGCCTACGGAGCACCAGTCTGGTGCTCAATATCTAACACACAACTACAGCGTTTACAAAGATTACAAAACAAATTTTTACGTAACATAACATCATCAGACAGATACACAAGAATAGACGACCTACATAACATGACGGGAGTGGATAAATTTATAGATTATATAAGAGACATAAGCAACAAATTCTTTAAGTACAAATGCAACACATCAGAACTAACCAGACATATAACACAACACAGATTTAATCCCGATGTGCATATAAAACACAGCCCCATCTATTCAAAACTACCTATCTTCTTCGAAAACATATAAATATCCTAAAAACATGTAAAGAAAGCATAATAACACCGATAAATACTATAACCGACACTAAACCAAACAACTAAACCATACACGCACAACAAAACAGAACAAAAACTTATCCAAACACAAAAAGAAATCCTTGGTTAGCCAAAAGGCATAAACTATAGACTAGTACGGAACGACGCTGACGCGTGACCCGCTCTATCCCCATTTGCCCATATACAGCTCAGGGACGGAATGGAAAAACAGCGTCAGCTTCGATCCAGTACGAACAAACGTAAAGCATAAACCCTACCGCATATCAGGCGGCCATTTTACCGAATCGTACCAGTCTAAAACTTGACCGGCATGACCCCTCGCTTCGCACCGCCTCGAAGGACCTCGTTGCTCAATAAATCCCAAATGGCGGTGCGATGGGAGAACCAAAATGGCAGCATAGCAAAAGCAGACAAAACAGAACGGAAACAAGATTAAATACGTAACCCGACAAATATAAATAAAAACTGAACCAATTTTCTGTACCTGACAAAATCTAGGAGGTTTTTCATTCGTTTTCCTCCAAAAACAAAATAACAAAACACCCACATATACCAGTTAAACCACAACAATCATTCTTGAAGCATATGCCTTATTCAATGTAACTCAGGTAGAAGCACCGCTGAGACCTGTCTAACCTCTTTCTCTCACACATTTTCATGGTTCCTTCGGCAAAACAACGCCGGCGATTGCAAAATCGTACTGACGAACTGTTTGGGCTGCAACAAGCCGCACAGGGGACAACTTTATTATTGTAACATATACACAATGTAATCATGAGATGTAACAAATAATTTGTAAAAATAAAGATGTTTTAAAATGAAATGAAATGAATGAAAATGGTTCTCGTCCGATCACCTAAGTTAACCTACGTCGGGCGCGGTTAGTACTTGGATGGGTGACCGCTTGGGAATACCGCGTGCTGTTGCCTTCTTTTTTTAGTATTTATCTTTAATTTCCTGAATTTTAGAATACAAGTTAAAATATATTTTTTGCAGTTAATATCCACCAACATTTCTCTTGCTTGAAGGCTGCTAGCAAGTTCATTACTATGGATGATATTATTATTGTGTGAATTTTTTCCAATGCACTTTTGGAATCAGTTAAAATCAATGGGTTGATAGTATTCTTTAATATCAAATGAAATTTAACCACTCTTCTCGGGTTATCGTTACAATTACAACCACCCAGTGAAAGGTAGGAGTTGAAAATAGCGGTAGTAGGGGTAGAACGAAGAAAACGAGAAGTATAGTGGAGAAAAATCACTCCTCCGATGATAATTATGAAGGACATTAATTTTAAACACCCTTCTCCTTTTCTTATGAAATTTGACTCTGTAAAATTTTCCGGCAACGGCCATACCACGTAGAAAGAACAAAATGCGCAAACTGCCTAAGACCGCACAAAGCAAACGATAAAAGCTGTCCAGTATACCAATACAAATACAACAAACTGCAAGAAAATAGAGCAGGAAGACAACAAACTAAATATATAGATGCTCCAATACCAAGCTCAAATGCATGGGAAGAAAGAACGGCCAGGGCAAGTGGTCCATCAAGAGCCAGGGCAAGTAGCTCCAACATCCCACCTCCACCAAACTACGAAGAATTTCCTCCCCTAAGGAGAAGACGGCAAGAGCAGCAGCAAGTAGCCCAAACAATTCGTCCAACAAGGAACGAACTACAACACGAGCCAAGAGAAAGAAGCGAGGCAAATCATGAACAAGTAGGTAGCTTCTTTGAGGAAATGCATGAAATAAGGCAAAACACAAATATTTCTGAAATTTTAAGATTTATGAGAGACTTCTTTAAATCACTACAAAACATTAGAACTAAGGAGGACAGAATGATGTTCATCCTAGATTTCATAGACACGAGACTAAACGACTATGACATATAATTCACTTTAAATATAATAAATTGGAATTGTAATGGCTTAGCCAACAAAATAGGGGAATTGATTCAGTTTTTACACAAATATAAAGTCCATATACTAATTCTCACTGAAACAAAACTAGACAATACCAGTAACATTAAAATTAAAAACTATAGAATATACAGATCTGACCGAAATAACAGAGGGGGGGGAGTAGCAATCCTAGTAAAAAATAATATATCACACATTAAAATCGGGCAAATAAACTCTCCATTTGAAAACATCGCAATAAAACTCATAAATGGCATAACAATAAGAGTATGTTACTCTCGCCCTAATGTTAGATTTACAGCAAATGACCTAGATCAAATCGTGCCGCCTGGTTCCAGGACATTGGCCTTAGGCGACTGGAATGCAAGACATCCAACATGGAAAAACCGTAGGGCCAATCGCAATGGAAACCGGCTTTACGATTACATAGTGGAAAACGACGTACAATTAATCCACCCTGACAACGTAACACACTATCCAACAAATAACACGACACCATCTTGCATCGATATAGGACTCAATCGGAACGTCAACAACTTATCGGAAATGCGAATAATAAATGAGCTGTCATCGGATCACACTCCAGTGCTAATGCACTGGAATACCAACATTACAATGGAGAGCGGTCCGATGACATGGCTATATAAGAACACTAATTGGAGCGTATACCGAACCATAATTAACAATAGTACAGTAATCAAAAATAACATAAACACTGCCGAAGAACTAGAACACCAGATTAGCATCATAACAAAAAACATACAAAATGCACGAAATAATGTAGCAAACTTGGTAAAAATGAAACCTAGTACAGACAGACTACCTGACGAAATCATAAACCTAATAAAATTCAAAAATAAAATACGTAAAAAATGGCAAATTCATCATAGAAGGCAAGACTATATCAGATTTACAGAAATACAAAACACAATCAAAGAAAAAATAAATAAATTCAAGAACGACGCTTGGAGAGATACACTACAGGGACTATCAACACAAGATAACTCCCTGTGGAGACTCACCAGGCGTTTGAAAAAGAAATTTAACAAAATAACAACACTTACAGGAAACAATGTGCAAAACAATAAACAAATTGCAAACACATTAAAAAACCACCTAACAAACATATTTACGACTGACAAAGATAACACAGACGAGCAAAATAAAATCACAAACCTAATACAAAAAATAAAAAATCAAAAATACCCCATCCCACCTTCCATGTTGAAAAAGCTCTATATAAACCCAACAGAACTTAAAAACATAATTAAAAAACTACCAAACAACAAGGCGCCAGGACCGGACGGTATCGCAAATATCTTACTGAAAAACCTACCCAGAAAAGCTATAGTACAATTAACCTACATATCTAATGCAATAATTCTAAACCAACATTTCCCAAGTCAATGGAAAATCGCCACAATAATCCCAATACTAAAGCCTGGCAAGAATCCAAAAGACCCGGACTCTTACCGGCCGATTTCACTGCTAAGTTCACTGGCCAAGGTTGTCGAACGTTCAATTATGTCTAAACTACATTCATTAAACTTACTAGAAAATATCCCTAAAGAGCAATTCGGATTCAAAGCAGGACACAACACTACACTACTCGTCGCAAAAGTGGTGCAAGACTGCCTAAACCACACCAACAATAACAGAAGCTCTGTTCTACTAGCCCTAGACATGACCAGAGCATTCGACACAGTATGGCACGAAGGCCTATTATACAAACTACTAAAACATCATAACTTTCCGCTATATTTAATATCATTATTCAACTCATACATAACAAACAGAACATTCAAAGTTAAAATAGAAAATGAACTGTCCGACCCTGGCACCCAAGAAGCAGGAGTACCACAAGGTACGGTACTGTCGCCCTATTTATACAACTTCTACACGGCTGATATACCGATGAGTCCTACATCGGACCTAGTAATGTACGCTGACGATACATTATTATATACCCATTCCTTCCATGCTGAGGCTGCAAAGCAACGTATCAATTATCACCTACAAAAACTAATCAACTACTATGCATTATGGAAACTAAAAATAAACCCAAGTAAGTCGGAATCTATGGTAATAACCAAAAAGTTCACGAAAAACGAAATAATCGTGCCATTTACAATTAAAACATTAAATACTTAGGCATAACCATAGATACACGACTCTACTTTCAAGAACACACTACACGGGTCGTAAACAAAACCTTTGCAGCCTTGCAAGCATTATACGCGATAATAAATGGGAAATCTGCATTATCACCTCAAAACAAACTTACAATATATAAGCAGATGATGAGACCGATAATGGCCTACGGAGCACCAGTCTGGTGCTCAATATCTAACACACAACTACAGCGTTTACAAAGATTACAAAACAAATTTTTACGTAACATAACATCATCAGACAGATACACAAGAATAGACGACCTACATAACATGACGGGAGTGGATAAATTTATAGATTATATAAGAGACATAAGCAACAAATTCTTTAAGTACAAATGCAACACATCAGAACTAACCAGACATATAACACAACACAGATTTAATCCCGATGTGCATATAAAACACAGCCCCATCTATTCAAAACTACCTATCTTCTTCGAAAACATATAAATATCCTAAAAACATGTAAAGAAAGCATAATAACACCGATAAATACTATAACCGACACTAAACCAAACAACTAAACCATACACGCACAACAAAACAGAACAAAAACTTATCCAAACACAAAAAGAAATCCTTGGTTAGCCAAAAGGCATAAACTATAGACTAGTACGGAACGACGCTGACGCGTGACCCGCTCTATCCCCATTTGCCCATATACAGCTCAGGGACGGAATGGAAAAACAGCGTCAGCTTCGATCCAGTACGAACAAACGTAAAGCATAAACCCTACCGCATATCAGGCGGCCATTTTACCGAATCGTACCAGTCTAAAACTTGACCGGCATGACCCCTCGCTTCGCACCGCCTCGAAGGACCTCGTTGCTCAATAAATCCCAAATGGCGGTGCGATGGGAGAACCAAAATGGCAGCATAGCAAAAGCAGACAAAACAGAACGGAAACAAGATTAAATACGTAACCCGACAAATATAAATAAAAACTGAACCAATTTTCTGTACCTGACAAAATCTAGGAGGTTTTTCATTCGTTTTCCTCCAAAAACAAAATAACAAAACACCCACATATACCAGTTAAACCACAACAATCATTCTTGAAGCATATGCCTTATTCAATGTAACTCAGGTAGAAGCACCGCTGAGACCTGTCTAACCTCTTTCTCTCACACATTTTCATGGTTCCTTCGGCAAAACAACGCCGGCGATTGCAAAATCGTACTGACGAACTGTTTGGGCTGCAACAAGCCGCACAGGGGACAACTTTATTATTGTAACATATACACAATGTAATCATGAGATGTAACAAATAATTTGTAAAAATAAAGATGTTTTAAAATGAAATGAATGAATGGTTCTCGTCCGATCACCTAAGTTAACCTACGTCGGGCGCGGTTAGTACTTGGATGGGTGACCGCTTGGGAATACCGCGTGCTGTTGCCTTCTTTTTTTAGTATTTATCTTTAATTTCCTGAATTTTAGAATACAAGTTAAAATATATTTTTTGCAGTTAATATCCATTAACATTTCTCTTGCTTGAAGGCTGCTAGCAAGTTCATTACTATGGATGATATTATTAATGTGTGAATTTTTTCCAATGCACTTTTGGAATCAGTTAAAATCAATGGGTTGATAGTATTCCTTAATATCGAATGAAATTTAACTACTCTTCTCGGGTTATCGTTACAATTACAACCACCCAGTGAAAGGTAGGAGTTGAAAATAGCGGTAGTAGGGGTAGAACGAAGAAAACGATAAGTATAGTGGAGAAAAATCACTCCCCCGATGATAATTATGAAGGACACTAATTTTAAACACCCTTCTCCTTTTCTTATGAAATTTGACTCTGTAAAATTTTCCGGCAACGGCCATACCACGTAGAAAGAACAGGTTCTCGTCCGTCATCGTCTAGCTTTCGAAGCAGACGGACCTTTTTTTTTAAAATCGCTCGTGAAGTGTAATGCAGCCACAGTGTTCTAAAAATAACCCATAAGTTACATAACATTCCTTAATAATCGATACGCGCTCGAGACGCCATCGCAGGTCTTAAGGGCCAAGACGGGCCGGAACGGTACGCACGGATGGAACCGACAAAATAAATACAGGTGTGTCTAAAAATTAGTGAGTATTAGACCTCAAATGTGAAATAGATTAACACTAATAGTGCTAGTAGTATAAAAAACTAAAATAGACTACACAAGACAATAATAAGGGACCAGAATAAAAGGACAGTGTACCGTTGTCTAAACAGAAACTAGTGCAAACTGTGCAAACCCTCAAATAGGGTTAAAGTTACTGAAGCAAATATCAATTAAACTAAGCAACAAAGTAAGATAAATACGAAAACGAATCACCAACCAAATGTCCACTAAAGAGGGTGCCCATAACGGCACCCAAAACCTAAACGCCACAGGAAAAGAACAAAATACTATAATTGCTGCGATATCAGCTCAAACAAAAACTTGTAAAACATGCAGATTGCTACATATCAAATACAAGTTAGCTCCACTAGAAGAGGAAGGTAGGCTTGAAGCAATAAGCCACCTAGAAAACAAACATAACTTAAATATTAAAAAGAAATGCGACCAGAAAACAAAACAGGGAAGTAGCAATATGCAAAACTCATCATTCGCAAATCGCGACCCAATTCCCTACAAGGGAAACAGCCAAGAAAGAAAAGAAGCCACGGTAATGAACAAAAATGATCAGGCAGAAGAAAGGAAAAGAAAGTGCTCACCAACACCAAGTAAGAGCCCAACATTGCAAACTAAGGTGGCAAAAATAAGCCGTATTATGCAAATGCCAACTTACGCTCCGA
Organism: Diaprepes abbreviatus; assembly: GCA_034092305.1. Classification (NCBI taxonomy): domain Eukaryota; kingdom Metazoa; phylum Arthropoda; class Insecta; order Coleoptera; family Curculionidae; genus Diaprepes; species Diaprepes abbreviatus. The sequence goes on from JASJET010000095.1 coordinate 706,958, forward strand.
GCATAACAACAGGAAACAGGTTCGAAGAGTTGAAACCAAATAACGGCGATATAGACATAGAACAAGAAGAAGAATATGTCAACAACGAACAAGAAGACACACAAATGGAGGACAGCACAGAGACCAAAACCAACACGCAGTCACAAAATAATACAAAAGGAACAACGCTAAAGAACAAAACAAGCACAAACAAAAACAAGCCGCCACCAATAATATTAATGGGGAAACCAAATAACCACAATGTGCTAAAAGGAGAACTGGGCCAAAACCTAAAAAATGGCTACTCCCTAAGATACACCAAAAACAATACGACCATCTATGCAAATGACTTTAATGAACATAAAGAGTACGTAAATATGCTGAAGAACGGAAACGTAGAATTTCACACATATTCTACCAAAGAGGAAAAAACTCACGCTTTTATCCTGAAGGGACTCGACCACAAACCAGACCTTGAAGAGATAAAAAGTGAATTAAGGCAGGATTACAAACTAAAAATTAAAGATGTGTATTTACTTAAAACTAAGTACAGGCCAGTGCATATGGTGGTCACATACGAAGATGTAAGATTATCACAATTACAACATAATGTAAAAATTATCTCAAATACTAAAATATACTGGGAAAGAAGGCGCACCGAATATGACATCATTCAGTGTAAGAGATGTCAAATGTGGGGACACGCAACAACAAATTGCTACCGTGCAGAAAAATGCCTACTATGCGCCGGCCCACACAAAGTAGTTGAATGCTCCCAAGAAAACGCAATGAAATGCGCAAACTGCCTAAGACCGCACAAAGCAAACGATAAAAGCTGTCCAGTATACCAATACAAATACAACAAACTGCAAGAAAATAGAGCAGGAAGACAACAAACTAAATATATAGATGCTCCAATACCAAGCTCAAATGCATGGGAAGAAAGAACGGCCAGGGCAAGTGGTCCATCAAGAGCCAGGGCAAGTAGCTCCAACATCCCACCTCCACCAAACTACGAAGAATTTCCTGCCCTAAGGAGAAGACGGCAAGAGCAGCAGCAAGTAGCCCAAACAATTCGTCCAACAAGGAACGAACTACAACACGAGCCAAGAGAAAGAAGCGAGGCAAATCATGAACAAGTAGGTAGCTTCTTTGAGGAAATGCATGAAATAAGGCAAAACACAAATATTTCTGAAATTTTAAGATTTATGAGAGACTTCTTTAAATCACTACAAAACATTAGAACTAAGGAGGACAGAATGATGTTCATCCTAGATTTCATAGACACGAGACTAAACGACTATGACATATAATTCACTTTAAATATAATAAATTGGAATTGTAATGGCTTAGCCAACAAAATAGGGGAATTGATTCAGTTTTTACACAAATATAAAGTCCATATACTAATTCTCACTGAAACAAAACTAGACAATACCAGTAACATTAAAATTAAAAACTATAGAATATACAGATCTGACCGAAATAACAGAGGGGGGGGAGTAGCAATCCTAGTAAAAAATAATATATCACACATTAAAATCGGGCAAATAAACTCTCCATTTGAAAACATCGCAATAAAACTCATAAATGGCATAACAATAAGAGTATGTTACTCTCGCCCTAATGTTAGATTTACAGCAAATGACCTAGATCAAATCGTGCCGCCTGGTTCCAGGACATTGGCCTTAGGCGACTGGAATGCAAGACATCCAACATGGAAAAACCGTAGGGCCAATCGCAATGGAAACCGGCTTTACGATTACATAGTGGAAAACGACGTACAATTAATCCACCCTGACAACGTAACACACTATCCAACAAATAACACGACACCATCTTGCATCGATATAGGACTCAATCGGAACGTCAACAACTTATCGGAAATGCGAATAATAAATGAGCTGTCATCGGATCACACTCCAGTGCTAATGCACTGGAATACCAACATTACAATGGAGAGCGGTCCGATGACATGGCTATATAAGAACACTAATTGGAGCGTATACAGAACCATAATTAACAATAGTACAGTAATCAAAAATAACATAAACACTGCCGAAGAACTAGAACACCAGATTAGCATCATAACAAAAAACATACAAAATGCACGAAATAATGTAGCAAACTTGGTAAAAATGAAACCTAGTACAGACAGACTACCTGACGAAATCATAAACCTAATAAAATTCAAAAATAAAATACGTAAAAAATGGCAAATTCATCATAGAAGGCAAGACTATATCAGATTTACAGAAATACAAAACACAATCAAAGAAAAAATAAATAAATTCAAGAACGACGCTTGGAGAGATACACTACAAGGACTATCAACACAAGATAACTCCCTGTGGAGACTCACCAGGCGTTTGAAAAAGAAATTTAACAAAATAACAACACTTACAGGCAACAATGTGCAAAACAATAAACAAATTGCAAACACATTAAAAAACCACCTAACAAACATATTTACGACTGACAAAGATAACACAGACGAGCAAAATAAAATCACAAACCTAATACAAAAAATAAAAAATCAAAAATACCCCATCCCACCTTCCATGTTGAAAAAGCTCTATATAAACCCAACAGAACTTAAAAACATAATTAAAAAACTACCAAACAACAAGGCGCCAGGACCGGACGGTATCGCAAATATCTTACTGAAAAACCTACCCAGAAAAGCTATAGTACAATTAACCTACATATCTAATGCAATAATTCTAAACCAACATTTCCCAAGTCAATGGAAAATCGCCACAATAATCCCAATACTAAAGCCTGGCAAGAATCCAAAAGACCCGGACTCTTACCGGCCGATTTCACTGCTAAGTTCACTGGCCAAGGTTGTCGAACGTTCAATTATGTCTAAACTACATTCATTAAACTTACTAGAAAATATCCCTAAAGAGCAATTCGGATTCAAAGCAGGACACAACACTACACTACTCGTCGCAAAAGTGGTGCAAGACTGCCTAAACCACACCAACAATAACAGAAGCTCTGTTCTACTAGCCCTAGACATGACCAGAGCATTCGACACAGTATGGCACGAAGGCCTATTATACAAACTACTAAAACATCATAACTTTCCGCTATATTTAATATCATTATTCAACTCATACATAACAAACAGAACATTCAAAGTTAAAATAGAAAATGAACTGTCCGACCCTGGCACCCAAGAAGCAGGAGTACCACAAGGTACGGTACTGTCGCCCTATTTATACAACTTCTACACGGCTGATATACCGATGAGTCCTACATCGGACCTAGTAATGTACGCTGACGATACATTATTATATACCCATTCCTTCCATGCTGAGGCTGCAAAGCAACGTATCAATTATCACCTACAAAAACTAATCAACTACTATGCATTATGGAAACTAAAAATAAACCCAAGTAAGTCGGAATCTATGGTAATAACCAAAAAGTTCACGAAAAACGAAATAATCGTGCCATTTACAATTAACAACACCTATGTACCAATAAAACAAAACATTAAATACTTAGGCATAACCATAGATACACGACTCTACTTTCAAGAACACACTACACGGGTCGTAAACAAAACCTTTGCAGCCTTGCAAGCATTATACGCGATAATAAATGGGAAATCTGCATTATCACCTCAAAACAAACTTACAATATATAAGCAGATGATGAGACCGATAATGGCCTACGGAGCACCAGTCTGGTGCTCAATATCTAACACACAACTACAGCGTTTACAAAGATTACAAAACAAATTTTTACGTAACATAACATCATCAGACAGATACACAAGAATAGACGACCTACATAACATGACGGGAGTGGATAAATTTATAGATTATATAAGAGACATAAGCAACAAATTCTTTAAGTACAAATGCAACACATCAGAACTAACCAGACATATAACACAACACAGATTTAATCCCGATGTGCATATAAAACACAGCCCCATCTATTCAAAACTACCTATCTTCTTCGAAAACATATAAATATCCTAAAAACATGTAAAGAAAGCATAATAACACCGATAAATACTATAACCGACACTAAACCAAACAACTAAACCATACACGCACAACAAAACAGAACAAAAACTTATCCAAACACAAAAAGAAATCCTTGGTTAGCCAAAAGGCATAAACTATAGACTAGTACGGAACGACGCTGACGCGTGACCCGCTCTATCCCCATTTGCCCATATACAGCTCAGGGACGGAATGGAAAAACAGCGTCAGCTTCGATCCAGTACGAACAAACGTAAAGCATAAACCCTACCGCATATCAGGCGGCCATTTTACCGAATCGTACCAGTCTAAAACTTGACCGGCATGACCCCTCGCTTCGCACCGCCTCGAAGGACCTCGTTGCTCAATAAATCCCAAATGGCGGTGCGATGGGAGAACCAAAATGGCAGCATAGCAAAAGCAGACAAAACAGAACGGAAACAAGATTAAATACGTAACCCGACAAATATAAATAAAAACTGAACCAATTTTCTGTACCTGACAAAATCTAGGAGGTTTTTCATTCGTTTTCCTCCAAAAACAAAATAACAAAACACCCACATATACCAGTTAAACCACAACAATCATTCTTGAAGCATATGCCTTATTCAATGTAACTCAGGTAGAAGCACCGCTGAGACCTGTCTAACCTCTTTCTCTCACACATTTTCATGGTTCCTTCGGCAAAACAACGCCGGCGATTGCAAAATCGTACTGACGAACTGTTTGGGCTGCAACAAGCCGCACAGGGGACAACTTTATTATTGTAACATATACACAATGTAATCATGAGATGTAACAAATAATTTGTAAAAATAAAGATGTTTTAAAATGAAAAATGAATGGTTCTCGTCCGATCACCTAAGTTAACCTACGTCGGGCGCGGTTAGTACTTGGATGGGTGACCGCTTGGGAATACCGCGTGCTGTTGCCTTCTTTTTTTAGTATTTATCTTTAATTTCCTGAATTTTAGAATACAAGTTAAAATATATTTTTTGCAGTTAATATCCACCAACATTTCTCTTGCTTGAAGGCTGCTAGCAAGTTCATTACTATGGATGATATTATTAATGTGTGAATTTTTTCCAATGCACTTTTGGAATCAGTTAAAATCAATGGGTTGATAGTATTCCTTAATATCCAATGAAATTTAACTACTCTTCTCGGGTTATCGTTACAATTACAACCACCCAGTGAAAGGTAGGAGTTGAAAATAGCGGTAGTAGGGGTAGAACGAAGAAAACGATAAGTATAGTGGAGAAAAATCACTCCTCCGATGATAATTATGAAGGACACTAATTTTAAACACCCTTCTCCTTTTCTTATGAAATTTGACTCTGTAAAATTTTCCGGCAACGGCCATACCACGTAGAAAGAACAGGCTCTCGTCCGATCACCTAAGTTAACCTACGTCGGGCGCGGTTAGTACTTGGATGGGTGACCGCTTGGGAATACCGCGTGCTGTTGCCTTCTTTTTTTAGTATTTATCTTTAATTTCCTGAATTTTAGAATACAAGTTAAAATATATTTTTTGCAGTTAATATCCACCAACATTTTTCTTGCTTGAAGGCTGCTAGCAAGTTCATTACTATGGATGATATTATTAATGTGTGAATTTTTTCCAATGCACTTTTGGAATCAGTTAAAATCAATGGGTTGATAGTATTCCTTAATATCAAATGAAATTTAACCACTCTTCTCGGGTTATCGTTACAATTACAACCACCCAGTGAAAGGTAGGAGTTGAAAATAGCGGTAGTAGGGGTAGAACGAAGAAAACGATAAGTATAGTGGAGAAAAATCACTCCTCCGATGATAATTATGAATGACATTAATTTTAAACACCCTTCTCCTTTTCTTATGAAATTTGTCTCTGTAAAATTTTCCGGCAACGGCCATACCACGTAGAAAGAACAGGTTCTCGTCCAGTCATCGTCTAGCTTTCGAAGCAGACGGACCTTTTTTTAAATCGCTCGTGAAGTGTAATGCAGCCACAGTGTTCTAAAAATAGCCCATAAGTTACTTAACATTCCTTAATAATCGATACGTGCTCGAGACGCCGTCGCAGGTCTTAAGGGCCAAGACGGGCCGGAACGGTACGCACGGACGGAACCGACAAAATAAATACAGGTATGTCTAAAAATTAGTGGGTATTAGACCTCAAATGTGAAATAGATTAACACTAATAGTGCTAGTAGTATAAAAAACTAAAATAGACTACACAAGACAATAATTAGTGACCAGAATAAAAGGACAGTGTACCGGTGTCTAAACAGAAACTAGTGCAAACTGTGCAAACCCTCAGATAGGGTTAAAGTTACTGAAGTAAATATCAATTAAACTAAGCAACAAAGTAAGATAAATACGAAAACGAATCACCAACCAAATGTCCACTAAAGAGGGTGCCCATAACGGCACCCAAAACCTAAACGCCACAGGAAAAGAACAAAATACTATAATTGCTGCGATATCAGCTCAAACAAAAACTTGTAAAACATGCAGATTGTTACATATCAAATACAAGTTAGCTCCACTAGAAGAGGAAGGTAGGCTAGAAGCAATAAGCCACCTAGAAAACAAACATAACTTAAATATTAAAAAGAAATGCGACCAGAAAACAAAACAGGGAAGTAGCAATATGCAAAACTCATTATTCGCAAATCGCAACCCAATTCCCTACAAGGGAAGCAGCCAAGAAAGAAAAGAAGCCATGGAAATGACCAAAAATGATCAGGCAGAAGAAAGAAAAAGTGCTCACCAACACCAAGTAAGAGCCCAACATTGCAAACTAAGGTGGCAAAAATAAGCCGTATTATGCAAATGCCAACTTACGCTCCGAGCATAACAACAGGAAACAGGTTCGATGAGTTGAAACCGAATAACGGCGATATAGACATAGAACAAGAAGAAGAATATGTCAACAACGCACAAGAAGACACACAAATGGAGTACAGCACAGAGACCAAAATCAACACGCAGTCACAAAATAATACAAAAGGAACAACGCTAAAGAACAAAACAAGCACAAACAAAAACAAGCCGCCACCCATAATATTAATGGGGAAACCAAATAAAAACAATGTGCTAAAAGGAGAACTGGGCCAAAACCTATAAAATGGCTACTCCCTAAGATATACTAAAAATAATACGACCATCTATGCAAATGACATTAATGAACATAAAAAGTATGTAAATATGCTGAAAAACGGAAACGTAGAATTTCACACATATTCTACCAAAGAGGAAAAAACTCACGCTTTTATCCTGAAGGGACTCGACCACAAACCAGACCTTGAAGAGATAAAAAGTGAATTAAGGCAGGATTACAAACTAAAAATTAAAGATGTGTATTTACTTAAAACTAAGTACAGACCAGTGCATATGGTGGTCACATACGAAGATGTAAGATTATCACAATTACAACATTACGTAAAAATAATCTCAAATACAAAAATATACTGGGAAAGAAGGCGCACCGAATATGACATCATTCAGTGTAAGAGATGTCAAATGTGGGGGCACGCAACAACAAATTGCTACCGGGCAGAAAAATGCCTACTATGCGCCGGCCCACACAAAGTAGTTGAATGCTCCCAAGAAAACACAATGAAATGCGCAAACTGCCCAAGACCGCACAAAGCAAACGATAAAAGCTGTCCAGTGTACCAATACAAATACAACAAACTACAAGAAAATAGAGCAGGAAGACAACAAACGAAATAAATTTAACTACTCTTCTCGGGTTATCGTTACAATTACAACCACCCAGTGAAAGGTAGGAGTTGAAAATAGCGGTAGTAGGGGTAGAACGAAGAAAACGATAAGTATAGTGGAGAAAAATCACTCCTCCGATGATAATTATGATGGACTCTAATTTTAAACACCCTTCTCCTTTTCTTATGAAATTTGTCTCTGTAAAATTTTCCGGCAACGGCCATACCACGTAGAAAGAACAGGTTCTCGTCCGATCACCCAAGTTAACCTACGTCGGGCGCGGTTAGTACTTGGATGGGTGACCGCTTGGGAATACCGCGTGCTGTTGCCTTCTTTTTTTAGTATTTATCTTTAATTTCCTGAATTTTAGAATACAAGTTAAAATATATTTTTTGCAGTTAATATCCACCAACATTTCTCTTGCTTGAAGGCTGCTAGCAAGTTCATTACTATGGATGATATTATTATTGTGTGAATTTTTTCCAATGCACTTTTGGAATCAGTTAAAATCAATGGGTTGATAGTATTCTTTAATTTCAAATGAAATTTAACCACTCTTCTCGGGTTATCGTTACAATTACAACCACCCAGTGAAAGGTAGGAGTTGAAAATAGCGGTAGTAGGGGTAGAACGAAGAAAACGAGAAGTATAGTGGAGAAAAATCACTCCTCCGATGATAATTATGAAGGACATTAATTTTAAACACCCTTCTCCTTTTCTTATGAAATTTGACTCTGTAAAATTTTCCGGCAACGGCCATACCACGTAGAAAGAACAGGTTCTCGTCCGATCACCTAAGTTAACCTACGTCGGGCGCGGTTAGTACTTGGATGGGTGACCGCTTGGGAATACCGCGTGCTGTTGCCTTCTTTTTTTAGTATTTATCTTTAATTTCCTGAATTTTAGAATACAAGTTAAAATATATTTTTTGCAGTTAATATCCACCAACATTTCTCTTGCTTGAAGGCTGCTAGCAAGTTCATTACTATGGATGATATTATTAATGTGTGAATTTTTTCCAATGCACTTTTGGAATCAGTTAAAATCAATGGGTTGATAGTATTCCTTAATATCGAATGAAATTTAACCACTCTTCTCGGGTTATCGTTACAATTACAACCACCCAGTGAAAGGTAGGAGTTGAAAATAGCGGTAGTAGGGGTAGAACGAAGAAAACGATAAGTATAGTGGAGAAAAATCACTCCTCCGATGATAATTATGAAGGACACTAATTTTAAACACCCTTCTCCTTTTCTTATGAAATTTGACTCTGTAAAATTTTCCGGCAACGGCCATACCACGTAGAAAGAACAGGTTCTCGTCCAGTCATCGTCTAGCTTTCGAAGCAGACGGACCTTTTTTTTAAAATCGCTCGTGAAGTGTAATGCAGCCACAGTGTTCTAAAAATAACCCATAAGTTACTTAACATTCCTTAATAATCGATACGCGCTCGAGACGCCATCGCAGGTCTTAAGGGCCAAGACGGGCCGGAACGGTACGCACGGACGGAACCGACAAAATAAATACAGGTGTGTCTAAAAATTAGTGAGTATTAGACCTCAAATGTGAAATAGATTAACACTAATAGTGCTAGTAGTATAAAAAACTAAAATAGACTACACAAGACAATAATAAGGTAGCAGAATAAAAGGACAGTGTACCGTTGTCTAAACAGAAACTAGTGCAAACTGTGCAAACCCTCAGATAGGGTTAAAGTTACTGAAGCAAATATCAATTAAACTAAGCAACAAAGTAAGATAAATACGAAAACGAATCACCAACCAAATGTCCACTAAAGAGGGTGCCCATAACGGCACCCAAAACCTAAACGCCACAGGAAAAGAACAAAATACTATAATTGCTGCGATATCAGCTCAAACAAAAACTTGTAAAACATGCAGATTGCTACATATCAAATACAAGTTAGCTCCACTAGAAGAGGAAGGTAGGCTTGAAGCAATAAGCCACCTAGAAAACAAACATAACTTAAATATTAAAAAGAAATGCGACCAGAAAACAAAACAGGGAAGTAGCAATATGCAAAACTCATCATTCGCAAATCGCGACCCAATTCCCTACAAGGGAAACAGCCAAGAAAGAAAAGAAGCCACGGTAATGAACAAAAATGATCAGGCAGAAGAAAGGAAAAGAAAGTGCTCACCAACACCAAGTAAGAGCCCAACATTGCAAACTAAGGTGGCAAAAATAAGCCGTATTATGCAAATGCCAACTTACGCTCCGAGCATAACAACAGGAAACAGGTTCGAAGAGTTGAAACCAAATAACGGCGATATAGACATAGAACAAGAAGAAGAATATGTCAACAACGAACAAGAAGACACACAAATGGAGGACAGCACAGAGACCAAAACCAACACGCAGTCACAAAATAATACAAAAGGAACAACGCTAAAGAACAAAACAAGCACAAACAAAAACAAGCCGCCACCAATAATATTAATGGGGAAACCAAATAACCACAATGTGCTAAAAGGAGAACTGGGCCAAAACCTAAAAAATGGCTACTCCCTAAGATACACCAAAAACAATACGACCATCTATGCAAATGACTTTAATGAACATAAAGAGTACGTAAATATGCTGAAGAACGGAAACGTAGAATTTCACACATATTCTACCAAAGAGGAAAAAACTCACGCTTTTATCCTGAAGGGACTCGACCACAAACCAGACCTTGAAGAGATAAAAAGTGAATTAAGGCAGGATTACAAACTAAAAATTAAAGATGTGTATTTACTTAAAACTAAGTACAGGCCAGTGCATATGGTGGTCACATACGAAGATGTAAGATTATCACAATTACAACATAATGTAAAAATTATCTCAAATACTAAAATATACTGGGAAAGAAGGCGCACCGAATATGACATCATTCAGTGTAAGAGATGTCAAATGTGGGGACACGCAACAACAAATTGCTACCGTGCAGAAAAATGCCTACTATGCGCCGGCCCACACAAAGTAGTTGAATGCTCCCAAGAAAACGCAATGAAATGCGCAAACTGCCTAAGACCGCACAAAGCAAACGATAAAAGCTGTCCAGTATACCAATACAAATACAACAAACTGCAAGAAAATAGAGCAGGAAGACAACAAACTAAATATATAGATGCTCCAATACCAAGCTCAAATGCATGGGAAGAAAAACGGCCAGGGCAAGTGGTCCATCAAGAGCCAGGGCAAGTAGCTCCAACATCCCACCTCCACCAAACTACGAAGAATTTCCTCCCCTAAGGAGAAGACGGCAAGAGCAGCAGCAAGTAGCCCAAACAATTCGTCCAACAAGGAACGAACTACAACACGAGCCAAGAGAAAGAAGCGAGGCAAATCATGAACAAGTAGGTAGCTTCTTTGAGGAAATGCATGAAATAAGGCAAAACACAAATATTTCTGAAATTTTAAGATTTATGAGAGACTTCTTTAAATCACTACAAAACATTAGAACTAAGGAGGACAGAATGATGTTCATCCTAGATTTCATAGACACGAGACTAAACGACTATGACATATAATTCACTTTAAATATAATAAATTGGAATTGTAATGGCTTAGCCAACAAAATAGGGGAATTGATTCAGTTTTTACACAAATATAAAGTCCATATACTAATTCTCACTGAAACAAAACTAGACAATACCAGTAACATTAAAATTAAAAACTATAGAATATACAGATCTGACCGAAATAACAGAGGGGGGGGAGTAGCAATCCTAGTAAAAAATAATATATCACACATTAAAATCGGGCAAATAAACTCTCCATTTGAAAACATCGCAATAAAACTCATAAATGGCATAACAATAAGAGTATGTTACTCTCGCCCTAATGTTAGATTTACAGCAAATGACCTAGATCAAATCGTGCCGCCTGGTTCCAGGACATTGGCCTTAGGCGACTGGAATGCAAGACATCCAACATGGAAAAACCGTAGGGCCAATCGCAATGGAAACCGGCTTTACGATTACATAGTGGAAAACGACGTACAATTAATCCACCCTGACAACGTAACACACTATCCAACAAATAACACGACACCATCTTGCATCGATATAGGACTCAATCGGAACGTCAACAACTTATCGGAAATGCGAATAATAAATGAGCTGTCATCGGATCACACTCCAGTGCTAATGCACTGGAATACCAACATTACAATGGAGAGCGGTCCGATGACATGGCTATATAAGAACACTAATTGGAGCGTATACCGAACCATAATTAACAATAGTACAGTAATCAAAAATAACATAAACACTGCCGAAGAACTAGAACACCAGATTAGCATCATAACAAAAAACATACAAAATGCACGAAATAATGTAGCAAACTTGGTAAAAATGAAACCTAGTACAGACAGACTACCTGACGAAATCATAAACCTAATAAAATTCAAAAATAAAATACGTAAAAAATGGCAAATTCATCATAGAAGGCAAGACTATATCAGATTTACAGAAATACAAAACACAATCAAAGAAAAAATAAATAAATTCAAGAACGACGCTTGGAGAGATACACTACAAGGACTATCAACACAAGATAACTCCCTGTGGAGACTCACCAGGCGTTTGAAAAAGAAATTTAACAAAATAACAACACTTACAGGAAACAATGTGCAAAACAATAAACAAATTGCAAACACATTAAAAAACCACCTAACAAACATATTTACGACTGACAAAGATAACACAGACGAGCAAAATAAAATCACAAACCTAATACAAAAAATAAAAAATCAAAAATACCCCATCCCACCTTCCATGTTGAAAAAGCTCTATATAAACCCAACAGAACTTAAAAACATAATTAAAAAACTACCAAACAACAAGGCGCCAGGACCGGACGGTATCGCAAATATCTTACTGAAAAACCTACCCAGAAAAGCTATAGTACAATTAACCTACATATCTAATGCAATAATTCTAAACCAACATTTCCCAAGTCAATGGAAAATCGCCACAATAATCCCAATACTAAAGCCTGGCAAGAATCCAAAAGACCCGGACTCTTACCGGCCGATTTCACTGCTAAGTTCACTGGCCAAGGTTGTCGAACGTTCAATTATGTCTAAACTACATTCATTAAACTTACTAGAAAATATCCCTAAAGAGCAATTCGGATTCAAAGCAGGACACAACACTACACTACTCGTCGCAAAAGTGGTGCAAGACTGCCTAAACCACACCAACAATAACAGAAGCTCTGTTCTACTAGCCCTAGACATGACCAGAGCATTCGACACAGTATGGCACGAAGGCCTATTATACAAACTACTAAAACATCATAACTTTCCGCTATATTTAATATCATTATTCAACTCATACATAACAAACAGAACATTCAAAGTTAAAATAGAAAATGAACTGTCCGACCCTGGCACCCAAGAAGCAGGAGTACCACAAGGTACGGTACTGTCGCCCTATTTATACAACTTCTACACGGCTGATATACCGATGAGTCCTACATCGGACCTAGTAATGTACGCTGACGATACATTATTATATACCCATTCCTTCCATGCTGAGGCTGCAAAGCAACGTATCAATTATCACCTACAAAAACTAATCAACTACTATGCATTATGGAAACTAAAAATAAACCCAAGTAAGTCGGAATCTATGGTAATAACCAAAAAGTTCACGAAAAACGAAATAATCGTGCCATTTACAATTAACAACACCTATGTACCAATAAAACAAAACATTAAATACTTAGGCATAACCATAGATACACGACTCTACTTTCAAGAACACACTACACGGGTCGTAAACAAAACCTTTGCAGCCTTGCAAGCATTATACGCGATAATAAATGGGAAATCTGCATTATCACCTCAAAACAAACTTACAATATATAAGCAGATGATGAGACCGATAATGGCCTACGGAGCACCAGTCTGGTGCTCAATATCTAACACACAACTACAGCGTTTACAAAGATTACAAAACAAATTTTTACGTAACATAACATCATCAGACAGATACACAAGAATAGACGACCTACATAACATGACGGGAGTGGATAAATTTATAGATTATATAAGAGACATAAGCAACAAATTCTTTAAGTACAAATGCAACACATCAGAACTAACCAGACATATAACACAACACAGATTTAATCCCGATGTGCATATAAAACACAGCCCCATCTATTCAAAACTACCTATCTTCTTCGAAAACATATAAATATCCTAAAAACATGTAAAGAAAGCATAATAACACCGATAAATACTATAACCGACACTAAACCAAACAACTAAACCATACACGCACAACAAAACAGAACAAAAACTTATCCAAACACAAAAAGAAATCCTTGGTTAGCCAAAAGGCATAAACTATAGACTAGTACGGAACGACGCTGACGCGTGACCCGCTCTATCCCCATTTGCCCATATACAGCTCAGGGACGGAATGGAAAAACAGCGTCAGCTTCGATCCAGTACGAACAAACGTAAAGCATAAACCCTACCGCATATCAGGCGGCCATTTTACCGAATCGTACCAGTCTAAAACTTGACCGGCATGACCCCTCGCTTCGCACCGCCTCGAAGGACCTCGTTGCTCAATAAATCCCAAATGGCGGTGCGATGGGAGAACCAAAATGGCAGCATAGCAAAAGCAGACAAAACAGAACGGAAACAAGATTAAATACGTAACCCGACAAATATAAATAAAAACTGAACCAATTTTCTGTACCTGACAAAATCTAGGAGGTTTTTCATTCGTTTTCCTCCAAAAACAAAATAACAAAACACCCACATATACCAGTTAAACCACAACAATCATTCTTGAAGCATATGCCTTATTCAATGTAACTCAGGTAGAAGCACCGCTGAGACCTGTCTAACCTCTTTCTCTCACACATTTTCATGGTTCCTTCGGCAAAACAACGCCGGCGATTGCAAAATCGTACTGACGAACTGTTTGGGCTGCAACAAGCCGCACAGGGGACAACTTTATTATTGTAACATATACACAATGTAATCATGAGATGTAACAAATAATTTGTAAAAATAAAGATGTTTTAAAATGAATGAATGAAATGGTTCTCGTCCGATCACCTAAGTTAACCTACGTCGGGCGCGGTTAGTACTTGGATGGGTGACCGCTTGGGAATACCGCGTGCTGTTGCCTTCTTTTTTTAGTATTTATCTTTAATTTCCTGAATTTTAGAATACAAGTTAAAATATATTTTTTGCAGTTAATATCCACCAAAATTTCTCTTGCTTGAAGGCTGCTAGCAAGTTCATTACTATGGATGATATTATTAATGTGTGAATTTTTTCCAATGCACTTTTGGAATCAGTTAAAATCAATGGGTTGATAGTATTCCTTAATATCCAATGAAATTTAACTACTCTTCTCGGGTTATCGTTACAATTACAACCACCCAGTGAAAGGTAGGAGTTGAAAATAGCGGTAGTAGGGGTAGAACGAAGAAAACGATAAGTATAGTGGAGAAAAATCACTCCTCCGATGATAATTATGAAGGACACTAATTTTAAACACCCTTCTCCTTTTCTTATGAAATTTGACTCTGTAAAATTTTCCGGCAACGGCCATACCACGTAGAAAGAACAGGTTCTCGTCCAGTCATCGTCGAGCCTCTAACGCAGGCAGACCGTTTTCGATCGCTCGTGAAGTGCAATGCATTCATAAGTGTTCTAAAAATAACCCAGCAGGTGCTTAACATTTTATAAAAGTCGACACGGCCAACGCGCTTGAAACACCCTCGCCATCGCTGGCTTAAGGGTCGAAGCGGGCCGGAGCCGTCCGCATGGACGGTACCACCAATTATAAAACGTAGTGTACTAAAAATACGTGGGATCCGGGCAGATCCAATGTGCATCAGGCTTTAAAATTTTCATATACTATACTAATAATAATAAAAAACAATTCATAAAACTCAAATAGTCAATCTAAGATAATAAATATTGGCCAAAACGAAATAGCAGTGTACAAAAACCTGTGCAAATTGTGCAAACCCTTAGACAGTATAAATTCATCCCAGTTACATTTTAATCAAATTAAAGATCAACAGTGCAAATATAAAAGTGAATTTCTTAAAGAAAAAGACTTACTTAATTAATTAGAACCATGTCCAAACAGGAGGGTGCCCTTAGTGGCACCCAATCAAATAGTGATCTATCTGATAACGAGTCAATCGTTAGCAGTAAAAGTGCAAACAGCAAGTCTTTAACACCAAATGCCCACAAAACAATAATTAAAGAAATTAGACTACAACTGCAAAACAATAAAAAAGCATGTAAGAACTGTTCATGCTACTACGAAATCACAAAACAAAATATAACCAGCACTTTTATAAATGAACTAATCAACCATTTAAAAAGTGCACATAGATACATTATGAAAAACGCTCTTAAAAAATCAAAGAGTAAAAAATCAAGTGCAGAAAGATCAACACCAACACTAACTAGACCAGAAAAAATGGATACGAACCTTACTACTCTAACTACCTCAGAATATCAGAGAGAAGAAAATCCTTACTTTCAACTGGGCATTAAACCACAACAGCCAATACCTATTGGCTTAATATTAGACAACATGAGCGTTAAAAATAACGCAAATAACACACAAACCGTACAAAACACAAATGAAATAGCACTAACACCCCAACTTCCACAAACGACAGAAACTGACAATACAGCAGCAAAAAGAAAACTGAATGATTCACCACCTAACACATCCCATAGCATTAAAACATCTAGACTAGCTGACTGTTTCCAAGAAGTAAGCTATTCACAAAAGGAAAATATAGTCCCAAATATACCCGTAAGTAACCGATTTGACATATTCCATACAGAAAATGAAGAAGAAGTTGAAATAATGGAAGAAGAAAACCCAGCAAACATGCAACAATCTAACACAACACAAACAAAAGTAAGGAACAAAACCAAGGAAACGCTACAATCATCAAAACAAAATAAAAGACCTGAAAAACCACCACCACTTATTATGAAAGGACACACCAATGAAAAACACCCAATACTAATGGAAGAACTAAAACGAATAACAAAACACGGATACACAATCAAATACAGTAAATACAACACTATCATATACACAAACGAAATCCAAGACTTCCTAAATTGCAAACGAATAATGAAGAATAACAACACACATTTCCACACATACTGCACATCAGAAGAAAAAACACATGCTTTCATTGTAAAAGGATTAGATCATCAACCCAACCCCGAACACGTAAGGAACATACTGACAAACGACTATAGCATAGATATAAAACAAGTACACAAACTGGTAAAAGAAGGGCCCTATAGACCACTATACCTAATAATAACATCTGCCGAATATAACCTTAAGCATTTGCAGTCAAAAGTAAAAGCTATAGACAATGTAATTGTAAAATGGGAACTAAGACAAACAAATCAAGAGATCAACCAGTGTAAAAGATGTCAGAGGTGGGGCCACGCACAAACCAATTGTTTCCGCGAGCCCAGATGTATGCACTGCGCACAAGGTCACCTTACACAAGACTGTCAAAAAATCCACCCAGATCATTGCGCGAACTGCGACAAAAACCATAAAGCAAATTCGCAGCAATGTGAAGTATATCAATACAAACTAACAAAAGCGAGAGAAAACCGAAATGCACAAATAAATGCACAGACAAGATCTCAAAATAAAAGAATCATACCAGCCCCTACACCAAAATACAATGCGTGGCAAAAGAGAGAAGAGGCCAGGGCAAGTGGCCCATCGAAGATCAGGGCAAGTGATCTTGAACCAGACAGCGAACATTACAATACCGACGACGAAAGAAGCTATTATGAAGAGTTTCCTCCCCTGAGAAGAACAAGAAATGGAAATAATGGAGAACGAATTACAGAACAGCATCAGCCCAGCCAACAGAGACAACAAAGTCGGCAAAAGCAATCAAACGTAGGCACGGACGAGGTAAGAAATCTTGGTACTGCTATGAACGAATTTAAAAAATATGTTAACGTTGAAATAAATGAAATCATAAGGTTTATAACTGATTTCACCGATATATATAAATATAATCAGAATAGAATGGATAGAGCTACCGCAATATTTCAATTCATGCAAAACATTGACCAATACAATATATAATTTACTCTAATTTTTTCGTCGCATGTTCAAGATCCTATTATGGAACAGCAATGGAATCAAAAATAAACTGGGAGAGCTCATCCATTTTATTAACTATCATAAAATTGACATTGCAGTTATTACTGAGACAAAACTTAGTAACAATTGCAAGATCACAATTAGAAATTTTAACATATACAGGTACAACAGAAGCATTAGAGGAGGAGGCGTTGCCATTCTTGTCAACCAGTCCATCCCACATAGAAAAATCGATAATATACCAAACCCTATTGAAAATATCTCTATACAATTACAAGATGGACTGATTGTCAGAGGATGCTACGGCCCTCCTCACGCCAGATTCAATAATAATTGTTTTGACGCACTTTTTCCCAGAAATAGTAAGATTCTTTGTCTAGGTGATTTTAACGCAAGACATACTCTGTGGCATAACCACAGAGCCAATCGCAATGGCAACTTTCTCTGTGATTATGCCACAGATAACAATATACAAATTTTGCACCCAGGAACGTACACACACTATCCTTTTAATGGATCGTCACCAACATGTATAGATCTTGTCCTGAATCAGAACAACATTAATATACCTGATCCGCAGGCGCTTGATGAATTATCATCAGATCACCTCCCGATCATACTTAAAACAAATATACAGATACACAGGGAGGGGCACGGAACTGTCCGATTATTTAAGAACACCAATTGGAGGCGTTTTCGACAATTGGTGAACGATAATATCGTCATAAACAATAATATCTCCACTGTGGCCGATATCGAGGATCAGGTATCGCTCGTAACACTCAGCATCCAAGATGCGCAAAACAAAGTAACCAAAAAAGTCTCAATCAGACCAAAAGAAGATAAGCTACCTGAAGATATTATCAAACTTATCTCTTTCAAGAACAGAATAAGAAAAAGGTGGAAAAGAACCAGACAGCCTCGGGACTATCAGCGATATGTTGAGATACAGAGAAACATTAGAGAGAAAATAAATATCTACAAAAACAAAACTTGGGAAAAAACCTTAAATGGGCTGGCTATCACTGATAATTCTTTGTGGAAATTAACTCGAAAACTTAAGAAAAAATTCAACAAAATACCAACATTAAATAACAATAGAAATATCGTCAACACTAATGAAGAAAAAGCCAACATACTAGCTGACAGCCTCGCCAATGTCTGTAAAACACCAGCAGATACCACTCAACAACAAATCAACATAACTAATACAGTAAAAGAGTTCAAAAAACGAACTTACCCGATACCTCCTTCTCAATATCGTAAGCTGATTGCAACACCTAGGGATATAATAAATATTATCAAAACTTACCCCAATAATAAAGCTCCTGGGCCCGACGAGATCCCCAATATTGTTCTAAAAAATCTTCCGAAAAAAGCAGTCGTTCAAATAGTACACATAATCAACGGGATTATTTCTCTACAGCACTTCCCTATTGCCTGGAAACAAGCAATAATAGTCCCAATCCTGAAACCTAATAAAGACCCATCAAATCCAAAATCCTACCGACCCATCTCCTTATTAAACACTCTATCGAAAGTTACTGAAAGGTTTATCATGTCAAGGATGAGAAAACTGGATCTTGATAGTGTCATCCCGGAAAACCAATTTGGATTTAAACCGGGGCATGGCACAACACTATTAGTTTCAAAAGTATTACAAAATGCTTTGGACAATATAAACAGGAAACAAAACACAATGATGCTTCTCCTTGACATGGAACGAGCATTTGACACCGTATGGCACGAAGGGCTTATTTATAAGCTCCTCACCATCCACGCATTTCCTCTCCATATGATTGCGTTAATTGCATCATATCTGGAAAATAGAACTCTACAGGTTAAAGTAGAAAATAAAATCTCGGGACCCAGAACCTTAATTGCAGGAGTTCCACAAGGCACGGTTTTATCACCCTTCCTATATAATATCTATACGGCTGATATGCCAAATTACACTAATACACACCTATACATGTACGCCGACGATGTTCTGATGACTGCAAACTCACACTATGCGGAAGTAGCAAGAAAACACATTGCCTATCATTTGCTAAAACTTGTTCCTTACCTTGACTTATGGAAAATAAAAGTCAATGCAGAGAAATGCGAGTCTATAATTATTACCAAAAAATTCACAAATCACAGAATCTTTACACCACTTAAAATCAATAATAAAAATATACCCGTGAAAAATACAGTCAAATATTTGGGAATAATTATAGACTCGCGACTTTCTTTCGCATATCATACCACAAATGCACTCAAAAAAGCCTTTATTGCGATGCAACGACTCTACGCGCTCTTAAATTCTAAATCCGTTCTTTCCCCAATAAATAAAAGAATTATCTATCTGCAAATAATCAGACCAATAATGGCCTATGGAGCACCCATTTGGTGCTCTATGACTGATACACAGCTCATGAGGCACCAACGTATGCAAAATAAATTTCTCAGGTGCATTACTTCATCTGATCGCTATACTAAAATTACTGACCTACATAATATGACTGAAATACCATACTTCACAGCGTACGTCCATGAACTGAGTATGAAATTTTATCAATACAAAATCAAAAATTCACCCCTCACTCAAAATTTAACATCTATAAGATTTAATCCGCAGCATCCAATAAAACACGGGCCGCTGTATCGCAATTTACCTCTTTATTACCAGCAAATCCAATAAACAGTCACAATCCAATTTATCCAAATACAAAACAATAAAACTCAGAACAAACGTTCAACATCGGATGAACAAAACCACGTCGGGAACTTAGATCCGCCCAGCTGAATCCCCCAGATCAACTGAGTCGACATAGCGGTCGTACTCAATCCGGGATGGAGGAAACGTGATGGACGGAAATCCGATTTAGACGTGCTCAAAACATTCATTAAATGGGCGATGACCAAACAACAAATATACTGCTAAAAAATATATATATATATATATATATATATATATATATATATATATATATATATATATATATATATATATATGTATGTATGTGTGTATGTATATGTGTGTATGTAGATGTATATGTATATATGTACATGTATGTATATGTATACCAAGGCTAAGCAAATTAGCTATTAACGCGCTGCTTCTGTAGTACCTGAATCTTTCAAAGGGGTTTTTTCTTCCCAATTTTCCCCTAAAAGCAAGCATAAAATAAAATTACTCATAATAAATGCAAATCCCCAAGAAATTTTTAAGCCTCCGGGCAAAACCTAATAAAATGCAGTCCAAGGTTTCTTACCGTAAGTCCAGCACCCAGATGTCGACAAAAAATGTTTTTCACCTACCTCTGGCCTAAGACCGGCCCCAGCTCCGGCTGTTTCCTGCTGACTGGGTTGTTGCAATCAAGTGTCAGCTAAAAATCTGATTATCTTTATTGTATATATATATATATATATTGTAGGTGTAATGCATTACCCTGTATAAGTAATGAATAGAGAGATTTTAAATGTAATGTAATGTGGTTCTCGTCCGATCACCTAAGTTAACCTACGTCGGGCGCGGTTAGTACTTGGATGGGTGACCGCTTGGGAATACCGCGTGCTGTTGCCTTCTTTTTTTAGTATTTATCTTTAATTTCCTGAATTTTAGAATACAAGTTAAAATATATTTTTTGCAGTTAATATCCACCAACATTTCTCTTGCTTGAAGGCTGCTAGCAAGTTCATTACTATGGATGATATTATTAATGTGTGAATTTTTTCCAATGCACTTTTGGAATCAGTTAAAATCAATGGGTTGATAGTATTCCTTAATATCAAATGAAATTTAACCACTCTTCTCGGGTTATCGTTACAATTACAACCACCCAGTGAAAGGTAGGAGTTGAAAATAGCGGTAGTAGGGGTAGAACGAAGAAAACGATAAGTATAGTGGAGAAAAATCACTCCTCCGATGATAATTATGAATGACATTAATTTTAAACACCCTTCTCCTTTTCTTATGAAATTTGTCTCTGTAAAATTTTCCGGCAACGGCCATACCACGTAGAAAGAACAGGTTCTCGTCCTCAGTCATCGTCGAGCCTCTAACGCAGGCAGACCGTTTTCGATCGCTCTTGAAGTGCAATGCATTCATAAGTGTTCTAAAAATAACCCAGCAGGTGCTTAACATTTTATAAAAGTCGACACGGCCAACGCGCTTGAAACACCCTCGCCATCGCTGGCTTAAGGGTCGAAGCGGGCCGGAGCCGTCCGCATGGACGGTACCACCAATTATAAGACGTAGTGTACTAAAAATACGTGGGATCCGGGCAGATCCAATGTGCATCAGGCTTTAAAATTTTCATATACTATACTAATAATAATAAAAAACAATTCATAAAACTCAAATAGTCAATCTAAGATAATAAATATTGGCCAAAACGAAATAGCAGTGTACAAAAACCTGTGCAAATTGTGCAAACCCTTAGACAGTATAAATTTTCCCAGTTACATTTTAATCAAATTAAAGATCGACAGTGCAAATATAAAAGTGAATTTCTTAAAGAAAAAGACTTACTTAATTAATTAGAACCATGTCCAAACAGGAGGGTGCCCTTAGTGGCACCCAATCAAATAGTGATCTATCTGATAACGAGTCAATCGTTAGCAGTAAAAGTGCAAACAGCAAGTCTTTAGCACCAAATGCCCACAAAATAATAATTAAAGAAATTAGACTACAACTGCAAAACAATAAAAAAGCATGTAAGAACTGTTCATGCTACTACGAAATCACAAAACAAAATATAACCAGCACTTTTATAAATGAACTAATCAACCATTTAAAAAGTGCACATAGATACATAATGAAAAACGCTCTTAAAAAATCAAAGAGTAAAAAATCAAGTGCAGAAAGATCAACACCAACACCAACAAGACCAGAAAAAATGGATACGAACCTTACTACTCTAACTACCTCAGAATATCAGAGAGAAGAATATCCTTACTTTCAACTGGGCATTAAACCACAGCAGCCGATACCTATTGGCTTAATATTAGGCAACATGAGCGTTAAAAATAACGCAAATAACACACAAACCGTACAAAACACAAATGAAATAGCACTAACACCCCAACTTCCACAAACGACAGAAACTGACAATACAGCAGCAAAAAGAAAACTGAATGATTCACCACCTAACACATCCCATAGCATTAAAACATCTAGACTAGCTGACTGTTTCCAAGAAGTAAGCTATTCACAAAAGGAAAATATAGTCCCAAATATACCCGTAAGTAACAGATTTGACATATTCCGTACAGAAAATGAAGAAGAAGTTGAAATAATGGAAGAAGAAAACCCAGCAAACATGCAACAATCTAACACAACACAAACAAAAGTAAGGAACAAAACCAAGGAAACGCTACAATCATCAAAACAAAATAAAAGACCTGAAAAACCACCACCACTTATTATGAAAGGACACACCAATGAAAAACACCCAATACTAATGGAAGAACTAAAACGAATAACAAAACACGGATACACAATCAAATACAGTAAATACAACACTATCATATACACAAACGAAATCCAAGACTTCCTAAATTGCAAACGAATAATGAAGAATAACAACACACATTTCCACACATACTGCACATCAGAAGAAAAAACACATGCTTTCATTGTAAAAGGATTAGATCATCAACCCAACCCCGAACACGTAAGGAACATACTGACAAACGACTATAGCATAGATATAAAACAAGTACACAAACTGGTAAAAGAAGGGCCCTATAGACCACTATACCTAATAATAACATCTGCCGAATATAACCTTAAGCATTTGCAGTCAAAAGTAAAAGCTATAGACAATGTAATTGTAAAATGGGAACTAAGACAAACAAATCAAGAGATCAACCAGTGTAAAAGATGTCAGAGGTGGGGCCACGCACAAACCAATTGTTTCCGCGAGCCCAGATGTATGCACTGCGCACAAGGTCACCTTACACAAGACTGTCAAAAAATCCACCCAGATCATTGCGCGAACTGCGACAAAAACCATAAAGCAAATTCGCAGCAATGTGAAGTATATCAATACAAACTAACAAAAGCGAGAGAAAACCGAAATGCACAAATAAATGCACAGACAAGATCTCAAAATAAAAGAATCATACCAGCCCCTACACCAAAATACAATGCGTGGCAAAAGAGAGAAGAGGCCAGGGCAAGTGGCCCATCGAAGATCAGGGCAAGTGATCTTGAACCAGACAGCGAACATTACAATACCGACGACGAAAGAAGCTATTATGAAGAGTTTCCTCCCCTGAGAAGAACAAGAAATGGAAATAATGGAGAACGAATTACAGAACAGCATCAGCCCAGCCAACAGAGACAACAAAGTCGGCAAAAGCAATCAAACGTAGGCACGGACGAGGTAAGAAATCTTGGTACTGCTATGAACGAATTTAAAAAATATGTTAACGTTGAAATAAATGAAATCATAAGGTTTATAACTGATTTCACCGATATATATAAATATAATCAGAATAGAATGGATAGAGCTACCGCAATATTTCAATTCATGCAAAACATTGACCAATACAATATATAATTTACTCTAATTTTTTCATCGCATGTTCAAGATCCTATTATGGAACAGCAATGGAATCAAAAATAAACTGGGAGAGCTCATCCATTTTATTAACTATCATAAAATTGACATTGCAGTTATTACTGAGACAAAACTTAGTAACAATTGCAAGATCACAATTAGAAATTTTAACATATACAGGTACAACAGAAGCATTAGAGGAGGAGGCGTTGCCATTCTTGTCAACCAGTCCATCCCACATAGAAAAATCGATAATATACCAAACCCTATTGAAAATATCTCTATACAATTACAAGATGGACTGATTGTCAGAGGATGCTACGGCCCTCCTCACGCCAGATTCAATAATAATTGTTTTGACGCACTTTTTCCCAGAAATAGTAAGATTCTTTGTCTAGGTGATTTTAACGCAAGACATACTCTGTGGCATAACCACAGAGCCAATCGCAATGGCAACTTTCTCTGTGATTATGCCACAGATAACAATATACAAATTTTGCACCCAGGAACGTACACACACTATCCTTTTAACGGATCGTCAGCAACATGTATAGATCTTGTCCTGAATCAGAACAACATTAATATACCTGATCCGCAGGCGCTTGATGAATTATCATCAGATCACCTCCCGATCATACTTAAAACAAATATACAGATACACAGGGAGGGGCACGGAACTGTCCGATTATTTAAGAACACCAATTGGAGGCGTTTTCGACAATTGGTGAACGATAATATCGTCATAAACAATAATATCTCCACTGTGACCGATATCGAGGATCAGGTATCGCTCGTAACACTCAGCATCCAAGATGCGCAAAACAAAGTAACCAAAAAAGTCTCAATCAGACCAAAAGAAGATAAGCTACCTGAAGATATTATCAAACTTATCTCTTTCAAGAACAGAATAAGAAAAAGGTGGAAAAGAACCAGACAGCCTCGGGACTATCAGCGATATGTTGAGATACAGAGAAACATTAGAGAGAAAATAAATATCTACAAAAACAAAACTTGGGAAAAAACTTTAAATGGGCTGGCTATCACTGATAATTCTTTGTGGAAATTAACTCGAAAACTTAAGAAAAAATTCAACAAAATACCAACATTAAATAACAACAGAAATATCGTCAACACTAATGAAGAAAAAGCCAACATACTAGCTGACAGCCTCGCCAATGTCTGTAAAACACCAGCAGATACCACTCAACAACAAATCAACATAACTAATACAGTAAAAGAGTTCAAAAAACGAACTTACCCGATACCTCCTTCTCAATATCGGAAGCTGATTGCAACACCCAGGGATATAATAAATATTATCAAAACTTACCCCAATAATAAAGCTCCTGGGCCCGACAAGATCCCCAATATTGTTCTAAAAAATCTTCCGAAAAAAGCAGTCGTTCAAATAGTACACATAATCAACGGGATTATTTCTCTACAGCACTTCCCTATTGCCTGGAAACAAGCAATAATAGTCCCAATCCTGAAACCTAATAAAGACCCATCAAATCCAAAATCCTACCGACCCATCTCCTTATTAAGCACTCTATCGAAAGTTACTGAAAGGTTTATCATGTCAAGGATGAAAAAACTGGATCTTGATAGTGTCATCCCGGAAAACCAATTTGGATTTAAACCGGGGCATGGCACAACACTATTAGTTTCAAAAGTATTACAAAATGCTTTGGACAATATAAACAGGAAACAAAACACAATGATGCTTCTCCTTGACATGGAACGAGCATTTGACACTGTATGGCACGAAGGGCTTATTTATAAGCTCCTCACCATCCACGCATTTCCTCTCCATATGATTGCGTTAATTGCATCATATCTGGAAAATAGAACTCTACAGGTTAAAGTAGAAAATAAAATCTCGGGACCCAGAACCTTAATTGCAGGAGTTCCACAAGGCACGGTTTTATCACCCTTCCTATATAATATCTATACGGCTGATATGCCAAATTACACTAATACACACCTATACATGTACGCCGACGATGTTCTGATGACTGCAAACTCACACTATGCGGAAGTAGCAAGAAAACACATTGCCTATCATTTGCTAAAACTTGTTCCTTACCTTGACTTATGGAAAATAAAAGTCAATGCAGAGAAATGCGAGTCTATAATTATTACCAAAAAATTCACAAATCACAGAATCTTTACACCACTTAAAATCAATAATAAAAATATACCCGTGAAAAATACAGTCAAATATTTGGGAATAATTATAGACTCGCGACTTTCTTTCGCATATCATACCACAAATGCACTCAAAAAAGCCTTTATTGCAATGCAACGACTCTACGCGCTCTTAAATTCTAAATCCGTTCTTTCCCCAATAAATAAAAGAATTATCTATCTGCAAATAATCAGACCAATAATGGCCTATGGAGCACCCATTTGGTGCTCTATGACTGATACACAGCTCATGAGGCACCAACGTATGCAAAATAAATTTCTTAGGTGCATTACTTCATCTGATCGCTATACTAAAATTACTGACCTACATAATATGACTGAAATACCATACTTCACAGCGTACGTCCATGAACTGAGTATGAAATTTTATCAATACAAAATCAAAAATTCACCCCTCACTCAAAATTTAACATCTATAAGATTTAATCCTCAGCATCCAATAAAACACGGGCCGTTGTATCGCAATTTACCCCTTTATTACCAGCAAATCCAATAAACAGTCACAATCCAATTTATCCAAATACAAAACAATAAAACTCAGAACAAACGTTCAACATCGGATGAACAAAACCGCGTCGGGAACTTAGATCCGCCCAGCTGAATCCCCCAGATCAACTGAGTCGACATAGCGGTCGTACTCAATCCGGGATGGAGGAAACGTGATGGACGGAAATCCGATTTAGACGTGCTCAAAATATGTATTAAATGGGCGATGACCAAACAACAAATATACTGCCAAAAAATATATATATGTATGTATGTGTGTATGTATATGTGTGTATGTAGATGTATATGTATATATGTACATATATGTATATGTATACCAAGGCTAAGCAAATTAGCTATTAACGCGCTGCTTCTGTAGTACCTGAATCTTTCAAAGGGGTTTTTTCTTCCCAATTTTCCCCTAAAAACAAGCATAAAATAAAATTACTCATAATAAATGCAAATCCCCAAGAAATTTTTAAGCCTCCGGGCAAAACCTAATAAAATGCAGTCCAAGGTTTCTTACCGTAAGTCCAGCACCCAGATGTCGACAAAAAATGCTTTTCACCTACCTCTGGCCTAAGACCGGCCCCAGCTCCGGCTGTTTCCTGCTGACTGGGTTGTTGCAATCAAGTGTCAGCTAAAAATCTGATTATTTTTATTGTATATATATATTGTAGGTGTAATGCATTACCCTGTATAAGTAATGAATAGAGAGATTTTAAATGTTAAAATGTAATGGTTCTCGTCCGATCACCTAAGTTAACCTACGTCGGGCGCGGTTAGTACTTGGATGGGTGACCGCTTGGGAATACCGCGTGCTGTTGCCTTCTTTTTTTAGTATTTATCTTTAATTTCCTGAATTTTAGAATACAAGTTAAAAATATATTTTTTGCAGTTAATATCCACCAACATTTCTCTTGCTTGAAGGCTGCTAGCAAGTTCATTACTATGGATGATATTATTAATGTGTGAATTTTTTCCAATGCACTTTTGGAATCAGTTAAAATCAATGGGTTGATAGTATTCCTTAATATCGAATGAAATTTAACTATTCTTCTCGGGTTATCGTTACAATTACAACCACCCAGTGAAAGGTAGGAGTTGAAAATAGCGGTAGTAGGGGTAGAACGAAGAAAACGATAAGTATAGTGGAGAAAAATCACTCCTCCGATGATAATTATGAAGGACACTAATTTTAAACACCCTTCTCCTTTTCTTATAAAATTTGACTCTGTAAAATTTTCCGGCAACGGCCATACCACGTAGAAAGAACAGGTTCTCGTCCAGTCATCGTCTAGCTTTCGAAGCAGACGGACCTTTTTTTAAATCGCTCGTGAAGTGTAATGCAGCCACAGTGTTCTAAAAATAGCCCATAAGTTACTTAACATTCCTTAATAATCGATACGTGCTCGAGACGCCGTCGCAGGTCTTAAGGGCCAAGACGGGCCGGAACGGTACGCACGGACGGAACCGACAAAATAAATACAGGTGTGTCTAAAAATTAGTGGGCATTAGACCTCAAATGTGAAATAGATTAACACTAATAGTGCTAGTAGTATAAAAAACTAAAATAGACTACTCAAGACAATAATTAGTGACCAGAATAAAAGGACAGTGTACCGGTGTCCAAACAGAAAGTAGTGCAAACTGTACAAACCCTCAGATAGGGTTAAAGTTACTGAAGCAAATATTAATTAAACTAAGCAACAAAGTAAGATAAATACGAAAACGAATCACCAACCAAATGTCCACTAAAGAGGGTGCCCATAACGGCACCCAAAACCTAAACGCCACAGGAAAAGAACAAAATACTATAATTGCTGCGATATCAGCTCAAACAAAAACTTGTAAAACATGCAGATTGTTACATATCAAATACAAGTTAGCTCCACTAGAAGAGGAAGGTAGGCTAGAAGCAATAAGCCACCTAGAAAACAAACATAACTTAAATATTAAAAAGAAATGCGACCAGAAAACAAAACAGGGAAGTAGCAATATGCAAAACTCATTATTCGCAAATCGCAACCCAATTCCCTACAAGGGAAGCAGCCAAGAAAGAAAAGAAGCCATGGAAATGACCAAAAATGATCAGGCAGAAGAAAGAAAAAGTGCTCACCAACACCAAGTAAGAGCCCAACATTGCAAACTAAGGTGGCAAAAATAAGCCGTATTATGCAAATGCCAACTTACGCTCCGAGCATAACAACAGGAAACAGGTTCGATGAGTTGAAACCGAATAACGGCGATATAGACATAGAACAAGAAGAAGAATATGTCAACAACGCACAAGAAGACACACAAATGGAGTACAGCACAGAGACCAAAATCAACACGCAGTCACAAAATAATACAAAAGGAACAACGCTAAAGAACAAAACAAGCACAAACAAAAACAAGCCGCCACCCATAATATTAATGGGGAAACCAAATAAAAACAATGTGCTAAAAGGAGAACTGGGCCAAAACCTATAAAATGGCTACTCCCTAAGATATACTAAAAATAATACGACCATCTATGCAAATGACATTAATGAACATAAAAAGTATGTAAATATGCTGAAAAACGGAAACGTAGAATTTCACACATATTCTACCAAAGAGGAAAAAACTCACGCTTTTATCCTGAAGGGACTCGACCACAAACCAGACCTTGAAGAGATAAAAAGTGAATTAAGGCAGGATTACAAACTAAAAATTAAAGATGTGTATTTACTTAAAACTAAGTACAGACCAGTGCATATGGTGGTCACATACGAAGATGTAAGATTATCACAATTACAACATTACGTAAAAATAATCTCAAATACAAAAATATACTGGGAAAGAAGGCGCACCGAATATGACATCATTCAGTGTAAGAGATGTCAAATGTGGGGGCACGCAACAACAAATTGCTACCGGGCAGAAAAATGCCTACTATGCGCCGGCCCACACAAAGTAGTTGAATGCTCCCAAGAAAACACAATGAAATGCGCAAACTGCCCAAGACCGCACAAAGCAAACGATAAAAGCTGTCCAGTGTACCAATACAAATACAACAAACTACAAGAAAATAGAGCAGGAAGACAACAAACGAAATAAATTTAACTACTCTTCTCGGGTTATCGTTACAATTACAACCACCCAGTGAAAGGTAGGAGTTGAAAATAGCGGTAGTAGGGGTAGAACGAAGAAAACGATAAGTATAGTGGAGAAAAATCACTCCTTCGATGATAATTATGAATGACATTAATTTTAAACACCCTTCTCCTTTTCTTATGAAATTTGACTCTGTAAAATTTTCCGGCAACGGCCATACCACGTAGAAAGAACAGGTTCTCGTCCGATCACCTAAGT
Source organism: Diaprepes abbreviatus (assembly GCA_034092305.1). Lineage (NCBI taxonomy): Eukaryota > Metazoa > Arthropoda > Insecta > Coleoptera > Curculionidae > Diaprepes > Diaprepes abbreviatus. Next base: position 737,402 of record JASJET010000095.1, read on the forward strand.
TAACCTACGTCGGGCGCGGTTAGTACTTGGATGGGTGACCGCTTGGGAATACCGCGTGCTGTTGCCTTCTTTTTTTAGTATTTATCTTTAATTTCCTGAATTTTAGAATACAAGTTAAAATATATTTTTTGCAGTTAATATCCACCAACATTTCTCTTGCTTGAAGGCTGCTAGCAAGTTCATTACTATGGATGATATTATTAATGTGTGAATTTTTTCCAATGCACTTTTGGAATCAGTTAAAATCAATGGGTTGATAGTATTCCTTAATATCGAATGAAATTTAACTACTCTTCTCGGGTTATCGTTACAATTACAACCACCCAGTGAAAGGTAGGAGTTGAAAATAGCGGTAGTAGGGGTAGAACGAAGAAAACGATAAGTATAGTGGAGAAAAATCACTCCTCCGATGATAATTATGAAGGACACTAATTTTAAACACCCTTCTCCTTTTCTTATGAAATTTGACTCTGTAAAATTTTCCGGCAACGGCCATACCACGTAGAAAGAACAGGTTCTCGTCCGATCACCTAAGTTAACCTACGTCGGGCGCGGTTAGTACTTGGATGGGTGACCGCTTGGGAATACCGCGTGCTGTTGCCTTCTTTTTTTAGTATTTATCTTTAATTTCCTGAATTTTAGAATACAAGTTAAAATATATTTTTTGCAGTTAATATCCACCAACATTTCTCTTGCTTGAAGGCTGCTAGCAAGTTCATTACTATGGATGATATTATTAATGTGTGAATTTTTTCCAATGCACTTTTGGAATCAGTTAAAATCAATGGGTTGATAGTATTCCTTAATATCGAATGAAATTTAACTACTCTTCTCGGGTTATCGTTACAATTACAACCACCCAGTGAAAGGTAGGAGTTGAAAATAGCGGTAGTAGGGGTAGAACGAAGAAAACGATAAGTATAGTGGAGAAAAATCACTCCTCCGATGATAATTATGAAGGACACTAATTTTAAACACCCTTCTCCTTTTCTTATGAAATTTGACTCTGTAAACTTTTCCGGCAACGGCCATACCACGTAGAAAGAACAGGTTCTCGTCCGAGTCATCGTCTAGCTTTCGAAGCAGACGGACCGTTTTTTAAATCGCTCGTGAAGTGTAATGCAGCCACAGAGTTCTAAAAATAGCCCATAAGTTACTTAACATTCCTTAATAATCGATACGTGCTCGAGACGCCGTCGCAGGTCTTAAGGGCCAAGACGGGCCGGAACGGTACGCACGGACGGAACCGACAAAATAAATACAGGTGTGTCTAAAAATTAGTGGGCATTAGACCTCAAATGTGAAATAGATTAACACTAATAGTGCTAGTAGTATAAAAAACTAAAATAGACTACTCAAGACAATAATTAGTGACCAGAATAAAAGCACAGTGTACCGGTGTCCAAACAGAAAGTAGTGCAAACTGTACAAACCCTCAGATAGGGTTAAAGTTACTGAAGCAAATATTAATTAAACTAAGCAACAAAGTAAGATAAATACGAAAACGAATCACCAACCAAATGTCCACTAAAGAGGGTGCCCATAACGGCACCCAAAACTTAAACGCCACAGGAAAAGAACAAAATACTATAATTGCTGCGATATCAGCTCAAACAAAAACTTGTAAAACATGCAGATTGTAACATATCAAATACAAGTTAGCTCCACTAGAAGAGGAAGGTAGGCTAGAAGCAATAAGCCACCTAGAAAACAAACATAACTTAAATATTAAAAAGAAATGCGACCAGAAAACAAAACAGGGAAGTAGCAATATGCAAAACTCATTATTCGCAAATCGCAACCCAATTCCCTACAAGGGAAGCAGCCAAGAAAGAAAAGAAGCCATGGAAATGACCAAAAATGATCAGGCAGAAGAAAGAAAAAGTGCTCACCAACACCAAGTAAGAGCCCAACATTGCAAACTAAGGTGGCAAAAATAAGCCGTATTATGCAAATGCCAACTTACGCTCCGAGCATAACAACAGGAAACAGGTTCGATGAGTTGAAACCGAATAACGGCGATATAGACATAGAACAAGAAGAAGAATATGTCAACAACGCACAAGAAGACACACAAATGGAGTACAGCACAGAGACCAAAATCAACACGCAGTCACAAAATAATACAAAAGGAACAACGCTAAAGAACAAAACAAGCACAAACAAAAACAAGCCGCCACCCATAATATTAATGGGGAAACCAAATAAAAACAATGTGCTAAAAGGAGAACTGGGCCAAAACCTACAAAATGGCTACTCCCTAAGATATACTAAAAATAATACGACCATCTATGCAAATGACATTAATGAACATAAAAAGTATGTAAATATGCTGAAAAACGGAAACGTAGAATTTCACACATATTCTACCAAAGAGGAAAAAACTCACGCTTTTATCCTGAAGGGACTCGACCACAAACCAGACCTTGAAGAGATAAAAAGTGAATTAAGGCAGGATTACAAACTAAAAATTAAAGATGTGTATTTACTTAAAACTAAGTACAGACCAGTGCATATGGTGGTCACATACGAAGATGTAAGATTATCACAATTACAACATTACGTAAAAATAATCTCAAATACAAAAATATACTGGGAAAGAAGGCGCACCGAATATGACATCATTCAGTGTAAGAGATGTCAAATGTGGGGGCACGCAACAACAAATTGCTACCGGGCAGAAAAATGCCTACTATGCGCCGGCCCACACAAAGTAGTTGAATGCTCCCAAGAAAACACAATGAAATGCGCAAACTGCCCAAGACCGCACAAAGCAAACGATAAAAGCTGTCCAGTGTACCAATACAAATACAACAAACTACAAGAAAATAGAGCAGGAAGACAACAAACGAAATAAATTTAACTACTCTTCTCGGGTTATCGTTACAATTACAACCACCCAGTGAAAGGTAGGAGTTGAAAATAGCGGTAGTAGGGGTAGAACGAAGAAAACGATAAGTATAGTGGAGAAAAATCACTCCTCCGATGATAATTATGATGGACTCTAATTTTAAACACCCTTCTCCTTTTCTTATGAAATTTGTCTCTGTAAAATTTTCCGGCAACGGCCATACCACGTAGAAAGAACAGGTTCTCGTCCGATCACCTAAGTTAACCTACGTCGGGCGCGGTTAGTACTTGGATGGGTGACCGCTTGGGAATACCGCGTGCTGTTGCCTTCTTTTTTTAGTATTTATCTTTAATTTCCTGAATTTTAGAATACAAGTTAAAATATATTTTTTGCAGTTAATATCCACCAACATTTCTCTTGCTTGAAGGCTGCTAGCAAGTTCATTACTATGGATGATATTATTAATGTGTGAATTTTTTCCAATGCACTTTTGGAATCAGTTAAAATCAATGGGTTGATAGTATTCTTTAATATCAAATGAAATTTAACCACTCTTCTCGGGTTATCGTTACAATTACAACCACCCAGTGAAAGGTAGGAGTTGAAAATAGCGGTAGTAGGGGTAGAACGAAGAAAACGATAAGTATAGTGGAGAAAAATCACTCCCCCGATGATAATTATGAAGGACATTAATTTTAAACACCCTTCTCCTTTTCTTATGAAATTTGACTCTGTAAAATTTTCCGGCAACGGCCATACCACGTAGAAAGAACAGGTTCTCGTCCGAGTCATCGTCTAGCTTTCGAAGCAGACGGACCGTTTTTTAAATCGCTCGTGAAGTGTAATGCAGCCACAGAGTTCTAAAAATAACCCATAAGTTACTTAACATTCCTTAATAATCGATACGTGCTCGAGACGCCGTCGCAGGTCTTAAGGGCCAAGACGGGCCGGAACGGTACGCACGGACGGAACCGACAAAATAAATACAGGTGTGTCTAAAAATTAGTGGGCATTAGACCTCAAATGTGAAATAGATTAACACTAATAGTGCTAGTAGTATAAAAAACTAAAATAGACTACTCAAGACAATAATTAGTGACCAGAATAAAAGGACAGTGTACCGGTGTCCAAACAGAAAGTAGTGCAAACTGTACAAACCCTCAGATAGGGTTAAAGTTACTGAAGCAAATATTAATGAAACTAAGCAACAAAGTAAGATAAATACGAAAACGAATCACCAACCAAATGTCCACTAAAGAGGGTGCCCATAACGGCACCCAAAACCTAAACGCCACAGGAAAAGAACAAAATACTATAATTGCTGCGATATCAGCTCAAACAAAAACTTGTAAAACATGCAGATTGTTACATATCAAATACAAGTTAGCTCCACTAGAAGAGGAAGGTAGGCTAGAAGCAATAAGCCACCTAGAAAACAAACATAACTTAAATATTAAAAAGAAATGCGACCAGAAAACAAAACAGGGAAGTAGCAATTTGCAAAACTCATTATTCGCAAATCGCAACCCAATTCCCTACAAGGGAAGCAGCCAAGAAAGAAAAGAAGCCATGGAAATGACCAAAAATGATCAGGCAGAAGAAAGAAAAAGTGCTCACCAACACCAAGTAAGAGCCCAACATTGCAAACTAAGGTGGCAAAAATAAGCCGTATTATGCAAATGCCAACTTACGCTCCGAGCATAACAACAGGAAACAGGTTCGATGAGTTGAAACCGAATAACGGCGATATAGACATAGAACAAGAAGAAGAATATGTCAACAACGCACAAGAAGACACACAAATGGAGTACAGCACAGAGACCAAAATCAACACGCAGTCACAAAATAATACAAAAGGAACAACGCTAAAGAACAAAACAAGCACAAACAAAAACAAGCCGCCACCCATAATATTAATGGGGAAACCAAATAAAAACAATGTGCTAAAAGGAGAACTGGGCCAAAACCTATAAAATGGCTACTCCCTAAGATATACTAAAAATAATACGACCATCTATGCAAATGACATTAATGAACATAAAAAGTATGTAAATATGCTGAAAAACGGAAACGTAGAATTTCACACATATTCTACCAAAGAGGAAAAAACTCACGCTTTTATCCTGAAGGGACTCGACCACAAACCAGACCTTGAAGAGATAAAAAGTGAATTAAGGCAGGATTACAAACTAAAAATTAAAGATGTGTATTTACTTAAAACTAAGTACAGACCAGTGCATATGGTGGTCACATACGAAGATGTAAGATTATCACAATTACAACATTACGTAAAAATAATCTCAAATACAAAAATATACTGGGAAAGAAGGCGCACCGAATATGACATCATTCAGTGTAAGAGATGTCAAATGTGGGGGCACGCAACAACAAATTGCTACCGGGCAGAAAAATGCCTACTATGCGCCGGCCCACACAAAGTAGTTGAATGCTCCCAAGAAAACACAATGAAATGCGCAAACTGCCCAAGACCGCACAAAGCAAACGATAAAAGCTGTCCAGTGTACCAATACAAATACAACAAACCACAAGAAAATAGAGCAGGAAGACAACAAACGAAATAAATTTAACTACTCTTCTCGGGTTATCGTTACAATTACAACCACCCAGTGAAAGGTAGGAGTTGAAAATAGCGGTAGTAGGGGTAGAACGAAGAAAACGATAAGTATAGTGGAGAAAAATCACTCCTCCGATGATAATTATGATGGACTCTAATTTTAAACACCCTTCTCCTTTTCTTATGAAATTTGTCTCTGTAAAATTTTCCGGCAACGGCCATACCACGTAGAAAGAACAGGTTCTCGTCCGATCACCTAAGTTAACCTACGTCGGGCGCGGTTAGTACTTGGATGGGTGACCGCTTGGGAATACCGCGTGCTGTTGCCTTCTTTTTTTAGTATTTATCTTTAATTTCCTGAATTTTAGAATACAAGTTAAAATATATTTTTTGCAGTTAATATCCACCAACATTTCTCTTGCTTGAAGGCTGCTAGCAAGTTCATTACTATGGATGATATTATTATTGTGTGAATTTTTTCCAATGCACTTTTGGAATCAGTTAAAATCAATGGGTTGATAGTATTCTTTAATATCAAATGAAATTTAACCACTCTTCTCGGGTTATCGTTACAATTACAACCACCCAGTAAAAGGTAGGAGTTGAAAATAGCGGTAGTAGGGGTAGAACGAAGAAAACGATAAGTATAGTGGAGAAAAATCACTCCTCCGATGATAATTATGAAGGACATTAATTTTAAACACCCTTCTCCTTTTCTTATGAAATTTGACTCTGTAAAATTTTCCGGCAACGGCCATACCACGTAGAAAGAACAGGTTCTCGTCCGATCACCTAAGTTAACCTACGTCGGGCGCGGTTAGTACTTGGATGGGTGACCGCTTGGGAATACCGCGTGCTGTTGCCTTCTTTTTTTAGTATTTATCTTTAATTTCCTGAATTTTAGAATACAAGTTAAAATATATTTTTTGCAGTTAATATCCACCAACATTTCTCTTGCTTGAAGGCTGCTAGCAAGTTCATTACTATGGATGATATTATTAATGTGTGAATTTTTTCCAATGCACTTTTGGAATCAGTTAAAATCAATGGGTTGATAGTATTCCTTAATATCGAATGAAATTTAACTACTCTTCTCGGGTTATCGTTACAATTACAACCACCCAGTGAAAGGTAGGAGTTGAAAATAGCGGTAGTAGGGGTAGAACGAAGAAAACGATAAGTATAGTGGAGAAAAATCACTCCTCCGATGATAATTATGAAGGACACTAATTTTAAACACCCTTCTCCTTTTCTTATGAAATTTGACTCTGTAAAATTTTCCGGCAACGGCCATACCACGTAGAAAGAACAGGACGTACTTGGATGGGTGACCGCTTGGGAATACCGCGTGCTGTTGCCTTCTTTTTTTAGTATTTATCTTTAATTTCCTGAATTTTAGAATACAAGTTAAAATATATTTTTTGCAGTTAATATCCACCAACATTTCTCTTGCTTGAAGGCTGCTAGCAAGTTCATTACTATGGATGATATTATTAATGTGTGAATTTTTTCCAATGCACTTTTGGAATCAGTTAAAATCAATGGGTTGATAGTATTCCTTAATATCGAATGAAATTTAACTACTCTTCTCGGGTTATCGTTACAATTACAACCACCCAGTGAAAGGTAGGAGTTGAAAATAGCGGTAGTAGGGGTAGAACGAAGAAAACGATAAGTATAGTGGAGAAAAATCACTCCTCCGATGATAATTATGAAGGACACTAATTTTAAACACCCTTCTCCTTTTCTTATGAAATTTGACTCTGTAAAATTTTCCGGCAACGGCCATACCACGTAGAAAGAACAGGTTCTCGTCCAGTCATCGTCTAGCTTTCGAAGCAGACGGACCGTTTTTTAAATCGCTCGTGAATTGTAATGCAGCCACAGAGTTCTAAAAATAGCCCATAAGTTACTTAACATTCCTTAAAAATCGATACGTGCTCGAGACGCCGTCGCAGGTCTTAAGGGCCAAGACGGGCCGGAACGGTACGCACGGACGGAACCGACAAAATAAATACTGGTGTGTCTAAAAATTAGTGGGCATTAGACCTCAAATGTGAAATAGATTAACACTAATAGTGCTAGTAGTATAAAAACTAAAATAGACTACACAAGACAATAATTAGTGACCAGAATAAAAGGATAGTGTACCGGTGTCTAAACAGAAACTAGTGCAAACTGTGCAAACCCTCAGATAGGGTTAAAGTTACTGAAGCAAATATCAATTAAATTAAGCAACAAAGTAAGATAAATACGAAAACGAATCACCAACCAAATGTCCACTAAAGAGGGTGCCCATAACGGCACCCAAAAACTAAACGCCACAGGAAAAGAACAAAATACTATAATTGCTGCGATATCAGCTCAAACAAAAACTTGTAAAACATGCAGATTGTTACATATCAAATACAAGTTAGCTCCACTAGAAGAGGAAGGTAGGCTAGAAGCAATAAGCCACCTAGAAAACAAACATAATTTAAATATTAAAAAGAAATCCGACCAGAAAACAAAACAGGGAAGCAGCAATATGCAAAACTCATCTTTCGCAAATCGCGACCCAATTCCCTACAAGGGAAACAGCCAAGAAAGACAAGAAGCCACGGAAATGACCAAAAATGATCAGGCAGAAGAAAGGAAAAGAAAGTGCTCACCAACACCAAGTAAGAGCCCAACATTGCAAACTAAGGTGGCAAAAATAAGCCGTATTATGCAAATGCCAACTTACGCTCCGAGCATAACAACAGGAAACAGGTTCGAAAAGTTGAAACCAAATAACGGCGATATAGACATAGAACAAGAAGAACAATATGTCAACAACGAACAAGAAGACACACAAATGGAGTACAGCACAGAGACCAAAACCAACACGCAGTCACAAAATAATACAAAAGGAACAACGCTAAAGAACAAAACAAGCACAAACAAAAACAAGCCGCCACCCATAATATTAATGGGGAAACCAAACAACTACAATGTGCTAAAAGGAGAACTGGGCCAAAACCTACAAAATGGCTACTCCCTAAGATATACTAAAAATAATACGACCATCTATGCAAATGACATTAATGAACATAAAAAGTATGTAAATATGCTGAAAGACGGAAACGTAGAATTTCACACATATTCTACCAAAGAGGAAAAAACTCACGCTTTTATCCTGAAGGGACTCGACCACAAACCAGACCTTGAAGAGATAAAAAGTGAATTAAGGCAGGATTACAAACTAAAAATTAAAGATGTCTATTTACTTAAAACTAAGTACAGGCCAGTGCATATGGTGGTCACATACGAAGATGTAAGATTATCACAATTACAACATAACGTAAAAATAATCTCAAACACAAAAATTTACTGGGAAAGAAGGCGCACCGAATATGACATCATTCAGTGTAAGAGATGTCAAATGTGGGGACACGCAACAACAAATTGCTACCGGGCAGAAAAATGCCTACTATGCGCCGGCCCACACAAAGTAGTTGAATGCTCCCAAGAAAACACAATGAAATGCGCAAACTGCCTAAGACCGCACAAAGCAAACGATAAAAGCTGTCCAGTGTACCAATACAAATACAACAAACTACAAGAAAATAGAGCAGGAAGACAACAAACGAAATATATAGATGCTCCAATACCAAGCTCAAATGCATGGGAAGAAAGAACGGCCAGGGCAAGTGGTCCATCAAGAGCCAGGGCAAGTAGCTCCAACATCCCACCTCCACCAAACAACGAAGAATTTCCCCCCCTAAGAAGAAGACGGCAAGTACAGCAGCAAGAAGCCCAAACAATTCGTCCAACAAGGAACGAACTACAACACGAGCCAAGAGAAAGAAGCGAGGCAGATCATGAACAAGTAGGTAGCTTCTTTGAGGAAATGCATGAAATAAGGCAAAACACAAATATTTCTGAAATTTTAAGATTTATGAGAGACTTCTTTAAATCACTACAAAACATTAGAACTAAGGAGGACAGAATGATGTTCATCCTAGATTTCATAGACACGAGACTAAACGACTATGACATATAATTCACTTTAAATATAATAAATTGGAATTGTAATGGCTTAGCCAACAAAATAGGGGAATTGATTCAGTTTTTACACAAATATAAAGTCCATATACTAATTCTCACTGAAACAAAACTAGACAATACCAGTAACATTAAAATTAAAAACTATAGAATATACAGATCTAACCGAAATAACAGAGGGGGGGAGTAGCAATCCTAGTAAAAAATAATATATCACACATTAAAATCGGGCAAATAAACTCTCCATTTGAAAACATCGCAATAAAACTCATAAATGGCATAACAATAAGAGGATGTTACTCTCGCCCTAATGTTAGATTCACAGCAAATGACTTAGATCAAATCGTGCCGCCTGGTTCCAGGACATTGGCCTTAGGCGACTGGAATGCAAGACATCCAACATGGAAAAACCGTAGAGCCAATCGCAATGGAAACCGGCTTTACGATTACATTGTGGAAAACGACGTACAATTAATCCACCCTGACAACGTAACACACTATCCAACAAATAACACGACACCATCTTGCATCGATATAGGACTCAATCGGAACGTCAACAACTTATCGGAAATGCGAATAATAAATGAGCTGTCATCGGATCACACTCCAGTGCTAATGCACTGGAATACCAACAATACAATGGAGAGCAGTCCGATGACATGGCTATATAAGAACACTAATTGGAGCGTATACAGAACCATAATTAACAATAGTACAGTAATCAAAAATAACATAAACACTGCCGAAGAACTAGAACACCAGATTAGCATCATAACAAAAAACATACAAAATGCACGAAATAATGTAGCAAACTTGGTAAAAATGAGACCTAGTACAGACAGACTACCTGACGAAATCATAAACCTAATAAAATTCAAAAATAAAATACGTAAAAAATGGCAAATTCATCATAGAAGGCAAGACTATATCAGATTTACAGAAATACAAAATACAATCAAAGAAAAAATAAATAAATTCAAGAACGACGCTTGGAGAGATACACTACGGGGACTATCAACACAAGATAACTCCCTGTGGAGACTCACTAGGCGTTTGAAAAAGAAATTTAACAAAATAACCACACTTACAGGTAACAATGTGCAAAACAATAAGCAAATTGCAAACACATTAAAAAACCACCTAACAAACATATTTACGACTGACAAAGATAACACAGACGAGCAAAATAAAATCACAAACCTAATACAAAAAATAAAAAATCAAAAATACCCCATCCCACCTTCCATGTTGAAAAAGCTCTATATAAAGCCAACAGAACTTAAAAACATAATTAAAAAACTACCAAACAACAAGGCGCCAGGACCGGACGGTATCGCAAATATCTTACTGAAAAACCTACCCAGAAAAGCTATAGTACAATTAACCTACATATCTAATGCAATAATTCTAAACCAACATTTCCCAAGTCAATGGAAAATCGCCACAATAATCCCAATACTAAAGCCTGGCAAGAATCCAAAAGACCCGGACTCTTACCGGCCGATTTCACTGCTAAGTTCACTGGCCAAGGTTGTCGAACGTTCAATTATGTCTAAACTACACACATTAAACTTACTAGAAAATATCCCTAAAGAGCAATTCGGATTCAAAGCAGGACACAACACTACACTACTCGTCGCAAAAGTGGTGCAAGACTGCCTAAACCACACCAACAATAACAGAAGCTCTGTTCTACTAGCTCTAGACATGACCAGAGCATTCGACACAGTATGGCACGAAGGCCTATTATACAAACTACTAAAACATCATAACTTTCCGCTATATTTAATATCATTATTCAACTCATACATAACAAACAGAACATTCAAAGTTAAAATAGAAAATGAACTGTCCGACCCTGGCAGCCAAGAAGCAGGAGTACCACAAGGTACGGTACTGTCGCCCTATTTATACAACTTCTACACGGCTGATATACCGATGAGTCCTACATCGGGCCTAGTAATGTACGCTGACGATACATTATTATATACTCATTCCTTCCATGCTGAGGCTGCAAAGCAACGTATCAATTATCACTTACAAAAACTAATCAACTACTATTCATTATGGAAATTAAAAATAAACCCAAGTAAGTCGGAATCTATGGTAATAACCAAAAAGTTCACGAAAAACGAAATAATCGTGCCATTTACAATTAACAACACCTATGTACCAATAAAACAAAATATTAAATACTTAGGCATAACCATAGATACACGACTCTACTTTCAAGAACACACTACACGGGTCGTAAACAAAACCTTTGCAGCCTTGCAAGCATTATACGCGATAATAAATGGGAAATCTGCATTATCACCTCAAAACAAACTTACAATATATAAGCAGATGATGAGACCGATAATGGCCTACGGAGCACCAGTCTGGTGCTCAATATCTAACAAACAACTACAGCGTTTACAAAGATTACAAAACAAATTTCTACGTAACATAACATCATCAGACAGATACACAAGAATAGACGACCTACATAACATGACGGGAGTGGATAAATTTATAGATTATATAAGAGACATAAGCAACAAATTCTTTAAGTACAAATGCAACACATCAGAACTAACCAGACATATAACACAACACAGATTTAACCCCGATGTGCACATAAAACACAGCCCAATCTATTCAAAACTACCTATCTTCTTCGAAAACATATAAATATCCTAAAAACATGTAAACAAAGCAAAATAACACCGATAAATACTATAACCGACACTAAACCAAACAACTAAATCATACACGCACAACAAGACAGAACAAAAACTTATCCAAACACAAAAACAAATCCTTAGTTAGCCAAAAGGCATAAACTAGAGACTAGTACGGAACGACGCTGACGCGTAACCCGCTCTATCCCCATTTGCCCATATACAGCTCAGGGACGGAATGGGAAAACAGCGTCAGCTTCGATCCAGTACGGACAAACGTAAAGCATAAACCCTACCCCATATCCGGCGGCCATTTTACCGAATCGTACCAGTCTAAAACTTAACTGGCATGACCCCTCGCTTCGCACCGCCTCGAAGGACCTCGTTGCTCAATAAATCCCAAATGGCGGTGCGATGGGAGAACCAAAATGGCAGCATAGCAAAAGCAGACAAAACAGAAGGGAAACAAGATTAAATACGTAACCCGACAAATATAAATAAAAACTGAACCAATTTTCTGTACCTGACAAAATCTAGGAGGTTTTTCATTCGTTTTCCTCCAAAAACAAAATAACAAAACACCCACATAGACCAGTTAAACCACAACAATCATTCTTGAAGCATATGCCTTATTCAATGTAACTCAGGTAGAAGCACCGCTGAGACCTGTCTAACCTCTTTCTCTTACACATTTTCATGGTTCCTTCGGCAAAACAACGCCGGCGATTGCAAAATCGTACTGACGAACTGTTTGGGCTGCAACATGCCGCACAGGGGACAACTTTATTATTGTAACATATACACAATGTAATCATGAGATGTAACAAATAATTTGTAAAAATAAAGATGTTTTAAAATGAAAAAATGAAAAAATGGTTCTCGTCCGATCACCTAAGTTAACCTACGTCGGGCGCGGTTAGTACTTGGATGGGTGACCGCTTGGGAATACCGCGTGCTGTTGCCTTCTTTTTTTAGTATTTATCTTTAATTTCCTGAATTTTAGAATACAAGTTAAAATATATTTTTTGCAGTTAATATCCACCAACATTTCTCTTGCTTGAAGGCTGCTAGCAAGTTCATTACTATGGATGATATTATTAATGTGTGAATTTTTTCCAATGCACTTTTGGAATCAGTTAAAATCAATGGGTTGATAGTATTCCTTAATATCCAATGAAATTTAACTACTCTTCTCGGGTTATCGTTACAATTACAACCACCCAGTGAAAGGTAGGAGTTGAAAATAGCGGTAGTAGGGGTAGAACGAAGAAAACGATAAGTATAGTGGAGAAAAATCACTCCTCCGATGATAATTATGAAGGACACTAATTTTAAACACCCTTCTCCTTTTCTTATGAAATTTGACTCTGTAAACTTTTCCGGCAACGGCCATACCACGTAGAAAGAACAGGTTCTCGTCCGAGTCATCGTCTAGCTTTCGAAGCAGACGGACCGTTTTTTAAATCGCTCGTGAAGTGTAATGCAGCCACAGAGTTCTAAAAATAGCCCATAAGTTACTTAACATTCCTTAATAATCGATACGTGCTCGAGACGCCGTCGCAGGTCTTAAGGGCCAAGACGGGCCGGAACGGTACGCACGGACGGAACCGACAAAATAAATACAGGTGTGTCTAAAAATTAGTGGGCATTAGACCTCAAATGTGAAATAGATTAACACTAATAGTGCTAGTAGTATAAAAAACTAAAATAGACTACTCAAGACAATAATTAGTGACCAGAATAAAAGGACAGTGTACCGGTGTCCAAACAGAAAGTAGTGCAAACTGTACAAACCCTCAGATAGGGTTAAAGTTACTGAAGCAAATATTAATTAAACTAAGCAACAAAGTAAGATAAATACGAAAACGAATCACCAACCAAATGTCCACTAAAGAGGGTGCCCATAACGGCACCCAAAACTTAAACGCCACAGGAAAAGAACAAAATACTATAATTGCTGCGATATCAGCTCAAACAAAAACTTGTAAAACATGCAGATTGTTACATATCAAATACAAGTTAGCTCCACTAGAAGAGGAAGGTAGGCTAGAAGCAATAAGCCACCTAGAAAACAAACATAACTTAAATATTAAAAAGAAATGCGACCAGAAAACAAAACAGGGAAGTAGCAATATGCAAAACTCATTATTCGCAAATCGCAACCCAATTCCCTACAAGGGAAGCAGCCAAGAAAGAAAAGAAGCCATGGAAATGACCAAAAATGATCAGGCAGAAGAAAGAAAAAGTGCTCACCAACACCAAGTAAGAGCCCAACATTGCAAACTAAGGTGGCAAAAATAAGCCGTATTATGCAAATGCCAACTTACGCTCCGAGCATAACAACAGGAAACAGGTTCGATGAGTTGAAACCGAATAACGGCGATATAGACATAGAACAAGAAGAAGAATATGTCAACAACGCACAAGAAGACACACAAATGGAGTACAGCACAGAGACCAAAATCAACACGCAGTCACAAAATAATACAAAAGGAACAACGCTAAAGAACAAAACAAGCACAAACAAAAACAAGCCGCCACCCATAATATTAATGGGGAAACCAAATAAAAACAATGTGCTAAAAGGAGAACTGGGCCAAAACCTACAAAATGTCTACTCCTTAAGATATACTAAAAATAATACGACCATCTATGCAAATGACATTAATGAACATAAAAAGTATGTAAATATGCTGAAAAACGGAAACGTAGAATTTCACACATATTCTACCAAAGAGGAAAAAACTCACGCTTTTATCCTGAAGGGACTCGACCACAAACCAGACCTTGAAGAGATAAAAAGTGAATTAAGGCAGGATTACAAACTAAAAATTAAAGATGTGTATTTACTTAAAACTAAGTACAGACCAGTGCATATGGTGGTCACATACGAAGATGTAAGATTATCACAATTACAACATTACGTAAAAATAATCTCAAATACAAAAATATACTGGGAAAGAAGGCGCACCGAATATGACATCATTCAGTGTAAGAGATGTCAAATGTGGGGGCACGCAACAACAAATTGCTACCGGGCAGAAAAATGCCTACTATGCGCCGGCCCACACAAAGTAGTTGAATGCTCCCAAGAAAACACAATGAAATGCGCAAACTGCCCAAGACCGCACAAAGCAAACGATAAAAGCTGTCCAGTGTACCAATACAAATACAACAAACTACAAGAAAATAGAGCAGGAAGACAACAAACGAAATAAATTTAACTACTCTTCTCGGGTTATCGTTACAATTACAACCACCCAGTGAAAGGTAGGAGTTGAAAATAGCGGTAGTAGGGGTAGAACGAAGAAAACGATAAGTATAGTGGAGAAAAATCACTCCTCCGATGATAATTATGATGGACTCTAATTTTAAACACCCTTCTCCTTTTCTTATGAAATTTGTCTCTGTAAAATTTTCCGGCAACGGCCATACCACGTAGAAAAAACAGGTTCTCGTCCAGTTATCGTTGTGCTGCCGAGGAGAATGCACGTGTTTTTCTCTGGTCTCGCATACCATTTTTTGCGGCGTTCTTATCAGTGTATCGGATGCCAAATTCAATATTTTAAATAAAGTTTTTAAACTTTTTATATACTATTAGTGAACTAAATCACACTTTAAACGAGCTAACGGGCCGTTAATAATAAACTATAATCTAAATTAGTGCTTAATTGGTACCAAATTTAGTGAATAAATTGTGTATATAGTGAACATTATTGGATTATTAAAAATTGCTGATAATGATAAAAAATGTAAGTACATTTAGTAATAAATAGTGGTAAATAGTAAATAAATAACTGTATATATAGATAAGACTTGTAAAATTAAAACGTTAAATTTAATAGCTAGTAGTGTAAAATACCCGTTCAGTATCAGACAATTTTCAGTAGTATACCAAGCGGGGTACTCGGACCCCCCGCGGCAGTAGTAGTGCGAACGAGGTTCTGAGACTCCCCGTTAGTGGGGCCGCTGGACTTTTAGTGATAATTAAAAGACTTATAAGCTCAAAATAACCCAAATAAAACTCACACCATGACCTCCAATGAGGATCAAGCCAATATGATGGAGTGTATCACGGACGACTCAGATGGAGAATCTATAGCCAGCTCAGCATCTGAAAGTCGTAAACAAAAACCGAAAAAGACAATGACACAAAAAATAAAAAATTTACTCACCGCGACAAGATGCAATGACTGTAACCACCTGAAAAATATAATTAAGGAAAACTCAGACACAAAAACAAGAAACGAAGCAAAGAAACACCTAGAACAGTCACACAAATACAAATTTTTAACAAAAACTAAAACAACAACAACAAAGACAATAACTAGAGAAGACACACTGGGCAATGTATTTCAACTTCCAATAACACCAAATATAACGCAACCTCTTAACTTACATGATATTGTACCAATTTCTACCAGTACAACCGAACCTGATAATAATGTAGAAATGGAGAATACCCATACTAAAGGAAGCAACAAAAGAAAAGCGTCATCACCCGGATCGCCAAATAATGTCACCACCCAAAAAGTATCGAAGATGGCCCAATATTTCGTAAAGAAAACTTATAATATTAGCGACAATACATATAAAGCTAAGATACCGGTCACTAATAGATATGTGGGAACACCCATGGATGACGAAGAGGCAAATACGGACTCTAATCAAAATAGAACAACAACACAAACACAAGACGAGGAAAACGCAGACAACGAAGATACAGCTTCACAAATATTTAACAAAACAATACAATCAATGAACCAACAGTCGCAAACAGTATCAAAAATAAAAATAGAGAAACCATCACCGATAGTAATAGAGGGACACAGCAGAGGTAACACGCCTTTCGTGGCAACGCTCAATAAAATTGCCATAAAAGGATACACCTTGAAATACACTAAATATAACACTATTATTTACACAAACGACATACAAGAATATAACAAATTAAGAAATTTCATGATTGATGATGGTATGCATTTCCACACTTATTGTACACAGAATACCAAAACACACGCTTTTATCATCCGCGGACTGGAACACGCTCCAGACCCAGAAGAAGTAAAAGAAAATCTGAAGGCGCGAAACATGCCCATAAATGAAATCTATCAACTGAATAATACATATCGACCTTTATATCTTGCAATTACGCCAGCTAATGTCACACTTAAAAGCCTACAAAACAGTATCAAAACCATAGGTCATGTAGCAATAACATGGGAGCTCCGTAAGAAACAGGGCAATATTATGCAATGCAAAAATTGCCAAAAATGGGGACATGCCCGAACAAACTGCTATAGAGCACCCAGATGCCTATACTGTGGAGAAGAACATGAAACCGATCCTAACCACAAAAATGGCAGCTACAAATGCGCCAACTGTCTACAGGACCATATGGCTAACTCAGTCATATGTGAAATTTATAAATACAAAATAAACCAGATCGATTCACATAGAGACTCACGGTTACAACCACAACAATCGTATATTCCCGCACCCCAACCCAGAACCAACCCCTGGGGACGAAATACGGCCAGGGTAAGTGGCCCAACTAGGGACAGGGCAAATGTCCCCGACGAGTATGAACAACATGCCCAGAGGATGGAGTATGAACATAGAACCGAAGAATTCCCCCCATTAGGAACCCAAAGAAGACAGAGGCTGAGAGAATATTCACCTGACAGAAGACATCAGTAGCCCAGCCAGTATGAATCTCAGGAACAATGCGAGCAGCCTCAACGTAACCACATCGATCGGGAGCCGGTAAGTGACCTTGCAACCGCAATTAGAGAACTAAAGCAAACCATAAATATTGGAGAATTAATTAGATTCATAACTGACTTAACCAAAGCTATGAAAAATACAAGAAAGGAGGAGCGTGGGCTGATTGCTCTCCAATTTGTTCAAAGTAATTATTATGACATATAAATAATTGTACACAATTCTCTTTTCTTGTGTTCGCGGGGAAATTCAAAATCAGCTTTTGGAATGCAAATGGGCTAAATAACAAAATCGGGGAGCTTATACAATACTTAAGTTTCCATAAAATTGACATAATGGCTATAACAGAAACTAAATTGGCAGAAGGCATAAAATTTAAAATAAGAAATTACGAGATTTACAGGCACGATAGAAATATTAGAGGTGGGGGAGTGGCACTCTTAGTAAAACAGAACTTTCCACATAAAAACTCGATAATTTACCCATAGTAATTGAAAACATATCTATAGTCCTAAAAGATGGCCTGACTATCAGGGGGTGCTATGCCCGCCCAAAACTCAGAATGACTAATAATGATCTTGACAGGCTGTTTCTAGGAGGCAACAGAATCCTGTGCGTGGGGGATTATAATTCTAAACATACTCTATGGCATAATCGAAGAGCAAATCGTAATGGTAACTTTGTCAATGATTATGCCATGGAGAATGACATACAAATCCTACATCCAGACTGCAACACACATTATCCATTCAATGGTACGAGTCCCTCATGCGTGGACATAGTAATGAATAAAGGAATAATTGACCTACCAGATCCTGTTGCGGTCGATGAATTATCCTCCGACCACATCCCGGTTGTAATCAACTGGAACACACGGCTGATAAAAAATGTGATGCAGCCTGTTACGATTTATAAGAATGTAAACTGGGGAGATTTCAGACGCCACCTAATTAACAGTACTACCATCCACAATAATATCAGCACAATGGAAGAACTGGAAAATGAAATCGATAAACTTACATGCAACATCCAGTTAGCTAGAGATGCCGTAACTAAAAAATGCATCATTAGTCCTAAAACAGATCAACTACCAGACGAGGTACTGAACCTTATCAAATTTAAGAATACAGTACGCAAAAAATGGAAGCGGCATAAAAGGAGAATAGATTATGTAAGATTTGTCGAGTTACAGAATACTATTCGTGAAAAGATCAATCAACATAAAAATGCAGTTTGGGCTGATACACTTCAAGGTCTCTCTGCAAGAGATAACTCTCTGTGGAGACTAACCAAGAAGCTAAAAAACAAATTTGATAGGGTTCCAACCCTTGTAACAAATAACAACAATATTATCCACACAGAAAAAGAGAAAGCTGACTTACTAGCCCTCAGTATTGCTGGAACAAGTGAGGCTAAACCTGATACGAATAATGAGCAAATTGAAATCACCAGGATCATTAATAATCTTCTTACTAGAAAGTATCCAGTTCCCCCAACGTGCTGGAAAAAGATGGTCGTAAACCCAGCAGAAATAAAAAACATTATAAAATATCAACCCAACAACAAAGCCCCTGGACCTGACAATATACCCAATATTCTGCTGAAGAATTTACCTAATAAGACAATTGTACAATTAGTATATATAATTAACGCCATTATGATGCTTCAACATTTTCCTAAATCATGGAAAACTGCAATAGTGGTGCCAATTTTGAAACCAAATAAGGACTCTAGAGACCCTGCGTCATATAGGCCGATCTCTTTGCTAAACACCATGTCCAAAATAACCGAGCGGGTACTTCTTTCCAGAATCCGCTCAATGAAACTGGATACAAAAATACCAGAACATCAGTTTGGCTTCAAGAAAGGACACAGCACTATAATGCTAGCAACAAAAGTATTGCAGGAAGCTATTAACAATATCAATAAACAACATAACACGGTGTTATTATTGTTGGACATGCAAAGGGCATTCGATACCGTATGGCACCAGGGTCTCCTATACAAACTTCTTACCCTGCACGATATGCCACTGTATATGGTGGCTTTGATTGGGTCCTACCTGAGCGACAGAACCATCAGAGTTAGAGTGGAAAACATATTGTCAGATCTATATGTTTTAAAAGCTGGGGTTCCGCAAGGCACAGTATTGTCACCTACTCTCTACAATTGCTATACAGCGGATATGCCGACATACCCAATAACAAGCATATACATGTATGCAGACGACGTTTTAATCACGGCAAATTCCTTTTATGCGCAAGCGGCTCGAGTGCGCATACAGTACCACGTAAATGTTATACTACCTTATCTCCATAAATGGAAAATCACAATTAATCCTGCTAAGTGTGAGTCGATGGTGATCACTAAGAAGTTCACCAACCACAAGATAATCCTGCCAATCAAAATCAATAATGTCAATATCCCAACTAAAAATACGGTGAAATACCTTGGGATCACTATCGACTCGCGTCTCAGTTTCATGTATCACACTAACGCGGCTGCAAAGAAGATATACATAGCAATGCAGCAATTGTATGCGCTCTTGAGCCCTACAGCGGTATTATCTCCACAAAACAAAGCCTTAATCTACAAACAAATGTTAAGGCCAATTATGACACAGGGAGCACCTATATGGTGCTCCATGAGCGTAACCCAGATGGCTCGATACCAGAGGCTGCAGAACAAGCTGCTAAGATGCATAACATCTAGCAATAGATACACTAGAATAGATGAACTGCATCACATGACTGGTATACCTTATTTTAACGAACATGTGCAGCAGCTTGCTCTGAAGTTTTATAGATATACCATTAATAATTCACCACTAACCGCTAACATAACCAATATCAGATACAATAATATCAGCGGAGTACATAAACCGCTGTATAGCAAATTACCAATTTATTATGAGCATCCCTAGCCTACATAAATAACTAATACATGCAAACAACCACGTAAGTCTTGATGATTCTTTACAATAAATAACAGCCACTCCCCCCTCCCTGGGAGATAGCGCCCCTTTACAGCCCCTTCCAGGGAGGAGGGTACCTTATAAGAGAGGTAATGGTTTAAAAAAAAAAAAAAAAAACCTCTTCATGTTCCACATCATGATGTTATGAAATAGACCTGGTCTTCCTCTCCTTCACGACGCTTGCGGCTCCTTGAGGGAGGGAGAGGTCATGGTTTCCTTGCCGTGTGAGGAACAAGCAATCCTCACACACTGGTAAATAATGCATTAAAACAATAACCATAAGGCAATTCCTTAGGATTGCAATCCTGTATGCCCAGTGATCTTCGAGAAGGTTTTTTGCCAATTTTTTCCTTCAAAAACATAAATAACAAAAATCAGAATTATAGCCATTATGTCATAACCCTGTTTTCGAACTTCGGTAAGAAATAACAATAAGGCGGTTCAAGGTTATACCGATAGGCTCGCGGTATACTAAACTTAAACAGCGATAAATTTACCGTTGGCCAAACATCGGCCGCCGGGTAGCACCGGTTATTCACTCTGACTGGGCAGCTGCTGTCAACTGGCAGAGTGTACTCATTTTAGCATAGAAGTATATGTGTAAATATATATGTTTTATGTCTAGTAAATTTATTCTGTGATGTTATATGTATAATAATAAAGGATTTTGAAAATGAATGAAAATGGTTCTCGTCCGATCACCTAAGTTAACCTACGTCGGGCGCGGTTAGTACTTGGATGGGTGACCGCTTGGGAATACCGCGTGCTGTTGCCTTCTTTTTTTAGTATTTATCTTTAATTTCCTGAATTTTAGAATACAAGTTAAAATATATTTTTTGCAGTTAATATCCACCAACATTTCTCTTGCTTGAAGGCTGCTAGCAAGTTCATTACTATGGATGATATTATTAATGTGTGAATTTTTTCCAATGCACTTTTGGAATCAGTTAAAATCAATGGGTTGATAGTATTCTTTAATATCAAATGTAATTTAACTACTCCTCTCGGGTTATGGTTACAATTACAACCACCCAGTGAAAGGTAGGAGTTGAAAATAGCGGTAGTAGGGGTAGAACGAAGAAAACGATAAGTATAGTGGAGAAAAATCACTCCTCCGATGATAATTATGAAGGACTCTAATTTTAAACACCCTTCTCCTTTTCTTATGAAATTTGACTCTGCAAAATTTTTCGGCAACGGCCATACCACGTAGAAAGAACAGGTTCTCGTCCCAGTTATCGTTGTGCTGCCGAGGAGAATGCACGTGTTTTTCTCTGGTCTCGCATACCATTTTTTGCGGCGTTCTTATCAGTGTATCGGAAGCCAAATTCAATATTTTAAATAAAGTTTTTAAACTTTTTATATACTATTAGTGAACTAAATCACAGTTTAAACGAGCTAACGGGCCGTTAATAATAAACTGTAATCTAAATTAGTGCTTAATTGGTACCAAATTTAGTGAATAAATTGTGTATATAGTGAACATTAGTGGATTATTCAAAATTGCTGACAATGATAAAAAATGTAAGTACATTTAGTAATAAATAGTGGTAAATAGTAAATAAATAACTGTATATATAGATAAGACTTGTAAAATTAAAACGTTAAATTTAATAGCTAGTAGTGTAAAATACCCGTTCAGTATCAGACAATTTTCAGTAGTATACCAAGCGGGGTACTCGGACCCCCCGCGGCAGTAGTAGTGCGAACGAGGTTCTGAGACTCTTCGTTAGTGGGGCCGCTGGACTTTTAGTGATAATTAAAAGACTTATAAGCTCAAAATAACCCAAATAAAACTCACACGATGACCTCCAATGAGGATCAAGCCAATATGATGGAGTGTATCACGGACGACTCAGATGGAGAATCTATAGCCAGCTCAGCATCTGAAAGTCGTAAACAAAAACCGAAAAAGACAATGACACAAAAAATAAAAAATTTACTCACCGCAACAAGATGCAATGACTGTAACCACCTGAAAAATATAATTAAGGAAAACTCAAACACAAAAACAAGAAACGAAGCAAAGAAACACCTAGAACAGTCACACAAATACAAATTTTTAACAAAAACTAAAACAATAACAACAAAGACAATAACTAGAGAAGACACACTGGGCAATGTATTTCAACTTCCAATAACACCAAATATAACGCAACCTCTTAACTTACATGATATTGTACCAATCTCTACCAGTACAACCGAACCTGATAATAATGTAGAAATGGAGAATACCCATACTAAAGGAAGCAACAAAAGAAAAGCGTCATCACCCGGATCGCCAAATAATGTCACCACCCAAAAAGTATCGAAAATGGCCCAATATTTCGTAAAGAAAACTTATAATATTAGTGACAATACATATAAAGCTAACATACCGGTCACTAATAGATATGTGGGAACACCCATGGATGACGAAGAGGCAAATACGGACTCTAATCAAAATAGAACAACAACACAAACACAAGACGAGGAAAACACAGACAACGAAGATACAGCTTCACAAATATTCAACAAAACAAAACAATCAATGAACCAACAGTCGCAAACAGTATCAAAAATAAAAATAGAGAAACCACCACCGATAGTAATAGAGGGACACAGCAGAGGTAACACGCCTTTCGTGGCAACGCTCAATAAAATTGCCATAAAAGGATACACCTTGAAATACACTAAATATAACACTATTATTTACACAAACGACATACAAGAATATAACAAACTAAGAAATTTCATGGTTGATGATGGTATGCATTTCCACACTTATTGTACACAGAATACCAAAACACACGCTTTTATCATCCGCGGACTGGAACACGCTCCAGACCCAGAAGAAGTAAAAGAAAATCTGAAGGCGCGAAATATGCCCATAAATGAAATCTATCAACTGAACAATACATATCGACCTTTATATCTTGCAATTACGCCAGCTAATGTCACACTTAAAAGCCTACAAAACAGTATCAAAACAATAGGTCATGTAGCAATAACATGGGAGCTCCGTAAGAAACAGGGCAATATTATGCAATGCAAAAATTGCCAAAAATGGGGACATGCCCGAACAAACTGCTATAGAGCACCCAGATGCCTATACTGTGGAGAAGAACATGAAACCGATCCTAACCACAAAAATGGCAGCTACAAATGTGCCAACTGTCTACAGGATCATATGGCTAACTCAGTCATATGTGAAATTTATAAATACAAAATAAACCAGATCGATTCACATAGAGACTCACGGTTACAACCACAACAATCGTATATTCCCGCACCCCAACCCAGAACCAACCCCTGGGGACGAAATACGGCCAGGGCAAGTGGCCCAACTAGGGACAGGGCAAATGTCCCCGACGAGTATGAACAACATGCCCAGAGGATGGAGTATGAACATAGAACCGAAGAATTCCCCCCATTAGGAACCCAAAGAAGACAGAGGCTGAGAGAATACTCACCTGACAGAAGACATCAGCAGCCCAGCCAGTATGAATCTCAGGAACAATGCGAGCAGCCTCAACGTAACCACATCGATCGGGAGCCGGTAAGTGACCTTGCAACCGCAATTAGAGAACTAAAGCAAACCATAAATATTGGAGAATTAATTAGATTCATAACTGACTTAACCAAAGCTATGAAAAATACAAGAAAGGAGGAGCGTGGGCTGATTGCTCTCCAATTTGTTCAAAGTAATCATTATGACATATAAATAATTGTACACAATTCTCTTTTCTTGTGTTCGCGGGGAAATTCAAAATCAGCTTTTGGAATGCAAATGGGCTAAATAACAAAATCGGGGAGCTTATACAATACTTAAGTTTCCATAAAATTGACATAATGGCTATAACAGAAACTAAATTGGCAGAGGGCATAAAATTTAAAATAAGAAATTACGAGATTTACAGGCACGATAGAAATATTAGAGGTGGGGGAGTGGCACTCTTAGTAAAACAGAACATTCCACATAAAAAACTCGATAATTTACCCATAGTAATTGAAAACATATCTATAGTCCTAAAAGATGGCCTGATTATCAGGGGGTGCTATGCCCGCCCCTTACTCAGAATGACTAATAATGATCTTGACAGGCTGTTTCTAGGAGGCAACAGAATCCTGTGCGTGGGGGATTATAATTCTAAACATACTCTATGGCATAATCGAAGAGCAAATCGGAATGGTAACTTTGTCAATGATTATGCCATGGAGAATGACATACAAATCCTACATCCAGACTGCAACACACATTATCCATTCAATGGTACGAGTCCCTCATGCGTGGACATAGTAATGAATAAAGGAATAATTGACCTACCAGATCCTGTTGCGGTCGATGAATTATCCTCCGACCACATCCCGGTTGTAATCAACTGGAACACACGGCTGATAAAAAATGTGATGCAGCCTGTTACGATTTATAAGAATGTAAACTGGGGAGATTTCAGACGCCACCTAATTAACAGTACTACCATCCACAATAATATCAGCACAGTGGAAGAACTGGAAAATGAAATCGATAAACTTACATGCAACATCCAGTCAGCTAGAGATGCCGTAACTAAAAAATGCATCATTAGTCCTAAAACGGATCAACTACCAGACGAGGTACTGAACCTTATCAAATTTAAGAATACAGTACGCAAAAAATGGAAGCGGCATAAAAGGAGAATAGATTATGTAAGATTTGTCGAGTTACAGAATACTATTCGTGAAAAGATCAATCAACATAAAAATGCAGTTTGGGCTGATACACTTCAAGGTCTCTCTGCAAGAGATAACTCTCTGTGGAGACTAACCAAGAAGCTAAAAAACAAATTTGATAGGGTTCCAACCCTTGTAACAAATAACAACAATATTATCCACACAGAAAAAGAGAAAGCTGACTTACTAGCCCTCAGTATTGCTGGAACAAGTGAGGCTAAACCTGATACGAATAATGAGCAAATTGAAATCACCAGGATCATTAATAATCTTCTTACTAGAAAGTATCCAGTTCCCCCAACGTGCTGGAAAAAGATGGTCGTAAACCCAGCAGAAATAAAAAACATTATAAAATATCAACCCAACAACAAAGCCCCTGGACCTGACAATATACCCAACATTCTGCTGAAGAACCTACCCAATAAGACAATTGTACAATTAGTATATATAATTAACGCCATTATGATGCTTCAGCATTTTCCTAAATCATGGAAAACTGCAATAGTGGTGCCAATTTTGAAACCAAATAAGGACTCTAGAGACCCTGCGTCATATAGGCCGATCTCTTTGCTAAACACCATGTCCAAAATAACCGAGCGGGTACTTCTTTCCAGAATCCGCTCAATGAAACTGGATACAAAAATACCAGAACATCAGTTTGGCTTCAAGAAAGGACACAGCACTATAATGCTAGCAACAAAAGTATTGCAGGAAGCTATTAACAACATCAATAAACAACATAACACGGTGTTATTATTGTTGGACATGCAAAGGGCATTCGATACCGTATGGCACCAGGGTCTCCTATACAAACTTCTTACCCTGCACGATATGCCACTGTATATGGTGGGTTTGATTGGGTCCTACCTGAGCGACAGAACCATCAGAGTTAGAGTGGAAAACATGCTGTCAGATCCGTATGTTTTAAAAGCTGGGGTGCCGCAAGGCACAGTATTGTCACCTACTCTCTACAATTGCTATACAGCGGATATGCCGACATACCCAATAACAAGCTTATACATGTACGCAGACGACGTTTTAATCACGTCAAATTCCTTTTATGCGCAAGCGGCTCGAGTGCGCATACAGTACCACGTAAATGTTATATTGCCTTATCTCCATAAATGGAAAATCACAATTAATCCTGCTAAGTGTGAGTCGATGGTGATCACTAAGAAGTTCACCAATCACAAGATAATCCTGCCAATCAAAATCAATAATGTCAATATCCCAACTAAAAATACGGTGAAATACCTTGGGATCACTATCGACTCGCGTCTCAGTTTCATGTATCACACTAACGCGGCTGCAAAGAAGATATACATAGCAATGCAGCAATTGTATGCGCTCTTGAGCCCCACAGCGGTACTATCTCCACAAAACAAAGCCTTAATCTACAAACAAATGTTAAGGCCAATTATGACACAGGGAGCACCTATATGGTGCTCCATGAGCGTAACCCAGATGGCTCGATACCAGAGGCTGCAGAACAAGCTGCTGAGATGCATAACATCTAGCAATAGATACACTAGAATAGATGAACTGCATCACATAACTGGTATACCATATTTTAACGAACATGTGCAGCAGCTTGCTCTGAAGTTTTATAGATATACCATTAATAATTCACCACTAACCGCTAACATAACCAATATCAGAAACGATAATATCAGCGGAGTACATAAACCGCTGTATAGCAAATTACCAATTTATTATGAGCATCCCTAGTCTACATAAATAACTAATACATACAAATAACCACGCAACTCTTGATGGTTTTTTAAAATAAATTACAGCCACCCCCCTCTCCCTGGGAGATAGCGCCCCTTTACAGCCCCTCCCAGGGAGGAGGGTAACTTATAAGAGAGGTAATGCATATATATATATATATATATATATATATATATATATATATATATATATAAAAAAAAAAAAAAAAAACCTCTTCATATACCACATCATGATATTATGGAATAAGCCTGGTCTTTCTCTCCCCCACGACGCCTGCGGCTCCTTGAGGGAGGGAGAGGTCATGGTTTGCCTGGTCGTGTGAGGAACAAGCAATCCTCACGCACTGATAAATAATGCAATAAAACAATAACCATAAGGCAATTCCTTAGGATTGCAATCATGTATGCCCAGTGATCTTCGAGAAGGTTTTTTGCCAATTTTTTCCTTCGAAAACATAAATAACAAAAATTAAAATTATAGCCATTATGTCATAACCCTGCTTTCGAACTTCGGTAAGAAATAACAATAAGGCGGTTCAAGGTTATACCGATAGGCTCGCGGTTAACTAAATTTAAACAGCGATAAATTTACCGTTGGCCAAACATCGGCCGCCGGGTAGCACCGGCTATTCACTCTGACTGGGCAGCTGCTGTCAACTGGCAGAGTGTACTCATTTTTAGCATAGATGTATATGTGTAAATATATATGTTTTATGTCTAGTAAATTTTATTCTGTGATGTTAAATGTATGATAATAAAGGATTTTGAAAATGAAATGAAAAAATGGTTCTCGTCCGATCACCTAAGTTAACCTACGTCGGGCGCGGTTAGTACTTGGATGGGTGACCGCTTGGGAATACCGCGTGCTGTTGCCTTCTTTTTTTAGTATTTATCTTTAATTTCCTGAATTTTAGAATACAAGTTAAAATATGTTTTTTGCAGTTAATATCCACCAACATTTCTCTTGCTTGAAGGCTGCTAGCAAGTTCATTACTATGGATGATATTATTAATGTGTGAATTTTTTCCAATGCACTTTTGGAATCAGTTAAAATCAATGGGTTGATAGTATTCCTTAATATCGAATGAAATTTAACTACTCTTCTCGGGTTATCGTTACAATTACAACCACCCAGTGAAAGGTAGGAGTTGAAAATAGCGGTAGTAGGGGTAGAACGAAGAAAACGATAAGTATAGTGGAGAAAAATCACTCCTCCGATGATAATTATGAAGGACACTAATTTTAAACACCCTTCTCCTTTTCTTATGAAATTTGACTCTGTAAACTTTTCCGGCAACGGCCATACCACGTAGAAAGAACAGGTTCTCGTCCGAGTCATCGTCTAGCTTTCGAAGCAGACGGACCGTTTTTTAAATCGCTCGTGAAGTGTAATGCAGCCACAGAGTTCTAAAAATAGCCCATAAGTTACTTAACATTCCTTAATAATCGATACGTGCTCGAGACGCCGTCGCAGGTCTTAAGGGCCAAGACGGGCCGGAACGGTACGCACGGACGGAACCGACAAAATAAATAAAGGTGTGTCTAAAAATTAGTGGGCATCAGACCTCAAATGTGAAATAGATTAACACTAATAGTGCTAGTAGTATAAAAAACTAAAATAGACTACTCAAGACAATAATTAGTGACCAGAATAAAAGGACAGTGTACCGGTGTCCAAACAGAAAGTAGTGCAAACTGTACAAACCCTCAGATAGGGTTAAAGTTACTGAAGCAAATATTAATTAAACTAAGCAACAAAGTAAGATAAATACGAAAACGAATCACCAACCAAATGTCCACTAAAGAGGGTGCCCATAACGGCACCCAAAACCTAAACGCCACAGGAAAAGAACAAAATACTATAATTGCTGCGATATCAGCTCAAACAAAAACTTGTAAAACATGCAGATTGTTACATATCAAATACAAGTTAGCTCCACTAGAAGAGGAAGGTAGGCTAGAAGCAATAAGCCACCTAGAAAACAAACATAACTTAAATATTAAAAAGAAATGCGACCAGAAAACAAAACAGGGAAGTAGCAATATGCAAAACTCATTATTCGCAAATCGCAACCCAATTCCCTACAAGGGAAGCAGCCAAGAAAGAAAAGAAGCCATGGAAATGACCAAAAATGATCAGGCAGAATAAAGAAAAAGTGCTCACCAACACCAAGTGAGAGCCCAACATTGCAAACTAAGGTGGCAAAAATAAGCCGTATTATGCAAATGCCAACTTACGCTCCGAACATAACAACAGGAAACAGGTTCGATGAGTTGAAACCGAATAACGGCGATATAGACATAGAACAAGAAGAAGAATATGTCAACAACGCACAAGAAGACACACAAATGGAGTACAGCACAGAGACCAAAATCAACACGCAGTCACAAAATAATACAAAAGGAACAACGCTAAAGAACAAAACAAGCCGCCACCCATAATATTAATGGGGAAACCAAATAAAAACAATGTGCTAAAAGGAGAACTGGGCCAAAACCTACAAAATGGCTACTCCCTAAGATATACTAAAAATAATACGACCATCTATGCAAATGACATTAATGAACATAAAAAGTATGTAAATATGCTGAAAAACGGAAACGTAGAATTTCACACATATTCTACCAAAGAGGAAAAAACTCACGCTTTTATCCTGAAGGGACTCGACCACAAACCAGACCTTGAAGAGATAAAAAGTGAATTAAGGCAGGATTACAAACTAAAAATTAAAGATGTGTATTTACTTAAAAGTAAGTACAGACCAGTGCATATGGTGGTCACATACGAAGATGTAAGATTATCACAATTACAACATTACGTAAAAATAATCTGAAATACAAAAATATACTGGGAAAGAAGGCGCACCGAATATGACATCATTCAGTGTAAGAGATGTCAAATGTGGGGGCACGCAACAACAAATTGCTACCGGGCAGAAAAATGCCTACTATGCGCCGGCCCACACAAAGTAGTTGAATGCTCCCAAGAAAACACAATGAAATGCGCAAACTGCCCAAGACCGCACAAAGCAAACGATAAAAGCTGTCCAGTGTACCAATACAAATACTACAAACTACAAGAAAATAGAGCAGGAAGACAACAAACGAAATAAATTTAACTACTCTTCTCGGGTTATCGTTACAATTACAACCACCCAGTGAAAGGTAGGAGTTGAAAATAGCGGTAGTAGGGGTAGAACGAAGAAAACGATAAGTATAGTGGAGAAAAATCACTCCTCCGATGATAATTATGATGGACTCTAATTTTAAACACCCTTCTCCTTTTCTTATGAAATTTGTCTCTGTAAAATTTTCCGGCAACGGCCATACCACGTAGAAAGAACAGGTTCTCGTCCGATCACCTAAGTTAACCTACGTCGGGCGCGGTTAGTACTTGGATGGGTGACCGCTTGGGAATACCGCGTGCTGTTGCCTTCTTTTTTTAGTATTTATCTTTAATTTCCTGAATTTTAGAATACAAGTTAAAATATATTTTTTGCAGTTAATATCCACCAACATTTCTCTTGCTTGAAGGCTGCTAGCAAGTTCATTACTATGGATGATATTATTATTGTGTGAATTTTTTCCAATGCACTTTTGGAATCAGTTAAAATCAATGGGTTGATAGTATTCTTTAATATCAAATGAAATTTAACCACTCTTCTCGGGTTATCGTTACAATTACAACCACCCAGTGAAAGGTAGGAGTTGAAAATAGCGGTAGTAGGGGTAGAACGAAGAAAACGATAAGTATAGTGGAGAAAAATCACTCCTCCGATGATAATTATGAAGGACACTAATTTTAAACACCCTTCTCCTTTTCTTATGAAATTTGACTCTGTAAACTTTTCCGGCAACGGCCATACCACGTAGAAAGAACAGGTTCTCGTCCGAGTCATCGTCTAGCTTTCGAAGCAGACGGACCGTTTTTTAAATCGCTCGTGAAGTGTAATGCAGCCACAGAGTTCTAAAAATAGCCCATAAGTTACTTAACATTCCTTAATAATCGATACGTGCTCGAGACGCCGTCGCAAGTCTTAAGGGCCAAGACGGGCCGGAACGGTACGCACGGACGGAACCGACAAAATAAATGCAGGTGTGTCTAAAAATTAGTGGGCATTAGACCTCAAATGTGAAATAGATTAACACTAATAGTGCTAGTAGTATAAAAAACTAAAATAGACTACTCAAGACAATAATTAGTGACCAGAATAAAAGGACAGTGTACCGGTGTCCAAACAGAAAGTAGTGCAAACTGTACAAACCCTCAGATAGGGTTAAAGTTACTGAAGCAAATATTAATTAAACTAAGCAACAAAGTAAGATAAATACGAAAACGAATCACCAACCAAATGTCCACTAAAGAGGGTGCCCATAACGGCACCCA
The DNA here is from genome assembly GCA_034092305.1 of Diaprepes abbreviatus. Lineage (NCBI taxonomy): Eukaryota > Metazoa > Arthropoda > Insecta > Coleoptera > Curculionidae > Diaprepes > Diaprepes abbreviatus. The sequence continues at coordinate 769,024 of JASJET010000095.1, forward strand.
AAACCTAAACGCCACAGGAAAAGAACAAAATACTATAATTGCTGCGATATCAGCTCAAACAAAAACTTGTAAAACATGCAGATTGTTACATATCAAATACAAGTTAGCTCCACTAGAAGAGGAAGGTAGGCTAGAAGCAATAAGCCACCTAGAAAACAAACATAACTTAAATATTAAAAAGAAATGCGACCAGAAAACAAAACAGGGAAGTAGCAATATGCAAAACTCATTATTCGCAAATCGCAACCCAATTCCCTACAAGGGAAGCAGCCAAGAAAGAAAAGAAGCCATGGAAATGACCAAAAATGATCAGGCAGAAGAAAGAAAAAGTGCTCACCAACACCAAGTAAGAGCCCAACATTGCAAACTAAGGTGGCAAAAATAAGCCGTATTATGCAAATGCCAACTTACGCTCCGAGCATAACAACAGGAAACAGGTTCGAAGAGTTGAAACCGAATAACGGCGATATAGACATAGAACAAGAAGAAGAATATGTCAACAACGCACAAGAAGACACACAAATGGAGTACAGCACAGAGACCAAAATCAACACGCAGTCACAAAATAATACAAAAGGAACAACGCTAAAGAACAAAACAAGCACAAACAAAAACAAGCCGCCACCCATAATATTAATGGGGAAACCAAATAAAAACAATGTGCTAAAAGGAGAACTGGGCCAAAACCTACAAAATGGCTACTCCCTAAGATATACTAAAAATAATACGACCATCTATGCAAATGACATTAATGAACATAAAAAGTATGTAAATATGCTGAAAAACGGAAACGTAGAATTTCACACATATTCTACCAAAGAGGAAAAAACTCACGCTTTTATCCTGAAGGGACTCGACCACAAACCAGACCTTGAAGAGATAAAAAGTGAATTAAGGCAGGATTACAAACTAAAAATTAAAGATGTGTATTTACTTAAAACTAAGTACAGACCAGTGCATATGGTGGTCATATACGAAGATGTAAGATTATCACAATTACAACATTACGTAAAAATAATCTCAAATACAAAAATATACTGGGAAAGAAGGCGCACCGAATATGACATCATTCAGTGTAAGAGATGTCAAATGTGGGGGCACGCAACAACAAATTGCTACCGGGCAGAAAAATGCCTACTATGCGCCGGCCCACACAAAATAGTTGAATGCTCCCAAGAAAACACAATGAAATGCGCAAACTGCCCAAGACCGCACAAAGCAAACGATAAAAGCTGTCCAGTGTACCAATACAAATACAACAAACTACAAGAAAATAGAGCAGGAAGACAACAAACGAAATAAATTTAACTACTCTTCTCGGGTTATCGTTACAATTACAACCACCCAGTGAAAGGTAGGAGTTGAAAATAGCGGTAGTAGGGGTAGAACGAAGAAAACGATAAGTATAGTGGAGAAAAATCACTCCTCCGATGATAATTATGATGGACTCTAATTTTAAACACCCTTCTCATTTTCTTATGAAATTTATCTCTGTAAAATTTTCCGGCAACGGCCATACCACGTAGAAAGAACAGGTTCTCGTCCAGTTATCGTTGTGCTGCCGAGGAGAATGCACGTGTTTTTCTCTGGTCTCGCATACCATTTTTTGCGGCGTTCTTATCAGTGTATCGGAAGCCAAATTCAATATTTTAAATAAAGTTTTTAAACTTTTTATATACTATTAGTGAACTAAATCACACTTTAAACGAGCTGACGGGCCGTTAATAATAAACTGTAATCTAAATTAGTGCTTAATTGGTACCAAATTTAGTGAATAAATTGTGTATATAGTGAACATTAGTGGATTATTCAAAATTGCTGACAATGATAAAAAATGTAAGTACATTTAGTAATAAATAGTGGTAAATAGTAAATAAATAACTGTATATATAGATAAGACTTGTAAAATTAAAATGTTAAATTTAATAGCTAGTAGTGTAAAATACCCGTTCAGTATCAGACAATTTTCAGTAGTATACCAAGCGGGGTACTCGGACCCCCCGCGGCAGTAGTAGTGCGAACGAGGTTCTGAGACTCCCCGTTAGTGGGGCCGCTGGACTTTTAGTGATAATTAAAAGACTTATAAGCTCAAAATAACCCAAATAAAACTCACACGATGACCTCCAATGAGGATCAAGCCAATATGATGGAGTGTATCACGGACGACTCAGATGGAGAATCTATAGCCAGCTCAGCATCTGAAAGTCGTAAACAAAAACCGAAAAAGACAATGACACAAAAAATAAAAAATTTACTCACCGCAACAAGATGTAATGACTGTAACCACCTGAAAAATATAATTAAGGAAAACTCAAACACAAAAACAAGAAACGAAGCGAAGAAACACCTAGAACAGTCACACAAATACAAATTTTTAACAAAAACTAAAACAACAACTACAGAGACAATAACTATAGAAGACACACTGGGCAAAGTATTTCAACTTCCAATAACACCAAATATAACGCAACCTCTTAACTTACATGATATTGTACCAATCTCTACCAGCACAACCGAACCTGATAATAATGTAGAAATGGAGAATACCCATACTAAAGGAAGCAACAAAAGAAAAGCGTCATCACCCGGATCGCCAAATAATGTCACCACCCAAAAAGTATCGAAGATGGCCCAATATTTCGTAAAGAAAACTTATAATATTAGCGACAATACATATAAAGCTAACATACCGGTCACTAATAGATATGTGGGAACACCCATGGATGACGAAGAGGCAAATACGGACTCTAATCAAAATAGAACAACAACACAAACACAAGACGAGGAAAACGCAGACAACGAAGATACTGCTTCACAAATATTTAACAAAACAAAACAATCAATGAACCAACAGTCGCAAACAGTATCAAAAATAAAAATAGAGAAACCACCACCGATAGTAATAGAGGGACACAGCAGAGGTAACACGCCTTTCGTGGCAACGCTCAATAAAATTGCCATAAAAGGATACACCTTGAAATACACTAAATATAACACTATTATTTACACAAACGACATACAAGAATATAACAAACTAAGAAATTTCATGGTTGATGATGGTATGCATTTCCACACTTATTGTACACATAATACCAAAACACACGCTTTTATTATCCGCGGATTGGAACACGCTCCAGACCCAGAAGAAGTAAAAGAAAATCTGAAGGCGCGAAACATGCCCATAAATGAAATCTATCAACTGAACAATACATATCGACCTTTATATCTTGCAATTACGCCAGCTAATGTCACACTTAAAAGCCTACAAAACAGTACCAAACCATAGGTCATGTAGCAATAACATGGAAGCTCCGTAAGAAACAGGGCAATATTATGCAATGCAAAAATTGCCAAAAATGGGGACATGCCCGAACAAACTGCTATAGAGCACCCAGATGCCTGTACTGTGGAGAAGAACATGAAACCGATCCTAACCACAAAAATGGCAGCTACAAATGTGCCAACTGTCTACAGGACCATATGGCTAACTCAGTCATATGTGAAATTTATAAATACAAAATAAACCAGATCGATTCACGTAGAGACTCACGGTTACAACCACAACAATCGTTTATTCCCGCACCCCAACCCAGAACCAACCCCTGGGGACGAAATACGGCCAGGGCAAGTGACCCAACTAAGGACAGGGCAAATGTCCCCGACGAGTATGAACAACATGCCTAGAGGATGGAATATGAACATAGAAACGAAGAATTCCCCCCATTAGGAACCCAAAGAAGACAGAGGCTGAGAGAATACTCACCTGACAGAGGACATCAGCAGCCCAGCCAGTATGAATCTCAGGAACAACGCGAGCAGCCTCAACGTAACCACATCGATCGGGAGCCGGTAAGTGACCTTGCAACCGCAATTAGAGAACTAAAGCAAACCATAAATATTGGAGAATTAATTAGATTCATAACTGACTTAACCAAAGCTATGAAAAATACAAGAAAGGAGGAGCGTGGGCTGATAGCTCTCCAATTTGTTCAAAGTAATTATTATGACATATAAATAATTGTACACAATTCTCTTTTCTTGTGTTCGCGGGGAAATTCAAAATCAGCTTCTGGAATGCAAATGGGCTAAATAACAAAATCGGGGAGCTTATACAATACTTAAACTTCCATATAATTGACATAATGGCTATAACAGAAACTAAATTGGCAGAGGGCATAAAATTTAAAATAAGAAATTACGATATTTACAGGCACGATAGAAATATTAGAGGTGGGGGAGTGGCACTCTTAGTAAAACAGAACATTCCACATAAAAAACTCGATAATTTACCCATAGTAATTGAAAACATATCTATAGTCCTAAAAGATGGCCTGATTGTCAGGGGGTGCTATGCCCGCCCCTTACTCAGAATGACTAATTATGATCTTGACAGGCTGTTTCTAGGGGGCAACAGAATCCTGTGCGTGGGGGATTATAATTCTAAACATACTCTATGGCATAATCGAAGAGCAAATCGTAATGGTAACTTTGTCAATGATTATGCCATGGAGAATGACATACAAATCCTACATCCAGACTGCAACACACATTATCCATTCAATGGTACGAGTCCCTCATGCGTGGACATAGTAATGAATAAAGGAATAATTGACCTACCAGATCCTGTTGCGGTCGATGAATTATCCTCCGACCACATCCCGGTTGTAAACAACTGGAACACACGGCTGATAAAAAATGTGATGCAGCCTGTTACGATTTATAAGAATGTAAACTGGGGAGATTTCAGACGCCACCTAATTAACAGTACTACCATCCACAATAATATCAGCACAGTGGAAGAACTGGAAAACGAAATCAATAAACTTACACAGAACATCCAGTCAGCTAGAGATGCAGTAACTAAAAAATACATCATTAGTCCTAAAACGGATCAACTACCAGACGAGGTACTGAACCTTATCAAATTTAAGAACACAGTACGCAAAAAATGGAAGCGACATAAAAGGAGAATAGATTATATAAGATTTGTCGAATTACAGAATACTATTCGTGAAAAGATCAATCAGCATAAAAATGCGGTTTGGGCTGATACACTTTAGGGTCTTTCTGCAAGAGATAACTCTCTGTGGAGATTAACCAAGAAGCTTAAAAACAAATTTGATAGGGTTCCAACCCTTGTAACAAATAACAACAATGTTGTCCACACAGAAAAAGAGAAAGCTGACTTACTAGCCCACAGTATTGCTGGAACAAGTGAGGCTAAACCTGATACGAACAATGAGCAAATTGAAATCACCAGGATCATTAACAATCTTCTTACTAGAAAGTATCCAGTTCCCCCAACGTGCTGGAAAAAGATGGTCGTAAACCCATCAGAACTAAAAAACATTATAAAATATCAACCCAACAACAAAGCCCCTGGACCTGACTATATACCCAATATTCTGCTGAAGAACCTACCCAATAAGACAATTGTACAATTAGTATATATAATTAACGCCATTATGATGCTTCAGCATTTCCCTAAATCATGGAAAACTGCAATAGTGGTGCCAATTTTAAAACCGAATAAGGACTCTAGAGACCCTGCGTCATATAGGCCGATCTCTTTGCTAAACACCATGTCCAAAATAACCGAGCGGGTACTTCTTTCCAGAATCCGCTCACTGAAATTAGATGCAAAAATACCAGAACATCAGTTTGGCTTCAAGAAAGGACACAGCACTATAATGCTAGCAACAAAAGTATTGCAGGAAGCTATTAACAACATCAATAAACAACATAACACGGTGTTATTATTGTTGGACATGCAAAGGGCATTCGATACCGTATGGCACCACGGTCTCCTATACAAACTTCTTACCCTGCACGATATGCCACTGTATATGGTGGCTCTGATTGGGTCCTACCTGAGCGACAGAACCATCAGAGTTAGAGTGGAAAACATGCTGTCAGATCCGTATGTTTTAAAAGCTGGGGTGCCGCAAGGCACAGTATTGTCACCTACTCTCTATAATTGCTATACAGCGGATATGCCGACATACCCAATAACAAGCTTATACATGTACGCAGACGATGTTTTAATCACCTCAAATTCCTTTTATGCGCAAGCGGCTCGAGTGCGCATACAATACCACGTAAATGTTATACTACCTTATCTCCATAAATGGAAAATCACAATTAATCCTGCTAAGTGTGAGTCGATGGTGATCACTAAGAAGTTCACCAATCACAAGATAATCCTGCCAATCAAAATCAATAATGTCAATATCCCAACTAAAAATACGGTGAAATACCTTGGGATCACTATCGACTCGCGTCTCAGTTTCATGTATCATACTAACGCGGCTGCAAAGAAGATATACATAGCAATGCAGCAATTGTATGCGCTCTTGAGCCCTACAGCGGTATTATCTCCACAAAACAAAGCCTTAATCTACAAACAAATGTTAAGGCCAATTATGACACAGGGAGCACCTATATGGTGCTCCATGAGCGTAACCCAGATGGTTCGATACCAGAGGCTGCAGAACAAGCTGCTGAGATGCATAACATCTAGCAATAGATATACCAGAATAGATGAACTGCATCACATGACTGGCATACCATATTTTAACGAACATGTGCAGCAGCTTGCTCTGAAGTTTTATAGATATACTATTAATAATTCACCACTAACCGCTAACATAACTAATATCAGATACAATAATACCAGCGGAGTACATAAACCGCTGTATAGCAAATTACCAATTTATTATGAGCATCCCTAGCCTACATAAATAACTAATACATACAAACAATCACGTAAGTCTTCATGGTTCTTTACAATAAATAACAGCCACTCCCCCCTCCCTGGGAGATAGCGCCCCTTTACAGCCCCTCCCAGGGAAGAGGGTACCTTATAAGAGAGGTAATGTGTAAAAATAAAAAAAAAAAAAAAAAAAAACTTCTTCATGTTGCTATGAAATAGACCTGGTCTTCCTCTCCTTCACGACGCTTGCGGTTCCTTGAGGGAGGGAGAGGTCATGGTTTCCTGGCTGTGTGAGGAACAAACAATCCTCACACACTGGTAAAAAATGCAATAAAACAATAACCATAAGGCAATTCCTTAGGATTGCAATCCTGTATGCCCAGTGATCTTCGAGAAGGTTTTTTGCTAATTTTTTCCTTCGAAAACATAAATAACAAAAATCAGAATTATAGCCATTATGTCGTAACCCTGTTTTCGAACTTCAGTAAGAAATAACAATAAGGCGGTTCAAGGTTATACCGATAGGCTCGCGGTATACTAAACTTAAACAGCGATAAATTTACCGTTGGCCAAACATCGGCCGCCGGGTAGCACCGGCTATTCACTCTGACTGGGCAGCTGCTGTCAACTGGCAGAGTGTACTCATTTTAGCATAGATGTATATGTGTAAATATATATGTTTTATGTCTAGTAAATTTATTCTGTGATGTTATATGTATAATAATAAAGGATTTTGAAAATGAAAATGAAATGAATGGTTCTCGTCCGATCACCAAAGTTAACCTACGTCGGGCGCGGTTAGTACTTGGATGGGTGACCGCTTGGGAATACCGCGTGCTGTTGCCTTCTTTTTTTAGAATTTATCTTTAATTCCTGAATTTTAGAATACAAGTTAAAATATATTTTTTGCAGTTAATATCCACCAACATTTCTCTTGCTTGAAGGCTGCTAGCAAGTTCATTACTATGGATGATATTATTATTGTGTGAATTTTTTCCAATGCACTTTTGGAATCAGTTAAAATCAATGGGTTGATAGTATTCTTTAATATCAAATGAAATTTAACCACTCCTCTCGGGTTATCGTTACAATTACAACCACCCAGTGAAAGGTAGGAGTTGAAAATAGCGGTAGTAGGGGTAGAACGAAGAAAACGAGAAGTATAGTGGAGAAAAATCACTCCTCCGATGATAATTATGAAGGACATTAATTTTAAACACCCTTCTCCTTTTCTTATGAAATTTGACTCTGTAAAATTTTCCGGCAACGGCCATACCACGTAGAAAGAACAGGTTCTCGTCCAGTCTTCGTCGAGCCTCTAACGCAGGCAGACCGTTTTTCGATCGCTCGTGAAGTGCAATGCATTCATAAGTGTTCTAAAAATAACCCAGCAGGTGCTTAACATTTTATAAAAGTCGACACGACCAACGCGCTTGAAACACCCTCGCCATCGCTGGCTTAAGGATCGAAGCGGGCCGGAGCCGTCCGCATGGACGGTACCACCAATTATAAAACATAGTGAACTAAAAATACGTGGGATCCGGGCAGATCCAATGTGCATCAGGCTTTAAAATTTTCATACACTATACTAATAATAATAAAAAACAATTCATAAAACTCAAATAGTCAATCTAAGATAATAACTATTGGCCAAAACGAAATAACAGTGTACAAAAACCTGTGCAAATTGTGCAAACCCATAGACAGTATAAAATCATCCCAGTTACATTTTAATCAAATTAAAGATCAACAGTGCAAATATAAAAGTGAATTTCTTAAAGAAAAGACTTACTTAATTAATTAGAACCATGTCCAAACCGGAGGGTGCCCTAAGTGGCACCCAATCAAATAGTGATTTATCTGATAACGAGTCAATCGTTAGCAGTAAAAGTGCAAACAGTAAGTCTTTAGCACCAAATGCACACAAAATAATAATTAAAGAAATTAGACTACAACTCCAAAACAATAAAAAAGCGTGTAAGAACTGTTCATGCTACTATGAAATCACAAAACAAAATATAACCAGCACTTTTATAAATGAACTAATCAACCATTTAAAAAGTGCACATAGATACATAATGAAAAACGCTCTTAAAAAATCAAAGAGTAAAAAATCAAGTGCAGAAAAATCAACACCAACACCAACAAGACCAGAAAAAATGGATACGAACCTTACTACTCTAACTACCTCAGAATATCAGAGAGAAGAAAACCCTTACTTTCAACTAGGCATTAAACAACAGCAGCCGATACCTATTGGCTTAATATTAGACAACATGAGCGTTAAAAATAACGCAAATAACACAGAAACCGTACAAAACACAAAAGAAATAGCACTAACACCCCAACTTCCACAAACGACAGAAACTGACAATACAGCAGCAAAAAGAAAACTGAATGGTTCACCACCTAACACATCCCATAGCATTAAAACATCTAGACTAGCTGACTGTTTCCAAGAAGTAAGCTATTCACAAAAGGAAAATATAGTCCCAAATATACCCGTAAGTAACAGATTTGACATATTCCGTACAGAAAATGAAGAAGAAGTTGAAATAATGGAAGAAGAAAACCCAGCAAACATGCAACAATCTAACACAACACAAACAAAAGTAAGGAACAAAACCAAGGAAACGCTACAATCATCAAAACAAAATAAAAGACCTGAAAAACCACCACCACTTATTATGAAAGGACACACCAATGAAAAACACCCAATACTAATGGAAGAACTAAAACGAATAACAAAACACGGATACACAATCAAATACAGTAAATACAACACTATCATATACACAAACGAAATCCAAGACTTCCTAAATTGCAAACGAATAATGAAGAATAACAACACACATTTCCACACATACTGCACATCAGAAGAAAAAACACATGCTTTCATTGTAAAAGGATTAGATCATCAACCCAACCCCGAACACGTAAGGAACATACTGACAAACGACTATAGCATAGATATAAAACAAGTACACAAACTGGTAAAAGAAGGGCCCTATAGACCACTATACCTAATAATAACATCTGCCGAATATAACCTTAAGCATTTGCAGTCAAAAGTAAAAGCTATAGACAATGTAATTGTAAAATGGGAACTAAGACAAACAAATCAAGAGATCAACCAGTGTAAAAGATGTCAGAGGTGGGGCCACGCACAAACCAATTGTTTCCGCGAGCCCAGATGTATGCACTGCGCACAAGGTCACCTTACACAAGACTGTCAAAAAATCCACCCAGATCATTGCGCGAACTGCGACAAAAACCATAAAGCAAATTCGCAGCAATGTGAAGTATATCAATACAAACTAACAAAAGCGAGAGAAAACCGAAATGCACAAATAAATGCACAGACAAGATCTCAAAATAAAAGAATCATACCAGCCCCTACACCAAAATACAATGCGTGGCAAAAGAGAGAAGAGGCCAGGGCAAGTGGCCCATCGAAGATCAGGGCAAGTGATCTTGAACCAGACAGCGAACATTACAATACCGACGACGAAAGAAGCTATTATGAAGAGTTTCCTCCCCTGAGAAGAACAAGAAATGGAAATAATGGAGAACGAATTACAGAACAGCATCAGCCCAGCCAACAGAGACAACAAAGTCGGCAAAAGCAATCAAACGTAGGCACGGACGAGGTAAGAAATCTTGGTACTGCTATGAACGAATTTAAAAAATATGTTAACGTTGAAATAAATGAAATCATAAGGTTTATAACTGATTTCACCGATATATATAAATATAATCAGAATAGAATGGATAGAGCTACCGCAATATTTCAATTCATGCAAAACATTGACCAATACAATATATAATTTACTCTAATTTTTTCGTCGCATGTTCAAGATCCTATTATGGAACAGCAATGGAATCAAAAATAAACTGGGAGAGCTCATCCATTTTATTAACTATCATAAAATTGACATTGCAGTTATTACTGAGACAAAACTTAGTAACAATTGCAAGATCACAATTAGAAATTTTAACATATACAGGTACAACAGAAGCATTAGAGGAGGAGGCGTTGCCATTCTTGTCAACCAGTCCATCCCACATAGAAAAATCGATAATATACCAAACCCTATTGAAAATATCTCTATACAATTACAAGATGGACTGATTGTCAGAGGATGCTACGGCCCTCCTCACGCCAGATTCAATAATAATTGTTTTGACGCACTTTTTCCCAGAAATAGTAAGATTCTTTGTCTAGGTGATTTTAACGCAAGACATACTCTGTGGCATAACCACAGAGCCAATCGCAATGGCAACTTTCTCTGTGATTATGCCACAGATAACAATATACAAATTTTGCACCCAGGAACGTACACACACTATCCTTTTAACGGATCGTCAGCAACATGTATAGATCTTGTCCTGAATCAGAACAACATTAATATACCTGATCCGCAGGCGCTTGATGAATTATCATCAGATCACCTCCCGATCATACTTAAAACAAATATACAGATACACAGGGAGGGGCACGGAACTGTCCGATTATTTAAGAACACCAATTGGAGGCGTTTTCGACAATTGGTGAACGATAATATCGTCATAAACAATAATATCTCCACTGTGGCCGATATCGAGGATCAGGTATCGCTCGTAACACTCAGCATCCAAGATGCGCAAAACAAAGTAACCAAAAAAGTCTCAATCAGACCAAAAGAAGATAAGCTACCTGAAGATATTATCAAACTTATCTCTTTCAAGAACAGAATAAGAAAAAGGTGGAAAAGAACCAGACAGCCTCGGGACTATCAGCGATATGTTGAGATACAGAGAAACATTAGAGAGAAAATAAATATCTACAAAAACAAAACTTGGGAAAAAACCTTAAATGGGCTGGCTATCACTGATAATTCTTTGTGGAAATTAACTCGAAAACTTAAGAAAAAATTCAACAAAATACCAACATTAAATAACAACAGAAATATCGTCAACACTAATGAAGAAAAAGCCAACATACTAGCTGACAGCCTCGCCAATGTCTGTAAAACACCAGCAGATACCACTCAACAACAAATCAACATAACTAATACAGTAAAAGAGTTCAAAAAACGAACTTACCCGATACCTCCTTCTCAATATCGGAAGCTGATTGCAACACCTAGGGATATAATAAATATTATCAAAACTTACCCCAATAATAAAGCTCCTGGGCCCGACGAGATCCCCAATATTGTTCTAAAAAATCTTCCGAAAAAAGCAGTCGTTCAAATAGTACACATAATCAACGGGATTATTTCTCTACAGCACTTCCCTATTGCCTGGAAACAAGCAATAATAGTCCCAATCCTGAAACCTAATAAAGACCCATCAAATCCAAAATCCTACCGACCCATCTCCTTATTAAACACTCTATCGAAAGTTACTGAAAGGTTTATCATGTCAAGGATGAGAAAACTGGATCTTGATAGTGTCATCCCGGAAAACCAATTTGGATTTAAACCGGGGCATGGCACAACACTATTAGTTTCAAAAGTATTACAAAATGCTTTGGACAATATAAACAGGAAACAAAACACAATGATGCTTCTCCTTGACATGGAACGAGCATTTGACACCGTATGGCACGAAGGGCTTATTTATAAGCTCCTCACCATCCACGCATTTCCTCTCCATATGATTGCGTTAATTGCATCATATCTGGAAAATAGAACTCTACAGGTTAAAGTAGAAAATAAAATCTCGGGACCCAGAACCTTAATTGCAGGAGTTCCTCAAGGCACGGTTTTATCACCCTTCCTATATAATATCTATACGGCTGATATGCCAAATTACACTAATACACACCTATACATGTACGCCGACGATGTTCTGATGACTGCAAACTCACACTATGCGGAAGTAGCAAGAAAACACATTGCCTATCATTTGCTAAAACTTGTTCCTTACCTTGACTTATGGAAAATAAAAGTCAATGCAGAGAAATGCGAGTCTATAATTATTACCAAAAAATTCACAAATCACAGAATCTTTACACCACTTAAAATCAATAATAAAAATATACCCGTCAAAAATACAATCAAATATTTGGGAATAATTATAGACTCGCGACTTTCTTTCGCATATCATACCACAAATGCACTCAAAAAAGCCTTTATTGCAATGCAACGACTCTACGCGCTCTTAAATTCTAAATCCGTTCTTTCCCCAATAAATAAAAGAATTATCTATCTGCAAATAATCAGACCAATAATGGCCTATGGAGCACCCATTTGGTGCTCTATGACTGATACACAGCTCATGAGGCACCAACGTATGCAAAATAAATTTCTGAGGTGCATTACTTCATCTGATCGCTACACTAAAATTACTGACCTACATAATATGACTGAAATACCATACTTCACAGCGTACGTCCATGAACTGAGTATGAAATTTTATCAATACAAAATCAAAAATTCACCCCTCACTCAAAATTTAACATCTATAAGATTTAATCCGCAGCATCCAATAAAACACGGGCCGCTGTATCGCAATTTACCCCTTTATTACCAGCAAATCCAATAAACAGTCACAATCCAATTTATCCAAATACAAAACAATAAAACTCAGAACAAACGTTCAACATCGGATGAACAAAACCGCGTCGGGAACTTAGATCCGCCCAGCTGAATCCCCCAGATCAACTGAGTCGACATAGCGGTCGTACTCAATCCGGGATGGAGGAAACGTGATGGACGGAAATCCGATTTAGACGTGCTCAAAACATGTATTGAATGGGCGATGACCAAACAACAAATATACTGCCAAAAAATATATATATGTATGTATGTGTGTATGTATATGTGTGTATGTAGATGTATATGTATATATGTACATATATGTATATGTATACCAAGGCTAAGCAAATTAGCTATTAACGCGCTGCTTCTGTAGTACCTGAATCTTTCAAAGGGGTTTTTTCTTCCCAATTTTCCCCTAAAAACAAGCATAAAATAAAATTACTCATAATAAATGCAAATCCCCAAGAAATTTTTAAGCCTCCGGGCAAAACCTAATAAAATGCAGTCCAAGGTTCTTACCGTAAGTCCAGCACCCAGATGTCGACAAAAAATGCTTTTCACCTACCTCTGGCCTAAGACCGGCCCCAGCTCCGGCTGTTTCCTGCTGACTGGGTTGTTGCAATCAAGTGTCAGCTAAAAATCTGATTATTTTTATTGTATATATATATTGTGATGTAATATGTATGATAATAAAGGACTTTGAAAATGAATGAATGGTTCTCGTCCGATCACCTAAGTTAACCTACGTCGGGCGCGGTTAGTACTTGGATGGGTGACCGCTTGGGAATACCGCGTGCTGTTGCCTTCTTTTTTTAGTATTTATCTTTAATTTCCTGAATTTTAGAATACAAATTAAAATATATTTTTTGCAGTTAATATCCACCAACATTTCTCTTGCTTGAAGGCTGCTAGCAAGTTCATTACTATGGATTATATTATTAATGTGTGAATTTTTTCCAATGCACTTTTGGAATCAGTTATAATCAATGGGTTGATAGTATTCCTTAATATCAAATGAAATTTAACTACTCTTCTCGGGTTATCGTTACAATTACAACCACCCAGTGAAAGGTAGGAGTTGAAAATAGCGGTAGTAGGGGTAGAACGAAGAAAACGATAAGTATAGTGGAGAAAAATCACTCCTCCGATGATAATTATGAAGGACACTAATTTTAAACACCCTTCTCCTTTTCTTATGAAATTTGACTCTGTACACTTTTCCGGCAACGGCCATACCACGTAGAAAGAACAGGTTCTCGTCCGAGTCATCGTCTAGCTTTCGAAGCAGACGGACCGTTTTTTAAATCGCTCGTGAAGTGTAATGCAGCCACAGAGTTCTAAAAATAGCCCATAAGTTACTTAACTTTCCTTAATAATCGATACGTGCTCGAGACGCCGTCGCAGGTCTTAAGGGCCAAGACGGGCCGGAACGGTACGCACGGACGGAACCGACAAAATAAATACTGGTGTGTCTAAAAATTAGTGGGCATTAGACCTCAAATGTGAAATAGATTAACACTAATAGTGCTAGTAGTATAAAAAACTAAAATAGACTACTCAAGACAATAATTAGTGACCAGAATAAAAGGACAGTGTACCGGTGTCCAAACAGAAAGTAGTGCAAACTGTACAAACCCTCAGATAGGTTTAAAGTTACTGAAGCAAATATTAATTAAACTAAGCAACAAAGTAAGATAAATACGAAAACGAATCACCAACCAAATGTCCACTAAAGAGGGTGCCCATAACGGCACCCAAAACCTAAACGCCACAGGAAAAGAACAAAATACTATAATTGCTGCGATATCAGCTCAAACAAAAACTTGTAAAACATGCAGATTGTTACATATCAAATACAAGTTAGCTCCACTAGAAGAGGAAGGTAGGCTAGAAGCAATAAGCCACCTAGAAAACAAACATAACTTAAATATTAAAAAGAAATGCGACCAGAAAACAAAACAGGGAAGTAGCAATATGCAAAACTCATTATTCGCAAATCGCAACCCAATTCCCCCTACAAGGGAAGCAGCCAAGAAAGAAAAGAAGCCATGGAAATGACCAAAAATGATCAGGCAGAAGAAAGAAAAAGTGCTCACCAACACCAAGTAAGAGCCCAACATTGCAAACTAAGGTGGCAAAAATAAGCCGTATTATGCAAATGCCAACTTACGCTCCGAGCATAACAACAGGAAACAGGTTCGAAGAGTTGAAACCGAATAACGGCGATATAGACATAGAACAAGAAGAAGAATATGTCAACAACGCACAAGAAGACACACAAATGGAGTACAGCACAGAGACCAAAATCAACACGCAGTCACAAAATAATACAAAAGGAACAACGCTAAAGAACAAAACAAGCACAAACAAAAACAAGCCGCCACCCATAATATTAATGGGGAAACCAAATAAAAACAATGTGCTAAAAGGAGAACTGGGCCAAAACCTACAAAATGGCTACTCCCTAAGATATACTAAAAATAATACGACCATCTATGCAAATGACATTAATGAACATAAAAAGTATGTAAATATGCTGAAAAACGGAAACGTAGAATTTCACACATATTCTACCAAAGAGGAAAAAACTCACGCTTTTATCCTGAAGGGACTCGACCACAAACCAGACCTTGAAGAGATAAAAAGTGAATTAAGGCAGGATTACAAACTGAAAATTAAAGATGTGTATTTACTTAAAACTAAGTACAGACCAGTGCATATGGTGGTCACATACGAAGATGTAAGATTATCACAATTACAACATTACGTAAAAATAATCTCAAATACAAAAATATACTGGGAAAGAAGGCGCACCGAATATGACATCACTCAGTGTAAGAGATGTCAAATGTGGGGGCACGCAACCACAAATTGCTACCGGGCAGAAAAATGCCTACTATGCGCCGGCCCACACAAAGTAGTTGAATGCTCCCAAGAAAACACAATGAAATGCGCAAACTGCCCAAGACCGCACAAAGCAAACGATAAAAGCTGTCCAGTGTACCAATACAAATACAACAAACTACAAGAAAATAGAGCAGGAAGACAACAAACGAAATAAATTTAACTACTCTTCTCGGGTTATCGTTACAATTACAACCACCCAGTGAAAGGTAGGAGTTGAAAATAGCGGTAGTAGGGGTAGAACGAAGAAAACGATAAGTATAGTGGAGAAAAATCACTCCTCCGATGATAATTATGATGGACTCTAATTTTAAACACCCTTCTCCTTTTCTTATGAAATTTGACTCTGTAAAATTTTCCGGCAACGGCCATACCACGTAGAAAGAACAGGTTCTCGTCCGATCACCTAAGTTAACCTACGTCGGGCGCGGTTAGTACTTGGATGGGTGACCGCTTGGGAATACCGCGTGCTGTTGCCTTCTTTTTTTAGTATTTATCTTTAATTTCCTGAATTTTAGAATACAAATTAAAATATATTTTTTGCAGTTAATATCCACCAACATTTCTCTTGCTTGAAGGCTGCTAGCAAGTTCATTACTATGGATTATATTATTAATGTGTGAATTTTTTCCAATGCACTTTTGGAATCAGTTATAATCAATGGGTTGATAGTATTCCTTAATATCAAATGAAATTTAACTACTCTTCTCGGGTTATCGTTACAATTACAACCACCCAGTGAAAGGTAGGAGTTGAAAATAGCGGTAGTAGGGGTAGAACGAAGAAAACGATAAGTATAGTGGAGAAAAATCACTCCTCCGATGATAATTATGAAGGACACTAATTTTAAACACCCTTCTCCTTTTCTTATGAAATTTGACTCTGTACACTTTTCCGGCAACGGCCATACCACGTAGAAAGAACAGGTTCTCGTCCGAGTCATCGTCTAGCTTTCGAAGCAGACGGACCGTTTTTTAAATCGCTCGTGAAGTGTAATGCAGCCACAGAGTTCTAAAAATAGCCCATAAGTTACTTAACTTTCCTTAATAATCGATACGTGCTCGAGACGCCGTCGCAGGTCTTAAGGGCCAAGACGGGCCGGAACGGTACGCACGGACGGAACCGACAAAATAAATACTGGTGTGTCTAAAAATTAGTGGGCATTAGACCTCAAATGTGAAATAGATTAACACTAATAGTGCTAGTAGTATAAAAAACTAAAATAGACTACTCAAGACAATAATTAGTGACCAGAATAAAAGGACAGTGTACCGGTGTCCAAACAGAAAGTAGTGCAAACTGTACAAACCCTCAGATAGGTTTAAAGTTACTGAAGCAAATATTAATTAAACTAAGCAACAAAGTAAGATAAATACGAAAACGAATCACCAACCAAATGTCCACTAAAGAGGGTGCCCATAACGGCACCCAAAACCTAAACGCCACAGGAAAAGAACAAAATACTATAATTGCTGCGATATTAGCTCAAACAAAAACTTGTAAAACATGCAAATTGTTACATATCAAATACAAGTTAGCTCCACTAGAAGAGGAAGGTAGGCTAGAAGCAATAAGCCACCTAGAAAACAAACATAACTTAAATATTAAAAAGAAATGCGACCAGAAAACAAAACAGGGAAGTAGCAATATGCAAAACTCATTATTCGCAAATCGCAACCCAATTCCCTACAAGGGAAGCAGCCAAGAAAGAAAAGAAGCCATGGAAATGACCAAAAATGATCAGGCAGAAGAAAGAAAAAGTGCTCACCAACACCAAGTAAGAGCCCAACATTGCAAACTAAGGTGGCAAAAATAAGCCGTATTATGCAAATGCCAACTTACGCTCCGAGCATAACAACAGGAAACAGGTTCGAAGAGTTGAAACCGAATAACGGCGATATAGACATAGAACAAGAAGAAGAATATGTCAACAACGCACAAGAAGACACACAAATGGAGTACAGCACAGAGACCAAAATCAACACGCAGTCACAAAATAATACAAAAGGAACAACGCTAAAGAACAAAACAAGCACAAACAAAAACAAGCCGCCACCCATAATATTAATGGGGAAACCAAATAAAAACAATGTGCTAAAAGGAGAACTGGGCCAAAACCTACAAAATGGCTACTCCCTAAGATATACTAAAAATAATACGACCATCTATGCAAATGACATTAATGAACATAAAAAGTATGTAAATATGCTGAAAAACGGAAACGTAGAATTTCACACATATTCTACCAAAGAGGAAAAAACTCACGCTTTTATCCTGAAGGGACTCGACCACAAACCAGACCTTGAAGAGATAAAAAGTGAATTAAGGCAGGATTACAAACTAAAAATTAAAGATGTGTATTTACTTAAAACTAAGTACAGACCAGTGCATATGGTGGTCACATACGAAGATGTAAGATTATCACAATTACAACATTACGTAAAAATAATCTCAAATACAAAAATATACTGGGAAAGAAGGCGCACCGAATATGACATCATTCAGTGTAAGAGATGTCAAATGTCGGGGCACGCAACAACAAATTGCTACCGGGCAGAAAAATGCCTACTATGCGCCGGCCCACACAAAGTAGTTGAATGCTCCCAAGAAAACACAATGAAATGCGCAAACTGCCCAAGACCGCACAAAGCAAACGATAAAAGCTGTCCAGTGTACCAATACAAATACAACAAACTACAAGAAAATAGAGCAGGAAGACAACAAACGAAATAAATTTAACTACTCTTCTCGGGTTATCGTTACAATTACAACCACCCAGTGAAAGGTAGGGGTTGAAAATAGCGGTAGTAGGGGTAGAACGAAGAAAACGATAAGTATAGTGGAGAAAAATCACTCCTCCGATGATAATTATGATGGACTCTAATTTTAAACACCCTTCTCCTTTTCTTATGAAATTTGTCTCTGTAAAATTTTCCGGCAACGGCCATACCACGTAGAAAGAACAGGTTCTCGTCCGATCACCTAAGTTAACCTACGTCGGGCGCGGTTAGTACTTGGATGGGTGACCGCTTGGGAATACCGCGTGCTGTTGCCTTCTTTTTTTAGAATTTATCTTTAATTTCCTGAATTTTAGAATACAAGTAAAAATATATTTTTTGCAGTTAATATCCACCAACATTTCTCTTGCTTGAAGGCTGCTAGCAAGTTCATTACTATGGATGATATTATTATTGTGTGAATTTTTTCCAATGCACTTTTGGAATCAGTTAAAATCAATGGGTTGATAGTATTCTTTAATATCAAATGTAATTTAACTACTCCTCTCGGGTTATGGTTACAATTACAACCACCCAGTGAAAGGTAGGAGTTGAAAATAGCGGTAGTAGGGGTAGAACGAAGAAAACGATAAGTATAGTGGAGAAAAATCACTCCTCCGATGATAATTATGATGGACTCTAATTTTAAACACCCTTCTCCTTTTCTTATGAAATTTGTCTCTGTAAAATTTTCCGGCAACGGCCATACCACGTAGAAAGAACAGGTTCTCGTCCGATCACCTAAGTTAACCTACGTCGGGCGCGGTTAGTACTTGGATGGGTGACCGCTTGGGAATACCGCGTGCTGTTGCCTTCTTTTTTTAGTATTTATCTTTAATTTCCTGAATTTTAGAATACAAGTTATAATATATTTTTTGCAGTTAATATCCACCAACATTTCTCTTGCTTGAAGGCTGCTAGCAAGTTCATTACTATGGATGATATTATTAATGTGTGAATTTTTTCCAATGCACTTTTGGAATCAGTTAAAATCAATGGGTTGATAGTATTCCTTAATATCAAATGAAATTTAACTACTCTTCTCGGGTTATCGTTACAATTACAACCACCCAGTGAAAGGTAGGAGTTGAAAATAGCGGTAGTAGGGGTAGAACGAAGAAAACGATAAGTATAGTGGAGAAAAATCACTCCTCCGATGATAATTATGAAGGACACTAATTTTAAACACCCTTCTCCTTTTCTTATGAAATTTGACTCTGTAAACTTTTCCGGCAACGGCCATACCACGTAGAAAGAACAGGTTCTCGTCGGAGTCATCGTCTAGCTTTCGAAGCAGACGGACCGTTTTTTAAATCGCTCGTGAAGTGTAATGCAGCCACAGAGTTCTAAAAATAGCCCATAAGTTACTTAACATTCCTTAATAATCGATACGTGCTCGAGACGCCGTCGCAGGTTTTAAGGGCCAAGACGGGCCGGAACGGTACGCACGGACGGAACCGACAAAATAAATACAGGTGTGTCTAAAAATTAGTGGGCATTAGACCTCAAATGTGAAATAGATTAACACTAATAGTGCTAGTAGTATAAAAAACTAAAATAGACTACTCAAGACAATAATTAGTGACCAGAATAAAAGGACAGTGTACCGGTGTCCAAACAGAAAGTAGTGCAAACTGTACAAACCCTCAGATAGGGTTAAAGTTACTGAAGCAAATATTAATTAAACTAAGCAACAAAGTAAGATAAATACGAAAACGAATCACCAACCAAATGTCCACTAAAGAGGGTGCCCATAACGGCACCCAAAACCTAAACGCCACAGGAAAAGAACAAAATACTATAATTGCTGCGATATCAGCTCAAACAAAAACTTGTAAAACATGCAGATTGTTACATATCAAATACAAGTTAGCTCCACTAGAAGAGGAAGGTAGGCTAGAAGCAATAAGCCACCTAGAAAACAAACATAACTTAAATATTAAAAAGAAATGCGACCAGAAAACAAAACAGGGAAGTAGCAATATGCAAAACTCATTATTCGCAAATCGCAACCCAATTCCCTACAAGGGAAGCAGCCAAGAAAGAAAAGAAGCCATGGAAATGACCAAAAATGATCAGGCAGAAGAAAGAAAAAGTGCTCACCAACACCAAGTAAGAGCCCAACATTGCAAACTAAGGTGGCAAAAATAAGCCGTATTATGCAAATGCCAACTTACGCTCCGAGCATAACAACAGGAAACAGGTTCGAAGAGTTGAAACCGAATAACGGCGATATAGACATAGAACAAGAAGAAGAATATGTCAACAACGCACAAGAAGACACACAAATGGAGTACAGCACAGAGACCAAAATCAACACGTAGTCACAAAATAATACAAAAGGAACAACGCTAAAGAACAAAACAAGCACAAACAAAAACAAGCCGCCACCCATAATATTAATGGGGAAACCAAATAAAAACAATGTGCTAAAAGGAGAACTGGGCCAAAACCTACAAAATGGCTACTCCCTAAGATATACTAAAAATAATACGACCATCTATGCAAATGACATTAATGAACATAAAAAGTATGTAAATATGCTGAAAAACGGAAACGTAGAATTTCACACATATTCTACCAAAGAGGAAAAAACTCACGCTTTTATCCTGAAGGGACTCGACCACAAACCAGACCTTGAAGAGATAAAAAGTGAATTAAGGCAGGATTACAAACTAAAAATTAAAGATGTGTATTTACTTAAAACTAAGTACAGACCAGTGCATATGGTGGTCACATACGAAGATGTAAGATTATCACAATTACAACATTACGTAAAAATAATCTCAAATACAAAAATATACTGGGAAAGAAGGCGCACCGAATATGACATCATTCAGTGTAAGAGATGTCAAATGTGGGGGCACGCAACAACAAATTGCTACCGGGCAGAAAAATGCCTACTATGCGCCGGCCCACACAAAGTAGTTGAATGCTCCCAAGAAAACACAATGAAATGCGCAAACTGCCCAAGACCGCACAAAGCAAACGATAAAAGCTGTCCAGTGTACCAATACAAATACAACAAACTACAAGAAAATAGAGCAGGAAGACAACAAACGAAATAAATTTAACTACTCTTCTCGGGTTATCGTTACAATTACAACCACCCAGTGAAAGGTAGGGGTTGAAAATAGCGGTAGTAGGGGTAGAACGAAGAAAACGATAAGTATAGTGGAGAAAAATCACTCCTCCGATGATAATTATGATGGACTCTAATTTTAAACACCCTTCTCCTTTTCTTATGAAATTTGTCTCTGTAAAATTTTCCGGCAACGGCCATACCACGTAGAAAGAACAGGTTCTCGTCCCGAGTCATCGTCTAGCTTTCGAAGCAGACGGACCGTTTTTTAAATCGCTCGTGAATTGTAATGCAGCCACAGAGTTCTAAAAATAACCCATAAGTTACTTAACATTCCTTAAAAATCGATACGTGCTCGAGACGCCGTCGCAGGTCTTAAGGGCCAAGACGGGCCGGAACGGTACGCACGGACGGAACCGACAAAATAAATACAGGTGTGTCTAAAAATTAGTGGGCATTAGACCTCAAATGTGAAATAGATTAACACTAATAGTGCTAGTAGTATAAAAAACTAAAATAGACTACACAAGACAATAATTAGTGACCAGAATAAAAGGATAGTGTACCGGTGTCTAAACAGAAACTAGTGCAAACTGTGCAAACCCTCAGATAGGGGTAAAGTTACTGAAGCAAATATCAATTAAATTAAGCAACAAAGGAAGATAAATACGAAAAGAACAAAATACTATAATTGCTGCGATATCAGCTCAAACAAAAACTTGTAAAACATGCAGATTGTTACATATCAAATACAAGTTAGCTCCACTAGAAGAGGAAGGTAGGCTAGAAGCAATAAGCCACCTAGAAAACAAACATAATTTAAATATTAAAAAGAAATCCGACCAGAAAACAAAACAGGGAAGCAGCAATATGCAAAACTCATCTTTCGCAAATCGCGACCCAATTCCCTACAAGGGAAACAGCCAAGAAAGACAAGAAGCCACGGAAATGACCAAAAATGATCAGGCAGAAGAAAGGAAAAGAAAGTGCTCACCAACACCAAGTAAGAGCCCAACATTGCAAACTAAGGTGGTAAAAATAAGCCGTATTATGCAAATGCCAACTTACGCTCCGAGCATAACAACAGGAAACAGGTTCGAAAAGTTGAAACCAAATAACGGCGATATAGACATAGAACAAGAAGAACAATATGTCAACAACGAACAAGAAGACATACAAATGGAGTACAGCACAGAGACCAAAACCAACACGCAGTCACAAAATAATACAAAAGGAACAACGCTAAAGAACAAAACAAGCACAAACAAAAACAAGCTGCCACCCATAATATTAATGGGGAAACCAAACAACTACAATGTGCTAAAAGGAGAACTGGGCCAAAACCTACAAAATGGCTACTCCCTAAGATATACTAAAAATAATACGACCATCTATGCAAATGACATTAATGAACATAAAAAGTATGTAAATATGCTGAAAGACGGAAACGTAGAATTTCACACATATTCTACCAAAGAGGAAAAAACTCACGCTTTTATCCTGAAGGGACTCGACCACAAACCAGACCTTGAAGAGATAAAAAGTGAATTAAGGCAGGATTACAAACTAAAAATTAAAGATGTGTATTTACTTAAAACTAAGTACAGACCAGTGCATATGGTGGTCACATACGAAGATGTAAGATTATCACAATTACAACATTACGTAAAAATAATCTCAAATACAAAAATATACTGGGAAAGAAGGCGCACCGAATATGACATCATTCAGTGTAAGAGATGTCAAATGTGGGGGCACGCAACAACAAATTGCTACCGGGCAGAAAAATGCCTACTATGCGCCGGCCCACACAAAGTAGTTGAATGCTCCCAAGAAAACACAATGAAATGCGCAAACTGCCCAAGACCGCACAAAGCAAACGATAAAAGCTGTCCAGTGTACCAATACAAATACAACAAACTACAAGAAAATAGAGCAGGAAGACAACAAACGAAATAAATTTAACCACTCTTCTCGGGTTATCGTTACTATTACAACCACCCAGTGAAAGGTAGGAGTTGAAAATAGCGGTAGTAGGGGTAGAACGAAGAAAACGATAAGTATAGTGGAGAAAAATCACTCCTCCGATGATAATTATGATGGACTCTAATTTTAAACACCCTTCTCCTTTTCTTATGAAATTTGTCTCTGTAAAATTTTTCGGCAACGGCCATACCACGTAGAAAGAATAGGTTCTCGTCCGATCACCTAGTGGTCATCCGCCGGTGATAAGAAGTGCATGTATTGCTCTCTTATCTCGAATTGGATGTTTTTTGCGTGTTTTCGATCGATACGAATTCCATAAGTAAAATCTGAAAGTGATTTTAAAAATAGTGAATACTCGCGGTAGCGCGATTTTAACGTCACGTTAACGACGCGATAAGTTTTAAATAGTAAACAATTTAAAATAGTGGCGTTCAACAAAATTATTACGTAGTGAACGCGAAAACTAACATAAATTAACGCGTACAATTAGTGCGTGGGACACTTACAATATACAGTGTGACTAATAGTAACACTCATCACATGAGACTTTGTGGACCCGAAGGTCGAACCGATGTCTGAACAGGAGGGTGCCCCAAAGGGCACCCCATCACACCATCTCTCCACATCCCCTCTTCCCGTCACCGAAAAGGAACAAGAGGGAAATGATCAACCAAAAGCACCGCCAAACAAGCTAACAACCGCCAATCCAAAACTTATCCAAATAGATGTTATTAAAAACAACTTAGCTAAGTACGATAAGAAATGTGTGCAATGTGGCACATATGTCAAAATGGTTAGACCCAATACTAGCAAAGAACTGCGGTCAGAAATGTGCAAGCACCTAAGAGATACACATAACATAAAAATAAGCATAGTAAACTCAAAAATTAAGACAACAAAAACCACAATAATAAAACCAAAGGACGTCCCAGAATTTCTATCGAATTACGAAAAACAAAGTAAAACAGCGTACTCATTACCAGTCATGAGAAACCCTATAGTACCGCTAAACCTGTCTTCCAGCGATCAAACGATTAATACATCTGCAATAAATGAAAAACAGATAGCCTCAGACAGCCCAAAGGCCACACCAATGGATGACATTGCGACTAGCAATGAAGAAAATAAAATTACAGAAGAAAAAAGCCCAGCAATAACAAAAGTAACCAAAATTGCCAACATAATGAAAATGCCAGTATATGCACCAAACATAAGCATCAGAAATAGATTTGACGCCATCAGTGAAAGCGAAGATAGTAACGACATGGAAGTCGCAGATATCAATGAAAATGACAAACCTAGAATACAGGAAAATGCAGAAACGCAAATTAAAAATAAAACAAGGGCTACTTTAACACAGCCAAACAGCGCACAAAGAAAGCAAAATAAGCCACCACCTATTGTATTGGCAGGGAAACCTGAAGGAGGTTATGCTGGGCTTAAGAATGAACTAGATCAGAACCTAAAACACGGCTACACAATTAGATATACCAAAAAGAATACTCTAGTATACACCAATGATATTAATGACCATAAAGGATATGTAAACATGCTAAAAAATGGAAAAGCATGCTTCCACACATACGCAACTAAAGACGAAAAGACCCACGCGTTCATACTGAAGGGTCTAGATCACAAGCCAGACGTCGAAGACCTAAAAGATGAACTTAGGCATGATCACAATCTCGAAATAAAACAAATTTATCTTCTAAAGACCAAGTTTAGACCGCTCTACATGGTAATAACATATGAAAACGTTAAGTTATCGCAACTTCAACACAATATCAAAATACTATCTAATACAAGGATATACTGGGATAGAAGAAGAAATAACCAAGAAATTATACAATGTAAGAAATGCCTAATGTGGGGTCACGCCACGTCAAACTGCTATCGTCCATTAAAATGCCTTCTATGCGCGGCTCCACATAAAGTCAGTGAATGCCCTGAAGGCACACAGCCTAAATGTGCAAATTGTTCCAAAGAGCATAAAGCCAATGATCTCAACTGCCCAGTCTATGTTTATAAACTTGGTAAAATACAAGAAAGCAGATACCAAAATAGAAATCCCAGAGACAGAAACAGGGTACAATACATGGATGCACCACCTCCGCAGACAAACGCTTGGCAAAGAGAAGAAACAAGATCGCTCGCACCCAGTAGGATCAGACCTCAAGACCCAGGATATCAGCCAAATGGAAACGACTTCCCGCCCCTAACTGGAAGAAGAAACCAAGACCTTGAACAACCAGCTCAGACAGATCAGTACAGGAATCAAGAAACACCACAAAGGAAAGAATTGCACCGGAATAACAATGATGAATCAGTAAGTGCTTTTTTCGATGAACTCCGAGAAATTAAGGCTAGAACGAACATTACTGAAATATTGAGATTCTTAAGAAACTTTTTCAGAGGAATCAGAAATATTCACTCTAAAGAAGGGAGGGCGATGTTCGTTCTAGAATTTATTGACACAGAGCTTGACAACTATGACATATAATTCATAGCTAACATAATAAACTGGAATTGTAACGGTCTTACCAATAAAGTAGGGGAGTTGATCCATTTTCTCAAAAAATACAAAGTCCATGTTATGGCTTTAACCGAAACTAAAATGGACAACAACGTAAAAATAAGAATAAAAAATTATAATTTATACAGATGTGACAGAAACGTTAGAGGGGGAGGCGTAGCAATATTAATAAAACAAAACATCCCGCACACCACAATAGGGAGTGTTGCAGGACCTATAGAAAACATAGCAGTTAAGCTTCTAAATGGTGTAATTATTCGCAGTTACTACGCCTCTCCTAACCTAAGATTTTCTGATGCTGACCTCGACCGATCGCTGCCCGTTGGAGTGAATACATTGGCTCTTGGTGATTTAAATGCCAGGCACCAAGCATGGCACAACCGAAGGGTCAACAGAAAGGGAAACAGACTATACGATTATCTTATAGACAATGAAGTCCAACTAATTTTCCCACATTCCTTTACCCACTACCCAACTAATGGTATGTCACCCTGCTGTATAGATGTCGGGTTGAACAGGAATGTTGATAATTTATCAGAAATAAGAGCACTAAACGAACTTTCGTCAGATCACACCCCCATAATAGTAAACTGGCACACAAACATTGAAGTGGAAAAGGGTCCGACAATTTGGATATACAAGAACGTAAACTGGGACACTTATAGAAACATGCTAAACATAAATGTTAAAATAAATAACAATATCAAGAGTGTAGAGGAACTGGACGTAAATGTAAATACATTGACTAGAGAAATCCAACAAGCTAGAAACAATACCGCGAAATTAATTAAAATACAACCTAAGAGCCGTTTTGCACACACAATAATTATTCCCAAAATTATAACAAAAATTTTCAGCAAATTTTTGCCGAAAATTCTTTGGAGATAATTTTTAAAATAAAATTCCACTCTGTTTGATACGTACAAGAAATCGGAATATAATTTTGGTGATAATTTTGTCCTTGCTCATGTGCATTTTCATAATATGTGACGTTCCAGCAATTAAATAATCTGAGGATAACCTTAAAATGTCATGAATATGAAAGTTTTCAAACATGTATAATCAAGAAACCACAAAATAAGGGATAATTTGTGCAAGAAACAATGAGTAAATAATGAGATTAGGTTGATTACCAAACGCGGGTTGTCAATTCACAGATTTTATTCTGCGTTGATTTTGGCGCACTTTCTGCATTTTAGTCATAAAAATATAGAACACGTTCTATATTTTTATGCCGAAAATTTTCACCAAAATTTTGACAATAATTCTTTGATGTGTAAAACATTAAATTAGTTTTATGAAAATTTTCAACATAATTATCAGATAAATTTCGGCTATAATTCTTGTGTGTGTAAAACGGCTCTATTACATAGAGCAGTATTTTATTTCAAAAAATATCTCCATAGAATTTTCGGCAAAAACTTGCTGAAAATTTTTGTTATAATTTTCGGAATAATTCTTGTATGTGTAAAACGGCTCTAAGACAGAAAGACTCCCAGACGACATTGTACGACTAATCAATTTTAAGAATAAAATAAGGAAACGCTGGCAAGCAAGACGACAAAGGGAAGTCTACAATAGATATAAGGCAATGCAAACTACCATCCGTGAAAAAATTAATAAATATAAAAATGATGCTTGGGGTGAAGCGCTACGGGGACTATCTACACAAGATAACTCCCTGTAGCGTCTTACTAGGCGTGTCAGAAAAAAATCCAGGAAAATATTCCCTCTCACAAATGGGGTGGCAAATAATAACAAGCAGAAAGCTAATATCCTAAAGAACCACCTTGAAGGGATTTTTGTCACCAGGGACGATACTAGCAATGAACAAAAAGAGATAACACGACTTTTAAACAATATGAAGGACAGTAAGTACCCAATTCCGCCATCAATGTTATCAAAATTATATGCCACGCCATCAAACATAAAGGCAATAATCAAAAGACTTTCGAATAAAAAAGCTCCCGGGCCCGACAATGTTGCTAACATTTGGTCAAAAATTTACCAAATAAGGCAATTGTACAACTAATGCATATTATCAATGCCACCATACTGCTATAGCTTTTTCCAGTGGGGTGGAAGAAGGCTATTATAATCCCAATTCTGAAGCCAGGGAAAAACCCTACTGATCCCAACTCGTACCGGCCAATCTCACTCTTAAGCTCACTTGCTAAAATAGCCGAAAAATGGGTCATGTCAAGGTTGCACGAACTAAATTTAGTGAATCGTATCCCAAAACAACAATTTGGGTTCAGGAGAGCCCGCAGCACTACGCTACTTGTGGCAAGGGTTGTGCAGGACTCCTTTGACCATGCTAACAAAAATCAGAGCACCTTTTTACTCTCCCTTGACATGACTCGTGCGTTTGACGCGGTATGGCATGAGGGATTACTATATAAATTACTAAAAATGCACAACTTCCCACCCTATCTGGTAATGTACTTATATTCATATTTAAAAGGTAGAAGCTTCAATGTGAAGGTTGAAAGTGAATTGTCTGACCCGGGAACTCTGAAAGCAGGAGTTCCCCAAGGCACAGTGCTATCGCCTTACTTATATAATTTATATACGTCTGACATTCCGATCAACCCCACATCTAGACTAGTTATGTATGCGGACGATATACTGTTGTACTCCCACTCTTTTCATGCCGAAACTGCTAAGCAGCGAATTTCATATCACCTGAACAAAGTCACAAAATATTTCCAAGACTGGAAATTAAATATAAATCCTTCGAAAACAGAATCAATGGTGATAATCAGAAAATACACTAATATTAAGATAATAACACCCATTATCATAAACGGCATAAAGGTACCTGTAAAACGTGAATTAAAATACCTAGGAATAACTCTTGATACGCGATTATCTTTCACGGCCCATGTAAACCATATCATCAACAAAACATTCGCGGCTATGCAGGCGCTGTATGGGCTGCTGAACAGCAGATCAGTCCTTTCACCATTTAACAAATTACTAATATACAAGCAAATGATGAGGCCAATAATGGCGTATGGAGCGCCAGTTTGGTGCTCCATGTCGTTCACACAGCGTCAGCGCCTGCAGAGAATGCAAAATAAATTCCTACGGCACGTAACATCGTCCGATAGATACGTAAGAATTGACGACCTTCATAACATGGCAAATATCCAACGTTTCACGGAATATGTCAATGACGTAAGTGAAAACTTACACAATTAAGGTATGACCCCAATAATTTAGTCAAACATGGACCAATATATGCTAAACTGCCCATCTTTTTTGAGGATTTATAGTATAAAAGCACTTGTGGCAAAGTCTCTTATCCCCCACTCTTAATGCCAAACAAAATGGGCGAGCCACGGCGCCCCCCGCTCAGCTCCGGGAGCCCCTTTACAGCCCCTGAGGTGAGCGGGGGGAGCTGGCAAGCTCTCTCAATAGGAAATACAGGAACTGTCGTGTAGGCTGTTTCCATTCGTATCCAATGGATTAGCCTCACAGTACTCCTGTGTTGCGCCCTCTCTGGTGAAGTAGGACGTACCTGGACGGGGAGCAGCACTGAGGGGACTACACCACATGATTACTAAAAGCAGCATGTTGCTCAATAAAAAACCAAACAAAATAAATCACTAATTCTGTCCTACTAAGATCAATAGGGTTTTTTGTTAAGTTTTCCCTAGAAAGCAAATTGGTAAGATCGCTACTAACGCTGTAATATTTCCATAAGAAACGTGTCATCACGTTTTTCAAGCTCCGGCAATGGATTTCTAGAAATTCGGGTAAGGGCCAAGTCGAGACCCATGCAATCTAAACAACTAAAACATTACACGTCTTATACGGCATAACACCGCCGGCGGCCTAAAGCAGCGCGCCCACTTAATCGGCTCAACTCCGTCCGTTCCGTCCGCTTCAGTCAGAACGCCGATGGCCCCCGCTCACTGGCTCTGCACAATTCAGACTAAACAGTGATTAAAACTGCTTTAACCGTTAGAGTTTCAAGAGCAGTTATTTTTGAAGAAAAGTGAATAAAATGAGTAGTTCTTCCGACTCTGAGGAGGATATTGTTGTGACTGCTGTAGCCTGTGTTGAAGCGGAAGTGGAGGAAAAGCGGAGAAGAAGATATTGGCTTCATGATATTTACCTTAAAAGAAAACTTCACGGGGAATATTATCATTTATTTCCAGAGTTGATGACCGACAATGAAAAGTTTTTCAAATATTTTGGAATGTCTAGTATAAAATTTTATGAAATTTTAAATATGTTGCCGCTCTGGAAACAAAACACTAACCTTCGAAAATCGATTCCACCAGAGGAACGTTTAGCACTTACTTTAAAGTAAGTGTATTATATAGTCGAATTAATTAAATTTGACGTTTATATCACAGATTTTTGTGGCATAACTAATGTTTTTTGACTGTGACGTGAACGCCTAGACAATTTACTTCAAGTTTATTAGGCAACAACTATGTATAGAGAATTATTATTATATATTCTGTATGCTCTCACGTTTTCTATCAATTCTTCGTCCGACATAGTAACAATACAAACACAACGTCTATACCACAGATTAAACTACCTCTTTCTATTTTTAAAATAGTCGAACGCTTTCAGACCTTTCGGCAATTTTTGCCCTCTTGAGAATAGTCGAACACGCCGATGCTGAAAGCGCGGAAGCGCTCTGGCCGGTCGGAACCACCTAGGTCACCACATATTTATAAGTCAGGCCGGGGGCCTATCGACTTTTGTTCTTTCAAATGGCTTATTGGCAGTCAGGGATTAGGGTGAATTGATGTGCATTTCAGCACGCTTTCAGGAACCCAGTCATTGGTTATCTAGCCAGTTTAAGGTGTGGGCAAATCTATTTCGAGGGTTAGCTCTAACATTATGTGAGTTTACAATAAGTGGATTGTTGGAGGTCTGAGCTCTAGCATAGTAGTTAGTAAGTGTTTTGACTAGGAATGATCAAAATCTGTCGATTTTTAGGTCGTTCTGTATGATTGTGTTTCGGACGAACCATGGGGCGTTGGTGATTAGTCTCAAGGCCTTGTTTTGAAAACTTTCGATCAATTCTAGTTTGTAATTGTTCATCGTGACCCAAGTGGGGGCACCATAAATTAAGATTGATCTTATGAATAGTTTTATTAGTGTTAGTTTATTTGTAAGACTAAGTTTGCTATTTTTATTTAACAGAGGGTATAGGGCCACAATTGTTACTCGAGCTTTTTCTCTCAAGTGCTTAACGTGGGGCAACCAGCTGAGTCTTCGATCAAAGATCAATCCCAAGTACTTCGCCTGGATGCTCCAGGGTATAGGCACGTTAGCGATGGATATCCGATTGTCCGGTGGAATTCTAGAGTTGGTAAACATTATTGCTTTAGTTTTTTCGGGATTTATTTTGATTTTCCAATCGGACATCCATCGTTCTAACTTGTCTATGTGCCTCTGGAGGCGCAAAATAACAAGTCTGTACACTCCGGATGAAGAAGCGATTGCGGTGTCGTCTGCGTATAAATATAATTTTGTGTTATGATCTTTCGGGATGTCATGGGTGTATATGTTGAACAGGAGTGGGGATAATGGGGAGCCTTGTGGGACTCCTGCATCGATGCTTTTCTTATGTGAGGTATATTCGTCAGCCGACACTACAAAGCTTCTTCTGTCCAGGAAACTTAGGATCAATCTTGTTAAGTATATGGGCACTCCTAGTCTGATCATTTTTATGATCAGGCCATTGTTCCAGACCCGGTCAAATGCCTTGCTAAGGTCAAGAAAAAGGGCTCCTGTATGGAATTTTCTATTGAAACCTTTAATTATATCGGTGGCCAGTCTGGTGGTCTGTAGTGTGCAGCTGTGTCCTGCCCTGAATCCGAATTGTTCAGGGGGCAAGATTTCTCTCTCCAGCACGAAATCCGTCAGCTTGTGGAGGATAAGTTTTTCGATTAACTTCCCCAAATTGGAAAGAAGGCTGATCGGTCTGTAGAAGTTAATGTTAATTGATCTTTCTCCTTTTTTCCTTATTAGGATGATCTTGGCTTCTTTCCTCTTAGTGGGAAAATATCCAGCCGCGAAAATCGTGCTAGCGAGGTTCGCGATAGATGAAAGGGTTGAGTCTGGGGCTTTCCGGAGTGCTGCATTGGACAAACCGTCCAGACCTGGCGCTTTATTGATGTTAAGTTGAGAAGTTATGTTCTTGACCTCTTCAAGACTTATGACCGGGATATTGTTATCTATGAAGTACATGGTTTTGAAGACGCTGATTGCCCTGTTCACGTTAATCTCCTTAGTTGCATCGGGGCTGGGATTCAGCTGGAATTGTGCGTGAAATTTCTCTGCAAACTTGTTGACTTTTTCGATCGGATCTATGTATCTGTTGTTACCGTCTATGATGTAGGGTAGTGGTCTTTTTGAACCTTTGGTTAGGCTCCTGGTCATTTTAAATAAACTATTGTCTTGAGTTTGCAGAGATTCCAGTTTTGATTCCCAGCTCTGATTATGCAGTTGTATTAGTTCTCTCCTGATCTCTGCAGCCGCTCTGTTTGCTTGGTTTTTAGTTCTGTAAGCCCTGTTCTTGAGTCGATTCTTCGCTTTAATGCGTTCATAAAGATCGCGTGGTATATTGCCGTATTTGGAATACCTGATTGTTTTTGTTATTGTGGATTTGGCTATTTCGTCATGTATTGTGTGTGTGATGTTTTCAACTGCTTGCTCTAGAGAGTCGACATCTTCCTGGATTTCAGGATAGTCGGCTCTCTCCAGCACTGTTCTGTATTTGATCCAGTTGGTAAACGTTTTTGAAATTAAGCCTTCTCCTTGTTTAGCGGGATCTCCGTATTCAATGATCACAGGCAGATGATCCGAGGTTAGTTCGTATATGACTGTAGGTCTGGATAATCTGCCCGTATTCCTTGCTACGTAGATATCCAAAATTTCAGGTAATCCGTTTAGGCCGTAATGTGTTGGCTCATCTGGAGCCAATACTTCCAGTAGGTTTTGCGAAGAAGCGTTCTCAAGAACAAGGCCTTTGAAGTTGTTGACTCTGGTTCCCCAGGTCCTGTTTTTTGCGTTCAAATCCCCTCCGAGGAGGATTGCTTCATTGGTATCGAAAATGGTCATCATGTCTTCCATTTGAAAGTCTGTGGAGGGGCTCGAATAGACCGAAGCCAAGGTTAAAGTATGTTCTTTGAGTTTGACTTGTATGAAAGTGCCTTCTACTATGGTATTTGGTGTTGGTATGGCTGAGACTGTTAGGTGTTTCTTGGCTAGGATCATCGTGCCTCCCCGGAGACCTATTTGTCTGTCATTTCTGAATACGATGTGATTAGGACACGAGAATCGCTGTCTCTTGAGCCAGGTCTCCTGGATCAAGAGGGCATCGACCCCGTGCCTCTCTATAAAGTTCATGATCTCTACTTTTTTACCATTGATACCATTTATGTTGAATGAAACAATCCTCAGGAAATCTGGATTGGATTTGATGTAATTTATTAGCGGCCTAATGAATTATTATTGTTCGCACTCATTGTCGTCATGAAGTGCTGCATTTGTTTCATCATGTTGGTGTTGAAGGCTGTTAATGAATTTTGCATGTTGATGAAGAATTGCTGCATTTGATCAGTGGGAGAACCAAAATTGTTGGGAGTAGCTAGGTTACTGTTTATTTGTGTGCCCCATTGGAACTGTGGCGGAGATACATTGATTTTATTAGTTCTTATGAATTTTGGGTGTCTTGGACAGCCTGTGAAGTTAGCAGGGTGATCTCCGCCGCAGTTTACACATTTTGCCTTTTCGCCTTTTTTCAGGTCACACAAATAGGTAAAGTGTGGTTTAAGGCACTTTAAGCATTTCGGTTCGGCAGTACATTTGGCTTGAATATGGCCAAAGAGTTGGCACCGATGGCATTGCGTTACATGGTCACGACTACGTTGTGCTTCAACTGTAATTTTGAGGTGATTTAGGCATCTTAGCTCATAGATATTTTTCTGGTTTTGAGGCAAGGTGACTAACACAATTGCCATTGGTTCCTTTCTCTTATTGTACCACCTTGTGACCGACTGAGGACTAAACCCTAAGCCCTCCAGATCTGTTTTAATTTGCTCCGTTGTCCATTCTTCCAATGCTCCGCGGATAATTACGTGGAGTAATTTGTCTTCTTGTAGATTGAACGTGTGAAAGGGTATTTTGTTAGCTTGGAAGAATTTTGAGATTTTCTTATAGTTATCAGAGTCTGGAGGGTAGAATTTAATCCCTTCAGGCGCATTTGTAGCCCTTCCAAAGTCCATTTTATGTTGATTCATAAATGCTGTCAGTTCGTTGTATAGTTTTTTGTCGCGTAAGACAATTGGCGAAATTTTAGCCGCTGAGGGCTTGTTGTTAACTGTATTTGTATTTGTATTTGTTGATGGTTTATTGAGTTGAGAACTGGCAGTGAACTTTGGAATGGCGTCAATGTCGCCTGAGGTTTTGTTATTTACATCGTTTTTACTTGGTAGCGGCGGAAACTCGTCAGCGAGTGCAGCTTTTTTGTGCTCTACGCCTGATTTAATGGGCCTGGTGCTGCATCTCTTTCTTTTTGTTACTTTAATGAATTTTTCTTAATCGTCTTCCGAGTTTCCCTCGCTACTTTCAATTGATTGGTTAGACATGTATTCGTCTGACTCTTCGTTATTTTTGTTATTATCTAAAGCTACTTTATCTACTTTCTTATGGTTATCAAGTTTTAGTTTTTCTTTAAGGTTAGTAAAGGAGTTGTCTTGGCTAATGCTAGAGCTCTGACTGCTATTAGAGTTTACAGAGTTAGAATTAGAATTATTGTTGTCATTAGAGCTATTATTTTCAATGACTGGGTTTCTAAGCTTTAACAATTCATTTTCGTACTTACCCTGACATGACATTAGCTCTGCGTTCTGGTTCACTATCACTTGAAGTTGGCTGTTTAGGTCCGAGTTCTGTTTAATAAGTTGGTCTAACTGTCTGCTTTGACTTTCCAGTTGTTTTTTACATTCGATGAAGTTCTGGTTGAGTAGCTGATATTCATCAGCGCTTTGCTTTAGCCTGGCTTCTAGTTGGTGAGCGGGCTCTTATTTATTTACGTGTAAACCAAAACGGGCCGATTGCGCGAAGCCGAGCGGTCTGAACACTGATCTCTACTATGGATCCCTACTCTTGTCGGCTGCTAAAGCCAAAAAATGGCAAACCATGGGCGAAAAAATGCGTTTCTGCACATCGGGCGGCAAAGCATGACATTTTTGGATGCAAAATATGACATTTTTGGATGCTGACCAGATAAGGGCATGCGCATAAGCGACTTCCTGTTATCGATCGGTTGTTTCGTAGTGCCATCCGTAAACAGCACAGTATCGGCTTAATGCCATTTTTGTGTTTATTTTTGCTTTGTAAGTTACGTGCGATTTAAACGGATTTATAGCGTTTTAAGTGATTTATTTTACTTGTTTTTGTGTGTTTTTTTTAATATAATGGACTCCACAACGTGTATGGTTACCTTTGCCAAAACAAGGGTAAAATACCAGGAATTTCATATTTTCGGTATATATTTAGTAGTTAAAATGTATACGTTTTGTTGTGTCTTGGTTAATTAATAGTCATCCAATGTATGTTCCATTATAAGTCATATTTTGTTTTATTTAGGAAAATATCACAGTGTGAAATTAAGTGAATATTTTAAGTAAATACTTATTTTTATAGTAGGTAGAATGGCTCCTTTTTATAAGTTACTTAAATACTTCATTCTGAAATATGTTTTAAGCACTGTGGTATTTTTAATTTGTATAGCAGGTACATCTCCAAGGAAATTTTATTAATAATGGTTTATTAACGGCAATAAATCATACAAATTCCATTTTATATAATATGAACTTTTCCATTTTATATAATGAACTGAGGACAAAATAAAATTACACTGTTTAGTAATTCAGTTTATAATATATTTTAAGACTAAAGAAAATTGATTGCATGATTTAGAAAAATTCTGTATACTGAAAAGAATCCAATTGTACAATTTCTGCAGTAAGGAGAAGTCGGTAATAATTTATAAATTACAGGTATTTCTCATATGAACCAAAATAATTATAAGATTAGGCAGATCATTAAATTTTTGTGAGCGTTTGAATGTAATGAAGTAAAAAGTTGGGCCAGTAATATTTTTGTCTCTTATAGATTAACAGAAAATAGATATGAAGCCTGGATAGAAGCTATCGGGTTGGATCCTGAGGTACAGAAATATTCCCAATCTAACCTTGGACCCAACGTAGAACAAAGAAAATCTTTACTTTTACAAAGAAGAGCTCTAGCCGAACTGTAAGTTTTATTTTTTTTATCTTAACTGTTATATATAAAGGTTATTATAAGCATCTAAATATGATTCTCTCTATCTGAAATCAGTAACTATATTAAAAAAATGTCTCTGTAAAATAGAAAATGTGACTTAGCACTTCTGCAATTCCAAAAAATATATGATACTGATGGCGGTGTACTACTTAAGTAAAGTAACAATAAATTGTTGTTCTAATGGCATAAAAAAAATGTGTCACATTATCAGTTTATAATATATTTTCTGTTAACAATTTATTTTTTTTCCTAACTTTTTTAAAAAAATTATGTTCTATAACATTTTTCAAAATATGTTCATTGTTAAAAAGTAAAACCTTGCACTACTTAATATATATTATTTTCCTCTTTTTTTGTGAGGGTATAATTTTTAAAATGTATATATTTTCAGATTTGCAAATATTCCTAGTACCTCGATAGATCATTTTGTAACCAAAGGGTAAGAATTTATTTGTTTAATTAAAAAGTGAGAATATAATAAGGTATATTTCTAGAGTTGGAAAATTAATTAAATTTAACTTCTAAGCATTATTTCACTATTTCCAATAATCATTTTTTTCCTGCATTGTTATAATACTTTTTCAGCAACTATAATTAACTTTTTTTTAGGCCTAAGAGCATGGATTATACTTATCAGGAAGTAGCTGTACCTAAACAATATACTGATTCTCTTAAAGATGATGCTGATAACGAAAGGTAATAATACTTTTAATATTAGTTTATTTCAATTGTACATGGATTGTTACATTTCAGCGATATCATAGTTCAGTATTTTAATAAAAGATGGTTAAATTACGGATACATTGTTTGGGGGATTTTCGAGATGAAACAATTACTTCATAATAATAATAATAGTATATTAAGGGATCAAATAAATACAATCCATTTCAAAAATAAAAACTATAAACACTATTTAAAACAGAATCAGAATTAAGAAACTTACAAATCTAACAATGCATTAAAGTGCTTCAAAAGACAAGTATTGACAGTTGACAATATTTACTAGTTTTTCAAGAATTGCAATATTTTTAATTTAAAGAGATTAACTGGCAAATGGAAAATATCAATCTCGGTAAGAACTGAATTCATTTCCCTTCCCATTCGAGAAATAGGACTGATAATGCCAGAGAATGCCTTATAACTTTATGTGACTGGAGATGTCAGGGCATATTAATATACAGGGTGAGCCAACGATTGGATGAAGTAGGTTTGTGCCTTTTCGGTGAAATTAACAAAGAAACTATATTTATTGTTTGATACAGTTTATTTTTGCGCAGATTTTAAAAATATTTAGGACTCTACAGGGTGAGCCAAAAAACTAGGACAGCATAAAGTTGTATTTTTTTAAATAGAACACCCTATATACGAATCGTATTTTCGATTTAGCTTATAATTTTAAATCTTTTTTATTAAGAGTTTACTATAACAAAACTTTATAGTTTCTGAGATAATTAAGTTTAAAGAAAAAAAGTCACATTTTCAAGCATCAATTCAATCCTAAATAACGTTTTCAATTTTGTGACAAATATATTTAAATTTGGAATTTAGCAAGGCCAGGGACAAATTAATATAATTTTTACCTAATATTTGCAATAAAAGCTACAGGGTGTTGAACACATCGGCTCAAACTTGAACAAGTTTAAATGAATAAATATCTTTTTTTTTAAATGGTACACCCTGTATATTTTCATATTATTTAATAGAGTAATAAAAACCCTAAAAGTTTTGTTCAATATATCCTATACCTATTTATAATAGTTTTTGAGATATTTCAGTTTTTCTTATTTTCCATACTTTTTTACAGAAATAGTCTTCATTATTATAGTAGCCATGGCAAAAACAATGTAAAAGAACATTTCTCTGTGTGTCAAATTTATAACCGCAATCGCTTCTTTTGGTTTTTATATAGCGTAGTTTGGTTTTTTTTGCATTCATCTTATACTGTAAAATGAATTTTCCAAAAAATGAGTTAATAGATATGATTTATACAATAGGAGAGGCTCAAAAAAATTGCCTTCTTGCTCAAAGAATTTACAAAATGAAGTATCCTGATCGACGCCAGCCTAATACCCATACTTTTCAAAACTTAATGCAAAGATTTGATTCTTCTGGTACTGTTGATTATCCAAAACGTAAAGTGGTCAACAAACCAGTAACTAATGAAGAAAAAGAACTACAAGTATTGTTAAATGTTCAGGAAAATCCTTATATTGGTAGCCGTCAGTTAGCAGCATTATGTGAAACATCAAAATCCACCGCTAATCGTACTACCAAGAAATATAGGTATCATCCATATCACATGGAATTACACCAAGAATTGCATGGACAGGATTTTGAAAGTCGTGTAAACTTTTGTCGTACAATAAATGCGGAGATTCAATTAAATCCAAATTTATTATGCAAGGTAATGTTTAGTGATGAAGCTACTTTTAGAAGTAACGGTGCCATAAATAGACGCAACATGCATTATTATGCCCCAGAAAACCCATTTTGGATTAGAGAGGTGCAACATCAAAACCACTGGTCATTAAATGTTTGGTGTGGTATTCATCATAATCGAATTATTGGACCCCACTTTTTTAATGAATTACTAAATGGCCATAGTTACCTGAACTTTCTACAAGAAGAACTACCCCAACTGCTTCAAGGTCTCCATAGGGATGAGCTCGACAGTATGTGGTTCCAGCACGATGGTGCGCCTCCGCATTACCATCGTGAAGTTCGTGCGTTTTTGGACCAACGATATCCGCAAAAATGGATTGGACGTGGGGGTATCCCTACCTGTAGAACAATAACGCCACTAATTTTGTCCAGGGTCCGAGAAAATCTGCAAAAAAGACTAAATTTGTGCATTGCACAAGAGGGTCGTATTCTAACACTTATTAAAAAGAAACAATTAATCTCAGTGTTTAATAAGTAATTTTTTTGTTTCAATTTAGTATAAAAGTAAATATGTATTTGCCTTGACGTTATTGTTGTGTTAATTTTTTCACATTATGTTTAATTAAACTATTGCCATTGTAATATAACGAATAATGTATTTCATCATATTTAACCACATTCTGTTTGTTTCTGTAGTTTCTTTTTATTATTTTACATGGCTACTATGATAATGAAGACTATTTGTGTAAAAAAGTATGGAACATAAGAAAAACTGAAATATCTCAAAAACTATTATAAATAGGTATAGGATATATTGAACAAAACTTTTAGGGTTTTTATTACTCTATTAAATAACATGAAAATATACAGGGTGTACCATTAAAAAAAAAGATATTTATTCATTTAAACTTGTTCAAATTTGCGCCGATGTGTTCAACACCCTGTAGCTTTTATTGCAAATATTAGGTAAAAATTATGTTAACTTGTCCTTGGCCTTGCTAAATTCCAAATTTGAATATATTAGTTACAAAATTGAAAACGTTATTTAGGATTGAATTGATGCTTGAAAATGTGACTTTTTTTCTTTAAACTTTTGTTATAGTAAACCCTTAATAAAAAAGATTTAAAATTATAAGCTAAATCGAAAATACGTTTCGTATATAGGGTGTTCTATTTAAAAAAATACAACTTTATGCTGTCCTAGTTTTTTGGCTCACCCTGTAGAGTCCTAAATATTTTTAAAATCTGCGTAAAAATAAACTGTATCAAACAATAAATATAGTTTCTTTGTTAATTTCACCGAAAAGGCACAAACCTACTTCATCCAATCGTTGACTCACCCTGTACAGATACAAGCCAGTTACATTAAGTTAACATTTTATCTTGGCATACCTGTTTATTTCAGAAAAGAGCTTAACCAAGTATAAGAATCAGAAAAGGCTCTGTTGGAATTAATATTTCTATGATCTTGTAATATTCTGAATTTTTAATAATGGGGTGGTATATGAAGGTTAAAATATACAAAGAAATATGTAATGATACTTCTTCAGATATAACAATGAAGTGTAACACTTTGTTTTCAAAATACTAATAAATAATATCCATCTAAATCATGATTGGTTTAGAAAGCATATTTTCACTTCACTTTCACAATTAGGTTTTAAAATTATAATCAAAGCTTATAACGAAGACTTGGGAAATGATCGTACCCACGGCATGTATACATTTTACTCAAGAATGTATAAAACTAAGTTTCATTTTTATTGTAGAATCTTCTTGCCGGAACCTGCAGTTGAAATTGAAATACCAGCTTCTTTGTGTGGAGCTGAGTCGGAATCGAGAAGGTAAGTTTAGGTTGTATATATATATATATATATATATATATATATATATATATATATATATATATATATATATATATATATATATAAAATAAAATAGAATAAAATATTGGCGAAGCGGACGTGAAAATTT
Source organism: Diaprepes abbreviatus (assembly GCA_034092305.1). NCBI lineage: Eukaryota > Metazoa > Arthropoda > Insecta > Coleoptera > Curculionidae > Diaprepes > Diaprepes abbreviatus. The sequence goes on from JASJET010000095.1 coordinate 810,227, forward strand.
GTCAATCTACATGATTCTCGTGTTAAAAAGTGCGGAGCACTCCAAAATATGGAAAAACTCCGGGTCCGAAGACTTGGGAAATGATCGTACCCACGGCATGTATACATTTTACTCAAGAATGTATAAAACTAAGTTTCATTTTTATTGTAGAATCTTCTTGCCGAAACCTGCAGTTGAAATTGAAATACCAGCTTCTTTGTGTGGAGCTGAGTCGGAATCGAGAAGGTAAGTTTAGGTTGTATATATATATATATATATATATATATATATATATATATATATATATATATATATATATATATATATATATAAAATAAAATAGAATAAAATATTGGCGAAGCGGACGTGAAAATTTGTCAATCTACATGATTCTCGTGTTAAAAAGTGCGGAGCACTCCAAAATATGGAAAAACTCCGGGTCCGAAGACTTGGGAAATGATCGTACCCACGGCATGTATACATTTTACTCAAGAATGTATAAAACTAAGTTTCATTTTTATTGTAGAATCTTCTTGCCGGAACCTGCAGTTGAAATTGAAATACCAGCTTCTTTGTGTGGAGCTGAGTCGGAATTGAGAAGGTAAGTTTAGGTTGTATATATATATATATATATATATATATATATATATATATATATATATATATATATATATATATATATATATATATATAAAATAAAATAGAATAAAATATTGGCGAAGCGGACGTGAAAATTTGTCAATCTACATGATTCTCGTCCTATATATAGTCCTATATAGTCTTTATTGGCATATAAGTCAGTTATTACAACTTTGAACTTCTATTTACATATGTAGACTTAATTTAAATGACTAATTACAATTTATATCCTATTTATATTACATGTCTAAAACTAAATCTAGCTTAATATATTTTATAGTCCTCATTGAAACTGGCCGGGACTTATTGAATCGGGTCGCTCGGGAGTGGGTATGTTCTTCTGTAGAAGGGACAGGGGCGAAAGGCGTTCCTGATGGTGCTGTTGGTGTGGTCAGGGATCTTGTCGAAAAATTTCTGCGCTGTGGTCCTGGCAAGTTCCAGGATGGTGGGGATCTGGAGTTCCCTGTGCAGCTGATCTGTCCTCAGGTACCAGGGTGCGTCGACGATGATTCGCAGGATTTTGTTCTGCATCACCTGTAGGATGTGCCTCCTTGTTTTTGGAATTTGGGCCCATGAGGTGATGCCGAACAGCATCGCCGGGCGGATGATGGCTTTGTAAATCGTCAATTTGTTTCTGAGGGACAGCTTGCTGCTTCTGCCTAGTAGTGGGAACAGGGTTGCCAGGAGCCCTTGCGCTTTTGATGATTCTCGTGTTAAAAAGTGCGGAGCACTCCAAAATATGGAAAAACTCCGGGTCCGACAGATGGCGACAACGTTGTTTCGTCCTAATATGGGACTCGTCAGGCCACCGTCGTCGGTACAAACCATCATCTCGCCTTTGCATCGTATAAAGCTGAATTTATAATCAAAACACAGCAAATAAGACGACAAAGGCGACATCTCGATGGTCCACTTGATAATACAAGAACCACACAGATTAACAAAGTTTGTAAAAGAACCGTCTAATGGTGGCGCAACGGTGAATTAAAACAGACATATGTAAAATCGAGTACACGAAACGCGCTGCCCAAAGGATAGGGGTCGCATTTTTTGGTACTGGCAAGCAAGCCTACCGCCTATTTTAGCCGACAAAGCCACGTGCCGCACCAAACGATCCCACCATGAGAGCATCGTTTAGCGTGTTTCAAAGCCAAACAAGTAAATAAATATGTAGATAAGTTTTTGTCCGTGTAATTTAAAATAAAATAGAACAAAATATTGGCGAAGCGGACGTGAAAATTTGTCAATCTACATGATTCTCGTGTTAAAAAGTGCGGAGCACTCCAAAATATGGAAAAACTCCGGGTCCGACAGATGGCGACAGCGCTGTTTTGTCCTAATGTGGGACACGTCAGGCCACCGCAGTCGGTACAAACCATCATCTCGCCTTTGCATCGTATAAAGCTGAATTTATAATCAAAACACAGCAAATAAGACGACAAAGGCGACATCTCGATGGTCCACTTGATAATACAAGAACCACACAAATTAACAAAGTTTGTAAAAGAACCGTCATATGGTGGCGCGACGGTGAATTAAAACAGAAATATGTAAAATCGAGTACACGAAACAGCGCTGTCGCCATCTGTCGGACCCGGAGTTTTTCCATATTTTGGAGTGCTCCGCACTTTTTAACACGGGAATCATGTAGATTGTCAAATTTTCACGTCCGCTTCGCCAATATTTTATTCTATTTTATTTTAAATTACACGGACAAAAACTTATCTACATATATATATATATATATATATATATATATATATATATATATATATATATATGTATGTATGTATGTATGTATAGAAAGTATTTCTTATTTATTTATTGGACCTTTAATAAAATATTTTTTACTTGTTTCTTTTTCTTGGGATTATGATCCGTTAAAAATGAAATCAAAATGTTCTGGTGGTGTTACACTTTTCGGTAATTTATTCACCTTGGTCAAAATATACAGTATATAGCTTGAACAATAATTCAGGAACAACACTGCACTCACTTGTAAAAATTAATTTAAAATTATATTCTATTGAGAATGTAACTTTCCTAAATTCATATATATATATATATATATATATATATATATATATATATATATATATATATTGTTGTAAAACGTGTTTTACATGTCGATGGTGCAAAATAAAATAAGCGAAACGGGTTGAAATTTTTCCTTATAACTAACGTCCGACTCCCTTAGCAAACTCCACCCCAGTCACGTGCCCAGACTCGGCGCAGCGGTTGGAAGTTTGCCTCATATAAATACGAAAACTTAAAACGCCAAAAACGACAGTAAAGGATAAACTTTCGTAGACAAAACATATACTAATTCACGCGGGTAATTAAGGTCTCTGACATATATACGCAACATTTGTAATTTCAGCGTTAATTTATTGTAAATTTTAAATATTAAAAAGTGCAGATTCGCACCCTCATACGGCACCACCCTGATTGGCTCCGCGGAACTTTGAGGGCGGGTTGCCAAATCAACCCTCAGAAAAGTATAAATATCATTCCAAAATTACATTCACTCTCTTATTCTTGCCTGACATCGTGGGATAGAAGAAGTATACACCGCAGGCTAAGATTCGGGCTTCAGTTTCGAAAGACAATCCACACGCATTTCGCTGGGTTGTCCACGCGTCGCGAGATCGCTGTCGAGGAGTTAGTACCTAGCATTTGCACATGGCTAGCGAAAACTCCCGGGGATCTTCAATAGGAGAGCCTCTAGAGTATTTAATTTCTCCCAAGAAATTAATGCCTTGATTCTCTACCAGAAGAAATATTATTGATTGCGCCCCATTCGCGAAAAGGGTAGTAATTCTGTTTTTTAGCAAACAAGTAGGCAAGCAAAACAACCAAACGTTGTACTTTGGTAAGTTTGGAAAGCAGAAAGTCGCTTTCCAAAGGTGCGCCTAAGTCCTACTTGTTTGTTCTTTTAGAAAACTTCGTGCCAGGCTAACCGTAGGGTCCGATAAGTGTTCGCCTCTACGGGAAAAACCAGCGATAGATTTTCGCGTAAAAAACTCTACTTTGAGTTTGTCTTACTCTTATTATTCTTAACCGTATAAAGACTTTCCTTGCGTGAAACTGAAAAACTAGAACTTCAGACTTTTGTGTTAAACCTATTGTTTGTGAGAAGTTTTTAATTAATAACTCCATAAACAAGCATACGCGATTAAAAATACTAACGTTATAATCGCGCTTATAACGTTGTAAAAAACCGTGGACTAATTAAACTAAATTTCATTGTTTAAAAATCCAAATTTTAAGTGAAATTTATAAGTTGGGAAAAACCCAGACGCCTGTCGTCCAGACGTCTTTGTTCCTTTGCTTTTGTCGGTAACAAGCCGCTTGCCGACGGCCGACGTCGCAAGGTTGCGTCAGCAGATAGAAGCTCTAGCAACTCATAGCCGTACAAAAAACTTTTACCGAGACATCTGAATACTCTGACAATTTCTGATTAAATTTGAACTTGATTTAATCTTAATCGTTTGCAAACACTAATATTTTATTAATATTCATTGTGTTATTTTTCGTTAAAACTGTTATGCTTAGTTATTACGTTTTGTTTGTTTTTTGTAACGAGATTCTCTTTTAATAGAAATCTCGGAACAAGTTGATTTTATTACTTTTATTCTAGAAAATACTTTTTGTTATTTTTGTTTGAGAATTTTAAGTTTATTTGAATTGTTAAAATTTATTTTATTGTTAATCTATATTATCAACAACGATAAGTATAAAGAACAGACCTATAGATGCGCAGGGACAGACAGAAACATAACAACAGACTTTCTACATTATTAATTTCCTGTTATAATAATAAACGCAAAAAACTATTTAATCAAAAGCCCACCGTGACAAGTAACTAATCGTGACTAAATCTTTTATAAATTTTTGCCCCAAGTTTAAATTAATATTATTCTTCTTTAAAAACATGTCCAGTCACGAAACATCCCATCAGTCCGTGTTTAATGAGGCGGGTGGTCATATGGACTTCCCGGATGGAATTGGTGGGACCTCGGCGGTGGGGAAACCTGCCGCCCTACTTCGTCACACGCTAAACTCTCAATCCCCAAACTCCCTACAAACTATAGACGAGACAGAACAAAAATATACTCCCGTGAAAGAATTAATTAAATACTTCGAATCGGTGTCTAACCCTGAGGAGGGTTTCCAAATTGACAGAAATAGGGATACTTATAAACTAGGTAGATTAAGATTAAACAAGAGCGCCCCAAATATTATTAACCGGTTCCCGCATGAAACAAATATTGTTGCGCACGGAGCAAGGACGCAGAGACATATTTCTGTGTCATACGAAAACTCTACTAATCTCGAAAGTTCACTTTTTCCAAACTTAATCGGCTCTATGCCGATTAACAGGGCCGCAACGCCGACAGAACGCGACGTTTCGGTTCCGGGAAAAATATCTTCAGGGACAAAAATAATACCTAAAACGAACGAAAGAGAGAGGTTCCGGCAACAATATATATATATATATATATATATATATATATATATATATATATATATATATATATATATATATATATATACATATATATATATATATATATATATATATATATATATATATATATATATATATATATATATATATATGTATATATATATGAATATTCTTTCATTCTTTAACTGTACATTATATTTTAATTTTTCCATTTTAGGTTCTTTATATGATTAAATATGCAACTGTTGACGTTTCGCCCTGTATTTAGGGCATTTTCGAAAATGTTAAATTTTTAGTATAATTAGAAAATATTTATATATAGAACACATCAAAAAATAAACAACATTTTAAAACACTATCTCTGTTTTAAAATATATCTAATTTTGCAAATACGAACCTTGACATTTGGTTTATTAATAATAAAGCGATACATTTCTGTCTTACAATACAAACATTAACAGGATCGTATACTTCATATTTTAGTTTAAATTAGGCTGATGTAAATTTGGCTCAAATTTACTATATATTCTCCTAACTATAAATGTAATGTTTGCGTTTTTTTTTATTCTATCCTAAGGTATAAAAAATAAAATAAAGTCACATTCAAGTGCACGGCGTACTAAGGAGCTTCTCTCCTTGGGAAGGAAAGATCTGCGAATTGTGGTGGGATTGTTGACAGGACATTGTCAGCTCAAGGGCCATCTTCATACAATCGGTGTAAAAGACGACCCGACATGCAGATGGTGTTTGGAGGAGGATGAAACTGTTGGCCATGTCCTCAGAGAGTGCCCAGCACTCAACGGACTGAGACAGAGATATTTCGAAGATATAATTTTGTTACCGGAAGCAGTTAGGCAAGTTCAACTAACGGGGCTGCTTGGATTCGCAAAGACGATCTGCCTCGAATAAACTGCAGATATGGTGGGATGTAAAGGGTCCAATGGAGGCCTAAGTATCGATGATCCAGTATCACCACCCCTTTTCATTCATTCATTCAAAGTCATATTCGATGTATCCACAGTATCTTAATACAAGGCACAAATATATAGCTTTATTAATAATAAAGGAAATATCAAGGTTCGTATTTGCAAAATTCGATATATTTTAAAACTAAGATATTGTTTTAAAGTGTGGTTTGTTTTTTGATATGTTCTATATATAAATGTTTTTTAATTATACCAAATATTTGTAGGAAAATAAAAAGAAATTTAACAAATTTTTTAAAATGCTGAACATAGAAGGCGAAATATCAAAACCTGCATTTTTAATCATATAAAGAATCTAAGATGAAAAACAAGATATAATGAAGAGTTTCGTAATCTGGAAAATACATATAGTATTAATCTGGGAATACATCTGTTTGTTCGTTTGGTTTTTTGCAGAAATTCTTCTCGCAATATCACATTTGGCTTGGCACCTTCTGTGTTCGCTGGTTGTAGAAGAAATTCATATGGTCAAATACTTCAATGCTGATTCTCACCATCATCTCGCACAAATACAGGGCGTAGCCAACACCCCAATATCAAGATTCCTTCATCTAACTGACGAGCAAGAATAAGAAAAGGGACTATTACACATAAAAAGAGCTATAAAAAAAAATAACTACAAACCACCAACCATAAATATAGAAAAAAAATTGAAACAAAATCCATGGAAAAAATGAAACTACCTGCCAAAAATAGAAAAATCACTGTATTTTTTTACATAAAAGGCACAACAGATAGAATCGGCAGATTGCTCCAGAACATAACATATCTACCGCCTATAAACCACACTAAATAATAGGCTCATCTATAAGAAGTCCCAAAGACAAAATCAATCTAGAAAATGATGACATGTGACATCTGCTGTAAAACATGCACAAGCCAGACCTTCGATCATAACATATAGATTTAAACAATAGATTAATTTGAAGGCTGTTAATGATCGGTAGAGGAGAGGCTTTTTTGATGTTTGACAGACATAAACATGTTTACGTATCTTTTCTTTCAGTTTAATTGCTTGTCGTGACTCTTTTAACTGTTTTTAAGTGTTTGAAATTACCATAAATGCGAAGTTTGCAATTAATATCAACAGAAAGATAATTTAAAAAGTTATTTTTATTGGTAAATATTATTATATATTCTTTACATATTGAAAATAACAATAATAATAATTTAGGCAACCACAAATTCAACTATGTACCGATTATCACATGACACTCATTTAAATAGTGCAGTTAGAAAAGGATGGAATAAAATCGGGATGAAAATAAAATATCCACTGTTTATCAAAATTTTTCCAATATAAATAAAAATATTATTCTGTTATTTAGCGTTGAAACAACCGAGCCCTGATGTTATGGTAATTCTACAGGGGATGTTCGAAAAGCCAGATCAGTAGAAACATATCAGCCAGGCTAGAAGAACATAAAATTAGCATAAGAAAAAAACAGACATAGGCACGTGACAGGACACCAGATTGATTTTGAAAACTGCCAGCAAATTGCTACCATAAAACACTGCAAGGCAAGATTGATTTGTGAATTCATCGAAAGTAAAAAGAAAGGAAGTTTGAATAAGAGAGACGGTGAACTTAATGTTCCTTCCAGCTGAAAAACTCTCCTCAAGCGGGACCATTGTACCGACACCGCGCCTCAGCCTACATTAATACCACTCACAGCGCTCGAAAAGGTAGCGGAGTCAATGCCTAGCAACCAGTACGATCTACGACCGCGTATAAAGCACGCTGCACATTGAATTTCTTTAGTTGATCTACAACCAATACGCATAGAAAATTCCAAATGGGATTTTGGCGAAAGAAACCAAATACAGTTGTAATCAAGAAATTAGAAATTAAAAATTTTTTTAATACTAATTAATTTTTTTTTTATTTATAGTTCCAGTACATTGACTTGTGATTCAGTGGATTCTCTGTGGGAAGGAAATACGTTTTTTTATTTCTTAATTTTACTAAAAATCTGTTTTCTCTCAGTGTTGCAACAGCCTGCAATTTTGTTCTCTACTTTAAATGAGGAATCTTTGAAAAGAAAACCAGAAGAAGATGTTGGTTCTTTTAGCTCATCTGATACTATAGGTCTGAAAGGGACATCAAAAAAATGTAGAAGAGATTTTAAAACAGTTCATACATACCGGTAAGCATTTGCATGCCATGTTACTTTATTATTGTTTTGTTACTTTATGAAATATACATAATCCCTTAAAGGTTATTTTTTTTTTCATTTGTATTCGTCTTAGGATGAACTTTATTAATAAAAACTATTATTTTAGCTTATCACCTTATAAGTTATATGCTATGAAAAATATGACTCAAAAATGAAAAAGAAACTTAAAAGAAAAGTTTATAATATTAAGAAGAAAGTCCAACGGCTTAAGAAAAAGGTATCCAGCCTAAAGCAGGTTACGTTTGAACTACGGAAAAAAAGACTAATGTCACCTCATGCTATTTCTATTTTGGAAAAATCTTTTAGTGCCATTTCTCTATCAATTATCAGACGGTGTCTGCAAAATGTAAATAATCTCAAAAAAGGCAAAAGACAAACCTCAATTCAATTTCCAAAAGAACTTAGGAGTTTTGCGATGACTCTGCAATTTTATTGAAACAAAGCTTATGAAAATGTAAGAAGGGCGTTTAATTTAGCGTTACCGTCACCATCTGTTATAAGAACATGGTTAAATAGTATTGATTGTAATCCTGGCTTTACGAAGTGTTCCTTTGATGCATTAAAGTCCATTGTTGCAGAAAATAATAAAGAAAAAGAGCCGACATTGTGCTCACTTGTAATGGATGAAATGTACATAAGAAAACAAATAGACTTTATAGGACAAAAATCCTGGGGTTATGTTGACTTAGGAACAGAAATTACAGATGACACCTTAAATGTTGCAACAGAAGTTTTTGTTTTAATGGTTGTTTCAATGAAAGGAAGGGGAAGTTGCCGATAGCATATTTTTTTATAAATGGTTTAAATGCTTCTGAAAGGGCCAATATTGTACGGGAGGCATTAACTAAATTAAAAGAAGTTGGCGTTACAGTAATATCTTTGACATGTGATGGGCCGAGTGCAAATTTGGCTATGGCCAAAGAGCTAGGTACACATTTTTCAGATGTTGAGAATATCAAATCTTATTTTTTGCATCCGACAGATAATTCAAAGATTTATTTAATATTTGACCCATGTCACATGTTAAAGTTATTAAGAAATAGTTGGGTTAAATATGAAGAATTTATAGATGAAGATGGACATATAATCAACTATAAATTCATTAAGCTCTTATATGATATTCAGGAAGCTGAATTATTCAGATTTGGCACAAAATTGAAAAAGGCTCATGTGGGAAAAAGAAAAAATGAAGGTACGTTGTAAAGCACTTATATATGTTGTTTGTAGTCATTCATAAGTTATTTTTCTGTTATCGCTTTTGGGAATGACCTTTGGTAATATAAACTTTATAAAGCAATAGTAAAAATAAGTGCAGATAGATTGTCACATGGTTTGAAAAAAAACCTATAAAAGTTTTGTTTTTAGGTAAATCTTGCCGCTCAAATGATCAGTAAGAGTGTAGCAGATGCTATCATGACATTAAAAGATGAAATCCAACATCCCGATTTTTTGGAGGCCGATCCGACAATTCGTTTCTTAAAATTGTATGATTCGTTATTTGATATTATGAATTCAAGAAATCCATTTGGCAAAGGCTCTAAAACACCCCTGAAAAAGGAAACTGAGAGTTATTGGAAATCACTTTTAGAAGAGGCCAGAAATTACACCATAAAACTGAAGAATAAGTATGGATTATATCTTCATGACACCCAGAACAAGACACCATTTTTAGGGTTTTTGATCAATATTAATTCCTATCTGGGAATGTATAAAGATTACGTAGAAAAGGATAACGCTCCATTGAAATATATATTGACATATAAAACGAGTCAAGATCATTTAGAATTGTTTTTCTTATGTGTAAGGTATGTAAACTGTCTATTAGGATGCGGTTTTTCTACATTTCTGTTAAATAAACTTGTTAAGTTAAAAATTAATTTTTACATATTAACATAAAATAGCATTAAAGACCTTTGATATGCATTTAAGATTTGAAAGGTGTAAATATAGACTAACGCATGTTTCTCAAAAATATGATGCTAATTCATAATTTTAGAAATACAGATTTTGAAAACATTTTTATTTGAACATAAATTGTAAAAGTAAAAGTATAAAATTTATTAAGTAATTTATTATAAATTCTCTAATAAAACTTTTCCAAATACTCTTTTAAAGACTTACCTAGTCAACTTGTATATCTTCTTAATTGATATTAGAAACTATGTGTTCGTCATTGATAAATTCTATTTATAACTTGGTTATTGCTATCTTTAAGAAACAGTTCACAAGTCTAAGTAAAGAGTAATTATTTCAAAATGACTATTTTAAAAAATTCAATAATTATATTTTTAATTGTGGCTGCAACACTAGGGAAACATAAGTGGGAAACCATAAATTTCAGTTTTGCAGTAATTAGTAAAATTAATCTGTATTTCATATTATTACTTCTTTGATAGGTTAATATTTCCTCGCATAAATAGATTCATTAGATCCTAGAAACATAATTAATAGTCTAGTGCATGTTATTCTACTTTGTTTCGCTTCAACTAAACTTGCTATACAACCTTTACTTTTTCTGTCCTCGATAATATTTTTTATTTTCGTTGTAGGTCTAGGAACGGGTGGAACAATAATCCTATGGCCTTTTAGTTTTTTAACAACTATAGAAGACTTGTGCTAAATCTTGATATAAAAGGCAGTACAGGAAATTGTGCTGTGCGTGAAAATGATACTAATATATTATATGTCATAAAAAAAATGAAAAATAATCCACCAATAAGTGGGACAGATGACGTATCAATGATAAAAAAATATAATCTGGATATGCCAGATTACATAGAAATTGAAAATGATATCATTGCTTTCGTACCTAATATTTCGTCGATTTCAGAAAATGTAGTTGCTTATATAGCTGGTTATGTGGTAAGAAAATTAAAGAAACTTATTTTTTGCACTACCTGTAAATCAGCACTAGAACAGGAATATGCATCGGTCGATAACACCTACTTTAAATTACTGAAGCAAAAAGATAGAGGAGGCTTAACACGTCCGTCCGCAGACGTTGTTCAAATATGTATTTCAGTCGAAAAGAGAATTCGTCATGTGATGCATTTAAATGGTTACAAGATGCCTAAAGAACCCAATTTTTTTGACATTTTTGTGAACCAAATGAGTCTAAAAATTATTGAAGATGATAATAGATTTTTATTTCTTAATAATCATTTATTTGACCATGTCAATTCTTAAAAAAAAATCTGAAAATTCGCACCAAACCATAGAATAGTTTATTCTATCATATGAAAAAAGTACATTCATCAATAGGTCAAGAAATGGTATAATTTCTCCATCTATTACATTACTTACATAAATAAAAACTAACGATTCATTTCAAAATATATTTATTGGGCAATGCAAGTAAGTATAATTATGAATAAAAACATACTTCCTCAAAATGAAGTTGGAATTATTTAAAACATACATATATAACTTACAATAATTATAATGTATTATTATTTTGTTATATACATAAAATACTTCAGTACAAGGTTTATATTTTAGCCAGAATCGGCTATTGGCTCTATAATTTCTAAGCTCTGTTTGAATTATTTTTCCAAATTGCCAATGACTTTTTTTCAGTTACTAATTTGCACAATGTCCATATTCTTGCATAACTTCATCTACCTTATATTTAACCGATGTTTCCAACCAGCTCAAATGTTTTTTTTTGTTCTGCAGCCAATCTGATTTATAATTTTGTATGTCTGAAGATTGAGGACATGACGTTAAAAAGCGTTGTTCATTATTAATACTGGTTTTGGAAGTAAATTCAGATTCGTTATGTCCGTACTCATTTTATGAAATTGTCATGAATCATGTTGTCATGGAAATCCTCACTTTGAAATCGTCAAATAAAAAATTTATTAATATGTTAACAAAAGCAAAATATTACGAAATAAGTTAGACAAATGTGAATTTCTTTTGTTGGTATATTTTTTTTATTCACCCCCAGCAATGACCTTGTTCACTTATTTTATTTGAAATAACATTTTTATCATTTTGTCGAAAAAATTAATACGATAAGAAAATATATGCTTCGTTCACCATTACGGCAGAAAAATATTATTATATAAAATTATTTTCAAATCCTGCATATCCGTTAAAAAACCTATTTCGTATCAATATTTTCTTAAAAAATTAAAAAAAAAAGACAAGGAAAAGATGGTAATTATTTTTTCATAATTAGAGAATAAATTGCCGAACCTTAAAAATGTTAATTATTCACTCCCACCCCACAACACACACAGACGGAAACAATAGATTAGAGAAATAGTAAGATACATTTTTTTCACAATTTTACTTTCACAGTATAAGAAATGACTAAACTAACTCCCATCGGTACACTGATTGAATTATTCCCTTCTGCTTCAGATATTATTTGTGCCCATATGATATAACTCCTAGAACAAGACAGTTACATGAGACCGACTTCTTTACTAAAGATTGCAACTTTGATAACTTGCTTCATTTAGACACCATTTATGACTAATTGAACTAACTAAATAGATTTTCGAAGTTCGGTCCTGTCGATGGCCACCTGATCAATTTGTAGTGCGCATGCCGACATCCGATCTAGGATATTTACATTTTATTGTCGTAAATTTGCCGTTTTTGGGATTAAGCTTTGTGGATCTATAAATATTTTATCTATGGGTCTGAACCGAGCCGAACCAGTGGGCGCGCTACTTAACAGCCGCAAATAAGGATCTGTCTGGGCTGGAAATGCCGCACAGATAACCACCTTTATATAATTTATTAATTAAATTGTATTATTTAGGCGTGAAATGTAATATTATTTTGAAACAATAAAGAATATTTTAAAATGAATGAATGAATGATGGTTCTGGTCCGATCACCTAAGTTAACCTACGTCGGGCGCGGTTAGTACTTGGATGGGTGACCGCTTGGGAATACCGCGTGCTGTCGCCTTCTTTTTTTAGTATTTTTCTTTAATTTCCTGAATTTTAGAATTCAAGTTAAAATATATTTTTTGTAGGTGGTATCCACCAATATTTCTCTTGATTAAAGGCTGACAAGTTCATTATTATGGATGATATTCATACGTCTAGTTTTGAGGTGTGACTAGGATGTAGCATTTCAGAATAAATGAACTTTTTAACTTCGGATTATATATAAAAAATGGTTTATTCAAAATAAGCAACCTTAATCATCTTGGACTATACATCACTAAAATTAATTTTTAACTTAATTAAGATTTGATTCATATTGGCACAAATATATTTTTTGTAGTTAATATGCACCAACATTTCTCTTGCTTGAAGGCTGTTAGCAAGTTCATTATTATGGATGATATTATTATTGTGTGAATTTTTTCCAATGAACTTTTGGAATCAGTTAAAATCAATGGGTTAATAGTATTCTTTAATATCAAATGAAATTTAACTACTCTTCTCGGGTTATCGTTACAATTACAACCACCCAGTGAAAGGTAGGAGCTGAAAGTAGCGGTAGTAGGGGTAAAACGAAGAAAACAATAAGTATAGTGGAGAAAAATCACTCCTCCGATGATAATTATGAAGGACACTAATTTTAAACACCCTTCTCCTTTTCTTATGAAATTTGACTCTGTAAAATTTACCGGCAACGGCCATACCACATAGACAGAACAGGTTCTCGTCCTAAAATATTTGCAAGAGGCAATCGATCATCTGAAAAACAGACATAAAATAATAATAAGTAAGAAAAATGCTAAAGGAATGGAAAACAGTCAGTCGTTAACAAATTTAAATATATCTGCCGCTAAATCAACTACAACAGATTTAAATCAGACAGAACCCCAAAACTCGTTTGAAAACGAGCTTCCAATACCATTTGGAATGCTACAATAGCCAATACCAGTAAACATTAATGAAATCATGGAAACTACAGTAATAGAAAATGTCAAACCAATAGAAGAAAGGGACTGGAAAAAGGAAGCATCATCGGCTACGAGGCCAGTAATAATAAAAATAGCCAAAATAGGCGAATTTCTTCAACTCCCAACATATAATGTACCCACAAAGAATAGATACAAACCACTACAAGAATATGAAGACCCAGATGATAAAGACCAAAGTTACGAAGAGTTAAACGAACCTGTAGAAACAGCTGTACATAGAGAAATTAGAGAAAAATCAAATAACAAACAACAAAGAAAACAAATCACTAAAAGAAAAGACAAGCCACCACCGATAATTCTTGAAGGAAAACCAAAAAATAGAGAAGAACACGAGAATACGAAAAACGAGTTAAATAAGAGTATAAGCAACGGATACACAGTACGTTATACTCAATACATTACAATACTATACATAGATGTTATGAAAACTATAAGCGAACGCTAATAGGTGGAAACACTACTTTTCACACCTATGTAACTAACATTGAAAAGACGCACGCCTTTATACTAAAAGGTTTGGATCATCAACCAGAGGTAGTAGAAGTAAGCGAAGAACTAATAAAAAATGATTACACACAAAAGCTATCTATCTATCTATATATATATATATATATATATATATATATATATATATATATATATATATATATATATATATATATATTGAATAGAAATCGACACAAGATGACCTAATGACCATATTATAAATACTCGACTAGTCTAAACAATTTCAATTAAAATATCTAAGATACAATATAAATTTATTATTTAGATAGTAATAAATAGTCAGTAGGTATATTAATTAATTAGAGTCATTAATATTTACAAATAATATGGACCAAAGCATAATTAAAAGCTTACATGATTATAAAAATCATATATAATGCTAAATTCATAATGAATTTTTAGACATAATTGTAAAATAAACAATATATAAATATTAATACAATAAGATCATATTATAAATTGATCATAAGAATAATAAGGTACAAACATTAGATGTGATAGTGAAGGTAAAGTGATAATGAAGAGTGAAAATCTTCAAGTAAAATAAAAAACATAACGATCGGTTTTTGCAACAATAATGGTTTGAAAAGGAAGAAAAGGTGAACATAGTGTGAAACCAGTCACGAAAAGTACTTTTAAATAATAAATAAGGTTCATTGAATTGTTTTTAATATAAAATAGACAGTTAACAGTAGTATTAAGAAAATAATTTTAATTAAAACAGATAAGAACATAGAATAAATTTAAGAAAATTTTTGATATTGACATTAAAATTAGATATTATAAATTAATTTTAAGTAGTGGAGTAAAATAAGTTATATTAGAATGTAAGGAAAATTCTAATATTTAATATTTTAATATTAAGAAAACATAATTTAGCATCTTCAAACAATAATTTTCAATAATTAGTTAATTATAGATTTAAATATTTTCATGTCAAACCATTTTGTTTTATAATTTTTAATATTAAAAATTGTTTTAGGAAGGCTAAATTATGTATAATTAGATAGGTAAAATAATAGAGTTTAATTTTATAGTATTTATTGTCATGCATATGATTGGATAAATTCAGGAAATGGTAAAATTGGAAAATTTTCATCAATTTTAAAATTCTTGACAGCCATTTTTGTTTGACAAGAATGCCAGAAAAGGGTGATTTTTCATCAAGTAACCCGATGCCTTCAACTGCTGAGCCAATCAGAATGATTAATTAGGTCAGCTGGAGGCATACTATATAAAGAAAAATCACAAAAATTCGAGAGAGTTGAAAAAAAAAAGTATTGTTACTGAGAGGTGTAAAAGAAAAGTTTCTCCTCAAAACAAATTTTTACATAACCTTAAAATTTTCACGACAAGATCATAAAGCCATGTGCGAGATCTTTTGTTTTTTTTAAGTAAATATTTTTAAAAAGTTATGAAAGTAAATAAATATTAAATAAAGTTTAATTAATCAATATTTAAAAAAAAATAATTTAAATTAAATTTAATGTCATTAAGAAATAGCAACTCCAACTAACATCAAGAAAATTTTGTAAAACCCGATTGTGTCAAATAAAAGTTCAAGAAATTATACCTGGCTGGTATAAATACCAACATTTCCTAGAAGTAGACAATTCCTGGACATTTCCAAAAATAATTAAGACAGTGTTTAATAAAGAATATCTACTTACTTGATAGTAGGTATTTTTAAACAATTATCCCAATCCAATTTGATGGTAAAAGAAGACAAGGAAACACAAATATACCTTTTTAATTGTTTATAAATAAACAAACACATAAGGATCAAGGTATTTAAAAATATAATATTACCACATTTATATTAGACATTATAAAATCATTAGAACTAATTTATAATCACTTGTTAAAATTAATAATCCGCACTTTACACATTTTTTTAAAATTTTTAAAATAAATAAAAGTCAAACAAATTTCAACTGAACACGAGACCATCATATTTGACAAACAACACTTGACAGTTAAGTGGAGTGATATTATAATTAACAGTAGAGATAAGGTGCAATTGATTTTTAATTTTAATAAAGCTGATCTAGATAATAGGTATTTCAAAATAATTTTATAAACCGTATTAATATCATTTTGATTTATAATAAATTTATGTTGATTGTTTATACAATTCAGTGGTTTTAATTGGCAGTAGATAAAAGGTAATTTCAACTTATGAGAATCTGAACTCACTTGGGATAGTTTCAGGGGAAGCGAGCTAGTTATATTAAGGGGAAATTAAAAGAGAAAATAGATTTATTAAAATTTTGTTAATAATAATATATGTATTTTTAAGTTAATACGAAGAATAAATACAGTGCTGTTATCTTATCTTAGATAGGATACAGTAACTGGGCGCTCAAGGAAAAATTAAAAATACATAACGTGGTTTAGAATAAAATATAAATAGTAGTATTTTTATTAGAGCAAGAGAAAACTTATTTAATTAACATTCACCAATTTGTCAAATTTAAAAAAAAAAAAACAAAATATTCAAAATTTTAGTATTCTAATTCCTCTTCGGGCAGTTGCATGAAGCGTGTGTGGGCGACGAAAATAGACCTCTGACGATATACGTTAGGTCCCGCATCACGTTTTTCAACGCAATATATATATATATATATATATATATATATATATATATATATATATATATATAATATATATATATATATATATATATATATATATATATATATATATATATATATATATATATATATATATTGCGGTGTTGCCAAATAAAATGTTATTGGGGAAATTAAAAATTTTGCGCGACTTCCAACTGCTGCCCTTAACACATGACATTATATTATTAAATTATTATTATATTATTATTTTTATTCTAGATTAATTTATAATAGAAACAAATGCAGTTTTTTCTATATAAATTTAACATAGTTCTAATTTAAATGGGGTGGGTGTAAATGATGTTGAGTGGGATAAAGAAGGCATGCTTGCTGCGGTCAGACGTGGAGCAGTCATGAAAAAGACCGACGCAAAAAATGTATGGGTAATTCGAACTTCGTCGTCCGAAGAAATGTATGGTTAAGAACATGGCTTCAGTAAAACAAGTGCAAAAAATGTATGGGTAATTGGGACTTCGTCGTCCAAAAAAATGTATGGGTAAGAAGATGGCTTCGGTAAAACAAATGCAAAAATTAAATATTCCCAAAAAACAAGTTAATTAAATGCCGCAACTAAAATTGAAGAATTTTATTGAGCGTAATATCTCTGGAGGGTTAAAGTTTTTCTATATAATTTTTTGTTTTTTGACGAAAAATAAGTATGTATTTTAACTTTTGTTTTCCGCGAAAAATGACATGTTTTTCTGAAAAGTTATTTGTTTGGTTATTATGGGAAAACTCAAGTTACGGTATAAGGTTTCGCGATCTTTAGTTGCCAGATCCCGTTCCACAGCAATCTCCTTCAGGTATATGGTGTAAACGCGATCTTTGACTAAACACAAGTGAATCTCGGGCCCTTTTTTATTCCCGGAAACTTATCTAGGGGTCCGTAAGCAGGTACTCCTTACGTCCGCAATTTATCTTTAAAAAGGGAAAAACTCAGAGATACTATTTTAACCGATCCTGGAATCTTCAACAGTAATCCGCCTTTCAGCTATCGGTGTGCATGGATAACCTACTCAGAGAACGTCGGATATTGTCATGAACCGATAGGGGTGTTATAGTCCATATCTTTCTGACGAGAGTATAGACCTTCCAGATCTTCTAGAAGAGTCAATAAACCCACGAAAATAATCTGGTTAGGCGCGTACGTCAGGAAAGCTTGCCTATAACACCCCTATCCGTTCGTAAAATTGCCCGTCGTTCTCTGAGTAAGCTATCATTGCATTCCGATAATCGAAAAGCGGGTTAATTTCGAAGATTCTAGGATCGGTTTAAATAGTGTCTCTGGGTTTTCCCCTTTTTAAAAAACAAAGTCCGAACGTAAGGAGTACCTGCTTACCGACTCCTAGGTAAGTTTCCGGGAATAAAAAGGAACCCCAGGTTCACTTGTGTTCGGCCAAAGATCGCATATACTCCGTATATCTGAAGGAGGTTTCGGTAGAACGGGATCTGGCAACTAAAGATCGCGAAACCTTATTCCATAGTTTTCCCATACTCAACCAAACAAATAACTTTTCAAAAATCAAGTTATTTTTCGCAGAAAACAAAAGATAAAAGACATTCTTATTTTTCGTCAAAAAACAAAACATTAGATAGAAAAACTCTAACCCTCCAGAGACATTCTTCAATTTTAGTTGCGGCATTCAATTAACTTGTTTTTTGGGAATATCTAATTTTTGCACTTGTTTTACCGAAGCCATCTTCTTACCCATACATTTTTTCGGACAACGAAGTTCGAATTACCCATAAATTTTTTGCACTTTTTTACTGAAGTCATCTTACCCATATTTTTTTTCGGATGACGAAGTTCGAATAACCCATACATTTTTTGTGTCGGTCTTTTTCATGTCTGCTCCAAGGCTCCTCTCACTAGTGCTCTCCTCGCAGTCTGACCGCAGCAATTAGCATGCCTTCTTTATCCCACTCAACATCATTTACACCCACCTCACATAAATTAGAACTGCCTTAATTATTAATTAATCTATAATAAAAATAATAATATAATAATAATTTAATAATATAATGTCATGTGTTAAGGGCAGCAGTTGAATATATATAAACTGAGATAAGGAACGAAACCCGAATATGTTATTTATAAAAATCATTTTTTAAATTATTTAACTGAACATATGACGAAAAAATATTTGAATTATATTCATTTTCCACGAGATATTCTCATCACAGTAGTCATTTTTAAGTAAAACGGCTACTACAT
Organism: Diaprepes abbreviatus; assembly: GCA_034092305.1. NCBI lineage: Eukaryota > Metazoa > Arthropoda > Insecta > Coleoptera > Curculionidae > Diaprepes > Diaprepes abbreviatus. The sequence goes on from JASJET010000095.1 coordinate 829,730, forward strand.
GTTTTCAAAATGACATACCCTGCATATTTTACTGTTTGATGTATACTTAAAATTCTATGCAATTTTCCATAGAACTCGATACATTAATAGAAATTATCGTGATCTATGCATATTACGAGATATTTTTTCAAGCGTCGTTATACTACAATTACCATATTTGTAACATTTTTATTATATAATAGAAAGAGGAAAAATACACTTTGAATTAATCACTTTCATTCACGGAACCCAATGAGATAAAATAACTTTTTTCTCTTAAAATATTATATATATATATATATATATATATATATATATATATATATATATATATAAAACAAATTACATTAGCATTATTAGAGTTATTTGACTTCACTCTAAATTATATATAAATTTCGACATCTACCGTATTTTAGAAAATCATTCTTATTTTTCGTGAGAATAACGAAAATTGGATTGAAAAACTTTAAATCTCCAGAAACATTACACTCGGGAATATCTAATTTTTGTACTTGTTTTACCGAAGCGATCTTCTTACCCATACATTTTTTCGACCAAGTCCGGATTACCCATACATTTTTTGCGAATTGGTATGACTTGTTGAAAATGCACGTATAGTACAATGAAAAATCGGGAAATTAAATTTTTAAGCAATAAAATAATTTTTATTAAAGTAACACGCAAATTATTTTCAGAATGAAAGTTATGTTTCTTTACAAAGAAATTCTCTATGGGTTTCTTGTAACAAAAAGTTTTATATTAGTAAAGCTATTTAAAATTTTGTATATTTTATTGCACATGAAATTTTGTAAGCCTACACATTTTGTTCGAAACCGTATAAAATAACTAATTACTTAATGTAAATATTTATTTTAGGTGTGTCGGTAAGCACAGTAGCGCTTACCGCGACTTCTTTAGGTTGTTTACCGCGACATTTGCGGCGTTGCCGCGTTTTGGTGTGCTATACACCCAAAGATATATAAAAAAGTCGAGGTGCGGTAAGCATCGGTAAACACACACACACACACACACACACACATATATATATATATATATATATATATATATATATATATATATATATATATATATGTATATATATATATATATATATATATATATATATATATATATATATATATATATCCGCTAAAAACAAGAAATGGGACACTATATTTGGTGATAACGCACAAGGATGTGGTGAGTTCAGTGCGCTGGACCTTACGAAGGGAAGGAGTGCAAATAATACAGCGTCACAAAATGTGCAAATTGTTACAGAGACCATAGAGCGAATGATAGAAACTGTCTAGTCTGTGAAAACAAAATACAAAAAATTCAAGAAAACCGTGAGAAATTCAATGACAACTAAACTCCAAGGAAAAGATTTGAGGAAGCTCCACCACCATAATAAAACGTTTGGCAAAAAAGAAATGACGCTGCTAGAACAAGTGGCCTAGCGGTGGCCAGAGCAAGTGGCCTGAACAATAACTCAAAATACAGTCAACCATCGCAACCGAGGTATAGCCAAGAGACGAGACAACACGTTTATGAAGAGGAAGATTTCCCGCCATTATATAATAGAGACAGTCGCAGTCAAAAATGGAACTTGAAAGAAATGCAAATGATGAGATGAGTGATTTTTTCTATGAAGCAGAAGATGTCAAAGATAAACTTAATTTAAAGGAAATTTTGAGATGTATTAAAGATTTTTATAATGCGACACAAGGGCGCACCTAAGAGCAAAGGGCAATTTCCATAATCCAATTATTTGGCATCCTAGAACAATATGATATATAAATTCATTTTGAAAATACTTAACTGGAATGCGGATGGTCTCCTTGGAAGACTTGGAGAACTTATAAATTTTATTAAAATTCACAAAGCAGACATCAACACAATAACCGAGACAAAACTAAATCCGACAAACAAAATTACAATAAGAGGTTTTACTGTATATAGACACGAGAGAATAGGCAGAAGGGGGGAAGTAGCACTTTTCATAAAAAATTCTATAAATAACCATAAGTTAGGGGTTATACAAAATATAATAGAAAATATCTCAATTAAGTTACAGAATTAAATGATAATTAGAGCGTGTTACTCCTCACCCAATATAAATATAAATAATCCAATATTTGACAAACTTTTACAAGCACAAGATAAAACATTAATTGTCGGTGGCCTAAATGCAAGGCACATAGCCTGGAGTAATAGAAGGAACAACAAGAACGGAAACAGACTATGGAACTACTCAACTGAAAATGATATTTGTATTTCGACAGACAAACCGACACATTATCCACGAAACGGATCGATACCAACTGTAATAGATTTGTGGTGGCTCTAGGCTCTTCATACTCTTTTGTCAGAAATATCCTGCATACCTTTTTCAATTTAACTATTTGTTATATTTTATTATACTCTTGTATTTATTTAAGATTCAATATTTTTTATAGCTTATTTTACAATGCCGCACTGAAAACGTGATATTTTTCTTACTTTAGTAAAATAAGCTATACCTTTTCTTACAATTTAAGGATTCCATCAATAAACCAATTGGGCCCCTTTTAGGGTCACCGATGACTCGGGATTTCCAACTGCTTGCAACAGAATGTCTTATGGTGTTGCCAGTTAAGGGGAATTATTCTCAGACTTCTAAATCACTATTAATAGACCACTGAAAAGTTGGAGAACGTGACGATACCAGCAAATTATAGGCAGATCCATTTAAAAACCCTCAACTTCCAAGTTAGAGGTCTATTCCATTTTCTATTCTCTATCGGTAGATCAGTTTAATATTGCTTTAAGAGTTTTCCCGCTTTGAATTCTCTTTCTAGACAGATCCGTATTCAGTTCAAGCGCGACTTCATAATAAACATTGTCAAACTCTTAAATCGCGTTGTTTAATTTCACTTTTACACGAATAATAAAAACTATAAGTTTCGCGCACTACAAACGCTAAACAGAAACATTTTAAATTTGCCTGAAGTAAACATAATTGATGAACTCTCATCAGATCATGTCCGAGTAATGATGAAATGGGAAACAAACATAGAAAAAAATAAACAGATCAACAACATATATTTATAAAAACGCTAATTGGAGGAAATTTAGGCAAACAATAAATAACACCATAGAAATAAAAAATAATATAGAAAACAAAGAGAAATTGGAACAACAAGTAAAGAAAATTACAGAAAACATACACCAAGCTACAAGGAACAAAGTAGAAAAAAAGGTAATCTTAAAATCGAAAGAAGACACACTGCCACAAAAAATAGTGAATATTATAATATTCAAATATAAATTAGAGAAAAAATGGCAGAAACACCACAGAGGAGTAGACTATACAAGAATGAGAGACTTACAAACAATAATTGGAAACAAAATAATTATATATAAAAAAATATGGACAATCACACTAAACGGACTATCCACACAAGACGGTTCTATTTGGAAACTCTGAAAAAGATTGAAAAACAGAAACAATAAAATAACTTCACTTGGAAATAATTCGCAAATAAACAAAAAGCTAACATATTAGCAGAACACATAACAAATACAATGTAAATGACAATAACACAAAAGAACAAGAAAATATTGAGACCATAGCGAATAAAATAACAAAGAACAAATTATCAATTCCGCCACAAATGTGGAAAAAATTAACAACAACACCTAAAGAAATTAAAGATGTCATAAAAACATTTTCAAACAATAAAGCTCCAGGCCCGGACGGGATAATAAATTTACTTCTAAAAATCTGGAAAGAAGCAACAATTTTCCCATTATTAAAACTAGGAAGAAATCCAGGAGAGCCTGGCTCTTATAGGCCGATATAGCTGCTGAACACATTGTCAAAAGTGACCGAAAGAATTATCTTAAAAAGACTATGAAATTTAAATCTATTAGAAAAAATCCCAGACCAATAATTTGGCTTCAAGGAAGGACGCGGCACTACCATCCTAGTAGCCAAAGTTACTAAGAACACATTAAACCATATCAATCTTAATCAAAGTTCAGTTTTGTTATCTCTAGACCTAACCAAAGCTTTTGACAGCGTGAGGCACGCGGGCTTAATTTGTAAATTGGCAAATGATCACGCTTACACACTGTATAGTAGTTATGGAAAGTAACGATACTAATCGTTACAAAATAACCGTTACAAACCAATCACTAAAAGTAACGAGTCTTCTATTTAGAAAAAACTCGTACCTTGTCAATTCGTTACTATACCGAAACACCGTTAGTCCGGGACGAGAACCGAAATAACTAAAGAAATATTTTTTTCTCGCGAGACCAGACCCCGGCATGGCGGTCTTCTTTATAGTCACAAAACCGCTAACTAGGGGATTAGACACTGGATTATTTTAACTGTTTATTAGGCATTTGATGTGTCGGCGATTTCAAAGTTTTCGTTGTTTTCCGAGCAGCAACCCACAGGACAGAAGCGTTTTTTATGCTTAGATGCAGGACTCGGCAGATTAAAAGAATTTCGCTGAAATAAGATAATAAATAGTATTTCTAATAGAAAGAATAGATCTTATTCCTTGTTAATGGTCTAGCATTTATCATATTTGATAGTTCAGTCTTGAATTTAGTACGTTTTACGTCTGTCCCTTTACGTTTGTTGTTTACTTGCTAGTTATTTCAAGTGTGGCATATAGGTATAAGTAGGTAATAATATATTTAAATTTTTCTAACTAGGCAAGTAGTAAATAATAAATATATTCTGAATTTACTAAAAATAGTAATGCCAAATATGTTTAACGCATGATAAAATATATTAAGCAGATATAACAAAAGCATTTTTAGGGTTGAGAAACGGAAATGCAGAAGAAAAGTTCTGTTTGGATTTATTGTATGTTATTATTTAATGCCGAAGCAAAATGTAATATTTGCAAATCTATAAATTCCCATAAAAACGGCAATATTTCAAATTTAAGGAAACGTTTTAAATCGAAACTCCTAAGAATGTCATGAAATGAGTGCTGAAAAACAAATCACTCATTCAGAAGTTATCCTCGTAGTTAAAGGGCTCATGTCAACGTTGGAGGGAATTAAACTTAAAATTACAAGTCAAATGAGAGAAGATTTGATAATTTTTTTTAGATTCACTTGCTGCTCGTTTTAGAGACCCAGAAAAATAACAATCAGTAAAGTGACTTATCTTGATCCTCATTTCAAAACAAGGGGTATTGTTAAAGAAAATTGTTTGGAACTAGTAAAAGATGAACTTCAGGTTGAATTAGTTAATATAAAAAAAAGGAACATAGACAAATTGCTGCAAGTCAGAGAAATCAAATACAAATGTCTGAAGAAAAGGCAATATGCGAAGATAGATATTATTTGGCAAGATTCTGATAATTCTATAATATATTTTGAACTTGTCAGCTGTTCAACCGCTTTAGCAATTGCACAATTGCATAAACACAGAAAAGGCTAATTTGTAAAGAAAAAAAGACCCTCTAGTTTGGTGACAAGGCAGAGAAAAAGTATACCCTTAGCTACCTCAACTGGTAAAGATATATTTATGTATAGTTGTAGTACTGCGAAAGAGTTTTTTTAAAAGCTGATCAAGTCATAACCAAACGAAGAAATCGTTTAAAGGCAAAACACGTCGAAAATTATTGTTTTTACAGTAGACTAAATATTTATAACATTTTTGTCTGGATTTCAAAATGAATATGTTTTTTTTGTTTTTGTTAAATACGGATTTAAGAGTTTTTTTTCTAAAAAACGTTTGTTTTATTTTTATCTGTTTAAATAAATCTGGTTATTCTTGAATGGTATATTCTTTAATTTGTATAGGTTTTTTCATATTTCCATATATTACCTTTTAATACTTATAATTTAAACAACTTTTAACTTTTATAATTGAAATTAATACATGCTTAATGTTCAGTATTAAATTTCATATTTAATATAGAATATAAATTATTTAATCAAAGACCTGAAGTATATATCGTATATCACTTGCAGTATTACTTATTCGAATAAAAGTAACTAAAGTAACGATTCCAAAGTAACGAGTCCTAGAGACGAAAGTAACGAGTAGTTACAAGTCCTTAAAACTAACTAAACTTTCCATCACTACTATATAGAATAACATTAATTAAATAATATATAGAAAAAAGAAAATTCCGAGTAAAAGTAGAAGAAAAGAAGGAGTACTACAAGGGACGGTGCTTTCCCCCCACTTGTATAGTTTATTTACATTAGATATACCAATGGACCCTAATATGAAAACAACCATTTACGCCGACGACATTTTAATATATGGCCACTCTTTTCAGGTTGAATCAGCCAAACAAAAAATGCGCAAACAAATCCTGGACTTAACAGACTCTTTTTACAAATGGAAATTGAAAATAAATCCTGAGAAATCAGAAACGTTAATAATTACAAAAAAATTCACCAACAACTAAATATTTGTTTCAATAAAAATCAATATTAAAAATGTGCAAATTAAGAATAATATTAAATATCTAGGAGTTAACATAGATACTAAACTTTCATATAAAAATCACGTAACACAAATTATACAAACAACCTTTGTGGTCGTGCAGGTCTTTATTCGATATTGAGCGCCAAATCGGTGCCATCCCGGTATAACAAATTGTTGCTATATAAGCAAATTATAATGCTCTATGGAGCGCCGGTCTGGTGCTTTATGTCGACCACTCACATGGAACGACTTCAAAGGTTGCAGAATAAATTTTTGAGAAACGCTATTTCAGCAAATAGGCATACTAAAATTGAAGATCTGAATCATGCAACAAATATACCCTACTTTAGAGACCACATCATCAATATTAGTAATAAATTCTATCAATTTAAAATAAATAATTCAAGTCTAACGGAAAACCTAACGCAAGTTAGAAATAGGCATGGCGTCAAGCCTAAGCCGCTCTACAAAAATTTATCGATCTTTATCGAGGATAATGTTCCATAACAAAAATAAAAATAGACAATGCCGGTCAAAATAGTCATAGACATTAAACAATATAAATAGGGTATATAGCTTGTAAATAATATGGAATTAAATGCAATAAATTGGTATAAAAGAAAAACACACAATAAATCACAAAATATAAATTAAATACTAACACTATACAATGAATAGGCCATAAAAACGTAAATAATTTTAAACCATTCAACACAATAAATCTTTGGTTATTGAACGTGAAATCTTGAATTTTTGGCGCAAATGAAATCTCAAAATTTTACCAGGCCATATAATATATTATTACCAACTATGAACGCCTTACCAAATCTTGGCAACACCCTGTAAGGTACCTCAGTTCAGACTTACCTAATGATTGTCCTAATGCTGACGAGACTACCTATATGCTAGCTCATCTCAGGGTAGATTCGTTGTTTTTATATTTTTACACTATTTTTAATATATTGCCTGTGTAAGTTTTATAAATGTCTAAATCGGGAAAAAGGCGCCACCAAATTTTACTTTAGAATGAGCCCTGATGATTATACTACGAGCAATTGTAGTAAAGAAAACTTGGAAAAGAATAAATATTTAATATGTCATATCCGGGTAAATAAATCGCAGAGTCTAAGTACTTAAAAGTATCCTAATTTAAAATTATAGGAAATAAAACCAATTAAATAGAGGCCAATACATTTATTCCTCACGGTATACCCCTTCCCAGAAAATAAGTACAACCCCTGGAAAAAGTTATCACCAGTGTGAATATGGGGCTATCTAATAGAATTGCGTTTACAAATGGTAAATTTGCAATCAATAAAAAAAAACTCTGTTAACAACTTAGTCGAAAGTTATTGACTTTCTATGACGTAGAAGAAAAATGAAAATTAAAACAAAAAATAGCAAGGTAAACTTGACAGTGTCCTGCACAGTGAACGGCAAACCGATCCAAAAAGTAAACAAATCAACTACTACCTTTGGAAGGTTTACGTCGACATAGCCCAATCATAGAAGATAAAAACACTCTATTTTAAACTGGACTATGAAGTTCAATAAGCCCAACAATGCAGGAGACTATCAACTTTGCAGTAATAAAAAAAATAAGCAATATCAAAAAAACTACAAAAATATCTGCAAAGAGAAAGAATTAGAAAATTGATAATGAGAGAGATAATGAGTGTTTAAAGAACAGTTAACAAAAATATAAGTAATAGATAATTACACAAAAAGTGTGATAATTACAAAAATTAGATCATAGAAATCAACTTATAACCGTCGCTCAAGTGGTTAAAATTTTAACAAAATTTTTCTGAAAAGTATGTTACAATTTTGAACAAAATAACTAGTTTCCAAAATATTCAATTGTTAAGCAATTAAAATTTTCAATAAATTTATCATTATAATATTCAATACTTTAAACAATTATTAAATGGTTAATTGGCCACTCTGGGACTCTAAAAATGGAACCATAATAAAAAACCTCAATTACAGTAGAGTATCGCAAAATAAAACATTAAAATTTGAGGTTGTAGCGCAACGAAGTCGACTGCGTTTCACCTTACATAGTTTACTGGTTCGCCACAAATATTATGTGATATGGTAAATTACCAAAAGATAAATATCATTAGAAAAAAAAATATTAAAGTCCAAATATTTAAAGTCTATTAATTAAAAAAAAAGGTTCAAAATCATGTACATAAGAATCCCTCACCTGTTAGCCCTCTAGGTAATCGAAAAGGAAACTGCTTAGAGAACTAAGCGATTTAAAAATACTGGTTTAATACCCATCAGACTTAATAGTTAGAAACTCTCGATTACATAATTTGGCTAAAACTAGGCACTTAGCTGTATCACTTTCAATCATGTGGATTAACAAGGCTTGTGACGTAGACGGCTTCACCAGAAAGGACGTTGACCTGCCTCAATGCGGAGATTGTCCCATTCAGAGGCTCACAATCCCAGAAGTGCAGCACAATAGCCCAAACTGCATATTACTTCCCAAAATGTACATTATAAAATTTCATCCAAAAAAAAAAATTGAAGAAATCCAAAGACACTGAAGTTATTCTAAGACATACTGTAGTTATCCCCAAAGACCCTAAAATAAAGAAATAAAAAATTCCTACTCAATCAGTCGTACAAAAGGCCTACGCAAGCCTAGCTAAATTTTGACAAAAAAAAAATCAAGCAGTGATCGAACAACAGGTTCATTACAATAAAAAAACTACTTATGCATATATGAAAATTATTAATCAATCCCTAATTAAATTTACCAATAATTATTAAAATATTAAACAAAAGATTTACCATAGATTAGAATTAGTTCTTAAATTAAATCAATCATCACGAAACTGGTCATATAAATTTATAACTCTAGACCACTGTATGATGATGTTACAATATTTGGTTTATTAACATTAATTATTTTCAAATAAATTGGGTTAAACCTGGTTAAAATAGAACGCGTATTAATTAACTCTATATTAACTTTATATATAAATAACAATAAAATAGATACCCTCAAAATATGACCAAATAAATTACTACAATACCATATGACAAGACAGGATACGAGTTCAAAAATTAACTTTTATTAAAAATAACTAGAAGATCGGAAAGAATTTTTAATTTCACTAAATAAGCCAGTCTCTGATACCTAAGCATTGCAGTCAACCACACAAAAAAGGAAAGATTGCTGCAATCAAACTGAAAGTTAATGCTGCCATGAACATATCACGATGCAAAAAAACTTTAAATTTATTAATAATAAACCCAAAATGTGGCCTAAGATTGCATACAATGGAAAATACTTCAATATTACTATTAACAAATTAATTTAACTGAAAATTGGGAATATCGTGATACGTTCAGGAGTCAAAAACAACAAAATATAGTAAAAATTACAAATGATGATAACATACTCTCAAAATCAACTCTTACTGATAACAAATTATAAAATTTAGGCACTGCATGGCAGCCAATATTAAAAACCCAAAAAAAACTTACAAATTTCAAAACTTAAAAACTATATATTTATCACAAAAAAAAAAGAAATATTCGGCCCTAAAACCACAAAATATATCTTAATAATATTACACGTGGTTAATTTTAAATCTAAATGAGTCTTAGAATAACATTATGCTTTAATTTCACTAGGTAAAAATCAATTTTGAGCTGAAATCTTTTAATAAATGAGAAAAAAAAACTATGCAAGATCGTTTTAATAGTAATTATTTTAAAATTCCTTACCCGATCTTATGGGGTCAGACTGATTTCTTTGTTGATCCGTGCAAACTGCCCAAAATCCCTGCCTCCAGGTTTATCCCGATAACACAAAAAAATCATAACCGCCAACCTGGCAAAAGTTACGGTACATAAAAACTCAATAAAATTACCGGGATTGTCTTCGACTTTCCATCTCAAATCCCGAAAATTTGGTAACCAAAAATTGAGTTAGAAGTCTGCAGCTGCTTCGGCCGAATCAAACCAGGAAAAAGTGAAAAATTAAGGCAAAACGGCGTCCATTTATAATCATGGCCCTGCTTGCGCACTAATCGATTTCCGTTAGGCGCATTCAATTACCACGTGTGAAAGAAATGACAGCTCAAAAAGAAAGACACAGGACAACAACAGTCGGCTAAAATGCGTTTGTTACTTAAGCCAATTCATTAATCATTAGCATTTTCCACTCAAAACAAGAATATTAAATCTACTAAGTAGCTCAGTAGTTATTTTTAAATTCAAGAAATATAAATTAGTACATCAAGAGAAATTTGCTGATTTCTGCAACCCAATATACATAAAATCCATCAAATGTAATTCTCAATGGCCGGGAAAAAAAACAAGATCTATCTGAATACAAAAAAAAAAAGGTAGCAATAAGTTTGATACTGATAAGAAAATACCTAAGCACAGTGTAGTGAAATACCAAAGTAAAGGATAAAATAATGGCAAATAAAATTAACCTAAATTGTACTTGATGAAATGCTTTCTTTCAAAGAATTTCTGGGAAATACTTAAAGAAAATGATACTGTGTTGCCCATAACGATTTCGCAAAATAATGATAAATTAAATAAATTAGCCATAGTGAGCTTATGCGCAAAATTGAACCGTGACATGCTTGACTCAGTGACTCACATAATTCTTATTCAGAATAAAGTTGTTGTAGTCAGTCCAATAGTAAAACTTATTCAAATTAATTTCTAGAGAATCTGAAACTTTCTTCACTAGATTTGCCAATAATACAGCACCACACAATTCTAGTCGTGGCAAGCTAATTTGCTTTAATGGCGCTACACGAGATTTTGCACATAATAAATTAGAAATAAATTTACCACTTGAGGTTAAACATCTTACATAAATGCAGGCACCATACGTTTTAATGGATGCATCACAAAATCCGTGAAGTTCAATAGTAACATATTCGGAAAAAACAGGATATCTTGGAATATTAAGCTGATTCATATAAAGTAAATATTCATGAAACTATATCCAATTATTTAATAAACATGGCGAAATTTCATCATCCCAACCTAACTGGAGTTTCAAAAGCTTCCAAAACCAATTTGAGATAAAATAGTACGTTTTAAACTTTTATTTATTGGAAAGTCATTATCCATATTTATTTTATATCTAATAAAATCATTATTGGAGTCCCAGTAGACACCAAGCGTTTTATTTTGATTATTTTCCCCAATATTTAATATACTAGCATTTAGATCTTTATTAACCTGAAATTTTTCCAAAATATCTTTACTGTTACATAAAAATTTACCCAACTCAAAACCGTACTCAGCTAATAAATCTGCTCCTGTCAAAAGATCATCCATATAAAAATCTCTTTTAATAATCTTGCTAGCTACTGGAAAATCAATTTCATTTTCTGTCTAGAGTTTAAACAAACATTTAACTGCTAAATATGGTGCGGATGCCGTGCCATATGTTATCGTATTCAATTTATAAACTTTAAGTATTTCACTGGATTCTTCTCTCCAAAATATTTTTTTTAATTTTCGTTTCATTTTCATTAACAAGTATTTGTCGATACATTTTGGAAATATCACCTGTCATCCAGGGGCGGATCCAGCCTCTCTCTTTGGGGGGCGGGGGCGGTGATATCACAAAAGTACAGTATGGCAAGAAAAAAGTTTTCAACCGGTGGGGGAGGGGAGTGCCAGTAACGTACATATTCCTAATATAAAAGGCAGAATCGGTTATATTTTCCTGAACTCAAAGCTCTTGGGAGGGGGGGGGGGCAATCGCAACCATACACATTCCTATACTATATTCAAGAATTAAAGAGAGTAATAAAACTGTTACAGAAACCTCCAACGTACCTGCTCCAGTGCCGCAGGTAACTGAGGACTGCCGTAAATCTCATTATATTTCTTTATATTTAAATATTATAAGCTTTCATAAATTTACTGCAACAATAAAATTTCTGATAGTTCAGGTTAGTTTAATTTCTGTTAGTGAGCAAAGTACACCTTACAGTTTGTTCTTAGTGATTTATCTTGTTTGCGCTTGTTTTTATATATTATTTGAGATTAGTGAGATACCCTAAAGATATGGCTTCCTCCTCCAAAATCGTTAAACCAGGGCATTTTTTCCTCAACGAAAAACTTATTACGATGAATGTTTATGATGCCTTAAGATAACAATATCTGGATAATAATGTTAAAAGTTCTGTTGAGATGAGTTCCAAAATGACAGGAGTTGGAAAATCTACTATGTACCGAATACCAAATGAGAAAAAAACGTCTGGAATTGTTAGTACTCCCAAACCACATTTTATCGCAGGCAGACGAAAAACCTCGTTGGAAGAAGAGATGAAAATTTCAATTAAAGGAATTGTACATACATTTTATTATGAGAAGTAGATCCCAACCGTCAACAAAATTCTAACTAAAATCAATGAAGATCTCGATTTACTTGAAAAAGAACTGAACTCTGGAAATTCGTCAGAGAACTTAATTTTTGCTAAGAAAAACCAGATAGAAAATCTGTTCCTGTAGATCGTCCGCAAACTGTCGGTTTGATAAGTAAATATCTCTCTCAAGTAAAAGGTAGAGTTGCTAGAAATAACACAACTTACAAAATTAGTAATTTAACTAAACTTTTGAAAGATTTTTTTGAATAAAGTTACTGCGAAAAATTGGGAAAAATCCATATAATAAAAGAACAAAACAAAATGTGAAAACTCGATCTCATGATTGGTGAGATAGAGGAACCAATTATAATTAAATTGAGCGAAGATAGTTTCACTGCCTTTGATTAGGAATTAGATACGTAATGTTTACCAGGGTAAACACAATTTATAATTTAAATTTTTGTTTTTGTTGCATTTTATTGTTTAATGTTTTTATATATTTTTTTATATTTTTATATATTTTTATTTTAGTGTGTCCCACTCTTTAATTTTATATATATATATATTTAATTCCAATTAACCGTAAGTTTTTTATTATTGTATTTGTGTCTTTTTCTTGAGCGTATAGAATTAACATGTTTATCTTATTTTTTTGGGCTATCGGATTTCCATATAAAAATAAAAATAAGTAGGTCTAATTTTAACTGTAACATATAAAAACTAATTACATTTGAATCCCTTTTTAGTGTTTAATTGTAATTTTGCAGATGGTTTAAGAAATAAATAAACTGAAACGTCAAATGTCCTAAAAATATTTTTGATTATTAATAAAATGACCGATAACCTCAAAAATATTTTAATAATATATGGACGAATTTATTTTTTTTTATGTTTAACTTTTTGTATTTTTGACAATGGGTATTTTGTAAGTATTAAAATTATAACTTAGAATTTTTTGAGAGAATAAGACTACATTTTAGTCTGAATGTGTCTAAAACGGTTTCTATGACAAAATTAAAAATAATAAAAATACAGTTGTGATTTCTGTTAAATATGTCAAAATTATTTACATTTTGTAATGTATGTGAATAATTAAGAAATCGTAAGAAATAAATAATATTATAAAAACTTTTTATTTTATTTATTACTGAAATAATATTTTATGCCATAAATACTTGGTGATAAAATAAACCTCCTTTAATGACAAGGATTAAAATTCTTTTTAACACTTCACACTTCCAAATATCTATTGTTATCCAATCCAAATAGTCCATTATTATAGATCGGTATTTTTGATTATAAAATTATTAACCCATTCCTATGAAAAATATATGTGTTTAACATGTTTTGCTAAAGACACCGGACTAAAGAACACAGGTAGTTTGCGAAGAGAAAAAGGGTAAAAATTGATTTTTCTCTCTAGTTCTTGAATAAACTATAGTATAATTGACAAAATCGAGTCTATTTTTCAAAACTCAAAGCTCTTGGGGGGGGGGGGGGGCGATTGCCCCAACCGCCCCCCCCCCTTGGATCCGCGCCTGCTGTCATCATATATTTGTATGATTGAAATCTTACTAAAATTGAAAAGATATCTTGTTGCAATGTTGAACCAACAAATTGCACATCATTAAGTGAGAGTCCTGTACTGCTTTCTGCAGACGCATCAAAAAATACTCGACATTTGGTAGTAATATTACTATTTTTAAAAACTACATGATGAGAAAGATAATATCCATCATCCTCATTATCTTCATTTAAAAACCTATATCCTAACCTCTCATACTCGGACATAAACGCTGTATATTCAGTTTTAAAACTGGTATTTTTATTAAGTTTTTTGTCAAGTAAATTAAACCTATGTAAAGCCATATCACGTGATTTACCCTATTCATTTAAAATATTTTTGAATGGAATTTTTACTACAAACCTGCCCGTTTTATCTCTTTTCGTAGTTTCTTCAAAATAACTATCACAATATTTTTCATCTTCTGACATATTAGATATTTTATTGTTTACCTCCTCAATTTCCCAGAACTTAAGAATTTTATATCGAGGCAATTTACTGTTGCATTATTAGAAGTTAATTTTAAATTTAAATTTTCCGCTATTATGAAACTGAACTCAGTTTTTTGTAATATGGGTAAATTCGACCCAAGCCGAACCTGATCAGATCCGATTATTGACCAAAATACATTTAATCCTAGAAATACATTAATATCTCCTGCTACATTAAATTCTGGAATCTCTAATTGTAAATTTGAGGGAATATTAAGCATACTTTTCTTAAATGACATTACTGGCAATTTATCAGTTATACGTGGGAGTACCAAACAATTAATACTAGTCGTGAAATTATTAACACACGACTTTATCGCTACCTCTATTTGATTGCTTATTTTTGCCAATGTCTGACCTACCCCTTTAATTGTACGGTCAATTTTATATTGCTGCAAATTTAACTCACTACAAACTTCCTGTGAAATAAAATTACTTTGTGACCCGCTGTCCAATAATGCACGAACGAAAACAGATTTTTTTCCATTTATTAATTCAATTACCGCGGTCGACAGTAAAACTTGTGAACATTCTGGCAAAACTGACGATCCGGCAAAAGCGTTTTCCTACCCATGTGAATTTACCGAAATCGGTGACTCTCGGTTTTCTTCCACCAACGGTTGCTATAACATTTTGAGTTTGAATGTTATTAGATTTATTATACGATTCGAAATGCAACAATGATTTATGAGATTTTGGCATTTAAAACATTTAGACCTTTGACATTTCCATGACGGATGCGAATCCCGCAGATAATTTAAACATAATTTAAGCCACTTAACTGCAGCAATACTATCATCAATATTTCATTTCAAAAAAGATTCATATTTGTAAATACCATGAGATTGTTTACAGTAATAACACTTATAATCATTTTCTTTTCCAGAACTAGTAGCAGTAAAACTACTACTATGCCGCCTATTACTTTTATTAAGTAATTTTTGGGACTTATCCAAAATTTTCAACCTTATTTGAGACTTCTAATTTTTCAAGTATTTCACATTTTTCTTTCAGAAAATCATTTAAATCATTCATTGAAGGCAAGTCACCTTTATACTTGTAAGTCTCCCAATCACGACGCGTAACTGAGTCAAACTTATTACTCATAATATAAATTTTTAATCTATCCCAAGAGTCAGATTCTTCACCAATAATTTTTAAGGAGCGTAAATGTTTGGTTATAGAATCAATCAGTTTCTTATTTTCAAACCTATCTATCAAAAATTGCCAAGCAACTCTATAATTCGATGAAGAAACCTGTATAGACTTTACTATTTCAAGAACTTCTGAATCAAGTGATGATCTAAGAGCCGTTTTACACACACAATAATTATTCCGAAAATTATAACAAAAATTTTCAGCAAATTTTTGCGGAAAATTCCTAAGAGATAATTTTTAAAATAAAATACTACAACAACTGGTGATAATTTTGTCGGTGCTTATGCGCATTTTCATAACATGTGACGTTCCAGCAGTTAAAAAGGAAGATATAATGACCAAAGCTAATAACTTGCTCTGGGGATAACCTTAAAATGTCATAAATATAAAAGTTTCCAAACATATATAATCAAAAAACCACAAAATAAGGAATATTTTGTGTAAGAAACAATGAGTAAATATTGAGATTAGGTTGATTACCAAACGTGGGCTGTCAATTCAGAAATTTTATTCTGCGTCGATTTTCGCGCATTTTCTGCATTTTAGTCATAAAAATATAGAACACGTTCTATATTTATATGCCGAAAATTTTTATCAAAATTTTAACAATAAATCTTTGATGTGTAAAACAGCAAATTGGTTTTATGAAAATTTTCAACATAATTATGAGATAAATTTTGACTATAATTCTTATGTGTAAAATGGCTTTAAGATAATAAAATTTTTGAATATCATTTAATGAATCGTTACCCTCAACCAAGGCTGTAAATGCATCTTTAAATTCTAGCCAATTTTCGTATTGACCATCAAATACTGGTATTTTAATTGGTGGCAACTTAACCAACGATTGCGTCATATTAATATTTTGCAAAATTATTTTGCGAACTAACTACAGACCCATTATTGGAGTCAGAATCTTTTACCTCAAAGTTTTTACATAAAACCGCTATATCTCCAATCAATTTGAAATAAGTGGTTTCAAAATTATTCCTCTCAGCATCGTCTGGTTGATAATCATCTTCATTAGATGCTACTTCTATTTGAAACTGAAGATCATTAAATTCCTCCAACAGAGGCTCAATGTTATTTACACGAAATTGTAATTCAGGAATTATATTCTCATCTAATTGCTCTTTATTCACTGAATTAAAGTGGTTCTTAAACCGAGTAAGTTTTGCTTTCAAAGCAGCTCTTTTTGATTTTAATATAGCAAGCTCAGCCATCTTATTAACACAAATCAAAAATAATACTTAAATAATGGAATGGACTTACTTGTTAATTGGGAATCAAGGAATGAGAGGAACCCTTGGTGGGACACGACAGTACTTTATTTTCACTGCCTTCCTGCTCTTTCTCTTCCGTCCATGTCTTACAACGGCTTCCTATTTCTTTGAATTAAAAATGGCCTCTAACTTATTTTAATTTTGACCATTTACCATACTATAACTTCTTGGAACTTGCAAATTTTCACCAATTCACAATCCGGACGAATGGACCAATGTTTGGGTTACTAAAAAACTTTATTAAGTGGACTGTATATTACTTTAATTTATAAACTTTGTAGAGCGACATTAATTGCGTGCCTCTACCTTATTCTCAATTTCGATACTATCTGTTGCCAGATTTACAAGTAAAAATTAAGTATTTAACAATTATTATTGTGTGAATTTTCCAATGAACTTTAGGAATCATTTAAAATCAATGCGTTAATAGTATTAATTAGATTTTACTTTTTTGGGTTTCGGTCATATTATTACTTTATAAGAAATTAACACATGTTTTTTTCCTGTTGTTTCGGTTTATTTTATTAATTAAACCATCTTCAGAGAATTAATGTAAATATGAAACGGAACATGTAAATTGTTGTTATATAAAATGAAAATTTTAATTTCTTACCTAATGTTAATAGGTGGTTCACTTGATTAACTAACATTTAACTATTTTATTATTTTAATACAAATATAATCAAAAACTTCATTTTTAATATAAATATAAATATAAATATAAATATAGAAAACTGATTTTATTTTTGGAATGTATTTTTTACACATCTGTTTCGTTTTGCTTTAGACAGAGTACTACTAAAGAGTTTGAAATTTTCTGGACCATCTGCAATTTTATTGCCCTATTAGATTGGTATACACATTATTCAGGTCATTTGTGTCCGTTCTGAAATTCATTGTACAGGGTGTTCTTTTAAAATGCATCATTTCTTTAATTGTTCTTTTTTGTAATTAATTTCTTTGTCTAAAATCTCCACGTTGTTAAAATCGATGTTCTGTATGTTATCTAGTGCGTGTTTGGCTAAGGCGGTTTTATTATCGTTATTGTGATGTCTAATGCTGTATTTGTGATTTTGTATTCTATTTTTTAAATACTGTTTGGTATGACCGACATATGTTGGGTTGCATTCTAAAAAATTGATCTTGTAAATGACATTTGTTTGTTCATCTTTAGGGATATCGGGTTTAAGTTTTGTATAAAGGTTTTTGAAACTATCCTAAGGTTTCAGCTATTTGGATATCATATGGTTTTAGCATTTTTTTAATGGGATTAGTAATTTCTGGTATATACGGCAATGATACGTATTTTTGGGTTGGTGGAACATTGCTTTTTGTTGGTTGATTGTTGTTATAGAGTTTTTCTACTCGGCTTTTTATTATGGGTTCAACAAATTTCTTTGGATAATTGTTTTTTGCTAAAGTGTCTTCAACTTTTTTTAAATTTTGCAGTCTAAATTGTGGATGGGAAAATTTGATAGCTCTATCGGTTAGTGCTGTGACAACACTCTTTTTGTATTTTCTAGGTGCTGCAGAATTGTAGTTTAGGTATCTCCCTGAACATAACGGTTTTGTATACCAGTTTGTTTTTATTTTAGCATTGTGATCATAATGAATAGTAATATCGAGGAAATTAATGGCTTTATTATTTTCTTTTTCTAATGTAAATTGTATTTTATTATCATAACTATTGAATTTATTAAGGGTGTACTGAACTCTGTCTTCTGGTATGCATAATATACGTCGATATCTTTTAAAGAAAAAAGGTTTGTAATTTAGTTGTTTAATTACATTTTCTTCGAGAAGTTCCATGACGAGGTTTGGTATTGTTTCAGATATTGGTGAACCCATGGCAACACCGTAAATTTGTGAAAAGAAGGAATCTTGAAAGCGAAAAAAGGTTTGCGTTAAATACAATTTGGTAGCTTCAATAAAATCATTTTTCGTTAATGGTGTGAAGTTTTTTTATTTTTTCCCAATAATTTTTTATACTTTGAATAGCTAAGTTAATGGGGATATTAGTGTATAGGGATACCACATCAAATAATACTAATATGTGACCTTGAGGGATAGTTTTATTTTTAATATAGTCGCAAAAGTCCCATAAGGTTTTGAGATAATAATCATTTTTACCTAGAAGTTTACTAATAATATCAGATAAGTATTTTGATAAACCTTATGTGGGTGACTGTATATTACTAACAATAAGACGAAGTGGGGTGCCTGGTTTATGTAACTTAGGCAGGCCATATATGTAGGGAACATGACCATTATTACAATTAAGCTTAGTCTTTAATTTTTTTGTTATTAGGTTTCGTTTAAACCAATCATTTACAAGTCTATTGACCTTAGATTGTACCCTACTAGTTGGATTGTGGTTTTCTTTTTTATAGGTGGAGGTGTCATTTTTATGTTATAGTCGTCTTTGTCCATAATACGGCCTGGGGAAAAAAAGGCACAAAAGGAGAAAATGGAAAGGAAAACTAACAACACGAAGTTAATCCAGAAATACAAAAACATAGTAAATTAGCAAAAGAAAGCAACAGAAAAAAATTTCTCACTAAATGATCTGCAATTAGTAACCAAATTTATACAAATCAAACAAAAAAATTACTCATTTCATAAGAAAAAATATAACGAACAATTCAAACGAGAATTACATATTTATTACATCCATATCTTAAATATACATATTAGTGACGTTTATTCCAAAATAATTTTTTTAAACAAATCGATAAATACCATTAAAAATGCACTTAGCGGTTCGTTTATTTCAAAATTTCTTGAAAATTTTTCGAAAATCAAAATAAAAGATTCAACATAAATTCTGATAAAATTTAAAATAAACATATCAATAAAATAAACATTTTAATGAACCAACAAAATATAATACAAGAAAAACTAACACCAAATGAAAACTGGATAAAAAAACCTATCACAAACCGTTATACCTGAACATATAAAATACATACTCTTGTTAGGACAAAAATTTTTTTTTTCTTTACTCACAAATCGTTTTCCCTGTGAAAATATTATATCGAGCATTGAAAATACCATAGAATCACTAAGTATTGAAAACAAAGAAATAGTTTGTAATAAAATTTGTAATATATTAACAAACAAAATTCTCTATCCTAGTAAAAAAATTAATGACCAGATTAAATTTTACATCAAAGAAAACAAACAATTTTTAAAAAGTAATGCAAACTTATACATTTTAACTGCTGACAAATGTAATAAAACTGTTATTATGGACAAAGACGACTATAATACAAAAATGCATAACCTGCTAAATGACACCTCCACCTATAAAAAAGAAAACCACAATCCAACTAGTAGGGTACAATCTAAGGTCAATAGACTTGTAAATCATTGGTTTAAACGAAACCTAATAACAAAAGAATTAAAGACTAAGCTTAATTGTAATAATGGTCATGCTCCCTACATATATGGCCTTCCTAAGTTACATAAACCAGGCACCCCACTTCGTCCTATTGTTAGTAATATACAGTCACCCACATACAATTTATCAAAATACTTATCGGATATTATCAGTAAACTTCTAGGTAAAAGTGATTATTATGTCAAAAACTCTTGGGAATTTTGCGACTATATTAAAAATAAAACTATCCCTCAAGGTCACATATTATTATCTTTTGATGTGGTATCCCTATACACTAATATTCCCATTAACTTAGCTATTCAAAGCATAAAAAATTATTGGGAAAAAATAAAAAACTTCACACCATTAACAAAAAATGATTTTATTGAAGTTACCAGATTATGTTTAACGCAAACCTTTTTTCGCTTTCAAGATTCCTTCTTTTCACAAATTTATGGTATTGCCATGGGTTCACCAATATCTGCAACAATAGCAAATCTCGTCATGGAACTTCTAGAAGAAAATGTAGTTAAACAACTAAATTACAAACCTTTTTTCTTTAAAAGATATGTCGACGACTGTATATTATGCATGCCGGAAGACAAAGTTTAGTACACCTTCAATAAATTCAATAGTTATGATAATAAAATACAATTTACATTAGAAAAAGAAATTAATAAAGCCATTAATTTCCTCGACATTACTATTCATTATGATCACAATGGTAAAATAAAAACAAACTGGTATACAAAACCGGTATGTTTAGGGAGATACTTAAACTACAATTCTGCAGCACCTAGAAAATACAAAAAGAGTATTGTCACAGCACTAACCGATAGAGCTATCAAATTTTCCCATCCACAATTTAGACTGCAAAATTTAAAAAAAGTTAAAGGCACTTTAGCAAAAAACAATTATCCAAAGAAATTTGTTGAACCGTAATAAAAAGCCGAGTAGAAAAACTCTATAACAACAATCAACCAACAAAAAGCAATGTTCCACCAACCTAAAAATACGCATCATTGCCGTATATACCAGAAATTACTAATCCCATTAAAAAGTGCTAAAACCATATGATATCCAAATAGCTGAAAAATCTTCGAATAATTTCAAAAACCTTTATACAAAACTTAAACCCGATATCCCTAAAGACGAACAAACAAATGTCATTTACAAGATCAATTGTTTAGATTGCAACCAAGCATATGTCGGGCAAACCACACAGTTATTAAAAAATAGAATACAAAATCACAAATACAGCACAATAACGATAATAAAACCGCCTTAGCCAAACATGCACTAGATAACATACACAACATCGATTTTAACAACGTGGATATTTTAGACAAAGAAATTAATTACAAAAAAAGAACAATTAAAGAAATGATCAAATATTAAAAGAACACCCTATACAATGAATTTCAGAACGGACACAAATGACCTGAGTAATGGGTATACCAATCTAACAGGGCAATAAAATTACAGATGGTCCAGAAACTTTCAAACTCTTTAGAAGTACTCTGTCAAAAGCAAAACAAACCAGATGTTTAAAAAATGCAATCAAAAAATAATATCAGTTTTCTATATTTATATTTATATTAAAAAAGATGTTTTTGATTATATTTGTATTAAAATAATAAAATAGGTAAATGTTAGTTAATCAAGTGAACCACCTGTTAACATTAGGTAAGAAATTAAAATTTTACTTTATATAACAACAATTTACATATTCCTTTTCATATTTACAGTAATTCTCTGAAGATGGTTTAATCAATAAAATAAGTAAAGTGGAGAAAAATCACTCCTCCGATGATAATTATGAAGGACACTAATTTTAAACACCTTTCTCCTTTTCTTATGAAATTTGACTCTGTAAAATTTGCCGGCAACGGCCATACCACGTAGAAAGAACATGTTCTCGTCCAGTCATCGTCTAGCTTTCGAAGCAGCCAGACCGTTTTTAAATCGCTCGTGAATTATAATGCAGTCACAGAGTTCTAAAAATAGCCCATTAGGGACTTAACATTTCTTAATAATCGATACGTATTCGAGACGCCCTCGCAGGTCTTAAATGCCAAGATGGGCCGGCACGGACAGAATCGACAAAATAAATACAGGTGTAACTAAAAATAAGTGTGGATTAGACCTTAAATGTCAAACAGAATAACACTAATAGTATTAGTAGTATAAAAGAAACTAAAATAGACTACACAAGATAATAATTAGTGACCAAAATAAAAGAACAGTGTACCGGTGTTTAAATAAACTAGTGCAAACTATGCAAACCCTCAAATAAGGTTAAAATAACTTAACCAATAATTAATTAAATTAAGCAACAAAAGAAAATAAGACGAAAACGAATCACCAAGCAAATGTCTACTAAAGAGGGTGCCTATGACGGCACGCAAAACGTAAAAACCACAGGAAAAGAAAATTTAATGAAACAAAATATCATAATTGCTACGATATCAGTTCAAACAAAAACGTGTAAAGCATGCAGACTGTTACATATCAAATGCAAACTAGCTCCACTAGAAGGGGAAGATAGGTTAGAAGCAATAAACCACCTAGAAAACAAACATAACTTAAATATTAAAAAGAAATTCGACCAAAAAACAAAACAGGAAATTAGCAATATGCAAAACTCATCATTCGCAAATCGCGACCCAATTTCCTACAAGGGAAACAACCAAGAAAGAAAAGAAGCCACGGAAATGACAAAAAAGGATCAGGCGGAAGAAAGAAAAAGAAAGTGCTCACCAATACCAAGTAAGAGCCCAACATTGCAAACTAAGGTGGCAAAAATAAGCCGTATTATGCAAATGTCAATTTACGCTCCGAGCATAACAACAGGAAACAGATTCGAAGAGTTGAAACCAAATAACGGCGATATAGACATAGAACAAGAAGAAGAATATGTCAACAACGAACCAGAAGACACACAAATGGAGTACAGCACAGAGACCAAAACCAACACGCAGTCACAAAATAACACAAAAGGAACAACGGTAAAAAACAAAACCATCACAAACAAAAACAAGCCGCCACCCATAATATTAATGGGGAAACCAAATAACTACAATGTGCTAAAAGGAGAACTAGGCCGAAACCTACAAAATGGCTACTCATTAAGAGATACCAAAAATAATACGACCATCTATGCAAACGACATACACGAACATAAAGAGTATGTTAATATGCTAAAAAACGGCAAAGTAGAATTTCTCACATATTCTACCAAAGAGGAAAAAACTCACGCTTTTATCCTGAAGGGTCTCAATCACAAACCAGATCTTGAAGAAATAAAAAGTGAATTAAGACAGGTTTACAAACTAAAAATAGAATATGTGTATTTACGTAAAACTAAGTACACCAGTGTATATGGTGGTCACATACGAGGATGTTAGACTATCACAACTACAACACAATGTAAAAATAATCTCTAATACAAAAATATACTGGGAAAGGCGCACCGAATATGACATCATTCAGTGTAAAAGATGTCAAATGTAGAGACACGCAACAACAAATTGCTATCGGGCAGAAAAATGTCCACTATGCACCGGCCCACACAAAGTAGCTGAATTCTCCCAAGAAAGCACAGTGAAATACGCAAACCGCACAAAGCAAACGACAAAAGCTGGCCAGTATACCAGTACAAATACAGTAAATTACAAGAAAACAGAGCAGGAAGACAACAAACCAAATACATAGACGCTCCAATACCAAGTTCAAATGCATGGAAAGAAGGAACGGCCAGGGCAAATGGCCCATCAAGAGCCAAGGCAAGTAGCTCCTATATCTCACCTACAGCAAAGTACGAAGAATTTCTCCCACTAAGATAAAGACGACAAGAAGAGCAGCAAGAAGCCCAAACAATTCGTCCAACAAGAAACGAACTACAACACGAGCCAAGAGAAAGAAACGAGGCAAATCATGAGCAAGTAGGTAGCTTTTTTGAGGAAATACATGAAATAAGGCAAAACACAAACATATCTGAAATTTTAAGATTTATGAGAGATTTATTTAAATCATTAGAAAACTTTAAAACTAAGGAGGACAGAATGATAGTCATCCTAGACTTCATAAATACGAGACTAAACAACTATGACATATAATTCACTTTAAATATAATAAATTGAAATTGTAATGGTTTAGCCACCAAAATAGGGAATTGATTCAGTTTTTACACAAATATAAAATCCATATACTATTTCTCACCGAAACAAAATTAGACGATAACAGTAACATTAAAATTAAAAACTATAGAATATACAGATCTGACCGAAAAAACAGAGGGGGAGGGAGTAGCAATCCTAGTAAAAAATAACATATCACACATTAAAATCGGGCATATAAACTCACCATTTGAAAACGTCGCAATAAAACTCATAAATGGCATAATAATAAGAGGCTGTTACTCTCGCCCTAATGTAAGATTTACAGCAAATGACTTAGATCAAATCGTGCCGCCTAGTTCCAGGAC
This sequence comes from Diaprepes abbreviatus, assembly GCA_034092305.1. Lineage (NCBI taxonomy): Eukaryota > Metazoa > Arthropoda > Insecta > Coleoptera > Curculionidae > Diaprepes > Diaprepes abbreviatus. The sequence goes on from JASJET010000095.1 coordinate 854,886, forward strand.
GTTGGCTTTACACGACTGGAACGTAAGACATCCAACATGAAAAAACCGTAGAGCCAGTCGCAATGGAAATCGGCTTTACGATAACATTGTGGAAAACGACGTACAATTAATTCATCCTGACAATGTAACCCACTATCCAACAAACAATACGATACCATCCTGCATCGATATAGGACTCAACCGGAACGTCAACAACTTATCGGAAATGATAATAATAAATGAGCTGTCATCGGATCACACTCCAGTGCTAATGCACTAGAATACCAACATTACAATGGAGACCGGTCCGATGACGTGGCTATATAGGAACACTAATTGGAGCGTATACAGAACCATAATTAATAATAGTAAAGTAATTAAAAATAACTTAAACGCTGCCGAAGAACTAGAACACCAGATTAGCATCATAACAAAAAACATACAAAATGCACGAGATAATGTAGCATACTTGCTAAAAATGAAACCCAGTACAGACAGACTACCAGACGAACTCATAAACCAAAAACAAATACGGAAAAAATGGCAAATTCATCATAGAAGGCAAGACTATATCAGATTTACAGAAATACAAAACACAATCAGAGAAAAATAAATAAATTCAAGTATGACGCTTGGAGTGATAAATACAGGGAATATCAACCCAAGATAACTCCCTGTGGAGACTCATCAGGCGCATAAAAAAGAAATTTAACAAAATAACAACACTTATAAGCCATAATGTGCAAAACAATAAACAAATTGCAAACACTTTAAAAAACCACCTAACAGACATATTTACAACTGACAAAGATAACACAGACGAACAAAATAAAATCACAAATATAATACAACAAAACAAAAATACCCCATCCCACCTCCCATGATGAAAAAGCTATACATTAACCCAACAGAACTTAAAAACGTAATTAAAAAATTATCAAACAACAAGGCGCCAGGATCGGACGGTATCGCAAATATCTTATTCAAAAACCTACCCAGAAAAGCTATAGTACAATTAACTTACATAACTAATGCAATAATTTGAAACCAACATTTCCTAAGTCAATGAAAATTCGCTACAATAGTTCCAATACTCAAGCTTGGCAAGGATCCAAAGGACCCGGACTCTTACAGGCCGATTTTACTGCTAAGTTTACTGGCCAAGGTTGTCGAACGTCTAATTATGTCAAGATTACATACATAAATTAAACTTACTAGAAAATATCCCTAAGAAGCAATTCGGATATAAAGCAGGACAGGACTACTTGTCGCAAAAGTGGTGCAAGACTGCCTAAACCACACCAACAATAACAAAATCTCTGTATTACTAGCCCTAGACATTTCTAGAGCCTTCAACACAGTATGATACGAAGGCCTATTGTACAAACTACTAAAACAGCATAACTTTCCATTATAGTTAACATCATTATTCAACTCATGCATAACAAACAGAATATTCAAAGTTCCAATAGAAAATGCACTATTCAATCCCGGCACCCAAGCAGCAGACACAAGGTACGGTACTGTCGCCTTATTTATACAACTTCTACATGGCTGATTTACCGATTAGTCCTACATTGAATCTAGTAATATACGCTGACGATACATTATTATATACCCATTCTTTCCATACTGAGGCTACAAAGCAACGTATCAACTATCACCTACAAAAATTAATCGATTACTATGCATTATGGAAACTAAAAATTAACCCAAGTAAGTCGGAATCTATGGTAATAACCAACTATTCACGAAAAACGAAATAATTGTGCTATTTACAATTAACAACACCTATGTACCAGTAAAACAAAGCATCAAATACCTAGGTATAATCATAGATACACGACTCTACTTTCAATAACACACTACACGGGTCGTAAACAAAACCTTTGCAGCTTCGCAAGCATTATACGCGATTATAAATGGGAAATGTGCATTGTCACCTTAAAACAAACTTGCAATCTATAAGCAGATGATGAGACCCATAATGACCTACGGAGCATCAGTCTGGTGCTCAATATCCAGCACTCAACTACAGCGTCTTATTGTGAAACCAACATATCACCATTATTTGCCGACAAAACTTGACTAAATAGGAATCCAAGTTTTGTAGAAAGCATGACTAAAATAATGTCTGGGAAAAGGTGTCAGTCTGAATCCCACTGATGAGTTCTACGACAGGCACCGGGACGAAACATCCAGTCATACATTTTACGGTGGTCAAAAATTAGATCACTAGTTAAATGTCCTTTCCATCAGGGCATGACTATTTGCGACAGTCTACAAAGATTACAAAACAAATTTCTACATAACATCATCAGACATATATACAAGAATAGACGGTCTATATAAAATTACCGGAGTAGATAAATTTATAGGTTATATAAGAGACATAAGCAACAAATTTTTTAAGTACAAATGCAACATATCAGAACTAACCAGAAACATAACACAACACAGATTTAATCCCGATGTGCACATAAAACACAGCCCAATCTACTCAAAATACTTATCTTCTTCGAGAACATCTAAACAAACTAAAATAACACCGATAAATACTATAACACCATCAAACCATACACGCGCAACAAAACAACTAGGTTACTTTATAGCTCATAACAGAATAAAGACTTATCCAAACACAAAAAATAAATTCTAAGTTATCCAAAAGGCGTAAACTATAGACTGGTACGGACCGACGCTGACGCGTGACCCGCTCTATCCAAATTTACCCTTGTACAGCTCCGGGACGGAATGGAAAAACAGTGTTAGCGTCGACCCAGTACGAACATACGTAAAGCTTAAAATCTACAGTATATCAGGCGGCCATTTTACTGAGTCGTACCAATCTAAATCTCGACAGGCCTGACCTCGTTACTCAATAAATCCCAAATGGCGGTACGATGAAACAACCAAAATGGCCAACATACCAAAAGCAGGCAAAACAGAACGAAAACAAGTTTAAATACATGACTTGACAAATATAAATAAAAACTGAACCAATTTTCTGTACCTGACAAAGTCTAGGAGGTTTTTTATTCGTTTTCCTCCAAAAACAAAATAATGAAACACCCACATATACTAGTTAAACCACAACAATCATTCTTGAAGCATATGCCTTATTCAATGTAACTCAAGTAGAAGCACGGCTGAGACCTGTCTAACCCCTTCCTTTTATACATGATCATGGTTCCTACGGCGAAACAACGCCGGCGATTGCAAAATCGTACTGAAGAACTGTTTGGGCTGCAACATGTCGCTCAGGGGATAACTTCATTTATATACATATATATATATATATATATATATATATATATATATACATATATGTAACTACAATGTAACCATAACATGTAACAAATAACTTGTAAAAATAAAGATGTTTTAAAATGAAATGAATGAAATTTTTCTCTTCCGATCACCTAAGTTACCTACCTCGGGCCGCGGTTGGTACTTGGATGGGTGACAGCTTGGAAACACCGCGTGCTGTTGCCTTCTTCGTTAGTATTTATCTTTAATTTCCTGAATTTTAGAATTCAAGCCAATAAATATCTTTTGTAGGTAGTATCCACCAACATTTATCTTACTTGAAGGCTGGCAAGTTCATTATTATGGATGATTGTGTGTGAATTTTCCAATGCACTTTTGGAATCAGTTAAAATCAATGCATTAATAGTATTCTTTCATTTCAAAGGAAATATACATACTCTTCTCGCATTATCGTTACAATTAAACTGCCCAGTGGAAGGTATGTGTTGAAAATAGCGGTAGTGGGGGTAAAACGAAGAAAACAATAGGGATAGTTGAGAAAATTCATCCCTTCTCTGTAGGAAGTTTGTTGTATCACTTAATTGGTAAAATAATTGGCTCTTTGCTACCTTAGTTAATCTATGCTTGGGTAAGTATAAATTAAGATTTACCCTCAGATCATACTGAGTGTTTCTTGACAAAGAATAATGAAACAAGTTTTTCTGTAACACTAACGAATTAAGGACTCGATGTTAACTTTAATACGTAACTGGTAAAAAACAAATGCATAATTTTTTTTAAACTGCATCCACCTTGTCCAACCAAGTAAGGTGCTAATCAATGAGGATACCCAAGTATTTGGTAACTCTATTCTGCTCAATTCATTTCTTATGAAATTTAACAAGTAAACTTTTATTTAAATCGGTAAGGCTAAAAAATATTATTTCAGTTTTTGACTGATTTAGAACTAAGCTATTTTCCCTACAAAAGCTCACCAGTAGTGAACATAACCCGATTCTCTCAATCCCCCCACTCCTCGACCTTGACCTTGACCTTGCTTCACCCCTCTTTGGCCCCGCCCACATGTCCTTGTCATTGACCTTGAAAGTGCACGTGTGCTTTGGCCTTGGCCTTGTGTTCAAGGTTGTGTGTGTGACCTTGACCTTGACCTTGATCGAGACGACCTTGACTTTGTTGAAGGTCATCTTGGGTGTGTGACCTTGAAGTAGTTATTTGTGCATTGTAATAGTGTGGGATGATCTTGAAATGATTTTGACCTTGCAAATTGTTCTATAAATTGTGTGAGTCTACTTGCATTCATTCAGTGTGAAATGTCAGATACGGAACTATCTAAAGAAAAAATTATAGAGCAAGTCGGCAGAGTAATTTGTTTATATCAGAGTAATTTAAAAAGTTTGTGTGATTTTGAAGAGAAGGATCTAGCATTTTTTCCTCTCGAATATTTAAAAACTTGCGTTGATACGCTGAGTTTACGGCAAATTTGGGATAAGCTGCCAGCGTCATATCGGTGTAACAAGGAACTACAGTTAAGCTTACCCTGTTACATTCACTATGAACAAATATATCGTCATCATATAGATGGGCCACCACCAGCAATAAAAAAGTGTCGTGAATGTAAAAATGAGTGAATAATATGAATAGTGCTTTGCAAGAGACAGTAAAAAAATTGGGCGATGAGTTCACTGAAACGGCTAATAATTATTTCAATGATGCAATGAAAAGTCGAGCAGAATGGGCGTCGCGCTATTGTGATTTGGCTTATGAATATGAAAAGGCTGCGAATGCATGTCGTAAATATTGCAGCAAAACAATAAATTTACAAGACTTTGTTCGTGAGATAAAAAAGTTGGGGTTTAGTGACTGTTTGGAAAAACTGATTAGGTTCATTGCAGATCCGGTTGTGTTAGATGAAATTAGAGTGTAGGACTTAAGTTTAACGTAGTAGTAGTTAATATGGAAAGTTTAGTGCGAGAAATGTACGAGGAATTTCTAATTTCTGCAGCCTGTTCGGAATTTTACGCATATGAAATGCAAGATTCGGAGGCTCAGGACTTTAGTGTATTTTTTAAGTATATGGACCATGCCGAAGTGTGTCTTTTAGCTAGTATAGTTTGTAAGAATTTTCTTAGAAATAAAAATAAACACTTATTATTGAACAAATTAAGGAAATTAGGTTTAGGTGATAATGTTAAACGCATAGAAGAATGGCAGAAAAAAATCAATGAATAAAGTACATAAAATGTAGTTATTTGTTTCATTATATTTTGTCCTTGAAGTTATCCTTATACCAATTTAAATGTGTGACGTCATTTGACCTTGAATACTCCTCCCACTATTTCTATCGTTAAGCTACCCCCACCATTGTTACAATTCGACCTTGAAACCTCGCTATAAAGGTTCGTGGGAGAAGAAGTGACTTCAAACAGTCGCAGATATCAGTGGCATAAACATCAAATATTGTGTTCGTGTAGTGTTCTGAAAGTGCTTTTATATTCACGGTAATTTTTGGATTTATATACCATTTTTTCAATAATGAGTATTGCAAAAGAAACTCTAGATGAAATTAATGAAATGTTTAGCAAAGATTTCGAGGTTTTAGAGAAAAAAAAGGTTACCGAAATGATTGTAGGCAAAGTGTATAAAATTGTAAAGATGGTTTCAATGACTACACGATTTGGTAAAACTCTTTTAGTGGCTTTACACGATGATGGTGATAATAGCACATTTGAGACTTTTTTACCAAAACGTGTGGCCGAAACACTATCTGACGATATTGTAGATATTATGAGTAAAACTAAAGATAAATACACTCTAACTTATTTGGGACAGGGCACTAGAGTTTTTGGAAACAATACTCGAACATTATTACGTTTTGGCTCATTGGAGTAAATTGTATGTAAATTGTTTGAAAAAAAGGATGTAATTAAATTTAAAATATAGTTGCACATGTCAGAATACTTACGCGTGTTCATTATTTCTGTTAAAGATGTCTGCTGATGCGACGACGACGACGACGACCGCCAACGAATGTGTAGATAGATACATATTTTGGTTGGGGAGAGAATTAAGAAATAGGGCTCACGATATGTTAGATAGCGTAAATGATTGGTCGCATATTGATGTAACCAAAGATCAATATAAGAACGAGATCAGGGATACAATCAATTTTATGGCTGGGGCACACTTGTGCGACAAATTTTTATATGGTTCCATAGACATGGATACATTTTGTGCTGAAATGGTTGAAGAAGAATTAAAAGAATACCTCGTCAATATTCCACATTTACCAGGTGAGCTTGCTGCAAAATATGAATTGGTTTCTGCAACAGCAACAGCCCAAGACGTTGACGATCGAAATAGTGTCGGATGGGATAGAATTTTGAGCAACGAAAACGAAGACATGGAAAATTAATTTTTTATAATTTTTGTATTTGTGCAATTAAATAACTGTAAATAAATATCTATTACAATCACAGTTTTATTTTATTTCTTTTATAAACATACCAACCCAGTAGATCATAGTCAGTGTTTCTTTTTCTCAGCTGAAATATTTAATATAAGTAGGGCAAATAAAAATAAAATAGTTTAGTAAAGATTGAAAATGAGTCGAGGAAACAACACAATTGATAAATTTGGTCGTCAGAAATATAATGAAAAATATCATATATTATCTGGGCCACAAGGGATTGGTTTTAAACTTACAGCGGATGGGCAGTATGATATGGGTGGAAAAATCATAACCAACTTAGGCGAACCTAAAGATGATGACGATGCTGTGACAAAACACTTTGTTAATAGAAAGTTTTACAATTTTGCAGCTGTAATATGTGACATATTTAACAAGGATGTCCTCCCCATGATATACAAAAATAATAGTGAGCTTAAAACAAAAATTGAAGTTATGCAGAAAATACTCTATCATCAGCCTTTAAATGACTCATTAAGCGCACTGTCGTACGACTCGACTTCAAAAAAAATCTAAAAAAAGCAGGTTAAAGAATAGGAGAACGCACTCCGAGTGGCATAGCCTTGAAGATAACGTCGTAGTCGTCGGTGAATTGGACCTTCCCTCCAAGAATATTGAAATGTTATTTATGTGTATGATGTTTTATTGTCATTGTTTTTAATAATGAAGATTGAAATAAAAAACTTTATTTTACAATATATTGTTTATTTATTTTACATTTTAAATAAAAAATATAGTCATACAATATGTTATTTAAACAATATTAGCTTTATCTATCCAAGAGTTGAAGTGGTTGGGAAATCCTAGCCATTTAACAAATAATTGTTCGATGTGATTTTTCTTGCGTTGTCTAAGGACCTTTTCTACTAGATAAACGTCAGTACTGCTTGTTTTTTGTAGTTCTGATTCGTAAAAACACCCTCTTATAGGCTGACCTTCTAACGATTCCAACAAGTAAGTAGGTGGATTTGTAACGTTAACTTTTACAACTTTAAACAATTCGGTTGACCAAGAGGGCGTATATCCTTTCTCGAATAAGCTTTTGTACTTGCTAATACGCACAATGTCACCCATGGAAAACTTAAATTTTTTAGGTACAATTTTTAAATAATCATATGCTTTAATATGTGTTTTTTCTTGCACGTCTGCAGGCTTCATTCCAATGGTGCGATGTTTCGAATGGTTATAGGTTTTTGTTACTGCCGATAATATATGTATCCATTTGTAAGATCCTCTTGTCGAGAATTGTTTATATAAATTATTTTTTAAAGTCCTTATGACTCGCTCAACAATTGCAGCTTTCTTTGTGCTGTAAGTGGAATAATGATTTATATTATATTTTTTCATCAGGGCTTGAAAGTTTGTATTATAGAACTCCTTTCCTTGATCACTTTGCAGATTTATTGGTGTATATGATGCCTCTTCAATGATGCTTTTCATCGCATTAGTAACTTCTATACCAGTCTTGTTTTTTATGGCTTTGGTATAGACAAATTTCGAGTAACAATTTATACAGACCAAAATATAACGATAACCATCGTTTTCATCAGCATACTGTTGCATTTCAGCCAAATCAATTTGCCACAAATCTCTGTATCCTTTTATTATCGTGCGCCGTCTTACAAAATTTTTTCTAGCCGTTCTATGTAGTTCATTAACAATCTTGATTTTTTCTAGACTGGGCTCCATATTATTAGTAATACTAAAGGTTTCAGATCGAAGGAAGAACTGAATAATATCATTAAATATTGAGCTTAATATATTATATCTTCTTCTCGTAATTCCTCTATGATTGACATAATTTCATTTTCGTGTCCTGTGTGACCGGCCATTTTGGAACTCCACAACAAACGTAAACGATCCACCAACTCTTTAGCTTTGTTCCAGTAGACATATTGAAATTTTTTCGAAGATAATTTCTTTTTTGTGGGTAACTGTAGTTTTTCCGAGAGATTTTTTCTTGTAATAGTACCACCTAATTTTGTGCCCATTATCAGAGGTTTAATAATTCGTAAATATTTGTTCCATCTGGTCTCCCGTAAACCATCACTTTTTTTAAAATTGTTGTAGACAGCACTCGTTGATTCCAAAATTTCCTTGTACGTTGAAAGTACATTATCACTTAATTGTTGTTGTTCCTTGCCTACACTTGGGGGTGTTTTAAGAAATAACAAATCATAAAGTGCCGGTGATCCACCATATTCTGCAATATTTTTCCCTTTTTTGTATAAGACAATATTTCCATTTCGAAAACGCACCTCTAAATTACCAATAAAATTTTTGTTATCTGTTTTTGAACCAAAACGTACACCATATACAGTATCGTATAGAGATGGTTTCGAACGTAATCCTTTCAGGTGTGCGTTTAAAGTATCGGAAGTTGTGGTGTCAGCGGATGCGAGAGATGTATTAGTTGAAGTTGAGGGTGTATCAAACACCGATTGGCTAATATCTTCTTTTGAAATGCGATGCTGCTGCTGCTGCTGCTGAATAGGTGTGGAGGTTTGAAAGGAATGTGTAGGTTGGGGAAAACCTGATATTTGAGTCGACTGCACTGATGTACTGAGACTATGTGACTTTGTAGCTGGATAATGTTGTTGCTGTTGTTGTTGCTGCTGCTGCTGCTGCTGCTGCTGACGTTGCTTAACCACATCAGATATAGTTGTCAACGGCTTAGAAATGGGTTCGTAAAACTTTTCCAATTCCACAACATTAAACTCTTTAGCCGCTTTAATTTGTTTAAATTTTTTTCTGACGGCATTGGTAGCTTCCACTAGTTTACGTTTTAAGTCGATCGCGTTATTCATGATGTTAACAAAGGACGTTTCAACAATCAAATGAGCATTTTCCCTTATTATTACAGTAATATATAGCTATCAAATCCTTTGCGGTATCTTCCCGATTTCACATCACTGTCTTTATCAATTACTAAAAATCCATACTTATTATCCCAACATTTTGAGCACATTTCTTGAAATTGAGTAAAAGTTAGATCCGGTGAAACGTGGTCGGAAAATATGTGTTTCATATTCAACTCATCTTGTTTAAACATAATAATAAAATTGGCGTTGTCTCGCACAAGCTGTTTAGGCACTCGCGAATATGTTTGCGCTAGGTAAAAGGAGTCGATATTTTTATGACGTCCCATGCTAAAGTACGATCTTATAACATCTTGTTTTTCACATATAACATCATCAAAGATAAATATAGAGTTTGGTTTTGCATCGGACGGTACCACAATATTACTGGAATCACTAAAGGCATAGTAGCCTAAACCTTTGATGGGCGCTAAAATTTTCCTTAAATACTCATATTTCGGTTGATACAGAGATTTCGAGTAAATATAGACATTTTCGAAACGTAGCCCAAGGGGGTGTGTAAGCAGCGAAATCATGACATTAGTTTTTCCACAATTGGATGGACCAATTAACAGGCCGCGAATAGAGGAAGGAAGTAGAGGACCGTGTCTCTTCATTATCTTCTTTTCAAATCCAAGTCCGACTTTTTCATCGAGATTGTCAATAGGAAGTTTTTGTTTAAGATCGATAACGCGCATCTTAGGAAAATTTGATATTTTATAGGCAATTTTTCACAAAAACTGTCATTCAGATGCCGAGCGTCAAACGAAGTGGACGGTCTCACGTTTCCAACAAAACTGGATACGGTATTGTGAATTCGTTAATAAATAAATTACCATTCGAGGTACACATTCCTGGTTATCAATATTGCGGACCCGGAACAAAAGTAATAAAACGTGTAACAAGAGGTGATCCAGGCATTAATCCTTTGGATGCCGCATGCAAAAAACACGATTTAGCCTATTTACATAATAAAGACAACATAAGTGCGAGACATCGAGCGGATTACGAGCTCGAACAAAGTGCTTGGAATAGAGTAAAATCGAAAGATTCCAGTTTAGGTGAAAAAACAGCAGCTTGGTTAGTTACAAACATTATGAAAGGAAAACAACGTTTTGGTATGGGTGTACCATCATCATCATTATCAACAAAAAAAACATCTAGTAAAGGCACGCGTCATACAAAAAGGAAAGGTGTTAATAAAAATCGACATGTTCGGAAAGCCAGTTTCGGAACAGCTATTCGACAAGCAGTTCGAAGGGAATTATTAAAAGCCGGAAGTAAAAATGTGTTGGAAAAAAATGTCATGAATGCATCTAAAATAGCTCTGTCGGCAGCACGTAGATCGGTAAAAGCGGCAGGTGGCAAAAGGAAGGTTCGTACACCGAGAATAATACCGATTCCTAAAACTGGTGGAATATTACCATTAATACCAATTTTTGCCGGGTTATCAGCTTTGGGTTCATTAGCCGGTGGGGCAGCGGGAATTGTGCGCGCCATAAAAGCAGTAAAAAAAAGCAGCGAAGATAAAACCGGTGCCGGCCTGTATTTAAAATCGAAAGGAAATGGTTTGTTTCTAAAGCCATATCGTAAAGGTATGGGATTATTTTTAAATCGTAGATCAAAAAACTAATTGAATCCCTACCTCGAAGACCACTATCTAACATCGATATAGAAAAATATGCCAAAAAGAAAAGAATAGGACACTTTCGAGGCGTTTATATGAGGGATTTATTACCTAGACAAGGTCCTCGACGTTACGAAGCAGCAATAGTGAATTTGGATAGTACGCGTGGTGCAGGGACTCATTGGGTAGCTTATAGAAAAAATAATTCTAAAGTAACATATTATGACAGCTTCGGCGATTTACCCCCACCGATCGAATTGGTACGATATCTACAAACGGGATCGGAACCATCAAAAATTATTTACTATACATACGATCGTCAGCAGGATTTTGGAACAGTCTGGTGTGGACATTTGTGCTTAAAGTTTCTTGTCGAATCATCAGCGTAAAAGATGTCATCATCATCATCGTCACCATTAACACCGCAAATGGATCGCAATAACTATACTAAAATGTTGCAATCACTGAAAGCATTTCATCTAGCCGGTGGATTAAGGAAAATGACCGTGAAACAGTTAGAAAACATGCCCAAGGAAGTAATGATTGCATTAGCCCCAAATGAAATTCCATTCGTTTGGGAAAAGTTGCCGGAGCACCTTAAAAGCGATATCGATATATTAAAATATCAGTGCGGTTGCAAACATTATTTCAGCAGCAGCAGCAGCAATTTAAACGAGGTTATGACTGATGAGGATCTTACGGCTAGAAAAATATTTTGTTGTTATTGCAAAATCAGCGATGTGCGCATAAAAGCAGAAAATAGCATAAAAACATCACTATCTAATGCAGTGAGAAAAGGTGTGACGATGAATCTTTTTAAATGTTGCCGCTAAGAATAAAACCGAGATGTGTGATGTTTTAATGGTTAGTCATGTCTTATACGTTCACACTAACAGGACACTCGAGCGTCTTAAGCGCCGATTTTTATCCACCAGTCGAATTAAATAGAGAAAACAAATATGGTCTGGCATTGCTGGGATTTTACACATACAATTCAATTTTTAATGTGGACGAAAGCAACAATAAGTTTGCCTACATGAAGGAGGGTTACACCACCGAGCCGATACAATTGCAGATTCCACCTGGGGCCTATGAAATAGATGAGATAGGTAAAGCTATGTTGGAGGCTTTGAGGATTTCAACTGAAGAAAAGAACGATGGAATCTTTTACTTGGTTGCTAATAATAATACGTTGAAATGTGAACTGAAATCCCAATATACTATAGATTTCCGGGGAGAGGCGAGTATCGGTAAAATGTTAGGATTTAATCATACAGTGTTAAAAAGAGACAAAAAGCACGAATCAACCGAGATGGTGGAAATAATGAAAGTACGCATCATACGCGTAGATTGTAATATAATTTCCGGAGCATATATGAATTCGGTGGAAGGTCATACCTTGTTCGAATTCGATATCGACGTGGAGCCCGGTTACAAAATCAGTAAAGAACCACAAAATAATATTTATATGCCGTTAATGCCGGCAGGACGTCAGTTTATCGACAACATTACTCTTCGCATCTTGGACGATAGCGGTGATCTAATCAATTTTCAAGGCGAGAAAATAATCGTGAAATTGGAACTGAAGAAACTTTCATAGAAATGGGTTTTTGCTTCAATCGTCAATTGTGTGTGCTGTCGACTAAGATGGGGGAACCGCCGAAACATAATAAAAGTAAAAGAAGAGTTAACGTCAAGGTTAGTCGTCGTCCAGACGTTAGATCACAAACATCTCAACAGTTATCTGCCGAAGACTATAAATTTTTAAAATCAATCGGTCTTAAAGTGCGAAAATGATTTCCACCACCAGCGATAAAATAGAGGTTTTCTCCGAGCCCATCTTGGACAATTCCATTATTAGTCTAGAAGAGCATACGTATAAACCATACGGATCTCCATCATTCAACAATTCGGATGAAGTCCGTATCCCCATTAATTTTCAAGATATTATACTGGATATCGCCGAAAGTTACATATATATCGAAGGAAAATTTAAACCCATAGACGCAACGAAAAGATGTTTTTTATCAAATAATGCCCTCGCATTTTTGTTCGATGAAATTCGCTACGAGATGGGAGGTGAACAGGTCGCCGTGGTTCGTAAACCTGGAGTTACGACGACATTAAAAACCATGGTTTCATTCGGAAGTTTGCAACAAAGATCTCTCATGACGTGCGGATGGGGTCTCGACGAAGCAAACCAAGATATCGTAGACACGGCAAGTAACGTATTCTCCGGGAAATTACCCTTAAAATATCTTATGGGATTCGCCGAAGATTACGCAAAAGGTGTTTTCAACGTAAAACAAGAGCTTATTATGATTATAGCTCGCACTTTTACCAATTGTTACGTCGGCGAAGTAGAGGCAGAAATTAGTATCGACAAAATCGAATGGAAAATTCGTCACATCATTCCAGACGACAAGCAAAAATTGAAAATACTGTCTCGCATTAATAAAGGAGGAAACAATGCCAGTATTCAAATGGCATATCGTAAATGGGATCTGTACGAATTACCAGCTTTAAGGCAAACATCTTCCGACGTGTGGGCCTTGAGAACGAGTACAAGTCTGGAAAGACCGCGCTATATAATCGTCGGGTTTCAAGACAGCAATAATTGCGACAAGAAAGAAAAAAACGCAACCCAGTTTACCCACGCCGACGTATGCGACATTAGACTGTATCTGAATTCAACCGTTTATCCATACGAAAGATGGAATTTAGATTTCGCCAAGAAACTGTACGCAGCAGCCTATTACAATTACGAAAACTTCCAAAGCAGCTACTACGGGCGCGAGATAAACGATCCGATGATAACGTTCGCGGAATATATGAAAAACCCCGTTTTTATTATCAATTGCAGTCATCAACCAGAGGCGATTAACTCATCGACAGTGGATGTAAAATTGGAGTTCCAAACGAGAAAGAATAAATTCCCCAAAGACACTAAAGTGTACGCATTAGTTATTCACGACTCATTTTTTAGTTATAATGTATTAAACGGTTCGGTGACCAATAAATCTATATTTTAATGTATCTATTATATGTAACACAAAATAATGTTCTTGAATCAATAAATTTGTAATGAGTGAAGTAGTAGTTTTATATTTATTTGAAACCCAACCAAAAAAAAAAGCTGGCGGAAAAGCCCGCTCTTTAAGAAAAGAGTACGGGAATTTAGAAAATGGTGGTTTATTAAGTGGAAAAAAGAGCTTAAATAACACAAGAAAAAAATTTTAAGGCAAAATATGAAAACAACGATTTAGAAAATTTGTAGGAAAGTGACGGTTAGGAATAGGGAAAAAAGTTATAAGAAAAAATTATAGAGGAAATCGAGTACTATAAGCAAGCATTTTTCTCGATAGTAAAAACGTAAAAAAAAATTTTTCAAAAAAAAATTGAAAAATGGTGAATGCGCGCCAAAGTTGAAGTTTTGGAGCAAAATGATATTAGGAAATTAGAAAGAGAATTTTTTTCTACATATGGTAGTACTTTTCAAAATTCGGAAAGATGAAATTTTAAGAAAAGGGTTATAGTAAGTTAGTAATTTGGATTTTTTAAAGCGCTGTAGCTCGGGAACCGTTCAAGATAGAAAAAAAATAAAAGCACTTTGATAGCCCAAAATTTTGAGGAGAATGCGATGGTGTAAAAAAAATTATAATTTTTTTTTTTTTGAAAATGCTGAATACGCGCTAAAGTTGAAGATTTAGAGAAAAACGGTATTGGGAAATTAAAGAGAGAACTTTTTTCTACATATTGTAGTATTTTTGAAAATTCGAAAAAATGAAATTTGAAAAAAAGGGTTATAGAAAGTTAGTAATTTGAATTCTTTAAAGCGCTGTAGCTCGGGAACCGTTCAAGATAGAGAAAAAATAAAAGCACTTTAATTACCTAGAATTTTGAGTAGAATACAATGGTGAAAAAAAAATTTGGAAAATCTTAAAAATGACAAAAAATTTAGACGAAAAAATTGAAATTCTCGAGTTATGAGGCTAGGGCCGCCGAACGGGAGTATGTGGAAGTTGTAGGGGGAGGTTTTTTTTTTTTTTTTTTTTTTTTTTTTTTTTTTTTTTTTTTTTCTAAGTCCAAAAATTTTTTTTATATTAGCGAATCGGGAAAAATAGTGTGATATACTTCAACTCTTCCTTATTACGATTCCGTCAAAACATTTTCAAAATTTTCCTTACCTTGCCTGAAAATAATTAAAATATATGCATAATTTGCATTTTTTGTAAATATGTAGCAAAGTAATGGTTAGAAATATCAAAAAAATTTATTTGAAAAAAATGTAGAGAAAGTCTAGTACTATATGCTAGAAAAGTGGAGGGGGGTAGTTTGTGTCCATACCAGAGATACGGTGAGTTATAAAATCATATTATTCTCAAACTTATATAATGCATATATGCACTCCACCTTACCCCCTCCAACTTTTTGAATGTATATAGAGGCCGGTATTAGAATTATTTCATCATTACACATTCGATCGGCAAGATGGAAGATATACCAAAAAGGATCATTGGCATTGTCAGGCCATTCGTGCCCGGCAAGATATGCAAGTGTGAGGAGTGCGGGGGTACCGCACCAGGAGCGGCACCTTCGGCACCGCCTGCAACGCCGACACCACCAGCGACGACGACGGTGCCGCCAATGAGAAGACCAAGGGCTGCACCTAGGTCGGTGTTAATATCGTTGGGTATTACTCCACGGTAGGCACCCCACCCTCCCCCCAGGCCCTTTTAGGGCCACAAAAACGGTCCTTTTCAGGACCACATTATATTTTGATCGTAGTTTAGTAATCGTCACTTATGGGGCGAGATATTCGTTTAACGACGATTTGTCTCGTAGCTTAAGTGCCAAGTTATATGCTTGAGAACCTATGAAAATGTTAACAGTTCAAACAAGGTTTCTATTATTTTTTTTTTTGTAATGTATTCTTCACAAAATATTAAGAATAAGTCTTATTGTCTAAACAAATCTAATTCCTTATTTAAAGTTTTTGAAAAAAATCAATAATTCTATAAGCTCTCACCAATACATAACATTTAGAATCCGTTGGTGGGGTGGGGGTAGTTCTATATATATGAGACTGGGTCAGTTACACAGTCATATATTCATCAACCCTCATACGATAAACATGGAGGAAGAAAGACCCGCCAGCCGAGGCTCATCCATCTTTAGTGATGACACCGTAGCCGACAACGTTGGAGACCTGCAAGTCTTCGACGACGACGACGAGGTGGATTTTGAAATTGACGTCCTACGTTGGGACGACTTGGATGAGCCGATTCCGCTAGTATATGACCATGATCCGGGTCTAGTGGAATTAGACGACGCGGGTGATTGGGTCTTACAAAGACTCGAAACTCCGTCGCCGCAGCCAGAGCCGGACTCGACGGAAGATGCGGTGCTGGAAATTCCAGCATCACCAACACCCGACGACCCACAAGGCCCCTGCGATTCGTCAAGCTGGTGGTCGACCAGCGAGGATGGGGCACCATAAGCCCCACACTCTCCCTGGCCCTTTTTAAGGGCACACAACAACGGTCCTTTTCAGGACCACAAAATACTTTGATCGTAGTTTTAGTACATATTAGTACTTTGTTACTAATATTGTATGTATAGAATATACAATATTAGATACAAAGTATTAAAACTTTAAGTGCTGGTGGAACCCAGCTAAATCGTTCGTTCGTATTTGAGACCACAAACAACTTTTGGTCTCAATACGTAATATGACATTTGTTTTCACCCCCCACCATTAATTTGTCTCTATATATACGACCATCAATACTTATTACAATCATTTTAGTTCAACATGTCAGGGACTCAATAACAACAACAACAACAACAACAACAACCCATCCAATGCCCTGTGGTAGATTCTACCACAGAGAATTGTTTGGAGTGGGAGCCGAACGATCCTAGATGGGATGAACTTTGGCGGTTCATCATCGAATACACAGAGGACAGCACCGCCACCCCCGCTGATGATGATGACGGGCCGTGCGACTCCACAACTCAATAAAAGAGTCGCATGTTTTAAAACCAAACGGTCCTTTTCAGGACCACAAAATAATTTGATCGTAGTTTTAGTTGGTTATAATACTTTGTAACCAATATTTTATGTTTTTTTCATAAAAACATACAATATTGAGATACAAAGTATTAGAAGTTCTGGCGACAGAACCTTAACTTCATAAACCGAACCATGTTTTAGCATACTTGTAAATATTATCAGAAAATATTTACAACTATTGCTATTGCGTAGTTTTAGTGGATTATTCAATTTTTTTTTTTTTTTTTTTTTTATTACCTAATATTATGTGGGACAGGGCCTATATGAAATAACACACAAAAATAAATTTTCAAGTCATTTTTATTCTCATTATAAAATATAAAAAATTTGATCAAACACTTTTTTATTAACTACAATATATATATATATATATATATATTTACAAACTTAATACTATAAATTAAAAGCTAATATCTACAACTACCTAACACCTACTACATAATTTATTAAAGTCCTCTAATTGTCTTTTTAACCGCGCAGATTTCACCTTTTTTTATCTCTAATTGTTTTTCAAGTTCTATAATGTCACTGGCACACTCGTTCACTTCATTCACTAACCGTTTTTTCATGGCATAAATGTCAGTCAATTTGGTCTTCTGAGAGTTGGTGAAGTCTTCGACCCACTCCGGTTGTGATGGCTCGGAAGAAGACGCGGTTTTATTTGGTGAAGACGATGACGACGACGACGACGACGAAGCAGCGGAAACTTCATCGCCTTCAAAACACCGCTTAAACCGCTTCTTCATGGGTTTCCGGCACCCCAATATCGGCGACAGTGGTGCTGGCGCTGGGGAAGACTTCACCTCCGACACTATTACATTCTCGACGCTGGCCGGTGTTGGTGGCGTTGGTGGTGTTGGTCCATCGGGGCCTTCTATGACTTCCACTTCTACTGACAGTGGCTCTTGCGGTGCTGTTTTTAGGAAGTCGGGTAATGGAACAGGGGTGGAGGGACGCTTAAAGTTAAACTTTTTCTTCTTCCCTTGTCCCACACCTTTAATCGCCGAATAAAATGTTTTTTTATCGGCGATTTCCGACTTCCGCATAGTCAAGAGCTTTTGCAGTTTCGACGCTTTCGGAGAAGATTCCCTAGGCCGCGATGCTTTTCGCACAACCACATCACTAATCACATTAATTTTTGGCTCTTTCTCCTCCGTCCAGCATTCCAGGAATTGCGCTGCCGACTGAACCAACTCCTCGTCGCGACCATCGTTGAGGGCTCGGTCTTCGGCATCTTCATGCTCCACGCCATTCCAGTTCTCGAACACCCCCGGACTTAGCACCTCTAAACCACTCATGTTATCGAGCATGCCTTGCTGTGAACCGCAGCTCACGTCAAGAGCATCTAAAAGAGACCGTACACTAGACATTTTCGATATTCCAACTCACACAATTAACTTTTTCTTAGCACTGTACTGTTTGCTGTTCTGACGAACTGTGAAGAGCTCGAGCCAGCAAGTCTGCTTTTATGCCCATTTCCCCCACTACACCGCCTTTATTCCTTTTGTTCGATGCATTAAGTATAATATTTAAACTTGTCAGATGCAAGGCCAAGGCCAAGGCCGACGTAACCGGCAATACCAGGGTCGTTTTCAGGGCTGTAATTTTCATGGATTTTTTTTTTGTCCCTGTCAAGGTTATTTTAAAGAAGCATATAAATATAGTACTAAACTTGTTAGATGCGAGGCCAAGGCCAAGGTCAAAGTACCCGTCAATGTCAGGGTCGTTTTCGAGGTTGTAATTTTCAAGGATTTTTTTTTGGTCCTGTCAAGGTTATTTTAAAAACAAGGACATTAATGAACGTGCCATCCAGAGAAGAAATTGGGTCATAGAAGAAGCTTACCTGTACAGAAGAAATTAACATGTATTTTATTTCTTAATTTTTAATTTTTTGTTTGTTATTTTTTTTATTTTTTTTTAATAATAAAAAGTAAACTCAATCTTTTGTTATATTTTAATTTTTTTTCAATAAAACAATAGTAAAATGAATCTGTATGTGTATTTATTAAACATCACCTAAAATACGTTTTGCAATCCATATTTTTCTGCAGAGTCCGTTTATTAATGAAATAGAACCATATATTAGGGTGAAATCTAATGGTTTCAAATCAGTCTCACATAACAATGTCAGAAGTAAACACTATTGATAAGTTCGGTCGCAAAAGAAAATTTAAGGATTTTAACTTTATGCGAGGTCCTTCAGGAATAGGTTTTAAACTTACACCTAATGGAGATTACGACATGGGAAGCAAAAGATTGTGCTATTTAGCAGAACCTCTTGAAGGAGACGATGCGACCACACGAAATTATGTTGATAATAACCTTGCTCAGTGTGTGCAAGATACGCAGAAAGCTTTACATGACTCAACAATTGTTATTAAAGATATATTCAGAAACCAACTTGAAGGTTACGTACGCAAGAAATTAATTGAAACCGGTCAAGAACTTAGAGGATACATTGATGATACTGTTATTGCAATATATGAACTTAGGCAAGACGAACTGCGTGATGAACTTAACTCTAGAATGTTGAAAATTGAAAAGACTATGGAGGATCTTGTCAGCAAACCTGTTTCACATTAAACATTTACTCGTAGACCTGTGCGTTTAATTTACTATTAGACAAATTTTTCAACAATAACTTTTACAGTTTGTTATTTGTCGACACTTCATTATATTTATAATTTTAAAATAAAGGTTCAATAAAAAAGCAATCAATCAATGAATACATGTTTTTTATTTAAAAAAAAAAAAAAAAAAAAAAAAAAAAATTACAATACTATCGTTACATATTAATGTTGTATGTTTAATAGAAATAATAAAAACAATACAAATAATGAAATATGGATTTTCCAGATTACGTGCTGTCCTGACTTAGAAATGATTCCAACACGGTGACTAAATTTGCTAAGTTTTCTTCCGGGTCTGTTTTGTAAAAATCTATGTCTGCATGCCCCCAAGGTAGAGTTTTGGTTGAACTGGGAATTACATAACGTTTATCATCGCTATGTGACAATGCTACTTTATTTATTATGTTGGTATAAATGTTATGTAATTCACTTCTAAATGTCTTCATCTTTCTTAATATCAAACCACCCCGTTCAACAATTCTTTGGTAGTCTTCCTGATGAAGGTCTTTCTCGATAACACATTTTTTGATACCTTTGGCTTTTTTTAATTCATTATTAATGGACTTTACATAATAAGCCTTCGCGCCGGTACCATAAAAACTTATTATCGGATCACCAGGAAACTCATCTTTCATTCTACCAACTACAGAATTACTTTTAATTATGTTGAAATTATTAATTTCGGGGTAATTTGATGTATCGAATTTTTCGGGGTTTTCTGATATAGTTTGATAAAAGTTTTCCGTATACACTTTTAATATAAGCGAGTCAGTATCGGTGTAAAGTAACGAAGCATCATCGCCAAACTTGGATTTAATAAAATTATAATAAAAATCGTATATTACAGTCTTTGATATATCTAATATGGAAAAACCGATATAAATTGGTTTATTGTACAATATTTTAACTTTATTCATATGTATAGCAACAAAGTTCTCGGTAAATATCGAGCTACTATTGAAATTGGGGCGGGATATTAGTGCTCTAGCTCCATTTCTGCCTACACTGTTCTCCCAATGTGTTACTAATTTTATATCCTTTCGATTTTCCACATTTTCCATAGTTTTACCAAATATCGCGTTATTTTTTAATTTAAAAGTGTCCTTCGCAAATTTTGTGGTGGCCTTGTTACGTAAATTGGTATTAAAATCAATATACGATTTTAGCCATTTTGATTGCTCAAACTGTAATACTCGATGGGTTTGCATTACCACTAAGCCGTTGGCGATGGCTTGTTTTAAAGTTCTATAGTGTACAATGTATTTTTTTTTATCTTGTAAATTGGGAATTAATTTCGGTAATTTAGCGTTTTCTGTTGGCGGTATGATATTTTCTACTAGAAATGGAAGATCAGAATGTGCATCATGCAACTCAGTCGGATAATGCACATCCACTTCCAAAACGTAGCCATGTAAACTATCATCACCAACAGCCATAATATTTAAATCCAGAATTTCGCGCTCGCTTAACCATCGAAAACCACCATATGGTAATGCTTGTGACATACTATGACCATATAGATTTGTAGCATCAAGGTATGTTATAAATGAAGAAGGTTTTGTTGGGTCATAGTCTGGTAAAAAAATATTATTAGCGATGTGCTTCCTTTCTGTACACTGGCTTATGCCGCCGCGTATACCTTTCTTAAAAAAATGTATCATGTCTATATCAGTTAAGAGCTCTAACTCTACCTTAGTCATACGTAGCATACAATCAAATGATAAACTTGGAAGGGTATAGTAATGTGCTGGATCAAGTTTATCGAATTTTAAGCAATTATTCCGAAATTGCTCAAAAACATCACACAATAGCAACACATCTGATTTTAAATACACGTCCGAATAGTCCCCCAAAGTTTTACACCCAAACAAGCGCCATACTTCTTTTGCTCTTCTATAGCTTTCATCGCTAATATGTTCTTCCCGTAAATTATCATAAAATTCATCTTTACTTGGAAGACATGTATTTTCCATTTTTTCTATAGAGTCAATAAAGCTATAGGGAAAAACACCCTTTTGACGCATCAAATTAAATTGGTTGATATTTGAAAAATGTTTCCGCGTTTCAATAAAATCGTCGTCGTTTAAACCGCTGCCTAAATTTTCCAAAGACGTTGACAGAAATTTAAAACTATCAATAAATCGCAACTTTAAATATTTCCTCTTGACTTTTCCACATTTACTATCAAAATAATCGTGCACATAAATGCTTTTGGTAAATGATATGTACTTTTCCTTACTTTGAGCCAAAACACCAATTTTATCCCCATATTTACATAACTCTTTTATAAATAAATGGCTGTCGTAGCCGCTTAAGTTATGAAATATGATAGGGATAAAAGAGGGTAATTTATAATTTAAATTACAAACGGAATGTGCAGCACCAAATCTTTTTGCACCAGTTATGTGACAGTGGTCTCGTACTTTAATCTCACCCTCTTCAAAAGGGCCTTCACATATACCACATATTTTAGCATCATTAAACTCCCTTTTTTCTTCAGGCGTTAACGGTTTCATAGGCTTAATGTCTTTTAAATATGTGTTGTATAGAGCCCTTAAATCACACTCGATACGATCCACAAAGACTTGAGCTGCATTATTCCCCCGAAATAGCTCAAATTTCGAAAGTGAGTCGTCAAAAGAGCATTTAATTAAATAAGCAAAAGAATATGGTTCATGTTTAAAACTTTTTACAGTGTAAGAATTTTGTGGGTTTGGTTGTACCGTTTCAATGGGTTTTAAAACAGATTCGAAATCTGCATAAACCACGAATGGAACGCGCATTTGCTTTTCTATACCCTCGAATTTTAAAATATTTTCCGGCACACTCTTTCCAAATTTATCGATTTTTAAATCCACTGAGGGTGTTTGCGTGAAAATGTGGTTACAATCGTAGCTTTGATGTAAAGTTAAAGCTGACGGTGTACTAAAATAAATGAGACAACCATCACAGAAATATATTTTATGTTGTTGACAACTAATTTGACTTGAAACTAAACGTGATAAATCCCGAATCCAACAATAATGACTCTTTGAACAAGTCGTATCGCAAAAATGTTCACCGCCATCTTTACTACTACAGTCTTTTGTAATTAACAATAAATTTACATGCCTATCCAACTTTTTTAACGCATACCTCAGTGGACCAATAACTTCATGTATTATTTCATTATTTTCATATTTAGATTCCAGACCGTATACGTTAATTGATATGTTGTTCATTTCCTCAAATTTTTTAATGTCACGTAATTTTACTGGAAAATCCATACCTGTTACATTTAGCACTCTAGAAAAATGGGGGTAGGATGTCTTCTGTGAAGGCTCTGCTGTTGGAGGAAACAATGCTGATGTTACAGCCCACGCAAAGCAAAATTCGTCCTGGTTAATCACATTGACGACAGCTCCTTTCTTTTCAATAGAACACGGCAACTTGATGTATGATGAGCCACCCATAGGCATATACTTGTTGATACCAACTTCCAAGTATAAAATTCGCACAAGAGCCCATCCTATAACAAGAAAAATAATATATAAAAATCAGTTTAATATATCGGGTTTTGATTTTTCCATACCTGAATCTTTCTCCTGGAACTCTGTCGCCTGCGTTTTTATTGATTCGGTGAAAGAATGGTAAACGGCATCCAAATCACTTTCTACACTAATTATTTGATTAGCAGTGTTGAAGGATTTTTCACTGAATATTTCTTGTGACGGAAGCATGTACTCGCCAACAGCTGTCATGTTAACTTTTAAAGCATGATGCACACGCAATAAATTATTAACAAGTTCCACCACCTTGGATTTAATGTCTGCAAAGAACATTACGTAATCGGAATGCTCCATATCACTGCTAACCCGATAGGTTGCAATTCTTCTTTTGAAGGCACATTGAACGAGTTGCACACCATGACATACCGGCAAACATGAATTATTTTTATGTTGTTGTGTTCGTTTATGCGCTGACATATGATTTATTGGAACATCTACATTACATGTAGCGCAATTAATTACCGGAATCGTCGATGTATACTCTTCAATTCGGAGCCGTTTTCCTCCAGGCACTTCATTAAATCTCGCCGCACACGATTCTCTTTTATGACGTCTCATATTATAACTCTTAGTAAACTTAGAACCGCAATTTTCACAAACATATGCCATGATTTGTCAAATATTAACACATGTACTACCTATACAAGTCAGAGCCAACTGATGAATGAAACTGCCCCATACTCTATATAAAACCATTCAAGGTCACCCCCAACCACGTAACATATCTTCAAGGTCACACACCCAAGATGACCTTCAACAAAGTCAAGGTCGTCTCGACCAAGGTCAAGGTCAAGGTCACACACACAACCTTGAACACAAGGCCAAGGCCAAAGCACACGTGCACTTTCAAGGTCAATGACAAGGACATGTGGGCGGGGCCAAAGAGGGGTGAAGCAAGGTCAAGGTCAAGGTCGAGGAGTGGGGATTGAGAGAATCGGGTTATGTTCACTACTCTCACCATTCGGCTAACCGCGCCAGTTGACATTTTAGATAATATCTCCATCACCCCAGGTTGCGACAACCGCGACATCTGCAAACGCCGCCACATTGTGATACAATGAACAGAAGTGGTCCCAGTATACTACCCTGCGTCACACCACTAGATACCAGTAATGGCCCTGACACAACTGAAATATCGCCTTTTTTAGCGTAGCATTTTGCTCTCTTCCCTTCTACATCCGAATTGATATCTTTAAAAAACTTTTGTTTGTGTAAAAATTACTCTAGATGCCTATAGAAACATTGTTCAAAAATTTTCGAATAAACTGATAAAAGCGATATTCCACGGTAATTTGACATCAAGTGCCAATCACCCCTTTTATGTATAGGAACCACAAGTGAGCTCTTCAATGAAGTTGGAAATGATCCCTCCTCCTCTTCCGACAGATTTGCAAGACATGTAATAGGGATCACCAAAAGGTTATTAACGTGTCTGACAATGGAGCAGGGGATTCCGTCGTCACAAGTAGAATTTTTAATACTAACCTACAAGATAATTTTTGATATTTCACTCTCTTGATAAGAATATAAAAAAATGAACTTGATATCACTTTATGTTTAAAATTTGCGAGTGATTTCCCACATGGTTCACCTTCGTTCATTATTTCACTGACGGACTCTCTCGCTCAGAGTGATATCAAACTTTTTTCTATAGGATTAAGAGAAATTATACAATTATTGAAGGTAAGATCTTTACGAATATAAAACGCAACGCCCCTGACTCTCGCGTCAAAATGAAATGCTAAAACATTATCGTGAATACAAAGTAAATTTATATCTTCATAGTCATCTTGAGATACATTAGATTTGCACCAAGTTTCAGAAATACACACAGCATGAGGAAGATTGACCGAAGATCTTCCAGTTTTATTGTTTTCTTCTTTAAACTTTTGATATTTAGGTGACAAACCATTATTTGATTATTATTGTTATTAATCCTGTTAATTCCTTTGATGAAAGGC
Source organism: Diaprepes abbreviatus (assembly GCA_034092305.1). Lineage (NCBI taxonomy): Eukaryota > Metazoa > Arthropoda > Insecta > Coleoptera > Curculionidae > Diaprepes > Diaprepes abbreviatus. The sequence continues at coordinate 880,301 of JASJET010000095.1, forward strand.
ACTCTTGGGAAAATTTATATTTCTATTTTGCAGCATGTTATTTTGTGGAAAGCGATATCTATTTACACAGGCTTCAGCTGGCCAAATTGCTGGTTGATAAACTTTGTCAACATATTGTAACGGAAATGGTGATATATATATATATATATATATATATATATATATATATATATATATATATATATATATATATATAGGGCAACGAGGAAACCAACTAGGCAGAACCAAGGTATAACCTACGCAAGCGCCAAACGATATAAAGGCAGGCCGAGAACCAACACGCTCATTCCAAGTCGAGCGGACGTCGAGGAAGCATCACTTGAAAATGCCAGTTGAGATGTTGACAGACAAAACGTCATAAAGATTTTTCTAGTAAGAAACGAATTGAAAACCGGAAAAACACCAGTATATATATATATATATATATATATATATATATATATATATATATATATGTTGATATTTGGACATCATATTCTATGCTTGAACAAATTTTCAACTGAAATTAATTTTGCTATTACTTTCTAGTCTTCGTTAGCTTTCCCATATGACAAGTCTATTGAATAACTATAAAATAAACAAAAAAAAAATGGAAACAAATGCTCTTATTAATATCATAAATTATTTCAATTTACAATTTCTCTATCTGTGGCTACTTTCTTGTACCAGGTAGCAGAACTTTTTAACGTTCTTGTTCTATTGGGGCTGTCAAAGTCCACACGCACGAGTCCAAATTTTTGTCTAAAAATATAAAAAAATACAGAATAAAATATGCAATATACTCAGAAGTTTGGTAAAGGTATATTGTTTTAAAAATTACTTAATTTTAACAAGATTTATAACTTTGAATAAAATTAGATCTTGTAATAAGTTGTGTAACCAAGAAATAGCACAAAAACAGCATTTACCTTTTATCCCTTCTTAAGAAAGTTTTAATACAATATATACATTACATTACTTCGTACTACGAGTTTTATAACCAAGACAGAACTTGTTTATTTTTCGAATGGTTAGATACTGACCGTGCGTTTCAAAAATTGTCCCATCTTACTTTGAGATATCCCCTAAATTCCTCTGTGTAAGTAACAATCATTACTTTTTTCCTAAACAGACATCATGAATACTTAATAATCCTATCTTTTACATAGATGTCTGAACAATTTAGGATAAGCTAGGTTAGAGACAATGGATTTGGATTTTGGGGGGATTCAGGTTCCCCCATTTGGTAAAAACAATGCTAGGAGGGTTAGTAGATAAAAGAACAACAGTCTGGAATCATATAGTCAGCCGGTACAAATTTGGGAAATTATCACCCTATGGCAATTGATATGGAACTCATTAACCTCAACATACCAAAACATTAGGGGCCTTTGAGGAAGGGGAAAAACAAAATTACGGTTTAATTTTCAACCCCACATGCTGCGAATGAATTTCTTAAAAACGAACATATACTAAACCAGGGTTATACGATGCTTATTCCTGATAGTAATGTTTACTGTAAGGAGTATTTACAGAGAACTAAATATCGAAGAAATCCAGCAAAATGCAGAGGGCATGTATGAAATCCTAAATATATTCGGATTTAACAGGAAATTAACTACAGAAGACAATAAAATTAATTACGTTAAGACCAGTACATGCTTTGTTACTTTTGAAGGGAAAATTTTGCCAAGATTGATGAAAATTTTTGGTTTAGACATCCTGGTAGAGTCCATAATGCCAGTTATTCAGTGCTTTAACTGTCTCTTATATGGACATGGAAAGTCACAATGTAGAGGGAAAACCAAATGTCATAATTGTGAAAGGGTCCACGATGATCAATGCGAATATCCGATGAGTGTTATCACTGAGAGAGCGATTCTCACAAATCATTTTCGAAAAAATGTCGGGAATATATTAGACAATCTCAAATTAAGGTTGAAATATCTCGTTCTATGATGCAGACTAAATGGTCCCTAAAATTAGTCTAGTACACCATCAGGCATCAAAATGATTGTCCATCAACTCTCAGACCCAGAACGATTCCAACTTTTTCGCCCATATCTGACAGAAGACAACAGTATGAGGAAGTATAAAGACCCCAATCATTAAGACCGGCTTAGAGCAGAGTCACAGCGTATAAAAGGCCTAAGATACAATCCCCTCCTCCTAAAGCAAGTTACAATAAAGAAGCTCATACGTACATTTTATGAAATAATTGATTTATTAAAAAATAATTTTTCGAAAACAAGAATTAAGCTGCTATTGAGATCAAAGAGAAATGCTGGAGAAATATGAATATTGATTATTTCTGACACCAATTGATTAGTTTTGATCTCTACAATATGTGGTCTCCACAAGGCGCTGTGCATTATGAGACTAAAATTTAGATCAATATTTGTTATTTATAATTTTTCTCTCATACTGAAATAATGATCCTAAAAGACTTACAACACTTCTGATTCTACATAAACAATTTAGTCAAAGATAATAACATTCCACGTATATAAACATCTCAACACACCACGTGATATAGTCACACCTCTTTTTGCTCAACATTTTCGGTTGTGCTATTATGATTATACCAACGGTGGAAGTCTGCTCGTAGGAAGTTCCTTGAAAAGTAAAATAAGTGGGAATCAGACATACTTTAATTAATTCTAGTAGGGTGGAGTCCATGTGGTTGTTTCGTAATATGTCCGATATTATGGAAACTGAATCATCAATAGGAACATTTGTGTACAGGGATTTTACATGAAAAGTGACCAGTATGTCTCCGGGCTCTAATTGGATGATTTTTAATCTTTGGATAAAGTGTCCAGAGTTTTTAACAAAGGATTCGGTTTGTAAAAGTTTGGCCAGATATTTACTTATATTGTAGATTGGTGAGTCTATTGCGTTGACGATTGGACGTAGAGGTACATTTTCTTTATGTATTTTAGGCAGTCCGTAGAGGTTTGGAATCTTGGAGCTGCTTGGTTTAACGGCTTTCTTTTTTTCTGGAGTGAGGATGGAGGCATTAATTAGAGACGTGAGGTTCTTTTTGATTTTGTTTATTGTAGGTTGCAGTCTACATCACTTGCGGAAATCGATTGTAATGCTGGATCAAGATTCGCTGAGCACCAGTCGGGTATGAATACGGGGCTGTTGCCCCTCGATAGTCATTCAGTGTTCTAATCTCATGGAGTAAAGATCCCTGAAGATGCCTCGTACAATCGTAGGCTAAACGTCGGATAATAGTTCCAATTTGGCACTATCTAAACCCAAGAACCATGATTTTCAACTTGACCAAAGCCGTGAAAGCTTTCGTTCTTCAGGAGCCCAGTAGGTTATAATAGGCTCCACTGTAGATTTTATATGTATTTTGACCCCCTGAATACGAATATTGAAGGTGGGTTCCCGAACCAAAAAATTATTAATAATTTATTTTTTGTAAAGTAAAAGATGTTCTGTTTATATAAACAAAAATTTTTTAGATAGTTTTAGAGTTTAAAATTAAAATTCAAAAAAAAGTAATCTAATTAAAGATAATATTGAGGAATCTAAAATAATCAATATCCACAAGGCACCCTAGCACCGAGTTATGTGATAGATACTAATAAATGTATTATTTACGAGATAACATTGAAAAAAGAAAATTTTGAACTACATGACATAGAATTATGGGTACGTGCTGAAAAATTTTATATAACTTCCGATTCCTTAAAGACCACATTTAAAATAAAACTCTGCTAATTTTTTCACTAAAAAGATGATTATAACTTTGAAAATCAAATATTATGCTCAATGATTTATATTGTTTGAAAGAAAATATATAGAAAATATTAAAATTAAAAAAGCTGGAGTAGCGCATCAACACATACAAATTTTCATAAATGAAGTTCCTTATGCTATTGTATTATTTATTTTATGATTAGATGCTAGAGCTAAAATGGATTATGTGCACTAGGAGAGTGTCTGTTGTTATTTTTCACTTTTTAGCGGATTTCTAGAAGTCGGCTCTATTTTTTTTTTAATAAAATTTTATTTTTTGATTTTTAGTTTTGAACTCATTGTGATATTCATAAATTATCTGAACCAAGTACTAATCGAGATCTCAAGGTGACAAAAAAGTACTCATTTTATCCAAGTTGTCAATCACTCTAAAATGAACAACTAAAAATTCTTTGATATTTAGAGTTCCCCAAATACAAGTTTTGAATGAAGTTGTGTCAAACAAATATTTAGTCTGTCATAGTAAATTCGCCATCTCAAATTTTAAATTACTTTTAAATTGGTAATATAGGCCCCTAAAATCTACCAATACCGATATTTAAAGAATTTGATACGTATATTTCTTAGCCCGACATATTTTATCTTGTATATTGAGTTTGTGTCCGCCCCAGAAACCCCTCAATATCAGTTTTAGACAAAATCGGAAGAATGTGAAATTTTTAGTCTTTCATTTTGTATTTGCCATATTAAGATGCAAAAAATTAACCTCATACTAGAAATATATGATCCCGAAAACCCCTTAATACCAAACTTGAAAAAATGCGAATAAGGTAAAATTTTCAACCCACCATATTGGATTCGCCATATTGAATTTCAAAGAAATAATTTTAACAATCTTAATCTAACCTAAATCTAAATCCTCCAAAGCCTCCTAGTAACAATTTTAGATGAAATTCGGAAATTTAAAATTTTTTACTTTATTAAAATAATTTTATGTTCGCTATTTATATCCTCAAAAACGATCCAGTTCCACCTTTGAACGAAATCTAAAATGTAAAATTTTGAGTCCACTATATTGGATTTGCCATATTGAATCCTGAAACAATAATCTTGTATACCTTTAAGAACCCACTTTTGAAGAAAATCGAAAGAGATATTTTTAAAACGCCATACTGAACCCGCCATATTGAGTTTTTCAAAAATAATTTTAAATTTATATTTAAGATTAACAAAAATTCTCTAATTTTTGGACAAAATCGAGAGATGTAAAATCTTTAATCCACTATCTTGGATCCGTCATATTTAATTTTTATAAAATAATTTCATATTTGTAATGTGCGATCCGAAAAACTCACCCATATCAATTTTAGAGAAAATCGGATAAAATTATTTTGTTGTCCGCTATATTGGATCTGCCATATTGAATTTTTAAAAATAATTTGAGATTGTTTATGTGCTACTCAGGAAACTCTCCCATACCAATTTTGTTGAAAATCGGAAAAAATTATTTATTTTGTCTGCCATATTGGATTCGCCATATTGAATTTTTTAAAAATTATTTTAGATTCGTTATGTGCTATCCCGAAAACTCCCCATACCAATTTTTTAGAAAATTTTACAAAATTAATTTTTTTGTTGCCATATTGGATCCGCTATATTGAATTTTTAAAAATAATTTCAGATTTTTTATGTGTGACCCTGAAAACTCCCTTATACCAATTTTGGAGAAAATCGGAAAAAATTTATTTTTTCGTCTGCTATATTGGATTCGCCATATTGAATTTTTCAAAAATTAATTTAGATTCATTATGTACGATCCCGGAAATTCCTTCATGCCAATTTTGGAGAAAATTGGACAAAATTAATTTTTTTGTCGCCATATTGCATTTCCTCCATACCAATTTTGAAGAAAATTATTTTTTTTGTCCGCCATATTATCAGCGCCGTCTTGGATTTTACTGCACCAATTTCTACCAAAATAATATAGGACCACTGCAGCAACTTCCTGAACATAACGTAATAATTTCATTCAAATCGGTGCCGCCGTTCTGGAGTAATCGGTGTACATACATTAAAAAAATATATAGCCGATGAATTGAAAACCTCCTTGTTTTAGAAGTCGGTTAAAAAGTGGAAAAATGCCATTTTTCAAATATTTACCGATTTTTTAACTCAAAAACTATGCGTCGGAAAAAAAAATCACAAGACAGTTTTTGTTTAGAATTGGCCTTAGAACACAAAAATATTTTTTATTTTACAATAAAAAGCATTTTTTTAAAAATTATTTCCAATGTTGTTATTTATTACAATTACCTGTTCATTTTTCAGTAATCTACCCTCTATATCAGAGGGTCAAAATGCAAATAGAAAACGTTGGTGAAGCATGTTTCTTCATCGGCTATGTCATTTGAAGATAATCTTCTGTAGTCATATTTTTATATTACTAATTTTTATTATAACCGTGGTCTTGGGTTCGATATTTCCTACAATTATCTTATATCGAACCCACGCCCTTATCTATAAAAGCTAGTGAAATTCATAATATGTAGCAGTACGAAGTAGAGTAATGTACTAATGTATTCTCAGTGAGATAACGTTTCATCATATTTGTTATATATATAAAAAGAAGTTTCGAAGATAAAAAAGTAGGTTTACCTTTGCTGAAAATTATTTTTAGATAAAATATTAGATTAGGATTATTTTATATTAACGTAATCCTAATTACACGAAAGATTTTAAGCTAAAATAATAAGCAGGATGACTTATTTAAAAATAAAACCTTTTGTCTTTTCTATATGAAATAGAGTACCTTGAAACACCGATTTAATCACCATTAATTTATACTAAATATAATATATTCTGTATCAATTTTTACGATTCCTAATATTATATTCTATATCTTTTCTATATCTTAAAGCCGTTTTCCTCATTTTTAATCATTGGTTAATTAAACATAATATAGAAAGTTTCGTTGCTTTTTTTTTGTAAATTATTTAATCAATACTTACGTATAGCCTTGTATCCATTCAAAGTTATCTAACAAACTCCATGTTGTATACCCAATAACGTTGATTCCATCATCAACTATGGCGTCCAAAATATTGCTTAGGTAACCCTTAAAAACAAAAAGGAATATTGATGTAATTTATGCCAGGTACATATCAAGGGGACTAAAAAAAATATCTACCCAGATATCATAGAAACCACTGTCTAGCAACATTACATAGTAACACACTTTTTCTACCGGTATGTCAAATTTCATTTCAATCCGTTCATTTTATATTTCCTATATAAACTTCTATATCAAATTCGTAATAAAGAAACATAATTCTTGACGAGGCTGGATTATAGTTTAAAGTATATTTTTAGCCAAAAAGGTTTGTATTCAGCCGTGAATTCACTGAAGATAATCCAAGAAATGGAAGGATTTGAGATGCAATCAATCCTGATGCTTCCAGGAAAATTTAAACATTAGATGTCAACGGTTGATAAAACATTACATTTGAATCAAAAGCATTGAAAATTCGGATTATTGACTCTCGAACAAGAACTTTTTAGGCAGCAAATTTCTCAAAATTGGAAATCTTTGGAGGTCTTCCCTGACCTTTTCTTAAAGATAATGACAGGCGATGAGACTTGAGTATATCACTGGGATCTAGAAGCAAGTTAGAGGTCAGGCGATAGATCCATAAGAAATCTTTGTTTCTAAAAAAGATCTGAACCCCATTTTCAGCTGGACGTGTTTTGGTATCAAGCAAGAGTTATTTTTGCCGAACACATGTCGACAGGTGCTAGAATAATTGTAATTACCTTCTTCCACAGTGTCTTACCTTTGCGGATATTAGCGATTACTCTAGCCTACTCTATCTTGTCTAATGTGAATTGAAACGGGTTTGCAGATGTCATTTCTGACCATTGCTTTGAATTCTTCAGTGTCGTTCTGGTCTTTTATTTCCTTGTCTTTCATTCAATAATAAGATGCATGAACTCGAACTTTTGCCTCTCAATATGGGTCCGAAGTTGCTCATTTTGGACGTTTGTGATTAGTTGAACAAATAATATTTTTCTAACCCGTTTATAGTACCGCATTTCAAAATTACGTTTCTGTAAGAGTCCATTGCAGAATAGAAAAAATATACAACCTTAGTACTTTAATTATAATTTTTATGTTTAGGTTACTGTTACAAAGGATCTTTCTCATCTTGTTCAAAGCTAATTTTTTGTTTTCTATCTGCCGTTGAATTTCTTGTATTCCATCCCATTTATTTAAATAACATCCTAGGTAAGCAACAAGCAACTGTAGGGCTTTCAGACTATTTGCAAAGTGTAAAGTATCGTCTGCGTATCTCAAGATTGTTTACGAGTTTGCCATTTATTACTATAACTTTATGGATTTCATATAAAGCTTCTATGAACAGATGTTCTGAAAATATATGAAAAGTTGTGAAGAGAACACACAACCCTATTCCAAGCCGTGTTTAATCTACATTTCCTTAGAGTTCAGGTCATCGATCAAATAATTGCCCGCTGAAACCAACATAGAAGTGTCTATTATTTATCATGTATGCCTGTAGAATCTCAATGAATCTGTTATAAGGAGCTCTGTCAAAGGCCTTCTCAAAATCTATCGCATATATACATCGCAGTTGACATCGTGACATATTTTTACAGGTAGGTGCAAGCTGAAAAGTGCTTCTCTTGTTCCGAAACCTTTCCGAAAGCTGAGTCGACTATCAAAAATGTGATGATATAGTTTACTAGATATACGCTCACCTATAATCCGTAGAAATATCTTCAGTATGCGACTCACTAGATTCATGATTCTGTACTCTGATTCTGAAATGATATAAGCCATTCTTCTGGACCTTACCACTCTCACAAATATTTTTAATATCTATTCTTATAAGCATAAGTCATCTTCAGTCACGGGTCATAGGATCTTTATAGATGTTAGGCCTATCCTGTGGTTTTACTATTTTTATCCCTCTTAATATCTTTTCTGATCTCGCCTTTATCTCTTACTGTTTCATCTTTTAATTTTATTCTTTATTTTCATTTATATCTTTCCGTCTTTATTCGCTTTGGTTTCAGAAGTTTTCTTATAGTGCATTTCAGCTCTTAGTTGAATTATCTTGTGTAAGGGAAATAACTTGATTACATTGCAGCTCGTTAGGAGCCAATATCTCTGAAGAGGAGGGCTATACGAAAAAAGTTGTTGTATTCCTTAAACGTGCTTTTTCATATCCGGAAGGTTTCTCATATTTTCTCGGACACTCTGTATAACTGATTGCCTTGTATTGTGACCCTAATACGGTATATTAACGCTTTACATCTGAAATCTTACCTTTAAATAAGTTATTCTTCCTTGATCATCTAATTCATCCACAGTAGACCAACCATTCTCTGTGATAATAATTTCTCCAGGATTGTATTTTGTGTTAATGTAATTTAATGCCAGTCTTATTCCCTTGGGGTCCGAACGCAACCAAGATGAAGCACCTGCGGGCCAGGAAGGGTCAACCGAGGCTATAGTAGCTGAAAAGATTTTGTAAGGTCAAATTTCTCCCTAAACTTGAATATGTTGACACTACAAAGTACTAAAGTAACTATGGTTTATTTGGTTCTATTGTTAATCAGGGACAGATAGAGTATTTTGTTATTATTTTATTAATAATGAAGTATTAAAAAAATGTTTTTTAGATAGGACGTTTTATATAAATAGTGCAAGCTATCCAACGCTTTAAATCTATCCAGACATTACTTTATGCTAGAATAAACTATTATTTAATTGTGTTAAAAAATCTCTGCCTGCATGGTTGCTGGGTGGATTGAGTAGCCCAGTGATCATGTTGCCGGTCCCAAGCCCGGATAAAAGAGGAGGGTTCACAGGCGAGGCTAGCAACCTACCTGTGGTAAAAGAACCGCAATGCTCACAGAACTTCAAATGCAGCCTCGGATAGGACGGATCACAAGGAAGACGACTTGGCGAGACAACGGAAAAAACGAACTTGGAAACAACCTCGAATCGCAACCTGGAACATAACATCGCTCTACAATAAAGACCAGGAAATCCTGATAGAACTGAGGAAACATAAAATAGACATCTGCTCATTGTCGGAGACCAAAAAGAAAGGCAAAGGAAATACAAAACTCACCGACTACATTCTGATATACAGCGGTAAAGACAAAAACGAAAGAGCAACATCAGGAGTTGGCATATTCATTCACGAAAGCTTTGAAAGGAATATAAAGGACATCATATACATTAATGATAGGATACTGCAAACAACACTCGCTCTTAAGGAAAAGAAAGCAACACATATTATAAGCGTATATGCCCCCGATATGAGTAAATCACAGGAAGAAAAGGACAACTTCTACTACGAATTGCAAAACACACTTGACCGAATATCAAAGAAAGCAAGATTATCATACTTGGTGACTTAAATGCAAGAGTGGGCAATGAGATCATACAGGGAATCAAGAATAGATTCAATGAAGAAATCATCAACGAAAACGGCCAACAACTTATACATCTCTGTGCCGAAAACGAACTAAGAATAAACAATACCTTTTACCCTCACAAACCCCAGTACAAATACACCTCTGAAAACACAAGAGGACACAAATCTATGATAGACTACATCATAACAAACAAAAATGTACAACCCTCTGAAATATTAGATGTAAGAGTATTGACCTCAACGAACATCGGAACTAATCATAACCTTGTAATGTCAAAAATAAGAACCACCATAATGAGGAAAGAGAAACTTAGACCAGAAATAACTGAAAAACTTACCATAGAATCTTTTGCAGACGACACCATCAGAAACCTATACCAAAACAGATTGATACAAAAAATTAATGAAAACAGATTCACTGAGGAAGATGACATCGACGCCGCGCTGATGAAAGTACACACAAACATAATGAAAGCAGCCGAAGAAGCACTGGGCAAAAGAAAAGTGAATAAAAATGGAAAACACAACAAAAAACCATGGTTTACAAATGAAGTGAAATCCTTAGCAGCAGAAAAGTGAAAATCATATTTGAAATATAGAAGCAAAACAATCACATACGGGGAATACAAAATAACCAGGAACAGAGTAAACGATAGCATCCAATTAATTAAGCGAGGTTACTGGGAAGAGTTCTCAACTGACATGGAGCATGATCTTTATGGAGGGCAGAGAAAAGTCTGGAATATGCTAAGAAACCGCAAAAAACCCGTGAACGAATACATTCAAACCACTGCAATAACAACAGAACAATGGGAGAAATACTTTCACAATCTGTACGACAGCATTGCACCCGCAATAACACAGGAAACCCAGGATGAATATGCGGAAAGAAATCAGGCTCCAAAATGGATTATCACAAAAGAAGAAATAAAAACAGCAGCCACCAAATTGAAAAATCGAAAAGCCCCTGGACCAGATGGCATAACAAATGAAATGCTCAAATATGGTGGAATGGCACTACTAGAAGAGTTACATTCCCTCTATAGAAAAATACTCAACGAGGAGAAAACACCAGAACAATGGAGGGAAAGCTTGACCATACCCATATTCAAGAAAGGCAACAAAACTGACCCGAACGACTACAGGGGAATAACACTTCTAAGCTCAACCGCCAAGCTACTAACGAAAATCATAGCAAAAAAAATAGAATTTAGCGGAATCAGTGAGGAGCAGCAAGGCTTCAGACAAAACAGGTCAACAACTGACGCCATATTTATAATTCGCCAAATTACAGAGAAGGCCATCGAATACAACAAAGAGGCATATATGTGTTTTGTCGTCCTCATAAAAGCCTTCGACAGGATCAGACTTCATGACGTTCTCGAACTACTTAAGGACAGAAACATATGTCATAACATCCTGGAAGTAATTAAAGACTTAAACAGCAGAAATACAACGAAAATTAAAGTAGGCAACAAGACATCGAACCAAATTCCAATATCTACCGACATAAGGCAGGGAGACAGCCTCAGTCCAGTTCTATTCAATGTCATGATGGACGAAATTATCAGAGAGGTAAAAGAGGCCGGTAGAGGATATAGAATGGGAAAAGAAGAACTAAAGATAATTTGCTATGCCGATGATGCAGTACTGATATCGGAAGACGAAGACAACCTCCAACGGCTCCTGTACAAGTTTGAAAAGACCGCTGAAAAATTTAACATGACAATCTCTATAGGAAAAACCCAATCTCTCACGATCAGTAAAGAACCAAGATGTAAGCTCGCTGTACACAATCAAAGCATCGAACAGGTCATGTCATTTAAATACCTGGGAGCAAACATCACCAGCAATAGAAACTTAAAAGCAGAAGTTCAAGAACAAACAACCAAAGCTGCCGTAATGTCAGGATACCTACGTTATATTATATGGAGAAATAAACATATGACGACACAAAGTAAGATCAGATATATAAGACCTGCATACGACCCATAATGACTTACGCCGTCGAAAAAAGAGCAGACACATCAGCAACCAAAAGACTACTCCGGACAACTGAGATGAGAACGCTAAGAAGTATCACGGGTCATACATTACGCGACAGACTAAGAAACGATGAAATCAGAAAAAGATGTGAAATACAGGACGTCGTAAGATGGGACAGAGGAAGAAGAAGAGCATGGAGGGATCATGTCGACAGGATGACCGACGACCGAGTGGCAAAAATTGCAAAAGAAGAAATACCAAACTCCTCAAGGCTTCCTGGTCGACCGCCTAAAAGATGGAAAGAGAGATGGACATCGGTGTCACAGGAACAAGAATAAACGAGATGCATTGACAGTCAATACACGACAAAGTCCTATACTAAGAATAAGAAGAAGAAGAAAAAATCTAATTATTTTTATATATCATTAATTAGGTGGTTTATCGAATGCAATCCCAGCCGAAACTATCACGCGCGATTCAATGCTCTTTCATACTAGACGCTTCCTACTTTACTCCTGAATTTTTTATACTGTTCCGGACGGCCGGTCTTTAAACACACTCTATATTGTTTTCTACCTTTTATTAAAACTTCAATTCTGACTCTTGTCAAATAGCTGAAGTTACACCAAGGACGTTTCAAACTAACCTGTCCAACAAAGGCGATCTGGATCTGGATCCTTTATATAGCCTTTCGGCCAATACCAGAACATTCCCTAATTTTCTATAAGGATTTCCATACTACATGATGTAATAAAAATCAAAAAAATGTAGTTTTCTGGCCATTAATAGACTTTTTGTCATAGGCGTTTCATGTTCAAAAAAGGAAATCGAATTTACTAAAAAGTTCCAGAGCTTCTTTCATCGACGTCTCATAAGGAAATTAACAAAAGGTAAATTTAATTAAATAAATTATGAACTAGTAGAAAATAAACCTAAAACTCTACAAACTACAAACGCAAACTCATACTATGAAATGTATAATGCTATGAAGTCCATTACATTGCTCTCTTTAAAGTCTTGATCGTGCCGATCTTGATCTTGATGATTGGCCAATATGGCAAGATGCACGACTGCCATCTTCCCATGTGGGCTTTTCTGAATGAGGTTCACTAGTCGGGTCACCACGTTATACGGACCTTCAGTATACCCCTTGGAGGATAATCTGTAGAACGTTCTTCTTCCGTAGCTCCTTTCGCGGTCACGGTCCCCCTCGTCTCGTTCTCCACGGTCGCCGCAAGTACTCCTTGTATCTCTGCCGTAATGGTCTTTTCTTCTATAGTTTCCACCAGTTGTAATTTCCGGGCAATCTCTGTAAAAATGACCGACGACAGGCACAATTTTTCAAGTTCTTTTTTATTGTATTCATTTTTTAATAACTCTTTTTTGTAAGTTAAACTTTGACTTTAGTTTTAATGTTTGTCTGTAAATGTTTTACGTACGTTTTAGTTTTTCGTTATGAACTGTTATTCATTATGGAAAATAAATTTTAAAAACCCAATTTTACTGTTTCATTAACTTTTTCTAATGACTACATAGGGAGTTTGCCAATTTATTCCGGTTTTTAGAGCGGGTTTAGAGAAAAAAATGTAGGAATTCAGTGTCTTAGTTGGTAGTCGCTTCCCATACATCTATATGAAGTGTTGGTTTAATTTACAACATCGAAATATATATCTTATTATTTTTGCAGTTAATATATTTCCATTATTAAAAATTTTTTGTTATTAGGTATGCGAGACTGAAATTGTGGAATATTATTGAGGGTAAATGATTTCAAACCATTTTTACCCATATGTTTTTAACAACTTAAAATTGTAAAATTTAGATCTTATAAAATTTTCAGTATACCTTGATCAAACGTGATGCTTGGAGTTTGTATTGGTGGTTCATCCATATGTTCAATAATTGAACTAGTATACCTAAAAATGTAAAAAAAAAACAACATTACTAAAGTTCATAGATACAAGACCAAGGGTCACAAATCCTAATACTGCTACCCTGGTATAGCAAGCCAAAACCTCACAATTAAGTGAAAAGAAATTCAATAATTAATTTATAAGAACTCAAGCAAAATTACTACAGTTCAGTTCAAGGCAAGTAGCTGCGCTAAGCTAATCCCGATGCTGGAAAGTAGGGGTGGGTTATTTAGGGTGCGGCAGCATTTGTAGCTAGGTTGAATGCAGTATCCTTCCACGATGTTGTTAAGTGCAAAAAAATATTCGCAATTAGTAGAATAAAACTCATGATCAAGTGGTAGAACCATTTGGAGAAATAGTCACAAGTGATAACGGTGAACGACTTGACGAATTGACCTCTGTATAACTGACGATCTTAAAACAACCAATGGATTCTTCCAACACAAAAAAAGTCCACAAGTTTACTTCGGAACAACGCACAAGACAACATAAATCCATTATCGACTATTCGTAAGACAGAACGCAATATATATATATATATATATATATATATATATATATATATATATATATATATATATATATATATATATATATTTATATATATATAGCAATTTTAATGATTGTAATTTTGCAACACTCTTATTGTTAACTCGTATTTTTTAAATTTAAATAAATTTCACATAATTTTACCCTTCACCAAGTTTATCAAAACAAAAGTGTTATTGTAAAACTGCTCTAATCTTCTGTTGAGAGTGTTATACCCACACAATGTGTTGCTACTATCTCACTCTTAGTGATCTTTCTATTACGATATAGTTCTTCTGTAGCCAAAACAGTTGTGCCGTTTTCCTCTATTTTGGCTTGAAGAATAAGTGATATTTTGTATTTTTCTTCTCTTAAGATGTGACACAGGTAATCCACTTTTCGATATTTTATTTCTTGATAAAGTTGTCTTTCTCTTCCTGCTGTCCTTAGTTCATAATCATTTCATTCGCAGTCTACTCAAAATAATCGATTTTTTTAAAAGCCACATATCAAATGCATTTAGTTTATTAATAGAAGTAATTTTTAGTATTCATGCTTTCACCCTATAGAGCCCACATAACATTTTACCATCTTATGACGGGGCTCAAAGAAGAGATTTTGGGTTACTCAGAAGCATTATGAAACTCAGAAATGTTCGTTTGGCTTGCTTGATATGACATTTAGTTTCATGTTGTGGATCCTGTAAATTCTTAGATATTTAAAGTTCCTTACTTGTTCTGTGTCTTTATTGTCAATTCTTTATATTGGCATTAGAATGGGCGTAGAAATATGAAGTTGCCTATCTCATTAATTTAATTTAAAATCAACTGGAGCTCCTGTTGGTGTTTAGCCATAATGAGAGTGTTATCCGCGAATCGTAAATGATTTATAATAGAACCGTTTACTTTTATCCTGTATCAACATTGTTCAATGCTTCTGAGAACATATTTTCCATATAGATTTGAAAGCATTGGTGATAGAATACTCCTTGATGAGTACCTCAAATTGTTCGGTGGGCTCCCTTTGAATTATTTAAATCTTAGTTTCTTGGTTCTTATACAAATTCTGAATTATTTTTATATCCTTTTAATCTATGTTAACACTATATTAGAAAGTTATGAGGGTGTCGTATTCTTTTAAGTTGATCAACGTATTTTACTCTACTTTAATAGTTTCATTACTTTTTCTACAACTACGTACCAATTATTTGTAAGTCACGGTTGGTAATATTCCCTAGTAGCTTCATAAAGCTATTATCTATTATATTCACACATATTTGCATTTTTGTAAATCATTGCCGAATTTCCACTAAGGATATTTTTTTATTAACGTTGCCATTTTTTCTTAGCTTCTCTTATAATATAATTTTAACAAGTGAAAAAGTTACGTTCCTTTAACTGAAAATTACAAAAGCAACAACCAGTTAGAGCTCTCTTTCCAATCTAGAAAATACACAAATTCGCTTTGAATAATAGGTATATATCTAATTAGTGCGACAAACTCGTTATTGATATAACCGCGTTTCTGAAAAAAATATTAAATTTCTGCTCCCTAAAGAATCTGGAAATAAACCCTTTATAAGATTCATGTAAACTAGTTACCAAAGTGTATATTTTCTATATTTTACTTACATATTTAGAGAAAAATAATCGTAAGTACCGTTGATGAAATCGATCTCTTGCTGAGTAAATTCAGGCAATCTTGAGAAGGAATATCCTTCAAGTTTACTTCTGTTACCTACTCTGTCGATAACAATCTGGGGCCAGTTACCCTTAAACACGGCATTTGTGTAGAGGCCCATCTAAAATAAAAATAGAAATCAAAGGGTTATACATTTTATATACATTCAGCAATTTCTTAGAACTTAGAAATATATTTGTCATGTAAAAATTAACTGTCTTTAATTGCGAGTGATCTTTCCACACCATACGTTTCTTTAGGAAGGAAAACAAAAATATTAAGATAAATCTAAGCAAATAATTTCATTTTAACGATATATGAATATCGATATTACTGCTCAGTAAATAATATAAAAGTTAATATATTATTTTTATATACATACGCCATTATTTTTTTTTATCTTCTAATAATGCTTTTATTATTTACACAAAACTGTTATCTACTTGAAATTAATAGGTGAATAAAAACCTTCATAACTAACCTTTAAATGAGTGATCAATATAATTACGAAAGAAAAAAAATGTCTATCAGCAGAGCTGCCGCAATTACTTCTAAACGGTATTTCAGTTGTAGTTACCAATTACTTTAAAAAGTAGTAAAAAAACATATTTTCGATTACTTGCATTTAAAAAACAGTACCAGCTACTAATCAAAACTAGTGCATTCCATCAGCTAATATTGGAATTTCAATTACTATATTGTCAACAACATTAAACTCAGCTAAATACAGGAAATCTAATATTAAAAACAAGCACAAGAGCCTTGAAAACGTAAACTATTATATTCGGTACAATATACGTGCAATATTTGATATAATGAATTAATTCCGAAAAAGAAAAAGGCTTGAAAATATTATTGTTCAAAGAAAAAGAATAAGGGATAATAGTATTGAATTAAATAAATAAAAACTTCAATCTTTTTAAGAGTTTGCTTGTTATTATCACCAGGTTATTATCAAATTTATAAAACTCCTTTAAAGCAGATTATTTTTTAAAAAATTAGAATTTTAGTAAGAAATAAAAAAATCTTTCTGCCGTATTTAAATAGTTTGTTATATATGTAATTCTCCTTTCAGGCAAAGAATATGAAAAATATATATACAAACAGTTTATTTCCTGCAAATATCGCTCCGGTCCTCTCTCCATACGCGTTTCGATCACCTCATGATCTCGTCAGTGAAGCTGTATCGGACCGAGAGCAACATTAGCACGAAGTAACTGATATATGAAATATAAATTTCAAGGTATGTCGGTAGGATATTGCACCTGCCCTATCGAACGACATCTATAAATCACCGGAGTAATGTGAAATTCTTTAAAAAATTAGAATTTTAGTAAGAAATAAAAAAATCTTTCTGCCGTATTTAAATAGTTTGTTATATATATTCTCTGCCTGAAAGGAGAATTACATATATAACAGATTATTTTTTGTCAGGTTTTTTTCCATAAAATGTTGAAAGCAGTTTTCTCTTCTGAGTTTAAATTATGATAAGGAAGTAATAATTCCTTTATTGCTTCGATCAAGAGAAAGTTAAAATAATTTTTAAATTGTCGAAGATAACCATCAAGAGAAACATCTAAAATTAAAGAGCTATATTTACACGATGGAAATCTATTTGAGTGTTTTCTTACAGAGATCATATAGACGGTAATGGGTAACTAAATTATGTATGTTGAGCACCTTGCAAAATATATATTGGGTTTGCAAGTTGCGACAATACTAAGCTTTCCAAATAGTTTCCCTAAATCTTATTTGTTTTTTAAGATTCGAATAATTAACTCAAATATAGAATATTTTCTTGTGGAAACCGGGTTTTTGAGTACTTATTTCATTATATCACGTTACATAGTATAAATATTGCCAACTTACAAGACAGTTTAAATCAAATCTATTTAATAATATGTACAGCGTCGATACTAGCAAATTTAAACTGTACCATAATATCGTTTACATAGTTTAGCCTGTGAGAGTTGAAGAAGAACCAAATGCTAGTATCAGCCGCCGCCGCTTAGAACGTGAGTTGGATATCCCTAAAGCTATTGTAAATAAAATTTTAGAAGAAGAGTTGTTACATCCATATCACGTCCAAAATGTTAAGGAATTTTTACCGATTGATCTTTCCAAGCGCAGCACATTTTTTGAATTTATTCGAAACAAAGCAGTCCTGATCCAAACTTTTTAGCAATTTTTTTTTACTAACGAAGAAGGGTGCTTTAAAAGATCTAGAGTCACCAACCTGTACAACGAACAGGTTTTTGCGAATTTAAATCCATTGTAATACGAAAGAAAAAAATTAGCGAATGAGAGAGAGAGAAATTTTGTAATATGAGAAAAATAAAGTATACTAACGTTGCGCTAAATTGTTATATGAAAAAAAAACCAAAAGTGAATTTTTGCCCAACTTGTAAAAGATAGAAAGAAAGATGTTTACACTTGTCAGGTGGCTCTTGAGTGGTCTCTACCTTTAAGGGCTCGTTCGGCTAGCTCGAACAGGACGGAGAGTGGTCGAGGTAAAATGCGCCACCTGTTTTGGTGCTCTAAAGGTTAAGGCAGAGACCGATCTAAAAACAAAACAGGAAATCTAATTCAACTCTAAGAAAACACCCAAAAAATTTAAAAACAAACCTCTATATTTACGTGTTACAGTGTAAATGTAACTACAAAGAGTGGTCCAGCGCTTCTCTGTTCGAAGGAATAAACTTGGGACAGTCAGCTGGTTTTTGACAATTCAAAACTAAATAATTAATCCAACAAAACAAGAAATTTTACATTAATCAGTGTGTTTTGGTTATAGTACTAAATATACAAAAGCGATCTAATATATATATATATATATATATATATATATATATATATATATATATATATATATATATATATATATATATATATAATGATGATATCAAGTGCACTCTACCGGCGTAAATAGGCCTGTTTACCTGAGTTAACAAATGTGCCCTTTTACATATGTGAAAGATATCAACTGCATACGGTTGCAAGATTTGATTAATTGTATCATATGAGGAAACACAATAGATCTTACCAAGATAAGTACACTGATTATTCATTAATTTTATATCCAAAAAGGAAAGAAACATACAACGGCTTTAAATCTTACAGGTGATGCCGAAGGCATTAAAATCTATGATTCCCTGAAAACGACACAGACACATAAAACTGGTTAACGGAGGTTTCCTGACGTCCTGATGTTGGTTGGCTCTGGATCACTCGGTGTGGTGGTACGTACATCATACAAGGCAGGGTGCTGTAGAGAAATCAGCAAGAAGGCCCAAGTGGTCTGGTATGTACAGCAGCCAAGGCAGGTGCCGTAGAGAAATCAGCAAGAGGGCAACGACAGGAAAAGAGAAAGGAAAAAGAAAAAGAGGTAAAAAAGGCCTAAAACAAAAAATGGACTTAGAAAGAACTCAGCTTTTTAGGTTACGAGTGAGGTAGGTTACGTCTAATCTTATTCCTTTTCTGAACATATCCACAATTATTAATACTTAGAAGGTAATAATTAAAACAAAGACTTACCAGTGATGTTAGGTGGCCTTTTTGTGGTGGAAAAGAAAAAAAAAACAGAAAAGTTGATATCGAGTTTGTTCCCCGAACTGACCAAACCAACATCAGCGGACAGCTTTTACGGTACGCAAAGTTAATTTGGTCAAGGACCCGAATATTTCACAACAATATCTAGCAAAATTGCTAAGAGACCTTTCCAGGTGCAACTCTGCAAGGAAAATGTCTTTATCACCCTATAATTTTTTTCTTATCCCCCAGAAAAAACATCCAAGGCGGGAAAAGATGCAGGAATCTGTATACCGACGTTATGACAACTGACAAGCTCTCAAAACAATGAAAAATAAAAATACGAGATTTAAAACTATTACAAGAAATTTTAATAGCAATTAACTAAGAAAATTGGGGTATGCTCAAAAATTTATACCAGTTAAAAAGAAGCTTTATTGAAGTAGAACTCTCTTACAAGAATCAATCCTAAACTTAAAGTTTATTTTTATTTGATACATATGTGATTTTTCGTTTTTAGCTTAATAGAATCTCTAATATTTACACGATAACTGTCACAGTGGGAGAAATAAAAGTGCCTAGAAGACATGGAAGATCCCTTAGGATCCAGAGAGCTTCCACTCAGAAATTTGTCGATCTTGCAGCCAAATGATTATCAGCTCACTGGGAATCTCTCGATGAAGGTAACAATCACCGCAAGATACAATTTAAATTAAGAGTTTCTAACTAAATACTCCATATCGAGCCACTCTGTACAAGACTAATACCATCCTATATTTTAGGTACAGCAGGAGAGAAGCCTTACGAACTAAACATAACAACAACAAGGACTATCAAACAGTTAATATTGATTATAAAACCATAATTGTGAACCCAATTCTAATAAACAAGATATACTGCCAAAATTTTCTTTCATTCGTAAATATATTCCCAAAAAAAAACAAAACACATAAATGATGGAGGTAAGCGTGAAAATTATTATATTTTAGATAGGAAATTAGACAGGAAAAATAAAAACGTAATACCATATGTTATTAAAGTTCAGCATACCTTTAAAATAAATGTTTAGATAGGTATTATTAATCGCTACCTTATTTGGTCCGGTTGTGATTCCAGACAGAATAAATGGAAATATCTATCTAAATTTTTTGCAAAACATATTATCAGTTCTTCTCGAAAATTTGCCTATTTTACTTCGGCGAAAAATATGGTATATGCATGATGGTGCCCCACCTCCATTTTTCCGCTGCTGTTCGGCAATTTTTACATGGCCAATATTCCAACTAATGGATTGGAAGAGGCTATGAGGCACCAATAAAATAGCCAACATGTTCTTTACAGTTAAATATGTGTGATTTCTTTTTGTGGGGTGCTCTTAAAACCGAAGTATACAAGACTCCGGCGAACACCCGCGGTGATTTACTGATGTTATTTTAAATACTGGTAACCGTTTTAGTAATCCTAAAATATTAGGTAAATTCTAGTTTAATTTTTTAAACAGTGTTAATAAATGTATTCAGCATAATGGTGACAATTTTGCAAATTTGCTTAATTAATGTTTTCTTTCAAGTTAGTTTTTTTCATCTTTTTAAAGTACATACATGACGTTGATGATATAAAAAACCAGAAGCAATCTTTACAAGTGACATCATTTGTAAACATCGTCACAACTTTATAGCTGGCCAATATACTACTAGAAAACGTCATATTATACTGTTAAACTCCGCACCAAAAATCATTACCTATCGTAATAATGATGGTTTTGGTGTTGAAAATTTTTTAATGTTTTCCGAATCCGGGTTGTCATATCTTAGTAATGAAGGATTTTCTAATCCGATGTCAGAGATGCCATGTACTTGGTACAAAATTTCTTGATTTGGTGAATAATGTTTCTTTATTTCATTATGATGAACAAAACCTTCGCTATACGCTTTATGATTATCAGAAAATTGACCGATTGTGGATAAAAATGGGCGTGACGCCTGTGAGCGCAATTGTTCAGAGGAACGCAATTGATTATCATAATCCGTTGGTCGCAATGAATGATGTGAACTCTGAACTTGATTTTCAAATGAATAATGAGTCACCGACGCGTCATTTGTTAATACCTCGGAGAGAGTGTCAAAATTGTCGATGAAGTCATCAAGGTCAGGGTTAAGACAACTGGTAGGTCTGGTATTAATTAAACCTTCCGGTCTAATCATGGGTAATGAGCGAGTTCTCTGTAGTTGATTCAAAAGTACGTTTGGTTTTGAAAGAAAGGAAGCGCACCCGGCAGGGGGTGCCGGAGAGAACCCACCGTAGCCACCCGACCTGGAGGAAACCCAAGCCGCTTCACCTTTCTTCTTTAAGAATTGTGGGAGTGAAATATCTTCGGTTGACATGATGGATGGTACTTGTCTAATAATAGAAATGCTTATTTAAACAAGCAGAATTGGAGAAATTTGGAAATATTTCTCAATGATAAATGATGGTACTCGTCTGAGAAGAGAGCTAATGTGAAATGGGGTTAATTGTGGATGATGAATGATTAATTTGAGAAGTAGAAAAATTCTAAAAAAATATTTTCTTTGGATAATTTTCAGAAAAAGATTTATGGGACAAATGCTCCAAGTCTTGAATTGAAAAAATACAAGAAAAAGGGAAAATTGTCTGTCAGTCTATTTCCGAAAAAACGCGAAAACTTTTATTTACCAAATTATGCCGATGAAACTCGAAGGTTTGGAAAAAAGTTCGGCCGCTGAATTATCCGAAAAAATTTCTTTCCTTTATTCTAATTCCCGAATTTAGCTAAAAAGCCTTTTTGAATTTGAAATTTTAATTAATTTAAAATAAATTCAATGCCGCAAAATCCGTTTTAATTTTTTAGTCAAAGTCCGAAAAATTCTTTGTCTATCGCAGACCAAAGAAGTTCGTATCTTCTTGACTAAGTGGCGAGAAAAAGTGTGTGCTGAAAAAAGTAATGGTAACAAGAAGATTAACTTATTACGACTTTCAATTGCGGAAAAACTGTATGAGTAAATAGCGAAATAAAAATATTTATGATGAAAATTATTTAATTAAAAGTCCAATTAAATGAATCTTCTAAAAAAAAAATTTATCTGAAGATGATGATGATGAGCGAAATGGAAAAAGCTCAAAGTTATAATGTGGATACGCGAAGTTTGTATCGGTGATCCGTGATTGCAACCTCAGTTCAGGTATGCAATCACAAATAGCGCCCGATTCTCGAACTCTAATGTACTGGGCTCTGGGAAACGAAACCTATTTTACCTTATACCTGTTAGTAATAAACCAGAGGACTCCCGATACACCGTATTTAAACCGATTTTATGCAAAAAACAAAAATATAAATTATTATTATGGTCTTCAGACGCCCCAGCCTTTGGCAATTTCCCGGGAAAAAGCTACTAGTTCGTCCAGGGGCCTCGGAGGTAATTTAGGGTTAGTAAAATTAATTTAACACTTAATCAGCCACGCAGCCCTTTAAAAAGATCGTCGTAGTTGTACGTCTTCTTGGCTATTCAGCCGTCCTGAATGCGATGAAAATTCTGAAGTTGTCGTCTCTTTTAGAATTTCTTTCATAAAAAACGAATTTCTTTAATAAAAAAACGAATTTCTTTATGAAAATCAAGAGATCCGACAACTCCTATTGTATCCTGCTTCTTTTTTCTCTCTTCTCTGCTTCTTTTCTCCCAAAAATCGTACTTTTTGAAAACTTTCTATAGTACTTAATAGCACTAAGACAACTGAAAACTGCTGCTGATGCAAAATTTGGTGCTATCTTTATACTTCTCCTGAGCGGGAAATGCAAAAACGGGCTTTGGCCAATGAGCTGGCTTATACCATAAGCTCTATGCTAATAGTTTTTGGTCAATCAAGAACGATGTCACTTTAACAAAACTAGTTAGCTTTCGTGCCGTTTTCATCAGTTCTTGTTGAATTGTTGTACTAACAACATCTGTTTTTCTATGTTTTTTCTCGCTGGATTGTCATTCTGACAATTGAATGTGATGTATAAAGATGTTATTTATTTATTGCCAAAAGATTTATGTTAATAACTTAATTGCCGCGTTTTTTATTCCTAAAAAACCACTCGCTGTGTGCTTTCGGTAACGTATTCTACAGGCAAGCTGTGTTGACGTTTCGACCGGCACATGTTTTTGTTAAAATTTCTGGATTTTGATTCTATGAGTAATTAATAGATTATAATGCAAAAATATTCATGGCTGTAAAACATAAAATTCCTTACATTACCTTTTCCATGCAATTTCAAAGTCATTCTGACTCTTGAAAACGTATCGCGCTTGATATTTAAGAGAATCCTTAGGCTAATGAGTATCTTATTTGCGCATCATGTGACGTGGGAGGAGCTTACTAACGAAGTTGACGTCACTTAAATATGAACGCTTTGACGATGATCCTTAGATTATTGTTGAAATTTTTTATGATAAAAATATTTTAAATTTTTTTATGTTTTATGAAAATGTGTTTTTACAACATACCACGTTTCTAAGAAATATGGGTGAAGATCAATATTTTCTTAAAACTTTCACATCCTCTACCGCGTAAATGAAGCAGTACTGGCTATAATTAAGTTGGCTTAAATCGGCCTATTTTGACGTCAAGAGTCTGTTATCAGATGTTGTACACGTGTAGTGATATGATATTTTTTATATTAAAGAAGAGTTTTCTTACTGCAAATTCGTATTTCCTTTCTACGGCCTCAATATCCTGAAGACTGCTAGCATTTTTTGGATAGGACATTTCACCAACAACAACTACGGTAACTTTTCCTAAAAAACATAAAAAAGGTATCAATTTAACAATACAGATGTTATATTTAAATTTACGAGATTGTTGCAGTATAATGTGGGACTACTCACATGAAAGTTTTCATTTTTCATAGTTCTTATTTAAAATAGTTAATAAGATGTATTTATAAAATGTAACCAAGACTTATAGAAGTCGAGAAGTGCGATTGTAAAATTAGTTTTTAATTTGAAATGCTTTCAAGTATGTTTCAGCACAAATGTGTGTTTATAATTAGTAAGAGTTACACCCTTATAACAATCTATCTCTTAAAGTTTCGCCTAATGCTGCATGAGGTATCTTCAGGGATCTTCATTTCTTAAAAATATTCTGCTGATACTTCTATAGTATTTAGATGTATGTCTACAAGTAATAGACCGTAAGATAAATAGTAAGGATTTTTTAATTCGTCTGCCATCTCACCTCCTGTGTCCACATAATATAGACATTTTTTGTGTACTTTTAATGCACTTAAATTTAATATTACAAAATCTTTGGATACAGATATAAAGAAAGGGCGAATAGTGTTTGATAGATCCTAATATTGGGAATCTTCAAAGGTAAAATACTGTTCTCGACGATCGTTATTAAAATCACATTTATTGTCACAATTCTGACAACTTGTCAAACAATTCAAGTTGGTATAACTACGTCTGAAAATAAACTGTGCACGAAAACCGATGATCTGGACACTTTATATACCCTTTTAGTCGATGCCAGAAGATTCCCTAATTTTGTAGAAGGATTTCCATACTACATAGTGTAACAAAAATAAGATAAAAGAGTAATCTGGCGATTTGTAGACCTTCTGTCATAAGCGTTCCTTGTTTAAAATAAGAAAATAGAATTTACTAAAAAGTTCCAGATTTTCTTTCATCGATGTCTCAAGAGGAAACTAACAAAAGATAAAATTAATTAAATAAATTATGAACTCATAGAAAATAAACCCAAAATAGTACAAACTAGAAACAGAAACTAACACTATGAAGTGTATACTGCTATAAAGTCCGTTACATTGCCCCCTTCCAAGTATTGATCGTCCCGATAAAACTTCTTGATCTTGATACTGGGCCAATATGTCAAGATCCATAACTTCCATCTTCGCATGAGGGCTCTTCTGAATTCGGTACACTAGATCGTTTAATCGAGTCTCTACGTTGTACGGACTTCTGAAACTTTTGTGAACGCCCTTTTGCTCTTTTCGGATTGTACAACGACACTTTTTCATCACCCAGAAATTCACCATGATTGGCCTTGAGGTCATAGCGGGTCTTCATTCTGTCGCTTTCTATTTATGGTGGTCTCTGTACCTTTCGGAGCATGAATTGTAGGACGTTCTTCTTCCGTAGTCCCTTTCGCATTCGCGGTCCTCCTCGACGTTCTCTCTCCAGGATGACCTGTAGAACTTTCTTTTTCCGTGGCCCAATTTGCACTGTCCCTTTCCTCTCGTTCTTCACGGTCGCCGCGAACACTCCTTATATCTCTTCCGTAATGGTTCTTTCTTCTATCGCTTCCACAAACACTAACTTGCAGATAATCTCTGTAAAAGTGACCATTTATCCGCTCTGGTAACAACGCATGTTACTCGAATGGTACCGGCAACCCTGACCCCTTCCTCTCAATCTCGCATAAATCACTCTAATGTGACAGCCGCATACTTCAAGTGCAGCATCTTTTTTATCTTTATAGATATCAAATCCAAAACTGGGGTTACTATTACTTAACCAGACTTCTTTAAGTTCACCATAAGGAGAAAATACTTTCTCCAAGTCACGTCTTCGAACTTCATCACCTATATTAACAATATGAAGCCAATAGCCATTAGGATATCTGTCGAGAACAGTACTGCAAGTACAGTGGCTTTGTATATGGCTCTCTTAGCCACACTTCCAACAACTGCTTCTGCTATAAATGGTTGTGTTTTTGGTGTCATGTGTTTTTTGTTTGGTCAAATATTCTTGCAATTCCCTCATTAGCCTCGTGAAAATCTGATCCTCGTTGGTCTTGCGATAATCCCGGGAAAGGTTGACTGTTGTTATGATTCTTTCTTGGTTCCTTGAGATCTGTTTGGTTGTTTCAAACTGAAGGACATAAGCAGCAGCCTCGAAAATTTTCTTCAGTCGGACCATTCTTAGACTTTTTTCTGGGTCGCGTAATCCTTCGATAAAACTATTTATTGCTAACTCTTGCTATATTTCTTCCGGATATGCTGGGTAAGTCAAATTTATTAGCTTCATTATATTCTTGAAGACTTTCACTGTATTTTTGTCTTCTTCCTTGCAGTTGTGCCTTATAAACTTTTTGGAAGTTGGCTTCCCCAGAGCGCATCTCCAGAAAAGTAACAATAAACTCGTAATCATTCAGTTTTTCTTCGGGAATGTTACGCTAAGCCTCCATAGCTTCACTTAGTAATGCTAGAACAATAGTACGTGCCTTCTCCGATGAACCCAATTATTACCGGTGGCGGCGGCTTCGAACTGATGGACATAGGTAAGCCAAGGTAATTTGCCTTCGAAGGTAGATGGCTTCATCACACTAGTTGCAGGAACACCATCTACCTTTATTATACCTATACTGGCTGCCTTCTCAGTTTGCAAATGTAATTGTTGCGCCTGTTTATGGATTTCAGTCACCTCATGTTGTATTTCGCCATGTACGTCTTCTCTAATTTTGTTAATCTTCTGTTGTATTTCTTGCTCTATACGTTTCATATCTTTTTGACTTGCCTTAAGTTCCTGTTGCATTTCTTGTTCGATGTGCTTCATATTTTCTTGATTTGTCTTTAGTTCCTGCCTCATGTCCTCCAGGCTTGTTTTTAGTTCTTGTTTTATTCTTTCTTGATTTTTCTTAATATCTATTTTCAATTCATGGTTCATTTCTTCTTGGCCTATTTTTAGTGTCATCAATTCTTGTTTTATATCATCTTGTCTTGTCTTTAATTCTTGTTTCATATCGCCTTGATTTTTCGTCATATCTTTCAATTCTTGTTTCATCTCTTCTTGACTTGTTTTCATGTTTTGTATCATTATCAATATCTGATTTGAACTAGTTTGAAGCTGCTTTTCCATTTTCGCTTTCTGCTTCCTAGTTTCCACTAGTATACAATTTCAATTAACCTTTCTTCTAATTTTCTAACTTGAACTAACCTCTTCTGGATTTGATCGCACATCTAACACCAATTTGGTCCGGACGGTCGGCATTTATACACACTTTATTGTTTTAATCACCTTTAGTGTCATAATTCTGACAACTTGTCAAACAATTCAAGTAGCTTTCGTAGAAAATAAACACAAAACCTTAAAGACTAGAAACACAAAGTAACACTATAAAGTATATACTACTATAAAGTCTGTTACAATACCTTTACGAATGAAAGAAAATATGTAGTGAATATACATATGCTAGTATGAAGAAGGAGAAAGTGAGGGTTTATCTCTAATATACTTAAAGCAAGAAAGAGATATATTCAAAAGAAACTACTGCTGTAGATGTAGCTGTGAATCAACAATATCAACAGAATGGTGGATTAGAGTATATATCATACTCGTCTTGTGTCTATCCAATCTCTTATCCTATTTTGATTACGTGAACTGAAGAATTCTCAAGTTGTCTCTTATAAATGTAGATAAAATTATAGCATGTCATGATCTAATCTAAAATATCATGGTTTCTTAGGATTTTTACGATTTAAAACAAATGTACAAAGCGACCTATCGGAATGTAAATTGTAAGAAACGAACCAAATGATAAACACTATACTTTTGAAATGTTCTTTAAAGCTAAATTACCTTTTTGTTGAGCTCTGAATTCCTGATCGTAAATTCTGTAAGCTTTTGCATGCGCTCTAAGTTGATTATAGGCACATTGGTAAACACCATCTCCAGGAAGAACTAATCCAGGAGCAATAACACCCTACAAAAACAAAGAAACTGATTTATAACATTAAATTATAACAAATAACTTTTCATGTACTTATTTTATATGATAGGTGGTATACCAATGACATTTATAGTATTTCAAAAGTTAAATATACGTCATTAAAAGCCAGTTTATTATTATTTGTCACTGTGCAAAAAACACTTATTTATAGCTTCGAAAATATCGAATTTGGTACCAAGAAAAGGCGTGTTGTGGGGAAATTTAATAATCTTCGTCTGAAGCGTATGGTGAGAATATTTTAACCCAAAAAACTGAACAATGGTTTAAACAATTCAAAAGCGATTCTAATAAAAAAAAACAGGATTGTCGAGATCAGTTGAAAATTTTGAAGATACTGATTTGCAAGACTCAATTCAAATATTAAAACAATTGGCAGCAGTATTGAATGTTTCTAAATCCACTATTTCCGAAGAACCAGAAAGAAGGAAATGAATTAAAAAAAAAGAGACATTGAAAGGCGAAAAACCACTTGTGAAATTTTGCTTGTCAGACAGAAAAGAAAAAGGTTTTTATATCGGAAAGGTGGATCGGTTTTGATAAACTGAAGTGCAAACAATTATTGGTAGATCCAGGCAGCTTTCAACATTACAACTACTGCGCGATATACATTGAAATAATATATTTGGTGAGATGATAGGGAAGCTGTCGATTACAAGTTGATAAATTCTGATGAATCAATTACTGGTGATCGATATCCACAAGAACTGATAAAATTCATCCTAACATGATTTTGCCGGGACCCATGTTGCAAAGAGTGTAAAAACCTATTCGGAAGACATTAAATGCGACATCCTGTTCCACCCGTCGTATTTACCAAACTTAGGTCCTTCGGATTACCATTTATTTCGATCAGTGCAGCACGAACTTTCAGAAGAAGATTTATACGAGTATTCTTACGAAGAAGTGAAAATTTGGCTTCAATGGTTGGCCTCAAAAAACGAACAGTTCTTTTGGGTGCAAAATCCATTTTTTGGCAGAAAGATGGGAAAAAATTATAACTAACGATGGCCAATACTTTCATTTTTAGGGTAACGTGTAAAAGATCTTATTGGTCTAAAGGGGCAAGAAGAGCATAACGAACCATTCAAAATCATTCCACAATTAAAGTAAGAAACCAAACTTGAACGTGATTATTCGTCGATTTAATTTTGCAAGTTCAAATTTTCCAGCTGATAAAGTTTTTCCTAAACGATCTTATCAAATTTATTTATACTGAATAAATATTCGCATATTAGTTATTAAATATTTGAGCTTCAAGTCAAAAAACTTTTAAATTTTGTAGTGTAGTAACTATAACAGAAAATTATCAAACATTAACCCTCTTTTAACTGAAAACTTAGATATCTAATTTATTTCAATTTCGGCGACTGCAGTAACTTATTGAAAAATCTTATTAAATAAGTGAATACTTACCATTCCATATCCTGCAGAACAAGTACTTGAAGGTTCGTTTAAAGTCACCCAATATTTAACATAAGGTCCCAAATTTTTATACATTACCCTGGCATAGTCACCGAAGTAATCAGCGATTTCTGGGTTCAACCATCCTCCTAATTCATTTAGGTGTTGAGGTAAGTCGAAGTGATAAAGTGTCACTAGAGCATCGATTCCGTTAGATTTAAGTTCCTAAAAATTGGATAATCAGACCTTTAGAATTCTACATGGACTATACAAAGTTTTGTGTATGTGAGATGATTGCTGGATTTGATTTTTTAGTTCATTCATTGATTTAAGATTGTGGAATGTTTAATTGTTTAAAAACCTTAAAAATTATTTTGGCTTCGAATTTTTTTTTCACTAAATCTAGCCTCAAATTTGAGTTTCAGCTCCAATTTCTGACAAAAACCCAATAGGCCAGGGTATTTAGTTTATGGTTGTGACAATTTCTGCGACAGTATGAAGGTATGGAAATAAAACTATTCTCTTCGGGGATTTCATTGAACTAAAATAATGATTCACAATTGAAGGTGATAAAATTGAGATTTTTTGGTTTTTCGCAGTCGATTCTTCCAAAAAATGAGTAAAGCATTTTGTAAATAGTTCAATATTCTTCAAAAGAAGCCTTGTGTATCAGTTTGATGGATTATTTGTTGCTGAAGATATCTCTAGAGAAGGTGAAAGTTGAAATTTTAATTTAAATATTGAGTAAAAACATGGACCAATGAGTACTTAACAAGTCGTAAAAAATTCAAATCGATAGTTCCAATAGTTTTGCAAAATTGCCATCATTTTCTCCAGAGATCTTTTCTTTGCAATGTTATAATATGCAAGATCATCAACTTAAAAAAATGATCCGAAAGAGCTGTAATTGAAGAAGATTTGCGAAGTAGTAGGTATCTGTTGGACTTCCATTGTCTTTATTTTTGTTGAATATCACGACGTTTCGGCTAGTAGTTATCTCTAACCGTTTTCAAGTGAAACTAAATAAATTCCTAAGCTACATGACTATTTATACTAAAAGTAAATGTAGTGGTGTGTGACTGCTACGGCAAATTCCCATTTTTATGCTGCATTTAGTTTTAGTTTACAATTATTAAGAAGTGGTTTCCACACTTCTCTTATATCTAAAGATGATTTACTAAAACAACTCGGGTTCTGATGTATAACCGCGGCTTCTTTGAATTTCCGTTTTCTCCAATGTTGTTCTCAGTGTAGTATTTTAGCTTCAGACCATTTTATGTGGTGTCCATGAGTCCAGACATGATTGGCGGCACCAGATTTTTCTGTTTCTCCTCGAGATGTGCATTTTTGGTGTTCTTTGATCCTTACGTCAAGAGGCCTCTTTGTTTCGCCAATGTAGGAACTGCCACATTCGCATGGTATCCGATAAACACAGTTCTTCATGTCTCTTTGAGTTATTGGTTTGACCCTAGTGAGCCGGCCTCACAGAGAGTTATTTGAATTGAAAACAACGTTGATTTTATATCGTTTTCCCATCCTTCTAACTTTTTCTGAAATGCCTTTAACATAGGGGATGTTCATTACTGGTTTTCGTTCTTCATTCGTTGTCGATATTGTCCTATTTCTGCGTTGTTCAAGAAATTTATCCACTAGATATATTGGGTATCCGTTGGCTGTCAGATCATTTTTAATATAATCTATCTCTTTCATCAAGTTCTCGTTGGAGTTGCAGAGAGTTAAGGCTCTATCTACGAGATTTCTTATAATTCTTTGTTTGGTGTTATTGGAGTGATTAGATGAATAATTAAGGAATTGTCCTGTGTGCGTGACTTTTCTGTAAACCGAAGTTCGAATTTGTCTGCCATTTCTCTCAACCAAGACATCTAAAAATGGTAATTTATTTTCTACTTCTTTCTCCATGGCGAGTTTAATAGTTGGGCAGATATTGTAGAGATGAAAAAGGAAGTTTTGAAGTTCTTCGTCGTTTCCACTCCAAATAATAAAAGTGTCGTCTACGTATCTGAGCCATAACTTTGGTTTCTTAGTTGTGGATTCAATTGCAAACGTCTCGAACCATTCCATGAAAATATTTGCGACCACCGGTGAGAATTTTTCCTTTTCTTGAAAATAGGAATTAGTCAAACAACTTTCCAACAAGTCCATAATGGCGTGCGGTGGTAAAGATGTTCTTTCTGCTAAGGCCTGGTGTACTTCAAGTTTCTTTCTTATGATTTTTAGTGAGTCCTTAACTGGAACGTTGGTGTATAGGCTTTCCACGTCGAAGCAAATAAAATGGTCTTCTGGTTGTACTTCTATTTCACGTATAATTTCTACGAAGTGTTGCGAGTTCTTGAAGAAGATTTGTTTTACTACATTGTTTTATTAGAGGTTCGAAATTTTTATTTACGAGATTAGAACAACTCGTTCGAAAAAATAGTTGTTTTGAGGTTACAATTAATCGAAATACCTTTGTTGTAATAAGATTTAATGGAATCCAGTTTTTCATTCTACAATCTTGTATTTTCATACGCATTTAAGAAATATGTGTTGTTCTGAGTCACTTGATAGCGTTTTTATTTAGAAAAATAGCAGTGTTTTTTTTTTATAAAATTAAGAAACGAAAGATATAAAAAATTGAAGTTATTGTGTAGAAATTTGTAAAACGATTGTATTAAAAATGTTGTGCTGACGAAGCTTCAAAGTGTTAAAGAGCAAGTAAAATTGATTTTAATTTGATTTTCATCAATTGGAGCTTGAAATGATCTTCAAAGTGACCCCTAAAAGTCAAGGCGATAACGCCATTAAATCCATTTTGGTTTTGACGAAGCCAGCTTGACTTTGCAATGATCTTTAAGGTAACTTACATATTTACAGGAGTTTTTCGCTACTGCAGATCACACGACGGGATCAAATTTAAAAGTCGTAACCAGAACCATAAGTTTTAGAGAGTTTAGTCGAGAGCCAGTTCCCGTAAGGAAAGTGCGGAGGCTTTTAAGTGAACAATTCTCATAAACCCTGTAAGATACACATAGATTTAGCATGATAAACTGTACAAAAAGTACCTATTGAGATAAAGTGACATGGGCATATTTTATTCCGAAATAACGGTTATTGGCCCAGCTACTGAACGATCTATTATCCAAACTTGTCAATCAAGGCAAGACATTTGGACCATGCCATTGAAAAGATCATTCGACTCATTTAATACAAGCAAAATCTTACGACCCAATCAGTAAAGGCAAGATCGTGATAGTGGAATCATTTAAAATATATCTTTGAAAAATAATCGAAGAGAGATGATACAAACTGAATTTTAATCCATCAACCCCAAAAAGTTATAAAATTTTGCCCTCCTTTCAAAGCTACTTTTGATTAATAAAGAGGTGGTAAAATTTTACGGAAAGTACCTCTCCAACTATTTTTATGGGTACTGTTGCATAAAAAATGATAACTTACATGAAATTTTTGTAAAATAAAATAAAAATATGCCATTTTCAAAGTATTTTTTTTTAAATTTACTACTTTAACTTTGAAAATCGGTTAAAATATTTTAAAAAACTATGATGAATGTGATACCATACGATTTTTTACAAACCTATTTCATTTCTAATTGTGTATATAATGGTTTTGGGGCCTCTGGTATACGAATCCAGGGAGCAATTTGTAAAATCCAAAATGGAGGATTTAAAATGACGGACCTGATATTTTAAGAATTTCTCTTTTTTGCTCAAAATCTTATACATACAAGGCTTTTAGGGATAGCTGGTCTTTAATGAAACATTATATTTGTAAAATTCAAGATGGCGGGTTCAAAATGGCGGACTTGAAATATTACAAAATTTTAGAGTTTTTTTGAGTTCCCTAATCACGAATCTGGCATCAAATTTGTAAAATTTATTCGTTATCTTAAATTATAACACCAAAAGCCTTTGTAATGTAGGTTTTATGAATAAAATGGAGTTTCTCAAATTTCAAGTCGGTTATTTTGGATTCAGCATCTGGACTTTTACAAATCTAATTCCAGGTTCATGATTAAAGACCCTTAAAACCCCTAAATGTAGGTATTGTGCAAGGAACAGAATTTTTTAAAATTTCAGTTTTTCCATTTTATATCCGGCATCTTGAATTTTACAAATTTCTTTCTCGATTAGTAATCAACTACTCTAAAAACCCTTATAATGAAAGTTATATGCATGAAACTTCATGTCTGCCACTTTGGATCCTCTATCTTGAATTTTGTATTTTGATTGATTCAAGATTAAAAATCCCAAAAACTCTCATATGCACAATTAACGGCAATGAGTAGAGCACCATCAAAAATAATTGCAAAGGTACTTCTGGCAGATGTTTACCATCCCTTTGTTATTTCGAAATAACGATAACAGGTTGAAGTAGAAGACTAGTATTAATTAGGAAATTAGAGATAAAATTCTCTGCCCATATTTTATTCCTTAACTTTCTCGTATTTGCATCACTTGTAAGGACTTTGTTTTACCAGAAAAAATGATTCTTGTTGACATTTAACATAAGCATTAAAATCCTCTTTCAAATGATTGTCGTCTTATATTTGATAATAATTGGTCTAGCTCAGAGAAGTTACACTAACAGAGGATGGAATAAATTTTGGCTGCACTGTGAACTCGTGTACTATTGTGAAAAAGATAACAAATAGCCGTAAGTAATTTTATACGAACATTCTATATGGACTAGAAAATAATGAATGAACTGGAATCAAATTAGACCTACAAGCAGAAAAAAAGTTGTTATTATTGAATCTTTACAGATAATGCACAATGGTGATACACAAATTCATAACCGCACGTAATTTGAACTCGGAGTCAAAAACCACATTGTGTAAGAAAATTGTCTTGTCTTGCTTTATGATTCTGCTTCCAGGAAACTGCGTAGTAAGAAAGTTCCTTTTCAGAAGGCAAAATTTGGCAGGATAATAAGATTCTTTAACCTATCTTTTAATTTTGTTGTGTAATTCAAAAGTTTTTCAAGACGAAATACTCGATCAATAAATTTTTGCTCCATTATAACAGGAAGTAAGAGACTATTTGTTATAGATTGGTAATTTTTTCAATTAAGGACTTTTTTTTAATTTTTAATATTTATCCAGCCACGCCAACATGTAACAGTTTTATAAAAGACGCAATGTGAAACATTGGGTTTTCGACTATATACCTAATAGCTATTGATCTTGAATGAGCTAATAAGTACTCAAAAATCCTTGATTAGTAATTTTTATAAGTGTTTTTATTAAAAATTGTAAATACTTTTTTTTGCTCCTATAAGTGAATAGTCATCCAAATGACAATAACATCAATGACATATTTTTTTTTAATAGAAAATAATTTTTTGTCACATTCAAACAATAACATTTAAATTAGTAGTGGTTTAATTAAAAAATAAACAAATGATTAAAAAAATTATGCAATCTCACATCTAAAGAACAAATCGAAAATTAAATCCTGAAATTATATTACAAAAAATTCACCATTCACGAAATTCTTTCCGACTTTTTTCGGCCCTTTAAAAGCAAACAAAAAGTATGTATTTTGATGAAATTTTGTGCATTTTTCTTAAAACTAACTTAGAATAACAATTATATTAAAACTTGATGGCTTGGTACTCAATTAATTAAGAAGAAGTAGTTTTAGAGTGGATGAGGAGTACTTTGTACCATAACCTTTTTTATTTTATAGATTTTTGCAATTTCAGTTCGAAATTCGGAAAAACTAAAAATTTCACATTTGAGTCCTTTTTGAGATATTTGAAATAGAATGAAATATTTATTTTTTTAATTTGCTTGTAAAGGACCTTTAGCCCCCTTAAAACAAATTTTCAAGACTATACTTATAAAAATTATTTTCTATCCCAGAAATTTTGTATAATTTTTTTTACAATGTGTATACATTACTTTATTAATTTACTTGCAAATTATAAAAATAAAATTATTTTAGATACTTTAAATACGCTGTATTCTGAAAATTAAAGAGCTAAATACAGTGGATTACAAAAATATTCGAACAATTCGGACAATATTTAACCTATTAACATTTTTTTTTGTTAATATATTCAGATAATATTATTTTTAATATTTTTTTATTATGTTGACCAAAAACGTTCTTCAAATCGCGTATATTTTAAAGTAACACTTGAACAAAAAATATAATATTTCGTTATCACGCCACAAAAATATTCATACTCGAAAAACCAAGATAAAAGTTTTTTGCATTTCTTGTTGGCTAGAAGTATAACTCTATTGACTGATATTGAAAAAAATAGATCGGAATGAGTCGTGTAAAAAATAAAAATAATATTATCTCCCTAAGTAGAAAATGAGTGATATTCCACCATAAAACAGGAAGTTCCTACAGAAAATATAAGAGAAATGCTTAGCTTAAGCAAAAGTACAACTGGACTAATTAATACAGCGATATAAAAATGAAGATTCAATTATCTGCACAGATCACCCAAAATTATTAACAGAAAGGGATACCTGCTTTATTATAAAAAAATATATACAATTCACAAAACTACTGTACCAAAGCTTAAACATTTGTTGGAAAACGATTCTCAAAAGGCCGAGTGACCACAAAAAGCCTTGGTTCCACGATAACAACGTTAAAATACGGTTCAATTTTGCCAAATTAGAAGAGATAAAATATAATATTTTCGGCTCAGATAGGAACGAAATGGTGTGATGAGGAACCAATGAAGAGCTACAAAGTGTGCAACTGTGAGATACAGGAGAGAATTGGTAATGGTATTGGAGTGAACATCATCGATGAGGTTAGTGAATTGATTTTTACTGATGGTACCATGGGCAAAATGTGTATTAAAAGGTTCTTATGCAAAATCTGAGAAAAGTTAATAAGAACATAGTTATTATCATTGTCAACAATCAACTATTCGTATCTACAGCAGAATGTGGACTTCTCGTAGATCATGTCTCTTATTTCGACCTTGAATCACTCTAATCCAGTTCGTTTGTACAAGTTTCCTGCTTCGAAATTCCTTTTGTCTGGATCGTCATTTCAGAAACCTTTTCGTCCATCTTTTATCTTTTCTTCTGGTTACATGACCGGAATGATAGTGCTGCAATCCTTTCAGTTATATTAGTCATACCTGTCCTCTGGCATATGATATAGTTGGTTATCCGATCTTTAAGAAATACGTTCAACATAGATCTTTTCATGGTTCTCTGAACAACGTGCAAATTGTTTGCAGATTTTTCTGTAAATCTCAATATCCTCATCTCACGTGTGAAAACAAGTAGTATATACAAGAAAGATGCTCCTTAATTTGTCAAAAGCTGTCCACTATACAAATCTCATAGCCCAGATACATGTATGATGTAGAATAGCTTTATCCCTTATGGATATGTTTTTACTTAGTACTGACAAAGACAGTTATAGCGGACGCTAAGTTTAAATAGTCTTTGGTAATTGATTCGATATTATTCATTTTTTAGTAACATTGATATTGAGTCCAGCTAGTTTAGATGCTTTGTATAGCTTATTCAGCATCAGGGTAATTTTCTTTGTTTTTATGGAGTTTTATGCAAGAAGTTGCTTTTTCCTAAAACTCCTTAATCAGTAGTGCCTTCTATACTCAGCCATTATTTGTTTTTTACTCACGGAGTCAAATGCTTTCTCGTAATCTACAAAAATTAAAATAAGTGGTTTGTTGTATTCTACTTGTTTTTTTATAAGGGTTTTAACTATTGGGGGAAGATCATCAGTTTCAGACTCTGATCGTAAACTGGCCTGTTCGCTCGACACAAAAATCCATAAATAACTTACATATATGTAGCAGCAAACTAATACGTCTGTAGTTTACAAGCTTTTTCCTATAATCTTCTTTGTGTTGTTCCATTTGTAGTGAGTTACACCTTGATGGAGATATACATTGAACTATCCGCAAATTTCTTTCACGATCACTTTTCTACCGTTCTTTATTGCTTCGATAACAATTCATTCTTTTCCGGGTGCCTTACTGTTTTTCATTTCTGAAAATTTTGAGATTTTGTCACAGGCACGTCTTCATCAAATTCTAATCTTTTATATAGTTCCCTGTAACGGTCTTCAACGATTTTTATAACTAGATCTTTGTTGGAAGTTGTTTTAATTTATTTTCAAGTTTACAGCTCTTAGATAATCCTGTAGCTAGTGTTCCGCGAGACCTTAATAGTATTATTTTCTTGAATCATTTTGTGTATTTATATGTATTATATTTTCTATGATCTCTTCGTACCGCATTCAAGTTCATATATTTCATTTTTCCTGATTGTATATTATCCAGCATTATGATTGGCATGTTTTCTTCAGGGTATTGCAAACCTTTTCATTCATTTCTTTAATATTTACTTCTTTGATTTCCGTATGTTCTATTTTTTTTAAGATCGAGGGTATTCCCATCATGCATTATAAATTTGTTGTACGAAACAATATAATCAATTCCATTCTTGGTAATGCCATCTGGGTTTTCTGTTGTCATATTTTTAAAATGAATTTATGACATAGAAATTGTGTTCCAGGAAGAAATCCAAAATAATTTGTAAGAATATTTTTGTGAGACACAATATACTTAATAAATCAGTTTTAAAGCTAAGACTCAAAAGGAGTAAATAAGTGTATGTCTTCAAAACTAAGTTGTGAAGCTACAAACTATTTTTTTTTCTTACTGGGTGTATATTTTTTTACTTACTAGGTATATAAGAGAGATGGCAAAAATTTACTTAAGTACGGAAAAATTTTCAGGCGCAGTCCAAACATTACTTTTTATCAAAAATACTATGAAAATAGTATTTTCCTTCTTCTATAATTATTTTTAATTATTAGCGAAAAAACAATAATTTAATTATATCTCATAACGCAAAAGATAACCTGTTTAAAACGAACCAAAAATAAAACAACAGTTTTGATCATTCCGGAACAACAGGTTATGTTAGTTACATCAACAATCGTTCTCTAATATATTTAATCACTTTTCACCTCTTAGAGAAGGGTTGCAGGACATTCCTGTCATTCATACCTTCCTCAACTCTATACGAACCTGAATGTACTTTATTTAATATACATGAAATTTTCTCGGTATAACTATTTGTGAAAGGGATAATATTACCTTCACTAAATTTAAATAGTAGTCAATACCAGCTTGATTTATTTTACTTGGTGTTCCATCTGGCATAATTCTTGGCCAAGATATAGAAAACCTAAAAAAATCACATTTTAGGAATAATGAAAGAAAATAGAACCACTCAATCCTTTATTTCTTAATAACTTCAAAACAAACATAAACTAATATAAGACTTTAATAAATAAAATCCTAAAAAATGGTTTGAAGATAAAATTAGTAGTCCAAATTTGGAAAAAAATATTTTTTAGCTACGAGAGGTTCTAAATTAAAAATAAAATGACTGTCGTTTAGAATTTGCTGTTTAGCTCTAAACATAAAAACCATTTTATTTTGTACTGGAAAATAACTACCATCTGTCTCTATAAGTTATGTCGTGAATTTAAAAGAAAATTATTAAAATATTTGAGAATTACTCCAAAGTATAAAATACCAGCACAATTAAATGAAGATTTGCCCTGATTTAAAACTGGTTGTATTACTAATGAAATTACAGGGGTACCTTAATACTGTTGGTATTTATGTGAATAGGACAGTGAGGCCAAGACTAAACATTATGTTGTAAGAGAAACAGTCCCGTGGAAAATGTTTATTAAAAAGACGTGACGCATAAAATTTCGGTTAACAAGCAAAACTCTAATTTGCTCTGATTTTACATAAATTTCACCGTCGTGAAAGTTTTTGCTAAATCCTTGAACACAGAAGGAAAAATATTTTTATATTTTAAGACAAAATTTCCATATCTGAGTGACACCAAAATAAAAGGAAATATTTCCTTCCGACCACAAATAACAGAGTTTTTTAGAAACGCTAACTTAAAAAAATAAATACTACTGAAAGAAAGGCATAAAATTCATTCCAGAATATT
The DNA here is from genome assembly GCA_034092305.1 of Diaprepes abbreviatus. Classification (NCBI taxonomy): domain Eukaryota; kingdom Metazoa; phylum Arthropoda; class Insecta; order Coleoptera; family Curculionidae; genus Diaprepes; species Diaprepes abbreviatus. Next base: position 920,257 of record JASJET010000095.1, read on the forward strand.
AAGAGTAATTTTTTGGAAAAAAATACAAAGATAAAAAAAAATTGTAAAGAAACTATCATCCTAGTGGTGACCCGAAATAACGAACTTGATATATAAAACTGGACTGGTCATGTATAAATATCTCTCTTATATGTAGCCTTTAGTTTGTCAACAATGAATTCCCTAAAATTTTATTATATTGGAGAAAGCATATTCTAAACAGTAATTGAAAACTTTTCATATTGATAGGAGTTTTTTTTGCTTTTGCTTGTTCTATGCTTTTTATGTAATGTTTTACTAGGAATTTCAAACAAGAACTTGAACTTTAAAGTTTTTGTTCCGTATTTCAAAAAGATGCATGCAATGCTTGATTGTAGGATGTGCAAACATCTCACTTGATAAATTGTAATTTTTTGCAAGTTCTAAAGCATTTAATAATATTAATTTAATATTTCATCCTTGATCCAAATTGTGAATCTAAGGGGAACAAGTTTAATATTATGGATATGATATATTTTTTAATTTTTCAAAAGACTTCAAATTCACCGTTGAAGCAAATTGGTCATGACCACAATTATTTTATACCAAAAGAGTGAGTCTGTTTAGAGCATTTTTCAGTAAATATGAAATAATGTTTGATACAAATATCTTGGAGCAACTAAACTTGGACCTAATAACATGTATGTATGTATGTGCCTGGTAAATCTATTGTGCTCCCCTACTGCTGCTCAGTCGTAAGAGTTACGTTGTCGGCTAGAACAGGTCTAGTCCTATTTTCCTCAGGAATCATAGGATGTTGGATGGCTTCAAGGCGAGTAGTTCCCCTTCTTCGATTTGGTGTGCTCCAAGGAACCGCATCCTAGGGTTTTCTAGAGCGCTGCACTCTACAAGAATATGAATACAGGTTTTGTCATCCTCCTCACAAAACCAACACTCTTCTCTTTCTACCAGTCTTTAGGTGTTCCTTCATTTGACAATGCCCGCCAGGACACCTGTCAGAACTCTGAGCTGGTTTTTACTCAAGCTTATGCATTCTTTGAATATCTTCTTGTCGTAATTCCCCAGAAGTATCTTCGCTTGTCTCAATCCTTGCAACACCGCCCAATAATTGGATCTCTTGCTTTCTTCTTCTGTCTTTAGTTCTTCCAGCATGACACTGCTACTTATTCCACAGAAAGGCTCTAGCCCCAGAAAAGCTATCTCAGCTCCTTTCCTCGCAAGCTTGTCTACTATTTCATTCCCCTCTATCCCGGAATGTCCCGGTATCCACATGAGGGTGACTATTATTCTTACTCAAATCATTCAGTTCCTCTAGGCATTCCCAGACCATCTTAGAACTGATAACTTGAGAGCTCAGCGCACTGATGGATGCTTGATTATCCGTCATGATGATAATCTCTTGGTCGTGATAGTTTTTCTCCTTGTTAAATTGAATACACATCCTAATGGCATGTATTTCTGTCTTGAAAATGCTTAGTGACTTACCCAAGCTTTCGTAGTGTGTGGTGTCGTGTCCGTACACTCCTACTCCAGTTCCCTCCGTTGTTTTGAAGCCATCTGTATACCAGATAGTGGATTTCTTGCTGAGTTTTTCAATGGTGTTTCCGCCCCATTCGCTCGCGATTCAACTTTGTGCTGAAGTTTTTCATAAAGTTGAATTTCTTTTTCATTTCATCTTGGTGCACGTCCCAGATTTGTTGATTTCTGGATGAGAGATTGGGCCTTCGTTTTATGACTTCATCCTATAAATCATGCTCTTTGCCATGTTCTCTAGAAATATATGTAGAGGTGTGAGGTTTAGGATTACTTCCATGGCGACCGTTGGGCAGGTTTTTATTGCCCCGGTTATACCTGTACAGGCCGGTAATCATCAAGGCTTTTGTAGCCTTGTTGATTACTTCTTTTTCATTCTTATTCTAGAGGAGTTTGTTATCTAGCGTTAGTCCCAGATATTTGACCTCTGAATTCCACTCAATAACATTCCCATCCATTTTGACCGTGGAGGTTTCTTTTCCTTGTGAAGGCTACTAGGGTAGTTTTAGTGGGCTTGATGTTTAATCCCATCACCCGGCACCATTCTCTAAGGTATTCGAGCCCTCTTTAATGTATGTCACAGAAGGTATTCTCAAATTTACCTCTTGAGATCACGACCACGTTATCGGCATAGCCCTGACAAGATATGCCGAGGTCAGTCAGATCACATAGGAGCTAGTCTACAATTAAGCTCCACATAGGTGGAGAGGCTACTCCCCTTGAGGGCATCCTCTGGTGGTACAGAGCGCGATAGTGTCTCCTGTCCTATCTCTGTGCTATTCTAGTGGAGAGAAGTCATGTTATCCATTTGGATGTCGTTCCGTCCACTGTCCTGTCGTCGAGTGCTCTTTTGACTGCCCCATGTGGAGTATTGTCTAAAGCCCCTACTATATCAAGGAAGGCACATATTACAGTTTGCTTCCCATTCAGTGCTTCTTGAATCGTATCTGTTCATTATATCAATGCGGTTTTCGTAGACCTACCTGCTTGAGACGTATGTTGATGAGGATGCAGTCGCGCCTGTTTAAGAATTTCTGTTCTAATATAATTATCTACTGCTTTCTCCATCGTTTTTAAAATAAACGATGTGAGACTGATTGGTCGCAAGGATTTAGGGTGTGTAGTGTCCTTTTTCCCCGTTTACGGAATGAAGGTGACTCTGGCCCTTCTCCATATTTCTGGTATATAGCCCAGTTTCAGGCTACTTTGACTGATGCGTACTATGTGTGGTAAAATCTCTTCCTGCCCTCGTTGGACCTAATAACATACTCTAGTTCCACAAAGAACTCCTGATTTAGATATGCATTACCAGATATTACTAACATTATTTTACCGTAGAGTTAATGTTCCATCGACATCTAAATCTGAGTATTGGAGGTTCGTAATTATAATTTAAAATGATTATGCATTTAAAACCCAATATGCCATGTTAAAATAGAAATGATTACCTTTAATATGGAATGTTTAAATATCAATAAGCATGTCTAGGAATTACATAAATTATATTAATATATATTTGCTTTAACAAAACCTTTTGTCTGTTTACTTTGAGAATATGAAACAAACATTTTTTATTTTAGCTCAAGTAGAAAGAATATTTGTATATACAAAATCCCCTGTCAAAGTAATGAGGAGCTTTGATTGTTTAATTATCAATTGAAAAATTTAACTCTAGGAAACTTTTATTCCAGAGTCTCCAATAGTTATGTAAATAAAAAGTTTGAGCTAGAGCAAGAAAAATAAAAATTGCTAGTAAATCGTTATGTATCTATCTAGACTAAAAAAATATGATTATATTATTGTAACTCTTTATATTTAAAGTGATTTAATACCTGTGTTTTTGTTTTGCAGTTTAAATGTATTTTTAAATCATAATTTAGTATCATTTTACTTTTTTTTTATTAAATATTATTATAAAGAAAATGTTAAAATCACAATTGTTATTATGAATGTTGTTAACCGTATATAAATATCTAAAGTATCGTTATCCCAAAAGTATCGAGGGGAATAGCATTTTACAAAATACGTAACTGAAGCCGTTTTTAAATAATGACACTCTATTACTTTCCAAAAAATTATATTGACATTTCGTGACGAAATTTAGTCTCACTTCATTTTTGGGGTATATTTCACATCATATCTATTTTGCTAAATAAAAAATTTATTGTAAAAAATACAACAGAACAACTATCATGTTCGTAGGAAAAGTAATTCCTTCCATTCATAAAAGTTAACATACCATACTCGCTATTTAATAGTAATAAAATTGCAAATAGTCTATCCAAAAGTTTCATTTCCAATATTTAAGCTCTTCCAAAGGAGTGCAAAAATTTTTCTTAAAGGAATTACTTTTAACAGAAAAATTTTAATTTTGAGGAGATTTAAAACTGAGAAATGTAAGCTAAACATATTATTTTACCGAAGCACTTAATTTTTCCGGTCTTTTTTTTTAATATTCTCAATTGACCTAAAGCAAGGAAGACCGATTTATTGTTTTAGATATACTGCAGAAAGAGTTATTGTATGAACTTATTATTTACAATAATGAAACTAATATTTATACATGATATGTTCACGCCAATATTAAAAACTAGTAGGGAATTTAATGCTATCATTCAAATATTTTCACGTAATGGCAACTAGCCAGGGGGTTAAAAATTATTTATATGAGCAGTCCAGTTTTATATGTCAAGTTGGTGCTACAAACGAAGAAAGACAACAAGATAAATGAGATTTAATTCACCAGTTTCAGTACAAATCTAAACTATCAACCAAAATTATAATTTCCGTGTCATGTGAACTATATTAGAACTAAAGTAACCTGAAAAAAATATTTTTATAATTACCTATATAATGTTATATTCAAGTCTTTCAAAATCTGCACGTCTTCTTTATATTTATGGTATGAGTCGCAAGCAACATCCCCAGTGTCATTATTTATAATTTTACCTAAAAAATGAAAACAAAAATTTTTAAAACCCGCTAAATATTTGAAATTGAGAAAAAAATAATTCTTTAATCTCATTTTTGTTAACTGATCTTTGAAAGGGTCATATATAGTTGCAATGTTCTTTGGGTATATGTATTTTACTTAAAATATATTGTAAAATTTTAAGTAACTTTAATATTACTTGACAAAGTTATAATCTCTCAAAAATCACTTTCTGGAAATATTCGGATCAGATGGGTTCAACGGGCAGTTGCTAGTAGAACAAAATGTATCCCTTAAACCTACATTGATGGAGATTTTATACACGTGTTGTTAGGATAGTCATAATATATTGATTAATAAATTATATTGTACATTTGTAGAAATAAGTAACTTATTTATCCGAGTGCAAGCTCCTTTTTTTCAACTCAAACCGCGTTATTCTCAAAAGCATATTTTTAAATCGTTCCTGCAATTTTTAATAACGTGTTGAAATTAATTTGTTTCAATTTTGTCGTTAATGTTGTTCAAAAAACTTTTAAATGTATGGGTGACCGTTTGGCAAAACCGCATGATTGTGGTTCTGAACTCACGTTAAACTGGAGGTCCAGTCACCAAATGGTCCCCGTTGCGGACGCGACGTTAATCCAAAACAAACAAACAATAATCTTTTTTGTTCTTTAATTTTAACAGTGGTTTTCGCAAAACTATCAGTTTAGAAAAAATGATGTGAGAGAACTTTGCTGCACTAATGTTACTGAATATTTTTCAATATACATGCCCAAAAAGAGGTATTATAAAATAAAATAACACATTTAAAAATAATTAAGCTAGCTTATAACTAGATAGGCTCCCTTGAAAATTTACTATTAATACCTGGAGTATGTGAATAAATATCCCACATGCTTGGTCCTTTTCCATCTTCATTCCATCCTCCTTCTATTTGATAAGAAGCTGTAGCTGCTCCAAACTGAAAAGAGTCCGGAAATTTTTTTGCAGCAAGAGCACTAAAAATAATAGTGTTAAGATTAATTTATATTTGTCTATAATTTATTCCTCCATATTTATTCCAGCGTTAAAATATTCTTATAAGATTACAAATGGATCAATTATTATTGTTAGTTTTAAAAAACATTAATAATGGTCTGTGTTTGGACTAGCTAATAAATTCTCTTAGTTAAAACTGGCCAGTATTTTAACGTTCCAAAATAATTCCCTTATTTATGGGGCACAATCTTATATTGTGTTTTAAGAAATTAACTTAAGATCCATAGTTTATGATCCCAATTTAGATCCATAATTTGCTTTCTCTGAATCACAAAAATTTTGAAGGAGATCAAGATATAAAATTTTTGGAACCAATATTTATAATTTATTCCTCCATATTTATTCAAGCGTTAAAATATTCTTATAATATTACAAATAAATCAATTGCTATTATTAGTTTTAGAAACATTAATAATGGTTTGTGTTTGGACTAGCTAATAAAGTCTCTTAATTAAAACTGGCCAGCATTTTAACGTTGCAAACAGTACCCTTATTTGCGGGGCTCAATCTTATATTGTGTTTTAAGAAATTAACTTAAGATCCGTAGTTTACGATCCCAATTTAGATCCATAACTTGCTTTCCCTGAATCACAAAAATTTTGAACGAGATCAAGATATTATAAAATTTTTGGAACCCATATTTATAATTTATTCCTCCATATTTATTCAAGCGTTAAAATATTCTTATAATATTACAAATGAATCAATTGTTATTATTAGTTTTAGCAACATTAATAATGGTTTGTGTTTGGACTAGCTAATAAAGTCTCTTAGTTAAAATTGGCCAGTATTTTAACGTTGCAAACAGTACCCTTATTTGCGGGGCACAATCTTATATTGTGTTTTAAGAAATTAACTTAAGATCCGTAGTTTACGATCCCAATTTAGATCCATAATTTGCTTTTCCTGAATCACAAAAATTTTGAACGAGATCAAGAAATAATAAAATTTCTGGAACCCATTTTAAAGAAATTTTCATGATATTTATATTCTTTATGAGTGAAAAACCACAAAATTATTTATTTTCTAATAGAAATAAAAAGAAAATTATTAAATGAGAAATGATGATACTTGATGCTTTATAATAATTCAACGCTGGTGGGACTTAGATTTGAAATCGTCAATATATTGGATGGAGAAAATTTTTAAAAATATCGATATCTAAAATAATAATATCAATGTTTTGATACATCGATGATTTATAATCAATCCGAAAAAATATGGAATAATTAGAAATTTATTTGGCAAGATACTCATACTCTTAATAAACTGTCTAGCAATGACTTACTGATTTGTAAAAGCTTTAAAATGAATACAAGACTGGTAGATTTTTAGATGTTAGTTATGTCAGTCAGTTGATTACTCAAAAAAGTTGACGAGCCCGTGTGAGGCTCATTAGGGAGCAGTCCCAAGCGAGTCCCCAGTAAATTACAAGTCGACCATTAGTGAACCCAGTGGCAACTCGGTATAGAGTGCTGGAAATGAGTGTGACGATGATGCAAGTAAAAACCATTTTTTTGTATAGCCCAATATATTTGCAATGAATGTAAAATTTTGTCTAGAATTCAATCTCTGAAGACCAAAGTTTCTGATTTCTAAGTCCCTAGTCATACCCAGAATTGAGCATGACAACGTGTATCCCAAGCGTGTCTGTCCTTGTTTTTTTTTTTCATTAAATCAACAAATCGAATTCTTTATAAACCTTCGTTTATCATGAACCAAAAAGCAAACTTGCTGACTTAGTGAATTTGTAGGATCGATGCCTAGCAAATAAACATAATATTTCATAATTGAAGGTTAAAAAATTATTAAAGGTAATGCGATTTGTTTTTGTTTTAATTTATATTGAAGGAATTATTAAATTTGGAAACGCGAGCTTAGGAAATATTATATTTTATATTTTTCCTATGTGACAATATTTAAAAATTCTGTTACGTAAAGTATAAAAAACGCACTTTTTATAAAATATGATTTTTAGTGGATAAGGATAATATTTGTTTACTTATTGTTTTCGATTCTGATGTTCGGTAATTAAATACACACACGTGCGAATAAAATCACACATCTACCAAGTAGATTTGAGACAACTGAGAAAACAATTGTTAAAAAGGTTCTCAGAAAAAATATTTCCTAATAAATTTCAGTTATATGTTTATTTTTATTTATTTAATTATTTATTTACGCTGCACTAAAGGTCCAAAGTAGGATAAATTACATAAATTCGGGATATGTACATACATAATGCAGGCAGTACAATGAATGTAATATCGATTTGATCATAGAATAATTATATTGAAATATATCAAATGTGTCTTTCAAGCGATCATAAAGGGAACACATAGAGTGTAACGGGAAGAACTGTAATATATTAGTTCTTGGTTTACGCAAACAAAAAAATACTGCAGATCTGGTTCTCCGAAACATAAAAATGAACTCTCGCGAGCAAATCAATTGAAAAAATCTTGTTATTAATCAGTTTATACAAAAAGAACACACAAATCCAGTTGTTGCCCTTCTCTAGAGTAGTAAGAATAATTCTTGCCAATAGGCTATCGACAAGTATAGTAGCCTGTGAATAAAACCCATCCGATTTAAAGCTGAAAGGCCTTTTTTCATTGATGGGTGCTTACCCCGCGTTTTACCAGTGACCATAGAAGAAGAAGTATACTTCGTATATGCTATGACCCATCAGCTGATTTCAGGAGTTTTTCACTAGGGTTTTAATTTCTAGTATTTTTTTGTTTTGTATGGCCTGATCTCGCCATTAACCTCCCTTTTTTAATACCGTTGCGTGTATTTTTTCTATTGTAAACGTTTTTTTAGTTTTGCTTTAAAAATTTGTGCGATGGCAGCAAAAAAAATGGCGGTTCATTTGAAACAAAATGACATGCTATAAAAACAGAATTATTGAGGCTGCATATATGTTATAAGCAATCTCTGCATATAGATGTGAGAAGCAAAGTTCATACGATGAGATTTCAGTTTAATGAATAAAAATAAAGCGGATTCTTTAAAAACAGGTACGGACATAGCAGAAGTATGTAAACCCACACTGTGGTGTTTTAAGAACTTGATGTTTTTAAAGGATGATGAATGTATAAGTTTATGTAATTTGGAAAGATAATAATTAAATAATTTCTGATTACCATTATTGTCGAAACAATTTGATATAGATATACCTTTACTGTCGAAAACAATTTGATATAGTATTGGAAGAACTGAATATGAAATATAACCAGTTTGATATGTTCCACTGCCTCTGCGGCAAAATCAAGGTGTAATATTCAGCACAAACAGTAATAAGTCAAGCAATTGAAAATCGTAGATGACTTCTATAGATTTTCAAGGTATTGTTACATTTATTTCTATTTCTATTCTGAGTAGTTACCAACATTTAAAGTTTTTATTTCCTTAAATTAACTAACTGTTATGTTTCTTCTGATGATTGTCATGTCATTTCTAACCATGGATTCTCAATATGCAATATAACAATTTTTAGTCTAATTTCTGTGGTCACGTAAACTCTGATCTTTGAAAAAAGACTTTTTATAAAACTTAGAGATGAATATTATCAATTTGTGCAACCGTTAGTACATTAATATACCTTTATAAAACATGATTTTACCTTTATAAAATATGAATATATTTTTATTCCATATGCACAACTAGTTTGGTAATTTAAAATCATTTTTTTTTCAGACTGGTCGAAGCTGAACTTTCATAAATTAAAAATGGGACAAGAAAACTGAAAAGAGTAATAATGAATTCCATTTTTGAAACACAAGAAGAAGGAGAAGAAGCAAATTAATCTCTTTTTTTTTGTTTTTATAAATAAAACAGTCTCAAAACATATATTAATTTAGTTATTAATTTACCAATACTGCAATATACATATGCTAGAGAAATCATAGTCTACGTAATATACATTAAGTAGTAAAGCTGCTGGCATGTACAGTTTTTTTTATATTTAACACTATACCTAGAGGCTTTATTATAAATGTAGGAAAAAAGCTTTAAATACAAAAAGTGATTTATTTCTTCGGTATTATATTTTAGATTTATTTGAAAAAACTGACATATCATAAAGCTGAAAAGCAATTTCTATTCTCTAAATAGGATATACATATTATCTAATAGAATGAAACCCTTTTCACCTGATTTCAAAAATGTATAATACTTGCTATTTAGGCTAGCCAATATTTCAGTTTAAACTAACAATAAATTGATTCAAAAATAAAAAAGGCGGCTTGCGAAACAAATGCAAACCATACTGAAAAGTCACAAGACACAAATCCTAAATCTCGATGGTCAGCAAATCTTCAGATGTGGCTTTATCCATTCGCTAAATGCATTTCTCAGGATCATCATCTAATTCACAAATTTTCTGTTTTCTAAAGCAGCAAAGGACAAACCCACTACAAACGTTATTTAGGTAAAAGAAATGTTAGTCCACAAAATCGTTGATAGAAGTACTAATTTTTTTAGGTCCATTTATCTTTTAAAGTAACATTAATATTACTTGATGGTTTATTAAAGCAAATCAAAAATACAGATAGTGTTGTGAAAACACACCGTTATTTTAATATTCTTATCTTGATAAATAAATGTTTATAAAAATTGTTATGTCTAGCGAAAAGGAAGACTGGCAATTATTAAACCTTGGTAATAGTGCTATTTGTGGATTGAAGTGCGGTAAGGGAGACATAGTGTTAAAAGCGGTTCGATAGATCTCGTTTTGCTGAAGGAGTTAAAAGTTAGTTCTCCAAGCAAAAAACTTTTTAATAAGTGTGTTTCTTATGACTCGACCTGATAGACGGTCAAATTCGCAAAGTAAAAATTATGCACAAAAATCCATTGTATTCTCTATATCTCTGTTAAAAAAGAGTTTAATCTACCATTACTTTTTCATTTAGAATAAAGTATTTAAAATAGTGCATTGGATTTAATTTTCCCAGAGTAAAACTTCGCCTATGGAAAAATCCCCTTAAACCCCTTACAGTAAGAAGGGTCTTTGGCTGAGTAAAGGTCAAAGCGCAAAGAGTTGTGAGCAAGTCAAAGCCTCAACAGATAGAAAACAAATAGTTCACCAATGCGTTACGCCATCTTCATAATGTCAACAAAAAATTACTAGAAATTAAAACCCTAATAAAAAAAACCTGAAATCAGCTGATGTGTCACAGCATAGACGAGGTAAACTTCTTCTTCTATGGTCACTGGTAAAACCCGGGGTGGGCACCCATAAATGACAAAATGCTTTAAGAACCTTAACATCTCCGTCATCTCCGCCCCGGGTTTTTTTTGTTTTAGTTAGATCGTTGCCCATCGCTACGCCGTTGCATCGTGTCACGTCTGTGTTTAAAAACGTCAAAGCACCAGGGAGTGGTGTTATCGCTTAAAGATAAAATAAACATTAATTTATTAGAAAAATGACAAATTGGTCGTAAGTTAGCCGATAAGTATGATGTAGGTACTTCTACTATAAGCGATACTAAGAATAATACCGATTTAATTTTGAAGCACACCTGCAAACTTGATAGTGAAGATAGGAGCAAATATTAAAAAGTGATGAAAAAATCGAAAAATGAACTTTTGGAAGAAGCTTTGTGTTGTTGGTTTTTACAAAAACGATGAACTGGGCAACCGTAACTGGTCTTTGCTATGTGAAAAGGCATTACATTTAAATAAAAAACAGTTAGCGAAGAATTGTTGTACAGATTTAAATCTCGCCATGGAATTCGCGAATTGGAAATACAAAGTGAAAAATTGGGCGAAAATGACTATAACTTGAACTTTGTTTACCATGCTGATGAAACCGGATTAAATTGGAAATTATTACCGTTAATATTTTTAGCTTCTCGAAGAGAGAGTTCAGCTGAGGATATAAAACTAATAAAGAGCGAGTAACAATATTAGTTTGCGCAAACGCTACCTGGACCTATAAAATGTCTTTGCACCTCGTCGAAAAATCCAAAAACCCCAGATGCTTAAAAAATATCAGGGTTTCCTTGATTTACAACTGTTTTCAATGAAATTATTTTAATTTTGATTTCTGTGCTTATTCTGGGTCCAGTACTAAGCCTCATGATTGCTCTTGTAATTACGGACAAGTCTCATTTATGTAGTTGGTTTACATTGTTATCTTAGATTGAGTTTTTCTTCCCTTATTCAACAATCCGCCATTTATTTTCAATTTTTGAATTAGCTTTTAATATTAAATTTTAATTATGATTGAATTATTGGATTATGAATTCTATTGTTTTAATATGTTCTACTAGGTTGTCGTTTATCAGTTTGATTTGACATATGTTTCTGTTCATTTCAGTGTTTTTCTGTCTAGATTATTGGAATATTATCCCTGAAGTAGAAAAAAATCAAAACAAAAATGGTGTACAAGGAAGTGTTCTACTTTTACTGGATATGCGCCAACCTATCCTTCTATTGAACTGCCAGAGAAAATGAAATGTTTATAATAAAATTTTCGACTTGCTATAACCAAAGATTATAATACCTATTGCTATAGCTATAATAATCTTGACTACAATCAATGGATCCAAGTGTTATTTGAAGATTAAAATGGCTTTATAGAAAACAACTTTAACGTAAATTGTTATCTGTTGATGAAGATCACGTAGAAGTTATTTCGTCATTTTTCAAGCAAATGAATTTAACAGAGTGTTGTTTTGTGATTGCAGATGCGTGGGATTTGATTGATAGGAAGACTTTGAACAAAGCTTGGAACAAAATACTAAGATGGGAGCACGAAAATTCTATAACCGTTATGTTTGGTTATGTTTTAGATGATAAAAATGAGATAATGAAAAACTTACAAATATGGTAGGAATGTGATGCCGATAATATAAAAAAGTGTCTCACTTCTGACAGTAATGATCAAGGTTTTCAGTTCAAATCAGATGACGAAATTGTTGGAAACATATTGCAGGTAAACGAGCAACATGAAATGCAAGAATATGAAACAGAAAGTAGATGCAGAAAATGATGCAGGACCATCTCATGAGGAAGCCCTGGAAATAACTTACACATGATTCGAAAAACAAACAGAGTGTGATACCGTGATTAGAGTGAATTCGGGATATATGCAGCAGTAATCAAGAGAAAAAATTGTTTACGTCAAATGACAATTACCAAATATTTTGAACAAAATGAAACTACAGTGACCGTTCTATGTGACTTTTGTAGGGTATTTCGTAATTAAGGTTGTAGTATTTTGGTACATAATTTTAAGAACGTACGTATATAGAGTCTCTTAATTAACACTGATTTTTGGTGATTTCAGTAAGTTTAATTTGTTGTAGTTATATTGAATAAACACCTAATATTATGTATTGTAACGGACTTTATAGCCCTATACATTTTATAATATTAGTTTGTTTCTAGTTTGTAGGGTTTTAGGTTTATTTTCTACGAGTTTATGATTTATTCAATTAATTTTATCTCTTGTTAATTTCCTCATGAGACGTCGATGAAAGAAGGAACTTTTTAGGAAATTCTATTCCCTTATAGTTTAATAGGCTTCTTAGCCTATCTGAAGAATTTTAGAAGAACAAAACACTTGGCTTCTCGTCAATATGCAGGACTAAAACGTTTTTCCAAACTTGCTTAAGCGTGTAAGTGGTTAGTGCTACCTAAAAGTGTTAGGGTCTCAAGTTAATCCCTTCCGCGACACATCGTTGCGCTGGTCGTCTTATGATAGGACTGCTGCCGTGTACCTGGCACCGGTTGGTGTAGACATGCGAGAATTGAGCGAGCCTCACCTTCCCTAGGTTGGTTTCGTCCTCATTTGGATGGATCAGATGTGGAGATACGTGACCATCAGTCACTTTAAAAATTGAAAAATGAATTTCGAGTCTTGAGTCTAGCTAACCAGAGGTCTAGCAATCAGCGATTGCACACAGTGCTTGTCATGCCGATGACTCGACTCTACTTGACATCTCCGAATTACAACATAGTGTAATAGGCTTCGTAGCCTATCTGAAGAGCTTTAGAAGAACAAAACACTTGATACTGCCTTTGTTAACACTAAGACACCTTGGAGGCGAACACCTCGTGGCTTCCCGTCAATAGGCAGGACTAAGTGCTGAGGCGGTTGTATAACGCCCGGCCTGGAAACACGTTTACTCAAACTTGTTTAAGCGTGCAAGTTATTAGACTTATAAAAAACCTAAAGTGTTAGGGTCTTAGGTTAATCCCTTCCGCAGCACACCGTTGCGCTGGTCGCCTTATGACACCGCTGCTGCCGTGTATCTGGCACCGGTTGGTGTGAACAAGCGAGAATTGAGCGGAGCTTACCTTTCCTAGGGTGGTTTCGTTCTTATTTGGACGTAGAGATTACACATGACCATAAGTCATTTAGAATATAACAGAGGTCTAGAAATCGCCAAATTATTTCTTTCTCTTATTTTTATTACACCATGTAGTATGCCAGTCCTTCTAGAAAGGTGAGGAATTTTCTGGTATTCGGAAAAATGGTATATAAAGGATACAGATGGGCTTTCGGGGACAATTTTATTTGAGCCGTCGTTGAAGCAACTTGAATTGTTTGACAAGTTGTCAGAATTGTGACAATAAAAGATTATTAAATAATACAGTGTGTTTAAAGGCCGACCGTTCGGAACAATATTATACCTCGAAAGACAACCATATGACATCGTACCAAGATAACCTTACGCTATACAATTATCCATTTTGTTTATCCGAATGACTTACAATTAGTTCGGCTAATCGAGTCTTCACTGTACTTCCATAGTTAGAGGCGTTCTTACTATGCCAGAAATGAACAAAGTTTTTGATACCATCTTATTAATATATATCCTTTATATCTATATGCCGATAAAATGTAAATGCAACGGTCAAACACTCGCGTACGAAAAATCAATCACTGTCACATTCTAGGAAAATCAACTTTTCTAAAACTATATGTGTAAATTTAAAATTGCAATTTGACATCAAGTATTTTCATCATACTATATTTCTAGACAATAATTATTTGATCTTAAAATATGAAAATTTATATGACTTCGTCTGTTAGAAAATTTTAGGATTACTGAAATAGAATTTAGAGCCATCAAAACTTTTACTAATAGTCCTATTTTTATTTTCCTTTTAACTCAATCCTAAAATTGATTTTTTAGTTACTAATCTTCCACTATATGATGGTCAATTGTACACAACTTTTTTAGGTTTTGCTATATTCCATATTGATTATTTATTTAGTCATGTGGTTAATAACAAAATAAGATTTTAAAAACTTACCAAGAAATAACAAAAAGTAATAAAGTTAGAATTGAAAATCTCATTTTGAATAGCGTTTTTTAACTAAACAAATACTTGATCGGTTTATATTTATATAATTTATGAAAGTATGTCGTTATTCTCAAAATATTTGATACAGATTTTTTTAAGTATATTATTGTTTATGTTATTATGAAGCCAACCTAATCGGATTTAGTACGAATGCAAATGAAATTTAATTGTACATTATACAAGAATAGAAAATAGCACTTTGCAGAAGGAAGAGGAAGTTTGATAACATAAGCCGTAGGCAAATATCATAGAAACCGATTAGTGGGAACTGCTTTACACACTTAACTTGACTAATATAACATATAATGGGCTTTACCAGTTTTCTGGTTTACATAGTCTTCAATTAAGGTCCCCGTCATAAAAATTCATTTTGTGCAGGAAAACTTTTAGGTTATGTTTCTGGTTATTATACCTATGATTGTCCTTAATTCGTTTCTGTTTATTAGGATTAGTTTTCTGGTTAATTTTGAAATATAGGATAGGATAAAGGTCTCTTCGGCACTAATATATGGAATCGATGTCTTTTCTTGCTAGCTCATCGACTTGGGCACATGTGTCCTGGAACCCACTGTAGCATGGCTTTGTTATGGTGTGTGTTTGAAGGTAGTCATAGACAATGATGTTTCCTGTGAAGTAGTAGATATCTATTGGACTTCCATTGTCTTTATTTTTTGTTGAATATCACGACGTTTCGGCTAGTAGTTATCTCTCTTTTTCTTTCAAGAGAAACTAAATAAATTCCTAAGCTACACTACTATTTATACTGAAATTAAATGCATTGGAGTGTGACTGAGATGGGTGCAGTCATGCCTGCTACGCCAAATTCCCATTAATGCCGAATTTACTTTTAATTTGCAAGACGTGGTTTTCACAGTTCTCTTATATCTTAAGTTGGTTTACTAAGGCAACTAGGGTTCTGATATATAACCGTGGCTTCTTTGAATTTTAATTTTCTCCAGCGTTGTTCTTTGTGCAGAATTTTAGCTTCAGACCATTTTATGTGGTATCCATGAGTCCAAGCATGGCTGGCGGCAGCAGATTTTCCTGTTTCTCCTCGAGATGTGTATTTTTGGTGTTCTTAAATCCTTATGTCAAGGGGTCTCTTTGTTTCACCAACGTAGGAGTTGCTACATTCACATGGTATCTTCATATCTCTTTGAGTTGTTGGTTTGACCCTAGTGAGCTGACTGCGCAGAGAGTTACTTGAATTGAAAACAACGTTGATATTATATTGTTTTCCTATTCTTCTAACTTTTTCCGAAATGCCTCCAACATAGGGGATGTTCAATATTGGTTTTCGTTCTTCGTTCTTTGTCGATATTGTCCTATTTTTGCGTTGTTCCAGAAATTCATCCACCAGATATACTGCGTATACGTTAGCTGTCAGGTCATTATGAATGTAATCTATCTCTTTCATCAAGTTCTCGTTGGAGTTGCAGAGAGTTAAGGCTATATCTACGAGGTTTATTTTAATTCCTTATTTGGTCTGGTTAGAGCGATTGGCTGAATAGTTTAAATATTGTCCTGTGTGTATGTGTGGTTTTTCTGTAAACTGAGGTGCGAATTTGACTACCAGTTCTTTCAACCAAAACATCTTTGAAGAGTAATTTATTTTGTATCTTTTTCTCCTTGGTGAGTTTAATGGTTGGACTGATATTGTTGAGATGAGAAAGGAAGTCCTGAAGTTCTTCTGTGTTTCCATTCCAGATAATAAAGGTATCGTCTACGTATCTAAGCCATAAGTTTGATTTCTTAATTGCAGATTCAATTGCAAAAGTCTCGAAACATTACATGAAAATATTTGCGACCACCGATGAGAGTAGGGATATATCGGTAGTCCATGGATGTAAAATACTTAAACTGTTCATCCAATCACTCCAACAACATTAAACAAGGAATTGTAAGAAATCTCGTAGATGAGCCTTAACTTTCTGCAACTCCAAACGCGGAAATAGGAAAATATCGACAACGATCGATGAACAAAAACCAATATTAAACATCCTCTACGTTAGAGGTAATTCGGAAAAAGTTAAAAGAATAGGAAAACAACATAAAATCAACGTTGTTTCCAATTCAAGTAACTCTCTGAGAAGTCGGCTTACTAGGGTCAAACCAACAACTCAAAGGGATATGAAGAACTGTGTGTATCAAATACTATGTGAATGTGGCAACTCCTACATTGGCGAAACAAAGAGACTCCTTGACTTAAGTATCAAAGAACACCAAAAATACACATTTCGAGGAGAAACAGAAAAATCTGGTACCACCAATCATGCCTGGACTCATGGACAACACATAAAATGGTCTGAAGCTAAAATTCTACACAGAGAACAACACTGGAGAAAGAAGCTGGGGCTATACATTAGAAACCTAGTTGCTTGAAGATAAGAGAAGTGTGGAAATCACTTCTTCATAATTGTAAATTAAGACTTTGGCGTAGCCCGCATGACTGCACCCATCTCAGTCACACTCCACTGTATTTACTTTTAATATATATATATATATATATATATATATATATATATATATATATATATATATATTTTATATATATATATATATATATATATATGTATATATATATATATATATATATATATATATATATATATATATATATGTATGTATATACGCCTATAAAACTGACTTTGAACTTGTATATTAAAGCCATTTCAAGATCAATTTTAGTCTCTTAAATGGAAACCCCGATTTTTTAATACAGATATGAAAAGCAAGGAAAATTTCTCGTCCAACAGTATAAATATGTCATGTGCTTTTTTCCCTTCTAGAGGTCATTTTAAGGTCAGATTCATTCTACTGACTGAAAAACGCAAACAATCTTAGAAATCAAACGGTTCAATAACAAGTAACATAAGTTTCTTTATGTTCAAAGGGCTTAACATTTATAACCTTGAAAGTGACCTTGGACGTGTATTTCAAAATCAACTTTGTTTTTTGGAAGAGAAACTCCTATTTTTTATCGAAAAAATGGGATTTACAATATAAATCATATATCGTATACTTTTTTTACATGTAGAGGTCGCTTGAGGCAATCGTACTTGTCTGGCAGAGAAATACACAAAGTCTTAGAAACCAAACCAACATGGTAAGGGTTTAATGACAGTGGGCATAAGTTTCTTTATGTTGAAAATGCTTAACGTTTATGATTTTAAAACTGACTTTGAATTTGAGTTTTAAAGTCAACTTTTTTTTTTGAATAGTAACCCCTTTCTGTTAGACAAGTGCGGTTGACTTTCAAATGACCTCTGGATGAAAAAACAACATATGCTATATTTATATCGTTGGATGGGAAATTTTCCCCACTTTCCATTTCTGCAATTCGAAAAAACAAAGTTGACCTTGAAATAAACGTCCAAGGTCAGTTTCAAAGTCATAAACGTTAAGCTCTTTCAACATAAAGAAATTTGTGTCTCTTATCATTAAACAATTTGGCTTTTAAGCTTTTTCGTATTTTTTCAGTCAGACTAATGAGCTTGACCTTCAAATGACCTCTAGATTTTAAAAAAGTTGAAATGTATATCTAAGTGACATAGTTTAAGTTTTTCTAAAAAATTTAATTATGTGTGGTAAAAGTTTCCTTTATTGTACAATCTGGCTACCAGGTACTGAAAATGTATTTTATTATTTTACAGTCACCACATTATTTTATTTTTAGTTGCGCTGGAACATTGTCTTGATTGGATAAAATATTTTATAGTTACTAGACAGACATATGTGCTGTCACTAAAGCAAAAAAATTATTTTCAAAATTTGGTATTTATATGTAATTAATTTTTTTTTGAATGTATCATCATCACCGTAATATTTGGTTATCAATATTTCCTATCCATCTGCTACTAATTCAAAAATTAACGTACATCTCGAGTACCGAAATTACGATGTATTTAGTATATTTTTAATAATTTTATTGACATAACAAGATAACATTAATAAACATTGTTAACAATGCATTCCTGTGAAAATTCTTCATAATTTACATGTACGTTTAAAATTTTGAGAAATTCTGAGAAAATACGCCGAGTTGAATTCCTGAACTTTGAAATAGTAAAAAACACTAAATAATAAGTAAATAAGAATTTGGTGATATTTATATTGGCTTAAAAAATCAAAAAATGTAACTTCAATATAATAATATTTCTAGATGATGGATTTCAGACAACAGTGTATATTGTTTAGCCCATCAATTTACGTCGAGTTTATCAATAAGTATGTCAAGTTGAATGTCTCATCATCATCATCATCATCACATAGCCTGTAGCGTCCACTGCTGAACATAGGCCTCCCTCAATCGTTTCCAATATTTCCGATCTGGTGCTGATTGAATCCAGTTTGTTGCGATTCTCTTGATATCATCCGTCCACCGTGTTGGAGTTGAATGTCTAATTCAAGGCAAATGAAAGAAGTTATGCCAAAACAGCAATATTATAAAATTCCAAAAAAAAAAAAAATTATTTTTCGATACAATGAAAAGAATTACCAAAATAAAATTTAAAATATCTTATTTAACATCTAAATTTTTTTTTAAAAGTATCCCGACTAATTTCTTTGCATCTTTAAACATTCGCAACAAAAGCTCTTTATGCAGTTCATAACTGCAATTCTACGTTAGGTTCTAACGGCGTATATTAAACCCATAATTAAAGTCTATTGCCGTGTGGTGAGAGCTTCACGACGCCAAGGAATTGGTCCATTTTGGCCAATCCAGCGCCCGAAAAAATAGCGATTCCTCTTCAAAAGGTCAACCTAGTCTGTTTTCTTGTTCTAGATCTGCTGGCATATTTTTCTCCTCACCTAAGTCCTCAGTATCTTTATCATAATTAACGATTCACGATGGCGTCCGAAGCAGATGTCTGTTTAAAGTGCTCTGATAATTTTGTTGTTAGTACCAAGTTTATGAAGTATTTTTTCTGTAGAAGTAAGTATCACACAATTTGTGTATCAATTAAAGATACATAATATAAAATTCTAAATGAAAATACCAATATTTTTTGGATTTGTGAACCTCGTAAAGGTAATCATCAGCCCGGTCAACAAAAAATTGTCGAGAACTTGGATATTATCCGTTCTGAAAATATCAATTTACTCAAAGAAAAAATTGATCATATAGCAGAAAAATTAAAACAAAAGAATTATTACCCACAAAAGATGAATCAGCATCAGGGAGGCAAAGAGGGAAGCAGTATTCCTTCTCATTCTTATGCTAATGTGGCTGAAAGGGATGGAAGCACTGCAGTTGTATCGGTATCAGACTTGCGTTTGTGCGGTACTGGTAAGCAGGTAGCTCAGGCAACCACTCATACAAGTAACCTCAAAAGAAATGAAAATAATAACATTAACACTCGACCTGTTATCCGTACCGAGCAGGTGAATCTGGCGATCATGAAAGCTCAACAAATAAACAAAATGGAGGAAGTGCAGAGTTTGCAAGAGAACCAGGACAGTGATGAAAATTCTGGCTGGAAAAGTTGTAGGCCAAAATAACAACACAGGACCTATTCAAACTGTCCCTAAGTTTGTATTACTACATGTAACCAGGCTTCACCCTCATACTATACCTGGTGACATGAAAAGCATTTTAATGGAGAAGTTCCCGGATGTTGAATGTGAAGTGCATGAGTCGAAGCAGCCTGATAGGTATGTTTCGATGAAAGTAACAATCCGCAAAGAACACTTTAGAGATGCTTGGAAAAGGGAGGTATAGCCAGTTGGTTCACTTGTCTCATGGTTCTTCTCGCAAAGGAGGATGCTGCCACAATCAGAGGGACAGGTACATCCTCAGAGCTAAATATGAACAACAGTCAAGTAATAAATATTTACTATCAAAATGTCAGAGGTCTTCGAACAAAAACTACCCAACTTCATAATAATAGTCTGTCTGAGGATTACGAGTTAATATTTTTAACAGAAACATGGTTAAATGCTAGCTTCCATGATTCTGAGCTTTTTGACCTAAGGTACAACGTGAAAAGAATGGATAGATGTAATGATAGCAAGAGGGGTGGCGGTGTTTTAATCGCAATTAAAAAAAAGTTTCGATTTAAAGTGATTGAGTCTAACTGTGATACTGATTGTGTGATATTAAGAGTTAAATTTAGAATTATTATTATTATTATATTATATTATTAATGTACCTGAATATAAGGAAAACGACTGTGATAAATCTGTGCTACTAAGTCAGTTTCTTCAAATTAATAATTTAACTCAGTATAATACAGGTCTTAATCATATGCAGAGAAAGCTAGATCTTGTTTTGTCTAATACTGAAATTGTATCATTAGAAAGGTCGATTCTCCCTTAATTGTGGAAGATTTATATCATCCATCATTGGTCCGAAATAAAAAAATTTACAGATCCAAATGAATGTGTTGCCATATTTTATGACAAATTACTTTACTGCTTAAATAACGCAATTCCAAAAAAAGCTAAATCTGTTGGTAATAGTGAAGTAAATTATTGTAAATATCCTCTTTGGTTTTCAAATAATTTCGTACGTAAAATAAAATTAAAGAATAGAATGCATAGACATATACAATGTGGCAAAGCTAGTGTTTTTCAATATAACGAATATCGTAACTTAAGGTATAATATTAAAAAACAGATTGATAATGAGTCCTCTTTGTATTTAAGAAATATAGAGAATAATGTAAATTTTGATCCTAGCAATTTTTGGATGTATGTTGGCTCTAAGAGTAAAAGGTATGGTATGCCAAGAGTTATGTCTTATAATGGAGTATCATTGGAAAAGCACGAACATATTGCCAATGCTTTTGCACAGTATTTCAGTTCAGTGTTGGAGTTGTCATCAGTATCTAACGGCGACCCTATAGATATTAATAGTTGGGGAGACTTGGAATTTTCTTTAATATCAGAGGAGACTGTAAAGAAAAGTATAAAAAAACTAAAACCAAAAAAAAAGCACAGGAGAGGATAATATGCCCTCGTATATCTATAAAGGCTACTCAGACTTTTTAGCAACCCCTATTGTTCATATTTTTCAAGTTGCCCTAAAAACAAAAATTTTTCCCAATAAACTAAAAACAGCAATTATTTCTCCCATATTTAAAGATGGTAAACAAACAAATGTTGAAAATTATAGACCAATTAGTATACTTAATTCACTTGCTAAGATATTTGAGGTGATCCTTTCAGATGACATTCTGACCAATATCACTCATAAAATAGTAGAACAACAACATGGATTTGTAAGTGGAAAGTCCACAGTAACAAATTTATGTGTGTTTACAAATCATGCCTCGGAGGCGATTGATGGCGGGAAGCAGTTGAATACAGTGTATATTGATTGTGCAAAAGCATTTGATAAGGTGGACCATTGGGTGTTGCTGGCTAAGCTCGTTGAGTTTGGCTTTTCTAGGAATGCTTAACTCTTCATGAAAGGTTATCTTTCATGTAGGCCCCACATGGTGAGAGTGGGAGGGTCATTTTCTCAGGCTTTTATGGCAACATCTGGTGTACCGCAGGGTAGCAACCTGGGCCCACTGTTAATGTTTATAAATGATTTACCCAATAGTGTTGAACATTCTGATGGTCTCTTATTTGCGGATGACTTTAAAATATTTAAGACAGTAACAAACAGTAATGATTGTAGTGCAGTGCAATATATATATATATATATATATATATATATATATATATATATATATATATATATATATATATATATATATATATATATATATCTATATCTATATATATATATATATATATATATATATATATATATATATATATATATATATATAATAGGATATTCTTGGCTACGTTGACGTACAGACCATTGATAAATATTACTCTCATGTTAAAAAGTGCGGAGATCTTCAAGATAATGGAAAAGCACCGGGTCCGAAAAATTACGGCAGCGCTGTTTCGTCCTAGTGTGGGACTCATCAGGCCATTGCATTCGGTATAAACCATCATCTCACATCAGTGCCATTTAAACAAATTTCACAGTTGAAAAATAGTAAATAAGACACAGTGGCGACACCTTGATGGATTACTCAATAACACAAGAGCAATACAAACCAACAATATTGTATAAAACCGCCATGTGATGGTGCGACGGTAGATTTAAAATAGAATATCGGCAACCATACCAACCACGATTTTCGCAGTTTAAGTAAAGTGTCGTACCAACGATCTCCCCAAGAGAGCTGTTGCGTGTTTTTTAAGCTAACAAATAAATTTTTTTGGTTACCTATGCCGATCACGAAAAAATATGATTGAGAGAAGTATGTTAGTACAATTTCACAAGCTGAAATTGAAACTACTGTTTTCAGCACTAGAAAAATATGTAATAGTTTCATTTTGCACAACGGTGGTCATTTCGAATATATATAAAATCTGTCTGTTGTTTGGAAACAAGTTTGCTATGGTTTCATTAATAACGTTGAAGTGTTTGTTGTTTTTATTATTGTTTTGGACTGTTGGCCGTTAAACATGCTTCAAATTTAGCGTCTCATATGGTTTAAACCAGTCCTATGTATGGATAAAGTGTGAAGGAAGGTACACGGAAACAAAACACAAATAAACATTAATTGTGACCGTAAAATAATAAAATATTTTAAAAAATTAATAAAAAGTGAAAAACGCACCGTTGTGGAACGTTTAAAAATATTTTTATCATTTTTCATGGCAGACTTGACCACGCACCTTTGATAACAATTTCTTTTTCCAGTCAAGGTGATATCAATTATTCTTTTGATTATAATGTTTTTAATTTGGAAAAATTATTTTTCAATAAGTTATGAGCTTTGTGACCTATATTAATATATATATATATATATATATATATATAAACATATATATATATATATATATATATATATATATATATATATATATGTATAATAAAAAGTTATCGTTCGTGTAATTTTAAAAGGAAATAGAAAAATCTCGGCTGTGAGGATATAGATTTTTAGTAAACATTGCTAGCATATTAAAAAGTGCGGAGAACTTCAAGATAATGGAGAAGCTCTAGGTCTGATGGACAGCGTTGTTTCGTCCTTATTTGGAACTTAGAAACTCTTCAGGTCATTGTATCTGGTGTAATTCATCATCTCAGTCAGTTTGGTTGCAGATGCCGAATAAATCTACCTCTATCCTTTAGATAACATACTTTGTTTATTGGGTTTGTTATATTAATATTTTTATTTTACTGTCGCGCCCTCGGATGGCGTTTTAATACAACATTGTTAGTGAATGTTGTTCTTGTGCTATTGAGTGATCCGTCAAGATGTCGTTAAGATTTTTGAATAAATTCAGTAGGAAAACGTTAATCCCTTAAAGCACTTAATTTGTGTTGTTTAAGGGATTAAAGTTTTCCTATTGAATTTATTCAAAGATCTTAAATGCGCTCCCACGCAACGTTGCCAAACGTTCCGACTTTATTTTAGTCTTAAATTTTATGTCATTTATTTTAATTGATAGCTCAGTAAACCCCACGATAAACTTAATATTTTATTACAAAAAAAGAGATCTGTATGTTTCAAAAAGCTAATTTATTTTCTTTTCACCCTTATCTAATCGACAAGTGGTATTGTACTTCAAAGGAAACATTTTTGAAAATTAATATTTCAAAAATTTCAACGATGTTAATCGAAATTTCGCAATAATATAGATAACGATTTAAACTATTATAAAAGAATTTATTTTCATTATGATCTAATATTTTTTGTTGAACATAGGCAGCGGCGAAATACCCTTATATAATTTCATATATCCAAAGTAATGTTATTTTTACTTCCGTTCTATCCTCACTATAAATGTAAAAAGTCTTGCTAAATGTCTTACTTTCATTTATCTATACCTCAAAAATGACACCTCATTTATATGCATGATTTATTAAAATTAATAATATTTTATTCACAATAATTATACCCAAATACTACACCCGAAAATAATATATAATTTAAAAAGCTTCAGAGCATAAGTGAAAATTATAGTTGGTCTCTTAACCCTATTGATTCTCTCCCAGACATTCGGCATCTGATTTTGGAATTAGGTTTGCAGTTAAATTTAAGAACTTGTCAAATGGGCAAAACGCCTCACATCCTGGCAAAGTCAGCGTATGAGATGTTTGATTTTCATATTCCTGATAAAACATCTAAAATATTAAATACATTAATAATATTATGTTCGAAAATTTTTTTCTAGCTTCTTAATATTAATAAGATTCTTCCGATCTTACTCTAGGACGCATGCATTTTTTGCATAAATAAAGAGTCCCTAAACTAATGCTATAAGTGTTACATTCTTATGTAAATCTTTATTTTTATAATTTAAACAAAACTTCAAAAGCACTCCCGCTAACATTTTTACAGATTCGAAAGAAATAACGACTCAAAATTAAATACGCTTTCTTTTGGCTATGTACAATGCACCCCATAAAGAAAATCTGTTGATTTTTACACATAATATTCAATTGAATTGTAAAGGCTATCAGATGAAATAAATCCCTAAAGTTATCAAATCTACCGCCCACTTTCCACGCAATACAAAATATTTATTTACAGTTTATAGGCAAATTCAAAATGACCAGATATTGCCCTAAATCCAGAATAATGAAGGTGGATAACTATTAACAACAATTTAGAGCCTGTTCAAATACACTCTCTCTCTACCTGCTCCATTATTATCATATTTTATAATTATGCTAAAGGTGAGTAGTGCGAGCTACAATTGCAGTAGCGAAAATATTAAGTAGGGATGATTTAATTAACTCCAATTTTCGAAAAGCAGTTAATGCTCATAATGCCTTGGGAATTCTCTTGGATAAATGTTTGAATTTTATTGACCATAATATCAACAAAAATTATGAGATCAAACAAGTATTTTAATGTTCAGGTGTGTCTGAAATTATTTGACTGCTTTGTAATGTTTAGGCTAAAATAAGAACGACTAGAAGAAAACTTATTGATACAACCTCGTATTCCGATGTGATGAGTCATCTTCATTATAATATGCCGGAAGGAATAGTGTTTTGATGAGTCATATTTCTAGACAGATCTCAACTTTTATGTTCAAGATTTTTATAGGAGATTCCATAGGTATATAAATAGGGATAGGATAAGCGTAATAGAGTGAGTTGTATAGTTGTCTAGTTAAGAGTTATATAGTTATATTTGAATAGTGAAGATTAAGGAGTAGTAATAAGAATGTGTTTTAGCTGTATTAATAAGTAGTTAATATAAGTACTGGAAGTATTAGTGAGAGGTGTTGTGTTTCTTTTTGCGAACCCAGTTAGCGATTTTAAGGAGACAAAATCGTAACAATTGGTGTCAGAAGTGGGATTATCACCAGGTTTACAGAAAATTCTATTGGACATTAGAGGAGATAGAGAAAAACGGATTTCAATCTTGGATTTGTTATCAAGTAAGAAGATAAGATTATTTTTCTATAAAGTTAAAGAACATTCTATTTTGATACCGAAAGAGCCTAAAACAGAATTTTCGACAAAATTTTAGAAAATTCTATTTGGAAATTAGAAGAGATAGCGAAGAACGGACTTCACCATCGAATTTATCATCAAGAAAGAAACTTAAAATCAAATTTTCTACAAAGTTCTAGAACATTCTATTTAGAAGAGGTAGCGAGAAACTAACTTCACTATTGGATTTGTCATTAAGAAAAAAGTTTTAGAACGTGTTTCCAAGAATATTCTAGAAGTTTCTATGGTAAAAACTAGACAGCAAACAGCCGAAATGGAGCAAATAAATAAAACATTGACTGATTTTAGGGAATGTATGCAACAAAATCGTTTTCAAGTCAAACAAGAAGAAGAATGGCGCGAAAAAGAAAAACAGGAAGAAAAGCCAGAAAGAAAATCAAGAAGAAGACCGTCGCCTTAAAGATAAACAAGAAGAAGAAGAACGTCGCCAAACAGAACGTGGCCTTAAATAAAGGCAAACAAGAAGAATGTCATGAAACATGAAAATAAATTTTGCAAATGGATATAAGAGGTCATTGTACAAGAACAGCAAAAAATTCAATCAAATTGTATGGGCACAAATGCAAAAGTTTAAGAAAGAGGTTGGAGAAGTGCGACGAGACGTAGGAGAAGTAAGAAAACACATAGGAAAAGTGAGACAAGACATAGGGGAAGTAGTAAAAGATGTAGGAGAAGAGCGATAGGAAATGAAAGAAATCGTAGACGAGACAGAAATAAAAGTATGCCAGGAAGTACATAAGATTCAATTAAATGTGCTACAAGAAATCGTATATAGGAGTTGTATATGAAGAGTGATGATTAAAAAGTAGTAATAAGATTTAATGTAATGGTTTGTCTTGTTTCAGTGCAAAGCATGAACAACTGAGTATTTTTCCTCTGGCTCCGGTGAGCTTTCTACCTTATAAAGTTACGTACTATCTCACGTTGAAGGTGATCTCGGCGCTCAAATTTAGTCCGGATCTCTTCCCTCAGGCTTAAGATAGAAGGAAATACTCAATACTTCACTACATAGTATAAAACAAAGTCGCTTTCTCTGTCCCTATGTCCCTTTGTATGCTTAAATCTTTAAAACTACGCACCGGATTTTGATGCGGTTTTTTTCAATAGATAGAGTGATTCAAGAGGAAGGTTTGTATGTATAATAACATCCATTAAATAGTGGAGAAATACTGTTATTTTTGAGGTTTCTAATGTGATGTCGTTAATTATCATATTTTTTTCCGCTTACATTGCAAACGCAGGCTGAACCCTACGAGATTTATCAAAATAATGTACTAATTATTTGTACACATTGAAAAGGTCTACAGAAAACTCCGCGATGGTATATGTCTATCTCTCATGGATATCCCACAATAACATTTTTTTGTCATTTACTTTTTACGACAAATAATGGCAAATTTTGAAGCGATTTTAACCAATACAGCATTAATCCTTATCCAATTAAATAGTTTAAATACATTGTTGATTTAATATAGATCTATATGGTCCTTTACAGCACAAGATTTAAATGAATATTTTCGAAGATATTACAGATTTAAAATTGCGGGAAGTAGCGCTTGCGGCGGTACTGGCCGACCGGGGCGGCGGCAGCGTGCCTATAAATAGCGCGTCGGAGGCCGATGTAATAATTGTTGTAAAAATAAAATAAATAGTCACAGTTTTTCTGTAGTGTATTTAGTATCAGCATTGCACCCGTGCGAAGCCGGGGCGGGTCGCTAGTAAAACATATATTGTTATACCTATAAAAGTCTAGAGTAGAAGTAATTTTATGTATGTAAGGAATTTACGAAATATATATTTTTATTATTTTGTATTATTATTATACGAAAGATTCGGATTCTGTCCGCTTCGGTGTTGTTAGGATTTTTCAATAAATTTTCCGTATAAAATCGTAGAATTTAAATATACCTTATATACTTAGTCAATTTTTAAAAAATTTGTCTAGCTTCCTTTTTCTCTAAATAATTTCATTAGAGGGAACAAAAATATTTTTTTCTGAGCAATCGCATAAAATCCTAGAACGGTTTAGTCTGTCGTATAAAAAAAGTACTTTCATCAATATGTCAGAAAATCATTCAAGCAACTGTGTTTATGAATATTGACAATTTTGCAAATTTCTACAAAATTCATAAATTATTCTATGTCGAAACAAGATAACATTTTTATTTTAATAGTTTCTTAACTGTTTAAAGATAATAATCATACCAAAAATTATTAAAAATCTTTCGTTACATTATATAAAATGAAAATCAAAAAAGAATGAGAAATTAATATAACATAATATAACGCATTTTTGTGTCAGAATATAATATTGAAAGAAATAACCTTCTTGTATTTTGGAGTGAATTTTCCTGAAAAATTAACTATGAAGAATAATTCCAAAAACTTATATAATTCGGTATAGCGAAAAAATAGGATTTAAAAATGTATCGTTTGGATGTTTGGATGATGCATTTTACAATACCAAAAATAACATTTTTTATTGCCGAGTTCATGGAAAGAAACTAACGGTATGTATACCTTGATAGTCTTGTTTCTTGTAAACAATCTATATGTAGAAAAATTGCATTTAATATACTTTAAATTTGTTCACTCGATAGGTTTATGTAAAACACCTTAACGTTTATTTTAAAAATGGTTTCCAATTTTTCCTTTTTCTCCTAACGGTTATTTGTGCGGTTTTGCATTAAAATGTTTTTTAGTTATTTTACTTCTAATCTTTTCTATAAAAAAATATACATTACCTTTATTCCATAAACATCGTTAATTTGGTGAACTTCAAACACTAGATTGGAACCAAACTGCGGAGGTTCTACTAAATCAAAAAGTTCTAGAGAAGTAAGTACTGCAGCAATGCTCAAGTCGTGACCAGAATATAAAAATATTTTTCTTTCTTCAGCATTTAAAGTATCATCTATTTTATCTTGAGTGTCCTGTAAAATTTTCTTTAAAAGATACCCTACAATTAAAAAGTATTTTATTAAACTTAGGTTAAATCATTTATGAATTTTTTCAATGCTTTTAATCTTACTTCGTTTTAGTCATTAAAAAATAAAGAGGTTCAAGATGTACATTTTGCTCTCGGTTCATTATAGTTCCACGAATGAGACCAATAGGTTGTCGAAACTAGTATGGAGAGAGAACCAGAGTGGAATTCGCAGAGAATATACTGTCTGCTGTCTTTCTTAACGGTCGTAAGGAGAATAAGCTAACTTTTCCAAATACATAGACCGCGAGATTGTACATTTTAATAATTGCCTTCCACGCCGGGATATATTCAGATGTTCGTTTGTACTATTGAAAATGACAGTATTGCGGATAGTATCCTGACCACATTTTATGAAATGGGAATTTTAAGTAGACAGTTGTTTTCTGTGCGTTTTGCTCGCGGTTGTGTACAGCTGCATTGACGAGACAAAATGATTTCTTGAAACATCTAAACAACATTCGATCTATAATTAGGTTTACCATGGAAAAAGAAGTAAATGATCAATTGCCCTTCCCAGAAGGCATGATGAATCGTTCAAACGAAACTATTAAAACTTCAGTATATAGGAAGCCAACTCATGCTGGCCAATATCTTAACCATAGTTCTAATTATTCTGTTGTCACAAAACGGGGAGTTATATGCAACCTCTTTAATCGCGCTAGATCTATATGCAATAATGCCCATTGGAAAAAGAGGTAGCAAACATTAAATCCGATTTACAACAGAATGGTTATCCTTTAAAATTAATTGAAGATGTTGTTGGAGCCACGAGGATCTTCTACCTTGCTTTTCCAAACGGAGGTTTAACTGTACAATAGGCGCTGGTTCATGGAGGGGTTAGGTACGGTGTAGGACCACTTGTAAATACCAGAATAACACAAGTTTTTTTCTTCTTGCATGCAAACACTTTAATTAATAATATAGCTTCTTTGATCTCTGGACCTCAATCTTTACAGTTATAAAAAAGACAGGTAGGTTATCATACAACGAACTTGAAACTTTTTTAAGTTAGGCTTGTCTAACCACAAAACACTATTCGAGCTGATCGCGAGAGCTGTTGGATAACTTTTTACTGAAGTTTCCAACCATAATACACTTTTCGAGTTCAGTGTGAGCTGTTGGAGAATAACTTTTCTATTCTTCCAATTAAAAACTTGACCGACTTCACTGGTCGTCAGTTTATCGAACGAGAGTGAGCTAATTCTTTTGAGTATCAATCAACACTATCCCGGGATAAGAAGCTGAAGTCGCGGTGCGACGTAAAATTTTGATTAGTCGGAGTTTCGTCGGCCAGACTACAAAGACACCGGAAAAACGTTATCATAAATTGATTTCAGCGAAATTCAACCTACTTTTTATTTAGTAATTAATACTGTTACGCATGCATTTTTAGTTAGATGCCGGGTTAAAAAATAAAATATATTATATTTATTTGGAAGAGATAACAGAAAATAAACTAATCATTTCCTGAATAATAAAAAATTCCAAATTTATAAGAAAAATTAATTAACTTTGTTGCGTTTCTGCAACAGATGTTATAAATAACTTTAGAACAACGGCCACGGGATAGCAAAAAACACATTCTTTCTCCACAATTCAGTAGATTCAAGGAATCTCGGAGTAAATAAGCCGAATTGTCAGAAGTTACAATATAAAAACAGCCTTTAAATCAGGAAAATCCACTTAGAGCTCGTTTAACAAAAACAAAACCAAAAATTACCGATAAGAAAGAATGTATTTAAAAAGTTCCATGTAAGTGTGGTGAAATGTATATTCGAGAAATCAAACGACCACTAGATGTTAGAATTAAGGAACTTAAAACTCTTATACAAAAAGGGGAAACGGCGAGACCAGGTATTGCAGAACACGCCTGGGATAAACAACAGCATATAAATTGGTCTGAGGCTGCGGCAATATACATGGAACCCAACATGAAAAAAAGAAAATTAATAGAAGCAGCTTACATTAAAAATAATAATGGAATCCTCAGCAAACCCAGCGTTGAGATACCTAATCTTTGGCAACCACTATTTCGTAACATCAAATCATTAAGGTGTGTACAGTGAAGCGAAACTTTGCGCGTCAATTGGCATGCTCCCTATATAAGCTCGTAGCCTAAAATCAAAACATTCAGTTTACGCTTGATAACGATTAGAGATACAACCTATTTGAGACATCGTAAAAACAAACAAAAATAAAGACAATGTAAGTCTGACAACCACATTTTATTCAGAGTAATATTTATCAACGGTCTTTGTCCGCATAGCCGATAATTTCTTATTTTATTTTAAAATTATACCGACGATAACTTCTCTTTTTCCTTTATAATTGTTGGCTTAAAAACACTCATAACAGCTCTCTTAGGGAGATCGTTGGTGCGATACTTTACTTGAACTGAGGAATGCACAGTTAGTTTGGTTGCCGATGCCGAATAATGCGACCTCTATCCTTGAAGTAGCAAATTTCATGTGTCGAGTTTTGATATATATCTTTTTTAATTTACCATCGCGTCACCACATGGCGATTTTATACAACATTGTTGATTTGTGTTATTCTTATGTTATTGAGTGGGCCATCGAGATGTCGCCACTGTGTCTTATTTACTATTTTTCAACCGTGAAATCTGTTTATCGAACACAGATGCGAGATGATGATTTGTACCGAATGCAATGCAACCTGATGAGTTCTACACTAGGACGAAACAGTGCTATCGTAATTTTTCGGACTAGGAGTTTTTCCATGTTCCTTGGAATTCTCCGCACTTTTTAATATGAGAGTAATATTTATCAACAGCCTTTGACTGCATAGCCGATATTTCGTTATTTTATTATATATATATATATATATATATATATATATATATATATATATATATATACGAAAGTTTGTATAACTCTAATTTTACCTGTTATTACAGTTTTTAGGGCATCATTACTCGTTTCAATAGAATAAAAATCCACGGCGTAGGTTTTAAAAGGTTCTGGATAAATGGCTTGAGTCCAGTTCGGTAACGAATATCCCAAACGTTCCTGGAATAAATATGTATAATTTTTTAAAGGAATATTCATAATATTTAATTTGTTATTGTTGGGTCATATATATATATATATATATATATATATATATATATATATAGATATATATATATATATATATATATATATATATATATATATATATATATATATATATATATACAGAATGAGTTTTGAAGCTCAATTGAAACATCATGTGTATTCTTTTCTATTACATTACTTTAACATCTCACAAAAATTATATTTTTCCTTGATCCAAAATTTTAATTAAAAATAAAATACAATGCAAGAGGTAACAAGTAGCCATTGCAGCTGAAGCCTAGCAGAAAGAGTCTGAACTACAAATAACAACAATTGTGCGAATTTGAATTTTTCCTGAATTATTATAGCAAGTTCTATAGCAACAATAGATTCTTTATTAAAATGCCTGTTAAAGATAACTGTACTTTGTTCACATTCTTCAAGAATGACTAACGCTTAGCAAGACGTTTTTATTAAAGACCAGAAGACGTCCATCAGACGGACCAAGATCTAAGCACCTTACCAGCCTCACTTTCTTTCATCATAAAACAATAGAGAAATTTATCGATCAAAATAAGTGAATCACTTAAACAGAAACGGCTTCATAAGAAACAATATGCTTATCAAATTAACAAATCCTCAGTAAATGCCCTACACCGTCTAGTGCGCAATATTGAGGAAACAATGGCGAAATACATTTATCTAAATGTTTTCATTAAAATGGATGGTTTTAATAATGTATATAATTAGAGACGTACAGGAAAGATAAATAAAGCTGCCTCTAGTAGAAAGAATTCAACCAGTACCATAACAGGTGGCAATCACCACTATCACAAACTGCCCCAAGGGTTGTTCTATATCATCTACTGTGCCTGTGGTTGTCTATACTATGCTGAACGAGTTAAATGATTTATAACACAAGGTTATTCTGATAATGTAATTATTACCAGAAAAATGAAGGGCTATCTATAAAGCCTACTGCCTTAAAACTAATTAGTGACTAGTGTAGAAAAAGAGGAGTAAAAAGTAAAACACATCAAAACATTTTCTGTGTTCTCCATAAAAAAAAAACATTTACATTTTGAAAAAAAACAGAGGTAAGTTTGTCAAAGAAGTTAGATATTTGGGGATAACCACCAGCCAGAAATAAGCTCAAAAAACCTAGGGTTTGTAAACAAAAACAATGCTAAAGTAATGTGAAACCATTATAAAACATATGGTTACATTTGATAGCCTAAAAGTAATGGTACAAGCTATTTTTAAGAAAACACAGTGATTAGACTGTCTGGAAATCGAAGGAACAAAGCCAACATGCCTCACAGATGCAACAGAGACAATATTGCTATCTGTAGTGAAATAAACAGTTACTTTGAAGACAAGCTACTCTAGAGACAGCACCACTGAGTCATGTTAATTTCGTTAATCATATGAATATTCTGAAAACAATCTAAATAAAATCCATAACTGAAGTAAATAGCTTTATGCCTCTAAAATACGATTGCGACATAAATTGTGAAATGACTGGCACCATATAAGTAGAGAAAAATATGCCTCGGATAGATGTGGTTCATATTCCATATAGGATAAAAGCTTCCACGCTTGGCATGAAATATTTCCGATAAAAGTTTCGTATAAGTTTTCTAAGTAACCTTCAAAGAACTTTTCAGGAAGCTTATGAACACATTTTTTTAAGGATTCCACGTAATTTTTCAGGAAAGATTCTGAGAAACATAAAAAAATGTTACATGGAAAATTAACGTAGAACTAATTGTGAAAGTTTCCTGAAACCTTTTTACAGTTTTCTGATAGATAACGTGCAATCTTTTTAGAAAAGAATAGGTAATTCAACAAGTAACAATCTGAAAAGCTTAATGTAACTCTCTAGCGAGATTTCAAAAAAAGTTTCAGTTATTCTAAACTGATACTTCCAAGAAAACTTTCTGAAATCGCACAGTAATCTTCTTAGAATTTTGATAATTTGCTACAAACTCGCTGCTATTAAGAATTAACAAGAGCAACGTGTAAGTCTGTTATATATTTTCCTTGCTGTAAACATCTAGGATCAATGAAAATTAACTGTAAGCTTACAAAGAGACTTACGTTGGGATTTCCTCAAAAATTATCGTAAGATTAGACGGAACCCCTTGCCCATATTATTTGTCACGGGCATTAGGTAATCCCTGGGTTATTCTATGAAAACTTTCACAAATATTGCTTGAAAGATTCTAGAATGCTTTCGTGTTAGGTAATAAATACCAAATAGAAACTTTCAGAACCTTACATGAGTCTTGTCCTACGCTTACAAAGAGTCTTACGTTATGCTTTCCTGAAAGATTATAGTAAGCTTTGACGTAATCTTTCTGTTAGTATTTATCATGGACGTTAGGTAATTATTGGAGGAATCTACGAAAGCTTTTAGAAATGTTGGTTGAAAGATTATAAGAAGCTTTCTTAAAAGTTTATAAATACCAAGTAGAAACTTTCAAAAATTGATGTGGCTCTTAAAGTAAACTTATAAAATATCTTACATTATGCTTTCCTGAAAGGTTATAGTAAGCTTAGACGTAATTTTTGCGTTAATATTTGTTGCAGACATTTGGAAATTACTGCAGGATTCCACGAAAGCTTTTTGTAAGGTTTCAAAACTTTCTCGAAAGCTTGTTGAAAGATCACTGCAATCTTTCAAGCTATGTGGGATGAACTGAACACAGATGAATCCAAGATGGAATCGGGTATTGGAGTCGGAGTAACAAATTCGAGCCTCAGGCTTGCTAAATCCTTAGGTCATACCCAATCATGTTCCCAGCATGTCACACTCCCAAAAGTGTCTTATTAGGAATATTAAAAAGGACAAAGTTTCATACTTTCAGTTAGCCAGAACCATTAACACTCTTTAATCCGACCCCCATGAGTGAAAAATTATGAGATTGCAAACAATCTTTGACGAACTAAGTGAATATCGAAAAAAGGTACAAGGGAATAGAAGGAAATGAAGAAGTGAAAAAAACAAGAAACAGAACCTTTTTTTCTCATATCACAACCTTTATATAAACCAAAAAAAACCTCATAAATGATTATCGAGTCTCCTAAATTATCAAGTGATTAATAGAATATTTTTCCAAGAAAACCCATTTTGGCTATAGTTAGATATTAATACTATTTGTTATTAAAAAAAACTTGAGAAAAATAATAAAAATAATTTTACCTGCATAAACATTCCAAAGTACAGATCTAATGCACTTATATATGTTACATTTTCACCTGTACCTTCACGTAAAGTGTCCATAAGTCCATCATAAGCTTTTAGTCTCTTAACATTATGTTCGTCATTCATAATTAATGGTACCACTGTTGGACACGCCCACGAAGACAGTTCCTATAAAATGTTCAAATAATATAAAATTTAATAGATACGATTTATTACTAGGGGAGTATAGGATTTACTGGATCAGAAGTTTCAGTGGATCGTTTACTATAGTATACTCGCGCGCATGCAACTTTAACTCATATCACTCTCTCTGTTGAACTAGTTGCGGTCACAGTGTTTTTGCGGGAGGACGCGCTACAGTGCTCCGGTCAGTAGGCAAGTATGAAAGTATTTTTTCTATGTTTTTTAAAAAACGATTTACTTCCATTTGGATTAGTTTTTTGAAAGTTTTAATGCATTTATATGTTCTTCAGTACACGTCAAGTTTTTTACTACTTAATATTAGCCTCTACAAATTCGTAAATTTTTATTATAATTTTTTTCAAATTACTCTCAATGGGTACCCAATATCCCAATATGTTCAAGTAGATAGGTATGGGGTGCAATAGATCATGATTACTTATCATCCAATAAAACTTATTTACTAAAATTATACTCTTCCCATAGACTTTGCTACTTGGCCCTCACGCTCCCTTCTGGGGAACATTCACTCATCTCAGATATCCAGGGTAGAGCTCTGTAGGGGTTCTTTCCATGTTGGGGTATCCAAGATGATGCTATAGTCCTCTGCGTTTCCTATAAATTTCAGGACAGTTCGTGCAGTCCTAGGTAGCACTTCCTTTGGCATAGTCTTATACAGGCCCAATCCCTTAATATTAAGTGGAATGTTCTTCGATACTACGCCGGTTGTTGATAGAGTTACGGGGATTGTCTGGACGCTATTCATTCCCTACAATCTGCGTATTTGTACCTCCAGATCTCTGCATTTGGTGATTTTCTCATTATGTTTGCCCCTTACAATGTTGTTGTTAAAGATTGCGACTTCTATTAGTGTTACTCGTTTGCATGTTGTATCTACTAAAATGAAGTCTGATGTGTTGTAATGGAACAAATAATAGTTATTTTATGCTGACTAACGTGAAGTATATTCCATTAAGATGAGAAATTAAATAATCACCCTGTAGATAATTTTTAACCTTGGGAACTGAGAGAGTATGTATCCTATATTACCACCCAAGAAAGTCTAAAATAAAAATAAATCAATTATCGTACTTAAGCCTAAACTCAATTTTATTATTTTTAGGTCGTTTAAATGTTTAATGTAAACCCAGACAATTTATGACGACACAAACTAAAAAGATTGTACCCTCTGTTAATATTTACAAATAAATCTGTCGAAGAAATCCTACCCTGGTCAAGTAATTTAAGCCGAAGAGATAAGTGCCGAGCGTGGTCTTAACATGTGGTATCTGCAAATATCGATAAAATGTTTTAAAATATTGATCGATTTTTCCATTTATTAGAAAACAAAAGAATAATCAAATAAACTCACTATAATATAATATATTGTTTGACAACATGTAAAAATAATTCGTACAATGACAGTTTTTTTCTGTTCACAAGAAAGAAGGATTTAAATATCTAAGAGAGTGAATAGTTTTTTTACGGTCATGGAAATCATTTTTCTTGTAGTTATAGAAAGACTTAGATTAGTTTTATTAACCTTTTGTAAAGAAAAATAAGAAAAAAATGGTCCGATCTAGAGGGTTGAAACTCTCAGACGCTCGGAAACGAAAACTACATTTCGCGGGCAGGGGTGCATCGCGAAAGTACGTTTTATTGATGAAAAGAACACAAGGCGATACCAGCGCGATTAAACTGGGGGAAGTTCCGAGGATTGTAAAGTTAGGTTTGGGTCTCAAAAATTATTTAACAACACTTATGATCTGTGATTCGTTAGGGGGGGTACGGTGTCGGAAACAGTTCTTAGCTTAATCAATTTCTCAGATTTGAAGCGCATGCATTACAGCAGATATGAGGCGCCCACTGTTTGTCTTCATCCTTAATATTGCAATCGAAATAAAGCTGATATGCATTTTTTATCAATGGGACAAGAGACTGCTTCTAAGATACAAAAGTAACGTCACCACAAACATAACAGAAGTGATCTGAATTGTTAACATACTTCCGAGACATCCTACACTCTCAACTATTCCATTCGACTCACTAACTTCGACCGACTAACCCCTCCGCTTTGCTGTTTATAAACCCAAATACGGCTTCTAGATTTTTAGAGAATATTCGAGAATGTTCTATTCAATTCTCTGGCGTTTGTCATTTGTTTTTATATAGGTGCTGTTCAGTACAAAACAGTACATAAAAGCCTATTTGCATGGGTTTAAATTGCTATCCCCCTCATTTTAAGCCCTGGGGAAGGGGGTTGGGATTTCATATATGGAGATTTACCATGCGGTATTGCCAAGTCGTACAAAATTTCCTTAACTTGGAAAAAACGTATATTTGTTATTGTTATAACAGTACAAATATACCACGTGCATTCTTGCGGTTACATTGTAGATATATTGGGAGATATGACATCACGTATATCTAAAACTTGAACTAATATTGAAAAGATAAGTTTAGTTTCGGTTTCAGAACACCAATAGTGATAAGATTTAAGCGATTTTACTTTAGATACATTTTGGCTATTGTCCAGTGTAATTGATTTTGAGATTTTTGATTAAGTTTCATTTTTTATCGTTTGTTTCTCAAGAATTAACGCAATCTATTTTAAAATATTTTATTACAACTATGAAACTGAAAATGGAGGTAATGAGGGAACTATTTAAAAAAAAGTACGTTAATCATATATTTAAATGTTCGTATGTAAAAACTACAGGGAATAATTAATAACTGGAAAAACCGATGATAACTATTTTTTGAAATTTTCATCTAGTGGGAATTGAACCCTCAGCTCTCGATGCCCTAGTAGAGCACCCAGATGTACCACGGTGGCTGATGTCAGAGGGCTTCTACAAGAGTATCATACTTGTCAGCGTATAACGCCTTCGACTTTAATAGTTTTTTCATAACAATCAAATGGGCGATGGCATGAACGCTTTTGGGGATATCTTTAAATGATCTTAGTCGGTATAATTCTTGTCTTATCAAAATCGGTGATGGGAAGGTCGCAACCTCCCCTTGTAAGTATTTATATAGGTCGTAAATTTTGGACAGGGTATTTCTTGTCTGTAACTATTTCTGTTTAAATATAAAATCTCACATTTTTTCAATTTTTTCAAAATTGTTAACGTTAGATTTATCGTTCGTGAATCTATACAAATATACATACCCTATCTTGAGATATTGGTAGATAATTAAATGGTGCCGGCTGCCACAGAAGATCCTTGTCCCATAAAACAGAACCCTCAGGTGGAAAAAGTCCGGCTAATACTAAAGCCATTGACATTTTGGTTTGATTATAGTTGCAGGACCAAGCATCGTAAAGTTTTATATTCCAAGTGTCACCCAAAAACGTATCGTATTTGTTCCTCAAGGCACAACCCAAATTATATTCTCTTCGTTTGCCCTCCTGAAAAGAAATAGATTTCTTAGTTAAAGCTTTAACAGATACTTTATGTTAGTTTGGATTGAGATTTAAAGAAGTGTTATCAAAAGAAAAATGAAAATATTTATCGACATTTCTACCACTATCGATAATACTCGACAGATTGAACAGCACATAACTGTTAAGCCATACGTCAATATTTCAATAGTGATCGATGTTTATTTATTGGTACGCTCATATATTTTCAATAGTTTAATAAAATGCATTTTTATTTTTTTAAATATTATGATAAATATAATAAAACAAATTAGAAAATATAATACAAATAGTAAAATTGAATCATCAGGCTGGTGATTCTGTAAGAAGTACAA
Source organism: Diaprepes abbreviatus (assembly GCA_034092305.1). NCBI lineage: Eukaryota > Metazoa > Arthropoda > Insecta > Coleoptera > Curculionidae > Diaprepes > Diaprepes abbreviatus. Next base: position 959,743 of record JASJET010000095.1, read on the forward strand.
GGAAAATTTACTATTCTGAACGTCAAATTGTTTCATCAATTTAACCATCGTGCAAGAAATAGTATACGAGCCAAGTAGAGATTTTACAAGTCATTTTCTCTCGGGTGATAACTCGTGAAATGCTTCAGCGAGTTGTATTATGAAGCCTCGTGAACGTCACTTGCGGTACCGTGGGTGGGTTGAGCAGCGGCAGCCTCCCATTCACGTAGAAAATTTTTAATCATTTCCTCTCCATTGAAAATTTGTCAAAAAAGTCAGCGGGCTGTAAGGTTGTGGATTATAGGTCAGCTGGTCACACGAACATGAAAAAAAATATGTTCCGTGAAGGGTGTAGCAAGGTACCCAAGCGTAAGCGTCGATAACCTATTGAACACCAATCGACGAGCTCCCCCACGGCATAGTTTCATTTTTTGTTATTACTTAAAGTATTATTTCAACAATCACCCGACAAATTTTCAACCGGAGGAAATAACGTATTTAAAGTTATTCGACATCACGCTCCGTGCACGCACAATATTCTTAATAACTTTTAATATTTATGTATACGCACTTTGGCAAGAACTTAAATACGTTAAAATCAATAAATAGGGACATTAATAAATAAATAAATGTTGTGATAGATAAATCAATTAATTCATTCTTTAATAAAACTGAAATTTATATAAAATAATATTTATTAGTAAATGTCATTAAATTTCGTTTTCTTATTTAATCAGTTTAATTTTCACTTTGACTCGTGTCACTGTCATCTTTTTCTGATTCACCCCTAGGGTCACTGTCTGAGCTGTCTACCATCATGCATGTATTTGCGTCTTGGGATAAACAAACAGCAATATCTCAGTAACAAATTATCCGATATACACTGGTCTACAAAAAAAAATTTTTGTTTGGTGCCCAGAATTCTAGGTTATAATTCGGTTCACTGGGCCTCGAGAGGCCGTACAGAGTCGTCAAAACATTGCCGCTACGTTCAGATTTGTATCCATAGATAATTACCAAAAAAATGGATTTTGACATACTTAATGTCATCATATTCAACTTATTTTTTTTCTTACTTAGTAATTCCGATTTATTGTCGTCCAGGACGTGTTATGTAAATGATCCGAATACATTTTGTTACATTTTTGATGAATATGTGGTGAAAAAATTTAGAAAACCTTACAGACTTTGTGAGAAAGATGTATGTTGATTACTTTAAGATAGAAATGAAGGCTCTAAACAAGCCGTGGGTTCCAAACATTATGTATAACTATGCAGTGAACATTTAAGACAGTTGGCAAGCGGTGAACGTAGTCATTTAAAGTTTGGTGAACCTATGATTTGGACTGAATCGAAAAAACCACATTGATGACTGTTATTTTTGTATTGTTGAATTATATGGTGTAAATAAAAGAAAAATTACATATTCTGATTTACCGTCTGCTAAAAGGCATCGACTTTACTTAGACGACGTACCATCTCCTATGAGTAAAGATTTATCAGATTTGTCAGACACAGAGATGGTGGAAGTTTTTTCGGATGAACATGATAGTGATTTTGAAGTTTTAACGATGCCGTCACTTTTTTCCCAAGATGCCTTAAGTGATTTAATAAGAGACCTTGACCTTTCGAAAGAGAGATCTGAGCTACTAGCATCTAGACTCAAAGAAAGAAATCTTTTATCTCAAGGTACAAAAATTTCATTTTATCGCGATCGCGAAAAAGAATTTATTCCATTCTTTAGCCCAAAAGATGATGTAGTCTTTTATAATAACATTGGTAGTTTATTAACGAAAATGGGACTCTTAAACTACAAAGCTGATGAATGGAGATTGTTTATGGACAGCTCAAAGCGAAGTTTGAAATGTGTTTTACTAGATATTGGAAATAAGCATGCAGTTGTGCCTATTGCTCCTTCTACTAAATTAAAAAAGGAGTATCAAAATATAGACCTAGTTTTGAAATAACTTAAGTACTCGGATCACCAATAGGTTATATGCGTGGATTTAAAAATGGTTAACTTCTTATTAGATCAACAAAGTGGCTACTCTAAATTTCCATGTTTCATCTGTTTATGGGATAGCAGAGCAAATCATGATCATTAGATCAAGAAAGGCTGACCTTTGAGAAAAAAAAAATACGGTTGGGAAATAAAACGTTTTAAAACCGCCTTTGGTTTCTAAAGATAAGATCATTTTGCCTTCATTACACATCAAATTGGGACTTATAAAGCAGTAGGTGAAGGCAGAAAGTTTCCAGGTTTGAGTTCAGAAAAAATAAAAGCTGATATTTTTGATGGCTCTCAAATAAGACTTTTACTCAAATACAGCGATTTCATTCATGCAATGAATGAAATCGAAGCAACGGCTTGGGAATCTTTTGTTGCCATTGTGAAAAATTTCTTAGGAAATCATAAGGCCGAAAATTAGAAGGAATTAGTTCAAAACCTTTTAATTAGCTTTAAAAATCTTGGATGTAATATGAGCATAAAGGTACACTATTTGCACAGTCATTTAGACAAGTTTCCTGAAAATCTTGGGTCATATAGCGAAGAATAAGGAGAACATTTCCATCAAGATTTAAAAGTGATGGACGATAGATATCAAAGTCGCTGGGATGAACATATGATGGCGGATTACTGTTGGAGTATCACATGGGAGTGCCCGAAAGACCTTCATAGTTGAAAATCTAAAAAAATAAATTTCTAACTTGTAGATTAATTTAATAAAGTGTTTCTAACCAATAAAATAATTGAATAAAATGTTTCTAATTTGTAGAAATTTAATAAAATAACTCTAACCTGTAAAATTATTTAATAAAATATTTTAAAATCGTCTATTTTCGTTTTACTTTACACCTCCGATTTGTCGAAAACTACATGTAGCATTAAAAAAATGAGTATATTGCTAGAGTCAGTCAGAGTATCGAATATACTTAAAATCTGCTTTAGTTTTAGCACCACCAAAATCATTGTGGGCCTGTGTTATTACTCGTTTTGTTCAGAATGATTAGGGTTTTCCTTTAAAAGCAAAAAAAGTTAATTTTGCAATAAATAATTGATATTTATAAAAATGACCGATTTTGAGAATTGGCCTTCTTGCAATAACATATTGACGAAAATGATCGCATAAAAACTCGAATTGTAGGTTTTTAAGATCTCTACAATTTTTATTTCAAACTTTTTTTCCAAAATGAGTTAATTGGCTTGTAGATTTAAAAAACCTGTTTTGAAAAACTTCGATTCCCCTTCGTAGCCCCGCCTTTTTTTCACTATTGCATTTTATGTAGGATTTGTTCTTACATTGCCCCAACACTTCTGGATAGGTTTGATCCATCTCAGAATTTACGTCAAAAACAGCACTAATTTTTTAATAGTTTGAATTAAGAATAATTCATTAAAATGCGTATATTTGAAAAGTGCATTAATTGACGAAAATAATCGTAAATACCAGACTATATTAACATGTTTTTTGTCAATTTGCTATCATCTCAGAATAATTCGATTTTCATGATCAAGATGCATTATTTTCGTCAATGAATGTTTTCTGAAGTATTCACACTGTAACGAATGGCTTTGAATTTCTGTATTATTGATACATTGCGTGTAGTAATTAACTATATGTGATCTGTTTGCGGTGATGCTAATAAAGTAAGGATAGATTACTGAGACATATGCACGAAAAGGGACGTAAGAATGGTGTTAAATAAAATTTCAATGGATCACCTCCTTAAATTCCCTGAGGGGGGAGACTGAATACGCGCTAAGTCGCGATGGGTTACTGCTAGTAAGGAATATACCATGCAAATATAAATTTATTATAGGATATTTTTCGCGTTTTCTGTTAATTTTTTTTTAATGTGTAATAGATATTGAAATGTCTGGAGTATTGAATGTAATGAAATATAATTTTCATATCTCTCGAAGCAGCACTAATCGGCATAGAGAATGTTTTTTGTTACGACTATTAAAGTTTTGTGTGGTGCCTTGCCAGTTAGGCCATTCGTTCCTCCAGACCTTGCTCATCCCCAAAATAATTTAACATATACAAAAACACCCATTTATTATTTCAAGACTTACGTTAGTAAGTTGACCATATCTATAAGGTTCGTAAAAACTTTCATTGTAATATGGATTACTTTCCCAAAGTTCATAGCTTTCTGGTGTTTTATCCCCGTGTCTGAAAACCTGCAACAATAAAAAATAATTTTTAATAATCTTGAAAATTTCTACAGCTGGAAATAAATAAAATTATTTTATTGGAAGAATGTTTCGCAACAATTCTTTAATATCGTTCTGCTACAAATATCCTCACGTTCTTTTGGGTTTAGTAGCCCACAACAGGAGAAACATAACTTCCATTGGATCACCCGTACGTCCTTATGTCTCTAACATTTTTTTTCTATGAGATCGTTGGACACAGAAAGTTAAATATATAGTAATGCTAGTTGCTAACCTGCATATATTCAAGTAGTTAAAATTTAAGAAATTATTATATACCTACAGTTAAATATGCTATTAAAAATATTACTAAATATAAAAAATAATATGGCGGTATATAAACAGCTGATTTTCTATATATTTTAATGATACTAGGTTAAGAGATTGAAACTGACTAGCAATTCAACATTAATTATTTTAAGTCGGTATAAAAAATCAAAGATAGAAAGTAAAGAAATGTTCTCTATTTAATACTTTACCATATAAAAGAATAAAAGAGAACTACTGAATCAACCAAAATAACAAATCTCAAGTGTAGACAAAAACAAATAACTGAACTAAATTTGAGACTATAGAAATTCATCATCGCGAGTTGATTTAAAAATTTCCACTATTAATATCGCCCTTTTACTAACAAGGAAGGTACCTGAAGTGTCTGGCTCCCATTTTAATGAAACTTCAATATATTGTCCAGGGTACAAATATAAAAGACGCGTATTTTTTTATCTGCGGAGATTCGTTATAATGGGGTGAAAAACGCCCGTAAAGTTTACTCTTAAAAACAGTATTTTTGAAATATCTCACGTTCTAAGTGAGATATTTTTACAAAACAAAATGAAGGTTATTTGCTATTCGAAATGATGTTAAACTATTGCATTTTCACCCCCAAGGATATCATCCGTTAATTTTTATTAGGGTAAACCTTATATTTATTCTGGTAATTTAATTCTAAATATTACGAAATTTATATGAATTGTTTGGAATTTTTTTTTCACAAATACGATAAATAACTTCAGTTGGCGTGTTGAGAAGTTTCAAAAAATATACTAGGAAAAGAGGGTAAACCACCCCCAAATACGTTTTTTAAATTTCAAGTTCTATTTGAGATATCTTTACAAAACAAAATGGAAATTACTTGTTATTTAAAATGGTGTTGAATTATGGTTTTTTCACCCCCAAAGGTATCATCCATATAATGGTAAACCATCTATTAGCGTACATAATTTAATTCTAAAAATTACAAAATTTATTGAAATTGTTTCAAAGTATTTTTTTCACGAATATCATAATTAACTCAAGTTAACATGTTCCGAGGTTTCAAAAAATGAAGTAGTAACAGAGGGTGAATCATCCCCAAGTACATTTTTTTCAAATCTCAAATTTTAATTGAGATATCTTTACAAAACAAAGTGGAAATTATTTGTTGAAGTGAGGTTATACCATGTTGTTTTAACCCCATAGATATCACCCCTTACTCTTTATGAGAGTTAATCTTGTAATCCATTTATATAATTTAATTCTGGATATTACGAAATTAAATCAAATTTGTTGATAATATTTTTTCTACGAATACAATAAGTAACTTAATTGGATGTGTTTCGGGGTTTCCGAAAATAAACTAGTGAAAGAGGATGAGCGACCCCCAAATACGTTTTTTTAATACTTTCGAGTTCTAATTAAGATATCCCTACAAACCGAAATTAAAATTACTTGTTATTCGAGATGATATTAAAGTGATTCGAAATGCTATTATCAATGGTATTTTCACTCCCAAGGATACTATTTCTAATTTTTTATAAAAATAAACCTTCATTTCATACATTTGTTATTATCTTTAAAATTATCAAATTTTATTTTCAATGAACGCCACAGAATTTGAAATCACTATTTGTCATGAATTATAATAATTTACAGGACATGAATGCTTAACCAATGAAATAAGTTTATATTTTCTTATTAATTGAAAGGAAAAGTTTCAGTAAGCTCTGTAACGTTCATATCAACTGAAATTTGGCAATTCTCAGAATTATACATGTATGAAATTTGTTCCTTCGAATGATATCCTAAAGAGTGAAAATACTTTAGTTTTACTTTATTTCAAGTAACAAGCAATTTCAAATTTGTTTCGTAAAGTTATCTCAATTAGAACTTGATATGTCAAAAATAGTATTTGGGGGCGGCTCACCCTCTTTTTTTAGTTTATTTTTAGAAACCACGAAACACAACTTAAGTGACTTATTGTATTCGTAAAAAAAATTTTCAAAGAATTCCATTAAATTTCATAAATTTTAAAATTAAATTACGTGCGCTAATAGATGATTTACCCGTATAAAAAATAAGTGATGATATCCTTGGGCGTAAAAATATCAGAGTTTAAGATCATTTCGAATAGCAAATAATTTTCATTATGTTTTGTAGAGCTATCTTAATTAGAACTTGAGATATTAAAAAAAAGTTTTTGGGGGGTGACTCTTCCTATTTTACTAGTTTATTCTTGGAAACCCTGAAATATATCAACTTGAGTTAATTATGATATTAGTGAAAAAATATTTTCGAGCAATTTTATTAAATTTTGTAATTTTTAGAATTAAATTATGTGCGCTAATAGATGATTTACCCGTATAAAAAATAAGGGATGATATTCTTGGAGATGAAAATACCTCATTTCAAATAACAAGTAACTTTCATTTTAAGAAAAAAAGTATGTGGGGGTGGCTCACCCTCTTTTACTAGTTATTTTTAGAAATCCCGAAACCCGTCATCTTAAGTTACTTATGGTATTCGTGAAAAAAATATTTTCAAACAATTATATGAATTTTCGTAATTTTCAGAATTAAATTACAGGCGCGAATACATGATTTACCCTTATAAAAAATAAGGGATGATATCTTTGGAGGTAAAAAACACAGTTTAAAATCATTTCGAACAGTAAGTAATTTTCATGTCTCACTTAGAGCCTGAGATATTTCAAAAATACGGTTTTTTCGGGTGAACTTTAAGGACAGTTTTCACCCCTTTAAAATGAATCTCCGCTGTTAAAAAAAATTCGTGCCTCTTATTTATGTTCCCTCTACAACATATTCAAGTTTCATTAAAATTAGAGCCGGACACTTCAGGTACCCTCCTTGTAAGTAATATTAAAAAATTGTAACGAGACCTCATTGTTTTTTTAAACGGGCATTTTTAACGAATATTTTCAGCCTTCATAATTCAACCCACTGGAAGGGATGGGCGATACCACTAAAATTTTAAATGGGAATGAGGGGTTAATAAGCATATCATTTTAAACCTAGTCAAATTTCTTTTTCAAAAATATACTAATTTTTTTTCCTGACCAGTACTTCGAAAAATCGTGTCTTAACTTTACAGAAGTAATTACAAATTATTGTGTTAACTTCCCTTTTAGCAGAAATTTTATCAGGGGCAAAGTAACCTAAAAATTTACATGAGAAAGTGATCTCATAGCATAATTTCGAAGGTAGTGTTTTTGCGTTTATTAAATGATGAATTTTCAATTTTTGTTATCTCTGGAATATTCCACAGATAAAACCCACTTTTTTACTACTTTTGCAAAAAAATTCTTTAAAATAGCGGTTTTTTTAAACAAAATAATTTTACGGACAGTTTTAAGGATTTACTATGTTATTGTTCTCAGTTTTACTTATTAAGCTATTTAGTGATAATTTTAATAAGTGAATCACCTGTCAAAATGGTTTACTTTCGTCAAGAAATAATTGAAATGATTTTTGTTTATGGAAAAGTGGCAGTTTTTGTTAACGAAAGAAGTCTAAATTATGATATAATTTGTAAGTGTTCTTGACTTGTTGGCAAAATTTTCAGAAACTGGTTCAGTGGAACATAGAAAAGGAAATAATCAACGAGTACGAAATGAAGTTGTTAATTATTCTGATTGAATCAATTTTAAGGTACGGTATTTTATTGTGGATAGAACTATACAATAATGCTTTGTATAAATTAAATTTAATTCAAAAATATCTATTAAAAATTATATTTCACAAAAATAAATTATATCCGACACATTTACTCTTCGATAAAAATATACAAAACGGAAGATCGATTTATGTTTCATCTGTCTGTGTTTTTATATATCGACATCCAAACTTACAAACTTTTATTGATCACGAATATAACACAAGAATAAAAAACGACAAGCATATACAGATTCCCATTAGTAATAACAATCTTAATCTAAAGTACATAAATTACATCGGACCAAAGATATACAGCTTATTGTCCAGTGAGATTAGAAATATGCAAAGTGTGAAACAGTTTAAAGTACATAGTAAGGAGTTGGTTTTTCTGAGGTGGAATCAATTTGAAAATATATTTGTAAGTTAATGTAGTTTAGATTTTTAGGAATTTTTATTTTTTGTTTTGTTCATGAAACCAGATTTTGTTTATATTCATTATAATATAGAATCATATTGGAGCACATACAGATGTTTAATCATCTAGGTGCTATTATTCTCTCCTTGTAAATATGTTATGTTGTATGTTATGGAAAAATCTGTAGAGTTTCTAAATATATAGAATATCTCGAAGTTTTTTCTAAATAAGAATTTTTTTGTCACATGATGCTTGACAAAGAAAAAATTCCACCATCAGAAAAGATTTTCAAAAAAAAATCAACTTAATTGCTCATATTTGCATTTTTTTTTAATTGTTTTTTTGCAAATTATTCATTGTACGTGCAACATAACATTTTCTAATATATTTAAGCTGTGTAATATATTTAAGCTGTAGAACAGATATTTGGCAGACTATTAAGGTTGGAGATGACTACATTGGACATGGTTTCACAAAACCCTCTTCATCTATCAATGGCGATCTTGCAGTATCTGCATTTTAACAGGGTGAAACTTATATAACTTCAGTGTACGCGCGAGAAAACTGAACTCGCAGATTTAAATCAGTGGCACTCGGAAAAATTCGCCGTACTTCAGCAACGAATGGACTGGGTTTTCTTTTAATCTGGGGTATGATTTTTAATAACGAAGAGCCACACTTTGTAAAATTTGATCACGGATTTTGAAAATATAACTCTCCAAATATCAAACTCCGTTGGATTTGTTTGTTAGTTGTTATAAACAAAAGGACAGCTATTTTTTGAAAAAAAATTCCAGCTCAACTCCAAAAAAATTTTTTTTACAAAATCTTCGTCTCGAAGTCATCTATTCGAATTTTCAAGTTAGAAATGTCCAATATGTAAAGGGGGAGTTTCAACTATATTTCTTTATAAAAAAGAACCTCTTTTTTTAAAGCGATATTTAAAGGTTTGAAAATTTTTTTATTTGCCCATAACGAGATGTGAAAATCTAGGCCTTCATGAAGAGATGAGCATTTGTGGAGGTCAAAATGTTCACCCAAAAAAAGTTATAGCAATTAATATTTTGTCTCTCGGGATAAGCAAATAGCAATTTACTATAATAAAATATCTTTTTGTTCCTAATGACGAAGACTTCCCTTTAACAACAAAAAAATGTAATTTTGCATCAAGTAATTGATATGCAAAAAATGGCCGATTTGCAATGAAAAACTGACGAAAAAGCTCAAATTAGAGGTTTTCAAAATTTTTATTTAAAACTTTTTTTCCAAAATGTGTTTTTTGTGTATTTAAAAAACCTGTTTTGGTCAACTTTAACCCCTCCTTTTGTCCCCAGACTATTTTTTGCTGTAATATTTTCTGTAATGTTTGTTCTTACATTGCCCCTAACACCGATGGATAGGTCTTATTCATCTCGGAATTTACGTCACTATATTTACCTATGGCTTGGATTAACTATTTCCTTTGCTATAATATATAAACCCTAACAGGGCAGTGAAAAAATTATCTTTTTTAGGTATTTTCCAAATATACTTGAACATATGTTTTTGGAATATCACGACCAGTGAATTTTGGAGAGTCATCGTGAAATCTATATTACCGGGGATGCACTTTTAAACATTTCTGTACATTTAACAGAACCTGATTTTGTTCTTACTACTCTTAATATTCCTTTTGAATAATAATAAAAACACCATATGTCTACTTACCACGTGGACCAAAACTAGAGTATCGGCATCATAACTAGATTTCTTTTGAGGACACTTCGCTTCATTGAACGATATAATTACCATAAAAAGTAATGTGAGCACATAAGACAATCTTACTTGTTGCACCATATTTGCAAATTTCCTTTTGAACTGCTGCGAGATGCTCTATTTATATAAATTTTATTATCTCATTGAATGATTTACTTTCATTACATGTAGTATTTAAAATGGGAATATTTCATCGAATAAGTACCCAGTGATTAAAAACATTTTTATAGCATTTATAATAAATTTAAGGCAAAGGACTTGCCTGATTTGTTTTTTAGTAGCCTTTTAATATCTAAATATGTTTTTAAGCCATGTGTTTTAGAAAATCAAGGTTAATATTATGGTTGGATAAATCTCTACTATAAATGCTATTTTTAGAAAGAGGATAATCAAAGAATTTGGCTAAAAGCATTGAATTAATGAACTCTTTTAGAAAAAGCTAAAAACTTAAAAATATGGTAAATAACACCTGTTTTTGTCAAATTTAAGGTACTTATAAGTAAGAAAAGTGCTTGAACAGTTTTACAAAAGTTCTATGTACATTTAGAATCAATCTTTACACAGTATCAGCCACACATGTTAGGAAAAGAAATTCAATTTAATTGGAATGATTTTTTTATTTTGCGATTTTCTCTAAAATTAAACAAAAAAGTACTTATATATATGAGGCAAAAATACTCTATGCTCGTCTTTCTTATTTTACGTACAAACATTTTTATCAAGAATGTATTTTTTCTAAAAACCAAAAAAGGAAGTTTTTTCTTTTTTAGCTCAATCCGCAGGCACACTGTATTAAAACCAAAACCTTTCTTAGAAACTCGTCTGACCAGTGGTGAAAACTGGATGAAATTGCTGGGTCAAGTGTTATATTAGCAAGGAAATCAGAGAGGAAATGGAAAACTACAAAAATAGACTAAATGCCTGAAAAATTAACCCAACATGCAGAAAATAAATGTCATAAATTGACATCAAGTGGCTATGTGGAGTAAGCGCAGAAAAGAAACTTCATAGTAAATTTATTGTATGAGGTTGACAATATGAGAACCAGAAAACAGAACAGGATTTTGCGAAAGTGCGTCCCGATGCTTAAAATTATCTGGATTTTTTTGTTGTGCCGTGCAGTGAGTTAAATTTCGAAATTTATATTTGTGTATGTTATCAAGACATTTGTGCAGACTTTTTATTTATAACAATGCATCAATGTATAGTAAGTATGTAAATCTCGTTAATTCATTATTTTCGGTAAGTACGTTTTTTATATTTTGGTAATTATATACATTATTGTAAATATAGGAAAACAACGTTTTTTGGAAAAATTTCGAGGACCTAGAACATGATTTTGTCATGTATGTAATATATTTCAGCTATTTTTGCACAAATTTTGGTGAATAAATTTTAAAAACTCTTATTTTCAACGAAAAATCAAATACACGTTCCGGAAAGGCCATCGACCATTAGACTCGTGAAAACGACTAATATTCGTTTGACACGTTGCTAGATGTAAAATACTTTCATGATATAAATTATAAAATTTGATCATCTCAGTCAACAATATATTTCAATTTTTCTAATGTTTTATACAGTTTTAGGGAAAAATTAATCTCAACCACCCAAAATTTTTGTTTAGTCCAGATTTAGCTTGATTTTGGTTAATTTGTGAAACTGAAACTAATCTGAACTAACCTAAATTGACCTACACTTACACTTTCGTAATATAAATTATAAAATTTATTCATTACAGTTAACCACATAATTTAACTTTTATACTGTGTAAAAAGGTGTAAAATTAATCTTAACCACCCAAAATTTTTGATCTGAAATCACGTAAAGGCGGGACAATCTGTGAAAGAAAAGAATATATGTGCATTTTACAAAAATCATATTGAAAATCTGGCAACAGCGATAATTTTTTGGGTTTTAAGAACGAGTCACACTAATATTTAATGGCGGAATCCATTTTGTTTTAATTTAATTTTTGATGATTTTCTTGATATTTCTGATAAAAATATGCAAATCTATAAATTTTTATATAATACCGAGGCTTCTATGAGTGTGAAATTTGTGGTTGTAACAAAATTTTAACGATTTAGTACAAAAAGTTGAACCGAAAGTGAAAAGTGTTTTTTACTATTTTCCGCAAAACTGAGGCAAAATTATGAAAAACGGAGGTCAGAATCGTATTCTATTACCTCGAAATAGGGAAAGTACCGAAATTTTTTCAAAAAACGTCGCTTTTCTAGATTTCTCATAATTCAAATTTTTACCCAAAGAATTATGTTTAAATCTATTTTATGTCAGTATTTTTTTATTAATCATTTAATAATGAACTCCAAATTGTAATTTTTCCAATATAATAACCTAATAAAAGGTTGCGCCAATCCAGTCCAGTCCAGCTTTACATGCCGGACCGAATTTATTTTACGGCATTCCCCTTTCTTTTATCCTCTCCAACTTTTTTGCGTATTAGACATGCAAATAAATTTATTTCATATTTGAATTAGAAAGCGCTCATCGAGCGAAAAGAATCACGAGAATATTTTTACTAAAAAATAAATTGCAATTATGAGAATAATATTTATTTAAGAAATAAAATTTTTATAAAAAAATTTAATTGACTTCTGAAAATGCGCTAAAAAGCAAGAAATAACAATATAAATTTTTATGAAATAGAAATTTTTTAAGTCGGTGCCAAATTATTACCTGAGAAAATATGATTCATTCTACTACTACTTCTAGGTTAGAATATCTATGGGCAATCTTGATTCGTCATCCTTAACTTTTATTAAATGTTAAATTTTTAAGTATGATCCACGCATTTTTTGTTCGTAGTATAAGTGTTAGTTTAATGGAAATTCTTAGTGGTACTTCAGGTTAAATAATTTTTGAAAGTTTGATCCAACCATGAATTTTAAAAAATTAATTTTAGATTCGTAATCTGGGCCCTCAAAAACTTCCGAATACCGATATGCAAAGAACTTGACGTATGTAATTTTTTTATCCAGCATGTTGAGTTTAAAGAAATTGATTTCAGATCCATAATAGTGAATAATTTTGGACAAAATATCAAAAATGTAAAATTTTTAGTCCTCCAAAATGTATTTGTTGTAAGAAGTTATCTTCAGTGTCGTAATCCAAAACCTTGAAAAACCAGTAATACCAATTTTGAATAATGTGAAAAACGTTGAAGTTTTAACCCACCATATTGGATTCCCTACATTGAATTTAAAAAAAAAATATTTTAAACTCTTAATCTAGCCGTGCAGGTGTGAGGAAATACGAGGTTTGTCCCAAAATATCGAGCCTGCATTCATATCTTCGCGTCAAAACTTCCGAGCGACCTCTATGGGGCATGGGCGTCACCAGTAGGTCTTCACGAACTCGTTGGTGTGCGCAGTTACCGATTGGACGTCTTAGTTCGTGAACGGTGTGCATTTGTTTACCGTGTGGGTTTTTTGGTTCGTCGCATTTTATTATTATAAAAAATGATGGAAAATATAGATCAACGAATTTGCATCAAGTTTTGTTTTAATCTTGGAAAAACTTGCTCGGAAACAATTAATATGATGAATAAGGCATTTAGAGACGAGTGTATGAGTAAAGCAAGAATAAAAGAGTGGTACAGGCGGTTTAAAGTGATCTTGGAATACCAAAAACTTCTGTTTGGAAAAAAAATGGTTTCTAATGAAAATGTACCCAAGAAGACTATTACTGGTGATCAATCATGGGTTTACGGCTATGATCCAGAAACAAAGCGACATTCTTCACAGTGGAAGCATTCTGCATCGCCAAGACCAAAAAAAACACGTTAAAATCGGAGCAAAGTGAAGATAATGTAGACTGTTTTCTTTGATTATGAAGGTGTTGTGCACCACGAATGTGCTCCGAGAGGTCACATGATCACTAAAGAATACTACGTTGAAGTATTGAAAATGTTGCGTGACGAAGTCAGAAGAAAACGGCCGCAGCTTTGGACAAGCGGTGATTGGCTGCTTCACCACGATAATGCGCCAGCGCATTCTCCGAACCTTGTGCCGCAATATTTAACAAAGCACCAAGTCGTGCAGCTACGCCAGCCTCCGTACAGTCCCGACGTAGCTCTTTACGATTTTTGGCGCTTTCCCAGATTAAAAATGCCGCTCAAAGGACACCGGTTCGATGACAAAGAGACGGTTGAAACTAATGCGACGAATGCACTGAAGACAATTCCGAAAACTGATTTCCAGGACTGCTTCAGGAAGTGGAAACACTGCTAGAAATGTGTTATTCAATTAAATGGGGACTACTTTGAAGGATGTCACTCACCGGATGATAAAGAATAACACCAATGCGGAAATATGAAGATATGCTCGATACTTTTGGAACAAACCTCGTATGTAAACTGTTTCGTTTTGTATGAATATTGTTTGGAGGTGACGAAACTTGATCCAAAAAGGGACTTCTGATCTCGTACATATATAGGATAAAATAAAGACCCACATGAAAAATAATTTCAGTTTTTCTATGCCTTGTAAGATTAATATAATGTTTTATAATTATTCTATATAATGTCTGTCGTACCGGCGCTATCTGTCTGAACAGTCACTGGGAGAGTGACTTAAAGTTCCATCTCTTCTACTTATTGGTAGTTCAGCAAATTTATTCTGAAAATTTGATTTCTTGAAGTTTCACCATAAAGTTTTCAAAATCTATAACCCAAATTCAAAGACTTGCAAGTAAATTCAATTGAGAATATAAAAAATAAAAGCTAAAAAATATTAAATGACTTGCATTTTTATTAGTTCGTTCTCTATGCAACTGTTTAAACAAAAAATGTGCTTCAGTCTTACGTATTATTGTGCAATAATTTGAAACTATATTTTGTTGACGATTAATTACAAATTAAATTATATGAGAACTTTAACCTATAAACACTAAATGTACATATACAGTGTCCTAATTGTGAACTATAGGTTTCGCTGGTTTGAAAATATTATACTTACCATTATGTGGAACCTGTCTAGATTTAACATTGCTTTTTTAAATTGTAAACATTCATATTACTCTTTTTAAATAAATTTGTTCCAATAGTCCTTATCCATATCTTGGAAGAAAATAAAAAAATGTAAAAATATAAAATATTTATAAATGAAAAATATTAGTTCATATTTCCACCATTATTTTGAAAGACCCTGTGAACCTAATAATATTTTAATAGGTTTGACCTCCTTATTGAACCCCATTGATCACTTTATTTAATGAAATATAAATTTTAAAAACTTGAGGAAACTCTTTTTGTGACTCTTCTTTGCTTCTGTAACCAACAAAAATGTAAATTAAATTTTTTTAATTTTTCGTTAACAAAAATATATTTGATACATACCTCGATAGCATAGAAGTTATGAACAAGTTTATTTAGCGCAATAATTTTATTCATGGGATTGTTTCTTACAGAAAAAACAAAGCCTAGAACTGGTCTATTTCCATCTATGTAAACAATAATTGTTTCAAAATCAATCTGGAAGTTTTCCTTTCCTAGCAGTTAATGTTGGCTTCACTAAAATTCAATTTTCAAGCTGTACTTTTTGCAATCGATGAAAGCAAAAGAATGCAAATGTTAAAACGAGGATTTTTATTTTTGTTACGTTTGTAATAACGCATAAGTGTGTCATTGTCACGAACTTGACATATAAAATTGGACTGCTCATGTATAATACCTTCCTTATACTAAAAATGTCCCCCCCCCCATGCTCCGTGCCATTACATGTAAATAATTGGTTTGGCAAAAATGAATTCCCTAAATTTTTATTATATTGGAATAAAGGAAAAACCTTCTTCTACCTGTCAACGCAAAACTAGTTTCTTTTGACATCAAGAGTCTTTTTGCATCTATTCCCATAGAGGAATTCCATAACACATTACGAGTTTGCATGGATGAAAATTATTTTTAATTTAATAATGAAATTTATCAACAGAAAGATGGACTACTGTTTCACCTTTATTATCGGAAATTTTCATGGCTAATTTCCAAAAATCAATGTTCAGTTGAAACAATCCAATCATCAAAAGAGTTTTTTTTTCTGGAAAAAGTATATAAACGATTTTTTTTTGTATTTGAGATGGTACATAGAGGAATTTGGATCACTTTTTATACTTCCTAAACTCAATTAATAATAAAATCCAATTTACAATGAAAAAAGGCGACAATAATAAAATTAACTTTTTAGGCATTAGTATCAAGAAAATAAGTAATCAGAAATTTATAGAAAACCCGCAACCACTGATATAATTAAACATCAGTAGGTAGTTATTGAGAGTTCTACTTCCACCGGGTCCGGCGGACCCAGGAATACCAGCAATATCGCATATACTAATCTTTTAATTAGTTAACAAGAATCAACCTATCCTGACCGAGTTTTTCCCTTTAAACAATTGTTTAAATGACCGTGATTCTGTTATTTTTATTGTTTTCAATAAATTAACTTAAATGATTACCCCGTATTCAATAAATAATCATAAGAACTCGATGAAAAAACGAGGATCTGACAACATCGCCACTGGTGGCTTTTCGGTGGACACAGACGCGTCACTACCTATTTTCCTTTATTAGGGCCCAGGGTCCTATTATGTTTCCGGAATCACCTTTGTCGAGACTTCTTATACCTGCTTTTGACCGCCCATTAAGTAAAAAGAATTTTAAAAGAGGTAAAGTACGTGTATATGACTAATGACTTTCGGTTCTATATATCCCTTTATTGAAACCTTTTTATTGTATCAATTTTTCGCTATCTTATTTAAGTAAAATTTTGAATATTTCGTCGCCCGGCAGATGCGTCTCTACCTGTTATTTTTTATTAGGTGCGAAGAGTTAGAATTTCAGAAGAGAAAAAGATTAAATGTAATACTGCTACTGCTACGATTGATGAGTTTGGGTTCTATTATTAGAAATAAACCATCAGTTGCAGCGAAGACTTTAATGGTGTCACATGAAAAGTTGAGTTTGAGATACAAAGGGAGAAACAGAACATTTTTAAAACTACACAAAAGATTTTACTTATTGTGGATAATACAATACTAATTTGTGGTTAAAAAAGTTTTGGTCTATTTACAAGTATGACAATAGTTAACGATGGGTATGGAAAGTTTATTCCTAAAGAACTAGCAGTATTTGATGGCTGTAAAAACTACCCTATCCTTTGCAAATTCTCCCACCAGAAATATGCACCCAAGTCCAGTGGTTAATGAAATTCTATCATTACATTTATTGGAATACTTTTCTTCATAATTTTCCATTTATAGTTGAGAACTTAACAGAGTAATTACAACTTGTTTATGTTAGGAAAAGAGAAAATCCAGTTTTGGTTAAAACAAGTTCTAAATGTTTTTATCATTCAGCATCACCTTCTATGTGTGCATTTTCTAATGTATTATGTAAGTATGAAATTTTTTTTATAGATGAATAAAACAATTTTAAACTTGAAAATATTTTTTATTTATTGAATAAGCTGAAAAAAGCCGTATACAAATATTGATATATGTTTTTGTCGGGTTATAGTAAATCAAAGAAAATTACAATAAATATATTCCGTTCTTAGATAAACACGAATGAATGCCTATTTCAAATATTTTAAAAATATCACTAATCTAATTTACATTAATGAGGATTATTCATGTAAAAAGATCTTTAAAAAAATTACTTTTAGTTGACAAAATTATTACAGCACATATAGTACTTAATCGAAAAAACTAATATTACGTTTATAATTAATAAAAAGTAGAAAAATTATCATAAATTGACGTCTAAATTAACTAAATTAGTATTTTGTTGGGTGATATTTATTGATATTTATTTCCAAATATAAAATCTTGACTAGGGACCACCCACTATTTTTTTTTTAATAAAACAGTTAGATTTTGCTATTAAAATATCCATAAATTGGTTAGAATCTTTGTGAAGATCTGTGTTTGGTGTAATGATAGCCTGTTTTGAATTAAATGATTTTATGACTTGCTTTTCTTGAGTTGCCATAAAATATGATTCATATAATTCCAAATTTATTTTTATGGAATTATGAGAATATAAACCCGTTTCTAATAAGCTAATAATTCTTGGCTTAATATCTTCTAAAAACAAATGAACTGAAGTAAAATTTTCTTTTGATAAAGTTCTGTAGGTTACTAATGGGCTCTAAAGCTGTTTTTACAGTTTGTTCTTTAGACTATTTCGCCACAACATTTATATTTATGTTTAAAAGAAAGTCTATGTGAAATAGACATACTATTTTCACCACAGTCTTCTCAAAGCAAAGTCATATTATGAATTAAATTGTTCTTAAACGAATATATTTAAATAAAACACCTCATATTACAACAAAAGAAAATCAAGATATGAAATTTCTGAGTCTAACATACACTTTTGTATCCTTAGCAAACTTTTTTCTACCCTCAAATTCAAGTTTTATATCAAAAGTTTGTAATACCTTCTAGTTGATTAGAACAATGTATAACAAATTCCATATTATTGGAAAATCCTTCAAAATTCATCAAATGATCATTAATTTCTTTGCCGTAAAAGCTGTCTTGAGAATCTTCGTAGCTATATGAAGCGGGCGTAATAAGTTTCTTATCAAAATTCAAATTTCAGCCCTCCTATGGGTATAGGTCTGTAGTTAAATAAAGTCGAATATCTCGTATGAGATATTCAATTATATATATATATATATATATATATATATATATATATATATATATATATATATATATATATATATATATATATATCGATAAATTTATTAATATCCTTCTCGTTGTTATTGGACTGGTCGATTTTCTGGAAACAAGCAATTAAATAGAGAGGTTTTTCTAAAGCAGGAGCAATTTTCAAAGTCCAAATAACTGTTGGAGTCTTTTTGAGATTTCGCCAGATTATCAAGAACTCAGAAAAGAATTTTAGAAGCTAAACCGGGCCTTAAATGTTCAGGAAAATCTTAAATTGCAAAATAAAATGTGTATTTCAGGTTTTTAAGTATTTATGACCAGGCAGAGGTCGAGAGGAGAAGGGCGGCGCAGGTATTTTAAACCTTATATTCTGAACTCAAGGAGACCGATTTGGAGAGTATTAGACATATAGAGGTAAATAATGTCATTAAATCTGTTGTTACGCTGCAATCCGTTAAAACAAAATAGAACCAAAAAACGCAAGCTTACACTTCGAAATACTGGAATGGGAGAAGAAACAACACCAGTTTTTGTTGAAGAAGAGATGAGTATGAAACGTATGTTCTGTACAAGAAGGATAAGCAGCAGCTTAAGGAAAGGAACTATAAGTATATATGGCACAGAAATAGCAGGATTTTGGCATGCAAGGATGATTAAGAGAGATATATAGTCACAAGGGATGAGTCGGACTTGAACGGGGTCATGTAACATATTGGCATGCTTTTGTTCCTTTTTCTTTTTGAATGTATACTTTTCATTCCTTTTTTATTTTTTATGTCTACTAGTGAGGCAAGTAAGGACGTTCTTTTATGGAAATTTTATATTTATTTTTATTACCATGTTGACCGTGCCGGGTTTAACTATTCAAGAGAATCTCTAATCTGTAAGTTAACGTCATTCATGTTGTTTGTTGTAGTTTGTTAATTTGTCCATTTCTTTGTATTATTTTATAGTTTTACTCCTGATGAAAACATGTATCGAAATATTGAGTAGTAAAGGAATTTATATATATATATATATATATATATATATATATATATATATATATATATATATATTAGTGATAATCATTGTCAGTGTAATTTTTTCCGATTCTTCCTTTACTTCTTTCATTATTTGTTCCATTTCCACCGGATCTTCTGCTACTAAAACTACGTCGTTTGCGTATCTTAAATTATTTATTTTTAACTTTCTATGTTTAGTCCGCGATTTTTCCATCTTAATTTTTTAAATACATTCCATTGCCAGTGTGAATAGTTGGGATGAAATAGAATAGCCTCTTCTTAATTTGATCTCTTCAGCTTCTACGTGTAGTTTGATTGTACTTGTATATATTTTCTACTAACTCGATATATCGTGTATCTACTCTACTGTTCTGTAGCGACTCTACGATAGCCCAAATCTCAACCGAATCAAATGTCTTATTGTAGTCTACGAATGTCAAATATATGTCTTTTCTGTACCCCTGGGTTTTCTCTATAATCTTGGAAGGGGTTGGATGTAATCCACTTTACAGTATGGTTTTCTAAAATCAGCTTTTTCGGAATTTAGATACTGATAAAGTTTATTTCTCAGTCGTGCCATTATTATTTTCGTTAGCAATTTGTATATCTGGCACAGCAAACTTATTGGCCTATAGTTTTTCAAATTGTATTTGCTGTTCTATTCTTCGGACATTTTTCATCCAAACATTTATTTAGTAAAATTTGTATGTTGTTCTTTAATATTTCTCCTACGAACCTTAATTAATATTCTGGAATTATTCCACCTTCTCCTGATGCTCGATTTAGTTTCATGTCTTTTATTGTCTTGTTAATTTCATCTATTTCGATTGGTGGAATCTCTTCTGATCTAATATTCATTTATATCGGAGTATTAAGGCTTTAAAAAAAAAAACTTTATCTGTATCAGTACGACTAATAAAATTTATTTTAACCTGGACTCTCCTTTTACAATAAAATATAACTTGAACATGACTTCTTTAAGATAACGTAATGTTAAGATTGCTTATGTCTATGACTTTTGCTTGCGCACTACACATGCACTAAGGAGCAAAACAAACAGTCAGAAAGAAGAGTAACGCACGTCTTAAACACGTATGACATTTGTAAAGCCACCATTATGAATGGCGATTTTGAACTAGTTCAATCTTTCTCGCGGAGTGAAAGCTATTCATTTCTATATTTACCAGATAAGGGAAACTTCTACACTAGAAATAAAAGAACGCACCAGTGGTTTTTCCGATTTTAGTACTTTTTATTTTTTCTCATTTCTAATACTATAAAGTTATAATAAACCCAAAAACCTGTTTAAAACTTCTAATTTAGTATAAGTATATAAACTAAATATTAAGATTTCATATAGATTTTTAAGTTCTACATATCACTTTAATACAAATATTCCAAAAAAGTTGAAAGCAGAAATAATATTGAAGGTTTAAGTAGATTTTTGGAAAAAAGGAAGTAATAATAAATGTAATAAACCAAAATTTAGTTCGAAAACTATTATAACTTACTTTTTGTAATGGCAAGAATTTATCACTTTATATTAACGTAACTACCTAAGGTTGGTATTTGTATCCTATCGTCCTGTTGGCACTAAAAGCTAGGTAACTTCCATGAAAATAGTAACCATGGCTTTTTTCAAAGCCACGCTTTTGCTAATATTAGCGAACCTTAATATTAACAACCGTTTCGCAAAGAATGGTTGTTTTCATTAAAATCATTTAACTGCTACTATTAATAGTACATTAATATATATATATATATATATATATATATATATATATATATATATCCGTGTATATCCGTGCAATTAAAAAAAATAGAAAATTCTTGGCTGTAAAACAAAAAAATAGGAGAAAAGACACGAATCGTGACATCTCAATGGATCATTCAATAACACAAGAGCAACCGAGTTGATCTACAACCAACAAGTATAGAAGATGCCAAATGAGATTTTGGCGAAAATTCCGGGAATAAGCACTTGTCTTATTTCAAATGGTCTAAGTTTTCTTATTGAATTTTATCAAAGTACTTAAATGCGCGCAGATGCCACGTTTCGACTCCATTTTAATGCAGGTTAATCTTAAATTTTATGTCATTTTTTCTAATTGATATCTTAGGAACCTCCACGGTAAGCAAAAAATGAAATGTGTTTGTTTCAAAAAGCTAATTTTTTATTTTTTTCATCTTCCTCTAATCAACAAATGGAAGTATAACTCAAAGGAAAGTGTCAATATCCTGATTTCCTATAAGACTCTGTACGAATCTTTACGTTTTTGAAAATTGATGTCTCAAAAATTTAAAGGATAAAGTTAATCGAAATTTCGCAATAGTGTAGATTAAACTATTATAAAAAAATATTTTCATTATGATCTAATTTTTTTTATTAAATATGGGCAGCAGTGGGATCCTTTTACGTAATTTCATGTTTCGTAAGTAATGGTATTGTTATTTCCATTCAATCGTCAGTATAAATGCAAGAAGCCTTGTTGAATATCTTCTTATCTATCATCCATACTTCAAAAATTACAACTCATTTATATGCATGATTTATTTAAATTAATAATATTTTATTCACAACACTTATATCAAAATAATATACCCAAATAATGTACCCAAAAGTAATATACAATTAAAAAGCTTTACAACATAATTGAAAATTTTAGTTGGTCTCTTAACCTTATTTATTACTCTCCCAGACATTCTACATCTGATTTTGGAATTACGTTTGCAGTTAAATTTACGAATTTGTCAAATGGGCAAAACGCGTCACATCCTGGCAAAGTCAGCATATGCGGTGCTTGATTTTCATATTCCTGATAAAACATCTGAAATATTAAATACATTAGTAATGTTATGTTCAATATTTTTTTTCTAATTTCTTAATATTAATCATCTTGAAAACAATTAATGGTATGTATATCTTAATAGTTTTGCTTTTTGTAAGCAACCTATATGTTGAAAATGATTTCCAATATTTTCTTTTTCTCCTAACAATGGTTTATTCTGTTTTGCATCGAAACTTTTCTATACAACGCATACAATACCTTTATTCCATAAACACCGTTAATTTGGTGCACTTCAAATATCAGGTTGGAACCATACGGAGGAGGTTCTACTAAATCAAAAAGTTCTAGAGAAGTAAGTACTGCAGCGATGCTCAATTCGTGACCAGAATATAAAAATATCTTTCTTTCTTGAGGTTTCAAAATACCATTTATTTTATTTTGAGTGTCCTGTAAAATTTTCTTTAAAAGATACCCTAAAATTAAAAAGTATTTTATGTAATTTGGGTTGTCATTTATGCGTAATTTTGTTCAATGCTTTTAATTTTACTTTATTTTAATCGTTGAAAAATGAAAAGATAGAAGATGCTGATGTGAATTACTATCTTATCTTCTTTCAGGATATATTTTTTTCCATTTCAGTTAGGAAAATAATACCAAAATTTTCTTTGGAATGTTGGAAGTGATAATATATCCAAATAATTAAAGCATGCCAGAGTAGACAAGGCAAGAAAGGAAAAAATAAAAGCAAATATGACCAGACAGGAAAATACCTATGACAAAGAAATGACTATCAATTAGAAATACAGAAACGTACAAGTAAAAACCATTCTGACAGCAAAGAATAGAAAGTATTGCTAAGTGTGAGACGTATAGTTTAAAGATAGGGTCCTGCAATAGGTGAAATACCTGTAACACGAAAAGATACATATGGAAATAACCAAGAGCCAGAGATGATAGTATTATTGATAGTGTATTATTATCACAGTCTGGGAAGACTGCACTTGAATGGAGTAGTGATATCGTAGGAAAATAGGTTGCAATTACAGGATCAAAAAAAGAGGGTAAACTTCCAATAAATAGAAGATTCGGTTTTAAAAAGAATTTCGCCAATAAACAACAGTAGATATAAAACGTAAACGAAAATTAAAAATTTAGAAAAGTGCAAAAGTCCTCAGTAATTAATATAGAAACAGAAAGAAAATGTAGTGTAGATATTTGATGAGACAATTAACGCAATTAATCAGTTGAATACATGCAAAAGAGATATAACGCAAAGCATAAAAACTTAAATAAATAACTACTGGTCAGACTGGAAGAGAAAATTCTAAAAAAATAGAAGAACATATTCTCAGAACAAAGAATACGTTTTCGAAAGGAA
This sequence comes from Diaprepes abbreviatus, assembly GCA_034092305.1. Taxonomy (NCBI): domain Eukaryota; kingdom Metazoa; phylum Arthropoda; class Insecta; order Coleoptera; family Curculionidae; genus Diaprepes; species Diaprepes abbreviatus. The sequence continues at coordinate 983,908 of JASJET010000095.1, forward strand.
GCATCCTTATAACCCAGAAAACTAGAGATGAGGCGGCAAACTTTGAGTTGTTACTAACAACGATTGGATTATCTTCTTTTAAAAGCAGTAGCGATGGAATAGCTTTTGGAATTGCAGAATCAAAATAAGCAAGCAATACTACAAGAACATTCATTTATTTTGAAGTTTAAGCCAGAAGAACGGTTGAACATAAAACTCTATCCACAGATAAGTGTGAAAATAAAAAGAAATAAAAATATATAATTGTAGAAATCTAATAATGCTGATATAGAACCGAAAAATTAAGAAGATATGAGTGTATAGAATGACAATAAATATCAGAAAGGATATAATTATTATAACACATCTTCTAGGAGTTGTAGGTTAATTTTAAATGGTTTTCCAGAGTACTAAAATATATTTAGATAAATTTTGAGGTTTTGGAACCGTATTTACTAAATTTTGATTTCTTAATACTGTAACAGTTGGATATAGATACAACATACATTAGTCAGAAAGTTTACACTAATTTTCTGTGTTAATGGAAATCTAAAGTTATAACTAAGAATAGTTTTCACATCCGGTATAAAATAGTAATGATAAATAATGGTTTCACTGATTATACTTTCATAATAATTATACTAATTTGCATATTAATGAAAATATAACGTTGCGTCTCGCGATGAAGTGTCTCGAAAGATTGCTCGGAAAATACATTTTGAAAATTTTTTAAAATACCGTCAGTGGAGCTGCATCAAACCGAGAGCAACATTCGAGACAGCTCCACTGACGACAAAATAAGGAGGTCGAAACGCGTATGGAGAGGATCAGAATTGTATTTGCAGGAAACAAACTGTTTATGTATATATATATATATATATATATATATATATATATATATATATATATATATATATATATATATATATATTCTTTTTTTCTGCTTGAAAGGATAATGCATATAAACAACTATTTAAATACGGCAGATAGATTTTTTATTTCTTACTGAAATTTTTATTTTTTTCAAAATTTCGCACTCCTCCGGTTGGCAGATTTTTAATATCCTACCGACATACTTTGGAATTTATATTTTATATAGCAGTTGTTTCTGCGAATGTTGATCGAAACGCGTATGGAGAGAGAACCAGAGTTGTATTTGCAGAAAACAAACTGTTTCTATATATTCTTTCCTTTTCTCTGCTTGAAAGGATAATATATATTAACAACTATCTAATTTTACCTGTTATTACAGTTTTTAGGGCATCATTACTCGTTTCAATGTAATAAAAATCCACGACGTAGGTTTTAAAAGGTTCAGGATAAATAGCTTGGGTCCAGTTCGGCAAAGTAAATCCCAAATGTTCCTATAATAAATAAGTATACTTTTTAAAGGAATCTTTGCCATTTAAAATTATTTAAAAAAATATACATGATACTAAATTTGGTATTGTTGAGCCATTCTATATAAAAAATGAGTTTTGACGCTGAATTGAGATGTCCTGTGTATTTTTTTCTATTACATTACTCCAGAGTCTCACAAAAATTATATTTTTCCTGGATCCACAATCTTAGTTGAACATAAAATACAACGCAAGAGATTACAAGCAGCTAAAGCTTAACAGAGAAAATCTTCATTACAAGTAACAAGTGCGCGAATTTGAATTTTTCCTGCATTATATATAGCAATTTCTATAGCAACAGTAAATCCTATATTAAACTGCAAGGTTAACTCTACTTTGCTCACATTCTTCAAGAATCAAATAAGCTTGGAAGGACATTTTTATTAAAGATCGGAACACGTCCATTAGATGAACCAAAATGTAATCGCTCTATCAGCCTCATTTTCTTTCGCGATAAAACAATAGAGAAATCTATAGAACACCTAAGAAGTGAATCACTTAAACAGAAACGGCTTCAGAAGAAATAATTTGCCTATCCAGTTAATAAATCCGCAGTAAATGACCTACACTGTCTAGTGCCCAACATGGAGGAAATAATGGCAAAATACATTTTTTTAAATGTTTTCATTGATACGGAGATTTTAATAATACAAATAATCAGAGGAAAGATAAATATAATTTCCTTCAGTAGAATAAATTCACCCAGTGCTATAATAAGCGATAACCACTGCTATCAACAGCTGCCCCACGGGGTCTACTATGTCTATCGGAGGAAAGAATGAAAGGCTATCTATCTAAACTTATATAAATTACCTTAAACCTAATTAGCAAGTGATATAAAGGAAGAGCTAAGTTCGTCAAAGGAAGTTAAACATTTGGAGATAAATATCGGCCAGAAATAAACTCAGAAAATCTGTAAGTAAAAATCATCTTGTAGTTATTTGAAACGATTATCAAATCTATGCTCGATCTAAAATCTAACATATAATAGCCCAAGCTATGGTTAAGAAAAAACCTTGATTAGGTTGTCTGAAAATCGTAGGAACAAAGCCCAGATGCCTTATAACCGCCATTGAGTGCAGAATCCCTTTCACTGCACCTGTCTCTAGTGAAGTGGGCAATTGTCTCGAAGACAAGCTACTCCGTAGCACTACCGAAACCTGCTTATTTTGATGATCATATGGGTATTCTGAAAATAATCTCACTAGAATCCATCACCAAACCAATAGACTTTATTGCTCTAAGATACTACTGTGACATTAATTATGAAATGATCAGAGATGGGCATCATACGAGCAAAGAGGAAGATGTCTCAGCTAAACGTGGATTCACATGTATTAGACACAGATGGATCCAAAATAGAATTAGGTGTTGAAGTAAGAGTAACAAATTCGAGTTTCAGGCATACTAAATTCTTAAGTAACACTCAATTATATTCCCACCAGGAATTTACGCCGCGCTCCCAAACGTGTATTACAAGGAATGTTATAAAAGCCAAATTTTCATACTTTCAGAGAGCCGAAACCACAAAAATGATTTGAACTGCAAACAATCTCTTACAAATTAGGTTAATGTCGATGACAGATACAAGGGAATTGAAGGAAATGAAGAAGCAGAAAAAACGAGAAACAGGAACTTGCTTTCTCAGGTCAGAACATTTAGGCGAAGCATAAAAAACCGCATAACAGAGGAGTTTACGGACTTTGGAACAAAATCAAATCAAGAGAAGCCATATGATTCAACAATAGATCTCCAAATAATTCTAAACGCATTCTCAAGCTTCTTAAAAGTTATCCAGTGATTGATAAAAGATCTTTCCGAGAAAACTTAATTTGATTAGATATTAATACTATTTGTTATTGAAAAAAAATAAAACTAAAATTATTTAAAGAACTTAAACTTGACAAAAACAATAAAAATAATTTTACCTGAATAAACATTCCAAAGTACAAATCTAATGCACTTATATATGTCACATTTTCACCTGTACCTTCATTTAAAGTATCTATAAGTCCATCATAGGCTTTCAGTCTTTTAATATTATATTCATCATTAAAAATTAATGGTAGCACTGTTGGACAGGCCCATGAAGACAGTTCCTAGGAAATGTTCAAATAATATAAACTTTTATAGATAAAATGAATTTTATATGACTTTTCTTACAAATCAACAGATTTACATATTAATGGAAATTCCTTCGAATTTTGCAGAAAAAAACAGTCTTAATTATTACTAGGGGAGTATGGGGTTTACTGGATCAGTAGGTAAGTACGAAAGTATTTTTTACATGTTTTTAAAACAGATTTTCTTTCTACTTGGATTAGAATTTTGAAAGTTTTGATACATTTTTATGTTCTTCAGTACATATGAACTCATTTTCAACTTAATGTTAGCATCACAATAAATTCGTACATTTTTATTATTTCTTTTTACGATTACTGTCAATGGGTACCCCATATTTTGAAATAAATAGGTGTGGGGTGCAGTGGATCATGATTACTTTTTCTTCAATAAAACTTGTTCACTATAATTATATTCTTCCTCTAGACTCTTCCAAACGGCTCTTGCGCTCCCTTCCGGAGAACATTCACGCATCCGAGATATATCCAGATATCTCAAGTATCTAGTGCTGTGGGGGTCCCTTCCATGTTGTCGTACCCTAGCTGATGTTACAGTTCTCTACACTTTCCATGACCTTTTAAATGGCCTTACGTAGGTGTTTCCTAAGACTAAATTCCTTAATATTGAGTAGAAGGCTCTTCGGTTGTTGATAGAATTATGTTGATCTTCCAGATGCTATTTATTCCCCACTGTCAGCGTATTTGGACCTTCACATCTCAGTATTTGGCCATCTTCTCATTATACCTATCCCTTAGATTGTTGTTTTTAGGTATGCTGACTTCAATTTATGTTGCTCACTTGGATGTTTTATCTACTAAAATGAGGTCTGGTCCGTAAGTACAGTTTGATCCCAGTACAGCTTGAACTTGTTGTTTTCCAGTATAAACTCCAAGCTGTATTCATAGTATAGCAGTTTGTTTATCTGTAACAGTTTGAATTTCTTTGCCAATCCTTGATGGATGATCTTGGGGGCTGAATAGTGTTTCTCTTTGTACTCCGATGTGACAAATCTTGACATCCTCCTATTATGTGTTGGATTGTCTCTGATGTTCGACAGCTATATCGGTATTGATCGTTGTAGATCGGGGGGCCCCTGATTATGTATTGCAGATAATTTCTCGGGGCTTCGATAGCCAGGCTGGAAGTTTCTCTTAATCTCGTTGGTGATGAGAAGTTAGTTTATAGTCACTCAACCTCAGCGGTGTTGAATCGTTTGCTTCGCATATTTCCTGGTGTAGCACAAAAAATCTTGCTAGTCTGTGAAAATATGAGCATATTACAATTTACTATAATATTAGTAATAAGAGCTGTTGCTATCTGGAGCTGTACCAACCGAAGTTTCATCGAGAGATTCATCAGCAAAATCATCTCTTAGTCCGATCAAACCATTCGGGTTTTCCCAGCAAGCTTTTAGGGCAATACTAGATCGTTTGTTTTCTATAGACGTGTTGAACATGAAGCTGCTCAATACTGCACCTGAACAGAAGATTTTTCAAAAACTTGATGATGCACCTTCTACATTCAGAAACAAAGTTTCACCAGCAAATAATTTTATTAGCCCATACAAGTTTTATGCATTACCAAGAACTGAACTAAGACAAAGTGGAAGAACATCCAGACGTAATAGTAAAACTCTAAATGGAACTAATACACTGAATAAAAATAAAAAAAGAGTTGGAGAAAATACTAAGCGATAAAAAAGAAAGTTTGCAAGTACTATAAACAGAAAATTGTTGGAAAGTTACAGTTGTAGTAAAGACAAAAACGAGATTATCACCGTAGGTCTTAACCCCATCCATCCACTGCAAAGTTTGCCAAAAGAAGAAAATTTCATATTGGTTAAGTTTGGGGGACAGAAAAGAATACTTATTATATAACAAAAGTTATAGTACCCAAACCAAGATATTCAGGTCAGTTTTCTTAGAAAATATTTAGGTCTTCCAACAGTCGTGTAAGCTTAAGATGGTTTTGCCTCAACCAGGGTTTACAAGAAGAACTCAAGGATTGTTTCATTCTGATATTAATTTTACGAAAATAGATTAACGTTAAGTACAATTTATTATGTCTCAAGATGGGTCACATGGCAGGATGATCATTTGTTTTTTATTGGAGCTGATTTTTGAAAATCTTCGTATGAAAGTTTATCAGGTTTAGGTTTGAGTGGTAATAACATTATTTAAAAAAAAATATGCAACGCGAAGATAGTGATTTTGCTTCTTACTTTTAAAAATAAATAATATGATAGACTCTGGTAACATTTTAAATCTTAAGGCAGTAATTTTTAAGACTGTTTTGAAGTACAATTAATAGGCATAAATCAATAATAAAGAGTATGTTTGCAGCAAACATGCTTTATTGGATTGTAAATAGTCATGATCCAGTGCACCTTAAACGATTTACTGTAACCCAAGTCATGAGTTTTGACTTATTCTTACTTTAGACTCAGTGGATCGTAATTAATTTTTTAAAAAGCTGTTTTATTTCATAACTAACCTTTTCAATGCCTACCTATGTTATTATTATTTTTTTTTAATTAGAATGTCTTCTAGGATTTTATCAGAAAATTAGTCATTTTAAAATATATAGTTACAGCGCTTTACAAAAAAGTGATCCATGGTACCCCATGCTCCCCTCATCATTAAGTGCCTTCTCCATTGCGGAGGTTGGCAATCATAATAGCTATTTTAATTTTTCAGGCAGTTGTTCTAAATAGTTGTTTTGAACTGCATCCAAACCATTCCCTTAGGTTTTTTAGCCATGAAATTCGTCGTCGTCCCACGCCTCTTCTGCTACTTATTTTGCCCTGGATTATGAGCCGTAAGATGCTGTACTTTTCTCCTCGCATAATGTGTCCGAAATATTGCAGTTTTCTCTGTTTTACTGTTATCTCGACTTCCTTTTCTTTCCCCATTCTTCTCAACACTTCGGCGTTCGTAACTCGATCCACCCACGCAATCCTCTGAATTCTTCTATAGGTCCACATTTCAAAAGAGTTAAGTCTTCTCATTGCCTCTCGATTCAGTGTCCATGCTTCCATTCCATAATATAGAACACTATATACGTAACATTTACTCAATCGAATTTTCAGGGCTAACGTTAGATATTTGCTGCAGATAACTTTTTTCATTCTAATAAAGTTGGCACGTGCTTTCTCTATTCTGGTTTTTATTTCGACGGTATAGTCATTATTTTCTGTTATTAGGCTTCCTAAGTAAGCGTACTTCTTAACTCTTTCTATGTGCTGGCCTCCTACCATTTGGGTTTCATTATTAATGGTGTTGTTTTTACTAATTATCATGAACTTGGTCTTTTTTGTGTTAAGAGAGAGTCCATATTCTCCACTAACTTTTAATATTTTATTCATTATCTTTTCTAGGTCTTTCAAACTATCAGCTATTATTACGGTGTCATCTGCATACCTAATATTGTTGATTAAAACTCCGTTTACTTTTATCCCTGCTGTTTCAGATTCAAGACTTTCCAATGACCTCTTCAGAATAAGCGTTAAATAGTAAAGGTGACAATATACACCCTTGTCTGACTCCCCTTTGTATTTCCACATCTCCGGATTTTTCCTGTCCAAATCTTACTGCCACTCGCTGATTGTAATACAGATTTGATATCAACCTTAAATCCCTTTCATCCAAATTTTTGCTTCTGAGAATCTCTATCAGTTTGTCATGTTTGACCCTATCAAACGCTTTGTTGTAATCTATGAAGCAGACATAGAGGTCCTGATTGATATCTAAGCATATTTGAATAAGCACATTAAAAGCAAATAATGCTTCTCTTGTACCCACCCCGTTCCGGAAGCCAAACTGTGTATCACTAATATCCAGCTCCAATTTGGAATGTATTCTAGCGTGTACAATTTTTAAAAGGATTTTCAAAGTATGTGACATGAGACTGATTGTTCGATAGTCACTGCATTCTTTTGAATTTGCTTTCTTTGGTAAACATATGAATGTTGATGTTAACATTTCTCGGGGGATAGTTCCTGTCGTGTAAATTGTATTAAATAATCTCACCAATAAATCTAAATTTTTGTCATTGATCAGCTTCAACAACTCACCTGGCATTTCATCTGGACCAACAGCTTTATTAGTTTTTATCGACCTCTATATAATATTAATTAAATTGTTTTTTTTTTCATGAAAATTACGGAATTTTTCTTCAATTCGACAGAAATAATATTTCATTATAATTATTGTCTAGTTTTTGTAAAGCTGGCTAATAATTCCTCCAAAATATTTTCTCGTTTTTCATTCTAATTTCTAGAACAGTTAACCGAAGCCGGTTTAGGGGTCCGAAGCCACTAAGAATCCTTATAACTTATCTGTCTGTATGTCATTGCCTTAAAACTAAATTATTTTTTAAACTTTTTAGTGGCGTCTTTTACTAGGTAGAAATCCATTACAAACTAGTAGTGATAGACAAAATTATTTTATTTGTCGAAATTACTACAATATTACAAAATAAACCTTCTAATTTTCAAAGGTAGTGAGGCGTTTCAGTAGACAACATAGCTTGGTCAGACTTACTGATACAACTGCGTAAGTAAATATAGTAAATAGTCTTAATTTATAATCGCGGCTTCTTTGAATTTCTGTTTTCCCCAGTATTGTTCTCAATGTAGGATTCTAGCTTCAAACCATTTTATGTGATTTACATGAGTAAAGGCATAGTTGGCAGCACCAGATTTTCCTGTTTCTCCACGAGATGTATTCTTCTGGTGTTCTTTAATACTTACTCCAAGGGGTCTCCTTGTTTCGCCAATGTAGGAGTTTCCACCTTCACATGACATGTAATACACATAGTTTTTCATGCCCCTTTAAACTGCTGGTTTGATCCTATTAAGGTGGCTCCTCAGAGAGTTATTTGAGTTGAAAATGATGTTGATGTTATGTCGTTTTCCTGTTCTTCTAATTTTTTCCGAAATGCCTCTGTGCGCAGAATTGAGGTCTGTAAACTGCGACCTGGTAGATCTATTGTGCCCCCTTACTGCTGCCAAGTCGTAAGGTTACTTTATCGACTAGAGTGGGTGTTCCTGTTCTATTTTCCTCAGGAAACTTAGGATGTTGGACGGCTTCGTGAGTAGCTCCCCTTCGTCGACTTGGTGTGCTCCCAAGAACCGCATCTTAGGATTTTCTAGAGTGCTGCACTTTGAAAGGATATAAATACAAGTTTCATCTTCCTCCTCATAGAATCTGAACTCTTCTCTTTCTACCAGTTCAAGCTTCTTGATGTGTCCCTCCAGGTGGCAATGTCCCGTCAGGGCCCCTGTCTGAACTCTGAGTTGATTTTTACTTAAGCTTATTCATTCTTTGAATCTCTTCTGGTCGTAGTTCCCAGCAAGTTTCTTCGCTTGTGTTAATCCTTACAGCTCCGTCCGATATTTGGATATTCTGCTTTCTTTTTCTATCTTTAGTTTTTCCAGCATTACGCTACTACTGATTCCACAGAAAGGCCTTGTTATCTCAACAACTTTCCTCGCGAGCCTCTCTACGATTTCATTCCCTCCATCTCGGTGTATCCCGAGACCCACATGAGAGTGGAAAATACCTTTTACATAGGAGAGAGTCAACAATGGTTTTTCTTCCTCGCCCATTGTCAATTTTGTCCTATTGTTGCGTTGTTTCAGAACCTTATCTGCCAGATTTACTGTGTATCCGTTGGCTGTTAGGTTAATTCTTAGATGTTTTGGTTGAAAGAAATGGTAGACAAATTCGAACTTCAGTCTACAGAAAATTTACACACAGAATACACTATATAAACTATTTATCCAACCACTTCAACAACACCAAACATGGAAATATAAAAAACCTCGTAGATAGAGCATTAACTGTTTGTTACTATAATGAGAATTTAATAAAAGATCATATTAAATGTAATCTAAACAGCCAGTAAATTTGTTGGATAAGATTCTAAAATAACACACACATTGGACAAAATCGACAATAGCTGAAGAACGAAAACTAATGTTGAACGTCTTCTTTGTTAGAGGCATTTCGGAAAAAGTTAAAAGAGTAGGAAAATAAACGTTGATTTCAATTGAAATGACTCTTTTGGAAGCTAGTTTACTAGGATCAAACCAACAATTTAATGCGACATGAAGAACCGTGTGTATCAGATGCCATGGGAATGTGGCAACTCCTATGTTGGCGAAACAAGGAGACACCTTGAAGCAAGGATTAAAAAACACCAAAAGAACATTTCTCCCAGAGAAAAAGGAAAATTTAGTGCTATAAATAACTCCTGGATTCATAGACATTAAATAAATTGATCTTAAGAATTCTACACCGAGATCAACACTGGAGAAAACGAAAATTCAAAGAAGCCACGGTTATACATCAGAACAAGACTTGCTTTGGTAAACTGTCTTTAGATATAAGAGAAGTGTAGAAATCACTCCTTAGTAATTGTAAACTAAAACTAAATACAGCATAAGTAGGACAGCAGCGTAGCACGCATAATTAAGCTCATTTCGGTTACATTCCACTGCATTTACTTTTATTATAAACAATTATGTAGCCTAATAATTTGTTACCGCACAATAACTAATAATAAACAACATTGTCGGGTTGTGCAGTTAATCTGAAGAAAGTATAGTGTTACGAGTTCTAGCTATTTGTTGGAAAAACATTATAGGTAGACGTCATGAACTTCTAGGTAAAAGCAATTATTTATAGGTGGAGAATTCTGTACAATCCATATATTACGTTATGTAATATTTTGGGTTTAAAAACAAAACAGATCGTAACCTGGCTGTAACCATGGCTACACGAGTACTCGTTTACATTGGTCGAGAATTTTAGACAGGGTTTTTCTTATCTGCGACCCTCTGTCTCTGTTTTAACTTAAAATCTCACGAACTATTAAACTTTAACAAAATTTATTACGTTAAGTTTGTCGTTTATGTATCTACACAATTATACATACCCTATCTTGAGATACTGGTAGATAATTAAACGGTGCCGGTTGCCACAGAAGATCCTTATCCCACAGAACAGAACCTTCAGGTGGAAAAAGTCCAGCTAATACTAAAGCCATGGACATTTTGGTTCGATTATAATTGGTGGCCCAAGCATCATAAACTTTTATATTCCAAGTGTCACCTAAAAATGTATCGTATTTGTTCCTCAAGGCACAACCCAAATTATATTCTCTTCGTTTGCCTTCCTGAAAAGAAATAGGTTTCTTAGTTTAAAACTTTAATAGCTAATTTGTGTTGGTTTGGACATAGTTCGAAAATATAAAATTTTTATTTCATCATATTGCATCTGCTATATTGAACATTTATAAAACAATTTTAAATTCCTTATTTACACTCTTAGAAATCCCAGTACTAATTTTGAACAAAATCGAAAGATGTTAAATTTTCAGTCTGCCATATTGCATCCGCCATATTGAATTTTTTTAAATAATATTAAATCCGTAATTTAGATCGTTAAAACTCTTCTATACCAACTTAGGATAAAATGAGACATGTAAAATTTTTAGTCCGCCATACTGGATCTGCAATATATTCAATTTTTTAAAAATAATTTTAAATTCGTAATTTGCACTTTTAAAAACTCTTCTATACTCATTTTGAATAAAATCAAGAGAAAATGATCGTAAAAATCAGATTATGTTTGTTTTGAAACAGTTCGCAATCACGCTAGAATAATCCGATTTTCATGATTTAAGATGCATTATTTTCTTCAATTAAAGCTCTTTCTATAGAGGGTGTCTGGTAACTAACTCCTAATTTCTCGGGAGCATACAGGGGAAGTCAAAACAACCCTGCTTTGTTATTAAAAAAATTCTTAAAGAGCCCTAAAGGGGTACCCACCGATTTACCATATTGGCTCTAAGTTTTGAACCGACTTGTATAATCTAATGAAATTTTAATATTTTATAGAGGCCTTAAAGACTAATTAGATCATATTATAGTTGATGTTTTAGATTAACAGAGAAGTCAGGAACGAATTTGCAGCCACACTCGTTGGGCCTAATTTTTGATAGGTGTCTTTTTACAGAGCTGAAAACTGATATTTTAAATCCTTTGATCATTCCTCTTCAAAACAGATTTTCTTAATTTATCTCGATAAAACTGGCGGTTTTCGAGATAAATCGTTTTATAAGCGAAACACTTGAAAGTTACTAATGCTAAACACAAACAGGTAAAAATCAGGTTGTTATTGGTAATACCTACATAATGTATTATTATCGAAGGAACTTGTCAAAACTGCCTTCAAGTAAAAATAATTTTAAGAAATGGAAGAATAATCTTACGCTGTAAGCATTTAATTTATGGTGAAGCGTTGTCAAATTCTTCGAAAGTAAGAAGACTTTATGCTGAAAGATTTCCAGCTCGAACATTGCTAAATCCAAAAACTTTTCATAAGGTTGATTGAAGCCTAAGGGAAAAAGGTAAAATATGATAAGAAAATAATTATTTGAGTTAACGAATTCATTTTTACATGTTTTATGTAGGGTGATTTTTGCCGCGACGTGGCGGTGAGGGCCCTTCCAGGAGAGCACGAGACCCTCACGTAAAAAAACAAATTTTGCAAGATATTACTGACAACCCTTCAAACAGCATAAGAAAGCTCGCTACACAAAATATTGTTACAAAATGTATTGTACATGAAATTCTAACAGAACAGTTACTACATCCGTTTCACATTGAAAAAGTACCAACTATGTCTCCGGATGTTTATCCCGCAAGACTTCAATACTCCAACTAGTCTATACAGCAATATAACCTAAATCTAAATTTTTTTGAAGAGGAATGACTAAAGTATTTAAAAAATTAGTTTTCAGCTCTGTAAAATCGCTCCTGTCAAAAATTAGGCCCAACAAGTGTGGCTGCAAGTCCGGTCCTGACTTCTCTGATGATCTAAAATAACTACTGTTGGTTTAATAAATCTTTAAGTCCTCTATAAAATTTTAAAATTTCATTAAACTATACAAGTCGGTTCAAAATTTAGAGGTGATAAGGTAAATCACTGGGTACTATTTAGGTCTCGGTACCTCCGTTAAGGGGCACTTAAAGAATTTTTTTTTCTGTGACAAAATAGAATTATTTTAACCTCTCCTGTATGCTCCCGAGCAATTAAGAGGTACTTAGCGGGCACCCTGTATTTTGTATGAAATAATTAATTATGTCAATGTGTTATTCTCCTTCCAGGCAGAGAAAGAAGGAAAGAATATATAAAAACAATTTATTTCCTGCAAATACAATTTGGTTCTCTTTCCATACCCGTTTCGATCACCTCATAGTCTCGTCAGTGGAACTGTATCGAACCGAGTGCAACCTTCGTAGGAAACAACTGTTATATAAAATATAAATTTCGATACATGTCGGCAGGATATTAAAAACCTGCCGACTTCGATGTCAGACTGAAAAAGATCGCCAGTCGAAACGACATCTATACATTCAACGAAGTCAGCAGATTTTTAATATCTCGGCGACGTGTATCGGAATATATATTTTATACAGCAATTGTTTTCTGCGAATGTTGCTCTCCGTTCGCTACAGCTCCACTGACTCTCGGTTTGCTACAGCTCCACTGACAATATCATGAGGTGATCGAAACGCGTGTGGGGAGAGGACCAGAGTTGCAAGAAATAAACTTTTTTTATAAATTTGTTTCCCTTTTTCTCTTCCCGAAAGCAGAATAATATATAGGCAAGTATTTACACCCTGCAGATTTATTGATTTCTTACTGAAATTTTGATTTTAAAAATTTTGCAATACCCCGGTAAATGTATAGATGTCATTTCGACTGGCGATATTTTTCAGTCTAACATCGAAGTCAGCAGGTTTTTAATATTCTGCTGACATGTATCGGAATTTATATTTTATATAGCAGTTGTTTCCTGCCAATATTGCTCTCGGTTCGATAGAGCTCTACTAATGAGACCATGAGGTGGTCGAAACGTATATAGAGAGAGAACCAGAGTTATATTTGCAGAAAATAAACTGTTTTTTATATGTTTTTTCCTTTTTCTCTGCCTGAAAAGAGAATACATATAGACAACTATTTAAACCCGGCAGATTTATTGATTTCTTATTGAAATATTGATTTTTGTAATTAAGTATATCTAACGTATTTGCGCTGATGTTATTATAGTAAGGGCACAAAGAGTCACGTAAGCATGGTGTTCAGTAAAATTTCATTGGCTCTTTTCCTTAAATTCCCGAGGGCCTGAATACGCGCGAAGCCGCGATGGATAACTGTCACTAAGAGATGTATCATGAGTTATATCACGGCCTAACCCTAAGAAACGCTGAACAAGCAACCCGAGAGTCACGTTTATATACCCGACTTGGAGAAGACGCCTTCAGTCAGTTGAAGTCCGTTGAAGACGGAACATATTGTAAAACTAATAATTAAAAATTATATATTGTATTTAATCAATAATTCTGTAAACAATAAAAATAAATTCTTTTTAAAAAGAATCCCTTCTGGTCACGTGAGTTAACTCATGCAAATATAAATTTGAAATGGGATATTTTCTGCTGTTCCTATTATTGGATGTAATGGCGTATAATTTTTATATTTTCCCAAGCAGCACAAATGGACATGGAGCATGTCTTTTGTTATGACTATTAAAGTATGGTGCGCTGCTTTGCCAGGCGCTTCGTTCATTGGTTTATTCCTGCTCATCCTCGAAATAAGTTAAAATATAGAAAAAGAACCTATTAAAGATTCCGAAACTTACATTAGTAAGTTGACCATAACCATAAGGTTCGTAAAAACTTTCATTGTAATATGGATTACTTTCCCAAAGTCCATAACTTTCTGGTGTTCTATCCCCATGTCTGAAAACCTGCAAAAGAAAAGATAATTTTTAATAATCAGGAAAATTTATACAGCTGAGAGATAAATAAAAATAGTTCATTTGAATAATGTTTGGCAACAATTCTTTAACATCGTTCCGCTACAAATTTCCTCACGTTTTTTTTTGGAGTTAGTAGCCTACAACAGGATAAAAAAATGTTTACCGTCTAACATTTTTTTTTCTGTGAGATAATTTGACATAGAAAATTAAACATATAATAATGCTTGCTGTTAACCTGCATATATTTCAATAGTTAGAACTTAAGAAAATTTTTTTTTAATTCGCCAGGGTCTTACCTTTGTGCTCAGAACAATAGTAGATTTTATAGTTTCCGAGATATTAAATTTTATATTTATTAGACTATATAACCTAATTATATTAGATAGTTGCTGCCGGTTTAATGATGAACATCATTCGCAGAGCTGTATTGCGATCTCACAAAAGCATTCGACTCTGTGAATCATTGAATATTACTGAATATGTTGAAAGTGTGCGGTTTTCGGGGTGTGGCTTAAATATGTCTGATCTCGTATTTATCTCGGCGCTATGAAACTGTGTGTATTAATAGTAATCGTTCAAAGAATCTGTAAAAGGTATCGGGGGTGCCACATGGATCGTTACTTAGTTTCTTATTGATTTTGTTGTATATTAATTACCTGTCAACGGCAAATGTACTATATTCACCAATGATATGGCAATTTTATGGCATTGCGATGATAACGACAGGTTGAATTAAATTATTAACAGCGATTTCGTGAAGATTGAAGAATGGTGGGAGGCAAATTTTCTTGCCTTAAATGTTTTTAGAACAACCTATATTTCCTTTAAATGCTAAATGCATGAAATAGTCTTTGAATTCCAGATTATTCCAAATCAGAGTGTAAATAAATTTTTGAAGGTTTGTTTCCAATATGCTGGGTATCTTTGTGGCGAGAATGGTATATTTCGGTTAATAGAATTGCACCTGCTTGATAATAGTTTAATTTTTGAGGCTCTTTTCCACAATATGAATTCATCAAGATGTTTTTGTTATAAAAGGGAGTCATGCGTTTTGTATTTGGTGTCGGATATAGAGAATTTTATAGACCTTAAACAAATAGGCTTCTTTAAACTAAGTGCTCCTAAGGAGAGAATTAAGCTAATTATGAATTCTGAGCTGTGGCTGGAGGGAATTAGATTTAACCATTTTCGGAACATACAACACCTCTTGAACAACGAGAATCCACTTTCAAAATGAGCCCAAAATAACAGGTACCCTTGACAAATAAAGAAGGTAATGCAAAACAAAACTTAAACCGCATAAGTATTCATCACTGTAGTGTTAAATCTGTTAGAAATAGTGTAAGTGAACTGGGAGCTTTCTTGAGTGACAAGAATATCACAAGAGCCTCTCTTACTGAACATTGGTTGAAAATTGAAGAAAATTAATTATTTTTGTTTGAATAGGTATTTAGTGTGTAATTAAAGGGTGTTTTTTTATAGAAGTATAGAACTTTTAAATGAAATAAAACAAAGATGCATTTTTTAAATTGACATAAAATTTACTTTATTCGAAAGACAACCTTCTGGCATTATAATTTAAATATGACTTCTGGCATATGACCGCCACGGCTGGCTCGGACGTAGTCTAATCTGGAGGTCCAATTTTCGATGACTTTTTCCAACATTTGTGGCCGTATTTAGGCAATAACGCGGCGAATGTTATCCTCCAAATGATCAATCGTTTCGGGCTTATCGGCGTAGACTAGCGACTTCACATATCCCCACAGAAAATAGTCTAGCGGCGTTAAGTCGCACGATTTTGGAGGCCAATTCACGGGTCCGAAACGTGAAACTATGCGGTTACCAAACGTTTCCTTCAATAAATCAATTGTGGCACGAGCTGTGTGACATGTTGCGCCGTCTTGTTGAAACCACAGTTCCTGCACATCATGGTTGTTCAATTGATGAACAAAAAAGTCAGTAATCATGGCTCTATAGCAGTCACTATTGACTAACGCTCTGACCAGCATCGTTTTTAAAGAAGTACGGACCAATGATTCCACCAGCCCATAAAGCACACCAAACAGTCAGTTTTTCTGGATGTAACGATGTCTCAACATACTCTTGAGGATTATCATCACTCCAAATACGGCAGTTTTGTTTATTGACGTATCCATTCAAACAAAAGTGAGCTTCATCGCTAAACAAAATTCACTTATGAAAATCGGGATCAACGGCAATCTTGTTTTGGGCCCATTCACCGAATCTACGGATTGCTAAGTGATCGTGTGGCTTCAATTCTTGCACGAGTTGGATTTTGTAAGCACGCAAACCAAGATCTTTCCGCAAAATCTTCCATAAAGTGAATGGACACATATCCAATTCCTGTGCACGATGGCAGATAGACTGATTCGGGTCTTCGTCTATGCTACGCTTTACAGCAACAATGACTTCTTCTGTACGCACTGACGACATCTCTGTGGATACGTATTATCATTTAGAGTAAATGTAGTGCGAAAACGTTCCATAGTTAATCGAATTAATTGCTCTGATGGACGATTATGTTGACCGTAAAGTGGACGTAGTGCGCGATACGTATTTCGAACAGAACCATGATTTTCAAAATAAATTTGCACAATTTGGAAGCGTTGTTCAGGCGTCAGTCTATTCATGTTGAAATGCCAAACCAAACTAAACATAAATCACTTAATAGCTGACAAAATGGCCGCCAGTTAAAAAAGTGTTGCCAACTTAAAATTTTATACCTCTATAAAAAACACCCTTTATATAACTAGAGCCATAGGAGGTGGTTCGTTAATATTACTGACTAAAATGTTTAATTGTCATTTAACGCCTATATTAACAACAAATGTTGAAAAATATATAGAACTGTGCTGCATTTTTATAAGGTCGTCGAATTTGTATATTTTTGGTATTTATACGTCCCCTCTGGGATGTTTTGACACTTTTTTGCAGCACTTAGAGTGTGCTCTGCAGCGGGTCGATCTTTAGGCGGAAATTGCCTTGACAGATGACTTCAGAGTCTTATTTGGGACAAACCAAAGAGAGGCATGTGCAATGGACGACCTTTGAGAGAGCTATAACTTAAAAAAAATATTTATTTATTAAACAAGGGGTGGAAGGTATTTGGACAATGTCTGTATAAATTTTGACGTATCTGTAATAAAAAAGATAGATTTTAATGTATCTAACCAATTGATACAGCTTCTGTGCTTTAATGTAAAAAATGCTGATGACTTAAAGCATAATGCTATTATGAAAGAATCAGAATTTAGCCCTATCACACAGACGGGTTTTAATGAATTTTATAATAGGATTAAGTCTACTGAGTGACATTTTGTCGATCGATTGAATACTTCTGCAGATGAAAAATTTACAATTTTTCAGGACATTCTGATCCGCAATCGTTTCCCGAGAAGACTTATAGAACCCGTAGTTCTGATACTGGGTGTGTGGGTTGGTTTAACGAGAACCTAAGACATATGAAGGATACAGTTCTTTTTCTGGGTGATGTGTTTAGGCAATATAATACTCCAGGTAACAAACCAGAAAACTATTTAAAAATTATCAAAAATATTATAAACAGGAAATTGTTGACTCTAAACGTAAATTTTATATAAAATGATACAATCGTCAAAAAAACTGAAGTGCATGGGAAACATAATAAATAGTAACAGGGGAAAATGGTACTAAAATAAAAAAAAAATCTGTATCAGCTGATCAATTTAACGACTTCATTAGTGGCATTTCGAATGAAATGCTTAGAAATGTGCCTGAAAGTGATGTTTCTCCATTGGACAATCTCACTAAAACCTTGGGGCTAAATGAGGTCTTTGTTTTCGAGAAAGTCACGCAGGTTGACGTCAGAGACTATATGAACTTACTTAAAAACATCTATGTATGGCTCGTCTACCTAACTTTTAATATCAATAAAAAACTTAATAATACCTCAACTGACCAAGTTAATAAACAACTGCTTTGAAGAAAGCATATTTCCGGATGCTTTGAACACTGTAATAATTGTTTCCACTTTTAAAAAGAGTGATTGAGGGTATGTCTCGAACCATTGACTTGTGGACTTTGTTGCCAATTCCCTCAAAGGTGGTTGAGAAATGTATAACTACGATGGTGGCTATTTTGAGGGGCATGGTCCCTTTTCTGAGCGACAGTTTGGATTTGTTCGGGCAGGGGCACTGTTCTTGCTGTTCTGAACATGCTCTCAACTATAATGGATGCATTTGAAAATCGAGAGTACAATGCTTCATTGTTCCTGAACTTGAGCAAAGATTTTGATTGTGTTTCTCACACTCTATTGCTTCAAAAGTTGAAAATCTACCATTTTTCTGTCTCTAAAATACAGCTGCTTAAGTCATATCTAGAAAAGTAACACCAGAAGGTCCAAGTAGCGGAGGCGGTGTCATCAGAGAGAGAAACGAAAACTGGGGTGCTCCAAAGATCAGTTCTTCCCTTACTTTTCTTGCTATATACAAATCTACCATTATATGATAATATCTCCAGACATACCCTTTTTGCTGATGACACCACCATCTCTCTTCGTGGTACTGAGCTTTTTGGCTTGAAGCAGTGCATGTTGGAGACACGATTGAGGGCTAAACAACGATTTCGAGCTTGTGACTAACGGTGACAAAACCCAGGGAATGATTTTCGGCCTTAGAGATCTGGGTAGCAGGGATCAAGATTCTGACGAGGTTATCGGGTATAAATCTTCATCCGCACCTTCAGTGGTCGATTCATGAGGGGGCCGTTTTTCTGCTCCGAGCTCTTCGGGGGTCAGTATATGGAGAGATGCTGCGGTTTGCATACTCCGCTTTATTTCAATATAGAAGTGTAGCGTTTGTCAAAAAAAAATGAGGAACAATTTACTCTTCAGAGTGGTGTGCACAAATATGAAACAGAGAATTAAGGTAATATTATATCGGTCTTTTGCCGATTAAAGAAGTGTTAGGGTTGACCAGATTTTATGGCTGCGAAATTGTTTGTTAAACTTCCTCAACAGGCCAAAAGCTTAAATTTTAATAAATTCAAACGATACGTTAAAAATATCTGCTGCATCTTGCTCCCTATATCAAATCTGAAGTTTTAAATGGAAGTTTTATTGTAGTTGAGATTTGTATGTGCTATTAAGTGTTAAACATATCAATGTGATTTAATTGAAATAATGGGTTCACGCATACTATACTGTAAAAATGTAAATTATTTTAACCAATTTTATTGCTAACTGTAAGGTCTTTCATCAGTTTTAATGAGTGATTTGAATCAGTTTTAATGACTAATTTTAATCTATTTTAATGACTAGCTGTGAATGTTTCAGTTTTAATCTATATTTATTGACGTGTGTATACATGAATTTATTTGGCATGTATAAATGATTTGATATGTTCGTCAGAAGATTTTAATTTTTATGTACATTTTCATTCTTTCTAAATCACTTAACGTATCAACAAAAAATCCGAAAACATTTTTATATGTTACAACACACATAACTGGTTTTCCTATTCCGAGTTGAATTTTTATACAGAAGTTGATTATCGATAGATGTAGAAGGATTTTCAAGGAGCAAAAAATTTTTGGTTTCATAAAAAAATTAATGAATATAATATGCAACCTTTTCGTAACTTTCTTTGTAATATTTTATACATTTTTATCTACTCTTTTTTACCTATTTTATTTGTCCATTTTTTTTGACGCATTTAACTGGTAGATATAATAACATTCCGTTGGTTATTTTGTTATATTTTTTTTTATTTATTGTTTAGGAATAAATTTAATATAATTTTTATTTTATCTTGTTTATATAATATATTTTAAAATTTTTCTTTAAGTTTTTAAGTTAATGGTGAGACGGCATACTTTGATAACAAAAAGCTTTATTGGGTTTGAGTTTGAGTTTGTTCGCACCTAGACAGTGGCGTAACTAAGAATATGTGCGCCCCCCCGCAGATTTTTGACTGCGCCCTACTATTTTGCACCCATCCTAAACTTTCGTATTTATTCATTTTCATCAAGGGACTTGAGGGCATCCCTGGATTGGCTACGCTCCCCAACATCGCGAGGTCTGCAAGGTTGTTATTTACGCCTCTGCACCTAGAGTTAAATACGGTACCAAAAATATTTCTAAATGTAAAAAAACAACATGACGGTATATAAACAGCTAATTTTCCAGATTCTTTAATGATACTGGGTTAACAGTTTGAAACTGAATGGCATATTGAAAATGACGAGCACTGACCACTGATGTGGCATATCCTATGACATCGTTAAGATAAGTGGCTCTACAAACAGAAATCTAAAAGAGCTCAATACATAGAATTCTGTTGAAATACAACTTCCACTCTTATTTAATATCTTTCGTTCAACTCCTGAGAGATACCTACTTGCCGAAAGGAATGCAATTTTGCGAATTTATATTAACGATGATACAAGGCGACCCTCAATTTTTAGACAACATTATTTGGACTGATGCTGCAAAATTTACGAAAAATGGCTTTTTTAACAGACACAATTCCGATTTTTTGGGGTAATTCAAATCCTCATGCAGTAAGATTGAGAATTTTCAAGAAACCTGTCAATTTAACGTATTTTGTGCTGGATTTTTTTATGAAGAAAACTAAAATGATATTTCATCAAGCAAATGATGCCCAATTTTAAATTATGTATTAACTTTTGGAGGAAAAAGATATTTAAATATTCTAGAAGAGTTAGACAATCAATATTTAAGCAATTTACCTTTGACAAGTGGATTGTCAACAATGGACCTTTTCTATGGCTTCCTCATTCTCCTGATTTGACTGTTTTTGATTATTTTATGTGTGACGACGATGGAGGAGTGTATGGCAGGAGCAAGGAACGCGGCCACCTATGACGAACTAACTTTGAGATACGAAAAATTTGAACATTTATTAAAATATGTTGTTTTCCTGTATAGATTAACCGTTTAGCATTTTTACAATACAAAAATGTTAAATTGCTGATATTTCAAAAATTGCAAATTTTTGGAATAGACAACCTTATACAAAGTCACCCTTAATATTAATGCTAAATATTACAAAAATAGGAGATTTACGTTTAAAAAAATTGACTTTTAACGATTTTTCAGGTTAGTTATATTTAATGTTAGTTTTTGATCATTTATTTATTATCAAAATATCAACACATTACGGTATAACTGAAAATGACACTATGTTGAAAATATTTTACCAAAATCGCACCCAACGATTTTAGCAAACTTCCAAATTTCAAAAATTTTCCAAAGTCTATTTTCCGAGAAATCGACCGCAGCATTTCGTCGTCGGAGACCCAGTATAACATTAATTATTTGTAGTCGACATAAAAAATCAAAAAGATTAAAGAAATGATTCTCTATTTAATATATTACTTCATAAAAGAACAAAAGAAAACCACCAAAATCACAAAGCTCAAATCTAGATAAAAATAAATATAATGTACCTAAATTAAATTTAAGATCATATCCATAGAAATTCATCATTAAGAGTTATTGACCTAATGAAACTATTATTAAAGAATTAAAAAATGGCAAATAAATAAAGGAAAAACAAAATTGATTTAAAACTGTTCAAACTTGGAATAATCAAATTCAACCAAATTACATTCACCATCGTCTGCAGCTGTATATCATAGAACTGAGCTTATTAAAATTATTTGGTTTTACATTTCTTTCTAATTGATAAGTAGATGAGACAAAATTCTAAAAAACATATACAATTTTACTAAATGATCTGAACATTGCCATATTACTTTTTAGCTTCAATTTAAAATTGTCAAGATAAAAATTTATCGCTTATACTTATAAATCGAGCATGAAAAAGTAATAGAATGGAATAAAATAAAACGAAAATAGAATAAAATAGAACGAAATAGAAAAAAAAGGGAACCATACAGAATAAAATAGACTAAAATAGAATAAAATAGAACAAAATAGAATAGAATATATAGGGCGTCAATTTGAAAACTTCCCTTCCTTAATATTGCCGTTCTTCTAAATAATATTGAAAATTCAAACCAGACAACATTTTTATTTTCAAAGGAGACACTTTTAACGAATATTTGCAGCCTTCGGGAGGGAGGCGTGATACCCATAAAATTTTAAATGGGTAGGAGGGCATCTAACACATCATTTTGAAGCTCGTCAAATTTTCTTTTCAAAAATACTCTAATTTATTTTTCTTGGCCAGTAGTTTTCGAAAAATTACGTTTTAAATTTACTGGAGTTTTTAGAACTCGCCAGCACTGAGATTAATTGTTTAAAGGATATTATTTAAAAAAAAAGGTATTATGTTGGCACCCCTTTTAGTAGAAATATTACCAGGGGCAAAGTAACATCCTAAAAATTTACATGAAAAGTAATAGGATACTACAGTTTCTATGGTAGTTAATTTGCCTTTATTAAATGATCGTTTTTCAATTTATGTTTTGCTACTTCTGTATAAAAGTTCTTAAAATAGAAGTTTTTTTAAACAAAATAATGTTACAGCAAATTTTAAGGATTGACTGTGAAATATTGATTTATATACAAAAATAAATCTTCTTGCTATCCTACTTTTGGGACGCACGCTGTAAATAGTTTATTGGCAAATTTTACGTATAATTAAACATAATTAAAGCTAAGCTTAGCTTGTTTCGCTCAATCATTGACAGGACGGTGAAAAACGTGATCCTTTTTAGGGCTTTTCCAAATATATTTAAAAAATATATTTTTGGAATACCATGAACAGTAAAATTTAGAGAATCATCGTAAAAGTTGTATTACTGGGAAAGCGTTTTTAAACATTTTTATACAAATAATGAATCATAATTTACTTCTTACTACTCTAAATATTCTGTTTGAATAATAATAAGAAATAATATGTCTACTTACCACGTGGACCAAAACTAAAGTATCTGTATCATAACTAGGTTTCTTTTGAGGGCACTTTGCTTCACTGAACGATACAATTACTATAAAAAGTAATGTGAGCAGATAGGACAGTCTTACTTGTTGCACCATATTTGCCAATTTCCTTTCGAACTGCTGCGAGATGCTTTATTTATACAAATTTGATTATCTAATTGAATGATTTACTTTCATTATGTGTAGTATTTAAAATGGTAATATTTCATTCAATAAGTACACAGTGATTAAACATATCTGGATAGTATTTACAATAAAATTACGGCATTGGAATCGCCTGATTTGAATTATAGTAACTTTTTAATATCTAAATACGTTTTCAAGCTATGTGTATAAGAAAATCAAGGTTAATACTATTGCTGGATTAATCTCGTCTATAAATTCTATTCTTAGAAAGAGAATAATCAGAGAATTTGGGTAAAAGCATTGAATTAATAAATGACTTTGCGAAAAGTTAACAACCTGGTAAATGACACCTGTTTTTGTCAAATTTAAGGTTTTATAAAGAGTTTCATGTACATTTAACTCATTCTTCATAAAGTGTTAGTCGTAATGTGAGATTAAGAGACTTAATTTCATTAGAATTGCTTTTTTATTTTGGAATTTTCTCTAAAATTAGACAAAAAGGTAATATTAGTTGTATACCATTTTTATACTCGGTGTCCCACGATTGCCGCGAACAATTTCCCTGGAGGCAATTCGACTAAAATATTTTCAAGATGGTGGCACTTCCGGTTATACCGGAAGTTGATGCCTTCTTGCTTATTTTAAATGGAACACCCTATATGTTATTTCATTTTTAGATTCTACGCTAAATTATAGATATATTTCATATATAATATATTGTACCTAAGTTTAACTGTTTTTGACATATTTTACATTTTGTGCAAAAAATGGCGTTTGCTGGCCTAAACATAACTATCAATTTGTCCTATTTGAAAGCCTTAATTATTTAATTGGCTTGGTTTCCTTCTGGAATGGGATTTCTTATAGCGGACTGTGTTGATATTTTGATAATAAATAAAATCAGGCTGATCAAAAACTAACATAAAATATTAAATTGAAAAAACGTTATAAGTCAATTTATTTTAATAAACGTTCTTAATTTCCACCCTGAGCCTCCAAACATTTTTCGCATCTCCGAGTTAGTTCGTCATGGGGGGTTACTCTAATTGAAACTGGAGATAAACTTTCGCGTCCCTTACCCTTGTCATACAGTCCTCCATCATTTTCAATGGATTGTAATAGAAAAAAAAAATTTTCCCCATATAAAATAATTTAGGATAGTCAAATCAGGAAACCAGGATGCCACAGAAAAGGTCCATTGTTGGTAGTCCACTTGTTATAAAATATTGCTTCTAAGAGGTTGATAACTGGAACGGTTCCATGTGGTAGGGCACCATCATGTAAAATTTTTGCCTGTATTCCGCCAGAGGTAATGGTTTAAATATTGATTGTCTAACTTTAATATTTAAATATCTTTCTCCAAGAAAAGTTAATACATAATTTAAAAAAGTGACATAATTTGCTTTGTATTAATGAATTACTATTTGAGTTGTCTTCATAAAAATGTACTTGATTTTTTAAATAGTCCAAATTATTATGTCCAAAAATCGAGGGTTGTCTTGTATCATATAAATTAGCAAAATTGCACTCTTTTCTCTCAGGTGTTGTACTAAAGACGTTAAATAAGGATGAAAATTCGAGGTTCTTGTTTGTAGAGCCACTTGTTTTAGATATCATAGAATATGCTGCATCATTGAGAGTAGGTTCCCTTTCATGCATTTTTGCCTTAATGGTGCCAAAATTTTTGAAATTTTCCAATATTCAATTAACACTGTCCGATGATAGTTTCTGTTTATCTGGATACCAATCAGCAAATGCCGGCAACTTTGTTAAATTCTCCATAGATAATAAACTCGCATAATCTTCATGCGTATAATTTAATCGCACCCGCATAGTTTTATTAATGATTATAAAAGCAAGAAATGGTTTCTGTAGTGCTCTATTGTTTTCTTTCGTCGCGTTTCACTGTCATGGCTAACTAATAATAAAATTTAAAAGCCGTATAGCGGTTTTACAATACAAGAACGTTGAATTACCAATATTTCAAAAACTGCAAATGTTTAGAACAGACAAGTTTATTCATATTCATCCTTATTTTTAATTCTAAATAAAACGACATTATAAAAAGAGGGGATTAATTTTGAAAAAAAATTGGCTTTTAACGATTTTTTCAAGTTTCAATATTTAATGATAGTTTTTGATAACTCTGTTTTTATTTATTATCAAAATATCAACACAGTTCATTAAAGTAAATCCCCTTCTAGAAAGAAATCAACCGAAATAGGGATGTTGACTGTTTGTGGGAAAGTGTTTAAAACCATGCATCAGTACCTAATGTAGCCGAAAATATTTAAAAAATTTTCTTAATACAACTAATACTTCAAAAATCAAAAATTTTAAATTCCGTTTCAAATTTCCTTCCAAAACGCCAATACTTGTTACTTTATTTTTGTGACATCACTAGTATACCGGGTGTCAACGAATCTATTAGACAAGTCATAAATTCTAGAGTATTATGTGTATCAAAATGAGAATTGGTACAGGTAAATGTTATGTGAAGAGGAGAGTTTTCGCATATTTTCCACTTTTCGGTCACTTCCGGTTTCACCGGAAATGGTCCCGGTTTTGAATTTTTAAATAGAACATCCTGTATATTTTAACATTTTTGGATTTCTGAGACAATTCTAGATCAGAATGTGACATTTTAAAAACTTTTTACGTCTACTTCATTTTTTTAGAGCTACTTTTAAAATTTCATCTAGGTGGCCATGATCGGACGCAAACTAATCTAAGGGCCTTAGGTGATGTCAAAAAAATACAATCGCAAAGTTTTAGTTACTAGTATGAAAGACAGGAATAAGACAAGTTGACAAAATTACGTTTTCATTTCTAACTATTAATTTTCAAATGGCGACCCCTTTTTGACAACTACTTTTCGAAAAAAGCATTCTTTGACGAATCTAACGGTACTAATTTATTTGCGATTGGATTAGACATAAGAACAGAAATTAAATATTATTAAGCAAAATACTGGATAATTTATTTACTTATGACAAGTGCGCCATGGACAGCCATGATGCATAATAATTTGCAACTGTTTTTATCAAGTCTTCTTTGGAAAACAAAGCACTCACTTAAGTAGATAATGACAGTGACATACGCTCTAAGAACAGACGTAAAAGTTTCTTAATTTTCGTTAAGTTTAGTTTAAATTTTCGTTAAAATAATGTATACTCAAAGTCTGTCTTAGAGCGTATGTCACTCTCATTATCTACTTAAGTGAGTGCTTTGTTTTCCAAAGAAGACTTGATAAAAACAGTTGCAAATTATTATGCATCATGGCTGTCCATGGCGCACTTGTCATAAGTAAATAAATTATCCAGTATTTTGCTTAATAATATTTAATTTCTGTTCTTATGTCTAATCCAATCGCAAATAAATTAGTACCGTTAGATTCGTTAAAGAATGCTTTTTTCGAAAAGTAGTTGTCAAAAAGGGGTCGCCATTTGAAAATTAATAGTTAGAAATGAAAACGTAATTTTGTCAACTTGTCTTATTCCTATCTTTCATACTAGTAACTAAAACTTTGCGATTGTATTTTTTTGACATCCCCTAAGGCCCTTAGATTAGTTTGCGTCCGATCATGGCCACCTACATGCAATTATAAAAGTGGCTCTAAAAAAATGAAGTAGACGTAAAAAGTTTTTAAAATTTCACATTCTGATTTAGAATTGTCTTAGAAATCCAAAAATGTTAAAATATACAGGGTGTTCCATTTAAAAATTCAAAACCGGGGCCATTTCCGGTGAAACCGGAAGTGGCCTGAAAGTGGAAAATATGCGAAAACTCTCCCCTTCACATACCATTTACCTGTACCAATTCTCATTTTGATACACATAATACTCTAGAAATTATGACTTGTCTAATAGATTCGTTGACACCCGGTATAAACACTGGTAAACTGGCAAAGAGATATAGTTTTTTCACAATTTTTGTAATAAAAGATTAGTTCTAAGTTATTTAGAGTGTTGTTCGGTGCCTCAGTGTACAAGTACTACAATTAAAACCCCTAAAAAGTTATTTATTCAGGTTCCATCTGCGAAAAATAAGAGGAAAATGTGGCTTCAGCTCGCCTGTAAGGATTCAGCACTACTTGCTTTATTTCAGTTTTGAGCTTATAAATATCTATTATTACTATTATGTATTCATTATCGGTTGCGGAAATAACAATCCTTGGTAAATCACTTACATTGAAGTCTTTACGTTTCTAAATTCAGTAGAGCAGAAGTTACTGTTTGTTGCGAATAAATTGGCCACAATAAAACAATCAATTCTTGGCAAATTCAAATTATTTGCCTTAATAAATCTATTTTCCATCCCGTGAAAATTTCCTAAAATCGTTTTCAAAGGAAAAAGTAAACAAATTTCGAAGAAATTACATGAAAATGACTATAAAAGTAGTATTTGACAGCGATCACGAATATGACATAAAACCAGAAAATTTATATGTCAAGTTCTTGACAGCGATGACGTTGGCTGTTTCTTTAGAGTTATTATCAAGTAATCAAAGTGAAACTGATAAATTCATGTTCTTTTGAATATGCATTTACTTGCCATTATGTCGAAGTGATCATAATTATTTCAAGTCATAGAACTGAAAGTAATAATGACTAAAAACAATAACCGTAACAGGACGGAGTGCCAGCGATAACGATAGTATGAAGTGACATCATTCACTTTGATTGGTGTTCATCGTCACCTGAATCGAAGGTATTTAATTACATTTTCATTATTAAATAAAAATAAAGTTCCTTAAAAATAAAGGAAAAAATTGTGTTTTTAGGATTTCTATTGTGGAAATTACCGTTTCGCGGCAAAATTATATTTTTATTTGAATACAGTCAACATCCCATCATCTTGAAAACATTGCACCCATCGACTTTGGTAAACTGCCAAATTAAAAAAAATTTCCCAAGTCTATTTTCAGAGAAATCGAGAGCGATAATTCGGTGTGAGACACCCTGTATCTTTATAGTCACTCTATACATGTGAGGCAAAAATACTCGATTCCAATCTTTTTTATTTGACGCGCAAATATTTTTATGAAGAATACATTTTTTCTTAAAATCAAAAATAAAATAGTTTTTCCTTTTGTTAGCTCAATCCGCGAGCATACTGCATTTACACCAACACCTTTCTCGGAAAACCGTCTGCCTAATGGTAAAAACTGGATCAAATTGCTGGGTTGTATTGTGTTGTATTAGGGGCATGCAAATAAATGCTTTTTATTTTGTTATTGAAAACTGCCCATCGGGAGAAAAGAATCAATAGGATATTTTTACTAAAAATTAAATTATAAATATGAGAATATTATCTATTTTAGAAATTTTTATAAAAATTTGAACTGACTTCTAAAAAAGCACTAAGAAGCGAAAAATAACAATATAAATTTTGCCCCAAATTATTACCTGAAAAACTGCGATTCATATAAAAAGATTGAGAAATACTTTCTTACTGTACTTGTATGTATCTCGCGTTGGAAGTAATTTGCTTCACTTACTAACAATTTGGCTCTGACTTCAAAAATTTAAATTTCCTATAGAAATTCTTATTATTCTTTTTAGCGCTTTTTTGGTCGATTCAGTTTTTTTATAAACATTTTATTTTACGATTTTCAGTTTTGAACTCCATAAATTATTCAAACTAAGTACTAAGAGGATACTAAATTAAACAACAAAAAATTCTTTAATTCTGAGAGTTTTCCAAATACCAGTTTGGAATTAAACTGCAGCGGCCAAATATTTGGTCTGACATAGCAAATCTGTTATCTTCATCATGGTTGGTTCATACTTTCCTAAATTATCAATTACCACTAAGAATTTCCACTCTCGGTTTTCACTTACAAATTAAATGATACACTTTACTTTCATGTGTTCACAGTCCCAAACTAAAAATTAACTACCATCATTTATCTACTAAGGTGAAGGTCAACTTTTAACTTTCTAAAAAGTCGGCATAATTCATGTCTATTTTTGGATGTTATCGGCTGGAAACAAATTGGCAGGTATATCAAAATATAAAAAATAACATTAAAAATAAATAAATCTTTGTAAAACTGTATTATAAGGTAACCGAAACCTTTTAAAATATAATTAGTTATACAACCACAATTGAAAAGCAATAAAATTACGTTTTACTTTTAGGGTAGAATATTTATGGGCGATCTTGATTGATCATCCTTAATTTTTATTAATTGTTAAATTTTGAAGTATGAACCACCCATTTTTAGTTCGTAGTAGTAATAGTAGTAGTGTAGTGTTAGTTTAGCGAAATTCTTAGTGTCGTAACCTACGACGTAAAAGTTTCAATCCACCATATTCGTTCGGATCCAATCTGCTACATTATATTTCAAAAAAATTAATTTTAAACTCTTAATCTAATCTCAATCTGCACCCTCGAAAAAACCCCAGGACCAATTTTGGACATAATAGGGACATATAAAATTTTTGACCACCATATAACATCTGTCACATTAATTTTTTAAAAATAATTTTAAATGCGTTATTTAGATTCTCGGAAATCCCTAGTATCGATTTTGAACAAAATCGAGAGATATAAAACATTTAGGAAGCCATATTGGATCCTCCATATCGAATTTTTCAAAAATAACTTTAAATTCATAATTTATACCATCAAAGCCCTTCCAATACCAATTTTGGACAAAATCGAGAGATGTAAAAGTCTTTAATTCGTAATATTGAACTTTTTAAAAATAATTGTAGATTCGACATGTACGACGTCGAAAACTCATCAATACCAATTCCGACGAAAATCGGAAATTATGAATTTTTTTTTCCACCATATCATTAGCGCCATCTTGGATTTTGCTGCATCAATCTCGTTCAAAATGATATGGGAACACCGCAACAACGCCTGATCAACGTCAGGGGCGGATCGGCCTCTCTCTTTGAGGGAGGCGGTTGTATCACAAAAATACAGTATGGCAAATGAAAGCAAGTTGTCGGCAGAGGAAGAGACGCCAGCAATTCTGAATTTGAAGCTGTTGGGGGGGGGGCGATGGCCACCGAAAGCGGGTTGTCGACGGAGGGGAGGGGGAGATGTCAGCAACATTCACATTCCTAAGTAAGAGGCAGGATCGGGTCTATTTTTCTGAATTCAACGCTCTTAAGGGGACGATCGCAAGCGAACGCGAGTTGTAGGCGTGGGGGGGGGGGAGGAAATACCAACAGCATTCATATTCCTAGTGTAGCAGACGAAGTCGGGTCTTTTTTCCTGAATTCGAAGCTTCTGGGGGCACGATGGCTCTTACCGCTCCCTCCTCCCTGGATCCGCTCATGGCCGATGTTTCGAGGTTAGAACCTCCCTATTTTAGAAGTCGGTTAAAAAGCAGTTGCATACCACCTTTTTGTTAACAATATTCAGATATGCCAGCAGGAATACCATTAGTACATATGTACCTATTCACTATCTATATTGTCTTTTCTTCAAAAAAAAAGTTGGAAATGTCTTGGGTATTTCATGTAACGTAAGTTAATTTTAAGGCCTATTATGCTGGATACGTTCCTTCAGCTCTAAGTAGCTCAGTGACGTCATTACTAAGCAATAACAAATTATTTTAAATGGGATAGGTATTCTCCATTTATTTATTTTTTTCTGGCCAAGTTAAGCTTAGGAATATCTATTCAATTGTGGCTTTCGTAAAGATGACATCTCGTTGTCTTGCTCCTCGTCATAGTGGTATCTCCATGGTTTCACTAGAGGTTTGTAGTATCATGTAGACGTGACTGTAAACAGATTCGATGAGGTCGGTGTACCTGCTGTGAGTGCTACAAACTGCGTATATTTTCATATTTTATTCAATGCATTTTCCAACAGTAGTCCCATGGTATGTAGAGGATTATACAGGGTGTCCAGCAAGTACCTCCTAACTTCTAGAGAGCACACAGGGAAGGTCAAAATAACATCACTTTGTTATAGAAAAAAAAAACCAAAGTGTTCCTTAACGGAGGTACATAGCCCTACAGGGGTACTCAGAGATTTACCTTATCGGCTCCAAGTTTTGAACCGAGTCGTATAATTTAATGAAATTTTGATATTTTATAGATGTCATAAAGACTCATTAAACCAAACTACAGTAGACATTTTAGATCTTCAGAGAAGTTAAGAACGGACTTGCAGCCACACTCGTTGGGCCTAAGGCGTCATTTTCCAGAGCTGAAAAGTGATTTTTTAAATACTTTGGTCATTCTTCTTCAAAAAAGGTACTCTTAATTAATTTCGATAAAACTGGCTGTTTTCGAGATCAATTAGTTTTTATGCGAAACACTCAAATGTTACTAATCCTAAACACAAACAGGTAATAAATTGTTAATAACTATATAATAGATTACTATTAACGGAACTTGTCAAAACCGCTCTCAAGTAAAAATAATTTAAAAAAATGGAAGAATATTCTTAGACAGAGTATGCTGATATGAATTTAATTTTTGGTGAAGCGCTGTCAAATTCTTTGAAGGCAAGAAGACTTTATGCTAAAAAATGTTCAGCTCGAACATTGCCAAGTCCAAAAACCTTTCAAAGGGTTGATCAAAGCCTGAGGGAAACAGATAAAAGATGATTACAAAATAATTATTAGAGTTAACGAATTCATTTTTTCGTGGTTTATTCAGAGTAATTTTTGGCGCGAAGTGGCGGTGAGGGCCCTCCCAGAAAAGCACGAGACCTTCACGTAGAGGAACAAATTTTGCAAGATATTGCTGACAATCGTTCAAACAGCATAAGCAAGCTCACGACACAAAACGATGTTGCAAAATGGATTGTACATCAACTCTAACTGAACAGTTACCTGTACCACGTTAAAAAAAGTACACGCTATGTTTCTGGATGATTATCCCGCAAGACTCCAATACTCCAACTGGTTTATACAGCAACAAAACCTAAATCTAAATTTTTCTAATCTTACTTTGTTTATCGATGTGGCCGATTTTATAAGAGATAGCATAATAAACTCCTACAATTTACATTTTTGGCCTGATGAAAACTCGCACCTACCCCTTGATAGAAGAATACAAATTTGGTACTTGCACGATGGTACTCCACCTCATTTTAATCGTATAGTATGTCAGCACTTAACAAACATTTTTGTCCCTCGATGGATAGGTCGAGGTAGGTCATTTCTAAATCTAAATTTTTCTAATCTTACTTTGTTTATCGATGTGGCCGATTTTATAAGAGATAGCATAATAAACTCCTACAATTTACATTTTTGGCCTGATGAAAACTCGCATCTACCCCTTGATAGAAGAATACAAATTTGGTACATGCACGATGGTACTCCACCTCATTTTAACCGTATAGTATGTCAGCACTTAACAAACATTTTTGTCCCTCGATGGATAGGTCGAGATAGGTCATTTCTATGGCCACCAAAGTCTCCAGGCCTAACTCCTTTAGACTTTCTAGATACATCTAAAAGAACTAGTTTATTCAATACCAGATAATACTAGAGAAGAACTACTAGCGAGAATAGTACAGTATTCTAACGAAGACCGTAATAATAACGAAATATTATTTGCAGTGCAGTGGGAAAATATTCGAGAAATAAGAAAATGTATTGAAGTACGTGGAGGTCATATTGAATATTTGCCAAAATAATATTTAAAGGTTTTCACTATTTTTGCATTTTAATAAAATTGTAAATTAAATGAGCCCCGATTAATCCTTTGAAAGGTTTCTGAACTTGATAATATTTGAGCTGGAAATCTTTCAGCATAACATATTCTTACCTTCGAAGAGTTAGACAGCGCTTCCTCATAAATGAAAGCACACCAGCACACCCTGCGTATGTTATTTTTACCTGTTCGTATTTAGCATTAGTAACTTTTGCGTATTTCGCACAGCAACCGATTTATCTCGAAAACCACCAGTTTCATCGAAAGAGTACCTTTTCTGAAGAGAAAAGACCAAAGTATTTAAAAATCAGTTTTCTGTTTTGTAAAATGACACCTGTCAAAAATTAGGGCCAACGAGTCTAGCTGCAAGTCCGTTCCTAACTTCTTCGATGATCTAAAACATCTACTGTCATCATCATCATCATCATCATCACACAGCCTGTAGCGTCCACTGCTGAACATAGGCCTCCCTCAATGGTTTCCAATGTTCCCGATCTTGTGCTGATTGAATCCAGTTTGTTGCGATTCTCTTGATGTCATCAGTCCACTGTGTTGGAGGTCTGCCCCTACTTCTAAATGCCTAGAACCTAGGACGCCACTCTATAATGCGTTTAGTCCACCTAGCGTCTTCCATTCTCGCCACATGTCCGGCACAGTTCAATTTCATATATGTTATACTTTCTATAGCATCCTTGATCCCTGTTCTAGTTCTAATAATTACATTTTGAACTTTATCTCTCAGTGTTATTCCCAACATCGACCTCTCCATGGCTCTCTGAGTCACTCTAATTTTTTCGCAGCTTTTCTTAGTGAGTGTTAAAGTTTCTGCACCGTACGTGAGCACAGGGAGCACACACTGTTCATAAACCTTTCTTTTCAAGCAAATCGGTATATTGCTTTTAAATACATCCTTTCTCAGCTTGCCGAACGCCGCCCGTGCTAGTGTTATGCGTCTTTGAATTTCGCAGGTCTGGTTATCTCGGTTTATTCTCAGTTCATGGCCCAAATATTTATAAGATGTTACATACTCGATTTCAGATTCGTTTAGGGATATGTTGCTACTTGGAACTAAGTTTGTCATACATTGAGTTTTTGTACGGTTAATTTTTAGACCTACCACATCTGACGCTGCACCTAGTGTCCTTAGTAACTCTTGGGCTTCTTCAAGGTTGTCAGAAATTAACACGATATCGTCAGCAAAACGTAGGTGGTTTAATCGTTCACCATCTATATTGATTCCCATGTTCCCCAACCTATTTTTTTAAACATGTCTTCTAGCAGCATTGTAAATAGTTTTGGTGAGATGTTATCACCTTGTCGTACGCCACGTTCCATTCTAAATGTAGATGCTATTTTGGAATGGACTGTCGCACTTGCTGTTGCGCTATTATATATGATCTTAATTAAAGCTGCATATATGTGGTCGACTCTACAATCAGCTAGTGCAGCAAATATTTTGTTTTGGTCCGCTGAATCGAACGCTTTCTCGTAGTCCACAAATATTAAGACCAGTGATTTGTTGTACTCCACTGTTTTTTCTATGAGCGTTTTCACAACTAGCAAGTGGTCGTTTGTACCATAACCGGATCTGAAACCTGCTTGTTCTCTAGGTTGGTAGAAATCTAATTTGGGAGTCAATCGTCGTGTTATTATTTTTATAAATAGTTTGTACATGTGGGAGAGGATGGACTGATTGGACGGTAGTTTTTTAGGTACTACTGTAGTATGGTTTAATGCGTCTTTATGGCCTCTATAAAATATTAAAATTTCATTAAATTGTACAAGTCAACTTACTTAACTTAGAGCCGATGAAGTAAATCGCTGGGTACCCATTTATGGCGTTGTATCTCCATTAAGGGACACTTAAGGAATTTTTTTCTATGTCAAAGCAGGACTATTTTGACATCTATATGCTCCCGAGAAATATGGGTGGACACTTTGTATATGGGACTGATCTAAAGCCGACTGCTACTCTTGGTTGTCTAAAATCGATCTTCCGCGTTAATCTATTGATACTTATTCGCATGTATATATTCGCATATATAACACATTTATTTATATTTACAGACCAAGGGATGCTGTTAGATTTTTTTTTCTTTTCTTACCTCAGTCATGGTAGAAATCAAAGGAAGTAAAGTATTTTTGAATATTTTTTTCCTTTCGTTCTCCCATATCTATTCCAAGTTTCATTTATTCACGCAGCAAATACTGTTATTTTCGGCAACCGGACTTAGGTCTCACTTTTATGGTCATTCTATCCCGTTAATAAACAACGCTACTTTGTTTTACTAGGGACATTCAAAATAGGAAACATCTATAGTTATAAGTGGAACACAAACTAGTATGAAGTATGATAATTGTAAATAAGTAAGCAATGCCTTATAGCATCCACTCAGAAAGTCTTTTTCGAAATTCGCAGTCTATGGATAAAATGAGATAAATCGTCATTTCATTTATATCTCTTGATCAGGTAGAAATGTGGACCTAAATTTGGTTTTAAAAGATAACAATATCTAATCTATCTGATTTTTCGATATTCGCATTTTAAAAGGAGAAAAAGCGGTAAGATATCAACTTTACAATTGCTCAATAAAAAGTATTATTCTGCATACAATTATCTAAAAAGTAATTTCTGCATTTTTCGAAACTCTTTTTGTGAGACTGAAAGGAGTTAAAATGTGTTTTTACTATTTTGCCAGATAATTGCGGAATGTATTAGCCTGCCAATATCATTCCTCATCACCCCTCTTCTTTAAAAGGAGAAAAGCGGTAAGACATTAACTTTACAATTGCTCAACAAAAAGTATTATTCTGCATACAATTATCTAAAAAGTAATTTCTGCATTTTTCGAAACTCTTTTTGTGAGACTGAAAGGAGTTAAAATGTGTTTTTACTATTTTGCCAGATAATTGCGGAATGTATTAGCCTGCCAATATCATTCCTCATTACCCCTCTTCTTTAAAAGGAGAAAAGCGGTAAGACATTAACTTTACAATTGCTCAACAAAAAGTATTATTCTGCATACAATTATCTAAAAAGTAATTTCTGCATTTTTCGAAACTCTTTTTGTGAGACTGAAAGGAGTTAAAATGTGTTTTTACTATTTTGCCAGATAATTGCGGAATGTATTAGCCTGCCAATATCATTCCTCATTACCCCTCTTCTTTAAAAGGAGAAAAGCGGTAAGACATTAACTTTACAATTGCTCAACAAAAAGTATTATTCTGCATACAATTATCTAAAAAGTAATTTCTGCATTTTTCGAAACTCTTTTTGTGAGACTGAAAGGAGTTAAAATGTGTTTTTACTATTTTGCCAGATAATTGCGGAATGTATTAGCCTGCCAATATCTTTCCTCATTACCCCTCTTCTTTAAAAGGAGAAAAGCGGTAAGATATCAACTTTACAATTACTCCATAAAAAGTATTATTCTGCATACAATTATCTAAAAAGTAATTTCTGCATTTTTCGAAACTCTTTTTGTGAGACTGAAAGGAGTTAAAATGTGTTTTTACTATTTTGCCAGATAATTGCGGAATGTATTAGCCTGCCAATATCATTCCTCATTACCCCTCTTCTTTAAAAGGAGAAAAGCGGTAAGATATTAACGTTGCAATTACTCATTAAAAAATACTATTTTGCATACGATTATCTAAAAAGTAAGTTCTACATTTTTCAAAACTCCTTTTTGTGAAAATGAAAGTAGTTAAACTGTGTTTTTACTATTTTGCCAGATAATTGTGGAATGTATTAGCTTGCCAATATCATTCCTCACTACCCCTCTCCTTTAAAAGGAGAAAAGACTGAAAGGAGTTAAAATGTGTTTTACTATTTTACCAGATAATTGTGGAATGTATTAGCCTGCCAATATCATTCCTCACTACCCCTCTCTTTTAAAAGGAGAAAAGACTGAAAGGCGTTAAAATATGTTTTTACTATTTTGCCAGATAATTGCGGAATGTATTAGCCTGCCAATATAGTTCCTCCCTAATCCTCTCCTCCCCTTTCTCTTTCCTTAGATAGCTGGACACAAAAATATCAGCTGGGTAAAGGCAGGTAGAGACACTCCTGTGAGTGTACGGATTAATTACTCTTATTAAGCAGATGTAGTTAATTTTTTGTGTAATTTATTAATAATTTTTAAAAAATATAATAATGCCTAATGATCTGAAAAGTGAATATATTAACGACTGTAATGATTTTTTTTTGATATTCAAAATGCTAAACGGTGTCCAATGACAGTGCATTAATTGACAAAAATAATTGTACAAGTCATGCTATATCAGCAAGTTTTCAATCAATTTGCAATCACGATAAAATGATCCGATTTTCACGATTCTAGGTGCATTATTTTCGTCAATTAATGCTCTTTGAAATATTCACACCGTAATTGACTACTTTGATTTAATTGCAATATTGATAAATTGCATGAGGTAATAAACTATATCTGATTTATTTGCATTCAGGTTAGTAAAGTAAGTATATTCCACTGGAACCTATGCACGAAAATGCACATAAAAATGTGATTTAATAAACTTTTATTGGCCTATCAACATGTTATCTTTATAATAGGTAACTAAAATTGTATATTTGAATATAAATGTTTATTTTAAGCAATTTATTGTTGAGTTAAACCAAGTACTTAGATCTACCTTGTAAACTGTAGGTTCTTTCTATGTGTATTTTTTTTTCAGGACATGCAAAGAATATCTGCATATATAAATGTTTTATTATTTACATTATTATTAAACAGAGATCTATAAAAGAGCTACAGTTTTATTTACAAGTTATTAACTTTACTACTTCGGTTCAAAAAATACATATATAAAATTTTTATTTTAAACTTTCTTAGAAAGTGTTGTAGCATATCGGTACTTTTTTAAATAAATATATTCCATGGTGGATATTCATGATTCTTTTGAAGATCAACACGTATTAATTTTTCGGGCGAAACAAAGTCGTGCCACGACAGGCGGCGCAAGTGGGTGAAAAAACTGTGTTGAAAAACAAAATTATCAAAAAAATAAATTTGATTGTTTCAGTGTTAAGGAAAAAACTTTTCTAGTGATCCTCATATGAGTCCCTGTTTAGAAATGTCAAACATATATATTTAAAAATATCAATGAGGTGTGCAGTAGTGCCCCATCTGTTATTGGCATAGTGCCATAGCACTACCTAATTTCTTGATAAAACTTTTTTTTTATTATTTTTTATTTTCAATTTTTCCGAATTTCCTTTTCCATAAAAATTATTTGGATATCTGATAACAGGGCAGTAAGTTAATGTGTACGAATTTTCTATAATCGGCAACATATGTAGGATAGGAATCCGTGCCATTTTTGTCATAGTGAAAAGACGAAGATCTATCGGGATTTATAAGTGGGTAAGAAAGATGGGAATATATAAATACAATCGTATGCACACTTGTTGAAAATTAAACGAAATATGTGTCAGGCGCTAAAAGCTCTTAAAGAAGTCGAATAAAGGGCACATTTTATACTGGGTGTTAGGTGATATTAGTTTTTTATTTCGGCGTAAGTGTTTGTTTAGTGAATATGCACATGGAGGTTCTAAAAAAATATTTGAGGTCTAATTTCAGTTATTTTTGTATTTTGAGCGAGATATTTCTATAATTTTTTTATATGTCGGTTTGTGTTTTTATTTCATTGGTATAAGTCGTTTCATTTCCTGCTATGACTACAAATAAACTCGGTTTTTAAAGGACTCCTTTAGTGAGCTCGCTTTAGAGCAAAAAAACATAGTTTAATTTATTTGAAGTTTCATAAACGAAGTTTTCAAAATGTTTAATTCAAATTTGCAGACACATTCAAACCAAATTTTCAAAAATAAAAGCTAAAAAATATTTTGCATTTTCATTTAGTTCTTTCTTCATACAAATTGTTAAATCAAAAAATGTGTTTCAATCTTACGTATTATTGTGCAATAATTTGAATCTATATTTTGTCGACGATTATTTACAAATTAAATTATAAAAGAACTTTAACCTATTTACACTAAATTACATATACGGTGTCCCAGTTGTGAAGTATAAGCTTCACTAGTTTGAAAATAGTGTACTTACTTCTATGTGGAAACTATCTTCATTTGGTATTATTGGTTTTTAAATTGGAGACATTCATATTACTCACAATTGTCATTATCAATATCTTCAAAATTTTAATGTGTTTTTGCGATACGACCTCCTTTTTGATGCTTATTAATGACTTTTTTTAATTGAATATAAATTTTTAAAATTTAGGAAATTCTTTTGTAGGATCTTCTTTACTTCTGCAATTAATATACAATTCAAATTTGTTTCTAAAAAAAATATTTTCAAAAAAATATGAATCAAAATTTTTTAATTTTCCGTGGAAAAATATATTTAAAACATGCCTCGATGAAATAGA
The DNA here is from genome assembly GCA_034092305.1 of Diaprepes abbreviatus. Taxonomy (NCBI): domain Eukaryota; kingdom Metazoa; phylum Arthropoda; class Insecta; order Coleoptera; family Curculionidae; genus Diaprepes; species Diaprepes abbreviatus. The sequence goes on from JASJET010000095.1 coordinate 1,023,339, forward strand.
AGTTTTGTATGTGCGTGGAATTGGGGTCTGTACACTGCGATCTGGTTGATCTATTGTGCCTCCAACTTCTGCCAAGTCGTAAGAGTTACCTTATCGGCTAGAGCAGGTCCGCTAGTCCTATTTTCCTCCGGAATCTTAGGATGTTGGACGGCTTCAAGGTGTGTTCCAAAGAACCGCAACCTAGGGTTTTCTAGAGTACTCTGAAAGGATATGAAGAGAGGTTTCATCTTCCTCCTCTTTTTCCAGCAAAATTTCTATAGGCCATCAAGGCTTTTGTAGCCTTGTTGATTACTTTTTTTTCGTGCTTGTTCCAGAGGAGTTTGTTATCTAGGGTCAGTTCCAGATATTTAACCTCTGACTTCCACTCAATAACATTCCCACCCATTTTGATAGTTTTCAGATTGAGGTTTATTTTCCTTGTGAATACTACTATGGTGGTTTTGGTGAGGTTGATGTTTAGTCCCCTCATTTGGCACCATTTCTTAGTGTATCCAAGTCCTTTTTGAACTATGTCACAGACGATATTCTCGAATTTGCCTCTTACGATCACGACCACGTCATCGGTATAACCCTCACAAGATATGCCGAGGTCAGTCAGATCACAGAGGAGTCAGTCTACAAATAGAAGTTATAAATAATGTTAAAGTTTATACAGCGCAGAAATTTTATTCATAAGACTGTTTTTTAGAGGAAAAGAAAGAACAAATCCTAGAACTGATCTGTTTCTATCTATACAAACGGTAGTGGTTTCGAAATCAATTTTGAAGATCTTCCTGCCCTAACAGTTGATGTTGGCTTCACTAAAATTCAATCCTCTAGCTTTACTTATTGCAGTCGATGAAAATAAAGGAATGAAAATGTCGGAATGGGGATTTTTATCTTTATTACTTTGGTAGTAACGCTAAAATGTCTTGAAACGAATAGATATAGGAAATATCAAACAGTATGTCTCTAGAATGAAGCAGCTCTGACGTTTTGGTGATATTAATAACACAATAATTTTTATGGTTCAGCTGTTATCAGCGGCAATCATGGCCGAAAATATTTTATTACCAACTTTTTAATTTTATGACTGCATTGAAAAATTTATTTCCGAATGTAACAACATTTTTCAGAAGCGATTCAACCGGCAAAGATTTTTTAAATGAGAACAAAAATAAAGTATTCATATTATTGAAATTTTTCAATTTATTCTTTATAGACCGCATTACCATCTTAGATTCAACATATTCTTAAACCAAAGCTTTTCCAGTTCATTAAGTTCTTGTTGAAATTTCTTAAAAATCGTATTTAACCTCCTCTGTGAGGAAGCCTTATAATTATTGGTTAATATTACCTATTATTTATAAATTTTTTGAAAAGATCAGTTAAATTCACTTTCAACATGGTTTGAATTAAAACCGAAATTCATGTATATATATATATATATATATATATATATATATATATATATATATATATATATATATATCGAAACCTGAATCTGTTAATACCAAATTAAGTATTTATAGGTTTAAAAAATGATTTAATTAACTGCCAATAATGGTTTGCCAAACTGAAATTGAAATTTTCAGTAATATGCGAGTTTATTATTAATTTATATTGAAATTTTCTGGGGGATTTTGAAAATTCTTATATGTTAAGTTATTTTCTTTGAAATAGTTGTATGTTGTTAAAGAGGTTTTCAGGTTGCAGAACTAAAATTTCGTTGCAGGACACGCATATTCCAGCATTGTGCACTGCTTGGAAATTGTTACCCAGTCTTCTGCTGATTTTAAATTAATTACCCTATGTAATTGTTATTAAATCTTTTCCTGAATACTACAGAATATAGCACTATATTTGCATATTTTTAGTTCCTAATATGTTAAAAGTTTGTTGCTCGTAGAAATGTTGGTAAACAATGTTTCCAAGAAGCATTTTTAACCGACTTCTAAAAGAAGTAGGTTCTCAATTCGTCGCGTATATATTTTTTTATGTATGTACACCGATTACTCCGGAACGGCGACACCGATTTGGATGAAATTTTTTACGTTATGTTCAGGAAGTTGCTGCGGTGGTCTCATATTTTTTTGGACGAAATTGGTGCAGTAAAATCCAAGATGGCGCTGACAATATGTCGGCAAAAAAAATTAATTTTGCCGGATTTTCTCCAAAATTGGTATGGGGAAATTTTCGGGGTTCTATTCAATGAATCTAAAATTATTTTTAAAAAATTCAATATGGCGGATCCAATATAGCGGACAAAACAATTAATTTTGTCCCATTTTCTCCAAAATTGTTACTGGAGAGTTTCCGGTGTCGCACATGACGAATCTAAAATCATTTTTTAAAAATTCAATATGGCGAATCCAAATGGCGAACGAAAAAATCAATTTTGTTCGATTTTCCTCAAAATTGGTACGGGAAAGTTTTCGAGATCGCACATGACGAATCTATAATTATTTTTATAAAATTCAATATAGCGGATCCAATGTAGCGGACAAAAACATCAATTTTGTTCGATTTTTTCCAAAATTGGTATGGCGGTGTTTTCGAGGTCGTACATAATGAATCTGAAATTATTTTTAAAAAAATTCAATATGGCGTATCCAATATCGGGGATAAAAAATAAATTTTGTCCGATTTTTTCCAAAATTGATATGGGGGAGTTTTTGGAATCGCACATTATGAATCTGACATTATTAAAAAAAAAATAAATATGGCGGATCCAAGATGGCGGATTAAAGGTTCTACATCTCCCGATTTTGTCTAAAATCAGTATTGGAGAATTTTTGTTAGTGTTAATTATGAATTTAAAATATTTTTTGAAGAATTTAATCTGGCGGATTCAACATGGTATCCTAACAATTTTACATTTTTCGATTTTCTCAAAAACTGATATAGGGGATTTTTGGGGGTATAAGTTACGAATTTAATAGTATTTTTTTCAGGATTCAATATGACGGACTAAAAATTTTACATTTTTCGATTTTGTTCAAATGTGGGATTGAATCGTTTTTAAGGATGTAAAAAGCGAATATAAAATTATTTTAAGGAAATCTAATATGTCAGAGGCAATATGACGGCCTAAAAAATTTTGAATTTCAGGATTTTATATAAAATTGGTCCTTGTAATGGGCTTTGAAGGGTGTAGATTTAGATTACATTAAGATGGTAAAATTATTTTTTTGAAATTCAATATGACGTATCCAATATAGTGAGTTGAAAATTTTACCTTATCCGCATTTTATCAGATTTGGTATTAGGGTGTTTTCAGAGTAGTGTATTATGGATAAGAAGTTAGTTTTTTACAATATTAGGTTGACAAGGGAGTGAAAATTTGAAGTTTTCTGATTTTCTCTAAAGTTGATATTGCGGAGTTCTTGGAGCGTATATAAACTCAATATGCACTATAAAATATATCGAGTTAAGAAATTTACGTCTCAAATTCCTTAAATATCGACACTGAGGCCTATATTACCAATCTAAAATTAATTCAAAATATAAAATAGTGGATTTATTATGACAGACTAAATATTTGTTTGATACAATTTCACAGGTTTTTGTAGAACTCTAAGAATCAAAGAATTTTTAGTGGTTTATTTTAGGGTGATTACAACTTTGGATAAAATGGGAACTTTTTTGCCACCTTGGAGTCATTGCGAGGTACACTAATCTCGATTAGTACTTATCTTAAATAATCTATGGATATCATAATGAACTAAAAACTAAAAATCGAAAAATAAAATTTTTATAAAAAAAATTGAATCGACTTCTAAAAAAGAGCTAAAAAGTGAAAAAAACCATTAATTTCTATATGAAATTGAAATTTTTGAAGTCGGCGCCACGTTATTTCTAAATGAAACAAATAACTACTAATATATACAAATTATGGTAAGAAAGCAATTACAAACAAAGTATTGTTAATCTTTTTATTTGAATCCCATCTTGTCAAGTATTAGTTTGGCGCCGACTTCAAAAAATTCAATTTCATATAGAAATTTATGTTTTTTTTTCACTTTTAGGCGCTTTTTTAGAAGTCGGTTCAATTTTTTTTTTATAAAAATTTTATTGAATTGACAATAACACGAATATTATAGTTCTATTTTATATATACCTGGGTTGGTGACAGTATTATGATTTTTGTCATTTTCATTGTCATTATTATTCTTCCAAAATTTGTTTCTTCGCTGTCAATTTTATTAATAATTAAATGCTTATTCATGCCTTACAAAACCTTATTAAATTCGTAACTCCATGCGATAGATTTTATGATCATTTTAGTTGGATTTAGAAAATAAATTGACAATATGGCAAAGGGATGGTTTTTTTGCTAGCAACATGAGGACTAAATGAAGATTTTTAGTATAGAAACACTGGCCCAGAGTGAAGAAGAGGGTACAATCCTACATTTCAAAGGAACTCCTACAATTGTAAGTACTACACGTTCTATCCCTAAATTCATCAAAATTGTTAATATTTGTTTTATATAGACAAGAATTTTGTCTAGATATAACTAATATTTTTTTGTCAAAAATGTCAATTTCGTAATGTCAAAAAATGTCAACTATTGGACTCCTTACACACGAACCAAATCCGATTTGAATATTAGCATTTTTAAAAAATAAAAGCTCTTCTGACTTGATAAAGGTATTGACGTCATATATGTACATTTTGATATAAATGTCGGGTGATGTAATCCTAACTATTTTAAAATCTTTCCATAGTTGGATTACCTGAAAACACTTATGGAGATCCGGCATTAAGAAAATGTTTACTTTGTTTAGGTATATTATTACTTTTCTGATAAAATGTTATCAGAGCAAACCCACATAAAAATATATATGCAATATGCCTTATTTTCGAACTAATAATTTCTACAGTATGAGTAAAAAACATAGAATAGCCTAAATAGTTCTAAAAGAAGGTATTAATTAGGAAAACGCTAGGACACGTCCGTTTTAGTTTGGTTTTTACACCTTTTATATTTTTCGATATTATACAGGATAGGGCAAACCCATATAAAAATATATATGCAGTATGCCTTATTTTCGAACCAATAGTTTCTACAATATGAGCAAAAAATATAGAACAGCCCAAATATTTCTAAAAGAAGGTATTAATTAGGAAAATGCTAGGACACGTCCATTTTAGTTTGGTTTTTACACCTTTTGTATTTTTCGATATTATACATGATAGGGCAAAAAGCTAGACAAATATCAACTATGGTTTTTCAAATGGCAATTTTTTATATTATTGATTCTGCGTAAAATGTTGCACATTTCTTATAAAACAAAACTTATACTTTCCTCGCCTCGCCCCAACAAGGTACAGTAAAAAATAAATAACAAAGTCAATACATAAGCTTTTTTATTTGAAGGTTGTAGACAATGTTGAAGATTGACTAAAATATGGTCGTCGGACTTATATTGTCTTTATTTTTATTTATTTTTACGACGTTTCTATTAGGTTGTATCTCTAATCGTTATCAAGTAAAAACTGAATGTTTTGTCTTAAGGCTACTAGCTTATACAGGGACTGTGTGAAAATTTGCTGCGTGTCTCGAAAAACAAGAAGTGTGGTTTGTATAAAACAGTCAGTCAGACACTAAGAAAATGAATCTTAGGTTATGGAATCTCTAGTCGAAAATCCGCATACAAGTCACTCAGGGGCGTAGTGAAGGCTCCGCAGGGCCCAAGGCGGTAAGGGGGCGGGCGGGCTTGGGTGAGCGTTCCGCTCACCAAAAAATCTTTATAATTCAATTTAATCAATCTCCCCTAAACTTGCTACGTTACTTACAATCCATTTAATGCAAGGTGTCAGTAATTATTTATTATAACTGGACACGTATGCAACGCAGGGCGTTTAGATTTATATTAAATGTATATATATATATATATATATATATATATATATATATATATATATATATATATATATATATATATATATATATTTATGCGGCTTTCACGAATTCCTCCGTGTGAGATGGAATAGCAGTGGATATATCCACATTGTGCCGTTGTGATCCTTAATGATCAGAGTAGTCATTGCCAAAGATTAGGTATCTCGACATTGGGTTTACTGAAGATTCCATTGTTATTTTTAATATAAGCTGCTTCGATAAATTTTCTTTTTTTCATGTTGGGTTCCATATATATTGCCGCAGCTCAGTCCATTTTCTATGGTGTTGTTTATCTCAGGCGTGTTTTGCAATACCTGATCTCGACGTTTCCCCTTTTTATGTTGAGTTCTATGTTCGTTAATTTTAACTTCTAGTGATCGCTTGATTTCTTCAATATACATTTCACCACACTCACATGGAACTTTGTAAACACATTCTTTTTTATCGATAGTTTTTGGTTTTGTTTTTGTTAAATGAACTCTAAGTGTATTTCCTGATTTAAAGGCTGTTTTTTTCATTATAACTGCTGACAATTCATCCTATTTCCTGCGAGGTTCCCTTAATGTACGGAATTGTGAAGAAGGAATGTATTTCTTGTTGTAGAGTGATCGTTATTCTAAAGTTATTTATTATACCGTCAATTAGTTTTGAAGGATAACCATTCTGTGGTAAATCGAATTTAATATTTGCTACCTCTTTTTTCAATGAATCGGCATTATTGTATATAGATATAGCGCGATTATAGAGGTTGCTTATAATTCCCCGTTTTGTTACGACCAAATGATTAGAACTATGGTTAAAATGTTGTCCAGTATGTGTTGGCTTTCTGTATATTGAAGTTTTAATAGTTTCGTTTGAACGGTTCACCATGACATCTAGGTAGGATAAATGATCGTTTACCTCTTTTTCCATGGTAAACTTAATTGTAGGTCAAATGGTGTTTAGATGTTTCAAGAAATCATTAAGTTCTTGATCATTGCCTTTTCGTAGGATGAAAGGATGAAGGTACCATCGACATATCTCAACCAGACTTGCGGTTTCATTGTTGCTATTTCTATGGCATATATATATATATATATATATATATATATATATATATATATATATATATATATATATATATATATATATATATATGTGGACCTATATTGTTCGTATTATATGTAAACAATCTAAATGAATTATATGAGAGGAATGAAAACTGTAAAATAACAAACCACGCAGATGATACCAACATTTTGTTATCATACAGGGGCATTGCCTCTCTTGAACCTGACATACAACAATTTATGATGTTGGTTGGTGACTGGTTTACAAAAAACAAACTTATAAAAAACAAATGTTACAATTTTTAAAACCAATCGTTCCAAATTAAGAGAACCAGAGAAACTGACTATAAATGGTTGCGAAGTACGGGTTATGAACAATGTAAAGTCCTTAGGTATGTTTCTAGATAGTTGTATGAATTGGGAATACCATGTTCAATATTTAACAGGTAGGCTAAATGCTGTGTGTTATACACTTAGAATTATAAGTAGATATGTAGGAATAAATATTAAGAAAATGCTTTATTACGCAAATTTTGAGGCCAGGTTAAGATATGGAATAGTCCTGTATGGAAATTGTAAAGACATATCGAGTGTTTTTATATGTCAAAAAAGGGCACTGAGAATATTATTAAATCTAAGTTATCGGGAATCGTGTCGGGGTAAATTTAAGGAACATAAACTACTTACTGTTCATGCAGTTTACATACAGGAATGTATATTGTTTTTTGTTAAAAATAAGCACTTGTTTGTAAATAGTGAGGGGCAAAAGATATATCTAACACGAACAATGGATTACATATATCCTAAACATAGACTGGTTGTGAGTGAAAAAAGTCCTTATTATCAGTGTATTAAAATATATAATTCTTTACCAAACTATATTAAGCAACAAAAAATTTTTAAAAAGTTGAAAAAGACAATATTTGACCTACTTGTCGGCATGGAACCATATCCATTAAATGAATATTATTCAAATTTAAACCAAAGTATGACATTAAGCAGAATGTATGTAGCTACTAATGTATTTTTTTGTATGACGCTATTTTATTGTATGTGAGTATACTTTAAAATAAAGATTGTTTATATATATATATATATATATATATATATATATATATATATTGGCGACGACTAGAGAGAGTGAAGAACCTATCGGAAGCCCGTCGCGAGCGTAGAACTTGTCTGAGGTGACGAACTTTTTGGAGTGTTGCCACCTACGTAGTGCTTACTTTCAAGTAAAGGTGTTTGCTGAGATATGTCACATAAAATACTGAAATGTTATAAGCAATACAAAACTAGTCAACTAGAAGCTCTAACTTCCATGGAAACTAGATCCGATTGTTAGTGAATCTGGCAATTTATATTTTAAATCTATTATCTTTATCTTCAGAAACGGATCCCAGTGTGTATAGCAATCAAAGTATCGGATACTATAATATACTGTTAGGTTTTGGCTTCCACCTCTCTGAGCAAGAACTATTATGGCCTTTGCTTTTTGGCTATCACTTGAATTTAGTTTAAATTTACTCTAAAACTTCTTCGTCCTTTTGACGAGGTCATGAAAAATTAAAATTAAAATTTCAGTAAGATATAAAGAAATCTTTTACAATCGTAAAATTAGTATAATAAGATACCGTTTTTCTTCTTCTTCATGTCGTTAAAGGAGAAAACTTAAACTATCTGTCTGTCTTTTTTGTGCTGATACTCGCTTTTTCGTTAACAAATTTGATCAAACTTCCACGTATTATGTCGACAGTTCGATGGAAAGGAAAATTTGTAAAAAAATGTTCGCAAAATGGTGTTAAAGAGATTCAAAACGGCAAAGTGCACTTCAGAAAAAATGCTGAAAAATTTTCAACTCGAAAATTGTCAAGTCCAAAAGCCTTTCAAAGGGTTGATCGAAGCCTAAGGGAAACAGGTAAAGGGTAATTAGAAAATAATTATTAGAGTTAACGAATTATTTCTAATATGTTTTAGTCAAGATCATTTTTGCCGCGACGTGGCGGTGATGACACTTTCAGGAGAGCACGATATCCTCACATAGAAAAACAAATTTTGCAAGATATTGCTGATAACCCTTCAAACAGCATGAGAAAGCTCGCGACACAAAACAGTTTTACAAAATGGATTGTACATGAAACTCTTAATGGAACAATGATTTCACCCGTACCACGTTGAAAAAGTACACGCTATGTCTCCGGGTGATTATCCCGCAAAACTTCAATATTCCAACTGGTTTATACAGCAACATAACCTAAATCTAAATTTTTTCAACCTTATTCTCTTTACCGATGAGACCAATTTTACAGGAGATGGCATAATAAAGTCACAATTTACATTTTTGGGCCGATGACAACATTGGCATTTGTCAAAATTACATTTTAGCATTTTAATAACATTGTAAATAAATTGAGCTCCGATCAACCCTTTGAAGGGTTTCTGAGCTTGACAATGTCTGAGCTGGAAATTTTTCAACATAACATCTACTTGCCTTCGAAGAGTTAGACAGCGCTTCCCCATAAATTAAAGCCCAGCATCACACCCTGCATATTTTATTTTTACCTGTTTGTGTTTAGCAATAGTAACTATTTATCTCGAAAACCGCCAAATTTATCGAAATAAATTAAGAGTATCTTTTTTGAAGAGAAATGACAAAAGTATTTAAAAATAAATCAGTTTTCAGCTCTGTAAAATGACACCTGTCAAAGATTAAACCCAACGAGCGTGGCTGAATGGACATTCCTGACTTCTTTGATGATCTAAAACATCTACTGTAGTATGGTTTAATGAGTCTTTATAGTCTAGTTATACAAGTCGGTCAAAAATTAGTCTATATATATATATATATATATATATATATATATATTTATATATATATATATATATATATATATAGACTATTTGATAATTTAGAATATGTTTGTAAGTTAAAAATAGAAAGTTTTGATAAGGGCAGGACAAACATTTTCGCGAGTCGCGACCTGCTAAATTGTTATCTAAGTAGCTTACAGACTTTGAAACATCAAGATTTCCACTACTTAGGTTGTTATGCGAGATTACAACAATTGATAATTAGTTTGTTTTTAAAGCACTCTTATTGAAACTTCTCAAGTACACACTTATGTATTTCTCACAGCTCTTCACATTTCTAGCATTAATGATGTACAATATGTCATTCACGAAAAATGAAAATTGTAAATATACTTATTCAAATCATCTAAAAGAACTTGTGTAATAATATGAAATATATACCAAAGGTAAAAAATTAGTAACCATAAGAATAATGAGAATGAATTATACATATATCTTCTGTGAGACAATAAATGGGACATAAATAAATTTAAATCACAGCATGGGGTGTTCACTGAGGTCCGTAAAAACACTGAGTATGATTTACACTCTGGACAGCCATCAACATACACTGACTCTGATCACGTCGCTCAGGCACAGGCTATGGTGCCTGAAGAAGCTAGAGCATGACCAAGATTTTCAAAAATTCAAATAATCATGACACGCATGGTTCCAAAAACATTGAAAATTCTCCAAAAATAGTTGAATGTTAAAGGCTTTTGAAAAGATTTTAGTCACAATCAGTAAACCAAACTTCTTGAAATGGAAATCTCGCAAGATTTATCAGAATTGAAATTGAAAGAAGACGAAAAACAAAAATAGATATATCAAAACAAAAATCATGCTCACTATTTTCTTCGATTATCAAGGTGTGGACCAAGAATTACTCCCAGAGGGCTAAACGGTTAATAAGGACTATTATTTAGAGGTTATGAATCCTTTACGCAGAACCATTTGCAAAAAACAGCCAGAAATATGGCACAACAGTTGGTTTTTTTCATCTCTATAATGCATTAACTCACACTTCGCCCGTTGTTCAATGGACATAATCCACAAACAGCGTATTAGCCTAATATTACATCTTGCAACTTCTTCTTGTGTCCGAAACTCAAGTTGTCACAGTGAGAATATAATTTTAAGATCTTTGGAAACATAAAAGAAATTCGCTATATGAACTAAGGCGGCGTAGCTTTAGATTTTATTATTAAACCTCCCCGTATTATGTCGACAATTCGATGGAAAGTAAAATTTGTAAAAAAAAGGTTCGAGAAATGGTGTTCAAGAGATTCGAAACACCCAAGTGTATTTCATGATATAAGGTGGTGTTGCCCAATTTCCCATTCGGTTGTTAAAGAATCTAAACGAAGTATCAAAATTAAAAGTTTATGTCAAAGTTTCTTTTAAAAAAATGCGAGAAGGTAAGAAAAATTCGTATCAAATCATTCTTGAAAGCCTATTCTTCATATCTTTTTGTCTATTTCCAAATATGGGGTATTAGACCAGGGCCTATCTGTTTTTAGGTGGATGTGAAATAGAACATATAGATTTTTGCTTGAGAGCCTTCAGAATAATTTGAGTTACGATAATTTTGATATGCGTCATTTCAAAAAGTTGACCAACATTGTTTTTGTTAATAAAAATATAAAATTAACGAAAAAAAAACTTTTTTCAAATTTTCTCTCGTGTAACTTTGAAAGTATTCATTTTAGAGGAAAGTTGAAAAGGAAAGAAAGTTTTGTAATTAAATTTTCCATAAGATAGGGTTAGTTGGAAGTCTCAAAATATATTTCCGTTATTGCAAAATAGCAATAATTAAAAAAAAAACGTAAAAAAGAGCAGTTTTTTTTATCAATTTTTTTCGACCATTTAAATTTCTCTGAAGACCATCATATTAGAGCAAAGAAAACTTTATGCCATGATAAAATAACACGCTAAAATTCATTAGGATCGAATTGATAGTTTCTGCACAATAATTTTGCGATCCGATTTCGTTTACAAAAATTGACCATTTTTCAAGTTTGTCTGAGTCCAAAATATTACGTTAACGTATTTAAACTAATTTTCGACATATAGTAGGGAATTCAAGTTGTCCAACGCTTTTTTCAAAATCAAAATCGAATGATTTGGACGCCCTCAGGAATTGTTTAAAGACATTGTTGATATGCTTGCTTATAAACAAATAGATTATCTCGGCGGATTTTCATTGGATTTTTTTGCAATACATGATTTGAAAGTACTTGGAAAAACGCATTTTTTTGTGAAAAAAAATCCGTCAGTTGGTTTCCGAGATACAAACTGTCAAAATTGACAGCCTGTTACGGTGAATCTATAAACAATACAGGCCTGATTCTTGAACCAAAAACTTTATCTTGCCGAGTTCTTTTTTAATACAAATATTTAAATGTTTATGTTATCGGAAACTTCAATAAAAAATGAAAAGAATATCGCCCACGCGCGTAAAAAATGAAAAAAAGAGGAGTGGGGAGCTTTCATTTTAAAATTGAATTCGAAGGTTCAAAATACATATCAGAAAAAAAAATTTTATCGACTCTAATGGAGTGATTTTGATAATTTTTTTTAAAACCAATGTACCGCGAATAATGGAACTCAAATATCATAATGCCATGTGCCCATCATGTATTCATTTTGTTATAAACAAATGACGTTATTTATGCATCATACTTACAGCATACTGCACCCTATAGTATTTGACTTTCCAAGCGAATCTTTGTTTATTAATATATATTGCAATAAGGGAAATATATTTTGAGATTTCCAACCAACCCTATCTTAGGGCAAATTTAATTACGAAACTTTTGTATCTATTCAACTTTCCTTTAAAATAAATACCTTTAAAGTTACAAGAGGGAAAAGTTGAAAAAAAAACTTTTTTTTTTCCGTTAATTTTATATTTTTATTAATAAAAACAATGTTGCCCTACTTTTTGAAATGACGCATATCAAATTTATCGGCTCTCATGCAAAAATCGCATGTCCCTTTTCACATCCACGAAACCCCGATATTTTACCGATAAGCCAATCAAGTCACTAACGGCCGATGCTTGAACTTTCCGTAGGAAAAAAGTTTTTGGCCTACTTTTAGAGTTGTTTTTTTCGCAAAAACCACCGATGAAATACTGAAAAATTCAAGGCTTCACATACTAAATGATCATATTTTGTAGATTCATAACTAGGTTTCCAGATAAAAATGTTGAGTCGCTGAACATTCTTAAATTAGATTTAATTCGTTCGTTATTTTGTATTTTGAGAAGTCTTTTGCACCAAAACCAATTGAAAGAGGATATAGATGCCTAATTTGGAAGCCAAGGATTAATTTTGTTCTGGTGAACTAAATCCATTGTAAGACAGTAAACACCCAGATTGGTTGCTCCCCACCTCTTGGCTCACGTTTAATAGATTCACAAACCCATCGAAGCTTTTTGGATCAATATTATACTTTAAAATATTGTAACGAATTTTATAGCAGTATACTTTCATAGTATTACTTTGTGTTTCTAGTTTGTAGGGTTTCAGGTTTATTTCTACGAGTTCATAATTTATTTAATTAATTTTACCTTTTGTTAATTTCCTGGTGGAACGCATATGACAGAAGATGTAGAAATTGTCAGATTATTCCATTTTCTTATTTTGATTACAACATGAAATATACAAATTCTTCTAGAATGATGCGGAATCTTCTGGTATCCAGAAAAAGTGTATGTAAAAGGTCTAAATCGGCTTTTGGAGAAGTCGCTAATGCTATAAATTGTTTGACAAGTTGTCAGAAATGAAGTATTAATAAAACATAATATACATAATACAGTGTGTTTAAAGACCGGTCATCCGAAACAATATAATAGGACTTCGTAAATAGAGGCCAATCATTGGTTCGTAACTATTTTTAGATAATTATGATCCTTTCCACGCCCAAACAACGTATTAGCCTAATATTACATCATACGACTCCTTCTTGTATCCGAAACTCAAGTTGCCACTGCGAGAACATAATTTTAAGACCTTTGGAAACATAAAAGAAATTCGCTACATGAACTAAGGCGGATATACCACAACGAACATACTCTGAGACATTTGAGAACTGAATAAAAGTTAGCATATGTGTATTGCCTCGAATAGGGAAACTTTGACGAAGATGAAACAAATATTTGCCAGTAATGACGTTTTATGTGTGTTTTTTTAATTATCATTATTTTCAAATAGAAAGTATTCCAGTTTATTTAAATTTCAAATTTTAAAAATATAAAAAAATCAATATTTCAACATTAAGTGGAGTGCCATCAGCCTTAAAAAGTGAAAGATCTCGACACCCAGGTCCTCTGAATGGATTGTAATAAAAGTATATGGAATATGTTCCTAAGACCCATTAAAAAAATGTTGAATCATTGAAAAGTTGTGCTGGTTCATTTTTGCAGTATTTTTTTTTCAAAATATGAAATGAGTGAAAGTAATTAATACATTTTATGTTAAAAATAAAAAATATATAAATTAACTTAAAAGAAAATTATTTCACTGATTTTTGACATTTTGTTTGTCGCCTTGTAGCTAATGAACCCCAAAAATTAGTTACTAAATATGATTAAAAAAAAGGAAAATATTTTCAATAATATTGCATTCTTTACATTATAATTTAGTAAACTTACTTTAATACATAAATGTAGTGATTATAGGGTATTTCGTTATCATCTCCCGTATTTCTTAAGTTTATTATCGGTGAGAGATTTAAATAGCTATTTCCAGTGCATTTTAAACATGCAACTGTACAATGTAAACTAAGATATCCACGTGACTAGTAAACCTAGAAAAGTCAGGAAAAAGTTAATTTTACAACGTGACCGCCAAAAATTTAAATAGAAAATTTTAATTTAGCTTATTCTAATGACTGATTTCATTCAAAATCTTGCTATGAAAATACTCAAAAAAATGAAATGCTTCCTCCCTGAAATATATTATTCTGGAATCCAAAAAAGCGTAAACGTATTTTGTCGTTTTCAGGGAATTTTTCAAGATTTTAAAGTTGAGCGTAGAACTTTTGCAGTGAAGAAAAATAAAAGTAATTTTTTATTCAAAATTGTATATTTTTATGAATAATCGCCGTAATTCAGTTTTCTCTTTTAATTAAGGTCACTTGAACATGGAACTTTTATAAACAATTTTGGAAACCGAAAAATTTTCAAAATTAACAAAATGGTGACCGTTTTTCGAAAAAGAAAACAATTGCGATTTTTTCAAAAACTGCATCTTTTTTTGAATAATTTTTCTTTCGAAGGTTCTTTGTTATATACTTCTTCAATTACAAAGTACAGGGGGAGGCACAATACATTTTTTCTTTTTTCAATGGCCGATTCCATTTCAAATCGTACAATGAAATTTTTTCAAAAAAAAAAATGCTTTCTTCGTGAAATATATCATTATAGAAACCAAAAAGTCTACAAGTATTTTATGGTTCTGCGAGAAAATTAGTTTCAACGAAACAATCGATATTTTGCTTAAGATTGGTGCATTTACGGTGAAGAATAATACAGCCATTGTTTTTAAAATCATGAGTCTTGGGTTTAGACCGTGTCAAATTGGAATTATTATCCGACGTTTCGCCTAAAATTGCACAAGACATCTTCAGGAATCTTTACTCCACGAGATTAAAACACTGAATGACTATTGAAGAGCAACAGCCCGGTATTTATACCCGACTAGTACTCAGCGAACCATGATCCAGCGTTACAATCGATTTTCACGTGTGATACAGATTGTAACCCGCATCTCTATTAATATTATTTGGATATTTACATATTTCAATTGATTCTCTAATTTTACGTTTACAAAAACCAGGTACTGATGCTAGCACCTTAGTTTCTTTTACATTAAAAGCGTGACCGGAGCAATGCTGGTATTCAGCTACTGCAGATTATACAATTTGTTTCTTTATCATACATCTTTCATGTTCCTTAAGCCTAGTGGATATAGACCGTCCTATTTCACCTACATATACTTTACTACAAGAGCACGATATCTTGTAAACGTCTTCAGTTTGAAATCGAATTGCATCCTTTGGAGATTTCAAACATTGTCCAACTTTCTTATATGTGTTGAAAATTATCCGTATGTTTGACTTTTGAACCAATCTGGCAATCTTGTCGTGAATGTAAGGTAAGACAACACTGTCCATAGGAGGTTTATTTATAACATTTCGTTGAGAAGTTGGGATTTTATATTTATTAACAGAACTTCTTATATCTTCAGCGCAATATCCGTTGCCTCTCAGAGCATTAATCAGTTTTTCTGTTTCTGATTTCAGTGATTGTTTTTGAGAAGGATGATGGTGTGATGTTTCTTTGAGATATCGATTTGTATGTGTTTGTTTTCTGTACACAGAATGTCCTAATTTGCCATTCTCTTTCCTTTGTATTAGTACATCAAGAAATTAAAGGGCACCATTTGATTCAGTTTCCATAGTGAATTTTATGCTAGGGTGTTGTTGATTTAGATGATCCAGGAAATTATGGAGGTTATCTACGCCATGCGGCCAAACTACGAACGTGTTATCTACATATCTGCAACAAAATTTAGGTTTTAGAGGAGCAGAAGACAAGGCGTTTTTTTCGGAAGCTTCCATGAAGATGTTAGCTACCACAGGTGTAACATTGGATCATGCTTCGCTGAGCACCAGTCGGGTATAAATACCTCTTCCATAGTCATTCAGTGTTCTAATTTCGTGGAGTAAAGATCTCTGAAGATGTCTCATGCAATCGTAGGCGAAACGTAGGATAATAATTCCAATTTGACTGGGTCTAAACCCAAGAACAATGATTTTCAATTTGACCAAAGCCGTGAAAGCTTCTGTTCTTTATCAGCCATTGTTTTATCCAAATTTTATATTTTTATGACTAATCGATTTAATTTAATTTTCTCTTTTGATTTAGGTTAAAATTTCTAGAAAAAGAATTGAAACCAAAAAAATTTCAAAATTAACGAAATAGCGACCGTTTCTCGGCTTCATTATATAATTATAATTTTTGTAATTTTTCTATATATTTTATTTACTAAATGGGTTTTGTACGTTATCAAAAAATTAGAATAATATGAGTAAATATTTGCAAATAGCAACTTGTTTACGAGGTCGATTTATTCTACAATTTCAATATGCATTCAAGTGATGAGAGATTACGCTAGGGATGATTCTTGAATTAAGAATACCTGCATGGACTTTATTCAATACCCATAATAAGGTTATTCTACAACTCAACTTGTCGAATCAACCAGTATATTACAGTGATCACATTGTAAAGGAAATCTTTGCCGTTAAATACTGTATTTTATACAGGATAGTTTACAAATTTGTGTTGATTACGATACAGCTATAAGTGACTCACGAAAAAGTGCATTCCGTTCGTGGCGAAAAAAAGTCGACTTGTTGAATAAACTTATTATGGGTATTAAATAAGTCCGTGTAGATATTAGTAATAGAGGAATCATCCCGACTGTAATCTCACATCTTTTGAATGCATGTTGAAATTGTATAATAAATCGACTTCGTAATCAAGTTGCTATTGGCAAATATTTGCTCATATTATTCTACCTTTTTGATAATCATACAAAACCTTTTTTGATAAACAAACTATACAAAAATGATAATTATATAATGAAACATATGACAGGGAACCGTAAAAAATCTTGATTTTGTTTCGAGAAACGGCCGCCATTTTTAAGTTTGAAAATTTTTCTGCTTTCAAATTTTTTTCTTGAAGTTTATGACTTATGTGACTTTAATGAAAACAGAAAATTAAACTATATCGATTAGTCATAAAAATATAAATTTTTTAATAAAACAGTGGCAGTTTTTTCACTGCAGAAGCACTAATCTCAATTTTAAAGTTTCGAAAACTTCGTTGAAAATTATTTTTTCGCAAAATTGCAAAATGAAATGGAATCGGTTATTGAAAAAAGAAAAAGAATTATTGTGTATCCCCCTTCATTTTGGCACCCATGAAAACGAATGTAATTGAAGAAGCATAAAACAAAAAATCTTTGAAAAAAAGTTCATCGAAAAAAAAATATATAGTTTCTGAGAAAATCGCTTTTGTTTTTTTTTTTTGAAAAACTGCCGCCAAAGTTTATAACTAACTGATCTTAATCAAAAGAGAAAACTGAATTACGTAGATTAGTCATAAATATATACAATTTTGAATAAAAAATTACTTCCATTTTTCTTCACTTTAAACCTTCTAAACTCAACTTTAAAATCTCGATAATATCATTGAAAATGATATTTTCGCAAAATACGAGTACACTTTTTTGGGTTCTAGAATAATATATTTCGAATCGGTCTAGTATAAAATTGTTTCTTTAACATTTTTTTTAAAATTATTTTCACTTTGTAAAATCTTAAAGTAGGTATGTTTCTATGTACGAATAAGTTAAACTAATATTAGATAAAAAAATTTTCTTGCAGTTATGTTTATATGTAATAATTATTCTGTACATTTAAACACATTATATAAAAAAGCTGTTTTATTTTTACCCGGAAATCTGAAAAAATATCAGAATGTCACGGCAAAGTGAGGGAATCTTATATTTACAAATGTGTAGGGAAACCGCTTTTTCTATACCCACAAGCTGACACCTGACTCATCATTATAGATTTTAATGTGTCATTTTCGCGTTTCAATCTTCACGTCTCTGCTAAAATATCATTTCCTAACCATAATTGAACCTGGGACCGTATCTTCGAACTGGGGAACATGAAGTGAACGGTGAAAAGGTGGCGAACGCGTATTCTTGAAATGTTCATCTTTCAAATCCTTGTTCGCCCGGTGGAAGGCAAGCGAACGGTGAAACATGCGCAAATGAAATGTCAGCCGCTAAATGACATATTTAACGCACGGATTTCAAAAAATAAAATAGTATTAAAAATTTGTATTTTATTTTTGGTTGTTCAAAATAACTTGTCATTAAAAAAAATAATATGTTGACGAACCGTTTCTTTAATACGTTTTATTTTTGGAATAAACAGTTGAAGCACTAGGTGGTACCCCGATATTTTTAATATTTTCAAGTTTTTTAGTATAATATCCTTAGAAAGTTGAACATGTCACGCAAATATTACATAAATTTGAGACTACAGACAGATAAAATTATTACAGGAGATTCTATTCATAACTCAATTGTATGAGCGTGCTATTCAAAAATGTTTTTCTACGAATAGTTCTGTTTATGGATTTAACATAAATACTTGTGTCCGTAACAGTCGAGTATCTTAGTTTTAAATATTTGAGTCTAACATAATTCTTTTTACGACGCAACTGATAATAAATTTGAGAAATAATTTGTGAAACTTTTATTTACGTAAGTAACAAATTTTATATTTAAATAATGTTAACTACAGCATTTAACTTAATTAGACTGTGTTAAACACTATACCACACTACAATTAAATCAATATTATGATTATAATTTATCGGGACATATAAATATGAACCCTACAGACCAACGAATGAGGTTCTTCAGCATAGAAACCTTATTTATGGTACATTTGATCTACAAATTTTTATAAAATAAAAAAACAACTATATTAAAAGTTGAATGTGAGGTCCATCAGTATCTTTAATGGACCTCTTCTGTCTGGCCCTTGGTTTCGGTCCCTGGTATGAAACAGTTTTTCTATCATTGTTCAAGTTTCAGTTTTTTTTTCAAATTTAGTTGTCAAGACAGAACATCTTGCAGTAAAAGGCAAAGGTGAATTCATACAATAAATAACTGATTGGATAGTTTCCGTAGTGGATTGGGATGATGGCTTTTAGTCATACTACGTAGAGTTGTAATTTTCACTGTTTCAAGGTTTATCAGTGCTGGCTTTCGGCAATTACTGTATATAGGGGGCATGTATTCCAATTGATGTCACTATATTACTTTGTATATATGAGTTGCTGTTTTTCTTGATATCCTTTTTTCTTTATATATTGGAATCCTGAAGTACTTGGTTCTTATAATTTGTTTAACAGTTCTAGAGTATCAATTTAAGATAATTTTGTGGTTTATATTTACAGCTAAATATTTGACTGATGGCTTGATCTATATTTCTTGGTTGTTAAGTGATATAAAATAAATTTAATCCGGGCAAAGTACAAATATTCGAATGACAACCAATAACTTCACAACAATAACAAAAACAACACTATTTTTTTTTTACTTTTGACGATTAATTTGACGTACCAAAACTACTTTTTGCCTAAAATGGCAACAAAACATACTATGGACATTTTCGGTCTGTCATCCATTTTATTTTTTGAAATCAGCAGGTTTTAGCACGTTCATATCTGGCAACTTTCCCTATTCAAGAATACGGGTTTTACTGTCAAAAGTATGAAATGACAGTTCCCATCGCCATTCACATCACCTTTCACTTCACACTTTCGAGGATACGGGCCCTGAAGATACACACTTTCTAAATGTTCAAAAGCTGCATTCGATGTGAAAAGTAAAGATGCTAACTGAACATATATTTAAATTTTGAATTTTTCTTAATGCCTTGTATATTGCAAATACGTAAATAATTTCAGCTTGATAAATGTTACTAAAATCGGCATTCGCGCCTATGAAAATTTTTGCGGTTCGTGTAAATACTTTCTATTTTCAAATGTTTTCGCAAATTTACTTAAAAAACAAAAAGTAATATCACAGCCAGCGTGTGAAAAAAAAATGTGTTGTTTACATGATGGCAGTATTTTTTCCAAGGGTTTTGATGAAAACATGTACTTACTATTTTTTTTTGAAAATTTTCGAAATTAAATTTTGCGGTTTTCAGGATTTCGAGAAGTTAGTAAAATTAGAACATTAATATCTTCAGAAATCACAACAATATTTTGTGATTGTATATTAATTGTTGTTTAAACTATTAATATATCAACATCTTCTTCTGCTGGATATGAAAAAATCTTATTTTCGGAGAATTTTTTCCGTATCATATCAATTAGTCTACTTTTACTTGTTATTGGCAAGGAACTTATCTTGAGTGATTTTTAAGTACATTTTTTGCTTCTATTGAGAAAACAAGAATTAGTATCACAGCCAGTCAATGTTTGTAAAATCAATATGTTTTTTACATGTTAGTAGCATTTTTTTCAACAATTTTGATAAAAATACTTTCGTACTAATTTTTTTTCGGAAGTTTTCGAAAAAAGATTTCGTGGTCTTCAGAATTTCGAGCAATTAGTAAGACAACAGCATCAGTATCTTTAGAAATCACAATAATATTTTGTTTTTCTAGAAAAATTGCCGTTTCAATTATTGATATATCAGTATCCGCAATGCTTGACATGAAAATATGTTATTTTTAGAGATGTTTTTCCGTATGATATCAATAAGTCTGCTTTTATTATTGTTATTGGCAAGGAATTTATCTTAGGGACATTTTTTTACCTCTATTGAAAAAATAAGGAGCAGTATTACAGTCAGTCACTGCTTGTAAAAAATAACGTGTTCTTGTCATGTTGGTAAGCATTTTTTCTAAGGATTTTGATGGAAACAACTTTCTTACTGATTTTTCCTTCTGGAAGTTTTCGAAAATAAATTTCACGGTCTTCAAAACTTCAAGCAGTTAGTAAAATTGGAATATCAATATCTTCAGAAATCACAACAATATTTTGTGATTGTAGATTAATTGCAATTTCAACTATTAATAATATATCAACATCCTCTTCTGTGTGACTTGAAAAAATATTATTTTCATAGAATTTTTTCCGTATCATATCCATTAGTCTGCTAAGTAATACATTATTTCCCGTTTGTTCTCTTTCTTTTGAAAAATAAAGTTCGAATGAAAATAAAACAAAAAAACATATAATTTAAGGTAGGAAAAAAGTCCCATAAACATTGAAAAAAAAATAAGTAGTTTAAGTCTTGTCCCTTTTTAGATTTACTGTATTATTGCAAAACACGTCTATGTTACCTCGTATTGTCCAGGCATTATTTTATGTATTTCCCGACTTTTTAAAGACAATTCATATTTTATAGTCGTTAACACATCACAAATCGTCGCACTATTTTTGAGTGCCTTTTTAGCATAGAATATTTTGTCCCGCTTACACTGCATTATGAATTTAACGATAACTGGCCGGACTCTGGATTTATTTTTTCTTGAGTGTTTTAGACCGTCCATTTTTTATTGAAGCTATAAAAACGACCAATGTCTTGTTTGGAGATATCAATATCAATTTTATTATTGGTGATGTCACAAAGGTCTTGTAACAGACATTGTTGATTTTTTTTTTCTATGCCGCGAAAAAATAATTTTTTATTGTTCAAATCATATGGGTTCTTTCCATTTCATCTTGAAGCTTGTGTATTTCTATTTAAAATGAGTTAAATTAAAATCCCACAGTTCACCCAAAAGTTCCAAACTTTTGGGTGTCCGATTTTTGAAGCAGATATTAATTTCTTAGACTGTCCAAACCTTGTTTTTGGTTTGTCTCAAATTTTAAATATCTTGGCTGACAACGGCGATTGTGGCATCTCTTTTAGATCTCATGGCGATAATAAATTATGTTTTCACTTTTGTATTCAATATTAATAATTAATATATCAGTATACGCTTTTGTCTGGCATGAAAAAATGTTATTTTTAGTTACTTGTTTCCGTATCATATCAACTAGGCTGCTTTAATTATTGTGATCTTGAGTGATTTTTAAGTGCACGTCTTCATTGAAAATAATATAATCTGATGTATTTTTCATAAAATTCCAATTTCTTTCAGATAATTTTGTGCCTTGTATTTTGTAGTCATTAAACACTACATAAGCATCTTAAAAATAGTTATTTTTTATATGCCTAACATAATGATCACATATACGTCCAAACTTTTCTTCCATGTACCATTTGAAACGATACAGCAATACTCCTCCATCAATAATATAACTGACGTCAGAAACATTTACCAACAGTTCGGTAAATAATTCATAAAATGTAGATTTCGGGGTTTTTCGCAGTTCGTCGCCTTCGAACAGGCTAGGGGATAAGTTGCTAATTCAAACGATATGTAATTTTTAAGTTCGTCTGTAGATTTCTTTAACACACATTCGTTGAAGAAGCATCTACTGAAATAAAATCATCGACATTAATTTTGTTTTTAGTGACCAATAGCGAAGTTATTTTTTCTTTCCGTGATAATTTTAGCTGGTTAAAATTTTGTCCATCGCTTTTTTTTTCATTATTTTCATACCTCTTTCAATTTATTTTTGTCATCGCCGGTAAACACTGTAGGTCTTTATACCTGAAATGTGAGCCATATATCATAAAAAGATTGTCCTTCATAAACTTTTAAAGCAGAATGACAATTGTATAATGATAAATATATAGGATATCTTAAGTAAATGGCCATTATTTGTCTGAATGAATAAAATAATAATTAGCACAAAGAATTATTGGTTTAAGATTTTAGTATTATTTATAAACACAACCCAATAGGTTTTATTTAAATTTATTCAGAGGACTCGGGTTCCGAAGTACAAATCTAAGGGTGCTCCACTAATTCAGTTTTACTAAATTTCCAAAAATAATTAAATTTTTTAAATAAGTGCAGTTTTTAATAATACTTATATCTTTTCTGATACAACAAATAGTGCTAAGAGCTTTGATATCAAACAGCTAGCTTATTGGAATCTGCAAATAATTAAGGTAACGTTAGTATAGGTACTAGGTCCTATGTAAACAGAAGAAACAGAGGAAGCAGACAGCCACGCAAAATGGCCAAAATCTCCTTTCCTCGGTCCAGAACCTTTCTGTGAACTACCTTCTTCTTCTTGTGTTGCCTTAGCCATTGGGGACGTTGGCTATTAACATAGCGATTCGTATCTTGTTAATGGCTAGTCTAAATAGTTGGACAGAGGCTAGTCTGAATCATTTTCGTAAGTTTTGCAACCATAAATTTTTTTTTCAGCCTGGATCTCTCCTACCATCGATTTTTCCCAGTAGAATAAGTTGTTGGAGGTGATATTTGTTGTCTCATTATGTGGCCAAGGTACTCCAGTTTAATTTTTTTCACTGCGAGCGTAATTTCTTGTTATTTGCTAATCCTTCTCAACACTTCCTTTGTGATGTGATCCGTCTAGGATATTTTTAGAATTCGTCGGTATACCCACATTTCAAACGCTGAGTAAGACCGGGAGGGCGTAGCATTTTACTAATCTTATTTTTAGTGATAGTGAAATGTCTCTGTTAATAATGTGGCTCATATTAGTAAAACTTGACCTCGCCTTTTCAATTCTAGATTTGATCTCTGTTGTCATGTCCCATTGTTCATGAACGATAGTTCAGGTTAGTTCAGGTTAGTTCAGGTTAGATAGTTCCCAAATACATATATTTTTCAACGTGTTCTATAATTATTGTTTGATATAATATAAGTTTTTCTGCAGATGCTCGGTTTTTACTAATTGACGACCATTTCGTTTTTGAGACATTTAATTTTGGCCCAAACTCTTCAGATACGTCTTTCACTCTTTGTAGGAGGCCCTGTAGGTCTTCAATGCTATTAGCTAAGATCACAGTATCATCCGCATATCTGATATTATTTATGGGTTCCTCATTCATCCTCACTTCCTCTATGGCATCATGAAGCAGTTCGTCAAAGATCGCTTCCGAGTATAGTGTGTAGGTGAAAGTATACATTCTTGGCGGACTCCTTTTTTGATTTGAATATTTTCTGACAAGTTTCAATTGATATCTATCCATGCAGAGTGATTCAAGTATAGGTTTGTTATGATTCTAATGTCTTTAGGATATAACTCCTTAGCTTTAAGAAAATGTATAAATTTTTCGTATTTTACATTATCAAAGGCTTTTCAGAAGTCGATTAAACATATATACACATCTCGGTTCATATCTCTACATCTTTGTATAAGCATTTGCAGGGAAAAAACAACTTCTCGGGTGCCGAAGCCACTTCTAAAGCCAAGTTGGGTCTCAGCCATATGTGATTCACAGTTTGCATATATACGATTATGGATAATTTTAATAAATACTTTTGTTATGATGTCGATCAAGCTAATTAGTCTGTACTGGTCAAAAGATTTTGCGTGTGGTTTCTTGGGGATCGTGATAAATATTGAATCGGTCCATTCTTGAAGGAGCTCGTCAGAGTCGTACATGTTGTTGAACAGTGGCACCATAATATCAATGAGTTGGAAGTCAGTTTCATTCATCAGTTTAAGAATCTCGGCGTGGATATCATCGAGACCTGCTGCTTTGTTGTTTTTCATGAATAAGATGGGGGCTTGATAGTTTTTGGTCAGTATTTATGTGGATTTCTAGTCGTTCCTCATGAAAAATGTATCTGAATATGATTTCTAGATTTGTAGCAGTTCAGCTGTGTCGGCTACTATTTTTCCATTATCCATTATATGATGTGATATTTTGTTTTTTTTGTGTCGCCATATGTTTAATTTGTTTGTGCATAATTTCTTTTCAAGTTTTGCGATTTCGTTGCATTTTTCTCCCAGCCATCTTTCTTTTGTCTCTCTTATTTTCCATTTAATAGCTCTGTGTATTTGACGATATTTATGTGGATCTTTATTTTTGTAGTTTCGTTTGGTATCCATTAGCTGTAGAATTTCGTCGGTCATCCAATCCTTCAAATTATTGTGCGATACTTTCAGTTGCTTTTTGCATATATTGCAGATAATTTGGTTAGTTTTATTCCATTTCTCTGCTGGGTCACCATCTGAAGCTCTTATGTCCACCATTTCTGCTTTGGTATAGGGTTCTTGGGTATACGTTTTTAAGATTCGTAATATCCGTTTTTTGGCTAATAGTCTCTTTTCTAATTTTTTTAGGTAGATTTGTACTTTACATACCAGGGGGTTATGATCATTGGAAACATCAGCATCTAGATATGCTTTCACCGATTATATAGCACTTTGAAAGCGGTTCTGAATAGTAAAGTGGTCTATTTGATTGCGCACTATGTGTTGTGGAGAGTCTGCTGGGATCTCCAAGTATATAGTCATCTTAGGGGTAGTTTAAAAAAGGTGTTACATACGACGATCTTATTTTCTCTGTAGAACTGCACCAGGCAGTCTCCTCGATTGTTCCTAATGCCAAGCACAAATTTTTGTGCTTACCAGATTTCATCAAGTCCTTTAGCTATTCATAAAATTTTTCGATTATTTTTTCGTCTTTGTCAGTGATAGGAGCATATACTTCGATTACGTTGATATTCATGAGGGTTGCATGTAGTAGTAGTAGTGAACTACCAGTAAGCCGCATAAGGAAAGATTTTTAGACCTGTGAACAAAATCAAGATATGGAGCAAGACGCCTGAACTATGACAAGCCCAAAAGATTCATGAATCAATCATCTAAGAATGCAAAAGAGATTACAAAGCTCCCTAAAAGGGTCCTTCAACTAAAAACAAATCTCCTTAGGACCCTACCCCTTAAAATATTGTCTCAATAAAATGCATAGCGAGATTTGTCATTTGTGTGGCAACGACGAATATTTGCTCTATTGATGCTTGGTTCTTGTTGCAAATAATTAAAATTTCTTAAAAGTGTTCGTGATGAAATAACGTAAGGTTGTTATGCAATCATAATTTTTTCCTAAAAAAATATTTTTCAGTGTTATCATTTGCAAAATCATATACTGTCTAGAACTGTAATTAAAATATCTGTAAGCCAAAGCTCAATAATTTTATTTGAATATGAATATTATCGTTTATCTTATGTTTACTTGTAAAAATAAGAGAACATGTTTTTAATTAATTATTTGTCAAGCCAAGGGAATAATTATTAGCATTTCATGATTAATTTGGCAATACAATTCGAGGGTGCTGTCAAGATAATAAATAACTGTGGTATCTTCAACAAACGATAGAACATGATAAATAAAATAATATTGTTTTCCTTGGAAAATATATGTGCCAAAAATTAATCATAGACTTTGCTTAATTTCTTTCATTTATTTGTATTATTAACAGTTCGAACGAATGCCAGTCAAGCTACTTTCTTCAGATCGACATATCATCTAGTGTTGGGTCTGCTTTTTGCACTCTTGTCTGTCCATAGTCGCCATTTTATATTATTTGGCTATTCCATCTGCAATCATTTATTGGGGCTCCATATCCTGCCAAGTCCCATTTGAGCTGTGTTATTTATCTTCTTATGTTAATGCGCTATCGAAGTTGTTCCTTTCTCTCCTTGTCTCTTAGTCATTTCCATTACCCTTTGCGCTTCCTCCAGTACATTCAATATCTATCTGTGCTCCGTATGTTATCACCGCCCTCTTACACTGGTTACATAGTCTTGTCCTCAATTGCTGGACAATTTTCTCGTTCCATTCCCAGTCTTATTCTTACTTCAGTTGCTATGTCTTTATTTTCCTTTCTAAGTATCAGTTTATATTCACAATATGTGTATTCTGGAACGTTTTCCAGTGTTTTGCTTTACATCGTTAATAGTATTATCGGAAGACATTGTTGTTATCTTTTCCATGGTTATTTTTAGTCATATTGATTTAGACTATTTTTCTAATTTTAAAAGCATATTATCCAAATCATTTTCATTGTCTGCGAAGAAAACTGCAACACTAACGAACTTTGAGTAATTTAGCCTCCCGCCATTTACGCTTATACCATAACTGGATCTATTCATTTTTTTGAATACTTCTTCAAGAACTAGGTTGAATAGCTGTGAGGCAATGATATATTCTTCTTCTTAACGTACTTTGTCCTATCGAATGTTGGCAGTCATCAGCGCTCTCTGAACTCTATCCACCATCCTTCTTAAAAGCGTGCTTGTGCTGGCTCCATACCATTGACGTACGTTCTTCCGCCAAGATGTTCTGTGATGGCCTGGACCTCTATTGCCATCAGTTTTACCTTGCATAACAAGTTGAAGCACCTGATATTTGGCATTACGTAAAATATGTCCGAAATATTCTAATTTCCTTTTTTTGATAGTGTGTATGATTTCTGTTTGTTTGTTCATTCGGTTTAGTACTTCTGTATTTCGGATTCTGTTTATCCACGAAATTCGCAACATGCGCCGGTAAGTCCACATTTCGAAGGTCTCCAGTCTCCTGCAAATGGCATCTGTGAGTGTCCATGTTTCAGCTCCATACAAGAGTATACTGAAGACATAACATCTAAGAATACGTGTCTTTAAGGGTAGACCAATATCACGTCTGTATAGTGCGGTCTTCATTTTGATAATGGCGCTTTAAGCCTGTTCTATTCGGGATTTTATCTCTTGTGTGTTGTCCCTGTTTTCATTGAGTGTGCATTCCAAATACTTGTATTGTTGAACACGTTCTATGGGTTTTCCGTCATATTCTAAACGACTGAACATATCTGTTTGCTTACTTACTACCAACCACTTTGTCTTCTTGATATTCAACTTAAGTCTACTATTATTTTTGCTTTCTGGTGCCAGTAGAGATTAACTATTATTCTTGTATCTCGATCATCCAGAATCTGTTTTCTTAATATTTCCATAAGTTTTTCGTGTTGGACGCTATCAAAAGCCTTCCCGTAGTTTATAAAACACGTGAACACATCTACAGATACATCTCGATATCTTTGCACCAACACCTGCATGCTGAATATAGTCACATGTACCCATCTCATTGGAAATATCTTTGTTTTTTCATATAGATTTACTAATGATAACGCTTCACAGTAGATATTCTTATTCCACTGTAATGGAAGTCAGTTCAGGCCTAATTTAGTTGTTCCATAATCGCCAGTACTCTAGGGAATTGAAGGCTTTTTCATATTCTACGAAAATCTCAAAGGGCTATAGAAATTAAAATCGAAAGCAAAACATTAAGAGATAAGGTCGGAAGTGAATAACTTCCAAAACGCACGAAGTTAGTAAAATAACAAGACGAACGTAGGATGTTGCACGAGTTAATGATAAAAGGTGGAATGAAAAAATTTTAAAAGGGCGACCATGGACAAACAAGAAAGCAAAAGGTAGACCCACTGGCTGATATAAATTCTAAATAAAAATCATGAAAACAAATGGAAGTCTTTGCTTAATTTTGGGTGCAAAGGAACTGAAAGAAGAGGAAAAAGAAGAAGATTAATTTCTGCAGAAAAACACACGTGTTAACTATTTATTAAAATATTTAGGATTGTTAATTTCAACTAATTTGTTTGGAAATTGTTTTGAAGTAAAATTTTCTCCTATATTAACAATAAATAAATTCCGTAAAAATATATTTTGATTTTCAGTCTCAGAAAATAACACCTTTGGAATTCGATATCTACTACGTAAGTTACTGGTTTTATCTCGAACTAACCAGAAAAACATATTTTATGCAAAATTGTATACAGCATAAGAAATTTGATTAATATAAAATCGGACAAATATTCAATTTGAAAATATGAATAAAAATAGCTACATTATGATTTTAATATTTAACAAGTTATATTCTGAAAATGTTTCTCAATTATTTGTCAGTTCTTCTCTGACAAAAGGATATTAAAAAGCTGAATTTGAAGGATTTTTAAGCGTTTTAAAATCATTTATTATTTTTTCAATATCACAGTTATGATTTAATCAACAAATACCAATAAACATAAAATACCAGAAGTGAAAATTATGTATACATAATAATATGTATATTCGAAATCCGAAACAAATTTACAGGAAAAGCTGTCCAGATGAGAACAGGAACTAAAGAAAAGAGGAATGAAAATAAGTATAAAAAAGACGAAGACTATGTATATAGGTCGAAAGAAAGGAAAGATGTACATAAAATTGAAGATTGCAATATTGGACAAGGAGGGAAATATTGAAGAAGAAATTAGTGAAGGAATACAAAAAGCTACCAACGTATGTCACAGTCTCTGTAATACACTCATTGGAAAAAAGGAGATAAGTTGGAGAACAAAAATGACAATACACAAGACAATATATAAACCCGTTCTTACATTTGAAAGTGAAAGCTGGATTCCAACAAACGCAATAAAGAGTAAAATACACACACATTGACATGAAATTTCTGAGAAAATTAAAAGGAACAACTAGGAGAGTCTGAATAGGAAACGGAAACATTAGAGAGGAAGTGGAATTTACGGTAATATGGGCACAAAAATAGAGGAAACAGCTAAGATGGTTCGGGCTCTTTGAATTAATGAGGGATACTAGAATAGCAATGCAAATATGACAAGCAGAGAAATAGAGAGTCAAAAGAAGAGAAAGATCAAGAAAAACGTGGAATGACGTAATTACATAAACACTAAAGAAGAAGAAACTTGAGAAACCGCGAGTAAGATGGCAAAGAACACATTTTTCAAATATTTATGGGGAACAATTTCCCAATAGAGAAGCTTTTTTTAGATAGAAATGTGGTTGAAGCGACAAAAATATTCCATCTAAATTAGAATGAAATTTTATCAAAATGTAAACTCTTTTGGTATTTCGCAACATGGCGCACTTAACTCAGGGCTGTTTACGTAAACGAAATTTATCTAAAGCTAATAAATACTCAAGAAACTTTGAACCTGTTATTATTAAAACAATTATGAGGAACATTTCCATAAAATGGTATAAGATCAGCAAAAAATACTATGTATTTTATGCATGGTATTACTGAATAACAGCTAAAGCATATCTTAAATAAAAACTGTAAATGTTGATGAGCTCAAATTGAAAATGATAGTTAAATTTAATTCTCGCATATCCATGTTGTTCAGCATCTACTACAAATATCTGACGTCTTCAGATAACGAAATTGGCAAGCAGAGCCTCTATCCTCGAAAACTTGAACAGTGATATTAACGAGTGATCTGACCTTTCACCTTATACTTTGACAGTGCCTACAAACCGTTTTTTATTGTTTTATGTACGGCACGTTCACATTAAATAGCATTTTGTGGGATAATCCGAGTTAACTTGTTTTTCAATTTGAATTTTCCTAATAAATTATTAGAATGTAGAGAAATCGAAATATTCTGGCCTATATTATACATTATATAGTAATATTTTCGATTGTTCGAAGACTCCTATGCTACACACTCCTCTTGAGAATATACAGGTATATGTATATTAGAGTGGGTAAAGTTGGCACGAAACCTACGACCGTATTGTTTGTATAAGCATAGGCGAGAGTTCTCCGGTCGTACCTAACTTCAAAACACTAAAAGTCGCGATTTCAGTGGCATTAAACAAAGGCAAGGATTTTATGTACTATACTAAAGGGTCTTTGGGGTCGCTGAATTTAAATCCGATGTCCATTTTTCTAAATTCAAGATGGCGGATCCAAAATTGAGGTTGTGTACTTATAAACTATTAAATGTTAGTCAGAAAGAGATTTTAAAATATCAATAAAACTTAATTTGTCTGGACCTAACCTAAAAAAACAAAATACATTTTCCCACAGGCACATTATATACTCATATATACAAAAGATTATTTGGGGTAGATGTTTTCGGAAATTCTAGATGGCAGCTCCAAAATGTTGGATATGTAGGTGAAAATTGTCAAATAATAAACACAAGAAGTACCTAACTCTTAGTCACTAAGCTCTTTAACTCCTAAGTCCTTGATCCTCAACCCTTGAGCCCTAAACCTTTAAACCTTAACTCAATAACACTAAACTGTTAAATCATAAAACCTTAAGCCCTTGAACTTTAAACTCTTTGACCATAAACACTAGAACACAAAATTCCTTTAACTTTAAAGTCCTAAACCCTAAACATCTAAGATATTGAACCTTAAACAATTAAACCGTAAACACTTGATTCCCAAATCTTCAAAACCTAAAAGTCCTGAACCATAATGGTCAGGAGCTTAAAAGTTTAGAGTTGTAACCTTAGGATTAGGGTTAAATTCATGAGTATAGAGTTTTAGAGTTTCTGGTTCTAGGGTTCAGATATTCAGGGTTAACTAGCTTAGGTTTTAAAAGTTTAGGGTTTAAGGCTTCAAATATTATGGGTTAAGGTTAAAGGGTTAAAGTAGCACTTAAGAGTTTAAGGTATAGGTTTATTTGGCCAAACACAACGCCTTATATACATAACTACGCGGCGAGTGCCAAAAAATACTAATCGTTAAGTCTGACATTTCAACATTTCATTTTTCCGCACTTCACCAACTTCTTTTAAAGTTCGTTTAATTTCCACCAAGCGAAGAGGAATGTGAATGATAACTGAGTCGAGAATACAAAATTTTCCATTTTTCATGGCGTGTGTCTGTTCATTTCACATGTCCTATTCAGAGGATATAGCTCCAGGGCTGGGATTCTATAAAAATATCACTGTCTTGAAAGAGAAAAGGACAGGAACTGTCAAAAAAAAGCTTACAGAATCGGCCTGCAGGTATCGAATCAACGGTTTCTAATAGGCCTATAGAACTGTGACTGTCTCATTGTCAATATTGTCATTCACCTCAAATATACCCAACCAGGAAATTTAATTGAAATTTGATTGGACAGATTAGAATAAAGCGTTCTGCTCATTTACTGAACCATCAGGTCACCGGTTGTCAAAGTTGTGGCACAGTACCTTCTATTTTGGGAAAGATTTATTAACTTTTTTTCAGCAATTTATTATTTGAATCCATTTTACATAATAAAAAACACGGTAGAAACAAATATGGTAATTTAAAATCTTTTTGTTAAGTCTTTACTATTAAATTTTATTTATTTTTGGAAAAGTATTTGCCTATGAAGTTTGTTAAACGTGGCGACAATATTTTAGGAAATACTTATTTCTGATACAGTAATTTGAAAAATATGTTTATCTTAATAGAGCTTGATTATGACATTGTGGTGACAATTTTAAAGTGGTTTATTATTAAGAGTTTCAAAAGTGAGTCTATTATTGGAAAATAGAATTGATAATTTGAATTTCAAAATAAAACACTACAAAATATTTATGTAAGTTATTTAAGTATAAATCAATAAAAATTTCTCTTTGGAAGATATTTGTGGTTTATCATTGCGGCTAATATGCCCAAGAAAGTATGTTAGTCTAATTAAATTACTGAGAAAACTTGACAGAGAAATAACAGTAATCATATAATATGGGGAATTCGATATTTCCCTAAATCTGCCAATAATTGTGTATCGTATTAAATCGCCGAGCATATTATTTTAAATTAGTATTTTAAGCTATTTAATAATTTCGTGTTTAAATAAGTATTGAAGGAATTGGTTTTCCTATACTTATATCCTTAAGTAGAATAGTTTTGCATAAAATGGCGAAGAAAATTTAAAGTACGGTCATGGAGTTTATTCCAACGTAATAACAACTGATAAAATTTATATGAACCAGAACCACATAGGCGTCTTACTAATGACATGAGCCTTTTCTAGGTATATTCGATATTTTGACTATAACAGTATTATAGAACTATGCCGACAAAGAATAACTCAAATATTTATAGTGTTTTTTACCCGCAAGACACGAAATAAATATAATAAAGAAAAATTAATAAGGTACACGTACTCCGGCCTGTTATTACCATAGACATAGGATATAATATGTGGAGACTTCAACGCAAAAATTGGCAATGAACCTAACCTAAGACCGACAATAGGACAACACAGCCTCCACAATATCTCAAACGACAATGGACAGAGGCTCATAGAGCCAGCATCGGCTTACAATATGCTTGTAAAGCCTACTATATTTCAACATAAAGACATTCACAAACAGACTTGGGTCTCCAACGACAACACCACATGGAACCAAATTGACCACGTAGGTGTCGATGCTAGACATGGAAGTAATGTGCTGGATGTAAGAAGCCTCAGAGGATTACATGGAGATACAGACTATTATCTAGTGAGAGCAAAAATCAGGATGAGAATATCGTCACAGAAACTTAAAACGAACGAAGCATTGGGACAATGGAACATCGAAAAAATGCAAAATAAGGAAAGCCGCGAAAATTACACACAGGAAATGAAACAACTAAATAAAATAGACCAGAGTAACGATATCGAAAGACTATGGAAACTAATGGTAGAAACAATTACAGATACAGCAGAACTAATGATCGGAAAAAGCAGGAAGAGAACAAGAAAATGGTTTGATAAAGAATGCCAAGAAAAACTACAAGACAGCCAGAAGAAACGAAACATTATGATTCAACGAGAAATAATAGAAAACAAAGAAAGCTATACAACATCCCGACGAGAAACAATAAAACTAATTAGACAAAAGAAAAGGGAATATGAAAAACAGCAATATGAGGAAATGGAAAGGAATAAACATGACTCAAACAGTCGAGCATTCTACAAATCGGTGTCAAATGAGAAGAAAGGCTTCAGACCTAACTCTGTGTCTATACTGACAAAGAATAATGATGAACTCATAATCAACGAAGAGAAGATACTCCAAACATGGCAAGAATATTTCCAAAGTCTACTAAACATACATCCAGAGGAAGAATATAGAGAGGATATATATATATATATATATATATATATATATATATATATATATATATATATATATATATATATATAAATATGTAGATAAGTTTTTGTCCGTGTAATTTAAAATAAAATAGAATAAAATATTGGCGAAGCGGACGTGAAAATTTGTCAATCTACATGATTCTCGTATTAAAAAGTGCGGAGCACTCCAAAATATGGAAAAACTCCGGGTCCGACAGATGGCGACAGCGCTGTTTCGTCCTAATATGGGACTCGTCAGGCCACCGCAGTCGGTACAAACCATCATCTCGCCTTTGCATCGTATAAGCCATACTTATAATCAAAATACGGCAAATAAGACGACAAAGGCGACATCTCGATGGTCCACTTGATAATACAAGAACCATACAGATTAACAAAGTTTGTAAGAGAACCGTCACATGGTGGCGCGACGGTGAATTAAAACAGAAATATGTAAAATCGAGTACACGAAACGCGCTGCCCAAAAGATAGGGGTCGCATTTTTCGGTACTGGCAAGCAAGCATATCGCTATTTAAGCAGCCAAAGCCACGTGCCGCACCAAACGATCCCACCATGAGAGCATCGTTTAGCGTGTTTCAAAGCCAAACAAGTAAATAAATATGTAGATAAGTTTTTGTCCGTGTAATTTAAAATAAAATAGAATAAAATATTGGCGAAGCGGACGTGAAAATTTGTCAATCTACATGATTCTCGTATTAAAAAGTGCGGAGCACTCCAAAATATGGAAAAACTCCGGGTCCGACAGATGGCGACAGCGCTGTTTCGTCCTAATATGGGACTCGTCAGGCCACTGCAGTCGGTACAAACCATCATCTCGCCTTTGCATCGTATAAGCCATACTTATAATCAAAATACGGCAAATAAGACGACAAAGGCGACATCTCGATGGTCCACTTGATAATACAAGAACCATACAGATTAACAAAGTTTGTAAGAGAACCGTCATATGGTGGCGCGACGGTGAATTAAAACAGAAATATGTAAAATCGAGTACACGAAACGCGCTGCCCAAAAGATAGGGGTCGCATTTTTCGGTACTGGCAAGCAAGCATACCGCTATTTAAGCAGCCAAAGTCACGTGCCGCACCAAACGATCCCACCATGAGAGCATCGTAAGTTTTTGTCCGTGTAATTTAAAATAAAATAGAATAAAATATTGGCGAAGCGAGATGTCGCCTTTGTCGTCTTATTTGCCGTATTTGGATTATAAGTATGGCTTATACGATGCAAAGGCGAGATGATGGTTTGTACCGACTGCGGTGGCCTGACGAGTCCAATATTAGGACGAAACAGCGCTGTCGCCATCTGTCGGACCCGGAGTTTTTCCATATTTTGGAGTGCTCCGCACTTTTTAATACGAGAATCATGTAGATTGACAAATTTTCACGTCCGCTTCGCCAATATTTTATTCTATTTTATTTTAAATTACACGGACAAAAACTTATCTAAATATTTATTTACTTGTTTGGCTTTGAAATACGCTAAACGATGCTCTCATGGTGGGATCGTTTGGTGCGGCACGTGGCTTTGGCTGCTTAAATAGCGGTATGCTTGCTTGCCAGTACCGAAAAATGCGACCCCTATCTTTTGGGCAGCGCGTTTCGTGTACTCGATTTTACATATTTCTGTTTTAATTCACCGTCGCGCCACCATATGACGGTTCTCTTACAAACTTTGTTAATCTGTATGGTTCTTGTATTATCAAGTGGACCATCGAGATGTCGCCTTTGTCGTCTTATTTGCCGTATTTTGATTATAAGTATGGCTTATACGATGCAAAGGCGAGATGATGGTTTGTACCGACTGCAGTGGCCTGACGAGTCCCATATTAGGACGAAACAGCGCTGTCGCCATCTGTCGGACCCGGAGTTTTTCCATATTTTGGAGTGCTCCGCACTTTTTAATACGAGAATCATGTAGATTGACAAATTTTCACGTCCGCTTCGCCAATATTTTATTATATATATATATATATATATATATATATATATATATATATATATATATATATATTGGGGTGGACCCACCGATAGAGGACCCAACAATAGAAGAAACAGTACAAGCAATTAACAAATTAAAGAACGCAAAATCCCCAGGCTCCGACAATATACCGGCCGAATTTCTCAAGTACGGAGGGGAGGTTTTAAATAGACAATTACACACACTAATCACACTTATATGGAAAGAAGAGAAAATGCCAGCAAAATGGCATCTCTATCCATAAAAAGGGAAACAAAACCAAGTGCTCCAACTATAGAGGAATCTCCCTACTTAACACGGCATACAAAATCTTATCGAATATCCTATTAAGTAGACTAACGCTTTTTGTAGAAAATTTCCTAGGGGAATACCAAGCCGGATTCAGGAAAAATAGATCGACTATAGATCAGATCTTTACTATAAGGCAGCTACTTGAAAAAGGATGGGAATGCAATAGAACTATCCACAATCTTTTCATCAACTTCCGACAAGCATACGACAGCATTAAAAGGGGTCCACTGTGGAATGCAATGGCAGAACTTTCGATTCCAAAAAAACTGATCCACCTTGCCAAAGTATGCGTAAATGGTTGTAGATCCAGGGTACGAATAGGTAACCAACTCTCAGAATCGTTTGAAATAAACTGTGGCCTAAAACAAGGAGACGCACTGTCACCCCTCCACTTTAATATAATCCTTAAAAAAGTAGTGAGAACAACACAAATTAGAACAGAACTAATAGCAGTGAATGGACCAAAATTACTACTAACATACGCGGACGACATTGATATTGTTGGAAACACCGTCACCAATGTAAAGGAAACTTTCAACAAAATAGAAATAGAGGCAAAGAAAACCGGTCTAATGGCAATGAGGAGAAAACCAAATACATGTGCATAAACAGACAAAAGAATTGAGATAGAATAGGATAAAATGTAACAATAGACACATATAACTTTGAAAAAGTGGAGCGTTTTAAATATCTCGGAGCGACAATCACCGCAGATAACGATATCACAGAGGAGATAAAAGGGAGAATTCAGGCAGCAAACACATGTATGTATAGTCTCAACAACACCATCAAATCCAAGAACCTAACACGAACCTCAAAAATCAGGATATATAGAACAGTGATTAGACCAGTGCTCGTGTATGGCTGTGAGACGAAGGCGCTGACAAAAGCAATGGAAATGAAACTTAGATGTTTTGAGAGGAAAATCCTTAGAAGGATTTTCGGACCCTATCACGACCCCAATTCTAATCAATACTGAATAAGAACAAATGCCGAGGTCAAACAGATATATAACGCTAGCGACATCATACAAGAAATTAAATCCCAACGCCTAAGATGGGCTGGCCATGTCCATAGGCTTCCTAATAACCGCCTTACCAAGTTAATTTGGGAGGAGGCCCCGGCAGGGAAAAGTCCCTTAAGACGCCCAAGAATGCGATGGAGAGATAACATATGGTCAGATTTAAGAACAATGGGGTTACCCACTGACCCAACTATCATGGACGACCGTGTGAGATGGAAGCAAGTTGTGCAGTCAGCCAAGACCCACCCCGGGTTGTAGGGCTACTAAAGAAGAAGAATAGGATATAATAGACTAGCCGTCCCCCTATTTCAGGCGGTTCCCACAGAAGGAGAAAGATATAATAGTGAAAGAAAAACACTAAAATTTGATTGTTGTAAATTAAGTCGATGTTAAATACTAATTTAAAACTGAGAACAAGAAAGTTAGATTTGACGGACATTGGTGCTGGAGAGGCAAAGGAGGATATGCTTGCTTGCTTCTTTGGTTCTCGCTATTCAAGCATGGATGAATTTACTCTAAATGAATTTACTCAAACTACCCTGCCCTTATGCACCTTTTCCAGTAACCCTCGCTGGAATCTTCACGTTTTCAGGTTAGGGGACCTTTCTGAGTAGCTTTCGGATACTCGAGTATGTATTCCACGAAAATTCCTAATGTAACAATCTTTTTGGACACAAGTGTGTTGTATACAATCACAAAAGTTATTTTCCTTCATAGACGTAACATTAACTGCTCGTTTTGCCCATACACTCTTAATGGCCATATCAGTTCGTTCAAATATTCTCCTCTTCTTTGGGCAGCTCTTTCTTTTAAAATATACCGAACAGAAAATCGTTTAAATTGACTGTTCACTATTTCAGTTGCTTTAAATGGTCCATAATATAGAGACAATAACCAAAATTTCATGTTCGACAGAGTTAATTAATTGATCCACTTTGAAGGACCTTATATATGTCAGAGTGAGTCCACACGATACCAAAAATTTCGGCGTAGGCGTATTACGCCCATTTATGTTAAAAATGTCTCGTCCACACGGGGAATTTTTATCGTGCAGTCGTGCAGTCGTAATGTTTTTTTTTTTGGTAACCTAACTTTTTTCTGATTTTTTGATAATATTTATTTATGTATAAATTAAAATGAAAGAAAATAAAAAAAATAATTGCAGCAATGTTGTTATGTAGAAAAAGAAAACTAAAGAAAAAATTACAAAAGATAAGGATATTATTAATATATTCTTTATTAAAAAAACGGAAAAGTCGTCGCTACTAGGTCCGATCTGTTTTTGAGAAAAACATTGGAGAAAGGCTTGGACATACTAATGATTTACTTCAAGAAATGCGAGAAAGTGATCCTGATATTTTAAAAATATTTTCCTGTTACTCTTGGTGAGTTTGAAAACCTGTTGTTGGGCCAATAAATAGGAAACACGCTATGGAAATGTGTACAGCTATACCCTTATTACAAGGTTTGAAAAAACAGTGTGATATTTAGCTGATGAAATCAGCATGTGAAAGCAACAGTGCGAATTCCGAGTCGGTAAACAGTGTTTTTGAAATTAGTCATGTTACTTGATCGATAATATGAGACTCTTTAAAGCAAGTTTTATTTCTGAAGTTTGCCACTTCTACCTGGTAAAGAATTGCCAAATAGTTCAAAGACGAGAGTTTTAATATAAAGTGTCATTTTAACAATCGTTTTAATAATTACAATTGTTTGTAGTTTTTAGAAGAATATATTACGTATAACACTAACTGGATTTCTGTTATTAAATTTCCATTAATGTTAATTTTTACTTTTTAATTGTTTAT
This sequence comes from Diaprepes abbreviatus, assembly GCA_034092305.1. Taxonomy (NCBI): domain Eukaryota; kingdom Metazoa; phylum Arthropoda; class Insecta; order Coleoptera; family Curculionidae; genus Diaprepes; species Diaprepes abbreviatus. The sequence goes on from JASJET010000095.1 coordinate 1,062,657, forward strand.
AATAGGTTTATATAAAATTTGCTAAGGGTAGGGTTACCAGACGACAGGAAATTTCCTGACATGTTTGAAATTTTAGCCCCTTGTTAGGAAGAAAGAGGAAAAAACTGCAATTGACAGTATTTTTTTAAAATTAAAAGAGGAAAATATAAGTAATGAAAAAATATTTATTAATCATTCTAGTGAGAAAAAAATAAATTGATTAAACGTTAACAAAATGAGTGAATTGTTAATTTAGTATATTAATAAATTTAGTTTCATACTTTTTATTGCTTGATGTTTCTTCTGGCAATTGCTGGACTTTTATAACCATTTCATGACATTCTTCACATGATATGTTCTTTAAGTTAAATTGTGTCTAGAGTAGAACCTTAACACAAGACATTGTTGTAAACCAACTATTACTACAAATTATTAATTATTAAATTACTATATATATTTTTAAGTTACTCTTATAGATTAATAGATAATTATAGTCTAATATTTAATACTCCCTTAAGAAATAGTTATATCTTAAGTAAATTTATGTTCTAATAGGTTCAAACAAAAGCATGCCTTAATCTCCGAAACTCTAAAACTTAACTTTTTACAGAGACCATTAGTTTTGTTTATATTGTCATCGTCCCATAAATACACACTTTTTCATTTCAGTAATCATGTAAATAAATAGTTATAAGTTATATTTGTTAGTACGCCTATGACTGTCAAATATATAATTTAGATTCAGAATAGAATGTAACTAGGACATGAACATTGAAACGAGAGGAACTAAAATCAAAAAACTACAATAGTAACATTAAATTAGTAAGTAAGAACAAAAACTGTTGTTACCTCATGATTTAGTGAACATTATAATAAAATATTAAAAAAGTAATATTAGAAGATTTATTTGAATTCATCGAACTAACAAAGTTATAACATTGATGGCAGCGAAAGGCAAAGCTTATAACAATATAGACAGTCTGTCTCTCCTTAGTCCACTACGCTCCCATTAATGAGAAGACTCACTCGATATTGGCATTTGATGCTTTGATTGCAAAAATTTTGAAAATCTCTGCCTTAACATACAACATTTAGATAAAATGTCCGGATATTTACAGAAACATTAGGGATATTGTCAGGAAAACTCATTATTTGATCTGGTAACCATAGCTAAGGGCATGTCTGTGGATTAGCGTCTCGATATCACAGATTGTCGTTGAATAGAAATTGTATTATATAATGGCCTTTATTTCATAAGCTTTAATTTATATAACGGACACCTGTATTATTGCAATTGTTATAAAATTAATAAAAAAATGAACAAAAATCTTTTTTTTTTTGAGGACCAAGCAGTAATGATCTTCGGTAACAAGCATTTTTAATAAATTAAAACAATTTAACATAATTCATAAATATCTATTATTTCAAAACTCGCTAAATAAAATATATAAATAAAACAACAAAGTTTAAAAAAAAACATAGGTTATGTTTTCATACAAAATATTGAAAATAAACAGTTTCCACCATTTTGAAAGCAGTCCGCTGAAAAGTTAAACATGATTTGGCGTAATGACCTTGGAAAAGGCGGATTTAGGCGGGAAATCTTCGGTCTTTGTCTTTTTTTAAATCTAACAAATCACAATGCTTGAAATTTGACATATGTCTTATTACGCTACGCTGCCGCCGAAATTTTTGGTATCGTGTGGACTCACTCTCAAATTCGAATACCGAATATTTTATTACCTTTTTTATGTAACCTAAGTTTTCTTTAATTTTCTAAAATATCCGTCATTATATACAATGTACTGTGTGTAATTAGCCGTACCTTCCCTTATTTATCAAATTAAAAATTGTTGATTCATGCTTAAATACAAGTGAGAAAACAAACTAGTTAGCGTTAACCAGAATTTACAAAAACAGTATGTACATTATAAAAATTTTCACTATTCTTTAGAACATATCCGGAGTATAAATCATGGGGAGTAATAAATCAATTGTGTTGGCAGCAAAGTAATTTCGGGTTTGTGGTGTGAAATAAAACTCGTCTCTTTTTAAATAAATATAAACTTTAATCAATTATATATTTTCTATTTTCTTCAATGACTTTTGCAACCTTTCTTGCAGCTTCATGATTTCGCTTTTATAGAAATTTAGGTCCTTATCAGTAAAAAACTAATCCTAGTGGAATTTAAGATCATCATCATTTGAGAAAGTTTGGTAAACTTTGAAATAAACGATAATCAGATGGAGTGAGGTCAGGACTATGTGGGGGATGTGACATCACTTCAAACACAGGCTCCAATAATTTAATACGAGTTACTAAAAATGAGTGAGGCTTCGTATTATCGTGAAAGAACAGAATTTCCTTGCGATTTGCCAATTCTGGCAGCTTTTCTTTGATTGCTTCATCCAGTTTCATTAGTTGCAGATAGTAAATATATGAATTAATTGAAACCAGCTCACAATACATAATACCTTTGTAGTTCCACCAAATATTTTGACTGCAAATCAAATTTTAATGTAATTTGTGCTTGTTCATCATTTTAAAATGATATTGCTGTAGATGACCCACTTTTAATCACCAGTAATGATTCTTTTCAAATGTCCAAGACATTTTAAGTGATTTTCAATTATTTCAGTAGGTCGACCAGAAAGTTGGTCATTTTTGAGTGAAAAATCTCCAGAACAGAATTTTTTAAACCAATTCTGACACGTGTGTTCTGTTTTGCAATTAACACCATAAACTTTACATATCTCTGTGTGAACTTCAGCAGCTTTCTTTCCTTTACTAAAAGTAAAATATGCCGAAAAACGTTTATTTCTGCACTCTATATTTAAATTGGCTCTAAACTAACACCTGTAAATAAAAGGGCTATTCTTTTGAGTCATTATCACTTTCACTTCTATCACTTGAAGTAATCATGATCACTTCGACCCAATGACAAGTAAATGCATATTCAAAAGAACATGAAGTTATCATTTACACTTTTTTCACTTTGATCAATTGATAATTACTCTAAAGAATACAGCCAAAAGTACACACAACTTGCTTCTAAAGTAACTTAAATGTCAAAAAGAAAAAACCATAACACTGAAAGAAGTCCTTCAAAACAATTGCAACGCTCTTGATGTGTGAACCAAAAATACTTTCTTGTCTACCCAATATTATACTACAATTATGCATAGAAAGAGTAAAATATCAACTAGATTTGTTAAGTTCTTCTAAAGTACATGTCGGACATTTGTAAATTCATGAAAAGAGTTAATAGCGTTAGCAAAAATCTATTCCGCCTATTCGTCAGTTTCTTTTTCTTTTAAAAGTTGGTAAATTAGGTTGCGAAATAGCGAAATGGCAGAATAGCGAAATTGCGATGTAATTTTTCAGTTCACAAGTTCGCTTCATCAAAACAGCCATCTTGAGGATCTAATAACTTTTGATACGCACATTTTTTGTGACACTAGACATGAAATCTTTAATTTGACTTATGCTTTAGAAATTATGAAGATTGTAAATATGTTTTCTGAACGCTTTGTCAATTAATCTAATTGTTAACAAAACTTCTTAATTTTGTATTTTGAAAGATATTTAGGTAGGTATTTTTGTAAACGGTAGGGTAATTATATGATTAAACGGACTGCATATTATAATTATAAGAATTATCAAACCTTTATGAAATGAATGGTAGTCAATTGTATTATACAATGGTAGTATCTAATTTTAGTTCAATGTAAACTGTCATATAGTTTAGTTCTTATTAGCAATTCTGCTGTCTTTATAGCAGACATATCTCCAAGATTATATCATTGGACTCCGAGTCTGAGGATGAAATCAGACGACAAGAAAAATTTGAGCGTAAGCCTATTATGTCCTTTTAAATTAAAAATGTATTATTCACACTGGCCATTTTGTTCCACAGTCATACGAGCTATGTGTGTTTTTTTTGTCCTCATCTAACTTTTGTCAGAATTTCTGGTAATATTTTTTTTATCTAGAAATTAAAATAAGGGAAGATAATAAATTAATTGCATTAGTGTTGTAATCTAGAAAAAGAAAAAGTTACAAAATGTAAGAAGATTATGGAAATATTCTTTATTAAAAAACAGAAAAGTCGTTTACCTGGCATAGAATTGCCAGGGAGTTTGAAGGAGAGAATTTCGATATAATAGTGTTATTCTAATAATTATTTTAATAATTACAATGTTCGTAGTTTTTACAAGACCATGTTAAATACAATACTAACTGGATTACAATAAGTTTAATTAAGTTTGCTAATCGCATGTCCGTGAATTAGCGTTTTGATATCAGAGACTGTCGTTGAATAGAAATTTTATTATATAACAGCCTTTACTATGTAAGATAAGAGTCTGGACTCACTCTCAAGCATTTAATGCAATTACTAATGTTGATAGTAATTTATTAATTCATAATGAAAATTTGGAAATTTTAATATCACGTGGTAATTACGAATTAGAAAACAAAAACATTTTTTAAAAATCCTAGGATTTTCGCTAAAGGGGCAAAAAGGAGACTTAAAATTCGTTTATTGTCCGTCTTAATGACATCATACTGGCGTCTAACCAATCAGAACTCAAATTAACTAATACGCAGTTTCGCCAATTCACTATTTCGCGATTCGAATTTTTTATACTATTGAGTAAAAATCCTATTGAACAAGCTTTAGCCGCTGCTTAATTGAAATTGATTTTTATAACTTTTAGCAGGCCGTGCAAAGAAATAATGGCGCGTCATTTTAATCCGTTTCCGATGCCTCAATTTTTTTTCGTTAAAAAAGCTTCTATAGTGGTTAAAGAAGTTGTACCATTTTGGAACCTTTTTAAACGATTAAGATGGCTGGAACGGCTCCCTCCGAACCGATAAAAAATATCTGTGAGATTGTAGCGGAAAGGGATAACAAAATACTGGAAAAGGATATAAAAATTAATTGTAAGTGTGTAGTTATATTTCCTTATATCTTGGGCTTCTTTAGATTCAAAAAGATTTTATTGGTTGAAGTAATTTGGGGGGCCAATTTCTTCCACGAATCACTAGATAGAAAATTTTTTGGCTGTATGATCATTTCTATAATTATACTTTAATCCTTTCAATCACACAATTCAGTCGATACAGTTAAAATCACATTATAATTGGTTTTATAGGTTTTCGAGGGGACTGAATTGTAATCTGGCATCAAAATGCAAAAAAAAATCAAATCCAAGTGGGGACCTAGAAAATTTTAATTTTGCCGACCTGTTTTTCAAGGTTTTCGAGATCATTGAATCAAAATCTAGCATCAAAATGAAAAAAAAGATCATATCAAAAGAATGTTATGGTAGACGAGCAATCTGCTCTATATTATTTGCATTCACTTATTTTGAGACAGTCTTCTCTTGGCAAACAAGGGCTTGGAACCAGCTGTGACAGAGTTATGTTTCTTTTATTTTTGTATTTTTAAAATTTTTATATTTTTCATATTTATATCTTCGTGACTTCTGAAATTTTAATATTTTTGTTGTTAGCAGCCAACATTTTTAATTTATAGAATTTTACTCTCTATGACTGCCTGCCAAGGTGGTCGATTGAAAGAAATATATATTTTCATAGCTTCACTCGTCATGTTGAACTTTGAGAATCAAATTTCACAGATATGGTCGCTAAATTGGATAAGCCATATGGAATTTTGTGAATCAAATATTATTATAATTGAAATATGACAAAAATAATTGACTATAAAAAGTCAACAATTTAGAAGGGTAAAAGCTGGTAGAATAAGAAAATTGTCACTTTTTTATAATTTTAGTTGTCATATTGCATTGGGCATATTGATTTGTTTGAATCAAATAATATATTCAAATTAAATCGCCTCAAAAATAATTCATCATATAAAAAAATTAATAATTTGGAAGGAGAAAAGCTGGTAAAATAAGAAAATTGTGACTTTTTCATAGTTTCGGTCACCATATTATATCTGCCACATTGAATTTTGGTAATCTGATAGTGTATGAGATCTTCAACCCTTACAATATAGATACCAAAAGTTCTTAGTGTATGCTAATGGAAACACATTTTTTTTCACATATATAATTTGCAAAACATTAAGAACATTTTGAAGTAGAATCCTTTAACTACCTGGACATGCAAAAAATTGCCAAAATTTGCAAGAAATATGAAAAAAAAATGATAAAGGATCATCGGAGATCATATATTATATATGCCAGAGTTCTCGCAGTGAGATTTCAACTATTCAGATTGTGCTATGAATTGAACTGATGATTTATTAGCGATTAAACAAAAAGTTTGTGTGGGGCACCCACATTTGAATTCTGAGGAATTAAAACATTGATTATGGTAGAGCGTTTGGGAATAAGTTGGTAAAGAATATTAAAACTACTTTAAAATCTAACTTAACATATTTTATGATCTTGAGGTATAGTAATTTGGCGACTTCTCTAATGATTGTGTTGTATATAATTGGTGATAAATAAAACATCAATATTTCTTTCCATGATTACAATACTTTGAAAGAAAATTAGTTTTTCATCTTTAAGGGTTTTAGAAGAATCAATGGATTTTTAAAGCAGGTTAGAGGAATCCTGTGAAGTTAGATATAATTCAAAAAATTATATAAATTGTGAAGATTTATAAAACCTTTAATAATGAAAAATGCTTGGAAATCCCTGAAAAACTTTATTAGACGTTCACTTAATTTTTTAAGAAATCTAAAAATGTTTGACGTTTCAACATATATTAAAAATTCTTAGGAAAAATCCTGGAAAAACCGAAAATATTTTAATAGTCTTGACAAAATATTCAAAAATTGTAAAATTTAATAATGCCTCTAGACATTCCACTTAATTTTCATATTTATTCTTTTGGGGGCACTCCTCACCATAATCTTAAAAAAAGGTAGAAATTTTCAAGATATTTAATAAAAAGATTAGATTTTCTAGTTGCTTTAGGAGGTTGTCTATACTGTAGCAGGGTTCTTATGAGAGCATTTGGATAAATTTCAGATTTTGCTTTTATAGTTAAAAATATGCCTTTTAAAAAAGTTGATTGTCTATTCCTTTTTTTCAAAACAAGCTTATTTTTATCATAAATTTGAGTATTCAAGTTAGCCTGTTGGAAAAAGTCATTTTTATTTGTGGCTGTTCTTTTACTCCCCTAATTTGAGGAACTTTTGTAAAAGTGGAGTTTTTGCCCCTAAGAGATGGAGTTGAGACTTTTATGTTGGCAATAGTTAGTTAGGTATTCTTCTAAATCTTATCAATTTTTTAGGTTGTGGAATTTCATTTGCTAGAGAAATAATATATTATTTGTGGATGAGTAGTAACCTAATTTTCCTTTAAGAGTTTACAATTTCCATATTATACAGGGCGGGACCAAAGACATTGTAAAGACTAATAAGCTTGGCATTTTGGGTTAATTTTATCTGGAACGTAAAACCTCATTACTATTTCTTTCCTACGATGTAGTGTCTTCTAATTTTGAATACGACGTTTTGTCTTTTGACTGTCATTGCCATGTGATTTTTATAATATGGGCCTGATTTTATAATGCATTTTTCACCACTTTTTAAATACTACTATATATAAATATATTTCTTTTCATGTAATTTATTAAAAAGTATTTTATACATCTTCCTTACTAATTATGTTTATTTTTTATTACTTAATAAAGTACCCCTTTTGAAACTTATAGTTAAAATAAAAATCTTATGAACAAAGTAGTTTTAAAACTATTTAAATTTAAAGACAGGAATACAGTTATAGGTTAAACAAATAATATATGGGAAACCGTTTATATTATCAAAAATAGTTATCATATATACCCTAACCTATAATATATTATCATTATCTCACCTTTTCAAATAAAGTGGAAAAATAATAAAGTTAAGCTTGATTTTCCTTTGGAACTTTTCTCTTTTTCTAACTTTTACTGTTGGCTGGTGAACTTTGTATATGTCCAATCTGAAATTTTTTCCAACATCTTTATCTTTGAGTACTTTTTGTCCTTACCATAATATCTTTTTAATTTCCTGTGTAGTTCTTTTGATTTCCACTTAGATTATTTCTGTAAAATTTCTTACATAATTCAATCTTTTGTAATATATTAAAATTTTTTTTGGAAACTGCCCAGTCCTTTATGGAGTTCTATTTTGACAAATTTTTATTAACAATAAAACAATATTTTCAAAAAAAGAAGTTTGTGTTGTATATGGTATAATTATGTTCTAGATTATAAAAATGCCTTAGAAAAAGTACTAAATGAAATAAAGAGTTTGGAGAAAGCAATAAAAAGAATCGAGGAGGAAGATCAGTCTGTCCAAGAACAACTTGATCAGCTTGAAGTTATTAAAACAAGGTATTAACACTAAATTAAAAGTTCTTGTTTCTGTATATTTTAATATTGTTGCAAAGTACAAGATGATCCCAAAATTTGATGGGAGTTTTTCCTTTATTAGAAAAAATAAAAGATAAAAATTTGATAAAAACCCTATACATATATTTAGATTATTTTAAGACATACATACTCTTCGATCATACTCTAGATTTAAACAACAATAGATTTGTCTGAAGGCTGTTTATGGTCGGTGGGGGAGACGCTTTTTTGAAGTTTGACAGACATAAACATATTTACTTATCTTGTCTTTCAGTTTAATTGCTTGTCGTGACTTTTTTCGGTGTTTTTAAGTGTTAGAAATTACTATAAATGCGAAGTTTACAATTAATATTAACAAAAAGAGGTTTGAAATGAAAATAACAATAATAAAAATTTAGGCAACCATATATTCATACTTTGTTTTCAGAATTGACGTACCCAGGGGTATGTTCGAAGGGCGTACCGATGATACTCGTTTAAATAATGCAATTAGAAAAGGATAGCATAAAATCGGTATGTCTGTACCAAGAAATTAAATATCTACTGTTTATTAACACTTTTTCAAATATAAATAAAAATATTATTACGTTATTCAGCGTTCAAACAACCGGGCCCTAGTTTTGACGTTATGCTACTTCTACAGGGGTATGTTCGAAGTACATACTACTACTACCTATTTATGGGTGGGAGTTTAGTTTCTTACATTCATATTTTTTTTTGTTTTGAAAGATAAGATGTCTAACTTTTAAACTGATTAAGTTTGCATTCCTTATTTAATTTACTGACATCTGTTATTTGTTTGCTAGGAATAATATATTCTGAAAATGTACAATTTATTTCAGTATAATAATATAAAAATTGGTTAGCCATTTGAGCTATATCTGCTGAATTTGATCCTAAGGGTTATACAAAATGTGTATAAAATTTTAGATGGATTTCAAAAATAATAAAAGTTACAGTGTAGATTATTTAAAAAATGCATTTTTGATTTGCAGTGTGTTATTGGGCTATCCTGTATATTAGAAAATCTTTTAAATTGTTTTCTTAAAATTTCTCTACATCTATGAAAGATTATAGAAGTTAAAATTTATTTGAATATTAAATACCAGTATTCCCCAAGAATAAAAATAAATGCTTATACTAAATGCGTTTAAGTCCTTTAAAATTTAAATATTTGTACTGGCAGCTTTATGTTTGCATGTAGACATACTTATAACTTTAAATACTAATACTTTATCAGTATAACAGGTGGTTCGAATAGATCCAAGATTGGCATATATATGGAAACTCTAATAACATATCCGTACGATTTTTAGTTAGTACCAACCTTTAAACCATGCATGTTAAAATTTGATAATAGGTTCCTTCCAACCGCGTCAAAAAGAGTTTCTAACTTGGACGATTCTGCGCATTAACTTAAATGTGTTCCAACCAGAGTTACAAACGATTAGTAAACGATCAGTTTTCTATTCCATTCAAGACTCAAACCTGTTTGAAAACTATCAGAACGGTTTGTGGATTATCTTCTGACTATTGATTTGGCGCATGGATATTACTATTTTTCAGATTTCGTTTGTTTGTTCCTTGAATAAAAACACATAAAAACCATTATTCACATAATATTAGATATTTTAGAAAAATCTACACATATTTTAGTAAGGTTACGTTACAATTCACAAACCATAGACATAACTTGATCAGGGAGCCAATTATCTTACAGACAAGCGCGTTAAGAATGATTGCATTGTTGAAAATTTGTGATTCAATGTTGGAACAAACCTAACATTTAAAACAGTAGAAAAAAAAGTGTTTTTTACGTTGATAAAACATTGTTATTTGATGGGAAAAAATAGCGTTGAAACTCGGGAATGGCTTGAAAAGTATTGCTAAGGAACTGCTCCGTTAAAAACAATCATTTGTCGCTGGTTTGCTTAATTCAAACGTGGTTGTACAGACACTATAGTGTTGAACGCCCTGGATGCCTAAATGAATCTGATACACGGGAAAACTTTAAAAAATTCAGAAAATCGTTTTGAACAAACAAGAGCGTCTTTATGATTCAGAGGGGTGTTGGGAGCTGTTTAAGTGACAATGGATGAAGAATGAATCTATCAGATGCGAGCAAGAGGATTTTAATGCGGTTGTGAAATGGTGCAAGGAACATGATTTAAATGTAAATATAAATAAATGTGTAGTAATGTCTTTTATATCTAAAAAGCAAATAACTCATTTTAATTATTGTCTAAATAACGCGCCTTTAAAAAGAACTGATTTACATAAGGATCTTGGTGTTTATTTTGATATGAAGTTGAATTTTAGTAGGCACATTGATAATGTAACTGCAAATGCAGTAAAAATTCTTGGTTTTATTATTAGGAGCTGTAAATGTTTCAATAATATCAATGCAATGATTGCCTTATATAAGTCATTAGTGCTTGAGGAGCTTCAGTATGCGTGTGTTATTTGGGATCCACAGTCAGAAAATAAAATTTACAGTTTGGAGGTGGTTCAGAATAAATTTTTAAAGTTTTTACATTATAAGGCATTCTCGGTATACCCTCAGAGAGGAACTGATCAGAAGCTTGTGCGTTCTTTATTCAACTTTCCAAGTTTGAAGCACATGCGTATTGAGGCGGGTGTTGTGTTTAAATTGATTGGGAACACTATTGATAATAAAGAGTTTTTAGAACAACTTCCATTTTGAATAGGCCGAGTTAACACCAGACCCAGAAATTTATTTTATATTAATGCACCTAGGACTAACCTGTATAAAAATTCCCTATTAATAACATTGTATTCATATTTTAATAAGTATTGTGGTGCCATTGACATTTTTAACCTAAGTTGTAACAGGGTTAGAAGGCAAGTGAGAGATGAATTGTATAGACAGTTGTAGTGCGTTTTTATTTAGGTTCTAACTTAGATTGTAGTCTTAGTATGTTAAGTTTAGTTATATCTGTAATTGGCTTTGTAAAGTTGTTGATACAGTGAATAAATAGATAAATAAGGAATAAATAAATTACACTCCGAAGTCAAATCGGCAGTCAGCTGAGTGGACAGAGGAGGGCCAACCAGAGCCTCCAAAAACAACAATCGGCTGGCAAGGTTATGGAGTCCGTATTTTGGGATGTGCATGGAATAAAATACATCGACTATCTTGAAAAGCGAAAACCATCAATAGTAAATATTATATGGCATTATTGGTGCGATTGAAGGAAGAAATCGCGAATATACTAACCAAAGGTGAAGAAAAAAGTGCCCTTTCACCAAGACGATGCACCGTGTCACAAGTTGGTCATAACGATGGCAAAACTACACTTCGAATTGCTTTCGCATCCACCACATTCTTCAGATTTGGCCTTCAGTGACTATTAACTGTTTGCAAACTTCAAAAAATGCTAGTTGGAAAGAGATATGGTTCCAGTGAAATGATGATCACAGACACAAGCGTATTTTGAAGGGTTGAACAAATCGTTCCATAATAAAGGTTTAGAAATGTTAGAGCAGTGCTGGAATGATTATTTCACTCTAAAAGGAGACTATTTTGATGTAAATTTTGCTAAAAAATTATGTTTTTATATATTAGTCTTAAGACTTTTCGAACTACCTGTTCATTTTAGTCAGAGCATTTTACAGCCTAACGTTACATTTTTAATAGTTTTTAGTAGAAATTTACTTTTAAAATGTGATTGAACAATTTACGTTCTTAGTGACAATTACGTCATTCTCAAGAAGAGCTTGACCTTGTTGAGTTTAAGACGATAAACAAAATAGTTAATGTAAGATATTTGTTTCAAGTGTGGAAAGAAACCACGAGGTGCTTAGAGAATCACTAGTAAATCACCAGTATTTTGAAAAAATTGTTGCCAAGGAATTAAACGATAAAGAAAAAGAGAAGAAACGAGTGGAACAAGAATGTCGAATGCTCTACTGTGAGACTTTAGAAAAACTGAATCAACATCCACTTTTTCAACAGTTGGAAGAGCAAAAGGTAAATTGCTTAATACAAATAAAACATGTGGTTGTTTGAAATTTTGACCTATTGAAAGTGTTCATGAAAAAAAGATAAAACTTAAGATCTCGTATTTATTATAATAAAAATACAAATTTGGTTTGGCCATGTTGTTGACGCAAGTTTTTAGGAAATGTTCAATATGTTTCTAAAAACATTTCTTGATTGTAATTATGTAAAAAGTTGTCGTTCTTGGGTAATGCCAAAAGAAGGATTCTGAAATTAAAAATCTAAAGTTTTATTTAAAACAAGTTGACCTTGCGATGATGACTCTGAAGCTTGACCTCAAGATCAACCTCCAAAACTAATTAGATCGCCCTGACCAAACCTGATAATTTTTCTGTGAAATATCTTTTGTGAGAATGAGGATCCTCATAATTATCTGGATTATTATCATCTAGCATATTATATGACCTTTTATTTGACACATAGAAGTCACGTAGACCGCACACCTCAATACATATTTGAACGTTAAATTTTCCGATTCTGGCGTCAAAAATTGCTACTTCCATTTAAAAAAATAACTTAACTTTGACATAAGTTTTTCTCCAGTACCCTTGGTTTTTTAATTTTAACTATCAAATGATTTCTTGATGTGATTTTACCCACTATATTAGTCATGCCATTGTGTAGGAAATTTCTGCAATAAAATGGGGGCTTCATTACAAAAAAATCATCTTGACCCTCAAATGATGCTACGCCAACTGCAAGCTCACTATCAAAGGCACTGTTAGATTTCCCAAATCTTTTGTAAAAAAATTTTTCCCCATAACCTTAAGTTTTCGAAATTTTCAGGAATTTCCGTACTTTTTTCTTACTCTGTATATTTGTTTTTACATAAATTGAACACTCTTAAATAAACAGGGAGGTCAAGTTAAAGATTCCGTGGGTAATGAACGGCGGCTTGCGATGAGCTCTGCAATGTACCCTCGAGATTTTTCGAACCGCTGTTTTCTGTATCTTGAAAATTGGGAGTTGATTTTCACAGTGACCCTAAAGTAGAATTCCATATTGTAGGCGAGTGTGGAAGAAAGCAAAATATGCCATACGCACCATATCAGATATGACTGTTTTCTTGAATTATCTTAATAGGAATTGATTTGTAGAGAATTTTTATGAGAGGCTCTCAAGATAGGCTGACCAAGTAAGTTTAAAGTCTATATGAAATTCCAAAAGTTTAACTGGTCGTGTAACATCAGCCTCAGGCTTTTAGGTTATGGTCGAATGTTAGGTCTTCAGATTAAATTTTAGTTTATTGGACGAAAACCACTTTTCAGTTATTAAACGTGAACTTTGAATTAGAATATTATATCATCTGATGTGCATATCATAGATATATCGCTGGCGAAAAGGCTAGCGTTACTTTCCGGAAGATTACAAGAAAGGTCATTGGAATATATTGTAAAAAGGAGAGGCTCCAGTAGGAATCTGTAGATTGTCGTACTGGATCTTAAGAGAGGACTGTTGATTGTTGTATTCGACAAAATGGGTCCTCTCTGAGAGGCAAGATTCAATTAAATATAGAGCCTTGCATGATAGTGTTTCAACTTCTGAAAAAGGCAGTCGAGAACAACACAATCAAAAGCTTTGCTTAAGTTACACAAGGTGAGTGAACCAAGCTTGCTCTCCTCCTAGGCGACAGTTAATACTTTCATCAATTGAATTATGGTCCGTGTTGTAGAGTGACCAGGGCGGAATCTACAAATAAATTAAGTTGTTTTTGCATTTTCAATTTCAGTTCTATGAGCTTAAGTGTTCAGTATTTCATGCTTTAAGATAGGATTATTTATTTTAAACAATTCCTTCAAGATTTGTAGTATATTTCTAGTTATTTTAAGTTTTTCCATAAACGAATCTATTTTAGGAGTTATTTCATCTAGATAACATCGTTGCACTGAACCTCCAGTTGTAGTGAGATACAAATTACATTTATTGACCGATATTTTCAGCACAATTTATGGAAATCTTTGTTGTTTTAACATTCTCTGCATATGTCAAATCATGATGCAGATTCCTCACTTCCCTTTAGCGTACAGCTTAAAATTCAATTTAAGATATGTATGTTATTAGATTTTGGCGTTGTATAATTTTTTTTTGGAGGTATAAGCATTATTATAATACATTAATTAGTGATTGAACAGTGCTCTTAAGGGAAAATTGCAATAATATCAAGGACTAGAAGATAAAAAGTTAAAATGTTTTAGGTTGAATTTCTTAAACTTGACATTAAAAGACGGGATCTAGAGGTTAAAATTCGTGAAAGAAAGAAAATTATAGCGCAAAAGGCGGAGATACAGAAAAGGATCTTTTACAATTTTTTTATTGAAATGGCGGAAAACTATTTGATTGAACAACGCCTAAAAGAATTGGAAATATTGAGAATTGAAGAACAAGAGGCAATGAAGCTATTAGATAGCATCCATGAAGAAGTGAAAATGAGACAGAAGCTTGGTACTTCCAGGGATAAAATTAAGAGAATGACGAATATCACTGTAAGTCTCAATATTGCTATTATTAATTTGAATACAGACAAATACACTTGTGTTTGAATAAATGGTTTAATAGAACATACATTCAAAATCACAGGCTTTTTTTCAAAACTGATCTGAACATAAAATTGTCAAAAAAATTTATATAATTTTTGTCATAAATTTAACTTTGGTGGTAATATTTGTGCACAATTAACTACTTAATGATCTTGAATTTGATACCATTGGTTAATCGGTAGTTAACATTTGTGTGAAGATCAAAAAATGCTATGATTTGAAAGGATTGTTCGACATTTTTAAATCAAACAAAATCCTTTTTAATAAGAATAATTATTACAATAAAATAGAAACTACAAATATCTAATATGTGCTTATTTCGTGGGATATAGTCAGAGGCACAAATATATGCATTAAAACACTTTGCTATGTATTTATAGGCAATAAAAGATATATTGATTGGGTAAAAAGTAATTCTTATGAAAAATAATAAACTGGAAAAGTTGGTGGCCGACAGACTAAAGTAGTAATGGTGCGGTGTCCCTTACATCTTTTGCTATTTGCCTGTCAGGCAGGAAAATCTACAGACACAGCGCTACATCGACTCGTTACAAGAGTCGTAAACGCACTGTCGAATGGTCTTGGGTACCTTATCGATATCGACGTGTTTGTTGCAGTGTTAACTCAGATTAATATATGTTAACCTTAATATAACTGTTAAAGCATTGTCAATCAGTAGCTGTTCACAGAGAGGAGTTCTATCACCTTTGCTGCAGAGCCTTGTCGTGGACAGACTGTTGAGTGAACTTAATGAGGCTGGTTGGTATATAGAGTCCTGCGCCGACATTTTTTTTCGTCCTGGTCGTGAGGTCCGGGACCTGGAAGACCAATAATATGGGCCCTCTGGATCGCGAAGCGATGGTGCTATAGGGAAGGGCTCAGAATAAATCCGGACAAGGCCGAGGTGGTACTTTTTACAAAAAAAGAGAAAAAAATAGAGACTTCCCACACTTACATTGACGGGAAGGACCCTTAAATACAAGGGAATAGTTGAAATGTTCATATTGAGGCTGGAACCAAGAAGGCCATATATGCTTTCTGGACTTGTAAAAAGAGCCTTTGGGTGCATATGGGGACTGATAACAAAAGTGTTGTTTCGGATATACACTATTGTGATCCGCCCTATGATCATGTACGCCGCTATTGTATGATGGTGATCTAGAATTACAAAACGCAAACACAGTCACTCAACTTGATCACGTTTAAAGAATGGATGGTGTGGGAATGAGTACGATGGGGACTACCCCTACTAGGGCTATAGAGGTCTCCTCTCCACTTATACATGGAGAATGAGATTTCGAAGGCTATTGATCGGTTCAGTTGCCTGGTACATTCCGGAGCTAAAACGGTCGGCTACTCAAGTGGCTGGGAAAGCACACACTCCCCATGCAAACAGATTACATGGCGCTGCTTTTGAAACCTAACTACTCTCTTGAGATGTATGAGGGCATGGATGTATTGAACTCTGCCAAGGAACGGTTGCATAATCAGAATAGTGTGAATCTCAGGGTCACTCGGGTATACGCGGGAATGAGGAACTCGATCTGGCAAAGATGGGGTCCACGACTAAACCATATGGACCCAACCAATTCTATCTGTTCCAGTAACGGCTGAAAAGTAAATTTATTGAATAGTGGAGAGAGCCTCCTGGAATAAGGTTTGCCAAGGAACATATAACAGGACTTAACTAACGGCTTATTAGGGAACTCCTCTTCTTAGGAAGGAAAGAACTGCGAATCGTGGTGTCATTGTTGACGGGACATTGTCACCTGAGGGGCTATCTTCATAAGGTTGGCGTCATAGATGACTCAATATGCAGATGGTGTCTGGAGGAGGATGAAACTGTTGTCCATGCCCTCAGAGAGTGCTCAGCACTCGGCAAACTGAGGCAGAGATATTTCGGAGATTGTTACCCGGCAACTTTAATCAACGAGGCTGCTTGGATTCGCAAAGGCGATTGACGTGCGGCCATAATGAGATGTAAGGGGCACACCTAGGCCTAGGCATTGATGCTTGAGTGTCACCACGTTTAATTCATTCATTCAACTAATTAAATTAGAATTGCTGCAAAAACCTTCAGCACTTTTGAGTTTCAAGTACAATTATATTTTGGTAGTGACGGTAGTAATGTTTCTTATATTAAATCGTAATTGAAAAGAAGAAAAAACATTTATTTATGCCTAGCTGAGTAAATTTTTAAAGAAGTATTCAACACTTTCGAGTTAAAAATGCAATTGTTTGAACTAAGAACGTGTGTTATATTTAAATGGAACCTGGCATTCATATACTAATTTAAAAAATGCATTCTTATTTTGGAAGAGTTAGTTTTGAAAAAAATATTCAGTATTTCCGAATAACAAATAAAATAATTTTTGATAGGAACGTTTATTATGTTCAAATGAATTACAATACTAATAAATAAAAATAATAGAGGAAATTGGAGAAGTATAAAAATTTTGTGTTGTATGTAAATATTTAACCTTTAAATATATTTTTTTTTTAGTTTGGTGTTCAAGAATGTCATGTAGAAAATTCTAGGAATAAAATTGGTAAGTACTTTAACGGTATCAATTTTAGTTTTAAAACAAACCCGAATTTATGTTTTATTTTCATTCCCTATAATGACGTTTAAATGGTAGTTTAACCCCTTTTAAAACAATGAGTTTTAAGTTCTTTAAAACACTTCATGGTTAAGTGTGCAAAGAAGCCCCAAAAATTTATTAAGTACAGGGTGTGGCATCTGAATCTGGTCAGTGGAACTTTTGAATAACTTCGACAATTCTTATCCGATCGGCGTCATGAATCATGTTTTGTATATGTGAGTTCAGTACAATTTCAACCATGTATATATTGAATATAATCGCTCAGTTGTGTTAACTCAGCATGCATATCGTCGCAAACATTGTGGTTGGTTTGTATCTGAAAGCGACACAATTCGCCATGTAACCTCAAGTTTTTTCGAGCACGGGTCTGTAGCAAAATCGCCAACAACACGCCAAACCGCGCCCACGCCGTTTCAATGAACATAACGAAGCTGCTAGAAATATCGTTTTTGAAGCACTGACAATTTTCACATAATTCATAAAAGACCAAGGCACAATGAGAAAGTAACCGTTTGGGCCAGTGTTTGCTCAAAACTATCATTCTTTATACTGGTGAGTTGAAAAAGGTGTGAAAGACTTCTGGTTCCAACAAGCCGGTGCGACATGCCACACTGCGGGCTCAAGAATATGCGTTGAAAGTTCCCGGAACGTGTGGTGTCGAAAAAAGGAGATATTGACTGACATTCAAGATCTCCGGATTTGACTCCGCCGGACTTTTTTTGTGGAAATTTTGAAAGAGTAAAGTTTATGCCAACAAGTAAAAAACCATAAAATTTCTCAGAGACGACATTCGAGCTGAAATGGCAGCGCTATCGCCGGAGACGCTGGCCAATGTAACGGAAAACACCAGCAAAAGAGCTTGCTTTTATCTCGCCAATAACGGTGGCTACTTAATCGGTATTGTATTCGGAAACTAGTTCAGATAAATTGTAAAAGGGTAAGCTTAATAAAAAACACAACTTCCCGAATTTTATTTAGAATTGTTAAAGTTATGAAACAATTTCATTTGCCACATTCAGATTGCGCACCCTCTGTATTTTAGACGAACCGGTTACTACTTGTAAAAAGTGTTTATTAACCGCAAATTTTTCAGTTGATCCTTAAAATTATTTTGTAATTCTTTAGAACCACCGCAACCGAAAGAACAACCAAAATTACTTCACGAAAAGCTAAATACCATGTTGGAACAAGAAGAACCGAAGAACATTATAATGCCTCCAAAGGTTCAAATTTTAAGTAATAAAGTTGTCATGCCCGCGTTTGTTGCACCAACTTTCGTACCGTCTGAAAAACGTAAAAATGTAAGGATAGATATTTCTCGTAAATGGCAAAAATTGATGAAAAGGGACGTCATTAGAAGTCGATCTGCGTCACAAGAACCCGAAAAGCGATTATCTCAATCTAGTCAACAGTCTCAAGCTAGTCAACAATCTCAAGGTAGTCAATTGTCTCAAGTTAGTCAGCATTCTTATGTTAGTCAACCTGTTGAAGTCGGTCAATTATATGCGCCATCAGTGGTGAGTATACTAATATAATGAGTAGGCTAGAAAGATAAATATTTTTGCATAATTTACATTCCTTTATTTTTTAGGTTGATACGTCTGCGAATAAACAATATGATACTTTGATTCAACATGCCAAGGTAAATAACAAATGTTTATTACAACCCCAAGAAATTGGTGCTCTACCAGCCCCAATACGGGAAAAAATAGAACCAATTCAATACCAAGTGAGGGAAAATATGAATGTGGGTGGTGAGAAGTTAAGAGTTGAAAATTTTCAAGTAAGCATTATTCACTAAAGTAACAGATATAACAAGGTGGTAGAAATTTAGAGGTTACTGTAAAGTTCTCTGAACTTAAGAAGATACAGGGATGGTTTAAGGATTTTCAATGTTTATACCTTTTTGTAGGGAAACCTACTTTACTTTGAAATATGATTATTTGGCAGATGCAATTAGTCGGCTTAAAAATTCTATATTTCTGGATTATGTCTAAAATTGGTACTGGGGGGTTGTCGGGGGTGTGGAGTAGGTTTTTAACATTTCTTTTTTAATCCGATATGGCGGATTCAATATGTAGGTTCGTAATTTTACATTATTCTCATTTTTTCAAAATTGTCATTAGGAGATTATTGGAAACGTAGGTTACGAATTTGAAATCAATTTTTTATAATTTAGTATGGCAGATACAATATGGGGCACTAAAAGTTTTACATATTTCTGATTTTGCCGAGATTGATGTTTGAAGGTTCTTCAGGCCTATACTACGGATCTTAAATTAATTTTATCAAACTTAATATGCACAATGAAATTTGTTGGACTAACAATTTTACATGTTTCAGTATTGGGTGTTTTTGGGGACCTATATTACAAATGTAAAATTAAGTTTTTTTAAGTTCAAGAGAGCAGATTTATTATAGCAGGCTAAATTTGTTTGGTAGAATTTCATTCAAAATTGATATTCGGGGAATTCTCAGAATCAAATAATTTTTTGTTGTCATTTTAGTGTGATGTACAACGTTAGTAAAATTGTACTTTTTTGCGACCTTAGAAACTCGACTTAATTCAAGGCTAAAATCGAAAAATAAAATTTTATAAAAAATTGAACCGACTTCTCAAAAAACGCTAAAAAACGGAAAATAACACTAAAAGTTTTTATATGGAATTAAAATTTTTGAGTAGATGCCAGATTATCACCAAATGAAACAAATTACTTCTAACACGAGATCTATGGTAAGAAAGTAATTATTAGTAAAGTATTTTTCAACCTTTTTATGCGAATCACATTTCGTCAGATATTAATTTGGCGCCGACTTAAAAAATTACAATTTCATATAAAAATATGTGTTATCTTTCGCCTCTTAGCGCTTTTTTAAAAATGGGTTAAATTTTTTTATAAATATATTTTTTAAAGTCTTTTAAATGATAGCATAAGAAATCGGGCAACATCGTCTTATATTGTAATGTAGATTTTGCCATTTTGAATCAAATATCATTTGTTCAACATTTTTTTTTTCATAAATTTCCGTTTCCATCGAACTATCAACATAATAGCGAAGGTTATTGGCAGAGAAATGTAAACTGTTGCAGGTAGCAAAAGTGCCATACTTTATACAGCCTTATACTGGAGAACAATGAGGTCAAACTATACTGGGATTGAACTGCGCCTATGCATTAAATATTCGCACGTAACACTGACTTCATTTTAGTAGATAAAACATCCAAGTGAGCAACCCTAATAGAAGTCACCATTACTAACAGCAATTTAAAGGACAAACAATGAAAAGTTGGCAAAATACAGAAACCGAGTGGTACACCTACGCAGATAGTGAGGAATGAGTAGCGTTCGGACGATCCCCTTGATTCTATCGACAACCGGCGTAGTACCGAAGAGTCTTCTATTTAATATCAATTGATTGGGCCTTAGCGAACATCTGTATGCCATGTAGAAGGCAGGACTACTTGGGACCCCTCTAACTGTTCGGAAGTTTATGGGAAATACGGACGACCATAATGGCACCTAGGGCTCGACAACATAGAAAGGAACCCGTCAAAGCTCCATCTTTATGATATCCGAGTATACTTGAGACATTCCCCGATCTAGGACGATAATGCCGATATGGATGTCGAACATCACAGACGGGAGCATATCGATCATTTGCCGCATAGGAATACAAAGAGAAATACGATTCAGTCCAGAAGATCATCCACAAAGAGTTGGCAGAGAACTCAATCTGTCACATGTAGAGAAAGTGTCATACTATGAATACAGCCCGGAACCTGTACCGGAGAACGAGTGCAAGTTGTATTGGGATCGAACTGTGATTATGGATCATATAGTTGCACATAACAGGCTAGACCTTATTCTGGTAGATAAAATATCCAAGAGAGCAACACTAATAGAAGCCGCTATCCCTAACTACAACAATCTAAGGGACAATCATAATGAGAAGGCTTCCAATATAGAGACCTGGAGGTACAAATACGCAGACAGTAGGGAATAAGTAGCATCTGGATGACTCCTATAGTTTTATCAACAACTGGTATAGTGCCGAAAAATCTTCTGCTTAATATCAAGGGACTGGGTCTTAGCGGATACCTGTATAAGACTATACACACTATTTGCGACCGCTCAAACTCTAATGAAGTTTGTAGGAAATGCCGCAGACCATAACATCATCTAGGGCCCGGAAATATGGAAAGAGCCCTCGCAGAGCACCATCCTTATGATATCTGAGTATATCTGGGATGAGTGAATGTTTTCCTGGAGAGAGTGCAAGAACCGTGTGGCTCAGTCTACTGGGATAATAAACAGTTTTTATTTACTACAGATATAAAAAATACAAATATATAAAAATATTATATGAATATATTATGGTAATAAACCTTATCAAAGAATATTTAAAATATTTGAAAAATATAAGATTTTAAAATTTTTCCGCTCATTTATAGTCGATAGTGTAAGTTGCCTCTTTGCCTATAGAATTTATAAACTACAGTAAATATTAGGTCCATTGGAAAAGTTGCGTGTCTCCACATACCTGTAGATGTATGTGCATAAAGACGTTGTGGTGATTGATACGTGTTTATATTTTTTGTAATGTAGGTGAAAAAAACAGGTGGTTCGAAAAGTCCCAAGATCAGCACATAAATGATGACTTTCATAACATCTATACGATTTTTAGTTAGTACCAACCTTTAAACAATGTGTTAACATTTGATCACATTGCAACCATTAGTAATGGAAATATTGAAGTTTTAGGACGTTGATAAAATACTGTTATTTGTTGGGGGAAAATGCCGTTAAAACTCGAGAATGATTTGAAGAGTGTTATAATGAATCTGCTCCGTCAAAAGCAACCATTTGTCGCTGGTTTCCAGAATTCAAATGCAGACGTACAAACACAAATGATGGTGAATGCTCTGATAGCCCAAATGCGATAGTTACACGGGAAAATTAAAAAAAAAATAATCGGCTGGCAAGGTTGTGGCGTCCGTATTTTGGGATGCATATGGTATAATATTCATCGACTATCTTGAAGAGGGAAAAACCATCAATAGCCAATATTATATGGCGCGATTGGTGTGTTTGAAGGAAAAAGTGAAAAACGGCCCCAAATGAAGAGGGAAAAAGTGCTATTTCACCAAAACATTGCAGTCGTTTCGATCACAGTGAAGGTAAAACTTCATGAATTACATTTCGAATTGCCTTTGCATTCACTGTATTCTCCAGATTTGGCCCCAGTGACTATTACCTGTTCGCAAATCTCAAAAAAATGCTCGGTGGAAGGACATATGGCTCCAATGAAGAAGTGATTGCCGAAACGAGCATATTTTGAACGGTTGAACAAATCGTTCTAAAGTAAAAGCATAGAAATGTTAGAGCAGCGCTGGAATGATTTTGCCAAAAAAAATTGTGTTTTTATATGTTAGTTTTGGGACTTTTTGAACCATCTTGTTACATATGTTTTAACAAGTTTTTAATTCCCAATACATTTTATTGCATAAATGCAACGAACTATAACAATTTTTGACGCATGCTTTCATAAAGTGAAAGGAGTTTTGAGATAATGTCTGGTTCTGTCAATATGTTATCTCATCTGAGAAGTCAGAGAGGATTTATAAAAAAATATTAAGTGCTTCGTAATGATTTTTTTTTCATTTGTATTGCTATTTAGAAAATTAAACATTGTATTTTTCTCGTCCCCCTAGCAATTAATGGTTTAAATTAGACTGCATTTATATGAAATAAACTACTTGTAAATAAAACAGTTTGTTTTTTAATGTTTCACTAGTTTAATAGAGGTAAACTCCACATATGTTTCGCCTTATGAGGACTTTTCCAACAGTACATTTAATTTTAAAGTTAAAGGTGTTTTTTAAGATTTATATATACCCTATATCTTCTTGTCTATTCTAAAGAAACATAGTTTTATAGCTGTAAATCTGTGAAGGACTACGTCAAATATTTTCCTATAATTATAGTTGAAATAAAGTTTTGTTGGTCATTGGCCAACCCTAACTATAGATAAATATTTGACATGCTAAATTTACAGCAATAAAATTTGTTTCTTTAGAATAGACAAAAAAATATAAGGTATAATAAATGTTAAAAAACATCTTGAACTTTAGTATTAAATGTGCTCTTGAAGAAGTCCTTACAAGGCGAAACATGTAGAGTTTACCTCTTTGAAACCTTAAAAAGCAAACGTCTTATTTACAAGTATTTAAAAAATCTTTCACGAGGAACCAACTGCAGAATCAGCACAGTGAAATAAACTAGTTTCTATTTTTTTCTAGCTTTCTACCCCTACTCTCCAAGAAAATCCCATACCGAACGGTACTATCGTTCAAACAGGACCCGTACCTAATCTAGCGTCATATTCCAAACCCAGTCTGTCGATTTCTAAATACGATACGGTTCCAAAAATTCCTGTTGGCGAAGTCAGCAAATCTGTACGGTTCGATTTGGAACCAAAGTATCAGCACACTAATAACAAATCTACATTTGGCGATCCAACGATGTTTGGCAATATGTTTATTCCATTTTCTAACCTGGCCTCGATGCAAAATGAACATTTGGTAAGTTTTGCTAATTTTAAATTACTTATAATAGAGTGAACGATTTGTTTAAAATGTTTTATACTGGTTGAAATTTATGCCGGAGCGATCCCGATCGCTTTACTTATCGCCCTTATGTAAAGCACCTTGTCACGTATTTTTTCGATGATCCGACAATCTAAATCCTCTAGCATTCAATATTGATTATTTTTATAGATATAAAATGCTGTTTTAATTTTAAGCCGTATAAAACATTTTAATTTCTTTATTTAATATTGTAACTTTGTAATCGCCTAGTAAGAAGTTAAAACTAACAAGGACGACGCCTGGCAATTTTATTTCACTTAAGGAGGTCCATTTACTACCACATAAGTCAAATGAAGTATAGTACCCAATATTTGACACATTAAATTAAAAGGCTAATAAAAAATAATATAATTTAAAAATAAATAGTTTGTAAAACATATATCATTGAAATTTAAAATATCGTTATAGCTTTCTCTCTTTACTATCGCTCACTGGGCCCGCTGAATAAAATACAACACTTTTCACTAACGAAAATCCAATACTATGTTGACCACTTAACACTTTTATCACAATTGAACTCTAATTACTAGTTCTTAATATTTTCACTATTCAAATACAACTATACAATTATCTTAAAATTCATATCTAATCTCTATATACCTATAGAACCTCCTAGAAATAACAAGAAATATACTAGCATAAAAGTTGAGAACTATCTAGAAATATGACTCATCTATATAGTATTCTTTTCAGCACATAATAAAGATGACATCGCATCCACATTATTTGTAATACAAGGGCGTATTAAACAGTTATTTTAATTTTTCCTTACAATATTGTTTACAAAAGAGTGTACATTTCGTTTGTTTAAAAAATCATTTTCACGTTTGGTGAAACCCAACTCTCATTTGGCTCTTTCAAGTGTAGTTCGTCTCGTTACTCGCTTAGAACTGATGGTGACCTCCGTTTGGCTCGCTTAATGATTGGTCGAGTGGCTTCGCAGGCTCCTGCCCTCTGCAAAGTGCGATATATTTGTTTCCTGTATGATGTTCTCATCTCATCAAAAGTATTTTGCAAAAAATTATCGATTAGATAGTTACCATGTGGAGGTACGCCATCGTAGCGGAAATTGTCTAAATAGTCGTTTTCAAAATTATGTAAAATGTTCAAATATCCTTCATCTAAAAGTTAATGAGCACATTTTATATCTAGAATAATTCAAAACCGTCTAACTTACCATTTAAATTTTCTCGATAAAAAATTATTGCCATGACGCCATCATTTCTTATTGCACAATAAACATTAAACTGCCAGGATTCTTGAAAGTTTTGCCCTCTGACCACATGTAAATTTGAATCAATCCAATAATGGGAATTATGTCGATTATAGACAGCATTTTTGGTAAATTTAGCTTCGTTTGTCCAATTGATATTGTGTAGAAAAACAAACTGTTTCCTTGCGTCCAAGTTTTGATAAATTCATGGAATGCTACTCGTCTTCGAAAATCAGTTTCTTGAATGAAATTTGTGCGTAATATTCCATGAACTGTTGATTTGGATAATCCTGAGTCTAAAGCAGCTGTCTTATAGACATTCTTGGATAGGCAGCGAAATATCTCAAAATAGCAATCTCAATATTCTTATTATTAACAAGAGGTTTATTTCCTTGCACTATTTTATTGCCTTGACTGATTCAAAGTTCTTAAAATTTTCAATAATTTGTTTAACAGCACAGTGTGATGGCTTCTGTTCTTGTGGATATCGAATGGCAAATGTGTCACATGTTTTAATGTACTTCTCACAATATTAAAATCATACTGACCATTGTCCGTTCATGAAGTTTGAGGGTTTCAGGTCAAATCGGTTTGTGCCAACGTCGGGTATACCTCAGGGTTCCAATTCGGGGCCGCTTCTATTTAATAAATTTGTAAAAGATCTCGTTGAGGCGGATTGCAGAAAAATATCCTACGCAGACGATATTAAAGTTTTTCTCGCTTGATGTAGTCGCTGACTGTGCGTCCCATCAGGCCAGCATCGAAACAGTTGATCAGTGGTGTGTCTAATAAACTTGATGTGAAAATTTCTAAATGCTGTGTGGCATCTTTCAGTCGCTCAAAGAGTCCTATACTATTCAATTATTCAGCTAATGCTTCTAACTTGAACAGACTCGCTTGTGTGAAACATCTGGGAGTTGTTTTTGATGATAAATTCACCTTTATTTCACATATTGATCAGATGCATCTTGGTCATTCGGATTCACACTAAGATACTCTAAATATTTTTTATACAATCTCGTACATGCAAAAATTGATTGTCCACTTTTACTGCAATAAATATCTTTTCAGGTGCTCCATATAGCTATCAGGCGTCAGCATACCTTTTTCCTTAGGCGCCCCAGATCAAATATGCTTGATCGGAACCCAATTTATGATATATGTCAAACCGTTAATAAAATTCCGGTACCTTGTGACGTTCATTTTGACAACGTCCCAATAAATTTTAAAACATCTACGCGAGGCGTTTGGTTATGTAAAAAATCGATAAAAAAAATTACGGTTTTTCAAACTAAAAATTGTTAATTTGTATTTTTTTTTAGACCATGATATTATATCAACCCTTTCTGTTTGGACTGGGCGACGATGAAACAGCCACTGACTTCATTCAGAACCTTGCCTTTTATATGTATAGGTTTTCTGTGCTCTATCAATTAAATAAGTGATTTTTTTTTTTTCGTTTTAGGCGCAAGAACAGGGACCTGGAATCAATAATAGTTCGTTTAATATGTCTTATATAGATGCAGTCGGGGAAAATTCTAATATCGAAAACGACTATAACTCTGGTAAGTTGAGTAAAAACGAAATGTGTGTTTTGTGGTAAATCAGAAAATTGTAGAAGCAGTTATAAGCTAATAATGGGGAAACCTACTTACAAACGATACCAAGCAATCTAACTAGTTGTTTACTTGGAGTTAACGGAAAATACCGTGGAAAAAATATTCAAGACTAATTTCATTTATAGTTGTGTGGAAAATATTAAAAAATTTGAAAGCTACTTATATCCGAAATACTAAGGTGATTTTTGGCACAGCTTGTGTAATATAAAATTGAAAATTCGCAAATTTTGTGATATTTTGTTTTATCGTTTACTTTATGGCTTATTCGAATTCACTATAGGAATTTTTACAAATTATTTGCATTTTTTTTTTAATTCAAAAAGATGACATCTATTCAGATATTCTTAAGATATTTTCAAGTCGTGGAACGGTATTTACTACAGTAATTTTAAACTTTTTTTTGTCTTGATTATAGTTTCCTCTGACTGGTTGTTTTTGGTTTATGATTGATGCTTAGTACTTTGTTGAGCTATCTACATATCGATGTTGGTCTTTTTGGATTAAGGGGACTAATACATATAGACGGCATTTTTTCTGACTAACTTTGTGCGTGGATTGCAAAAAAAGTATATGGCATACGCACTTGAAATTTGAAACATTTGTAGTTCTTTATTAATTCAACTAGATAAAAAAAAATTGTTTAATAATTTCTTGGTCCTGAGATCTGATTGGTGCTCATAATGGATCAGGCTGTTTTGGCGAGGAGAATTGGCGTACGTTTTAGAGCCTTAAGAATTGAATCTAGAATAAAAAGTTATTAACATTTTTTATTTGCTATTATTATCCTCAAGGAACGTCGTCTCGTTTTTTTAAGTTTTTTTTTAAATGTATGCAAAAAAAATAAGACGTTCAAAAAACGTGGTTTTAAGAAAAACGCGTTTAAAGTTTATTCGTCCGAATAACAAGTTATGGATTTCGAGACGCTATTCGGCTAGTCCTGGCCATACAGTAACCCCCCTCTCCCCGATTGTTGGTTTTGTTTGATTTTCGGGCTGATTTTCAATTCCAGCACCATCATTAACTTCAAGAAATCAGAAAACCATTGTTGATACAAATGCTGCGATGAAAGTTGCGATTTTAACGATTTTCATTCCCCCATGCATTTGTCGCGCCAATCGCTAAACGAGCGCGTTAAAATTCTTGGGGCTTTGTGAGAAATTTCCCAAGTATCTTTCCACCAGACTGTCTTTGGATAAAAATTTGTAAATCAGAAGAGTGTGTTTCTCCACTTCGGAATGAAGTGAAGTATAGGGGTGTTTGACGTTTCTCCAGCGGCTTCGGCTACTCGCCATTGGCACTTGTTTTCGATACTTACGGAGATAGAATTCGTGGTTCCTTGGTAATGGAACAATAATGGTAATAAGTGGCCATTACCGCATTCTTTATATTTTGAACTCGTTGCTGTTTTGTTGAATTGCCAGCCCGTAGTAAGTTAGTAATTTTTTAATCAAGGTATCTGTTAATTTGCCCTTTTCTCTAATTTATTGGTTTTTTCTCGTTTCTAGGTGGACTTCCTAAACGTTTTGCGACATGTTTGAGGTTCTCCTCCTTTTTACTTCGAAATATGTATCGTAAAGCTGCGCGTCAATTATAATCTTGGTAAGTTTTGGAATCCCCTTTGCCGACGTAATTTTGGTATCGGACACCAAATTTTCCTTCAGACACCGCGAACATTTCAACCATCCTTTTGTAAATTGCTGAACATTCATTCTTGTGAGTTATGTACCAATCATCGAACTCATTACATTGTGTATCTTACTAAAATTAAACAAAACCGGCCTTTCACAACGCTATCAATCATTTTTGCAGTGAGTGTCGGATCGTGGAACTAAACTGAATCTGTGTTTTTTCTTCGAGCCGTTTCCAGAAACAATCAAGTTCGATTCGGCCTGATTATGATTTTCGTTTTCTTGTTTTTCTTTTGACACACCTTTGCGGGTTCAAAAGAGAAGAGCAGTTTTAGATGCGTCGTGAATATGATGCACAATGTTTTCCTAGGCAGATTGGTTCATTTGGTGACTCATGTCCATTAGACCGCAGAATAAATTCAGGCCTTCGGTTGCGATGCCCAAAGTCCCATAATAAACAGGATCGTTCAGTTAAATTCGAATCCTTTATTCAACAATGGAGACGATGGAATTTTCTCACTTCCACATTGACACTTAAGCACTATTTTGAACCCATAACCACGACGGCAGCTTCCTCCAAAATGTAATTTTTTTTTATAAACCTGGCAAATTATTCTCCGAAATCGCACGTAATACTGTCACGAATGAGATGATATAATAAATGTGCGTCAAAGTAACTGTAATATCTTCACTGTTTACGGTTCGTATTTTTTTTGGACGCACTAGGGCCAGCTGTTTCAAAATCGGAATCCCTAAATGAGTTTTTATACTTACACATATCACATCGACAGATTTATTGATTCTCAGAATCGTCGAAACCTCAGAAAAAACAATCTATTTCACAGAAAGTCGTTACACAATAGAATGTTGAGTAGGCAGAGGGAACGCTTTCTCAGTCAGCGAGTAGATAAAGATCTCGACTACTTATAACTTTCACAAATTTCAGAATTTCAACTTGAAATTCCACACAGGTATACAACTGAAAAAAAAAATTAAACATCTATTTTTCGAACCATTTTTATGTATTGGTCCCCTTAAAGGCTTTAAATATGACGGTTGTAGTCAACCAAAACTATTTATTGGGTTGTTTTTATTTGCGGTTAATCCCATAGTGATGGCATCTGGTTCCATAGATCTAAAAAGTCGCTTAAATTTCAGGATAATAATTATCCCATCAGAGAGATGGGGTAACGATACATTCAAAGCTCTTTATTCGCGAGGGATACGCTCCATAAATATGTCACGAGTACAGAAATCGTGATTAAGAAATAGTAATTTGTATGAGATTATAGGGATATATTCAAAGTTTGCAAAATAAATAAAAAAATATGTATAATAAAAGCAGTTATAATGATATTGTTTAATAATAATAATTACTATCAGGTTTGTTGATTGATTTAAAGGATTTGGTAATTTTTTCTCGTTTTGTTTGTTTTTAAAAGGTTTTTAACTCTTGTTGATATTCGGCTGTGGCGTTAACAATTTGTCCTTTAAAAACAGATTTTTTTTTCCTAGACAGATCAATTTTTACAAACAAATCACAAAGCTCATTAGCCATTCGTAAACCTTCACTAAGGTTTTTTTTAAGTTTAATGTCTTCAGTGTTGATTGTGGTTTCCCATTCAGTGGAATGGGGGGTCAAGTCGGTTTCAGTCAAATCTTCATCTTGTGATTCAACCAACTCTTGAATGTCAGTTGATTCTATCTGTTCGAAGCCATCTCCTATTGCTATTCGCAACTTGAGCAATATTTTCAGTTAATATTTGAATTTACATGGATTCTTCATCTTTGACGACAGTTAGATGTGACCACAGTTTTTTCCAGCATGCTTTCATTGTATATGGCTTCAACTCTTGTAATAATTCTTTTATGTTAACAATGCACTTTGTTATGCCAACATTTTTCCAACATTTCATAACATTCTTACCAGGATCACATTTCAAGGGGTCCAGTATGATTTTAAAAGTTTGACCAGTGTATTAGAGCTTAAAGGCCTGGATAATACCTTGGTCCGTAAGTTGGAGTAAGGCCATAGAGTAAAGAGGCAAAAATATCACCTTTATATTTGGAGGCATAATTTCAAGCTCACGCGTTTGACCCGAAGCTCTGTCCAAAACTAGAACTGCCTTGAAGTGTAGATTATTTTTTCTTAAATAAGTTACAACTTCTCACACTTGTAAACCCATGGTTTCGCGTTTGCACGCCAAAACACTGGTAGGTTGTCCTTGTCTTGATTTTTCAAAGCATGAGGATTTAGCTATCTGTAGAGCATAAGTGGCTTAATTAAACAATCTCCTGATGCATTAAAACAGAACAGCAGTGTAATTCTGCCTTTTGCTGTCTTCAAATCAGGGGCGGGCGTTTTACTTTTGGATATGATAATTTTGTTTGACGTTTTTTCCAAAACAGGGCAGTTTCATCTCCATTGAACACTTGTTCAGTTTTGTATCTGCCTTTAGCAATTCGTTTTAAAATTCTTCTGGATATATTGCTGCTACTGAAGTGTCCGCAAATGCAGCTTCTCCTACAATTTTGATGATATGCAGTGATTGTCGCTCCTCGAACTTTTTGATCCAACCTTCTGATGCCTGAAATCCTCCACTCGTACGTCCAACATCAGGTTCTTTAAAATGTGCAAGGAGACTCTTATTTTTCTCACGAATTATAACATTCAGAGGCAATTTCTTGTGGTTACGGTCTTTCAGTTCATAATGTTACTGTGGTTTCCATTTTTTTCGATTGCTGGGTCATGAACAAGTTTTGTTGACAGTGAGGTTGAAGCTTTAGAATTCCTCATTTTGTTTTCTTGATTTTTTGATGGATTCTATAAGTGATTCATTGATATTAAAGGAACGTGATATGGATGCAAACGACTTGCCAAGGCGTAAATAGTCGAGCATTTGTGTTTTTGTCTTAAGGGGCAAAACGACTTTGTTCTGGTTAGGAACTAACTTTCCTTTACCTTTGTTCGACATTGTAAATCGTGAATAAAGTAGATGCTATTCACTCAAAATTACTGCGACGAATGACAAGTTGCGGCAATAAAACAATAGATTTTGCACCGATCGCACGAATCCGGCTTTTATTAAAGGTCATAGCGGTATATGTAATCCGGCAGCGCGGAAGGTTGCGGCAGCTTTCGTCAAAGAATTTTCGACCAAGCGGCAATGAGGTAAAGGGTATATTTATGTGTTGTGAAAGATAACTGGTCAGTAAAAACTATCATTCTAAAAACACAATAAGTATGTATATATTGTTACTTATGAACCCGCGAATAAAGAGATTTTCAACTGCAATTAGAGAAAGTAGTCGCAGTTTTGTAATCCACTAATGTTGCAAATTCGAATAACTCAACCGTGAATAAGGAGCTTTGACTGTAATATCAGACAATGGTGTATAGTGGCATTCTTAAATAACGAAAGATAGCTCAAGGCGTTTAAATACAAATAATTTTAACTAACAAATATTCTTCTAGAAGTGATACCATTTTAATATTTCAGTTACTTTTGAATTTCAGGAGACAATGCAACAGAAATGAGAAGCCCGGAATATTCATATGCAATGGAAGGAGATGAGCAGCAATCACTTAAGACACTGGAAATGCCTTCTTTTGGAGCTGGATCTTTCTCCTTTGGAAAAAGAAATTTCTTTGGTCCATTTTAAGTATCATTGAACTGTTAACAGTCTTTATTTGAAAGAATTTATTAATTTGCTTTCTTAAAATACTTGTTATATTCGTTTCATGTTTCAAAATAGTTCTAAAAATATTTATGGAGTTATGAATTTGGCATAGAGATTAATTGAACTATAAAATGTTAAATCATTAGGTACCAATAAATATTGATCGGAAAATTCTTTTATTTGCCATGTTTTGGGAAAAAATTCATGGCAGCGAATTCTACACAAGTAACAAATTTTTTAGCAAATCTAGTATTGATATACTGAAGTGGAACGAAGTTGCATTGTGTCGCTTATGGGGATTCCTAATCTGAAAAGACATTCTATCGAGTCCATTAAAATGACTGATATTCGAAGTTTTCTTTTAATATTTGATTTTGATTTTATTTATCGAAGTGACGCTGAATGAAAAATGTTTTGTGGCCGAGATTTGAGTGATCACAGATAACTACCAAAAGATGAGTCTCGATGGCGACGAAGCATGTTTTGCTATGGTTGACATGACGTCTGTTGTCTTCAATTCACCGTACGTTAAATAGGGGTGATCAGGTGAGAGTGCACACGAACTAGTACATGTCTTATTCTGGTTGACCATGTTCGTACATCGCTTGGGACTCTGTAGGACAAATAAGCGGTAAGTTTGGGTGTTGCTGTCAAAGGGCGATGTTAATGTATTAGGTCAGTATGCTTTCTGTATGTTGAAGGGTTTTAGATTCCTACTTTTCAGTTTTACAGCCTTTATACCATATAGCGGTTGGTACAACTTTGTGAGTTGCTGTTCTTGTATTGTTATACAGTATTTTTTAAAATCGTCACAAAAAGGGGAAATGTAGTGTTAAACCTAAAAGAATGAACCAATGAAGTATCTGAAGCAGAAGCTTCATGTGTTATAATTTGTAAGAGTTTTAAAAACATTTCCACATAACAGTATTTTTTATTGAATTTCAGATTAATATTTGCGCTTATCATCACTGGTTGCGTTTCCTTTTGATATTGGAACAATGAATTATGTTTTGCTCAAGATAAATGACTTAACATTATAGAAATAATACATCGCAATATTGGAATCAGTAATATTGCCTTTAAATATAAAAATTGCACTTGTAATAACAGGTTTTGAAAATGGTGAAGAATTCCGAACTCATTGAAAACTGGGAAATTTATTAAAAATTTGGAATGATCGACAAAAGAAACATACTTGCTCATAAGTTGCTGTCAAGTGGAAAACCCTTCATTATAGATCATTAAAATAATTCTGCTCTTAGAGGAAATACAACTTATGTAATTTGGCTGTTTTGTTATCTAAAGAATAGTTGAGACATAAATAAGAGATCCATTTAAATACGATCTAGTACGAGATGATAGTGAGAAGCAAGATTAAAATGTGGAATATTTGAGGTGGACGTATACATTAGTAATTTGCTAGGTGAACTGAGTAGCTTAGTATCTATTGTATATTGTCTAGTTTCAAACAAGACTGATATTCATCTAGAGATGAAGCCAACGAAAGTCCACAGTACATATTGGCAACAGTTTGTATTTTCCACTACAAAAGAATTAATTTTAGATCATCAAATGTTGGTCATGTCAATGTGTGAGAATTTGCTGGGTGGATTGAGTAGCTTGGCATTTCTCACACGTCTACCAATGTTATTAGGATGTGATGTTCACCTAATTGTGACTGCAGATTTTAGTCGAAATAATAATTTTAAACAAAAACACGTTCAAATACTTATGGACGATTTCATTCATTGCTCTAACTTCGAAATTATGGAACTTACATAGAAAAAGTAATATTGGACTGTCAACTCTTAAATTTCTGACACATTGTGCGATACCTGGATATACTCTTTACAGTTAGTATGTTAAAAATTGATGTTTACAAGTCGGGTAATGATTTTTTCAGCAAAAATTTTGTTTTGTCAGAGTTTTGATTGACACTAAAACTTGATATTTTGTTTAACTGTCGGTAGGTTGATATTGACCTTTGATTAATGCCTTTAAATATGGCGGTTTTAATCAACCAAAAGCACTTGTCTTCTATTCATTTTTAATCCTGCAGTGGTGACGGCTAATTCATCAGCTCCAACTATTAGAAGTAAGATAAATTACAGTATAGTAACAATGTCACATCGGAAAGAAGGTGACAGTGATGAAATTGAAAATTTGCGTTTAAAAAATAATTATACATTACAACAATTTATGAGTTGTGGCTTCAAAATTCTACTACTGAATATGATTCTATATAAAAATATTAACAACCTTCCTTTTACGTACATCAAAGTGTTCTATATTTGATAGTTATTTTATACTAGAACAGAGCGGACTTCTCTCTGTAAGCGTAATCTTATATTTAGGTTCAGCTCTAGTGTTGAAGCTATGTGATATTTCAAATTGGGAAAAATTGTTCTTGTTCTTGAAGAGCAGTATCAAGCACTCGCTCCAGGGTTAGATTATCTTGGTTTTAAAGAAATAATAGTTCTTACCACCCTCTTTCTTCTTCTAGAAAATAACACGATAACGGAGGACCGAATAGATGTTCGCAAAGCAAGCTACTTTTTTATTTATTTATTTACAGTACAGTACGTTACAGATTTTAATCCAAATAGTACACTGTTGTCGGAGCTAGTTACAGATTAAAAATAAAATACTATAATACACTGAAAATTTAAACTAGTTTAATAAAAATACAATAACAGTTAAAAAATATATATGTATATATACTCAATCACAAACATACAACACAACAACACAGGAAACATTAGAGTCGCAATTATCACGGTATCTTTGAATGTCAGACATCGTCAGATATGAGTAAATTTACTTTTCGTTTAAACATTATCACTGTACCGTTGAATTCGGTGTCAAAGGGGACATAAATGTTAAAATAATGCATGATTCGATTCATAACACTGTATCTGCCGACATCTGGTCGGCTCCTGTTAACCGAAAATCCCTCGGTGAGACGAGTGCTTCGTGAAGCGCCAAGAGATCAGAACAGTCTATAATATTTGTAATTATCTTAAACCCAAAGAGTATACTCAAGAAAATTCGGCGTTTTTCTAGGTTGATCATGCTCAGAATTGCATTTCTATTCTCTAGATCAAGATATTTTGAAATAACTCGACGTAAGTGACACGCTGAGTTCACTTTTATATAGACCTTGTCAACCTGCAGAGCTTTAAGAAACCGAGTCCTTATCCAGGATTACACACTGTTTACCATGCTGCACCTGTTTCGCTATATATTTGTTGTTTACTTTGATTTAAAACATGTAATGAGTCTTATTTTTATTTAATATAAGTTTATTATTTTAAAACTAATTCTGAGCATTGTTAAGCAGATAATTTGGGACATCCAAAAGGTTTTGCAAGCTAGATCCAATTTGTCAATATATTCGTGTTATCGTTAAATCCTACCAGGCTGGTGCACTCATAAATTAATTATACTATCAGCCAAATCATTAACATAAAATTTAAACAACATTGGACCCATAACGTTTCACTGAGGAATCCCCACTTCAAAAAATGCTTCTTTCGAAAAGTATCCTGTGCCTTTCCCTTCAAATATAACTATTTGTCGTTGAATTTGTACGCAAAATCTGACTTGGTACAATTCAGGTCCTCTTTCTTACACCATATTGGTCAAGTGGTTCAAGCAAAATATTGAGATTGAGGCTATTAAATGCCTTTGATAAATCTACAAAAATACCCACAAAAAGATTTTTGTTTTCCATTGCCGTTATAATTATTTCAATAAAATTATAGACGGCAGTTTCCACCGATTTTTCCTTTAAGTGTCCATTTTTTGTGTGGCTTATCAGTTTTTCAATGTTAAAAAACTCTTATGGCCTAGTATACGTTGCTATCTCAAATATCTTTGAGAAAGTAGATAACAATCTGATCGGTAAGCAGCTTTCATATAAAGCTGGGTCTCCTTTCTTAAAGAGAGGCTTACCCAGTGCTAATTTAAATGAATTTCAAAATATTTCATATGTAAAAGAGTTGGTACTACTATACGAAGGCAAGGTGAAAAGCTGACAATGAAAGACTGTGATTTTTCAGTTAAAAAAAGTTTTTATTTTTCTACATAATCTCTCTTGACTTCAACACACTTGGTCCAGTGTTTCTCCAACGTATTCCTTCCCGGAAATAAGAGTCTGGAAGGCTCTTAAAATATTCATCTACGGCCTTCTCAACTTCTTCATTGGACGCGAAGCGCTCTCTAAAACCAAATTTCTTCAGGTGTAGGAAGAGATGGAAGTTTGAAAGGGGAAATAGGTCCTCAAATCCCGCAGTTTTCCCATTGCCAACACACTTTTGTGAGCAGGTGCCTTGTCCTGGTGAAAGATGATTTTTTTCTTCTTTTAAGTCGGGCCTCTTCTCTTGAATTTTGACATCCCGCTGGTCAAGAAGGTTAGAGTAATATTCGCCTGTAATTGTTCTGCCTTTTTCAAAGTAATCAATTAACAGGATACTTTTGGTATCCCAAAACACACGGGCCATGACTTTTTCAGCAGATGCGATCGACTTTGCTTTCTTTGGCGCCCAACCATCGGCTTCCACCCACTATTTCGACTGCCGCTTGATTTCTAGCGTGTAGTGGTGGATCCATGTCTCATCCATGGTGACATCTCCGCACAAAATCGATCGGATCTATCTTGAATCGGTCGAAACATTGCTGCGAATGTCGTTTGCGCATTTGCTTTTGATCAGCATTCAGCAAATGGGGCACCCACCTTGCGCCTAATTCTTCGTACAAGATGTTTCGCACCCATTCTTCCGATGTGTCCACGGCCTCAGTTATCTCGCACACCTTTACTCACTTATCGTCGAACACGATATTGTGCACCTTTTCGATAGTTTCCGGTGTGGTTGCAGTTTTTGGCCGTCCTTCACGTGGGTCATCTTCGAGCGACGCGCGATCACGTTTAAATTGAGCTGCCCACTTTTTGACGGTTAACATTGAAGGAGCAGAGTTCCCGCAAAGACTCGTTTACACAAACTACTTGAGCGAACAAGTTGAAGCTTGCCACACGAACTAATGACATGTGCGCGCAAGCAGGAAACGTAAACTTTCGCCGATTGGAATGCCATCTCTTGGTCAAGCCGAGAAATTTTTACCTGACACTCGTCGCATAATGGTAGTAATACAAACTCTTCTGCACATGTTATAAGATTGCTGGATATTTTGTCATAACGTGAACTTGTTTTGTTTTTAAATTTTTTACTAATATAAGTTCATTTACAGTTACGGGAGTTAGGAAGAATTAATTATTTTTAATAGCATTATCTATAAAATTGCCCTCTGCATGCGGCAGAATCCCGA
This sequence comes from Diaprepes abbreviatus, assembly GCA_034092305.1. NCBI lineage: Eukaryota > Metazoa > Arthropoda > Insecta > Coleoptera > Curculionidae > Diaprepes > Diaprepes abbreviatus. Next base: position 1,100,292 of record JASJET010000095.1, read on the forward strand.
GATAGTTGATAGATCACCAGGAATCTGATTTTTTTAACTTGGTTTTTAGCAAATAAGTGATATGTTGAGAAGTCATCCGTTCCAAAGAATGATCTATATTTTTGAAGCAACATGTTCCATTTGTTGATGTTTTTAAGATCTAATTTTTTTAGTTTTACAGTGTAAACAACTATGCGAGTAGGTGTTGCTTTTGGATTACTCTACCATCTGTCAAGGTGGCGCCATCTTATCTTACCTTGTTCTACAGTATTTTTAAAAATCTTCATAAAAAGGCAAATGTAGTTGTAAATCTAAAAGAATGAACTAATGAGGGCTCTGTAGTAGAAGTTTCACGAGTTATAAGTTGTAAGAGTTTTAAAAAGACTTACTTCACATTTTAGGATATTTACTGAATTTCAGATTCTAATTTGCCCGTATCACCTCAGTCTTAAGAATGGCGAACAGTGGCGTAACTAAGAGTATGTGCGCCCCCCGCAGATTTTTGAATGCATCATACTATTTTGCATCCGTATTTATTAATTTTCATTAAGGGATTTGAGGGCGCTCCTAGATTTGCTGTTCCCCCCCCCCCACAGGGTCTGCGGGGTCGTTATTTACGCCACTGATGATGAAGATTTTTCACCCATTGGTAAAAGGGAAACCGAATAAAAACTTGGAATTACTGACAAGAGAAATTCCTATATGAGTACTTTTACGTTTCCTCCAAATTGAAAATACTTTATTATGGATCATTAAAGTTATTCTGCTCTCAAAGGAAGTATACTTTATCTGATTTGATTGTTTTGTTATCTAAAGATTAGCTGAAGTACGACTAAGAGATCTAGTTAAATTCGATCCGAATAACTAAAACCAAAGAACTTACTATCATATCATACATACATCAACAAAGTGGCACAGATTAATATGTAGAATATTTCAACTGGACGTATACATATGGAAATTGCTAAGTGAACTGAGTAGCTTAGCATCCATCATATGTAGCCCAGTTTGAAACAAGAATGATATTCATTTAGAGATCGCTGTAGATACCGATCCAGGTAATGATTTTCAACAAAGCCAAGAATTGCCCACAGTACATATTTTCAACAGCTTCTATTTTCTACTATGAAACAATTAATTTTAGATAACGAAATGTTGGTCGTGTCTGTGAGAATTTGTTGGGTGGATTGAGTAGCTTGGCATCTCTTACACGTCGACCAGTGTTATTAATTGTAAAGTTCACCTAATTGTGACTGTAGATTTCAGTCGATGTAATGATTTAAACAGAAGCAAGTACACGTTCAAATCCCTATGGACGATTTCATTTATTGCTCTAACTTTGAAACTATGGAACTTATCTTGAACAAGAAAGATTGTACAATCAACTGCATATCTGTCATTTCAACATTTGTAAACTCTGCCATTTTTACTAATTTTTTTTTACTTACTTTACATTAAGAGTACATCAAATCAATCACATTTACTCACAGAAAACACATTACAACAAAAAAAAACAATATAACAAATTAGGTGTGAACTTATTTGATAAGAACCTACTATATTTTTTTTTGTCACTTAATAAACCATCTCTACAGAACTTAATTGGAGATGCATCTGAACATGTTTTATTTTTTTATGGAAAACCTATTGACTTTTAGAGGAAAGCTTATGAGACAAAAAAGTTTCACAATAAGATGGGAAAGCTAACTGAGTAATCAAATCGAGTCAGTAGCGCCCGAAAAGAACATTGGAGAGGGTACAATTTTACATACTCGGAAAAACGTACCACTTTGTATACCTAATAATTTTTTTATGAGAACTGTAAAAAGTGTTGTGTTCCAAATTTGACTTATTAATCTTTCAAAAGAAATGATATAAATTTAAAAAACTGAAAATAAAAGACAGTCGATAAATTCTACGAAATGCTTAATAATATTTTTGATTAATCAAGCCACATATTCAGTTTGGCTTAACGGATATCATTATATATGGAGCAGCCTTACCTGATAAGTAAGTCTGTGTATTGTTTCCTTTGGAGTTTATGATTTAACGTTGGAAGAATGCTTGATAATATTTTTGTTCAATCGGCATAAACTTTCAGTTGATTTTAATGGATATTATTATATATTGAGCAGCCTTACCTGATAAGTAAGTCTGTGTATTGTTTCCTTTGGAGTTGATGATTTAACGTTGTAAGAATGCTTGATAATATTTTTGGTCAATCGGCACAAGCTTTCAGTTGATTTTAATGGTTATTATTATATATGGAGCAGCCTTATGTGACGACAAGCAAGTCTGTGTATTGTTTCTTTTGGAGTTGATGATTTAACGTTGTAAGAATACTTGATAATATTTTTGGTCAATCGGCACAAGCTTTCAGTTGATTTTAATGGTTATTATTATACAGTGCCTTCATTTCGAAACGAACCATCCTTAATAACTTTGTTAAATAGAAAAATTTAAAAAAAAAAAAGAAAAAACACGTCAATTTAGATATACAGGGGGAAGTTTAATTTTGCATTTGTTAAAAGTCTGTCAATCACCTCCTCACCTCCAGCTAACCTCACTTTGATATGTCAAATGGGAACCCCCACCTTGTGACACATCATTGTAAGCAGCATAAAATTGTCTATCCAACCGTATAAAAAAAATTAAATCGGTTGACGTACAAGCGAATAGTGTGCAAAAATGTCTTGTAATAATGCATAATATATCGGCCTCGAACTTTGGTATGTCAAATGATTACCCTATAGTGTGATACATCATTTTAAAGGACGTACGATCTGCTATCCAACGATGTCAAAAAAAATTAAGTTAATAGACGTTATAGGCAATTAGGATGCAAAAATGTGTGTTAAATATAAGCAGTTTATTCAGTTTTATTCAATTGAAGAAAATTATTTTATTAAATGTTCAAAATGTGCGCCGTTATTAGCGAGACAATAAAAAAGCCTATTTTGAAATTCCCCACGAACATTGGCAAGGGTTTCTCTGCTAATTCCTCTACATTCCCGAACAATTCGATCTTTTAAATCGTCAATATTTTCAGGTGGGGTTTTATAAACCTTGCTTTTTAAATACCCCCAAAGAAAAAAGTCTAGAGGGGTTAGGTCTGGAGACCGTGCTGGCCATTCAATTGCACCACGTCTGCCAATCCACGTCCCTGGAAAATGTTCATCAAGCCACTCTCGAATTGCCAAAGCGTAGTGCGGGGGAGCTCCATCTTGCTGGAAATGCAAATTATTTTCATTTAGTACCATAACAGCATTTTCATCCAGTTGATTTTCTAAAGATTGCACAATGGCAGGGTATATTGTGTTTTCTAAAAGGTTTAAATAAATTTGTCCAGTTAAATTATCTTCCAAAAAAAAATGGCCCGATGATTTCATTGCCATAAATTCCTGCCCACACGTTAATTTTTTCGGGATATTGAGTATGCCCTTCTCGGAAAAGGTGCGGATTTTCATTATCCCAGTATCTGCAGTTATGTCTGTTAACCAGTCCATTTAGAAAAAAAGTTGATTCATCACTAAAGCAGATATTCTTAGGTAAATGGGGGTCCTCGTCAATTCGTTGGCACATTAATTCGCAAAATTGAATTCTCCTATCAGAATCGTCTTCTCCGAGTTCTTGAAGAATTTGAATTTTGTAGGGAAAAAACTTATTTTGTTTTAAAACTTTATGCACAGAGCTAGCAGAAATGTTGGTTAAATCTGCGACCTTTGAGATGGATAAAGTTGGATCTATTGCAAACTGTCCTAGTACCCCGATTTGGCATGCTTCATCTACAACCCTTTTCTCAATATATTTTTTATTACAAACGGATCCCGTTTCTTCAAACTTTCGTACCAATTCGAGTACATATTTATGGCCCACGTTTTTGTCTTGATGCCTCTCGTTAAATGCTCTGGCGGTTCTACGAGCGCACCGATCTTCAGCTCCATAGAGAAAAATTATTTCTATTCTTTCGGCTAGCGTATACACCATTTATATTCACGTTTCAACTAGGCGTCACAATGACAATTTTAACAATAATAAACAACTGGTGTTTAAAGATCTTAAAAATTTTATTTATTGCAGTGATTTTTTGTACCTATCAGGTACCGCAAAAAATATCATTGAAATAAATACACTAGATTGATTAGACTGCAATGAATTTTGCGATGAATTTTAAAACAGGCTTAGTTTTTTTCTCGCAAATATTTTAACTGTTTAATATTTTAAAAAAATATTTATTTTAAATTTAAAATAATATTTTACTCTATGAAGTAGCCATTTGACATAATAAAGTTTAATGTGATAAGGTGTCTATTATTACCACACATCTTTTCTTACTATTCGCTTGTACATCAACAGATTTTGTTTTTTTTTATTGGCTAAATAGGAGATAGTATGCCCTTTAAAATGATGTATCACACTATAGGGTAATCATTTGACATACTAAAGTTCGAGGCCGATATATTATGCATTATTACAAGACATTTTTGCACACTGTTCGCTTGTACGTCAACCGATTTAATTTTTTTTATACGGTTGGATAGACAATTTTATGCTGCTTACAATGATGTGTCACAAGGTGGGGGTTCCCATTTGACATATCAAAGTGAGGTTAGCTGGAGGTGAGGAGGTGATTGACAGACTTTTAACAAATGCAAAATTAAACTTCCCCCTGTATATCTAAATTGACGTGTTTTTTCTTTTTTTTAAATTTTTCTATTTAACAAAGTTATTAAGGATGGTTCGTTTTGAAATGAAGGCACTGTATATGGAGCAGCCTTATGTGACAAGCAAGTCTGTGTATTGTTTCTTTTGGAGTTGATGATTTAACGTTGTAAGAATGCTTGATAATATTTTTGGCCAATCGGCACAAACTTTCAGTTGATTTTAATGGATATTATTATATATGGAGCAGCCTTACCTGATAAATAAGTCTGTGTATTGTTTCCTTTGGAGTTGATGATTTAACGTTGTAAGAATGCTTGATAATATTTTTGGTCAATCGGCACAAACTTTCAGTTGATTTTAATGGATATTATTATATATGGAGCAGCCTTACCTGACAAGTAAGTCTGTGTATTGTTTTCTTTGGAGTTGATGATTTAACGTTGTAAGAATGCTTGATAATATTTTTAGTCAATCGGCACAGACTTTCAGTTGATTTTAATGGATATTATTATATATTGAGCAGCCTTACCTGATAAGTAAGTCTGTGTATTGTTTCATTTGGAGTTGATAATTTAACGTTGTAAGAATGCTTGATAATATTTTTAGTCAATCGGCACAAACTTTCAGTTGATTTTAATGGATATTATATATGGAGCAGCCTTACCCGATAAGTAAGTCTGTGTATTGTTTCCTTTGGAGTTGATGATTTAGCGTTGTAAGAATGCTTGATAATATTTTTGGTCAATCGGCACAAACTTTTAGTTGGTTTTAATGGATATTATTATATATTGAGCAGCCTTACCTGATAAGTAAGTCTGTGTATTGTTTCATTTGGAGTTGATAATTTAACGTTGTAAGAATACTTGATAACATTTTTGATCAATTGGCACAAACTTTTAGTTGATTTTAATGGATATTATTATATATTGAGCAGCCTTACCTGATAAGTAAGTCTGTGTATTGTTTCATTTGGAGTTGATAATTTAACGTTGTAAGAATGCTTGATAATATTTTTGGTCAATCGCCACAATCTTTCATTTGATTTTAATTGATATTATATATGGAGCAGCCTTACCTGATAAATAAATCCATGCAGGGTTTTCTTTTCAGTTGAAGATTCAACGTTGTAATAAGTTGACTTTATTCCGCTGGATACGTTGCATTCAAATACTGTCGGACACGTATACTAAAGTGGGGCGGAGCTCCGTCTTGGAGGATCCACATGTTGGCCCTTACTTCCAATGGCACATCTTCCAGATACAATGGGAGACGATTTTGGATAAAATCTAAGTATACGTCACCAGTTAATGGGCCATCAAAGAAATGAGGACCAATAAGGTAATCTCCTATTATCCCTGCCCACACATTTAGTGAAAATCTACGCTGATGTTTCGTTTCTACCACATTGTTTGGGTTCTCGTAAGCATATGTGTGGATGTTGTGTAGATTTGTTATGCCATCACGAGTGAAACCAGCTTCGTCAGTGAATAATATGACGCCAATTAATCGATTATCGTGTTCATACTTAGCTAGGATCTGATTGCACATTTCCAACCGTCTCGGCCGATCATCGTCATAAAGAGCCTGCACCTTTTTTGAATGAAACGGGTAGAGTTGTTCTTCTCTTAGTATCCTCCATGAACTAGCCTGACAGAGCCGCACTTCATTCCCAATTTTTCTAGTACTAATACCTGGATTATCTTCAATAATTTCAAGCACTCTTTCTTCTTGTTGCACGTTTCTAGCAGTTCTAGGTCTTCCCCTATTTCCATTATAACTTTTAAAGGAACCACATTCCGCAAGCCTCCTGTGCACACTGGAAAATGTTTGAGCATGAGGGATATTTCTTTCCGGATAACTCTCCATATAATATCTTCTTGCCAACTCTGCATTACCATTTGCTTTTCCATAACAAAAATGGATATCACAATATTCGATATTTGAATATTGGTGATTAGCCATTATTAGTTATTTTAAGATTATAAATTAAATAGTTTAAAAAGCGAATTTATTTGATGTTAAACTGACAGCTCTAATATACTTTGATAGCTATTTACCTGGTAGCTGGTGGTAATTAAATGAGAAAAGTAAATTTACCACTTAATTTTTAAGGGTGATTTACGTCTAAACCGTTGGGTTTAGCGATGTAAATATAGAGCACCTTTTTTAAAGGCCTGGCATCAGTCTTTCAGAAATTATGCCAAAAACTACTGTAGCTATCAACACTAAAAAATTATGACAAAAAAAACAATTTTCAATGTAGGTAAAGTGCCCTCTAGCGGCAAACAATCAATGTGAATTGTTACTAAAATGATGAAGCGCAGAAGACTTAGCCTATCTTTCAAATATTAGTCAAATCGGTTTTCCTGTAAGCGAGTAATTCAAAAAACAAAAAATAAAAACTTGAACTTGGACGGCTTGTAACTCGAAAACGAATGACATTTTGAAAAAAAATTATATGAAGCTCTACCCTTATTTTGTCAAGTAGAATCACCCCCTTAAGTTTCCTGATCGATTTTTGAAACACCCTGTATATGGAGCAGCTTTATGTGACAAGCAAGTCTGTGTATTGTTTCATTTGGAGTTGATAATTTAACGTTGTAAGAATGCTTGATAATATTTTTGGTCAATCGGCACAAGCTTTCAGTTGATTTTAATGGTTATTATGATATATGGAGCAGCCTTATGTGACAAGCAAGTCTGTATATTGTTTCATTTGGAGTTGATAATTTAACGTTGTAAGAATGCTTGATAATATTTTTGGTCAATCGGCACAAGCTTTCAGTTGATTTTAATGGTTATTATTATATATGGAGCAGCCTTATGTGACAAGCAAGTCTGTGTATTGTTTCTTTTGGAGTTGATGATTTAACGTTGTAAGAATGCTTGATAATATTTTTGGTCAATCGGCACAAGCTTTCAGTTGATTTTAATGGTTATTATTATATATGGAGCAGCTTTATGTGACAAGCAAGTCTGTGTATTGTTATTGTTTCATTTGGAGTTGATAATTTAACGTTGTAAGAATGCTTGATAATATTTTTGGTCAATCGGCACAAACTTTCAGTTGATTTTAATGGATATTATTATATATATGGAACAGTCTTACCTGATACGTAAGTCCATGTAGGGTTTTCTTTTCAGTTGAAGATTCAACGTTGTAATAAGTTGACGCTATTCCGCTGGTACTGGGTTTACTTTACCCCAGTTCTTCAAGTTATGGCCTCGGAGATTATATATATACATATATATATATATATATATATATATATATATATATATATATATATATATATATATATCATACATACTTTCTTCGTTCCCATCATTAAAATTCATATACAGAGTAATCATTCAATTCTTGCATTTAATGAAAAATAATTTACATAAAACATTTAATAAAAATACGTCGTAACGAATGTTTCTTCCCTTACAGGGCGGATAGTGAGGAGATTGTCAACATTAAATTTACTTATTAAAAAGCAAATTGGCTTAACGGATATTATTATATATGGATCAGCCTTACCTGATAAGTAAGTCTGTGTATTATTTCCTTTGAAGTTGATGATTTAACGTTGTAAGAATGTTTGATAATATTTTTGGTCAATCGCCACAATCTTTTAGTTGATTTTAATTGATATTATTATATATGGAGCAGCCTTACCTGATAAATAAGTCCATGCAGGGTTTTCTTTTCAGTTGAAGATTCAACGTTGTAATAAGTTGACTTTATTCCGCTGGTACTGGGTTTAATTTACCCCAGTTTTTCAAGTCATGGTCTCAGGGATATAACATATATACTTTCTTGATTCCCACGATGAAAATCTATATACTGAGTAATCATTCAGTTCTTGCATTTAGTGAAAAATAATTTACATAAAACAACACTTAATAAAAATACATCGTAACGAATGTTGCTTCCCTTACAGAGCGCATAGTAATTAAGGTCAGTGAGACAGCAGATAAATTCTACGAAATGCTTGATAATATTTTTGGCAAAATTTCCAGTGTGATTTGATGGATATTTTTACATATGGAGCAGCCTTACCTGATAAGTAAGTCCATGTAGGGTTTTCTTTTGAGTTTATGAGACAGATTGTCAACACTAAATTTAATTTTTGAAAAGCAAATTTCAATCTTGGGTATGAATTCATTGGTAATTAGGATTGGCAGGTCCTATATGCTCAATCGACCCAGTTTGGCTCTATGGATACTATTATATATGGAACAGCTTACCTGACAATTAAGTCCGTGTACTGTTTTCTTGGGAGTTGATGATTCAACGTTGTAAGACAGCATTCTTCCTCTGGTACTGTTCGACTGTGGTATTTTCTTTCTTTTCTTTGGGTTTTATATATTCATACTTTTTTCCAAAGAGTTTTGATGTGGATGCATAAGAATTTTTTTTATTTCCCCGTTTATTACCCCGCTGGCGTCTCAATATCCAGCAGTGAGGGTGTCGTTGGACAGAACGTGCTTGTAGATCTATACTTTCCCTAGTTCTGCATTCAGACAAGCTTTTTAAGTACGGGTTTAGTTTGGTTTCAGGATATTTCTAAGTAAATAAGTTAATAAACCACTTTAAAATTAAAAATCATCCCCAAAAATAATCTTTGATTGTGGTAAAAAATAAAAACACATTTAATAATTGTAAATAAATAAACAAATAATTAAATTCTCTTTAAATCAGCAAAAACACCTAAAATTCTACAAGAGGTGTTCAAACAGGCCTCCACTTTGAGCGAGATAGTAACCCAATCTATTGTAAAATGCGGTTCGCATATTAGCCAAAACTTCAGGGGCTATATTCATGAGAACTTCATTAATTTTTCATCTCGGTTCTGCCAAGTTATTAGCACGTTCATATCTGTGTTGGTAAATTTTTTGGGAAACATAACCCTAAAGAAAAAATTGGGGCCAAATTGGGAGATCTGGGTGGTAATTGAATAGTTCTCCTTGTCCTTATGAGGCACTTTGCAAATATAGCTTGCAAAAAGTCTTGCACAACCTTCGCATTATGAGCATGGCAACCATCCTGCTGAAGCCAAATTTCCTCAAAATTAATATTCAGTGCTCGAATAGCTGGAATGACGTGATTTTGCAAAAGGTCCAAGTATTTGTTGGCAGTTCTCATTCTTCAGTAATTGGCGGAACTGTTCGCTCCTCATTATTATCACTGCATTTTTTACAAATTTTTAGACAACCGGTTGTCTGAAATTTTTTAATAATTTCTTAATTCTAGGTTTTGAAGGAATAGGATGATTTTCGTACGTAAAAGCAAATGTGCTGATTATCTCATCCGTACTTTTACCAGAATAGTACCACTTAATAATCTGTACTTTTTGTTCAGTGGAATAAACTACCATTTTAAATAAAAAAAATTTTGCGCGAAACGCGGAAATACCAATACCTGGTACTTACGCTTCAGCGGCCTGGATAAAAAGAAAACAAATAACTTGGCACTATTTTGTTTTGCTAGGGCGTGACGTATGCTGCCACCCGTTCTCACCGCGCTAGCATTTTATTACCCCTCACCCTAGGGCCAAGCTGCTAATTTATTAAATTTCAGCACGTATGTCGATGTTTATATTCTGTCTCTGGTTAATAATAGTATTTTCTTTATTTTACTTAAGAAACGTCTACGGTCAGGTTTGGATTTTCCACACATATATGAAGCAGCCTTACCTGATAAGTAAGTCCATGTAGGGTTTTCTATTCATCTGAAGATTGAATGTTATAATAAGTTGACGCTATTTCGCTGGTACTGGGTTTACTTTACCATAGTTCTTCAACTCATGGTCTCGGGGATATAACATATATTTTCTTGGTCCCCACGAATAAAATCCATATACTGAGTAATCCTTCAATTCTTGCTTTAGTGAAAAATACTTCACATAAAACAACATTTAATAAAAATACATCGTAAGGAATATTTCTTCCCTTAGAGTGCGGATAGCGAACATATTGTTGTTCATTTTAAAAAAGCAAATTTCAACGTTGGGTACGAGTTATATATGGAGCAGCCTAGTCTGATAAGTAACTCCGTGTATTGTTTTCTTTGGAGCTGATGATTTAACGTTGTAAGAATGCTTGATAATATTTTTGATCAATCAACCCAAATTTTCAGTTGATTTTAATGTATATTATTATACAATGGGAGACGATTTTGGATAAAATCTAAGTATACGTCACCAGTTAATGGGCCATCAAAGAAATGAGGACCAATAAGGTAATCTCCTATTATCCCTGCCCACACATTTAGTGAAAATCTACGCTGATGTTTCGTTTCTACCACATTGTTTGGGTTCTCGTAAGCATATGTGTGGATGTTGTGTAGATTTGTTATGCCATCACGAGTGAAACCAGCTTCGTCAGTGAATAATATGACGCCAATTAATCGATTATCGTGTTCATACTTAGCTAGGATCTGATTGCACATTTCCAACCGTCTCGGCCGATCATCGTCATAAAGAGCCTGCACCTTTTTTGAATGAAACGGGTAGAGTTGTTCTTCTCTTAGTATCCTCCATGAACTAGCCTGACAGAGCCGCACTTCATTCCCAATTTTTCTAGTACTAATACCTGGATTATCTTCAATAATTTCAAGCACTCTTTCTTCTTGTTGCACGTTTCTAGCAGTTCTAGGTCTTCCCCTATTTCCATTATAACTTTTAAAGGAACCACATTCCGCAAGCCTCCTGTGCACACTGGAAAATGTTTTAGCATGAGGGATATTTCTTTCCGGATAACTCTCCATATAATATCTTCTTGCCAACTCTGCATTACCATTTGCTTTTCCATAACAAAAATGGATATCACAATATTCGATATTTGAATATTGGTGATTAGCCATTATTAGTTATTTTAAGATTATAAATTAAATAGTTTAAAAAGCGAATTTATTTGATGTTAAACTGACAGCTCTAGTATACTTTGATAGCTATTTACCTGGTAGCTGGTGGTAATGAAATGAGAAAAGTAAATTTACCACTTAATTTTTAAAGGTGATTTACGTCTAAACCGTTGGGTTTAGCGATGTAAATAAAGAGCACCTTTTTTAAAGGCCTGGCATCAGTCTTTCAGAAATTATGCCAAAAACTACTGTAGCTGTCAACACTAAAAAATTATGACAAAAAAACAATTTTCAATGTAGGTAAAGTGCCCTCTAGCGGCAAACAATCAATGTGAATTGTTACTAAAATGATGAAGCGCAGAAGACTTAGCCTATCTTTCAAATATTAGTCAAATCGGTTTTCCTATAAGCGAGTAATTCAAAAAACAAAAAATAAAAACTTGAACTTGGACGGCTTGTAACTCGAAAACGAATGACATTTTGAAAAAAAATTATATGAAGCTCTACCCTTATTTTGTCAAGTAGAATCACCCCCTTAAGTTTCTGATCGATTTTTGAATCACCCTATACAGGTGGAGCAGCTTTATGTGACAAGCAAGTCTGTGTATTGTTTCATTTGGAGTTGATAATTTAACGTTGTAAGAATGCTTGATAATATTTTTGGTCAATCACCCCCTTAAGTTTCCTGATCGATTTTTGAATCACCCTGTATATAGAGTAGCCTTACCTGATAAGTAAGTCCATGTAGGGTTTTCTTTCCAGTTGAAGATTCAACGTTGTAATAAGTTGACGCTATTCTGCTGGTACTGGGTTTAAATAAATAAATAAATATATATATATATATATATATATATATATATATATATATATATATATATATAAGTACCTTTTTCGTTCGTATGCATATATGAATGCATGAATGTCGGTGAAACAGTAGATGAATTCTACGAAATGCTTGATAATATTTTTTGTCATTTTTTGGATATTACTACATATCGAGCAGCCTTACCTGATAAATAAGTCCATGCAAGGTTTTCTTTTCAGTTGAAGATTCAACGTTTTTACTTTACCCCAGTTCTTCAAGTCATGATCTCGGGGATATAACATATATACTTTCTTGGTTCCCACGATGAAAATCTATATACAGAGTAATCATTCAGTTCTTGCATTTAGTGAAAAATAATTTAGATAAAACCACATTTAATAAAAATGCACCGTAATGGATTCTTCTTCCCTTACAAGGCGGATAGTAATTAAGATTGGCATGCCTATATGAATGCATGAATGTCATTGAGACAGTAGATGAATTCTATAAAATGCTTGATAATGTTTTCGGCCAAATTTTCAGTTTAATTTGATGGATATTATTACATATGGAGCGGCTTTACCTGAAGTAAGTCCATGTAGAGTTTTCTTTTGACTTTATGAGACAGATTGTCAAATACTAAATTTAATTTTTGAAAAGCAAATTTCAAACTTGGGTACGAATTCATTGGTAATTAAGATTGACAGGTTCTATATGATCAATCAACTCAGTTTGGCTTAATGGATATTATATATGGAAAAGCCTTAACTGACAATTAAGTCCATGTACTGTTTTCTTGGGAGTTGATGATTTAACGTTGTAAGAAAGCGCTCTGCCTCTGGTACTGTTTCATTTATTTGGTCTAATTCGACTGTGGTATTTTCTTTCTTTTCTGTGGGTTGCATACATTCATAATTTTTGTCTAAGTGTTTTGATGTGGGCGCATCAGATTTTTTTATTTCCCTCTGATTGCTCTGATTTAGTTAATAATAGTATTTTATTTATTTTACTTAAGAAATGTCCGTGGTCCGGTTTCGATTTTTCACACGTGTGTATGGATCAGCCTTACCTGATAAGTACGTCGATGTAGGGTTTTCTTTTCACTTGAAGATTCAGCGTTGTAATAAGTTGACGCTATTTCGCTAGTATTGGGTTAATTTACTACAATTTTTCAAACCTTGGTCCTTTTATCTGAATAATCTCTGTCTTATTCGTTAGAACGCTTGTTCACACTTGAAAGCTGATAACATACAACGTCATTGCTTTCTTCGTTATTGAATTCATCTGACCAATCATTATCCTGCAATAAAAACAGTAAAAGTAAATAATCATCATTGTTTCATTTTTATTTTCTTGTAACTTTGATTTAATACGCAGAACCTAAGTGACTACTCCAAAATATATTAACATAATAGTAAAAAACGCGAGTCTTTGCTAAATTTGAGGTCATTTTCTTTGATTGATTGCATGATATAGCAGGCCAGGATTGAAAAGTCCTTACACTGCAGCTTTCAGACTTATTGTATTGCCTGCCATATCCATTCTAGGCGAACAGGTGGGTAGCCTTGATCAGGTTAGTTCAGGTAGATGTTTTATCAAGCTGAAGTGGTTAGTTATAAGCCCTGTCACCAGCCTGATTTGTTGTCTGCTTAGACGCAAAATTTCATGACTTAGTTTGACGGATTGTCTCCTCAGCAATAGCTTGCTGTGCCTGTGGCTCTCCAGGTGGTTCCAGTCGGTTTGGTGTTGTTGATTCGTCCACCAGGACAGCCATCTACGAATAGCAGCCTTAGTAATTCCAAAAGCTGGCTCTGTACCAATAAATGAAGGGGCAGACCCCCGTCTTGCAAGTTGGTCTGCTTGTTCATTGTCATTGTTTATAAAAACGCTTTTTTGCACTTGAAAGTTGATCACATACAACGTCATTGCTTTCTTCGTTACTGTATTCATCTGACCAATCTTGACGTGTTCTTAATTAATATAAATCAATCGATCATCTGACTAATCGTCGTCCTTCAATAAAAACAGTAAAAGTAAATAATCACCAATGTTTTATTTTTATTTTGTTGTAACTTTGATTTAATACACAGAACCAATATTAAGAGACCACTCGGAAATATATTAACATAATAGTAAAAAACGGGAGTCTTCGCTAAATTTGGGGTCATTTTGTTTGATTGTTTGCATGACAAGAGGCCAGGGTTGAAATGCCCTTACACTGCAGCTTTCAGACTTATTGTATCGCCTGCTATATCCATTCTAGGTGAACAAGTTGGTTGCAGTTGCAGTGGCCAGTTATAAGTCCTGTCACCAGCCTGAGTTGTTGTCTGTTTAGACGCAGAATTTCACGGCTTAGTTTGCTGGATGGTCTCCTCAGAAATATCTTGCTGTGTATGTGGCCCGCAAGGTGGTTCCAGCGGGTTGGGTATTGTTGATTAGTCCACCAGAACGGCCATCTACGAATAGCAGCCTTAGTAATTCCAAAAGCTTGTTTTTGACCAATACAAGGAGGGGCAGACCCTTGTCTTGCAAGTTGGTCCGCTTTTTCATTGTCATTGTTTATAAGAAAGCTTTTTGCACTTCAAAGCTGATCACATGCAATGTCATTGCTTTCTTCGTTACTGTATTTATCTGACGAATCTTGACGTGCCCTTAATTAATATAAATCAATCAATCATCTGACTAATCATCGTCCTTCAATAAAAACAGTAAAAGTAAATAGTCACCAATGTTTCATTTTTATTTTGTTGTAACTTTGATTTAATACACAGGGTAAAGTATCAGTAAAAGAATAATTTATATATTGCTTATCATCTCGCTGGTTTAGAACAACTTTCTCTTGTTGGACTGTAAAAACCTCGTGTTTCATGGAAACTATCTAATTTTGAATAATTTGGGTTTTTTGATAATGAAATAGTGCATTGTAAGGTTAATTATTTTTTAAATTTTCTCTCTTTTTTCAAATTCATTCGGTAAAACTTTAATAGTGTATAATTTTGAACGTAAACAGATATCTAAATTCTGTCATAATATTACCATTATTTTCATCCTTCATTAGCCCCAAGACTTTTTTATTTTTTAATGGGATATATCAGGGGTAGCCAATTAGTTTTGCTCGGGGTCCGTTTTGATAAATGAAATGACCATCGCGGTCCGCACAAAATTTAATAGAAAAAATATTTATTAAAGAAATGTAATTTTGAAAAATACAAAGGTAAAATTTTTTAACATATTAATGTGAAAAATGACATTTTTTGTTGCGAACTATCTGTCTGAAGTTTGGAGTAAAATTAGTGCAAGCTATTGACATTAAATCCTGGAAATGTTCATCAGTAAGTCGAGATCGAAATTTATTCTTAATGAAGTTCATCTTGGAAAACGCCGCTTCACAAATATATGTTGACCCAAACAAAGTAAGAAGTTTCAAAGCCAATTTTTGTAGTTCTGGGTATTTATTACCACACACAAATTTTATCCAAAACTCTTCACAGGAAACTTCCGCATGTTTGTGTTTTAATACTGTGTTTTCTTGGAATTCGATCATTTCCATCTGCAGAGCAGCTTTATCACTTTCGAAAACAATTGCAGCTTCGTTGCTCCATTCACCATCAGGTTGCAGAGTGTAAATTCTGCTGAGGATTTCTACAACATTTTCAATTTTCGTAAAATCTGCGAACCTGTTTTTAAATTCCGACTTAAGATCCTTTATGAAAGTCTTGTATTGGCCGACGTCAATCTCGTTGTCACTGATAATTATTTTATTTAAATTGGGGAAGTGTAAGCATTCATTACCAAGATCATTAATAAAGATATCGAGTTTTCGCGAAAAACTTTTTACTTCTGACATGAGCTCCCATACAAGCTTTCCCTTACCTTGAAGTTTAAGGTTCAGGTCATTGATATGTTTGAAAATATCAGCCAAAAAAGCAATTGCAGCTACATTTTCTTTTTCGTTAAGAAAACTTAAGTAGGCGTTAGCTGAAGTCTGATCACTGTTGAAAAGATATGTCTTCAAGTGTTCTAAAATGCTGAAGAATCTTTCTAAAACGCAGCCTTTGCTTAACCA
Organism: Diaprepes abbreviatus; assembly: GCA_034092305.1. NCBI lineage: Eukaryota > Metazoa > Arthropoda > Insecta > Coleoptera > Curculionidae > Diaprepes > Diaprepes abbreviatus. Next base: position 1,116,660 of record JASJET010000095.1, read on the forward strand.
TCTCACATTATTATGCAACAGTAGATCGCCATATTGTGCGTCAACGTCTTCAAGAAATGATTTCAATTCACGATGTCGCAGTGATGATTTCGCACGAAGAAAATTGACTATTTTCATCACTTCTTGCATAATACGCTCAAAATTATTATTCAGTTTGCAGCAAATCACAGTTTGATGAATAATACAGTGGTAGGAAATCAAATTTTCATTACATCTTGCATTGGTACTCAACATGTGAACTAGTCCTTTTTTACACCCAGTCATTGCTGGCGCACCGTCAGTAGTTACCGATAAAAGCTTTTTTAAGTCTAATTCATTTTTCTCAAAATAATCCATCACTGCTTTGAACATATCTTCTCCTCGGGTTCTTCCTAATAGCGGCAAAAGAACCAACATCTCCTCAACAAAAGTTTCTCTCGTTTGGTCAAGGTAGCGTACAAAAATAATTAACTGTGCCGTATCAAGAATATCGCATGATTCATCCATAGCCAAGGCGTAATAGTTTGCCTTATTTAACTGCCGCTTCAGATCACAATGACTTTCTTCTGCCAAAACGTGTGTATTTCTAGTGCTAGTAGAAGCTGATAACGGAATCCGTCTTATCGTCTCAACAACGTCCTTTTTGTTCTCAAATAAAGTATTACCCGCTTCGAGAAAGCATTCTTTAACTACGTCAGCATCAGTAAATGGTTTCATATGCTTAGCAAGAGTCCAAGAAATACGTAAAGAAGCCTCACTACATTTTTCCTGTTCGGTCATTGAGCGATTTATGATCTGGGTCGAAGATGAGTAACTTGAAAGTAAACTTGCAATTTTAGACTTACGCAGATCACTACCAAGTGGAAAGTTTTCGACAAACGTTTTGTGTTTGCTATCATAATGACGTTTTATATTCGAGCTTTTAATTAACGCCACTGTCTGGTTACAAATCAAGCACATTGGTACTGCTCCAGCACGATTTGGCAGGTCAAAACAATATAAGTCGGTCCATTCTGGCAAAAACTGTCTATTTTCACTTTCAACTTTTCTTTTTTTCGGTTCCATAGTAATAAAACTCGCTCTTGTAAACAAATAGGTACTTAAACTAGGTAAGTAAACAAGCAAACGTAATATTTCAACACGACGCAACGCGACCTTCACTCAAAATAAAACAAAGCACTGACCCGGGCGGCCGGAGGCCGCATCGCGATCGCATGATTACCCCCGCTCCCGCGATTCCCCGCGCACTTACGAGAGCTATCGCCACGATCAACGCTTTCGTAGTCCGCGAACTCTTTCTTTCTTGTTAGTTCGCTACTTCGCGCGGCAAATTTCGAATTGACGTCAACAAAGATAATGCGGAGGATCATTTTTATTAAATTACGTAGGTACTCTGTAGTGCAAGTTGCTGTGTTCTCGCGGTCCACACAAAATGGGTCGGCGGTCCGGATGCGGACCGCGGTCCGCCATTTGGCGACCCCTGGGATATATTATTAGGAGGATACTCTGATGTATCAAATTTATCTATGTTGTTTTTATGAAAGTATAAATGTTATCAGTTTTAAAATGATAAATTAGACTATCAGTGTTCGTTATATAATATCTTAACATTGGGACCAAATTTGGGTAATATGAAATCATAATGAAAATTGTACAAAAACGTTTTTGAAATGTCCAAAATGCACATATCCAAGTAAATAGGTTTATTAAATTTTAATTTAATTTTTTTTCATTTCAATAATAATCATATTTTCATTAAATTTTTCACAACTGTGAAAATTGGGTTGTGCTATATAGTAATTTGCACCATATTTTCCAGATCATTTGGTAACAATTTTAACGTGTTTATATTTTCTAATGTTTTCCATAGTTTTCCCAAAGCAGGCATTAACCATTAATTTAGGATTGTTTTTTTCAAAATCGTTAGTTGCTGCCTGACGTAATTTTATATTTAAATCTATGTATTTTTTCAACCAAGCTGATTGTTTGAATTGTAAACATTTATGAATTTTGGTAACTTTTAAATCAAACTTTATGGCTTGTTGTAAATTTAAATAATGTAATACATAGCGTTTTTTGTTGAAAAAAGTTGTTAGAAGTTTTGGAATATTCGATTCTGAATTAGGTGGTACCAAACGTTCAGGACACAATGGTAAATCTTTATGAGTCTCAAAAAGTTCTTGTAGATCTTTATGAGTCTCAAAAAGTTCTTGGGGGTAATGAAGATCAACCTCGAGAATATACCCATGCGTGTTATTTGAATTAAGACTTAGTAAATAATTTTGAAAAGCAGCTTCATCATTGGAATTTTTAAATTCCAATCACTCAAATTCGCCTGTGGGTAAAGCAAAACTCATTGCTGTTCCATACAGATTGTTAACATCAAAATATACGAGATATGATTCTGGAATTTCAGGGTTATAATCGTTACCCATATATCTATTGTTGGCTTTGCCATAACGATTAGATCACTGGGAAATACCTCCCCTAATTTCACGTTCAATAAAATAAATCATGTCATGTCATCCAATAGTTCCAATTCTACGTCAGTTATTTTTAACATAGCATCAAATGCAAGTCCTGGAGCAGTATAATAATGAAGACTGTCCAACTCAATGCTTAAGGCATGTTTTTTGAAAGTTTTCAGAGATATTGGCCAAAAGGATTACATCGGTTTTTAGATATAATTCTGCATATTCCCGTAGTGTTTTTAGTGAAAATGTATGCCAAACATTACAAGCGTGCTTGTAATCTTCTCCAGAAATGTATTTATTGTTAATTTTACTATAAAATTTTTCTAAAGGTGGTAAACATTTATCGTTTAATTTTTCCCAACAATCAAAATATTCATATGGGAATATACCCTTACGGGTTACTAATTTAAATTTTTCATCATCGTTGGAAAATTTCCGACAAACTGTTTTTTGCGAATCATTTAAGTATGATGCCAATTTATCAAGACTACTAGCCATAAATCGAACGAAACTATTTTTGTTTTTGTGTTTTCTATGTGTTTCGTAAAAGATATATATTTTTCCTTGTTGAGTGGCAGTAAAGATACTGAACCTTTAATTTCAGTAATCAAAGGTTTAATCAAAAAGTGACTATCATAGCCTGATAAATTGTGAAACACTACAGGAATAACATGAGAATTTTGAAATTGTAAATTACAATAATTATGAGCAGCTCCACGGTATTTTCCCGTTAGATGACAATGATCTCATACTTTGATGTCATTGGAACAAAATTGTTTTGCACACAAGTAACATTTGTCAGCGTAATAGAAGCTATTTTTTTCCTCACTAGTTAGTGGTTGCATGGAAACAGGATTTAGAAAAATATTATTGATATCGTGAGCAATTTTTTTTGTAGGTTATCATTATCATCATCATCATTATCTTTGAAGTTGTTAAATAATCACAAGATATAAGTAAATTGATCCGTGGTGCAAAGTCAGTTTTGCTTAAAACTAATTGAACGATTTCCTCTTTACTATTATTATTATTATCAAGAACCGTAAAAATGTTAATTCCTAAATTATTCATTTTTTCAAATTTTGGAATATCTCTTAAGGACTATATGAAATTCTATACCGTCAAATTTTAAAACTTTTCTTACATCGGGATATGATGAGATGCGGTTTGGATTTTTATCAAGAGGAGCTGGGTATAAAGCTGCTGTAACAGCATACAAAAAACAAAATTCGACACTATTTTTAATATTTAAAACACTTTTAGTTCTTTGAATGAAATCAGGTAAAGGAATATAGGTTGAAATTCCACCTCTAAGGGGATTGTAAGATTTAATGTTTACTTTGAGGTATAATATTTGAAGTAAACTCCAACCAGAGTCACGTTCTTGAAACTCCTCAAGTTTAACGAGAGTTTTATCAATTATATTTTCTTGATACCATGAAACCAAAATAGTTGTATGATCAATGCACTCATTTTTACTTGAAAAAAATTTAAATACAGTCTCATTGGTTTGAGGTTTTATAAAAAGACCAGCAAAAGAAGCGTTTACTTTTAACAAGGATTTTTTAAATTCTTTTTTAATTTTTATTGAAAAACTTCTAAAATATTTCTCTAAAAATTCTATTGGATCTTTAATATGTAAATTTGAAATAAGTCCGGTTTTTATTCTTCCACTGAAACAAGAATCAATGTCTTGCCAAACTAAATTTTTATTTTTGTTATTTTTGACACCATTTGCTTTAATTCGAAAGTTAATTAAATAGTTTTTCAAAATGCTTAAGTTAGACTCAATTCTTGAAAATTTTTTTACACATTTTTTATCTTAAGATTTTATAGCTTTTTTCAAGTTTAAAATAATTTTTTATATGTACTATAAATCTTAGGTATTCCCCCCTTGTTTTAATAACTCTACTAACTTGTTCAATTTTTTTTATTGCCTCAGTTGAGACTTCATCGAGGAAAAGGAAATTGTTGTTGTTGTTCTCGTTGGTACTAGTGGTGGTGGAAGAGGAGGAGGTGTTGATGTTCTTGTATAAACTCATGTTTGTTACTACAAACATTAAAATAAAATAAAAAAAAACATGCATAAGACTTTAAACTAATAATAATAATAAATAGCAAAAACAATCTAAAATATCCCTATCGTTGAACCTTGCGCGAACAGTGAATTTATACACATACACCCTGTATGGTAGGATGATGTTACTCACTGTTCCTTGGGTCACGAATCTAATAAAATATTTGTAGCGTTAAACCTTCCGCGAACTGCGAATTTATACACATACACCCTGTATAGTAGGTTGATGTTACTCACTGTTCCTTGGGTCACGAATCTAATAAAATATTTGTAGCGTTAAACCTTCCGCGAACTGCGAATTTATACACATACACCCTGTATGGTAGGATGATGTTACTCACTGTTCCTTGAGTCACGAATCTAATAAAATATTCCTAGCGTGAAACTTTCCGCGAACAGCGAATTTATCCACATACACCCTATATAGTAGTGTGATGTTACTCACTGTTCTTTGGGTCGCGAATATAAATTTTTTTCACTTCACTTCTTAAAATTATAAGTAAATAATAAAAAAACTTACCAATGGTTCTAGTTGGTCTTTTTCTTCTTCTTCAAGTGACTGCTATTAGTTTTGATTTTGTATTGTGTGCTCGATTAAGCAAATCGAGCGCTTTTATATGTTTTTTGGAAAAAAATGCCAACGTTATAACTTAATGTAAAACATGTGTAATACATAAATTTTATCAAGAAAAATATGCACGATCAAACATATAATACGTGATACTAAAATTGCAACTACACCAAAAATTTCCAAAAGATTCATGTGTCACACATGTTTAATGCTATTTCTATGTTAGGAAATTTTCGTTTTATCAATCATGACGTTAGGTATTTTTTTTCAAAATGTGTTTAAATACGAGCAGAAATTCGCTTAGCAGCATAGTCAATCGACAAACCAGAACAAGACTTACATCAAAGTAAAGAAGACAAACAACAACAATGGCAAGTGCAAGCAATCCTTTAGTTGTGCCTTCAACAATAGTTGTGATGACAGAAGATCCGATTAATCTGCCAATAAAATGGTTTGCAGTCGTTGTCAAGCAGTTATTTCCGTAAGTTTATTTTTTAACATTTTTTTTTAATTACTTTTATTTTACCTTTGTTTCTAAAGAACATTTTCCAAATTTTCCAATCAACTTTGAATAAATGTCAAAAATATTAAATTTTTCGATCTAATCAATAATTATAATAATAATGACCATAAGTTTGATTTTTCTTGGGAGATCGTTATCAGCCGGGATGACGAAGTCACTTTTTTTGCTATTTGCGCACGTCTCACTCTTTTGGTTTCGTCAGAAAACGCCTTTTGGTCAACTGCGCACTTTGGAAATTTTTTTTTGTTGTTTTCGTAAAATTTAGGTCTGGAGAATTCGAAATAGAGTATTTTTAAGTGATTTTGAGCCTTATTTTATCTATGTATATAGCGTAAAAAGGGCACTATTGTTTTAAATGTAATTTTTTTAACAGTTATGAAGAAAACATGATCTTTTAACTTTAACAAACAAAATTTAAGATAAAATATTTATTTATTTATTTATTTTTGGTTTTCAGATGGGGCCTAAAGGAAATAAAAACAAAAAAAGGCAAAGTTTTTATTCATTTAAATTAGATCCCGGCAGCCAAATCTCTTAAGCAGAAATTTGGTCAGTTGCCTGTGCGATATATGCGGGTCCAATTGGACAATGACGAAGAATTCCATATATTGGAACAGGTAGTGAGACATTATAAATTTAACTTAATTTCGGACGATACGCCCATGGAGGCAAATCCAATATAAAAAATTTTACCGTCTCCCTACTACCCGCAGTATCTACCGGCGACTATGACTGTTGGGGTAGAAGATGATGATGATGATGACGAGGATGACGATGTGAACAATACCACAACCGCCGCCACCACCACAACCACCACCACAACCACCGCCACCACCGCCGCCGCCACCACCACCACCACCACCACCGCCGCCGCCGCCACCACCACCACCAAAAATAACAATAACAGCCAAGAACCTCCAAGAAAAAAACGAAAGAATCCAGATCCGAAACCGTCAACGAGTTGCGGTCATCATCATCATCAGCGTTATCAACAACCTCCACTACCACTATCATCACCAGCAATAATACCACCACCACCACAACAATTACAAGAGGCTGCGGCAGTAGCATCAAATAGCAGTAGCTGGGTAGGTAGTATTGTTAGTGGTGAAGAAGATGATGACATTTTCTCCCAAAAGTGGTAGATTATGTAATTTTTTTTTAATAAATATTTTTTTAATTCTTTTTTTGTTTGATTTTTTTTTGTTTGAAACCCTGTAGGTTCGTTTAGTAAAATTAAAACAAGAAAAAGGACAAATGGCGCTAGCGAGAGGAGCACAAATGCCAGAGCAAGATTATCCCTGTTGTGTGACACCAGAGTATCGGAATGGTTGTTTGACTCCGCCGACAGTTTATGAGGTAGCTGCAAATAGGGTAAGTCTCCAATTAAAAAAAATCGAAGACGTATCTCATTTGCAGTTACCAAACGTGTGTGAAAATGAAGTGAAACAACAATATTTAAAAAACAACTTTGCTAAGTTTATACATTAATTGAATAAATAAATAAAACACGTATTTCTTTAGTTTTTTTATTTATTTAAAAACAATATACCATAAACCAGTGATACAAATTATATACATTTTCTAAAGCACAATATACATTATTATTATTACAATCATGCATATGACAGTGGTGTGATTTAAATAATTCTTTCATTTTATCAACTGTTTTATATTTTGGATCATCTGCAACATTAATAATGAGATTGGAACCATTTAGGTATTTCTGCAACCAGTCCATCTTTTCTTTGCTATTCACTATAACTGTCATATTTGTGGACCCAATATAAGCATTTAAAAATGCAGACATTTCTTCTGGTTTGAGTTTAGCGTGATAGGTGTCAGTAGCAATATCAGCATCTTTACCCCAAAAATTATTTTCTATTCCATGTATATTATTAGTGGTATAATTGATAAAACTTTGTACCTTGTCACTAAATTCTCCCACATTTATGGTAATTTCACTAATCTATGTACGTGTTCCTTGGTTAATGAATTGTAAATAGCTATTTCCTGGCAGATAAATGGTAAAACATCATACTTTAACCCTTGAACATCAACAAAGAGAATGTTTGTTTTGTTCTCAAATGACATTTTTGTTTGTTTGTTGCTAGGGTTGTTCTTGTTCACTTAAAACAAAATACTGAAATAATTGTGAGATACGGTTTCAGACCAATTTATATACATTGTTTGGAGTGGTTATATTTTTAATCAGTTTGTATTTTGACAATATTTGTTGGATTATATTTAAGTTTTTTATTGTGTAAAATTAATACATTGGCACAGGTTTCTGCGGAAATATCTTCACTGGTTTCAAATTTCAATGTGATGTTAACAGTACCATTTTTCAGGGTGGCCACTTGATAACAGCAATCTACCACTACAAAAGGTGCAATTTCGATAAATTTTTTAAAAGTCAACAAGGTTGTCCAACATTTCTATAATAATACGATTGTTGAAATCTGTCATAAATTTCATACAAAATGTTCACTTGTTGTCTATCAAAACGAATATTTAAATTATCGTATGGATAAATTTCAGAATTGAGATAGGCTTTGAAATTGGTTAAGTTACAATAATCAAAGTGACTAATATTCTTTGATAATTGAGTTTTTCGTTTCGTTTGTTGATTGTTGCAAAAGCGGATACTCATGCAATTCCCATCATACTTATGCAAATGCCACCGTTAAATCTCTTCTTTTTTCAGTGTAACTTAAAAGTTTCAACTTTGCCTCATCTACTCTAATATGTTCAATTTTCCATGTCGTTTTATCGAGACGAATGTTTGGTTTTTCACCTGGCTTATTTGTAGTGACTAAATTACCATCGGAAAAACTTCGTACAAGCGTTAATTCTTGTTTAATATTTATGATGATAAAATACAAAAAGATTATAGCACCTTAGATAAATGGGAGATGGTTCATACATGAATGTTATTGATCATCCCATAGATTATGTACACTGGAATAATCCTAATGAACTAGTTGATAGATTATTTTTACTGCTATCCTCTCAACAAGCTGGATAAACAGGATATCACAACGCTTAGAAGCTCAAATTATTGAGTGAAAAAACAAAACAAAAAAAAATGAATAAATTTGTTACAAATATAAAGCGACAACTTGTTGAAGAAATTCACAAGCCAGCAAGAATCAATTTTAAAAGGCGAAAAGTAATTATTAAATCTCTGAATGACCTATTTCAAGCAGATTTAGTTGAAATGATTCCTTATATTAAAATAAACAATAAATACAAATACATACTTATTGTTATTAATTGCTTTTCTAAGATTGTATGGGCTTTCCCGTTAAAAAACAAATCAACTATGGAAGTTAGCAAAAATATGGAAAAAGTTTTTAAAATACAAACTCCACAAAACATTCAAACAGATATGGGTAAAGAATTTTACAACAAAGAATTTGAGAGAGTTAATAAGACTTTAAAAAACTGGATGTGGAAGGAACTTAATATACAAGGAAACTTTAAATGGATTATTTTACTTCGTGAAATTGTTTATAAATATAATCACACAGAACACAGAATCATTAAAATGAAACTAGCAGATGTGACTACCAAAGAGGTGTATTTGATAAAAAAATACAATCCAAATTGGTCTCCTGAGGTATTTATTATACGCAAAGTTCAATTAACAAACTCAACCACTTATCTTTTGAAGGATATGCAAAATGAAAACGTACTTTGGACGTTCTACAAAGAGCAATTACAAAAAACTCTAAATCATAATGTAGATTTAGTTGAAAAAATTCTAAAAAGACATAAAGACCAAGCATTTGTTAAATGGTCTGGGTTCATTGATAAGCACAATAGTTGGATTAATAGGGCAAACATTATACATAATACATATTGAGCACGTTTGAAACCTCTTAGCGGGAAATATGTCTTTAGCATATTTATTTCTCATAATTTTACCATTTTATAGTGTTATTTCTGTTGAAAATAACACCTTAAACAAAAACATTAAAACTGAGTACTGTGAATACTTACAAGATGACTATGACGTTCTGTATAATACAAGTTTAAACCTATACCTACTATGTTCAAAAATTTGATAACTATATAAATTTATATAAAACTGAATCAAATCTCAATGAATTATATTATATTATATATATATATATATATATATATATATATATATATATATATATATATATATATATATATATACAGGGTGTCCAAGATAAGGATCCTAAGCATGGGGATCTCGGAAACAGTTGGAGATACGAGGTCGGTTAAATTAGAGAAAAGTTGCGCAATTTAGTGCTAAATTAAACGCAGTTAAAAAAATTTAAAAATTTCAAACAGTTCCGGAGATTTCCGGAAAAAAACGAAATTTGGCAAAATCGTTTTTAATTTTTGCAGGCTTTATTTAAAGAGATATCAGAAAATAAAAGGTAGATTCTCATTGCCACTTTCTATTTTTTATAATTTGGTCTAAACAAAATTTAAATCCGACGTTTCGTTTCTGAGATACCATCATGAACTTTCATTTTTTATATGGAACAAAAAAAAGTATCCCATGTATTTGATAGCATTTTTTATTACAAATTCAACGGTGTATCACCCTTGCATATCGAATACGTAGTTCAAGTACTTTCCATAAGAGCTCCGTGAGAGCGAGAGAGAAAGGTATATCAGTTTTATAAAAGCCAATGAACTACACACTTGATATGCAAGTGTGATACACCGTTGAATTTGTAATAAAAAATGCTATCAAATACATGGGATACTTTTTTTTGTTCCATATAAAAAATGAAAGTTCATGATGGTATCTCAGAAACAAAACGTCGGATTTAAATTTTGTTTAGACCAAATTATAAAAAATAAAAAGTGGCAATGAGAATCTATCTTTTATTTTCGGATATCTCTTTAAATAAAGCCTGCAAAAATTAAAAACGATTTTGCCAAATTTCGTTTTTTTCCGGAAATCTCCGGAAGTGTTTGAAATTTTTTTAACTGCGTTTAATTTAGCACTAAATTGCGCAACTTTTCTCTAATTTAACCGACCTCGTATCTCCAACTGTTTCCGAGATCCCCATGCTTAGGATCCTTATCTTGGACACCCTGTATATATATATATATATATATATATATATATATATATATATATATATATATATTAAAGAATATAAAAACAAAGCAGCTAATCTATCATCCTCCATCAGTTACACCAATATTCTCAACCTTTCAAGAAAAACCGTTGAACTGGAAGCAACTTTACTTCTTGAAATGAAAGAAACCGATGTATGTGAAACCAAAAAAATTACAGCTTACACTCTACTTGGAGAAACCAAACAAGAATTGGCAAATGCAAAGAATAATATTAGTTATTTTCTGCTGGATATTAATAAATTAAATCTATCGTTGGATGAGTGCAGTGGCAATTTTATACAAAGCTTTAGGCATCAAAAAAAAACTTTTTGATAATATCAATGCTTGTTTGGAAAGAGAAGAGTTACTTCTAGACCAGAAGAATCGATATATTGTCATGCTAACCTCCTGTAGAAAACGTAGCAATAAAACATGTAAAAAAGTATTGTAGCATATATATTTTCTTTTTTTTAAATACTATAAATGTTTATAAACATATAAAATTAATTTTTTCCATTCAATATTCCCCTCCGATTTGCAAATTTATTTTACTGATTGCATCATATACCAGATTAAAATTTTTGCTCGTAATTCAAGGCCAATTCAACAGCCTCTAGTTAATGACGTCATTGTCGATTTTTCTTCGACAATAAGGCCGTTTTGGATAGGCGCTTTTCAGCTCTTCTTAAGGTGGTACAAGGCCTTTTTGGTTATGATTTCAGCACTTCTTTGGCTGTTTCAAGAGTTTTTCGAGATTTTCAGGACTTCTTCAGATGGTACGGGCTGAAAAGGGACAGATGCCATTAGGATGTCGCAGTGATCCTTCCGCTATACTACTTGTAGCCTTCAAACTTATTGTATTGCCTGTCATATCCAGTTTAGGCGAACAGGTTGGTTGCAGCTACAGTGGCCAGTTATAAGTCCTGTCACCAGCCTGATTTGTTGTCTGTTTAGACGCAGAATTTCACGACTTAGTTTGCCGGATGGTCTCCGGCGGTATCTGTGGCTCGAAAGGTGGTTCCAGCGGGTTTGGTATTGTTGATTTGTCCACCAGGACAGCTGCCCACGAATAGCAGCCTTATTAATTCCAAATGTTGGCTCTGGACCAATAAATGGAGTGGCAGACCCTTGTCTTGCAAGTTGGTTCGCTTTTTTATTGTCATTGTTCATAAGAACGTTTTTGTAAGTTTATTTTTACTGGTAAAATAAAGCAAATGTATATTGAGAAAAATAATTTATTGCAAAAGAATCAGTACACTTAAAAATATTTTTCAACATAATTACCACCATTTTGTAAGCATTTATCGTAGCGTGGTACTAATTTTTTTATTCCCTTGTCATAAAACGTTGACGCCTGTGACTGTAACCAAGTTGTAACATGTTATTTAATCTCATCGTCGTCATTGAAATTCTTGCCAGCGAGGTTCGGTTTAAGGCGTAAGAACAGGAAGAAGTCGCTGGGAGCAAGGTCCGGACTATACGGAGGGTGGTCAAATTGTTCTCATCTAAATTGAGTCAAAAGTTGCTGAATCAGGTTTGCAGTGTGGGGCCGAGCATTGCCATGAATCGACAAAATGCTGCTAGTGAGCTGTTCACGGCGCTTATTCTGAATTGCACGACGAAGTTTCCTTAGCGTAACACAGTAAGCAATAACGGTAATTGTTTCGCCCCGTGGTAGAAAGTCCACTAAAAGAACACCACATCTATCCCAAAACACTGTGCACATGATTTTCCGGGTTGTCAAATTCGGTTTCGATTTTGTCTTTGCTGATTACGATGTGTGCCATGGAATAACTCGGTACATTCTGTCCATACACCTTATAGAGCTGTTGATGAATGTCCACTGGTTTCACATTTTTCGCATTGAGAAACCGAATCACTGATCTAATTTCACAATCAGCGGGATTTTCAATTACCTCCGCCATTATAAACAAGCACTGCGACACGACAACAACAGTTAACTAACTCATAATGGCGTCAATCGCTTCGTAACGATACAAGGTTATTGCCGCGCAGGCGCGGAACAGCTATTGTATCGCTGCAATGGCGGGAAATACAAAATTAATTTACATTCTGGACATACCTCATACAACGTCATTTTACAAAACGAGGTAGTGCTTCATAAAATTGATCACAGCATTTGAAAGTGTTACCTTTTCCCCTTCACAAACCATTAAGAATCTTTTTCCCTTTGAGAGAAATTGTCTCATGAACAAACAATTTTGTTTCCACTATAAGCCGCATTGGCAGATGCTCAGTGATCTTTCCGTTGCTTTATATTATAAATATCATTCTTGACAAATACGAGTACTTTTGTCAATACGCTTCTGTGGATGTGAATGTATTTTGGGATTCATCAAGGGAAGAAAACTTCAGGGTTCGTCTAACTGAAGTGAAATTATAAACGAGAAAATTTCGGAAATTCAGTTTTTATAAAGTAGACAGGAAAATTAGAGTATGAAAATACAATTTTATGTCAACAAGACAGTTTAACAAATACATAATGACGTTAAACGGGGGTGGTTAAAATTCCCATTTGACATAAATACGAAAACAAACTTCCAAAGGAATAACTTACATTAATTTTTTAACACAATACCACCATACTTGGAGCACTACTAGTAGATACCGAAACATTTTTTTCCAAATCAGTCTCTCAGCAAGCGAATTTTTAACAGCCTGTCAAATATCTGTGCCCTTTGTTGTTGTTAGCCACGATGTTATCGCAATTAATTCTTCTTTAATGACGTTTCCTACGCAATATCGAGTAAAAACAGCTAAACGTGCAGATGTAGTGACGTCAGTGCTTTCGTCAAGACATAGCGATATAAAAGCAGCGGAGTTAATGTCAATTTTTTGTAGATCTGTTACATTTACGGCCAGTTTTAAGATTATTCCTTTTATTGTTTCTTGATAGAGGAGTATCTTTGATGCGCTCAATTATCTTATCTTTATTATCGAAATCTTCAAGTGTCGGTGCGCATGTTAATCAGGCTTCCTTCAAACACTCTCCATCTTGAAAAGGTTTACTGTGCCGAGCAATGACATTTGCAGCCGAGTAACTTACCGCGCTCGTAAGACAATTTTTGCTTACATATTTAATCATAGACGTCGACTGTTTATTTCTGTCTTCACTTGCAATTAATTCCTTTTGCTCTGGTTCGCTTTTTTGACTAACGGATTTGTGATTTGTTTCAAAATGCCGTTTTACAGACGATGTTCTACATACCACTGTTTCAGAACATAAAATATACACCGCTTTGTTGCCTTTACTAATCATGCCATATTTCTTAGTCTACCAAGTTTGAAATTCCTGATACAATTACTATCTTGAACTTTTTGTTTTTTTCTTTGCGGAAATAGCCATATTAAATAACGGTTAAAAATCGTAAATGTAACACAAATATATTTTATAATACAGCTGTGTCAAAGAAATTGACTATTACGCTATGTGTAAACAAACCATGCGTCATTAGCGATTGTAGTCCACAATGTAACTACAATAACAAACGAGCGCGCTTCCCGCCCGCCGCCCCGCAAACTGCGTTCGAACACTTAGTAGCGTAGGATCACTTGCGTTCGCTCGTAATATAATACTTCATAGTGAACTTTGTGATCGGTGGCGTGCCCAAAATATTATGTCGCGTGCCATCAATGGCACACGTGCCTGTGGTTTGCCATCCCTGTTCTATGGTATTTTCGATGTTGGATATGATATTTTCACAGGAAAAACTATTTGTGGATAGAGAAAAGGAGAATTTTTGTCCTAGCGAGAATATGTATTTTATATGTTCAGATGTAACGGTTTGTGATTGATTTTTTATTGAGTTTTCATTTGTTGTTAGTTTTTCTTGGATTATAATTTTGTTGGTTCATTAATATGTTTATTTTATTATCATGTTTATTTTTAATCTTATCTGAAATTATTTTGAACCTTTTATTTTGATTATCTTATTAATTCTTCTTGAAACTTGATTTGCACAAATTTATAATTTTGTGATTTTTCTAGATTTTGTCGCAGTGTCGAGAAAATGCAATCAGGCTTGTCGTGATTTGGCAACGTTGTACTCTTCTCACCGAAGTATATTTCGGGTAACTTGTATTGACGGTTGGTGTATTAATATTCTTTGTCACTCATTACGAAAATGGTGTTAGGTGGGATAATGTTAAGATCGTTTTTTGTTGATATTGAGAAGAATTGATAATATAAAAATAAGTCAGGATGGACCAAGGGAACGTTCAATACAAATATTAGTTAATCTTCATTGAAGGAAGCTGTTAGTTAATTATATTGGTGAACTTGATTTTCTTTTTGAAATAAAATTTGAGAACTGCCATAAAGATTTTCGAGTATTTTGATAATTTGTTTTAAATTATTATTTGGTGCAATGCTAGAGTGTAACATTCGGAGTCTGGCAAAGTTTATCGCTGTTTCTGTATTAGATAAGATGTTTAATATTAAATCTAAATTTAATTTTAGTTGATCGAGTATATTCCTTGTTTCCTTGTAATAATTAAAATTAAACATTGCTTGGTTTATTTCAAGGCGAACTCTACTTATTTTTTTACCGATGACTTCTTGGTTGTACATTAATTGGTCCAGTGGGGAATCGGGAATTATTTGGCTAATTATTAAAGGGATTATTAAGATTATTATTGTTTGCAGAATGAGCAAAGTATGGGATAAAGTTTTGATTTGGCTGATGTGGTTTGTTGATTATTGTTAATCGGGTTTGGGTCAATTAATTCTTTTTGCTGGTTGTCACGGTTCAATTTTGCGCTTAAGCTCACTATGCAAATTGCCCAAAATCCCTGTCTCCAGGTTTATCCATAACCATAACCGCCAACCTGCCAAAAGTTACGGTACACCAAAACTCGACAAAATTACCGGGATAATCTTCGACTTTCCATCTCAGAATCCTAAAAATTTGGCAACTAAAAATTGAGATAGAAGTCTGCAGCTGCTTCGGACGCAACCAGGAAAAAGTGATTTTGGGCAGTTTGCACGGGTCAACGAAGGCTTGAAGAAATGTTTATTTTAAACACGAAATGCCATAATTTAATAACGTTGTTTTTCTTTCCCCGTCTATAATTACCCATAAAATTATCATATAACATTAAAAATGAAACAAACTGTACCCCCAAGATACATAAAATCCCATCAAATGCAAATATAAATGGCCGGGAAAAAAACAAGATCTATCTGAATCCAAAAAAAAAGTAGCAATAAGTTTGATATTGATAAGAAAATACCTAAGCACAGTGTAGTGAAATACTAAAGTAGGAAAAAGTAATGGCAAATAAAATTCATCGAAACTGTACTTAATGAAATGCTTGTTTTCAAAGAATCTCTGGGAAATAATTAAGAAAAATGATACTGTGTTGCCCATAACGAATTTGCAAAATAAGGTTAAATTAAATAAATTAGCTATAGTGAGCTTAAGCGCAAAATTGAACCGTGGCAATGTAGCGAATATTATTATCTGTTATAATAAGCTATTGGTTTTCCGCTGAACTACTAGGTTATATAAAAAAATATGAAATAAGAGTTTTAATTCATATTATCAATGATATTAGCACTTATTCGTCTGTTGTATCAACATCCTGGGTTGTTGTGGAAGTACTAGGAATAGGCGATTCGGAATTTTCTCCTAAAACTTCCGGTGTATTCTCGCTTTCTGTTATATTATCTTGTTGTTTTAGGAAATCTGGCGGTATTTTTATCGCTGTAAATAATTTATAACACTGCGCGTGATAGCCGTCATTTAATGATGTTTCCTCTGAAATTTCAATGTCAGTGTAGGTGTTGCGTGATTTTCTTCGAACCGGCTTGGTTCAGCGATACTCCAAAATCACCATGCATTTATTTAATATTTCTGGTGTAAATTTTATTAATTTACACCTGTTTTACATTGTCTGTGTTACTTACCTAGTGATTAAACAGGAAAACACATAGGTATCAGGAATGATGTTAATTTACTGACTGCTGATGTATAGCTCTATAATAAAACGACTTATTTAAACAAAGTAACAATTCCATTTTATTCCAAAAAATTATATACATAAAAAAGAATGGTACCTATAATTTTTTTATATACCCTTTCTTGATGACTATAGGTGGTATATCGTTTTTAAAGGTTTTATAGAGATTTGGCCACAAAACGTTCTAGAACCTTTAATTGTCAAGAGTATAGAAAGTAATTTTTATAAAGAAAGTTATCAAGATAAAGTTACATTTTATATTATGTCAAATGTAAATATATTTATATTATGTTTTATTTGCATGTAAAAAAAATTGATGTCTAGTTCCAATTACCTAAATTAAAGTTTTCTCCTACTTGGTTTATGCTCATGTACATGATACCTCTCACTTCTGTTTATTTGATCCAGCGCTGTTGTTAGAAATCTTGTTGTTGATCATGGATGAATAGGGTTTCACACGGCCAATCCCAACTCGCCAACTAAATGCAGGGTGAGCTCAATCGTGAAGGTTAAAATCGTTGTGGTAACACGGCCAGGAAAAATAGAGCCAGAACAATTCGAAAGCCTTAACAGCCGAGATAATCAGAATGGAAAAACATAGGAAAAGTAATGAAACGAAGCCAAAGAAGAAAAATAACTTGCGTCAGATAGCCCTTGAAACAAAAGGTGTTATTTTTACCACATGGTTGTAAAGATAAGGGGCAAAATCTTACCTCATTAATTAATGGACTGTAACGAAAAAAAAACACTTGACAGTCTGCCCTTTCAAATCTAATGGCAGGATTTGTCTACTGCCTTCGACGGTTCAACCGTAAAAGAAACGAAAATGAAAATCTCTCTCACAGCCAGACGTGACAAATCTTGGGGATATTTGTTTTTAATTTTTGCTAACCTTATTCTCAACCTGGAGCACTCTAACCTCGTTCCGAACTTACACTGATTACCAGGTAATACATCAAATATTGGCAAGCCATGGAAAATTATCAAAAATAAAACTATGATCAAACAGTCCAATGTTCCTAATTATGATTAAAATAAACTTAAAAAAAAATTGCTACAAATTCCATACTGTGTACTCAGCCTTAAATGATCAGACTCTACATGCTGTGCTCGTGTCAAACGAATCGGGTATACATCCACAACAAATGCTTACTGAACTATATTACTGACTATAAAAACCTTATATTTTTAATACTGAAATGGAATGTTAATAAATGAGAATTTATTAAAGATAAAATATTTTATGACTTTTAAATTCAAATCAAATAATGTGATATATAAACTACAGCAATTTACAAACTCTGTTAAGAAGAAAGAGTGATAAGTTATAAGACCAAAGGAGTTGTGGACCAAAAAAACAAATTCCATGTTAACAATTTTAAATTACAGGATAAATAATTAAATTTAATCAAGTAAAAATATACAAATTATATCATGTTACGAAAAACGTGTAGCATTGATGCAAACTGGTAAATTTAAATGCTACAATACCCTGTATCTGAAATTTTTTATTATACGTAAATTTTTGCTGAAAAGTGTGTAACTATCTTGTATTTACTTCTATACTAATTAAGTTTTTGAATGTAGCAGTAGGAAACCGATTTTGCTCATTATACTTAAAAATAACTATAACTACTTAGTCTGAGAGCTATTAATAGTCGGGTCTCAGTCTGTGTATAAATCGTAAAGAATTTTGTTCCCCGTTACGTAAATATCATATTCTAGTTTTCATATGAAAAGAGATGGCTGCAAATTTTTCGAAAACTATTTTACGATTACTGAGAAATATAGGAATCCTTGGATATCGGTAAGCTATTTTTGGATAGTGTTTGCCATTATAATTTTAATTTTTAAGTCAGTTATTGTAAAGTACCAATAAATGTTTGTGTCGTGATTTTGCTTTAAATTATGTGTACATTTTGTTGGAGTTAGGAATTTTATTGAAATAAAATTTTTGACGTATTTGACGGCATATTGGAGTAAAAAATTCATATAATAGATTTTTGCTGCCTGAGTGTCTTGACTTTAATTTTGTTTATTGATTGTCCTGTATGAAATCAACGTCAACTTATCAATGATTTAAACTTTTTTCGGGGTTTGTATGTCAAAATTTAGAAGTTAATATGTGAAAATATTTTGTTATTTCATGTGTTAAAAATATTGACGAGTAAAATAATATATATATATATACAGGTTTTTACGTCGTTGCCAGACCAATTTTACTTTACAGACCACCCAGAAAAAATTATATTAGAATAAAATAAATATGCGTTGTATGATTATTTTTATTCATGAAACCAATTACTATTGAGAGGGGTAAACAAATTAAAAAAAAAAATTTTTCGTATTATTTTAGCCACGTTCATGAGCCAATTGCAACTTATCTCGAACTAAAGTCCAGTATATAAAATTTGTATCATTTTACCAGTGATTCAGACCCGCCAGTGTTGCCGTTTTTACGCCATGTAAAATATTAAACAGCAAAGAATAATGATATAAAATCTTTGTGTAGAAATATTCCTTTCTCTTTAAATCTGGCCATTTTGATTTTTACATTTGAGCATTTTATCTAAATTTTTAAATTGAAACTAACAGTTTCGTTAACTTCACCTTTGTAGAGAATACAATTCTGTATTGGTTAAGACGACGATATTTTGGCATCTAGTTTAATTTATAATAATTAAATGAAAAAACACCCACAAATAAGGAGTTTAATTTTAAAGGTAAATGCTATGTATAAAACAAACATACCAATGTTGGGAATACTATAATAATATACATGTAATATAGACAGGGTATTCAGTTATCAAAATCATAAAGTAAATCACATGCACAACAAATTGAACCTATGTACCTGTATTCTAGATTTTGTTGATGCAAAATCTTCTGTAAAATCGATTCTTCTCAATTATAATGATTTTTATGTATGTGTGCTATTAAGGTCATTTGCGCGAGGAACCTTCTTTAAGAATTAAAAAAAGAAAAGCAAATAATACCGAATTGGATAGCCTCTAACACTCACTTTGAAGAAATAAAAAATGCAGTCACTATTGCTCAGTATTTACTATCTCTTAATAAAAACAACAATTGATTTTAATACAATATATACTATAATTGAACGGAAGCTTGCGGTCAAAAATACTGTATTCAAACGTTTGAGCAACAGTTGTATACATTAATTCAGCTGGTCAAATTTGATGAGTAATAAATTAAAAAATGTTACTCGTTTAGGCCCTTTTCATACTGTTTGCTGTGCAATTTAATGCCTCAGCAAAATTTGGGGAAGTTGTGGCATAAGAGATATGCTAGCCGAATCTAAAGTTTTTGCTGGAAATACCGTAGACAGAATTTTGGAGGGGTCATTCGAGAATTAATTTTAATATATGATAGGCTAATGCAGTTATTGATAGAACATTTTTTTGATCAACTAAAAAAATAATAAAATAGAAACTCTAGCGGTTCTGATAAAAAATATCGAAACGTTTACAGTAGTTATTCAACGGGTACATATAAGAAATATGGTTTAGAAAAACTTTCTTTAGATAGAAGTAATACATTTATGACATTATTTGACAAATATAGAAAAGAAGTAAGTGAAGAATCTGAAAATTTTCAATTTTGGTTTGAATCTTAAATTCAAATTTAGAGTTATTCGAGCCGATACGTTTCCACTCACTTATCTATGCTTCCTTTTTTCTTTATTTGCGATAAGCTGAATTACGATGTGGGACTTTTTGTACTTTGAAATTCTCCTTATGATACCAACCGAAGCCAAAGAACAGTTTTTAAAGGGATACTTTAATGTTGATTTGACTAATGACGCATTTCGGGATTATTCTCAGATATAACAACTGAAATGACAGTAATCAAGAGTATAAAATCAGAGACTGGAATCAGAGAAATTACTCAAAAAGAACTAGCTACTTCAAGATGAACTATGACTACAAACGTCTTAGGTAGTTATTTTGATACTGAATGGAAACGATGAACTACACCATTTTGATAATTGAATGGTAATTTAATCAATAAAATTATGAATGGATTATTACACAGATTTGATCGAGTAGATGAAATTCACTTGATTTATGATCGATACGACAGCACAACGGTTAATCCAGAACAGTTAGAACGAATTCGGAGGTATGGAAATGATAGCGAAAACAAAGAATATATAATTATTGGCGGTCACTCTACATGAAAGTTTAAAAAATTCTGCAGTAATGATACAAGTAAATCAAATTTAGTGGAATTTATTGAAAATTATATAAAAAAATTATTCGGTTACCAATACAGAATAAGTTGATCATTTCTGGAGCATTTGAGCATATGTTATTATGGAAAATGATCAATATTTCGATGCATATTTCTTGTGTGATCATACAGAAGCAGATACCAAGATTGTATTTTATGCCTGTCAGTTACAAGAGCTGGATTCCGATAAAAAGTTTAAAATTAAAACTTCCTTTATGGTTTAATACTGGAAATGTTTTCTCGATTTATTCCCGCACATACTATTGCAAGCGATATTGGAAAAATTCAGTGTGACAGTATTTTAATAATCAATGCTGTGATAGAGTAAGTTTCATATATGACGTTAGAAAAAAGAAGGCGTACAAAGTTTTAAATAAACTTGCAGATAATCAATTGAATAGATTTTCTAATTTACCTGCAGGTGATGGACTTAATACTTTGACAGTGTATTTATCAAAAATATGACTCTCAGAATAACTTTAAAGACTGTTGTGAATGCATAAAAAATTAAGATACAATATCGCGTTGAAAAACAAAATATCTGATGAAAATTTGCCACCTTCTAAACCGGCCTAAGTTCAACATTATTTAAGAGCGAAATGGCAAACAAATGAACTGAATCAAGCAAAAAAAGTAATATTGTATCTCTTGATCCATTAACTCATAGTTGGAAACTTGGAAATAACTGTTTAGACTTTAATTATTTTGAAGTCGAAGCTTTGGACATGCTACAAAGATATGTCTGTTCATACACTGGAAAATGTACACAAAATTGTATCTGTGTTCCTCGAATTTAGAATGCTGCGCAGTATACGCACGTTTATCACAGAATTGTATGAATGTTAAACACCATTTTATGAAAGACGATGATTTTTACCCGACAAATCGGGTTATTGATGAAAATAATCATATTATTGGAGGTGAAAATAATGAATAATATAAAATGGAGCGCTATCTTTAGACAATAAATAAAATGACAGATTATATATTAGTTTCAATAAAGTAATATCATAGTAAATAAAAATCGTCCACTTGAAATAAAATAATCCAAAAGGTAAGAAAGTGAAATATGCCCTTATAGCGCGCGTCTGTGAGGCCGCAACTACCATCTTGTGTGTACGCTTACGAAACATGCCTGAAACGAGTTACTTTTGACCCCCACTTTCAGCGTCACAAACTCCACTTGCTCACATCAAAAAAATCTCTGTTGATGTTGAAGGTTCAAATTTCCAAAATTAACGAATTTCGTAATTTTTTTTGCATAAAATTGCAAATCTCTTGGCAAAGCATTTTCCGAAAAATTGTTAAAAGATAAAAAATATTTTGACGGGTTTTATTTAATAATTCATTTTAAATATTTTTTAATTAAAAAAATTAATTTAATTTTTCCAGCTCATATAAAAAGAATAATAATAACAGCCAACAAAACCAGCAGGAAATTGAATTCGAATCATCGACGTGACATTTCAATGCTAAATAAAATTTTTATAAAAAAATTGAACCGACTTCTAAAAGTGCGCTAAAAAGGAAAAAATACCTAGAAATTTTTATATGAAATCGAAATTTTTGAAGTCGGCGCCAAACTAATACCTGACCAAAAGTGATTCGCATAAACAGATTAAAAATATTTTATTTGCAATTGCTTTCTTCCATAATTTGTATATATTAGTTATTTATTTCATTTAGAAATAATTTGGCGCCGACTTAAAAAAATTTCAATTTCATATAAAAATTTCTAGTTATTTTTCCCTTTTTAGCGCACTTTTAGAAGTCGGTTCATTTTTTTTTATAAAAATTTTATTTTTCGATTTTTAGTTTTGAATTCATTATGATATTCATAAATTATTTGAACTAACTGCTAATCGAGATTAGTGTACCTCGCAATGACTCCAAGATGGCAAAAAAATATCTATTTTATCCAGAATTGTAAATCACCCTAAAATGAACCACTAAAAGTTCTTTGATTCTTAGAGTTCTCCAAATACCAATGAAATTGTATCGAACAAATATTTAGTCTGTCATAGTAAATCCACTATCTTAAATTTCAAATTAATTTTAGATTGATAATATAGGCCCTAAAACCTTCCAATATCGATATTTAAAGTATTTGAGACGTAAATTTCTTAGCCCGATATATTTTATATTGCATATTGAGTTGGTACACGCCCCAAGAACAAAGCAATATCAATTTTAGATAAAACCGGAAATTGTAAAATTTTTAGTCCTTCATATTGTATCTTATCAACCTAATAGTTGTAAAAAATTAACTTCATATTAGTAATACACCACTCCCCAACGCCCTAATACCAAATCTGAAAAAATGTGAATAAGGTAAAATTTTCAACCCACCATATTGGAACCGCCATATTGAATTTCAAAAAAAATAATTTTAACGTCTTAATCTAATCTAAATCTAAAGCCTTCAAAGCCTTTTAGTACCAATTTTAGATAAAATCCAGAAATTTAAAATTTCTAAACGGTCATATTGCATCTAACATATTAGATTTTCTCAAAATAATTTTATATTCGCTATTATATCATCAAAAACGATTTAGTTCCACATTTGAACAAAATCGGAAAATGTAAAATTTTTAGCCATATTTATTCCTGAAAAAATACTATTAAATTCCTAATTTACACCCTCAAGAACCCTCTATACCAGTTTTGGAGAAAGTCGAAAAATGTAAAATTTTTTGGACACTATATTGAATCCGTCAGATTAAGTTGTTCAAAAAATATTTTAATTTCGTAATTAACACTAACAAAAATTCACCAATACTGACTTTAGACAAAATCGAGAGATGTAGAATCTTTAATTCGCCATATTTATTATTTTTTTAACTAATATCAGATTCGTAATGTGCTGTCCCAAAAAGTCCCCCATATCAATTTTGAGAAAAATCGGACAAAATTAATTTTTTATCCACATATCGCATTTTTTTAACTAATTTTAGATTCGTCATGTACGACTCCGAAAACTCCCATGTACCAATTGTGGAGAATATCGGACAAAATTGATTTTTATCCGCCATATTGGATCCGCCATATAGAATTTTTTAAAATATTTTAAATTCGTTATGTGCGACTTCGAAAACTCCCTCGTACCAATTTTGGAAAACATCGGACAAAATAAAATTTTTTGGTCCGCCATATTGAATTTTTGAAAAATAATCTCAGAGTCGTTATGTGTGACCCCGAAAACTCCCCCATACCAATTTTGGAGAAAATCGGATAAAATTGATTTTTCCGTCGGCCATATTGGATCCGCCATTTTGATTTTTTTTTAAAATAATTTTAGATTCGTCATGTGCGACCCCGAAAACTCCCCCGTATCAATTTTGAAATTTGGACAAAATTGATTTTTTTGTCCGCCATATTGAATTTTCTAAAAATATTTTGAATTCGTTATGTACGACCTCGAAAATTCCCCCATTCCAATTTTGGAGAAAATCGCACAAAATTAAATTTTTTTTTTCAGCCATATTGGATCCGGCATTCTGAATTTTTTTAAAATAATTTCAGATTCGTTGGGTTTAACCCCGAAAATTTCTCCATACCAATTTTGGAGAATATCGGACAAAATTAATTTTTTTGGCCGCCATATTGTAAGCACCATCTTGGATTTTACTGCACCAATTTCATCTAAAAAAATATGGGACCACCGTAGCAACTTCCTGAACATAACGCAAAAAATGTCATTCAAATCGGTGCAGCCGTTCCGGAGAAATCGGTGTACATACATAAAAAAAAACATACATACGCGACGAATGGAGAACCTCCTTCTTTTAGAAGTCGGTTAAAAAAGCATTTTCTTTTAATGCTCCCGTTTAGCCTTCATAGGACCACGACTTAGAGTCTTATTATTTAAGTGGGTTTAATGTCATGTGGCAGTAGTAGAAACAAATAGACAAAAATTTTAAAGAAATTATTTTGCATTAACAAATCTCCATATGGTCGCTTGAAACCTGTTTTTTAAAAATTCAATTAGACCGGAGGCCCGATTCTGTAAGCATATGTTTTGACATTCCCTTTCCTTATCTCTTTAAGGACAGTGACATACTTATGTGTTACTACAGACTGAACAAAGATGGAAGATCCTTATTATAACATTCTCTTTCCCTATACTTTTATAGAATCGCAACCCGGGAGTTATCGCAGTTTTTTTCAATTTGCATTAGCGTGAAAGTATATTTAGTTATCTATTTTTTTACGAAAAGTCCGCACTGCACACCTAGTTCAACAGTGAAAACTGGGGTCGAGAGTATATAAAAAAAAAATACCAAAATATTTATCTGCATCATGCTGAAACTTCGCCCGGTATAAATTTTAAATTTGAGGAAATGAGCTCGGTGTTCAACTCTTTTTACATGTATTTGGCAGCAGTACTTTGAACTGTCAACGGATTGGCAGCGGTTTTTTTTTTGTCATTAATTAGACTCAATGTGCATTAGTAGCACTAACTTTCTAGGTTAAGAGTGATCATAATGACCAAAACAATACACTTTTACACCGATGCAAATGGGACACAAAAAACTCGCTAGCTCCAGTAGTAAATATATAGATACATCGTCATTAAATTTTATGAAAGACTAATTATGGTAAATAAGTATACTAATTTCCAAAATTAGATAACAGTAATCTTTAAACATAATAACTTTTTTCATTAATATCAATAATATATAGAAAAAATGGTCCCCTCTTCCTCTATTTTTTGTAAATTGACAAAAATCTTATTTTTTAAAAACGTTTCATGGAAGTTTTAGACTAACCATGTAATGATATTCTTCGTACTTTGCAAAAATAATTTTGAGAATTATTTTCGAAAGAAAAAAATTTTACTTTCCATTCTTTCTCAGAACATTAAAATGGACAAATAATTTGTATGATTGATATAGTTTAGTATTATCATTCTAGTTAGTCTATGGCCGTCGGTAAAGTACAATTGGTCTAACAAAGTCAGTAAAACCAACAGATATATTGATTGTTATACAAACTGCGTGGTTGCCAATTTTAGGGGCTTGTGAACGTTGATCTAACGAATCGAATTACATACTATATACGGATCAGACGCTAGCGTCCTCTACACGATAAATTTCGGAATTAAATCAATATATAATTCGATATTCTACCACAATTTTAGGCCCAGCTAATATTTTGTCCCTAGCATCTTATGACTCTCCGGATTACGCTGGCAAAAGGGACGTTTTCAAGCCCCAAGCCCGGGCTTGAGAACGTTCATTTGGCTTGTGTTCGTAATAAGTATGTAACGAGTTGGGATTGTATAAGCGGTAAAACCAATATATATATATATATATATATATATATATATATATATATATATATATATATATATATATAATCGCTGTAGCAGTGGAGCTATATTTTTTTCACGGTATCACCAGATGGCGCATAAATCGTTTAATTTTGAATATTTTTTCATGAAATTTTTTTTACATAAACCTATTTTTATAATAAATATTTTGAAACCAATTGGTTGAGTACTTTTTATTTAAAACATTGCCGAAAAAGAACCTGAATTGTGAAGTTTTACACTAGGATAGCTCCTTAATATCAGCAACCGATTTTTTTTAGATTTTTATATTAAGAGTTGTTTCTTAAACATGAATATAGATTTTAAATCCAAAATAATTCTAGATATTCATTAAGGGAGGGGAGTGGGGTAGGGTAATTTTTTCAAAATTTTTGCAATTTTTTTTAATGTCTTATTCGATAGCACAACTCTTCAAGATTATCCAGTTAAAATTTTAGGCCGATCGGAGCAAAATTAACGGAGCCGCAGGATTTTGAATCTTAGCTCTTCGGCGCGCTATAAACTGTATTCGAGCGGTTTCTCTACCCTTGCGCATTGTCTTTCTCGTTATTGTAGAGTATATATATATATATATATATATATATATATATATATATATATATATATATATATATATATATATATAATTTTTCTTTTATTTTGTCTTTTCATGGGTTTAGGTTCTATATTTAATAAATACATAAAACTATTGACGTTTCGCCCTTTATTCAAGGCATTTTCGAAATGTTTGCCTCCTTGACATTTTGCTGTTTTGTTTCTGATTCAGAGACGGCGCTACCTCAGGAAACC
Source organism: Diaprepes abbreviatus (assembly GCA_034092305.1). Taxonomy (NCBI): domain Eukaryota; kingdom Metazoa; phylum Arthropoda; class Insecta; order Coleoptera; family Curculionidae; genus Diaprepes; species Diaprepes abbreviatus. The sequence goes on from JASJET010000095.1 coordinate 1,143,750, forward strand.
TATAAGCTAACGAAATCTTTTTGGTTTTTTGTCATCAGATGATCCAGTGATGAGTAGTGATGTTCACCGCAAATCAACTTTTTTTTTAGGTATCTGCGAAAATTGGCTGTCATTATTTTATTTCTTAAGATTTTCTTACAAAAATTTAACAGAATACTTTTAAAAAGTTGTATTATTATGTAATTCATTTAGAAATAAATTTATATTTACCATATTTTCAAAAAAAAATCTAAAAAAATTGTTTAAAATATGAAAAATTTATCCTACCTCCCCGTAAAGGTTCCCAAAACGAATTAAAGGAAACTTAATTGTATTTATCTATTTAAACGGAAAATCCATTACATAATTTACAATAGTTCAAAATAAATAACCAAAAGACCATAATTAAAGGTAGAAAATATCGACGCAGTAATATAAACGATACAACTAACATGACACAAAAGTGCGCATTAATAACGCTGAGCCAAACTGCACGCAGTGCAGTTGTTATAAGTGTTTATGCCTCCACTATATCTTTTTTTAATCTACAGGGTGTCTCATGGTGGCAGTCCATTAGAATATCTCGAGAAGTAATGCGATTGGGATCCTGCAGATTTGTATAATGAGATAACAGCGATCTTATGCAATTTCCAGTTGGTTGAGACATTTTCGTTTTATATTGGCGGAATTTCTTAACAATAAAATAGGTTTAATATTGGGGAATCGTTTAGGTCCAGTTGGTCATTAAGTCACAAGCCAGATCATTTCAATTTATTTATTTCTAGAGTTTCTAGATAATTTAGTTTATGGCCTTTCATTTCAACATGTAAGATTATATAATTGTCATTGAAAATATGATTATTATCAAGTAAATATTTTGCAAAATTTGAATTATTTTTATTATTTAAGAAACTTCTTTTATGTTCAAGTATTCTTTTGTTGAATGATCTGCCTGTTTGGCCAATATATTTTTTTTACTCTTGTTATTTTTTATAAATTTACCTAAATCATGATTGGTGCGGAAACAAATTTTTAATCCTTGTTTTTTTTAAAAATGTTTTCCTACTTTAGTTGTTAGAGTCCCTGTAAACTTTTAAAATTTGCTTTATCTAAGTTATTATTTGAAGGGTATATTAAATTAAATTGCTTTCTTAAATTTTTTTTCTCTAAAATTTTTATTAATCATCTCTTCATTATAATCATTATTAATTGCCATTTGTTTAATAATGTTAAGTTCTTTGTTGACATTTTCTATCAATGGAGGTAGATTGATAAGTTTGAATGAAACTGTTGTATGCAGATATCGAGTCCAATTATATTTAAAGCCATAACTGGAATTCCGAGTTCCACCAACATATTTTTGAAACGATATTCAATTTTAGGCGATACCCTGTTAATGATTAAAATTTGTAAAAAAAAATTTTTCTCAAAAACTGCTAGAGTAGGGCAAAAAAGTTTTGAATAAAAGTTATCGGAAATGAAGAAAGGTACACAAAATATATAACATACAGACTGATTCATTTAAAATAAGTAAGTTTCGGACAACTTCCGTTATAACCGGAAATCATATAAGATCACTGTTATTTCTCATCTGAGATCGTCACCGAAAATCTTATTATACAAATTTGCAAGATTCAAATCGCATTACTTCTCGATATATTTGAAAAGAACTTTATTTTTTGTGAAGTCGTTTTCAAACGTGCTAAAACAAGTTCATCTTATCTTAACAAACTTAAGATACTGTGCCGTTATAGCACCAACGATTACTAAAAAACCTATTCACCCTGCAAATCTTAGGTCTGCATGCGAAAATTATTCCAAAAACCTCAACATCCGCCATATTTTGAGTTACTTGACTACTTTCCAGAAAATTTAGGAGATTGTAATGAAGAACAAGGTAGAATACATCATCAAAATAAAGGTGGGACATTAATATACAAACGGCCCGACAGAAAGCTGCTACAGTTTTCAGAATTTTTTGCATATTCTAGAATAAAATTAAAGTTTTAGATTGTACTTACATCCAGTTATAGATAAAAAACTGAAAAAATTCCTCAAAGCTTTCCTAAAAATAACATAGTTATAACTTTACTTTGTTGACTTTTGCTGGATCTTGAAAATAAACAAACGAAGCAATGTAGATAGCTCTTATCCAGGTCATTTAACGATGAACAAGCAAAAAATTACATACTAAGTTGAAGCAAATACCAAATTGTGCAAAATTTGCAACGAGAAATGCAAAGCGTATCTGACCCTAATATTTGAGTAGTGAAACTTTCTTTAGTTTTTATTAGTGTCGGAAGAACCCAGTACCCGAAGTATATAATGATAAGATGCATTCGCTTATTTTAAGAGCTGTGAATTCACATTAAGTAAAATTCTTTCTTTTTGGAGCTACTGGGGTAGTCTTAGGGATTTCGCGCAAATTCGGGGAACAGAGAGCTCTTTTAGCCCTTAGAAAAGTTCTAAGGTTAAAATATATAGGAGTGTACTAGTATCGTCAGATCTTTAGTTTCTTACCCATGTCTAGGAGAAATTGCCCAGTAACAAGCACTTCAGATGTTAAATTAAAGTTCTATGATATACGGATAGGTTGATAGTGACCCCAGCACAATATACTTTTTCCTTTTTTAATAATGACTAATATAGCAATGATTTTTCCTTTGAATTTTGCTCTTTTAGGGTGATTTTGAGTTACCGAAATATTAAAGTTATTGCTTTTGATATACCATCTGATTAAATTTGACCCGGACTGACAAAAAAAAACATTTTTACCTATTTTAATATAAATCTTTATTATCGCCTTTAAAATAGACCCCTTTTAAGCCAATACAAGCATGCCAACGGTTAATCTAATTTTCCATACACTTTTTATATGCTTCGGCTAGGATGGCCTTCAGTTCATTCCTGGAATTATTTTTATGGCTTCAATGGACTCATGGCGCGTTCCCCGAAGCGGATTTTTGGGCTTTGGAAACAGGAAAAAGTTACAGGAAGCCAAGTCTGGCGAATACGGTGGCTGAGCATTTCGTGTTTGGCCAAAAATTCAGTCACAATCATGTTGGAATGTGACGGCGCATTATCGTGGTGAAAAATCCATGAATTGTCTACCAACAAATCCGGTCGTTTACGACGAATTGCTTCACGTAGACGCCTCAAAACGGCCAAGTAGTATTGCTTATTGACCGTTTGACCCTATGGTACGAATTCATGGTGAACTACACCACGGTAATCGAAGAAAACCATGAACATCACTTTGATTTTCGACCGACTTTGACGTGGTTTTTTTCGGTTTCGGCTCATTTTTGGCACGCCATTACCTAGATTGTTGGGTAGTTTCGACGTCATATTCATAAACCCACGTCTTGTCACCAGTAATGATGCGTTTGATGAATGTAGGGTCGTCAGCTACGTTCGCAAGCATCTCTTTTGTGACCTCTACTCGACATTCTTTTTGTAAAAAATTCAGGTGTTTTGGTATGACTCTAGAGTTGACATGCTTCATACCCAAAACATCAACCAAAATGTGTTGAGTCGATCTATAAGAGACACTGAGAGCCTCTGCTATCTCTCTAATGCCAACGCGGCAATTTTAGAGCACGATTTTCTTAACTGTTTCGATGTTATCGTCGTTAACGCAGGTGGATGGACGACTCGCATGAGGCAAGTTTTCGACGACCTCACGACCTTCACTGAATGTTTTGTGCCACTCAAATACTTGCGTTCTCGATAGAGTAGACTCGCCAAAACACTTCTGCAACATTTTCAACGATTCCGTAACTGTAATCCCATTGGAAACACAGATTTGTAAGCAAACTCGTTGTTCAATTTTTTTTCCATTGTAAAAATCGCCAGACCAACTTTTCGCGTCGTAAACAAATAGCCGCCAAACACAAACTAATTGACATATAGCGCTCAAACTTCATGTGAATGTCGAAAAAGGTTATACTAATCAAAGAAAAAAAAATCCGATTCGGTTTGCGCGCGTTTTAAATGGACCAGTCCGGGTCAAATTTGATCACATGGTATTTTGAGGGTTGAAATAGCATGAATCAGTACTTTGTTCGTCAGTTGTGTTTTGTGTACGAGTTCTGCAAGTTCGAATATGTGATTTTGTGATAAAACAAATATATATATGTGGATACAACACTAGGTAACCAGAAGACAAGCGTCCGTGTCTTCAATCTATTTCATGAGAGAGCTTGTGCTGATGGGACAATCTATTTATCTTATGTGTAATATTAATAATATAGTAAAATCTACAAGATGAATCTGTGCCAGACTTGAGTATTTTATATTTTATTCGCCGATTTCTTTTATTTTTTTTTACTTGATTGTCCTAATAAAGTCATCTTTTTTTTTCAGAAAAAAATACAACATTTATGGAATCAATCCAATTTTTATGTCGATAACTTACGTGGTGTTAACATCACTGTTAACATCTCTGTTAAGAAAAGTAATAAAAAGTTTCATTAGTAACGATTCTATATTCAAACATTTACTACTAGAATTTATTGCAACTTTTGAATTATGTGCCTGCTGTTTTGAATTAATAATAGGTATGTACACCGTGTTCTTCTTTATCAGCCATTTTACATCCATAGCTGGATATAAGTCTGTCTTATCTTCCCATATTTGTCTGTTGTGTGCTTGCTAAAACTAGTGCTTTCCTTTGTGTGCTGTGTCTAAATTAATTTATGATTTCAGATACTTTTATCATTTAAGAAACTATACCTATATAATATAAACAAAAATTAGTAAGTACAAATCTTAAAGACACCAAGGAAATTTTTTTCTTTCTGAGAATTATAAGAAAAACTAGATAAGTTTAAACACATAAAAAAATCTTAGTATTCGCCACTTAAAATAAAATGTTTTTGAAATATGTGTCCTTTGTGTGTGCACAACTTTAATATAAGAAATATTTCAAGTTCCGGAAAATACACATTTACTTTCACTATGTACTATAGTAGGGGAGCCCAGTGTGCTAAATAGGGATTTACTCGAGCGTCATAGAGACCTATTGGATTGTGAAGCTTAGATAATTACAAAAAAAAAATGTCATATAATATAAACCTTTTAATTGGTGGGGGGAGCTGCTATAAATTTTCAAAAATGTAAAAAAAATCTGTTGCATGGACATACTCAAGCGCGTCAGATATCAATATTATTTATGTCCTACGTGTTTTTAAAAACTTACGAATGTTAATCTGATCGTTTTCATGATGGGGGTGGTTATACGTAAGGGTTGAAAATGAAAAAAAAAAAAAATGTAATCAAGCGCGTCAGATTTTCTGAGGGGATGTTGAGTGAACTTAAAAAAAGCTCTTTTATAATAATCTGACGATTTGGATGTGACGCAAACTCGCGACCATTATTAGAACATGCAAAAAAAAATCGTCATTTTGAAATACTCAAGCGCGTCAGATTAAGATATATATGGTTCATCTTCATGTCCTAGATGTGCTGTCTCATAATCTGACGATTATCTGAAGGGATTCACTTAATCTGATAATGAAAAAAAATTTTTTTTCAATTTTTTTAAATCGTTGAACTTAATTAAAGTGAAAAGCTCAGGAGTTAGCATGCAAATAAACAAGTGTACATTTCTAAATAGAATACTTATATTTATATAAAAAAATGATTATAAAAAACGAAATTTTTGTACAATATTTTTTTTTTTAATCATCATCTTCATCGGTAGAATCATCTTCTTCCTCTGGTTCAATTTCACCATCAGATTGCGTTTCTGTAACAAGAAATCATAAAAATATTTAATGTTATTTGTTTTTACGAATAACATGCTTTTTTAATTATTGGTGAAAAAATATACCTGACTCAGTAGAAGTATCCTCAAGAATGTCAGGTGTTATGACTACATCTTCATAAGCTTTCGGCAATTGATCACCGGCAAACCAGATCATTTCGTACTTTCCGTCGACTACTTTCCACCCATAGTCTGTTGGTAAAAGATCAATAATTTTAGCATTATGGGCATTACTCCACAAGCATGCAATGAATCTTGTGCGTAACACTTGTTGCAGTAACTCCGATTGACAGGGTGGCAAGTTGCACGCATCATAATTCTGGATACTCAAGGAGAAGGGTTGTGATTTATCTTTTACCTTATATGTCTTATTGAAGATGAGAATCCTGGCTTGATTGACATTGTTTATTTTTTTCAGTCCATACAAGTGGCAAGTAAAAGACTGAATGATGTCAAAAGAATCTTGTACATTATGCTCCTTTGATCCCAAATCCAAGAATGCTCTCTGGAAAATTTCTGAGTTCATAAGAAATTGCAAAGGTTTCTTTTTCCCTCGTCGGTATAATGCTGGGTTATAATCACAACCTGTGAACGCATGTAAAGCTGGAAGCGCTTTTGAAATTTTTGGGCCTAACTTATTATATAGAGCAGATACGTCGATGTATCGGCGGGCATTTCCAACTCCAAGATCTATCCAGAGTTCTACTGTTGCTTGCAGGTGTTCCATATTCGCCAGCATGATGACTACAATATCAGTATCGGAAGTCCTGATAATAACAGTAGAATCTTCTTTTTGTTGGCAAGCAAGAAATATTATCTTCGTATCAGCTTCTTCGTGATCAGGGCATGACAATTCATAATTAATAGTGCGTGTTACTTTACTATCAGTGATAGAATATTCATAACACAAATCATGTATTATGTAAATTACCTTATTACCGATAATCGCTGCCATTTCCTGATCAGCCCAATGATCAATCAAAAACTTGACAAAAGCTTCTTTAAACTTTAAACTTTTCAAATATTTTGAAAAATCTGCAGTTCTAATTTGTTGAGGTCCGGAGATGTGAAATTCTTTGTCGTCTACACTGCCTCGAAGAGAATGTTCATAATCTTTAATGGAGGGTGTGAAGTAGCGATCAAATACAATGGCAACTTTACTTGAAGCGTTATTGATAAGGCACTGCAATACCTTCTTTGACACATCTCCGAAATTACGAGGCATTTCTTTGAAAGTGTTTAAAAAAAAGAAGCCATCCACAATTACAAGGTCCGTTTGGGATGGTGGTTGCTCCATATCTTCGATTTGCTTTTCTAACTCATGAATTAATACTGATTTTTCAGTCTTGTTTATAGAACCATCTATATGGCACAGTGATAACGGCATAGGATTTATAGGAAAACAAAGTACTTTCTCCAGGTCTATACTCGTGTCAAGAGATAGAGCTAATAACCGACCAAATAAATCCCGCTGCAATTGGACTTCCTGCACTTTTCCACCAATTTTCATTTTTTTTTTCTTCTTGAGGCTTGCAAAAGTCAGCACGGTATTTTTTTTTACTGGCTGGTGAAACCTGTCTGAATTCAAATTGCATTCCGTTATAAATTGATCGCGCAAAAATATTCCTCCAGACATAGTCTTTAGCAAACAGTTTGTAACTTCTAGAGGGGCAGCTTGCCCTGTCGAGATGTTAAACAACTGTTCCTTATCGATTGAAGGAGAGAATGGATTAATGGCCTGCAAAACACTTTTTGAAAAAGCTTCGATTTGGATCTGTTGTTTTTTCATTCTATCTGAGCGTAGATCAGCTGCAATGTCATGGCAGTCTTTACTAAGTCCTGCACGAGCAAGTACATGAGATATGATTCTTGTTCGCGCCCCATGGTTTTTAGCCCAACGTTGTCTAGCAGCAATTGAATTTGTGAGGTTTACTATTCCAGTAAGACGACGAGCGGCATCACCATTTATAGTCTGCTCCAACGTTAAATCCACAGGGATTCGTGAGAAAGGTTTCATAGTTCTTCTGATTCCAAACGAACCCTTAGCCATTTGAGTTCGGAGGCCTGGATGTGTATTGTCTACGTGTTGTAGTAAATTAATGTAGTATACTAGCCATCGACTGTAGTTTGGTTGGTTGTAATAGAAGAATAAGCTGACAATTTTCGCAATGGTATATAAGTACAAGTCTAAATCTCCAACTCTAATGCTTTTAATGAATAAATGGTAAAGATTTATGAAATCAATGTACATTGCATAAAATTGCGCTGTTTTCCCGTGCTTGCCATCTAGTGTGTCTTCGGTATATTCCTCATAAGATTGAATGAGGCGTTGTGTTTCAGCATGTTGAACTTGTGGAGAGACATCTTTATGAGCCAAAAATGTGTTCAGATATTCTAACACTGATTCCCCAACTGTCAATTGTTTGTCTTCCAAAAATGCATTAAAATGTAATTGTTGCAATGTCAATGCCACGAGAGAGTGTAACCGTTTACATCTGTTGTAGTTTTTTCCACTAATAAAACCGGAAACTGAACCATCAGCGATCAATTCACATTCAGTCATGATATTGCTCAATCCACAATTTTCAACGAAAGTGCCAACTGCCTTGAAAAAAGCCATTTCAATATGAAAGGCCCCTAAATGAATAAAAATATTATCAAATCTTGGAGACTCTTGAGCTTGGATACAATAACTAATGCGAGCAATAGCTAGATCGTAGGTAATTTGGATATAGGGAGCTTGACATTCCTTTGCAATTTCCTGACTCAATTCCAGAGTTTTCAAGACCGTTGAATTGTTGGTGGGAGATTCATTTATGGGAGTTAGATATGAAACTCTTTGAACTTGTGAATCGTCTATAAAAATCTTGCTGTAGTATCCAACCCACATTGGAACATCCGATATTTTGTAGTTATGTAATAACATCCACGTAACGTCCAACTGTTTCGACATACTCAAACTATTTGGAGCTTTATAAAGTTCAGAGATTTCTAGTTGACTCCAGGTAGTAATTTTTAATTTCTTGGTAAATGGCTGCAATTCAAAACAAACTTCTTCAGCCGCCCTGCGTTTCTGTTTTTTGGTTTTTCTGGTATTAACGGATGATTCAGAAAAACTACCACGCATAATTTCATCGATTGTTGAATTTTCATCTACACTAGGGCTACAAGATTCCACAGACACCGGATCCGGATTTTACACGATATCTTGGAAAATTATCCCCACCGTATCATGCAGAGTATCTTTGCCGTTCAGGGTTTCTACGAAACGGTCGAAATTGTCGAATGCGACGCCAGTATTCAAGTCCGGACGACGTAGTATATCTTCAGGACATATATTAGCACTATTTACCGTTGAAAATGTCAACTCGGTCTCTAACTCTTCTAGAATTGTGTAAGAGCAACAGTGTCCATATTTCGACAGTATGTTAATAATCTTCTTACTGTTGCATAAGCTCTTCACTGCCAGACCTAGGGTAATGTGCTTAGATGTCTTAATTTTATGGCCAGAAGCTGCATAAATCAAATCTTGTCCAATGGAAAAAATAGAAAGTTGATTCTTGTTTTTTCTATTCTTACGTTCTTTTTGGGATATATGAGAAACATCTCCAAGAATGAACGATTCCAAAAAGCAAGTAAGAAGCTCCGGCACGTTATCGCATTCTCCCATCATTAAATCTTCAGCCGTACAATTTTCAGACAATTCTCTTCTAGTTGAATTGAGAATTTCTTCGCGAAGTTGTGTTGCAACTGAACGAATTCCTTCTTTTACTGTCATTGACTGAAATAAATCCTTATAGGTCAAAAGAGTGGCGGAAAATGGCGCAAGAAACTTTTTTTCTCTGCATAGATAATTTTAATTTTTTTATCAAAAGTTTCCATAAGCTTTCTCTCCAAATGACGGTCTGAGAACGCAGAAGTAGATATAGAATCTGACAATAAACTGTACTGGTGTTCTAACAATTTCTGATATTCTTTTTTTACGTAATCAAAAAACAAGCATTCATCATTTTTTACCACTCTTTCTTCTAACATGTCACAAAGAATAGTATACGCAGTATTATGAACCTTTTTCTTCTTTAAAAATTCGCTATTTTCATCCTTATAAATATCTCGTAAGTATTGCTCCTTGCAACATTTATGGTAGGGAATTTTAGAATCATCGGGAAAAGAACTAAGCTTCTCCAACATTAATCTATCGTTTTGTTCTGTAGCCGCGCTTTTTAAATTTTCTATAGTTTTCAATCTGTTAACAGCTAGGCGAACTTCACGACCATGATGCCGTTTACGTTGTTTTTCACAAATGAAGCACGTTTGCAATGCTGAATCGTTATGGACGACAGGCTCATCGGCGTTGAAAGAATCATTGAAATCCTCGAAGTCTTTCGGAATGTTGCTGGATTCTCCTGATCTGTAAATTTTTAAACAATAATATAAGAAAGCTGATAATTATAATATGAAATTAAGATATTGGGAAAAAAATAGATTCTTTCATATCTGATAACGGTATTAATAATTTTGTTGATGCTAGAAATAATTAACGTTGTTTTTTAAAATAATCATTTATGTCTCTAAAAATTTAGGTAAAAAATGTATTCAATAAGAAAAATTTTTTGAAATATTGACTATATGAAATCACATTAACACCTACTTGTCTGTCGATGTACCAGCAGCTTCAGCAGGAATTTGTGATAGAGAGCACACTCCAGTAACAGGAGCATGTGATTCAGAACTATTCTCAGTAACTTCCGATGCATTGTCACATTCCACTACACTTTGCTGTTGTTGTAAAGAATGAAAGTTTACCGGTATTTTTACAGCTGTAAATAATTTGTAGCATTGTGCGTGATATATTTCATTTAACGAAGATTCTATCGAAAGTTTAAGATCACTGTATGTTGTTCGGGATTGTCGGAGAACCGGTTTGCTCCGACGATATTCTAAAACATTTACACATTTTTGTAATGTTTCTAATGTAAATTTAATTGTTTTCTGCAAAGTAGTTTCACCACAAAATACACACGTTACATTACTTTCACTCATAGTAAATATATATAAACTTTAATTCACTTAATTTATAATAAAATAACAAAATAAGCAAAAACGTTAGAAATACGTTGTACATAATATCACGCCACGAGCGAGTCTGTGTGATCAGCTGTCATGGCGTCATGGCAACCGAAACCAGAGTGGGAAGAGAGTGAGAGAATAAGAGATACAGAAAGAGCGAGAGAGAAATAGAGGAGCGGAGAGGGGAATATAGGCATCATGTACCTGCACGTATTAAACTTTATCGATAAATTTTGGTTACTTCGGCTTGTGAAAATCGTCAGATTATATATTTTTCGTAATCCTTGAATGATTCCCTTCAAAATAAAAAAAAAATAAACACGCTCGAGAATGTCAAAATGACGTTTTTTTTTTACAACTTTGTAATCCTTCCCCTTCTTTACGTCACTCTCAAATTGTCAGATTATTGAAATTTACACGTTTTAGCATGTAACTAACTCACTTTATCTTAATCTGACGCGCTCGGGAATTTCAGATGATCAATTTTTTTTTACTAATCTGATCCCTTATCCTTGCCGGGCGGCCATATATATAGGGCTCATATTTGGTATAGGCTCTTAACCAGGTACAAGGTATCCCCCTGTATATTAATCTGCTGCGCTTTAGTAAATCCCGAAATCCCTGCTTGGGCTCCCCTACTACTATGGTTGGGTCAGACCAACAATTATACTTAGTTACTGGTTCTTTTTCATTTCCCTCCTTCAGCTCAAATTAATATTTCTTGTTTTTATCGTTATATTAACTACTATAATAGTATAGAAATTTCGACAAATAAAGTAATTTTTTCATTACTAGTTCGTAATGGATTTCTACTAAGTAAAAACCTCAGCTGTAAACAATATTCAACTAGTGACTTCAGTGCTATGTCAGACTGCCAGGCAACAAAACACTTACCCGATGAATGACAGTCTGACAAGTTAGACGTTATAAAATGTCAAAATTACGTTGGAAAATAATTCACATTTTTTTTTAAAGAAAGAATAAATACTGGCTCGAGAACTACAATATTCCCATAATAAATTAAAAACAGAGACACAAGGAGAATATGGAAAAAGTTACAGTGTTGATAATTAAATATTAACCTGTCTTCTTTGACAGCTGTTTGTTTACATTTTATCTTCACCTTTATATTTCACCCTTTTTAAGGTTTTAAGGGGAGCAAACGTTAAGGATGCTGCCTTGAATTATAGAAATATACATTTCAGGAAATCCATAATACGATCACGCTTTCCTGATACCGAGAAATTAAGATTTGGTGCTGTAAAATTCCCTAAGATCGGTCTCCATGCAAACACTAGCACTTATAAGGTATATCACACCTTCAAAACCGTAAAACTTTTATAAAATATTAGTTATCAGTAACTAGTGGCTGAAAGGTAAGCAGCAAATATTTAAATTATAAACCTATTAGCAATAACTTAGGGTGCATGTTTAAAACGAAATGCAGGTGTAACGGTTCTAATAACTACACTCGTTTATTGTGTATCACTTTCGCATTTTACTCTGCTCGTCATTGGCGCTACTAAACTAGTTTGAAAAATTTTATCCCTTTGAGTCTTTCTAAATTTGTGTTTTCTAGGAGTTGGATAGTCGTTCTTCATGTCTTCTGGCAAATTTTCCTATTGTCCCGTTAACAGTGCTTATCTCCAGATCCCGGTGCAGGTTTATACTGTTTATAATTAATAAAAAATTCTCGAGTAAAATGGGTGTCAGAAATAAGTCAAATATCAATTTTTTTCTGTCTAGGACTGGCTGAAATTCTTGTTGATGCTGCAATAGTCCATTGACATTCCATTCCATTATTCTAAGATTAATTAACATTTGTAATTTTATGGGATAGCTTCTTTTGCTCTATATTCTGATCTAGAGATACCTTCATCCATTTTAGTTCATTTCCCCAGTATTTCTCGGAGAGTGTTTAAATGGATGGATTTTTTACTGTCATTAGTGTAACCTTCAGGCATACCAGCAGTTACCGCTCCGTATGTTCTATTACTTTCGTTTGGGTTTGTCAGTAATTCTCTGGAGTGGTTTTAGGCAGAACCGGTTTATTTCTATGTTTGTCTTTCACTGTTTTGTATTTCTTTTGTAATTGCACATCCTCTGTAGTTAGCAGGGTAATCTTATCTACAATGGTAATATTTTAGTTGAAGATTTTTCGGTTTGTCGTGGTTTTGGATTAGATGTGTGCCAGTACATCCAACACAACGTGGTTCTTGGACAAAGTATTAATGTGTATGTCCATATGCTTGACATTTTTTACACTGTGGTACAAGTCGTGATTTCCTTAGAGGTAAAATTTCAACTCGAATTCCAAGTATATCTGTGATACTGTAAATTTTATCAATGCTTCCGTCATGTCTGAATGAAGCATGAATATGTTAAGTTGTTGTTCGGTCTTGTAGTTTAATTTGGGCGTAGTCTCTAAAAGTTTGTAACCATGTTTCTTGCCAGTACATCCAACACAACGTGGTTCTTGGACAAAGTATTAATGTGTATGTCCATATGTTTGACATTTTTTACACTGTGGTACAAGTCGTGATTTCCTTAGAGGTAAAATTTCAACTCGAATTCCAAGTATATCTGTGATACTGTAAATTTTGTCTATGTTTCCGTCACGTCTGAATGAAGCATGAATGTGGTAAGTGGTTGTTCGGTCTTGTGTTTTAATTTGGGCGTAGCCTCTAAAAGTTTGTAACCATGTTTCTTTATTTCATTTACAATATCTTCTGATTTAACAAAATGATATAGATGTTTAATTTGGTCTATTCTGTTTATTCTCGTAGGAATGTCAGGAGCATCCCTGTTAATTTAAGGCATTAACAAGCATTCCAAAATCTGTTTCATTCTTCACATTTATTTCAATATTTTTGTCAGTAATAACTTATTTGGCTATTAGGGACCTGTTTCACTAATTGTGAAGTTCGTTAAAATTTTCACGATTAGTGATGGAGGAATTTGTGGTTCTTCATTTTTTCTTTATTTCCTTCGATTTCTGTGATAGTGACATTCTGACTTTGTTGTAATGGTGTCAATGTGGTGTCCATTTTCTTCTTTTCCCGACTTTTTACACGAATCTATTCCGTTTCCCGCGTTTATTATTCTTATAGTCGGTGTGACTTTCCATCTTTTGGATAGTTTCACTTTCCGGTGTTTTATTCATTTTCTTTTCTAACTTTGCAAATCTTTGAAGCAAATCATATTATTTTTTTATTAGTATTCAGCTGGGCTTCTAGATAATAATATCAAATTCGAATTGTTTCCATGAATTAGCCAGTACTTTCCCATTTTGTGATCTTGCATAATTGCCTTGGAATAATGCACTGTTTTATTATATTAACATCGCTTCAAACATTTTAAAAAATTAGCACTATTTCTGAATTTCCTCTTGTAACCATTTGTTCCAAAATTTATTTACTTTATTTACTTCGCATTTGTTCACCATCTGTAACTCTTTAAACTTGTTTAGATCAAAAGTATAGTTGACCGTTCAAGCTCCGACCGTCACGTCTTTACTCACTCAGATGAAGCCACAGTAATCTTGAGTTTCTCCTATTCATGTCAATGCATAATTTATTGTCAAAGGGACTGAGGGACATGTGTAAAGACATATAATCATCGGTTGATCTTAATGTTGTTACTCGCATTTTTTCTGGAGACATTCTATGATCTACAGGGAAAAACCCTAAGGTGGTTGATCCTGCGTTTAACATTCCCATTAGCATTTCTGGACTAACATGGACGTATTCACAATTATCGCAAATTTTGTCTTTTATCTCATCAAACCATGTCTGTGTCTTTTTATTTATCATTTCTCTATCATCCTCTGACCATTTCAATCTTTTGTAGAAGTCATCTTTTGTTACTTGAACTCCAAATCCTAATTATATCTTTTTCCATGACATAAGGAAATCTCCGGATATCGCTATTCTTAAAAGTAGTAAGCACATATCATTGGGCTCAGGTAAGCCTAACCCAAGTCGTGTTTGAGGATCAAAGAAGTATTTATGTGCAGATGAGCTTAAGCATTCGTTCCATTTTATTGCTTTTTCTGCTCCTTAGCTTATGTGTATAGGTGTTTGATTTCCAATCAATACAGAAGTAGAATAATCGTTTGTTAGCTTTCTTTTCCTCACCTTCTGTAAAGATGGTTGATCCTTCTATATGTTTGGATAATTCCAAGTGAAACTCTTCAATGATCAATAGGAACATCTTAGTATTATGTTTGTTGAAACTATTGCGCGTCTCTCGTCTTTCTTTGTGCTTGTTGGTAGATCCATTAGATATTTATTTATCTCATTAACACCTGTCATTTCTCTTTTTGCAGTTTTAAATATTTTCTTTGTTTGTCAAGTTTTTCGTTTTGTTATGGTATTAAATTTTTTTACTTTTAATATGTATTCCTTCTTTTTTTATTCGGTTAACCAATTTTTCTTGATTAAAAAGCTTGAAAAAGCATAATATTCATTCTAAGCAATTACTCGTTTTGGTTCCGCTGTTGACTGTTAAGAATTTGTGCATCCGTTTGTATGCTATTGCTGCTGTCACGCTCTGATCGGCGAATGAACATAACGTTTGTCGCACTTTCGATAGCAGAATTTGTCTCTAACATTTTGTTGATTACCTTATTAGCTGTAATATGTCTAAATTTGTGATATTTTTGATATATTTCTCGACCGTCAATCTCATTTCACTAACGATGAAATTCCCATGGGTTTTATCGAAAGGAAAATCTCCATCTGACTTCTCCCAGTGCATCCTTTTTCCGTTCAGAAATTCATTGATTATTAAAGTTTTATTGAAAGGTTTTTTTTAAGTTGTCAGAATAGGCTCTGTTTATTGTGTCTGCTATTTTCAGTGCTTGTGTTCCATACCCATGCAGACGTGTGTTTGTATACAAATACAGCTTAATATTTTTCCTGCTTCTCCATTGTATTTTCTTCTTTTGGAACCATTTATACTCTTTTATCTTTGAAAATCTTCCCCCTTTATTAAAGCATCTGTTAATATTATAATCTGAAATTCATTGAAATTGTAATTGGTCTCAAGATCCATTTTTATGTTTTGGTCAGGGTCGCCGGTACTATTCGAATAACATGCGTTGTTACCAGTGCTGATACAACTGTCATTTTTACCTAGATTGCCTGGAAATTACTGCTGGTGGAGGCGATAGCAGAAAAGATCATTCTTTTGGAACCATTTATACTCTGTTATCTTTTAAAATCTTCCCCTTTTATGAAAGCATCTGTTAGTATGCTAATCTGAAATTCATTGAAATTGTAATTGGTCTCAAGATCCATTTTTATGTTTCGGTCAGGGTCGCTGGTACTATTCGAATAACATGCGTTGTTACCAGTGCTGATACAACTGTTACTTTTACCGAGATTACCTGGAAATTACTGTTGGTGGAGGCGATAGCAGAAAAGATCATTCTTTTGGAACCATTTATACTCTTTTATCGTTGAAAATCTTCCCCCTTTATTAAAGCATCTGTTAGTATGTTAATCTGAGATTTATTGAAATTGTAATTGGTCTCAAGATCCATTTTTATGTTTCGGTCAGGGTCGCCGGTACTATTCGAACATGCGTTGTTACCAGTGCTGATACAACTGTAACTTTTACCGAGATTGCCTGGAAATTACTGCTGGTGGAGGCGATAGCAGAAAAGATCATTCTTTTGGAACCATTTATACTCTGTTATCTTTGAAAATCTTCCCCCTTTATGAAAGTATCTGTTAGTATGCTAATCTGAAATTCATTGAAATTGTAATTGGTTTCAAGATCCATTTTTATGTTTTGGTCAGGGTCGCCGGTACTATTCGAATAACATACGTTGTTACCAGTTCTGATGCAGCTGTCACTTTTACCGAGATTACCTGGAAATTACTGCTGGCGGAGGCGATAGCAGAAACTATAATTCTTTTGGAACCATTTATACTCTTTTATCTTTGAAAATCTTCCCCCTTTATTAAAGCATCTGGTAGTATGCTAATCTGAAATTCATTGAAATTGTAATTGGTCTCAAGATCCATTTTTATGTTTCGGTCAGGGTCGCCGGTACTATTCGAATAACATGCGTTGTTACCAGTGCTGATACAACTGTCATTTTTACCGAGATTGCCTGGAAATTACTGCTGGTGGAGGCGATAGCAGAAAAGATCATTCTTTTGGAATCATTTATACTCTGTTATCTTTTAAAATCTTCCCCCTTTATGAAAGCATCTGTTAGTATGCTAATCTGAAATTCATTGAAATTGTAATTGGTCTCAACATCCATTTTTATGTTTCGGTCAGGGTCGCCGGTACTATTCGAATAACATGCGTTGTTACCAGTGCGGATACAACTGTCACTTTTACCGAGCTTACCTAGAAATTACTGTTGGTGGAGGCAATAGCAGAAAGAATCATTACGGAAGAGATAGAAGGAATACTCGTGGCGACGTGAAGAATGTGGTGAGAGGGACTGCGACCGCGAAAGGGACTACGGAAAAAAAAACGTAGCATAAGTCATCCTTGAGAAGGTACAGCGACGACTACGGAAGGGGACTATACTAACCAACTTATTAAGCAGCTTCTCGGTTCTTACACGAAGAAGTCGGTCAAAAATTACCAATAGAAAGCGATGGAATGGAGACCCGCTATGACCTCAAAGCCAATACTGGTGGATTCATGGTTGGTGAAACAGTTTTGTTGTACAATGCGAAAAGAACAAAAGGGCATTCACCAAAGCTTCAAAAGTCATGGGAAGGTCCGTACAACTTAGTGACCCGACTAAACGATCTGGTGTATTTAGAAAAGCTCTTTTGCGAAGGTGAAAATCGTTAATCTTGACAGATTGGCCCATTATCAAGATCAAGAAGGTTGATCGGGGCGATCAAGACTTGGAAGGGGGCAATATAACAAACTTTATAACATTATACAATTCATATTATTAGTTTGTGTTTGTAGGGTTTTATGTTTATTTTTTCGGGGTTATTAATTTATTTAATTAATTTTACCTTTGTTAATTTCTTCATGAGACGTCTGTGACAGAAGGTCTGGAACTTTTTAGAAATATTTATTTCCTTTTTTTTGACAGGGATAGACAAAATATAAAAAATTGCCAGATTATGCCTTATTGCTATTTTTGTTACACCATGTATTATCAAAATCCTTCTAGAACAGCGGTGCGTCACACTTTTCGGGCCAAGGGCCGTATAGGACAAAGTGGGTATCATTCCCGGGCCTCACACTAACGGTGTTCGTCCACTTATATGTATTTGGTTCGTGGTCGCATTTCTTAGTTGTGATTTGTCGACTACTAATAAATGTACCGAATACGCGTAAGTGGAAAAAAGCCCGTATGATAAGTTATGTTCGATATAATATTCATAAATAGCAACGCAGGCACACATTTTTGTGAAAGAGTTTGGATATATGTAGGTATATGTAAATTAACACAAAAAAGGGCTCATATTAAATTTTTTTTATTGGAATAAAATTTTTTGACAATTTTTTTTAAAGTCTCGATATTTATTTACAAATATTTGTCATATTATTTTACAAAATATTATAAAGAAAACTATAATACTTAATATTTATTTAAGAACTAATAAACATGATATTTAAAATCTAATATAGTAAAACTATTTTTTCGAAGTAATTTAAGTATTATGATGTTGAACTTTTTTAATTATTTTTTCTATATCAGCGTCTTTGGAACTGCATGTAAATATATAAGAAATTAGCAAATGTACTCAAAAGAAATAAAATATTTTAAATTAACCACCCTGTACAGTGGTTTATAATCCTTCCTTAGTGAATTTTTAGTCACAGTAAAAATTAAAAAATAAACAGATGTACTTAAAATAAATAAAATATTTTAAGTTAACTACCCTGTGCAAAGATTTTTGATCCTTGTCCATTTTAGAGAGTTTTAGACTTAATAAAAATTATCGTAAAAATAATAAATTTATAAATATAAAATAATAACATGTTTTAGGAATTTTTGATAGAATAAATTTCATACTCCTTTGACTAGATCAATTAAATAAACTTCTTTACCTTAAAATGTCGTAGCCACTAGTCACTGTAACTAAAACACTTCAACTTAACACTAAAATAGTCTCACTTAACACTGTCCCTAAAACTTATTTGTTTTCGTTTGCTCTCACTGTCAACTGAAAAAGAAAAAAAATCGATTAATATTTTATATATAAGGAAGACTAATTGTTATCATGTTAAGGGCCATGAGGTATGATGCACGTGTTGCACCTCATTTTGTTCTTTGGGCTCCGAGACGTAATTGATATGTCTCATTACTGGCAGTTCTGTGCTGCTGATATGATTTGCTTATGGAAATTGACAGAGCGTGGTCTAGAGAATAGTCCCTACATTGCTCATTAAAATTACATTTTTTAAATTTTTTTAGCCAAATTTTTTTAGAATCATATATTACGAGTAGTATTACTTGAAAAAACAACCTCTAATATTGTATCATAATGTATATTCTAAAATTATTAACGCTAGAGTATTCGAAACATGTTTGACATACAAGTTTGAGTAATTTGAACAAAATTTAGTTAATGCCTGTTAAACGGCTGGTTCGAGCGAGAGTACAATTGAAAATCTTGATCTTTCTTAAACATCATTTTGTGTGATGCGTTAATGTCCTGCGCGTATACAGCCATAGAGAAAAAACAACATTTTATTTTTCGAGTTTTAAGTCAATTTTTCCAGAACATTTACTTTCATGTTCCGTTAAATACTACTTGCACCCCTAAACATCATTTTCTGGTGATATGTTAATGTCCTGTGCGTGTGCAGCCATAGAGAAAAAAATGTGTCAGCATTATTTATTTAAGTAAAGTGACGTTAAACATGAATTATATAATTATAAACTAAACACATATATTGAGAGAGAGAGAATACCCAATATCATACATCCTAAATTAATTAAAATAACAATATTCGTTGATACCAAATAAGGATTTAAACACTTTCTGTCACTCCCCGTCAATAAGCACAAGATGCTTAGAGCGACTTACACTATCGTTATTAAAGATCGTTTGTCAAACGTTGAGAGTAATTTGATTAAAAATTATTTAATGCTCGTAAAATGGCTGACTCGAGCGAAATTACAATCGAGAATCTTGTTATTTCTTAAACATCATTTCCTGTGACATGCTCATGTCCTGCGCGTGGGCAGTCATAGAGAAAAATTATGTCATCATTATTTATTTAAATTAAAAGGCGCTAAACATGGACTATATTATTATAAACACATATCGAGAAAATACCCTACATCATATATTTGACACATCTTGTGTTTTTCTTGAATTTTTTTGAGCCATGTCCGAAGTCCTGGCAACGATGGCATTGCGTGTAGCTTTATTTTTTGTGGTAGGTTTCCCATTTGATTAAATTATAATCAATGTCCTTGATGTTCAGTTCACTTAGGTTTACTTCATTTTTCACTGTTAGGAGGTATGAATGGCTTTCTCCTTCGTTTGTCTTCAGCTTGATGCATTCGACTGCGGAAATGTTATTTCCTGGAACCTTTCTACTATGGCTTCAGCGTCCATATTCGGTGGTCCTTTACGCACTATTTTTTTCATCCTGTCCTGTCTTCTTTTATTGGTGAAGTATTCTAATTTTTGGTCTGTGTCGAAGTTTTCTTTTAATTTTTGAAAATCCGCCATGGCCTTTTATTCCCGTACTTCATAGAACAGGTGTTTGGCTTGCAGATTTCTTTTATTTGCTTGCTGCACGTATTGTAGTCTGTTTTAGATGTTATTATTATAGGTGGTGGTTTTTGGATTATTATCGGTTCTTCTTGGCTCACTTCTATATTTTCGTTTTCCGTAGTGGTGAAATTGAGTTCTTTCAGAAAGTCTGGGCTTCTTCTTGCTGTTTTTAGTTCTCAGGTTTTCATTCTGAATTTTATGTTTGATTTTTTCGCCTTGCTGCAGGTTACTATTGATTTAATCACTTTTTCGTTAGTCTGTCTGCCCATAAAGGGTTCGCGCACTATTCACTTTTCACTGACTGACACTTGATGTTAACCGTTTGAATGTCGGAAGTATATATGTAATAGTAGTAGTAGTAGTAGTAAAGAATTTGCCGTTTATTTCTTAATTTTTCTTATTTCCAGAGTCCGTTTCCTGTCTTTTTCTTGCTTCCGACTGTGCGCCCAAGAAATATGATTTATCAAGTAATATTTTTTTCCCTCTGTATGACTTTCTTGAAGAACTTTTTCTGGCTTCGTTCTTCTGTCATGTGATTTTACCGCTTCATAGCAATAGTACCTCATGGATCACTTCATGAATTTTCCTGAAAGGAAATTCGTTGTGATTTCTTATATGTCTTGTTTCTTGAAGCATGCCTGTTTTTGTTTCAAAGAAGCGCCTTGTCCTTCTTTGTAGAATCTCTTCGATGGGCGTGATCTCCACCCTTTCGTATAATTCTTCGTTTGTTACATCTTCATTTCAAGGAATGCCTAATATTCTGCGTAACATTTTTCTTTCTAGGCTAAATGGCTTCGTTTTATGAATTTTCGCTGCAGAACTCCACACTGGATAAGCATAGCTTAATATGCGTCGAATGAATGCATTGTACATTCTAATTTTGGTTTTCTTTTCCAATATTGATTGCTTGCTAAGGAAACGGGTAAATCAGTATAGAAGCCACGCCCCCTTTTCTTCTTGTGTTCTCGCAATGTTTTTTGAACAGTAATTTTTGGTCTAATGTCATTCCTAAATACATTAGATCTTCTTTATCTTGAATTATGACGTTATTTATGTTGAGTTTACTGGGATATTTAAATTTCTTTTGGTTGAAGACTGTTATTTGTGTCTTAGATTCATTGATCTTCAATTTCTATCGTCTTAAATAGGAGTTTATTTCATTAAGATATTTTTGCCATCCATTTGTTGCTATATCTCGGCTGGTTGTTCTTGTCATTGCGATATCATCGGCAAATAATGCTAATTTGATACTGCTTTCTTTAGGCAAGTTCTGTATTTCGTATTTGTGAATTTGCACTATTGCTAGGCTGTGCGGTTTGTGTGTAGGTTGGGTTGTGTTGAGATCCAGGATTGTGAAGGGGAACTATGAGGTCTACCATTAGGGGTATATAAGATTTCTTCGTGGGCCCTCTTGTCATAGGTTTTTTCGATTCTTTTTTTATTTGGTTTACTCGACATTGCTTGTTGAAAAGTGCGTTGGGCAGGGTTAGATTTAAAGCTAGTGTCCTTGTATCAAATGGCTCCACCGTTACATCCGAGGTACGTTGGGAAAAGGTTAAATTAGCTGTCTTGATAAGAGTTGGGAAGTCATTTCTATTAAGAGCAAAATAACCTTTAGGTATGTAAGTTTTTTTACAGATTTCGCTAGCCTCCAAGAAAGTTAAATTTTCAAATTCCAGTAGCTCTTTTATATTTTTGTGTCTATCATTCTCAGCATTTTTAAATGAAACTTTTAAATTTAAACTAATGTAACTTTGTTATAAACAAGAGAAACCTCACTTATAAAGTCTCAGTTTGAAGCTTATAACTCCACGTTTCAAATGAGCATTATATTTTTCGATAAACTTCGAACGAGGTTATTTGTATTCAACACAGTTATTTATATCCATTAGGTTTATATTAATACCTATCATGGATAATTTTTTACGGCGTTTTAAACAATTATATTGTTAATAAAAAATTATTTGACCACTTGACGAAAAAACAAGTTTCACATTCGGATTCAGCGGGAAATAATACAGCGAAAACACGTACTTGATCTGTGGATCTAGCAGAGCCACGAAAACCCCCCAGGCTATCGGCCTATATGTTCTAGTGTTAAAAATTTGAGGACAGTGCGATGCTGCAATTTCACAAAATTTTTTTTTGTTGTTGCAAAACATTTCATAGAATTTAAAATCATGAACAAATTGAAAACAAATTCGACACATATGTAGAAAAAGATCGTCACCATTGAACATTACTAGACAATTTACAGTCAATTGTTTAAGTCGTGGCTAGATAAATATTCTTTCTAGAATTCCTTGTAATATTGGTCTGAGGTATTTGTTTAGAGAAGAAAAACATAATTTGAAGATTTATTTATATGGGATAATCTAGGAAAAGATAAAATATCAGCTGTCCGTCGAATTATGATTCTTTTTTAGATTAGGATAAATGTTTCACTTTTATCATTTAAATATTTGCAATTTAGCCACTCATATATGTCACTTATAAAGTAGAAGCTTGACGTACTAATAATATATAACACCTTTTGGTAACTTTAAATAACATGAATTTTATTTTACTTGTAGTTGCAGATAATTGGGGCGTTAGTGCATACGCTCTTTCTCTCTTTCTCTTAACTCTGTGGTGGTCATCACATTGGGAAGATGCAACCGCTTGTCCTTATTGTCCTATAGAAGAAATAGTTGGTGGGACAAAAACCGTTAAGACGGCTTTATACATTATAGGTGCTCAATTGTTGGCAGCCTTTTTTACTTTTCGGTAAGCATACCAAAATTAATAAATTTAATAACTAGAAGATCATTAAAAAAATTGTATTTATAAATATACCTGCTTCACTGCGATTACTGGCAGAGTACATAAAAAAGTTGGAAGATAAAAATTTTAAGTTTTTACTTAAATTACATATTAGCCAACACCACTGAATGTCGAAAACGTAAATTTTTGAGGAATTTGAGATCCTTATACAAGAAACACAGCATAGTTTTCGAGATATTGATAACTCATCATTCAGGTTTTTTACATTTTAACCGGCTGTGACGACCCAAAAGTACAACTTTAAATAAAATAGTTTTTCTTAAGTTATAAGTGGACTGTATAGTTTTGTAAAAGTGTACTTTTAATGTATAAATCACTGTATTGATTAAAAAAAATTACCAAAAATTAGCAATGACGGACGTTATTATAACGTTTTTCTTGATGACCATCATGAGAATACCTCAAGTTTACAATCACCTTGTCTAAATCATGCGGGGTTGCCAATGTTAACTATTTATGTCGTTACACCATTTGTAAGTTTCTGTTTAACAACATCCATGCACTTTCCTTCTTTTTCATTCTATTGGCCCGGGCGTGGTTTCTGGGTAGACAATGAAACCATAGAAGGGAGCAGCTGGTAAAGTTGTAGAAAATATTAGTTTTTTAGGATCAATATCTCGAGAACTATTAATGTATGAGTTCTATTACATAAAATGTAAATCCGTAGAATTTAATAAAATAAAGTTTTGAAATTGTTGTTAAAGTTATGGTTTTCTACTCCATATGATTTGGATAGGTTGAATCGGTTTTTTGATTTAAATAATATCCTTTATTTTCAGACATTTTAATTGCAAAAGCTCTTTCTCTTTTCCCTTTATTTATTTTTGGGCAAGAATTATAACTGGTACACTTCTGTTTTATAATTTTTGTTAGTTTTTGTTTTATTATTTTGGAGTTTCTTTGCGAGAGTGTTGTTTGTTTTAAAAGCAACATTTATTTTGTTTTGTTTGTTTATTTAAAATTGATTTTATTTTTAGATAAGGTTACCCAATGCAAGTTAATGTCTTGAAATTATTTTTTTGGTTGTTTTAGTATAGGATTTACTTCTGAAATGGCTTTTCTTCGTTGTTTTTTTGTTCAACATGTCGTCTATTAATGTGGGTATTACTTACAGCGATCTGTTTAATTAATTATTAAAATTTTCTGTAACTAAAGGAATATTAGTAGGTCTATGAATCATACTATGGTAGGCTGCAAATTTATGTTGTGGATGTTGAAAGTTATTATGGATGGTCGTATCTGTGTGGAAAGGTTTGTGGTATATGGAAAAAGTATGTTTGTTTAGATGCTTTTTTATATTTATAATCTAGGATATTCAAAGAATTACACTGGCCAATAAGGGTCAAGCAACAGAAACTCTGGTGTACTTTTCCGAAGGATTTTGGTGCGCTGAATTTGAATTTGGCTTCAGAATTACTCCATCACGTCAGGTCTTTGAGATATCCTAACTGAAAAGTGTGAAAAACACTGCTACCTAAAATCACACGATATTTTTTTTTTTTCACAAAATTAGTAAGAGTATCTGAAAGTGTAATCCTTTCTCTTTAAAATTAATTCTGAAATGTCTAGATATCTTTTTTTTTTTTTTTCACCGAGATATGCTAATTTGGAGTTTGCGTTTCACCGATCTACTTCAATGCAAGCCAAAAATAGAGTACAAGTTACCTCTTTGAGTGTACTTTTATAAATTATGTTATTTTAATGAGAATATAAGTAGGTTAGGGGTTGCTGATTACAAATCCACCCCCCAAATTTTGAAATTCTAATTGGCGGATCCATTTTAAATTTTCAAAAAGTTCAAAGCTCTAAAGAAAGTTTATGCTCTTTGGAATTTTTCATTGGATTTGTAATCATCAACCTCTAGAAAGCCTAAACAGTTATTTTCAGCAAAATAATAGACTTTAGAAAAATACACTCAAAGAGGTAGTTTTACTAAGTTTTTGGCTCGCATTCGAGTAGATTGGTGAGATACAAAGTTCAAATTAGCATATCTCGGTAAAAAAAATATTTAAACATATCAAAATTAATTGTAAAGAGAAATGATCATATTTTCAGGTACTTATACTAGTTTTGTAGATAAAAATACCTCAAATATGTCGAAAAAGAGTATTTTTTCCACTTTTAGGTTAGGATATCTCAAAAATCTG
The DNA here is from genome assembly GCA_034092305.1 of Diaprepes abbreviatus. Taxonomy (NCBI): domain Eukaryota; kingdom Metazoa; phylum Arthropoda; class Insecta; order Coleoptera; family Curculionidae; genus Diaprepes; species Diaprepes abbreviatus. The sequence continues at coordinate 1,169,261 of JASJET010000095.1, forward strand.
AAGCTAGATTCGGATTCAGCACACCAAACTCCTTCAGAAGAGTATACTAGAGGTTCTGTTACAAAAAATAGTTAAATATTGTTGGCCTGTGTTTTCTATTTCCATTGTAAATTTAATGTTTTTTTTTATATAGAATTTGTGTCTTCCTGTACTTGTTAAGTAAGTAATTGTGTCATCTAAGTAACGATATCAATAAAGACAATTAATTGATAAAGAATTTTTGTCTATGGTAGTTTCTATTTTGTTCATAAATATTTCTGCAAGTGTTGGACTCAACGGGCTGCCCGTAATAAGACCTTCATCACTCATAAAAAATTGGTTGAGAGCAAAATGATTTTGATTTAGACAAGTTGTTAGTGTTTGATTTAATTATAGGATTGACATTGTTCCTTGTTAATAAATTGTTCACTAAAATAATGGTATCTTCTGGAGGTATACTTGAAACTGGATTTTATACATCGAAAGAAATTAACTTGCCGTTATCTGAAAAATTAATGTCCCTTATTTTATGCGCTAGTTCTTTTGAATTTTTGATACGATAATCTGATTGAAAGTTGCAATATTTTTTAAAAATCTCTAAGAAAATTAGACAACTTATAAGCAAGAACTGACATATGACATTCCGTAATATTTTACTTTACTACTTTAATAATGTCCCTTATTTTATGCGCTAGTTCTTTGACATTTTTGATAGGATAATCTAATTGAAAGTTGCAATATTTTTTTTTAAATCTCTATAAGAAAATTAGACAATTTATAAGCAGGAACTGACATATGACATTCCGTAATATTTTACTTTACTACTTTAATAATGTCCCTTATTTTATGCGCTAGTTCTTTGACATTTTTGATAGGATAATCTAATTGAAAGTTGCAATATTTTTTTTTAATCTCTATAAGAAAATTAGACAATTTATAAGCAGGAACTAACATATGACATTCCGTAATATTTTACTTTACTACTTTAAGAATTTTATGTGAAACCGGTTTTATTACTAGCAACTTCTAGCATTGAGCCTTTGGCCAAATATATAAAATTATAAAGAACATAATCAAATATCATAAGCTTATTTTAAATATTTTAAACTTACCATAGACTTAACACAAGGCTGGAGTCAAATAATAGAATTCCTCTAAATAATGGATCAAATAATCTCAGTCTTTATATGTCACAGATTCTGCTCATGATTCTCACACCAAACCTTCTCACTTTTCGATGTTCGTTGGTCACAAAAGCACATACAGTAGCCACTATGATCAGAAAAAGTGGTACTACGGCCAGGGCTGCCAATTCTTGGTATTTGCCTTCAAAATTCAAGTGTTTATTTCATTAATATTAAAAATTTCATTGCTCAGGGATACTCCGTAAGTCCTTTATTGTTCAACCTTCTGGCTAATGAAATTATAATGAACCTAACAAATACAGAACGTGCCCTATGGTAGGAAAACTACTGAATATCATCTGTTGTGCAAAAAACCTTCAAATAATGCTCCGTCAAGAGAGTTCATTTCCTAAACAGAAAGTTGTGTATATAAAAACTAAAGAAAAAGATGTATTATCTAAAATCACTTTACAAATGGTGTAAAGAATTAATAACCATTATAAATTCATTTTTATTAATTACCCTTTTGATTAAGTTATGTTTATGAGTTGTGAATTGAAATTATGAACGGCAATAAACATGGGCTTATATTGTAGTTTGTAAGATATTAGACAGTCATAGGCTCATTTAAAAAAGAAAATTTGCTTTTAATAACACTGTTTCAAACTGGTTCTTATTGTTATAATGGGCATTTTTAGATACGTACAAGTTTTGTGGTCTTTGGAACTTGTACAAACCCACAAAGGTAAAGCATTTGAGGAATGTACAGCAGATCTGCAAGTCGATATGATTGTTGGTGCTGTGATCGAATGTACTTTAACTTGCCTATGTAGACTGGTTTCTAGAATTTTAAGCGAAAAAGAAGCGACATATGGCACTATTAAGGACGCATTCTTTAGCACAGCCATGGTAGTTTTAGGTGAGTAAAATATTTTAAAAAATCGGAGTAAAATATTTTCAGTGTAAGTATTCCTATTATGAAATCAATAAGTTTAGGTCCACAGTCAATAACCACATTTTTGCAATATTACTATATAATTATTTTCAATTATTGGTTGTCGTGGTAGCAAAGTTGTTCGAGCAGTTAAGGCTGTATATATTATCTTGCAAGAATGCCTATAGGGCGATTCCATTATCGCGAGCGCAATATTGAGACATGTTTAAAGCTTTTTACTAGTAAAATAAAAAACAACAAATTTATTCTCTGAATGGCTACATTTTAACGTGTTCTCTTTTGATCTGTGTATAAGAATTTGAAAAAAATATGTAAATGGGTATGAGGGAGGTCCAAAACACTATCGTAGGTGCAACAAAATTGGGCCACCTTTTCAGATCATAGTATAGAAACACAAAAGTCTGTTAACCGTGAAACATTTATTATATTATGCCTTCAAATTTTTTAAGACGATAAATCAGTCAACCAAAACAATCAAAAAAATTATAGAGAACAAGTCTTGTTTAAGAATGAAACAGCGCTGTCGTCATTTTCCGGACTCGGAACTTCTCTATTGTCTTGGAGTTCTCCGCACTTTTTAATACAAGAGTAATGTTTACCAGCAGTCTATGTCAGCACAGCCTCTTTATATATATATATATATATATATATATATATATATATATAATAAAATAAAAGTAAAGAAAAAATACCTACCAAAGTGAGTATTTATGAAAAGCCAGGTTTTGTTCAACAGATGCAGTCATTAGCACTTAACACTAAGATCACATAATATGAAAAGAACTGTTTTAAAAGGCAAAAATACTCTAATCTAGTTAAGAAACTAATTTATAGCACGTGGACGTCGCACATACGGATATTTGGACCTAAAAGCTGTCCAAAAATATTTTTGGGCTCAAAACGGGGCTATGGGTGTTAATAATTAAGAATTTAAATGTACTGTCATTTAAAGCTTGCTCAGGTGTGTAATTTTTTACTTTCGGTTTCTGAGCAGTATTTATTACCTTACATTACATTTGGCTCTTGTTGGTGTGGAAGTTGCATCTATTATAAGTTTAGAGGCCGCGGCATTTCCAGACATTCGTTGACTTACGCTGGCTGCATAGGTAAGCTCCTCAACAGGTACCTGTTCACGAAGTTCTTTTGTATTTCGTCGTTTACCACGATCATGTAATTCTTCGAAATGCTTCCTTGGGCGTCCCTTAGAATTCGTGGCCCAGTTATGTACTGGTATTGATGTATTAAGCCATTTCTCGTTTTCTTTTTTCAAAAATCTTTCTTCAATATAGTTAGATTATATACATCTCTTCTTCAAATCACTATTAAAATGTTTTAAATCGTGACTTAAGGTATGGTACTCGTTTTGGGGACATTTCATCATTTCGCGAAGCTTATGTTCCATAAATGATACCTTATCTTCAAGTATTCTGGATGTACTTTATTTAAAAAGCATGTATAGCGTTTTCCGATATACCTCAATAACATTTGATGTCAAATCTGTACCTATAGGAAAAAAGATATGTATGTAAGTAAAAAATATCCAAAATTATTGCAAAAAAAAAAAAACCGTGGAACTCCAAGCGGTTTTTTAAGAGGTGGAAACATGTGGAAAATATTTTGACTGTTATGCTAATGGCTAATGTTTATAGTTTATTGTAAAAAAATAATTGTAGCCCGACCTAGCTCGGAACATTTTCAAAAACACTAATTAGTTAAAATGAAAAAAAAAAATAGAAAATTTTCTTTCATATTGTTTTAGGTCTATAAGAATACTAAACAGTCATTATATTTTTAAATAATATATATTAAAATTAAATACATACCTTGATTTTCAGATTTCATCACAAAAATTTTTTTTTAATATTCACTTTACAAAATACCAAACACCAAACACAAATCTAAAAAAATCTATCAAGAACGAATGCATGCGTATTGAACGAAGCTTAGATTGCAATTAAATGTGCAGAGCGTAGCGGCGGGGAGGGGCCACTTTATCATAATTTTATGAGAGTACGGTTACTCAGGTATACAAAAAAAATTATTTCGATGATTACTTGTATAGTTTGCATTTCTCCTTTTTGTCCGGTTTTTGAGACCAAATGCTCGTTAGTGCAATGACATTTCGAGCCGTGGCTTCCCCTAATTGGTATATATATATATATATATATATATATATATATATATATATATATATATATATATATATATATATATATATATATAGGTTCCTTATGATTTCAAGCCGGAGGACTGGGTCCAGATACTTCTACCACTTCTGGCTTTAGAGAATGATTGCAATTTAGCTTATGAGCTAGTTAATTTAGAAAATTTCCAATTTATCGATTGAGAAGCCAATTTCTGACACATCCATAGAGCTGTTGGGGTGTAGCGGTGAGATGTGGTTATCAAGTTGTTTATAGAGTGTTGGACTCTATCGAGATATTTTGTTTTTGTGGTTTCGATGAATGAGAAAAAGGTTTCATACCCAATGTCTGTATATGATTGTATTCTTTACACAGTATTCGGCTTCACATATAAATGGAAGTACTTTATTTTATATGCACTCTAGTCTTCAGAATCTTGATCTGCTCAAAGTGAGCCATGTAGGAGCACCAAAGGATGGTATCGAACGTATGAAAAGTTTGTAGATTACCAGTTTGAACTTCAACTTCAGGCTACTATTGCGATTCAGCAGAGAGTAGAGCGCAGCTAACAGTGAGATTTTGTTCTTACGTAGCAAGTAATTAAGTTTGTATTGAGAAGCTGGTAAGTCTTCTGTCGAAGACTTGTCCTAGGTACTTTGCCTGATCCCTTCAAGGAGCTAGAGCTAGATTTGTGATTTCCGATGATGTATCTCTAACACTGAGATTAAACATTACTACCTGTGTTTTAGTAGGGTTTAATTTGATCTTCTAGTCTAATTATATGCTGTTGCAGTCTCAATATTATTAGTCGAAATAATCCGTCGCAAAAGCAGTACTGTCAGTGAATTAAAGTAACTTGCTGTGCTGATTTCTTGGAATATCTGAAGCATAAAAGTTGAGTAGAGTGGAGACTCTAATCGGTCCAACAGAAGATACAGCATCGTCTGACGACACTACACTATATAGAAAAATTAAGGAGAAAATCCTAGAGATAAGATTTGGGAATTGCCAAAGAAAATAGTTGTCTCTCGAAGACAAATTAAATTTTTCATTTTGCCGGTTTGATAATAAGAAAAAAAAATCATATTTTCAAGTTAATTGCTTAATGTTGCACAAGTCAGTTTAAAGCCTTTACTGCCAATTTATATCAGTTTTAAATCTAGTAAATTAGGAAGATTATCTTTAACTTTGGCTTCGAGAACAACCAGATCCGGTTTACGACTTAATTTTTTTTTAGCGAATCTGGTTGAATTTTCACATTTCTGTACTTTAGGGTAACCTACAATATGCTGAGTTTGTGAGTAAGAGTTATAATAAGTAAATTTTAGAAGATTTATGATTATCTTGTAATTCTAAAATTTAATTACACCCCTTGAAAATGATTCGTGTTATATTTTGCGCTGGTGATTGAACTAATCTAGAAGACATTTTTTGGACTTTTTAAACTGGTAAGCAGTATCATAAATAATTAAACCTCCTTTTTTCTTTCTTTCCAGCATTCAATTTCTCCGGTGGTTATTTTAATCCAGCCCTAGCGACCTCATTAAAGTTTGGTTGTGCTGGGAATACATTTCTGGAACACGTTGTAGTATATTGGCTCGGAGCTTGTGCTGGATCCATACTGTCTACATTCATATTTAAATTTAGTGCTATTCAAAATTATTGTAAAAAACCTAAGGTAGAATAAGATAAATTATTGTTTGTTGTTTACAATAATATTTTAACTTTAGAAAATATAATGTTTTTCTGATAAAAGACAGGTTAAAAAATATGAATAGTTTTCAAGCCTCTGCCCAATGTTTCTCCTATTTTCACACATCCATTTCTTTATTTATTATATTAGAGCAGCCCTTAAAACATTTTTGAGGTACAAAGCCGAATAATTTGTAGTAAGAAATAGTTGTAATTTGTATAACCTACTCTTGTGAATTTGTAAAAAAAAGTTATAGGTGTTCAAAAATATATTTTTTATATAAATAATAAATTTTGTTTCCCTAGATGTAGTACTTTTTGCTCATTCAAATTGCTGGAAGATTTGATTACTCATGTGCACATTTGTGCTTACCCCGCCACTGTTCAAGTATACAGGGTGTTCGGTAAGTATATGTCAAACTTTCGGCACTACAGAGAAGACGTCAAAATGACCCTAGTGGTTAATTTTTTTTTCCTAAATTGCTCGATAACGGAGAAATTGGGTACCCAGTGGTTTACCTTTTGGGCTGTAGCTTTTGAGCAGTATATTTTAATGAAACTTGGGCATGTTGTATAACCGATAAAGACTCGCAAATCCAGGCCATACAGACATTACCGAGGAAGTCTGGAACGGACTCATCACTAAACTTGTAGGTTCAAAATTTTAACAAGTGTGTTTTTAGAGCTGAAACTCGATTTTTACCAAGGAAGTTGGAAGGGGTAAAAGAAAGGAGAATACCCTAAACTACATTTGGTTCCGCATGTAACTCTATACTTCCCTTAATGTGACTATGCTGCACTTGCGCAGTAGGTCAAAGGACAGAACTGGACTTGAGAAACCTCTTATTATGTTATTATATTGAAAAATTACAATTTAAAATTCAAATTATAAAACAACTAATGAAATAAACACTCCCTTAACAGAGATTTAAACATAATTCGAAATAAAATCTTGTCTTATCTACAATGTTAAAAAGGAACTAGCCATAAGGATTAACTATATGTTATTCTTCCTTTGTGTTATTATTAAGTAAAGTGTTTTCCATGTACCTTCTAAACTTTAAAATAATTAATTTCTGATAAAAAAAAATTATAAAAACTACACACTAGCGCAAACAAAACTTTAAAATCGCCGATCTATTAAAAGATCTTCAGTATAATGTTACATATTGATGTAATATAAAAAACGTAGATACTTACCGAAAATAATGAATTTCGGGGATCGAACCACGCGATTTAGAAAACAATACCATACACTGATGCATTGTTATAAATAAAGTCTATACAAATGTCTTGACAACATACACAAATATAAATTCCGAAATTTAATTAATGACACTGCACCGCATAACAAAGAAAATAAGCGTCGAGGATGATGACAAACAATCGCATTAAACACAAAGAATAAGCCGGGACGAAGATCGTGTCGCAAACCCTGCTCTGGTTTCCGGTTCTCACATTGCCAATTTCTTGCAACAAATTTACTATGAAATTTCTTTTTGCTCTTGCTCCACATAGCGAGTCGATGTCAATTTATGACATTTATTTTCTGCATAGTGGAATACTTTTTTAGGCATTTAGCCTATTTTTGTAGTTTTGCATATCCCTTCCAACTTCCTTGGTTTTTACACTTAAGACAATTATCTAAAACAAGGCTGTCCAACTTTTTAACAGTCGAGCCAAATTAACGGATCAAATCGCGCTGGCGGGCCACTGACGATTCCTACTTTTGTTACTTTTAATACCAATAAGCTTTAAAGTAGTTTTGTGCAATAAATGAAATACAACATTCTGATGTCTAATTATCATATATTAAAATAGTAAAATAAACAGCACCCTTTGCCAAATAAACAAAATTGTGTGTAACAAAAATTAGAACCTAAGTAATTGGTACAATTATTGTGATATTTGAAATTGTTTCTGTCTCTTAAAATTTTTTCTATTTTAAGAGTCAGATGAGACATTGACAGTAATAACAAATCTGAAATATGTTGTTCAGTTTGAGATATTCGGTATTTATTTTTTACATAATTAAGATTTGGAAAAACCTTTTCACAAAGATATGTTGATCCAAAACTAGTTAAAAATTGAAAGGCCAGGTCAATTATTGCGGGAAAGTCTTCTTTTGGCACCAATTTCCAGAAATCTAGAAATTATTCTGAAAAAGTTTGTGATTTTGTAGATAATATTTCCGCAAAAAGGTTTCTAGTGCAGAATAATTTTGCAGTTCAGTGACTACCAACTGAACATTGACAGGTTAACTGATTATTTCAATCAAACCGATTGTGAAAGGATTCATAAAAATCTTTAAATTTTGTTTTGTATTTTCAAATTATTGGAATCTGCTCTCAAGCGACTGTAATAAGCATGTAATTTTAGATTCGCACCTAGTACAATTGATACTGGCGATATTAAGCTTCCCTTTCAAATTTTTGAGTGTGGGAAAAAGATCAATATTTTCGTTAGCTAAATTATTTCAAAACAGATTTAAATGTGAAAAATTTTTGTAATTTGAGATTTAAAATATTAAGGTATTAAGGTAATTGGTAATGTCAACAAGAAATGTAAAAATACTCAACCAGGATTCTTTAGTACATCAACATCCAAAGGTAAGGCCTCTTTTTCTTGTAAAAATTCCAATATTTGCTCTTTCAAGTTGAAGATATGTTTTAACATGTTGCCCCTTGAAATTCATCGCCCAGTTCAGTACAGTTGTAATTCTCCATATTCACTCATTTCTTCTTCAAATAAAACCTTGAATTGACGTCTGTGAAAAGCTTTTGCACATATGTAAGTTATGCAGCATATTACCAGGTCCATAATACCATCCAACTTCATGTCTTTTGCACACAACGCTTCCTGGTGGATAATACAATTTGACAAAACTACGGAACCATTGCTTTTCATTGTGAGTGCACCATCAGTGTAAGTAGATATCATTTTGTCCCATGGTACACCCTTTTTTTTCTATACATTCCGTAATTTTCATAAATATGCATTTTTCTTGGGTTGTAGTTTTCAGTTGACATAATTCTAGAAAATCTTGAAATACATTTCGATATTCATTAATGCAACGTACAAAAATAGTCAACTTAGATCTACTCGTTGATATCAGGTTTCATCTAACCCCAACAATTTGCACTTTGTTCAGATCTCTTGAATCTGATCGCTGATATCAATTGACATATCCTCCACCTGTCTCGTAACAGTGTTTGGTGATAGCTCTGACGTTTTAATTACAATTTTGTGCCAACATTGTCAAATACTAACAATTTCTTCATCGGAAAAAGTTTCTTCTTTTTCTCTAAAAGCAAAGAAATTTCATAAGATGTTTTAATTATAGACTTAAGCTCGTTGTGCCTTTTAACGAAAATATTCTGTTGGTTGAATAGTTCCTGTTTCTGTTTCTTTAAAAAATCTCTTATGGCACTATCAACACAATACCCTTTCAAAATTATTATAATTTTGCTTCGAATGCCTTTCGAAATTATATTTTTTTTTTCACAGCTACTGTAGTAAAGCAAAATAAACATGGGTTTCTGCACATTGCTTTCAGTAAAATATTTCTTTTCCCATTCATCATGAAAAATATGATAGAACTCTGTCGATTTCGACGTATTTGGGTTATTGTGAGCCATAAATTTACTTCCTGAACACCTAATCAGAAAACTCGTAATCACATTTATTGTGGCATAAAACTTAAATTATGTAATATTAATAATGATAAGGTACCTTTGAACGCCAAAGTAAATACTTTGTATTCTTTTTAACAAAAACTGACCAGTTTGATGCAGTACGGCAAGTACGATATTTAAAATCACAGATTAAAACACTTTTAGGTAATTTTCAAGGAAGATACTTAAAAACTGAAACTGCAAACATATAAATAGAAAGGTATGCTACATTTATTTCGAAAAAACAATTTCAAGAAAATCTGAATTATACATACGCTAGTAATAGCAATAATTACACATTATTCAAAATTAATTAAGTTCTTTGTTATCAACTAATTAAAAAACTATAAATAAACGAAATCTAATAATATTTTATACAATTATTTAATTAATACTAGTTATTATTCGAAACCAATTAACTTAAGGGGGCCAGGTCCTATAGAATGCTTAAAAAAGGTAAGTTTAATTAATAATATATTTCTATTGTACATGTCTTAAATATAACTACTAAAATAACAAAAACAATTTTTTTTTTACTTTTTGAAAATAAAATGGCAAAGATATTGATGTCACTTTGAAACGTGTCCAAATTGAGTTGCAGAAATGGCGGGAATTCTGGCAACCTTAAAATTCACCCTGCAACATTTGAGGAAAAAATATAGATCATTCAGGACTGTTTTTTTCTGAAATATGAACCTAAGAAAACACAAAAAAAAATTAAATTTCGTAATGAATTTGATATTACGAAAAAAATATAATTTTTCGATGAAAATTTCGAGCTTTGTTGTACATATTTACTTTTATACTAAATTGAAACAAAAAAATTACCTATTAAATACTGAGATTAATTATTTCTTTTTAATAAGTGTTCGAATAAACAACCCTCTTGTGCTATGCACAAATTTAGTCTTTTTTGCAGATTTTCTCGGACCCTGGACAAAATTAGTGGCGTTATTGTTCTACAGGTATCCCTAATCCTGTTTCGCATATTTTCCACTGTTGTTGGTGGATTAACATACACCTTATTTTTAATATAACCCCACAGGAAGAAATCTAATGGGGTGATGTCGCAAGACCTTGGTGGCCACTCAATGAAACCCCCACGTCCAATCCATTTTTGCGGATATCGTTGGTCCAAAAACGCACGAACTTCACGATGGTAATGCGGAGGCGCACCATCGTGCTGGAACCCCATACTGTCGAGCTCATCCCTATCGAGACCTTGAAGCAGTTGGGGTAGTTCTTCTTGTAGAAAGTTCAGGTAACTATGGCCATTTAGTGGTTCATTAAAAAAGTGGGGTCAAATAATTCGATTATGATGAGTACCACACCAAACATTTAATGACCAGTGGTTTTGATGTTGCACCTCTCTAATCCAAAATGGGTTTTCTGTGGCATAATAATGCATGTTGCGTCTATTTACGGCACCGTTACTTCTAAAAGTAGCTTCATCACTAAACATTACCTTGCATGATAAATTTGGATTTAATTGAATCTCCGCATTTACAAAAGTTTACACGACTTTCAAAATCCTGTCCATGCAATTCTTGGTGTAATTCCATGTGATATGGATGATACCTATATTTCTTGGTAGTACGATTAGCGGTGGATTGTGATGTTTCACATAATGCTGCTAACTGACGGCTACTAATATAAGGATTTTCCTGAACATTTAACAATACTTGTAGTTCTTTTTCTTCATTAGTTACTGGTTTGTTGACCACTTTACGTTTTGGATAATCAACAGTACCAGAAGAATCAAATCTTTGCATTAAGTTTTGAAAAGTATGGGTATTAGGCTGGCGTCGATCAGGATACTTCATTTTGTAAATTCTTTGAGCAAGAAGGCAATTTTTTTGAGCCTCTCCTATTGTATAAATCATATCTATTAACTCATTCTTTGGAAAATTCATTTTACAATGTAAGATGAATGCAAAAAAAAAAAACAAACTACACTACATAAAAACCAAAAGAAGCGATTGCGGTTATAAATTTGACACACAGAAAAATGTTCTTTTACATTGTTTTTGCCATGGCTAGTATGATAATGAAGACTACTTCTGTAAAAAAGTATGGAAAATAAGAAAAACTGAAATATCTCAAAAACTATTATAAATAGGTATAGGATATATTGAACAAAACTTTTAGGGTTTTTATTACTCTATTAAATAACATGAAAATATACAGGGTATACCATTTAAAAAAAAAGATATTTATTCATTTAAACGTGTTCAAATTTGACCCGATGTGTTCAACACCCTGTAGCTTTTATTGCAAATATTAGGTAAAAATTATGTTAACTTGTCCTTGGCCTTGCTAAATTCCAAATTTGAATATATTTGTCACAAAATTGAAAACGTTATTTAGGATTGAATTGATGCTTGAAAATGTGACTTTTTTTCTTTAAACTTAATTATCTCAGAAACTATAAAGTTTTGTTATAGTAAACCCTTAATAAAAAATATTTAAAATTATAAGCTAAATCGAAAATACGATTCGTATATAGATTGTTCTATTTAAAAAAAAATACAACTTTATGCTGTCCCAGTTTTTTGGCTCACCTTGTAGAGTCCTAAATATTTTTAAAATCTGCGTAAAAATAAACTGTATCAAACAATAAATAGTTTCTTTGTAAATTTCACCGAAAAGGCACAAACCTACTTCATTCAATCGTTGACTCACCCTGTACATAAATTCTACGAAATGCTTAATAATATTTTTGGTCAATCGACTCAAATTGCCAGTGTACTTTTGTTCTTTGGAGTTGTTAATTCAGCGTTAGAAAAAGCTGACGCTATTCTGCTGATACCGAGTCAATTTATGTCAATTCTTCAAGTCTTTGCCTTTTATCTGAATAATCTCCGTCTTATTCATCAAAACTATTGTTCGCACTTGAAAGCTGAAAACATGTCATTGAAACAGTACATAAATTCTACGAAATGCTTAATAATATTTTTGGTCAATCGACTCAAATTGCCAGTGTAGTTTTGTTCTTTGGAGTTGATAATTCAACGTTAGAAAAAGTTGACGCTATTCTGCTGATACTGGGTCAATTTATGCCAATTCTTCAAGTATTTGCCTTATACTTGAATAATCTCCATCTTATTCAGAAAAACTATTGTTCGCACTTGAAAGCTAAAAAATGTCATTGAAACAGTACATAAATTCTACGAAATGCTTAATAATATTTTTGGTCAATCGACTCAAATTGCCAGTGTACTTTTGTTCTTTGGATTTGATAATTCAACGTTAGAAAAAGTTGACGCTTTTCTGCTGATACTGGGTCAATTTATGCCAATTCTTCAAGTACTTGCCTTATACCTGAATAATCTCCATCTTATTCATAAAAACTATTGTTCGCACTTGAAAGCTGAAAACATGTCATTGAAACAGTACATAAATTCTACGAAATGCTTAATAATATTTTTGGTCAATCGACTCAAATTGCCAGTGTACTTTTGTTCTTTGGTGTTGATAATTCAACGTTAGAAAAAGTTGACGCTATTCTGCTGATACTGGGTCAATTTATGCCAATTCTCAAGTTTTTGCCTTTTATCTGAATAATCTCCATCTTATTCATAAAAACTATTGTTCGCACTTGAAAGCTGAAAACATGTCATTGAAACAGTACATAAATTCTACGAAATGCTTAATAATATTTTTGGTCAATCGACTCAAATTGCCAGTGTACTTTTGTTCTTTGGAGTTGATAATTCAACGTTAGAAAAAGTTGACGCTATTCTGCTGATACTGGGTCAATTTATGCCAATTCTTCAAGTATTTGCCTTATACCTGAATAATCTCCATCTTATTCATAAAAACTATTGTTCGCACTTGAAAGCTAAAAAATGTCATTGAAACAGTACATAAATTCTACGAAATGCTTAATAATATTTTTGGTCAATCGACTCAAATTGCCAGTGTACTTTTGTTCTTTGGATTTGATAGTTCAACGTTAGAAAAAGTTGACGCTTTTCTGCTGATACTGGGTCAATTTATGCCAATTCTTCAAGTATTTGCCTTATACCTGAATAATCTCCATCTTATTCATAAAAACTATTGTTCGCACTTGAAAGCTGAAAACATGTCATTGAAACGGTACATAAATTCTACGAAATGCTTAATAATATTTTTGGTCAATTGACTCAAATTGCCAGTGTACTTTTGTTCTTTGGATTTGATAATTCAACGTTAGAAAAAGTTGTCGATTTTCTGCTGATACTGGGTCAATTTATGCCAATTCTTCAAGTATTTGCCTTATACCTGAATAATCTCCATCTTATTCATAAAAACTATTGTTCGCACTTGAAAGCTGAAAACATGTCATTGAAACAGTCCATAAATTCTACGAAATGCTTAATAATATTTTTGGTCAATCGACTCAAATTGCCAGTGTACTTTTGTTCTTTGGATTTGATAATTCAACGTTAGAAAAAGTTGACTCTATTCTGCTGATACTGGGCCAATTTATGCCAATTCTTCAAGTCTTTGCCTTTTATCTGAATAATCTCCGTCTTATTCATAAAAACTATTGTTCGCACTTGAAAGCTGAAAACATGTCATTGAAATAGTACATAAATTCTACGAAATGCTTAATAATATTTTTGGTCAATCGACTCAAATTGCCAGTGTACTTTTGTTCTTTGGAGTTGACAATTCAACGTTAGAAAAAGTTGACGCTATTCTGCTCATACTGGGTCAGTTTATGCCAATTCTTCAAGTCTTTGCCTTTTATCTGAATAATCTCCGTCTTATTCATAAAAACTCTTGTTGGCACTTGAAAGTTGAAAACATGCAACATCATTGCTTTCTTTGTTACTGAATTCATCTGACCAATCATCGTCTTGCAATAAAAACGGGAAAATACAATTTGCGCCCCAATCAAAAACATGTTATAAATGAGATATACCATATGCACCTTGAGTAATAAAACACAAAGCTATTGATTTAAGTTTTTATTTAAAAATACTTAATGTTAATAATTTGTACTGAAGCGCTACGTTTAGAATTGAGTAATGAAAAAAAAAACAAAAAATATTTTATGTTCATTAAATTTTAAGCATTTCAAAGTATGAAACGCCTTTTAGAAATTGCATTCGACAAATTTTTTATGTTTATTTATAAGACATTTTAAAGTATCTTTGAGTCCGAGTCTGAAAATCTTGCACTCATAATGTCACTATCATTCGCGGTTTTGTCGGATCGGATTTCACTGTATTTGCACTTTAAGTCTTTTATTTTACGCGACCCGCTGCCCGGCCACCGATGGCCGTGTTCCTAAAAATAGTTTTTATGTTTCAAAAGTCTTTTTCGGGAAATAGTTTTCACTAATATCTTGCTTAACACTTTTTTCGCACTTATTTTTGCGTATTTGTTCTTTCTTCTTTGCACAGTGGAAGGTTTTGGAAGCTTCTCCATTGCTCAAGATCTTACAATGCTTTCGCTACGGACGTTTACCCAATAATAATAATAATTCTGGCTTTAAAGAGCTTGTGGAGCTACATATTTAACTGAACAGTTCGACCAATCCGAAAGCTCAGCGGCGCAAACGAGACGTGGGCGACGCTTGCTAACGAAATTGATCGCTAGATAAAACTAATTTTCTTGCCGATGCATGACATTCACAGTATGAATAATCAATATGAAATCTTCTCTAGGAAGCGCAATCCCTATGACTTTTTTATGATTTTATGGGCTATTCTAGCTGTTTACTTACTTACATTCTATTCTAGAATGTTCCTAGATAATTATTGTTTGTTAAAATCATTTTACAATATTTTAATTTATTTTTCTAATTAAAAAAGTGAATATTACAACACTTTCTTCTTCAATTTCTTGCCGTAGATCTAATACATCAACAGGATTATCTCGGTTTAAAACACACACAATGTGTAGTATGTTTGACATCACAATATTTAGCGATATTAGGCCCAAACGAGCTGTTTCTATAAATTTTAGTCGGCGAAATCACCCTTTTAATACAGCGAAATTATGTTATATAATTTGTGAAAGCTTTATGTTAAAATTTTTTTGGCGTTCTGTTAAATTTCCATAATGCCTAAACATATCTTCATTGTTTTAGAAAGAGTATATGCCAAATCCCCTATAAAAATGAGTGTCATTGGGAAACTCATCCAAATTATTTTGGATTCTTCTAGAAAGACCAGACATTTCAAACATCATGGCACGATTCAGATAATCTAGCAAATACATTTCAAAATAGTTTTGGTAATCACACTCTCTACAGCAACACGGAGTGGAACTTTTTGCGATTTATATAAAAATTAGGATTTTTCTTTGAGACTAAATTTTCAGTATGAATTTCCTTAATAAAATAATTGAAGATTCCTGAAACAGAAAGTACTATAATAAAGTAAAATGAATGATGTCTACGAAAAATATTACGAATAAATTTGCAGCGAATACAATTCCTCCAGAATAAGTGCGGAAAAAAAAACTTTCGAGACAAAAAGCGGCGAAGAAAATCACACCGCTTAGCGCGTCGGTGAAAAAAATTCATCTTAAAAACTGTGCCGCGAAGAAAATCCTTCTTAAATAGATGCCGTAAAAAGAATCTCTTATAGGCAATTAGCGGCGGAAAAAATCCCTTCGCTTGTTATGAAAACGAAAAAAATCTTTTCTGGAGTGTTGACGTGGAATTAAATAACTTGCATTCTAATATACTATTTTGAAACTTATATTTTATTTATTCACCATCACGTACATCATTACATGATTGACCCAAAAAGCACAACAGTTACAATAGAAAAATTACACACAACAAACACATCAGTTACATAATAAATATAATCTAATACAAATATCTGTTAACGTCAAGAACATTGGGGGAGAAATATAATATATATCTTAGTCCAGTTAGGAGTCAGTTGCTGATTGAAGAAAGCAATGTTCAATTGTTCAATTCACTACATGCAGCCTATTTCTTCGGTGGCACAATACAGAAAGAACATTTTTTTGATCACTATCGCTGGAGATGAAAAATGGGCCCTCAGTTATAATTCAAAAGGCAGTGGCTCTATCCTGTCAGTTTTACACCCAAAAGGGTGTTTTTGTGTGTTTGGTGGAGTGTTCGAGGGGTCATTTATTTCGAAGTGTTGAAACCTGGACAGACTGTGAATGCAGACCTTTACTGTGAACAACTGGATCGAGTAAATGAATCTTTAATTGAAAAGTGCGCAGCAATTGTCAACAGAAGAGGCGTTATTCGGTAACAGATAATGCACTACGCCAGGCAAATCCTGGAAAAAATTATTGAATCGTGGTGGGAGGTATTATCTCATCCAATGCACTCGCCCGATATTGCGCCATCGGATTTCCATCCGGCTTTGAAATTCTGCACACTAGTTGGCAAGAGGTTGTTCATAAGGAGGATGATTACATTATTGATTAAAAGTAACAACCTGTTAAAAATTTATCTGTTTCAATATAATAGAAAAAAATACATTAATTTCCCGTCCTTCTAATATCTTTATTATTATAAATACATGATATGTGAGTGGCTACCAGGAGAACAGGCGACTGACGGGGGGTGTTGTTTTCATATCTTCGATTTACAATGTTTGCCGGTTTTTGTGTTGTTTTTGCCTGAAGGACTTGAAAATAGAAGGAGCAATTTCTTTTTCTGAATGATTTAACTTATATTTTTTTTTTGGGGGGGGGGGAGGATTTCTGATCTCTTTAACCTTAAAGTTATATTAATTTACTGTTTTCGGACATTAATTTTTAAAAATTTTCTTTTGCTGGATTTCCTAGAATGTTTTCCCTTTGGGCAATCTGTCAAGCATCTGCCTTCATTGTATCTTAAATAGAATTATTTCGTTATTTAGTGTGTGAAAACTTTGGAGAAACACTCTTATTATTTTTGTAATATAACTAGTAATAACTATTGCTATTCCGCTAGTACTGGGTTTACTTTACTTCAGTTCTTTAAGTCTTGGGAATATGATTAAAATCAAATTTCCAGTGTACTTTTGTTCTTTGGAGTTGATAATTCAACGTGCGAAAAAGTTGACGCTATTCTGCTGATGCCAATTATTCAAGTTTTTGCCTTTTATCTGAATAATCTCCGTCTTATTCATAACAACTATTGTTCGCACTTGAAAGCTGAAAACATGCAACATCATTGCTTTCTTCGTTATTGAATTCATCTGACCAATGATCGTTTCGCAATAAAAACGGGCAAATACAATTTGCGCCCCAACCAAAAAATATCAAAAATGAGATATACAATATGCACCTTGGGTTATAAAACACAAATCTATTGATTTAAGTTTTATTTAAAAATATGATTGACCCAAATATTCCGCTAGTACTGGGTTTACTTTACTTCAGTTCTTCAAGTTATGGTCTTGGGAATATAACATATATACTCTCTCGGTTCCCATGATTAAAATCAAATTGCCAGTGTACTTTTGTTCTTTGGAGTTGATAATTCAACGTGGGAAAAAGTTGACGCTATTCTGCTGATGCCAATTATTCAAGTTTTTGCCTTTTATCTGAATAATCTCCGTCTTATTCATAACAACTATTGTTCGCACTTGAAAGCTGAAAACATGCAACATCATTGCTTTCTTCGTTATTGAATTCATCTGACCAATCATCGTTTCGCAATAAAAACGGGCAAATACAATTTGTGCCCCAACCAAAAAATATCAAAAATGAGATATACAATATGCACCTTGGGTTATAAAACACAAATCTATTGATTTAAGTTTTATTTAAAAATATGATTGACCCAAATAGCACAACAATTACAATACAAAAATTAAATTTCACACACAACAAAACACATCAGCTACAGAATAAATAGAATCCAATACAAAAAGCTGTTAACGTCGAGAAAATCGGGGGAGAAATATAATATATATCTTAGTCCAGTTAGGAGTCAATTGCTAATTGAAGAAACAATGTTAACCGGTTCATTACATGCAACTTATTTCTTCATTGGCGCAATACAGAAAGAAACGTGTTTTGATCACTTGATCACTGGAGATGAAAAATGGGCTCTCAGTTATAATCCAAAAGGCAGTGACTCTATCCTAATGAATCGCTACGAAATACAGTTAAGCCAGGATTACACCCAAAAAGGTGTTTTTATGTGTTTGGTGGAGTGTTCGCATGGTCATTTATTTCGAAATGCTGAAATCTAGACAAACTGTGAATGCAGAACTTTACTGTGAACAACTAGGTCGAGTAAATGAATCTCTTATTGAAAAGTGTCCAGCGATTGTCAACAGAACAGGCGTTATTCGGGAACACGATAATGCACTACACAAGACAAATCCTGGAAAAAAACTTCTGAATCGTGGTGGGAGGTATTACCTCACCCAACACACTCTCTCGATATTGCGCCATCGGATTTCCATTTATTCCAGTCTCGACAACATTTCCTAAGTGACAAAAAATTAGAAAATTTGAATAATGTCCAAAATGCCATCTTTAGATATTTTGTTCAGAAACCAATCGATTTTTTTCGATCCGGCATTGAAATTTTGCACACTAGATGGCAAGAGGTTGTTCGTAAGGAGGATGATTACATTACTGATTATAAGTAACAACCTGTTAAAAATTTATCTGTTTCAATTTAATAGAAAAAAAGACATTAATTTTCCGTCCTCCTAATATCTTTATTATTATAAATACATGATATGTGCGTGGCTACCAGGAGAACAGGCGACTGACCGGGGGTGTTGTTTTCATATCTTCGATTTACAATGTTTGCCGGTTTTTGTGTTGTTTTTGCCCTTTGGACAATCTGCCAATCATCTGCCTTCATTATATCTTAAATAGAATGGTTTCGTTATTTAGCGTGTGTAAAACTTTGGAGAAACTCTCCTATTATTTTAGTAATATAACTAGTAATAACTATTGCTATTCCGCTGGTACTGGGTTTACTTTACTTCAGTTCTTCAAGTTATGGTCTCGGGAATATAACATATACACTCTCTCGGTTCCTATGATTAAAATCAAATTGCCAGTGTACTTTTGTTCTTTGGAGTTGATAATTCAACGTTGGAAAAAGTTGACGTTATTCTGCTGATACTGGGTCAATTTATGCCAATTCTTCAAGTCTTTGCCTTTTATCTGAATAATCTCCGTCTTCTTCATTAGAACGCTTGTTCGCACTTGAAAACTGAAAATATGCAACATCATTGCTTTCTTCGTTACTGAATTCATCTGACTAATAAAAACGGGCAAATACAATTTGCGCTCCAACCAAAAACATGTCAAAAATGAGATATACAATATGCGCCTTGGGTAATAAAACACTAATCTATTGATTTAAATTTTTATTTCAAAATACTTAATGTAAATAATTTATACTGAAGCGCTACGTCTAGAATGGAGTATTGAAAAAAAAACAAAAAATATTTTGTGTTCGGCGGAGGTGTGAGCCGGTGCGTTGTCATGGTGGAAGAGCACTTTTTTCTTCGCCAAATGGGGCCGTTTTTTCTGTGATCGTTTGCCCTATTTCTAACTAAATATTCCATACCGAGCCACTATGTACAAGACTAAAACTTTCTATATTTTAGCTACAAAGGAGAGAAGCCTTACGAATTAAAAATAACAACGACTTCTTCTCTAGGTGCCGTCTCCGCTTCGAAGGTTGGCAATCATCAAGGCAATCCTGATTTTTGAGACCGCTGCTCTAAATAACTCGTTGTTACTGCATGCAAACCACTCTCTAAGGTTCTTCAGCCATGAGTTTCTTCTTCTTCCTATGGATCTCCTTCCTTGGATTTTTCCCTGCATAATAATCTGCAATATTTGGTATTTTTCTCCTCTCATGACATGTCCCATATATAGTAGTTTTCTTCTTTTAATTGTTAGAATCACTTCTTTTTCCTTATGCATACGTCTCATTACTTCCTCGTTGGTTATTCTCTCTACCCATGAAATCCTCAGCACTCTCCGGTATATCCACATCTCAAATGCCTCCAGTCTTCTCATGTCAGACATTCTCAGTGTCCAAGCCTCCATCCCATAGTACAGTACAGACAGCACATAGCATCTCAGCAGTCGTACTTTTAACTCAAGGTTTAGATCTCGGCAGCAAAAAAGCCTCTTCATTCTTATAAATGTGTTTCTGGCCTGTTCGATTCTGATTCGTATTTCTTGGGAGCTGTCATTGTCTTCATTAATGGTTGTGCCAAGGTACTTGTATTCTCTTACTTTTTCAATAGGTTGATTCTTTACACACACCGTACGAATGTCCCGAGTTGTTTTTGTTACTAGCATATATTTTGTTTTGTTTATATTCAGTGAGAGTCCATATTCTTCGCTTACTGTGACCATTCTATTAATTAGCATCTGTAGGTCTTCATGTGTTCCAGCTAAAAGAACTGTATCGTCGGCGTATCTCAGATTATTTATTGTCATGCCGTTAATTTTAATGCCTATGTCCTGATTAGCAAGTGCCTTATTTACTATATCTTCCGAATACAGATTAAAAAGAATTGGTGAAAGTACACACCCTTGACGAACCCCTCTCTGTATTTCTATTTCCTCTTATGTCTTCTATTCGCATTGTTGCTTTCTGGCCATAGTATAAGTTTGAGATTATTCTTATGTCTCTGAGGTCGATCCTTCTCCTAACAATGATTCGATGAGTTGATCATGTTTAACTTTGTCAAAGGCTTTATTGTAGTCTATAAAGCACACGTGTAGATCTTGATTCATGTCTAGGCATCTTTGTGACAAGACATTAAGTGCGACCAGTGCCTCTCTTGTTCCTAGGCCTTTACGGAATCCAAATTGTGTATCGCTGATGTCCACATCTAGTTTCCTGAATATTCTGTTATGGATCACCTTCAACAGGACCTTCAATGTGTGAACCATCAGGCTTATTGTACGATAGTCGGAGCAATGCTTGGCATTTTTCTTTTTTGGGAGGGGTATAAAAGTTGATAACAACCATTCATTTGGTATTATTCCTGTTTTATATACGGTGTTGATTAACTCTACCAGAATATGAATCTGGTCATCCTTTATCAGTTTAAGAATTTCTGCTGACAGTTGGTCCGGACCTGTAGCTTTTCCGTTCTTTAGCATGTTTATTGCGTATATCACTTCGTCTTTAATTATGTCCGGGCCGAAAGCAAGGAGGAATACCGAAACTGCAAGAACATAAACGAAAAATGGTGCGGAGTCAAAGAAGCCTTAATGGAACCGTCAATAGATATTCTGCAGAAAGAAAAACCCACAGGAAAGAAAGAATGGATAACTAGCGAAATTCTTAATTTGATGGATAAGAGAAGAAGCTATAAAGGAAAAAATGAACAGCAATATAAAGAAACGCAACAAATAATCCGCACAAAAATCAGAAAAGCAAAAGAAGACTATTACAAACAAAAATGTGAGGAAATCGAGGAGTTACAGGCAAAACATGACTATTATTTCAATACACACAAAAAAGTCAAAGAACTCGCCGGCACCACCAAACAAAAGCAGCTCAATATACTATACGACGACAGCGGAAAAATGGTCCTGGAAATAGAACAAAAACTGGAAATATGGAAGAATTACATTACACAACTCTTCAAAGATGAGAGACAATAAACTAATCTTGTAAATATTGAAGCGGAAATAGGCCCGGACATAACAACGACAAGGACTATCAAACAATGACCATCAATTATAATACCATAATTGTGAACCCAATTCTAATAAACAAGATATACTGTCAACGTAAATAAGGTGTTTGAAAATAATTTGGCTTAGGTAAATTTTGTTGATTATAAGTAGATTGTAAAACGAAATTTGGTTTTTGTAATGAACTTTAGGATAAGCTAAATTTTTTAGTATCATTCATTAAAGAATAAAAATTTTCCTCTTCTAGTAAATACTTTAAAGCATCTTCTAATTTACTAGGATTTCTTAACTAATTGCTAACTGTATTTGTAAAGGTAAATATTTTTGAAAAGTAATTAGGACTAATTTTTTCCATATTATTAATTTGAGCTAGCTTCTTAAATATTGACACCTAACACCAAAATTGTCAGAGTTTTCTTTAGCCTGTGGCTTAATCTGATGTAATTCCTGAATTAAGAAAATGAACGTTGATCAGAAAATGATTCTTTTAAAATATCTTTAATTTGCTCCCAAGTAGTTATTTCTGCACGGCTTGAAATAATAATCAACTCTTTACGTTTTAGTTCTTCTATAATAGCACAAAAAGCTAATCTAGTTCACGTTGCACTAGCTACGTATTGGTTAACAACTTCATCGCATGCAGCAATTAAATTATTAAGTTCACAAGGTTCACCACTAAAATTAGGGATAATGTCGAGAATAAAGTGAACCTCGTTATAATTTACTTTTGCCATAGTAATTTGTACGCCGTTACTATTTTCCGATAAATCAATTCTTGATAATTGACTTATTAAACTTTGAGTTTCAGAATCAAGGTCAGATTGACAATTTAAATATTGAGCTCTTCTAACTTTTTCTCTATATTCACGGTTTTTCTTTACAGTTACTTTAAGTTTTCTAATCATAGAATACAAGAGAAAGTAAAAACTTTATTCGTTAAGAAAAAAGTAGAATAAAAGGAAACATTTGCGACATAATAGGAATGAGATGAAACTGACCTACTTAGCTATGGATTTGTTCAGATGTTGTGAGCTGGTGTCCAGTTCATTAGATGAGCTGAAAGCCCGTTTTTTATACTACTATGTTTTTTGCTTATTTGTGAACTGAATTTTTTTCACTGATTTTTCTTGTTAATTGATTTGTTTCATGCTCTCCGAAAAGATATTCAGTCTTCCAGAGGGCTGCTGAGCACTATTTGGATTGCTTTTCAACACTATGGTTCCGTGAATTGGGAAGGAATATACATTTCTCTTCTCTTCTCAAAACACTGTTTCTTGACCGTTAACCGTGTCCTGTTTCTGCACAGAAAGGAATGTTGACCGACTGCGCCAGTTATGATGTTAATAAAAAGAACTGTACGGGCAATTTTTATAACATCTATTGAATTCACATAAATTGCAACTAACAATTTGATGTCTAACAAAAGACTGAACTACTTAATTACTGATTTAAACTTAGAATATTTCCTAGACTTTTATAGTTTTACTAAAATGATGAAAAGAGAATAAAAGTTACATCAGCCAAATATAACATTGATAATAAATGGTATAAAAGATAAAGTGTTATTTTATTTCATATTCAGCATTTTAATATTGATAGTTTATGAAATAAAGCAAGTAAGCAAAAGATAATATTCGGCAAAATGTTTGTCAGCACTTTTTATATATTTATCTCTTAAAGGTAATTAAAAGATTAGAACTGAAAATAGTTGTTAAAAGTAAATATATCTTTTTATCAATAATGGCTTAGCATAACTATATAGCGAGCACTGCCGATCTCTTTCGAGATGATAATCCGGAATCGCGCTGTTCGGATGCCGCAACTTCGCCTACAGTTTCCTCTACTCATTTCGACCTTGGTTGACCCGCAGGTTTCTGATTGAGTATCGAACCTGTAACCTTGAACTTTTTGACTGACGGTCTAATCATACTTTCACTAGAACATTGTTTTAGATCGTGCAACTTAAACTCAGAGCGAAACAGACACCGCGTAATAGTGCACGAATCGTCATTTTTGTAATAAGCCTTTACACAGAACGCACGCTGCTCTCTGGTGAAACGCTTCACCGCGACTAAATTTCCGAGAACCGAGCTACAAATCGCCGCTACCCGCGCCCTCCTCCCGCGTGCGGTTTGGAAGCAGTGCGCTTTCAAAATTGTACGTTTTTTCGACCCATTCTGTATAAGGCTTTGCCTACATTTTTCACAGCATGATTTTTGCATACTGTTGTCTGTTCTATAAGTTACCTCTCTTTTTTTTTGCATAAACACTCTAGTCCTCATCTACGATGAACCGCTTATATTTAAGACTATGTATTGTTTCACTTAGATTAAATCCTTCAACGATTATTTCAGCTTTTATTGTACCTGGAGAACCAATCACATTTTTAAAACATGATTTTCTACCTCTTTGTTTCTATTATCCGATCTTGAACACATCACACAAAATTTATTTATTTTTTACTCCTAGAAACAACAATTTTTATGTGTGTCCACCTATTATACAAGGTGGGGCAGAGCAACTTGCTTACTTAAAAATTCAATTAAAAAAAAGTAATGTCGTGTCCCATGATGAACTGCTGCGATCGATGTCTCGGAAAATAGGCTTTGGAAAATTTCTAAAATTTGGCAACTTACTAAAGTCGATGGGGGCAATTCATCTAAAATATTTTCAAGATGGTGGCGTTTCCAATTATACCAAAAGTTGATGCCTTCTTGCTTATTTAAAAGGGAATACCCTGTATGTTATTTTTAGATTCTACGCAAAGTTATAGATATATTAAATATATATTGTCATATGCGTAAGTCTAACTGTTTTTGACATGTAATAAATTTTATGTCAAAAATGGCGTTGGTAGGCCGAAACATAACTATTAATTATTCCTATATGAAATCCTTTATTATTTATTTGGGGTTGGTTTTCTTCTAGAACGGGATCTACTGTAGTGGACTGTGTTGATATTTTGATAATAAATACAGGGTGATCAAAAACTAACATTAAATATCAACTTGAAGCATCGTTAAAAGTCCATTTTTTTTATAATGTTTTCTTGTTTAATATTATAAGTAAGGATGACTGTATAAAATTTTCTATTCCAAAAATTTGCCGTTTTTAAAATATTAGCAATTTAAAATTTTTGAATTGGAAAATTGCTATGATGAATGATAAACTACCACGTAGTAATTCGATTAATGCCTTAATAACTGACTTTTTTTAGGTCAGTGATACAATATGCTTAAGTATTATGTACTATAAACCTACAAGCCAAATAACAGAGGAAAACAGTTTAAAAAATGCGTTTTATTTAAATGTAACTAAATAAATATCTGAAAATAACTAATTTTAATATATAAAAATAGTGAAATATAAGAATTTTTTAAAATTAAACATTTAATTCGTTATTAAATCTCTAATATGAACGTGGAATAATTGAAAAAAAATTAGTCTGAATGGAAATGAACATGATCAAATAAGACTTTTAGCAATTTTTTTTTGTTCGGGACAAAGATGAAAATTGTCTCTAAAAAATGTTTGCTCATTATACTGGTCATCTGTCCAACACTATTGAATTTTTGATTGAGGTTCCTTTGACATCGGCCATGGTTTGTTTTCGAAAAATAAATAATTTTCACTTCATTAAAATATTTTCTGGCTCAAGACAGCATTGAGACTGGCACGATTTGCTTCTTTTTTAAAGCATGCACCAAGCCGATAACGCACATATTTGTTGATATTTATGATAAATTTCTTATTTGTTTTACTTTTTAACATATAAAATACTCAAATTATGGTAACCAAAGAAATGAAAGATAAAAATAAAATTAAAATATTTATATTTGTATAAACACCAAAAAGCTCTCCCCACCGACTATAAACCATGACCAGTTAAACGAAGTTTTTATATGAAAATTGATATTTTCATTGTACTTAGAAGATTTTTCAAAACGAAGTACCATTTTACTAAAAATAATTGGAAGCCAACAAGTTATATTTGCAAATATAATAAAAATAATTTTATTGCTAATTGATCGCCCTTCGTCGCATTTCTAGTTCTATTATGCCTGAACCTTTTTCTGTATGAGTAAATAATTATTTCCAAGCTAAAAAGAATATACAGATTGATTAGTGAATTTGTGAGACAGCTTAGAAAAATTACGAAATAAGTATTTTCTTTTTATACAATTATATTACAGTATCATTAATAGGTGTTTATATGTCATACAGTATAGTGTTTTGAGCTTGACACATAACCTTTCGGATGCCGTTTAGTGAATTTTAATTTTTTTCAAAAAAAAAAAAAAAATAGGATAAACACCTACTTCGTTTTTTAAATTAAGCAATAACGCCATTCGATTCCTCGTTAAGTACCCAGGTTTTATGGTTGATTCATAGTTCCAAAAGTTATCAGTTATTAAAAATTTCCACTAATCTAGAACTTACACTACGAAATAAAAATGCTTGGTTCATACTTCAAAATTTAACAATTAATAAGAATTAAAAATGACAAATATCCATAAATATTCTAACCTAAAAGTAAAGGTGAATTTGTATTTCTATTGCATTTGTTTAATTAATTTTATTTCAAAGTGTTTCGACTATTTTATGACACTTTTTTACTAAGTTTTATTTGTTTAAAATATTATTTTTTATATTTTTATACACTTGTCAAATTTTCTTTCATCCGATAACATCCGAAAACGGACATGAATTATGTCGCCTTTTTAAAAAGTTCAAAGTTAACCAGCTTTTTAGTTAATAATTGGTAGTTGTTAATTTTTAGTCAGGACTATGAACAGATGAAAGTAAAGTGTAAAATTTAACTTGCAAGTGAATGCTGATAGTGGAAATTCTTGGTGGCAGCTGATAATTTTTTGAAGTAAGAACCGATCATATGTGAAATAAATATTATTATTTTATTACAACACAGTGAGTATTAAAAAATGGATTTTTACGCAACATTATTATCTATATTTTTTAATTTTTCTAATTGCTTATTTGGAACAATGTTATTATTAAGCAGCGCATTTTATTGCCAAAAAATATTTTTAACTATTTTAGTACTTCTTTTTCGACCATATTTATTTGTCAATAAATTCAGAATAACTTAAAAGAAAAAACTAAAATCCATTGGAATCTAACTTTACCTTTTTTGTATACTGATTTTGAATATAAACCTTAATTTAAAGCCAGTTCTGATTCTAAAAAAGATCTACATTTTCTTTTGTTATTTCCATTCACTCCTTTGTTGCAAAACTTTTTTTTATCTATTTCTTAAAAAACTTTTCACTACTTTCTTTTGATCGTTAAACCATGGAACTAATGCTCTTTTTTTGTTGGTCGTACAGTAGTTGTTACATTTGACTTTTCTATTTGTACTAAAATGCCAGTATCTTTACCTTCGTAAGGCTTAATATTATTATTTTAAATTATTTTTAATTTATCTATTTCGAAGAGGTCATTATTCAAATCAAGATTTCTTTCATTTAGCAATTCACCTTTAATTAAATTGTGCAGCACTTTCATTTTCTGTAAGTATCAAAAATTTCGATATTTTCGCAGTCTGAAAAACATCACCTGTAAGCCTGTAGCACCCCTTGTAAATATCATTAGGATGACCCATCAGAGGGGCTAGTTGCTCCAGGTCACTTTTGGGGATCCTCAAAACTTGCATAAATATAGCTAAATGCTTTCTAAGCTTGATAGCGGTAATTGCATTTGGATTTTTGGCACCACAAGAACTAGCATATTTTTTAAGTACTTTATAGCCACAAATTGCCTCTAATGTTTTTGGATTTCCAAAGAGATAATTGTCTTCACTCAGAATTCTTTCTGTATTGCAAAAGAATTTCTACATGTTTTTGAAAACTGAATATAGAAGAGGTCTCAATTTTTATTTATTTTGAAAATACTCTTACTCTTTCTTATAGATAGATAGGAAAAGTTTTAATAGTTTGTTATTGTTCACTTTGGAATTTATAAAATTTGTAATTTTGCATACTTTAATAGGAATATAGCCAGTGAAAAATGTTTAAACGTTAACAAGGAAATTAACTACATTTTAAACAAAAATGTGGTTGAACTCCCTATTTAATCATGTTAACTCGGTTTGTTATAAAAAAAAATGTTTGTGATTAATGCAGTTATGTAAGCAAAGTTTAAATGCAACTTAAAATAAAGAAGAATTTAGATTGAATTGTTTGGGTTCTCGTAAGCATATGTGTGGATGTTGTGTAGATTTGTTATGCCATCACGAGTGAAACCAGCTTCGTCAGTGAATAATATGACGCCAATTAATCGATTATCGTGTTCATACTTAGCTAGGATCTGATTGCACATTTCCAACCGTCTCGGCCGATCATCGTCATAAAGAGCCTGCACCTTTTTTGAATGAAACGGGTAGAGTTGTTCTTCTCTTAGTATCCTCCATGAACTAGCCTGACAGAGCCGCACTTCATTCCCGATTTTTCTAGTACTAATACCTGGATTATCTTCAATAATTTCAAGCACTCTTTCTTCTTGTTGCACGTTTCTAGCAGTTCTAGGTCTTCCCCTATTTCCATTATAACTTTTAAAGGAACCACATTCCGCAAGCCTCCTGTGCACACTGGAAAATGTTTGAGCATGAGGGATATTTCTTTCCGGATAACTCTCCATATAATATCTTCTTGCCAACTCTGCATTACCATTTGCTTTTCCATAACAAAAATGGATATCACAATATTCGATATTTGAATATTGGTGATTAGCCATTATTAGTTATTTTAAGATTATAAATTAAATAGTTTAAAAAGCGAATTTATTTGATGTTAAACTGACAGCTCTAGTATACTTTGATAGCTATTTACCTGGTAGCTGGTGGTAATGAAATGAGAAAAGTAAATTTACCACTTAATTTTTAAGGGTGATTTACGTCTAAACCGTTGGGTTTAGCGATGTAAATAAAGAGCACCTTTTTTAAAGGCCTGGCATCAGTCTTTCAGAAATTATGCCAAAAACTACTGTAGCTGTCAACACTAAAAAATTATGACAAAAAAACAATTTTCAATGTAGGTAAAGTGCCCTCTAGCGGCAAACAATCAATGTGAATTGTTACTAAAATGATGAAGCGCTGAAGACTTAGCCTATCTTTCAAATATTAGTCAAATCGGTTTTCCTGTAAGCGAGTAATTCAAAAAACAAAAAATAAAAACTTGAACTTGGGACGGCTTGTAACTCGAAAACGAATGACATTTTGAAAAAAAATTATATGAAGCTCTACCCTTATTTTGTCAAGTAGAATCACCCCCTTAAGTTTCGTGATCGATTTTTGAATCACCCTGTATAAATATAATATTTCAGATATACCAAATAATATTTAATAATATTTTTAGATATGCCAAAATATTTAAAAATAAAATAGAGAATACACGATCATACACAAAAGGATTAAGAAAGCATTCATTAATTTCTAATATTATGGATTCCGATGTTGGGTTGGTGGAATTCTATTGTCATTAATCTGTTTTTAACTATCAACAGACTACCTGGTATTTGAACATTGTGAATATTGTTTTTTGTTAAGTCTGGTGAATAAAATTCATCATCCCGTATAGTTTTAATTTGTTTTAAGATGAATGTTTGTGCTAGAATTTCCATTTTTTTGGTATTGAAATCTTGCCTAAAGAAAAGCGGCATTTTTAGTGTATTGTTAAAAAGGATTTTATTATTTAAATCAACACTCGAAACTAAATTTTATTAAATCATGGAAATTAAATAGAACGAATGAACTACAGTGCCTTTTAATGGATAAAATTCTTTAAATAAGAGAATGTACTCATATATAAATTAGGCTCGCTATGTAATTTATTTTTAGATTTAAGCGCATTTTAATCCTTTTTGAATCTTCCTAATAAATCTATTACATTTTTTTTGTTTCTCGTTAATTGTGGTTGAAGTACGTGTCTATCGACTTTATCACGGAATTTACTCCTAGATGTTTGACTTACTTGCGGCCATGTATCTAAATCGGACCTACGTAATGAAAGTCGCCCTGTTCGTCAACAATTTTTTGAACATATTGAAGAAAAAATGAATTCATTAATGTTGTTATCGGTAGTTTTACCATATCTATCATGAAATTTATTTGCAGTATTAAAAATTTTAAGTGCTTACTGCCTCCTGAAAATTGTCGGAGTGTATTTGTGATTTTTTATTGTCATTTGAATAGTTGGCGAGGCAACTGTGTTGTCCGTTAAGAGACATTTTGCCTTTTCCAGAAAATTTTTCAAATTTTAAGCTAAAAATGAAGCACACGTTGCATATTTATTCATATAGTAAACATAGAAACCATCATATTGTTTATATAACATCTGGAAGTTTCATAAATTATATGCATTTAAAATGGTAATTTTTAACGGTTTTTAGGTTACAGAACATGACTCTTTCCCATACATATTTGGAATTCGAGCATCAATGTTAACCGTATCAAGTTCTTTTAGATAATTTTTTAACAATTTACGCCATTTTTTCTTTAAAGATTGCATTAATTCTGCTTTTTTCTTCCTATTTTCCACACACATACAACGATCTTGGATTTAAAGCAGCACGGATCATTTTTTTTAAATCAAAAATTGGATTTTCTATACCCTTAATTTATCAGTAACAATTTGTTTATTGGAGAGTGCACGAAATTCGGGATCGATTTTGTCTGCAACTGTTGAATTTATTCTATTTCCCTCAACGACCTGTTGCTACATGATTTTCAATCATGAAAAACTTAAATTCTCGGATTTCGAAATTAGTTCTCGATCTCCAAAAGTTACCTCTTTCGCTAATTTATTCTTTAACAATGGTTTCTTAATACTAAAATATTTTTTGTGAACAAATTGTCTGTTTAGCACCTCTGACGTGAATTGGATTTTCTATACCCTCTGAACGACTCATTGCTTGCCAAATATATCAATTGCAATAAATGATTTATTCCTTTGACTAACGATAACACTGGAATTGTTGACAGAAAAGCCCTTCTCTACATTTGTATTTCCATGAAACAGATTAAAGACTATCTGCAAAAAGTTTTTTAAATCATCGGAGCTACCGGATAAACTTAGTATTTTCATACAAAATTAGTGAAACGGTCACCAACTCGAGAAAAAGTTTTTAATTTATCAGTAACAATTTGTTTATTGGAGAGTGCACGAAATTCGGGATCGATTTTGTCTGCAACTGTTGAATTTATTCTATTTCCCTCAACGACCTGTTGGTACATGATTTTCAATCATGAAAAACTTAAGATTCTCGGATTTCGAAATTAGTTCTCGATCTCCAAAAGTTACCTCTTTCACTAACTTATTCTTAAACAATGGTTTCTTAATACTAAAATATTTTTTTGTGAACAAATTGTCTGTTTAGCACCTCTGACGTGAATTGGATTTTCTATACCCTCTGAACGACTCATTGCTTGCCAAATATATCAATTGCAATAAATGATTTATTCCTTTGACTAACGATAACACTGGAATTGTTGACAGAAAAGCCCTTCTCTACATTTGTATTTCCATGAAACAGATTAAAGACTATCTGCAAAAAGTTTTTTAAATCATCGGAGCTACCGGATAAACTTAGTATTTTTATACAAAATTAGTGAAACGGTCACCAACTCGAGAAAAAGTTTTTAATTTATCAGTAACAATTTGTTTATTGGAGAGTGCACGAAATTCGGGATCGATTTTGTCTGCAACTGTTGATTTTATTCTGTTTCCCTCAACAACCTGTTGCTACATGATTTTCAATCATAAAAAATTTAAGATTCTCGGATTTCGAAATTAGTTCTCAATCTCCAAAAGTTACCTCTTTCACTAACTTATTTTTAAATAATGGTTTCTTAATACTGAAATATCTTTTTGTGAACAAATTGTCTGTTTAGCACATCGGACGTGAATTGGATTTTCTATACCCTCTGAACCACTTATTGCGCTTGCCAAATGTATCAATTGCAATAAATGATTTATTCCTTTGACCAACGATAACACTGGAATTGTTGACAGAAAAGCCCTTCTCTACATTTGTGTTTCCATGAAACAGAATAAAGACTATTTGCAAAAAGTTTTTTTTAAATCGTCAGAGCTACCGGATACACTTAGTATTTTCATACAAAATTAGTGAAACGGTCACCAACTCGAGAAAAAGTTTTTAATTTATCAGTAACAATTTGTTTATTGGAGAGTGCACGAATTTCGGGATCGATTTTGTCTGCAACTGTTGATTTTATTCTATTTCCCTCAACAACCTGTTGCTACATGATTTTCAATCATAAAAAATTTAAGATTCTCGGATTTCGAAATTAGTTCTCAATCTTCAAAAGTTACCTATTTCACTGACTTATTCTTAAACAATGGTTTCTTAATATTAAAATATCTTTTTATGAATAAATTATTTGTTTAGCACATCTGACGTGAATTGGATTTTCTATACCCTCTGAACCACTTATTGCGCTTGCCAAATATATCAATTGCAATAAATGATTTATTCCTTTGACCAACGATAACACTGGAATTGTTGACAGAAAAGCCCTTCCCTACATTTGTATTTCCATGAAACAGAATAAAGACTATCTGCAAAAAGTTTTTTTAAATCGTCAGAGCTACCGGATACACTTAGTATTTTCATACAAAATTAGTGAAACGGTCACCAACACGAGAAAAGGTTTTTAATTTATCAGTAACAATTTGTTTATTGGAGAGTGCACGAAATTCGGGATCGATTTTGTCTGCAACTGTTGAATTTATTCTATTTCCCTCAACAACCTGTTGCTTCATGATTTTCAATCATGAAAAACTTAAGATTCTCCGATTTCGAAATTAGTTCTCGATCTCCAAAAGTTACCTCTTTCACTTACTTATTCTTAAACAATGGTTTCTTAATATTAAAATATCTTTTTGTGAACAAATTGTGTGTTCACATCTGACGTGAATTGGATTTTCTATACCCTCTGAACCACTTATTGCGCTTGCCAAATATATCAATTGCAATAAATGATTTATTCCTTTGACCAACGATAACACTGGAATTGTTGATAGAAAAGCCCTTCTCTACATTTGTATTTCCATGAAACAGAATAAAGACTATCTGCAAAAAGTTTTTTTAAATCGTCAGAGCTCCCGGATACACTTAGTATTTTCATACAAAATTAGTGAAACGGTCACCAACTCGAGAAAAAGTTTTTAATTTATCAGTAACAATTTGTTTATTGGAGAGTGGACGAAATTCGGGATCGATTTTGTCTGCAGCTGTTGAATTTATTCTATTTCCCTCAACAACCTGTTGCTACATGATTTTCAATCATGAAAAACTTAAGATTCTCGGATTTCGAAATTAGTTCTCGATCTCCAAAAGTTACCTCTTTCACTAACTTATTCTTAAACAATGGTTTCTTAATATTAAAATATCGTTTTGTGAACAAATTGTCTGTTTAGCACATCTGACGTGAATTGGATTTTCTATACCCTCTGAACCACTTATTGCGCTTGCCCAATATATCAATTGCAATATATGATTTATTCCTTTGACCAACGATAACACTGGAATTGTTGACAGAAAAGCCCTTCTCTACATTTGTATTTCCATGAAACAGAATAAAGACTATCTGCAAAAAGTTTTTTAAATCGTCGGAGCTCCCGGATACACTTAGTATTTTCATACAAAATTAGTGAAACGGTCACCAACTCGAGAAAAAGTTTTTAATTTATCAGTAACAATTTGTTTATTGGAGAGTGCACGAAATTCGGGATCGATTTTGTCTGCAACTGTTGAATTTATTCTATTTCCCTCAACAACCAGTTGCTACATGACGTTCAGTCATGAAAAACTTAAGATTCTCGGATTTCGGAATTAGTTCTCGATCAACAAGAGTTACATCTTTCACTAACTTATTCTTAAACAATGGATTCTTAATATTAAAATATCTTTTTGGGAACAAATTGTCTGTTTAGCACCTCTGACGTGAATTGGATTTTCTATACCCTTTGAACGACTTGTTGCTTGCCAAATATATCAATTGCAATAAATGATTTATTCCTTTGACCAACGATAACACTGGAATTGTTGACAGAAATATCTTTTTGTGAACAAATTGTCTGTTTAGCACCTCTGAGGTGAATTGGATTTTCTATACCCTCTGATCCTTGTAATGCTGCTACATAATTTTGAGAAACACCGGTAAACACTCCTACTGTTCAAAAGGTGGTTATTTTTCTCAAAGAAAATAGTTTGTAGTATTAGTACGGGAGCTAGCAACGTTTAGAAAACGAGAATTTCAGATCAATTGATTATTTGATATGCTGTCTCTCTTGCTCTTTCGGGTAGAGTCCGAGCTACTTGGCTGGCGGTAGTGGTCGAGTTTATTAGTGCGCATCTTACCTGTCAGGTAATAATTTTGCATTTTAAAATTATTTTTAGGAAGCTTAATTTTTATTTTTTTCCATTAATATTTACCTACAAAATGTAAATTTGTTATTGCCAGACATTTTCATTGCTGATAATTATTTGCCATACGCGAATTTTTTTTTTTTTAAATAAAAAATTTAAAGCACTTTAGAATGTCTGTCATTTTTATATTATGTTAATTGAGCATTAAAAAGTCGAATTTTAATTTGCCAAACGTTAATTCGATTGTTAAATATTGAATAAAAATTAAAAAGATATGGAAATCATTGCTGTATGATGCTAGTGGTTAGAGAGAGACAATCTATAGTGCAAGAGAGATAGGAAAATGGACATTAGAGAGACAGTAAATAATTGCTGAAATACATCACTTACACTGATTCTAGTAATATAAGTACAACTTGAAAAGGAAAAATTTATTATAAAAATGAAAATAGGATTAAAATATAATTAAATTATTTAGAAAGAATGGAATGAAAAATAAATTATAGAAGGTACAAAAATTATATCTTTTATTTATAATAATACTTATTGTCACACGTGAGTATTTAATGTTAAATTTAAAAGTTCTTTATAAATTTTTTAAAAGTCCTCTAGTCAATCGTAGTTTGACAAAAAAAAAACAGCATCATCATAGTCATCGTCATCGTCGCTCTCATTGGCTGAAGTATTTATATCTTCATCCTTGGAAATCGTCAATATCTTCCAATACCTGATCATCTGTAAGAAAAAAATTAAATTACTGTGATTCCCTCGTTCGTTTTATAATATTGAAGTTTCTATTCTTTAATGTTCTATTCATTACTTACTTTGAATAATAATATCTGCAACAGAAGAAGGTAATTGCTCTCCCACAAACCAGACAAAATCATATTTGCCATCATTAATAGTCCAACCAGAAGCAACTGGAGATGAAGATGTCGGATGCTTCAAGTGCGCGTTCCTCCAGAGCTTAGTAACATACCGAACTCTTAAAAAATGCTGGAGCAGTTCTG
Organism: Diaprepes abbreviatus; assembly: GCA_034092305.1. NCBI lineage: Eukaryota > Metazoa > Arthropoda > Insecta > Coleoptera > Curculionidae > Diaprepes > Diaprepes abbreviatus. The sequence continues at coordinate 1,204,856 of JASJET010000095.1, forward strand.
CTTTACAGGGTGGAAAACTGGATGAGTCGAAGTTTCGATAATTTTTTTCGAACTTCTCGTCAGATTTTTTGGTCTGAAAAGTACTTGAAAATAAATGAAATCGAACATCATTAACATTAGAAGAATTTTTAACCCCATACATTTGACAAATGTATTTTTCAAGGGTTACAAACGTAGTTCTTAGTATTTCTTCATCATCCGTAACAATATTTTGAAAGGCTACTTGATATTCGTTAGATTTTTCTAACATCTTAAAAGGCCTAACTTTGCCTTTTCTAAAAAAAGCTGGCGTGTAATCACACCCGGTGATTGCATGGAAGCACGGTAAAGCTTTTGATAAAGAGTCTCCAAGTATTTCATATATTTCATTGACATTTATGAATCGCTGATGATTGCCTACACCCATATCTATCCAGATCTTCAAAGATGAATTCAAATGATCCATATTTCCCAGAAGTAGAATTAAAATATCAGAGTCTGAGCAGCGAATAACAATTTCTGCGTCAAAATCGATTTGACAAATATGAAAAATGATCCTGGAATCGGCTTCTTCGTGTTCTTCACATGATAATGATTCCTCAACAGTCTTAATTACTTTGTTATGTAAAACTTTGTAAGAATAACATTTATTGTAACTTACATAAATATTTTTATTACCAATGAAAGGTATCATATCGTCACTATCCCAGCGATCTATAAAAAAATTCACTAAAGCTTCTTTGAATGGTATGTTTTTAAGCTCTGCTGCAAAATTATGTGGGCGAATTTGATTTGGACCAATTGTTACTGGAGTGGTTGTTTCTTCCCGACGTAAACGTTCACAATCTTTGATTGATGGCGAAAAATATTGGTCAAATATAATGTCAATCCGAATAGACTTCATCTGAGAGATAGTACTTAAGAACTTTTTAGCTATAGCGTCATACGTTTGTGGTATATCTTTCATAAGATGCAACAAGAAGAAACCATCAACAAGACAAACATCGAAAGATGAGGGTTGCTGATGTATAGTATTGCCTAATTTTTTTTCTATGACTTTTGCTAGCTGTGATTTGTCAGTTTTACAAATTGAACCATCTGGGTGACACATTGATGTTGGCATTGGAGTAAGTGGGAAACTCAAAACTTTCTCAATTTGAACCTTGTGATTTAGAGAAATTCCCAGCATTCTACCAAATAGATCTCTTTGCATTCTCAATTCAACAACTTTATTTCCTAAAGTCAGCTTCTTTTTCTTTGGCGCCTCAGCAAAATTAAGAACTTTATTTTTTTTTATTGGTTTCTCAAATCTATTCTCATCTTCAACGCATTCACTGATAAATTGATTCCTTAAACTTTCACCATTGTCTTGGATATTTAGTAGAAAATCAGCAACTTCAGGAGGAGCAGGCTTTGAAGTAGCAATGTAATAAAGAATGTTTTCATCTAATTTTGGACGAATGGATTGCAATTTTTTTCAAGAATTTCAATGAAATCGGTAATTTGCTTTCCATAGATTTGAATACGATTAGATTGTAATTCTGCCGTAACATCTTGTAAGTATCTTAAGCCACAAACATCCAATATATGTGATATTAAAGCTGCTCTTATGCTGTGGCTTTTTGTCCAGCGTTGACGAGCAGCTAAAGAATTAGTAAAATGAGCAATTCCACTCAGACGTTTAGCTGCATCGGCATTTATGGTTTGCTCCAGGGTGAGATCTATTGGTATTCGTGAGAATGGTTTGTCAGTCCTTTTGACTCCAAAACATCCCTTCTTAAAATCATCTTCTAATCCAGGGTGGGTTTTATCAACATTATTCAAATTATCGAAATATTTTACACAATAACGAGCGTAGTTAGGTTGATTTACGATGAAAAATAAGTTCGTCATTTTCGGAATTACGTGCTTAAACATTTCAAAGTCGCCCATACGTATGCTTCTTGAAAGATCTATATAATAACTTATTAACTGGACATAGATCATATAGAACTGTGCTGTTTTTCCATGCTTTCCTTGTCTGGTCTTTTCTACATATTTTTTATAAGATTCGAGCAGCTTTGATAACATTTCATTTGGTAATAAATCAGTGTCCGTTGCTGATGAAAACACAATTTTGTTGTCCTGATATTGTAAAAGATCTTCGTAAATTTGACCTTTTACAAAATTGTGGTCTGTATTTTTACTTTTCAAAAATTGATCAAAATGTAATATCTGTAAGCCTAATGCCATTAACGGATGCAGACGTTTGCACCGATTAAAGTGCTTACCATCAATTATTCCATTGACCGATCCCGAAGCAATGATCTTACTCTCTATCATCATGTGCGATAATCCGCACTCATCAATGAAAGTACCGACAGCTTTAAAAAAAGCCATCATTAAATGAAATGAGCCAAGATGTATAAAAAGATTACTAAACTTCAGACTTTCTGTTGCTTGAATTTTATAAGCTATTTTAGCAATTGCCAAGTCATATGTGACTTGTACATAAGTTTGACCACATTCATTACCAACTTTTTGTGCTTGTTCCATTGTGAACGCGACCACTGATATATTTGTTGGTGATAAATTAATAGGAGTAAGATAAGATACTTTCTGTTTTGGGCTATTGTCTTCTATGATTCTGCAATTAAATCCTGTCCATGATGGTGTATTTGGCACGTGAAAAACATTTGACAGCAAATGTATCAAATCAATTGTTTGTAAAGAAGAAAAATTAACAGGTAGTGATGGTAATTGATCAATTTGGACTGCTGTCAAGCGACCTGGCGTCTTCAATCGCTTACCAAAAGGAATTATGTCGGGAGTGAAGCGTGTCAATGATCGTTTTCTTTTTTGCGATGGTGTTGTTGATGATAAGTCTTCAGAGTTACGATTATCTTCATTTAATTCACTATGGGAATTGTTGTCAACATTTTGGTATATAATTCCCACAGTATCATGTAAAGTTTCTTTTCCATTCAAGGTGTCAACATATCTGTCAAAATTATCGAAAGCTACACCAGTACAAAGAGAGGGATTTAAAACAATGTCTGGAGGACAAACTTGAGTCCGATGTACTGATGCGATGGTTGCTTCTGTTTCTAATTCTTCCAGTGTAGTGTAGTTACAACAATGTCCAAATCTGTTTAATATATTTATGATTTTCTTACTGCTCGTCAAACTTTTTATAGTCATACCAAGAGTGATGTGTTTAGACGGTTTAACGGTACCATTACTAACACAATAAATTGCATCTGCAGCAATTGAGGAACTTAATCTATTACAATTTAGACCATCTCTGCGTCTAACATCTTTACCTCCAATCAATGCTTTGAAAAATTTTTCTAGTTTATCAGGAATGTCGCATTCACCAGCGATTAAGTCGTTTGTTTTAATTTTTGATGGTAATTTTGTTTTGTTAATTTTTAAAATAGTATTTCGCAGAATTAACGCGACTTTCGTAATGAGGTCGTTTTCTTCAAGTTGAGAAAGATCATCTTCTACTAAACTGCAATCTTTATGAATAATAATTTTTTTTTTCTGTCTGGAAATAATTCTGATACTTTTTTTGAAATGTTTTTGTATTTTTTCTTCAAGGTAATGATTCGTCATTAAACTTATATCTGTGTCAGGTTGAAGTCTCTGCTCATACTCTAATTCATAATTGTACGTATCACAAAGAGATGATAACGATACACAATTTCTTTTTTTTAAAACTTCTTCTTCTATTGTTGATACAATAGAATTGAAAATTTCTTTATGAATATGACGATTTTTATGCCAAGAAGTACATGGAATGTTTGAATGTACTTTATTATACTCATTTAAATAATTTAATTCACACAAGTGATGATAAAAAATCGTTTTATTTGAGGATTTCAAATCATTAATTTTTTGTAACAAGTCTTCATTATTAAGCTTTTGCATCCACTCTATGATTTTTTGATAAAGTTTTATATCGTTTGATGAATGAAGAGTTTGTTGTTTACCTTTGTTTTGCTTACGATCTTTATTACAATAGAAACAAACATTTTTTAGTTGTCGACCTGTTTCAAAATTTTCAATGTTTGCATCAGTATTATCAGCACAAACGTTATTGTTGTTAATACTTAAATTACAATTTGAGCTGGAAGCAACATTTCCTACAATTGTCTGACTATTTAAACTTGAAGCTGCATCTTCTGATAACACCTCACTGTTATCACGTAAATCAACATGTTCTGAAGAGCATTGATTATTTAAATTGGAAGGAACATCTTCTGGTATAATTTCTGTATTTGAAGTCAGTTCAAGATCATGTGATGTTGTATGATCAATTAAACTCGAAGAAGCAACCTCACGTACAATTACACTGTCTAAACTTTCATCTGTATTTTTCACAGTAGTTTCACTAATATTTATGGAAATATTCGATGACAATGTATCCGAAGTAGATTTACTAGTACAATCTATTTCTGACGATGAATCACGATATTTTGCCATTAAAGCTGTAAAACTACTATAACATTGTCTATGATATCCATCTGTTTTATTTATTTCTGCAGGCAGTTCAATGTTGTTGTATTTTAAATTATATTTCATACGTATTTTCAAAACTTCCTGGCATTTCTGTAGTTTAACATCCTCGAAAAGTATTATTTTATCTTTATGTCCTTTACAAAAAACACATTTCATTTTATTACTATTCATCGTAACAGATTAATAATAAATATTAATTATAGATATTAACTGTTTATTATATTAATAATTAATTTAAATAGACACTAACAACACAATAGACAAACAGCACAAACACGAACATGTGACTTTAGCTTTAGACTGACGCCATGTTGTATATTTTCTGATGCACAGCTGTCGCTGTCTATCTCTCTTGCACTATAAATTGTCTCTCTCTAACCACTAGCATCATACAGCAATGATTTCCATATCTTTTTAATTTTTATTCAATATTTAACAATCGAATTAACGTTTGGCAAATTAAAATTCGACTTTTTAATGCTCAATTAACATAATATAAAAATGACAGACATTCTAAAGTGCTTTAAATTTTTTATTTAAAAAAAAAAAAAATTCGCGTATGGCAAATAATTATCAGCAATGAAAATGTCTGGCAATAACAAATTTACATTTTGTAGGTAAATATTAATGGAAAAAAATAAAAATTAAGCTTCCTAAAAATAATTTTAAAATGCAAAATTATTACCTGACAGGTAAGATGCGCACTAATAAACTCGACCACTACCGCCAGCCAAGTAGCTCGGACTCTACCCGAAAGAGCAAGAGAGACAGCATATCAAATAATCAACTGATCTGAAATTCTCTCTCGAAAATGTTGCTAGCTCCTATACTATATAAGATCAAAATATTTAAACAGGCACAAAGAATAAACAATTTCAATTTTTGTTTCTTTATCAAACACTTGACATCTAAATCTTTCAAAGCGAACTGACCTTCTAAAAGTAAATGAATTGATTCAATTACAGAAATGCTCGTGTACCAAAAAGTTCCCCGTCACTTAGCACTAACTGTCTCCCAAGGATGGATATTATTCTTGATCCAATTAATTTCTTCTGGAACGGTATGGTTTTAAAAAATATTAGTTATCTTTTATGGAGAAAATAACAAATTGTGTTAAGAATTGAAATTTAATTGGCCTAAGTTATAAATCAATATAAATATATTATAGGCCAAAATAATATTACCATCCACCTTAGATTTCTTCTCATGATGTAAGTTAGTCTTTATCATCGGACCTTTTTCATTTTCTTTTGTCTCCTGAACGAAACTTTCTATTTCGTACCCAATTAACTAATTTTTCCTTAAACTAAATGATTGTCATGCTTGCTTACTGTTTAAATGTAATATGTACCAACTGCTTCATTAGAAAATAGTTCAATTATTTTTGCAACAATTCTGTTATAATTTCTATGTTTTCGTGATCTGAAATTATGTAAATGGAGAAATGAAGTAACATTATCATATTTTTATTAATATCGTTATTACCAATTTTTTAAAGTACCTCAGAAAGGACCTCACTTTTGAGCTAGGTATGTGTAAATGTGAGTTAATATAATATCTCCCAATCTGTTTTTATGCGTATTAGTTAATTTTGTTTAGGTGACATAGTACTTCAAAATACTTTTCCAATTGGAGAAATTGAAAATAATCTGGAAAACCATAACTTTTTGGCTCATTTACAAGGTTTACATTTCTTACATCTATACAACTTGTATTATTCATCCCTATTATATGTATAAGAGCAACTTCATTAATTATAGAAAGGTTTTAGGATGGAACGGTTTGACATTCAAATTTTTTTTCAATAAGCGAATCAGTGCTCCCGGTCGAGGAATTTAATGACCTTGTTTTTGCACCACATATCCTGAAATTAATAAGGCAACAATTAATAGCAATGTGCATTTAGAAAACAAAAAATTGTAAATTTATTCATTACTGTTACATCGTTGTTACTATCTAACCTTTTTCATATTGGTAACATCAAGAACTTTGGCTAAGTGTTGCCGCGTTAGAATAATTATTGTAAAATTGGACTATTTTAATTAAAATTTCCAAAACACTGTATGCAATATAAAATTATTTTGGTGCTGAAGGAAGGCTAAGGTCGGCTAAAAGTGTTGAAATGGAAGAAAGAACTTTTGAAAGGATAGCTGCGAATCCAGGTACTAGTACTGCAGAAACCAGTTTAATGGCATGAACTATTACTTTCTCTGAAATAATGACAACTGCATAGCCGAAATATCAATTCCCTAAAACTTTTTGCTTAGAAGGCCAAGTTATCATGTGCTTTAAAATACATTTCTGGTTATCTGGTTAAAAAACCATTAAACTCTTCATCCTGAAAATTTTATATTTACAGTATCAGTGACAAGGAGCATGGAAGTAAAGCTTTAGATTTTATTTATATAGAAACTTCATAGTAAAGCGGGCAAATAAGTTTTATATTTTAGGCTTTGCCAAGAATATGCCATTATAAAAATCTAACATCATCTGTAAAAAATTTATTTTAAGCCATTGGCTGGCAATTTATATTCTTAATTCTCAAAAATAAATTAATTACCTCAGGGAAAAATATTAAATTTCACTGCACCGTCTATACAAGGTATTGAAAATAAATGTCTCTTGGGACCGCATTTGCTTTTTTAAATTTTATTATTTGTATACTATTGCAATATTTAATTCTGAAATAAAGAGCCAACCAATCATTTTTAACATAGGTTCTTTGATTACCGTAGCTACGAAGCTAGTTCGGGTAGAAAGAATTATATACTACCATCTCTAAAAACATTTAACTTTTGAATTTAGAAAATGTTTTCGTCTTAGCAGAGATTTAGTACGGAACCTAATTGGAGAACCAAAGTCCCTGTTGTTATTAGAATTATGGGGGCATTAGTAGTACAGTAGGCGGGTTACTGGGCGTTTTGGTGCTCCTGATGGCCACATGCCATTCACATCTCAAAAATTCTTGATAATTTTACAAGAAGTAAATTTTTCAGGAATAAAAGAACGGAATAGGCGAAGAAGTGTATGTAAAAGACATAAAAGACCAGTGGTTGTTGACCAAAAGGGCCTTATGACCGAAGAAATTCGCTGAAAAAGTTAGTTCTTGCAAATTTTTCAGTAGTTCTTGTAAATTTTCAGTGGTTCTTGTATAAGAGTGTGCAAAGAAGTGATCGTCAATGACGTCACAAAACCAGAGGCTGTTGAGCCATAAGAGCTTAATGTAGAAGAAGTTACCTGTAAAAATCGTAAAGGTAGGTGTTTGTGTGTAATTTACCTGTAATTAGTGACTTTATTACCGTTCGTGAGCAAGAGGCTCTTGGTCATGTAGTTGAAGAAGAAGTGGTCGTCATCATCGTCGTCAATGACGTCACAGAACCAGAAGCTGTTGAAAGAAGTAAGACGTAGAATGGATGACACCTGTATTTACCTATCGAATGTGACACCTAGTTTCACCTAGCTTAGCTTAGGTGAGGTGTGTATTTACCTGTATGAGATGCCACCAACCGAGTGATTGGTAATGACGTCACACACACACTAACTAACTAAAATTTGAAGTATGTAGGAGATTGTTGGGTAAAATGAAACAATTTCTTGACTTGAATATGAATTTTAATCGTTAAAATTTTTCAAAAACAATAGATTTTTACAAAAATAAAACAATACATTTGGGTTACATTAGTGTTATGGTAGGAAAAAATTAAACAAATTCCTTATAACCCCAAGGGATTGTGTCTGACGATACATAATTTACAATACGTTTGTCATCTGTTGGACTTAGAGCAATTTTGTTTTGAACAATAGTATACACATTATGCTTTATAGATTTAATAAGATTTTGTTCACAAACAGTTGTTTTATTGTTAAAAAGACATTGAAAATAATCATTAAAAGTAATTGACTTTAAAGCTGTTGACTTAATCCCTTTGGCTTTTTTATGTTCTTTTTCAGTTAATTGTTGTTTATCCTGGTTTTTTAAAACTTTATAGGTATACATTTTAGATCGTAAACCGATGAATTCTGTCATAATTTGTCCATTATTCTCATCCTTCATTATACCAAGAACTTTCTTATTTTTCAATGGTATATTATAAGTATTGTTAGGAGCGTAATCAGATGTATCAAACTTGTGTCCGTCCTCAATATATTTATAAATATCATCAACAAAAAAGTGGTAAATAAGAGAATCTGTGTCAGTGTATAGTAATTTAGCATTTTCACCAAACTTTTTTTTAATGTAGTTGTAATGAAAATCATAAAGTATAGTTTTTGAAATTTCCAAAATTGAAAAACCTGCATAAATGGGTTTGTTAAACGTGACATTTAATTTTGACATTTCAATTAGTACCATATCATTGCCAAAAATTGTAAGACTGTGAAAATTTGGTTTGGAAATATAGTAATTGGCACCAAATCTACCAGACCATTTTGTAACTAGTTTAATATCTTTATATTTTCTCACATTCTCCATTGCTTTCCCAAAGTTCGCATTATTGATTAGTTTATAAAAATTTTTATCATGATCATTGGTACTCTGTTTTCTTAATTCTGTATTTAAATCAATAAATTTTTTATAATAAGCAAATTGATGAAATTTAAGTGTTCTATGAATTTTGGTGACTTTTAAACCAAGTTGCAGAGCTTGTTTTAGGTTTCTATAATGTATAATATATTTTTCTTTATTAAATAAAGTTGTTAGTAATTTAGGAACCTTTGAATTTGAAATTGGGGGAACAGAACGTTCAGGACAGATTGGTAAATCTTTATGTAATCTAAAGAGTTTTGTATCATATAAAATATCTACTTCAAAAATATATCCTGTTGGACCATCATCAGGTATATTCATAATGTCTATATTTTCTTGGTAAAAGTCATTAATCCAAACAAAATTGGATTGTGGTAAAGGAACAGACATAGCAGCCCCATAAAGATTATTAACATCAAAATACATGAGGTATGAAATAGGTTCGTTACTATTAAATTGTTCCCCCATGTATTTATTATTTGCTTTACCATATCTGTTTGAACATTGAGACACCCCACCGCGAATTCCTCGTTCTATAAACATGAACATATCTGGATCTGTTAATAATTCCAGAGTGCAATTTGTCATTTTTAAAAATGCATCTAGAGCCAAAGAAGGGGTAGTTACATAATGTAAACAGTCTAGTTTATAGGTAGCCATACAGGTTGATCGAAATTTTTCAAATATGTCAGCTAGTAAAAGAACATCATTTTTCAAATAAAGTTCGGTGTAATCTTTTAAATTGTTAATTTTAAATGTATTCCAAACATTGCAGGCATGATTATAATCTTCATCTGATATATTTTCATTATGCAATGAACTAAAAAAATCTTCCTGCCTAGGTAAGCAGTTTTCTTGTAATTTATCCCAACTGTTTAAATATTCATATGGAAATACACCTTTCCGTGTTAATAATTTAAATTCATTAAAATTGTTAAAAAAAAATTTGGTAATTTTTTTGTCATCATCAGGCAAAAATGATGCTAATTTCTCTAAGCTTGAAGACATAAATCGAAAAGAGTCAATAAATCGAAAATAAATATTTGTATTTTTTATATATTTGGTGAACGAAATATACCTTTCTTTATTTATGGGAAGTAAAGTTATTTTCCCCTCGATTTCAGTACTTAGTGCTTTAATAAGGAAGTGACTGTCATAGCCAGAGAGATTATGGAAAACCACAGGTATATAGTGTGAATCTTTATAATTTAAGTTACAAGAATTATGTGCAACTCCTCTGAACTCACCTGTCAAATGCGAATGGTCAATAACTTTCTCATCATTTTTTTCAAATATAAGACTACAAATATGGCAATGGGTTGCGTTTTTAATTTGAATTTTTTCATTGGTTGTTAGAGGTCTCATAGGAACAGGGTTATTAAAAATGTTATTAATTTCATCTGCTAAATTTTTAAGTTTGTTTACAAACCATGAAATACAATTTTCACCTGTATTACATTCAAATCTTGATAAATTTTCATCATAAGAACATTTAAGATAAAAGGCAATACTACAAGGGATATGTTCTTGAATTTTTCTCGTATTTAAATTAACGTTAATTAAATCTTGCTCACACTTTTTTAATAAACATTCAAGGTCTGCATAAATTACGAATGGAACTTCTTCTTTATTTTTAAAATTTTTAAATTTTAAAAATTTTTCATCAGCTTTGGGCATTGTTACTTTGGTTTCATTTAAATTTTTACAATCAGTATTATGTTTGAATAAATTTTCCTCTGATTTAAAATGGTTTAAACAGCGTTCACACAACCACGATTTATTTTTAACATTACCAATTTGTTTATTAATCAATCTTGATAAATTTTTAATATAGGAAAAGTGAAAAAATCGGTTTTCCAATGCTTTTTCATATTTTTCATCAAAATCATCATTTTCTGAATCATTTTCGCTCTCACTGTTATCATAAATAGAAGGAATCATTAGTAAATTTATTTTTCTTGGAAAATCCCTTTTACTAATCATTATAGGAAAAATTTTTCTTTTTTCAAAAGTATAAACGTTAATTGACATGTAATTTAATTTTTCAAATTTTGGTATTTGTTTTAAAGTAATGGGAAAAGAAATTCCTTCATAATTTAATTCTTTAATTTGTCTGAAATGTGGATATGAACTTGTTAAACTTGAATTTCTATTAGGAGGAGCGGGAAATAGTGCTGATACAACTGACCATAAGAAACAGAAATCATCATTGTTTTTTATATTAATTACAGCCTTGGTTATTTTAATAAAAGGAGGTAGGTCAACATAAGTTGACAATCCAACACTAATCGGATTATATTTATTTATGTTAATTTTTAAATGGATTATTTGATAAAGTGCCCATCCGCTATCGCGTTCTTGGAACTCTTCAAGCTTTGTTAAAATTTTATTTTGAATATTATTTACAAACCACGATTTAAGTTTAGTAGAATTATCAATAATTTCATTTTTGGTGGAAAATGTTTTAATATCAGTTTCTGCTGTATTAGGTTTGACAAAGTTAGCTGAAAAAATTGCATTTACTTTGAGAAGCGATTGTTTTAATTCTTTTTTAATTTTTAATGAAAAACTTCTAAAAGCTTTTTTGAAAAAAATTTTTGGATCCTTAATAGACAAATTTGTTATAACCCCAGTTTTTATTCTACCCTTAAAACAAGATTCCACCTCCTGCCATTCTAAATTTTTTTTAATTGTCTTACATTTATTAGAATTACTAAATTTAACTCTCTTAGAATTTTTCAAGACACTTTTATAATGTTTTAAAAGGGCCAGTCCAGCTTCTACACATGAAAAATTTTTAATACAATCTGCCTTGGTTTGAATACCTTTTTTTACAATAAAAATAGTTTTCCTCAAAATTGATAGCCACCTTTTATGATCTTCCAATGTTTTAACAATTCTGCAAGCTTTCTCAGTTTTTTTCACAACATCCCCCACTAGACAGTCCAATTCACTCTTGCTGGAAAAACTTTTGCGTTGAATTGTAACATTGGAACTAGCCTCACCCTGTTCAAAAACACCTCCATTATCATTTTCTCGTGTTGCTCTTTGAGGAAACATTTTTTGATATTTTGAAAGATTCTAAAATATATGAATTTGTGTTAAATTATTTTCACAGAGGGTTGTAAAAATTTTAAACATAAAAAATGTAAAACCACTTACCAACAATAAAATCTTTAACCTCACTTAAACAAATTAGCAGTTGATCAGATAATTGTAAACTGTTAGAGCGTTCAAGGAAGTTTGATTGATTTATAAAATAGTTTGATTAATATTCAAAAACACAATTAATCTAGGAAAAAATAGAGTTCTACTAAGCTTTCACGTACGTAATTACCAATTATTTACCATATTACTCTAATTTTCCTATCATTTATGTTAGTTAGAAGGGTCATAGAGGTCAGATAAGATTTAATTTTTACAACTTGTTACATTTTTAAAATTTAATCAAATTTTCTATTTATTTAACTTTTAACCTTCGAAAATTTTTACAGACTTTCAGCCGCTCTAGTTGAAATTTTTATAACATGACTGACCTCTGGTCTGAAAAGTAGGGGAGCATAGAATAAATTGAAAAAGATAAATTTTACATTAAGTCTTATGGAATAAACTGAAACAAATGTATTCAACTTTTGGTTCTTTACTCTATATACTTCTTGAAAAAATGCATCGTACGTCATGAAATATATACATTATTGTTGTATAAATATGTGAAATTAAGCATTAACACTTCAGAATTTTCAAGTTATTCATAGTTCTTTATAATAATCAAAAATTTTTAAATAATAAAAATGTCAGGTGTACCAACCACTATTATTGTGTCCAGTCTGGATAAAGTACTGTTACCGGTGAATATGTTATTTGTGCTAATGAAGCAATTGTTTTTGTAAGTATTAAATATTTTATTATTATTAGTTATTTCAAATAATAATAATGGAAATTAATAGTGTGAATTTAAACAATTAATAGATAAAACATTAATATTTTTTATCATTACCTTTCTCGTTTTTTAATTTAAGCCTTGTAAAATGTAATATTTGATATTGTGTTAATAAGTCCAATTTTATTCTTTTAGATATGGGGTAAAGGATATGAAAATTAAAAATGACGATGTGTTTTTATTTTTAACATATTCACCAAGAAATGTTACTTTACAAAGAAAGTTCCAAAAGCTTCCAGTTCAATGGATAAGAACGAAGTTGGAAACTGAAGAAGAGTACATGTTATTTGAAAAGGTTATGGAAAGATTCAATCTTAACATGGGGGAAATACTAGGAGGAGAGGACCCTCTAATGATAGAGGCTGGACCCTCAACCTCGCTCTCCAAAGTGCCCGACAACTCTTCAGCTTCCTCTTCTAAAGAGTTAAGTCAATATGAGGATGTTTTGGAACTAGATGCAGACTCGGACGAATATTCACAAATGAAGGCCTTAAGGTAATTTTTAATTATTTAAACGTGTTTTGACCTAAGAAAGGGACCTAAGCAATCAAGTTAATTTTTTAAATAGTGTTAAAGATTAGTATATTTTAAATATGTGTTTTATTAATACAGATTATTTGTTTTCTTTACAGGGTGAAAAGGAGGAAGAAGGAAAACAATGAATAGTTTATATTTAAAATATATTTATATTATTTTATTTAATAAACATTTAATCTTTATAACTCTTTTATTTTTAAAAACAACCTTTATATTATACAATATCACTCTTAGGTATCCAACTATTGTGTTTTTTATCGAAACCTAGCCATTTTACAAAAACTTTATTACCTTTGCGTTTTAAAACTTTTTCAACTAGGTATACATTAGGGAATTTAACTTTTTGTAATTGCTGTTCATAAAAACCTCCTTTAATATCTAAACTATTTATATCTTGCAACAAATAAGTGATAGGATTTGTTAATTGAACCTTTTTAATAGTGAAAATTTCAGTTGACCAATTAGACTGGTATTTTTTATCAAAAATGCCTCGTATTTTTGAAATTCTTACATGGTCACCAATTTTAAATTTTGGGTTTTGTGCGATTTTAATATGGTTATAGGTTGTTTTAAGTAAAGACATTTCATGCTTTTCAGTTACGTCAGCAGGTTTCATACCTATAGTTCGATGTTTTTTATTATTATACTTTTTAACAATTTCAGGTAACAAATTATACCACTTATATGAACCGATAACATTTAATTCTTTCCAAATTAAACTTTTAAGTGTTCTAATTACACGTTCAACTATAGACGCCTTTTTTTCACTATAAGTAAAATAATGTTTAACTCTATATTTTTTTAAAAGTAGCTGAAACTCCTTTGATAAAAATTCAGTTCCCTGATCCGTTTGCAAAAGTTTTGGAGGAGTTGAGTTCTTGAAAACATTTTCCATAGCGTAGGCTACCTCTTTTCCAGTTTTTGTTTTAAGCGGATAGGCCCATAGGTATTTTGAAAAACAATTAATAACCACCAAAATATATTTATAACCATTGTTTTCTTTTGTATAGGGTCCTAATTCACAAAGATCTGCTTGATATAAATCATTAAAACCTTTTATTATTACACGACGACGTTTAAAATTTATTCTAGCAGGTCTGTGTAGTTCTTCTACTACTTGTTTTTTAACATCACTCATATTACTATTCTATAATATTTTCTTCATACAGTTCTTCTATTATTGAATTAATTTCATTTGTATGGCTGGTATTTCCAGCACTTTGTGAAGCCAACAATAAACGTAATCTGTCAACAAGTTCGTTGGGGTCGTCCCAATGCACGTATTCAATCGGTTTTGTATTAAATTGCATAAGAAGTTGTTTTTTAGAAGCGTTGTGTCTACCGTTCAGACGTCCACCTGTTTTATGTGCTATGGAAGGTGCAATTATACTTTTATATTTAGGTAAGGTACTACCTTGAACCTGTTGTGTAGCCTTATAATATCTCCTATGTGCATTTGTTTTCAATACAATTTCAACATAATTTCTCTCATCTTGAATGGTAAAATTTACAGGATATTTTTTAAAAAGTAATTCATATAAACCAATTGTTCCCTTATAACGTTTTCCTTGTACAACTATATCTGACTCCACTATTTTTAATTGAGAATCACCAATGTAAAATTTATCAGTTTTTTCATTAAAAATCACTCCATATTTATGATCAAATTGATTATTTTTATCATTTATCATATCTTTGACATATCTTCTAGGTAACGGTTCATATTGATCTAGATATTCTCTAAAAGATGCTTCCATAATCTCCTGATTTCTTGTACGTTCAAACCGAGTTTGTAAATTTGTTTCGAGCTCATTTTCTTGCCTACTAGCTTCATTTATAGTTGATCGTTTTATACCACCTGGTTCATCCGTATCATCCCTAATAGGGGTAGACTGAAATTGTAAACGTCGTCTAGGTGGTAATGGGGTATAAGCACTTATATTTTCAAGATAATCATTTTCATCATCATTTTCAGATAAAATTTGTCGTTTTTCTTCTATTGTCTTATTAATGTCTGAAGCTTCATTTTTTATTGATTCTTTTAGCTGAGACGGTAACAGTTTTGTTTCTATACTTTTTAAATGTTTCGTAATCGGTAAAAAAATATCTTCGTGTGCTACTTCACCTTGTTTTAATAGGTCCAATTTTTGTTTAACAATTTTACGTTTTTCTATAAGCTTTCGTTTAAGTTGTTTTTCAGATGCATCCATTTTTTATTTTTATCATCCTCTTCTTAATAAATATACTGTTAGAATGACAGAGTGAGTTTTTTCTACAAGTATATATATTTATCGAAACAACAACGATATCGTCCCTCTTCTATTTTACTGTCCTTAAAAATAGATAGAAATTGGTAAGGTTTTTTCCAACAAATTCCACAAATATTTTTAAATTCTTCAAATTTCATATCAGTCCCAACAAAGTCGTTATATACGTGTTTTAAATTTAAATCGTCCTGTTTAAACAGGATTATGACGTTGGTGTTATCACGTATCAGGTGCTTTGGAATTCGAGCAAACGTCTGAGAGAGATAGAAACAGTCAATGTGATTATGACGTCCCATACTAAAGTATTCTCGAATTACGTCTTGCTTATCACATGCCACGTCATCAAAAGTGAAAATTGAATGTTGCTTAGCTTGAGAGGGTGGTAAAATTTCTTCACTATTATCAAAAGCAAAATAACCAATTCCTTTTATTGGTTTAAGTAATTTTTCCAAATATATATATTTAGGCTGGTACAATGACTTTGAATATAAATAAATATTTTTAAATTTCAATCCATTGGGGTGTTCAATTAAGGTAAGCATCACATTGGTTTTTCCACAATTTGAGGGCCCTACAATTAGACATCGAATTGAGGAAGGTAAAAGTAAACTATGTTTACCAGTTGGTACATGTTCAAGGTCGTGATTGTCAACAGGTAAAGTTATGCGTTGTTGAATAATTTTCATATTTTTCCAACTACCACTTTTTCTTTATACACTTCTGCTTTCTTTTAATGTTCAAATAAGAGTATTTATAAACAAGTAAAAGTTACAAATTTATTTAGTTAATTTGGAAAATTGTGACAGTCAAGATGCAATTTTATCCTGATACAAGCGGTGCTGAATTGGTGGAAGGAGAAGGACTTTTAAATAGTGCAGTAAATAAATTACCTGTTGAATTACATATACCAGGTTATCATTATTGTGGACCAGGTACAAAATTGGAAAAACGCTTGAACAGAGGTGATGTGGGTATTAACGAACTGGATGAGGCATGTAAAGAACATGATATTGCCTATTCAAACAACCAAGATATCAACGTTCGACATGAAGCTGATAAAATATTAGCGAAAAAGGCAATGGCACGAGTTAGAGCAAGTAATGCAAAATTTGGTGAAAAAATGGCTGCTTTGGGAGTAGCGGGAGCAATGAAGGTAAAGGTTAAACTTGGTATGGGTATTGGTAGTAGAAAACAAGAAAAACAATGTGGAGCGGTATTGAAAAAAGGAATAAAATTATTGCAAAATGCATTAATAGTTTTGGAAAATGGTTTGCAGTCGATTAATTCAGGTAGGAAAGAAACAAAACCAAAAAGTAATAATGGTAGAGTAACAAAACCAAACCGAAAACAAGTTGAAAAAAATCAGAAACGATTTAAAAATAAATATGAACTAGAAATGGAAGAAAAAATTCGAAAAAGGAAAATGGATGAGTTAAATATTGGAGAGGAATTAATGGACACCGAACAAATACCAATAAAACGTAAAAGAAAACATGACTTTGATCCAGATAATGAAGAAAGTATATTGTTGTTACCAGCAGCGGTAAAAAGGAAGAGACCTCATAGCGATGATAGTTTCCTTGACAACAGCGAACAGTTGCAACAACAACAACCGGAAACACGTGGTGTTAAAAGAGGTTTAGCTGCCGATATGGAAGAGTATTTCGTTCCGAAAAAACCTAAAACGTTTTAATATATAAGCATGAAAAATGTAATTTATAGTTAGTTTAAAAATATCAGTTCTTAGGAAAAGTTACACACACTTATTATGGCTTCTCACAAACAAAGAAAAACAAAATCACAAAGACCACAACAACAACAACGACGTCAGAATAAAAAGAAGATTTATAAAAAACGAAAAAACATCAATGGAAAAATATCGTTCAGAGAGGCCACTAAACAAATTAAAAAGATTATTATAAGTCAAAAGCCGAAAGATTTAAGTGGAGCATTAAAGATTGCACTAAAGAAAGCCAATAAATTGAAAAATCAAATTCGACCTGCTCGAATTATAGACGTTCCTAAACAAGGTGGATTCTTACCCCTTATCCCGATCTTTGCAGGGCTAAGCGCCCTTGGAGCCCTTTCAGGTGGTGCTGCAGGTATAGCAAAGGCTGTTAATGATGCTAAATCTGCTGCGCAACAATTAAAAGAAGCACAACGTCATAACAAGTCAATGGAAGCCATAGCACTTGGAAAAGGACTATGTTTAAAGTCACACAAAAAAGGTCTAGGTCTTTTTTTACGACCACCCGAGTTCCAAAGAAACTACCCATGAAAGTACCATCTCGACCACTAACCAATCGTGATTTAGAAAAATTTGTTAAACAGTTAAAAATACAAAATTTTCGAGGTATCTTCATGAAAGATAATTTACCTAAAAAAATACATGTAAAGGAAACTGGTATTGTTAATATGGATAACAGTAATGGAAAGGGAACCCATTGGACTGCCTATAAGAAACATGGTTGTAATATTATGTATTTTGATAGTTTTGGTAATCTTTCTCCTCCATTTCAATTAGTTAACTATTTTAATTCAAATGGTTTATCTAACATTATGTATAACCATGATTCTTATCAATCGTATAATTCTGTAAATTGCGGGCACTTATGTTTAGCTTTTTTGAATAATAAATAATTTGTATATGTATATGTATATGTATATGTATAAATATGAAATAAACAGATATTAAATATTATTTGTTGTTTAATTTTTATAGAGTAAACATGTCATACACTTTTACCTTATCTAGCAGAAAATCTTTATTAACTACCAGCATTCATCCACCCATTATTTTAAGTGAAAAAGAAGAGTTCGTTTTGGGTCTGATAAACTTTGAGAGTTATAATTCAATACCGAATGTTGACGCAACAAATAATAAGTTTCATTTTAATGATAAGCAGGTCATTACGATTCCAGAAGGTTCTTATGAGATTAAAGATATTCATAATTATTTAGTGGAACACGTGGAAAATCTGTTAAAGGAAAAACAAGGCACTGAAAGTGAAAAACCATTTTTATCAATTAAAGCCAATTATAATACCTTAAAGTGTGAAATTAAAAGTAATTTGGATATTAATTTCAACAAGATAAACAGTATTGGTTCGTTATTGGGATTCCATAGAATAAAACTTGAGAAAAATAAGAAACATGTATCAGATCATCCTATAAATATATTTAAAGTAAACAGTGTTTGTATTGAATGCAATCTTGTTACAAATTCTTTTAGAAATGGAAAAACAGTTCATATTATTCATCAATTTTTTCCATCCTCTTTACCTGGAACAAAAATTATCGAAAAACCATCTAATGTTATCTACTTACCGATAAACACTCAGTATATTGATGAAATTACCCTTAAAATAACCGATCAGGATGGTAATCTGGTCAATTTTAGAGAAGAAGTGATAACGGTTAGATTGCATCTGAAGAAAATATAATTTTACTAGAAAAATGGTTTTTTTATATAACGCTTTCCACCCTATAACATCTTTGGTGAGCAATTATGATGATGATGAAAGAAACAAAGGAAAAGAAATGTTCATAAATCGAGGAATATTAACAAAGCAAATTAGTAGAAATAGCAAGCTGAAACCATTAACATACGCTAATGAACAGTTTTTACTTTCTTTGGGACTTACTCCTAAAAAATAAACAAAAAATGCCTATCCCAATTAAATATAAATGTTCAAAGTGTAAAGGAGAATCAGATAGACCAAACTGTATTTGTCTTCCTTGTCAATATCAAAGGGAAGTGGCCAAAGAAAATGGAGGCAAACACACTGTTACAAAATTTTACTTTTCAAGTGATGTGCAAACTGTCACTGCAGAAAAATTCACTCTGTGAGGTTCATTACATTGTAGACTAAATATCTATAAATAAAGACCAAATATGTAATTAAATTCAGTAATCATAATAAACTGAAAGCGATAACACACATGCACAGACAATTTTTATATGACTGAAAAATTAATTTTTAATAATTAAAAAACTAAGGAAATTTTGGTATAATTTTAAACTTGGATTTAGACTAAGACTAAGAAGCCTTTTATTATTTATAAGGTGTAATTGTAACATTAAAACACAAGAAATTGAAAAGGAAGTAAAATGAGTTTCAATATATTAAATGTTGGTGAAAACGTCTACTCTGATAATTCAATTGTTAACTACCAATATCACACACATCAACCATACACCTCTACCACCTTTAATAACAATGATGAAATCAGAATCCCAATTCAAACACAGGACCTTTACACCTTACCTGGACAAAGTTTCCTCTATATAGAAGGAAAAGTGGTGAAAAAGAATGGTGATTACAGTGAACACGTCCAATTTGTTACTAATGGAGTTGCCTTTTTGTTTGATGAAATCCGTTATGAACTTGGTGGTACAGTTGTAGATCGTGTAAGAAATCCAGGTATTACATCTACAATTAAAGGTTACGTTTCCTACACAACAAACGAAATTAAACGACTACAAAACGCCGGATGGGAAATTAATGAGAATCCACATTTACTTGATAACAAAGGTAATTTCAATGTATGTTTACCATTAAGAACTTTACTGGGCTTTGCTGAAGATTTTCAAAAAATTATTATGAATGTCCAACAGGAATTAATTTTAATCAGAAGTAATTCAGATTTAAATGCCATTATTCAAGCTAGCCATCCGTTAATAGCTGAGGAGTATAAAGTAGTTTTGAATAAAGTAGTATGGAAGATACCACATGTCTCTGTATCAGATGTTGAAAAATTAAGATTACTAAAATATCTGGAAAGCAGTAGAGATTTAAATATTGCATTTAGAGGATGGGAACTACATGAATACCCCCTTTTACAAGAGACAACGAGACACACATGGGCTGTTAAAAGTACTGCACTAATTTCCAAACCACGTTTTCTGATTTTTGCTCTTTCAACTAATAGAAAAAATAAAATAGAGAAAAATATGGCTGTTTTCGATCATGGAAATTTGTCAAATTTCAAACTGTTTTTAAATTCTGAAACGTATCCATACGACAGTTTAAATGTTGATTTTGATACTAAACAATGGGCGCTGCTGTATGAAATGTATGCACAGTTTCAAAAGAGTTTTTACTATCGACGTCACGGTGAACCATGCTATGAACCTATTAAATTTCATGGTGTTTGTCCATTTGTGGTAGTCGACTGTTCGCGTCAGAACGAAGCACTCAAAACAGGTGCAATAGATATCCGCTTGGAATTTGAAACTTCCAAAAATATATCTCAAAATACTACAGCATATTGTCTAATACTGCACGATCGTTTGGTAAAATATAATCCTTTGAGCAATATAGTAAAACCAATCTCATAAAGAAATAAAAATGTTTATTTTGGACATGCAAGGATTCCAATACAAAAAAAGTGACTTTATCTGTAAAGAAATTACTATTATAAATATTCAAACTGGTCAGCTCTACCATACCATGGTCAATTATGCACATGATATGGATTTTTTCAGTGAAGATATTCAAAGACGTTTGGAATGGTTAACTAACAACATTCACGGACTGAAATGGAACCAATCTGATTTCTCCTACATACCCTATGAAAATATTACCTATTTTATAAAAAATATTGTTAAAGATGAAACTATTTATGTAAAAGGGCACGATAAATTATGTTGGTTAAGAAAATTAATTTCAAATAATATAGAGGAACTAATGTTGTTAGGATGTCCTAATTTGAATAACTTAAAGAAATTTAAAGATAATTGTTTTAATTTTCATTGTTTAGAACATAATTATAATGATAAAAAATGTGCTAAGGAAAATGCATTATTATTATATAACTGGTATATAAATAAAACTATTTAAATATTTATAAGACTTTTATTTTATTCTCAAAATATATTAAAAAAATTAATTTTAATTATGACTGTCTTCTTTGTGCATTATCTCGCTCATATCTTCTGTTTCCCCTTTTCTCTGGTCCATCAAAATAATGTGAAGGTACATGTTTTGCACCACCCACCCACCTAAAATGATTACAAGTTACACAGGCTAGGCAATCTTCATTGTTTGGAATGTCTGACTCACCCTTACATTTAGGGCACTTATATCTCGTTGGTATCGGCATTTTAATTAGACTGATCTGATTTCAATAGAAATTATCTTTTTTATTACATCTAATACACGATAATAACTTATGATTTTTAAAACAATTATAACAAACTTTTTGATGGTTACACCGTTTAAAAATGACATTGATTCTATTTATTCTACATATCCTACATATAGGAAAAATATCATTGTAATGCCTACCACTTTCTGGTAATGAGTTTAAAAATTTAACTACTTCTGTCATTTTCTTATTACAAAAAGATGTATGACGTAAGCGTATGATCATAACAGGTTTTGATGATAAAACTCCACAAGGTGGTCGTAGAACAGGCTATAAGTATTTCTATAGTTGCTAGGTAATTATTAGTACTAGACAACCTGAGCAACCGTTCAGTTCAAG
Organism: Diaprepes abbreviatus; assembly: GCA_034092305.1. Lineage (NCBI taxonomy): Eukaryota > Metazoa > Arthropoda > Insecta > Coleoptera > Curculionidae > Diaprepes > Diaprepes abbreviatus. The sequence continues at coordinate 1,227,096 of JASJET010000095.1, forward strand.
TTATAAAAATGTTTTATAATTTAATTAAAATTGTATTCTTTTTATGTGTAACAATTTATGGAAACATTTCAAAGGCTGAAGAAGACTGTAATTATCTGAGAGATGATTACAATACCCTTTATAATACAAGTTTAAACTTGTATTTAGAATGTACTAGACATCTCGATGATGCAATAGAGTTATATGATAATGAGTTAATGGTTAACGATTTTTGTATGGAAAAACTTGAAAAATGTGAAAATACGACATCTAACCTAACTTCCTCCACAAATTATACCAATCAAGTGAAAATTTTAAAAACCAATATTGAATTGGAATCTACCCTGCTTTCACTACAGCAAAAATATCTAATTTTAGAAGAAAAAAATTCCATTGCGTATTCATTAATAAACGACTATAAGGAAAAAGTTTTAAATTTAACAGAAAATTTCACCGATCTATTACATGAATTTAATACCACAAATGAAGAATTGAACAAATGTCATTTGGACGCACAGCATCTTTTTAAAAATCATAATTTAATTTTTTCCAATTTAAATGCTTGTTTGGAAAGAGAAGAAGTTACGCTGGATCAAAAAAATAGATATGTCATTAAGTTAACAGGTTGCAGAAAAAATTTAAAAAAGTTAAAAGAGAAATGTTCTCACTAAAAGTAGGTAGATAGTATTCAACTGTCTTAGTAACAAAATACATGTCACGTGAAAACGAACGTATTTGAATACACTGGAATATGTCACGTGATATTGAACGTGTTAGAATACATTTGAACTGTAAAAAAGAGGAGTTTCATAACGTAAAAGAAAATCAATGTTACTTGTGCTACCAGGAAATTAATAATAGTAATCATGGTTTCCAGTCTTCAAAAAACTGTGTTATTTCACACTCTAAATGTCTCAGTGAAAGGCGTGTTCATCTAAAAAACTTTATCAAAAAAGGATACCATTCTTAGGAAAATAAATGTAGTTGTAGTAGTTATTAATATAAATATTTTGAACTTTCTCAAAAATAAATTGCATAAATTATCTCAGATTTTTGTTTTATTTTGAAACCTATTCTACTCTTTAACTAACGATACCTACCTGTCTTTTTCCTCAGTTGAAATTTAATTTTAAAATAAAACAATTGATTTGTTCTAAAATTAATATTTTTATTTTTAAAATTACATTAGCTGTTCCCATGTTTAAAATGGGGATTTTTATTATTTTGAATAGGTGTGCTAACTCCGACTTGTTTCTGTCCCCATTTATCTCCTTTCACTGCCGCTACCCATTGTGCTTTGTTATTTATTGTTTTTCAATGTTGGGAATGAAAACAAGATAACGTTTATAGTCAGTGTGTGACGTCATTGCCGACCACTTGGTTGGTGGCATCTCATACAGGTAAATACACACCTCACCTAAGCTAAGCTAGGTGAAACTAGGTGTCACATTCGATAGGTAAATACAGGTGTCATCCATTCTACGTCTTACTTCTTTCAACAGCTTCTGGTTCTGTGACGTCATTGACGACGATGATGACGACCACTTCTTCTTCAACTACATGACCAAGAGCCTCTTGCTCACGAACGGTAATAAAGTCACTAATTACAGGTAAATTACACACAAACACCTACCTTTACGATTTTTACAGGTAACTTCTTCTACATTAAGCTCTTATGGCTCAACAGCCTCTGGTTTTGTGACGTCATTGACGATCACTTCTTTGCACACTCTTATACAAGAACCACTGAAAATTTACAAGAACTACTGAAAAATTTGCAAGAACTAACTTTTTCAGCGAATTTCTTCGGTCATAAGGCCCTTTTGGTCAACAACCACTGGTCTTTTATGTCTTTTACATACACTTCTTCGCCTATTCCGTTCTTTTATTCCTGAAAAATTTACTTCTTGTAAAATTATCAAGAATTTTTGAGATGTGGATGGCATGTGGCCATCAGGAGCACCAAAACGCCCAGTAACCCGCCTACTGTACTACTGGCATTGAAATTTTTGCCCAAAGATCCTATCGGAGGGGCATTGGTAATGAAAGACACGTATCTATAGCTCAACAAACATTTATCAGAGCCCTGTCAGAAGTTTGTGCAACCCTTGAAACTATTGGCCACCGATGGGTGACGTTTCTTCATTCTCACGTAGAAGAAGAAACAAAAAGCTGAAGTTCATGGAACTGTTTGGTTTCCCTGGTACCATTGGCTGTATTGATTGCACTTATGTTGCTGTCTTAGAACCTACCGAAGATGTACACTTAACGTAAACGGTACCACTCAAAAAATGTTGAGATTGGGATAAAAATATATTAATTCTTAATGTTAATGCTAACTTTGGAGACAACAAAATAAGGTAATAATTCTACCCTTCCCAAGCCATGTTTAAAGTTTAATGAAAACTCAAACAAACCAAACTTAACTAAACAACAAAAATAAAATAATTCTCCCTATACCAAGCCTTGCTTAAGATTACCGAACACAAAAATAATTTCTTCAAGTAAATTAGAAAAGTGAAATTAACCAACAAAAATAAAACAGTTATTGTTGCCATTTAGAGCCTTACTTAAAGCTTAATAAATAAAAATAATAAATTGAAAACTCAACAATAAACATAAAATAACAATTTTACTCAAAAAATGCATATTTCAGCAACAAAATAAACAGAACAAAAAATTGTTTCTAGTCATTACTCTCACTCGAAATAATGAAATTAATATATTTATTGATATCTGAAGTAATATTTTTAAGTGAATTAGCAATGAATGTGTATTATTTTCAATGTTTGTTAATTTTTCTAAACTCTCGCAATGCATTTTGTTCATACTGATAAATCTTTTTGATTTTTCCGTTGTTCTAACTGTTTTTCGTTTTGTTTGGGGTTCTACGAAAGTCTTTTTGCAGATTTATTTTTTGTGGGTTGAACTGGCATCTACTCTGGAGATGAACTTGTAGTAGGCTGCTAGCTCACTAATACAAATCTTCGATGTGGATGGCTACAACTGGTATTTTTAATTAAATTAAGTCCTTTTTGCAAATTTATTACTTTATGTTTCAAAAACTGCTTGCTAATAAACAACATTTTAGTGTATTGGGCGAAATTACTGTATTAAACTCTCCAAAATGTTTAAATGGCTAGTTCCCAAAAGGCTTCTCGGGCGCCCGCTAATTAGGATTACATAATTAACTCAATAAAATATTAGTTCATACATTATAATTTTAACATTTCTTTAATATGTAAATAAACAAAGTGAATTACCAATTCCAATTCAATATTCTTGTCGCCCATGGTCGAGTTCCAGCCCAGAAGTGGTATTAATCTCTCTTCAATTTGGTTAAGCGGAGGAGCTTTGACAGGTTCTCCACAACTCTTTTTCCATCTCGGTTTAATAGCACTAGCATTACCTTTTGTTTTGCATCTCGAACTCCTTACTGCCTACTAAAATGTAGTAAGTAAAATAATTAATACTACATAAGAAAATATTTATTAGGTTTAGTTTGTATAATAAATAAGAAAATTTATGATTGATGAACCTTTAATCATAATAATAATAAAATATTATTATTTAATTTAATTAAAAAATTTAATTATTTAATAACGTTACCAATTTCCGTTTCTCCACAGATCTTGCCGCCAACCACATGAAATTTAAATGTGTAGCCAATTGATCTCGTAGCTTGCTGATTTCAGCGAAATCATCATCGAAGTTGTAAAACTTATTTTGAAGCAAGATGGGATGTTTTTCAAAATACTCAACCACCTCCTTCCATTGTTCATCTGATGTTATGAAATCGGGTTCTTTTTGATCTAAAACAAATTTAAATAATGCTTTGATTTTGTAATATGTATTAACATTTATATTTATTTATTTATTGTGCTTTATTGAGAACACATTATAATAGTAATGGCTATCGACAGAAATCCTTCAGCCCGATAAATGTTAATCACTATCAGTATTACTTTATTTCTATAGGTTGTAATTACAGTAAAACAATTTTACACTTTCCACAAATTTTTAATTTTAATTTTAATCACTCGACATGTTTCGCAAACACTGTTGCTTCTTCAAAGGAGTATTACAAAATGAACATTAAAAGATAAAAACAAAGTGGTCTTGATACAGGTAAAATAAGGTTTACAATTCAGAATAAGAGGAAATTCCATAATTATATTTCCAAGAAAAGTTAAGGATAACTAAACAGGTTCAATAAGGGTGATGGGTCTAAATCTATTTGGTCATTAAGCAAATTATTGGAATTTTTGAGTTTATTTATTTCCAGGGATTCGAGCAAATTTAGTTTTAAACCTTTGTTTTCAATGTGTAATATGTCATAATTATTGTTGAAGGTATGGTTTTCTTCTATTAAATGATTGGAATAGTTAGAATCAGTTTTATTTTTTATATAACTAATGTGATGTTCATTAACGCGTTTATTAAAGTTTCTACCAGTCTGGCCTATATAAACTTTAGGACAATCATTACATTTTAATTTGTAAACACCGCAATTGTTTCCTTTGTTTGATTTGGTTTTACTATTTTTGATATGTTTACCTAGAGTATTAGTGGTTTTGAAAGCTATATTAATATTCAAGTTTTTCAGAAATTTACTTATTCTATTGCTAATGTGGCCTAAGAAAGTAATTACTTTATATTTATTATTGTTTTCTTTTTTTGTAGGAAAAACTAAGTTTGTGGCTTTATTATATAGTTTTTTATTTAGTATTTTGTCTATTATTTTTGGGGAGTAACCATTATTTATAGCAATTTGTTTAATGATGTTTAGTTCATTTTGAAAGTTGATTTTGTTAAGAGGTAAAGATATCAATCGATGTATCATACTGAAAAAAGATGCTAGTTTATGTTGTATTGGGTGTGAAGATGTATTGTGGATTGTAATGTCAGTATGGGTGGGTTTATGATAAATAGAAAAGTCATGCTTATTGTTTGTTCTTTTAATTGTTAAGTCTAAAAAGTTGATAGAGTTATTGAATTCTTTTTCTATTGTAAATTTTATGTTGTCGTGTATGTTGTTAATAAAATTTAAGAAATGGTCTAATTGTCTGTCTGTACCCGTAAAACAAGCTAAAACATCGTCTACGTATCTAAACCAATAGATAAATTTATTAAAAAGGGGGTTTTTTGAAATAATTGATTCAATATGGTCCATGAAAATTTCCGCTAGGAAAGGACTTAGAGGGTTACCCATGATAAGTCCTTCCTTACTGGTGTAAAATTCATCGTTAAATTCAAAATAATTTTGATTCAAACAACTTTCTAAAGCATAAAGAATTTCTTGATTTTTAATCACATTGTCATTTTTCTTAATTAAAAGTTTTTTAACAAGTTCTATTGTATGTTCAATAGGTATACTAGGGAATAAATTGGTAACATCAAAGCAAACAAATTTGGCGTTATTTGGTAGATTTAAGTGTTTAATTTTTTCGACCAGATCGTAAGAATTTTTAATAGAAAATTTAGCGGAGAAATTTGTGTTAATTTTTATAATATCAATTAAATATTTTGAGAGTTTATACGAAGGGGCAGTAAAGAAAGATACTACTGGTCTAATTGGGTTTCCAATTTTATGAATTTTTGAGAGAGAGTACAGTTTGGGAGGTTGTGGGTTCATTAGGGTAAATTTGCGTAAATCCCAGTCTGAAAACAAACTTTTACAGTTTTGTATAACTTGTTTTATAATTTTTTGATATTTATTAGTGGGGTCTATTTTTAGTTTTATGTATTTAGTAGGGTCTAAAAATCCTAGAGTTTTACTAATGTAATCAATTTTATTAATAGCTATTACTGTATTACCTTTGTCGGCTTTAGTAAAAACTATATCTTTGCGTTTTTCTTTAATTTGCTTAATGACTTTGGTATCTTGTTTTGGAAGTGAATCTATTAAAAAATGTTTTTTAAACAAAGATGAGGCTTCATATTTGTAAATAAGATTATTAGGAATATCTTTTAGTGCCAAGTCTGTATCAACCCCAAGAATTTCTGAAGAGTTTGTAGTGATTTTATCTTGAATGTTATGTTTGAAGCCTTTACTTAATAAATTAATTTCATCCTTAGAAAAATTAATTTTACTTAGATTAACAAATCTATCATAGAACTTGTGGTTAGAAAAAGAGCTTTGGGGTTGTTTTAATTTAACTGTGTTTGATTTAGAAACGAGAAATTTAAGTTTCTTTTTTTGCTTTAAATATTTTTTGTTAATAATATTACTTACATTTTCTCTAGTGTCACGATCCAAAACAAGAAATTCTATTGAATGTAATCTATGTAAAAGTTCAGTATGTACTACTTTAAGATAAACACTGTATATTCCACGTTTTTGAAACTGACCTTTCTTCTCAGCTGATAACCATTTCTTTAAACCTGCTGTAGAACCTAACTGTGCGGCTTTGCTGTTGTTGTTAGTGTTGAGTTTCATATATTTTGGGAAAACGCCTTTTCTTGAACATTGATTAAAAAACCACAAATTTTGGGAACAAATTGCGATTTTTAATAGAAATTTGAAGTACCAGGTAGCCAGGAAACTTATAGAAGCTTCTTTTAACAAAACTATAGATTCGGCTTTTACTTGGTGGAAATTCATTATAACTATTGGTTGTAATTACAGTAAAACAATTTTACACTTTCCACAAATTTTTAATTTTAATTTTAATCACTCGACATGTTTCGCAAACACTGTTGCTTCTTCAAAGGAGTATTACAAAATGAACATTAAAAGATAAAAACAAAGTGGTCTTGATACAGGTAAAATAAGGTTTACAATTCAGAATAAGAGGAAATTCCATAATTATATTTCCAAGAAAAGTTAAGGATAACTAAACAGGTTCAAAAAAAAAACAGGTGCAAACAGTGTTTGCGAAACATTTCGAGTGATTAAAATTAAAATTAAAAATTTGTGGAAAGTGTAAAATTGTTTTACTGTAATTACAACCTATAGTTATAATGAATTTCCACCAAGTAAAAGCCGAATCTATAGTTTTATTACTTTATTTCGCAAAAACTATGTTTATACCTGTTTATTTAATTTTATTTGTATAATTTGTGGCATTTACAATGTGATTTTCTTTGGATCATTTAGAATAATTTATTCTGTGGTCTACTGTTTGAACAAATAAATAATTTTCTACTGTGTAGTACCATTACTGACTTGAATTTACCGTTGTTTACATTTACTGATCACCATATCTTTTGAAGTGTAAAAACTGTATCCTTCCAAATTGTGTAGGAGTATATTGGGACGATATAAATTATTAAATAAATTAAAGACCCATTTTCTTAAAAAAGAACTATAAAATAACTTTACCACTACAAAACACGAAAAAGATTTACCACACATTCGGCATAACCACAGAATCAAACACGCGTTGATCAAGGAAAAGATGAGACTAACTTATGGAGCATTCAAATTGCTTTAAGAGAGATAGAAAAACAGCAACAAACTAAAGACTTTTTCTAACTCTGTAGCATGATTGCTTTTTCGAATATACCCGACCGTAAACTGTAATAGTCAAATACCTTAGCGATAATAGTGTCAGGGTATCCATTAAATTATTATCAATATTAAAAATATTTATGGTATTAGTAATACATCTAAAATATCTTTCTCCGCTAGTACATACACATTTTTGTATATTTAAAAGTTTTCCTCGATTGCAAGAAGGATACCTTGTCTTCTGAAGTTAGGAACTTTACACATTTCGTACAGGTTGCATATGTTTTTAAATATATAACATCAAAACCAAGATTTATAAATATTGAAATATTGATTAATAATCAAAAAAAAAATCTTCCGGATTGTAAAATAGTCTTACCTGCTTATTATAAGTTTAATATATATTTTCTTATTTATTTTTATTATCGGGCCCTTTTATACAGGTAAGTGGCGTATTTACCATTAGAGTTAAAAATGGCGAAACAATCGTTAAAAATTAATAAGAAATTGTGAATTTCTTCGGAATCGCTAAACATTGAATAGATATTTTCATCTTCCTTTCCGACATCATCTCGAAGATAACCTAAAGCATTAGCTACACTTCGGTTTGTTCTTTGGGTTGCTAATTTAATCTCCATTTTTTCTTTGTGGTAGGATAAATGCCACCGTTTTAATTTATTTGCAAGTGCAAGACTCTCAGTTGTTTTAACGCTGATGAGCTGTTTTAAAGAAGCCCAACAGATTTGATTTCCGTCATGCTCCACTATGTTATATTCTCCAAAGCAGTTTTGTATTTTATCATATGGGATAGATATAATAAAATATGTTTTCTTATTTGTTTTAGGGTGTTAAAAATAAATTTTTATATTTTTACAGATTTGAAAAATCTGCACCTAAACAACTAGTCACATTAAAATTAAAAGGTTCAATCAAATGTTTAGGAGCTTACTATGACTTCTAATTCATGTATAAATTCTAGAGCTTTCGTGACTATACTGGCTTTTTTTTGTCAATTCAGGCCTTTAGGTAAATAATATTGGCTTTGGGAATTGAGTCAGACTTGATAGACACAATTAATAAATCCATAATATTTTTTTCTCCTGTATTTGTTACCTAATTGCCAAATATTCTATCACCATATTGCAAATGATTTTATTATTTTTTTTTGCTTCTGTCTGTTTTTAATTTTTAAGACTACTGTAGTATATTTAATGTATATATAAGATTTGGATTACACTTTGTAGAATATAATGTGTGTGTGTGTTTTTAACGGAAGCATATAATTTACTAAACAACTGATAATAAAGGTAGTTACGATTCTGCAGCAAATATAGCAGTTTTATTTCCCCGTCGACAACACCAAAATAATAAATTAAATATTAAATTTCAAATTTGGAAAGTATTTTAAATAGTAAAATATATTACAGCTTCAAGGGCTTTCTTTGTGAAACCTGACACTCCATTCACCTTTTAGAGATTGTGATGGGATGTGGCAGAGCTTTACTGAATTTCTGTCGAACATATGAATATGCTTTGGGAAAATAAATATTTTGAACTGGTGGCAATGCTCCCTAAAAATATATATTTATAATATATTTTTATTGGGTCATAAGAAAAGACGGTCGTTTGAAAAGTCCGTACAACAATTAAAACTACTTAATTTTCTTGGATAAACCTTTTTTTTTTTCAACATGGTCTCCTTTTAGGCTTATCCACTTCGTCCAAAACTGCTCCAGTTTGTTGATCCCTGCCTAATAATACGATTTGTCCAAGTCTGTAAAATAGCCATTCCGTTCTGCAATCACATCCTCGTATTTCCCACCAGCTATTTCTTCATATTGGGGAACAAATAATAGTGGAGCTAAGTCTGGAGAATAGGGGGGATGTGAAACGAAAGAGAACCTTATTTCCATTAATTTGCGGTTGAGGCGTGAGCTGGTACGTTGTCGTGAGGGAAAAGGATTTTTTTTGTGGGACAATCGTGGATGTTTTTCGTGCAGCTCTGTTTTCAAATGATCCAATAATGTTGAATAATATTCACCTGTAATAGTTTTACTCTTTTCCAGATAGTCGATGAAAATTATCCCTTGCGAATCCCAAAAGACAGTCTTCATAACCTTCCCGGCTGATGGAATGGTCTTCGCCTATTTTAGTGCAGATTCCCCCTTGCTAACATATTGTTTAGATTATTCTTTGGTCTCGGGAGTATAGTGATGTATGCATATTTCATCCACAGTGACGAAATGATGCTTAAAATCCTGAGAATTTCGCTGGAACAGCTGCAAACCGTTCATGGAACACTTCACACGATTTCGTTTCTGGCCAATCTTGAACAATCGCGGCACCCATCCTGCTGATAGCTTTTTGATGTCCAAATGTTGGTGTAATATATTATGTACCCGTTCTTTCGAGATGCCCACAGTACTAGCAATCTGACGCACCTTCACTCTTCGGTCATCCATCACCATATCATGGATTTTGTCAATGATGTCTCGAGTAATAACCTCAACAGGGCGTCCAGAACGTTCAGCGTCTGTTGTCCTCCTATGGCCACTTCGAAAATTTTGAAATTTTAAGCTGTTCTAATCGAAGGTGCACAGTCACCATAATGTTCATCAAGCTTCTGTTTAGTCTCCTGAAGCGTTTTGTCTTTCATAACGTAATGTTTAATCAACACACAAAATTCTTTTTCGTCTATTTTTGGAGAATCATTCGACTTCCTCGATTCAAACGAATGTCAAACACAAAGAAATAGACCGGCTGAAACTTGGTGTATGTTCTTTCGTGGTAACGCGTTTCTACGTTGCGGATTAATCAGATACGTTTTAGTTTGTTAACCATCATCGGTTGTAAGATTATCCGGGAATTTTACCCGACTTTCCACGACTTTTATATTTTTAAAAGTTTGTAAACTCGCGTCAGAGGATAATTTAGTCTGAGTATCAGGGACGCGCCACGAACCTCTACTCTCACCTTCAATAGCACCAGTTTTGGTAACGAAGAGCGGATTACTGTTGCTATTGTTCAGGTTCCTATTTTCTAAAAAAGTCGAATTAAATAAATTTATTTAAGTTTTTAACTAAACCAAATGATATTGATGATTCAGATTGTTCTTGAATTTGAGTTTTAGTTTTTTTGTCCTGTCTTGTTAGTCTCGTCTGTTGTGCCCATACTTTCGGCGACCGGTCTGCCGGCCGCAGAGGACCCTCCATAACCTCCTGAGTGACTTGGATAGCCACACGCCTCGTTGGCCACATAAACTAATGAGTGGACATTTTAAAAATAAAAAGAAGTTCTTTAATTTTATTATTTCAATTTTTTACAGAATATTCTGTGGAGTTTTATAAGGCAGGAAATTATTAATCACGGGGGGACTTCTTTATTTTATAATTTAGTCAGTCTCGTCTATTTCTTTTAATACTTAATAACCCTGGAAATTGCTATTACAGTCTAAGAAAAGTTTGTCGTTGAAGTCTTGCTAACTATTGAAGCTAGCTTCAATTAGGCCTTTTTTATATTAAACGTTTTTTTTTTTTTAAATCGGCGATGGAAAATTATTTAAATTTATATTTCTTGATACGACCCAGTATACTAATAATTTTTAATTTGAGCTCAGGCCTAAAGGTTAATAATTAAAACTAAAGATCAGTGGCGTCCCACTATCTTTTACAAAATATTTATCTACTATTTACAAATGTGCTTATTTATAAAAGTTTTAACTTGTTACTTAAACATTTTTATTATAAAAACAAAATGTTTATTTGACTCATAAAACTATTATGAAATTTTTAAAGTTTATCTGTTTGATACAATGGAAATTTTCCTAAAAAGATTTTACTTTGGTTCTAAGTCTAAATTTAATTTTTTAACAAAATAATTGTTTGAGAAAAAAGAATTAAAGTTATAAAATTTAAGTTTATGAACTATTATTTTATGTCTTTAAAGATAAATTTTTGTTTGTTTAAATTTTCTTAAAACTAATTTACAATAATTCCTGCCGGAATGGTGAAGGTATATGAAATTATTATTTAAAATGTTTCAAAAGTTTTCTGAACATCTGTGTAGAAAAAGGTTAATTGAGGTTATTTGTTTATTTAATTTAAATTTTGTTTTATCACATAGAGTGTGATTGTAATTAAAATAAAAGTTTAATTCCAATAAGTTTTTAAAAGTAAATTTAATTAATTAAAATAAAAATTCTGATATAATTTATTTAAAATCTCAATAGTTAATTATTTGAGATTATAAGACAAGAAATAAAAAATAATTAATGTCCCGATAATCAAATAAGCCCATTTTTAATAAAAGGTTAAATTCGTTTTTTTTCCTACTGCGTTGAGAGCAAAGGATGCGTGGTAGTCATCAGCTTGAGCTAGTATTTTTCCACGAACGGAATATTTCGAGAACTTTTAGTACGTATCCATCAAAATTTTAAGTTACTGTTTGTGTTTAAAAGTCATCTTTTATTTAATTTCGACACTTGTAGTTTTAAAGGTTTAATGTGTTTGTTTGTTCAGGTTAATTTAAAGATTATAGTTTGACACTTTAAAATTGTTTTAAATTTGATTTTAAAGCATAGAGAAAAACGTAATTATAATTGTTTTTGAATTGCGCAAAAGTTAAATAAAACTCAGTTTTTAGTCCCAATAAGTGGTTTCGGTATGGTAATGGTGGTTTCTCCCTGAACACTGAATTGTTATCAGATACTCAGGTTAGCGGTACCACGATTAAGATTAACAGGTGAAATTATCAGGGCTTTCGGGTTTTGCGACTGCAGAAGTCGAGCTTTTATGTCCCCGCGCCCTTACCTCCGGTCTCTGCAGAGATCCGGTTGTTTTGCCTGATAATTTCGCATAATTAATGACTGCCCTAACCCCGGCGAAGGTGTCGTAATTTTTATTAATTTGCTTCTGGTCGGGAATAGAATTAACGAGTCCCGCCTATTGAAGATCCCTGTGCCTTTTGACAACGACAGCGATCTCGCGACTCGTGAGTCAATCAGCTTAAAGCGTGTAATTGACCATACGAACAGAAGTGCTTGATTCTAAGCTCACGGTAACTGCTTCTTGTCCTTCGGTGTTGAGCTTAGTAAAAGAGGGATTTTTTTTTTTTTGGAGGGGAAATCTTTCATAGACACTCACACGAAGTGTGCGGGTAGTGCCGGATTCTTACCGGCTAAAACCTCCCCTGGACTGAGGGTCCCCACGACCTACTTCTGTTTCCTATAGTTACGCTATACTCTACATAAGTGCACTGTGAGTGTCCCTTTGGTTTCCGGGCCGTAGCCTTATAAACCTCCGGTCTTCACTCTTTGATGTTTTCGCTCCAGGAGTCTGTGCTTCTATTGCTTCGACTTTTTTCATTTCGCATACAATGCAAGGTTGGTCTTTCTGCCATTCGCACGTCGTTCACTCCGTCTCATACATGCTTGAAAATTGGACTTGGGGCTATTAGCTCCCTAGTGCGTTTGAAGTAGCCCTTGAGGGATATTCCTCTGGGCTCTGTTTTACTCTTACCTATCCTTTTGTTCTTCTATCCCTCCGGGTTATAATCCCCTGATTGCCTAATCAGTGAATTATCGTGGAGTTCAGCTGTTTGGAAGGCTTTTACAGCCTTTTGTCTTAGGACTTCTCGTAGAGGAGTCCATCTCATCTCTCTACGTATTTGTTCGTTCCTGACGAACCACGGGGTGTCTAAGGCTATTTTGAGGACTATGTTTTCCTGAGCTTCTAGCCTTTTGATGTGCGTTGCGGCAGCGTGGCCCCACGATACTGATCCGTATGTCAGCACAGGCCTAAGTACTCTTTTGATTATCGTCAATTTGTTCTTTAGGCTCATCTTGCTTCTTCTGTTTAGCAAGGGGTATAGTTGTTTTCTTACCATTTTATATTTCTTTATCGTGGCTATGGTATGTTTCTCCCAACACAGTCCTCTGTCTAATGTTATTCCAAGATATTTGACTTGATTCGTCCATTTGACGGCTTCGCCATCAATATCTATTGTCTCGCCCGGTGAAAAGACAGAGAATGTAAAAAAAACGTAGACTATTTATAGTATTCTTGTCTAACTTTTTGCATGCCTTTTTTTTGTGATTTTAACCAATCAGAAAGGAGTAGTTTTCACCCTCTTTGTGTCGATTTTGAAATGAGAAATTAATTATGAAATAATATAAAAAACTGTAAAAATGAAATGTGGTTAATTAGAGCACTCTGAGCGGCTCCTGTTACAGGTGTTTCTATGTTCATAGCTAGTGCCCTTTTGTCCCTACCAAGTGCCTCGACGTACATATTTAAACAACACCTGTAACCAATCGGAGGCCAGAGTCAAGATCATGCGCTTAGGGCCGGAGCTTAACAATAGACCTCACCATGTCTTAAATAGAAAACTCGAGCAAGGTTCGGTTATTAAGCTTTGGATTTTATGGAAATGAAATGCTATGGTTTTAGGCGGTTTTATGCAATTATTAGTCAGACTAGAAGTTTTAAGGGCTGAAAATGATTTCTTGAGGCTCTATTAAGCCTTTATACACAATAATAACAAGGAAAATTGATGAGAAACCTTTGGAAAATTGTGAAAACTTTGTGTTTTCACAACAGTTCTTCCAAGAGATGCTACTAACTGAAAATAACGATACGCACCAGTAGTGCTATCTCGCTGATTTTGCATGGACTTTTCAAACCAGCCTCGCATAGTAAACACAGGGTCTAAAAAGAAATTCAATAATATAAATTTAAAAAAAATTAAAAACTCATTTCATAAAAATTTATATTGCTTTATTTTTATTAAATGCATTGAAATATTCCCAGAATATATTATACTTATTACATCAATAAACCTTGACATTTCTAAAAGGTACATAGTCACATTCCAGATATAAAATTCTAATTCCACTAAATATAAAATTTTGTTCGTTTCAGGAAAGAGGGATAAGGTGATTTTAAACAACTAACTGAATGCAATCATATGATATTTTAAAAAATATATATCTCGATTGTTATGGACAATTTAAAAACTTTATACAATGTAAGAGAACATACCTCAGTAAACCAAATATTATGTTAAATATGTTTAAGTTGTCAGTAATTTTTTCATATTATTTTTTTGCAATTTTGTAACAAGATTTAAGTGAACGAATGCGAAAAATAAAAAACATGTAACGCTTATTTTATTGAAAAATAAACAGTAAATAAATTATTAAATGAAATGTTCTTTCAGAATAATTGAAATCCTTTTTTTAATGTTTATTTTAGTAAATTCAGTTTAAATTTGTAGGAGAATTATTGTCAACTGCCAGAAAGAAACTGAATAGCTCCCCAGGTATAAGATCTTCTGGGACATTTTTGGCAAGTGCTACAAAATAAATTGGACAAAAAATCAGTAAGACATTACGTCATTACAGAAAACTGTAATTTTTACGTCACAAGACATTTAGCAATTATTACGAGTTTAATGTAACCAAGAAACAAAGTAAGACATACATCAATTACTTCTGAGTGTATTAATATACCTACCTTGAATGCCAGTGTTACTGTTTTCACTGGTCTGTATATAATTACGAATATCAAGTTCAATAGCCCTTAATTTTGATAATAAAAAATCGTATTTTTTATTCTTCTTTCTTCGCTTTTCCAAATTTCGGTTAACTTTACATCTTGACTTTATCGTATTTCCCTCACTTTCCGATTCAGAGGTTGATAGAATTTTTTTTCCTAATTACCTTGGGCATTTTTCCCGTCAGTTTTAGAAATATATTAACGACACGAACGAAAAGATGTGTGCTGACCGGCACAAACAAATACAATAAAGATTAAGTGGGTCACCTAACGACACGACGAGTCAGGAATTTTTTGTTTATCTTTAAAAATTGTGCTGGCTAGGTATGACGAACGCATACTACAGTGTGTAATAATCATTTCGGACAACAGCTCGAATAATAAATATATTGTTCCTTCTGTTTACAAGTTTCATATTTGATTATATTAATAATTTTGTCTAAAACTACCCCACTACCGTGCAATTACTTAGAGTTTTTCCGTGTATTTTGAAATAAATGTGTAATGATCTTTTACACAACGATTCAAAAATAAACCATAGAAAAGTTTATTTACCTGCAGTGTTTCTGCACCCCTAGAAACTACATTATTATTCTTTAAGCATTTTAATAACGCATATAAATTATTCACCAAAGTTTCAAGTCGACGACAGTGAACTGCTGTATTTTTGTTTTCTAGGCTGCAAGAATACTTTTTGCAACGTGCCAATTTTTTTTCGCTCTCTATTTCTTCATGATCACTTTGATCTTGAGAGCGAACTTGAAAGTTATTTAAAGGTCAACTATATTAATAAAAAATAAAAACCTTTTTTTTTATTGTTGAAATGGAAACTACAAAATATTTTCCGTTGTAATTTGAAGATCAAATAACCATTGCCGGCCAAAGAAAACGAAGATAGCGTAATAACTTGGAAATTAAAGACAATTTAAAGCGTAATAGCTCGATAACTATAATGTTATTTGTGATAAAATCGGTAAATTTTGGCTAAACTTCTTATATGAAATTATTTGGTTTTTAGAGGAGCATCTAATGTTGATCTAGCTCTCGTGAAATTATTTGTAAAAAATTTCACGTGTGTTGATTTTGCAAAATTTTTATTGGGCAGTTTTTTGGGGCGTCAATTATGAATCTAAAATTATATATAGCGGATCCAATATGTCGTACTGGAAATTATACATCTCTGGATTCTGTCCAATATTGGTATACTTTTTTAAAAAGTAAAAAAAAAAAAAAAATTTTGCTGCAAGGCTAATTCCCTTGCTAACTTGGAAGCCGAGAGAAATTATTGGAGCTAAAAAAGCGATGATCAGCTTGGGGGGCTAAAATTTTAGCTTAAAGACTTTTTCATTATGCTCTAAAACATAGGTTCTCAAACTTACTTCGAACACCACCCATTTTGAGATCAAAAAAATCTAGTGCGCCCGTAATTCTTAACTTACTTTTTATATTCCCATCTGTTGCGCATCTTAGAAACAGTTATTACAAATATAATTTTTAAACAAGGATTATTATATGTATAGAATAGACACCGCTCACACCATATTCCTTAGATCAAAGAATATTTCAATGGGAAGAAATAAAATTCATACTTAATCATATTTAGAAGCATTTTTATGAATATTAAAAGAAGGCTTTAAATTTAAAACTTATCTAATGTGAAGAATGAATCTGATGCATTTTGATCAGTTCTGTGGCATGTGCATGTTTAAAATGTTGATATTTTTGGCTCCAGAATCGGAAAATTTTACGTTCGAATATTTGTATTAAGGTGTGGAGTCAACATGACCTCTGCGTGTCAAATAGAGGTCATAATTATGCTAGGTGATAATAATGCTGATAATTTTGCCATTCCGCATTCTCACGAAAGGTTTTTCACACAAAAATTCATTCAGGTTTGGTCAGGACAATCTGATTAGTTTGTGGAGTTTGATCTTGAGGTCAAGCTTCAAGGGCATTTACAAGGTCAACTTTTTTTACATGAAAATTTTAATTTTTAACGCCAGAATCCTTATTTTGGAACTTTCTAGGAACAAAAACCTGGTCGTAGAAGGATTTTGTATCCTTTGGGGCACTTTTGTATAAGGAGTTCTCCCGTACTTCTTACTTTTGGGGTGTTTTTTTTTTATCTTAAATTCACCAGCATGGCCTGATTTCAAAATTATTCTAAATTGACAAGTGCAACAATAAGTCAATAAAGTTTTGAACCTTACAAAAGAGAATGATAAAATTGCTTTCTTTTATTACTCAAATCAGCAAAAATGTAGAATTTTGTTTATTTTCGGGAAACAACTCTTCCTTACAGATTTCAAAAAGAGGTTATCACAAAGCAGTAATTTTTAAGTTTTTAACCGGATAATTATCATAGAAGTTAGGTTGACATGATAAAATTTGTTTCGTTTATGATATTATCATAATTTATATCATATATCGACAAGGAAGTCTTGTAGGAAAAAAATTGTTTTAGTAGATGGTGTCTTTTGTTCACCTTGGAAAAGAGCCACAATGATATAAAAAAACTTTTTTAAAGAAATTCGAAAATGAAAAGAAATAGTTTTAAAGTATCCAAGTATTGAGAGTAGAAACATGTAGCAAATGATAAAAGTGCCTATTAAAAACAGAAAAACATTTATAGGCTTTTATGGAAAATAATTAGATTTAAGATTACGTCAAACGATAATATTTATCAGCTCATATCCTGTTCGTTAAAAATCTTTATCTTACCTTCTCTAAATATAATTTTAAATTTTGATAATTTAAAAAATATAACATTTATCAGAAAGCATTGTAAACTTATTTCCAGTTAAAACTAAATATGAAAATAAAATTAGGTATTTCAAAAATATAGTATGGATGATAAAAATGTTTACCCCAATTATAAACTTCTACACGGACAACAGTTTTTCTTAGTCAAGACGCGTATTAAAGTAGTAAGCAAGTGACGTGGTAAGCCAGTAGCGTGGCATCGACGTGGTAATCAAGCGGCAGGTAGAATCACTAAAGCAGACGTAATCATATGCGGTTGTGCTTATTAAAGTGGGGTTGCAATGCAGTAATACACTAAAGTGATAAGCAAGTAACATGGCAGCGTCGTGGTAATCAAGCGGCAGGTGGGATCACTAAAACATAGATGATCACTTGCGGCCACGCTTATTAGAGTAGCGCTAGGGTGATAAGTATGCTTTCGTGATTCCACCTGCCACATGACTACCATGTCGCTGCCACGTGACTTCGTTACCATTTAAAGCAGCGCGCCCACTGGTTCAGTTTTAGTTTACACGTAAATAAATGAGAGCCCGCTCACTGGTTCCGATGCTGAAAGCGCGGAAGCGTTCTGGCCGGTCTGAACCAGTGAGCGGGCCCTCATTTATTTACGTGTAAACCAAAACTGGCCGATTGTGCGGAGCCGAGCGGTCTGAACCGAACCGAACCAGTAGGCGCGCTGCTTTAGTGCTTGCCTTATCTGAGATCTCACATAAGTTTTTACTTAGTATAATGTTTCTATCAGTACGTTTATCTCGACAGTTTCAAGCACGCCTGAAGTCAAAGCGCCCATTAGAAGCGGCTTGGAAATAACGAATTAAACAGACGAGATTACGCTTGGATTTGTTAAGTCAATCCCGAAACGATTTAGGGTTGACTGGACCCAAGCGCGCTTGGAACCAGCTGTTTATTTTGTTTCCAACATCAGAATGGTGGTTCGTACGTCAAATGTCATAATTGTCAAATAAAAGTTGAAAAATCCTTTTAGTTTGGTGTATTATTGCTAATAATTTCGAGTTTATAAGTTTAGAATGAAAGAACAAAACATTGCAGGAACAGTGTGGCCTTCCCATTTACAGTTAATGGTACAAATAACTTCTAATACTAATTTGGCCATTATTCATTACAAAAAGAGGAGAGAACGTCGACAGAGATAAGTCAGCATACTTAAATAATTTTCTTACGTATTAAAGATTTACAAGCCAAACGGCTTCGCATCCCTCCAGGGATTATTGACACATACCAGTTATACAAAGATACCAAAAGTATGAAGCTCTGTGGGATCCCTTTCCATGTTATTGGGTCCTAGGCGACGTGGTCTTATTTATTTATTTAATACAATTTCTTTTTTAAGTTATTGAGAATATTATATTTTATGAAGGCACCAATGCAACTGATTGCTGCACAAACAATTTCTACAAGGATTAAATCAAAAAATAAAGTACGAAGTAATGACTGGTGGGAACGAATAGTCAAAAATGAGTTTAGTGATGTAGACTGGGTGGAGAACTTTAGAATTACGAAAGATACATTCAAATATAAAGCCGCGGAGTTGAAAAAAATGTTAAAACCAAAAGATAATTTTTTGAATTTATATAGGAATATTGCAACTGTTGAGAAGAAAGTGGCAGTTTCCTTATATTTCCTGGGAAGTTGTTGTGAATACAGGGCGACAGCAAATACATTTGGCATACATAAATCCACTGTCCACAATATTATTCATGAGTTTGTTTTAGCAGTAAACAAGGTTTTATTGCCGAAGTATTTACAGATGCCAAACGAAGCAAGAGCTATAGAGATAGCTTCATATTTTGAAAAATGACAAATCTACCCAGTATTATTGGTTCAATAGATTGTACACACGTACCTTTATTACCACCTACTGATGGAAGTAGGTATACTATGAGAGAGCCTCCTCCTCCCAATGCCTCCTCCCAATCATAACCCTCCGTAATAATATGAGAGTGCCTCCTCCCGATCATAACCCTCCGTAATGATATGAGAGTGCCTCCTCCCGATTCTTTGTGCACATGACCTACTCCGTGAATTATGTGGGGATAGAGTGATATAAGACTGGAAAAGCGGAAATTTTACAACAGTTCTTTAAAAGTTATACTAAATTTTCGATGTCATCTAGTAATGATAGTGAAAGTAGTATTGTTGAAAGGAATAAGTTATTAATTAAAGCAGTAAAAGATGTGGAAAAATCTTTTTGTAAAAAGGCATTAGCTTATGAACACGAAAGTCTGTATGCCAGACCAAATGCTAAGAAATGTTATAGTTTTTACCAGAGTATGTATGAAGAAGCAATAAAAACGTGTCAAGGTTTCTACACAAATCAAGATATTAAGCGATTGGTGCAACATTTTGTGGAAAAATATTTTCTTTCAGAATTAAAGGTGTTAAAACCTTATTTGTCAAGTGAATTACAAGGTGAAATACTAAGGCGTGAAGAAGAGTGGGAAAATGGCTGGTAAAATCAAAAGAAAAATGAAGAAAAAAGTTTTTAATTGTCCGAAAAAAAAAATAGTGCAGCTAATTTTAATAAAAAAGTATTGTTGGAGTGTCCCATATGTTTGGAAAATATAAGAAAAATTGAAATTACTTATACAAATAAATGTAATCATTTATTTTGTGTAAATTGTATTAAACAGTGGTCTAAAACAAAAGAAACATGTCCTGTTTGTAGAACGTTATATGAACAACTTATAGTGCGTGAGACAGGGGAAATTATTTGTGTAGAAGACCTTATTGAAGAGGAATATTGTGATTGTGAAGGCTTCTATAACTTTTTCACATTTTTATAGTGTGAAAATAACATAGTTAAAAACTTACCATACATTGTTGCAAAGACATATCTCTAAGAACGGCTTTCCCACTCCGTTACTGGTTGCCCCTCCTCCTTTCCCGCTCCGCTACTGGTTTTACCACCTTTTCCACTCCATTAGCCACCATATAAAAATGTGTTGCAGAGCTCTGGAGTTCAGTTCAAAATTTTTCTACACCGCTTCGCGAAATTAAGTAAAAAGTTTAAAAATGGAAGATCAAGAAATTGACTTGGTGGAAGTGTTCCAGTTACTAGAATTTCACCGCATAGGTTCTGTATCATTACCAAAGCTTCAAGAGCTTAGAAATAACGATGTAAACAATGAAGTTTTGTTAGAAAACGAGTCTGGAGATTCAGAATTGGAAGAAGATGTAGAAGATGCAAGAGCTCAAGCAAACGTTAAAAACATTTTTACTCCATCTGTTAATTTCCTTCAGGAAGTATTTTGTGTAATGCAGTCTTATATTAATATTAAAAAAATGGACAATTCAAATAATCCTCTCTGCCATTATTGCTATTTTTTATATAGAGCAATGGTAGAAGAGGATGAAACTCATATACATGTTAACACTCACATAAAAAGAAAAGTTCAACACAATATAGACGAATTAAAATGTGCTATATGTGAAAAAGATTTGTACAAAATAATAAACTGTGAAGTTTGTTTAGTTTGTAATAGTTTAACTCAAACTTTAGAAATAGATCAAGAAACAAAACAGCCTATAATAAAATTATAATTTTTTAGTATAGTGTCAAATAATTTATGTTAGTAAATTTGATAAAATCAAGAAACAAAACAGTCTAAAATAAATTTATAAATTTTATTATATATTATAACACATAATTTATGTTAAGTAAATTTGATAAATCACATTTTTATTGTCCTAAAACTTTCTTAAACTTTTTACTTAATTTCTTCGAAGCAGTGTAGAAAAATTTTGAATTCATTAGTATTAAGTTAATTGAAATAAAAAATTCATTGACTTGAAAAATTAAAAATGTTGTTTTAAATTTACCTACCTAACTGTTAAAATAATTGAATTGAAAAGTAAGGGACCAAATGAGATTTAATAAAAATCAAAATAAAATACGAGTTATTTATTTTACAGAAATAAAATAAAATAATTACAAAATTCAAGACTTACATAAACAAAAAAATTCTAGTTACAGGTAAAAGACAAACCATAGCCACATATTTAAATAAAAACAGTTTTTTTTGTTGTAATTTATTGATTTGAAAAATTAAAATAATTGAAGTGAAAAATACAGGATTAGATGAGATTTAATAAAATTAAAATACAAACTATTTAGTAAGGAACCAAATGAGATTTAATAAAAATCAAAATAAAATACGAGTTATTTATTTTACAGAAATAAAATAAAATAATTACAAAATTCAAGACTTACATAAACAAAAAAATTCTAGTTACAGGTAAAAGACAAACCATAGCCACATATTTAAATAAAAACAGTTTTTTTTGTTGTAATTTATTGATTTGAAAAATTAAAATAATTGAAGTGAAAAATACAGGATTAGATGAGATTTAATAAAATTAAAATACAAACTATTTATTTTAAGCAAATAAAATAATGACAAAATTCAAGTAGTATGGATTTTATGAGGGAGATGGTAGATTATTGAAACAAAAAATTTCTATTTACAGGTAAAAGATGTTTTCAGTTAAATGTTAAAAATTATTTATTGTAGAAAAATATGTGAAAAAAATTATTTACCTTTTTACAACACTTAAAGTCATTACACAAGTCCCTAAATTAATACACTATTTACACTTTACACTTTACACTATCTACATTACAGGTCCGGTCGAGTGGTGGAGATCTCGTGAACCTGTATAGGGCGATATGTAATTGTTTGGACCTCCCAAACGTCGTCCTCTTCGATCGCAGGTGGAGATGGAGGTGGAGTTGGAGAATCTAAAAAGTTTCTCTCAACCCCATTGTCCTCCCCTTCTAATGGCGAAGGAGAACGACGATGTCGCTCCGGCGATTGAGGTCGCCCCGGCGATTGAGGTCGCCCCGGCGATTGAGGTCGCCCCCAAAACAGAGGTCGCCTCAATTGAAAGGGCCTCTGTTGCTGTTGTAGCTGCTGTTGCTGTTGTAGCTGCTGTTGCTGTTGTAGCTGCTGTTGCTGTTGTAGCTGCTGTTGCTGTTGTAGCTGCTGTTGCTGTTGTAGCTGCTGTTGTAGCTGCTGTTGTTGCTGGGACTGTGCAATCCATGCAACAATCCGCACATTCCGTCCTTCTAATCGAAGGAACCGTCCGTGCCAGTTTTCACCCATATTAAATAAAAAAAACTTTAACTTTAACTTTAATTTTCGAACCCGACTGTGTTTAATGGAAAAGATGCGACTAAACGGGCTTGTTGGAGTTGTTTAAAAAGTGTTCAAAACTCGATTTTAAAGCCAGGAAAACCGGTTTTCAGCCCCTCGGGGGGGGGGGGGGGCTTCGCCCCCCCCACCTCCCCCCCCCCACCAGGGACTTCGTCCCCTGGACCCCTGACCAGGGGGCTGTCGCCCCCTGGACCCCCGCGTATAAGGGGGCTGCCGCCCCCTGGACCCTCGAATTGTGACAGTCAAAGAAAATTTCTATGGGGTTTTATCGCCGAAAAGTACTCAGTTTTTTTTAAAAACGCACACACAGACACACACAGACAAATACACACGCACACAAACCTACACACGCACACACAGATACACACAGACACACCTCAACAACGAGAGGCAAAAAAAAAAAATCCGCGGGGGAAGGGGGGGTGCGGGGGGGGGGACAATCGGGGGCGGGGTGGTGGTGCGGGGGACAATCTGGGGTGGGGGGGGGGGAGGTTGGTCATCGAACTTCTTCAAGTCAAGGTTTTTCTTTGTTCGTCACAATATATAAGCGGAAAGAAGATCAGTCTCGCCTAAGTTTCTACACAGTGAACAACGTTATTCTATTTGTCGCGATTTCTTGGTGTTTTTTGATGTTTTTTTTGTGAATTTGAAGTTTTAAATAGGTAATTTTTATTTTTAAAAGCTTATTTTGTTACTGCAACATCTTTTTGTTCAAATTTTAACGGGTTTTCAGTGTTTTTAAGGACGATTTCTTCCAAATTTTTGTGGCTTATATTTTTCATTGTATTTTTAAAATATTATTTTTAAAATATTATTTTTAAAACCATATTTGATATTTTTTAAACATTTTTCCAGTTTTTTCTACGCTTAAAGGTTCATATATTTTTTAAATCTTTAGAAGTAACTCTGATTGAATTTCAACTATTAAAAACCATTGTTCTCTTCCAAATTGTTAACTAAATTTTGTGAATTTTATTTTTAAAAGTTTATTTTGTTAATACATCTATTTTTCAAATTTTGGTTCGTTTTCTCTCAAATTTTTGCTGTTTATTAAAGCTCCAAGTATTTTTTTTAACTCTTAAGTAACTCTACCCCTTAACCACCGTTTACATTCTAATTTTTAACGTTTTTTAAAATAAAACAATAACACATTACGTAGAGAACTCCAACAAAATTAATGTTTTGCAACATTTAGCCATTAGAGTTAATAGCCAGGAACAAATGGTTGTTGATGATCTTCTGGCAGAACAAAATTCCTATTTAAATATTTTAGACGAAACAGACATTGATGAGGACTATTTAATGGAAATTACAAAACAAAATGACTATTTGGGGATTTTTAACAATTCTCAAAGAGACCCAACACCTACCAACAACGACGACATACCAACACAGGCGGTAAAAAATGTTGACTCTTTAAAAACATTTTTAGGTTTGGATAAAATCAATTTAGCTCCACCAATATATGAAAATATCACCCCCGTTCCTTCACCACATCCTACATCTTCAACTCCTTCACCTCTTTCCCCAACTCCTTCACCTCTTTCCGCAACTCCTTCACCTATTTCTCCAACTCCTTCACCACTTTCTCCAACTCCTTCATCTATTTCTCCAACTCCTTCACCTATCCCTCCAACTTATTCACCTCTTTCTCCAACTCCTTCACCTCTTCCTCCAACTTATTCACCTCTTTCTCCAACTCCTTCACCTCTTCCTCCAACTTATTCACCTCTTTCTCCAACTCCTTCACCTCTTCCTCCAACTTATTCAGATTTTTTTGCACAATCTCCAGAACTTTTTGCCCAATCTCCTATTCCACAAGAACCGCTCTCCCCCTCCCTACTTTCCAATCACATTTTTCAAAATTCCATGGAGAAGGAAAGTTCTGAAGATGAGGAGATTCCTTGTGGTCAAAAGACCACTGTAGATCGCTTTTCTCCATCTCCACCTCATATCCGAAACTTTTCTCCATTTACTTTCGGGGAGGATATAGGGGTTCAAACCGAAAGTAATCAAAAATCCATAGAAACCCAAACAAACCTAAAAAGCCCTTGTCAATGTGGAAAGTCTTCTCAAGACCGAAAAAGACGAAAAAGAATACATGGAGCACATATAAACTCATTAGTTCTAAATTTAGGATTATTGAGACCTCCACCAGTTGAAGGTCCTAATAATGCTTATGCAGATAACATTGTTAGAAATCTTACTAGAATTATGGAGGTAGTATCGAAATTAAAAGATAGTTTTTCGAAGCTTTAGGAAATTTTTCAAAATTTAAGGAGCTATATTATATTAAATTTTTCAAAATTTAAGCACCTTTAGTAATATTCTTCCCACCTACTTTTGTCACTTATTTAAAATTTTCTCCCCCTACTTTTATTACCTATTTAAGATTCGTCTTTCAAAATTTGCTTTCACTATCTGTGTAGGAACTTCCCAAAAAGAGACTGAGTATGCAGTGTGTAACATGCAAAAAAAAGTTTACAAGAAGAGACAACTTGGTACGACATCTTAAAAATATATGTCAAAAATACAAAAAAAATGTGGAAAATATTTCAGAAGAGATTTTTTGTAATCTGTGTAACCAAGGTTTCAAAAGAAGAGCATGGAGTGGACATCTTCGATCAAATATTCACAAAGAAAATGCATGTTTGAAAAATGATAATGGCATTGATGTTATTAACTCCGCATTTCAAGATCGAATTATATCCTATAGAGTTCGAGCGCTGAAGATGTACATAAATGTAATTGAATTTTTGAATAATTATTCAACAAAAATCATCAACTTAATAAAAAAAGAAATGGAAAAACACACATGTATTAAAGTTAACTTGGAACTGTTTGGTTATTATTTTTGTGAAACCTCAAATCAACATGGTGTAAAATCCTTTAATACACCTTTTCAAGTAGTCTGCGAAGGATCCGATTTAAATGAAGTTTTGGGGGAGTTAATAGCGATCGTAGACAAAAAAGCTGATGAACTAGCAGAAAAAGAGTCAGGTAATAATAAATAAAAATAATATATAATTTTGTAAAATTTTATGAAATTTCTTTTCCGTTTTTATAATAACAATATTTTCATTTGCAGGTTGGAAATTAATTCGTATATTACATCTAGAGGTAAACATAAATCGATTTAATCCACTACGTGCCTCCTCATACATCCCCTTACCACAAGACATCTGTAAAAGGCAAGCCATCCTTAATATCCAAAATCAGGATCCATATTGCTTCTTATGGAGCATCGTTGCAGCTCTTCATCCTCCAACAGGATTACCAACAGAGCCGACATCATATCCACATTTTAATACATTGTTTGATATAGCAGGTATGACTTTTCCTTTAGCAATAAAGGACATTATATTTTTTGAAAAAAAAAATAACATATCCGTAAACGTGTTCACAATAGAAAAAGTAAATAAAATTTTTTAAGATCGATATGAAGTTATCGGTCCACTGTACTATGGGAAAAAACTAAAAGAAATGTTCATGTAAATTTATTATTAATTTCCGACGATGAAGGAAATTTTCATTATTGTCTAATTAACGATTTATCACGATTAATTTCAACCCAAGTAACAAAACATAATGGCAAAAAACATTTGTGTGACGGTTGCTTACAGTATTTTACCACTAATGAACAATTAATCCGTCATTCTGAGTATGATTGTGATCACATAAGAATGGATTTACCTTCTACAGAAAATAGAAAGGATAAATTTGGAAATATTGTACCCGAAAATATACTTAAATTTGAAAATATTCAAAAACAAATGGAGCTACCATTTGTAGTTTATGCAGATTTCGAATGTTTACTTCAAAATATTAATAATCCTGATATAAATATAAATTCAGAGTCTTCTTATACAATTCAACAATATGAACACATTCCATATTCATTTGCATACTACATTAAATGTTCATTCAACAATTCATTATCAAAATTGGAATTATATCGCGGAAAAAATTGTGCACAAATATTTATAAATCTTTTAGAAAGAGATATTCATGGTTTATATGAAAATTTCCTTAAATCACCTAAAAAAATGATAAAGCTTACTGAACTAGAAAAAATACATTTCAATTACACAAATATGTGTCACATTTGTAATAAAATCATTGAAAATGACAAAGTTGCCGATCATTGCCACATAACCGGAAAGTATAGAGGAGTCGCACATTCCATATGCAATTTAAATTTTAAAATTCCTAAATATATTCCAGTTATTTTTCACAATTTAAAAAATTATGATGCCCATCTATTTATTAAAAACTTGTGTAAAAATAAAGAACAAATAAGTGTAATCGCTCAAAATAAAGAGAAATACATTTCTTTTGAAAAAATTATTGAAGTTGATACTTATCGAGATCGTGTTTCAAACACCTTGAAGAGAAAATATATTCAATTAAGATTTATTGATTCTTTCCAATTTTTACCAAGTTCGATCGAAAAACTTTCGAATAGACTTTCTAATGAACAATGCATTGACGTTAGAAAATATTTTCCTAATGATGATGAATTTAATTTAATTCGCAAAAAAGGAATATTTCCATATAGTTATGTTGATGAATATACAAAATTATCTAAAACATCATTGCCGGAAAAAGAACAGTTTTATAATCAGTTAACTGATGAACATATATCTAATGAAGAATATGACAGAGCAAAACATGTTTGGAAATTTTTCAAATGTACCACAATTGGTAACTATTCAGATATTTATTTAACATCAGATGTTCTACTTTTGGCAGACATATTCCAAAACTTTAGGAAAACTTGTATGAAAACTTATAATTTAGATCCAGCACATTATTTTACTTTTCCAGGTTTAAGCTTTGACGCATGTTTAAAATATACAGGGGTAGAGTTGGAATTATTAACGGATACAGATATGTTACATTTTTTCAAAAATAGCGTTCGAGGTGGAGTTAGTATATGTACTTGTAGGAAATCAATAGCAAATAACAAATATTTACCAAGTTTTAATCCTAGCGAACCTAGCACATATATTTTATATTTAGACGCTACAAATTTGTATGGTTATGCTATGTCGCAACATCTTCCTCAAAAAGATTTTTCTTGGCTTTCCCAACATCTCTACATGAAGATCATAATGATTTACCTTTTTGTCCTGAAAATTTTAAATCTCCCACTTCCAAATGTTTTAAATTAATTCCTAACTTACACAATAAAACAAAATATATAATTCATTATACATTGTTAAAACAAAGTATTCAAAATGGTTTAAAATTAACTAAAATACATAGGATATTAAAATTTTCCCAATCATCATGGCTAAAAAAATATATTGATTTGAACACTAAATTAAGAAACGAATCAAAAAGTCCTTTTGATAGAGATACTTATAAATTGGCAAACAATAGTGTCTTTGGGAAAACTATGGAAAACGTTGATCGGAGGGTAGATGTCCGCTTGGTAACCCAATGGTCAAAAAATCAAAAAAAAGATGGTGCTGAGAATTTAATAGCAAAACCCTATTTCAAGGATCTTTCAATATTTTGTGAAGATTTAGTAGCTATTCAAATGCAAAAAGTTCAAATAGTGTATAATAAACCAGTTTATATAGGCTTTTCAATTTTAGATATTTCTAAAACTGTCATGTACAATTTCTTTTATAATTTTTTAAAACCTTATTACAAGGAAAACGTAAAATTATTATATACAGATACTGACTCTTTAGTTTTAGAAATTAAAACTGATGATGTTTATCGAGACATTAAAAGTAATATAAATTATTTTGACACTTCAAACTATAAAACAGATAACATTTATAATATTCCAATTACAGAGTCTGTAGTAGGAAAATTTAAAGATGAATATGCTGGTATACCAATTGAGAGTTTTTATGGGACAGGGTCAAAAGCTTATTGCATTAAAACAACGCAGGGATTAACTAAAAGGGCTAAAGGGGTTAAAAAAAGTAGTGTGGAAAAACAATTACAGTTTGTTCATTATAAAGATGTGGTTGAAAAAGGTTCAAAAACATTTTGTACTATGTATGTATTTCGATCTCGATTACACAATATTTATACGGAGTTAATAAATAAAGTGGCATTAACTTGTGCCGATGATAAACGATTTTTAATACCAAATGAATATGATTCTCTTGCTTGGGGTCATCAGGATATTCCTCTATATTTATGGTTAAAAGACAATGTTTAGCCATTGGTATCTATTTTCCCCTTCCACCAATAAACGTTTAAGTATTTAAAGTTGACCAAATATAGAGTATAATCATTTTAGTTTATAAAATGTGTCTTGAAACAACTGAAAAGGAAATAGATAATATTTCCTTCAGAACTTACCAAAGAAGACTTTGGTCTTTTAAAAATTGGAAAGGGAAACTAAAGCCTGAAGTATTGGCCAGTTATGGATTTTATTATTTATTGAAAGAAGATATTTGCAAATGTTTTTATTGTGGCACCGAAATATACAAATGGAATAGTGATGACTGTCCAATTAGTGAACATTACAAGTTTAATAAATATTGTGATTTAACAGAATGTTTAAATCGGTGCAAAAATTTAAATCTATCAATAAATGTTAAAAAGGAGGAATTTAATAACAAATTTTTCTATTTGTTAATATTCGCATTCCTTTTCCTATGTCATATGTTTTCATTTTATAAATAAAAATGTTGATTGTAAACAAGGTTTCCATTTTAAAATTGTTTATAAAATTGTTTATTGTTTTCATTGTATATATTGATTGTAAACAAGGTTTCCATTTTAAAACTGATTATTAAATTGTTTATTGTAAAAAATTGATTGTCAAAATTTATATAAATATTTGTATCTCCCACACATATCAATCAGTCTCTTTTTGGTCTTAATATACGCTTAAATTTGAAAAAGAGTTTCAATTATGTCTCCTTTTATCCTGCTATATTCAATATTAGGAAGTGTCTTGTACGTATATCACCCTTCTGGTGTTACCGATAGTGTAGTGTGTTTTTCAAATGATTCTAAGCTTACACTGGACAAAAATTGTCATTACATGTTCCACGATAAAATTAATAACGACATTTCTGTATTTTCATATGAAATGTTAGACAAAGAAAAATCAAGTAGAGCTTTTAAAATTTTATATTATTATTCAAATAAAACTATTTTGGATACTAATTGGAATGAAAAAAGCTGTTTTGATGAAATTGAAAACCATAAAGTTAAAGGTTTTGAAGAAATAAAAAAATTTAATATTTCAAATTATTTCAATTTTACGCCAATATATGATAAATTTGATTACTTATCATTTGTCTTAAATCTAATTATATCCATTTTTATTACATTGTTGGGTATTATATGCTACCACTTTAAAGTCAATAACTAAATATTTCACGTTTTGGTGGGGGGCCATGGTGGGGATAAAACTATAAGTAGCGATTTCAAAATTAAGATTTTCCAGTGCTATATTAAGCTTGGTGAAATTAAAATGTATTCTAACAGTATTAAGAATTATCAAACGTTTCCTAATAGTGAGAATTGTAACAAAAAAGAAGAGGTGTTCAATTTAAAAATTTACTATTTGAATAATTCATTATCAAAACATGTGTGTGTTGGAATTAGTTTGAACGATTTTTCTCCTAAAATCGTATTTGGTGGAAAAAATGGAGTCAAAATTTCATTAAATGAAGATGATTGGAAATCGTTCTTAAAATATGAAGGTGTTATTGCTAATTATTTCTACAGTTTAAATAGCGATCTTTATCCCATCAAATTTGGTGATATTACAATATGTTTTGAAAAATATATGGAAATACCAATAATAAAAATTCAAAAGAAGGATGAATTTTATGTGATGCTTAGTTCTTCTTCTGTTGACAAGTTGTTGCAGATAAAAGATCTTATAGATTATCGAATTCAAATGATCAAAAAACAGGATTTTATTACATATTTTAATGTATTTCAAGAAAATTTAATGAATTCAAATGATATTTTAAATAGTGTTATCAACATATTGAATTATAAACAAAATATAAATAGTGAAAACGTTTCTACTATGATGGAGCTATTAATGACGTATCCAAATGAATTGGAATCCAAACTTGCAAGTGGAATCGGAAAAAAGAAATTCTTCAGCGAAAAGAGTAACTTTTAGTGAAAATGATACAGTTTTTACTATGTTTGTGTGGAGTTATGCCTACAGACAATCAAGAAAAAGTGATTTTCAAAAACAATATTTAGACAGACTTCGATTTGAAAGGAAGATTCAACAATGTGAAATTATACTTTTTAAAGTGTTAAATGTAGAACATAGAAATATTATTTATAACGAAAGGTTTTTACCATCAATAAAATAATTAAAATATATTTAATTTCTCTTTTATTTAAAAATATTTTTCTATTATAAAATAACAAATACAAAGGTATGTGAATAAAATTATACTAATTCTTTTTTGGATATCCATGAATTGTGTGATTTATCAAAACCTAACCATTTGACAAACACATTCTTCCCCTTTTTTCTTAAAATTTTTTCAACTAAAAATACATCGGGATATTTTACTTTTTGCAATTCTTCTTCATAAAATCCTCCTCGAATTTCTTCACCTTTATTATCTTTTAATATATATGTGGTTGGACTTGTTAACTGAACCTTCTTTATTTGAAAAATTTCTGTAGACCAATTTGGTGTATATCCTTTGTCAAATGCTTCTCTATTTTTTGAAATTCGAACATAATCATTTAACTTGAACTTAACTGGCTTTGAATCAATGGTTTTCTTATGAGTGAAAAAATTTGATAATAATAGTTTTTCATTTTTTTCATTAACATTAGCTGGTTTTATGCCGATTGAAGTGTGAATCCTGTTATTATATTTTTCAACAATTTCCTCCAAAATACTAAGCCATTTATAATTTCCCTGTTTGCTAAAGTATTTCCACATAGTGCCTTTTAAAGTTCGGTTAACACGTTCAACAATACTAGCTTTTAAATTTGAAAAGGTGCTGTAATGGTTTATATTAAACTTTTTCATTAAGTCCTGAAAATGTTGATTATAAAATTCTTTCCCCAAATCTGTTTGTAAATTTTTTGGTTTAGTGTTTTTTTCTAAAATTCTTTTCATAGCTATAGACACGTCTTTTCCTTTCTTATTTTTTAGTGGTTGAGTCCAAACATATTTTGAAAAGGTATTTATTACTACCAAAATATATCGATAACCTCTATTAAATTTAGAATAAGGTTGCATCTCCACCAAATCGGCCTGCCATAAATCATTTAGTCCTTTAACAATAGTTCTTCTTCTCTTGTAATTTTTTCTTGCTGGTTTATGTAGTTCATTTACGACTATTTCTTTTATAGGTTTGTTCATATTGGTTTTCTCTATAGCATTACTAATAAATTGCACCCAATTCCTTAGACATTATTTAATTTACTGCTCCTTTTTCATGAAGTTCTTTTATTTTATTTTTTAACGTTTCAATTGATTTTCTGTTTTCATCCTTAACACCTTCCATTGATGAAATGATTTGATTAATTTTATTTACAAGGTCCGAAATTTTCCCATCTATTTTAGTCTCAAGAAGAATGTTCGATAGCATAATTTCTGTTTTGGTAGTCCGCAACTTATCAGCAGACTTTTGAACTAAATCGTTTAAAGATTTTATTTCTTTCGTGAATATGGTTTCCATATTTTTTAAATCTATTCTTACTAAATTTTCAACTTTGGAATTTAGCTCTTTGTACGCTGTTTCAAGATCATTTAAATCGTAAAACATTTCTTGTAGTTTTTCGTTATTTTCCAAAACTTTAGTTGATAAATCTTTTTTTACAGCCTCAATCAAAGTTCTAAACATTTGTTCCAATTTTATAAAGTCTTTTCCCAACATTTCTTCAATTAATTTTTTGACAGTTTCTTCATCGCGAGCCTTTATTTCTGTTTTAATATCATTGAATTTTTTTTGTAAAACCTCGATTTTGTTGTTATTTTTTGTTTCTTCAAATAACCTAATTTTTTTGGCTGTATTCTGTACATCTTCCTCATACTGATATAATCTTTTATTAAAATTACTAATATCTTTTCGTAATTGAGGTTCAAATTTTTCAATTATTTTGTTCTCAATATATTTTAGATCACTCTTAAAATTTTGTAATATTTTTTCTTCAACATTTGTTAATATTTTATTTTCCACTGCAGATATGTTAGGGGCGGATCTTTTTGAAATATGGCGACCAAATTTATCAATAGTCATTTTAGAAATGTGGACAAATACCTATTACATTCTTTTATATGATAATATCGGCTTCTTTTAATTCTTCAATAATAGAAATAATTTCGTTTTTATGTCCTGTATGGCCGGCACTCTGGGAAGCAACAAGCAATTTTAATCTGTCAACAAGTTCATTCACATCATCCCAGTAAACATAATCTGTATTGGGTTTAATATCTTTAAGGGTGATAGCTCCTCCTTTTTTTGATGCTAGTCGACTCTCTCTATATGGAGCTTTTCGTCTTGAAAAAAATGTTTGAACCATTTCACGTTCAATAGTTTTAGTTTTTATAATCCCAGCCTTTTGTAAGTAGGGACCAATTATAGAAATATATTTGTGTGATGCATTTCCCTGAACTTGTTCGTTTGGGTCGTTATTTCTTCGGTATGCATTGGTTCTTTTTAGAATATCCATGTAATTATCCAAATCTGTTTTCTTATAACCTATTGGTTCCTTTTTAAACAATAATTCATATAATCCAGGTGTACCTGGATAAGTTATTCCTTCTACTCTTATATCTTTTCCAATAATTTCTACATTTTTTAATGTGACTCCTAAATAAAATTTTTCATTTTCGTAATCATGAACAACTCCATATTGATGGTCAAACTTATGTTCTGTATCTTTTACACCACCATCAATATATTGCCGAGGTAATTCATCAAATTCTGATAAATAATCTTGATATAAAGGTGAACGAACATATGTTTGAATAGTTTGCCTTGTTTGTTCTAGTATATCAGATATATTTCCTAACGTAGATTCTCCTGATGATGGTTGGGTTTCTGCAATTATACTGGTTTGTTGTAAAGATGGTAGCTGACTTACTGAAGCTATACTTTTATCCCAATCTATTATTGTTGGTATTTCTGAGGGAAGAATTGGTGTTTGATTAGTTTTTCTTTTTTGGGGAGTTGATGTTCCATAATGCCATTCTTTTGTTGGTGTTCTTGTTTCAAATAATCTTTTAGGTGATGTGAGTGTTTCATAAGATTTTTTTATTGGGGTTTTTAACTCTTCTTTTACTTCAAGAGGTTCAATCTTACCAATTGTAGAAATTAATTCTTGTATGGGTTGAGTTATTGGTTTAAATTGTTGTTCTTGTTGTCTTTGTGATTCACTTATTTCAGATTTTAGCGCTTGATATTTTCTTTTAACTGCTAAACGGGTTCTAACCAATTCCTTAGCTTTTTTCTCATCCATCATCAGCAAATTTTAAGAAACTAATAAAATTCAACGAATATAACCTTTTTATAGAAAAATAAATGAATCAAATCCCTTGCGATACCTCCCATTAGTTATTGGTGAGTCTTTATCTATTACCATAAATCCATATTTGTCTTTCCAACATAATAAACATAAGTCTTTTAATTGTTGAAATGACATATCCATATTTACATGATCATCATAAATATGTTTTAAATTTGTAGAATCTTGTTGAAATATAATGAGCAAATTTGTATTATCTCGAATAAGTTGTTTTGGTACGGCTGAATAAGTTTGAGATAAATAAAAACAATCTGTATTTTTATGTCTTCCAAAGCAAAAATAATCTTTTACTATGTTTTGATTGCAACAAACGATATCATCGAAAATTATTAAAGAATTTGGTTTTATTTCTTGTGGTGATATAATATTTTCAGCATCTTCTGATTCATTGTAACCTATTTCTTTGATTGGATTAAGAAGTTTTCTTAAATATTCATATTTTTCTTGATATAATGATTTCGAATATACATACACATTTTCGAACCTCAAACCATTTGGATCTCCAATTAAACTTATTATTACATTTGTTTTCCCACAACCTGATGGTCCAACAACTAATCCCCTTTTACTAGCACCGTTAAATAATTTACCATGTTTGTTAAACTTGCTATTTAAAATTTCATAATCTTTAATTTGTATCGAAAAGGGTTGTTTTTCAATCTTCATTTTTCCTATATAAGACAAGATCTCTTAAAATGGATCATTTTTGTTACAACTGCTATTTATATAATGCTTATAAACTCCACGTATCATTTAAAAAAAAAGAAAGGACGAGGTATTTTAAATACTTTGATAAATAAATTACCATTTGAGTTGCATATACCAGGTTACCAATATTGCGGTCCAGGAACTAAATTAGAAAAAAGACTTGCTAGAGGTGACGAAGGAATAAATCCTTTAGATAAAGCTTGTAAGGAGCATGATATAGCATATTCAGAAATAAAACATATAAAAGGAAGACATGATGCAGATGAATTATTGGCTAAAAAGGCTTTGGAGAGATATAAAGCTAAGGACGCTAGTTTCGGAGAGAAAGTTGCTGCTTTAGGAATTACTGGTGCGATGAAAGCTAAAACTAAGTTAGGAATGGGGATGAGAAGGAGGAAAAGAGTATCAAGAAAACGAAAGGGACGGGGAATTTCCTTGGCTACGGCTATATCAAGAGCTAGAAAACAACTCAGGGGAAAAAAGTTTAGAAGTTTAACGGAAAGTGCGAGAACAGCATTGGCATCAATCAGAAAACTTGGAAGAGTCTCACCTCCTAAAAAACGAATAATACCCATTCCAAAAAGTGGTGGATTTTTGCCGCTTATACCATTATTTGCAGGTTTGTCTGCTTTAGGTGCCCTTGGAGGTGGAGCGGCAGGTATTGCGAAAGCTGTTAATGATGCCAAAGCTGCTAAACAAAAATTAGAAGAAGATAAAAGACACAATGCAGCGATGGAGGATATAGCAATTGGAAAAAAAGGTAGTGGTCTTTATTTAAAACCATACAAAACAGGATGTGGTCTATACTTAAAACCTTATTCAAAAAACTGTTGAAAGAAATACCTCGAAAAGCTCTTACAAATATTGACTTGTTTAAGTATGTTAAGTTTTTACATATTCCTAATTTTCGAGGTGTGTTCATGAGAGATAAATTACCAAAAATAATTAAAAAGAATGAGTGTGGAATAGTTAATCTGGACAGTTCTCACAATGATGGAAGTCATTGGATAGCATACACAAAAAAAGGAAAAAATATAATATATTTTGATAGTTATGGGAATTTACAACCTCCTGTTGAATTAATAAAATACTTTTATAGCGATGGGAATAAAAATAATGTTAGATATAATTACACCACATTTCAAACTTATAATAAAACTAATTGTGGTCAATTATGTCTAAAATTTTTGTATAAAAATATGAAACGTGTGAAATAAATTTATTGTATATCACAATTTTTTGGAGATATGTCATACAGTTTTGTTCTTAGTGGTAATTCTGCTATTTTGACGGCGGATATTCATCCACCAATTTATTTAGATGAAAATGTTGAACATGTGATCGGACTTATAAATTTTGAAACCTTTAATGCAATTCCCAACATTGATGAAACAAATAATTTATTTATCTATAACACAGATAAAGAATTTAGAATTCCACCCGGTAGTTATGAAATAGATGATATTAATAATGTGTTACAAAATCATCTTGATAAAGAAAAAATAAGTTTTCATTTATATCCTAACAATAATACCTTACGAACTCATATTAAAACTACAGTTCCGATAACATTTCGAAAAGGAACAATTGGAAAAATTTTGGGATTTTATGATAAAGAGTTACAGGCAAATGATGAGCATATATCTGATTCACCAGCAGAAATTATAAAAGTAAATGCAATAAATGTAGACTGCAGTATTGCTGAAGGATCCTATTTAAATGGTGATCCAGTTCACATAATTCATCAGTTTTTTCCAAGTGTCTCTCCAGGATATAAGATCATAGAGTCTCCTCAAAATATTATTTATTTCCCTGTTACAGTTAAAACAGTAGACAAAATTACAATTAAAATAATAGATCAAGAGGGTGATTTCATCAATTTTAGAGGGGAAACCGTAACAGTAAGATTACATCTTAAGAAAATAGTTTAAAATGGTATTTCTTTATAACAAAGTGCCTTACTTAACTCAATTTAATATAAAAAGGTTCAAGCCAAATTCAATTAGTACTAAAAGAAACTCAAAGAAGTTAACACCTTCTAATCGTTTGTTCCTAGAATCCTTGGGGTTTAAAATTAAATAATAATGGAATATTTAAATGTTAAGGAAAATATTCTTGTTGATGAATCTGTTTCAAGTTGGGAAATGCTTTCATTTGACCCTTTCAATCCTTCAAAATTAGGACCTAATGATGAAATTAGAATTTCTTTACAACAAACTGGAAAATATTCTTTACCTTGCAGGAGCGAACTATATCTAGAATTAAAAGTTACTGATGATAAAGATACTCCCTTAAAAAATACATCTTTAATTAACAATGCTCCTGCGTTTTTATTTAAAGAGTTACGTTATGTTCTTAACGGTGTAACAATTGATTCGGTTCGTGATATAGGAATAACTTCTACAATCAAATCATATATGTCTTTTAATGAAAATGAAAGTGCTAAACTTCAAAATGCTGGATGGTATCCCAAATCGAAGATGGGAGAAAAAATAATGACGGATGAAAAAGGAAATGCTTCTTTATGCATTCCACTTAAATTATATTCAGGCTTTTTTGAAGATTACAATAAAATTATTTTAAATTCTCAACAGGAATTAATTTTAATAAGGAGTAATGATAGTACTGATGCAGTTATATCCACAGTTGAAGATGAAAAACCAAAAATTGTTATTACAAAACTTTGTTGGCGAGTTCCACATTTAACTGTAGCAATACCTCAAGAATTAGCTCTTACTAAATTAATTGATAAAAATAATGATATTTTCATTACTTTTAGAAGTTGGGAATTAATTGAATATCCAGAATTATTGGAAACTACTAGACACAACTGGTCGGTAAAAACCTCTACAAAAGTTGAAACCCCTCGACATGTGTTAATTGCTTTTCAAAAAGATAGACGAGGAAAAGTCAAACAAGACATGAGTAAATTTGATCATTGTGAATTAAAAAATATAAATGTATTTTTGAACTCTGAAAGATATCCTTATAACGATCTTCAACTTGATTTCGCAAATAATAAATTTGCTACTTTGTATGAAATGTTTTCGGAATTCCGACACATGTATTATAATCATCCTGTAGAACCAATTTTTAGTCCATCGGACTTTAAAGGAAAAGCACCAATTGTTTACATTAATTGTTCGCATCAGCGCGATTTACTACAAACTGGTCCGGTAACTATGAGGATTGAATTTGAAACAAAAGAAAGCATTTCTCCAAAAACTTCAGCATATTGCCTTATAATTCATGATAAAATATTTTCCTACAATCCCTTAACTAAAATAGTAAAACAAATTTAATTTTATCCCCTCTCCTACTAATGGATTCCATTTAATTTAAACATATTAATCGAGTGTTCCAGTAGTGTGAAGATGTTCAGAGGTGAAACATAGATTTCAACTGCTTGTAATGAATTCACGCAAAAATAAACAAATTGAAAATTTTATAAAAAAACTTAAAATTCTCAAAATACAAATTGAAGAATATTGTGCTAAAAAATTTATGATTAAAAAATTTGAATCTTTAAAAATATGAGACTAGTTTTGGATATCCAAGGATTTAAGGATGAAGGCAATAAATTTATTCCAAAGGAGTTGGCAGCATATGATGGCAGCAAAATTAGTCATCACATATTTAAGAAACCCTATTCATTAAATTTACTTAATACAGAGATATACAAACAAACTGTTTGGTTAATGAACAATCACCACTGTCTCTATTGGAACACAGGATTTACACCATTACACTATTTTTCTACTATTGTCAATGAATTGACGAAAGATGCAAATTATGTGTATGTTAAAGGAAGTGAAAAAGCTGACTACATTCGAAAATATTCAGCCAAACCTGTTATTGAACTAGATGAGGAACCTGCTCTTCATAAATCTGAACCTAAATGTTTTTTTCATTCTAAATCACCGTCTATGTGTGCACTATCCAATGTATTCTTTATGTATAACAATTTTTTTATGAATGAATAAATACAAATTAAATATAATTTTATTCTATTTTATTAAACTTTAAACCTGATTTTTTACATATATCTATTACACAACTATTTAATCCTAATTTTCTTAATCCTAATAACAACTTATTAATATTCCTAGTTTCTAAAAATATTTTACACAATTTTACAGCTTTTTCACATATTTTTATATGGTTCATATACTTGAAATAGGACGTCATGTCTTGTGCCTCAATAGACATGATGTCTAAAATTTCCTCACTTCCAGTAACGGCAAAGTATCTAGAACACTCTTTCGATATTAAAAAATCCTCCATAATTTCAATCACTAAATCTTCCATAATAAACTATATCACTCATAAATTTTTGATAGAAATTTTGTCCCACTCTTCTTCACGCCTTAGTATTTCACCTTGTAATTCACTTGACAAATAAGGTTTTAACACCTTTAATTCTGAAAGAAAATATTTTTCCACAAAATGTTGCACCAATCGCTTAATATCTTGATTTGTGTAGAAACCTTGACACGTTTTTATTGCTTCTTCATACATACTCTGGTAAAAACTATAACATTTCTTAGCATTTGGTCTGGCATACAGACTTTCGTGTTCATAAGCTAATGCCTTTTTACAAAAAGATTTTTCCACATCTTTTACTGCTTTAATTAATAACTTATTCCTTTCAACAATACTACTTTCACTATCATTACTAGATGACATCGAAAATTTAGTATAACTTTTAAAGAACTGTTGTAAAATTTCCGCTTTTCCAGTCTTATATCACTCTATCCCCACATAATTCACGGAGTAGGTCATGTGCACAAAGAATCGGGAGGAGGCACTCTCATATCATTACGGAGGGTTATGATCGGGAGGAGGCACTCTCATATTATTACGGAGGGTTATGATTGGGAGGAGGCATTGGGAGGAGGAGGCTCTCTCATAGTATACCTACTGATGGATATCAAAATTTTATAAGCAGAAAAGGATGGGCTTCATTAGTGCTGCAAGGTGTTGTGGACCATAAATATATGTTCAAAGATATATGTATAAAAAAAAACCCAGGTGCTACCCATGAATTAGCTGTTTTGGCGAATTCTAAACTGTTCCAAAATATAATGGATATATTGCCCAAAGTATAGTATAATCTTGCAAAAACTAAATAGATATTTTATAAGAACTTCTAAAAAATGTATTTTAAATATATTTTTAACAACAAAACTAATATAATAAATATTTCTTGTTCAAATTCTATTTTAAATACTGTATTAATTAGTTGTTTATGAATTTCAGAGCACAGTTCAGCTAAATGGCCAAAGTTTACCTTATGTGCTTTTAGGTTATCCAGCATATCCTTTACTTCCTTGCCTTTTAAAACCATACTCTAGTGGAGTTACACCAGCACAAAATTCTTTTAATGTTTATATGAATACTGAACGTGTCACAGTGAAAATTGCTTTCGATAGATTAAGGTTAGGTGAAGAACACTTTCGAAACGTAGTGATATCGATTATACTTTAGTCCTTAATGTTGTGGGGGCTTGTGGCACTCTTCACAATATAATAGAAAGTACAAAAGATAAATTTCCGCAGAATTGGATGGATGAAGTTCAAAATGTAGAAATTATTTTCCCCCAACCATGACAACCTAATGCAAGGGTTTATGATAACTTTGATGAGCACAATTTAAGAAATTTTCTGTGTGAATATTTTATTACTACATTGCCTTTACGAAAGTCTCGCAATATATTATTATTATTTTTATTTTTATAGATAAGTTTCTACTATTGAAAAATATGTATTAGTGTTAATCAAAATAGCTAAGTTAGGTAAATATTTTATTGAGTTTAAAGTTTTATAGAAAATTAAACAAAAAATATATTTTGTGTAATATGTTTTATTAAAATATTTATAGTCAAATCAAAATATGCCTTATTGTTTTAAAAGAACAATTTCTTATAAACAAGGCTAAAATTGAGGCCTAAAATCTAAGGAAAAAATACATACGTACAAAGAAAAAAGTTTCACAGATAAAAACAAATAAATATACAAAGACTACATACATTTCTACAAATAATAAACACTATTTTCTCTTTTTATGATCATCTTCCGATGATAATAAAGATGAATATTTTTTTTTCTGTTTCTTTTGTAAAGAGAACTCATTCCTTGTATCAGTTGGTTTGTACAGTTTGCAAGTATTTGTTCTTGACCCTTCAACAGTCTTATCGAGGAAATCATTGTCCTCGTCATGGCTTTCCTTAATTTTTCTTATTGCTAAGTTAACAGTTTCTTGAACCTTTAAAATTGCTGTTTGCAACTGACTTCCCCTTTTTCAAGGAGTGGTACTCCTACTACGAGTATTCCCTAGTGTGACACTTCGTCCTTCTGCAGGTTTAACACTTCTTCTTCGGGCTGGTGTGGAACTACCAGATATACCACTTTGTCGGGAGGTTGAGGCTACCCCTTCACGTAAAGCTTCAAGAACATGAGATTCTGATGAGGGGATATCTGTTTCATCCACGTTACAAATCACTTCTACTAAGGGTTGATCCTCATCAACCATTGGAAGATTTTCCGGGGGACTATCTAACTCTGGCTGAGAAGAATCAATTCCTTCTAAGCTTTCAGTTGGACGGTCCCTCAGCAATTCTACCTAATTGTAAAACTGGAACGTCATGGGTTCCACACCACTCCTTTCATTATGTCTTAATCTTTTGGTATTCCTCTTAAAGAAAGAAAACATTACAAAATGGATATAAAAAAATAATAATAAAACTGATTCATTAACAAGTAAAACTTTAGTAAACTTTAATCTGGGAAAATAAGCAGTTAATAACTAAGAATTTGAAATTTCAAAAAATAATGCAGGTATTTTGGCTGGTGGTAAAAATAAGAGTAATAAAATGCTATATGTAGATTAAAAGACTTTACAGCTTGGTTTAAAGAATACAACAGATATCCTTTATAAAATTTATATCACACAAAATTTAGATCTTAGGTCAATTTTTATATACTTCATATTAAACCTTAATTATTTTAGTTATAAATTACTTAAGATTTTTAAATTTTGTTCTCAATTGAAAACATTGCATCCATCATTGGACCTTCAAGAGACTTAAATTCTTCTTGTGCCCTAAATCTCTTCCTACCCAGTAGGGTTAGAATTTTTTCCTCTTTCAGAAGATGCAAGAAGAAACGTATTTCCTCATCGCTCTACACATTTTTTCTCTTATCCATTTTGTAAATCAAAATTCGCTCTATCACTCAACGATAAACACAAAGGGTAAACAGAAAATGACACAATCTGTCTTCTAACCTTAAAATTAATAAAATATCATAAGCGTCATGAAATTAGGTACAAAACGTGGGCCTGCATATAAGGTGTACGAGAAACAGTGGGGTTTAACTTGAAAGTAAGGTAAAGTGATGTTGAAGTCCGCTATATAAACGCCTGGACCTCAAGTAATATTTAAAGTGGCCTCCGTTTGAAACTGGCTCGAAAAACGTCGATTTAAACGAAATCTATATTGGGTATAAGAACAGTAAAGAAGGTAAAGTACTTATGTCTCACTAAACTTTGAAATTTGTATAGCCTCGTTTTTTAATTTAAAATATATGAATATATTTTCTTTCTTTACTTTATATTTTTTAACTCTATAATAACTAGGCCAGCAAACGGCAGTTTTTCATTGGTGAGTAGGTGTTATGGTGTAAGGAGTGCATATACTAGGACGTCATTCAATTCTTGGTAGAGTCTTTTATTGTTTTAAACGACCAAACCGAGAAGAGTGGTATAAAATGGCATTAGTTGTTAAATTTGAAATAAAAAGAAAAATACTGAGATTAACTTTGGTCGATTCTATTAGATTATAAACTAAATTCACAATATCTTGAAATAAAAATTAAAATGAACCTTTATGCATCAAAGGTTTTAAAAAATCCCATATAAAATACATTAATCAATGCACGTTATCTTGGTAGAAAAATATAGATTCTGTAATAAATAATTGAGCCACGCTTAATAATAATACGACTGCATCATAGATCGTACGCAATAAATTACAAAAGTTCATTAAATAACATGAAATTGGTGAGCTATAAACAACATAATAATAATAATAAATTTAAAAAATTAAATTATCAAAAAGTAGCAATTGTACAGAATATTGATATATTCTTCCTTAAGAATTTCCATGTCTTTACTGAGGGTTAACTTCCTTAAGAAGCATGAGGCAGAATTTGAAGCGTATCCCTGTCGGACAGAGACCACACTCCTGTTGTGAACAAATCGACGTGACGAAGATTACAGTGCCGTTAGCAAAGCAAATTTTTTAGGACCATACGGACGAAAAAAGCTAAGCTTATCTCTTTGCCGTGAAGGTACTAAAACAAAGCACATTATTAACACGACATAAAGGAGACATTTCCTCTGAGAACTTAATTTGACCGGATGGTCAAGAGAAAATGCCAGATTTTCATATCTTAGAACATAACGTCGGTTCTGGTTCGCCCTTTCAAGGAAACGGTTCGTTTCACTTGATTGCTCTCTAACTGTGCGCTACATTTCGACGATTAAGTATTGGGATCAAGAGAAATCACATACCCAAATGTGCATTTGAGTGGACAAAATAAAGATGCCAGAAAAGCGCCAACGCTCTGCATTTCGAGGGACTGGACGTTCAGCAACGAAGCTAATCGTACTAATTACATACGTACAATTTAAGCCACACGCTCTAGAATATTAGATAAAGTGATATAATAGCTAGTTAGCTCGACTGATTTACATGATTATTAAATTACACTGCCACACAAAAAT
Organism: Diaprepes abbreviatus; assembly: GCA_034092305.1. Classification (NCBI taxonomy): domain Eukaryota; kingdom Metazoa; phylum Arthropoda; class Insecta; order Coleoptera; family Curculionidae; genus Diaprepes; species Diaprepes abbreviatus. The sequence goes on from JASJET010000095.1 coordinate 1,271,012, forward strand.
AAAAATGTTATAATTTCTAAAGCCTAATAAATTTGCGACCTTATTTTATATTATGGAAATTCTTTCACTATTTAGCAGGCTAAAAGTGTTATTTTGTTTTTTGATAGGAATGGAAATACTATTATCAATAAGTATAACTGGCCGTCAAGTAGTTGCTATTATTTTCTCTTAGAAGATAATAAAACACTTATTCCTAAATTTACTAACATGACCTAACTTGACAATTAAGTGTTTAACATGACGTGCGACAATAAGTCTAAAATATTTTGATCCTTACGTACGATATAAAAATAAATAAATCGTTGTCTTTTATTATCAAACCGGTAAAAAAGAAAATTTTTCTTTATTTTCAAGATTAAATTATTTCTAATACCGATTCCAAGGCTTTATTTTTAGTTTTACATCCGCAAATTGTTATGTAAATGTTCATTTGTAATACAAACTTAAAACAATTGAAGCAAAGCAAAAATGGCTAATTAGATGATCTAACGTCTACTACAATTCTATTCAGTTTAAAATTTAAACCGATTTGTCCTTAGGTTGTAATTTGTCTGTGTTACTCGGTAGACAGAAAAGCTTAATCTCAAATTTGTCCACAGTATCTAAGATGGAATCGTCCAAGTGGCAGTTAGCACCATCAAATTAAAGACGTCCCAGAAAGCTTATACTTAACAAAATGATGAATCCAGTTGACAAAAGTATCCAGGGTCATACAGCTTTTGAGAGTCATTTGACCAACGTGCCTGTTGGTAATGTGTCTAACTAATCTGGTTTCATCCTTTTGCCCTTGAATAAAATCATTGAAAGGACTGCATAGTCAACAGCACTGCCACATGAGACAGTAATAACGTTCTCAGCATGTTCAGGGGCCACTAGATGAACTGTTTTTACACCACATTCTGCTAAAACTTCAGGGTTAAGTCGACAACCTTTCTCGTCAATATTATAATTCAGTTTTCTTTTATACATGAGACCATTGTCTTGTATTTTGAGATGTAACCCTACTTTTGAATTTTTCTTGCAAAAGAATTAAAATTTGGTACATAATGCCAATCACGTGACTACTATTTTTTTGGTTAATTTTCATCTCGATCGAAGCAGATTGTTGCCAAAGTCAAATTTCAAATAAAGCTATTAAGTAAAAAAATCCATATAATGCGCACTTTACTGGTCAGACTGTGTATATACCATAACCTAAAATCTTCTAATAAAAGCTAGAAATCCATACAATGAATATTTTAGAGTAGAATTTAATTATAATACGGGAAATTTATAAAAACTTGATTGAGATTGAAAATTTCTAAAACCGACACAACGTTCACTTTCAACTGATATTGGAGGATAGGCGGGTATAACTACGCTACTTAATCATCCATACATAGACCATCTAACAAGTACCTGACCCCAGGTACCTTATTAGTATTTAAATATGGTATCTAAATAACGACAGTTTAAGACATAAGGAAACGAAAAAGTAAAGGAGTAATGTGTTAAAAAACAAAACGATATTGAGAACCATAAATTTGACTATAAGAAATGAACACGTATTTAGTGAAAATATAATTATATAATTCATTCTAAATACATTTTCGTAGTGCTTACTTTCATTTAAAGGAATAGTTATGCTCAGGACAATAGTTTGCTCCATAGAAACAGCAACCGTTGAAATGTCAATTATACCTTCATCGTAGCTCAAGAAGCTCTTCGTTGTTGTTTAACGATATGTTCATTAATCTTTTCGCATTTGGTAGTCTGAGCTTGTTGTTTCAGCTCACTTTATTTGATATTGTTCACATGTCCGAAACTCTTTCCTAATTTATTTATTTAGTTTGTATGTTTAATAGGTTAAATTCCATTTATAAGAAATATAATTTAAAAGACCACACAATAAACAGTTAGTTCAAATGAAATATAACCATGCTCAGTGTTACAATATAAAAGTCCTAATTACTGATCCCAACATTCTGAGGGAAGCCTCATAAACCCCCAAGACATGTGAATACCAAGAAAGTTTTGAGTCGAAACCACACCCAGGTCCCTAAAACATTCACAAGCTCCTTGGCGTGGACTGTATACCATACAGGAAAAGAGTCTTCATCTTTTTAAGAGTAAAGGTCATGATTTTGCACTTCTAAGTGTTTACGGGCACCCTCTTTTCGATACATAAACCAGTCAGACCCTCATACAGTCCTTCGAGAATTCGATGGCTCATTAAAGCTCTAAATCGTCAGCAAAAAGCAATATAAGATCATCAGTTTCTCTGGGCAAGTAGTTAATAAACAAGGAGGATAATAGAGGGGTAAAATAATACTTCACCTATGAGTTAAGTTTAACAATACTGGGATCTCGATGACAATATATTGTTTTCATCAGTATTATTAATTCTTCTTTGTAGCTCAGATTTAAGATTTTTGATTTCGGGAGGGTGTATTCTTGAATTCTTGTTTTTTTTAATGATTATAACTTGACGAATCATACTACTGTCATTTTAGGGTGGAGGCATTAAAACTTTAATCACGCTTGGAGTGCTCTAATCTAAAGACTTTTAAGTCCTAGTTTTCCCCTTGTAAAGCCAAGTTTACGGCTCTGTCAGTTGTCGAGAGGTCCTGCTTTCTTGCCATGTTTGGTTGTTCGTTAGTTGCGACTACGCATTATTTGTTTTAACCTTGTTTTGTATTTCCATCAACTTCAATTCCATACTAGTGAGTTTATTCATTATATCCTTAAGAGGAACTGTGCACGTATTTTCTATATTAGGAATACTATTTAATGCAGGTGACTTAAGAACGGCATTAAACCATCGCTATTACAGGTGTTAAGCTCTGTATTGTAGTAATTTAATATACCAGCTGTCAATATATTTTGTAGAAAATCGGTGTGTACACTTTTGGTCTAATATGTGTGAATCAGTTTGAACAAGCAGATCACACTTACTGCAGACATCACACATTTTGGCCACGCAATCAATAATGGATAGAAAGTCCAGTACTAAAGGCACACCTTTAATAAATGACGTCACTTCAATAACATGCATGTGCGTAGTAACGAAGGTGATTAGATAAAGAAATAATGAATTTGAGGGTTCTATTTATCAAAAGAATTTATAACTGATAGGTAAAAATAAATATGCATCAAGAATCGCGTTTTATTTGCTTTGTTGTTGGATACTTTCATAGTACATCTAATTTTACACTCAGAACTAATTATTGGTCCATATAAGGAACAGACATGGTTTTAGGCGCTCATTCAGTAAATTTAATGATTGCAATAAGGTGTAGCGATTATGGGTTTATAAACGATCCCAAATATCATCCCAATCTGATAATCTGCTATCCTTTTCACACCCGTATTGATGTGTTTTGTCAGTCGCTAGATATCATTAGCAGTCCTACAATAATTAAAGAACTTTACTTACATTGAGGACATAAAGTCTGGAATAAATTTACTATTTAAAAAATGTTGGAGAGGGATCTATTGATTAACCTCTAAGGTCTCCAAGCTTAAACACTTTCGAAATGAACCGATTGATATAGAATACCTAAAGAATGAGAATTTTGAATAAATAGGGTTAATTACTACAGAAGTAGTCATAAATGTTCAGAATGAATTTATAAATTATTAAGTTATTGTTAATTAATCAATGGGAGGCATTTTTCAACTAGGGGTTACTATTTCGTTTCAAGTTTTAATTATCGGTAAATCGAAAATCGTTACATTTAGGTATAAGACATGTAATAAAAAAATGTTTATAATTTTGCCAAGAGTCTATATATATATATATATATATATATATATATATATATATATATATATATATATATATATATATATATATAATTATATAATTATATATAGTTTTCATCTTTGAAAATTATTTGCTTGTTATTTCAATATTTTCAATAATAATAAAATACAAACAAAACGTAAATTCTAAAAGTTTTCGAACTAAACATAATACAGTTTTCTCTATTAATCTTTTAACAAGCAAAAATAAAAATTAAATAAAAGCTAAATGTTATTCGAATCTTTTAAAAATTCTTTCTAATGCAAGTACTTTTCGTTCCTTAAGTGCCAATCTGGTTTTTCCCATTTCTTTCTTTTCTTCTTTTTCCCTTTGTTTCCTTCTCTCTTTTTCTTTTGATCTTTCAATCTTACTCTTCATATAATCTGTTTTAATTTTAAAATATTGGGTGTTCCCTGCAAGAAGTTTTCTTCTTTTTGGAGTATCAAATGTTGCAATCTCGCCAAGGTCTAAAGAACATGCAGTATCTTTGCTAAAACTGTTAAAGATTCACTGATACTGGCTAATTTAGTGACACCTATCTCTTCAATGCCTACATCCAAAGTACATGAATTTTCTTGGATCCTGTTTGAGGGTTTTTTTCGTCAAATTGGTCACAAAAACTGAATTTTTTTGGTGTCCTTTCTCCTGTTCTAGAAGAAACATCTTTTATTTTCTTATAGGATCTAATTATATTCAAGATTTTCTTTCACATTGTAAAGCAGTTTTCTAAAAATAAAAAATATTGCTTTTATAAGGTTACACTGTGCCTTAAATATAAAATGTAAGTTATTTAAAAATATTAAATATGAATTCTAATTCTTGTTAGTAAATTTATTATGTATTGAAGTATCTAAAAAACAGTCGATATTTTGGCTCGGACAACTATCATGTTAACAATAAAAAAAGCATTTAATTTTTTTGGTAGCAAAAGTATTAAGATTTGTATTACTTATTTAAATAAACCTAGGTATATGCAGATTACAGCATTTTTTATTAACTCATTTCTTTAAAATTGCGTTTTAATTTTAAGAAATGGATTCATGGGCTACTACTACTCATATTGTGTGTAAACATAAAAAAAAAACAGGATTAATAATTAAAAAATTTCAATCGATCTCATTTTTCTGTTTTTTTTTTTTTCATTTAAAATGAAGCACAGAACATATTGAAATATGTGCATAACAATACAAGTGCTGCATATTCATAAAAATTTTGAAAAAAAATAACATCATTAAGATATTGTTAACGCGACTGCATCGTCGCGGTTCAAATTTCAGTTTAATTTTACTAAAACTACAGTCCGGAGTAGGTAGGTCAATCTGCTGTTAATTAATCGGATGTTGATCAGTCAATCTCAGTTTTGTCCGTTTGAGGTTAACAATGATCAGTCCCAAGCCAGTCGCTAGCAAGGAACAGGTTGATCATTAGTGATCATAGCGACAATTCAGTGTAGAGAGACAGAGAAGAGTCTAGTTGCAATGTAAGTATAAAGCTATTTATAAAAAATGTACAACCCAATGTGTTAAAATAATCGTCAATTTCGTAAAAACCATTTTTCATAAACCAAAGTCGAAAAGGTAATTTTGAGTTCCACCTCAGCAGACCAAAGTTCCCCATTTCTACACGTCCCCCGTCATACCCTAAAATACCTGGTGGTGGTATGAAAAGCTGACATTCAAAAGGTGTTCAGTTTTCCGAAAAAAAAAAAACATCGCGAAAAGAATCTCCTGACACCTTTCAAGGCCTATAGGTTACAGAGCAAAGAACGCTTTAATTTACAACATAAGCTTTTTACAGTTAATTTCACCTTTATATACATTTATTTTAAAATATTTTTGTCTTTATTATAAGAAAACTCACATACTGCTTGCCACCACACACGCACACACACACACACACACAGACATGTATATATATATATATATATATATATATATATATATATATATATATATATATATATATATTTGTTTTTGAAAAGTAACCTTTTCATAATTTTGACACGTGGATGGATGAAAGTCTAGATTTCAATATATTTATTTAAAAAAAAATTATTCTTGATAACAACTTTTGCTTCTTTAAAAAAAAGGAAAAAAATCTTGTCAATTTTCTTATTATCCCATGGGCACAACTTTCTGGGATTCCAAACCTATCTGCAATTTGTAGAAAGGTTTCTTTGTTGACAATGTACCACAGAAGCACATATAGTCCCATTTCAGCTGATACGGCAGGCCAACTTTCATTAAAAAGGTGGAAAATTCTGTCTGGGAAAAATATCGATTGAAACAACACAAAATTATCAAGTTTAAACAAGCATACACACAAGGTATTTTAGATAGAATTAAATTGTTATGAAATATTTTCTTATTTTTGATTCAACCACAAATTTTATTTTCTAAAAATGTATAGTCATGTAAAAAATTCTGAACACAAATTTAATTAAGGTTCTGTAGGTAAAGAAAAATATAAGAGTTTCAAATTAAAAGAGTTTTTTTTTCAAAACTATAATATTTATTATCACGAATGACTTTATTTAAAATTTTTACTACCTCCATAATTGGAAAAAAACTGGTTCATGCACAAGTTGATAAGTTAAAAGATAACTAGTTAATGATGCCTCACCGAATATGATATGCGAAAAAAAAGTTTCGTATATATATATATATATATATATATATATATATATATATATATATATATATATATATATATATATATATATATATATATATATATATATATACAGTGCCTTCATTTCAAAACAAACCATCCTTAATAACTTTGTTAAATAGAAAAATTTAAAAAAAGAAAAAACACGTCCCCACCCCCACCTTGTGACACATCATTGTAAGCATCATAAAATTGTCTATCCAAGAAAAAACACGTCAATTTAGATATACAGGGGGAAGTTTAATTTTGCATTTGTTAAAAGTCTGTCAATCACCTCCTCACCTCCAGCTAACCTCACTTTGATATGTCAAATGGGAACCCCCCACCTTGTGACACATCATTGTAAGCAGCATAAAATTGTCTATCCAACCGTGTAAAAAAAATTAAATCGGTTGACGTACAAGCGAATAGTGTGCAAAAATGTCTTGTAATAATGCATAATATATCGGCCTCGAACTTTGGTATGTCAAATGATTACCCTATAGTGTGATACATCATTTTAAAGGACGTACGATCTGCTATCCAACGATGTCAAAAAAAATTAAGTTAATAGACGTTATAGGCAATTAGGATGCAAAAATGTGTGTTAAATATAAGCAGTTTATTCAGTTGAAGAAAATTATTTTATTAAATGTTCAAAATGTGCGCCGTTATTAGCGAGACAATAAAAAAGCCTATTTGGAAATTCCCCACGAACATTGGCAAGGGTTTCTCTGCTAATTCCTCTACATTCCCGAACAATTCGATCTTTTAAAAATCGTCAATATTTTCAGGTGGGGTTTTATAAACCTTGCTTTTTAAATACCCCCAAAGAAAAAAGTCTAGAGGGGTTAGGTCTGGAGACCGTGCTGGCCATTCAATTGCACCACGTCTGCCAATCCACGTCCCTGGAAAATGTTCATCAAGCCACTCTCGAATTGCCAAAGCGTAGTGCGGGGGAGCTCCATCTTGCTGGAAATGCAAATTATTTTCATTTAGTACCATAACAGCATTTTCATCCACTTGATTTTCTAAAGATTGCACAATGACAGGGTATATTGTGTTTTCTAAAAGGTTTAAATAAATTTGCCCAGTTAAATTATCTTCCAAAAAAAATGGCCCGATGATTTCATTGCCATAAATTCCTGCCCACACGTTAATTTTTTCGGGATATTGAGTATGCCCTTCTCGGAAAAGGTGCGGATTTTCATTATCCCAGTATCTGCAGTTATGTCTGTTAACCAGTCCATTTAGAAAAAAAGTTGATTCATCACTAAAGCAGATATTCTTAGGTAAATGGGGGTCCTCATCAATTCGTTGGCACATTAATTCGCAAAATTGAATTCTCCTATCAAAATCGTCTTCTCCGAGTTCTTGAAGAATTTGAATTTTGTAGGGAAAAAACTTATTTTGTTTTAAAACTTTATGCACAGAGCCAGCAGAAATGTTGGTTAAATCTGCGACCTTTGAGATGGATAAAGTTGGATCTATTGCAAACTGTCCTAGTACCTCGATTTGGCATGCTTCATCTACAACCCTTTTCTCAATATATTTTTTATTACAAACGGATCCCGTTTCTTCAAACTTTCGTACCAATTCGAGTACATATTTATGGCCCACGTTTTTGTCTTGATGCCTCTCGTTAAATGCTCTGGCGGTTCTACGAGCGCACCGATCTTCAGCTCCATAGAGAAAAATTATTTCTATTCTTTCGGCTAGCGTATACACCATTTATATTCACGTTTCAACTAGGCGTCACAATGACAATTTTAACAATAATAAACAACTGGTGTTTAAAGATCTTAAAAATTTTATTTATTGCAGTGATTTTTTGTACCTATCAGGTACCGCAAAAAATATCATTGAAATAAATACACTAGATTGATTAGACTGCAATGAATTTTGCGATGAATTTTAAAACAGGCTTAGTTTTTTTCTCGCAAATATTTTAACTGTTTATTATTTTAAAAAAAATATTTATTTTAAATTTAAAATAATATTTTACTCTATGAAGTAGCCATTTGACATAATAAAGTTTAATGTGATAAGGTGTCTATTATTACCACACATCTTTTCTTACTATTCGCTTGTACATCAACAGATTTTGTTTTTTTTATTGGCTAAATAGGAGATAGTATGCCCTTTAAAATGATGTATCACACTATAGGGTAATCATTTGACATACTAAAGTTCGAGGCCGATATATTATGCATTATTACAAGACATTTTTGCACACTCTTCGCTTGTACGTCAACCGATTTAATTTTTTTCATACGGTTGGATAGACAATTTTATGATGCTTACAATGGTGTGTCACAAGGTGGGGGTGGGGACGTGTTTTTTCTTTTTTTTTAAATTTTTCTATTTAACAAAGTTATTAAGGATGGTTCGTTTTGAAATGAAGGCACTGTATATATATATATATATATATATATATATATATATATATATATATATATATATATATATACACTTCATTCATGCACGAAACTCTTCTTTGTTTTTAGCTGATTTGCTCTTCCCTTTTCCTTTTTTGTCAACTTCCCTTTTCCTTTCGGTTTTTCCTTAACGTTTCCTTCTCCCTTTTCTCTATCTTTATCGTCTTCTTCTGCTTCTTTTTAATTTTTTCTTCATGTTTCATTCTTAAGGCTTTATTTTCAGGTGTATCCATCAAAATAGTTGATTTTCTTTTGCCTCTACTTATAGTATTTTATCTCCTCGGTGGCGCCTTTACTAAAGGCCGAGGAGATAAAATACTTGGATGGTGAAAATTCGTTTCGCAAACCTGAGCAACTTGAAGTTGGTTCGGTCGCAGTTTTAATGTGACGTATAATTTCAGTGACACTTATAACCAAGTCTGGAGCATAATCCAATAGTTCGGGATTTTCAACGCCCAAAGTTATATTTTCCGAAACATTTGCATTATTTTCTGGCTCTTCTCTAAGATTTGGACGGTCAGTGACGTAAGATGGTGAAAAGTCATTGTCTTGAAGGATATTCAACATTCATAGGCCATATGCTAGAAGCTTTGAATCCGCTAATAAAATGTGCAGGCAGGGTTTAAGGCTAGCGGTAATGAATCTCTCGCCACACCTGGAATATCGTAAACAGACATCGTTTTCTCCGGATTATTATGCATCTATGCTGTTTGTGCTCGATTCATATAGTTCTTAAAAGGGCCGTAGACTATAACATCTAACGGCTCTAAATGATTGAGAGCAGTGAGGTGGGAACGATAACATTACAACTGTGTTTTCCTTGGCTTTTTCCACAACTCCAATATTCACGTATGAATTGTGATTGTCAAACAGCAAAAGGACTGGTTCTTCTTTGGTGGGTTTAACATTTTGTATAAAGAAATTCACGAAAACTATAAATTCCTATTCTGTCATCCATTCCGGAGAACTAGCAGCTCTAATGCAATCTGGGGGCCTACCGCGAATCAACATCTCAGAATATTTAAGTCAGGGAAAAACAAACATCGATAGATTAAAATTACCATAACCAAATATTACAAGGGTCCCTCTTTCAGCTGACGTAATGGCGCCTACTTGCTTTTGATCACGAGCAGCTACTATCTTCTGTGGTTTCTGAATTGTCGTAATCCCTGTTTCGTCAATGTTCCATATCCGGTAAATCCGTATTTTTGAAGCAGTCATTGGTATTTTTCAAAGAAAGCACTGACATTGGTTTTATTAAAAGATGTAGCTCGACTTAGTGACGTCGCTTCTGGTGTCCTCAAAGATAAGTTAGGATTTCTGCGCGTAAAGTTTTGGAACCAGTCCGGACCAGCACTTTTATTTTCATGCCTAGAAGGAAGGACATTTGTAACACCAAGATTCTCAGCGCATTTTATTTCCCTAGGTGGCAATCCAAAATATATTACTGCGCACTTAAGAATATATGAAGCCATTTTTCCTTCTACTTCTGCAGTGAATACTAGTTTAGGATTAACATAGCCAACTATTTTCATTATTCTTCTTTTACTTAATTTATCTGTAGAGAAATACATGGCAGAGACTGAAATTCGTACTTGCTTTCCGTATACTGCATTTTTTTTCTAAAACTTCAGCTGCAGCCAATTCATACACCTCCCGACTTTGTGTTGCACGCTCCGACTTTCTATTATACACCCTCATTCTAGAAAAAAAAAACAAAATTAAATGTTATGACATCTCAATAATTGTAATACTCCGGGGTAAGTTCTAACATGTTACAACTAGCCTCGATATTTTGGTGCAGCTGACCCTTCAGGTGTGTTTGTTGATTTGATCCAAGTTTTTTTGTAATTATTTGTTTAGTAGGTTTATATGTGTAAAACGATACCACATCTAGGAAAACCAGGATATAATTATTTGGCAAATTTGTGTTTTTAATTTTATTTTTAGAGTCTATAGAATCCTTAATATAGTAATCATCTTGGTTTACAATGTTTTGTTGGCTGGCTTTTAAATATTTTGATTAATTTTCAAAAAGAGATTGAATACAAGAGGTCTTAGTGGTATTCATTTTTTATCTAATTTTGGCAAACCATAGATTTGAGGTGGTTGTGCATTCTGTATATATATATATATATATATATATATATATATATATATATATATATATTTCATTGAAATATTTTTTAATGAGAAAAAGCTAACGGAATTTTCCAATAATTAGCTTGATTATCATAACTATGTACCGGAAGATTGTTGTTTGCTAACCAATTCGCTACCTATCTTGAGAGTGTTCGATTACTATAACTGCAATAACATACATAAAGAATAAAGCTTTCTTCAAAAGGGCCAGTGATTAGATATAATTGACGTGTTATAGATAAGAATAATTATAACAGTTTATTACAAATAGATTAGGATAAAGATGCTTATCTTTTTATTTCTTATTAACAATACTGATTTATTATCACCTTGTCGAACAGTTTTGTTTATTCAATATAGCTGTATTTACGTATTTATCTTCAATTTAATTTTCTTAGCATAATATTTTTAACATCTACATTAATGTTATTTAAGATAAGAAATTCAAGTATTTAATGATTATTGGTAGTTTTAAATAATGCAAAAATATCTATGTTTTTTTTTGCAAGAATCGGCACTCTTAATTGTGTTTTAAGATATACAAGAAGAAAAGTTAGATTTCCCAAAATTCCAACAAAATTTGCGTACAACACAATAATATGAAGAAGAAAAAAGAACCTAATTTAGAGAAGTTGGTCATTTTACTGATCTGCCATGATGAAACATTTTAGTGTTAGTCGTCCGAAATATAACATCACCTTCGTTTATAAAAAATCTCATCTTGAAATACTCAATTTGATTGGAGGGGGAAAAGGATCACTGTCAAAAGTTAAGATCATATTTTTTTTTCTATGTTCAGTATTTATAAATCTTTACTAAAAAAGCTGCAGCTAAATAAATATCTAGTTTTACCATATTAATCAAAGTTGGTTTAAAGTCCTTTACAAAAAGAGGAAGATAGAGAGACTACCCATAATTACTCCGACGGAAAGGTCCGTAATACGAGGGAATACCTGAGAATAATTTTGGATCCGCGATTGAGTTGAAACGATCATTTTTTTGCTCGAGTCAATAAGGCCATATGTGTTCTCTAGGCTTCTAATGTAACATCGACATAGCTTTATTGGATATACACTATTATCCGCCCTGTGATTGCGTATGCCGCAATTATATGGTCGCATAGGATAATCACACAAACACTTTTTTCAAATAGACGAAGTTTAAAAAATTGCTTGTGTGGGAATAATGAGTGTGATGTGAACAGCTCCTGCTAGGGCATTGGATGTCTTAATGAATCTACCTTACATATAGAGAAGGTCTTGCAGAGTGTTTATCGCCTCGGTTGCCTAGGGCAGCCTGGATCTGGAACTGAGGGTTACCGGTGTACCTGAGAAGCGTGGTGAAAGATTGTCTGTCACACCCCCTAACAAACAGATTATATGGCGCCGATTTTGAAACCTAACCATTCTCTTCGGATATTTTTGCCAAAAGGGATTGAGGGAGAAGCAAACTTTTCCTAGAAATGGATCCTACTAGTTCACAGATGCATATCGAAAAGATGAAATAGCCAAGGTTGAATGTTCATTACGAGCTTTACTATTTCGAAACATGCAACGGTCTTTTAGGCATAAATTTATGCTATTTCACAATGTGGCCATCTCTGTGGAAACGACTTAAACAAGAATTAGACGATAAACATGTGCTCAGCCAGTAAGCCAGCAATATTGATAGTGAAGTCTATTATCATAGCTTCACGACTGGTATTTAAGTGCAAGGATACAAGGAACGGCTGCACAATTAAACTTGTGTGTCTCCTGAGTCACTAGGGTATACAGGGCAATTAGTAAGCAGATGGTCTAGCAAAGATGGAAACCGCTGTTGAACTATCCGGACCTCAACCTATTATACCTGTTCTAATTAGCGTTGCTTATTTCTGGGAAACAAATATATTGAATTTTGGAGAGAAACTCGTGAAATAAAGTGTTTAAGGGAAATATAACTGGACCTAACGCGTGACTCTCCAGAGAGCTCTCTCGGGAGTGTAAAGAACTGCGAATTGAGGTCAGACTCCTGACAGGACAGCGAGTCCATCTTTTTAAGATTGGCATCATGGATAACCAGATGTATAGATGGTGTCTGGAGCAACATGAAACTGTTGACTATATCTTCAGAGAGTGGCCAGCACTCGACGATATTTTGAAAATATAATATAATCACCTGAAGCCATCTGGCAAGTTCTGCCAACGAGTCTGTTCGGATCCACAAAAGTAATTAGCTTCGAATAACTTGCAGCCATGGTGGGATGTAAAGGGTCCAACGATGCCTAGACCTCTGCAATTCCAGTATTATCACTTTAGTAGTGAAGAATACCAGTTTTCTCCCACATTTCACTCCTGGTCTTGACCTTGGCTACGCCCTCTTGACTTTTTTATTTATTTATTTATTCACGGACGATGTCCATTAACTAATTTACAAACACCAAATATTAGTAATAATAAAATAATTTAAATCAATATACAAAAACAATACAACTTAATATCTACAAATAACTATAACAGTAAATAACTACTTAACATCATAAGTTTATATATTTAAACTGGGATAAAAATTTGTTTGCAAATAATGTCGAGCGCAGGATGAGTGTTAGTCAGAGAAGAGGCGCGCGAGATGAAAGAGTTCACTCCATAATTAGTGTGATGGTATGGAACGTCAAAAGTTTGGCAGCTACGAGTTGGTCTGATGGGGGCACGCAACCCCATACTGGCAAGCAAGGCAGGACAGTCAACAAGGGAGTTGATCACCTTGTAAAAAAGACGCAGGTCATGATTGGCTCTTCTGACAGAAAGTTGTGGAAGGCCTGCCAAATTACACATTAGATCATAATGAAATTGAATATTGTTATAAAATTTATAGTGAATTTAATGCATAAACTTTCTTTGAACATCCTCCACCCTCTGTCTGTGAGTTATGTAATATGGGTTCCACACAGACGAGGCGAACTTAAAGGAGGACCTTACCAGAGAGCAGTAAAGAAATTTCAAGGGCTGCAGATGCGACAAATCTTTAGAGCTCTTTTTTATAAAGCCCGGTATTTTAAGGGCATTGGTGGCAATATTTGTGTAAGATCCCCGAGGCACCCCCAAAGGGACCGAAATCTCCCTAGAGACAAGATTGTTGATTCGAACTAGGTGTCTTCCAAAAATTTGGAACATAACCGTACTGTAACGATGCATTAAATTTTATATGTAGCGGCCTAGCAAATATAAAAGAACAATTTTTAAGCAAAATCGGATGAATAAGATCAGGCCCAGGACCTTTATGTATGTTTAATTTGTTTAACTCCTCGAAGATATCAGAAATTTGAATTGAATAAGAAAAAACGTTAACATGATTGGCGGAAACTTCCTCTGCACACTGAGGACTATCTAAATCATAGACAGAACCAAAGTAACGGGCAAACAGATCGGCAGCCCCAGGACCCATGTCCACCGAGATGTCATCCCGAAAGATACTGTTTGGTATATCGTTAATCCTACGCTTTGAGATGACAAAGCCCCAAAAATATTTAACATCATTTTGAAGAAAAAACACGACATTCTCAATGTAATGTATATTTCATATATCAGTTATTTCCTGCGAATGTTGCTCTCGGGCCGATACAGCTATACTGACGAGATCATCAGGTGGTCGAAACGCATATGGAGAGAGGACCAGAGTAGTATTTGCACGAAATAAATTGTATATTATATTCTTTCCTTTTCTCTGCCTGAAAGGAGAATACATATATAACAAACAGGATTATGTTCTGATATTAAGCTTCACATGTATGATGTACTACACTTGCATGTATTAATGCATAAAGTGCACTACGATTTTGCAAAAATAAGTTAATTTTGGGTATATATAGTTTTTTTTTACAAAAGGCATGTTTTTATCCTTAAGACTCTGCGAGACACTACCATTCTGCAAGAATGAGTTGATTTATATACAGATCGTAATTTTGCAAAATGACAATATCTTGAAGACATAACGATCTTGCAAAAGAGAAATTATTTAAAGTATATAAAGTTTTCTTTTTCCGGAAGACTTATTTTTGGCCATAAGACCCTACTTGAAGTCTTCTATAAACCAAAATCATATAAAACGTATGCTGAACTTAATTACCCTCAGTATTTATGTTTCGAAAAAAATATAAAAGACGTCAACAAGGATTATTTTCGAGACTTCATTAGTCTTCACATATATGAATCAGAATTAGCGTCGCCATATGAACCTAGCGATCTGCTTCTAATAAAATGTTCTTTATAATGAACATGTTGGAAAACGAAAAAAAGTGGAAATGTGTTGCCAAGGGCTGAGATTGCAACCGCGATTGTTACCAGTGTATCTCATTCAACAGAAGTAATTTTTCCCAAGTTTTTGTTTCCTCGGCGAATTATAACTCTATTAGGAACATGAACCGTTGTTACATCTTTTATTTACGTTCCAAATAGCGCCAGGACTTGGATTTAAACTTAGATAAACATTTTTCAAGTTGTCGAAGGACAAAAGCACGTTTTGTTGAACGATGTGGCTTGCTCGAGATAAACTCGTTGCTTGAGGAGTTCGTATAGAGAGTGCTGAGTGACATTTAAGGAAATGTCCTAACCAATCTTCAGCAGCAATCAGTTTTTTGTTCCGCGAATCGGGGTTAGATTTATTTATTTATTTTTTAGCAAACTCGCATGCAAATTTTCGTGTTTCATAAGGTGTAAATCCATAATAAATATCAGCTGCCTTCTCGAGGTAACTTTCTAATGCGAGTTCTTCCTCGTCACTAAATATTTGTTTATTTTATGTGTAGCCAGCACTTTCCAAAGTCAATTCAGATCTTGTCAATTCCGGATTACTTTTTTACCCTTTTCTTCATTTTTAGTACGTGTCGTTGGAGTGTTTTATACGGAAAAGAAAATTCCTATGCTGTAGAATTAATGCTTTTTTTTTATCAAAAATAATTTATTGGCTTGCTCTATCTAAGACATCTCGGGTGTACTTCCTCGATCAGTCTTTCTTTTGTATGTTCTCATGGTTCTAAAACAACTTTTGGATAAATTTTGACAAAAAAGTGATTTAATTTTATATAAAGTACATCCAGACTTCTATGGGGTAAGTTGCTTAAGTAGTCAACCAGCCCCATTATACGTCACTCTACCAGCCCCGGATCGGTTTACAGTATTTAACCACATGCTATAACCTCAAACTGCAGCGAAATCGAAAAGAATGATACGTAATAACTACGTCAACAATTTTTAAACTGCGATAAAATTTACATTTTTCTTCTTCTACCTATATAGTTTCCCATATAGGTAGGGGCTATCTCCTGTTTAGTCCAAAGGAGCCTCTCCCGACGACGATGACCAGCATTGTCTCCAGCACTTTGGTGGTCTTCCCCGTGTTTTCTTTCCCACCGGTATTTTGTTGTTTGCGCTTCGTGTTAATCCGCTATCTTCTATTCAATCCACATGTTTATTCCAGAATATTCTTCTTTGGTCCATTTAGCTTCATTCTGTATTTCACTTTGTATTCTAAGATCTTGGTTCCTACCTCTGTCGGATAGTGTTTTCCCTTGAATGGCTTTTCTGCCGCACGTCTCAAACTAATATCTTTCTCTACCGTACGCTCCTATTTCAGCCGCATAGGCTTGTATATTCTTGTTTTATACTCTCTCAGTGTATGTTCTTGCATATGATATCTCTTAGACAGTGCTCGTATTTTTCGCTGCCATTTTTTTTTATCCATTTTTAATTTTGGGCTCTTTAGCTGCTCCCATGCATTTAATTTTGTTGATGTTCATATTTAGTTGACTGGCTTCGTGATTGAAAATGTAATAACTACTGCATCGTTAAATATGTTTCTCATATTCTTTATCTCGATGTTCTTGGTAATTTTTTTACGATATTATCTATAACTAAGTTAACGATAATCGGACTAAAGGAGCCCCTTGTCTTTTACAAGTTATAAAAATCTTATTTCATTTCAAACCATTTTTTTTTATCAGTTTTCCAATTTGAAATTTATACCAATGTCACATTATTGATTGTGTTGTAACATTAATATCGATCAAAAATATTTATTAACGTAACAAATCATCCAAAATATTCTTCTTTTTATAAGGAAAAAGCGATGCTAGTCCTAAAACTCCAATTTAAAATATTTGGTAATGTCCAGTCGTGTGTAGTTGTGTTAAAAATAATCTAAATCTGAAATACATTTGTGTTTTTGGTTGACAATAAGGAAACTTTCACAGAATAGACTTAATAGTTAGTTAATTGGTAGTTAGATAAATCAAAATGTCATTAAGATCTTGATCACAACACTGGCGTATAATGAAGATGTTAAAATATCTCACCTAAACTTTCAGTTTTATTCTTGCGGTTTCTATGGCATAAATTTCGAAACTTTTCATAAACTGGCTATAATTGGGAAGAGCGAAGAATCTATCGGAAACTTGTCATTCTGACCAGGGAACTTGTATTTTATTTCAGTAAAAACAGTACGAAAGGAATGCTCCAAGTTGTCTGGCAATCTGTCCAATGGCAAAGTGCTTTGTTCTGGTAATGTTAAATCGTTTAAAAGTCTGTATTTGGTTAAATTTAATAATTCCTGTAATAGTACATTGACATAGAGACTTTCCATATCAAAATTTATTATTCTGTTGTTCCACTCGAGATTCATGCTACCACTAGTATTCACAAATTATATAGAATTATTGATATGAGTTTGGCTTATCTTCTAGCTGCTGGATAGTTTTTAAGAGAAACGGTAGCACACTTCCTAAAGATCCTTTACGGCTGGTTATCGGTGTCTATGATGGTTTTGTGGATGTTTGGTAGTCTGTAGAGAGATAGTAGTCTATGTATTCCGTTTTAAAGATACGTTGGAGTTTTTAATCATATGTTATGACGTCCATGATTACCGTTGAATTTCGTTTGTCTGCTGGTAGGATTTTAAAGGATGCTTAGAACATCCCTTTAGGGTTGGCACTTCTGTCCTGGAAGTATTCTGGATTGAATTTTTCTTGATCCCCAGAGTCGATTTTATATTCCACCTAAATTTGTTAGATTGAGCTTTTTCAAATGACTTCACAGATCTTATTATATCTAAAACGGATGTAGTTTTTCATGTGCTACTGCGAAACTAAGACCTATACCTAATAGTTGTTGGATGTGCTCTTGATCATACGTTAATAAAGGTATTTCTGGAAATAATTTCAGCTAGAATCGAATGTTGATGTGCTTTTAGTTTCCCTAGTTTGTTTTAGTGTTTCTTTGTCATATTTTCTCTCAATTGATGCACTTCATTTTACTTCAATTTCTGTATAGCGTTATTCACATTTTAAATTATCAAGTATTAACGTATAATACTTCAAGATTTAGTTAACTATTTATCTCGATTTTTTGTTAATAGCCTCTTGACGAAAGGTAAATAATTGTAAATACAATGGGTTTTTTGCATATTGTGCCTGTATAAATAGTTCGAGAAATTTGCTTAAGTCACATTTTAAAAAATATGAAGGTTTTGGTAATTTTAGCGTGTTTAGCCTGTGCTGTATTGGCTTCCTTAGAGGAAGACAGACAACAATGGGTTAGTTTTAAGGTAAGGAATATATCATATTTTGAAAGTTTAGTATTTTTGTTTCAAGTGATAGAATTTATGTGAGGCATATTGATATTAAAGCCACAGTGTCGTATTTGAACGACAGATTTAATAATAGTTTAATCTCTTTAAGACGTTTAAAAAAAAGGGCACAGTAATATTCTATTAATTTTACTCGAATTCCCCACACGCATTTGTACCGCCTCATGGTATGTCACTCATATGTGTAGTTTTTAAAATATGGGGAAAATATTCAAGAGTCAGTTTTCAAATAAACCACAAATAATTTTGTTTATGCAAGCATTTTCTAATACATAATTACATATGTCTTATATTTGTATTTTGCATGACAACCTGCGGTTTATTTTCAAATATTTTAAAAATTTTGATTACAATTGACTGTGTTTTGCTTGTGGTTTTCCTGCCTTAAAATCTTAAGTGCACTGTATTCCTGGCTAAATTCATAGTTGTCAAACAAAAAAGAGATAGAGGTCACTTGTTTACACCGATTTGAGCAATATCCGTTGAACTAAAAGGATCTCATTATTAATTTGTTTGTAAAAAACTTCGGTTTGCTTTGACTCTTAGTTTTTATCTATTCTCTGAAGACATAAAATTGTTTAGACCGGTGTCGTACTTCCCAGGACGTGTTTTTACCTCTGAAGTGTGTGTAGTTAAAGATCTTGGGGTTTATTAGGACAAGTAAAGTGTTGGTTTTATCAAGTGGTGTACTATTAACTTTCAGAATGTTGTTGTCTTTTAAAGCTGCTGCATACTTCACGTATTCGTTCAATATTAAAGTTCTCTAGCATAGTATGGTTACATGATTTTATGTGATTATTAGAATTTATAAAAACATTGTCTTGATAAGATAATAAAATTTAAACAATTAACACAACAATGCAAATATTTTATAATGTAAAAATATCCTTAAAAAGTTACGTCATATAGAAAAATTCCATTTTTTAAATTATAATTATTCGCGTTTTTTTTTAATTCACATAATATAATATGGTTGGACGTACATTGTTCCCAGCAAAGCTAACTTGTGAATCAAATAACACAAACACCTTTGATATAAACCTGGTTTAGTGAAGAATAAATATCGTAACTAGGATTAATGTGGGTTTAAAAAGATTTTAATTTTTTAGTGCCGACTTTAAAATTTCTGATAATGACTTACAAAGGTATAATAAAATCGGTTAAGACACCAACTGAGTTATAATGCGGCAATAAATTATTCGAATATTTAAATGATAGAAAATTTAAATTTCATATTGCTGTCTAATTAATATTGCTTCCAGTACTAAATAGATTTAAAGGGGAAGGGAAGATCAAGTGATATCTTAGCTTAAATCTTAGCTGTTCTTTGTTGCACTTATCATTTTAAACCCTTTACTGTCAACTTGACCAGTTTTGAAATTAGACCATGTTGGTGAATTGGACAGTAGTTGTCTAAATACTCAGTACTAACTTTTGTTATATAGAAATGCAAAACCTACTTGAAAACAGTTAGTTAAAGTATTGACAAATACCTCTCTTTATTTTTTTTATTTGCCATAGTCTTGCAGATATTACTGAACAGAACAGTTTTGTTTATTCAACATTTCCTTGTTTTTGCATTTGCCTTTACAATTTCTGTGAACATTGAACCCAAATAATTGAATATACAGGTACCTAATATTGTATTTTCTACCTGAGTTTTCAATTTTTAGGATAAATAGTTTAGATATTTGCAGTTTTTAATATTACCTAAGTATTAATATTCTTTTTTCTTGTTTACTAGAATACGCATGCTAAGGAGTACCAGAATGTGCAAGAAGAAAAATTACGTTTCTCCATTTTCCAACAAAATTTGCGCTCAATTGAAGAACACAACAAACAATATGAGGAAGGAAAAGTAACCTATTTTAAAGCAGTAAATCAGTTTACTGATATGACAAAGGATGAATTTCTTGCTATGTTGAAACGTTCAAGTGCTGGTCGCCCGAAATATAACGTAACCTCAATTTATCAAAAACCTGCTCATCTTGAAGCACCCAGTTCGATGGACTGGAGGAAACAAGGAGCAGTATCAAAAGTTAAAAATCAGGGAAGTTGCGGATCGTGCTGGGCCTTTTCTACAGTAAGTATTTGTAAATCTTTACCACCAAAAAAGTTGTATAAAAATAAATATCTTTTTTCTTTAATTATCCGGATTAGTTCAGTTTTGGAGAGGAGTACTTCTTGAATATTCTTATCCGCAGAAAATCTTTTTTTTAGTTTTCCAAATCGACCATTGTTTCAGGGGGCCAGATGCGGTAAATAAGATAGATGTTGAAATAAATCAGGTTCTTTCTTCGTAATACCACCGGTGACAATACACGGGGTAATATCCTCGAACTGTAGAACGTGAAGTAACGGTGAAAAGTGGCGAATGTGTATTCTTAACGCGTTCATCATTCATATCCTTGTTCGCCCGGTGGAAGGCAAGTGAACGGTGAAACATGCGCAAATGAAATGTCAGCCGCTAAATGACGTATTTGTCGATTACTATCTACTTATTTAATCTATGGTTACAATTTTTTTGACACTTGGTGTGTACAAATATGCGTTTTAGATGATTCTTTATTTATAATTATGGATTTAGATGAAGTATTTTTGACAAACTAAATTATTAATGATTTGCAAGTTGCAGAGTATGAAAACGCTCGTACTTTTTACAATAGGGTGGACGCCAGTGATTACTTACTTTTCACCACTGTTTCCAATTTTAATTTGCTTCTCCATACACAGAATTTAATAATAAAGTAACCTCTTGCCATAATTTTTTTGCCATTATTAAGGTAAACTTTGGTAAAAATGTCCCTTTTTGAAGATTATCGTTCTTTTTTACGAACTCAATCAATATTTTTTGTTGTTCTTCGGAAACGGGAAGGGTTCGAATTTTATCCATCTTATGTCATAGGTTAATATGTATTATTCCCAGAACAAGAAAGCCGGGGCAAAGATTACTCACAATAATGATGATGTGAATCATCTTTGGCCGGACTTGTATATTAGAGCGCTGTTTCTTACCGGCGTGCTGTGCAACTATAAAAATAAGGTTTTTAGCACGTTCATATCTAGCAACACTGTTTATTCAAGAATACCGTTTTTACCGTCAAAGTATGAAGTGAAAGTTCACATCACCGATCACATCACGCTTTCGAGGATATGGGCCAAGATGTGCGATTGATCTTGATAGAAAAGCACATATGTTGTTAACTTTCCCCGCGTTTTTCTTTGATTGCCTTCTGCAATTATGATATATGTCGGGCATCTTTGTGTAGGCCCTGTCTTGAAGTTACTAACAAAACTGTCAAGTTGAGCATCCCAAAAAATGGACAATAATTTTCCTGTAGACGTATACACTTGAAATTTTTGTAGAGGTGGATAGCCGCTATGGTTCCATTCCATGCTACCACTTTTATTTGGGAATCATAGTGTCGGATTTATGTTTCATCCATAGTTACGAGCCTGTCGAGAAAGTCTTGTCTGTTTTCTCTAAACAGAACTAAAAAAGGCTTTCAAATATCTACACGCGTTTCAAGTCTCTCGTCGTCAGTCGAATGTCTGCATTAACAAGATCATGTAGTTTTTTCCTGTTATTGGAGGTCCACCTGTTTGTTAGTACTTGGAAGAGGTTCTGCCCCATTTAAATTCACAGCATCACCATTTCAAAATATCTTTAGAAACTTTATTGTCGCTCCAAATATTTCTCAGGACCTCGTGAGTTTGAATTAGCATCATTCTTTTTTTAAGGTATTTTATCGCTGTATCTTTGCTGTTCACGATGCACTTATAAATTTACACACCGGTCTTGTCAAACCAAGAACTTGTTGAGACTTGACATTTTTTTTTACATATTTTTTTTTCGTTCGTTTTACCTACCACTTTTCTTAAATTAATCAGAATATAGTACTCATATGAAAGAAAAATGAAACAAGTTCGAATTTAAAAAAGTTTATTTAAAGGTTATTAGTTTTCGTTAGTTTTTTTTTTTATTTTTGAAAAGGACGAAAAGTATAAAAACTAACTTTAAAACTGAGTTCTTATAACTTTTCCTTGCATTATTTCTTTATATTTTTTCGAAATCTAAAATATTTTATAGATATTTAAGAAGCAAGACGTAATCAGGCTAATGCGTAATCGTTTTCAGCCAAGATGTAATTATATATAAAAAAAAACCGTAAAGAAACAAAGTGGTAAATATTGTGTTCTTTTCTAGAGTCCTTCTCTCGAAACTATAATAATCAAGATTTTTATAAGAAAACTTAATGTTTATGTTTTAGCTCATACCAAATTATGAATATGTTACTCTACTTAAAGTTACCTGTACAACTTGTGGTCTGCACTGTTTTACTGGCACTGTATGAAAAAATATATTCTTGTCTTTTAGACTGGAACCCTGGAAAGTTTCCACTATTTGAAGACCAAAAAGATGGTTACCTTCAGTGAACAACAGTTAGTTGATTGTGATTCCAACAATGGAGGTTGCAATGGTGGTGACGAAGGTGTAGCTTTAGATTACGTTAAAAAATATGGTATGTCTCAAGAATACTTTGTTACATTTAGTTATTTTTACGAGGAAGATTCAGTTTCCTTTTTTCATAAAATATGTAGGCTGATGCAAATTTAAGGTATTCTCATGGTATGTTGGAAGCCGATTGTTAAAAAATTGAAAACAAAAAAATACAAAATATCTCTAGAAATATGAAAAAAAAAAGAACATTGCATTTTCGTTTTTATTTTAATGCGTCATTTGACGTCATTTGGATGACTCCAATCATTTATACATAGAGAAATAGACCATGTTGACAAGTTTTGAGATGATTAAGAATATGTGGTTATTCTTTAGCTCATCATTTCGAGAAACTAAGAACAATTTATGAATCACCTGCAATATTTTTGTGTCCTGATACTTAAAAAAGTGTTTTTTAATAATGTGTCGTTGCTTGTCATTAGACTGGAGTTTTAGCGCAACAGTTTGGTTTTTGATACAAGATACAACATACAGAAAATTTGGATTTGTTTATGAAATTAAAATTACTAAACGCTATATAAAAATAATTTGATAACCAATTTTATAAATGAATTCTACACTACTTATTTAACTGTTACAGGTATTGAATCAGATTCTACATATTCATACAAAGGAACTGATGGATCATGCCACTACAATAAGAACTCCGTTGCATTAAACATTAAAGGTCACATCCAACTTCCAGCGAAAAATGAAAAAGATTTAGTAACGGCTGTTGGAACATTGGGACCAATTTCAGTTGCACTTGATGCCACAAATTTAGATTCTTATGGAGGAGGTACGTATACTAATAATCTAGACATTCTCATGAATCGAAACTGGTTATAGCATGTTAGATATTAAAGCTAGTGGCTATTAGTACGAAGACAATCTTTTTAGTTGTTACATAAACTAAGAAAGAAAAAAAAAATTGAAACAAATTGTTTCATTGCATTTTTTTGACTTTGAACTTGGTATCTCAAAAATTTCGTTTCTGAAGGCTTGAGCAGCGGTTGATGAAAATTGTTGTCCATGCATTTTTTTATTTCGCATTCGTAAACACAAAGAAGTTAGGTGAATACAGGCAGGAAGATAAAAATTCGTTATTTTTTTCTTTTTAAAATAATAAATTGGTTGACGTACTATGCGAAAATGATGTGAGGTTTTCCGTTGTTTTTCCTGATTTTGTTGAAGAGTTTTGGCTCGTAATTGTTGTGTACATACCATTCAGCGTTAACTGTTCTTCGATTCTCTAAAAGTATAATTTCTATATGTCCAGTAAAATCGAAGAAACAAGCGATCATTTTCTGGGAAGTGCTTCATGAGTGAAGTAACTTTTGTGGGATTCGATTCATTTTCAGATTTCAGGATTTGCTTGTAGGGAAGAGTTTGGGAGAGTAGCATCAAAATGTGAAAACTATATCATTTTGAGTTTTCGAGATCTATTATTACGCCGCTTACCATAAATAATTCTGTATACGTTAGAACTTTCGTTAACTACAAAATGAAAAATAGTGTTAAAAGAGGAATCTTTCATTTGCATACAAATGAGAGTACCTGAGTATTCAAATAGAGAGTAACCTCGATATCATATGTATTTTGGCAATATGTGTAATTGCTTTGTATTCACATTTTTTTTTAGGTGTTTTTACTGACAGCAGCTGCTCTAAAGACGCTCTCAATCATGCTGTATTGGCAGTAGGCTACTCGAAGGATTCTGCAACCGGTCTAGATTATTGGTTGGTTAAGAACTCGTGGAGTTCCAGCTGGGGAGACTCTGGATATTTTAAAATTAAACGTGGATCCAATGAATGTGGAATTGCTACTGAAAATATATATCCTGAGTTGTAATTTTTTTATATATTTCAAAATTAAAGAATTTAATTGGTAATTTATTTTGTTAACCAGTAGTATAACCCTTGAGACATTTGTTTAATTTATTATTGATGATCGTCACCTATAATGTATTGTAGGAATGTCCTACAAGAATCTAAAACTAATAAAAAAATGCATAAAAACTGTTGAAGATTCGTGCAAGATAAAATCCACGATCATTCACTCTTAGTGCGATTGTCTTTTTAATCGAGTTATTGTGGCTCAGTCAGTGGCTGTCTATCCAATCTTTTGAATACTGAAACCCATTTCGTGGGGTGGAGGTAATGTTATGGGATGAAGCAATTAGTTGTTTTGTCCAAGTACTTAATAATTTCTTAAGGTAGTCTTGAAAGTTGTCGATTTTCAGGTTATTTCTAATAATTGAATTCCTTATGAATTGAGCTGCGTTGATTGCTAACCTCAGAGCTTTATTATGCCAACTTTCAGATCTATTTAGTTGGAGTTGGACGGAGCGCCATAAGATATGATTGATTTGAGAAAGAGGTTAACTATTAATAATTTTAATTTCAAACTAAGTTTACTTTCATAGTTGAATAACGGGTAAAGTGCACTAATTGTTGGTTTAGCCTTTGCTAGAAGGGCGTGACCAGTTTAACCTATGATTGAAAATCAACCCTAGGTATTTGGCTTGAGACTTCTAAGGAAAGGGAACTTTCGAGACGGAAGAAGTCGGGAACTTAGATTTTGTAAACATTTAATCTTCCAGCGGATATCCATCTTTCGAGTATGTACAATTGTTTTTGTAGTCTACTTAGGATTATCCATTATTTACCGGCACTATCTGCTATCGCAGTGTCATCGGCTAACAAGTATAAGTTAATATGCGGCACCTTCGGGATATCGGAGAACCTTGCAGGACACTCGTCTAAATTACCTTATTAGCTGATACATTTCTATTAAAACTTTTAGTAGTAACTATGGCTAGACTAGTGGTCTGATGGGTGGAGCTATGGTTTTGTTTAAACCCGAACTGCTCCGGAGGCAGAATATCCTTATCAGTTATAAAATTTGTGAGTCTTTTTTGAATTAAACTTTCAACTAGTTTGTTGAAACTAAGTAAAAGACTTATAGGTCTATAAGCATTGATATCCATCGATTTCTCGCCTTTCTTTTTAATATGGATAATTTTGGCTGTTTTCCAGGAAGCAGCAAAATGCCCAGAGATTAAAACCTCATTAGAGATATTGTTAATAATTGATGAGGTCATGTCCGGAGCTCTTTTTAGGGCGGCATTTGGCACATCATCCAGACGTGGTGCATTAGGCACATTAAGATGAGAAGTCAATTCTTTTACCTCATCAAGGCTAATGACAGGTATATTAGCATCTTGCAAAAGCATGGTATTGTATATCTGCATAGTACGATAAATGTTATTTTCTTATGTACAATCTAAGCTGGGGTTTATTTGAAACTGTTTTTGTAGTTTTTCGGTAAAACCATTGACCTTGTTTTACGACTTGGTCTATGTTTTACTATTATCTACAATGTATGGTAGCGGTTATTGGCACCTTTGGTTAAACTCCTGGTCATCTTAAAAACTTGCCGTCTTCAATTTCTAAAGATTCCAATTTGGCTTCCCAACTTTGATTGCGCAAATTATGCAATTCGCTCCGTAGCTCCTCAGATACGCGTTTCGTTCGCCGTTTGATTTCAGAATCAGCTGTTCGGTAAGCCATGTTTTTGAGAGGGTTCTTCTTTTTTACTCTTTGGGATAATTCTGGTGGTAAATTTCCGTATTTACACATAGAGAATCTAGCTATCTTAGTCTTAAATATTTCTCATAAATATATTTGTTAACTTTAAAGGAATTACCAGTAAAATTGATTCAAAAATATTGGAGAAATGCAAGTGACCGTTACAAGTTTTTATGGGAGATCCGTGTACCAATTCACCGTTCGTGTTTATTATATTTTCACAGAAAACATATCATCCATTTTTAGCTTGAATATAAAGTGCCTATAATATACATAACAAATAATTTGTTTAAATTTGTTAAAAAGCATAGGGAATAGTATCTGTCGGGTCCTATAGTCACCTGTTAGTGTTGTTAATACGACTAGAATTGGTTTGATGAATGTTACAGAAATGCTTTGCATAAAATTCCAAATATCTTTTAATTTCACTTTGAGGCATTAAAAGTCTCTTTTATCATGTCCATAATTACTTATCAAAAACAGGTCGACAAGTTGTACGAGGGCATTGCTGCTCTCGTACTTTCAGTTGGCGGTCATGAAGTATGCCATTGTGAATTTTTGTGACAATTTCGTCAGTTGTAGCGGTTTTTGGGCGTCCCGAACGCTTATCATCGTGAATAGATGTACCACCACGATTAAATTCAGCAGCCCATTTTTTTACTGTCGAAAACGAAGGAGAAGAATCCTTTAAAGTAGAATCTAACTCATTTTTAATGGCCTTAGGAGTTAAGCCCTTTAAAACAAAGTACTTTATAACCGCTCGAACTTCAATTTTATCCATCTTTCACAAAATATCGAACCTTATGTGTTCACTCGATCGCCACAAACAAGCAACTGAACGCAAACATCTGAAACTTTGCAGGGCGTCATCTCAAGTTTAATGCTTACAAAATATTATAGTTATTTGATCCTACTAGCTGGCTCTCTGTTCAGGCCGGGAACTTATCGAACCATCCTCGTACAATATAGTTTCAACAATTTTAACCATTCTTTGAATAATTAACAATTTATGACTATAGAAAACTGTTTCTATAAATAATCAGTCTATACGTAAGCCATAGTGAAGCTGGCTAAATATATTAATATAATCATAAAAGAGGGACACATCACAATTATTTTGCGTAATATGAAGTAGGCTTGAGTTCGGGAATCTGAAATTGGAAAATATCTTTTTCAGCATCTTTTTTGTATTTTCACTAATTTACTATACGCATAATATTCCCTTTCTAATAAAATTTCCATCTTAAAAATGCACAAACGGCTATATGACTAATTGTAACTTAATGTTTTATATATATAATATTTCTAAAATAATAAAACTTTACAAACATATACAATTTATGAATTATTATAAAAATTGAATTGAAAATTTTGGTATTTTGTTTATAGCATGGAGTTTTTAAAATACTAATTTAAAAATTGGTACATTCAAATATCCAAACTGATTTGAATCGGTAACAACATATAAAAAGGTTTCCTCTTTAAATTAACTACGCCAACTTTAAAATCAGAACATATTAATCCTCTATTAGAAATGTTTTCAACATAAATTGCTAGTGTCTATATTTTCAACAAATTCTTAAAGTCTCTAATAAGCGTAAAAATCTTGAATCTTTATGATAATTGTGACAGTCAAATTAACTTAACTAGTTAAAAATAAAATGAAAAACGTACAGTTTGTTCGATATTCTTTTTTTCTTCTCCAATGATGGCAGTCCAGGTTGTTGAAAGTCAAGAAATAATTAAATTCACAGTCACTGAAGATAAATCTCATTTCCAATGACAAAGTTGTATAATCCAGCTCGTAGGATCAAAATTTAGTATCGAGACGATTTTTACATCCCGATCCAACACTATTTGTATATGGTAGCTACACCAGACTCACCACACGTTGAAAAATCAAGGAATTTATTGATCGTATTTTCTAAGGCGCCGATTCAATTAATTTTATTTGGGAGCAAATAAGATTCACTATTTAACTTAAATACATATAATATATGATCTTTAACAACCCCACCATCTTCCTACAAAACTTAATACTATATAGAATTCTTGGTATGCTGTGTTGTTCATTGACAGGAGAAAATAATGCATGCGTTCTTTCCATCATTATTAGGATGATTCAAGCTAATTTATCGTAAAAAAAAGACTAAGTTCATTTAAATTTAAAAAAAATACTTGTAACTGTGCAAACGACAGGTTATTTTGAGTAAACCGAGGGGTTAGAGCTGAAACTGAAGTTGGCTGCGTGAAGCCGAAAAAAGAATAAGACATAAGACATTGTAAACTCAACAAACCGGGAATTGGATAAATGAAACCTTCGAGACAAATGCAAATGCACGACGAAAAGTGTATCTTTTACTCGTGTAGAAAGCTAATACTGTATTGCTAATGAATTAACACTATAATATTTGGTATGCTGTGTAGTTCGTTGACAGAAGAAAAAAATGCAGGTCTTCTCTCATCATTAAATAGGATGATGTAATCATGAAGAGGAAAAGACTACGTTCACTTAAATAATGAAAATAGTAGTAGCTGTGTAGAGAAGAGGTTATTTTAAGTAAAATGACAGATGAGAGTTAAAACTGAAACTGGCCTCGTGACGCCGAAAAAGGGATGAGATATAAGACATTGTAAGCCCAACAAACAGGGCATTGGGTAATGATACCAGGAAAGGCAATTCGTGCCCGACGAAAAGTTAGTGTCGTTTATTCGTATAGAAATCAAAGACTGTACTGTTAAAGGATTAAATAAGAACCCGGATATATTGCCTGGTAAGCTACACGCGAACGCAATTTATTTGAAGTAATGATGGCTGCTTTTTACAAATTGCATTGACGCAATGATCGGTCGGCGGCATTATGAATTTATAAAGAGTAAAAGGGAAAAAGACGAAAATTAATTTTTATAATTTTCTTTATAAATACTTATAAATATAAGAAAATATAAGTGTTCCAAACAGTATGTAATATAAAGTATAGCAATATCAGAAATAAAAGAAAATTGGTCAGTTGGAAGATCTAACTTCCATAGCAACTAAATTGGGTCTATTGAATTGGAATTTAGTGTATACAAAAAGGTCACGTTCAAGGTCAAGATTTAAGGTCACTACGCAATACTCCTTATCGATACAAAATTTGAAATCTGAACAGCTTTTATTTTTCGAGGTATCCATATCTTGTTTAAGTTTAAATGACATCAGAGTAACCTTTGAGGTCATGTCGGATCTACTTGAGTACATATTTAAGCGTAAAATTTCCCGCTCTTTCGATTGCAGATGTTAAAAAAACCAGGTTATCTTTTAAAAAAAATAAAAGTTGACTTCCAGGCAGCCTTGACGGTCATCGTCAAAATAATTCCTCGTTAAAAATTACTTGAATAATGATCTTAGGCATTGAAAAATATCTTATCTAACCTATCCTGTTACTTTTGTGAATCCCTATATATATATATATATATATATATATATATATATATATATATATATAATATTTTAATGATAATTTAGGTAAAAATTTGCAAAGCGTCTTTTTTTTTGAAAAAATTTCGATACTCACCCCCTATTTCGAAGTCGTAGAACACGATTCTGGCCTTGATTTTTCAGTATTTTTCCTCACTTTCCCGGAAAACTCAAAAAAAGAAAAGCGTCACTTCACAAAGCACTTTATTTCAGTTTAAAACCGAATTTACTGATTTATTTTCAATGGAACTAATTAAAAAATATTGTACGTAATATATTTCAATTATTTTTGCACAAATTTTAGCAAACCAATTTAGAATAACTTATATTTTCAGGGAAAAATCAAAAACACGTCTCGGAAACGTCAACGGTCAGACTATATAAACTGGCCGCCGAATCACGAAAAAGGTACAACGTTGCCAGATGTAAAATTTCTTCATAATATAAACCAGCGGTTCTTAACCTTTTTGGCAGGTGACCCAAAATATAAATATATTTGAAGTCCGCGACCCTGACGTTTTATTTATTTTCCAGTGATAATAAAATAATAGGACTAAAAGTCCGTGGTTTGCTCAAATTAATGTCATTACAAAATATAAAAAAAAACAACATTATTAATATTTTCTTTATTCAAATCTATGTTAAACAAGCAAGTATCCGCATAATTCGGCATTCATAGTAGAAAAGTGGTAATTTTTTAATTAACAGAGTAAAACATAAAAAAACATACCTATAGCCTGAGGGTTATCATCACTAATTGTATTAGTGACTACCCTGATGCTGTACTTTTGAGCAAAGAAGATTTATAGGCGGAGTTAAGTTTATGGAAAGTGCACACCGCATGTCATGCTGAGGATCCAGTCGATTTCTGTACTTGTTTTTTAAAACAGCAAGGCACGAAAATCCTGCTTCACACAAATAAGTAGTTGGAAATGGTAGCAGAGCCTTTTCAGTTTCATTGCTGAGAATAGACTTTCCAGATAATTCTGCCTAAAATTTTGTGAGACTCATTGTGGCAAATCTTTGTTTTAGAACTCTGTCACTCTGCAATTCAAGCAATTCTTCTTGTAATCCAGCCGTATGATTTTCAACCGCCATTACATCTACTTCAAATGGATTTCTTACCCAACTGTATTTCTCGATATGGACATTTTGTGGAATATATCTTGTCATTTCATTTTCAAGATGTCTGAAATGTTCTAAAAAGATAGGCATGGTCTCTAGAAAAATATTGTTGTCATTAAGATCTTCTAAAAACAATTTTGATGTGGCAAACGCTGCTAATTGACGATTTGCAATTTTTTCTTGCCAAAGTTTTGTTTTATTTTTAAAAACAGTAATTTTTTCATACATGTCTACTACGGTGCGGTCATCCACTTGTCAATGAAGTGATCAGCGTATTCGTGTTTTTTATCAGTCAAAAATACTTCTATTTCTGTTTTAAGTGAAAGAACTCTGGCTAAAATCCTTCCGCGGGATAATCATCTGATATCTGAATAGTACAATAAAGGCTGGTGATCTGAACCCATTTCTACGCACATCAATCGAAATATCCGGGAGTTCAGAGCGCGTCCCTTTATAAAGTTTATAATTTTGATTACGTCCTGTAATACCTGGTGTAGATCTGGCTGCATGTCCCTTGTAGCCAAGTTCTCTATGTAAAAAGCAATGTATTGTAATAACCTCTGGATTTTTTTCCTTGACGTTGGCACAAAAGCCTATGCGAGTTCCTATCATTGCTGGTGCTTCATTCGTACAGACTGCGACACAATTTTGCCACTGCAACTGGTGAATCTCAAAAAAGTTGTCAACTAGAAAAAATATATCAGCCTCAGTTGAAGTTACAGAGAGCTTTTCACAAAAAAGAAATTCTTCATTAAAATTTTGACGAGTTCTGTATCTTACATACACTAACAGCTGTGGGAAGTCTTCAATACCTATTGATTCGTCGATTTGAATAGAAAATTTAATTGCTGTTTTGAGATCTGTTATTAACTGTTCTAAAATATCTAATGACATTACATCTATTCTTGGCACCATTTCCAGCTTCTTAGCCATCTCATCTCCACAGACAGTTCTCGCCATGGCTATCGCAGCTCCTCAGCAATACTATGAGGTTTTTTTTTACATTGAGCAACTTTTAAAGCTACTTGAAATGAAGCATAGGTAGTTTTTTCTAATGAAACTGTTGCCAAACTTGATGGTACATCAAGTTTCATACGCTTTACTTGTGTTTCTTTTTGTTTCCAAAAGGCAAGCGGTTTATTTACGTAAGTTGGATGGACTTTTTCAAGATGTCTCTTTAATTTGTTGAGTTTTAGCGATTCATTTGAAAGAAGTTGCATCCAGACCACGCATTGTGGACGCGGGACACCAGAGCGGTCTTTTATTTCAATAAATCCCAATGCTAAAAACTCTTGTTTATATGGTAACTTCCGTTTCGCCATGATTGGTGGACTTAGCCAAACGTGTTTACCAAAACACGTTGTCCGCCAATTGAAATATTTGCTGAAACAAAATGACAAAATATAATCGTTAATTTACTTACAATATCTCGAATATTGAATACCTATTCTATTTACTACTTTTTAGAATCAATATTAATTAACCACCGAAACATTCGTGGAAACGAAACAATAAATTATAATCTTTAATTTTAACAACTCGAAGATTAAAGAACTATTTTATTTATTACCTACTTTCTATAAACATTATTTTACCATTGAAAGATTCGCGGAAACATAACGACAAATTATAAACTTGAATTTTAACAACAACTCGATACCTATTTTATTTATCACTTACTAAATGTATTAGAAACAATAAAAACATACCTTCTTTGAGCGCAGCGAAGAATGCGTATTGTACTATGTCAGGTACTGCAGTAAATACAATCTTGTAGGACTGTCTGTTGTAAATATGTTTAGGTAGTTTGGTACCTAACGTGATTCGCTTAAAATGGTGTGACAAAAGAGCGTGCATTCATTAACAGACATGCTAGAACACTGAGTCGGTCGCCGCCCGCGCCGCGCGAATTCGCCTTGCCGCGTCACACCTCCCTCCTCCCGCATTCTACCGCTACGCATGGTTCCGATCCAAGTCAAAAATTACATCGATTTCGGTGCTCACAATGTCTAAAAAATTCCCGCGACCCATCCCAATAGCGCCCGCGCCTCGGATTTAGGTCGCGACCTAAGGTTAAGAAACGCTGATATAAACTATAAGATTTGTCCTTCTCAGTCAACAACATAGTTTAATTTTTTTTATATTCAGAACAGTTTCTAAGTAAAAATAATTTTAACCCTTCAAAATGTTTGGTTGGTTTTGGTTAAGATAGGTTGGTTCAGGTTTACCTTGATTTTGGTTAATTTGGAAAACAGAAACTAACCTGAACTAATCTAAATTAACCTAGATTTAAAGTTTCCTGGTATAAACTTTAAAATTTGCCCATTACCGTTAACAACATAGCTTAATGTTTGTAACATATAAAAAGGGGTAAAATGAATCTTAACCTTCCAAAATTTTTGGTTAGTTCCGATAAGAACAGGTTAACATTAGTGTTGGTTACTTTAAAAAACTGAAATTAACCTGACCTGACCTAAATTGAATTAACCTAAACTAACCTGAACCAACCTAAACTAACCTGAACCAACCTAAATTGAGCTAGATTTAATAATTAAAAAATGTCATTGTCCAGCAGAGACCACGTGGAGGCGAGACAAGCTCTGCCACTCGACACTTTCTGCTAACGGACATAAGCAATATGATCATTTCATATTATCCGCTTAACATAATAATAGTATATTAACGGATCAAATAAATACAATCCATTTCAAAAATAAAAAATACGAACACTCTTTAAAACAGTCAGAATTAAAAAACTTACAAATCTAAACATACATCAAAGTGTTTCAAAAGATAAGTATTGACAATTGACAACATTAACTAGTTTTTCAAGAATTGTAAAATTTTTAATTTAAAGACATTAATTGGCAAACGAAAAATATCAATCTCGGTAGGAACTGAATTCATTTCCCTACACATTCGAGAAATAGGACTGTTAATACCATAATTCGTTCGGTGATATATCACATCAAACAAATTGTGCGCTCTAAAAGCTCTTTGAGGAACCGATAATCCAATATTATTGAGTAGTTCAGGAGAATCAATACAAGAGTTAGCAATCTTATAAAGTAGAACGAGGTCAATATATATGGGTCTCACACACAATGGTAACAACCCCAAAGCATCGGCAGTATCATCATATACAGACCGATCCTGCTGCGTTCCCTTTTTAAAGGCAATGAAACTTAAAAACTTTCTTTGTACTCTTTCTACTTTTTCTTTGTATGTAAAATAACGAGGTGACCAAACTTGGGATGCATATTCTAAGATTGATCGAACCACAGAGCAGTATATCACTTTAAAAGAGTTTACACTATTAAAATCTGTAAGCATTCTCTTCACAAACCCGAGCAACTTCAAACTCCTGTTCACAATATTATCAATATGTGTAGTATTTGGAGGGAAACAAACAAAAGCAACTATAATCCTTAAAACCTTTAATATTTAGAGTCAAAATCGCACATCAAAGTACTGGTATTTAGACGGAGACAAACAAAAGCAACCATAATCCTTAAAACCTTTATTATTTCGAGTCAAAATCGCACATCGAAGGCATAGACATAAGAGTAATTAATTGTACTTCAATAATCAAAGGAAAGGAAAGAATTCTTTCTGGAACCTTTTCTTTCCAATTCAAACAGAGAGAGAAGAATATTTAAAGAAATCGTTTTTTCAATCTGGCAACATCTCCGACTTCAACAGTACCCCATCTTTAGCGAACTATGCAAACTATTATTTGTTTACGGCGGCTGTTTTCCTTTGATTTTGTTGTGATTTTTGTTGTGATAATTTTTCGGATTTATTCGATAAAAAAGTGCATATTTTTGAATTTTTGTATAATGCAGAAGCTCCTATCACTGTGGAATTCGTTGTTATAACAAAAGTTTAACGATTTAGTGAAAAAATTGAACCTAAAGTGAACAGTTATTTTCCCTGTTTTCCGCAAAATTGAGGAAAAATTATGGAAAACCCAGGTCAGAATCGTGTTCTACGACTTCCAAATAGGGGGTGTGTATCAAAATTTTTTCAAAAAAAAAAAACGTCTTTTCCTATTATTTCACTCTTTACGAATTTTTTCTGAAAACTTATCCAGTTCAATCGCTGAGATGATAAAATTAAGCATTTTCAACAGCGGTCGAGAGTACGCTGTATACTTTCCTGTCCGCCACTACGGGTAATGCAGCAGTATTAAATTTGCGATAAGTTCAGTTCTCATCAATATCTGAATTTATGCGGTTTATTTTCGTACTTTTACTTTCAAGTCTAGTTTCATAAAGGCCAAAGTCGTCTCATGATCTATGCACGTCAGGACTACCGGGTTGTTATATTTTATGCACTTCTTGATCAATTATTTAATAATCTCTAAACGGTAACCTGTCTTATATTCTGCTATGAACCTGGCTTGCTCTTTCGGCATCTAAAAATCCAATTAAAGTGTTTATTACTTAAACGCTTATCTGAAATGTATCGCATAACTATCATATATGTGTTAATTTAAAGGAATTACTAGTAAAATTGATACAAAAATATTGAGGGATGCAAGTCACCGTTACAAGCTTTTGTGCGATATCCGTGTACTCATTCACACATTACCCGTTTTTAGCTTGAAAATAAAGTATCTAAAATATACAAAAGAAATAATTTATGTTTAAATTTGTTCAAAAATTTTAATTTGTAACATAGAAAATAGTAACTCTCAGGTTTTATAGTCACCTATAATTGTTGTTTCGAGTATGTACATTTGTTTGTGTAGTCTACTTAGGATTATCCAATATTTACCGGCACTATCTGCTATCGCAGTGTCATCGGCTAACAAGTACAAGTTAATATGCGGCATCTTCGGGATATCGGAGAACCTTGCGGGACACGCCTCAATTACCTTATTAGCTGATACATTTCTGTTAAAACTTTTAGTAATATCTATGGCTAGACTAATGGTCTGATGGGTGCAGCTATGGTTTTGTTTAAACCCGAACTGCTCCGGAGGCAGAATACCCTTATCAGTTATAAAATTTATGAGTCTTTTTTGAATTAATCCTTCAACTAGTTTGCTGAAACTAGGTAAAAGACTTATAGGTCTATAAGCAGTGATATCCATCGATTCCTCGCCTTTCTTTTTAATATGGATAATTTTGGCTGTTTTCCAGGAAGCAGCAAAATGTCCAGAGATTAAAACCGCATTAGAGATATTGTTCATAATTGATGAGGTCATGTCCGGAGCTCTCTTTAGGGCGGCATTTGGCAGATCATCCAGACCTGGTGCATTAGGCACATTAAGATGAGAAGACGATTCTTTTACCTCATCAAGGCTAATGACAGGTATGTTAGCATCTTGCAAAAGCATGGTTTTGTATATGTGCATAGTACGATAAATGTTATTTTCTTATGTACAATCTAAGCTAGGGTTTATTTGAAATTGTTTTTGTAGTTTTTCGGTAAAACCATTGACTTTGTTTTACGACTTGGTCTATGTTTAACTATTATCTACATTGTATGGTAGCGGTTATTGGCACCTTTGGTTAAACTCCTCGTCATCTTAAAAACTTGCCGTCTTCAATTTCTAAAGATTCCAATTTGGCTTCCGAACTTTGATTGCGCAAAATATGCAATTCTCTCCGTAGCTCCTCAGATACGCGTTTCGCTCGCCGTTTGATTTCAGAATCACCTGTTCGGTAAGCCATGTTTTTGAGAGGGTTCTTTTTTATTCTTTGGGATAATTCTGGTAGTAAATTTCCGTATTTACACATAGAGAATCTAGATATCTTGGTCACTGACGTTTTTTGCGGTGCTTCTTGCAGTTGGGAGTTGTTCGACCGCAACATCGATAGAATTGGAATCCGGCGAGACTTCCAGATACTCGATTTTCTCAATAATTTCCTTGTATTTGATCCAATTTGTAAATTTCTTGGTCGAAAAACTCGCGCTTTTTGATCTTGAGTCTCCATATTCTATCAATAAAGGCAGATGATCAGACGTAAGCTCCTGAAGAACTGTCGGTCTTGACAATATGCCTCTCTTTTTTCTATACTTATCTAGAATCTCTGGTAGTCTCGAGAGTCTCAAAATCCCAGGATACGAAACAACTCACGATCAGAGTCTTGGGATCTCCCAGAATTCCAGAATAAACAATTCGTATATTTAATTCTTATAATCACAGTAAAATCTTATAATTATAGAACAAACTTAGTTAATTATGCTAATCATTAAAAATTATGATCTAGTATCTAGTCACTGGTCATAATTATCAGAATCACAGATTCATTTGTTTGGGAATAAAAGCTTCTAAATATAAAGCAAACTGAAAATTAGTAATGATCCTCATACTAATCATTAAAAATCATCACCTAATCTCTATTTACTAGTCATACAAATAACATAATGAACTAGCAATTAGATTACTCTGCTGATTTAGTAATATAGCCTTTCAAAAAATCAGAGCATTAACAGTTCTGCCTGACAATCTGTTTCTGTATAAATGTTTATCTTAATTAAATATATCTCATAAATATATTTGTTTACTATAAAGGAATTACCAGTAAAATTGATTCAAAAATATTGAAGAAATGCAAGTCACCGTTACAAGTTTTTATGGGAGATCCGTGTATCAATTCACCGTTTTGGTTTATTATTTTATATTTTCACAGAAAACATATCATCCATTTTTAGCTTGAAAATAAAGTGCCTATAATATACATAAGAAATAATTTATGTTTAAATTTGTTAAAAAGCATAGAAAATATCATCTATCAGGTTTTATATCCACCTGTTAGTGTTGTTAAGAAGACTGAAATTGATTTGAAGAATGTTACAAAAATGCATTGCATAAAAATACAAATATTTTTTTATTATACTTTGTAGCATCAAAATCCTTTTTTATTATATCCATACTTACATGTCAGAAATTAATAGTCTGAAATCTGTACAAATTTCATCTGAGACATTTACATAAAAACTTGGTTATAGTGACAAATGTTTTCTGTGTATTTAGAACCGTTCTACATGAAATGGATGTTAAGATGTTGACTTTTTTAACTCCATATTTTATGTTAGATATCCATCATCCTTGTAATGATTTTCATGGTTATAACTAGATTAATAGCTACTTTTATAATACGTAATTTTATGAACACCGTTATACATATTTTAAATTATTTATCAGGCTTTAATATATAACAATTTTTATTCTAGTGAAGTATTTATTTTATTTTTTATTCAATAGCCTCTTGAAAAATGAAAAATAATTGTTGTCAATATGACGCATCTTTTTTTGTCCAGATATCCTGTATATAAATCGACTGAAAGATTGATCCTAATCACATTTTAGAAAAATGAAAGTTTTGATCATTTTTGCGTGTCTAGCCTGTGCTGTATTGGCTTCCTTAGAGGAAGACAGACAACAATGGGTTAATTTTAAGGTGAGTTAATATTTTGACAAGTAAAAGAGAAACTAGAGCATCCTTCTTTATTTCTTGGGTTTATAGAGCGAGAGAAATTATGTAATATATATATATATATATATATATATATATATATATATATATATATATATATATATATATATATATATTCTCAAAATGTCCCCCATTTTGTTCCATACATTTCCTAACACTCTTCAAAAAATGTCGCCTAACTCGATGAAAAATTTGTGGTGTTTCTTTAATAATTTGGCACTTTTCGATTATCCTGAAGGGAAGATCCTCGACGTTGATTACTGGACTATCGTACACCAATTGTTTCAAATGACCCCAAAAGAAAAAATCCATAGGATTAAGGTCTGGTGACCTCGCTGCCCATGCCAATGGTCCACTTCGTCCTATCCATCGCTCAGGATACGTTGCTTCAAATACTGTCGGACACGTATACTAAAGTGGGGAGGAGCTCCGTCTTGGAGGATCCACATGTTGGCCCTTACTTCCAATGGCACATCTTCCAGATACAATGGGAGACGATTTTGGATAAAATCTAAGTATACGTCACCAGTTAATGGGCCATCAAAGAAATGAGGACCAATAAGGTAATCTCCTATTATCCCTGCCCACACATTTAGTGAAAATCTACGCTGATGTTTCGTTTCTACCACATTGTTTGGGTTCTCGTAAGCATATGTGTGGATGTTGTGTAGATTTGTTATGCCATCACGAGTGAAACCAGCTTCGTCAGTGAATAATATGACGCCAATTAATCGATTATCGTGTTCATACTTAGCTAGGATCTGATTGCACATTTCCAACCGTCTCGGCCGATCATCGTCATAAAGAGCCTGCACCTTTTTTGAATGAAACGGGTAGAGTTGTTCTTCTCTTAGTATCCTCCATGAACTAGCCTGACAGAGCCGCACTTCATTCCCAATTTTTCTAGTACTAATACCTGGATTATCTTCAATAATTTCAAGCACTCTTTCTTCTTGTTGCACGTTTCTAGCAGTTCTAGGTCTTCCCCTATTTCCATTATAACTTTTAAAGGAACCACATTCCGCAAGCCTCCTGTGCACACTGGAAAATGTTTGAGCATGAGGGATATTTCTTTCCGGATAACTCTCCATATAATATCTTCTTGCCAACTCTGCATTACCATTTGCTTTTCCATAACAAAAATGGATATCACAATATTCGATATTTGAATATTGGTGATTAGTCATTATTAGTTATTTTAAGATTATAAATTAAATAGTTTAAAAAGCGAATTTATTTGATGTTAAACTGACAGCTCTAGTATACTTTGATAGCTATTTACCTGGTAGCTGGTGGTAATGAAATGAGAAAAGTAAATTTACCACCTAATTTTTAAGGGTGATTTACGTCTAAACCGTTGGGTTTAGCGATGTAAATAAAGAGCACCTTTTTTAAAGGCCTGGCATCAGTCTTTCAGAAATTATGCCAAAAACTACTGTAGCTGTCAACACTAAAAAATTATGACAAAAAAACAATTTTCAATGTAGGTAAAGTGCCCTCTAGCGGCAAACAATCAATGTGAATTGTTACTAAAATGCTGAAGCGCAGAAGACTTAGCCTATCTTTCAAATATTAGTCAAATCGGTTTTCCTGTAAGCGAGTAATTCAAAAAACAAAAAATAAAAACTTGAACTTGGACGGCTTGTAACTCGAAAACGAATGACATTTTGAAAAAAAATTATATGAAGCTCTACCCTTATTTTGTCAAGTAGAATCACCCCCTTAAGTTTCGTGATCGATTTTTGAATCACCCTGTATATATATATATATATATATATATATATATATATATATATATATATATATATATATATATTAAAAATACAGTGTCGTGATTTAGCAGGAGGTTTAAAAATTGCATTTTTTTTCTTTAACACTGTTAAAGAAAAGAGTAGCTATGATCTGAAAATGTGTCTCTTGTTCTTTTCATACTCGTTTCGTGGTCCAGTAAGATATTGCATTTGGCAACTTAAGGTTGAATCAGAGATGGCAATAATATTATTTTAAGTAATTTTATCGGGTATTATTAATAATGCATTGTGTAATGGATAATTTCACAAATCAAAATATCAAATAGTCATTATTGCATAAAATGAACTTATCAATAACTTCATCAGTTGATAATTTTGAAAACAATATTTTTATAGGATAATTGGTAATTTGATGTTTAAAATAAAACAATGTAATTAGTGATTTTATTCCTACAATTATCAATTAACGAAGTAAATAATGTTATTTTTGAAATTATCATTTGACGAAGTAACGGACTGATTGAAAATTTCATTTTCAAATTATCC
Organism: Diaprepes abbreviatus; assembly: GCA_034092305.1. Taxonomy (NCBI): domain Eukaryota; kingdom Metazoa; phylum Arthropoda; class Insecta; order Coleoptera; family Curculionidae; genus Diaprepes; species Diaprepes abbreviatus. The sequence goes on from JASJET010000095.1 coordinate 1,312,066, forward strand.
ATTACCAGAGTAATTAGTAATTTATTGTCCAAAATTATTGTAGTATTAATTAATAATTCGTGATTTTATTCCTACAATTATCAATTAACGAAGTAATTAATGTCATTTGACGAAGCAACAGACTGAAAATTTTATTTTTCAAATTATCCATTACCACAGTAATTAATTATTTATTGACACTTGCATCTTTTTAAATGGAAAATTAAGTATAGGAAAAATTTGTTAAATGCTTTAATTCTACAGAAGAAATGGTATCGAAAACGTATTTTACATTGCTGAAAGATTTTTTTGTTCAGGCTAAACCAAATAATAAATCTTTAAAAATAAAATGACACTGCTTCGACCATGATGAGATACGCTTTAGTCTCGTCAATTGGATTCGAAATGATCGAAAGACTTAAATTTACCCATTTAACACAAAAATTCCTGAAAATAATTCGCTTATGTGACGAAAAATTTTGACCGCATGCCTAAGTAAGTTTTTTACAATAATCTTGTTTTGTTTAGAAGATTCATTCAGAATATATATTAAGTATGGTGGATAATTTATTTTCAATATTAAAAAATACCCTGTGTGAAAAATTGCTTATCCTAAAAATAAAGAACTTATCGACACACTTCGATATTCGCTGGTGTAGTTTTCTTTAATGCTACCAGGTATTTTAAGGGTACTTACAATTAGGAGATAAATTAAGGAAACAGGATAAAAGGAATATAGGGAAATACCTTTCTTTTTGAATCCTACCGTATACACTTTTTCGATAAAACCCGTACGAAAAAGCTCGAAAATTTTAACTTTTAAATTCGCATGCCGTTATGCTACTTATTGGTTCTGACTGTTTTCAGAGACTTTTTAATTTCCGACTGTATTTTGTTAATTTCAGAAAGGGGAGGTTGCCAATAATTACAAATATAGTTTCCCAGCAAACTGGTTCAAACATATAGTTTTTATGTATATTTTATTTTTAAATGCGAATTATAATCATAATTGCACAATCAGGATAAATAATCATAGTTATCTTGGTATTTTATGAGGCTGTATTATTTGCGAGACGTCAAAAAATTATTTTTTTAATTTAATTCAAAAAAATTACCAATTAATAATTCAATAATTTGAAAAATTAATTTTTATTTCCTCTTGTAATGGAAAATTTGAAAGATGAAATTTTCAATTACTCTGATAATTCGCAATTTTAATTTTAAATTGTTAATTAATTGTTAGTTTTCTTTTAGTTTGAGTTCATCCTATATTTTGTTTTGTTGTTTCATTAGGTATTGATTTTATTGAGGTGTTTATCTTTTATGTGAAATAATTTCTATTCTCTATTTTGAAGGGATTATCTAAATTCGCTTTAATTTTTTCATTGAATCTACTTAGGTGATTTACTTTAGAAAAATAATTGCTAATATGTAGCTTCAAAATTTAAAAGTAGAAAATATTTAAAATTCTTTTAAATTGGTCATTATATTTGTTATTATGGAAAACTTTATTTTTGATTTGATCCTAGGTACCAATTGCAGATGTTTACGTTCGATAAGGATTTTTTTCGATTATATTCTTAAGCCAATCTGTAAATTGTGTTTTTGTAGTTTTTTAATAAATCGATGTTGTTTGGTTTCGTTCCTGCTTTAAGTTGGTTTCCCAAGCCTTATAGTACTTTCGTCGTTCGTTGCCTACCAACATGAACTTATTGAGAATGGAAGCACAAAACAGTAGCAATATCATAAGTTATGCATTTAATATATTTTACAGCAAAGAAAAATTTATTATGTGTCTTTAGTAACAAGGCTGAATATCACATATGTTTCGTGACATGTGGTGTTGCTCTAAGTCATTCTTTTAAATTTGAAACTTGTACATATAAACAAAATGATCTGAATAGTATACAACATTCTAACCTACTTTGGTAAATGTGGTGAAAATAATAAAGATAAATAAGTGAAAAACTAATGTTGCTTAATTTAAATTTTTTTACAAATGAAATCACATGAAAATAACTTTTACTTCAAATAAGCTTTCTGTGGGACCAAAACTTGAATAAAATAACACTACTTTTTTACTTGTTTAACATTTTTATCCAATAATTTTATGTACCCAAGTTAGTAATCAAGAAAAAATGTCAAAATTATAACCACACTAGGTATAGTATATATATTTATATACAAATAAAAAAAAATGAGAAACAAGAAAAATTGATTTCTGATAAACAAGAAGAAATTTAAATACTAAATTAATAACTATAAATGAAACTAAAAAAAAAATTAAAAAAGTGAATATTTCATTTTATTTTTTTGCTTCCCGGCATTTCTTTAATGCGTTATTCAATATATTAATAATGTCTGCTTCAGCGTCATCTCTAATTTCTTTTGTATCAATTCTGTCTGGCTTTGAAATTATGTATTCCCCAAAATGTTCTATTGCCTGACATACTTTCGGACTGATTGGGGGAATTAGATTTGTCACATAATTGTTGGCTCAAGTTTTTCAGAGTAGTTGACATCTCTTCCTATACAGAGTCGTCTTGATCCTGGGATTTCCTTTTTCTTTTTTTTAACTGGTTCTGAACTTGCACATATTACTGATGTAGATCGGCTTGGTGTGTCTTGTCCACCAGTCTCATTGTTTTCCTCATCTATAGTACCACTTGCTGATACAATGGTAATTAACTCCTCCTCTGCTTGTGGCTCTCCATCATATTCCTTAATCTAAAGTAATGAATACAGTAAATACAAATTTTTGAAAAATCAAGTATGATAAACTAAAACAAATATTAAAGTTTTCAATATTTACTACTGTGTTCTAAGTTCTCTTAGGTAAAAACTTAAATTTTCTATTATTTTAGTTTTAGGACACCAGCACCACATAAAGGAAAAATGAGACCTGGAAAACCTTTTAAAAACAAAATATTTATACTCATAACATTTATTTCTGTTTTTATTTAGGCTGCACTGCATCACAGATATATGAGAAATAATTAAATTTAAAAGTTTAAAATGAAAAACTTACAGTTATGAATTCATTTAACGAGTCTATTCCGATTCTGTCTTCACTGTCATTAAATATAAAAGAAATACTTTCATAGTACCATAGACAAGGTTTAGGTTATCAACTAATATATATATATATATATATATATATATATATATATATATATATATATATATATTAAAATTTATAGGTAACCCTACTTACTTCCTCGGTACCAGCATCACTTTTCTGCGATTCTAACCATTTCCTTCTCTCTTTAGAAACATTTTGTTTTATAGCTTGAAATTTGGTCTGTATATCCTGAGTTGTTGGCGACGTCTCAAATTTCGATTTTTATAATTAACGGATTTTCATATTCATCTATCAACATCATTATTTCTTCTCTATTCCACGATATTTTTATATGTTAAATCAAAATGTAAAACTATCAAATACGAAATATGCGTACAAACTACACAAGCTATCAAGAAACAATAAGTAAATATAGCTCTTCATCATATTCCTTAATCTAAAATAATAAATACAGTACAAACAAATTTTAAAAAATCCAAGTATGATAAACTAAAACAAATAATAAAATTTTTAATAATTGTCACAGTGTAGAGTTCCACGTTATCTTTGGTAAAAACTCTAATTTTCTGCTATTTTAGTTTTAGCACACCGGTCTCGTATAATGAAATAATGAAACCTGGAAAACCTTTTAAAAACAAAATATTTATACCCAAAACATTATTTCTATGTTTATTTAGGCCAAAAAACAAAATGCACTACATCACAAATAGATGAGAAATAATTATTTAATCAGATAGATTTTTTAAAAGCTTAAAATGAAAAACTTACAGTTATGAATTGACTGCCTTCCGATTCATCTAGTGAGTCTATTCCGATCCTGGCTTGAGTGTCATCAAATATACAAGAAATACTTTCATAGTACCATAAAGAAGGTTCAATCAACTAAATATATATATATATATATATATATATATATATATATATATATATATATATATATATATATATATATATATATATATATATATTAGAATTTATTCATATATTTTCAAGACAATTTTTTGGATTCAATTTAGGTAACCCTATTTACTTCGTCGGTACCAGCACCACTTTTCTGCGATTCTAACCATTTCCTTCTCTCTTTAGAAACATTTTGTTTTATAGCTTGAAATTTGGTCTCTATATCCTGAGTTGTTAAGATTGGTTTTATATTTTTCAAAGCATTTAAAATCGATTCCAATGGTCGACGTCTCAAATTTCGATTTTTATAATTAACGGATTTCGTGTTATACAGATTCAGCCATTTTCTCTATTCATGTATCAACTTCATTACTTCTCTATTCCACGACATTTTTATACGTAAAATCAAAATGTTAAACTATCAAACATGAAATATGCGTACAAACTTACACAAGCTATCAAGAAACAATGAGTAAGTAGATTAATTCCTAAACGTTGGCTGTCAATTCACAAATTTTATTCTTCGTCGATTTTCGCGCACTTTCCGCATTTAAGTCAAAAATATTCATCAAAATTTTAATAATAATTTTTTGATGTATAAAACAGTAAATTGCCCGAGAACACTAAAATTTGAATCCTTATAAGTGGATGAAGTTCTATTTACAAATGACAGTCTTTTTTGAGTAAATTCTATTAATGTTAGGGAAATATTATATTGATATCTAGCAAAACAAAATAAACAATCCTAATTTACTCTTTGAGTGGAGTATGAATTGTAGTATGAATGACATCTGTTATGGGTCACACATAGAATTGGTGGTGATTAATATTGTCGCTTTAAATTGAGATAGGTACATAAGGAATGTTTTACAAACCCATGTGATTTTCAGCCCCACACATCGGCGCAAATTTCCTTTTAATGCACGACAATGTTCACGTACAGGTATGTCATTGTGTATCTGACTTTTTGAAATAGGTGGAAATACCAACAATTAGTTAGCATGCGTATACCCCGAAGTTAAATCTGATTGAAGATGTCTAGGTTACGCTAAACAGATGACTTAAGTCAAGAATACCTGTTCTGCTGTCCAGAATACAGAAGATTGAAGAGAACTCGTGAGAGAAACACGTTATTGAAAAAATAATAATAATTAAATATTAATAGTAAGTCATTATACACTTTATGTTTTTGCAAACATGTCTTATTCAGCTTCGTTTTTAAACGTCCTTGTAAATGGCGTTCAAATTTGCAAAATCTTACAGCAATTAGCTAGCTATTAGTTAATATTTCTATTTAAGAGATACGTTGTTAAGAGAAAAACTTGTTATGGCGATATCTTCGTTCCTTTAAATTTGCCGGTGTGTAAAATGCCCTGTAGCCGAGCAATGATGATGGTTTCGAATTGAGCTGTAAAGAGATACATTTGCACAACTTGTTTAACCGATCATTTTCCATAAAATATGGAATATCTGTTATTTACTACTTAATTTGTTAACTAAATTAAAGAATTTTGACTCATAAAGTTATTTTTGTCGAATTATCGTACAAAAAGTTGTTCTTTTCCTAAGACCAATACAGGAAAGGTAGACAGTTATTTCCTGTGAATATCCCTCTGGTGTCCTCTCCATTTATTCTTCAAACTATTTTATGTTCTATCACTTTTGCTTTTTTTAGTCATATAGTAGTGAATTTATTATTATCGTTATCAATTTAAACTTTAATTGTCAAGTTAGACTGGATCTGATTAAGCAGAAGTAATTGCTGTTATGTAGAAATATAAAGCTTACATGAAAATGGTCAGTGATAAAATCTAATTGAAAAGAACAAATGGAAATAAATATGAGAGTTTTATTAATAATCAAACAGGCTAAAGATTCTTATTTATTTTTTTGTTTAATTATTATACTATTGTGTGATTTACAGATTACCTAGGTCGACAAAATTTCGAACTTAAAATCGAACTATACTATTCCGAAGGCTTTTGGCACGCTGAATCTGAATCTGATCCCCAAATTTCTCTATCACTTCAATATTTTAATCAAAAATTTTCAAATATACGGGTTTTGATTTTTTGAGGTTATCTAATATCACTATTGGAATTCGCCCCGCAAAATTCATAGTAGCAACTTGTCTTTCTCTTCAAATTCCATTTGGAATCTTTATTCGTCTGTAAGAAGATGTACTTTGAAATTTGTTGTATTAATGAACAACTGTGTAAACTACAAGAAAATGTATTAATGAATTCAGCAAAGCACACCAACAAGCAAAGTGGATATACAAAACAAGTATACACCCAATCTAACTAACCCACATACATGAGAGGCAACGAATTCTACCTATTGCTGACAAAAACATTCAAGGCTTGCGAGCTGACTCAGTAGGTGAAAATTCGAGCCTTCGAACCCACATTTGAGGAAAGCAACGTGCAATCAAACCAAAACTTTCTTTTTATCTGTCCTAACGTGAATTGAAAATGCGAGTTCATAATGTTACTTAAAACACGAATATAGACGAAAACGCTAAACTGATACAATTCAGTGGACGGTTACTCAGAGACGAATACAGATATATATATATATATATATATATATATATATATATATATATATATATATATATATATATATAATATATACGATGTAAGAATACTTTAGGTTGCCGCTATGAGTTTTGCAAAAATAATTTAACTAGTGATGTTAAATAACCTCGAAAAACCGTGTTCTTTGCACTTTTATGTCAAAATCCTCACATAATAGCAAAATATCATGGTCAGATTCAGCCTTCGACAAATTATAATCTAATTCTCGGGATAAGTCCAAATTTGCGGGATTGCACCTTATAAAACCGAATAATTTTGGTTATCGAATATACCTTTAATTTTTTAATTGACTAATTTGTTTGCAATATTATTTTTCTTATTATTACTAATTGCTTGTAATTATACCGAAAAATTCAGGTTTTCCTTTATTTTTTTTTAATAGAATCAACACGCCAAAGAGTACCAAAACGTTCAAGAAGAAAAATTACGTTTTTCCATTTTCCAACAAAATTTGCGTTCAATTGAAGAACACAACAAACAATATGAGGAAGGATAAACAACCTACTTTAAAGGAGTCAACCGTTTTGCTATGACAAAGGATGAATTTCTTGCTATGTTGAAACGTTCTAGCGCTGGTCGTCCGAAATTTAACATTACCTCTGTTTATAAGAAACCTGCTCATCTTGAGGCACCCAGTTCGATTGACTGGAGGGATCAAGGAGCAGTATCAAGAGTTAAGGATCAGGGATACTGTGGGTCATGCTGGGCTTTTTCTGCGGTGAGTATCTATAAAGCTGTACCATCAAAAATGTTATTTTACCTTATAATATATTAGACTAGTTAGTTTATGTTCTATCAATTATAAAAATTACAAAAAGAGGTAAATTGTCATTTGATAAATTTTTCGATATTCCTTGATACACTCAATTTTGGATTCAAAATATAGCTATCAACAATATTTAAAAACCATTTCTTCATTGCTTCACATATTCTGCATACGATTATCTAAATAGCAATATCTGCATTTTTTGAAACTCCTTTTTGTACGGCTGAAGGGGTTATATGCAGTTAGGAGTGCGAAAAAAGGCGATTTTTCTAGAATTACTCCTGGAAATACATTTTAACTTATTAAAGTAGAAATTTATATACATATTCTGGTAACTTAACATTTTTTTATTTGTAAGAATAATGATTTTTAAAGCTGTTATAGACGATCTTCAGGAGTTTCTCTAAAAACGGCATCTTACGATATCTCTGGATTGGATCGTCAGAAATGAAAAAAAAAAAAACGATTTCATTAATGTAAGTTATATCCTGGCGATTAATCGAAGAAATAAGCAAAATATTTATTTTTAACGAAATGGCGGCTTTAAAATAATTGATTTTCGATAAGATTCAAATAGAAAATATTTATCGGCCAGGAAAAAATCTTCAATCATAAAAAATACATTTATTGAGCTTTTGTAAAAATTTGTTATTGATCGGCTTGACTAAATCCGGAAAATCTTACTCACCGCCTTTAAGAATACAGTTTTTAGAAAAACGCTTTCAAAATTTCGAAGGCTCTTACACTGAGACATTTATTCCAGGGTCATATAATAAACCCTCCGTTCCTTTGGCAGCTTCTAATAATTTGATTTGGTGTTGTCTGCGGACCATTCTTTTGTGTGCTTTCAGACATTCTTCGGCCGGACATCGTGATGCGCTACTTTTGGACATTTAAATATGCATTGGTGTCGTCTATGGAGGGGCGGATTCAGCCTGTCTTATTTTTTTTTTTTGGGAGGGGGGGTGTGATATCATAAAAGTACAGTATGGCTAGCTAAAGCAAGTTGTCAATGGTGGGGAGGGGGGAGACGCCAGCAACATTCCCATTTCTAGTATAAAAGGCAGGGTCGGGTCTATTTTTCAGAATTCGAAGCTCTTAGGGGGGACGATTGCAAGAAAAAAAAAACAAGTTGTCGACGGAGGGGGGAGTATAAGAAGCAGAACCGGGTCTATTTTCGTGAACTTAAAGCTCTTGGGGGGGGGGGGGGAGATTGCCATACCTCCTTGTATCCGCGTCCGACTTCCTCACATTATTCCAATTATTTTATAGATCTACCTAATTTTAACAGGTACTTACAGGATAAAATTTATGTTATTTGCTCTTCGAAATTTGATAATTCACTGTCGTAGTAAATTTATATATCCATTTTACTGAATGAAACTGCTGTCTGTACTTTTAATCACATCGGAATTTTTGGTCTACAGTGTATTTGCGAGGACAATATGAAAAAATATATATTTATTTTAGACTGGAGTGTTAGAAAGTTTCAACTATTTGAAGACCAGAAACATGATTACCTACAGTGAGCAACAATTAGTTGATTGTGATACCAACCAAGGAGGTTGTGATGGCGGTGACGAAGGAATAGCGTTAAATTATGTTCAACAATACGGTATGTCAAAAAAACCCTTTTTCCTATCGTTATTTAGCAAAGAAGAACTATTAAAAAAAGCGTATCTCATTTCCGTAAGTGCAATACTAGAATCTCTCGTTATGACCTCGCTTGAGAGAATGATGTAGCCAACTCATTTTCTAACAGTATTAATTAATATTTTTGATGGCGTTTGGATTTTCTAGTAGCAGTTCGTATTAGCTATCCGAGCTACGAGTTCTAGATATTACTTCTTGTCTGGTTCGGCATGATTTTCTTAAAGGAACCTAACAAGGAAAAATTGAGGTACCATTTTCAGTTTACAGACATATATTTGTTTGGAAGTTTTCATATTTATTTTTCCTTGCCGATCTCGACATAATCTTATTTTACCCAAACCTCAACATAACAATAATTCGAGAATAATATCGTAGAATCAGTAATCAGACAGGAAACAGCTTTGAGAGCTTTTGTGATTATAAATGGTCAGAATTGTGAGAAATTTATTGAGTGAAGCGCACCACAACGCGTTTACCGCCTAGCAGAAAGCCAGCATATGCATGACCGTGTTTACTAGCATTAAAGTAAATTTTTTTATATTGTGTTTTTTATTATAGTTAATTAGATAAAATATATCTATAAATATTCTCTTTTATGCCTAGAAACATAGGTAAAATTTGGTTGGGGTTAGTCAAATAGTTTTTTTTTTTGCTTATTTTTGGCAAACCTAAAATCCCCTTCCTCTTGTTTTGAGTTTTGTTGTTGGTGCAACCTACAACATATAAAACTCAAGGTTGTTTACTGACTTTATTTTTTCTTTCTTTCCTGGTCTTACAACTCTGGGTGCGTCTTAGCCGCATCCACTAGCCCTCCATCTCCTACGGTCTTGTGCTTCCATTTCCCACTGCTGGATTCCAATCCTATACAAATCAGCTTCGACGGAATCCTTACAGCTTTTCCTGGGACGGCCTATTGATCTTCTACCATCTGGTCTCTCAAAGAATACTGTAATAATCTGTGGTCCCGTGATCTTACCACATGGCCTGCCCATCTTATTCTATTGGCTTTTATACAACGGACTATGTTTTCACTGCCATACAGTGTCTCCAATTCAGCATTGTGGCGTCTTCTCCTGTTGTTTCATCTCTTTGGGGACCAAATATCATTCTAAGAACCTTTCGTTCAAATATGAGTAATTTGTTTATTTTTCGTTGATTGAGGGTCCAAGTTTCGCTGCCATAAGTAACTACCGGGCGAATAATTGACCTGTACAGAGTTCGTTTGGATTGTCTTTTTAACAGTTTAGATCTCAATAATGTTGTGAGGGAGTACAGCGCCCTATTTGCTACCGCTATTCTCGCTGAGACGTCTCTTTCAAATCGATTCTCGTCTGTGATTACCGCTCCTAGGTACTTGAATTCCTTAACCACTTCGAAGTTGTGTTTATTCAGTGATATATTCTGCCCGATTCGAGGTCTTGGAGTCTTGGTTACTACCATGTATTTAGTTTTTTCTTCATTTACTCGGAGACCCATATTACCTGCTTCTTCCTCGAGTTGTGAAAATACCTCTCGCACGTCTCTTGTTGAATGAGCCTCTGTATCGATATCATCTGCAAAGACCAGCACCAGTTTTGAACATTGGTTCGCAAAACCCTCTGACTGGGCTTAAAATTAAATTACGGTTAATAAACATGTTTGATTTCTTTAGTCAGAATTTTCGAAAGTAAAGTGGAGAATGCTTTCTACAAGAGCGCAAATAGAATTGAAGAAAAATAAATGCGAAAACATTGAAATGACTTACCTGATATCTATCGAGTTTCTCACGGGCCACTCCAGTATTATTCAGTCGATAAAAGGAATGATTGTAAAAGCGGAAAAACTTCCCAATTTATTGCTCATAAGGGGCAAACGAATACTGTAGGTTTAAAGTGTACGACTGGGCAGACGAAATTTTTGTAAATGCCAAAACGACATATGAAAAGACATCTTCGGATGTTGTTTTTTTTTTCTAAAAAGTATTGATAAAAGTACCTAGCATTAATCGGAAATTCATGATAACATGTAAAGTACTACTACTTATTTAACTGTTACAGGTATTGAATCCGAATCAGATTATCCATACACCGCAGCTGATGGATCATGCAGCTACAACCAGAATTTAGTTGCATTGAGAATTCAAAACCACGTTCTACTTCCAGAAAAAAATGAGCAAGATTTGTTAACAGCACTTGGAACATTGGGACCAATTTCAGTTGCACTTGATGCAACAAATTTAGGTTTATATGCAGGAGGTACGTATACTTGGACTTACTCACAAATCGAATTTAATTCAAATATGTTACGTATTAGAGTTAACAAGTTTCTGGGGATATGTTTTATCGAGACGAGATCTCAAATACAATAACATTTTAGTTGAATAAATCAAAACTTTTTATAATAGACGGTACGCACGAGATCATAGAGGAATTTCCACATAAATTTTATATAAATGCGATAGTTTTTGTGATATTTGAAATAGCTGCAGATTGGGAGAATTATAAAATATGAATATGGGAGATACCGAAGATAAAGTTCAATTTTTCGACAATTCAAAGTTATATTATTATTATTTAAAAGAACGAGACAATCAAGTATTATATTTGAGAAATTATGGAAAATATTTAAAATTAGTAAAAAAATACTCATGGTAATCATTCTCAGTCTGACCAGAGTGTAACGAAGAAGTCACTGCAAACTGGCGAATAAGAATACAACAAAAAGTTCTTGGAATTACCATCAGGTGGCGCTCTGACTCAGTAGATTTCAGTTCTGTTTTTTTGGTTAGGTTGCCACATTTATCGTTGACATTTCCACCAAATTTTATCGTTGTGACATTTGTAAAATTACGCCGTCTTGAGTACATATACCTCTGCACGTGTTTCAAAAATGGAGTTGAATTTGCAACAACAAGTTTGTATTAAATTTTACTTTAGAAACGGTGCGAAAAACCTTGGAAATTATGGGAAACTGTTTCGGCAATGATACTTTAAAAGAAACTCGTGTACCAGTGGCATGAATGCTTCAGAAGTGGTCGTGAGTCCATCGAGGATGATGAACGGAGTGGCAGGCTGTCGACATCGGAAACCGAAGAAAACATCAGTAAAGTTAGAGAAATGTTGGTCAATAACAACAAATTAACCACCAGAGAAGTGGTAGAGGATTTGAGTATTGCTTATGGATCCGTTCAGAACATTGTAGTTAATGATTTGAGTTTCCGACGTGTTGCTGCAAACTTGGTTTAGAAAGATCTGAATTTCATGCAAGAAAGGGACCGCGTTAACATTACCAAAGACATAATTTTCAGCAATCACTACTGGAGACGAGATGTGGGTTTATGAGTACGACACGTAACCCAGACATCAGATGAGTGTATGGAGAGTTCTGGATGAGCCAAGACCAAAAAAAAACATTTTTTTAAAAATCTAAATAGAAAACGATGCTTACGGTTTTCATGGCTTACAACTGTATTGTGCATCACAAATAAGGATTATTACTTGCGCGTTATGAGACGATTGGTGGGTAAACAACTTATGGATTTTGCATCGCACGAGCCATCATTATCCGTCAAGTTTTGACCAAGAACGAAACGAATACCATCCAACAGTCACCAAATTCACCGGATATGGCTCCCTGCGACTTTTTTTTATTCGATCGAGTTCAATCTCCTTTTAGCAGCCGAACGGAAATAATAGAAATTCGAAGATGGCCGCACCGAAAATCGAGTTCCAGAAATGTTTCGAGAGCTGGATCCAGCATTGGCATAAGTGCGTTGCAGTACGGGGAGTACTTTGAAAAAGAGAATATCAATTTTGATGAATAAACTTGTATTGAGGGTTTAGGAAGCTAGCCCTACAAGATTGCAAAAAGATTAATTTTGTCCGATTAACAAATCCCTTCGTATACTAAATCTGCATTTAGAGTAAGTTCTTTTGCTATTTTGGTAAACAACAAGGTCAATATTTTAAGTCTAAAACGATATGGTGCTTGTTATCGATAACTGAGGGATACTTGGAAGAGTCCATGTTAAACTTTTTAATTCGAATTTTCAGAAAAACTTTTACATGATTAACGTAAATAAATATTATTTTTGATTCCAAAGTCTAGTATATAAAACAGTGCATAGGATTTTACCTAACATAAAAAATATTAAAAGATTGTATCGAAGTAATGAAATTATCTTAATATTTTTCATATCTGTAAATGATTCTATATAAAAAAGTACTGATGGATATATAGAGCAGAATATACTTAATGCATTAATAATACCTATAAAATTGTTTCGTTACGTTCAGACAATTTTCTTAGAATAAAAAAGCTTTTTGGTTGCTGAGACTTCTTTGCTTCCAGTAACCACTTCAAAACCATGTCATATTTAGTTTCCGAGATCTTTTAATAATCCACTGACCATGAATAACCCTACACACCTATTTTTAATTACGACGTTAAAAATGAAGGGGTGTGAGTCCTAACAAAGAAAAACTCAATACCATAATGGTTTCAATACTTTAATTACTTTGAATTAATATATTTTAGGTGTCTTTACCGACAACAGCTGCTCGGAAGACGCTCTCAATCATGCTGTATTAGCAGTGGGCTATTCGAGGGATTCCTCGACCGGTCTAGATTATTGGTTAATCAAGAACTCGTGGAGTTCTGGCTGGGGAGATGCTGGATATTTTAAAATTAAACGAGGATCCAACGAATGTGGAATTGCTACTGAAAATATATATCCTATCTTATAATATGGTGCATATAATTGAGAATATAAATAAATTGATTTGAAATTTTTGTTTTAACTAGTATTACGATTTTGTTCTTCTCCAATTAAAACTATAAATATGTATAATAATAAAAATAACTCATCCTCTATGACCTTACGCCTGATTTTCAACAACTACTAAATATTAAATTAAATATTGGAAGTTTATTCACCTGTCAAATGTTTCGTTAGAATTACGAAAGAAAGTAAAAATCTCTTCTTATGTTCCCAAAATTATTTATTTATAAATAAACTGCCCGTTTTGCAACAACATATGTTGCATCATCGGTAGCTAACTTTTTAAAAAAGAATTCTGGGAAGACATTTTTACTTCATGTCTAGGGATATCAATCATTTTTGCCTTTGATGCAAACTGTTGTTTCTGTAATATTGGCACATGCTAATCATACTGGCATTTTCCTCCCCATCAACATGAAATGGAACATTTTCATTAATTTCAGCTATTTTAACAGGAGTTAACTTCTTTCGTCGTGGAAAACGGTTTTTAAAAAACACTTTTATTAACAAATTGAGAATTTAGATGTTACAATGACCTAACTATTATAAAGTCTTCAGTAGCATTAATCTAACTTAAATAGGACAAGTACGTTTTTATACCAAGTTGTTATCAATAAATATGTCATTAGAAAGTAAACATAGGTATTTTGAAAATATGTTCTAGAAAGTAGATAACTTAATTACTAGCTACATAGCTCCTCCCTTCCTAGAGAAGAAAATAGGGGTTCTTCTATTTTCTGGCCATCGTTGCGTGGGGCTTCTGGACGTCGTTAGCGTCTTCGGCGTCGAATCTTGATATAGTGGACGGTGGTTGCTGAGCTGATAATGGCTAGCAAAATTATGGTCGTATTGATCCATGGATGGTGCCCTTTGTTGTTTATAGTCAAGTCTATTGCCTGTAAATTATTTGCAAAAGTATTAATTTGTTTAATATTTTCAGCATTGATTTCCTTTAGGTGAATAATTTTTTCTCATTTTCCAATGTTTGGTTCGAAGACAAATTCTTCATGGGAGCTTTGCTCGGTTTGGAAATACTTCCCGTTGATGGACATTTTGCAATTTCCTAGTGATACAATGCAGGGTTTATTAATTTCGTATATACCTTCGACGTCGCATGACGATTGAATGTTAGTGGTTGTAGCTAGAATGACCAAAACTTCTTTGGCGTTTAAGAAGTGTACACGGGTTCCTGGACATTTGTTTCTTCTTGTTCGTATCAATTCAGCAAGACAAGGTTGGTGTTTCTGAAGGTTTTCCTGTAGGCAGAGGTACCAGTTTTCTATTTCCGGGCATTTTTCTGATGTTGTCCAATAGTCGTTGGTGTTGAGTAAAAGGTAGGGTTGTTGAGGAATTATCGTTTGATTTTGGATGGGGACAGGATATAATTGGAAGTATTTAAAATAGAGAGTTAAAATAGGTGTGTGAATTTTAAATATTAGTAGCTTGTCTTGAGTGATAACTTGAGCCGAGAATAGAGAATAATAGTTCATTAATTTATTAAGTTTAGGTACTGGCTCTGTGTCATAAGTTTTATTTAGTTCTTCTAAAATTAATCTAAGTTGATTAGGTCCAATTATTGAGCTATGTAAAATATTTATTCTTGCAAAGGTCATTGCAATCTCGAGATTGTTAAGAATATTTTGGATTAAATGTGATTGTGTTAATAAGTTGTCTATAATAATCGAAAAGGAAAATGCTTGCTCTAGATTTATAAATTCTCTAATTTCCTTCGATAAGTGTTTGATTTGTCCTTCCAAGATAAATTGATTGTCATTTAATTTTTGAAAATTACTACTATAGGTACTAGAGATTTGTTTAAGAAGAGTTCGTTGTTCGTGTTTTATTTTCATTTGACTGTAAAATTTCTAGATAGGCTTGTATGTGTTGTTCATCATCTGAATCTAATGTTCCGAATAGCCATTTTTATATTTTGCCTATTCCATTAATTAATCCTCGTTTTGTTTTATGACTTCCGAAAAAGATATTAATTTTATTTGTTAATATGTCAGCTAAAGATATTGCGTTTAGTATTTTATTTGTGAGCATTATTGAAAAGTGATTTATTGGTTGTTGCTGGTTAATTGTATTATGTAGTTTTGTTAAAGAGTTTTTAATTTGTTTTAGCGATGTTTCTGAAGTGGTTAGGTTTATGTGGTAGAAAAAGGTGTGTTTGGATGTGATGATTTTTGTTTCTCCGATGTGTACGGGCAATATGGGGTTTTTAATTTCTTTTATTTCTAACCCTTGAACTAGTCCTAGTCCTAGGATGAGTAATGCGGGAAGATGCATTCCGTTTATCTGAAACAATACGTTGGGGTTTAAGTAATTTTTTGTGGTATATTTTTGTTTTTGATTTAATTTTGTTATCGCTAATTATGGCAGGGTTTTCGACTTTTTCGTAGGGGTTATCCGTTTTCTTTTGTGAAGCATTACGATTTTTGCGTTTATAGATGTTTTGAGAGGGATCTAGATTAATCGTTTGTTTTTCTAACTGTTTATGTTGTTTTTCCTCGAGTTTTTCGCGTATTAGTTTGTTTAAAATCTGTAGGTTTTCGGTATGATCTCGAATATATTGAGATATTTTGATTTTGTCGTCTACTTCAAAGGGATTTCGATAATCTAATCGTCCGCGAGTTATTTGAAACGGTGTATAGTTAGTAGCACTATGTATGGAATTATTATAAGATAAGAGTGCATAATTTGCGAGGGTTTCAATAGTTTCGTTAGGTTTTCAATTTTTTAGCATGAGTATTGTTTCTGCTAGTGTGGAGTGAAAACGTTCTACAGGGCTATTACTATTTGGGTTATATAATGTTGTGTAATGGAATTTGATTTGATGGGCTTTGCATAGGTTTTGTATGACTTCATTTTTCCACTCGTGTCCATTATAGGTTGTGATTTTTCGAGGAAGATCGAAGTGATTAAAGAATTGAGTTTATTCGCGATCTCTATTGCACTTAACGAGTTTATAGGATATGCCTGACCAAATTTAGAAAAACTGTCAATTATTGTAATAAAATACTGACCATGTGTTTTATATGTATCGGTGTAAATGTGGTCAAATGGTTCGTAACCTAATGAGGTAGGTTTAAAAACGAATTTTGTTGGGTGTCGTTCGTATTTCGTTTTTTGGCAGATGTCACAGGAATTAATATAATCTCTTACGTTTTGATCTAATTTGGGCCAGTAATAGAATTTTTTTATTGCATTTAAGTTTTTTTGTATTCCGCGGTGACTGGTCTTTGTTTCGTGATAATGCTAAGTTTTATCTTTTATTCATCTTCATCAGTTACATCAGTAAGAAGGTTGTTGGATATAAAGAGAGTAAATGCCCCATTCTTGAAGAATTCTTGTATTACTTGGATAAAGTTTGGTTCAAGATTTTTATCTTTAAAATGTAAGCAATAGGTTTGTTTGGGGGCTAAGTTTTCTTTGATAAATTTAATAAATAATTCCTTGTTATTATATTTTGCGATAGTTAGGAAAATTCTATTTTTATTGAAAATCGACTCTCGATTTACTTTATACTGTTTATTTTCTGAACTGGTAATAACTATTTGGTTCTTATAAGTGTTTATACTTCGTTCAGTATAAGGGGCTCCTATGACAGGGTTTTCGTGGCTAGAATGTACAGTTTCATTGTCGGTTTCTTGTCTCGAAGTACTCTGTTTATTTTTGTTGTTATCATGGTTCGCAATGTTACTTATGTTTGTTCGTGCTGGTTGTATTAAAATGTTTTCATGTATAGTAATCCTCTTTTGTGCTTTATCGGAGGGTTCGTGTTTTATGCTAGTTTTGCATTCATTCGAGACAGGTTCGGTTATTTTTAGGAACTGCTCGATTTCTTCAGGGTCGAGATTCGGAATTTCTGAGGTGTCGCCGGGGTTTACTAGGAGTGATATGTTATCGGTGTTTCAAGTTCAATAAGGTTTATTTCTACCCTAGAAAGTGCGTCAGCATTCGTATTTATTTTTCCTTTTTTATAAATGATCTCGTAGTCGTATTCTTCGAGTTTGAGTCTCCAACGAACTAGTTTCGAATTGGGGTCCTTGAGGGAAAATAACCACTGAAAAGGTTTGTGGTCACTTATAATTTTGAATTTTACACCGTAGAGATAAGAGTCTAAAATATTTGACGGCCCAGACAATGGCTAACAGTTTCTTTTCGATGGTACTGTAATTTATTTCGGTTGGATTTAGAGTACGTGAAGCGTACGCCACTGCTAGATCTTGGCCGATTGGACCTTGGGAAAGCACAGCGCCAATTGCAAAATTGGAAGCGTCCTTTGTAAGATTAAAGGGTTTCGTGATGTCGGGGTACTGCAGGATAGGATCGTTTATTAGAGTTTTCTTGCATATATTGAAAGAATTTATAAATTCCGGGGTATATTCGATTTTTGTGTTTTTCTTTAGACATCGAGTCATTGGTTTCGTTGGTTTTGCGAAATTCTTTATGAACTTTCTATAATAGCCTACGAGTCCGAGAAATGATTTAATTTCTTTTGCTGTTTTTGGAATCAGGAATTTTTCTATAGCTTTAATTTTTTTGATTTGGTTTAATACCATCGGGTGTGATTACGTGTCCTAAGAATTCAACAGATTTGCAAAGAAACTTGCATTTATTCAATTATATTGTGAAACCAGCTTCTTTTAATGTGCCAAATACTTGTTTAAGGTTATTTATGTGTTCCTGTAGGGAACTGGAAAATATTGTTATGTCGTCCATATCTACGAGGCAGATTTTGTTTTGAAGGACATTGTCCATTACTCGCTGGAAGGTAGCGGGGGCGTTTTTTAGACCAAAGGGCATTCTTACATATTTAGTGTTCTACACTAAACGCTGTTTTTGAAATAGAGTCAAGAAGCATTTCGATTTGACGAAAACCAGAAGCGAGGTCTAGGGTCGTAAAATATTGACATCGACCTAGTTTATCAAGGATATCTGCTATATTAGTTAAGGGATACCTGTTATCAATTGTTTTTTCATTAATTTTTCTGTAATCAACAACAATCCGCTATTTTTGTTTGCCACTAGCATTCAATTTTTTTGGAAAAATCCAAATAGGTGAACTCCAAGGGGATTGCGAAGGTCTTATTATGCCATCACTTAACATTTTCGAAATTTGCCTTTGTACTTCCGTTTTATGTACGTATGGGTACCGATAGGGATACTGGGACTTCGTCTTTAGTTTTGATTTCATGTTTAATTTTATTAGTAAATGTCAAGTTGTCGTCGGGCTTATGTAAAATTTCTTTGTATTTTAGCAGAAGGTTTTTAATTCTAATATTTCCTCTGAGTTTAAGTAGTTCGTTCTAATTAAAGAAAAATCGAGTTCGCTATTTTCTATTTGTTGCGGTTTTGAAATTTCCTCAATATTAAAACATTCATATTCCGTCTCTGTATAATTTCTAGCAAATGGGTTAAGAAAGTGTTCATTAATTTCTAATATTATGGATTCCGATGTTGGATTACAGAATTCCATTATGGTTAATCCGTTTTTAATTGTTAATAAACTACCTGGTATTCGAACTTTATTATCTGTTAAATCCGGTAGAAAAAAATCGCCTTCGGGTAAATTTGTTTTAATTTGTTTTTAAATAGACATCTGTGCTGGAATTCCGATTTTTTGAGTGTCGAAATTTTGTTTAAAGAAAAGTGGTATTTTTAATTTATTATTGAAGAGGATTTTGTTGTTTAAGTCAATATTTAAATTAAATTTTCTTAGATCTCTTATGCCTATTATTCCATCAAAATAGTCGTGAAAATTAAATAGAACAAATTCCACCGTGTCTTTTAAAGGATAAAATTCTTTAAATAGAGGAATGTGGGCTTTAAAGTTCGATTCGCGTTTGCCTGCGCACGTGATTATGGGCGTGTCGGATTTATAAATGCAATGGGGAAAATATTTTTCCGCAATGTGAGGTCTTAATAAAGATGGGTGACAGCCTGTATCTATTAAGAGTTTAATTGGTGGTTCGTTGATTTGTATATAGGGTAAGGAATTAGGGGTTAGATTGTTTAGGTCTATGATATGTTCGTTAGTGATTCGCTTTCGCAAAAATTCTGATAGGGTTCTTGTAAATATTGGTCATTAGGGATAATGCGCTCATTATTATTAGTAAAATTTTCGCTTTGTTCCGTCGTTTGTTGGTAATTGTCGGAGGTGTCATTAGTGTGAATATTTTGGCAATTTGTATTTAATCCGTCACAATATTCTTCGCTGTGAAAGTCGGTATTAATCAGGTCAGTTTCTAAATTAGTTAGTTCTTCGGCAATGAAATTTGAGGGACCTTTACTTCTAAAATGGTTTGGTCTGTAATTTTGTAGTCTTGTCCTTAGGGATGGAGTTCGGGATGTTGTCGACATTGGTTCAGGTTTTCCTTGTGGTTTATGTGAGTTTTTAGGAGAAAATACATTAGGGGGTTTATCATAAAATTGTGCATTTGTTGGGAAATTTCTTTGAACTGGTCTGGGATTTATATATATAGGTTGACTTGGGAATGGTTGCTGTTGGACTTGAGCATAGTTGCCAAAATTATTTCCGGAATAAAAAGGTCGTGTTTGGTCGAAAGTTTGGAATGATCGTACTGGGTGTTGGAAACGTTGTTTAAAGTGAGGTGTATTAGATTGAGGTGTTGGTTTGAACGGTCGTATGGGTTGTCTTAGTGATAATTGTTGTTCTATAAGTGAATGGTTTATGACATATGAAGTAGCTTCTTCAATATCTTTAGGGTTTTTTTTATCATTAATAAGGTTCTTAGCTCGGAATTAATATTAGTTATGAGAACTGTTACGACGGTTGCTTCGTTTTGATTAATTAATGAAAGTTTAGTGTTGGCATCCAAGTAGGGATCACTGTTTATTTTTAGGTTCAGACGCATTTTAATTGTTTTAATTCTTTCTAAGAAATCTATTATATTTTCGTTTTTGTTTCTAGTTAAGAAAGTTGAAGTACGTGTCTATCAATCTTATCACCAAATTTATTTCTTAATGCTTGGCACACTTAAGGCCAAGTGTCTAAATCAGGTCTACATAATAAGAAATCACCAGCTTCATCAAAAATTTTCGAGCATATAGAAGCAAAAACGAATTCGCTAAGGCTATTATCAGTAGTTTTGCCATGTCTATCATGAAATTTATTGGCAGAATTAATAAATGACTTTAAATGTTCGCTATGTCCTGAGAATGGACGAAGTGTATTTGCAATTTCTTTTGCAGCTTGAATTGTTGGCGAAGCAGCTGAGCTGCCATTTGTCCCATTGTTACCATTAAGAGACATTTTGCTCAAGTTTTCGACAATAGAATCAATAGAAATTGACATAAACTTTACGCTTTTACTAGTAAAATTGTTTTTAAAAAGGAAATATAGAATAATATTCCAATTATGCTTATGTTTTTGTCGGAAATTTTCACTTTTTACTATGAGGGAAAAAGAAATTTTCACTAGGGCTTATTAATAAGATATTCAAAATTCACTTTAACTTATAATGTAAAGGATGTAGGAGGAACAAAAGGAACTCAACACTTACTTTTCGTAGTCTTCGGAGTCCTAGGTCCTTTTTTCCAGATAAATGGTTGAAACCAACGGAAAATTCAGAAATTCGCCTTCTGGATCCTACCAAATTGACTGCGCCAGTTAACTTCTTTCGTCGTGGAAAACGGTTTTTAAAAAAACACTTTTATTAACAAATTGAGAATTTAGATGTTACAATGACCTAATTATTATAAAGCCTTCAGTAGCACTAATCTAACTTAAATAGGACAAATATGTTTTTATACGAAGTTGTTATCAATAAATATGTTATTAGAAAGTAAACATAGGTATTTTGAAAGTATTTTGTAGAAATTAGATAACTTAATTACTAGCTACATAACTCAGGTTGCAGATTTTCACATAATGGAATGGGTTCTTCAAGCTGAAATTATTGCAAAATTTCATTATTTTTGCTTTAAATTTATGTAGAAGGGAACATAATAACCAATTAGGCGTAAACCTGTTTGCCGTTCGAAAAAAAAAATTAGAATCTGCGACTGAGTTGAAACAAATATTTTTTTCTTGAAGTACCATTTGAAAATGATTTACAGAATAGACAATCTAAGTCACACGTGCCTTAATTTTAAGTTACCCAGATGAAAACTAGTTTTTTATATTTTCGGAGAGCTTAGTGGTAATGAATGAGGATGATTTTTTCAATTTTTGTGTTTTTCAAAGTTCAAAAATTGATTAAGTTTGTACGAAAATGGTAGTGGACGGTATTTTGGACGCTGATAAATTATTTAATTTCAGTTAAAATATACGGCGAAGGTATGACAATCCCGAACCCGGCCTACCTTGTAGTTGCTCACTGATGTGGAAATCGTGGATACTTCGCTGGAACTGAGTCCTTTGGGTTTGGTTGTTATAAGGGTTGAATTAATAATTGTTTTTAAGATTTTAGCGGATTTAGCTGACATATAGAGGATTTAACACTCGCGTGGTTTATTAGTGTTCGCAACACGTGTGTTCTGCTGAAGATTCAAGTGCAAGATGATAGTGTTTTCTACCATGTACCGTTGAGGTGCGCGCGACACTTCCTGATTGTCATATATGGCTCGAAACAATACATAGCGCGAAAAAGGAATAAAATAAAATTAACTTCAGTTTGCTTAAATATAAATGTAAACGTAGAGATATGTTAATTTTACTCAGTAAAATACAACTTAAAAATTAACAATTCGGAAAGACGGAACAAAGTTGTCGCATTCATCAATGTCAATTTTTTACTGTCAACTTGTACCTGTTTTAAAGTTAAACCAAAGAGTTAATGTTTTGTCTTACCTGCAAAGACCAGCATTGTAATACGTAATCTATGTACATAAACTTTGGGTGTCAGAATGATGTTTATGTTTTAATAAAGTTATTAGGGTTATAACCACCAGCTAGAATGGTTTCATAAATTATTTCATCACTAAAAAAATCTCAACAATTATATTTGCACTAACCTTAAATTTTTTTTTTTAAATAAAAACTTATATTGTCATTTTTTACCTTTTAGAGCTTTTTTAGAAGTCGGTTAATTTTTTTTTTAATTTTATTTTCCCATATTTAGTTTTGAACTCGTTATGATATTTATAAATTATGGAACTAAGTACTGCGCGAGGTGTGTCGTGTACCGCAAAATATTTCCAAGGTCGTAAAAAAGTTACCATTTTATCCAAAGTTGTAAATCACACTAAATTGTACAACAAGAAATTCTTTGATTATAAGAATTCTCTAAATGCCTGTTTTGAATGAAATTGTACCACACAAATATTGAATTTTAACAAACTAAATTTGGAATCGTAATCTAAACCCAAAACTCTCCAACACCAATATTTAAAGAACTTGAGACATGTACATTTTTTAGTCCGACATATGTTATACTACATGTAATGCAAAATTTTTTTAATATATTTTCGGTACATGTTGTTAATAATTTAATAATAACCTTCAAGAATATTTGTCTAATATGTAATTTCTGAAAGTTGGGAAAAGTTTATTTTTCAAAAAGGATGACCTTAATAATATGTTAGTGTCAGTGGGTCGCTTGTGGATGGGGGCGACCTTAAACGGGTTTCAGCAAACATATTTTGATCCGGTTACCAGATTTTAATTAGCTTTTGATCCGCTTGACGATGACGACACTATTTGCTGAAACAGGTTCAAGGTCGGTCCCATCGACAAGCGACCCACTGATTACTTATGTTTTTGAGTAATTGATAAATGTGTTATGTTTTTATTATTCCCTATTCAAAATCCGTATAAAAATAATAATTTTTACGCTTACCTCTTCCATCATTTATGTGTTTTGCTTTATTTTTGAGAGTATATTTACAAATGAAAGTAAACGTTGGCAGTATATTTGTTTTTATTGGAATTGGGTTCACAATTATGGCATTATAATCAATAGTAATTGTTTGATAGGCCTTGTCGTTACTTGAACCTAAAATATAGAAAATTATTAGTTTTGTATATGTTTCGGTACTATAAAAGCTGTTAATGGACGTGACTCTTGAGCAATAGGAATCTGTCAAAATGGAATTGACGTAGGAAATGGGATAGCCATCTGGAATTGTAGTCTTATTGAGCATACGGTAGTCCACACAGAATCTCCATCCACCAGACTTCTTCTTAATCATGATGATGGGAGATGACCAGGGATAATCGAAAGGTTCCACTATTCCATCAGCCAACATTTGTTCTAATTCGGCGTTCACTTCTTTTTGTAGTGCTGGTGATAACTAGTAGTTAACGTTGTTTTATAAGCGATGAATTTGTTTTAATTACCAGCTCCACTGGATGTGTACATTCTAATTTATCGCCCATTGCTAAAAAAAAATATCAGTAAGGGCTTGAAGTGACTTACGCTACGCTAAAAGTGAGAGAATTGAACTACAGTATAGCAGAAAGGTGTAAATTCTGTTTTGCTTCAGTACCAAAGGACCACTCAACAGCATGAAGATCGGGGACTATATTCATTTTTGCCCAAAAGTCTATACCAAGAATAAGCGTATACGGAAGTGACGGAATTATTAGGGTTTAGATAAGGGTAACTGGATCACGAAGTAGAAAGGGCAAAAGAATTCTACCTACAGATTTGTCCATTTGCCACGGTACAACCTATTTTTACACTGTCATCTAACTGACAAAAGGATTGAATTATTTTCCATCCTGGACCACCAATCATGGTTCTGAAGGATCCACTATCAAGCAATCCCTTAAAAGTCTCCCCATAAACCGATACTTGTACAAAAGGACGATAATCATCCTTCACATGTGACAAAATATGTACTAAAATAATTTTGTTCTTGAATAGCTAGTACATGTTTTTGACGTTACATCGGGTTTTCCACATCGCTAACAGAAACGACCACGAGCTTTACTACATTGTTTAAATCCGTTACCAGATTCTTGACAATTCTAGCATAAAAGGTCGGACAACAGTGCGTCGATATGCACAAAATTGTTATCTAATGGTGTTTCGATAAAAAATTTCTCGTAGCTGGTAGAATTTAAGGATCAATTTTTGAAGCTTACCAGCGACATGCTCAACTGAACATCCCACCTAAAAAACCGACCGAAATATTAACCCAAATATTCTCTACTTCTTCCAGAGTACAATCTATCTGTACACTTATAATGATTTACGTTTAGGTCACCCATGTGGGTGCATGTCCAGTGACAGATTTCCTTACTGGAGCATCATTTTCGTTCATGGAAAAGGAAATAAATACAGATTTATCAATGGTCAAAGTTAACAAGCCATAACAAGTCAAGCCCTAATCTTAGTAAGAGCTGCTTCCACCTTATGGTCCGCAGATTCTTGTCCCTGTATCTGCAAAGAAAAACGACTTGACCCAAACCAATATTTTTGAACAAACCACTTACGTTGCCCAGGAACGATATTGGGTCCAGGATGGTGACGTGCGGCACACAAAATTTCACTTTACATTCAGCACTAATAGAATCCCCTTTAACATTTTGGGTTATATTTTACAAACTAGAAAGATCAAGTATTGTTTTTGCATCCAGTCGAGCTTTCTTATTTTCCTGCCCATCCGTTTCGTCAATGTACCCAACCAGCCATTTCCGTTTGCCACCATACATCTGTTGCACCTTTTCTTGGTCACCTAATGTCTTCTCACATAACTGGCGATTATAAGTTTGAGAATGAACATATTGTAAGGAAGAGTCTTTTAATGCTGTATAAGGATCACCATTTATAAATATTTTATATTCTTTGCCGTCTGGTATCTTGTGCTCCTCTTCTTTAAGTTCCCTCAATGTCTTGATGATTAGATCGTCTCTATTCTCACTGATTATATGAAAATTGGTAATACAACCTTGGAAAGATTTCCCAATGTCATATTTGTCTTCTTTGATATCCGGACATTGACCCAATTTTTCGCTAATCCAAGTCACTTTGGCAGGATATTGTGTGCCACAATTTCAAATGGTGTTTTTCAGTCCAAAAATATAATAAGTTGGCGGCTCTCAATGATAAAGTTTGTAACACTCAGGACAGTTATTGTCAGTCGAGACACCCTTCCTGAACCCAAACTGATTTTTATATAATTTTGTTTTGATCTAAAAATTCACAAAGCTTTTTTTAAATACATTTCTTCATTATTTTAGATATATTGTCAGTGCAATAGGTTTATAGTTGTTTTTATCTTTTTAGTCCCCAAATTTGTGCAGCGGCAAAATGATAGATGTTTTCAAGATTATAGGAAGGGTGTCGGGTTTAGCAAATCCAGATTTTTCTTTTTTTTTTTTGGGCTCCGTGAAATTGCCGGATATATTTGTAAACAATTTCCTGTTAACATTATTACATTAGTAATATATCGACAACAAAAGTGGATATATATATATATATATATATATATATATATATATATATATATATATATATATATATATATTAGCATAAGCAACGTTCATTCTTGCATGGCTTTTTTGAAGTATTGTTTTAATATGGTCTTTAAATCTTCTTGTGTCAGTGTGAAGGTCTTTGCACAATCCAAGGAATCGAAATAAACATCTCCCTTCTCTAAATCCAAGTGATTGTTTACTTTTGTTGTCTCTCTCCCTTGAATACTTTAAAGTAGATTTAAAATTCTCCTCAAATAACCCTTGAAGGTCAAGGTCAATGTTATTTTCTAGGTCACTATCATATAGTACCCGTGTCACTTAACAAGTTTTGTACGAAAGATTTCCAAGCATCTACAAACCAATGCATAAAGCAATTCTCCTTGTAACCGCACGAACCGTCCAAAAAATCGTAGGAATTACAGCAGACCATGTCATCTAGGACCCGATAATATGGAAAGGGTTCCCGCAGAGCTTAATACTTTTGGTACCTTTGTGTACCTGGTACGAGTCAATATTCTCTGGAGGGAGTGCGAAGCCGTTTGTCTTGTAAATCTTACAATAATAATAATAATAATAAATAATAGAAAATGACCAATGCAGATATGGCTGTCGAACATCGGAGACAATTCAGCACATAACTGGAGGATGCCAAGCGTTTGCCGCAACCGAGTATAAGGAAAGACACGACTCAGCCGCTAAGATACTCCACCAAGAGTTAGCAGAAAAGTTAAACCTATTACAGGTAGGAAAAGTGCCTTATTACAAGTACAATCCGGAGCCTATTCTTGAAAACAACCAGCTCAAGTTATATTGGGACCGAACGGTTCTGACGGATCAAACAGTAGCTCATAATAGACCAGACATTATACTAATAGATAAAATGTCTAGGCGAACTACACTAATCGACATTGCTGTGCCTAACAACAACAACTTAAGGCCAAAGTACAACGAGAAGATCGCCAAATACAGAGATCTGGAGGTCCAAATCCGAAGACAATGGGCAATGAACAGCGTACAAACGATTCCCATAATACTGTCAACAACTGGAGTGATACCGAAGAACCTCCTGCAGAACATCAAGGGACTGGGCCTTAGTGAGCATCTTTATAAGCCGATGCAGAAAGCAATTCTCCTAGCAACCGCGCGAACCGTCCGAAAATTCATGGGAAATACAGCAGACAACGTCACCTAGGACCCGATAACATGGAAAGGGTTCCCACAGAACTTCATACTTTTGGTGTCTTTGTATGCCTGGTATGAGTGAATAATCCCTGGAGGGAGTGCGAAGCCGTTTGGCTTGTAAATCATATAATAATAAATATCTTTATTTCTAAATATTCTACTACATATTAAATGAGACCAATAAAAAAAAATTAACAATATTTAGAAAAAGGCGAAGTTCAGATGCAGCATATATGTATTAAAAATAGAAGAAGACACTATACTTCCCGCAGCCGAGAGACTGCCACTCATGCGCACTCTCTGTCCTCCCTGGAGAAATATGTATCAAAAAATACAACGAAATTTCATCAAACTCTAGGTATTGTACCTTTGTACAAAGAAGTTAATGGTTAAACCCATCAAACGCATTAGAATGTTCAAGTGAAACAGAGTCAACTGCCTTATTTCTATCAAGAGCTCTAAATAAGTTATCGTCAAATTTAGCAACGCAATTACAATACCATGACCAGTCTTAAATCCTGATTGGTGATCGGGAAGCAAACTGTTACTTCTAAGGTAATCTGTAATCTGTATTTAAACAACCTTCTCCAATACATTGGAAAGCTCGGGCAACAAAGTAACCGGACGCATCTCACATACAACTGATGGATTTTTAACTTTAGGCACTGGGCAAGTTATCAGATTTATTCATAATTTATAGATGTATCCACGCTTACACACGGTTATACGTTTTATCATAAAAAGTGTAACCGTCTCGGTGTCAACTATAGTAAAATGAAACCCTTTATCATCTTTGTATATTCGTCCTGTAAAGGACTGTCTTGTTATCACAATTATTTGTTTTCTGGAATGCACTCAAAATAATTATTCACTTTGAGTTCATCAAATCAGGAGAGAGACTGACAATGTCAAATGCAGCACTAGAACAAACGTTCGTCTGCCTCAATCCTTTTCAAAGCCCTTTAGATTTTTTATGATGATGTAAAAAGTCCAGATAACTAATTTTCTTGCTGCCAAATTACGAAGCTCTGTGTAAGCTCAAAGAGCCTCCAGAGTTTTGCTCACTCTATATCTTGCCCTCTCTCGACTCCGCTCTCTTATAATAAATCTTAACGCAGATGTTAATCATGGGACAGGTGGCCTGTTTACATGTAAAGTATTTCACGTACATATTTCTCAGATAAAGGGGACAAAACGTGATAAAAAAATCAACTTGTCATCTATATCTGGCATATTTAGATTTCATCAAATGAAATCTGGATAAAAATATCATCATTTAGATTTCAGAAATGTGAAAAAGTTATCATTTTCTTTGAGTATTCTTTAAGGAAGATACTCTAAAATTGCAAAATGTCAACCCCTGGTCGTCGATGCCATCAACAGACCTTGTTTCTGTTTTCATAATATCTTCAGAATCTTAAGAAAGATAGGGTCAGTCAGAGATAAAGCAAATCCTGTCACTTGAGTCGGTTCATCTATGACCTGTGAAAAACCCATAGTGTCAAATAGTTGAGATACCGGATTGGCCACATTCGGCAAATCAACATTCACATCCCCAACATACTCGTACATGGATAAAATTTCAGGTAAAGTATTAGCGAGTACTTGAACACAATCAGTCATATTATTCTTTGTCCGATATGTGATTCCTGCCATCAATATTACCTTATTGTTCACCTTTATCATCCAC
Source organism: Diaprepes abbreviatus (assembly GCA_034092305.1). Classification (NCBI taxonomy): domain Eukaryota; kingdom Metazoa; phylum Arthropoda; class Insecta; order Coleoptera; family Curculionidae; genus Diaprepes; species Diaprepes abbreviatus. The sequence continues at coordinate 1,341,068 of JASJET010000095.1, forward strand.
ATATTTTCGAATCCATCTACTTCTAAAGTATTGTCCAGACTTACTATGTCGCTCTGGAAAGACGTTTTAACGTAGATACCTACATCTCTATCCCTCTCAGAAACTCGATCAGAACGTAAAAACCTATACCCATTGAATGACACCCTGTCCGACGAAATATCAATACTTGCAATACCGTCGAAATCATTACTCACCACTATATCCGAACATTCCTGAAAACCTGTAAAAATTGACCTAAGCTTCAAATCTGCAGTACCTGAGATTTATTTTTATTAATATTCGTGAGAATCTATGAACAATTAATAGAAAATCAGAGAAATTATCTTATTATTTCAAACACTAATCAATCTTAGTAAGATAGGACAATCTATACTTAATGCTCTATGTTTTGTGTCAATATTGATATTTTAATTTTTTCTAATTTTTTCACAATTTGCATATTTTATATCAGCGGATTGGTAATCCTTATATGAGTGATTGGCAGAACACTTAGAGCAAAACTTTTCTATATTACTGTCCTTTGCAATGCTATTCCCATTTTAACTTGTTGGAGCAAAGTATTATGCATTTTTGGGATTAATTCAAAAATTAAATTTGTGTTTTTGTATCTATTTTCAGCCGACTATAATTCTTTCATCAAAAAATTGTCAGAAGAATTCAAGTTATGCCATTTAAGTACTGATTTTATAATGTCTTCATCAGTATCCACATCCTTGTTATCTGCATAGCCAATAATATCACCCCCTTTGTGATTTGCCGAAATGTAGAAACATCAAAATTTACTGGATCAATTCTTTGTCTAATTTTTTGTCTTGTTAATTTATTATTCTGTTGACTTTTTGGTTTTACTAATAATACAGATTCAGCAGTACCCTTCTTTACTAGTTCAGAGAACGTATAACAAAATATTGACTTGTGAGCAACTGGTTTTTTAGATTTTCAATCTTGACCCATAAACCTTAATCTCTGAAGCATTTACATATGTAGGAGCATCAGTGGATTGCTTTTGGAAAACTGGCTCATATATTAAAAAAATAGCAATGCATCAGCGAATTATTGTGTTTGGTCAATGCAACCTTCCGAAGGATATAACGCCAAAGCTTAATGAAGAGCAAAGAGCATTAAAACGGGCGATACTGGGCATTTCTTTACTTGACAAAATAAGAAATGATTGGATAAAAGACAAAGCGAAAGTAAGATATATAATAGAAATAATAACAAAACTAAAGTGGGAGCTAGCCAGTCATATAACGAAACCAGTAGGTAACATATGGAGTATAAAAATTATTAAATAGAGACCGTATCTGGTAAGAATATATCGGTGGAGACTGCAAATAAGGTGGTACAAGATAGAACTGGATAAGGGAAAGACTGGACAGAAATAAAGAACTTTGTCTAATTCTGGATGCACAAAGGCTAAAGAGAGAAAAAATATTTTATAGAAAAATAAAGCGCACCGGAAAATGATTAATGATAAGATTTAGTTGAAGTGTCGTATACTTAAAAATAATTATAACTGCAAAACAAGGTAAAAATATTTAATATTTTTCTGTTTTTTGTTTCATGTTATGATCTGCGAAATTTTTATCATCTTCTTAAACTGAACAGTTCTGTTTATTCAAGATATCTGTATTCCTATGTAAGCTTTTCAATTTTGGCAACTATACTCTTATATCGAATTATTGAGATAAATAACTTATGTTATTTATGGTTTCTAACAATACTCAAGTATTCATGTTTTTTTTTTTTTAATTTCTTACCTGAGTCGGCACGTTAAAACAGGAGAAAAAAAAACAGAACACAAGGAGAAAAATTACTTTTCTCCGTTTTCTAAGAAAATTTGCTTTCAATTGAAGAATATAACACACAATACAAAGAAAGAAAAACAACATACTTTAAAGGAGTCAACTGTTTTGTTGGTAGGATGAAGATTGAGCTTCTTGTCATGTTAACACGTTCCGGTACTGATCGTCCCAAATATATTCTCTGTATATAAAAAACCTGCTGATCTTGAAGTACCCAGTTCGACTGACTGGAGAAAATAAGGAGCAAGGTCAAAAAGATTAAATGCAGTCCGGATCGCGATGGGCTTTTTCTACTGTATGTACTTATAAATCTGTACCATCAAAAATGATGTTTCTGGGAGCGAAGTCGGATGAACAAGGTGGATGTTGAACTAATTAAAGCCCTTCTTCCGTAACTCCATCCGTGGCAACACAACATGTGTGACTAGACGGGTTATCCTAATGGAAGATGGCATCTTTTGTCAACTTTTCTCTTTCTCTATATTTTTCTTTGCGCAAATCAAATATTATAATTTAGATTTAAAAAGACTATCGTAAATCACTTGTTGATTTATTATAAGAAAACTAGACCTATTTAGTTCATACTGAATTACGAAAAGGTTTCTATATTTGAAGTTGCAGTTAGTTCGTTGGGATATCAACAATGAAAGTTGCGATGGAATAGCTTTGGATGATGTTAAAAAATATGTTACGTCGCAAAAGCTTTTTATTATCTTTACTTTTTATGACTAAGAATTATTTTAAAGTTTATTTACTGTTTTTCCTTAATTCATAAAGTTTACAGGCTAATGCAAATTTAAGGTACACTCTTAATATGTTGGAAACTGTAAAACTATTAGGCAATCGGAAAAAATTACAATATATCTCTTGAAGCCTGGAAAAAACAGGAACTTTTCTTTCGTGTCACTTAACGACCAAAAAGTGACGCCAATCATTTATACATCAGCAAATAGGCAACGTTGACAAGTTTTGAAGTTAAGAGTATGTGGGAATACTTTCGCTCGTCATTTAGAGAATTTAATAACAATTTATGATCTACCTACAATATTTTTGTGTCCTGATAAAATGTTATAATGCATGCGAAAAAACCAATATGGCTTCTTTCGACTAGACTTGCACTTTGGCACAACAGTTTTGTTTTTGATACAAGCTACAACATCCTTATCAAATTAAAATAGGGTAAAACCTGGTAATAGCCCCACTTTTTAATGACACCTCATAAAATTATAAAATTGTAAGATATAATTCAAGTATTTATTTTAAAACAACATCTGGTTGTTTTAGGAATAATTGAGATATTTGACTTTTATCCTTAGAACAATAGATAACTAGAAAAATATTTTTTTTTACGTAAAGGCGGGGCGTTTTGTAAGAAGACTACTGGCTAATATTCCCTATTTGTTTTACAAAATGTCCCAGCATTATAATTTTTTTTTGCTAATCAAATAAAAATGAACTAAAAATTAAATAAAAATGCACTAAAAATTAAAATTCAATCTCAAAGTTAAATTACACATCAAAATTACACACAAGTAAACTTAAACATCAATTAAAGTATATATGGATAGACTTTCCAAAGAGTTAACAATACAATACAATGAATCAACCAACTTTTCAATCAACAGTATTTTTCTTATGATTATACTTTGTCAAATTAGTCTTATAACATTTCAAATCAAATACTAATGTAATTGGGCACTATTAAATATTAATTTTGTTAATACTTCTTAACTTTAGCTCTCTTTACACGTCGGCCACAACGATTGCATAGGGGATTGTACATTGTACAAAATTCGTAAATCCGCATTAAATATGACTGGCATTAAATCCAATCTTCGGAAGATTATGTTGCATAATAATTCTCGGTGCATTCTTCACATCATCTGCATATCAATTTTCCCTGTAGCTTTTAGATGATCATGAATAAATTTCCTTTCTCTTTTTCTTCTGTGGTTTCGAAGACTTTTTTTAATTTCGTTTTGGCTATTTGCACCTACGCCGGATTTTGTTTTATTTAAACTTTCTGTATTCAATTTCTTAGTTTGTTTGTTTTCTAGTTTTATCTTTCGGTTGCTGCTTCTTATGGGCATGCAGTTTTCCTTTCTGTATATTTTCTGTACATGTCAAGCTTTTTGTTTTCTCTTCGTTAATGCTGAAATTGGTAATTTAGGCACAGGGTGAATATCATCTGAAATCTTAGACGGCGTTTCAATTGTCTTCTTAGGTGTACATTCAATCAAATTTATTATGTCAGAGCTGGTTTTAACTTTGTGCACCAAGGAGTCACCACAACATTGTTCTGGCCGCTTTTGTGGTATTTTTTCAGACTCTGATGGTAACTGTATAATCTCCTCTGACAGATTTCAGATTGGGTTTGACTAACGGCTTGTTTTTTAAGTTCTACCTGTGATAGAGAGTGTGTGGTTACAGGTGTGTACACCAAAAGACTATCAACATCCAATTCGAGGTTATGTTGTGGGGACGCTATAGGTATAATTATTTGAAACATTGATGGAGATTCTCGTCAACATTAGGGGGGGTCCCTTATCAAATTTTGATCAAGTAAAGAATCTAATCGGGACAAATAATGTTCCGGAATGGTATTGGGGTCGGAAGGGTTTATGTCACATGTTTTTAGGGCTGACATTTTATTTGATTTAGTAGCAGTTTTACACCAAGCTGCTCCGATTAATTTGGAGATATCATATCTGGCTACTTCCTTGTGTTTATTTCGTACCATTCATGTTTTAGCTTCTTGAGCAAAATATGCCCTCAGAGGTCTAAAAATGCTCTGTCCAAAGGTTACATGACTAAGTAGACACAACAGTATGACGTTATTTTCCTTGTCTGAAAGTAATCCTATGTTGTTACTGTCTGAACTGTGCCCATCTAAAATCAATAGCGTTGTCCGAGAGTTCTTGTGTCGTAGAAATACTTGCTCGAACCATGGCATGAAGAGATCTGAATTTATGTATGAAGATTTTTTATTCATGAAAACATGTCATCTTGGTGGTAGCCCCTCGGAAAATTGTGGCTTATTATATGTTCCTTTGAATATCAAAACTGGAGGAATGAAGTTTCCTTGACCGTTACAGCAAGCGATAATCATTACATTTCACTTTTTTACTGCTAGGAAGTGTATAAACATCTTTAGTTCCCTGTGTGGCTACCACTTTCCCCGGCTTATTATTAGTATTCGAAAAGTTCTAGATGCTTCATTAACACCCATTAACTTGTTTATTACGTTCCGCTTGGCCTCTTCAAGATCTTCCGCTGCCCATGATGAGCCTTCCTTTTGTATTTTCTAGACATTGTCTGTAATAAAGTTACAAAATAAATCACTATGGATCATTTGAAATATTGGGGCATTTTACAAAAAGGCAGGTGGGGCATATTGTCAGTTCTAATACGCCCTATGATACACATGCAGACACTGCTTCAAAAGATGTAATTTAGCAATAATAATTATCAGATTTTTATTCAGAAAACACAACATCCTTAAATTATTAAGTGAAAGATTTCGTAAGTTTGGTTGGTCGAGACCTGTCTTTCAGATGTGACAGAACTCATTTGGAAACTGAAATATTTTTTTGCCATTTTTTTCAAATTTGGATATAAAATATCATTGCGCCAGAAAAGGAGAGAATCTGCTTCTCTTGATTTATTGGGGGATCACAAATATCTCTGTAGTTCTTCTTTGGTAGAATCAGTGCTCAAAAGAGAGAGAGGCTCATCTTCTTTAGCCTCTTTAATAAAATTTTCACAAACGCTCCATATCCCACACAGATCGTAGATGGCTCAGAACTTATACTAGGCTGTTTTATTGTCGATTCTAAAATAGTTTGTGAATTCAGTAACTCTCCAAGTCTTTTTGCCATACTACTAGTAGATTGTTTATGAAATGTTCGAAGTTTACAACGCGGATCTATTACGGTGGCTAAATAATACGATTCTCCATTTTCCATATCATCAAATCTTTCATTAAGTGCCAATATCATATAAGCCGCCATAAGTTTCGATACATTCCCTTTTGCAAAATACTGATCGTCTGTGTCTTTGATGTTCTGAAACACTCTTCGGAGTCTATTAATTAACGGAATACCGTCGGATAATACAGCTGTGGCTTTGCAGATTGATTTTGTAACCTCCTCAAAATACCGTAAAATGTTGACCATCTCATCCATCATTATCCATTCTTCCGTTGTGAGTTTTACGTTGTACTTTATACTGCGCAAACAAGCTTGCACTTCAACTCGTTGCTCCAGCAATCGCCCTAATGCTTGCAGTGTCGAGTATCACCGTGGAAATACGTCTTGTATACGTACATGATTCGGAATGTTATGAGCATCTTACATTTCCTTTAAAATCTTACTGCTGCTCGTAGAATGATTAAAATGATAGACTGTGCTTTAGTAATCATGACATTCATCTGATCCTGTTTAAAAAGGCTGAGCTTTAATTACCAATTGTAGTGAATGAGCCAAATATTTAATGGACACTAAGTTATATGTTTGTTGAATCTTTCTGATTGCAACACCTATAGCGTTGTCGGTAATCATGACTCGAACTCTGTTCTGTATATTCTAGTACTGAAAAGTCTTGTCTCGATTACATGCTATGTTGGATTCTAAGTGCTAAAGACTCTCGAATGGCATTATTTTGAGACAATAAAGCTGTGGTGTGGGTGTCAAATTACGTGAAGAGTGGATCAGGATGTTGTTAGATTGTGCTGAGCTCTATCAACGTATTTCGTAATTGTGTTTGTGATAAATGTGCTGAAAGTGTCACATCTGAGATCCCTATGAATGTAGTATTCCTAACATAGTATGGGACCCCACTGATCATACGAAGAGCCTTGTCCTGGATGTTCTCTATTCGGCTAAATCTGGATCTGCCTATGGTGATCCAAGTTGGAGCACCAAAGGACAGAATATATCTTATAAATAGTTTATAGTCAGCTACTAGGAGGAAGCTACCTTTTGACTTTAGATAGTATGCAGTTGCTTTTAAGAAACCCATAAAGTCTCCAATCAAAAGCCAGCCCCAAGTATTGCGCATTATCCCGTCAGGGGATGCAAGTATTAGAAATGGAGATCCGATTATCTGGAATCAGAAATCTCGATTTCGTGAACATGATGGCTTACATTTTATTTGGATTGAACTCGGGATTATGAGGCGAAATAAACCAGAGGATGTCACAAATTCGGTTTTGTCAGCAAATAAATAGAGTTTGCTGTGGTCATCTGTAGGTATGTCAGCTGTATATAGATTAAAGAGAGTAGGGACAGAGGTGAACCCTGTGGCACCCCAGCTCTTATGGGCTTGACAATTAATATAGTATCGTCTGATGACACTAGGAAAGATCTATCCTCAAGAAAACTTGAGACTAGTCTAATCAGGTTACTTGAAATTCTTTGTCGTTAAGTTTGACTACAAGTCGGTTGTGCCAGAGTTTGTCATAGGCCTTACTTATGTCGAAGAAGATTGCCCCTGTAGGGAATTTTCTATTGCACCCCTGAGTTATCATCGAAGCTAGCTTCGTAGTCTGCTGAATGTTACTTTGATTGCTCTTAAAGCTGAACTGCTCCGAAGGCAAGATGTTCTTCTCAGTTATAAAATCTGTTAACCGATTTAGTATAATTCATTCTATATTTTTTTCCAAATTGGAAAGTACGCTATAATAGGCCTGTAGTCATTTATGTTCGTAGCCTTTTCGCCTAGAATTATCTTAGTCACCTTCCAATCTGAGGGAAAATGACCTGATTGAATAGCTGTATGCGGTATGTTGGTGATAGCGAAGAGGGTTTTGTGCGGCGCTTCAGAGCTTCATTCGGCAGATCATCCATTCACATCAAGGTCAACGACCGGGATTCCTAAATTGATAGATTTTAATCTGGGACCTGTAGATTTGAACCGTACAATCGATTCTTTACTCTTTTGAACAATCAGGCTGGGGTTAGGTTTAAACTGTTCTACTGGCTTTATCTTGTATATCTGTCAAGGTGACGTTGCCATTTATAATGTGTGACAAAGATGTTTTGCATCTTTAGTTAAATTGTGGGTCATCGTAAACAGTCTGCTATCCTGAACTTGCAGAGCCTCTAATTTGACTCCCAGCATCGATTGTACAGGTCGTGGAACTCCGTCCGTATCTGCTCAAATGCTCTGTTGGCTTGTCTCTTAATGCCAGGATCGCCAGTTCTATAAGTCTTATTTTTGAGTCGGTTTTACAAACTCAATTTAGTTCGAATCGAAAAATAATTTTTTTTTATAAAAAAAGCGCTAAAATCCCAAAAATAACAAGATAAATTTTTATATGATATAGAAATTTTTTTTATTTAGCGCGAAATTACTAAATGAAGCAAATAACTAATTACACAAAATACATATAAGCTACGGCAAGAAAGCAATTACAAATAAAATATTTTTCAATTTTCTTATGTGAACCTAACATTGTGTCAGATATTAATTTGGCGCTGACTTCAAAAATTTCAATTTCACATAGAAACTGACATTATTTTTCGCTTTTTAGGACTTTTTTGAAAGCCGATTCAATTTTTTTATAAAAATCTTATTATCTTAGGTTTTAATTAATAGCCTCTTGAGAAGATACAAAATTGTAAATATGACGTTTATCTTATTCGTGAGTATATTTATATATACATATAAATACACTGACAAATTTATCCTAGTTACATTTTAGAAAAATGAAGGTTTTGGTAATTGTAGCGTGTCTGGCCTATGCTGTATTAGCTTCCTTAGAGGAAGATAGACAGCAATGGGTTAATTTTAAGGTAAGTTAAAATTTTTTAAAATAATACCTTCTTCATTTTCTTTGTTAAGAGAACGAGGGAATTTATGTGAAATTTATTTATAGTAAAGCTCTAGTGTTGTGAATTAGCAGCAGGTATTTGAATTGACTTTTTTCCTTCAAGACAGTTAAAAGAAAATATAGTTATTTTCTGCAAATGTCATTCTCTTTTTCTCGCTATACATGTTGACTACATCATAGTTCTGTCAGAATGAGGTGGTATTTGCCAACTTGTGGTTAGTCTGTAAGAAATGCGATAAATACGAGATGATTTGAAAATTTTCTAGGCTACACTTAAAACAACATTAATTAATGACTGAAAATTGTTTTATTCCTCAGTATAATTCCTTTTCGACTCAATGTACTTTTTCCAATGATTCTCTAATTCACGTATCCCATCCTTAAAGTGAATTTTCGAAAGACCGTCAATATACCCCTCTGTTATTTTTTTGCCAATTTGCAGGTAATCAATTAACAATATTTCGTTTACATCCCGAAGAACTGATGTAATCTTTTTCAACTATTTTGACTCCTTTGCCTACTGTGAAGCAGAACAACCAGGTTCAGCAATCTGCACTTCAGAATCATAATGATAAACACATGTCTCATGCATAATTGTAAATCGATGGTCAGAATCAGTTTTGTTCCTGATAAATCGATCCAAATGTGTCTCATGAATGATTTTTTTTCAAATTCAAAGTTGACGAGTGCTGCATCCATCTTGTCAATAGCTTTGTAAATCATAATTCATTCTTCAAAATATGAAGCACCCATTTCTTTGAGATGCCACAGTCTCGTATGCAGTCATTTGTTTATCATCCAATACCATATCATGTGTAAAATCCATAATTTCTTCATTGGTAGTAGTTTTTTGGCCGTCCTTTGCATACCTCCTCAGTGATGTCTGTGCGACCAAGTTTAAATTCAGCATGCCAACTTATTACCTAATTCATTTACTATATCGGTATCAATTTGATCTCTCTTCAAGCCTTTTTTATATAAATATTTTATCACTGCACGAATTTCCAATTTTTTCATTTTTAAGAAAAAATCCACACACGCCTATCTGAAATAGCCTCCGGAAAAAAAGCTATTTGGCCGATCGTTTTAAAATGTCATAAGAAGGAAAGAACATTCCAGCAACAGCAAATGTTTTCTTATATCAACGCCCACTATGTGGAAGACTAGAAAGATTTTAAGGAGACTACAAAATAATTATATTTATATAAGCACGCCTTTACGAATTAAATATTTTTTTAAATTATAATTTTTCCATCTTACAAATGGTTTAGCATATTCTCGCAGAAAAACTGGCAAAATGTGACACAACTACTACTTCATTTAAAATGTCGCCATGCTTTCTTAAGATCGATTAAAGAAAGGCCGATAGTTATCTTCTATGAATTCCACTTGGTGCTCACGCCATGTACGTATCGACTACCTCATAGTATTTTCAGTGGAGCTTTATCTAACCAAAAGCGAAATTTACAATAAATAACTGTCTTTTTAAAATCAACATGAACTTAGTAAGAAATTAAGCTCAAATCATTAAGTTTTTGATAACTATTTTAATAAAATGGAATAGATACCTTATAATTTACGCTCTTTTTTCGCTATTTTCTGTAGATCTGTTGTTAATATGTTGTTAAATCTGGGATCGAAAAACGCTGCTTTTTTCTGATCCTCACTCCACCACAATATCCAATATTTTATAATTTGATCAGTGACATCTACTATTGTACTTTGATTAAGGAAAGTATTTGTTCAGTTTAAAAAGAATATATTCATTTTACAAATGAAGCAGATGCAGCATTTTTATAATTGGAACATCATATTGATTATATAAAAATGCTGAGAAAAATTTAGCCTGTTTACATATATATTTTGATATTTGATTTAAAAAAAAATCTTATTTTTTTTTAATAACTTCTTGAATATAATGTATCCACTTTAAATTCTTATCCATTATTATACCTAGATACTTATTTGAGTTTTCCGCATTAAAGTCATTCTTTTTTGTAAATCCACAGTTAACTCACCAATTCTACTTTGACCAGTTGATGCTAAAGATAAAAATTAATAATTTTGTTATAGGTAAATTTAAAATTAATTTGTATTTTTTACACCAATTCAAAAAGGTGCCGAGTCATCATGAATCTAACCAAACTAATTAGTTCTACAATAAAATCTTCAGTAGATTTTTGTTTCTAAAGCCTTGTTGATTGATTGATTACACAACACGACGTGAAATTTGTACATTGAATAAGAATAGTCATTTCTTATAGATTTTGGGTCGAATCCGGCCTTAGAATTCTCCATCACATCAGGTTTTTTAAATATCCTAACCTAATAGTGAAAATTTTGGCCTATATTTTAGGTTATGTAGCATCGCTACATTTTTTTCTCAAAAAACTACACATAGCATCTTTAAGTAAAGACTTATACTTTTTCAAATGTCGTTGAGTTTGTACAAATAAATTTCTTTTTCTTCGGAATATTCAGTTTTGAAAAATTCAAATTACATGAACATTTCAAGTTTTGGAAACCTTCACTTTTCGTGACCAATAGCTTTTAAGCAACAATTCTAATAAACCACTGATGTTTAGTTCTATCAAAGCATCGCTCAATCCAAAATTGAACATTAGTTTTATGAAATAAATTTGTGTAAAGAATTTATTGCAAAATTCATTATTTTTTAAATAAATGCTTCCATTGCATTTTAGAAAAATAAATACATTTGAAGGAGTCGTTATCGTTATTACGATATATTTTGTTGTGGACAATCACAAATAATTAATTTTGCAATTTAAAAACCCTCGGACGATCAATAGAGAATAATTAAGAATTCACAAAATCATATTTTACAAACTCAAAATTTACAAATGCTTATCGTTAAAGTGTTTATATATAAATTGCAAAATTTGTTATTTAATACTTTATTTATAACAAAATATATCGTAATATCTATGACTCCTTTGAACGTTTTTATTGTTGTAAAATGCAATGGAAGAGTTTATTTGAAAAATAATGAATTTTGTAATAATTTATTTAAACAAATGATGGAAACAAATTTATCTTGCAAAACTAATGATAAATTTGGATTAAACGGTGCTTTGATAGCCTTAAAACATCCATTCTTTATCAGAATTGTTGCTTAAAAGCCTACCGGTCACAAATGGTGAAGATTTTCAAAACTTGAAAAATTCGTGAAATTTGAAATTTTCAAAATTGAATATCTCGAAGAAAAATAAAGATATTTGAACAAACACGGTGACATTTGAAAAAGTAAAACTTAGATACTATGTAGATTTTTTTGAGAAAAAAATGTCGCGATGATATATAACCTCAAATATAGGCCAAAATAGTGTCTTTTTTTTCACTTTTAGGTTAGAATAGTTAAATATAAAATTATGTGATGGGGTAATTTTTCGGCTGGATTCGAATTCAGCGACCCAAAATCTACAAGAAAAGACTCCTTATTCAATATACAAATTTCACGGCGTGCTGTGCAACAAAAAATTTTCTCCATTAGAACATAATTCCATTTCTTAAACATTTTTCAATTATTTTTGGTAAATTAAAAATTGTATTTATGTTTCGTTTATTTTTCACTTCAAAAATAGGCGTAACAATATTAATTTTAAAAGGAATGGTACTATACTATTAAAAAATTATTACTATAGCATTAAAAAATTATTACTTATATGTTTTTATTTATTTATTTATATTTACATAGATCCTACAAAATTAATACAAAAACAATAATACAGATATACGGCTACCCAGTAATTCTTTTCAATTGATACAAACTTGCATAAAAAATATCTACATTTAAAAAGTGTTGATTATAAATTGTGGTTAAACAATCGACGAAAGCCCTCGAACCATAATTTGTTCGGTGTACTGTTACAGTAAATAATTGACTTTGTCGAGTATGTCTGTTGGGCACTCTAAAACTCAGCTGGCCAAGAACTTTGTCCCAATTTATCAAACTATTAACCAGCTTGTATAAAATAAAATAATGGTCTCTTTTACGCATTTCTAAACTTGGGAGATCTACCAACAATAAACGAATTTCGTGCGATAAATTCTCATACGGGAATCGGTGTTTATATAGTAAGAATTTTACAAATTTTGATTGTATTCTCTCAAGTCTATCTATGTGACAGTGATATATAGGTGCCCAAATAATACAAGCATATTCCAAAATACTACTCACCAAACTATTATAAAGTGTTTGGATAGCCGTCGTGTTTTCGATATGACTACAGTTTCTCTTTAAAAACATCTTAAAACTCTTTAGTACAATATTGTCAATATGCATATTAAAACTTAATTCTTTATCGAAGATAACCCCGAGGTCATTAAAAATGGCACTCACTCCAAATCGAAATCATTTTATATGATAAGAATTTATCTCAGACGAAAAACATTTAAAAAAATCTCATAACTACATTTGTTTACATTGAGAGTTAAAAATTTATTATTACGCCATCTGATTAGTAAATCTACCTTTCGTTGAATATAAACACAATCGTCAACAAACAATTGCAAATAATTTTAAATCATTATCATACAAAAGGCAACGACAAAATTTAAAAACATTTAAAACATCATTAATAAACACTAAAAATAAAATTGTACCCAAACAAGACCCCTGGGGGACTCCAGATAACACAAGGATCTCCCTCTATATTTCACCACACAATTTAACACACTGCGTATGCGAAGAGAGAGATACGAGGCTCTCCGGATATATGGATTACACAAACCGACACACTCGAGCTTGTACACCAGCAACTTGTGGCAAACACTATCAAAAGCTTTAAACAAATCCGTGTATATAGAGTCCACTTGATATCCTGCCTCCACACCTCGAACCAAAAAATCTTTATAAACAGCCAGATTGGTAACCGTTGAACTTCCTTGGAAAAAACCATGTTGTTTTGGGTCGATGTAAGTTTTAAAAGCATTGAACAATTCATCAGTCATCGACTCGAATATCTTTCTCATAATACACAGCAATGATACACCCCGATAGTTTTCAACACAATTACGGTCACCAGACTTAAAAATAGGGAACAAGGTAGGCTGTTTCCATCTGGAAGGGAATATTTCATTATTAAAAGATTTCTGGTAAATCCGACAAAGATGGGCTGCAAGAGAAACCATGCACTTCTTGATAAAATATGGCGATATTCCATCGGGTCCTGTACTCTTGTTACAGTCCAATGAGTTAAACTTGTTCTGAACTTCGTTCACAGTAAATATATGTACAAGAATTAACGTTACTGTGATCAGAACAGCATGACTGAAAATGCTGAGCAAAGGCTGCGACGATATCATGTGGAGTATTCAGCTGCTTGTTGCCATATTTCATTATTCGTGGAATGCCGTTGTCGTTATGCAAATTGTTAACGTAGGACCAGAAATGTTTTATGTTATTTGAATCATTATTTCAGCTTTAGAAACAAACTTCAAAGAGCATATGTCAATTTGAACCTTGGTCTCACGACGCACAGCAGAAAAAAGTATATAATCTAACTGAAGCCCAGATCGCTTAAACTTATGATATAATCTGTTCTTATTAATCATCCTTTTAAGTTCTGGGCTATACCATCCTGGATATCTGTTATCTGAAGCTTTCCTAGAGGGTACAAAACTATTGATGACAGAATATATTACTTCGTAAAATTTCTCAACCATCACATCTATGTCCTTCACAACATCAATAAAAGTCCAGTCCGCATCCAAAGAAAAGTTTTTAATTTTATCGTGGCCAGCTTTATCAATTAAAAATAGGTCCACATTTGTTTTTGAGCGCATGAACGAAGGTGTGCTCAGATTAAAACTGATTTCGAGAGCCGGATGATATTCATCTAAATTAGAGAGCGGAGAAGTCCGACTGACTGTCGGAAATGAGAATGAATAAATCTGGAACTTTTTAAGAAACTTTCCTTGAATATTATAAATACCAGAAAAATTACCTGAAACTGGCTTTGGAAACATTAAGTTTGAAACAATTTCGTCGTGTGTTGACCTTTTTGAATTAATTCAACATTTGTTCTTCATTGGCTTTTTTCTGATCCCTAACGCATAATATATTTGTTTTTGAATATTTCTCTTTTTATTCGAATCTTCTTTAGGCATTTCTTTGATTAATTTCACCATATTTTTATTGTTGAATATTTCTGAATTTTGCTTTTTTCTTTTTTAATATATAATCTTCACATTTATTATTATTCTATTTAATTTATTTTTATATTGTCAAAATTTACTTTTGTTTCATCTAACCTTTCTTTTAACGATCTTAAGGAGAAAAAGAATCTTTTCAGGTGCACTCAAAAATAGTAAAATTCTTTTTTTATCCACTTTTTAAGCCTTTTATTATTGCCATATTTTGCGTAAGAGATCTGTTATTCTCATACAAGTAACACGTCATAGATATCATGCGTTACGCTCGAGTTATACTTTAGAACATGCAAGTGCTTTCAAAATACTTTACATTTTTCTTACGTCAGAGATATCCATTCAATCTAATCGAATGGCGCAGTTTGGAATATTAAGAGTAATGCAAGAGTAAAGATAAAAAAATTTGAAGTGTTTGTTAAACTCATCATAGAATATTATGGATGTATGGTGGAACTTGTTCACTCAAAATTTGTAAATTAAATTGTTCTTTCTAGTCTTAAGCTTTTACATTAATTAAAACATCTTAACTTTAATTTAATTTAGTTAATTAAAATAATTGAAAATCATGGTTCTTGGGTTTAGTCATATTGAAACTATTATTCGACGTTTCGCCTACGATTGCACGATGCATTTTAAGAAATGTTTACTCCAGAAGTTTAGAACACTGAATAACCATCGAGGAACAACAACCTGGTATTTATACCCCACTGGTGCTCAGAGGACCGTGATCCAGCGTTATAATCGATTTCTAGGTGTGATGTAGACTAACCTGTATCTCTGTTAATATTATTTGAATATTTACAATTATCGATTGATTCTCTAATTTTACGTTTAAAGAAACCAGGCACTGACGCTAGTACCTTAGTTTATTTTACATTAAAGGTATGGCCTGTGCAATGCTGATGTTCAGCTACTGCACATTGTACAATTTGTTTTTTTTTAATACATCTTTCATGTTCATTATACCTAGTGGATATAAACTGTCTTGTTTCTCCCGCATACATTTTACCACAAGAATAAGGTATCTTATAAACACCTAATAAATTTAAATAAAGTTCGATATATGCAGCATTCCTGTCATAGTCCTTTCGTAGCTGTATAAGGAAAATTTCCCAATTTTTTTTCTTCATTTGGATAAATAATTTTTATTACTTATTAGTTCTTCATGTTTTGTAATGCTATCAAAGTAATCATGCTTCTTTTTTTATTAGAGTCAACATGCTAAAGAGTACCAGAACATACAAGAGGAAAAATTACGTTTTTCCATTTTCCAACAAAATTTGCGTTCAATTGAAGAACACAATAAGCTATATGAAGAAGGAAAAACGACATATTTTAAAGGAGTCAACCATTTTGCTGATAGGTCAAACGATGAGCTCCTTGCCATGTTAAAACGTTCCAGTGCTCGTCGTCCGAAATATAACAATACCTCTGTTTATAAGAGACCTGCTCATCTTCAAGCACCCAGTGCGATTGATTGGAGGGACCGAGGAGCAGTATCACCAATTAAGGATCAGCAAAATTGCGGATCATGCTGGGCTTTCTCTACGGTAAGTAAATAAAAGCTATACCATCAAAAAGTGGTTAGAATATATCATACTAGGTTAGTTTAGTTTGAAGAAGAACATGTCTTAAGTTCTTTTAACGATAGAAATTACAAAAAATAATTTTTAGGCTTTCACTAGGAAAAAATAAGAGACAATACTGCAAAGTGGCAATAAATTAATACTGATGTTGGGTAATTGTTTAAAAAATATATAATAAAACACAACTAGAACTTTTTTTGTAACAAAATTTAATTTTTTCAAAATACATATTTTTTTTTCTTGTTCAGTGTAAGGTAAAAGTGACTCAAAATTATTCACATAATATATAGGGAAAGGTATTTCGATACTTGTTGCTGAAATTTTTCCGAAACGTAGTTTTCAGTAATCCGATAAAAAGTCGCTTTAGGCCCAAAATTCAAAATGCCCACCTTTAAGCGCTAAAATCTAAGAAGGGTTTAAAACCACTGTGCTACGGAAGCATATTAAATGTACTGCAAGGAAAATATATTTCAGTATAATATCGTAAAATATATAGATATACTTGTGGTAGGAACTGGGAAAGAGGGGAGGGAGGTGGTGAGTGTCGGGTGAAAAGTGGAGGAAGGAAGGTGGGAACAGCATGGAATACGAAGACTGACGGATGAGTGCAAAAGTTTTTGGGTAGCAGGGAAAGTGAGAAAAGATGGTGGGACGCAAAAAGGAGTAAAAGAGGTGGGGATGAGGGAATATAGAGGGAGGCGGGAAGAGTAGGGGAATTGACGATGGATTTAAATGGTGGGAAGCGGAGAATAGTGGGCGGTTCTCAGATTTCGTTTCGTACATGGTCAGAAAAATCATATTTGTTGCTTTTAACCACAATAAAAGTTATGAAACTACGGGTTTATGAGATGAAAGCCCCATCTTCAATCGAGGTACTTAAAACTTACTTGCTCATGCTTTCAGTTATGACAACTAACGCTTATTAGCATCGACATTAGCTTTACTCGATGTGCACCACGTAAAGATTGTCAAATCGGAGTTTGCACATTATCTGGTCCTGAACAGGTCGATAAAATAACCCCGCACTTGTATTAATCCTGGTTCGTCCAACAGTTCATTTATTTGGAACTCTTCATTATCCCCAGGATGTAGCTTATCTTGCACATATGATGGAGCCAAACATACTTGATAAATATCAAAGTAATCCAATGTAAGGTGAGGAAATGAATTTTATGGCCGTGTAAATGTGCTTACCGAACAGCTCCTCTACAAAGATTATCAATTTTGACTCTCGCTTGAAGACCATTAAATTCTTGAGATCGTTCCAATATTCTCCTTGCTATTTCAACAGTCGCACCAGCCATGTGCATCTAGGGATGGAATCTGTTTATTAAAGCTGTTACTTTGTAAAAGTCTTAGAGATTAACCACGTGAGCTGTTTCAATGACCCCATTGAAAAACTTAAGTATAATGTTAATATACCCGTTCTCTCGATTTAATCACTAATCTCGTTTTAGTAAGCACCTCCACTATTCTATCAACTTCAACTATCCCCACTCTTCACCCTCCTCCCATCACCTTTTATTATTTCTCTAACTCTCCCACTCTTTCTATGCCTAGCACGTCCGTCCATCACTCTCACTATCTTTTTTCATCCCCACCTACTTTACTCTTATTTGCCGTTCATCTTATTTCCTCACTTTCCTTGCTACCCACACACTTTCCACTCATTCCACAGGCTCCCCTACTCTACCCTGTATTCAACCTTTCTTCTCCCACTCTCCTTCCGACACTCGCCATATCTCCCCACCTTTCGCCAGTTCGTACCACTAGTATATCTATATATATTTTGATATACTGAAACAGTACATATGATATATTTCCGTAGCTCTGTGGTTTTTTGAATTCCAGGAATGCAGGATAGGATTTCGAACTCGCAAATCTTTAGTGGGGGATCCTCTACCAATTAAAAAAGAAATTTACCTAAGAGGGTTGCAATAATTTAACTTTAAGGAAGAAGCGTGTTAACAAAGGAATAATTAAAAAACCGAATTCCAAAAAAAAAACGTTTTTAAAACTTTACATTAAAATACGTGAATTGTTAAGAAACCTAATATTAAAACATTTTAACTTATTTGATTTATCTATATATATATATATATATATATATATATATATATATATATATATATATATATATATATATATATATCAGTGCTAAAAAACGTATTGAAAAAATACATAACTATCTAAAGAGCAAAAGTAAAAAAGTCATACGTTTTTGGAGATACTAGTTTTTGGTCAAAGACACGATCACATTAATATAGGGTCCATTCGCCCCTATTATTTATAACTGACTCTTATCGTCGAAACATGCTGCTAACCTTCTCGGTATAATAAAGCAATAATCTTTTTACGAAGTTTAACTTTTAATTTAGCTTGGATTTGCATCAAGCAAAGAAGCTGACCACTCCAAGGTGGTAATGCTTTTTTTTTCTTCTTCAGCCCTGACAAAGGCTGGTTACGATGTTTTGATTCAATGTCGTGTTTGTGTTATTTGTATTATAATCAGGTCCATACCAGTATTCAGCAAACTTTATGTAACACTTTTTTTTCGTTCTCGCTGTAGAGAATTCTGTATTGCGCTGTAGACAAAGCTTTCTTAACTATCGACCAATCTCTGTCGATGTTCTATTGTACCCAGGCTAAATGTTTTTGGATGTGCTTTTCAAACTTTAAAGGTTATTGTCTTCTTCTTAATGCCATTTCCCTTTCGTGCTAAAATACTTTATCGCAGATAGATAGTTTAACCTAACTGATGTGGAAGATCATGGACATTTTTTCTCGGATATACATTTTTACTCACTTTTGTACAAAAAATACAGACTTTTTCATATATTTTGCACTCTTAGCATTTTTGAGCTTTTTTCGTGTCTACACAGAAAAATTGCTTCAAATCTTTTATGATATTACTCACTCATTATAGATTTTTTTTTTCAAAATTTTTAAACTACGTAACCTTAATAATGTGAATCAAATAATCAAGACTAAAAAAATGAGCTTTTTATGACGTTAGTTTTGGTTTCATATAAATTAAATCATTTTAGGGATAAATTAAACGATTTTAATGATATTTTAGGATGTATAACGTAACTGGGATACTGCATAATGATTACGGAATCCTAATTACCATCCCAGATTCTTTTTCAGATGAGTGGATCCTAAATAGCTTTGGAGATAAAACAGTAATCCTTCTGGTCTTTTTGCAGACGTCAATAACATAGTTGATATGCGAAAATTATTCATAATCAGACAGAATAAAAGCCTATATAGAGGTATTACGTCTCCTGCCCGACAATCAAATATTGTAAAAAAATTATATTGTTTTTCTGAATTATTGATTATGAATGAAACTGCTGGCTGTAATTTGAGTCGCATTGTCAACTATTAGTGTGCATTTTTACGAAAATTAAATAAAAAAATATATTTTTGTTTTTTAGACTGGAACCCTGGAAGGTTTTAACTATCTGAAGACTGGATATATGACTACCTTTAGTGAACAACAATTAGTTGACTGTGATAAAAACCAGGGAGCTTGTGATGGTGGTGACGAAGGGGTAGCTTTGGACTATGTTCAACAATACGGTATGTCCCAAAAAAATTTTTTCTGGCCTAGAGTTATTTATACAAAGCAGAATTATTAGAAAATTTATCCTAGTATTTCCGTAATTTATAGATCGTTAAGGCCACTGCAGAGAGGATTACTCTTAGGTTGTAGTAAACCGAGGGTTTTATTTTAAGTTTAATTTTAATTAATTTAGTTATTTAGCACTTTACTACTTAAAACTAGATTACAAAAGAAAATTAATTACGTAAATAAATAAACAGTCTTCTATTAAAAATACATAAACTCGGTGCATTTTTTACAACATGAGGCAATTCACTAACAAAGCGAAGTCAGTCATAAAACAGTACTGCATTGCTGAAGTTCATACAATGCCAAGATAGATGATAGTTTGTTTCTATCTAACGTTATAATTATGAACTTTTAATCCGCTTTTTATGTAGCGGTTTAAATATTCTGGCATTACATTGGGGCCATTTTTATATATCAGAAGGAGATTCGCTTCTTAAATTTTTGCTTCATGTTTAACCAATTAATTATTTTTGTCCTATGAAATATGTCTTTTAAATAGTCGTCAATGCAATCTAGAGCACATTTGATAATACCATAACCCGTTAATTTTCTGATAAGAATTCTCAAATGCGCGCTTAAGATCAACAAAAACACCAATCACTACCTGTACATAGATTCTGGATCGCTGATTCATAAGAGTAGTTTTTAACCCTGATTGGCCCTTCAATAACAATTAAGCCATTTTTTCTGCTACTTTTAGTATTGAAGCAGCCTCGTATCTATCTCTCATACATTCTGGTCGTATATTTTTACTTGGTCTGTTTCTTTTTATTTCAGTTCATTCTGTGTTATTTTCATTGTGAAAATCTTTAGCGTCATCTATAAGTTTTTCTAGTTTATCTGGTGTTACAGTTAAGGACCGTTCAGACTGGAGTCCTTTCAATTTTCAAGGAACCTTATTCTAACTGGTGCAGCCATCTAGCAAGTGTTCTTCAGACTGTAGATTTTTAAATTTTCGAGGAACTTTATTCTCATCGGTGCCGTCATCTAGTAGTGGTTCTTCTAACTGTACACCTTTTGGTTTGGGACCTTGTGCTCATCGGCGGTGTCATCTCGTGGAGATTCGATATGGATTTTAGTAAGTGTGGCGCCTCCGTGGACAGGGGAAGGAGCCCTTTGGTATGAAGACTGGGCTTATCGGAGAGAGGACAGGGGGTTCATTTACCTTGTCGCTTAATATCAGCCTTGCAGAAAACCTCCTGATCTCAACATAGCATGTTGTTTTCTTCCAAAGGCCGATTTATATCCTCTAACTCTGCCACCAGTTTCTTAAGGTAGGTAATTTCTATGTCTTTTGCAATGTTCGGCACTATTGCCATCATAGTAGTTGTTTTTAGTCGAAGTAGTTTGATGTACATATTCGGTCGATTTTTTCGTAGCTGCCTGCTTCAAACAAGAGGGATGAAATAGCTCATTACACTTGAGATACTTTTCCGTCAATTCCACTGTCTTCATTGCAATGGAAACACTTTCGTTTGTTAATTTTATCACTGCCACTCAACAGAAAAACCCAGACAGTTTCGCACATAAATGACAACTCCATATGTATGCTTTTTATTAGACCTACGGCATATTGCAGTATATTCGTCGATCTAAAATTCATTTTACTCAATTTACGAAGTCAAATGCGTTATACTCAAGTAGCACACCATAGGCTTTTCGTCTGTCTCGACAAAGAGGTAAATGGCATTATTAAAAAAATGGAATGAACTAATAAGGGGCAAAAAAGTACAGTTTGTTTAACAGCACGACTGCACAGATGAGATTTTTGCGAATAGATGAAAAGATAGCTCAGCAGCGTTTTTTTTTCTAAATAGTATTGTTAAAAATGACTAGCCTGAACTGGAAAGACATCTGAGTTTACACTCCACTGAAATAAAACAAATATGAAGCCTAAAGTACATATTACTACACTGGACACTACTTATTTAACTGTTACAGGTATTCAAGCCGAGTCTACTTACCCGTACAGCGGAGTTGAAGGATCATGCAGCTACAATCAGGGTGCTGTTGCACTGAGAATTCAGAGCCACGTTTTAATGCCATCAAAGGATGAACAGCAGTTAGTAGAAGCAGTTGGAAACTTGGGTCCAATTTCTGTTGCACTTGATGCTTCAAGTTTATTCTTTTATTCAGGAGGTACGTATACACGCAATCTAGCCATTTTCACATATCAAACTAAGTTAATAATGTCTTTGTTAATAAAGCTAGTAAGATTTTGACTAATTCGAGATATCGAGATAATGTCGAGATATCGAATATAGTTATATTATTCTTGAAGAAATCAAAATTTTTTATAAGTGGAAGTACAGACAAGATTATCAATAAATTTGCAAATAGAGTTGATTTAAATATGGTAGCTTTTGTGATATTTGAAATAGCTGCCGAAAGTAGAAATTAAATATAATATGGGCATAAAAGATGTCCAAAATGAAGGTTTAAGTTTTCAGAGTCAAAATAATATTCCTCGGCGAAACAATTAAATATTGTATAAATTATGGAATACAGAGTTAGATCCACAAAAACGTGTTGATAAAATATAATCACTTAAAAAGTTAAAAGTAAAAAATTCTTACACTTTTAGGACAGTAGTTATCGGTCTAAGACGCGATCATCTCGATATAAGGTCCAGACGCCTCTGTTATTTGAAATTGACTCACTTATAATATATATAATCTCGTTATAAAATTTTCAATATTCTACATAGTTGCTTTAGAGTGCTTAGTACATTCATAAAATAGGTGAGATTTTTTTTTCAACATTTTCGTTCCCTGTCCTCACGTAAAAGACGGTAAGAGTTTTATAACCTCCTCCTTTATCACATTATGTTAAATAATTAGATTTTTTTGGATATAAGGATTAAAATATAACAATATAATAAAACTAGATGAAGTATCTTGTATCCCTGTGGTGGACCTATCCATGCCTGGTATTTACTGATAACTTATCTCTCTGCAGCTGTCATAAAGTCTGTAACAGCTAGACCTGTTGTGCTGCAGTACGCTTTCCACCTTGCTCGGAGGTATTCACTGTTTATTTATTTATTTATTTGTTTACAAACCCTACAGATTTACATCCAATTACAGAGTAGGACAAGAGACTTAGTCTAAACAAATCAATATTAATAATAATAAGAATATAAACATTGCTAAACACTAACATTCTACTGTATCACTTACATTATATCATACAGCAATGCTCTAAGCCTATTTGATATGCTGATATCACAAAAATCAAATCTTGATCGTATTTGATTATATAACCTACACATTACCATAACAGGTGAATTATTGTAATAGTTAGTACGAGTATTATCAATATAAAAAACAAGTGGATTTCTGGTTCTATATGGCGGAGCATAAAAGTTAATTAAGGCTAATAAGTCAGGAGCATTTATCATACCGTTCAACAATTTATATAAAAAATAGATAGATGATACCTTCCTTTTACTTTCAAGTGTTTTAATGTTATGATTATTCATAATATCTATTTTTGGTATATGCATTTGATATATGCCCGTTTCTTTGTAATAGATATATCTTAAGAACTTATTCTGTATTTTTTCTATTTCGTAAATATGATTCTCATAACATGGACTCAATATTATTGAACAATATTCCAAAGTACTCCTCACATAGGCCACATACAACAACTTAATACACTTAACATTAAACTTTTTACAATTTCTAACTATATACCCATACATCTTAGAGGCCCTACCAGTTATATCACATATATGATCTTTAAATGTCAGTCGAGTGTCAAAGGTGACTGCAAGATCCCGCATTTCGTCAACTCTAGTCAATGCCCTCCCATTCATTTCATAAACATGATTTAAATAAAATTTTTTCCTACTAAAACTAAGGACAAAACACTTGTCAATATTAAAATGCAAATTATGTTTGATTGACCATTGATACAGTATGTCCAAATTTTGTTGAAGGACCTGACAGTCATTGTAATTATTAATTTTTATATATAATTTAAGATCATCAGCAAACAATAGTACTTTAGATGCGTTAATTTCATCAACCAGATTATTTATAAACAACAGGAAGAGCAATGGACCTAGGTTAGAGCCCTGCGGTATACCTGATGTAGCAAAGAAATAATCAGAATAATAGCCTTTAATAGTCACTGTTATCGGGTGAAGCAGTGTATTGCTTAGCTAGGATACAGAATCCGGCCATTCTAAGAAATTCAATCCGTTGTCTCCCTATTTCGTCTCTATCCTGGGCGTTTGGATCGTCTGGAGCTATTGCTGAGTATGACCCTGCCGGAGCCTCTCCTAAGACAGCTGCCATGCTTGATACGATTGCTTCGACAGGAGTGCTTTTAGTTATTTTTATAGCTCAATTGGGAAATAGCACAGTAAATTATATATTATTAAGATACGACTTTAAAACATTATGTAATATTCACTAGTGTAATCAAGATACACGCTGAAAAATAAAATGTAAAAAATTGTTAACTGGTGGTCCATGAATTTTGTAACCATTCTTCAGTTGAATGAAAAACTGGTAGTGAATCGACTTCATCATGTTCTTTAGCTTTTGTGCTATCAACGCGAGAACTTCAGTTGAATGTATAACTCGTAGTGAATCGACTTCTTCATGTTCTTTAGCTTGTGTATTATCAACGCGAGAACTTAAATCATGTTCATCATTTTCAGCCTTATCGAACCACTCTGCATTTTTAGAAGTTGTGTCTTCATCTTGAATGATGGATAAAACATCTTTCTTCTTTTTATCTCCATACTAGTCAATTCTATCATTTCTGGAATTTTTTTTTTCAACGAATGTCTCAAGCATTTAGCATGTAATGTTATATGATTCATAAGTTATAGAAATATTCTTTTTAAAAAAATGTTAAATTAAATGAGTACCGTAATATATTCTTGGAATATTTAATTTTAACTCTTTTAAATAATACTTTTTTAAATATAAGGTAAGATTCATTGACTGCCCTCCACCCTCATGTAAGAAATCATAAGAAAATACGCCACACTTTCTTACCCTCAGACCCTTACGTAATTTATGGATGGCCTCGTATATGTTTTTAGGAAGTTGAATTACTTACTACTAAACCCCAGACATCTTTGATTGGATTTGCATCAGGCCAAGAAGCAGGCCACTCCATGGTAGTAATGCATTTTTCTCTTTGCCATTCCTGACAAAGGCGACTACGGTATTTCGGATCATTGTTGTATTGTATCCATGAAGTATAATCAGGTGCAAATCAGCATTCAGCAGACTTTATTAAACACTTTTCATATATTTTTTTATTCTTTCTGTGTTCAGGTTCTCAGACCTGCACTTTAACTGGGTGTTTAATTGTTCTCTGAATGATTCACACAGCAAACCAAGCTTTTTAACGTAATTCCAGGCCTTAAATAATTATTGGTCAGTGAAAATAACATTTAGCCAAGCTCTAACGAAGATCTCTTGCGGTCGGGCAAAACTTTTCTGGATGTGCTTTTTAGACGGTAAAGGTTTTTGTCTCGGTGTTCTATACTTCATGTTATTTTTATCAAGTCAGCGTCGAATAGTATTTATCCCTTCCAAGCTATTTTTTTGTAATCACACGTGTTAAACATCGATCTGAAAGATTAATCGTTGTTGAATTATTTGGTTTTTACCGTTCTCCGAATATTATTGTTAACTATATTTGTGAAAGGGTTGCTGAAAAATCGAGATTAAAATATTGTATTGATATGATGAAAGTATTTTAGTATTTCTCAAATTTGTGATCGTTTTTATTTGAAATAATAAGATAAATGCACTGAACATAATTTATTTAGTAGATTAGTAATATCTAAAAGAGTTTTGTAGTGCTAGGACATTTTTTAAAGAGAAACTTTTCATTGCTGGAACTTATTTATTTTCATAGCAGTAAACATCCTATCAATAGAATTGGCTCACGAGGAGATATTGAAAAGTGATAACACCTTAAGAGTTTCCTTAAGATTAATTTTAATAAATAAATAATTTCCTGCATAAAAATATTATACAAATAAGTTGGCATTTGTGACATTGCGTATATTTCAGTTTTTTATGGTATGTTTCCCATTCAATTGTATTATGATCCAGGTCTCTTACCTTTTTTAGTTCACTTAAATTTGTCTCTTTTTTTTAGTATAAGTGGAAACTTGTGGCTAATCCCTTTGTTTTTAAATATATATATATTAGTATATATATATATATATATATATATATATATATTCTAGTGTTTTAATAATATTTTCTTGAAATCTTTCCACTATTGTTTTCGTTTTCATATTAGGGAGGGGGGGTGTCTCTTGAAGACAATTTTTTACTCTATCTTGCCTCTTCTTTTTCGTATATGTAATATTATATTAATTTACCCTTGTCTAAGTTTTCTCTCAGGGTTTTGAAATATGGGGCCTATTTGTTTTCTGCATGTTCTATAATCAATTTTTGAGGTAATTATTACAGGGAGTGGTTTTTGGTACTTGTTGTATCTTCTTAAATTATAGCTTCTTGTTCACTATCATTTATATCATTGTTGGCACGTATTTGTTGATCTACTTTTTCTTCTTCTTCGATTTTAAATACTCCAAAAGGGTTTGAAATTGAAATTGTCAGAATGTCTGATATATGGGTTTTCTTCTTTAAATTTTCCGTTCTTAAATTTTATTATTCTTGGTTTTATTACTTGTCTTCTCTGTTTATTACTGCAATATGTTAATTTCAAATTGAAAATTCTACCCATAGAGGGCGTTGCGCACTATTTGACGAACTAGAATTCTCAGCAACGCATACGTGTGAAACCAACAACGCAGATAATCTATTACAACGTCCAGCATTATAGCCCGCGTAGGACCCAAAGACAAAATTAATCTAGCAATCCAACAGCGAAACAAGCACATAAGCTAAGCTTAAATTACAGTTAAACATAGGTTAATCAGTTGTTTTTTTTTTTGGTAATTTAAACCAGTACATCACCGTTTTGTTCTTACTATTTCCGCCAATGTTTAAATGCTTACCTTAAAGGATTTTTAGAGAATCTAAAAAGAGCCACATTTCTCCAATTTTCAACGTGCAGTCACGGCAAATACAGGACGTTCTTCGTACCACTTTTCGGCGGATAATTTCACATAATAAATATCAAGTAGGAATAAGAAAAACTATGAAATGTTCGCGGTAAAGTTAGGTTAAATCCAGTAGAAATCTCCGTGCCAATTTGTTTTTAGCTATAACGCCTTTTGTCTTAGCTGACAAAGATTAATAATCTGTGGCGATATTGTTTTTAATTTTAACAATTTCTTCTAGTGTAATACAGAGGGCAATGAAGCAAGTAAGACAACGAAATTTGGTTTGGCAGGGAACTTTAAAAAAGGGTTAGAAAGAAAAGCGAAAGATAATTATTAGGGAAAGTTTTATAGATATTTACAGATAATCTATTAACAAAGTAGAAAAGCAATTGTATTGAAAACAACAAAGCTCAGTTTAGATTCTGATATAACTGTACCCTATGTCTCTATTAGAAAGGTCGGCATTATTTATGCTAGTTACTGAGTTCTCTTGATAAGGCGCTCACCATAAATAAACATCTGATTATAATTTTCAGGAATTGCAAAATGTCAAACGCCGTTAAAGCCGGAGTCGTACACTTGTATAAAAATGAGCAATTTCCAGTTTGAGTTCTTATATAGAAAAAAACTCTATACCCTAAATGTTTTAAAGACTGCTTTGAATTAATATTTTTTAGGTGTCTACACTAGCACCGAGTGTTCGCAAGATGACCTCGATCATGCTGTGTTGGCAGTAGGCTACTCGAGAGATTCCTCAAGCGGTCTGGATTATTGGATAATTAAGAACTCGTGGAGCACCAACTGGGGTGAAGCTGGATATTTTAGGATTCAACGCGGAAACAACATGTGTGGAATTGCTACTGAAAGTGTTTATCCTAACTTGTAATCTTGTTTATATTTTTTTAAATATAAAGAATTTAATTGAATGTATTTTCGATAACCATCACCCAGACATGTTCGTTGTATTTTTTTTTGCTTGTAAATGTTGCAGTATTACATTTTCTCGCCTTTTTTCATTAATATTTTAGTTTCTTACAAAAATTTTCGACTTTAATGTTTACATAATTTCCTCCTGCTAAGTTGCTAATATCGCTATGATGTATAAACAGTTTAAAATTTTTATTATTAATGGATATATATTACCCAATCGAAAAAAGGAAGTAGAAAATACATAAATGATCATTATCTATCAAAATATTGTAGAATTAGGAAACATATCCTGGTGCTAGATAATGAAGAAAAGTTTCTTTAAAAAATAAACATCCCGTCATAAATCTCCCGTTACCTGAAAGTATGTTTCTTATTTATTTAGTTTATTGTACTTTACGATTTTTGTACAAGGACAAAATCGTATTATAAAATACAAACACTATAATATTTACAACAATAAATTCAATTCAGTTTTAAGGTTTTTATAATTCATATTGAAAACATCTACATTATTAGGGATGCTTTTATATACCATACATATGTTATATAAAGGTGAGGCTCATTGACGGCGTACTATGGGCAACATCTGTCAAATAAAAAGCAACTGGATACCTAGTATCATACGCTGTGACATTTATATTCAGCCTTGCAATGAACGATGGATCATCGAAGAGCCCGTGCAATACCTGACACATGTACAGGGTGAGTCAACGATTGGATGAAGCAGGTTTGTGCCTTTTCGGTGAAATTAACAAAGAAACTATATTTATTGTTTGATACAGTTTATTTTTACGCAGATTTTAAAAATATTTAGGACTCTACAGGGTGAGCCAAAAAACTAGGAGAGCATAAAGTTGTATTTTTTTTAAATAGAACACCCTATATACGAATCGTATTTTCGATTTAGCTTATAATTTTAAATCTTTTTTAATAAGGGTTTACTATAACAAAACTTTATAGTTTCTGAGATAATTAAGTTTAAAGAAAAAAAAGTCACATTTTCAAGCATCAATTCAATCCTAAATAACGTTTTCAATTTTGTGACAAATATATTCAAATTTGGAATTTAGCAAGGCCAAGGACAAGTTAACATAATTTTTACCTAATATTTGCAATAAAAGCTACAGGGTGTTGAACACATCGGCTCAAATTTGAACAAGTTTAAATGAATAAATATCTTTTTTTTTTTAAATGGTACACCCTGTATATTTTCATGTTATTTAATAGAGTAATAAAAACCCTAAAAGTTTTGTTCAATATATCCTATACCTATTTATAATAGTTTTTGAGATATTTCAGTTTTTCTTATTTTCCATACTTTTTTACAGAAATAGTCTTCATTATCATAGTAGCCATGGCAAAAACAATGTAAAAGAACATTTTTCTGTGTGTCAAATTTATAACCGCAATCGCTTCTTTTGGTTTTTATGTAGTGTAGTTTGGTTTTTTTTTGCATTCATCTTATATTGTAAAATGAATTTTCCAAAGAATGAGTTAATAGATATGATTTATACAATAGGAGAGACTCAAAAAAATTGCCTTCTTGCTCAAAGAATTTACAAAATGAAGTATCCTGATCGACGCCAGCCTAATACCCATACTTTTCAAAACTTAATGCAAAGATTTGATTCTTCTGGTACTGTTGATTATCCAAAACGTAAAGTGGTCAACAAACCAGTAACTAATGAAGAAAAAGAACTACAAGTATTGTTAAATGTTCAGGAAAATCCTTATATTGGTAGCCATCAGTTAGCAGCATTATGTGAAACATCACAAACCACCGCTAATCGTACTACCAAGAAATATAGGTATCATCCATATCACATGGAATTACACCAAGAATTGCATGGACAGGATTTTGAAAGTCGTGTAAACTTTTGTCGTACAATAAATGCGGAGATTCAATTAAATCCAAATTTATTATGCAAGGTAATGTTTAGTGATGAAGCTACTTTTAGAAGTAACGGTGCCGTAAATAGACGCAACATGCATTATTATGCCACAGAAAACCCATTTTGGATTAGAGAAGTGCAACATCAAAACCACTGGTCATTAAATGTTTGGTGTGGTATTCATCATAATCGAATTATTGGACCCCACTTTTTTAATGAACCACTAAATGGCCATAGTTACCTGAACTTTCTACAAGAAGAACTACCCCAACTGCTTCAAGGTCTCGATAAGGATGAGCTCGACAGTATGTGGTTCCAGCACGATGGTGCGCCTCCGCATTAGCATCGTGCGTTTTTGGACCAACGATATCCGCAAAAATGGATTGGACGTGGGGGTTTCATTGAGTAGCCACCAAGGTCTTGCGACATCACCCCATTAGATTTCTTCCTATGGGGTTATATTAAAAATAAGGTGTATGTTAATCCACCAACAACAGTGGAAGATATGCGAAACAGGATTAGGGATACCTGTAGAACAATAACGCCACTAATTTTGTCCAGGGTCCGAGAAAATCTGCAAAAAAGACTAAATTTGTGCATTGCACAAGAGGGTCGTTTATTCGAACACTTATTAAAAAGAAATAATTAATCTCAGTATTTAATAGGTAATTTTTTTGTTTCAATTTAGTATAAAAGTAAATATGTATTTGCCTTGTCGTTATTGTTGTGTTAATTTTTTCACATTATGTTTAATTAAACTATTGCCGTTGTAATATAACGAATAATGTATTTCATCATATTTAACCACATTCTGTTTGTTTCTGTAGTTTCTTTTTATTATTTTACATGGCTACTATGATAATGAAGACTATTTCTGTAAAAAAGTATGGAAAATAAGAAAAACTGAAATATCTCAAAAACTATTATAAATAGGTATAGGATATATTGAACAAAACTTTTAGGGTTTTTATTACTCTATTAAATAACATGAAAATATACAGGGTGTACCATTTAAAAAAAAAAAGATATTTATTCATTTAAAGTTGTTCAAATTTAAGCCGATGTGTTCAACACCCTGTAGCTTTTATTGCAAATATTAGGTAAAAATTATGTTAACTTGTCCTTGGCCTTGCTAAATTCCAAATTTGAATATATTTGTCACAAAATTGAAAACGTTATTTAGGATTGAATTGATGCTTGAAAATGTGACTTTTTTTTCTTTAAACTTAATTATCTCAGAAACTATAAAGTTTTGTTATAGTAAACCCTTAATAAAAAAGATTTAAAATTATAAGCTAAATCGAAAATACGATTCGTATATAGGGTGTTCTATTTAAAAAAATACAACTTTATGCTGTCCTAGTTTTTTGGCTCACCCTGTAGAGTCCTAAATATTTTTAAAATCTGCGTAAAAATAAACTGTATCAAACAATAAATATAGTTTCTTCGTAAATTTCACCGAAAAGGCACAAACCTACTTCATCCAATCGTTGACTCACCCTGTACAAATTTTTGTCCTCGGTTCTCAAGGTGCTCAAAAGCATATGTAGAACAAAGTAGTGATGAAGGCACCCCATCATTGTAGACTCCCTGCTCTTTAACATACACATACCTAAATATTTTGTTCTGTATACGTTCGATTGTAGACTTGTAGCAGTCATAGAACTGGTACCATATTATGTAAACATAATCAAATAAACTAACAGATAACATAACACTGTGGACTTGCAAAATCTTTACATGCATTCTACAAGCTCTGTTAACTACTTCTTTTACATGTTCTTTAAATGTTCATTTTGAATCAAATATTACATTCAAATCCTGACTGACTGACAAAAAAGTCATTTGACATTGAATATGGATACCATCTCTGTCGTTCTTCTGTTGGACAGATTTCTTGTACTGTTGTTTATTTGGATAAATTTTTTTGCAAAGGTTTCTGTGTTCTCTTGCTTATTGGTGATGTACTTGTCCTATTCATTTTCTTGAACTTCTAATGGTGGCGTAATTATTCTTTTTTCCGGATTTTTGGAATATTTTATGTGTTTCCAGATGTCGTAATTTTTCTCAGCATGCATCAGTCTACTATCCAAGTAAAGTTGTGGTAGGATTGCAACATGGCTTTGACTAAACTGTTGTTTTCTTGTAATGCTCTCAGATTGTCCTCTGTTTTGTTCTTCTGGTATGCTCTTCTTACCCTATTTCTTTCGATTATGGCGTTTTTAATTTGTTCTAAGATGTTTTGTTTGGAATTTGCTGCACTTTTCGGGATACAGCTCCTTCATTTCTTTTGTCGTTTACGAATTTCTTTATTTGTCTGTTGATTTTTCCTGAGAGCTTATGTTCCTGTTTATTATAGTTTTGTTTAGTTCTTGCTTGAATTTTGTCCAGTCTGCTTTTCCTTATTCAAATCTGTTTCTGAGTAGAAAGATTTTTATTGCGTTATGGATTGTTATCTCAATTGGACAATGATCCCAGTCTAAGTCTAGGACATTTTTCGTTAGCACCATGTCTAGTATTCCGTCTTCGTCTCTGTTTCTAGCTACCTTTGTTGGTTCTTCTGTCGCCAACAGGTTTGCTTCTGTATTCTTTAAGTAGCTCCTCATAATCACTTCGTGATTATTATTTGTTTTGTTGTTCCAGTCAGTGTGCCAATTACTATAACTTTTCTTCCTATGTCGAGTAAGTTGTTCAGCTCTTCAGTGTTTAGCCTCCTATTTGACGGATTGTAAATAGTTGCTATTATCAGATCTTCTATTTTGAATGTTATTGGGTTTACTGTTGCCCTGTTTTTGAACATTATTTTATATCCTTGTATGTAGTAGGCAGGCGGTATTTTATTGATTAGTGTTGTCTCCTGTATTAGGCAGATGTCTGGCTGCTGATTTTGAACGAAGTTTCTTATTTTAGGTGTCTTTCTCCATATGCCGTTTACATTGGCTCATATGATTTTGATCGTATTGAGCTTCTTAGTAGTTTCCGTTTCCGCTCAAGATTTTAATGATCTCAAAATCGCTTTTAGCGTTTTGTAGTTGATTTTTGAAATTCCTCACTTTCTCGATGAGTTCCTTGATGTTTAGTTTTTTGTTTAGGTCTTCGATTTCCATCATCAAGGTTTGGAAATCTTCGAAGTCTTCTGCATTGTTAGTTATTTGTCTTTTTGAGGCTGTTGTTTCTTCAGTAGTTGTATTCTTGGTTATATCACTGTATTTTAGGTTATTTTCCACATTCCTCGCGTTGAAGATTCTTGGTTTGTTCTGATTTTTGTTTTATTTAGGTAGTTGATTAATTTCGTGCATTTGGAAAAATTCGCAGTGTGGTTTTCTCCACAGTTCGCGCATTTTAGCGGGATCTCTTCATTAATGCCTTTTTTCCTTAAACATTCGCTCGTTGCGTGGTTTCCTGCGCACTTCACGCATTTCATGTTTCTTCTGCAGTTCCTTGATCCATGTCCACATTCTTGGCATCGGTGGTATTACGTGTAGGTGAGCCTCTTGTCGTATATTTCCCATATAATTTGATTTTGGTCGATCTCTCTAATTTTCTTGACTGTGTGTTTCTGACAAGTAGGAGTGGCTCATTCCTTTCTTTGACTTTAGTTCGGTGCACTCGATTACTGCTATGTTCTTTGCTTGGAATTTCTCTATTATTGCATTGCTCTTCATATTGGGTGGTCCTTTCATTACTATTTTCTTCGTCCTTTCTTGACTTCTTTCATATGTGAAGTATTCTATCTTCGGGTCCAAGTCGAAACTATCTTTGTTTCTGGAAATCTAACGTGGTTTGAATATTTTGATTTCGTTTGGACTATATTTCATGTAGCATATCAGTACGTACGGCTTGAAGCCGGCTTGAATTTAAGCAGCTTTTAAAAGCCACTTGGAAAAAGTGAAATAAACGCGCTTAAATGCGATTTGAATAATCTAAGTCAAGCTCAAAACGAAATGGGATTGACTTTATTAAAGCGACTTCGTAATGCGATATAAACGGTTTAAGCTGGATTTAATAATTACTAACTTCAGATCGATAATAGTGGGTGACATACGATTTTGACCTTTTCGTTTCCTTGGTTTTGGATATTGAAGGTTATAAAATCTATTTTTGTTTAGCTTTTGTGATTTTTGCGAATTATGAAAGCAAAGAAAGCTCTCGTTACTTTCAGTTCAATGTTTTTACAGTATATCACACAAATTGTTTTATTTTTCAATTTAATATTATTGAAGTGGTTAAAGAGAAGAAGAAAGTAAGTAGAAAAGTTTGTAGTCATTTTTTTTCTAGAAGTAAAAAAAATTATTTTTCTTTTGCAGATTGGAAAAAATACTTAGGGGCTATTTCTTAAAACTAAATTTAATCAATGTTACATACCTTACTGAAAGAGTTCGTTCAAAAAACAAACGTAGAGATTATGATTAGTGGGAAAAAATTGTATTACAAAAGTTTACAGATAAGGATTGGCTAGAAAATTCTCGTGTGACACAAGAAACCTTTATTTATATAGCTAATGAGCTACGAAGTACTTTACAGCCAAAAAGAAATTTTTTACGTAAAATTACTAGTGCTGAAAAGAAAGTAGCTGTTTCTTTATATTTTTTGGGAAGTTGTTGTGAATATCGAATTGCTGGAAAAGTTTTTGGTATACACAAATCAACAATACACAACATTGTACATGAATCTGTTTTGGCTTTCAATAATGTTTTGCTTCCCAAATATATACAAGTGTCTTCTGAAGCAAAAGCTATAGAAATTGCCTCCTTTTTTGAAAAAAATTCTAAAATACCTAATATAGGGGCAATAGATGGCACACATATCCCCATGCTGCCACCAAATAATAGGTATCGGGATTTACATTATTCTTCAAGGGATTGTAGACCATAAGTATAGGTTCATGAATATATATATATATATAAAAAATGCAGGATCTACTCATGACGCAGCAGTACTGACAAATTATAATTTGTATAAGAATATTAAATATATTATGCCACAAGTAAGATTAATTTAAAAACCTCTTTGTATAAAAATATTTTTTACTTCAAAACAGGATCATATTTTAAAATTTTATCGTTAAATATATGATTTTTCATAAATTTTTGTACTAGCTTATTATAGTGTTAATTTTATTTTAGAGTTCAGTCCAATTGGAAGGTGAGACCATTCCATATGTACTACTTAGAGATCCAGCATATCCTCTATTATCTTGGTTACTGAAACCTTATTCAAATCGTGGATTGTCTGCAGCCCAAGATTCATATAATGTTTATTTAAGTGCTAGCAGAGTAGTTGAAATTGCTTTTGGAAGGTTGAAAGCACGTTGGAGGACACTTTTAAAAAGATGTGATGTATATTATAAATTTGTACCAAACTGTTTACAATTTTTTTATATAATTTATATAACTTAATGCTAAAACTTGATAGAAATAAGAATTAAAAATATAAATTAGAAATTTTAATATAAACTATTAACTGATTATAAACCAAAACTATAAACAACTGAAACTATAAACAACAAAACCTACAAACAACTAAAAGTGTGAACAACTAAAACTATAAATTTTTAACATTTTTTCCTTTTTTTTTTTGATTTTCTTACTTGGAATCATCAGAAGAAGATGATGAGGAAGTTGAATGCCTCCTTTTTCTTTTTTTTTTTTTAAATAGATTTAATTCCTTTGATGAAATCTTGTGTGCATTCTTTTAAAACTTTTTCTTGCCTACTCATCATCTTCTCCATAACTCGCTCCTCCATACCCTGATACTCTTGTAGCTTCTGCAAAATATTTTCTAGTCCTACCTTAACTTCTTGTAAACTTGTCTCTTGTTTTTTCCTAGTAGGATTTCTAGACATTGGTTTTGAGTCTGAACTGCTTCATGACATCAGGGGCGATCCTAAGTCAGGTTGTGCTCCTGATGTCGATGGCATCCCTTCTGGCAGGGCTGGAGGATCATCCGATTGTAAGGGATTTAGGGCACCATCCTCCATTACTTCATATATAACCTCGGGGACCATAACTTCGCCCAAATTATTTGGATCTTCTTCCCCTGGCAACTGGGAATCAATGCCGTCCATGGCCGCACAGGGCCTGTGTCTCAGCAGATACTCGAGGTCATTGAAAAGTGGAAAAGTCTGAGGGTCCACGCCACGTTGTTCATTATCTCTTTTTACTTTGTAGTACTCTCCTGAAAATAAAAATATTGAATAAAGTATCTCTTTATATTAAAAATTATGACAAGTGATGTACTGCAAACATTTAAAACTAACAGGATAAACAAGTAAATATTAAATACAAAATGTTCACTGATAATCAGGTAATTGTTTTATTGTAGACAGCACCCTTTCGCTTTGTTCTGTACATATTCATTATAAAATGTTTAGTATCAGTGATAAATAAATAAACTCCTTTGTTTTTTAATGAGATGCTAGAAACAAAGAATAATAGAATAAATTGATTTAAAACTTAAGGAGATTTACCAGAAAAGAGTGACTGCATCTTCAAAAATTTGTCATCAAATTTCAAAAGTATTTCCATAAGACAAATGTTAAGTGTTTTGTAATGAACACAAAATGTACCTACCTTTTAAATTTTTAAATTTCGTTCTCATTTGGAATTTATGCGTATATGATCCATACACCAGCATTTCTCGTTCCAACGATCTCTACACTCCTATATTTTTTGCCATCCAAAATGTTCAGAACTTTCCTTTAAGAGATTTAAAAAGAAACGAATTTCCTCGTCAGACCATATATTTCTTTTCAAATTTTTTTTTCTCCATACTTTCCATTTATTTTTAAATATAAAACAAAAATATTAACTTTTGAATACAACAAACAAATAACAGGAACACAAGTGAAAAATGGTGACCAACAGCTGAAATTTTCTAATTGATACTTCATGAAGTTAGCTACAGATGCATGCGCAATATGCAGGCTTCGAACTGGCCTAACCTTCATTTTCAACTCACTTTTAAGTCACCGAAATAAACGGGTAGATTTAGGATTCCTCTAAAGCCGCTTCACTTTCAATTCGGCTTGAAGACGTCGATATAAACTAAGTGTATATTAGGATTTAGAATTTCTTTTATCTCTTTGCTACATGTTTTGTAGTCCACTTTTGATGTTTTTATAATCGGTGGGGGCTTTTGACTCCTTATCGGTTCTTGGAACATTTCTACGCTTCTGCTGCTGGTAGAGTTGTTTTAATCTTCTTGATCATCTCGTTCGATTTTTAAAACTCAATTGATTTGAAGTCGGGATTGGGTTATTTCAAGAAAGTGTGGTCTTCTTCCTACTGTTCTTTGTTCTCAGGTTCTCCATCCTGAATTTGATATTACTTTTCTTTGCCTTGCTACAGGTTACTGTGGATTTTATCGCCTTCTCGCTAATTTGTTTGTCCATATAGGGCGTGCGCACTTTTTACTTCTCGCTGACTCTCGCTCGATGTTGCTCTCACACAAGCCATCGAATATATAATTAAAAATAAAAACCAAACTGTTTACAATTTTTTTTATATAATTTATATAACTTAATGCTAAAACTTGATAGAAATAAGAATTAAAAATATAAATTAGAAATTTTAATATAAACTATTAACTGATTATAAACCAAAACTATAAACAACTGAAACTATAAACAACAAAACCTACAAACAACTAAAAGTGTGAACAACTAAAAGTGTGAACAACTAAAACTATAAATTTTTAACATTTTTTCCTTTTTTTTTTGGATTTTCTTACTTGGAATCATCAGAAGAAGATGATGAGGAAGTTGAATGCCTCCTTTTTCTTTTTTTAAAAATAGATTTAATTCCTTTGATGAAATCTTGTGTGCATTCTTTTAAAACTTTTTCTTGCCTACTCATCATCTTCTCCATAACTCGCTCCTCCATACCCTGATACTCTTGTAGCTTCTGCAAAATATTTTCTAGTCCTACCTTAACTTCTTGTAAACTTGTCTCTTGTTTTTTCCTAGTAGGATTTCTAGACATTGATCTTGAGTCTGAACTGCTTCGTGACATCAGGGGCGATCCTAAGTCAGGTTGTGCTCCCGATGTCGATGGCATCCCTTCTGGTAGGGCTGGAGGATCATCCGATTGTAAGGGATTTAGGGCACCATCCTCCATTACTTCATATATAACCTCGGGGACCATAACTTCACCCAAATTATTTGGATCTTCTTCCCCTGGCAACTGGGAATCAATGCCGTCCATGGCCGCACAGGGCCTGTGTCTCAGCAGATACTCGAGGTCATTGAAAAGTGGAAAAGTCTGAGGGTCCACGCCACGTTGTTCATTATGCCTTTTTACTTTGTAGTACTCTCCTGAAAATAAAAATATTGAATAAAGTAACCTCTGTATATTAAAAATTATGACAAGTGATGTACTGCAAACATTTAAAACTAACAGGATAAACAAGTAAATATTAAATACAAAATGTTCACTGATAATCAGGTAATTGTTTTATTGTAGACAGCACCCTTTCGCTTTGTTCTGTACATATTCATTATAAAATGTTTAGTATCAGTTATAAATAAATAAACTCCTTTGTTTTTTAATGAGATGCTAGAAACAAAGAATAATAGAATAAATTGATTTAAAACTTAAGGAGATTTACCAGAAAAGAGTGACTGCATCTTCAAAAATTTGTCATCAAATTTCAAAAGTATTTCCATAAGACAAATGTTAAGTGTTTTGTAATGAACACAAAATGTACCTACCTTTTAAATTTTTAAATTTCGTTCTCATTTGGAATTTATGCGTATATGATCCATACACCAG
Source organism: Diaprepes abbreviatus (assembly GCA_034092305.1). Lineage (NCBI taxonomy): Eukaryota > Metazoa > Arthropoda > Insecta > Coleoptera > Curculionidae > Diaprepes > Diaprepes abbreviatus. The sequence continues at coordinate 1,379,746 of JASJET010000095.1, forward strand.
CATTTCTCGTTCCAACGATCTCTACACTCCTATATTTTTTGCCATCCAAAATGTTCAGAACTTTCCTTTAAGAGATTTAAAAAGAAACGAATTTCCTCGTCAGACCATATATTTCTTTTCAAATTTTTTTTCTCCATACTTTCCATTTATTTTTAAATATAAAACAAAAATATTAACTTTTGAATACAACAAACAAATAACAGGAACACAAGTGAAAAATGGTGACCAACAGCTGAAATTTTCTAATTGATACTTCATGAAGTTAGCTACAGATGCATGCGCAATATGCAGGCTTCGAACTGGCCTAACCTTCATTTTCAACTCACTTTTAAGTCACCGAAATAAACGGGTAGATTTAGGATTCCTCTAAAGCCGCTTCACTTTCAATTCGGCCTGAAGACGCCGATATAAACTAAGTGTATATTAAGATTCAGAATTCTTTTTATCTCTTTGCTACATGTTTTGTAGTCCACTCTTGATGTTTTTATAATCGGTGGGGGCTTTTGACTCCCTATCGGTTCTTGGAACATTTCTACGCTTCTGCTGCTGGTAGAGTTGTTTTGATTTTCTTGATCATCTTGTTCGATTTTCAAAACTCAATTGATCTGAAGACGGGATTGGGTTATTTCAAGAAAGTGTGGTCTTCTTCTTACTGTTCTTTGTTCTCAGGTTCTCCATCCTGAATTTGATATTACTTTCCTTTGCCTTGCTACAGGTTACTATGGATTTTATCGCCTTCTCGCTAATTTGTTTGTCTATATAGGGCGTGCGCACTTTTTACTTCTCGCTGACTCTCGCTCGATGTTGCTCTCACACAAGCCATCGAATAGAATTAATGGTGGCCTCTGTTGAATTTCGAGTTTTGTTTAGCGCTCGCTTTCTGATTGGACGAGCGGCTTCGCAGGCTCCACGCCTCTGCCAAGTGCGATATCTTTGATTCTTGTATGCTGTTCTCTCGTGTGTTGGTTGATTTTTGTTCTTTTGTTTCTTGATTTTTATTAATGTTTTCCATGTAGTTGGAATATGTAACGCATCGTCTCGTTTATTCAGCTGTCCCGCTTTTTCGATTTCTAGGGCCTCTCTTATGACGCGTACCTTGTAGTTCTGTGCTAGTGCTATTTCTTCTGATTTTTTGAAATCGATGGTATATCCGGTTGTTTGGTAATGTTGAAATAGAGCTGAGATTGTCTGTTTGATTTTGAGACTATTTTTACGTTCTTGAATTCTTGTTGACATGTGCCTGTTTGTTTGTCCTATGTATGTTTTATGGCAATCTGCACCTGAAAATGCCAAATTAGATTTTAAATTGTAAATCTTAACTAAACTAAACATATTCGAAAGAATACAACATTATATTAATAAGATACAAACAACTAAATCAATTTTACGGTTTACCAAACGCCTCGCGTAGATGCCTTAAAGTTGTTGGAGGATTCTCAAAATGAATGTCACAAAGTACGAAAATTTTATTAAAAATCTGACACATATCATAAATTGGGTTCTGACAAAGTACATTTAATCTTGGGCGCTTAAGAAAAGAGGGGGGTTGACGCCTGATACCTATCAATTTTTGATCAAAACCAACACCAACTCAGGATAAGTACATTCCTCTCTAAACATTAAATATTTCAGAAATCTCCTTTGAATAGATTTCACGGAGTGCTTGTGGCAGTTATATACAGAAAACTATATAATTGAACCATAATATAATTTGGATCTAATATAGCATCAATACAATAACTTAGATGTAGGTAGATGAGAAAAGTTTTTACAGTTCCTTAATATCTCAGATCTCTCACACAAGCGAGCCTGCTCAACGTAGAAGCATTAATTGAATAACTGAATAGTGTAGGACTCTTTGTGCGACTGAAAGATACCACATTGCATTTTAAGATATTCAAATCGAGTTTATTAGACACATGTCATTGACCAATTGTTTCAATGCTGGCCTGGGATACACAGTCAGCGCCTGCACCGACGCGGTGAAAAATTTTGATATCGTCAGTGTGGGTCATTTTTTTTGCAATAAACCTTAGCGAAAAAATCATTTACGTATATAGGAGTGACCCTAAATTGGAATCCTGAGGTGCACCTGACGTTGACACACACCAATCTGACCTGAAACCCTCAATCTCTACGAATTGGCGATGGTCTAGTAGGTCGGATTTTAATATTCTAAGAAGTATATTAGAGAAAATGATCAGATGCCTTCCTCAATAGAATGCACTGATCAACCTGATCGAAAATCTTGCCAGAATCAGTGTAGATGACATCGATCGAACTCTTGTCGTTAAGGGCGTTGCAGATGAGAAACTGAAGATTAGTTATACATGATCCTTCAGAAAATAGACGGTGTTGATAAACGGATTTTGGAAAATAAAAAATTTTGTAATATTATTTCTCAGACTTTGGAAAAAAGACATAGTGTGGCAATACCCCGATAGTTTTCAACCAGAGATAGATCACCTTTTCTAAAGATAGGGAAATCTTTGCCAACTTTCTAGGTATCCCGAAATTCACCGTCTTTCAGCATCAAATTAAAAATGTGTTGCAAGAGGAGAACTTAAGACAAAAGATCAGTCTATAATAAAAAAAAAACTTGGAACTTAGTCAGAGCCGGATGTTAATTTGTTTTTAAGCTTCTTGCAGGCGACCGTAACATCATCGAGGGAAACTGCGGGAATGTCGATTAGCTCCGAGATATATGTTGAATTCAAAAGGTTCCTTCGAGTTGCTGCGAGATCTTATGCACATTTTTGAAATAGCTTACAATAGCGGTAATCATATTATTGGGCTCATGGAAGAAATTGTTCATGTAGTTCACAGTAGCTCGAATACCCGAATGCGTTTTTTTACTATAAACAAAAGACCAAAAATTTAAGGGATTATTTATTTATATCTTACTTAGCAACGCTAATAAAATCTTTGTGTGCCCGTTGAGTTTCAGTTTTAATCAAACTACGTAAGTTCTTATACCTTTCTAGATAAAAAAAAACAGAGATTCCTTATTTAATAACTGGCGTCGAGTTTTTTCTTCTTTAAACATATTCTTAGTGATTTTTTTGTAAACCAAGGAAAAAATTTTCTTCTTTTTGATAACTTCGGAGGAATGCAGGTAGCAAAATGATTATTTAAGATATTATAAAGCGTTTCGCAAGCGGTTACAGTGTTCAAAGATTTAATAATAGGGGCCCAGTCAGTTTATAGCATCAGCTTTTGATATTAAAATTGGATTATAACTAGGTCTAGTAAGCGATTATATAAATTAGATATAATATTAAACTGCTTTAGATTAAGAAATTTACAAAAATGTAGCAAGCTCCTATGTTTGGCTCCAAGGGGGACAGATCATGAAAAAGAAAAAATGTTAAAATACCAAGAAAAAAATATTCTTTTGCAACATAATATCGGATGACAGGAATATTTCGAAAAATGACTCCACTTTGGAATTGGTCATAGAAGATTAAATGTACACAATAAAAGGATAGGTTGTAAAATAATTTAAGTTATAATCTTTATGGAGAGACAACGGTAGGTGTGTCGATTATGGTAGTTGATATTCCTCTTACAAAAACTTATGTAGGAGAACAACCTAATAAAATAAAACAATAGAAATACTAATTCTTACAACTTATGGCGAATAACAAAGCATTTTGCATTTATGTAGACAAGGCTTCCGGGATCTAGTAAAATAATAAAAAAGAGTTAGTTACGCAATATTTTGCGAATATTGTGTTTTTCACGATATGTGGCAATTATAGTTAAAAAATCCCAGCTTTCCCCAAATTAATTAGGACAGTTGATAACTGTTTTGACTGTTCAAAGAAGTTACAAATTAAAGATGGGAATTTAATCACTTAAAACAAGGTAATTGTTTCTCTATTATAAATTGACGGTGAAAGCTAGAGCATCAATTATCTTTATGAATTTTTTAGCTTGGTAAAACATTGTGTTTGGTAAAAAACAACTTTTGTGAATTTGAGAATCTACTCTTTGAAATCAGCATAATACCTGTAAACAGGAACAAAAAATAGTAACAGAACATTCAATAAAGCCTAGTCTATTTAACACATTCCTTCGATGTATGTACTGTTAGAACTATGGGATAGTAAGAAACAAGTTACCTAAGGGATGATGTATAAAGTTATCAAATAGATAACACCGCCCAACAGCATGTTTGTTGCATGGAATATTTTACATAATTCCAAACTAATTTTTGACGCTGGTATACTATCAGTTTTTTTTTTTATATCAGCTTTAGTTTATGAATTATAAGGAGGGGTGTTTTTTTAGAAAAAAAATACTCTCACCGTACAAAAATATTTTATAAAAAAAAATGCAAACTCTTGAATTTTCTTTTTTTATGATTTTCTACTGTTTTTAAATGACGAAGTTCTACTCTGAGCACTCCAGTAATAATCGGCCATCATATGCGCATTCCAACGATCCTGAAGTGCATGAAGGTTCCTTACTCCTGCGATGCACCCACATAATGAATGCCATAGCATGTTTGCAACCTCCTTGAGACGTAGCACCGTCATTGCACTTGACACTCATTATTGCACCATTTTCTTCATCTACAACCAAGATGGCAGAATATGGTTTATTACGAAATTTATGTTCTGGGCAAATTTTGCACTTAATTATGCACAAATTGGCATCTCAACGAAGTTAAACATAGCCCACAGCATCGTCTTCGTATGACTGCCTCGAGGACTTAAATCGAAATAAAGCAGTTTGCTTAATAAAACACAAAACATAACATCAAATAATACCATTTTTTAATTATTCAGTTAAATCTTTTGAGCGTATAAATACCATTACTGAATATTATGTATTCATTATCGGTTTCAGAAATAACAATTCTTAATATATTACTTACATGGAGGTCTTCACATTTCTAAATTCAGCAGAGTGGAAGGTGCTGTTGGTTGCAAAGAAATTAGCCACCTTAAAACAATCAATTCTCGACGAATTCGAACTATTTGCCTTAATAAATCGACTTTCCATCAAGGGAAAATTTCTTATGATCATTTACAAAGGGAGTAGTAAGTAAATTTCGAAGAAATTCACGGAAATCGCTATAAAATAATGTTAACCAAACAATGTAACGATTATGTTTGCGAACAAATCACGTTATGCATTTTGATTGGTGTTCGTTGTCACGTCTGTTGAGAGTGATCTAATTACATTTAGATTATTCAATAAAAATTAAATTCCTTGAAAATAATGAAATATATTGTGTTCTTTACTATTTTTATTATGGATACTACTGTTTCGCGGCACAATTACACTTTTATTTGAATACAGACGACATCCCTATTTGACTTTGATGTTTTTTTTTATAGGTCCTGTCATTGTTTGAAGTTGTTCTTTAGAAAAATCTTCAAAATGTTCACTAATCTTAGGTAATTCTACGTCTTCTTTTATGGGCTCGTCATAAGACTCATTTTGTAACCAGGTAGCATATCATCGGTTATTTCTACCGTTAGAGAATATTCTTCCCTACGAAATCCAGCTGTGTCGAATAAGATGATGACACTGCTGTTTGTTCTTCTTGAAGTTGATAGATATTTTTATGGACAGAACCACTGTGACCTATAAAATCAGTAATTAGTGTTTGATGATCGACTGTTAAATTAGTAGTACATGTTACCAAGTGTTTGCTCTGTTTCGTAGCTCTTAATTTGGAATACGGCAAAGTATATTTTTTACAAATTATTTTTAGAGCGTCTTTTGCTTGAAAAAGTAAGGCCTTTGCGAACACATAGTCATTTGTGTCGCTTGTTGACTTCTCCCTTCAATGTTTTAAGAGAAAATCCGGAGCACTTTTGGTTTTGATATGTTTTTTTCAGCAAATAGTCTTTGATATTAAGTTTTGTAAAGCTCCTTCGTTGGTTTTGGCTAATGTAATATATTCTTGTATAGTTGTTTTATGAACAACGCACAGTTTACATCGGATAAACATCATTATTTTAGCCAAGATCACTTTTGTCAATCTTGAATATTTTTGTTTCGTTAAATTATTCTCTATAGCTGATTTATGTGACTTAGTAAAATCTTCTTTAACTTTGCTCATAACTTAATTAACTTTTTTGTCGTATGTAATGATTCTATGTTAGCCCGCCTTTTAGAGATAACGTTCTCTCTGTGTGTCAAGGTCACGCCAATTAAATTGTTAGTTACTTTTATCAACAAAAATGCAACTCTTTGTTGCCATAATGGAGTTTTTGTATAATTCGCTTTCATCTATGTTGGCTCTGTTTGGTATAGTCTGAAAAATTGTCTGTCTTTGTAGAATCTAAAATATCATCTAGTTCTTTGACTATAGGCTCTGTTTTTCAGCAGTGTAAAAGTAAATCGGCTGAGAGTCTTAACTGTACAGCTGCCTCTATATTTTTCTCCCTTTTCCTTTTTTTCCTATGGGACTTGCAAAGGTTATTTCCATGAATTATTGCTACAGGATCGTGAAACAAGATGTTTCTGTGTTCTTCTTTCGAAAACAATGGAAAATTTTTATTTTCCATGTGACTACAAGCGGAAACATTTACACAAGCAGCCTTAATATTTGCTTGGGTTTAATCAACTAATCTGCCAATATTTTTCAATATGTTTCTTAAAATTGCTCTTTGAATATCGACCTAAATATTTTGTACACGTAACAAACTGTGAGGAAGGTTGAACATATGATTTTTTATTACAATTATGTCCTTTTCTGCAGCTTTTTTATTATGTATTTCGTCGTCCATTTTTCTCAGGATAATGAATGCTTTAAAATTGAACTTTTTAGTTCAGTTTTATGAAAAGTACATTACATGAACTTGTTAGAAAGTAGACTCCTCACTAGTAATTACAAATTTGTTTGCTAACTAAGTGAAAAATTATAAAAAGAAATAAATCGAAAAGTAACAAAATTGCTGATAAATTTTCTATAAATAGGGCAAAATAACAACTTTTATTAAATAATTTCAAAACTTTAAAAGCATTGTTGTAAAAAAAATCATACTGGAAAACGGTCAATGATAAGATTTAGATGAAGTGTACAATTAGAAAAATAAGTATAACTTCAAATCAAGGTAAAAATCTTAATATTTTGTTTTTTTATGATACCATTGTATTATTGCACAGATTATTATCATCTTGTTGAACTAAACAGTTTTGTTTATTCGAAATTTTTTTATTTAAACTTTTTAATGTTGTCACATGTGCTCTTATATCGAATTATTGGGATAAATAACTTATTCCACTTAAAAATTATTTATAGTTTCTAACAGTATTTAAATATTCATGTATTTTTTTTTCTTATAAGAGTAGGCACACTAAAAAAAATTAGAATACACAAGAAGCAAAATTACGTTTCCCTATTCCAACAAAATTTGCGTTCAGTTGAAGAATGTAACAAAAAATATGAGAAAGGAAAAATAACATATTTTAAAGGAGCCAGCCATTTTGCTGATAGGATAAAGAATGAGCTTCTTGTCATGTTAAAACATTCAAGTATTGGTCGTTTGAAATGTAACATAACCACTGTTCATCTTGAAGCACATGATTGACTGGAGAAAGCAATGAGCAAGGTCAAAAATTGAAGATCAAGTGCAGTCCGAATCGTGCTGGGCTTTTACCTATAAATCTGTACCATCAAAAGAGTTGTTGATAAATTTCACCTTTTTTTTGCTTTCTAGTTTGAGAGGAATATCTCGTGAATACAGTGAATAACAAAACTTAGTATATTTTAAGTTTTGTACATGAACGATAGATCCTGGAAGCCAAGTCGGATAAAAAAGATGGATATTGAAGTAATTTAAGTCCTTCCGTCCTTCAACCATGGCAACATAACATGTGTGACTAGGCGCGTAATCTTAATGAATGTAAGGATGTATCGTGGATTACTCGGGTATATACGGAAACGAGGAACCAGATCGTCTGGCAAAGATAAGTTCCACGACTGAACCATTCAGGCCCCCAACAGTTCTACCTGTTTTAATTAGAGGGAACTTAAACTGTTACTTGAAAGTAAATTTATTGAATTTTAGTGGGAGTACCAAGGAACATATTAGACCTAATGCGCGACTAATAAGACAGCTTCTTTCCCTAGAGAGGAAAGAACTGCGAATTATTGTGATACTACTGGCTAGACATTGTCGCCTGCGAGGCCATCTTCATTGGTACCATGAATGATCCGATATGCAGAAGGTCTCTAGAGAAAGATAAACCTCTTGACGGTATCCTCGGAGAATGCCTAGTAATCAACGGACTGATACAGCGAAATCTTGGAAATACAGTATTATTAGCTAAATCCGCCAGGCAAGTTCATTTAACGAGGTTGCTTGCATTCGCAAAGAAGATCGGCCTCGAATAACTTTCAGCCGTGGTGTGATGTACATGGCTTAACGAGGCCTAGGCTTCGAAGATTCAGTATCACCGCTTTTACTCATTCATAGTTTTCTACAGTGAACAACAGTTAGTTGATTGTGATACAAGAATGTAAATTGTGATGGAAATAACGACGGGATAGCTCTAGAGTATCTTAACGATACCGTATATCTCGAAGGCTTTTTGTTACCTCTAGTTATTTTTATGTTTTTTGTTACCTTTAGTTATTTTAAAATGAAGAAATATTTTAAAATTTACACGCTTTACTTCTGTACAGTCTACAGACTAGTGGAAATTCAAGGTATACTCTTAGTATGTTGAAAATCTATTAATTGTTCGAAAAATCAAAAAAATTTCAATATAAGGTATCTGGGTCGAATATGGACACCTTAAGGTTTGATATTAGTTTTCTTTCACGGTTTAAAATGTAAGATTATCAATCCTTTTAAATTCAGTAAAGTATCCGTTTATGTAACATATTATAGGTGGAAAGAAAATAATGTGTTAATAGAATTGAACTTAATTAATTTTTCAAAACTGGTGAAAGTCGCCATATTTCCGACGGTGTAGTTAACTTTGGCCACGTAGTGACCGTATTAACGATATGAAATAAACACACAGGTAATATATATATATATATATATATATATATATATATATATATATATATATATATATTACTTTAAACTAAGAATTATCTTGGACAAATGACCTGCATTTTTTTGTTTATGCTCGCATTTTACACCAATGCAGTTTTCTTTGTCTTTAGAAGTGAGCCCAAGTCATTCTTCGCGAACGATGATGCACATGTAATACAAAGCCTCTTATCAACAACCTTATCTTCATCGCAAACAAAACGATACTAACTTTCAGTATGAGTAGTGTCCCTTACCCTAACCTGAAACAATTAGATTCTGTTCCTTCGGTTTTCTGGAATGATTAATTTCGTATGGTCCGGGCATATTCATTTAAATTGTTGCCAGCATTTGCCGGAATAGACGACGTATTTTTTGCAGCTGATTCATTTACATTGGGGGTATTTAACTGGGTAAACAGTGACGAATTCTCTTTAGTGCATATATTGGAAGCAGTTGGAATACTTGGCGAGTATGCTTCTTCAGGAATTCTTATCGGATCTAAGATATCCCCGTAGGTTCGAACTCCTCTTTGATATTTGCCAAAGTTAGAACTTTGTCCCAAATCTCCGTTTGGTGGTTCTTCTAACCTGACAGCAATATTTCAGTACTTCTTTACTCCAGTTGTATTTAAAGGCTTTGAAAAGCGATTTGTCCATAGGTTGTAATTAGTGTGCTGTTTTACTCGGTTGACAAAAAGCTTAATCTCAAATTTGTCCGCAGCATCTACGGTGGAATTATCCAAGTGGCATTTAACACTATCAAATATTGGAATATACGTCCGAGAAAGCTTATATTTAGCAAAATGGTGAATCCAGTTGACAAAAACATCCACGTCCATACTAGCTTTGGGAGTCATTTGGCCAACTGTGCCTGTTGGTAATAGATGTAACCACTCTCGTTTCATTCTTTTGCCCTTGAATAAAACCATCTGAGGGACTGCATAGCTAACAACTCTGCCACATGAGACAATAGTAACGTTCTCAGCATACTCAGGCGTCACAAGGTGTACTCAACTATTCCTTCGTGACAATAATTCTATAAGGATGCGGCCGATTTTTTTAGTCCTTTGTTAACATTTATAATCTCTTTAAGATTATATCATTGTAAAATGAATATATTGTGGGGAAAACATGCTGTAAAAATATTTATGTAGACACTTTCAGCAATATTGGATTCAATAAACTTTAGTTGTCTTTATTAAAAAAATTTTAAGACTTCTGTTAGGTACCCATTGTTTTTATAGCTAAATACCATTTTAATTGTCAACTTATATGCTAAATCACCAATAAAGTGAGTATTATTAGAAAACCCTTCCTGCGGTCTTTTAGAAACATCTGATTTTACACAGTTTGGTTCTGAATGATCCTGATTCTCCAATATACCCATCGGTTAACAATATTTTATCGTCGCAAATTCAATGAAGTACATCTGAATGATACCCCTCGCAGTTTATATAGCATACCAGATATGCTTCAAATACTACAATTCTTATAAAAGATCCATATTCTTGCACCAATGATCCCTACAAAAATTAATTTTTGAATTTTATTTTCATTCGGCGTTAAATTTTTTGATGCATTCTCTATTTTTTTCTTTCAGGTTTATGATGTTTAAATTTCTAATGACATCACATCTACAGTATAATGACTACATAATAATTGGAAATCTCTGACGGAACAAAATAATTGATTTACAAATACGCAGTCCATGCTGTAGATTTTGATATTTTAGATCGGAATACAATACCGCTAAAATTTTGAAGATGTAATAATAGCAAAGTGAAAAGAGACAAAACAATGGTAAATTCGTTTTCGAGCTAATGAAGTCAGATTAGAAACGTATTTATTGTTTCAATATCTTCAGTATTGTATTTACAATTTACGGTTCAGCTATATCGCAAAATATAAATAGCTTGTCGAAAACATTCAAGATTGGCTAGATACCAAATACATTTACGTACTTTCTTTTAATGAAATTTCAGGGTGTCCTACTTTTGATGGATTATCAACTATATATATTTTTGTATTAAACTGTTAAATGTGTTTGAATCCATCGGAAAATGCCTGTCAAACTACATAGTGTTGATTTGGTGTATATTTTCCTGGAAATATTTTGTATTTTTTTCGACATCTTCCCCGCAATCGTCCTCAATATCATAGTCAAAAAATATCCTAAGAAAAAATCTATTCATGTGCATATTTTGACTTGCTCTTCCAATACAAATAAATATTAACTGACCAAAATAAAAATAGATGGTGATTTTTATATAAAATTTGCATTTTTGTTAACAGTTGGGATCACACACAAATCTGATATTTCCAATTGATTTGATTTTTTACTGTTAATTTAAATTTTTTCCCTAACGTATCGGCCTCTCGGAAGTTTAATTTTTTTTATTTTGTTGGTGGTTCTTCTAGCATATTAATAATATCTACTAACCATTTTTGAGTTGTTGGTGAAATTTTTGTTGACTGATAACTTGATGAAATTAACATTTTACCATTATCACAAACTGTTTTTTCATTTAATATATCACCTTGTTCTGTATTTCCTTTTTTATATGTTTTGAAAACATGGTATCTTCACTTCCTCAATTGATGGTCTACTCAGTGAAATATTATAAAGTTTTGATATCACTCCTTTTTCAACCCTATTTTTATTTTCTGAATTTACAAAATCTTTATTATCAAAATGATGAGAACATACCACATGTTTCTTTTTCAGAGATTGGTGAGATAACTCCAAAAGTTTTATATTTCCTGAAACAAAAAGAAAATATTAAAAATATTAGATTAGGGTATATCATTTTAATTTTCACAGGTGATTATCTTGTAAACTAAGTTGAAAGCCGATAAAAGTTATTTGGATTGGAGGAGAATATTCGACCTTGTTGTCACCGTGTCTTTGTTTTAATAGAATGGCTTATTTTTGACACATCCGATAGAAAGATAAATTGACCATCGAAATATTTAAATTATTACTTCTGACCTTATTGAAGATTACATATATTTAGAAACACCTGCAATTTCTATTTTGAAAAGCTTTGATTGGTTAAAAAGAACTTATATTGGGGTCTATTCTGCTGGTTTATTTTTAGAAGATTTAGGCCAAAACATATATTTTTTTATTGTTAAGGCCTAAATTCTTCCTCTTTAAAACCGCCGAAAAGGTGTACGTCATTGTCTTGAAAAATTAAAAAATTTTTAGCGTTTATAATAAATTAACAGAAGAAAGTGTCGTGCAAGCGTAGGTCGCTCCTTCACCATTTTTTGAAAATTTCGTATATTATTAATTTCACGCTTTGAGGCCTCGACAGGCTAAGTCCCGCTTCAGGGTTAACCTGCCTTAGTGCCCGAGTTAATCTATCTTGTAAATTCGCAAAATTCCTTATAGACTCGGTCGAGTTCCGCGAATTATTTTTTTGTGGCGACCCAGCCGACGATCTTTGAGCTACGTGGTCAGTTCTCTTTTCTATTTTACTAAAATTATGGCTAGATGTCCTTAATCTAGGGTTAGTCTTAATTATTAACTTACTATGACTATTTAAAATACTATTTCTTAATCGCTGTTGCTCAGCAGAGCTAACTGTTGTCGATTCAAATAAGTTAATTAATTTTTCCACCGAGTTAAATTGAATTGAGGACGTCTCTTGTTCTCCAGTCGAAACGTCGTGTCTTGTGGGAAGCGCAGCGGGCAAAGCTGCTGCAGAGGACCCTCCTTTTCCACCCGGGGAGCTTGAAGAGCCACTCGCCTCATTTGACACGGAAACGAAGTTATATTGGGGACTGGACATGATCTCGAAAGATAGAAAATTCGACAATTATGTAGTCTCGATATTTACTGAAATTATTTGGCAAGAAAATTTTAATTCACGGGGGTGTAGGGCTATTTTGTTGTTAGTCGGTCGGTTATAATTTATTTTTAATTGAGGTAAAGTCTTTAGAAATTGTTGTCTGTTTAGTGCGCTTTAAGAAAAATTTGGAAATTTTAAATTAATAATTTATTTATTTATTTTTAAAATATATGAATTTTTTTTATTGTGAACACCCGTGAGCTCAAAATTATTTTTATTCGAATTCGGATATTTTACTAAATTAATTAAAGATCTAACGACGTCTCGTTAGTCTTTTACAAAATAAATTATGATTAAAACTAAACTATTTACAGAAATTAGTCCCTATTATTATTTAAATTAATGCTAAAAATTATTAATTAAAATGTTAGTTGTTAGGTTATATAAGTTTTAACTCTAAATATTAATTTTAATCAGAGGTACACAGATTACAAATCCCCTACTGCTGAACGTCCTAGGTTCTACAATGTAAAATGTGAAGTTAATTGTTTACGTTTTAAACGTTTAAGAATATAAGATTTTATTATTTAAAACCAAAAATAGTTAAAGACGACAAGGTCTTTTGTTTTTTAATTAAAGTGGAACGAAAGCTATTAATTATTAATTTATATTAATTAATAAGTCAGTAAAATCTGATTTTAATTTATTATCAAATGAATTAGTTCAAAGTTAGTTTATTAATGTTTAAATAATGAGTCAGGGAAAAATAAAAAGGTAATTATTAATTTACAAAAATAAAATAAAATATAATTTTCTGTTAAGTTGCTCTCCAAATAGAAAGAAAATAAAAAATAAAATGAATTGTCTTAGTTAATTTGTTAAATAAGATTAATAGAACAAATTACTTCCCAAGCCAATTGATTAATTAATAATTAATAACTAATTAGTGTTATAATCAAATAAACAATGTTTCTAAAACAGGAAAAATTATTAAGTTTTCCTTTACAAATATTATTATTTTTTATGGAAAAATACAGGTTAATTTTATTAATCTAATAAGTTAGATCAAAAATATAAAAATCTTCTTCAATGTTCTTTCGCTGTTATAAAATCGAACTAGTTTCGTTTTTTATTTCGCGGCCAGTGTTTTTCCGTTGTTGTCGAGAACAAAGGATTTAGTCACTACGGAAAGTTTTTTAAATTATTTTGGGCAGATTCCACTATCACGAATATTTATAATTATAAGTTTTTTACTCTTAAGTCATTCACGAAAAATTAATGATGTCACAATTATGTTTATGTAGTTTAAAGTCCAGTTTAGTTTTAATTGCTTTACATTAATTAAGCCAAAGTAAAGTTTTTAAATAAATACTGCCAATGTCTTTTTTATTTTACATAAAACGGAAAATTTAATTAATAATTATAATAATTTAATTTATAATTATCTCGAAAAAAGGTTAATATTTCATAAAAGTTCAAAAACAATTCTGATAGGTACGCGGAAGTACTAAAGATGGTTTGTCCCTGAGTTCTGAACTGTTATCAGACACTCAGGTTAGCCGTGCCTCGAAAGAATCTATAAGAATGACATCCACTCCGACTTACCGATGCTGTTAGAGTTAAATTGTTTATTCAACTCCGGCTCTTACCAAAATGGTTTCGTAGGTTGAAACCTCCAGTGGCCTAGTGCTGTCAGATAGATTTTATACTTCCCTAACCGCGTAAAATAGCGTTGAATATTTAATATAATTTCTTCGGCAAGAGAATTGTCACGGAATAACTGGGCAGTAATTCCATGAGCCAAAGCTCTGCAATGGAAGATCCCTTTTAGCCAGAAGTCCGAAATCTAGACTTGCGGTAAAACTACTTGTGTCCCTCGATGTCAAGTTTAGAATCAGAGAGCGATCATCCTGTTGCGGCGGTATTAATACTTTTCGTGTTTCGTTGTTTACGTCGCGGGTGCATTGGCGGGGTTTATTAGCGTACTTTCTCGCCCTTTACATATTGAACGCAGAGCGTTATCCCGATTTTATTCTAACGATTTTTTTTTATTTATTAAAATATGTAAAAAACTTGTTTTCACAACCAAAGTCACTGAAGATAAGGGGCTCCCAGATCAATCCGACTTCTTTGCATCACAAAGTAACGAGCCATCAGATGGGAACAAGTCATAAGCTTTTGAACAAGCAGTCTTGCTAGCAAGTATCAAAGCGGACTTGCTTAAATGTGGTAATTTGAATCGAAATAAGTGTATGTTCCTCCGACTTCTGCCGACATTTTCCAGTGACAATGGGAAGAATTACGTAAGATGCTACAAATGTGATAACAGATGAAAATAATAGTAGTCAATTCATTCATGTCATTACAAAAAAAATTAAATAACACTTTTTAAAAAGTAACCTAACAAAAAGTTACCTAAAAAGAAACGATAAACAAATTTGAAGTCCAGATATTCGGGTTCTTTATCGGCTTGAGTTTATCGACTTTTTCCCATTTGTCTACTTAAATTACATTTCAAATATAAGTGCTCGCTAAATCTAGAGTTGGCTCAATTTACGTTCGAAAAAAAAGCATTTTCTAATTTTTAAAAAATCTTTCCAACTGCTGGACCCTCGTCATAAATCGTCTAGCCCCAAAGACGTTGTCAAAAATTTAACATGGTGTGGGACTTCTATAGCGTCAACTCTAATTGTATGTGCTAGTATGCCCTACACCGTACCGCCATTCCGAATTTAATTTTTGTTAAACCGCACCCACTAGGGGGCACCCATTCCGCAGGTTATGAATTAAGTATAACATTTTAACTTTTAGTTATGATTTTATCTTAGTTTTTAGCTAATAGCCTCTTGAGAAAAGATAAGAAATTATAAATATGACGCGTTTTTTATTTGAGGGAATATATGTGCATATATAAATAGACCGAAAAATTTATCCTAGTCACATTTTAGAAAAATGAAGGTTTTGGTTATTGTAGCGTGTATAGCCAGTGCTGTATTGGCTTCTTTAGAGGAAGACAGACAACAATGGCTTAATTTTAAGGTAAGTTAATAATTTAAAAAGTTAAATGAAAGAAAAACTAGTACCCTTCTTTTGTTTATTTGGCAAGTTTATTTCAAGTATATTTATATTAAAGCACTAGTGTCGTGAGTTGACAGTATGTGTTAAAATTGACTCTTCTTTTAAGACAGTTAAAGGAATAGATAGTTATTTTTCGCAAATTTTGTTCTTGTTTTCTCACCATACACTTTGGTTTCATTACAGTTTTGTAAGTGGGATGTTGCATTTGCCAACTTGAGGCCATACTTTAAAAAATACTAGAAATATTTTGGTATAAGATTTTAAGTGGGCTACAAAATAATTTTGTTTATAGCATCACCCTTGTACGAATTAAATAATCTGAGTGACTTAATATATTTCCAGAGGAAAGTTGGCAAATTGTGGCTTAATTACTGCTTCATTTAAAATAAACACCGCTCAAGGCAAGGTAGACAATTAATCTCCTCTGACTTCCATTTAGTGTTTACTCTATGAACATATCGACTACCTCATATTATCATTGTTAGTGGAGCTGACCAAAAGCGAAACTGACAGAAAATAATGATGTCAATAGAGTATTACCAGTCTAAGTTCACAATAAATTTATTTCAGCATTCACGTGGTTGTACATATTTTATAAAAAAAATAAAGTAACATGTCATTCTCAATGGACGTCTAAGCTAGAGCAGTAGCCATAGCATATGCTTCTCGGAAAGTTAGTAATTAATTAAGCTAAAATTAGTCCTAATTTTTAGATGTTATTTTTATAAAACGGAATAGATTCTTTGTAATTTACGTTTTTTCTTTATTATTTTTAAATCTGTTGTTACTAAGTTATATGTCAATCATGCTGTCTTTTTTCTGATAGCTACGAAATTTTACGATATTTGGTTGTTTGATTATTGTGAGATCTAGTATTGCGTTTTGCGTTTTGGTTCAGGAAAATATGTGGGGAATAAATTCATTATTTAAAAAAGGCTGGGTTTTTTGAAAAATCATTCGGAAAAATAGATTTTTTTTTGGTAGAAATTCAGTATTTTTCGATGAGTAAAAAAATCCATTATGGCGATCATAAGAAAAAACAAAATTGGTATTACAGAAAACCGAAATATTGTAACTAAAATTCGACTGCCTAAAAAGTGGCCATACAAAAGTATTTACAGATTTAAAAAATATTGGGAAATTAAAAAGTTATAGTCGCTCTAAGAAAAAGCAAGAATTTACTTTTCTTTAATATCTCAGAAACGCAACAAGCCCGAACCGATTCACAAGCACCAATAATCTGCTGATATAATTGCTTAAAACTTTCCTCGTTTAACCGCCTTTTTAGGTGTTATAGTTTTCGAGATTGCAATGATGTCATCACCAATATCGGACACACTGTATATAAATAATATTGCATTATACAAGTAAATCATTTTTTATTCAGAACATCACATTTTTGTTGAAACAACGGTATTGATTGATAATATATTATAATTTTTGAAATAGGATATAGTTTGGTTTTCAAATAGTTTTGTTACTTTATAAACTTATAGGTCTATAACTGTTTGGGTTTTGTAGGTGGATTTTTTCAATTATTTCAGTGCATCAAACAGACTTTAGAAACATTGAATTTGAAACAATTTTGTCATGTGTTGAATAGTCATTATTTTCCATATTTATAATACTTAGCATTTGCGCTCTAATATTTCTTTTAATAATTCCAAGACTAATAATAAACGTATTATTTTTGAAATTAATAAAATAAATTATAAAATTTTTCTCTTAGTTTGATACCGCTTAACTGATGATACTACAAAGTAGTCGAAATGCTTATGGAGAGAGAATTTTCACGCCAAATATCATATGTTATATAAAATAAGTAGGTTTAACGGAAACACGGCTTGTCGATGTTTCACGGCTTTTGCAATGTCACAAAACTATCGATTTTATCAGAACACATGATCTGTGGAATATCGAGAATTGGAAAAATATTCTGTTCCTAGATCACACTAGAGCTAAATTATGGAAACCACATGAATATAACTAGGTCTATCATGAGCCATTATCCAGAGTTAGTTTTGGGGTGTGGAGACGTAGTTTACACACCTAACTCGTGGCAGTGACTGGACAAACGACTAGTGACTTTTGTATCAAAAACATCCTGCAAGAGTATGTTTTGCAATATGCCGGTTGTTTCGAATATAATAGACTAATACAACATGACTCTTGGCCACATGTAACTGACATAGTGACTAATAATTTTTAATGGGTGTAGATTAAAAAATTAGATGGGCCACAGTATAGTCCAGACTTAAATCCAATAGAGTCCACGTGGGAGGTTCTAACAAGCCTCACACGACGAATATATGCAGTTCGAGATACAAGAGCTTCAAAATCTTTTGAATGGAACATAATTTCTCAATAAAATATTCAAACTCTACTTACTTGCTGGCCGAAAACAATATAAGCAATAATTACAGCCCCTAGAGGGAATACTAGTTACCAACTATGCTCTTATTTTAATCAAAAGATCAGTGTGTACTCTCTCAGTTATCTTTATATTTCTAGTAACTGTATGGATAATATTTAGCTTTTTTACGCTTTTCTTTCCATAGAAACTTAATATGGTTGACCTAGCATTTGTGAAATAAACTGTTTTTCTTAATTATTCTAATTTTATTTAAATTAATTAAAATATTTTGGTTTTCATTTAATCTAATTAATTAAAATATTCTTAAAAAATTATTTTTCTTGGAGAAATTTTGAAAATTCATATTAATTTTATTCCTGAATGTATTAAAGTTCTAACTGTAATCTGCACTTTCAGTCGCACCTTTTTTTATGAAAGTTGAAGTCAAAAAGAGAAGACCGGAGAACAGAAAATATCAAAACAGTTGATTAAATCCCCTAATTCACTAACATAATTTAACTTTACAAGTGATCTTAATTGCAAGTAGAGGGATAAGCGCAACATAAATTAACCAATTTTTAGGACTAGAAAATATGAAAATAAAAATTCTTTCTTTTATTATCAAACAGGTAATGGGAAATTCCCTTTATTTTCGGGAGACAACTTTTTCTTTTGTTAATATCAAGGCATTGTTTCTAGGTTTATATCCTTAATATTTCTATATCAAATGGACATATATGTATAATACAAGTTCTAACCACAATAAACCTAAGCAACTGAAAGTTCTAACTTACAAATCAAAACCGCCTTACTGAATCTGGCTGAAAATGTTTTGCTGAAAATTTTTTCTTACGTGGTTGAGTGTTTGTTATTGAAATTGAAAAAAAAAATATTATCTTGATGTTGTTTAACCAATTAAATATCCAGATATCTATCAGACAAGATAATATTATTTAATAATTAATTTAATAATACCCTTGATATCTCATATCTTATGTAAATATTCCATTATTTTACGTTCTTCTTGTTGATTGTTTAAACAGTTAAATAGCTTGATATCTCATATCAAATAAGATAAAGTATTGTTATAATCGATATAAAAATACCCTTGATATCTTATATAAATATTCCATTATTTTACTTTATAACGGTTAAAAGTGGCATAATTTGCATTTTTCTTTCAATTAATCGCATACATTCTCGCATATAGGGTGAACCCGAATTATCCTTACACAAGCTAAATTTGAATCAGACAACACAAAGTGTCCCAAAAAAAAAAACCGATTCAGTAGTGTCGCTTATACTACTCTTAATATAAAATTGAATATATCATAGTATGTACTCCCATTGATTAAGATCATTTGTTTAAAAGAATTTTCTGTTCTTTATTTAACATTTATTTATTTTACAAATTTAGATAATTGACTACGAAGTTATAAGCGACTAAAATGGTTGACACACCAATCTTAATCGTTTATCACAATTTTTAAAACCAGTTTCTGTCAGATAGAAAATCGGAATTTTGCAGTTTCAGTAGTACTAAATAAATTTGAATGAAAGGGAGGGCCATGTGGTTTGAGGGGCCCAAAAATAGTTTACTCTCTAAGACAGAAACAACAATATTTTTGAAAATTTCTTTTTTTCGTTCGTCACATGTCTTGCAACATCTTAATTTAATCAGAAAAAATATATTCTTGTTGATTATTACAGTTAACATCAATATCCTCTTTCAACTGGTTATCTCCTACAGAACTACTTCCTCTGACGTGGTATACTTCTACGCTTTTCTTCCTATTCAAAATTGTTATTGTTCACTTAACATTCGTAAAATAAACTACTCTTTTATAATTATTCTAATTTTTTCAAATTAATTAAAATCTTTTGATTTTTATTTCATTTGATTAAAACAATTTTAAAAATTTGCTTTTCAAGGACAAATTTCGAAAATTCATGATACTTTTATCCATGAGTGTGTTTAAGATCTAGCTGTAACCTGCAATTTCACTCGCACCTTTTTTTTTATGAAACTTGGAGTCAAAAAGAAAAATCTTAAGACCGAAGAAGAGAAAATAATAAAATTAAATCCCCTAATTTACTCACATAGTTTAACTTTGCAAATGGTTTTAATTGCCAATAGAGGGAAAAGCACAACAAAGTCAACCAATTTTTGAGGCTAGAAAATATAAGAATAAAAAAGCCTTTCTTTTACTATCAAACAGGTAAAAATGGAAAAATCTCTTTATTTTCAGGAGACAACTTTTTCTTGGTATTGTCTCTAGGTTTTTATCATTAATCTTTCTATACAAATAGGCTTATATAACACGAGTCTTAACTACAACAGAACTAAGCCACCTGAAGTTCTAACTTCCATGATAATTGGATCCAATTTACAATTTAAAACCGTTTTAGTGAATCTGGCCGAAAATGTTTCGCTAAAAACTTTTTGTTACTTAATTGAGTGTTTATTACTGAAATTCATAATAATATTATCTTGATAAGAAAATATTGTTTAAACAATTAAATAGCCAGATATCTATCACACAAGATAAGATAATTTTATAATTGATCTAATAATACCCTTGATATTTTATATCTTATATAAATATTCAATTATTTTACATTCTTAGTGTTTTAAGAGGCATAGTTTGCATTTTTTTTTCACTACATACATTCTCGCATACAGGGTGAACCTAAATTATCCTTACACAAGCTAAATTTGAATCAGACAACACAATGTGTTCAATAGAAACCAGATCTAGTAGTGTGGTTTATACTACTATTAATGTAGATTTCAACATATCTTAGTAAGTGCTGAGGTCATATTGGCTAAAATTACCTATTTTAGAGACGTCTTTGTTTTTTATTCATCATCTATTCATTTCTTATATTTCGATAATTAACTACGAAGTTTTCAGCAACGAAAACTGATTGATACACCAAACTCAATCGATTATCAAAATTTTAAAATCCAGTTAGTGTCAAATAGGAAATCAGAATTTTGCAAGCTCGTTGATATCAAATAAATTTTAATGAAAGAGGATGGCCATGTGGTACGAAAGGCCCTAAAATAGTTTACTTTCTAAGATGGAAACAACAGACAATATATTTTTGATAATTTCATTTTTCCGCATATTCTTCCAATGTTTCTCCGCCACATGTCCAGCAACCATAATAAACACCAATATCCTCTTTCAACTTGTTATTGTCTACAAAACTAAGGCCGTGTTTGTTCACATTTTCTAATAAAAATGAGTCAAACGGAGCCAAATTTCGATTGTAAGGCTGATGCACACAGGTGAAATTCACCTAAAACTTGACCAATATTATATGACTTGTGTTCATGCATGTAAATTACTTTAGTTGGTCTAAAGTAATAGTTCAAAAGTGTATTATGAAAAAGAAAGCCCTATTTATACGAAGATAAAAAAGAAAATATATAATATAACATTTATACGAAAATTAAAACATGATTTCCGGTTGTTTTAAGAGTATTATAACATCGTGAAGATAGGATTTTACTTGTCTTGTGATAGTTTTCTGAGACTTGTAATATGAGGATCTGAAGATATTAAAAGTTGGTAAAATAAATCTTCCATTGTTCGTTTTCTGGAAAATTTCCGGGTAAAACCTTCACGGTATTTCTTAATATCTTTATTCTTGGTTTCTTGGACCTCTTCTGATAAAAGACCTATGGGAACTACTGCACATTCTGTATTATAATATGTTCATGAATTAATATTCTGTGAATGGTAGTGGGCATATTATATCATGGATACCATTTTAAATATATGACAGCGCTTTTCAGAGCATTTTGAATTTTGTCTCATTTATTGGCAGCCCACTAAACATTATCATGAATATTATCTACATATCAGGTTTTGGCTTATGCCAGTAATTTCGGCAGATGTTTCGTAATTGCAAAAAAAATGGTCGCGCCGAATTCCCATCATTGAAACTCCCGTAACTATATTTAGGCTGATCAACTAATATTTCCAGTTTAGCTTTAAATTCACGTTAGATTCTTTTTTTCTCTAATTCTACTTTAGATTTATCTTCTATTTCTCTCGTTTGCCACTTATACAGTTTCAATTTGTACGACAAATTTAACATCCATTATTTAAACTGTAGTTGTTGAAATCCTTTGTTGTAACTCCACATGTTGAGTAGAAGCGGTATGTGTGATGCGTTTATTGCTTTTCCGTCTACCATCGTCATAACTAAATGGTGTTCAACAGACACATTGTTCTCATTAATTGTCAGGTTTGTACTTTTTGAAGTCTTAATTTGCCCTTTAATATAATCTGCCTCATTTTATAATATCTCAGTTGTTTCATTTACAAATTTAACTTTATAGGTCTGCAATACCGCGATGATGAAGAATGTTGATTTTGCCAAATTATTTCATGCTATTACTGTGATTTCCATAAATTATTTGTATAGGTACTAAAGATGAAATAAAAATGGAATCATTACATACATCTGTATTTTCAAATAACTGCTTATATTCAGCCTGTCTGGAAGTGCCATTACAGCCCCATTTACTTATGAGCCACAAGTCCTCTAATTTACTTTTTTCTACTGTAGAAAGTACATCACTAAGAGATATAGCCAACCTTTTTAATGTATGGTCGACAAGATCCTGAACAGACACCTCTGCTGAACTCTCAGTTATTGCAATATTATTACGATAGCAGCGTTTTTTCGCCTTGATTACGCTTTCGTAATTGGGATACAGCGGACAATTTTTTTCAAGGGCATTACTTCTAATAATATTATACTGATATTTAGTAAGCTTAGCATTAGTAATTAAAGAAAGAGCTTTTTGTTCTGTTAGCCTAGCAATCTTAACGTCATTTTTCTTAATGTAATCTTTCACAGAATCAGGGCTTTTAACAATGTCAGCTAAGATTTTGACAACTTGAACATTACCTTCTGATCTGTGCTTCATTTCAGCGGCATACGTTAACTCCATTGATCCGTTACTAGCTCTTAATTCTTGAGTTCCTACAGAATCACTTGAGTTTCTTTTTTGTAAATGGAAATTGATGGATGTATCTAGCCAGTAACTATATTTAGTTTCGAACTGTTTCGTAGATCTTGAAACACCTTGCCATTTCTTCTTATATTGATAAATAAACCGATATAATTCTTGTTTGATCATTTGGTATTTCGTCTTCACAATGTATTATTTCTTGAACTTTTGTAACTAGGCATTGAAATCCAGCCTTCTTGTTGTTAGCTTTACCCATTAAATAAAAACTCAATAATTTTTTCCGGCTAATTGTTATGCTTTGCGGGTAACTGCCCAAAAAGTGAAAACGAATATTTTTATTCATATAATGTTTAATCTTGTTATATTTTGTTCAAACCTGCAAGTATTTGCAGCCAAATTTAGTATCATATGGAAGCCACTGAAACATACTTTAATATTATTAAAAAATAACGGGTTGAGTGCGGTTGAGTATCAACTTTTTGATGAGAATAAAAATAAACTAATAATTTATAGGTCTTATGTTTTAAATGATGTGTCTTCAAAGTCGTAAGTAAGGTAAAAGTTTTAGTTATTTATTAAAAAAGGCAATTACCTGAAGGTATGGAATCCATAATACTTTAAGCTTATTTTTCACAAACAATTATCAAACGTGATTTGAACGATATCACTCAAAACTGTGATCACTTATTCCCTCCAACAATCACTATTTAAATCGAACTTGTAGGTAATGAAATTAAAAATCGAAAATGTTTTATTAATCGTCAATAGACGGCGTTATATGTCGTGTTGATAAAAGAGATTACTACTTTTTAATCAGAGTAAACTAATTTTAATCAGTTTTAGCCATATATTGCATAAATATCACCTGTGTGTGGTGGTCCGGCTGAAAGCAGTTATACTTTTACGCTGTCCGTTGCAGAAAAATTTGATATTGTTCACTTAACATTGGGGAAATACACTATTTTTTTATTATTCTAATAATTTAATTCATGAGCGTATTTAAGATCTAGCTGTAACCTGTAATTTCACTGGCACCTTTTTTAATGAAATTGAAGCGAAAAGAAAAGTCCGAGGACCAAAGAACAGAAAATATTTAAATAATAAAATTAAATCCCTTTATTGACTAACATAGTTTAGCTTTACAAGTATTCTTAATTGCCAATAAAGGAATAAGCTCAATATAAGTTAACCAATATTTGAAGCTAGAAAATATAAAAATGGAAAGTCATTCTTTTATTATCAAACGGGCAAAAATGCTTACTAATTCCAATCATTTGTCTTTATGTTTTTATCCATAATTTTCCTACCAAGTGGACATGTATGATAGTCCTAGTTCTTCCCTAATTTTGCACGTGTATATCCAATTAATTAGGATAAACAATTTGTATTACTTAATATTTATTTATGATTTGTAATATTGCCAAAATATTCATTGTTCTTTTTTTTTACTAGAGTCGACACGCTAAAGAATACCAGAATATACAAGAAGAAAAATTACGTTTTTCCATCTTCCAACAAAATTTACGTTCCATTGAAGAACACAACAAACAATATGAGGAAGGCAAAACAACTTACTTTAAAGGAGTCAACCAATTTGCTGATAAGACAAATGATGAGCTTCTTGCCATGTTGAAACGTTCCAGTGCTGGTCGTCCAAAATATAACAATACTTCTGTTTACGAAAAACCTGCTCATCTTGAAGTACCTAGCTCAATTGATTGGAGGACCAAAGGAGCAGTATCAGCAGTTAAGGATCAGTCAAATTGCGGATCATGCTGGGCTTTTTCTACGGTAAGTGAGTAAAAGCTATACCAACACAAAGTTATTTTGCCTTAGAATATATTATATGAGGGTGACCGTATTCTTTTTCAAAATATTTTTCACGATGATCAAATAAAATTCGTTTTAGCCGTTGGAGTAGAAAATCGTTTACTATGTAGTGTGTTCTTCATGTACGGGAAGAAAAAGAAATTATTGGGTGTCAAATCAAGGCTGTATGGCGGATGACCCATCAGTTGCATATTTTGAGTGCTCAGAAAGTCACTTGTTTGAACCGACATGTCACATTGGAGAATAATCTAACGTCTCTGGTTTGTTTTTCTCAATTCACCGAAGACTCTCGGCAAACAAAGAATGTCTCTTTCAGAATTGACCGTTCTACGATTCTCTGAAGGCCCGGTTGGGGCATAGCTAGTTTTTTCGAAAAAATTGGCGACCATTTGCTTCGTTGTGTTTCATGCGCGAGCAGCTTTTGTTAGTTTTAGCTCAACATGGAAGACCTATACAGTCGATTGCTATTTAATTTCGGGATCATATGCATAACTCCAAGATTTATCACCTCTCATATTTTTATGAATGTTTTTTGAAGCACTGCGATCGTATTTTTGAGGATTTCCTTCGAAAAATCGATGCGAGCCTTTTTTGAACCATGTCATATGATACGAGATTCAACGAAAACATTGTTTCTTAAAGGCTAAATATTCATGCAATATATTATATATACTGGTGTTACTAATGCCTATTGTTGTCTCAGTATCACGGTATATCACATGACGATCTTGCATTATCACACGCGATGTAAACGAACGACGACTACCATTGACTTCACTAAACCAACGGTATACAGTGGCTTATGTGTGTGCTTGATCATCATATAAAGAATTAATTTCGTCGATGCGCTCTTGTTGAAATAAAACACCTAGAAAATTGTAAAAAAAACACGGCGCACGTAGCCTTGGAGTGTCAAAACACTTGAGTACGCATACCATCTAAAATGTCATACTTTACAATATATATGTCAGATGGCACCCAACAACGCCAGTGTCTTAATATAAATCTTCGTATTAAATAAATTCAAATTTAAGAAGATTGTGTCATTTTTACCAAAGACAAAAATTACAAACAATAATTTTTAAGCTTCTAGGGATGAAATAATAGTATTGTAAAAAAAGAGCTAATATTGCAAACTGGCAGTAATTTAATATTAATTTTTGATAATTATTTGAAATAAAAATAATTAAAAACTTTTTTACACACTAAGGTTTTGTTTCTCATAATTATTTGAAATGAATAATTAAAAACTTACCAGTGTAACTTTTTATCAAATAAATTTTTCAAAACATATATTTTTTCTTCTTTCTCGATGTAAGAGAGAATTGGCCCAAAATTAGGAATAAATAAATATGCGATTTAAAATAGAAATTTAACAAAGAGTGTTGATTCTTAACTTCGAAGGACCATTCAATAACAAACTATACTTTTAACTTACTATTTATTGTTTAACACATTGACAAAATATTACTGAACAAATATTGCTTTCTAAAACAATGTATGAAAGATAAAATGATTGTTCTTTCTCTTCAAGCCGGTGATGGATCGAGGATGAATATGCGAATTATTTCTTCCAAAACGGCGAGCACTGTCTCGCGGTCACTCTGTCTCTTTTTTTTTTGATTTTCACGTACTTACATATTAATGGTATATCATGGTTGAAGTAATAACTATGCACGGTGTCGTCAGAACCGGACTAAGAACGATTTAGAAAAGTTAAATAGTTTTGGAAACTTAACATAGCCGGCTACCTTAAAAGGTTCCCAACCTTTTAACACAATAATAAACAAAAATACATTGGTTCAATCCAACCAAACATTTTTAGTTGTCAATAGGCAATACGCAAAATTTAGTAACATTATTTTACAACTGTTTTCGTTGGAACTTGATACAACACACACTACATTGTCCTTTCTAGGATCAGTTTCAATAACACGCCCGCTTGACCAATTCAGCAGTGGTTAATTATCGTCTTTAATCGAAACTAATCTTCCTCGTTCTAAGGTTTTGTTTTTGATAAGTTGCCATTTATTCCGTACCTGCAGTTGACACACATATTCTCTGGATCAATGCGTCCAAAAATGCTGAAGATTTTGTTGGATTCGCTGGTAATAGTTTAGTCTGGGGTAAGGCAGAACAAGTCATTGGGATCATTGGACATTGGAGTTAAAGATCTAGAGTTTAAGCAAGCCCCAATATGAACCAAAATTGTATACATTTGTTCAAAAATAAAATAGCATTTCCCAACAACACGTTTCAAGTGATTTTTCGCGGACTTCACTGCAGCTTCCCACAAGTCACCTACATGCGGTGAATTTCACAGGTATAAAATGCCACAAAATACGATCGTTACTTAAAAATTCAGCTACCTGATCGTTGTAAGATTGACTTCGTAACAGTGTGTACAATTCTTTTAACTTTCTTGAAACACCTTGAAAATTGGTAGCATTATCAGAATATATATCCTAAGGTTTTCCTCGTCTGGCAATAAATCGTTTAAATGTATTAAAAAAAGCTTTCGAAGACAAACCTGGAACAAGTTCAATATGAATTGTCTTCGTAGAAAAACATACATATACATATATACGTTTGGACAATCTTAGATTTTCTCAACTTGCTAACCTTAATTAAAAGTGGGCCAGCGTAGTCTACGCCACATTTAAAAAATGGTCTGATTGAAGCAAACCTAGCAGAAGGCAGGACACCCATTGATTGTGTCAGTGGTGTAGGATTCACCCTAAAACGCCTTACGCATGTTCTTAAAATTCTTTTAACCGCATTTTTACGGGAAATTTACCAATATTGTAATCGGATTATTGCAAGCATACCTTGTGTTCCGGCATGTAAATTGCAAAGATGGAAATCCATAACGATCATGTCTGTTAACAAATGTTTTTGAGAAAGATTAATCGGATTTTTTTGATCTTCCGAATATTCGGAATTAATAATTCGATCGCCTACGTAAATGAGACCATCTTTTAAAAATGGATTCAAATTTAATAATTTATTTGATGATTTTAAAGTTTTATTGTTTTGTAAAGCCTGAATCTCGTCGGAACATTCTTGAACTTGTGCAAGTTTTAATAAACATTTAATAGAATTATTAAACTCTTAAACAGTTAAATTGTTTATTTGTTTTTTATTCATTCATATCTAGACAAACAATTCGATTTACAACGCAACATCAACGCTACCACACGTTGTAGTTTAATAAACGAAGAATATTTATTAAACAGAGAAAAATCATATTTGAATATTGTAAAATTGTTTTAAATCTGGAATTGTTATATCTTTTTCGATGGACATATTCTTTACCGGGCATTGGTTAATGGATTCTTGTAATTTGTATGATCTTTCAAAATGCCGCTCTACACCCTCTAACCTTTTCAATGCTGTACACTTTAAAACACCTAAAATGTTGACTGAATCATGGTAATCTTACTACAAATCGAGCATCTTTATCACGAATTGTGGTTTCTTTGAAAAAGTTTCATAAAATTGTTCGTCTAAAGACAAATGGCTTTCATCTGAAATCTTTTCTAGTTCCCAAAATTTAGACAATTGTTTGTTTAAACTGGAATGCATACTTCAGTTTGGCTTTTATTTGAAGGAAACATATTGACTGAACCTGATAAAACGCAACCGAACTTCGTGTTTTGTAAAACTGGTTGCCCTTGATCCAAACCGATTTGATCTTGTAATAATAGACTATAAAATACCTGAGCTCTTATTAAAACATCGAGAGGACCAGATTTATTAAAGTTTGCGTTAGCTAAAGTAATATTCTTTGGTAACATTGCATTATTTAAATTAAATCACTGACCTGGAAGGTTTTCAGCAATTGTAGGAAAGATTAAAAATGATAATTTAACTTTAAACTCACTGTGCGTAGATCTTAAAACAGTATTTGTTAATTTCGAGATCTCTGTTTCATTTTGCCCTATACCTATAATAGAAACAGTAATACGGTTTTCTGATTATTTTGACCTAGCTACTAAATCGCTAGTAAAGAAATTGCTTCGATACCCCGAGTCTAAAAGTGCTCGACACCTATGTGGTTGGTTAAACCTGTCAAAAATATAGATCACCGCTGTTGATAATAAAACTGTATTGTTGCCATATACTGAATGTGCAGATATTTCTGATGGAACTAAAGCCTGGTATTCTTCCCTTGCATTAAACTGAATCTGCTTGCACGTTAGACAAAAACTATGGGTACACTCATTTTTAAAATGTCCTGGTTGCAGACAATTTAAACAAAGTTTTCTTTTTCTTTGTTCTATTGAAAGCTTCAAAAATTCTTGACATCGATAAATGGGATGATTTTGATTGCAAAAATGACATGAATAGGACCGAGTAATATTAGATTGAGTCCTTTGACTATCATTATTTTGTCTCTTGCTATTGTTATTAATTTGTAATCTTTGGTTACTGTAGCTGTGTTTTTTCATATTATAATTATCGTGATAATTTCCTGTACCTTTATGACCTCTATTGTAACTGTCATTAAATTTTTCTTTGAAATTAGTTGTATCTTGAAAAACTGGGAATGAATGACTGAATTTATGACCACTTCAATAGCTTCTAACAAAGAACAACGTTCTTTCAAAAACTTTATAAATTGTTCAAATCTTGGCTTTGAATTTCCTTTTATTGTATTTTCCTATTCTCGTCTTGTTAATTTATCAATTTTAATTGAAATTAAATAAATTAAAATTGTATCCCATTGATCGGTGGGTTCCCCTGAAGATTGCAGTGCTCGAAGATATTTAATGTATTATTAACAATTGGCGCTATAACAGACTCTTTTAATAATGGTGTAATCTCAAATAATGCTTTGACATGTCCTTGTATTATTAAACGCGTATTCTTGAACCTTGCTTTTAATAACTACCAAGTATTTCTATAGTTTGCCGAATCTATAACCTGTACTGCTTCACCTCGTAAGCAGGATTCTAAATACAGAAATTTTTGGACGCCTGATTTGCGTGAATCAAGGATTTAAAAGTATCATGGAAATTTGTCGAGTTTCATAGCTACCCGCGAATATGGGCAACTCGATAGGTTGCAACTTGGCAAAATTGTTGATTGGACCCTGTACACTAACCTGATAGCAATATGTGACACTCTACCATCTACTAATAACTTTCTTGTCTCACTTATATTTTTATAGAGACTGTTCTCTAAAACTTCACGTGAATCTACCTCAGACTCATCTAAAATGTCTATATTTGACTGAATTACATGAAACTCTTGAAACTGCACCTGAATATTTTCCAGTCTTAATTGTATTTCAGTAAAATTTGAAATATTTGATTTGTCACAAATAAAATTGCTAAATTTCGTCAAACTGTTCTCGATTTGTTTGCGTCTAGTTTTTATTACCTCTTTATCACCTTTTCGCTCCATCGTATAAAAGATTATTATAATTAAAAAAAAAAACGAAATTTAATTGACACAGTCTCAAACGACCTACAAGAATTGCAACACTCAACAATATTCGTGGAAAGTAAATGCCTATTGACAGGTACTTATCCATAAACCCTCGTAAAATAGTATATTGTTCTTTTTTCCCTTTGGAAATTGGAAAATAATTGTATTTAAGAACATATGGTAAATAGTCGTCATACAATTCTTTATTGTAAAGGAAATCGTAAACTCTTTTTCAACTCTAAAGTTAACTTAGAAATTCGCCATTGAAATCGAAATATGCCACTTGTTTTATTGTTAAATATCGCTAAATTTTTGTAAATAATGATTGAACTTGTTCATATTACTGTTAAATTGGCTCAGATAATTGCATGCTCCGTAAAAAAGGACTAAAAACAGCGGTAAAATGGGAACAACTGTTTCTCAAAATGGACTCGTCCAATCCTTTTATTGCTGCTCATTCGGTTCAAACTGACCAATAAATTATGTTAATTCTTAACTTCGAAGGACCATTCAATAATAAATTATACCTTTAACTTGCCATTTATTGTTTAACACATTGACAAAATATTACTTTCCAAAAATAAAATGATTGTTCTTTCTCTTCAAGGTTGGGATGGATCGACGATGAATATGCGAATTATTTTTTCCAAAACGGCAAACGTTGTTTAACAGTCACTCTGTCTCTTTTTTTCATTTTCGCGCTTTTTCGCACCCTTTCACACTTACATATTAATAGTATATCATGGCTGAAGTAATAACTATGCATGGCGTTGCCAGAACCGAACTTAAAAAATAAGTTAAATAATTTTGTAAACTTAACAAAGAGGGTTGCAAAAATCTAACTTTTAAGCAAGAAGCGTATTATCCAATGAACAATTAAAAAATTAGATTCCACAAAAACGTTTTTTTTAAACTTCAAATTAAATACATTACTTTACATATATATATATATATATATATATATATATATATATATATATATATATATATATATATATATATATATATATATATATATATATATATATATATGTTGAAAAACGTGATGCGGGACCTAACGTATATCGTCAGAGGTCTATTTTCGTCGCCCACACACGCTTCATGCAACTGCCCGAAGAGGAATTCGAATACTAAAATTTTGAATATTTTGTTTTTTTTTTTTTAAATTTGACAAATTGGTGAATGTGAATTAAATAAGTTTTCTCTTGCTCTAATAAAAATACTACTATTTATATTTTATTCTAAACCACGATATGTATTTTTAATTTTTCCTTGAGCGCCCAGTTACTGTATCCTATCTAAGATAAGATAACAGCACTGTATTTATTCTTCGGATTAACTTAAAAATACATATATTATTATTAACAAAATTTTAATAAATCTATTTTCTCTTTTAATTTCCCCTTAATATAACTAGCTCGCTTCCCCTGAAACTATCCCAAGTGAGTTCAGATTCTCATAAGTTGAAATTACCTTTTATCTACTGCCAATTAAAACCACTGAATTGTATAAACAATCAACATAAATTTATTATAAATCAAAATGATATTAATACGGTTTATAAAATTATTTTGAAATACCTATTATCTAGATCAGCTTTATTAAAATTAAAAATCAATTGCACCTTATCTCTACTGTTAATTATAATGTCACTCCACTTAACTGTCAAGAGTTGTTTGTCAAATATGATGGTCTCGTGTTCAGTTGAAATTTGTTTGACTTTTATTTATTTTAAAAATTAAAAAAAAACGTGTAAAGTGCGGATTATTAATTTTAACAAGTGATTATAAATTAGTTCTAATGATTTTATAATGTCTAATATAAATGTGGTAATATTATATTTTAAAATACCTTGATCCTTATGTGTTTGTTTATTTATAAACAATTAAAAAGGTATATTTGTGTTTCCTTGTCTTCTTTTACCATCAAATTGGATTGGGATAATTGTTTAAAAATACCTACTATCAAGTAAGTAGATATTCTTTATTAAACACTGTCTTAATTATTTTTGGAAATGTCCAGGAATTGTCTACTTCTAGGAAATGTTGGTATTTATACCAGCCAGGTATAATTTCTTGAACTTTTATTTGACACAATCGGGTTTTACAAAATTTTCTTGATGTTAGTTGGAGTTGCTATTTCTTAATGACATTAAATTTAATTAAAATTTTTTTTTTTTAAATATTGATTAATTAAACTTTATTTAATATTTATTTACTTTCATAACCTTTTTAAAAATATTTACTTAAAAAAAAACAAAAGATCTCGCACGTGGCTTTATGATCTTGTCGTGAAAATTTTAAGGTTATGTAAAAATTTGTTTTGAGGAGAAACTTTTCTTTTACACCTCTCAGTAACAATACTTTTTTGCAACTCTCACGAATTTTTGTGATTTTTCTTTATATAGTATGCCTCCAGCTGACTTAATTAATCATTCTGATTGGCTCAGCAGTTGAAGGCATCGGGTTACTTGATGAAAAATCACCCTTTTCTTGGCATTCTTGTCAAACAAAAATGGCTGTCAAGAATTTTAAAATTGATGAAAATTTTCCAATTTTACCATTTCCTGGATTTATCCAATCATATGCATGACAATAAATACTATAAAATTAAACTCTATTATTTTACCTATCTAATTATACATAATTTAGCCTTCCTAAAACAATTTTTAATATTAAAAATTATAAAACAAAATGGTTTGACATGAAAATATTGAAATCTATAATTAACTAATTATTGAAAATTATTGTTTGAAGATGCTAAATTATGTTTTCTTAATATTAAAATATTAAATATTAGAATTTTCCTTACATTCTAATATAACTTATTTTATTCCACTACATAAAATTAATTTATAATATCTAATTTTAATGTCAATATCAAACATTTTCTTAAATTTATTCTATGTTCTTATCTGTTTTAATTAAAATTATTTTCTTAATACTACTGTTAACTGTCTAATTTATATTAAAAACAATTCAATGAACCTTATTTATTATTTAAAAGTACTTTTCGTGACTGGTTTCACACTATATTCACCTTTTGTTCCTTTTCAAAACATTATTGTTGCAAAAACCGATCGTTATGTTTTTTATTTTACTTGAAGATTTTCACTCTTCATTATCACTTTACCTTCACTATCACATCTAATGTTTGTACCTTATTATTCTTATGATCAATTTATAATATGATCTTATTGTATTAATATTTATATATTGTTTATTTTACAATTATGTCTAAAAATTCATTATGAATTTAGCAGTATATATGATTTTTATAATCATGTAAGCTTTTAATTATGCTTTGGTCCATATTATTTGTAAATATTAATGACTCTAATTAATTAATATACCTACTGACTACTTATTACTATCTAAATAATAAATTTATATTGTATCTTAGATATTTTAATTGAAATTGTTTAGACTAGTCGAGTATTTATAATATGGTCATTAGGTCATCTTGTGTCGATTCCTATTCAATATATATATATATATATATATATATATATATATATATATATATATATATATATATATATATATATATATATATATATATATATTTACCAGTACCAGTATGTCCTCATCATTTATTATTAATAGGGTGAACTAAATAACCAAACATAAGCTTTTTATGACTTTAATTTTTAGAAATATCGTAGGACGCATCAAATATAATGTAGATTGTGACTAATTCATTTAGGGTTTTCTTGTCTTGCTACAGAACCTCGATCTATAACAATTTTGTGCGTTACTATAATCTAATATAAGCTCGGGATATTTAGAATTTTTACAAAGCCTGTTATTTTTCTGAGGGGTAAGTGTTTTATTTCTTTAGGATTCAAGGTCTCGTCTTCCCGAAACATAAGTCTCTTACAGAACAATGTCATGTAATTCCATAGCAGTTTTTGCTGTGTTTCGAGTACATGGTCGCGAAAACAGCAAATTTCGTCTTTAGCTTTACCCATTTTTAGAGATGGTGTCTCGGAGAATAGTTTCCGGTAAAGAGATTCGTTCTTACTTGAATATCCTATTTTGAGAGGTCGGGAAGCATATTTACTTTCTTTGGCGATGAATATAATTTTTTTATACTTCATCTAGTATCAAGCGTATTGTTCTACCTAAAGTTGATATAATTTCGTTCCCAACTCCAGAACGCATCTTTTCTGAGGTCTTGTGGTAATCAACAAAAAGGCTCCGTACCGAGAATAGGTGTTTTTACCCCTTCTTTTGCGAGGCTATGCACTTCCTCATTTCCTTTGATTCTTTTGTGTCCTGAAACCTACATCAAGAGTTATTCAGTTGTTCTTTGCCAGTTGCTAAGACTGAACCTGATACTCTTACTCTAACCCCCTCTTTCATCTTGGATCCATCAGTAAACCGTCCCAGTGAATCCTCCTCTAGTCGAGGTAATCCCTCTCCGCTTAGTGGCGTGGTTCACGTTTAAGTCTGTTGAAATTATATTTTGAACCTACATAAGTCCAACAAACTTCCCAAGTTCAAGGTTTTCTCTTTACGCTTAAAAGATATTCCATAATAATTTTGATATACTAATAAGTTAATCAAAAATAGATGTTTTGATCATGTCAAATAACATAATTGATATTACCAAAATCATTCGCGGTTGGACCAAATAAATCCCTATCTAGAAGTATTGCGTCAGGAATTTTGAAAGTCAGTTATAGTAAAATTATATAATTGTTTACTAGCTTCATTGTGGCTGTACTATTAGTCGAATTAGCAACTTTGAGTATGTAATGCTGTTGCGAGAATTGACTGAAAAAATATTTTTTTAGACTGGAACTCTGGAAGGTTTCAACTATCTGAAGGCCGGATATATGACTACCTTTAGTGAACAACAATTACTTGATTGTGATACTAACCAAGGAGGTTGTGAAGGTGGTGACGAAGGGATAGCTTTAAATTATGTTCAACAATATGGTATGTTTGAAAAATATCCTTTTTTCCAACATTTTATTAGAAGATGCTTACTTTTATTTTCGTAATTTATAGAATTGCCAGGCCGCTGCAGAGAACACAGCCTGGGATATTGAAAATTGATAAACTGTTAAAAATCTGAATAATTTACAGTACATCTCTGGAGAGATTTTTTTTGATACAAGCTACCATGTATAAAAAATTCGTGTTTGTCAAAATATATTAATAATTTGCCGTTTTCTTCATGACTTAATTATTAAACTAATAATTACATTAGAGTAAATAAATATAATTCATATATGTTTGATTTCGATCGTCAGAATTTCCTAAAGCGAAATAGAAAAAAAGGAAAGGAAAAATTAAATAAAAAGTGGCGAAATACTGAAAGGACTTTCCTAGTATTTGTCGAATTTTGTAATGAATTTTCTCTAAGTATCAAATATTATTCAATCTGCAAAAAGCCAAATGGTACTATTGTGAGATTTTTATGACTGTCAATAAGGTATACGAAAAGACCTTTCTTCTAAATAATTTTATTAAAGATCATTAACATGAACGAGAAAGACAGCTGGTTTTACACTGCACTCAAAATAAAAATAGACTAATAACATATGAAGCGTTAAGTACAAACTATATACCACACACTACTATTTTAATTCTTATAGGTATTGAGTCCGATTCCACTTATGTATACACTGCATCTAAAGGATCATGCCGCTACAACCAGGGTTCTGTTGCACTGAGAATTCAAAGCCACGTTATACTTACACCAAAAAATGAACACGACTTATTATCGGCAGTTGGAACATTAGGACCCGTTTCTGTTGCTCTTGATGCTTCAAGTTTATTTTTTTATTCAGGAGGTAAGAATACAAGCAATCTAACCGTTTTCACGGATCGAATTAAGTTATAGTATTTTTGGTTCTCAGGTTGGTAAATGTTTTTAGTAATTAGGGATGTGTTTAATTCAGACAAATTTGAGATATGATATAATAATGATTTGATTAATTCAAAATTTTAGATGTTTGATCGGGACCAAGTAGACTAGTAATACAAGTATATTTACAAATTATTATTTTTTTTACACGTATGGTTAGGGAAAAGATTAATATTGAATTTCTTAAATGTAAATATAGCCGTTTCTGTGATATTTGAAATAGCTGCAGAAGTGAGGAATTATTTAATATGAATATAAACGATATCCAAAATGTAGGTCAGGTTTTCAATTAATCAAAGAATATTCTTCAATACGGTTTTGCTACTGTTCAAAAGAAAATGACACAAGACGTCTGTAGGCGAATTCCGTACAGTGAACTTTGAAAATGGTGAGTGAGATTTTACCGAAACGTCAGCTGCCCTACAGTCCTGAAAAGGACTCACCACACACACGGAATACCTGAAAACTTTCGATTACCCCATCACGCATGAGAATATCCGACACAATATATATATATATATATATATATATATATATATATATATATATATATATATATATATATATATATATATATGTATGTATGTTGTAACGTATGTTTTCACGGATGATGGAATCTTCACGATGTTTCGCCAACAAATCAGCTGGCATTTTCAAGTGATGGTTTTTTAACGGCTTCCAAGCCGTGAACTAACAAGAAACATGTCATAGATTATATAATTTTACAGATGCTACAGCTTTGGTGGTGCCTTTGAAGTTGTAGGTTTCAATTTTCGTGACCTTGCTTGCCTCGCTACCAGCTATATTATTCAGGGAAAAATTGTTAAAATTAGAAAGAATTCCGCGATAACAGTGACAGTAACGACCAAAATTAAAGAAGTATACCATAAGATATAGTTCTCCATTGTAGTAAAGTTAAAATAAAAGCTCAAATCAGGGTTTATACTTCCCTTTCTTGTAAAAAGTGCCGTATTTCTTTGAATAAAGGGAGGAAAAAACTAATTGTATTCTAGTATAACAAGTAAGTTTTTCTTGGTTTTCTTGTTGTTTATAAATTCCGAATGACTTGAAAAGTAACCGTTTCCGAAAGCTAAATTCACGTTGCAGTTTAGAAAATTAAATTTTATGAGAAACCACATCAAAAGCCTTGGCGAAATACACTCGCCTGCACATGTTTTTGCTACACCTACTAAGAAGAAATTTATTAAAAATCAAGTTAATCATTGAGTTCTAAAACACTTCGTTTTAAAGCTCTTCTCTGATGTGTAGACTTAGGAAAATGACGTGTCAGAGACCAACAATAGTCAGACATCTTATTTGTATCCCAGAAACCCTGATAGCGCTCTTCCATAACGCGTAAGTTCTGATGCATACGCTCTCCCTGCTCTTCGCTCATATCTCCTAAATTTTCCGGAAACCTGTCTAAGTGACTATGGAGAAAGTGGAGTTTTATGCTCATATTGCACCCCAAATTTTTTAATTGTAACAGAAGGTCTTCTACAAGTTCAATATAATTTTCTGATTTTTTATTTCCGAGGAAATTCTCTATCACAGAGACGAAAGCTGTCCAAGCCCTAGGTTCTAACTCAGTCATAGAATTTCTAAATTGAGTATCTTTCGTAAGTTGTCTAATTTGGGGGCCATCAAAAATAGCGGCTTTAACCTTTTCCATAGTGAGCTGAGGACATTTTTGGCAAATGTAAGAAAAGCAGTCCCCGTCTTTATCTAATGATATAAAAAACTGTTTCATGATGCCTAGTTTTATATGTAATGGTGGAAGGATAATTTTGTAACGAGCTACTAGTGAATTCTCTATATTTTGCTTTCCAGGCTTCATATTTTTCTCAAGGGCCAGTTTCTTTTTACCCAATGCTCTTGTTTAGCTCTACTGTCCCAAAGACATATAAAACAGGGAAACTTAGTGTAACCACTTTGTTGACTGAGAAGAATGTTCACCATTTTTAAATCAACAGAAATTTGCCCCATATGGTCATTGTACTGTATTTTATTTAAGACTAGCGAGATGGTACAATATTCTTCCTTTAACTTTATATTGTGGGCAATAGGTACCCCAGCGTATTTATAGAATACATTTTAAGCTACGTTTTGAGATGTCAATGAATAAACGCTAGTCGTTTGGTTCGTATTGTTTCAAGCCCATTTTTAACAACAAGGTTTTAATGTCTGAACAAAAGGTAATACCATTTTCTTCGGAAAAATAACGCCGTAATTCTTTATCTCTTTCACGATAAAAAGTTATTTTAGTATTTGAGGAAATTAAATTTTTTTCTTTCACTCTTGATGCCAACAATTCTGAAGCTGGTTTAGAAAGTTATCTAACTTATTTTGGGAAAAATATTTTGGCTCATTTGATATACTTTCAAAATCAGCATCATTTTGTGATGAGCTTAGTCCTTCCTTGTCTTGTTCTAAGGGTTCAGATATATTTTTAGGCACTGAAAAGTCAGGTGAGTGGTACACTGGACGCTGAACATAACTAGTACTTGGGTACTGCCATTTAGCTCGAATTTTAGTATTTAGACCGTTTACGTTCACGCTACAAAAGTAACAGTCTTCGAGATGATTTTGTGGTTCTCGCCAAATAGTCAGTGTTCCAAATTTAAAGGCACTTCATTTACCACTTTTCCATAACATTAAATATTCCACACACGATTTACAAATACAATTAGGAGCCCAAGACTTTTCATTTTTATCAAAGTGCATCCCAAAATACTCAAAATAGGTATTTTCACCAACTCTGATATAACTTTTCTACAATTGTTAAACACATATTCTCCGCATATATAGCAAAAATGATTTAGATTGTTTAAACAACGTCTCCTTGAACTACTCATGACGCAAAAACTTCAGATACTAATCTTAACATAGTAAAATAAAAGTAACTCGAGCTGCACAAAAATTTTTGAGATTAGATTTGACAAAAACAGGTCATAAGTGAATATTATTAACCGTAAAATTCACGGCAACAGACAAAAAGTTAAATTTTGTAAACTAGTGTAATCTAAACACAAAATAGAGAAGGAATTCTATTTAAAATAACAATTAAATTAATATTCTTTAGGTGTCTTTACTAGCAGCGACTGCTCTCAAGATGACCTCACTCACGCTGTATTGGCAGTAGGCTACTCGAAGGATTCCGCAAGTGGTTTGGATTATTGGATAATTAAGAACTCGTGGAGTACCAACTGGGGAGAGGCTGGATATTTTAAGATTCAACGGGGAAACAACATGTGTGGAATTGCTACTGAATGTGTGTATCCTATCTTGTAAAAATTTAAATATATTTTGTAAAATAAAGAATTTAATTTACGATTTATTTTTTTTTAAACCACTAGTACGATTTTTGAGCAAGTAAATTTATTGTCGGTAATCATCACCCAGGGACGTTCGTGGTATTTTTTCTGTTAACATGTAAACAACATTATGGTAACTAGTCGCCTAATCATTTGTCACAGTTCAAAATTCCGCTTAGGTTCATTATAACTAGTTCTATTAATTTTACCTTGTTAATGCAAATACTCCCTGTATGGTCAATCAGAGTGACATTTTTCTTTAGAATTTCTCATTAATCTTTTGTATAAAAACAATCCATTTATTGTATTTTCAGCTTTACTATATTTTGAACTTCGGTAGCCCCATTTCCTGTTTGATATACTTATTGTGTTATTATGTGTATGTTATATTTATATTTCCTGCATTTATTTGCAATGTACCAGGCAGAATTAATGATTGTATCATGTTCTGCATAATTGGTAATGCAGTATTTAAATGTATCCATTTCTACTGCATTTGTATCTGATGAAATTATTTTGTTTTTCGTTCTTTTTATTAGTATTTGTATGATTTTTCATTTTCGCTTATTTTAAAAGTCTTAAGGTATAAACTTGGTGTAAAAAGTTGATACTGCTATCTCGTATATACGCTAAGGTTTTTAATAGCTGGAAGTTGAGTAGGTCCCTAAAAGATCACTAACATGACACTAATAAGTGTTCTTATTGTTACACAAGTGTTTTTTAATTAAGTTTTTAATTTAAGTTCAAAAACTCCACTTTTATTAGCGGATGGTTATCATTAACACTATTTCGGAAAGTTTTGTCTCGAGCAAAACCTCTACAAATTAACCTTTTTTGCGTATTCGCACTGCAGAATTCAAATTGTTTAAGGTACGCTGAAGTTTTTATCGTCACAAAACAATAAAGGTAAGAACAGTCGACAAATGGTCTCCATTTATCGGCGGTCAAAGCGAGACTGGGACGAGAACTTGTTTATTTCACGTGGTATGGCCTTTATTGATGAGTTCTATAGAATCAGTTTTCATAACAAAAAGGTGTTTAGAGTTATTTTTCTCATTAATTATTATCACTACTTTACTGGGCGGTTTTAATCATAACGATAATACGAGAAAAGACGTTATATTTTCTTTGGAATGAGAGCTTATTAACGTATTAATTTTAACTGATTTCAAAAGTGCATCGAAAAAATTAAATAATAACTAGAGACAAGAGAGATGTTGGTAGATACTACCAACAAAAACTATATTTCATCTTGGATCTCAGGTTTAGAGAGATTAAAGATAAAATCAAATTAGTAAAAAAAACGCCACAGCACGCGGTATTCTCTAGCGGTCACCCATCCAAGTACTAACCGCGCCCGACGTAGGTTCACTTAAGTGATTGGACGAGAACTTGTTCTTTTTAAAAGGTGTGACCAATACCATTAAGTTCTAAAGGGTCGATTTTCGACGCAAGAAAAAAAGTATTTGAAGTTATTTTTCTTATAATTATCACTGGGAGTGATTTTCCCCACTATCTCTATTGGTTACTTCGTTTAACCACTACTACCCCTATTTCTTAACTCATATCCTTCACTGGACGGTTTTAATCGTAACCATAACACGAGAAGGGAATGAAAAAATATTATAACGCATTAATTTTAACTGATTTCAAAAGTACATCGGAGAAATTAAACAATATTAAGAGTAACCTCAATAATGACCTGGTCAGCCTTGCAACAGGACAAATATTG
This sequence comes from Diaprepes abbreviatus, assembly GCA_034092305.1. Classification (NCBI taxonomy): domain Eukaryota; kingdom Metazoa; phylum Arthropoda; class Insecta; order Coleoptera; family Curculionidae; genus Diaprepes; species Diaprepes abbreviatus. Next base: position 1,421,160 of record JASJET010000095.1, read on the forward strand.
AGGGATACTATCAACAGAAACTTTATTTTAGCTTGGATCTCAGAATTCAAGATATTAAAAGATAAAACTAAAATACTAAAAAAAAGGCAACAGCACGCTTTCTTTCTAGGCGGTTATCCATCCAGGTATTAACCGCGCCCTACGTAGGTTAATTTAAGTGATCGAACGAGAACTCATTTTTTCATTTTCAAAGCCATTTATTTTCTTAAATTTGACAGAAGGGGTATCGTCCATTTTTGGGAGTGTTTAAAACCATGCATAAGTACCTAATATAGTCCGTGATGGAACGAGACAATGAACTTAACCGGCTCCCTGCAGGAAAAGCTCGCATACAAAAACGCTTCAAAAAGTCTTAAATTGCTAAAGACAACAGAATTGATAGTTCATATATAATCTTACACTCTAGACAATAAAAATCCCAAGAGGCAGATGTGTCTCTAACTTATATATATATATATATATATATATATATATATATATATATATATATATATATATATATATATATATATATATATATATATATATATATATGTTGTATCGTAGGTTTTCACGGTTGGTGGAATGTGTACTGGTGTTTTTCCGGTTTTAAATCCGTTCGTCACTAGAAATATCTTCACGACGTTTCGCCAACATCTCAGCTGGCATTTTCAAGTGATGCTTCCTCGACGGCTGCTCGACTTAGAATCTTCTAATTCTAAAACCGAAAAAACACTAGTACATATATATATATATATATATATATATATATATATATATATATATATATATATATATATATATATATATATATATATATATATATATATATATATATATATTTCTTGGATTGTGCAAAGATCTTCACACTGATACAAGAAGACTTAAAGACCATATTAAAACGATACTTCAAAAAAGCCATGCGAGAGTGAACGTTGTTTTTGACTACAAATCAACTTGGTTGTTTTGTTGTGCATGTATAGTTTGATTATTTTAGTGTATGTTTTAATGTTTATTTTGTTATTTTAGTTTGTATGTCTTCAGGATATTTATTTGCTCTCTAAGAAGATATGTATTTTTGAGTAGATTGAGCTGTGTTTTATGTGAGCTTACGGATTAAAACTGTGTTATGTTATATTTCGTGTTAGTTCTGATGTATTGTACTTGTAAGAATTTGTTGCTTATTTTCGTATATAATCTATAAATTTCTCTACTCCGATCATGTTAAGTAGGTCGTCTATTCTTGTGCATCTATCTGATGATGTTATGTTACGTAGAAATTTGTTTTGTAATCTTTTAGACGCTGTAGTTGAGTGTTAGAAATTAAGTACCAGACTGTTGCTCCGTAGGTCGTTATGGGTCTCATTATCTATTTATATACATACTGTAAGTTTGTTTGGAGGTGACAATGCATATTTCCCATTTATTATCGCTATGGCTGTTTTAAGTTTTGGTTACGATCATTGTAATGTGTTGTTTGAAGTAGAGTCGTGTAGCTATGATTATGCCTAAATATTTAATGCTGGTACATAGATGTTGTTAATCGTAAATGACACAATTATTTCGTTGTTCATGAATTTTTTGGTTATTACCATAGATTCCGGCTTATTTGGTTTATTTTTAATTTTTATAACCCATAGAAATTGATTAGTTTTTTTAGGTGATAGTTGATGCGTTGCTTTGAAGCCTCATCCTGGAAAGAATTGAACTATAATAAAGTATCATTAGCGTACATTACTAGAATCGATATAGGACTCATCGGTTTGTCGGCCGTGGAGAAGTTGTGTAAATAGGGCGATAGTACCATGCTTTCTGGTCCTTCTGCTGCTTATGCCGGGTCGGATTGTTCATTGACTATTTGTTCTTTGAATATTCTGTTTGCTAGGTATGACTGGAATAATGATATTAAGCATAGTGGAAAGTAGTTTGTAGAGTAGGCGTTTGTTCCATACTATGTCCAATGTTTCGTTCATATCAAGGGTCAGGAATACAGAGCTTCTGCTATTGTTAGTGTGGTTTAGGCTGTCTTGTACCACTTTTGCGACAAATAGTGTGGTGTCGTGCCCTGCTTTGAATCCGAATTATTCTTTAGTGATATTTTCTAGTAAGTTTAATTTATGTAGCCTTAACAAGCATACGTTCGACAATCTTGGCCAGTGAGCTTACCAGTGAAATAGGCCTGTACGAGTCCGGGTGTTTTGGATCCTTGCCTGATTTTAGTTTTGGGACTGTTCTAACAAATTTCTGTTGACTTGGGAAATGTTGACTTAAAATTATTGCATTAGTTATGTAAGTTAATTGTACTATTTTGTCGGTACGGTAGGTTTTTGGTTAAGATATTCTCAATATCGCCCGGTCCTAGGGCCTTGTTGTTTGGTAGTTTTTTAATTGCGTTTTTTAATTCTGTTGGGTTATATAGAGTTTTTTCTTCATAGGAGGCGGAATAAGGTATTTTTGGTTTTTAATTTTTGTATTACGTTTGCTATTTTTTTGATCATCGGCATTATCTACATCAGTTGTAAATATATTTGTTTGATGATTTTTTTAAGTGTTTGCAATTTGTTTATTGTTTTGCACGTTGTTGTCTGTAAGTGTTGTTATCTTGTTAAGATTCTTTGTTAGGCCCCTGGTGAGTTTCCACAGGGAGATGTGTCGATAGTCCTTGTAGTGTTACTCTCCAGGTGTCGTTTTTGAATTTTTTATTTTCTCTTTGATTGTGTTGTGTATTTCTGTATATCTAATATAGTTTTGCCTTCTATGGTGAATTTGCCATTTTTTCCGTATTTTGTCTTTAAATTTTAATAGTTTTATTACTTTGTCTGGTAGTCTCTCTATGTAGAGTTTCATTTTTATTAAGTTTGCTACATTACTTCGTGCATTTTGTTTGTTTTTTTGTTATGATGTTAATTTGGTTCTAGTTCATCGACGGTGTGGTTCTCTATACGCTCCAATTAGTATTTTTGTATAGCCATTCATCGGGCCGGTCTCCATTGTCATGTTGGTATTCCAGTGTAATAACAATGGAGTGTGATCCGATGATAGCACGTTTATAATTTTCATTTCCGATAAGTTGTTGACGTTCCAATTGAGTCCTATATCGATACAGGAAGATGTCGTGATATTTGTTGGATAGTGGATTGCGTTATCACGGTAAATTAATTGTACGTCGTTTTCCATAAAGTAATTGTACAGCCTGTTTCCATCGGCTATAGTTTTCCCATGTGGAATATCTGGCGTGGTATGAGCTTTATTGTTACGTTTGCTCATGATGAGTTTCTTTGCCTGATTTTAATGTGTGATATGTTACTTTGGTCATATCTGTATATACTATAGTTTTCTACTTTAATGTTACTGTTATTTTCTAATTATATCCCAGTTAGAATTAGTATATTGATTTGATATTTGTTTAAAAACTGAGTCATTCCTCTATTTTACTGGTTAAGCTATTGGAACTCCAATTTGTTATATTTACAGTGAATTATATACCATAATTGTTTTTTCTTGTGTCTATGAAGTCTAGGATGAAGATCATTTTGTCCTCTTTGGTTTAATATTTTATAACGATTTGTCCCGCTTCTCTTCCTTTGCTCGTGTTGTGGTTCGTTTCTTGTTAGACGAATTATTTGGGCTTCTTGCTGCTCTTCTTGTCGTCTCCTTCTTAGTGGAGGAACTTCTTGATAGTTTGCTGGGGGTGGCACGTTGGAGCTAGTTGTCTTGGCTTTTGGTGGGCTACTTGCCCTGGCCGTTCTTTCTTCTCATGTATTTGATCTTGGTATTGGTGCATCTATGAATTTGGTTTGTTGTCTTTCTGTTCTGTTTTCTTGTAATTTGCTGCATTTGTACTAGTACACTAAACAGCTGTGTCATTTACTTTATGCGATCTTAGGCAGTTTGCACATTTTACTGTGTTTTCTGGGGGATCATTCAGCCATTTTGTAGGGGTTGGCGCATAGTAGGCATTTCTCTACCCGATAGCAATTTATTGTTGCGTGTCCCTCCTTTTGCTCTGAATGATGTCATATTCGATCCCCTTTTTTTCTTGTGTTGTAGTTGTTAGGTATCTGCGGTTTTTTTTGTTTGCTTTCCCGAATAGACTTGCCTAATCTTGTACTTTACTGCGATAGCTCGGATTTGTTGAAATAAACACTGATGTGCCAATGAAAATGATTTTTAATTTGTAAATAATCAAAAACTCTTTAAACTAAACTTAAATTTACAATTCTTGTGTTAACATGCTAAATAAATCGTAAAATCTAGAGTGAAGTCTTTTTTCAGCTACATGTCTTTGCAGGTACTTGTCGAATACTGCCCTCTTGTTCCCGCGCTAATACGCCGAGCGGTCTTTGTCGTGTAACATCGCGCCGAAGCGACAGAAGGGTTCGTGAAGAGCGTCTATTAACTGTTAGGGGTGGTTAGGATCAAGTTAACACTAGAACTAACTAAACAAATTCTGGACAGTAGTTGTGACAGTCTAATTTCTTCGTATTTGACTACCATATGCAATGGTCTGTAATTTAGTTTTAAATAGATAAATATATTTTACTTTTAGTTTATAATCCTGTCTTAGTTCATTTTTTATTTCTTTTAGAGCTAGTTTGTGGTCGAGGCCCTCCAGAATAAAAACATGCGTTTTTTCCTTCTTAGTGGAATATGTGTAAAATGCTGCATTCCCGTTTTTTAGCATATTAACATATTCCATGTGTTCGTTTGTCGTTTGCGTAGATGGTTGTATTATTTTTGGTGTATCTCAATGAGTTGCCATTTTGCAGGTTTTGGCCTAGTTCTCCTTTTAGCACATTGCAGTCATTTGGTTTCTTCATTAATATTATCGGTAGCGGCTAGTTTTTGTTTTATTTTTTACCATTCTTTCATTTGTGTTATTTTGCGGCTGCGTGTTGGTTTTGATCTCTTCTTGGTTTATGTCTGTATCGCCGTTAGTTGTTTTTAGGTGCTCGAACCTCTTTTCTGTTGTAATGATCAGTGCATATGTTGGCATTTGTATATGGCTTATTTTTGCCACTTTAGTTTGCAATGTTGGGCTTTTGCTTGGTATTGGTGAACATTTCCTTTTTCTTTTATCTGCCTGATCCCTTTTTGCTGTTTCCGGGTTTTGTTTTCTCTCTTAGTTGTCTACCTTGTAGAGAATTGGGTCACGGTTTGCGAATGTTTGCAGTTTTTATTTGAGGTATAAAAATCTGCATGTTTTGTACGTTTTTGTTTGAGCTGGTATCGTAAGAATTGTAGTATTTCGTCGGAGTGTATTTTCTTTACCTGTGTTTTGGATGCCGTTATGTGCACCACTTTGGTGGACATTTGATTGGTGATTTTGTATTTACACTATTTTGTTGCTTAATTTGATTATAAAACTATATTTGATTGAGTTCCTTTTTAGTGCGGGTTTGCACTGGTTTGTTTAAATACCGGTACACTGTTCTTTTATTTTGGTCATTAATTATTGTTTTGTGTAGTTTATTTTAGTTTCTAACCCGGATACACTATTAGTATGAATCTGTTAGGATCCGGCGTAATTTTAGTCACACCTGTATTTATTTTTGTCGATTCCGTCCATAGGTACGGTGCCGGCCTGCTTTGTCCCTTAAAACCCTCGACGGTGTCTCGGGCGGTGGATACTACCAACAAAAACTATATTATAGCCTGGATCTCAGAATTTAGAATATTAAAGATAAAACTAAAATACTAAAAAAAGGCAACAGCACGCGGTATTCTCAACCGGTCACCCATCCAAGTACTAACCGTGCCCGACGTAGGTAAAATTGATGATCGGACGAGAACTCATTTTTTCATTTTCAAAGCCATTGGAATTTCTTAAATTTACGGGAGGAGTGTCGACCTTCTTTGGGAGTGTTTAAAACCATGCATAAGCACCTAATATAGTCCAAAATTTAATATTATTTTTTAATACAACTAATACTTTAAAAATCTATATTTTAAATTCTGTTTCAAATTTCGCTCCAAGAAGCTAATATTTGTCACGTGACCGCTGTGACATCACATGTTTCCAAACACTGGTTATCCGGTTTCGTGATTTTTGTAATAAAAGATTAGTTCTAAGATCTAAAAGTGCTATGCGGTGTACCAGTGTACAATAATTACAATTAAAACATTTATTCATGTCCCACGTTTGAGAAATAATAGCTAGCCCACATGGATTTGGCACTTGTGCCTGCACAATCTAAAATGTATTTGTGTGAAGATCATTTTGAAGTAAATTTTGATAATATTTGATTATTTTTCTTATATTAAAAGTTATTATTTTTTAAGTTTTCAAAGATAAAATTGAAATTTTGAAGTTAGAAATAAGTAATCAAAGTTGGGTAGCAGTGTTTTGTACTTGTTTATTTTATTTGCCGAATGATATGGAGAACTATACAGAATATCATTTGATGGTTGGCACATCTAGAACTTCATTTTGCGTTCTATTACGTTGTGATTTTCCGCGCAGAATAGGCATCTTCTGGCTTTGTAGCACTTTGTTTCGTCTTCTTTTCCAGTGTATTTTGGTGTGAAATAGCGTTTTAACTTTGTTTTCTAGTTGTTCTAGGGTTACATCACCACACTCAAGCTAAATCTGCAATCCTTGAAAGCACCCCTTTCTTCTCTTTACTCAACCCCAAATAATTCAATAGACACATCGATAACATTATTCGCACTATGTGCAGGTTCGCTGGGAATCTCTAGAAAACCCCAATAAACTATTCCACATTAAAAGAAATTTCTCAGAGACATATCACTTTCCCCAACTGTCCAGAAGGGAAAATGTCGTATGGAAGAGAATCGCCATTGGACACTGCAGAATGACTCATTTCTTTCTTCTTAAAAACGAGGATCTCCCTCAACGTCCGTCCTGTCGTTCCCCTCTATCTATCAAACCCATAATACCTGACTGTCCCTCATACAGAAATGCTAGAGAGAGGTATCTAACCTCTAATAATTTTGCGACAGTTATGTCTTTTGATCTGACTTAGGCCAAACGCTTACTTTGTTTCTTGAGGCATATGGATCTTTACAGTAAAGTTTAAATGAATTCAACAATTTCTATAGAAGGCGCTAAATGGTCTGAGATACTGACGCGCCTTGAACTATTAAATTAACTAATTAACTAACTACATCACCATATGTTACCACAATGGAAAGAGATCTATTTCTTTAATTTGTATGTCGTATGTTGCTCTTAACTGTCGTCGGTGTCAGGATTATGATCTAGTCTACCGAGAATGAATGCATGTGTTTTTTCATTCTTGGTTGCGTATGAATGAAATGATGCATTTCTGTTTATTAGCTTACCTTTGAATTCTTTTATATCGTTAGTGTATATAAGTGTATTGTTTTTGGTATATTTCATTGTATAACCTTTCGTTAGGCTGCTGCTTAGTTTGTCGTATATGATTTTATGATCTGTTGGCCTGCCCATCACTACAGTTAGTTGTGGTCCGGTTTTTTTGAGTTTTTTAGCAGTAATTGTTGTTGCTTTTTGACTATTTTTTCCTTGTCGATAGTTTGTTGTGTGCCCTATGATTTTGGTTTTTTTCATTTCTGAGCATGCAACTCCCATGCTCTTCTTCTTCTTCTTGATCCATGGCCATGTCTCCTGCAATTTAATTTTTACTTATTGCGTGAAGCCTATTATGTGTTGCAACAGTTGACGTTCTATTTGAGATTTGTATACACAACCCTAGTTTGACCGATTTTTTCTGAGTTGGGCTTGATGTTGGGGAGGTTATGCGGTTTTTCCTTGTTTTTTCTTCAAAATTTCCTTCGCTTTCTAGTATGCTGCTTACTGATATGAGCGTTTTTATTAACAGTGGCGTGTCTTAATTAATCAAGAATAGATTGCCTGTGGTGCTAGTTTTGTGAGTATTTGTTGTTTTTGCTGTTTGCTTATTTAAGGTGGATTTATTTTTTAATTTCGGGATGTTAGTTTTGTGCTTGTGTGTGATTGTTATATGTTAACTTGATTCTTTTAGTAGTTTAATAATTACAGATCCCGTTAGTTTTTGTACAGTGGTGTCACAGTTTCTGCATTTTTCTCCGGTGATTACTTAGAACCTCTTCAATTTTTTTTCAGCGCTTGTTGCCATTTCAGGTCACATTTATTTTTTACTTTGGCTGCTAGCAACAGAGTCCGAGTGTGACGCGTATGGTCGTCTTCAGGGGTGCCTTTGGAGGTACCCTCGTATGTGGACGTATAGAACGTATTAATTTCCAATTCACATGTTTTAATTAAATTTTATTTAAATTAGTTTAATGTTGCTCGCGGTTGGGCGGGTTCGTACAGTTTGTACAAGTTTTAATTTCACTCGTTCGCTATAATTGTTTTTGGTCACTGGCACAGGCCTAGATTTATCTATTTCGTTGAGTTTTCGCCGTTGAGTTTAGGAAGGGTGCCGACTATTTTTGGGAAAGTATTTAAAACCATGCATAAGTACCTAATGTAGTGCAAAATATTTTATATTATGGTTTTACATTTCGGCTCGTATCTGATGACTGTAACTACCATTTCAAATATATAAGAAAGGCTGTTTTAAAATAAAGCAAATAGTTAATGGGAAAAAATGTTTTATTTTTAATTAATCTACACTTTTATATAGTAATGGGTAAATATACTCTTTCCAAATTCTGAAAGACCAACCATTAATTTATGAATATATTCAGTGTCCAATTTAAACACATTATATTGATACTTTCGTTGGTTTCAGAGTTACTGCCAGCTACACAAAAATAATACTTTTTCTTGCCAGACAAAAACATTTGTAATTACATTTGTGCATTTTCTAATTTTCATCCACGATTCATTGCAGGAGTATAATGTAGTTTACCTCTCATAATTTGGGCAATTAAAAGACCCATTAGGGGTTTGGCATTTACTGACATCATGGGCTTTTGATGCAATTATTTGCCCATGTCTCGAACCATAATTTTTTTGGGACTGATCTCTCGTCAGTGTTTTAATCTTCATCTTTGTACTTCAAGCTGATGCATTGAAAATATTTCAACATCGTCCCTTGTGAAATCTGGCTGGTATTTCCTCCAACCCCATGTTGAATAATACTCTGGGATCTGGCAGGAGCTTCTTCATTGTCACAAATTTGAAAGTTGTTCCTATCTTAGCTAAACGAGCCTTTTTCCAGTAGCATTCAACAGAAGTGCATGAAGGTTCCTCACTCCTACGATGCACGATAAGAAACAGCACAATCGTAATACTCGACACTCACTATTGCACCATTTTCTTCATTCACAACCATAGTGGCAGAATATGATTTATCGTAAACTTTATGTTCTGGGCAAATTTTGCATTTAACTGTGCACAAATTTGGATCTTGACGAAGTTGAGCATAGCCCATAACATCGTCTCCGTATGACTGCCTCGAGGACCTAAAAGGAAATACCATTTATTTAATAAGAAAAAAAAAACAACTTCAAAATCACTATTCTTTTTTTAAATTATTCAGTTAAATCTTTTGAGCTTATAAATACCTATGATTACTATAATGTATTCATTATCGGTTAAAGAAATAACAATTCTTAATATATGGAGGTCTTCACATTTATAAATTCAGCAGAGCAGAAGTTACTGTTTGTTGGGAAAAATTGACCGCCGTAAAACAATCAATTCTCAGGAAACTCGAACTTCTTAGAATCGTTTTTAAAGGGAGTAGCAAGCAAATTTCGAAGAAATTGCACGAAAATCACTATATTGTTCATTGTCACATGACTTGAGAGTGATTTAATTACATTTTGATTATTAAATTAATTAAATTTTTTAACAATTAAAAAGAAGAATATTGTGTTTTTAAGATTTCTATTATGGAAACTATTGTTTCGCGGCAAAATATTATTTTCATTTGAATAATCAACATTCCTATTGTATATTTACTGTGCTTCTTAACTCTCACTTTAACTAAGCAACAAATAAAACACTCTAACCTAATTACTAATTATAATCACAAAAAATATATAATACATTGCCTAAGATATAGTATATTATAATATTTATACAGGATTAGATGTAGATGCTTATGTTGGTCGAGCAAAGCTTATTCAGCCGCAACTCAGGCACAAGAGCAACAATAGGTCAGTGACCATTCTTACGGCCTTAGAACGTGAAATATACTTTACTCATATAAGTTGATTTGGCCTCGGCGTAGTCTTTACCAAAGATACTAGAAAACGGCGATTATTTCCAAGAACTAGTATATGTAACCATTCCATGTTTCAGATTTATCAACTATTTTTAGTCCTTGGGGAAAAAAGTCTGCATAAATATATAAAAATGCCCTTAATATTTGCACGAGAACTTGTTCTTTCTACTTGGTATGGCCGTTGCCGATAAATTTTATTTTTCAGAAGAAACTAATAAGAATGTTTTTAAAGTTATTTTTCTCATAATTATTATCCCTAGGAGAGATTTTTTCTCATCACCCCATATTGCTTCCTTCGTTTTATCCTTACTACCTCTACTTCTTAACTCACATCTTTCAATGGTCGTTTTTAATCATAACGACAATGCAAGAAGAGCCGTTATATTTCTTTTGGAATGAAATACTTTTAAATTATTAATTTTAACTGATTCCAAAGGTGCATCGGAAAAATTGAACAGTAACGAGATCAACGATAACAATAACCTTGTAGTATTCATATAAATCTAATATTGGTGGAAACTATCAACAAAAACTTTATTTCAGCTTGGATCTCAGAATTCAGAAAATTAAAGATAAAACCGAAATACTAAAAAAAAGGCAAAAAGCACGCGGTATTCCCATGCGGTCACCCATCCAATCCACCCACGACGTTGGTTAATTTAAGTAACAAGAACTCATTTCTTCAATCTTTATTATTTTCATTTTGTTTTACAAGGTCTTAATTTCCATTTTTCTTGTATCCACGATTATGTGATGGAATATGTCTAGCATTAAAATCTTCCAAGCATATAATTCCTTACTTCTGAGTTGGTAATAAATCAAGATCAACTAAATTTAACTTTAAGATTTTAAATTTAGATGTCATATCTATCGATATTAAACATAAATTCCACATAAGAGCAGGTCTGCGCTCTATTTTATTATTATAAGTTTTAAAATTATAAGTTAAGTCTTTCAATAAATTTAATCATTTCCCCCTTATTTACTATCTTAATTCTTTCATGGCACTGGAACGTTTACCTATCTTTTCTAAACAGCTGTTTTTTTGTTGGTCACACTGCTGCTCATTTATACGCAACCGTCTGTTCATGGGTGTATCATATTCTTCCCCATTCTGAGATTTTGTGAGTAGGGAACTTTTTCGCTTCGTACAGATGGACTACTTGCCCTCGCAATTCATCTATTTCAATTTTCCTTACGTCTTAGGCTGGGAGCTCTTTCCTTGCTCCGTAAAGCTGGACCACTTACTCTGGCTCCTTTGACTTTTTCCGAAACATATTTCTTAACAGAGCTTAGACGTAGTTATTTCTCCCCCATCATAATCTTCTTCTACCTCATCATTTATTTTGTCAATTTTATATATGTATATTGGACATAGTTCATTACTAGTCATGTTGTGTCCCCATCGCTGAAATTTTTTGTATTGAATTATTCGACGATTTGTGGCGCTTCTTTCTTATGTAACTCTAGCATAAGCAATTAAATTTACATTTATATGAAGTTTAGAAAGCGTTTGTTTTTTTCTTAGTTCGGTAGCAACACTATTAAGAGATATTATTTTAATATTATTCACCAAGTATATTTACACTGGCTTAATATTGTAATCATTATTGACTTCATAACTTAAGTGATTCAATCCTTTAATTACAAATGCGTGTGTTTTATTACTTTTTCTTGAATATGTATGATATTCTAATTCTTCATTTCTATTTAAAACATCAATACAATTCTTATAATTGTCAATATTTTACAATTATGAGACTATGTTATATTCGGTAGTTTCGAAACTTTTATCTTAAAATCTTATTTAAAAGTTTGAATTTCAGGATGTCCAGGATGGTGGTGGTTTTTCAGTTTTTTTGTTAAATTTGTTTTAATTCTTTGATACTTGTTAGTTCTATTTCCATATCTAGAAGAAACTTGTGTAACGTTAGTAGTTTTGCTATATGGCCTATACCTAAGTTTTTCTACTAATCGTTCTGTTATGAAGGAGTTTTGGGAACCATTATCCAAGATGGCATAAAGGGAAATACAAGCGGTAGCTAAAAGGACCTCTGTATTTTTGCTTGACAAGGCTGACATGGACTTGAGTTTGTAGGAGCATTTTGTATCGGATTTTGGGAGTCAGAGCCCGAATTGGATTGTCTAGGCTGAGAGTCACTGTTTTGACCTCTTGAACGAGGTGGTTGTAGATTAGGGGTCAGTGAGTATTGAGATGAGCGGCGGTGAATGTGCGAGTGATTAGACGAACGAAGGGAGGATTATTTGTGTTCTGTGCAATATTCTCGCCATGTTGTGAGGTAAAACTTTGATGACAACTATTTCGAAAATTCGGGGCATTTGAAAAAGAATGGAGTAGTGTATGGTGCTTTTTATTACAAATCGAACAAGTCTTTGATGTGGGACAGTTGGACAATGTGTGTCTAGAGCCAAGACAATTAAAACATAACTGCCTTGCACGTACGAAATTTGTTTTTTCTAAAGCATGCAAGTTCTTGAATTTATAACACGTGTATATTCTATGGGCCATTTCGTTACAATACAAGCAATGTTTGGGTATGTTTTCAGCATTTTGGTTTAGTTGGGAATATAGAGAAGTTTTATTCCCAGGTTTAATTAATCTAGGTGCTGAGGGCACTTCAGATCTAGACAAATTTTCTAGGATCAAACATATCTTTTCAAGAAATTGAAAAAATTCAGTAAGTTCCGGTAATTCATTTAAATTACGTTCTGTTTCAAATGCCTTTCTTGTCCCAAAGTCAGCTTTTTTACCCAACAGGTAAATGAGAAGAAATTCAAATAAGTGCTGATAGGAATATTTAAGGTTTTTTAAAGAGTTTAAATTCCTTTTACAGTTTGTCACAAATTCCCGTAAGGTTGATGCATTACATTTACTTAAAGGGATTACTTCCAAAAGAGATACAAAATGAGCATTTATGACAGAAATGTTATTTTTATATCGTTTTTGTAAAATTTCAAGAGCAGTTTTAAAATTTTCATTTGTAACAGATAAATTTTCAATCAACTTTAAAGATTTATCTCTTAAAAATGATTTTAGATAAATAAAGCCCTGAATATTAGTCAAAGAGGTGTTTTCTATAATGAGTGCTGAAAAAAGTTGGAAAAAGTATGTCCATTCAGCTGTATCTCCTTTGAAAGGTATAATATTTATTTGTGGCAACTTAACTTCCACATGATTAGAAGAATTTTGTTGCAAAACGGGAGACTGTCGTGAAATACTACTATTAGCTGGCGTTAATTTCTTTATACAGTCTTTAATCATAACTACAGTGTCATAATACAGATTCTCTACAGTTTCTCTATTTTCTAAATCCTCGGTAGCAAACTGAATTAAGTTATTTTCAATTTCATCTTGAATATCATCGTATTTTTGAAAAGCTTTTATCAAATGATTCAGTTGGGATTCAAAATGAGGACTATTTGTTTCGGTATCTTTATTGCCTTTAACCCAGTTAGCTATAAGAGTGATACGAGCCTTTGCAATGGTTCGAGTTGGTTTTAGGGTATCAAAATTCATGTTTATTTTGTGTTAAATTATTTCACAAGGAACAAATTAAGGGTGATTAAAGTGAGTTTCACTAAAATCAAACAATATTTACATATATAACGTTAAAATAATTTCAAATTACACCAGAGATCCGGCTCGAAGGGCCAATGTTTGGGAAAACTAGCTGCGCTTAGTCCGACAACGGGCATCAACTATTCCTAACTAGAGAGGCAATATAAACGTATATTTACCTATTTCGGACTATCCACAAGGTGCAGGTAAAAACGAATCTCTTGGTGTTAATTTGTCGGCATTAAAACGCAAACCACTAGTTTTTAATAACAATTCTTTAATATAGTAAAGAGTTAAATAAGTTTACATATGAAGGGAAAACATAAAACATAAATTAATTAATTGTAATGCGGTAAGTTGTGAATGTAACAGCTTAAACGAAAAATGTATATAGAGTCTTTACTTATTTTGAGATTTTACACCTTTTTATTTAGGAGAGAACACCTTTTTATTACGCCAAACTTCGGGAATCCAGTCGCAAATATGTATCAAACATACCTATTCTCAGTTTGATTATTAAAATAAAGGGTTCTACAGGCCTTGCCTTCAAAACACAGACTGTTTTCTTGTCTTGGGGATTTTCTGCTCAAATTTGGCTTCACTTCACTCTATGGCACAGAGCTAGCAAGTTTACTTTTAGAGATATAATTTACTTTCACTATACTTGTAAAAAATGAAAAAAAAGGGAGATTTTGCTTTTGCAGAACGAGAGCGAGATTTTGCTTCTTTACAGGTCGAGCGTCAGAGGGAAAAGAAAACCACGTTGGCTTTCTAAGAGAGCGTCAGAGGGAAAAAAGGGGGGGGGGGAACCACGCCGGCTTGGATTCTTGAATTGTCGGGGTTTCAGCCGGTAAATCCGGTTGCTATCTGCCTTTTGAACATTATAGTGTGATCACCTCTTCCTAGATGGCGTTCATAGTGTCAATTGCGAAGGGTTTTCGCAACACCCACTTTAACGCGAAATTTTAATGTGAATCTTTCATTCAATATAAAACAGTATACATATTCAATTTAAAATACAAAATGTACATATTATATTTTAGCTGTGTTACTTTCTTCTTTTGCGTTAATAATACTACTAAAAAATTATTGATTTCACAGAATCACAAACAACGAAAAAACGCCGAACGCCATAGAATACTTCTGTTGAAAATATTGAAGATATAAGACTTCAGGAATTATTTAGAATTTCAAAAGATATGGCTCAATTCGTATTAAACAGAATTATGTCGCAGTTGAAACAAGGAAACAATTCTGTAGACATAACAAGTATAATGAAATTTTTTGATACACTCACTTTTTTGCCGTTGGTACCTATGAGCGGATTTAAAGCAGAAGTTTTGATATTTCGATGTCTTAGCCAGGTACTTCGAACAATGAGTCTACTTTTCCAGAATTGAAGAGGAATAAAACTCAATAAATATAAAGTTTTTCTGGTCTAATTGGAGCAGTGGACTGTACCCATCTAAAAATCTTTCGATCAACAATAGAGGAGCATACCTATCTGAATAGATAATGGATGTCATTCAAAGAATATTCAGGTTGTATATTTTTTTTGCAAATTTTTAATAGCATAGTTGTAATTAATTTTTTTGTAAATTTGTGGCTATGATTTAAAAATATTAAACATCAATAGCCAATGTGGTAGGTCAACAGACGATTCCGCCATTTGGAGGAATTCCTTGGTGCGAGCATAATTGGAAAAGTGCAATCAAAGAAGTAGGTATTTGAATAAAATATGAAAAGATCTATTTAAAACCAGTTGTAATTCTTTTTAATCAGGGTTTTTTAGGTGACAGAAACTCCTGGATTCTGACTACCCATAAGAACCTTAGCTAATGACTTCAATATAGGAATATCTGAAAAATGATATACCAGAGCACAAGTCCAGACAAGGAATTGTGTAGGAAGGATCATAAGAGTTTATAAAGCAAGATTTCAGTGTTCTTTAAAAACAGTGCGATATTCTTCAGAAGAAGGGTATATAGCAAATGCCTGTGCCATTTTGCACAGTATATGTATAGCAGGTCGTTTAGACATAGATCTTGGGATTCTATCACTTGAGGAAGCTTATAATAATTAAATAATTTATAATGACCCTGGTGCAATGAGAGATGTTAATTTGGTTCGAAGAAAGATTATTTAAAAATATTTCAATAAAAATTAAGGTTGTATAGTTTAAAATAATTAAGGTAGTGCATTTTAAAATAATTGTACTTTTTGTTAAATGGCTTAATTGTTGACATAAAACTAATGGAAATAAAAATTCAAGCCATAATAGTGTTTTATTGGTCATACATCCAAAAAAACTCTCCATAATTTATATATAAACTAGCTGACCCGGCAAACGCTGTTTTGCCATATAAATAATTTCTATGTACTCTCTAGTGCCGACAGAAAATAACTAACCTATTTTAAGTGTGTAAGGATGTGGTATATGCACGAAATAGGTGTGTAATGCTGTGAACGATAAGGGAATATAGAATAACAAACGCCAAGCACTATATTTATTAATTTATTATAATTTATTTCTTTAATATATATATATACATATTATTATTCGATAAGAACGGTAACACTATCAAAAAATATCAGTCTCTTAATGCTACAGCGTGAACAATATTTTTTGTTAGCCCATCTTTAGCTAACACAAACAAACTTGATGGTTTACCCACTCGAGAGCATGCTACGTATAATTGTCCGTGTGAAAAACATGGCGTGTTTAAATCTACGCCACAAACCGACATCGTTTGGCCTTGGGATTTATTGATGGTCATGGCAAATGCCAATCGAATTGGAAACTGAATACGTTTTAATTGAATTGGCGCATCCGTAGGTATAATAGGAATCCGTGGTATTAATATGTTTTCACCTCGGAACTTTCCACTTAAAATGCTAGCTTCGATGACGTTTTTCATTAATTTTCGAATGACCAATCGCGTACCGTTGCACAGCCGTGGCGGGTTCAAATTGCGAAGCAAGATAATCGGAGATCCAACCTTTAATTGTAAATTATGCGGTGGCATACCTGGCAAATCCAGTGAGTTCAAAAACTCTGTGGGAAAATTTACAGTTTCACTCGCATCGCAAACTGTGTCAATAGATTTATATGATATCAAGCTCCCTGGCAATAACTGTTGTATCTTCAGATTCAAATTGTCAACGTCTACATTTTTTGCCGCTAAAATTGCTCTTTCTGCAAGCCACTCATGATTTAAGTACTGTGTGTGTACATCGGGAAATATTTTATCAATGAGAGTGTCTTGCGAGTCAACGATTGTGCAAAAATCTGTCGGTAATTTTACGCATCCAGTTTCATCTATAGTTACTTTTCCATCACCGATATCTAGGAGTTGTTTTGAGAATGTTTCAGCGGATGGATCTTGAAGCATTTGAACGCGCATATTTACTTTCAGCTCTACTTTTTCAACATTACGCCACAGTGTAGATGATTTTAAGCAAGCATTAATCTCATCAGCGTATGTTGAACGTGGAATGACGGGAAGTGTTTGCCTGAAATCACCTGAAAGGACTAACAGAGTGCCGCCAAATAGTTTGTCGTTGTTTTTGATATCTTTTAACGTCCTGTTAAACGCCTCAAGTGAATGTTTGTGCGCCATAGTACATTCATCCCAGATGATAATTTTACACTGTTTCAGCACGGTGGCCATGGACGATTGTTTTTTTATGTTGCACACTCCGTCAGGGTTATTTTGAATATTTAATGGCAGCTTAAATACTGAATGAGCTGTTCTGCCTCCATCCAATAAAGTTGCAGCAATGCCTGACGATGCAACGGCCAATGCGATGCCATTATTTGATCGTATTTCAGCAAGAATTAGCGAAATAAGGAATGTTTTTCCAGTTCCACCTGGTGCATCCAAAAAGAAGAATCCACCTTGTCCTGCTGAAACTGCGAGCATAATGCGGTCGTAAATGATTCTTTGTTCCTCATTCATTAATGGGACATTGCGAGTAACAATCGCCGCCATTTCTACAGTGTTGTACTGCATTTCACGATTCATTTCCATGTTCATGAAATCAGATGCAGCTCGATCTGGCGAATTCATACCGAAATGACTGAGTGATAAATTAGCAATTATAATGCAGAGATCTTCAATAGCAGTCAATGCTTCATTGTACATAGCGTCGCTGAACGTTATCGTTACATCGTTGCATCGTGTACGATGTTGATGCAATATATCATCAGTCATTGAATCTTTGTGATTATCCCACAATATCTGTGCTCGAGCTGGAAAACATGTAGTTAACACTATAGCGAATAGTAGACGAATTTGTATTGCTGTACAGTTCAATGCTGCTTCAGCAAGCATACATTCCCACTGGTTGTCGTCTTCCAGCAAGCCGAGTGCAAGGCACGCATCTTTATACGTTGAATACTGTTGCCCATTCACTTTCCGTATATCTTGAAATGACAATGGGCCAGTAACATTAACCAACAACAATCGAAGATAAAAGCATTCAGTTTGCTTTGGATTGACTGTAAATACTCGCCCCAAGGCGTTTGATTTAAATAAATTGGGACATGCATCAACTGGGGAGCCTTGCTTGCGGGGCATCCATTTTTTTGTTTGAGCCCATGTGAAATAGCATGGTACTTGTGAATAGAGTAACGTTCGTGCAAAGGCACCAAAATCATCCGCACGATTACACAATTCGAAAAATTCAGTGAGTGTAGTTTTAGGTGGATTTACAGCACGATCAATTGCTGTCTCGTTCGTGAAAAATACACGCTGGCCGTTTTCGAGATGGACGGCTAACTGAACAACTGCTGGATCCCGTTCATGAATCGGGAAACCAAAGATACGCCAAGCAGCTTCATTGGAGCTGATGTACCGACCAATTTGATAAAGTGTTATTTCATCGTTTTTATTCACTGGTGGAGCATTCACGTTAGTATTTTCCACTCTAAACACAGCCATATCACTGCCTTTATGGACATACTTGCAAATGTATTTGATGCTCTTCACAGAACTGCAGAACTCAACATTAATATGAGCATTGTATGTCTTGCTCAACAGAGGTGAATACGGTACCACCCAACGATTATCAATGTCAATGTCTGTGTTGTTGATGTTTTTAATAAATGATTGTCCGCCATTATCGGGACTTCTTCGACGATATATTGGATATCCGTCGACATTTGTGATCGTATCGTTCGTGAAATCTTTAGGGAAATTTTTAGTGCATTTTCCATCTGCCATGCAAGGCGATGTACGATTAAGAGTACCGCATGGACCATGAATCATGTTCGCTGTAACAATATCAAACAGCAGTTGGTCAGTAGATGGATCTGGAAGTTCTGCAGAAATGATGCTATCGATTTCTTCAGGACGGATTCTATCGATTAACCAAACCAAAATGTGAGCATGAGGTAATCCTCGCTTTTGCCACTCAACTGAATACAGCCAGCAACGTGTGCGGCCGAATACATGTAATTTAGTAATGAAACTTATTAAAGACTTCAACTTTTGTTTGAACACACGTGCTGTAACGTCATGACGATGGATTGAATTTTGGCCAGGCAATAGCAAAGATGCAATCTCTGGCCATTTTGGATTACATGTAAACGTGATAAATAAACACGGTCGTCCATATTCGCGCACGAAAGTCAGAGCATCCTGTATATATTCTTGCATATGACGTGGACTGCCCACATACGATGATGGTAGAATGACAGAGTTACCAATTTCGGCAGCGTCAGCGTTGTTGTTAATAGCGTCCCGCAAGTGAATGTACTCTTCCGCACGCAGCTTGAGTTGATTATATCGTAAGTATCGTAGTCGTTCGCCTTCTATCTTGGCGTACATGTCGACCATGAATTGTTGACAAAGCTCGCGACATCGTAGAATGACGTTGTCCCGGCCGCGTCGAATCATCAATCGGTACGCATAATAATCTTTCGAGCTAACGTTCTTGTTTGTTTCGGCTCCTGTAATAATATATTTTTAAATATTAGATTAAATCAATTACGATAAATAATTTAATTTTTTTTTTTAATTAGTAATCAAGTTTAAAATGAATGAAGTACCTGATACGGGATCGCGTTGTTTGATATTTATGCAGTATCCGTCTTGTCCCTTCCAGAACATTAGCGGATATTGGAGAGCATCATATGAACGATGTGTATCAGCAATGAACTGAAGATTATTACTCCTTCTACGAACCACAATTTCTCGTGCGCCTGTACAATCGCCAACCATGATTCCCGCAACGTCGTCAACAACAGGTGCATTAAATCTACGAATATGTTCTCCAGCTGGTGTTTTATCAGGATTAATGACAATAGCGTGGTTATCGTTTTGTAATTTATGCATGTGTGATTTGAATATTTTCAACAATTCATTGTGCTCATTCAGTAGAGCGTCCAGTTCGCTCACGATGCGTTTGGCAAAAAATGAATTAAGGTTGTTATAGTCACAACGTGCATTCACACGATTGGCAAGTGCGCTTCCGGAATCCTCGCCGCCCATAAAGTAGATTTGTAAAAATTTATGTGCTTCGTTTGGCATTGGCAGTAATGAGCCTATTTTATGATAAACTTGGCCTCTAATTTTAAATGTAGAATTGTATTGTTGACCAAGTGAATTAGTATTTCGAACTATTTCTGTTGCTCCGAACGATGTCATTTGAAAGCATGAATTGAATGTTCGAATGGACTTCAAGAACACGTTAGAATCTGGATCCGTGCCGATAAGTAAACCGTTCAATGGTTCCGGTGGTGTTTCAATGTCGGGTAGTTGAACTTTTCCTGACGCGCAATACATCCCAGTTGGCTCGTTTTTAAATTTAAGAGCATGACAATTTGAACATTCTTTGTCCATAGCACCAATCACCACTTTTGTATGGGCATAATATTCCATATCAGGCTCATACTGGAATGCTAGCCGCAGGAATGAATCAGATGTAAATGCTCGGTGTACCTGTTGGCGTTGCTGGTTGTTTGTTCTGCGTCTATTGGCTGTGAATCGGCGTGATTGTCGTTGTTGTAATCTTATCACTTCATTGCGTTCAGCTCGTGTATCTTCAGATTGTTCTTGACGCAATTGCGCCATGCTCACACGTACATCAGTATTTTGTTGCTGGATTTCTTCTTCAGTTCTTTCGGATCTTATATTTCTCTTGTTTCTGGTTGTACTTGTATTACGGCTCAAATCAGTCCCTTTGCGTTTTCGTGGCATTGTTCGCTGTACAAAATACACATAAATAGAACTAACAAAATTACTTAAGAATGAAAAACATCATAATTATATTGTTATTCATGTAAATATTAGACTGTTTTACGCAAGCGACACATTTTACTGTTAATAATTATATCGAAAATATATTGTTGGAAATGATGAAAAAATGAATACAAAACAAAATTACCGTTTACCGAATCTTTTTTGACCTTTTTCAACAACAATTTGAGTATAAAAAAAAATATACTTACAACAACACAAAAGTCGTTGTTGGTAGGGGCCCCTGACACGCGTTGAGTATTTTTAGGTTATAATTAATAATAACAGATACTATTAATCTTATTAATATTATTAATTTACTATTAATTAATTAATTGTATGATTAATTTAAGAGAGTTATTATTAGTATTAATTTATAATTAATAATGAGAGTTACACTGACATAAAAAAATAACAATTGTAAACGTCACTACTAAGTTTGATGCATAAACACATAAACATTAATGATGGCCGACAACTGTGGAGGGAGTGAGAGAAACAGGAGACCGGCTTCGGTCTCATCCCTACTCCGCGTTGTTCACTGGATAGTTACACCGATATAGTCTGGCCAATGAGTATCCAGTAAAAGCGCGGAAAATTTTAAAAATTAATTAAATTACTAAAATGATTATTAAAAAATAGGGGTTGGTGATAGAAGGGTATAAATTTAGGGTTGAATGTATTTTTTAATGCGACATAATAAAAAAAATAAAATAATAAAAATTTGTATAGAATTATAAAAAAAATGTTAACGGTGGACAACCCTTAACACTTAGGGGTATGAAAAATAGATGTTAGCCGATTCTCAGACCTACTGAATATGCATGCAAAATTTGGTTAAAATCGGTAAAGCCGTTTCGGAGGAGTACGAAGACAAACATTGTGACACGAGAATTTTATATATAAAGATTATAGATATATTTCTTAAAAAAACACAACTTTTCCGATTTTGCTTCCAAATAATGTCCTGTGAAAAAAACTGTACTATGGGCACGAGAAATTAAAAAGATCATTTAGCTTTTTGTCATAAATTGTCTGCTATAATTTTTAAGGTTAGAAAATGCTTTATTAGCTGAATAATATCAACTTTGTAAGCATAAATCCTACTTATAAGTATAATGCAAGTAAGCCCTTTAAATTTTTAATAGTTAATTACTATGAAAAGGTATTCTGTAGACAAAGTGACAAGAAAAATGTATCTTATTTAATATATCTATATATCTTGACTAGCTTTAACAAAAGTAAAATTTACAATTTAATAATAATAAAAATAAATAAAGGTCAAAACAACAACCTAAAGGTTTTTATCTCTAAAGTAACAATATAAAATATACCTAAAAAAAAGCACTATGAAGGAAATTAAGTTTTATCTTTTGAAAAATGTGTTGTCGCATTTGCGGCTCAAGATTTCAAAGAGTTGGCCATGCTTTCAGTATTTTAACTGATATTACGTAAAAGTTCTAATGCTTCTTGATTAATATTCACCAGTTTTCCAGTAGTGAGTCTTTGGGTATTCTTATATGTAACTCGTCGAGAGGGTTTTGAATATTGTGACAATTTTCTCCCTATACTTATGAACTGGTCTCAGTACTGATTAGGTGTTATTTGCCACCATCGGTCACATATCTCGCAGAGAAAATATTTTGTATTTATACTGTTATTGTCAGTGGTACATATAACGCAATAATTTTTAACGGGGCCCGAGGATTCTATAATAAATCCACGTTAATTGGACCTTTTTTTTTATTTAAGTAAGAAAATCCAAAATTGGTAACGTAAACTCCGCAGTTATATGAATCATGTTGTCTTCGTGCTGTTTAATTTTCGTTGGTGTGTCTGTATTTGGAAAGACTCAAACTGTCGATTGTGTCTTTAATTCTGGGTCGAAATAGTAAATCCAGGACTCAGTACAAAATAATGATATAAAAAATTCGCTTGTGTGTTCGTGTAAGGTTTTATTTACTGCTGTCGATCCAATATTTCAACTGGCCTGAATCGAACAATAACTAAATCGTCTGTCTTGATGCACAAGATTTGTCACCATGACTATGTTTTCCTGGGTAACCGCAGTTGATGGCCGACCGCTGCGTTCTTCATCTTTCAACGATGTTTTACTACGTCTAAATTCGGCATACCAACCAAAAATTGTTGAGTGTAGTGGAGAAGAATCGGGAAATGCTGTTAACAGTCTTTCCAAGTACTGCTGTTGATTTAAATCACTTTTAAAGTCATAAAAAAATCATAGCACAAAAATGCTCGCGGTGCAGTTCCATTGTTAAAGTCAAAAATGCACAATCGTAATTAACACTGTTAACGATTACTCGGCATGTGGTAACGCTAAGCGTTTGAAATTTTAACTGACATTTACTCTTGTCGTACAAGTAAAGCGGCGTCGACATAGCAGTGTTGCTATATCTAAAAATTTTGCGTCACCTATATATATATATATATATATATATATATATATATATATATATATATATATATATATATATATAAATGAAGGATTATAACATTTTTTTGATATCTGCAGTGCCTTCATTACGTACTCTTATCAGCATGTTCTCTTATTTTACAAAAACTATGATAAAATAAGGATTTGGAATGTCTAACTTTTCGTGTCCTATTCTTTTGCGTTATTGTCATCTATAATAGCCGCACTGTAGTCCATTTTTTTTTTCTTGGAATTATCTACCGAATGACCAGTAAATTTGGGATCAAACGAAATTGTTTTTATTTTTAGACCTTATCTCGATACCTGATATATTACTCTTATTGGGAACTGAAGTAAGAGCCTCTTTCAAAAGATGTGTTACCGAGTTGTTAATAAGTTAATTATATTAACAAAACTTCATCATATGGGTACAACATAGCTAAATTGGCGTTATATTTTCATCTGTGATTTTATTATCTATAAAATAATATGCGAATAGATTAACATAATTGAGAGGGGCTTGATCGTTAAATGCCCGCGATATTGCTTGAATTTCAGTTAAAGAAAAACATGTAACGACGCGATCAAATACCAGCCAGATTTCACTATATTTATTCCCAAAGATTTAAATTTAGATAACTAATTTGCTATTGAAATAGTTGCATGGAAAATATAATTTCTGCAGCCGAACAAACACTTATGTTATCTTCTTTATATTAATCTCCATGAATCACAAAGCTATAGCCAGGATTTTTTTCCGGGGGTTGTCAGATTCATAGCCAAAAATTCGGGTGGAGGGGCTTTTTATGAGTTTAAGAACAACATTTTTAAAATCGATATTTTGAAATTCGAACGTCAGTTTTGATATGCAATAATATACGTTTTTGTACCAAATTGCAAAAAAATCTTTTAAAAATGAACTCCTATAAATGTCGAATATTTATATTTAAAAAGATTTATTTTGTAGTTTTTCTGTCGAATTTGATGATTACTTAGATTTAAAAAATTGTATTTATACAGAGTACCTTCTAATCTTTAGTCGTGATTTAAATTAGCTTTAATTTCCTTAGAAAAAGCTCTAATTTTGTGATTTTATCTAAGATATAACCTTTGAAAGGTTTCAGCACAGATAGGGCTTATATTTCGGTTTTATTGCAGCCAAAAGGTTAACAGAATTTCACTTAAGTAGGGTATTGAACTATAAATTGAATTCAATATTTATTGAATATCATGTTTACTCTTAATCACTATACATTTTTTGACACAATATAATTAAAATACGAAAATAGAGGTTTAATTCACATAAATTATAGTTACAAAATCAAGTTTACCAAACAAAATTTAGTATTCGATTTGTCGCAACACATCAATATTTTTTTCTGTACGAAAGTCGATATCATGGTGAATAGACATTAGGGTTAATCCTGTTAACTGATATTGTGCACATGAGTTTCTCAAATAATTTTTTAGCCTACGTAAAATTGAAAATGATATTTCAGCAGTACAAATTGTAACGGGTAGAGTTGCAAAAATATCAATACAAAATATTTGGGAAAATTTCCGTGTTGTACTCTCTTGGAACTTCGATAGCACACGATGGACGACCGGTTTCATTCCGTTTGACCCAATGAATTTTCCAGAGGACAAATTCCACTTCCAGTAATGAGAGATCCACTTTCTTTTCGTACGATGTTAAACTTTCAATGTTTATTGAAGTAGAAGGTTTTGCACATACTGATGGCAACAATGAATGTAGGGATTAAAAACTTCTGATCCTGTCTCTTAATTGCTGAATGAAATCCTCAATAAGTGGAATCACTATTGCTATTCGAAAGTATAGTTCTGGATCAATCACTTCTACGTTGCAGTAATTGCATCGTAGTGATGCCCATCAAAGAATCCTAATTTTCTTATTAATTTCGGACATGATAGATTCAGCAGGCTTATAAATCTTCTGCTGATTTTAAATCACAAAATGGTTATTGTAGAATATCATCGAGATTGTTTATTATTTTTATATCATTATATTCTTCTTCTGTAATTAAATAGGGACAGTCAAAAGAAAATATTTCAGAATTTTCAGTAGTAAAATAAGATTCATTATAAATATTTTTGTTCCTTTAACCAAAACTCCGCGATGTATATTTTTTTATTTTTAAAAAATATATTATGAAGCTTGTCGGAATATCCAGTCCATCATCAATAATATCATGCTGAACAGAAGGACTAGAGGCACACTCGTTACTCGATAGTTTATTAACACTCATATGTCCATCGCTGTTATCGAAAACATCTACTAAATCATCATAATTAGTTAAAAATAACCTAATACCTCCTGAATTTTTGGTCAAAGCCCGTTTAACGTTTCTGCGATATTCATATTTACTGCTACTATAAGCCACGGAAGCTGTTTGTAGGAAATCTACTACTTGCTATATAGATATACCGTTAAAGGTTCACCTTTTTAACTGTATATATTTTTTGTGTATTCGTCCCATTAAATGCATATCTATTCGGTCATCATCATCCTATCTTTTCTTGCTTTAAACTCTGCCCAAATATTTTTATAAACACTATCATATTTGATATTTTGCAAATATTGGCAATCTAAAATATTTTCATCAGTTCGCAAAACATTGTCCATTCTCATTCAAACCGTATTTTTATCAGAAAAGTTTTTCCAATTAGGGCTTTTTCAATCCGTCTTACTTGTTGTTTTAGTTTATCGATATGAATAAAATGAAACAACGAGCTGTTATTATAAAATCTAAGTATACGTCACCAGTTAATGGGCCATCAAAGAAATGAGGACCAATAAGATAATCTCCTATTATCCCTGCCCACACATTTAGTGAAAATCTACGCTGATGTTTCGTTTCTACCACATTGTTTGGGTTCTCGTAAGCATATGTGTGGATGTTGTGTAGATTTGTTATGCCATCACGAGTGAAACCAGCTTCTTCAGTGAATAATATGACGCCAATTAATCGATTATCGTGTTCATACTTAGCTAGGATCTGATTGCACATTTCCAACCGTCTCGGCCGATCATCGTCATAAAGAGCCTGCACCTTTTTTGAATGAAACGGGTAGAGTTGTTCTTCTCTTAGTATCCTCCATGAACTAGCCTGACAGAGCCGCACTTCATTCCCAATTTTTCTAGTACTAATACCTGGATTATCTTCAATAATTTCAAGCACTCTTTCTTCTTGTTGCACGTTTCTAGCAGTTCTAGGTCTTCCCCTATTTCCATTATAACTTTTAAAGGAACCACATTCCGCAAGCCTCCTGTGCACGCTGGAAAATGTTTGAGCATGAGGGATATTTCTTTCCGGATAACTCTCCATATAATATCTTCTTGCCAACTCTGCATTACCATTTGCTTTTCCATAACAAAAATGGATATCACAATATTCGATATTTGAATATTGGTGATTAGCCATTATTAGTTATTTTAAGATTATAAATTAAATAGTTTAAAAAGCGAATTTATTTGATGTTAAACTGACAGCTCTAGCATACTTTGATAGCTATTTACCTGGTAGCTGGTGGTAATGAAATGAGAAAAGTAAATTTACCACTTAATTTTTAAGGGTGATTTACGTCTAAACCGTTGGGTTTAGCGATGTAAATAAAGAGCACCTTTTTTAAAGGCCTGGCATCAGTCTTTCAGAAATTATGCCAAAAACTACTGTAGCTGTCAACACTAAAAAATTATGACAAAAAAACAATTTTCAATGTAGGTAAAGTGCCCTCTAGCGGCAAACAATCAATGTGAATTGTTACTAAAATGATGAAGCGCAGAAGACTTAGCCTATCTTTCAAATATTAGTCAAATCGGTTTTCCTGTAAGCGAGTAATTCAAAAAACAAAAAATAAAAACTTGAACTTGGACGGCTTGTAACTCGAAAACGAATGACATTTTGAAAAAAAATTATATGAAGCTCTACCCTTATTTTGTCAAGTAGAATCACCCCCTTAAGTTTCGTGATCGATTTTTGAATCACCCTGTATATTAATTATAAAGAAATTATTTTTTTATTAAGTCATAAATTATTTTAAAACTTTTGCATAATTCCTGACCACAATAACCGTAAATAATTAGATGTTTACTGGTAAATCTATAATTTTTACAATAAAATATACAAGTTATTTGTTTTAATTTTTTTTAAATATATATAAGTTCCATCTTTAACTTTAATATCATCGAGATCGTTTAATATACTTATATCATTCTTCTTCTGTAATTAAATAGGGACAGTCAAAAGAAAATATTCGAGAATTTTTTGTAGTACAATAAGATTCATTATAAATATTTTTGTTTCTTTGACCAAAACTCCGCGATGTCAATATATTATGAAGCTTATTGGAACGTCTAGTCCATCATCAGTATATCATGCTGAACAGAAGGATTAGAGGCACACTCGTTACTCGATAGTTCATTAACACTCATAACTTATTTCATTGCCAAAGATGACAACAGTATTGAGAGTTTTTATCCTGACTGCTCAGACCATTCGCACACCGTACTTTATTATTTGTATTTAAAAAATCATTTAAATTTTGAGTTTGGTTCCGAAATAACGGGGGGGGGGGGGAGTCTAACCCCCCCAAACTCTAAAAAGAAAAACTGCCGTCATGACTTAGTGGTTTTCTCATGATGCTACCCGTCGTGTCTAAAAATAAGATAATTTTGGGCAATTACGCAAGACATTGTCCATTCTCATTCGACCCGTATTTTTATCAGAAAACTTTTTCCAATTAAGGCTCTTTCAATCCCTCTTACTTGCTGTTTTAGTTTATCGATATGAATAAAATGAAATAACCAACTTTATACATTAATTATAAAGGAATTACAATTTTTTTACTAAGTCACAAATTATTTTAAAACTTTTGCATAATTCCTGACCACAATAACCGTACATACTTAGATGTTTACTGGTAAATCTATAATTTTTACAATAAAATATACAAGTTATTTGTTTTAATTTTTTTTTAATATATATAAGTTCCATCTTTAACTTTAATATCATCGAGATCATTTAATATTTTTATATCATTATATTCTTCTTCTGTAATTAAATAGGGACAGACAAAAGAAAATATTCGAGAATTTTCAGTAGTACAATAAGATTCATTATAAATATTTTTGTTCCTTTAACCAAAACTCCGCGATGTATATTTTTTTATTTTTAACAAATATATTATGAAGCTTGTCGGAATATCCACTTCATCATCAGTAATATCATGCTGAGCAGAAGGATTGGAGGCACACGCGTTACTCGATAGTTTATTAACACTCATATATCGCTGTTATCGAAAACATCTATCAAATCATCATAATTAGTAAAAAGTAACGTAATACCTCCTGAATTTTTGGCCAACTCCCGTTTAACGTTTCTGTGATATTTATATTTACTGCTACTATAAGCCACGGAAGCTGTTTCTTCTATTATTTTACTGTCAACGGGTAAACTACAGGCTTTTTTTTATAAGAAATATTGGTCTTCTTCTTCTTCTTCTTTCTCAGCCCATTGACGTCCACTCCTGGACATAAGCCTCTCCGATGGTCCTCCACTGGGATCTATTTATCGCCTTCTGGAGCCAGTCTTTTCCAGCAAACTGTCATATCATCTACCCATCTGCGTTGTGGCCTGCCACGATTTAGGTTCGTTTCTCGCGGTCACCATTGCAGTAATTTACTCGTCCACCTATCGGGCTGTTGTCTAGCTATGTGCCCCGCCCATTGCCACTTTAGTCGTGATGTGCGTTCAATGACGTCAACTACTTTGGTTCTTAGTCTTATTACTTTATTTCGTATTTTATCCTATAACGAGGTTCCTAACATTTGTTTCTCCATGGAGCGTTGAGTGACTCGGAGCCTATTTGCGTTTTGTTTGGTTAGTGTTATCGTTTCCATGCTGTAAGTAGCAGCAGGCAATATTGGTACTATTAAAAAAAAATCTGCACGACGTTTTCTTGCAGCTTGATGTAAAATAGATAACTTTACCAAATTATAATAAATATATAATCATTATAATTACTATCTACACCACAATATGAACATTGGACTCGCTTATTTCCAATCGCATAGACATCAGACTGCTAAAGGTAGTTAAAGAACCAACAATATTGGAATATTTTTAGTTCTAAAACATCTATTAAAGCATCTCATATAAAGTTTACCTCATAATAAAGCATAAAAAAATATATTTCAAGTATTATCATTTACAAAATTTGACACATATTGAGCTTTTCACTTAGAATTAAGCCGAACCTGGCAACTAATACTGACAAAGTTAAAATATATTATTCTCCATTAAAATGTAAAAAATATGTAGGGGGTGAAATCGCTTCTCAAAATTGGAATTATAAGAAAGTAGCTTTACTTTTTCGTGTACTTGCAATTAACATAGTTGATAGGATAACTTAAAAAAAAAACATATACATAAATAACACTTGGTTTTATCGTTCGTTTCAAGGTTGAAGAAAATGTTGAAGATTGACTAAAATGTGATTGTCGGAGTTGCATTGTCTTTATTTTGGTTTATCGTGCAACATTTCGATTATGTTTTATCTCTAATCGTTAAAGTATAAATTAAATGTTTCGTTTTCAGGCTTCGAGCTTATATAAAGAATGTGTTCATTGAAGCGCGAAATATCGTTTAACTGTACACACCGCAATGATTTAATGTTACAGAATAATGGTTCCGGAGATTGGCTATTTTAATGAAGATTCCGTTATAAAGATAAAAGAAAAATACTGTAATTTGTTCCTCATGGTTTTCATTCCTTCTTCTTCTTTTTAGGGGAGGAAACTCTTGATAGTAGCTTCTTTTATCATTGGTGTTGTAATTATTACTGTCTGGCTCAAAACCACTTGCCCTGATCTTCGATGGGCCACTTGCCCTGGCCTCTTCTCTCTTCTGCCACGCATTGTATTTTGGTGTAGGAGCTGGTATGATTCTTCTATTTTGATATCTTGTCTGTGCATTTATTTGTGCATTTCTGTTTTCTCTCGCTTTTGTTAGTTTGTATTGGTATACTTCACATTGCTGCGAATTTGCTTTATGGTTTTTGTCGCAGTTCGCGCAATGATCTGGGTGGATTTTTTGACAGTCTTTGGTAAGGTGACCTTGTGCGCAGTGCATATATCTGGGCTCGCGGAAACAATTGGTTTGTGCGTGGCCCCACCTCTGACATCTTTTACACTGGTTGATCTCTTGATTTGTTTGTCTCAGTTCCCATTTTACTATTACATTGTCTATAGCTTTTATTTTCGACTGCAAATGCTTAAGGTTATATTCGGCAGATGTTATTATTAGAAATAGTGGTCTATAGGGCCCTTCTTTTACCAGTTTGTGTACTTGTTTTATATCTATGCTATAGTCATTTGTCAGTATGTTCCTTACGTTTTCGGGGTTGGGTGGATGATCTAATCCTTTAACAATGAAAGCATGTGTTTTTTCTTCTGATGTGCAGTATGTGTGGAAATGTGTGTTGTTATTCTTCATTATTCGTTTGCAATTTAGGAAGTCTTGGATTTCATTTGTGTATATGATAGTGTTGTATTTACTGTATTTCATTGTGTATCCGTGTTTTGTTATTCGTTTTAGTTCTTCCATTAGTATTGGGTGTTTTTCATTGGTGTGTCCTTTCATAATAAGTGGTGGTGGTTTTTCAGGTCTTTTATTTTGTTTTGATGATTGTAGCGTTTCCTTGGTTTTGTTGCTTACTTCAGTTTGTGTTGTGTTAAATTGTTGCATGTTTGCTGGGTTTTCTTCTTCCATTATTTCCACTTCTTCTTCATTTTCTGTGCGGAATATGTCAAATCTGCCCCTTACGGGTATATTTGGGACTATATTTTCCTTTTGTGAATAGTTTACTTCTTGGAAACAGTCAGCTAGTCTAGATGTTTTAATGCTATGGGATGTGTTAGGTGGTGAATCATTCAGTTTTCTTTTTGCTGCTGTATTGTCAGTTTCTGTCGTTTGTAGAAGTTGGGGTGTTAGTGCTATTTCATTTGTGTTTTGTACGGTTTGTGTGTTATTTGCGTTATTTTTAACGCTCATGTTGTCTAATATTAAGCCAATAGGTATCGGCTGCTGTGGTTTAATGCCTAGTTGAAAGTAGGGATTTTCTTCTCTCTGATATTCTGAGGTAGTTAGAGTAGTAAGGTTCGTATCCATTTTTTCTGGTCTTGTTGGTGTTGGTGTTGATCTTTCTGCACTTGATTTTTTACTCTTTGATTTTTTAAGAGCGTTTTTCATTATGTATCTATGAGCACTTTTTAAATGGTTGATTAGTTCATTTATAAAAGTGCTGGTTATATTTTGTTTTGTGATTTCGTAGTAGCATGAACAGTTCTTACATGCTTTTTTATTGTTTTGGAGTTGTAGCCTAATCTCTTTAATTATTATTTTGTGGGCATTTGGTGCTAAAGACTTGCTGTTTGCACTTTTACTGCTAACGATTGACTCGTTATCAGATAAATCACTATTTGATAGGGTGCCACTAAGGGCACCCTCCAATTTGGACATGGTTTTAACTAGTTTAGTCTTTTTCTTTAAAGAGATTCACCTTTATATTTGCACTTTTTGTTCTTTAATTTGATTAGTATGTGACTAGGTTGATTTTATACTGTCTGTGGGTTTGCATAGGTTTGTTTATTTCCTGGTGCACTGCTATTTTGTTTTGATCACTAGTTACGATCTTAGATTGATTATTTTAGTTTTATGCATTGTTTTTCATTATTATTAGTATAATATATTAAAGTCTTAAGGTCTGACGTACATTGGATCTGCCCGGATCCCATGTATTTTTAGCAATACTATGTTTTATATTTTGTTGGTTTCGTCCATGCAGGCTCCGGCCCACTTCGGACCTTAGTACCAGGGATGGAGAGTGTGTTTCGAGCGCGCTTGCTGTGTCGAATTTATAGAATGCTAAGCACCTGCTGGGTTATTTTTGGAACACTTATGAATGCACTACACTTCACGAGCTATCAA
Organism: Diaprepes abbreviatus; assembly: GCA_034092305.1. Taxonomy (NCBI): domain Eukaryota; kingdom Metazoa; phylum Arthropoda; class Insecta; order Coleoptera; family Curculionidae; genus Diaprepes; species Diaprepes abbreviatus. Next base: position 1,453,562 of record JASJET010000095.1, read on the forward strand.
AAAACGGTCTGCTGCGACGAAGCCGGGACGAGAACCTGTTGTTTCTATGTAGTATGGCCGTTGCCGAGTCAATTTTCGTAAGAAAAAGAAAATATTTAAAGTTATTTTTTTATAATTATCACTGGACTGGTGATTTTCCCCTACACCCGCTATTTTCAACGTACACCCTTCACTAGACAGTTTTAACTGTAACGATACCACGAGAAGAGCATTTATATTTCATTTAGACTGAAAGAATGTTTTATTAACGTGTTGACTTTAATTGATTTCAAAAGTACATTGGAAAATTCACACAATAATAATATTATCCATAATAATGAACTTGTCAGCCTTCAAGCAAGACAAATGTTGGTGGATACTACCTACAATAAATATATTTTAGCTTGTATTTTAAAATTCGTGAAGTTCAAGATAATTACTAAAAAAATAAAGCAATAGCATGCGGTATTCCCAAGCGGTTACCCAGCCAAGAGCCCGACGTAGGTTAACTTAGGTGATCGGACGAGAACCATTTTTTTTTCATTTCAAAATTTTTATTCATGTTTTACTTTACAAATTTCACAATTTCATTCTTTAAACTATGCATTGTTATATTTATGTTTCATAATAAATACAGTATATCCCATCTAAACCTACCTTAAGATATATCTATGATACACTATATCTAAGACGACACCAAAAATACCACCATACAATATGTACAAGATATCCATCATGCGTCAATCGTAGCCCAGATGATGGATTTATAACGATCTTGCGATCGTCGGCCATTATTTTGGCTTGGAAGGAATGAAAATTGTTTGACATTTCTTTTTCAAGCATCTTGGCTCCAGTGAGTAACTTTCTCCAGAATTACAAAAAGTGTTATCTGGTATACCCCAGAAGAAATATTAGTAAGTAAATTTGTGTAATTTTGGCAAATTTTGATATTTATATCGAAGGAAAAATATAATTAAAAAACCTTTTCGATATTTTCAGGTACTTCACAAAAGTGGCGCTAGTTTAAAACCTTAGAATTTGTTAGTTTATTTATTATTTAGGTTGGGAAGTATATGTAAATTTTTATAGTTTCGTATTGTCGGTTTTCTCTTCCCGATTCAGTTGTTTCAACGACCGAACTTTTTAGGAGGAGAAAAAAAAAAGGATATATCTTGATATATATAAATTATTTTGTATAGCTGTAGAATTTAATGTAGGTTCTTTTAATGCTATTTTTCTTTACCCCATCCTGGGGCTGTAGAAGGGCCAACAGGACGGAATGAAAGTTAGCTACAAGAAAAGTATAGTTTCTATTGGTTTACTTAGCTTATTGAATCTGTAGTGTTATTAAGATGTCCTTCTATATTTATAGGTGGAGGTCGTTCTAATATATTTTTTCTTTTGTTGCTGCTGTGACTGTTGTGGAGATTCTTGCATTTCACTTGTTTGTACCTTCCTATTGTTACTAATTTGATATTGTCTCAAATCTTCTTTTTATGTTTACTACTTCACCTTATTCCTCTTCTTTATTTTCTATATAACTGCCAACATATCTGTTTTTTATTGGCATATTGGCTTCGTATTCATTATCTTGTAAGCTGTAAATTTTTCTTTTAAAATTTAAATTCACTTTTAATGTCTTTGGCGGAGATGTTGTGGTGATAGAATTTCTAATGTTATTTTGGGCTTTACTATTTTGATTTTTATTTGGAATATCTTTCGTTATAACTTTTTCGTTTTTTTGTCCGTGTCACTTGATTCCGTCCCTTTCGTTTGTATTTCAAAAGGAATGAAAGGTTGTATTATTCTTTCACTAATTGGTAGTATATATTGATTTTTTCTATTGTTTTAGCAGGAGCGCATTTTATATAACATCATCACTTTCTGCAAAATATTTATATTCATTCACTGTCTCTGACGTCATTTTTATAAAAAGTCTCTAACGTCTCAGGACTGGAAATTGAGATGAAACGGGCATTATCATACCACTAACCAAATTTTACATCAAAGAGAATTGCCGACAATGTTTTGTTCATGCACTAATTTATTTGTGTATATAATGATTTGATCGTTCTTACGTTAATAATATGTTTAATAATCCAATTAAGGCACTTAGTGTGACTTAATTTCACAATTTCTTGCACAGTTTTCTATTTTAGCACATTAAATTGAATTTATAGTTAATTCAGTGTTAATTTTGCACCAATTCACTCACCAATTCACATAGTGACTGACTTATTATTGAATTTAAACAATTTTTACTGATTTTTCGCTGAATTTCGCTAAATGTCGACTTCTCTATCGGAGCGATCCAAGAGAACCCTTCGGATACTCGGAATCGACTGGACGAGAACCTGTTCTTTCTACGTGGTATGACCGTTGTCGACAAATTTAACATGGTCAATTTTCATAAGAAAAGAAGAAGAGTATTTAAAATTAGTGTCCTCATAATAATCATCGGAGGGGTGATTTTTCTTCGTTTTACCCCTACTACCGCTACTTTCCACTCGTACCTTTCACTGGGCGGTTGTAATTGTAACGATAACCCGAGAAGAGTAGTTAAATTCCATTTGATATTAAAGAATACTATTAACGCATTGATTTTAACTGATTTGAAAAGTGCATTGGAAAATTCATACAGTAATATTATCATTCATAATAATGAACTTGCCAGCCTTCAAACAAGAGAAATGTTGGTGGATATTACCTGCAAAACATATATATTTTAGCTTGGATTCTAAAATTCAGGAAATTAAAGATAATTACTAAAAGAGAAGGCAACAGCACGCGGTATTCCCAAGCGGTCATCCATCCAAGTACTAACCGCGCCCGACGTAGGTTAACTTGGGTGATCGGACGAGAACCATTTCATTTTCTTTTTTAAATTTTAAAACATCTTTATTTTTGCAAGTTATTTGTTACATGTCATGGTTATATATATATATATATATATATATATATATATATATATATATGCATATAGGTGACAATAATGAAGTTATGCCCTGTGCGGCATGTTGCAGCACGAGCAGTCCGTCAGTACGATCGCCGGCGTTGTTTTGCCGAAGGAACCATGAAAATGTGTAAGAGAAAGAGATTAGACAGGTCTCAGTAATGCTTCTACCTGAGTTTTAAATAAAGCATGTGCTTCAAGAGTGTTTGTTGTGATTTAATTGGTATGTGGATGTTTTATTATTTTATTTTTAGAGGAAAACGAAAGAGAAACCTCCTAGATTTTATTAGGTCCAGAAAATAGGTTCAGTTCTTATTTATATTTGTCGAGTTATGTATTTTAAACTTGTTTTCGTTTTGTTTTGTCTGCTTAAGATATTTTAGCCATTTTAGTCCTTTCATTGCACCCTCCTTTAAGGTTTTTAAATAACGAGACCCGTTGAGGAAGTGCGATGGGAGGAGTCATATCGGCCTGGTTTTAGGCTAGTACGACCACACCGGATGTGCGGTAGATTTTCTCCTTTACGTATTTTGTACTGAGTCGATGCTGACACTGTTTTTCCATTCCCTCCCGATGCTGTATAGGGGTAAATTGGGATAGAACGGGACACGTTTCAGCGTTGGTCCGTACCCGTCTATGCTTTTTGCTTCTTTGGTTGACTTATAATTTGTTCGGTGTGTTTGTGTAGGTTTTAATACTGTTGTAGTCTATAAAGCAGCTTAGATATTTGGTTCTGCGTGTATGGTTGGATTGTCTGTTTTAGTATGGTTTGTGATCTTTATTGTTCTTATTTTGGTTGGTTTGTATGTCTTCAGAATATTTATATGTTCTCGTAGTCTCGAGTAGGTTGAGTGTATCGGGGTTAAATCTGTGTTGGGTTATGTTTTTGGTTAGTTTTAATGTATGTCGTATTAACGGATGATGAATTTTTTTTATTTAATTTACCGAACCTTAGATAATTTTTTCCAAGGGTCTCTATCAACTACCTTTCGCGATTTTTAACTAGTTTTTGATTTTAACGAGACGTCACTGTATCTCGCCATTATTCGGTATTTTTGTACCCATCTCCGAGAATATGGACCTATTTACCGGGTTTATTGGATAAATTTCATCTTTCAAGAAACGTGGAAGTTCGTTTCCGTCCGGATTAATTTATTTTAAGATTTTTTTTGCATTATCAATTATTTGTGAAAAACCTAAGTTTTAACACAAATCAGGAGTTGTTGGTGAAGTCCCGCCAAACCTCCCGACTAGAATAAAAACTCTAGCCGTCTCACTTTTCTTCTCGCTCACCGGGATAGAAGGGGAATGAGTGAAGCTGAAAGTTCACGAAGATTAATTAAATTTTATTTTATCAAGGGAACACTTCTAAGGAATGAGCTAATTAGGAAGAAGTTATCAAGTAACACTCGTCCTTGACTTTTAGTTAACTTTTTATTCACTTTTTTTTTAATTCAGTACTGTTTTCCGCAAGTCAAGTTCGGGATTATTTTCTCTCCACTGTCACGTTCGGGATTTGTCAAGATCGGTATTCATAACTTTATAGCCAACACAAAGTTGACTATTAGTCGCAATGTCAATATCAGGTTTTCTCCACTTTGTCACGTTTGGGTAATAATGTTAAAGTCAGGACGCGTCGGTTCAGTAACTCGTACGGCGGTGCGACCTCATCTTTTTATCGACGGTGTCAATTTCAGGAATCAAGATACAAGATACGTGTACGATCTTTGTTTTCTGTAGAATATTATTTTGTCAAAGACGACCTACTTTAAGAACCGCGAGCTGCCTAAAAAATAGAACAGTCAACGTGGCCCCCGAGAGCTAAGCTCGATCGGAAAAAGGACAAGTTGACTCTAAGAGAGCAACCCGTAATGTCCTTAATTATGCCGCTGCTTCTCCACTTTCATAGCAATGGTGACGTCGCATTCTGAGTTCGGGGAAGCATCTAATCAAACCGCCGCCGTGCCGTTTATTCTCTGTGTTTCCCCGCAATCGAAGAATTGTAGTTTTAGCACTGTGTCTCGTATTATTCAGATTATTTTATTTAGGGAGTTTTGGGGCAATATTAAATCTGAAAATTAATATTTTGTCGTAAAATATGCGTGTATTCACAATATGTAATGCACTTGTACTTAAATAATTTGTTGGTTATATCTCTTATATAATCTATAAATTTATTTACTCCGGTCATGTTGTAGATGTAGATCGTCTATTCTTGTGTATCTGTCTGATGATGTTATGTTACGTAGAAATTTGTTTTGTAATCTTTGTGGACGCTGTACTTGAGTGTTAGATATTGAGCACATGACTGGTGCTCCTTAGTCCATTAAGGGTCTTATCATTTGCTTATATACTGTAAGTTTGTTTTGAGGTGATAATATAGATTTCCCTTTTATTATTGAGTATAATGCTTGAATGGCTACGAAAGTTTTGTTTATGACCCGTGTAGTGTGTTTTTTAAAGTAGAATCATGCATCTATGATTATGCCTAAGTATTTAATGCTTTGTTTTACTGGTACATTGGTGTTGTTAATTTTAAATGGTACAATTATTTCGTTTTTCTTTTGTATTTTTTGGTTATTTCCATAGATTCTGACTTATAAGATTTATTTTTAGTTTCTATAACTCATAGTAATTGGTTAGTTTTTGCACGGGATAGTTGATGGGGTTCTTTGTAGCCTCAGCGTGGAGGGAATAAGTATATAATAATGTATCGTCAGCGTCCATTACTAGGTTCGATGTAGGACTTATGGCCATGTCAGCTGTGTAGAAGTTGTACTCCTGCTGCTTGAGTGCCAGGATAATTTTGAATATTCTGTTTATAATGTATGAATTTAGTAACGATATTAAGTGTAGTGGAAAGTTATTCTGTTTTAGTAAATTGTGCAGTAGACCTTCGTGCCATACGATGTCGAACGAAGAGCTAGTAATACCGAGCTTCTGTTATTGTTAGTGTGATTTAGGAGTCTCGCACCACGTATATGACAAGTATTCTAGTGTTGTGTCCTGCTTTGAACCCGAATTGCTATTTAGGGATATTTTCTAGTAAGTTTAGTTTATGTAGTCTTGACATGATTAGACGTTCGACAATTTTGGCCTGTGAGCTTAGTAGTGAAATCGTCCTGTAAGAGTCCGGGTCTTTAGGATCCTTGTCAGGCATTAGTTATGTAAGATAATTGCACTATGGCTTTCCTGGGTAGGTTTTTGAATAAGATATTTGCGATGCCGTCCGGTCCTTGCACCTTGTTGTTTGGTAGTTTTTTTTAATTACGTTTTTAAGTTCTGTTGGATTTATTTATAGCTTTTTCATCATAAGAGATGGAATGGGGCACTTTTGGTTTTTATTTATTATATTTGTATTTTCGTGCATTTTATATGTTTTTTTGTTATTATGTTAATCTGGTTTTCTAGTTTTTCGTTCGTGACTATGCTCTTTTAAATACTGTACTATTGTTTATTATGGTTCTGTATGAGTTCCAATTAGTGTTTATTTAGCCATATAATTAGATGGCTCTCCATTGTCATGTTGGTATTCCAGTGTAATAGAAGTGAAGTGTGATTCGATGACAGCTCATTTATTATTTTCATTTCCGATAATTTGTTGACGTTCCGATTGAATCCTATATCGATGCAGGATGGTGTCGTGTTATTTGTCGGATAGTGGGTTGTGTTGTTAGGATAAATTAATTGTACGTCATTTTCCATAATGTAATGTTATATCCTGTTTCCATTGCGGTTGACTCTACGGTTTTTGCGTGTTGGATGTCTTGCGTTCCAGTCTTATAAGACCAACGTTCTGGAGTCAGACTGCAAGATTTGATCTTGATTATTATCTCATTTATAAGATGTATGTATGTGATATGTTATTTTTTACTAGGATTGCTACTCCCCCTACTCTGTTAATTCGGTCAGATCTGTAAATACTATATTTTATCACTTTAATTTTACTGTTATTGTCCAGTTTCATTTCGGCGAGAATTAGTATATGGACTCTATATTTGTTTAAAAACTGAATCAATTTTTCCATTTTGTTGTCTAAGCCATTACAATTCCAATTTGTTATATTTAAAGTGAATTATATATCATAGTTGTTTAGTCTCGTGTCTATGAAATCTAGGATGAACATCATTCTGTCCTCCGTAGTTTTAATGTTGTAATGATTTAAAGACATCTCTCATAAATCTTAAAATTTCAGAAATATTTGTGTTTTGCCTTATTTCATGCATTTCCTCAAAGAAGCTACCTACTTGTTCATGATTTGCCTCGCTTCTTTCTCTTGGCTCGTATTGTAGTTCGTTTCTTGTTGGACGAATTGTTTGGGCTTCTTGCTGCTGCTCTTGCCGTCTTCTTCTTAGGGGGGGGGGGGAATTCTTCGTAGTTTGGTGGAGGTGGGATGTTGGAGCTACTTGCCCTGGCTCTTGATGGACCACTTGCCCTGGCCGTTCTTTCTTTCCATGCATTTGAGCTTGGTATTGGAGCATCTATATATTTCGTTTGTTGTCTTCCTGCTCTATTTTCTTGTAGTTTGTTGTATTTGTATTGGTACACTGGACAGCTTTTATCGTTTGCTTTGTGCGGTCTTAGGCAGTTTGCGCATTTCATTGTGTTTTCTTGGGAGCATTCAACTACTTTGTGTGGGCCGGCGCATAGTAGGCATTTTTCTGCCCGGTAGCAATTTGTTGTTGCGTGTCCCCACATTTGACATCTCTTACACTGAATGATGTCATAGTGCGCCTTCTTTCCCAGTATATTTTTGTATTTGAGATTATTTTTACATTATGTTGTAATTGTGATAATCTTACATCTTCGTATGTGACCACCATATGGACTGGTCTGTACTTAGTTTTAAGTAAATACACATCTTTAATTTTTAGTTTATAATCTTGCCTTAATTCACTTTTTATCTCTTCAAGGTCTGGTTTGTGGTCGAGTCCCTTCAGGATAAAAGCGTGAGTTTTTTCCTCTTTGGTAGAATATGTGTGAAATTCTACGTTTCCGTTTTTCAGCATATTTACGTACTCTTTATGTTTGTTAATGTCATTTGCATAGATGGTCGTATTATTTTTGGTATATCTTAGGGAGTAGCTATTTTTTAGGTTTTGGCCCAGTTCTCCTTTTAGCACATTATAGTTATTTGGTTTCCCCATTAATATTATGGGTGGCGGCTTGTTTTTGGTTGTGCTTGTTTTGTTTTTTACCGTTGTTCCTTTTGTGTTATTTTGTGACTGCGTGTTGGTTTTGGTCTCTGTGCTGTGCTCCATTTGTGTGTCTTCTTGTTCGTTGTTGACATATTCTTGTTCTTGTTCTATGTCTATATCGCCGTTATTAGGTTTCAACTCTTCGAACCTATTTCCTGTTGTTATGCTCGGATCGTAAGTTGGCATTTGCATAATACGGCTTATTTTTGCCACCTTAGTTTGCAATGTTGGGCTCTTACTTGGTGTTGGTGAGCACTTTCTTTTTCTTTCTTCTGCCTGATCCTTTTTTGCCATTTCCGTGGTTGTTTCCCTTGTAGGGAATTGGGTCGCGGTTTGCGAATAATGAGTTTTGCATTTTTGGTATATTGTTACTTTCCTATTTTGTTTTATCGTCGGTTTTCTTTTTAATATTCATGTTGTGTTTGCTTTCCAGGTGGCTTATTGCTTCTAGTCTATCTTCTTCTTCTAGTAGGTTTAGTTTGTATTTGATGAGTAAAGGTCTGCATACTTTACTCGTTTTTGTTCAGGCTGATATCGCAGCAGTTATGGTATTTTGTTCGAGTACATTTTCTTCTCCGGTGGCTTTTATATTTTGGGTGCCGTCATGGGCACCTTCTTTAGTAGACATTTGGTTGGTAATTCGCTTTCTTATTTATCCTCATCCCTTTTGTTGTTTAATTTAATTTATATTTGGTGTTATTTTGTTCCATATTTAAGGTTTAATGCGCGCTGGATCTGTTAGGATCCGGTTTATTTTTAGTCACCCCTGTATTTATTTTTATCTATTTCGTCCATTCGTACGGTACCGGTCCGGCTTGGTTTTTAAATCTGCGAAGTCGTATCGGGTGCGTATCGATTATTAAGGGATGTTAAGTCACTTGTGAGCTGTTTTTCGAACTCTGTGGCTGCATTACACTTTACGAGCGATTGAAAAACGGTCTGCATGCTTCGAAGACTAGACGATGAGTGGACAAGAACCTGTTCGTTCTACGTGGTATGGCACTTAACGATAAGTTTTACAGAGTCAATTTTCATAAGAAAAAAAGGAAGGTATTTTAAGTTATTTCTCTCGTAATTATCACTGGAGGGGTGATTTTCCCCCAATATTCCTATTATATTCATCGTTTTACCCCTACTACCCTTATTTTTAACTCATACCCTAGACGGTTTTAATAGTAATTATAATCAATAATAATAACATCCATAATAATGAAAATTAAAGATAAAGAAAGATATTAAAAAATAAGGTAACAGCAAGCGGTCACCCAAGTACTACCCGCGCGCTACGTAGGTTAACTTAGGTATTCGGGTGAGAACCATTCATTCATTCATTTTGAAAGTCCTTTAATATCATTTAAATAACATTACAGATTGAATTATATATATATATATATATATATATATATATATATATATATTTACACATATACATCTAGGCTAGATTAAGATACTCTCTGCCAGTTGACAACAGCTGCCCAGTCAGAGTGGATTAATGGTGTTAGCCGGCGGCCGGTCTTTGGCCAACAGTAAATTCATCGCTGCTTAAGTTTAATACACCTCGAGCCTATCGATATAACCTTGAACCGACTTGTTGTTATTTTTTTTTACCGAGGTTTGAATGCAGGGTTATGACAGAATAGCATTAATTCGAATTCTTGTTCTTTTCTGTTTTTGAAGGAAAAATTGGCAAAAAATCTTCTTTAAGATCACTGGGTACATAGAGTGGCAATACTATGGAATTACCTTATGGTTATTGTTTTAATATATGCATTATTTACAAGTTTTCATCGAATTTCACTTCCTTGCAAATGTTCTTCTCAACTTGATTATTTTCTTTATTATTCTGTAATTTGCCTATACAAAATACAGTCTAAATTTATTTTCTTTTATTTTTAGTTTGATTCATTGATCATTGATTACGTCACTGCACTTAGTTGTTTATATTCAAATAAGCAGTTGGTATTTACCTTTGTTTGTTGGATATCGCTTTCTGGCCGGTTGTCCATTGAGGGAGTTGAAGGAATTTTGAAACAAACGAAAAACACATGAGAACAAAAATAAAACCTTTCATAGCCGAAATGGATTTCTTTGGTTGAAGTGTGCCCAACAGGGACATGCACAAAGCCGCTGTGCTAGCAATATTGCTCCTGACAGTGATCCTGATGGTTATCGGCTTCATATTGCTGATATAGGTGATGCAGTTCGACTTGAAGAAAGTCTTTGCTCCTTATGGTGAACTTAAAAAGTCTGGTTAACCAATAGTACCCCCCGTTTCGGATTTGCTGTTTACAAAGATGAAAAAGATGTTACAGTTGCCTTCAAGGTTTGAGATTGGAGTTGAAGTATATGGTTGTCGTATTAGATGATTTATGCCAGACCAAGAAGAAGGGGTCATGGTCGACGGTACTATTCAAATAACATGCGTTGTTACCAGTGCGGATACAATGATCACTTTTAGCGCTTTTTTAGGAGGCGGTTCAATTTTTTAACAAACATATTTGTTATAGGGTTTATTTTTTGAGTAGAAATAAAATCTAGAAATTTCGGTAATAGATTGACAATATGCTAAATTTTTAATATGAGATGTGAAAAAACTTTCGCCATTAATTGACCCAGTATTTTATTTACGTAAAAGATTTTCTAGTAATTTTTCATCTTCTTCTTCTTCTTTAGGTGCCATGTCTGTATTCAGACGTTGGTGGTCATCCGGTTTACAATTTCCTGAAACCGTTCTCTATCGGCTGATGCGCGAAATAGTTCTTCTACCGTGCAATCATACCACTGCCTGATGTTACGCAGCCATGAAAGCTTCTTTCGGCCTATCCATCTTTTTCCTTCCACTTTTCCTTGTATTATAAGGCGAAGTAACTGGTATTTAGGTCCTCTAATTATGTGACTGAAGTATTCTGTTTTCCGCCTCTTTTTTTGAGAACATTTTCGTTGGAAGTGTGTGAAACCCATGATATCTTTAGGATTCGACGATAGCACCACAATTCGAATGCTTCCAGTTTGTTTAGCGTTGTGGTTTTTAGTGTCCATGTCTCGCAACCGTATAATAGAATAGACCATACATAGTATTTCAGGACCCTTTTACGAATATGCATTGATAGGTTCCTGGTGCATAGAACTGGTTTCCACGTCATAAAGGCCTTCCGCGATATTTCTATCCTAGCTATTATCTCTTCGTCTGAGTCCCCATTTACATTCAACCAACTGCCAAGGTATTTGAAATGATTTACACGCTCTATCCTCTTCCCATCGAGCCAAAGTTGACATTCATCTACAGTAACCTTTCCAACTGTCATCCACTTTGTTTTTGAGATGTTGATTTTAAGGCCTCTTCGACAGCTCGCTTCATTGACTAGGTTTACTAATGTTTGGAGATCCTCGATGCTTTCTGCAAGAATGGTCGTATCATCAGCAAATCTAATATTGTTGATTGCTTCTCCGCCTAGTCTTACTCCTTCTTGTCTGTCATCCAAAGCCTCCCTAAAGATTTCTTCAGAGTATACATTAAAGAGACAGGGTGACAGAACGCAACCCTGTCTTACTCTACATTTTCTAAATCCAAATTGCTTATCACTCACTCTATTTTCACATAAAAGGAATATTCGGTTCTGTATAATTCGTAGGAGTATCTTAAGTGTGTGGCTCATTAAACTAATCAGCCTAAAGTCGCTGCATTTGGTGGGTCTACTTTTCTTTAGTAATGTTATAAACAGCGATTCTAACCAATCATCTGGTATTATTCCTTCGTTGTAGATTTTATTAAAGAAAGTGGTTAAGTAAGAAATATTTTCCTCATCTAGAAGTTTAAGCAACTCAGCAGGGATTTGATCTGGTCCAGGTGCCTTAGTATTTTTGGCTTGCTGTATTCCTTTCCTGACTTCTGCTTTCATATACTGGGGCCCCTGTCTATCTCGCTGCTGTACATAGTATGTGTATGTGCAGCGTTTTCTCGAGTAGCATCGTCAAAAAGGTCACTGATGTATCTCTCCCATTCTTTGCACTGTTGTTCGTGATTACAGATTCTGCCGTCAGCGTCCTTGAGTAAATAAGCATTTTTTGGTTTTCTGATTCCGGAGGTATATTTAAGTTTCCTGTGGAGATTGAAATTGTCGTGTTTTTTTTTTGGAGATTCTCTATTTCTTTACAGGAATTTTCGAGCCAGAGTTCTTTGGCTTGCTTAATTTTTCTTTTTATGAGTTTATTGACTTCACTGTATTTGTCAGTATCTCTATTTTTATATTTCTGTCGTACCTGAATAAGGTCAAGAATTTCCTGTGTCATCCACTCACTTTTTGCCATTCTTTTAGGTGTTTTCAGAGACTCTTCCACTTCTTTTAAAATCGAGTTTTGTTTATCGTACCAACATTCGTTAATGGTTCTGTTTTCGTTTGGTATTTTCCATATTTTGTGTATTTCGTTATTTATTTGCTGTGATATGTGTTCACGTGTTTGAGGATTTCTGAGGGGGTCGAGGCACATCCTGTTTTATTTAGATGGCTTTGTTAATTTCTTTAATTTAATTTGTATTTTGGAGCAGAGTAAATTATGGTTTGAGTTTATATTAGCGCTAGGGTAAGTTTTTACATCTTGAACATTGTTACGAAATCGGTGGTTTATTAGAATGTAATCTATCTGGTTCCGTACTATTTTGTCATGTTGTCCGTCTTGAGGGGATTTCCACGTGTACAGACGTCTTTCTGGAAGTTGAAACCAGGTATTTGCAATGACAAAGTGAGCTTCTTGGCAGAATTCGATTAGACGTTCACCTCTTTGGTTTTTCTCTCCCAAGCCAAAGTTTCCGGTGATGTTATGCGTAGCCTTCCGTCCAACTTTAGCGTTAAAATCGCCCATGAGTATAGTTGTTTCGTGTTTCTTTGTTGTTTTTAGCACTTCTTCTATTTGGTGGTAAAATTCTTCGATTTCCTGTTCATCTTTGTCAGCAGTAGGAGCATAAACTTGAACAATGTTTATATTTACAGGTTTGGCATTTAACTGTATTAGAATTACCCTGTCTGACAGTGGTACGAAGTTAATGACATACTTACTAATATGTTGTTTCATAATTATTGATACTCCATTTCGGTGCATAGGGTCTTGGTTTCCAGGAGAATAAACGACATATCCGTCTGATATGTATTTTCCTGTGTTTTGCCATCTTGTTTCACTTACCCCCATGATAGTGTATCTAGTTTGTCCATTTCCAAGAGTAGATTTCTAAGCTTACCAGCCTCATACAATGTTGTTACATTCCATGTAGCTATCCTATACGGGTTCTTCATTTTCATTTTCGTCTTATGTCTGGTGGTGTTTTGTTCACAGGGATTTCGCAGGCTAACGACCTGGGAAGCCCTGTGGTCTAATTTCGATTTGCTTCCCCTGCCGGATCTTGGGTCCGCAGTCCATGATCAGTAACATTCTTCATTCCGTTTATCAATGCCATGATGACTACACTAGGGAGTATAATGGGGTGGTTTCCGGTTGCCTTCCCCATCGCAGTGTTTTAGCCGTCGCAATCTAATATACTGATTGTCGCCTAAAAGTATCCGTGTTAAATTGTTCCGAAGTATTCTTCTCCACCTTAACGCAGTAATGAAAATGCTGCTTCCCATTTTCATGTGCTAGTTTTGGTCCGCCCCGAGTATTTCATTTCCTCGGTACCACCCATATCTGGGAGGCGTTCCCCTATCTGCCACCTGGGGAGGCGCCCGATAGGGGATCTAGCAACCCCCACTGTTTCATATATTATTCAATAAAATTAATATGGTTAGGTTTTTATGCAATCTTCTTGCATATATTAAGCTCAGTTGCTTAATTACTTTTAAATCTCCGAGATTTTCCAAGAGAACATCAAGGTGAGAATACAAGCAATGAAATATAAACTAAGATATGTTCATATTAACATTCTTGTAATTATAAATTAATTGAACAACAATTTGTTGTAACCGTAACAAAACTCTTCTCTCTCTTAATATTCTGCAAGAGCATGACTTTTCGAAAAAAAAATCCTATCTTTTGCATTAGGGTAATTAGATTTTAACCTTTGTATTTTGATACTTATAAATCTCTTACCACATCATTGAATTTAAATCGAGTTATCAATAACATATTCACCAAAACTTAAATCCTGATATCTCAGATATTATGACGTGATTGATATAAATTAGTTTTACGTCAGTAAATAAAATAAATGCGTTTTCTAGAAATGCAAGAACAACTTTGCAATTTATACACGAGTTTTATAAATTACAGACACTACAAACAATGCTTAGAATTAATATTATATAGTTAATTATAATTAACTCCGATAAACTTCCTGGTGGAAGTCTTAAATCGAGAACCACCGGAAAAATCTTCGAAAGCTTTTTAAAAAAGCGCTAAAATACCGAACTGAAATATGCTGGGAAGAATGTGAAACTGCCCAGAGAGAATACTAGAAGCAAATAAGGGACTCACAGAGGAACGTGTGGAAGAAATATTGCGAGAGCATAGAAAGCATGCCTTCAGTATCCCGCCTCTGCAAAATACTATCTAGAGATCCTGATGCCCGGATTGGAACATTGGCTCTTCCTGAAGGAGGTCAAACTACGACAGAAGAGGGGACCCTAGGGGAGTTACTAAGAGTGCACATTCCAGGCTCAAGTCAGTTAAAACAATAGTGACTTATGAAAGGGTGAAATGGTGGATGGAAACTTTTGCCCCTTTCAAGTCACCCGGTAATATGGTATATTTCCAAATTTACTATAAGATTCCTCCGATATTATAATAAGCCACCCGGTAAAAGTATTCCTCTCATGTTTGAGCTTGAGATATATACCGATGGCATGAAGGGAAACAAAAGTAGTCTTTATTCCCAAGGTAGGAAGAACAGACTTCACAAAAGTCTTTCCGCCCTATCAGCCTGACCAGTTTCTTATTAAAGATACTGGAAAGGTTGGTGGATCGACATATTAAGGAAGAAATAATGGTGCAATATCCCTTATATCCTTTACAATTTGCCTATCAGAAAGGAAAATCCATAGATGCGGCGCTACACCGACTCGTCACAAGAGCCGAAAATGCGCTGTTGGGTGGACGATCTCTCTTAGGTACCTTGACCGATGTCGAGGGGTCTTCGACAACACGTCTCACGATTCGATGTGCATTGCTCTACAACGACGAGGGTCTGAACCGACAGTAGTCGCATGAATCGGCGCAATGTAAACTCAGAGAATAATATATGCGGAGCTTAACAATATAACTGTTAAAGCACTGTCAAGTAGGGTCCCGTTCACAGGGAGGAGTGCTATCGCCTTTGCTGTGGAGCCATGTGGTAGATAGCCTGTTGAGCGAACTGAATGATGCCGGTTTATATACACAGGCCTACGCTGATGACCTGGTCATTTTCTGCCCTGGTCGCGATATCTTGGACCTGGAGGGATCAATGATGCAGGCCCTCCGGATCTCGGAACGATGACGCCACAGGGAGGGCTCGGAATAAACCCGGACCAGAGTCAAGGTGGTACTCTTTACAAAAAAGAGGAAAATTGGGAGACTTTCCACAATTAGTTGGTGGGACGGACCCTTGAATTTAAGGGGACAGTTAAATACCTGGAAGTAATTCTGGACTCACGCTGAGCTGGAATAATCATATTGAGGCTCGAACCAAGAAAGCCATATCTGCATTCTGCGCTTGTAAACGAGCCTTTGGGTGCACATGGGGATTGACACCAAGTGCTCTTTTGGATATACTTTGGTGATCCGCTCTATGATAACGTACGTCGTTATTGTATGGTGGCATAGTACAACAAAGCGCAAATACATTCTTCAACTTGATAAAGTTCAAAGAATGTTTGTGTGGAAATATTAAGTGACTGCTCCCATCAAGGCTTTTGAAGCTCTGGTGAACCTGCCTTCTTTTCACTTATACATAGAGAACGACGCCCTGAAGACTGTTTATCGTCTCAGTTGCCTAGGATATCTTGGAATAAATAATGATGCTTCTTGTAAAGTGATAGACGTATGTTGGACATTATCTTTGTTTTGTTAAATATCACGACGTTTCGTCTAGTAGTTATCTCTAAGAGTTTTCAAGTGAAACTGAAAAAAAAAAATAATAAAGACAGTGGATCACAAACAATTTTATATATTTTTATCTAATATAATATAGTTACAAGGGATGCTGAAACAAATTTTGCGACAAAGATCTAGGAAGGATAAAACCGGCACTGCTTAGACTTCTTGACGAACATCTGAAGAAAATAGAAAATTTGATTGCAAATACTCTGCACCAACCTTATGGAGAACGGTTATTAGTGAAATCGGCTAAAAATGTAGTTTGATGTAGTTTTTGACTTCCTGACCAGAAGTTCTCATGGATTTATAGCCATCTTGTAGCTAGTTTTTGAGATACAAAAGAACTAAAGGTACGATATTGCCTATAGGTAATGGTTCACGTGACGCATTTAAAGTTGAACAACTCTGAAATTAGGCGTACTGGAGACAAGTTTTTTATACAAAAGTTGGTTTTACTCCTGCCGTTTCTATGGCGTGAGTGTTAAACCATTCCGCGAGTTGGCTATTACTGAGGAGAGTGAAGAACTCATAGGAAACTCGTCCTCAGTGTGGAAATTTTCATTTACTTGGAAATATGTTGTACATCAAAACTTATTACTCTGTTGTCCGCTAGCACTTTTGCTAGAGATCCTTTGGATCTGGTTATTGGTATAAATGTTATATTCGTTTTGTGGATCTCTGGTAGTCTGTAGAGATATAGTGGTCTACTATAGTGTAGCGTGAGCGCTGATCGCACGTTGACGATTATATAACCCTGGTATTTATTTTGCGTTCCGTAGATCTTTGTCTCTACAGATTTGGTTGGATTAGGAGATTTTAATTGAACTTTTTTTGGTTCCTGGAATATTCTCGACTTTTTCATCATAGGTTACGTTGTTCATGATTACAGTTGAATTTTGTTTAATTGTTGGTCGAATTGTTTCTTACAAAGTTTCCTTACGATTGATTTTTGTCCTGAAGAGATACTGGGTGGAATTTTTCTTGTTACAAAATCGATTTTATATGCGTGTTGATTCTACAGAATTTATTAAATTTAGAAGAGATATAGCTTTACGTGCCGAAGCCTACGTATACATATACAAATAACTTCATTTTGGAATGACTCTCATGATTATAAGTACGTTTGTTTTCGTTATATCTAATTTTACAAATAGCATCGTTCTCATTTTCAATTGTCATCGATCAAATTGTTCTAAGATTTATTTAATTAATAATTAATAGCCTCTTTAATAATATTAAACATGACGTGCTTATGTATATTGTGCTTGATGATATAAATATCCCGGAAGATTGATCCTAGTCACAGTGAAAAAAAATGAAAGTTTTGGTAATTTTAGCTTGTTTAGCCTGTGCTGTATTGGCTTCCTTAGAGGAAGATAGACAACAATGGGCTAATTTTAAGGTAAGTAATATTTCATATTGTAAAAATAAAAGAAATGGATTTTTGTTTATTTTTTCTGTTTATTAGGTGACCTATTAGATTGAGCGGTAGGTTAAAAAAAATCGTTTTTTTCTTGAGGCTGTTCAAGTACAGGGGGGCAAATATACTCTTGCTCTTTTCTTCATACGCGTTTCAATCATTTCCTGATTCTGTCAGTAGGATATTGCATTTGCCAACTTGAAGTCAAATTATAAAATATGAAAGAAATATTCAAGAGTAGGTTTACAAATAGACTATAAATTAATTTTTTCTATAGATGCATGTTTCCACGAATTAAACCAATCTTTACTCTCCTTTGGTACGTGCAGAATGACTCGACATATCAGCAGAGCAAAAGTGAAACTTCTGGCGTTGTTTCTAGGGTAATGGATTTGTTATTTACACAGTAAATAATATATCATAAACATCAATGTTTTTGATATACTTAGCACAACTGACGATACGTAATTACAGATAAGTTATGTTTGTGTTTTGCGTAATAACCTGCAGTTTATTCTTAAGTATTTTCAAAACATTGATTTAAATACATTTCTATATCCTACAAGCAGTATACAGCATTTTCCAAGGAATGCTATGGTCGTTAGATAGCAAACGCTAAAAATTCTAAAAACAAACACCCTAAACATTTCTGGAATTTCATACGCTCACAGTCAAATCATGATTCTATTCCCACTGAAATGCGTTTTGATACAATGCCTGACAATGAATCTGATATTGACGGTCTTTTTGCCAAATCTCTCGCCAAAACCCCAAAACGTCAATGCCTTTTATAACAGGATTAAAATGATGTCAGACATTTCAACAAGTCTATTCAATACAGAGAAATCCTTATCATTTCTGGATACACATAAAATTGAAGGACCTGACGCTTTTCGCAAGAAGCATTGTTCTCACTATACAGCATACTACAGTACCTCAATTTTTGAATTTTTCTAGAAACATGAAAAGTGTGTTATGTTTGTCTTATATAAAGTCTGGAAACATAAACAATATAAAAAATTATATACCATGTACTAATCTGTCGGCAATTCCTTAAATTATTCTAGTATTTCGTTGAAAGAATTCTAATAAGTATTTATCAATAAATAATTGTAAATCAGCTATATGAACTTACATCTTGCCAATCACTAGCGAACTTTTATTTATTTTAATAATGGATCTTTAGAAAATTGTGTCGATACTCACGCAATATGTACTGATTTTAGAAAAGCTGTCGACTGCGTCAATCACTGTGTGTTGCTGGCGAAGTTGTCCTGCTTTGAAATGTCCTGTTTACTGTACTCCTCGTTATTATTCAATTTGCTTTTATACGGCTTAGTTTCGCACTATTTAATTTGTTTTTAAGCGACTTGGGGTCCGTTTTGTTTTCTTTTACTTACTGATGACATGAAACTTTTTAGATAGGTGTCACCTCCTTAAAACGGGCTTACCTTGCAAACTGACCTCAGCACAGTTTATAACTGGTGGTTAGCAAGTGACAGGACTTTCAATATTGTGAGGTTTAGACGTCTAAAGACCATAATTCCATCCCAATTTGTCTTGAAAATATTGCGCTTAATGAAGCGTATTAAATTTTGCGGAGAGAAGTACTAAGGTCTTCGGAATGTTGTTTCCCTAGAGCTGCTGCATACTTTACAAATTCGTTCAATATTAGTCTTCTGGTATAGTTTGTAACCTTATTTATCAGACTCTTGTCAACAGATTAGTCAGTGCAGCACAAATTTATACAATATGTGAAAAATAATGTTTACTGTAGGGCAGTGATATGGACCAAGGCATGTTATATTTAAATAACTAACCTGAACTAAAAAAAAACAATTAAAAAATACTGTGAATATTTATTTAGCATATTTTTGATATACAAAAATGTTTTAATTTTAATGGCGGCGCAATATAAATTCAGTGATCGGTAGCAACTTTTTTAATTTGACTTCCACGGACAGCGGTAAAAGTGACTAGTAACTAGGAAAAAAATATTTTTATTATCTTATTAGGTTTATTGGTGAATTAGAGATATATTTTGAAAAACGTTAACTAAAATAAATGGCGAATGTTTGACAACACTTCACATAATAATGTCGATGTCTTATAAAGAGCGACAAAGGAAATTCGAGGATATAAAAAACAACAAAATTTGTTTACCGTATCTCTAACACTAAAAAATATATATTTTTTAAAATGACTAATTATTTTTTCGGAGAAAATAAAAATTAATGCAACGCTTTTTAGTATTTTCAGAAACGCATAAAATTTCCCGAGTTTGTACAATGGTATAATAAAGAGCTCTAAATGAAACAAGATTTTCTACTTTAAACAACTCTTTACTTTTACCATTTAATAAATAACAATACTGTCCTTATATAAAGATTTGGAACCCATTTATGGCCTAGTAATCAAAATTTCTGCCAATGTAAATACATATTATCAAAAAATTGATATTTTAGGTAGTGCTTCAAGACAAGTTTAAGGTTTTAGCCAAACACAATTTTAGTTCAGGCTTCAGTGGAGTTACTTGTATAAATGCACATGAAACTCGCAATATTACAATTTCTTTCGTTTTCTTATTGTTCTTTAAGCTATAATTATCATGTTTCGTGGCCATAATACTGGTTTTTAAAGCTCGAAATAATAATAATATAATGGAATATTCCAAATTATTCTTTCGTCATATCTAAAACACCTACAGGATCTAAAGCTTTAACCTTTTAAGTGAACATCATTGTCTACCTTATTGTTTTAACTACGTGTTTCGTGATCGAGTGGACGGAAATTGATAAGAACATTGTCCCGATAAGAAAATTTAACAATTAACTCTCTGTATATTTATTAATGGAGGTAAAATGACTTTGCAATGAACTTTAAAATAGCCTTGATAAATTGCGTCTTATGAAAAAGTTCCATTATCTAATGTTTAAGTGTTTTAAATTAGATTAATTACAAGATATACTTATATACACATATACATTATATATATATATATATATATATATATATATATATATATATATATATATATATTTAGTTGGTTATTTTCTTGGGAATATGGTTCATTTTTATATTGAAACTACATATATAAAGTAGTCATACTTATTGTAAATATATATTTTTATTTTTCAGGACGTTTCGATTCTTTCGAATCTTTTTCAACTGAGGGTTTCGGCGGATGCTACAAAAATGTACATTTTTGATATTATTATATATGGAATAAGAGGTTAAAAACTTAACATTAAGAACAAAGATTTTTGTTTTAAACAAAAATTAATTACATCACAAACCAATTGTAATCACTCTTTTGTATATTCACTTTTCAAAAGTATTTTTAAAAGTCCAGCTAGAAGAATGGACACTACATTTTTAACCCTATAACTGCCTTGACTTGACTGAACGTGGAACCCAGATGGTGTATGTTTTAGGTACTTTAAGTGGCGTAAAAAGTTTGGGTCATTTAATTGGAGTGATATCTTTCTGAAAAACTATCGTGATTCAATTTAGAAGAATTGAAAGCGGAGAATTATTCTTATTTATTTTAGAAATTCCCTTATATTGGTTTATTTTAATATGTTGAAATAAGTTTGATTTAGATAATTGATGTCTGTTTTATCGTTTACGGCATTCGTATTTTTTTTATTGCAATCATTTAGTAAAATTCTCGTTTTCCTTTGTTAGTTTCAGTTTTCAAGATTTTTGTATTTTCATAATCAAAGGTGTGCTTGTGTTTCATTTCGTGTTTTTTTAGGGCTGTAATATTTTTTTTTTTGTCATATTTATATCCATTTAAACGATTTTGCAGATATTGACTAGTTTGGCCGATATAATTCGATGGACAATCCTTGCAGGGTATTTGGTAGACAACATTTGATTTTCTGTTTTTTGGAATGTCTTTTTTTAATTTGCTGAAATTGCTTTTAAGTAAATTATGGCCCTTATGACTAATAGTTATATTATGTTTTTTAAAAAAAGTTTGAAAGTTTTCGGAAAGTTTTGGTATGTATGGCAAGGAGAGATATTGTTTTTTGGTTTTATTGTGTTCTAAATTTTCTGTTTTAGTGTTTCCATGTTTGTATTTTTCTAGCCTTTCTTTAAAAATTTTATTAATTAGTTTATTTGGGTAAGAGTTTGTTATAAGGACCTCTTTTGCTTTTTTGATGCAGTTGTTTCTAAATTTGGGACTATTAAGGATGATGGTTCTATCGTCTATTCCAATTATTACTGATTTTTTTTTTTGGGCCATGTAGTGTTGGGAATTGTAGTTGAGGTAGCGAGCAAACCATGTAGATGATGGCCTCTCGATGGTGGTGGAATAGGATAAATTGAGTTTTATAACAATTTGTTCTAACTGTGCAACCTCTAACACAGAAAGGATATGATGGAGAGAAGTTTGCATTTACTGTTCGCATTTTACTTCATTCATACGCGGAGCTGCATATAATTGTACGTTTGCTGAATGTGATTTCAGCACTACAACGGCATAATGTGGATATATCCACTGCTATTGCATCTCACACGGAGGAATCCGTGAAATCCGCATAAACATATATACGCCATCCGGCGGGAGGTCGGAGGAGCCACGTTCAGTATTTGCATGCTTCCTTCCGATCTGTCCTTTGCACAGCCAGGTGCATGTCGGTACCCTGATGAGTCTAGTGAAAGACGAAACATGTATCACTGCTGTATCACTGTGGCGAGGAGGGTAAGCTTTGACTTTCTTCTCGGTATGGTGGTACAGGTAGGCCATCATCTCGATGGTGGTGGAATAGGATAAATTGAGTTTTATAACAATTTGTTCTAACTGTGCAACCTCTAACACAGAAAGGATATGATGGAGAGAAGTTTGCATTTACTGTTCGCATTTTACTTCATTCATACGCGGAGCTGCATATAGTTGTACGTTTGCTGAATGTGATTTCAGCACTACAACGGCATAATGTGGATATCCACTGCTATTGCATCTCACACGGAGGAATCCGTGAAATCCGCATAAACATATATACGCCATCCGGCGGGAGGTCGGAGAAGCCACGTTCAGTATTTGCATGCTTCCTTCCGATCTGTCCTTTGCACAGCCAGGTGCATGTCGGTACCCTGATGAGTCTAGTGAAAGACGAAACATGTATCACTGCCGTATCACTGTGGCGAGGAGGGTAAGTTTTGACTTTCTTCTCGGTATGGTGGTACAGGTAGGCCATCATCTCGATGGTGGTGGAATAGGATAAATTGAGTTTTATAACAATTTGTTCTAACTGTGCAACCTCTAACCATAATGTGGATATATCCACTGCTATTGCATCTCACACGGAGGAATCCGTGATATCCGCATAAACATATATATATATATATATATATATATATATATATATATATATATATATATATATATATATATATATATGATGAATGAATAGTTTGGTTATTCCGAGCTTCAATCCGTTCAATTCTCAGCGAGTAACGAACTGCACTTGAAAATGCCAAATGAGATTTTGGTGAAACGTCGGGAAAACGATTTTTTAAACGAACGGATTGAAACCCTGAATAACTGAAAATAAGGTTTTCGGGCATCCCGTGTATGTGCTGAGTCCCTCTCAGGACTGCAAGGCAGCTGACGTTTTGGTGAAATCTCATTCACCATTTTCAAAGCTCACTGTATGGTGTCTACGAGCGAACTGACGCCCGCGACTCCGGTTCTGTCGGTACCGTGTGCGCGTCAGACGCGTTCGTTTTCTGAATGGGTCCGGCTCATCAGGTTTCGAGACCTGCTGCGCGTCATCGGCCCTGTTGCCAGTATTTGGGGTTGTGTTGCCGAGTTGTAATCTGTTTCGTTACTAAGTGGTACTGGTTGATGTTTTGTAAGCAGATTTTTCCAAGTATTAGGCACACGTTGGCTATCATCTCTGCTATTTAAGTTGTTGGGCCTCTGTGCAATTTCAATGGCTTCCCTTATAACTTTTGTGGACAGGTTTTCACATCTCGATAGCATTTTTGTTCCCGAGAAATTTATCTTATGTCCTGTGTTTAACCAGTGTTGGGCCAGAGCAGAAGAAGTTCGTACACTCCCTGGTTTTCTAGAGGGATTCTTTCTTTAAGTGTTGGCAAGAGATCTTTTACTTTACGGTGTGTGGTGAAAATGGTTTCAATGTTGTGTCTCCTGAGAATTCTTGCGATCTTGTCTGTGGTGCCTCTTACATAACGACAGAATATCCGACAACATATATATATATATATATATATATATATATATATATATATATATATATATATATATATATATATATATATATATGACTTTCACTGCAACAGTATGCCAATTTTTATTTTATTTATATAAAATATAACAGAGGGCAACAATGATTCTACGTTGTGGGGTCTCGGAGTCGATCTTGGATAATTCCGGTCTACTAACTACGAAAATATTAACAGATTTGCCGAGTTGACTGTACTTTTTATGATACTGACAATCTTTTGAAAATGGGTAAAAAATTAAATAAAAATGGGGAATATGTCCAAAAACGTGTTTTTAATGAAAAATCTTATAATATTGATTGAAATAAGCTTAAATTCATATAAATAAGTTAGGAAAAACGTTTTTTATATAATTATCTAGTAGTCCAGCACCACATAGCGACCCCACTAGCCTTGATATCTTTCATTCATGGTCTTTAGATTCCGGCGGAACTGTTTCGTCTATTCTTTACTGTGGCCACCTAGTTTGTCTGGAAATTTATTCAAATGGCTATGCAAATAATGTAATTTGATACCCATATTGGCTTCCAGTTTCTCAAAATTCACAAACAATTTGACGACTAATTCGCGATAATTTGCAGCTTTTGTGCTTCCTCAAAAAGCTGTTGACAGCCAAAACGAAGCTGGTTCGATTCAACCTGCGTTCGATTCAACCTGCTTCATGTGATTTGTGAAATCATTGTTTTTTAATAAGACTACGTATTTGTGGTCCATCAAAGATGTCTGCTTTTAATTTTTCTTATTTAATAAGCCCAAGTTTAAATAAAGCGGCAGCAAAATGTTTTTTTTTTTGAGATATCAATAGTTCATCAACATGTTAGCTTTTCCCACCGTTATATCTATTCTTTCCTACTATAGTGTTAATTTTTTGCCCAACTGTCCCATAGAGAAAGAAAATAGGGGATATTTAGTGTAACCACTTTGCCGACCCAATAAAAAATTTAACATATTTTTTAAATTTTAACAAAATTTCCGTTAATGATGAACATACAAAATTTTCTCTAAAAGGAGTGTGATATTTTCATATTTTTCTTTAAGTTTCCCATGAGAATCTAAGCTAATTTGTTTCCGTTATATAGCAACACAAATATGAAACCTCTTTTTGAGCTATCTATGAAGAGTCGCCAATCTTCAGGCCGACATACTGAAAGGCCCATTAATATCCATATAATATAGGATCTCACTGTTCTCCGTAAAATATGGAGGAATATCTTGCTCTCTAGTCTGGTACGATGTTATTGACACGTCAGGATGACGACGAGCAAATTAATCTAACCTGCCATTGAACCTAATCTTCATAAATTTCGAAAAGAACTTTAATTTGTTCGAACCCTGGAAACTAGAAGAATAAATTAATTAGGCAAGAATTAACCGACGATATGCAAAAATACTTAAATATATATATATATATATATATATATATATATATATATATATATATATATATATATATATATATATATATATATATATATAAGCAAGCAACGACAATAATTAGACTAAACACATATACAAAGAAATACAAATGGAAAAAGGAATAAGGTGCGGAGGTACAATATCATTTAAGTTTTTCAATCTGGTCGTGGGAAGCAATAGTGGGAAGCAATATTCAAAACTTGATATTGTATCAACAAGGGAATTGAAATAAATGGACAAAGACTGACTAACCTTAGATTTGATGATGATATAGCCATCATTATGGACAATATTTAAAATCAATGATCCTGAAGTTGGAACAGAAGCCAAAAATAAAACCAAGTTATCTGTAAAGAAGATCCAGAAATATAGTTAAAGGAACAACTGTTAAAGAACATAGAAATGTTATATAACAATTTATAACTGCATAAAACAAAATGAATGTATAGAAGAATAAAGGCCGCGTAGAACTGATTTTAGCAAATTAGCTTATAAATGGGAAAACAAAAAAAATTAGCAATGTATCAGCCAAGTAAGTTTTATGATCAGTGCATTCTCCCGGCAGTTATACAGAGGATTCAAACTTAATTATAAATGAAGGAAATAACACCAAAATTTAAAGTAGTCATACAATGAGCAATGAAACAGGCGATGATAGGCATACTTTTGCGAGACCAAAAAGAAACGACTGGATAAAAGACAAAATAAAAGGTAAATATATGATAAAAACAGTAACCAAACTGAAAGGAAAGTTTGCCGGCTTGTAGCGAGATGAGAAGATGACAGATTGCATACTTCATTGAATAGTCTGTTACTTTGTGATAGTACATTTTAAATAATTAATAAAACAAAATTTACTTTGTTACACTTATCACTTTTATTATTATATTGACGTAACCGCTGTTTGATAACACATTCTCAAACTACAAATTACATTATTTTATAAGGCTTTTTTAGTTCGCATATTTTTTATTACTACTTTCTGCGTACTTAAGGCAAAACATCGAACAACGGAGAATTTGGTAGGTCCCTCTGATCATTAAGAAGTATAATTGTACTGACCTTATCGCAGTTATAAATTTCTATGGTCTCAAAGATATTAAGTTTTTTACTTTTGGGTACAATATGCAAAATTTGAATATTATTACCATCTGGGAAACTGTGGCCTGTTTCTATGAAATGGTTGAATTATGTCTTTTTAGTAAAAATACAGTTTTGTGTTCTTTAAATCTTAATTGGAAATTTCTCCGTGTTTGTCCGACGTAACAACTATTGCAATCCGAACAATTTAGTGAATAAACTTCTGTTTTTTTTAGAGAAGAAATTTTGTCTTGGGCATTAACAATATGTGATAGTTTTTGTGACGATTTGAATGCTATTTTTAAATTTTGTTTTTTTAAGACATTAGTTATTTTATCTGCAATAGGTCCAAAATACATAAAAATAGTGTATTTTGTGTTATTTTTATTTATGTTGGGTAGGTATATTCGGTTCAGTATAGTTTGTCTTGGTTTTTAATTTATTAAATTGTTAATTTGCTGTTTACTATGACCATTGTTTAATGCTATTTGTTTAATCGCAATAAGTTCTTTTTTCTTATCTTTGTGGGTTCAAGGGATAGTGAATGCTCTGTGTATCATAAACTTGTATGCTGTAAGTTTATCAGATACAGGGTGTATTGAGTATTGTGGGATAGTGGAGTCAGTGAAACTAGGTTTTCTTAAAATATGAAAGGAAAAAATATTTTTGTAACGGGGATATCTAAGAAATTTATTTTATTATCTACCTCTAAAAAAATTCGCCATAGAAAAAGAGGTAAATAATAAAATAAATTTCTTAGGTATCACAACGACAAAAATAAACAATCGTTGTGCCTTGGACAATTACAGAAGACCTACTTTCACTGACTCCATTACCCCACAACACTCAATACAACCTGTATTGCTATCTCATAAACTTGCAGCATACAAGTCTATGATACACAAAGTATTGACTATCCCTTTAGCACACACAGATAAGAAAAAAAGAACTTAATATAATAAAACAAATACCATTAAGCAATGGTTTCAGTGAAGAGCAAATTAACAATTTAATAAATAACAAAGAAAAACATACCCACCCAATATAAACAAAAATAACATTAAATTCATTAAATTACACCACCCTTACGCATTTTGAACCTATTTCAGATAGAATAACTAATTTCTTAAAAAAAAAACAAAATTCACAAATAGGATTCAAGTCGTCACACAAACTATCACACAAGCCAAAGACAAAATGTTCCTCTCTACAAAAATCAGGAGTTTATAGACTAAATCGTTCAGATTGCAATAGTTCTCACGTCGGCCACAGTTTCTCAGAAGTTAACAATATTCAAATTTTATGTACCATACTCAAAAGTAAAAAAACTTAATATCAAACAATTAACCTTCTCAATGATCAAAGAGACCTCCGTTGTTCGATATTTTGCCTTTAGTATCTAGATAGATAAAAATATGCGAACTAAAAATCCCTATAAAATAATATAATCCGTAGCTTTTCACAAAGTAAATTTTATTTCGTTAATTATATAACAGATTGAGTTCAACAATTATTAAATGGAGATGATATTTCAAGAAGAGCAATCGAAAAAGTCTGCAAACCAGGTAGCATGATGCCCTAAGACTACAGGCTTAAACTGAATAAGGAAAGCACTGGATAATAACAAATCTTGGAAGGAGTCTTATATTCGATTCTGAGTACATGAAGGCCAAAGAGAGAACTGCTATTATACAGAAAAATAAAGCATACTTGAAAACGGTTGATGATAAAATTTAATTGAAGTGTTGTACAATTAAAAATAAGCAGCAAAACAAGTAAATATAAGCCTATCTATAATATTTTTTATTTCTTCGTCATACAATTGTATTTTTGCAGATTATTTTTTCGTCATACCATTGTATTTTTCAGATTATCATCTATATGAACTAGATAATTTTGTTTAATCAATATTTCTTTATTTTCCTATTTAAACTTTTCAGTTCCCTTGGTCTAAAATTTGGCATCTATATTATATCCTATATTACTTAATAGATATTTATGGTTTCTAACAATACCTAAATATTTACGTAATTTTTTTTACTAGAGTCAGCACGCCAAAGAGTACCAGAACATACAAGAAGAAAAATTACGTTTCTCCATTTTCCAACAAAATTTGCGTTCAATTGAAGAACACAACAAACAATATGAGGAAGGAAAAGCAACGTATTTTAAAGGGGTCAACCATTTTGCTGATATGACAAAGGATGAGTTCCGTGCTATGTTGAAACGTTCCAGTGCTGGTCGTCCAAAATATAATATAACATCTGTTTATAAAAAACCTGCGCATGTTGAAGCTCCCAGTTCGATGGACTGGAGAAAACAAGGAGCAGTATCAGCAGTTAAAGATCAAGGACAGTGTGGCTCATGCTGGGCATTTTCTACGGTAAGTATCTGTAAATCTGTACCATTAAAAGTTGTAGGTCAATAAATTTCTGTTTCTTTTTGTTTGTAGCCTTTTTTTGAGAATTATGAACGAAAAAAATTATTATTTTTTACCTCTGTAAACAGGCAATAGATTCAGGGGACCAAGTGGGGTGAATAAGATTGATGTAGAAATAATTCTTGTCCATCTTTCGTAACACCAGCTGTACCAGTATAAGACGTGTAACTGAGTGCGTTATCTGGATAGAATAATAACTTCCTCCTTTCTCTATGTTTTTCTTTGATAGCGCACTGCAATTTCAGTATGTAGGGTGGCGCAATAGTATGACGAAGTATTCTATCTGCCTTGTTTTCCAAAAATTTGAAAAAATGTTTTAATAAAAGTTTTATAATACGAAAATTTCTGCAGCTTTAGAATATTTTCAATTTTATACGGTGATTCATGACAGCGTGGCCCAGATATCCAATTCATTTTTGCATATTTGGATTCCCCCAAGAACTATTGATATGATATATATCTGGTTGTGAATTTTATTGCGAAGTTGCCACCTTTTTAAAAAAATTCACCAAATTTTGAAAAAAAAACATGGCCCTCTATAATCAACTATATCTTTCAATCTACAGCAATTATAGTACACAAAATTGACATTGAGAAAAATAAATGTACTATTAAAAGTCTAATATAGCGCCCAAGCAATTATCTCGTACATGGTGTTTTTTTTTTTTAAATTGAACATCCTGTATATAACTACTTTGTCTTGAATAGCTATTTTTCCTAAAATTTTTCCATATCTATCAGCGCTAGCTTTTTCGGTATATTTGTTTTTATTAATTATATACAAAAATACATTAATCTACAGATATCTAGTTAGCCATGAGTATTAAACGAAAAAAAGTGAAAGCCAGAGTAATATTTATTGTTTATTTGTCACTAGTAAAGTATATTGTTTTAACTTGTTTTATAAAAAATACAATTTTAAAGTTTAAATAATTAATTTTCCACAAGCCGAAATGTTTGAGTTGAGTTTTGGAGCTAGTGACAAATATGCGCTATTAGCGAAGAGATTATCTCAATAGCGTTTCCGCATCTGGCTTAAAGAAAGACATTTAACAATCCTATGAAGCGTTTTCTAAGAACTGGCAGCGTGGCATACAACAAATATACTCAAAAAAAAAAGTGCTCATAGTGAGGAAAATGGATTAAATATACTTTTAACAGTCACCGAAAATCTTACATATTGGACAGCGCCCGCTTCCTTGACACATTGATGTTGAACGAAGGATGGTTCAGCGAATACTTTGGGCTCATAAAATGCACCTCTATTACATTTAATTCTTTCAAGAATTGTTCCACGAAGATTATCAGAGAAGATTTGAGTTTTGCGCTAAACCGAATAATTGAACAAAGAATGTTTGCTGATTTGGTGCTATTTGGAGATGAGGCTATGTTTTATAAGAATAGAAGTGTTAACAGATACAACTTACATTATTATGCGGCGGAAATTCCACATTTTATAAAATACAATTCCCAAACTGGGGATGTTTTATCAGTAACCACGTAATTCGACTATACTTTTTTGAGCAAGGAATAACAGGAGAAATATAATTAGACTTTTAGCAAAATCTTCTACCTAACCTATCGGCTCAAGTGCAAAATGAAATTCGAGAAGAAATGTGGTTTCTCCATAATGGTGTCTCAGTCCATTATGCAGGACTGATCATTATTTTTTTAACTCGAAACAAAAGAGTATCTTTTATGTGAACACCTAGCCATGTTGGAATAGCGGGTAATGAGAAGGCAGATTTATTGGCCAAACAAATAATACAACTTTGAACTACACCTTTTCACTATCTGACATAAATAATTTAACGGACATAAGAATTAAAAACATAATAAAGCTTGAGTGGGACTTACTAGAGGAATGAAATAAGCTACATGAGGTCAAGGATGTATTTTACGGCAAAGATGATGTCTCACAGGTTATCGGAAAACATCTATACCTAACAAGGATGAGAATTGGACATTCGAAACTAACGCATGGTTACCTCATAGAGAAGACTGATTCACCTATATACCAGAGATGTTCTACTACACTGACTATGAAACATATTCTCTGTTCTTGTCCGTAATACGAATCTATCCTTACAACATTAAACCTGACAGGATCATTACAAAATAAGCTAGCTTACTCGAATGTTTCAAACATGGCCAAATTCCTAGAAACGACTGGACTTCAGATTTAAATACATAATATACAAATCTCAATATAGACACTAAAAAGCCCAAGAGGCCGTTTTGTCTTTAATTAATATCTCTCCCTCTCTCTCCCCCATTCATTATATTTTTAAATGCTACGTGGTTAGGTTGGACGCAGAGGGCCTGTTCTGTGACCCTCTAGATATCCAGATTGAACTAAAATGGACTTTAACATTTTAAGGTTTATTAAAGAACATGTTTATAAAATATTGCCTACAATAAAAGAAGAAATACGTTTTAGAATAAGAAATTGTTTTTAAGATAATAATGTTGAAATGTATCACAATTTGCGTAGTAAAGAAACGTATTCAACTGTGTATTCAAGAACGTGGACGACATGTTAAACAACTAATTAGGTAGTGTTTTATTTTAATTAACTACTTTAAGTTTAATTAGTACTTTAAGGTTTATCTTTATTTGATATGAAGTAATTTTTTGATTTGTTCTTTAACGATTTGTTTTCGCTATAGGTAAATAACTAAACTTGTCTTTTTAATGATTCGCTAGAACAGTAGTAGCAACAATATAAGTTTTAACGTATTTTTGAGCGAATAATTAATACAATTCTGTATTTATTTCAATATTAGAATCAGATCGATTATTTAATTGTAAAACTTAAATATTTCATAGAAAGTTCTCGAT
Organism: Diaprepes abbreviatus; assembly: GCA_034092305.1. Taxonomy (NCBI): domain Eukaryota; kingdom Metazoa; phylum Arthropoda; class Insecta; order Coleoptera; family Curculionidae; genus Diaprepes; species Diaprepes abbreviatus. Next base: position 1,485,208 of record JASJET010000095.1, read on the forward strand.
AATTCTCTTTACTAGTGACAGATTAATGATAAATATTACTTTGACGGTTACTTCTTTCGTTTAATACTCATGGATATCAGTAGGTTAACTGATTTTTGTATACAAATAATAAAAATGAATGTATCGGAAAACTAGCGCTGTCAGATATAGGAAAACTTTAAGAAAAATGATAGAGAAACGATAATTGTACGCGATGAAGTATTTATTTACAGGGTGTTCTATTTAAAAAATAAAAAAAAATAATTTACGTTTCATCAAATTGGCAAAATTTTAGCAAACACCCTGTATGAGATAACAGCTTAGGCGTTATGTTACATCTTTAATGGTATAGTAATCTTTCCCTGCGTCAATTTTGTGTACTATAGTTGCTGTTCGGTGAATTTTTTGAATAAATTGGCAACTTCGCAATAAAGTTCTACATCAGATATGTTATTTTATGGATAGTTCTTGGGGGAATCCAAATATGCAAATATATACAGACTATCCTAATAAAAAGGACTATTTTTTTTTAGCGCCACGTTGTCATGAAACACCGTGTATAATTGAAAATATTTTTAGATTGTAGAAATTTTCATATTATATAATTTTTATAAAAACATTTTTTGAAATTTTTGAAAAATAAGGGGAATAGCTTACTTTGTTACAGAATTGTGGCACCCTGTATGTTGGGCATAATAATGTTCTCTGGCTTTGGAGAGACAAAATGCCCTATCTGTAAATTATTAACAAAAATGCCTTTTTGAGTATTTTAAAAAATGGAGATAGTAATTTCTCCTGTAGACGCCTGGACTTTGAATTTTTACGGAGGTTCATAGCCGTTTTAGTTTTAATCCATATTATGACTGATCCATTTTCACGAGTCTATGGAGAAATTTTGTCTCTTCTCTCTAAGCTTAATTAAAATAATATTTGAAATAGCTACACGAGTTCTCTTTTGGAATATCTTTAACATCCGAAGTACCTATCTTGCGGGCAACATCTTTATATCTAAATATTTAAATGTCATAGATAAAATGATATGAGAAGTGCGTTTTTCCAACTAAGTCCCTCTTTGTCGTTTGACCGTCTTGCATGCCAAAATCATATTGTTTATCAATGCTTCCATGGCTGATAACATTGTAAGAGTTACCAGAAGTCACCTTCATCTAAGTGTTGCTGGTTTCACCAGATTTGACATTGATACCACTACCATTTTACGATATAGGAAACAATATTTGGATGACTACACAAAGTAGTATTTAAGTCCACGTGAACTTGAGTTGGCGTCATATCTTTTTTTGAATGTATTTAATCGCTCGATGCTCTCGATTTTAATACTAACCTGTGGTACTTATCAATTTACGTGTCTTCCTTGTTGTCAAGCAAATAACATGAGAGAGACTTGAAATTTTACATTCTTCTTCAATTAGTTTTTTTCGTTTGTCTTGCTTGCCTCTTATATTAATATACTAGTATAGTTTTCAACTGATAAAACAATGGAACAAATTTATAATTTAAAAGGTTTACGTAAAAGTTAGTAACTTGTAATTGTAGTTTTGCGTTTAGATTTCTGAAGTTTTAAAAAGAACCAAAAGTATTTAATATTTCATATGCTAGCCATTCTCTACCGTGTGCTTATTTGTACCTCCAGGTTTCTGTATTTGGCGATCCTCTTATTATTCTTGTTTCTTAGACTGTTATTGTTAGGAATGGCATATTCTGTTAATATTGCTCGCTTGGATTTTTTATCAACTAAAATAAGGTCTGTAAGCATAGCTCGATTTCAATATTGCGTGAAATCGTTGTTCTCCAGTACAGGTTTCGAGCTGTATTCATAGTATGGCACTTTCTCTATCTGCAACAGTTTGAATTTATCTGCCAACTCTTGGTGGATAATCTTGGCAGCTGAGTCGTGTCTTTTCTTATACTCGGTCGCGGCAAATACTTGGCATCCTCCTATTATGATCTGCTGGATTATCTCTGATGTTCGATATACGTCTCGGCATTTATTGTTCTAAATTGAGAAGTCCCTGGTTATGTATTTTTATTATTAAATACGAATTCTGCTAGTATACAACACAATCTAAATTTACGTAGACTTCCTATATCAACCTTCTGTCATAGTTATACTAATCAAGTTTTGACTTTAGTAGTAAAACTAGACCTATTCTTCAGTTCATACTAAATTATGAAAATATTTTTCCGTTTCAAGTTATCTCAGCAAATTATTATCTACACTGTATTCATTAGAACTAAATGAAAAGATAAATTTTTGTTTTTAGACTGGAACCCTGGAAGGTTTTAACTACTTGAAAACAAAAAAAATGGTTACCTACAGTGAACAACAGTTAGTTGATTGTGATAACAATAATGGAGGTTGCGATGGTGGTGACGAAGGGGTAGCTTTAGATTATGTTAAAAAATATGGTATGTCTCAAAATCATTTTGGTAACTTTAGTTATTTATATTTGTTTATTTATGAATTATTTTAAAAAGCATACTTACTTCACTTCCATAATTCCTAAAATATATAGGCTAATAAAATGCTGATACTAAAATTTAACTTTAGCTCAACAGTTTTTTTTTTTTTTTTGATAAAAGCTACAACATATAGAAAATTGGGATTTATTTGATTGGAAATGTTCGTAGCTGACAAATGGTGTGTTAAACATAATATTTACATGTCTTATTTAACTGTTATAGGTATCGAATCAGATTCTACCTATTCATATACAGCATCTGATGGATCATGCCGCTACAACAAGAATTCCGTTGCATTGACCATTAAAGGCCACGTCCTACTACCAACTAAAAATGAAAAAGATTTAGTAACAGCAGTTGGAACATTGGGACCAATTTCTGTTGCACTTGATGCTTCAAATTTAGATTTTTATGCAGGAGGTACGTACATAAATAATCTAGTAATTAATTATTAATTGTTTGATCGATATAAAACCAAAATCAATAATACAACTATGTGATTTTTGAATAAAGCGAAATATGTTGCAAGAGGGGATATGGACAAGGTTATAAAGAAGTTTCCAAATAACATGTATTTAAGTAACAATTTCTGGCACATTTGAACGGAGGAATTGTATAATATAAAAATAGAAGGTATTGAAGATAAAAGTGAAGATTTTCACTATTAAAAGTAACATTCCTCGACTTTTCACGGCTAATTCAACTGACAAAACAGGCAACTAGTTCAGAAATTGTGGAAAAAATGTAAAATTTTAATAAGTATTGAAGGTAAAAATTTGTATTATCAGAGAATCACAAAAAGTCACTTATTAGTTGGTAGATAAGCATATATTAAAAGAGTAATTTTGTCAGATTCACATTCTTACAATGAATATGCATTTAGAAGAAGTTCTGCAACCATTTGGGTGAACTAAGATTTAATTGTAGGGCGTTTGATATCGGGGATTGAGGGATATGTTGAAAATTCGATATTATATTACTGAATTTCAATTTTTTTAAAAGTACTTACATGGTAAATTTTAATTGATATTTTTTCTGATTTCAGAAGAACTTCGAAAATGCAGGCGAATTTTTTACCATCTTCTGATTTCTATTTAAAAGTAATTTGACCAACTGGTCCTTAAATAGCCTGATTCAAAAGGTAGGGTTGCTATAAAGAAAGGGTGGGTCTTCATGATTCTCAAGTTTTTAAACCAAAATTATACCAAGTTGTTGATGACATTCAATAGTTTTTCCAATTATTTTGTTTTTACCGTGCTCCTATTTCTTGTTTTAAGTATTTTTATCAAAAGGTTTCTGAATAGGCAGAATTGAAATATTGTATTTATATGATGAAGGTTTCTTATATTAGCAAAAATGGACTTAAATTATCCCATTTTTCCTCCCTTAAATTAGGACTTTCTTATTCGGAAAAAAAAAACAGTTCTATACGTATTTTAATAATATAATTCCTCTGAATTAATATTTTTTAGGTGTTTATACTGACAATAGCTGCTCGCAAGACGCCCTTGATCATGCTGTATTGGCGGTAGGCTATTCGAAGGATTCTGCAACTGGTCTTGATTATTGGTTGATTAAAAACTCGTGGAGTTCCAGCTGGGGAGACTCCGGATATTTTAAGATTAAACGTGGATCCAACGAGTGTGGAATTGCTACTGAAAATGTATATCCTGAATTGTAATTTAGTTTACATATTTCAGAAATAAAGAATTTAGTTTGCAATTTATTTTCTTTAGTAAAATAGTATTAACCTTACATGCAATATTTTTACATTTATTTTTGATAATCGGAACCCAGGCGAGCGGTGCAAAGATGCAAAAACCGAGTTGACCGACCACGGAGGGGTCCCAAGATTAACGTTTTTCTAATCGATGCATTGAGTTGTTACGAACAAAAAAAACGATGATTTCATTTGTACCGATGCGATTGTCGATAATTTGTATTAACAAAAAAACTGCAACAAATTTAAAAAATCGATACTTTGGCAAAAATAAACAATTTTTTAGAAAAATGCCCCGTTCTCGAGCTACGAGCGATTTAAAGTCGAAAAAGAGTCACCAGAAATGTTATTTCGAAATACTTTTTTCTCGGTCTCTACTGAAGCTTTTTGAATTTTTCTTATTCGTCAAAAGTTATATTTTCATGGCATGTTTTTTAGCTTGGAAATTTTTTCCTCCCTGTAAGATTTTCGACCGAAAACTCTTAAAATTCAGCGATTTACCATGTCTAATCTAGGCGTCACAGAGATATCCTTGTTGAGGGTCGCCGATTGAGGTCTGGTCACTCACCAAAGTTTTTTTTATGTATTTTGAACCGCTGATTGCGAATCGCGTGGATGATTTTCCGGAAAATGCGTCTAAGGGCGGTTTTGCTGTATTTTCTTCAATGAAGATATAATCATTATTGTTTTCAAGTATATGAATGCCATAATCATGACTCGACACGCATTAAAAACTGGTATCATAATCGTTAGATTTTGAAGCTTGTTCCAGCAAACTTTCAGTTAATATATTTAGGACTTCTATATTTTTGTTTATTTCTTTTACGTAATTATTGTAACACGGGCTTTTATGATAGCCAACTCCTACTGATGATAAGTCAAACTCACCACAAAGTGCGAAACGATTTTGTACCACTAAGTCGTTTTTTCTTATAGCAGTTTGTAAAACTTTAGTTTTTATATTATGCCCAGGAAATACACATTGAAGAACCGGGTGTTTCTTCTTCGAAAAACCACAGAGAAAACGGAGTGACTGCCAATCGAACCCATTTGGCGTTGAACGAAGTATCTTCCTCGGACGTTCATCTTATTTCGAATTTTGAATACTTCCTCTTTTAAAATACGATATTTAGTATCATAGTACTAGCTATGACTGTAACGAGGTGACTAAATTTTTGGACATGAGTATGTTAGTCGGGATTTATTTATTTATTATACATATGAAAAATCTGATTCTTGCGGGCAAAGAATACTTAAAGTTTCAATATTGCCGATATATAATTAGATGTGCCACGCCATGCCGGGAAATGCGATTTTCCGACGGTTTTATGAGCGTCCGTCCATAGTAATCGATCTCCGTATACAGCAGTACTGTATGCGTGATCACCCCATGCCGTCACTCGTCGGCGTAGTTGGAGCTCGAGCCAGCTATTTAAGTTCGAACTGACCATTAATTTGCGGAGAACTGCACATTCTTCACCCGTGTCAACAGTCCCAACCGACTGCCTGGGTCGCTCGCCGGACCACGCCTTCTTGATCTAGCAATGTAGGTGAGGCTAGGCTTGTGTATATATGGTGTTTCACCTTCCTTATCTGCTACCCCGCTAATGGTTAGCATTGTCGAGGACCCTTGTAAGTACGGGCAATGTTGTGTCATCCTACCGACACGGTCGCGGACCCTTACAAGTACGAGCAGCATCAGTTCCTTCCTTTCCTTCCAATTGTCACACACACGCACTGCATGCCGTTAGTTTGGTTTTGTTTCCGTATAGATTAGGAATGTATTTTATCGCCGGGTGCCCTCCGATGTCCATTGACGCACTTAACTGCCGCCCCGACGTTTATTGCCACCGCTGCGTGTAAAAATGCCGCCTACCGCCGATCGATGCAGGGTTACTGTTAGACATTTCGCGTATACCGTCGTCGGTCGCGTTTTTAGTAATAAGCGCCGTGAATAACATCCGCGGATTTTAGACACGAAGCGCGAGAATTTGAGTACGAGCCGTCGTGAATAGCATCGCAAACGTATAGTACGAGGTAACATGAATAGCGCACATAGCATAGTCTTGTCCTCCAGAACATTTAATTGTTTATTTCGTTGTACATCTTAGGTTGTAAGTTTGTAGGCCATATCACCATAAAATTAGGAAATACAGCATACAGGACGTTTTAAAAATCGTTTGTCTCATTATCTAGTTCCCATTTTTAACATTTCAGGTAACAATTGGCAGCCGGCAGCCAGCACTAATACGCGCAATTGGTCCTTGGCTTGCCATTTCTCCACTGTAACAAGCTGCCCGGTGCATCAGTGGGCCTTCGACCACACTAAGCCCGAGGGTGGGGCCAGAGGGTGGCGCCCGAGAACCGACCACCAGGTGGATGTTTTGAGCATCGAACAGCCAAATCGTTGAACAGTTAATAGAGCAGGGATATCCCGATTGTAAGTAGATACCGCCAAACCGATACCCCTGCGCTAAGCATTTGACCGATGACTGCACGATGAATATCCACTGACCGATGTTCCGCAGCCGTAAACAAAGTAGATCAGTAGTACATGACTTGCTCCCTTATGAAAAACGACTCACAAATTTGGCACCCCAACAGGGACCATAAAAACGTTTGTTTCGAAAAAGGGACTTGAAAAGCGCATAACTCGCGAAAAGAGTATAACCGAAAAAGCATAGAACTGGGAAAAAATGGCAATACTGAGGTGGTACCTAGATTTGAACGACACCGGGAGACAGTTGGGGTTAAACTGTGGTAGTTCGTCATGTATACAGCTGAGGGTATACTTGAAAGCCATGGAATTAAGGTTTAAATGTGGTTAGTATAGCCTCAAATTGTAATGTTAACCGTAGGGGTATTGCTGTTTTTTTTCCGTCACCATCGAAAGTGTTATATTTTTGTTGAGGGAGTACCGATTTTAAGGGAACGCTTCCCCCCGTTTATTAAAGTAGTCGCGATAATAAGTAATTAGAGTATTCCATGCTGTGTCCGCTGACGGTAACAGTGGATGTGAACCGATTTAGGTAAATTTTGTTATAGAAGGTAGTTAGGGCCTAGAACTGTAAGAAAATTGACTTTTTATGAAAGTACTATTAATTTAAAAACCGTCCGAAATAGTATCAGTTCCAAGCCGACCGCTTAACGAGGAGCACCTCCAGCTCCAAGCACCAAAAGAAGAAGTACCGAGGGCGATAACTGCAGAACCAATTCTGATTACAGGTACCGTCAGGTGTACGACGTGAACTGACACAAGCGATACAAGGGCGAGTTAGGCGTACCAGCCGCAGAAGGAAGTGAGTGGCAACTGTCAGTTTTGGTTTAGCCTAGCGAAGTTGCTGCCAAACTGTCACCAAGCTGCCGCCGGTCGCTTGTGATGACATCTAGGATGACGGAGTAGTCGAGCTCCTAGCTATATCAAGCGCTACTATATCTGGCCGCCAAAAACGTCAGATATTTGTTGAAGTTCAGTAATGCTGCCAAGCTGTGTATTACCGGCCATGCCCGACCCGTGGCTGCCCTTTTGGTCGCCGTTAGCCTTAGGATCAACAGGGAAAATGGTGAAATAGCATGCGTAGCATGAGGAACCACCGCTATTAGACCGTCATGGAACCACCACTACCAGCCATGAGGAATCCACTCCACCAACCGCCGAAGAAGACGAGAAGATTAGGTTAAGAATTGTATTCGGTTAGGTTTAAACTGTATCTATGGAATAAATATTTTTCCGAAGAACAGGTGGGTGTGTCACGAAGTTACTAAATCTTTGGGCAAGAGTATGTTCGCCGAGATTTAATTTATTTATTATACATCCGAAAAATCTGATTCTTGCAAGAAAAAACTTTCAATATTACCTGTTTTGCCTCGCCATGCCGGGAAATGCGATTTTCCGACAGTTTTCAGAGCGTCCGCAATGTAGGTGAGGCTAGGCTTGTGTGTATATGGTGTGTCACCATCCAATACCTTCCTTACGTCCTACCCCGCTAATGGCTAGCATTGTTGAGGGCCCTTGTAAGCACGGGCAATGATGTGTTATCCTACCGACACGATCGAGGGCCCTTACAAGTACGGGCTGCGTCGGTTCCTTTCTTTCCTTCCTGCCGTCACTTATACACACACGCACTGCATGCAGTCAGTTTTGTTTTGTTGCCGTATTGACCAGGAATGTCTACCGCCGAGTGCCCTCCAATATCTGTTGATAAGGGCGCTTAACAACTGCCGCCCCTATGTTTATCGCCGCCGCCACGTGTAGAGATGCCGCCTACCGTCGATCGAGGCCGGATTACACTTAGACATATCGCGTATATCGTCTTAGGTCGAATTTTTGGTACGAAGCGCCGTGAACAGCGTCCGCCGATTTTTGACACGAGCGCCGAGAATTTAAGTACGAGCCATCATGAATAGCATCGCAAGCGTGTAGTACCGAGGTAACGTGACTAGCTTGCGTGAATGATACCACCGGGTTACTGTGTACCGCTACCGACTAGTACAAGCTACTGTGAACAGTAGACATACCATACTCTTACCCTTCAGACCGTTTAATACTTTATTTCGTTGTATATCTTAGGTTGTAACTTAGTTTTAAGCCATATCTTTATAAAAGTATGGAATATAGGATACAGAACGTTTTAAAAATGGTTTGTTTCATTACCTAGTTTCCATTTTTAACATTTCAGGTAACAATTCGTAGCCGACAGTCAGCACAAATACAATCAATTGACCCATATTTTGCCGTTTCTCCACTGTAACAAGATGCCCGGTGCATAAGTTGGCCCTCGACCACACTAATTCCGAGGGTGGTTTCGAGAAACAACCGGGTGGATATATTTGACCATCGGGTGCTCAAACGATTGAACGGTTCAGAGAGTAGGGATATCCCGATTGTAAGTAGATACCGCCAAACCGATACCCCTGCGCTGAGAATTTGACCGATGACTGTTTGCATGATGAATAGCCACTGACAAAAATAGATAAGGTACGCAAGTCATCGTTACATGTTTTTATGCGAGATCCGCGTACAGATTTACTGTACTTGTCATATTTTCACAGAAAATATATTTGGTTTTTGCTTTATAGATAAAATAGGATTTTTCCGTTGGGGGTGGTCTAAAATATATATAAGAAATAATTCTTATTTAACTATCTTAACAATTGAAAAATTTTAAATTATGACATACATAGAAGAAAATAACTTTTCTCATGTTTTATAGACACCTATTAGTACGGTTAAAAAGATTGGAATGGATGAACTGGGTTTTTAAAAAATTATTTTCATGAAAATATTTTTATTTCATTTGAGGTTGGTATTTTAGTGTCAATTTTATCGTATGAATATTTTTTCTAACATGTCATGGTATTATTATTTATTTTTTTTGGACCTGGTCACATTTTTCTCAGTTGATTTGCCTTTGTTAATGTCGCAAAATAAATTTTCGATGAAGATCTAAAAAAATATTATCTGAATATAAAAATGAGTAGAAAAAAAAACTTGTCCTCTCACGCCAACTTAACAATATACTATTTGAGAATTCTTGCCCTGACAACATTAATAAAAAATTTCTTTATAATACTAAATATAATATTCCTAAAACATCTTTGAAATACCTTCTTAACCATCTCTGTTACATACTCAATCTTTAAGCCCAGTTAACACCCTTTCAAATGTAACAGTACAAATTCAGTTTTTCCACACACTACCGCATATAGAAAATCTTACTTATAAATTGATGAGTATTTTTAAAAATACATATATTAAAATAGCTAGAAAAGAATTACTTATTCTTTCTAAAATTTATTCTAAAACCAAAACTCCGTTAAAACTGGATGAGACGTCCTGCATAGTTTATACGGTTCCTTGTTCCAACTGTCAATTAGTTTATATAGGCCAGACCTCCAGAAGCCTCAAAAGTTCCCATCGTAGTGATGTTAATAGAGATTTGTCCTCTTTGTCAGAGCATGTTTTTCATCAAGATCACGATATTAACTGGGATGGTACTGAGATTCTGGAGAGAGATCCTGCTTATCACAAAAGGATATTCCTTGAAATGGTGAACATTAACCAAGATAGTAACACCATGAATAAAAAAAGGGACACCGAGGGTCTGAGTGCCATTTACAGTTATATTTTAAAGTTGGAAAAAGAAAAGTATTTGAGCGTCCTGGACCGACCATCAGCAGATGAATATTTTTGTCCATTAAATTCTCTTATATTATGTAAAAAATATCAAACAAGTAATTTCTTAACTTTATATTATATTTTTGCAAAATCTTATACTTGTTCATGCCACTGTTTACGTATCCGTATTTTCCCCCACTACTCATACCACCTACGACACGTCCCGGCTGACACATGACCGATGTCATTACAAAGTGGTGGAATGGTCAAGTAGGATGTTTGGCTGTTTTCTAAATTTCTAAAATTTCAACGAATTTTTACAAATAAGGTGAAGATCCAAGAACTCCAGGATATCGTAATGTTACTCTCAAATTGAGGAAAAATGTTCGGAAGCTCCTTAAACGAGCGCTAAACTATCGAAAGTGAAATAAACTGGGAAGGATATAATAAATCAGTAAGAGACTCACTGAGGAATGAGTGGAGAAAATACTGCGAGAACAGAGAAAGTATGCCCTGGATTCCTTCATCTTCCCAGACACCATTTATGCCAAACTACAACAGAATAGAGTACCCTAGAGGAACCACTGAATGTGCACTTTTCTGACTCAAAGCAACATGAGAGTGAGTATATAAAACAACTGCAATTTTCCTTAGTACATTATTATTAAAACATATTTAAAGCAATAGTCACAAATGACTCAATTTAGGTGTATTGGTAAAGATTGTATATTTTCAGTCTTTCTAAGAAAGGAAAATGGAAGAACAGACTATAGGAGCCCTAAATCATTCCGTCATATCAGCCTGACTAGTTACCGTATTAGAAATTAGGAAAGTTCGTGAATTGACAAATCAAGAAGGTGCATAGTACTTTCCATCTTAAAATTTGACTATCAAGCAGAAAAATCTACAAACAGGACTCCTCGATAGTGAAATACGTCGGAGTAATTCTAAACTGAAGTTGATTGATCATATTGAGGCTTGAATCAAGAAGACCATAGGTGCTTTCTCAGCTTGTTAACGAGGCTGATTCGGAAAGTGCTATATTGGATATACTCTATTCCCGTTATATGATTACATTGTATAGCAGCCTAATATATCGAAGAACAAATACCCTATTTAAGTAAGTTTTAGAGAATGGCTTATGCAGGAATAATAAATACTATAAAAATTGTTTTCACTTGGAACTGGAGGTTCTAATGAACTTCCTTCCTCTCTACTTATTTGTAGAGAACGAGGATATAAGTGGAAAGATACGCATTACTCCTCATACATTCCACTGTTTTAGAACCTAACAATTTTTCGGGATACTTAGGTAAGGAGAGAGGATTGGGAGAAGCGCTAATTTTTCTAAGAAACAGATCCTGATGGGTTACGGAATAATGTTAACTGGACGAAAGAGCTGGAGATAGTGTGTTCGGCAAGAACATGAAAATCAAACGCTATTTTGCAGTACGATCATCTTTCTGAAAGAGACGAACATAAATAAAGTAATATACATATGATGAGATAGTAAGGCTCCAATATTGGCAGTAAGCATTAATGGTATATCATTACTGGTGTCTGTGTGCAGAGTTGGCCAAAAATGGCTGCACAATCAGACTCATGTAGAATCCGGGATACAGGGTATTCGGGTATACAAGCAAACGAGAAAACAGATGGTTTGTCGAAAATGGGGTCCGCACCGGAGCCATACGAACCCCAATCATTCCAATTACTGTTGATGCGAGGAACCTAATTTATTGAAACTAGAGGGAAACTCCTAGAATGAGGCATGCCCAAGAACATATAATTAAATCTACTAGTTATTTCCCTCAAGAGAAAAGAACTACAGATTAGTGACAGGTGATTTTAATGCCCAGCACTCAATGAGGCAAAGACATTTTGGAGATACAATAATATCACGCAATGAGGACTAATCATCGAAGATCAGATATTTCCACTATTTATTCATGCACTTAAAATAAGTACTCGCAAATAAAAATTTATACTTTTTTACTACTATTTTTGTATTGCACTGTGCGATACAGAAATATTCTTTCATAATTACACATTAGAAATTGGTTGTTGCGAAAAGCCAATAGCAAAAAGGAAGTTTAAACCTATAATGTTCTCATGTCAGTACAAATGTTACCTAAAAGTCTGGCAATAATGCCAAATGTTTTCGGTATATTTTACCTGAAATGAGGCTTTAGATGTTCTGACCTAAATAAATGAGTGAACATGAACGTATTTCAAACATGGATAACTAGATTACTGGAATTGCGTTTGTTGCTATAAGTGCATTACCAGCTGTTTTTATAATACCTAATTTCAATAAAAGCATTGTTTATTTTTAAGTTGTTTACCAGTGGTTAGTAAACAACATTTTAAGTTTTAGTAAAACTTATCTTAGTGTTTGTTTAATAGCCTCTTGAGAGATAAATAATTATTGCAAATATGACGCGATCTTTTGTTAAAATATAATATATATAAATAGACTAAACAATTGATTCTAGTCACATTTAAAAAAAAAAATGAAGGTTTTGGTAATTGTTGCGTGTCTAGCTTATGCTGTATTTGCTTCCTTAGAGGAAGATAGACAACAATGGGTTAATTTTAAGGTAGGTGAATATTTTAAAAAACAAAAAAGAAACTACTATACTTATTTATTTAATTTGTTTTTGGAGCGAGGTATTTTATATGCAATTTGTTTTTTATAGATTTGAAGCAAAATTTTCTTAATTTATTGTAACTTCTTGGGTATGATTTGTTCATTTTAGATTCAGATTAATAATTAAACCTAAATACGTAACTGAATTTATAGTATCAGAATCATTGTTTTATTGGGAGTTGACACTGATCTCATCAATTCCACCTCGACCAGGTGGTGTTAAAAAGTTATTTTGTTTATTTAAACCAATTCGAACCTACAGCGAGTCCTCGTTCTGCTCGTGGTTTTAAATGAATCCACTTATCTGGATATGGCATTATTTTTCAATCTATTTTAAAGTCCCTGAAAGATTTATTGTATATTAAAAACATTACAGAAGCTAATGTATTTTTCTGAGGCACACCCATCGATATTTTGCTTTTATAGCCTAGAGTGTCATTGTTTTCTTACCATCTGATATATGTCAATTAAATAGTCTTTTAGAAGATTAAGCTTAGGCCTCCTAAAGTAAATATTCTTAATTTTCGTGAAGAGAATTTCATGTATTGCAATATTAATGGCCTTAACTGATTATCAAAATATTGCAGGAATTTTTTAATTTTGATTATTAGTATTGTTTATGTAATTAGTTCTAAAACAGCATCTTTAGGTAATTTCTTGTTTGTAAGTCCATGCTGATTAATTCAGTTTTTCCAGAATTCTTTTTATAAACTTTGTCCAAATATTTTTAATAAATTATTTATTGACATATATATATATATATATATATATATATATATATATATATATATATATATATATATATATATATATATGTATATTATATGTCAATAAATAGGAACTTCTTAAGAAATCATCCCTGAATAGTATCAATACTAAACGAAGTAATAATTCTCATTTCATAGATTTTTTCAATTATGGGCTCTAGAAACTTACCGTGTGGCACAATTTTGTCATGTGTTAAACTGTTATTATTTCACACATTTATGTTATTTAGTATTTGAGTTTTAATACTTGAAAAAACAAATAAATTCATTAGTTTTTTCATGGTTACTATTACACAATGAATTTTGTACCTCATTAAGTATTTGATATCTCTGTTTTTATTTGATTCTTCGTTCGGCATTTCATTTATTAATTTCCACCCATGTTTTTGGTTAATATTTCTTGATTTTACGTTTTTTTTTTTTTTTTTAATTTGTAACACAGATTTTCTGACTTAACATTCCTAATTAGTGATTTCGAAAACTCTGAAATGAAATGTTTTATAATACCAATAAAATTATTTTGTAAAATTTGATGCGCGATTTTGAATCCGCCATCTTGGAAGTGAAAATTCTAATTTTCTGACTTCATATTCATACTCAGCTACTCCAAAAACTTCCAAGTACACATTTTCGAGACAAATATATACAGTGAAAAAATGTATGTCTCAAAAGATTAATGTGAATGCTCATGACACTGTTGCGCCATATTTCATATCTTACAATTGCAACAACTTTGTAATAAAAAATCGTAACTGACTACTTAATAGCTTATTTTGAAGGATAAGAGCAGTATTAAATGATGCAATTGGAAAAAAGACCAAAAGAATTTTGTACATGCTCTACATACCTTTAAAAGTGACCATAAAAATATTTTTCGAGTACATAACGTTAAATATCTCAAAATCCTAACATGATTGGCCAATTATGATCTCAAATTAGGATTCTGCGTAGGAAATTAATTTGAAAAAAGCCCCTAGCTGCTCGACAACAGAACCGTATAGATCTCTGTAGTCTCCATATTTATTAATTTATTTGTCTATACTGTCTGAATTCACTTTTGTTTTCATCCATATTGTTACCAAATAAAATTTGTTATTTCTTCGACACAGCTTTACTGGTGAAATTATGAAGGAGAAAAAGAAACTTTTTGGGTGCACTAAGAGACAGTAAAATTATTTTTCTTCTTTTTTACAAGCTTTTTATAGCTGTTATATGTAGTCTAAGAGATCTGTCATTCTTATAGCGAGCAATATATCGTAGATATTAAGCATCAGGTTCGTGTTATATGTTAAACATGCAGTATTTTTTTAAGTACTTACAAAATTTTTAGAATTTTTATTGCGTCTAATCGCGTGACGTAGGAGATATTAAGAGTAATAATGCAAGAGAAAAAATGAAGTGTGTATAAAAATCATTGTAGAATATTATTGATGTTTGATAACGCTAGTAGTTTGTAGGGAAACGAGTTTGTTTTTAAGACAGATGTTATACTAACGAAAAATATTAGTTATTATTACAAATAAGTAAACGGGGACGGCGAATTGATCCAAGAACTTAACAGCACTTTGCATGTCTAAGGATCGATTATTTACTAAATTGAAATTTTTAACACAGCAGTAGATTTTTTAGATATCCATAAAAAAATCTTATATTTTATTAGTATTGAGCAAAATTAGAATATTGTTTATTATTACTATGTTCGAAAATAATTTTTAGAGTAGTAAACTTATATATGTATTGATGTTACTCGACTATAGGAGGATATATTCACTGATTGAAACTGTTCACCTTTAATTCGTAACACTGTCTTTCACTCCTTTTATCATTAAAGTTCATCACATAATTTCAAAATTGAAGTGAGCTAATTTTTTTGTGACGAAATGATCGACTTTTACTTTTCTGTCTATTTATAATAACAGTATGTCACCCGTGAAATAATATCATGACCATGAAGTAGTAAAAATTGTAGCTCAGAAAAAAACAATCTACAGTATCGAAAAAGGTCTCAAAAAACTAGAACTTTGTACGATAACCCGATCAAAGAATCAAAAGGTGTACAACAGCTATTGATGATACTTTTTAGATACTTAATTCTTTACGAAATCGCACGTTGACATCTATGCATCTCAGAAATGAGCTACTATATCTAAGACAAATTACCGAGAACCACAAATCGAAGAAAGAATTGATCAGAACAAACTCAAGTTTCCTGTATGAATTTTTAGCCACTAAAACTATCCTAATTAAAACTAATAAACTCGCTCTTTACTGAACCCAGGTAACGAACTTGTAAATGGCTAGATACTATTCCTTTTTTTTTATTTTTTCCTTTTTTCTATTTTATTATTTTTTATGTTTTAATGTATTTTTTTATTGTTTTTATCGGATTTTATATTATATCTATATGGCTACTATTTTTTGTTAGAATAACGCGTTCTCTCTGATGCGAAAGATCTACGAATAAATTTTCTTTTATGAGGAATTTGGGTTTCACGCTTTAAATCCCAGCAATAATTCACTAGCATGTTCTTATCCCAAACTCGTAGATATCGCTTCTCAGCGTCTTTTAGGTCTTGATGAAATCTCTCACCTTGTTCTTCACTAAAATGACCTAAATTATCTGGTTTTTATTCTTAATCTTCTTTTATAAAAGCTTGTTTGTGGTCATATAATACAAGACAACAAAAGTGGCCAGCTGAAAGTTCTAATTTCCATGGAAACTATAACCAGTTTAAAAGGTAGAACCGTTTTAGTGAATCTATGAGAGTGTTTAGCCAACAAATTTTTGTTACGTGATTGAATGATTGTTATAACGAAACTGATAAAACTTTTATCTTGATTAAAAAATATTATTTATAGAATCAAATACTCTATAACTTTTAGATATTAAAAAATGATTTTATAATCGATATGAAAATGCCCTTGATATTTAACATTTCATGTAAACATTCCATTGTTTGATATTGTAAGTGGCTTACTTCGCGTTTTTTAATTACCCGCATATAGGGTGGACCTAACTTAATTTTACACAAGCTAACTCTTGAGTTAGACAACAGAAATGTGTCTGATATAAACCAGATCCAGTATAAACGACACATACTTTTTTTGACCTAGAATTGAATTTATCATAGTTAACGCTGAAGGCAGTATCAGGCGTAATTGCCCTAAGTACATGAATACCCAACACGAAAATTCTTATGTCCGCCGATACGAAATCCAGAAAAGTTTGACGCGAAAATCTCCAACTATAAAGTACCAATTCTAAATCTAGAAACTATCGAAATTAAAACTAATAAACTTGCGCTTTACTGAACCCAGATAACGAACTTGGAAGCAGCTAGATACTATTCCTTTTTTTTTAATTATTTTTTCCTTTTTTCTATTTCTATATGTTTTAATGTTTTTTATTGTTTTTACCGGATTTTATATTATATCTGTATGGCTACTCTTTTTTACTAAAATAACGCGTTCTCTATGATGCGAAAGATATACGAATAGATTTTCTTTTATGAGGAATCTAGGTTTCAAGCTTTAAACTCCAGCAATAGTCCGCTAGCACGTTCTTATTCCAAACTCGTAGCTATCGCTTCTCAACGTCTTTTAGGTCTTGATGAAATCTCTCACCTTATTTTTCACTAAAATGACCTAAATTATCTGGTTTTTATTCTTAATCTTCATTTATAAAGGCTTGTTTGTGGTCATATAATACAAGACAACAAAAGTGACCAGCTGAAAGTTCTAATTTCCATGGAAACTATAATCAGTTTAAAAGGTAGAATCGTTTTAGCGAATCTATGAAAGTGTTTAGCCAACAAACTTTTGTTACGTGATTGAGTGATTGTTATAACGAAACTGATAAAACTCTTATCTTGATAAAAAATACTATTTAAAGAATCAAATACCCTATAACTTTCAGATAATATATAATGCTTTTATAATCGATATGAAAATGTCCTTCATATTTAACATTTCATGTAAACATTCCATTGTTTTATATTGTAAGTGGCTTACTTCGCGTTTTTTAATTACCCGCATATAGCGTGGACCTAACTTAATTTTACACAAGCTAACTCTTGAATTAGACAACACAAATGTGTCTGATATAAACCAGATCCAACATAAACGACACATACTTTTTTTGACCTAGAATTGAATATATCATAGTTAACGCCGAAAGCAGTATCAGACGTAATTGCTCTCCTCCCCCCTTGAGTCGAGCAAACCGAAAGTACTTATGATTGTTAGAATAAACTAGGTAACGTACAACAGAATTTGTCGAGAAATTCTGTATCGGTGACTGGGCAGTATCAACTAAAAATGCTAGTTTAAAAGGATTCTTCTTTAAAATCTACCCGTTTTTAAAATTCCAATAATTGATTCCGAAGTTATGAGCAACTAAATTTGTTAAATTTTTAATAAGGAGGCCAAAAATGTTTTTGCTAATTTTATTTTTCAACATAATCTCCCTAACTTCAGAGCCCTTGTGTCACATATCCTTCCACTTAATTATATTGGAAAAAATAATATAAGTTTCAATATCCTCTTTCGACTGGTTATCATTTGAAAAATGATGTCCCCTGAGATGCTTGTTAAAATTTTTGAATACAAAAAAGTCAGACGGAACCAAATCTGGAATACGCGGTGGGTGATCCAGCTCAAAGAAATTTTACTTGCAGAGGATGGGATGGTTCATAAACTTGCTTATGGTGATGAACAGAGTTGGTGATAACAGGCAACTTGTCAGACAATATTTTCCCGTTTTACCTTTTTACGTTCCTGGCACTCATGACCTTATTTCTGCTTCCTGTAATTTTTGGTTATTCCTCTTTTCTCCCTTTTTTTAAGGTTGCTACTTAATTGGCAGTTTAAGCAATCATTTTTCATTCATACAGTTTACATACCTGTACCATGTTAGTTATTTTCGTTCTATGTTTTGTATTATTGTTTCTTTAATTTCTCTTCGTTCTTCTAAAATATTGTTTCTGAATTTATCTTTCCTTGATATTCTAAGAGATACCCATTTCTGCAGCTTCTAGTCTTGATGTTTCAACCTCATAAATTAAGGTACTAATAGTAGTTCCTCATTTATTAAATATTTTTTTCCTAAATTCTTTATTCCACAAATTATTTAGGTAAAGTTTTCCTTGCATGTACAATTCTATCTATGTGACTCTCGATCGTCAGATCTCACATTTAAAAAATGTATTCTTGATATTATTTATGAACATAAATATTTTGTCTGGTCTATATTGACTTTAAGCCCCAATTTCTTGTATTATTCATATAGTTTTCTGAGCTTATATTTCATATCACATTTATCATTTTCTAGTACTACTTGGCCTTCGGAAAACTGTAACGTACAAAATTATGTGTAATAATTGATTTAAGTACCTACCCTATGAATCTTTCTTTTGTTGCTGTGAATTATTGTGAAAAAATTTTACTGACTTTCTATTTCTGTTTCTTTCCGAATTTGGATATGTATGTCCAATTAATTGGAATAAATAACTTTTACTACTAAACTAAAACTTTAAGGTTTGTAATACTACCAAATTAGTCATATTCGCTTTTCTTTTTTACTAGAGTCGACATGCTAAAAACTACCAGAACGTACAAGAAGAAAAATTGCGCTTTTCCATTTTCCAACAAAATTTGCGTTCAATTGAAGAACACAACAAACAATATGAGGAAGGAAAAGTAACTTACTTTAAAGGAATCAACCATTTTGCTGATATGACAAAGGCTGAGTTTCTTGCCATGTTGAAACGTTCCAGTGCTGCTCGTCCTAAATATAACTCTACCTTTGTTTATAAGAAACCTGCTCATCTTCAAGCACCCAGTTCGATTGATTGGAGGAACCGAGGAGCAGTATCAGCAGTTAAAAATCAGGGAAATTGCGGATCATGCTGGGCTTTTTCTACGGTAAGTTAGTCAAAATATACTATCAAGAAGTTGTTTTGACTTTTAATATATTATACTAGATGAGTTCAAGTCTGTCTTGAACTTTATCCGAAATTAAAAAAATTATTTTTGAGCTTCTACCAAGGAAAAAGAGTTTCTAAAATGAGGGAAAATATTGTAAACTGACAACAAATTATTAATAATTTTGAATAATTATTTTAATTTAAATTAAAACATTACTGCTGTAGTTTTTTATAATTTTTTTTTTTTCAAAATACGCATTTTCTTTTCTTATTTGATGTAGAAGAGAATTGACCCAAAATTAGGAATAAATAAATTTAGTAATTAAAGAGAAATTAACCAAGGAGGGTTGCAATAACCTAACTTTGAAAAAAAAAACCGTATTAACAAAGAAATGATTGAAAAATTGGATTCCACAAAAAAAATTTAAACTTTAGATTAAAATACCTAAGTTAAGAAAAAATGGAATATAAAATCAACTCATTTCAACTTATTTCATACACCCACTTTTAGTGCATTTTTAGTTACATTGTATTGTGTCCAACAAAGCCAAACGTCTATTATTGTACAGGTTATCAGGGATTTAACTTTTGTAAATTTAACCAAAGATTCTACACTATTTTGGACAAGAGAGTTTCTTAAAACATGTATCTAAAATACTACCATTTCCGCGGATAACAGATCAGAATATTTTAAATTTCCTTATAAATTGACAACGCCGGTAACCACTTGGCGTGGCGCACTTTTTCCGAATATGTTGAAAAACTCTAGGCATATTTTTAATGTGGTCGGTAGGAGCAAAAATTCGTTATTACATGATTTGCATTCCGTATTTCAGAGGCATATGCCAGATTTTCGCAATTTTTCGGGAAAAAATTCAAAAGTTTATACAATACATTTTAAGTTCCAAATCGAACGTAAATGTACTAACCGATCATATGTTTATTTACACAATAACAATTCAGTATGTACGTGTTCCCAGAAACACGTAATATTTCTCTGAAAGTAAAGAAATAACAAACTAAATTAGTTAAATAGTCTATGTTAACTCTATCAGATCTGTCAATTTATTGACTATCGCGAAGTTAATATGTCCCGCGACCAATGCTACTCACTAGTGTCGGTATTTTCATTGTGTTTAATTTATACCTTTTTATGATTTAAAACTAATCCTACATCTCTGACGTTACTATCCGAATATTAAAAATTCTCGCGACATTGTTACATCCTTTTTGGTGGATGAAGGGAGCTTTTGTTTAATTTAAGAAAAAAAATTAATAATTTTAATTTGTTTATTCATTAAGTAATAATTCCTTAAAATTTTCCAAAAGCGCTTTTAGATATATTTGCTTAAAATTGTATTTCTTGTCATAGTTTTTCCACTCATTATTTATTATTTTTGTATTTGTTTTTTGGAATAACCGTTGGGTTTTAGAGTCTAAGGAAAAGAAACTTTTTTTTACATGATGTCAGAATCATTGGTTATATTTCGCTAATACCCTGTGAATATATTCAATAGTAAGAATAATTAGTAAATATAAAATAATAACGATGTAGTCTTGTATTGTTGTATAACGTTCTTTCAGATTTTAAATCTGCATACTCTTAATAATATAAATTAAATAACCAAAACTATACAAATTTACTTAAAAAATGAGTTTTACCCTGTCTTAATTTTTTGTTTCCGATATTTCATAAGTGACATGGTTTTAAGGATATCCTAGGAAGCATGATTTAATTAGGATATTTCATAAAAAAATTTCAATTCAAACGATTGATCCAGGCACTTTTCAGATAAATTAAACGCAAGTAGTTGTGGACAAATCAAATATAATAAATTGGCATGCGAAAATCATCGTATTTAAACAAAATAAAAACCTATGTAGATCTATTACGTCTCTTCCATCTAATAATGTAGTAAAATTATATATTGCTTTTACTGAATTATCCGGCATAAAAGTGCTGGCTGTACCCACATTGGAAACCTTGGGATTTCATTGTATTTGCGAGGAAAGTGCGAAAAATAATACTGTTACTTTTCAGACTGGAACTCTGGAGAGTTTCAACTATTTGAATACCGGAAACATGGTTACCTACAGTGAGCAACAATTGGTTGATTGCGATAATAACCAGGGAGGCTGTGATGGTGGTGATGAAGGAGTAGCTTTAGATTATGTTCAACGATACGGTACGTCTAAAAAACATTTTTATATACACAGTAATTTCTTGACGAAGAAAAGTTAGAACATTCAAGCCGCTGCGAATTTAAGAACCACTCTTGGTTGGTGAAATAATAATAATTAAAATCTTTTATTTATAATCAAGCAACTCAACTCTATTAAAATAATTGAAAAAAGGGGTAGTATTGAACATAATTGCTGTGTTATACAATCTTCCAGTAAAAATTAAATAACAATTTAATAGATACTTGTTATAGATAAACGATATTTGTCACGAAGGAATATGTGTAAAAATAAAGATAATTGTTAATAGAAAAATGAAAGGTAAATAACAAATACAAAAGCCTATATTTAAGTTCAGATTCTTTACTTTCAAGGACGAGGAATCGGAAAGCTTTATACCGTGACGCCGGTTATTGAAGGTTTTTATAGCGCTATGAGTAAAGCTGCAATGGAATCGAGCGGAATTATATCGGAAAACATTAAACAGACCAGGATGACGAGTATTCAGAGCCTGAACATCCGAGCTACGAATAATTTTTTCATATAAATAATCTGTTTCTCTAAGAGAGATAATCTTATAAACTAGTACTAAAAGGTGTAATTGGTAACTTTATTCTAAATTTAATTAACCGGACTTCCTAAGGGTCTCAGAAATAATGTCTTTGGAGCCGGCTTCAGTATTATTCATTCAGCAAAAAGGTAAATGACACTATCGTAACAACAGAAAAAAATCTATTACCGATAAGAGGTAAACGCATTGATTTAAAGAGTACGACTGCGAAGATCAGATTTTTGTGACTGCCAATACGGTATACGAAAAGCCTTCTGAGTAACAATTTTTTTTTAAAATAATTTTTTTAAACATCACTAGCATGAACGAGAAATACATTTGGTTTATACTACAATTGAAGTAAAAATAGGTTGATAATATATGAAGCTTTAAGTACACACCACTACACTATACCCTACTTATTTAACTGTTACAGTATGAAGCCTTAAGTACACACCACTATACTATACCCTATTTATTTAACTGTTACAGTATGAAGTATACACCACTACACTATACACTACTGATTTATACACCACTACACTATACCCTACTTATTTAACTGTTACAGTATGAAGCCTTAAGTACACACCACTATACTATACCCTATTTATTTAACTGTTACAGTATGAAGCATTAAGTACACACCACTACACTATACCCTATTTATTTAACTGTTACAGTATGAAGTATACACCACTACACTATACACTACTGATTTAACTGTTATAGGTATTGAATCCGATTCAGATTATTCATACACTGCATCTGATGGATCGTGCCGTTACGATCAGAATTTAGTAGCATTGAGGATTCAAGGCCACGTTTTACTTCCATCAAAAAATGAACAACAATTATTAGAAGCAGTAGGAACATTGGGACCAATTTCAGTTGCACTTGATGCTTCAAATTTAGATTTTTATGCAGGAGGTACGTATACAAGCAATCTAGATATTTTCACGGATCGCATTAAGTTACAGAATTTTAGGTATTAGAATTAATAAGTATTCTTGCTAGTTGGGGACATACTTAATCGAGAGAAATCGAGATATCAAATACAATTACATTATTATTAAACAAATTAAAGTTGTTTTGTTAGAGGGGGCACGGACGAGATTATAAAGGAATTTTCAAATAAATATTATTTAACTATAACAGCTTCTATGATATTTGCGGTGGCTATAGAAAGGGGAATTATATAATATCAATATAAAAGATACTGCTGATAAGGTTCGAATTTTTCACTA
Source organism: Diaprepes abbreviatus (assembly GCA_034092305.1). Lineage (NCBI taxonomy): Eukaryota > Metazoa > Arthropoda > Insecta > Coleoptera > Curculionidae > Diaprepes > Diaprepes abbreviatus. The sequence continues at coordinate 1,508,825 of JASJET010000095.1, forward strand.
CTCAAAATAATATTCCTGGATCCTTTACTTATTTACCAGAAGAACGAAACAATCAACTATTCTGTAAATTATGGAAAACATGAAATTAGCTTTAAATTATTTATAGTACTCACTCCTATTCTTACCTGAGGTTAAAAAAGGAGGTAACCATTCAGATGGTGAGTAAAAATATATTACGAAGGAAGCTCTTCATATTTTGGGAACAACAAACAAGCTCTTCGCAAATGTGTGATAGTTAATATTTGATATTACTTATAAACCTGTTATGATAAATTAAAGTTCCAGTGTGAAGATATCAAATCATATTTATTTATTTGTATTTATTATGAAAATAATAATAGAGAACAGGTTTAAATAAATTTACTATCGAAAGTCAATTATGCAATCGAAAAGTATAACTCTTCTTTTTCAATTTTCATTTTGGAATGGAAAAATATAATTTCTTGCGGGACATTATAGATTCAAGTTTGTACTAAATGAAAATTTAAAGATTCACTTTCTATTGATACGCCTTATACAAAGAAACCAAGAATTCTTGACCATTACAAAAAATGTATGCGAATTAATATTCATGGTCGTCTTTCTAAAAGCAGACTATAAAATATTGAAAAACGGACTTTATCCAAGCAGTAACCTTGAACATTGAGATTGAAATAAAGATTAAGAATGAGTATTAAGTCTTGTCAACTCGAACGACATCTATACATTCACCGGAGACTGGCGGTATTTTTCAGATTGACATGAAAAAGTCGGCAAGTTTTAATATCCTACCGATATGTCTCGGAATATATATTTTATATAGACAATTGTTTCCTGCGAATGTTGCTCTCGATTCGATAGGGCTCCACTGACGATACCATAAAGTAGTCCAAACGCATATGGAGAGAGAACTTGAGTTGTATTTGCAGGAAATAAACTGTTTGTATGTATTCTTTCCCTTATCTGTTTAATATATATATATATATATATATATATATATATATATATATATATATATATATATATATTATTTGTTTGTTTTTCCTGGAATTATAGTCCGTTAAAAATGGAATTAAAATGTAATGTTGTATTTTCTGTATATTACTTTTTTTTAAACAGTATTTACTGCATGCTAAGGCAGATACCAAATAACTTAGGAAAATATATAATAACATTATAAAATAACAACCAAAAAATTAAAATTCTAAAACTAAAAACGCATTGCATTTTCGGCCTAGACCCTTTTAACCCACAATAGCCAAAACAACCCTCATTACCTACAAAAAAATACCATCTGTTCTCTCAGTACCATCTTAACTTCAAGATGACACACGTGGTCATCTTGAACTCTGTGAATCTCGCGAAAATTAAATTTTCAGTAGAACATAATTTTTAAATAAATGTATACATGTGAGTGCAGTGTTGTTCCTGAATCATTGTTCAAGGTAAATACATAACATGTAAATAATTTGATAGTAAAATCAGTCAAATACTTTGTTTTTTTAGCTACACACATTCTGACGAAGGTAAAAAAAAATACCGAAACGTTAATGTTTAAAAAAAAAATGTAATATACAGAAAATACAACACCACCATTACATTTTATTTCCATTTTTAACGGACCATAATCCCAGGAAAAACAACCAAATAAAAAATATTTTAATGAATGTCCAAGAAATAAATAAGAAATACCTAATATAGATATATATATATATATATATATATATATATATATATATATATATATATATATATATATATATATATTATATATCTTCTTCTTCTCTTCTTCATGTGCCCTGTCCGTTGCGAACGTTGGCTATTATCATGGCAATCTTGATTTTGTTTGCGACGCTCCTGAACAGTTCGGCGGATGTTAGTCCAAACCATTGACGTAAGTTTCGGAGCCATGAGTGTCTTCTTCTTCCGGGTCCGCGTTTGCTATCTATCTTTCCTTGGAGTATTAGCTGAAGGAGACGGTATTTGTTATGCCTCATTACATGACCAAGATATTCTAGCTTCCTCCTCTTGATCGTCGGTATAATTTCCTTTTCTTTCCGTATACGGCGAACTATCTCCACGTTGGTGATGTGTTCAGTCCAGGATATTTTCAGGATACGTCGATACACCCACATTTCAAACGCTTCCAGCCTCTTCAATAGAGTTTCCGTCACTGTCCATGCTTCCGCGCCATACAGCAAGACAGGAAATACGTAGCATTTAGCAAGTCTTACTTTTAATGGAAGAGATATGTCACCACTCATGAACAAACTTCTCATTCTGTTAAAGGTCGCCCTGGCTTTTTCAATTCTAGATCGTATTTCGGTGGTTTGGTCCCATCTTGTGTTAACAACTGTGCCGAGGTATATATATGAGTCGACATGCGCTATTATTTTATTATCTATTATCAATTGTCTGGCTGGTTGTTGATTTTTGCTAATTAGCATCCATTTTGTTTTATTTATATTTAGATCGAGTCCTTTTTCCTTGCTAGCTTTCTGGACCTTTTCCATGAGACATTGTAACTCATCTATGCTGTTGGCAAGTATAACTGTATCATCAGCGTATCTTATGTTATTTATTATCTCTCCATTTACTTTGATGCCTACGTCAGTTTCTTCCAGTGCTTTTCTAAAAATTTGTTCTGAATAGATATTGAAAAGTAGAGGAGACAGGATACATCCTTGTCGTACGCCTTTCTTAATTTGGACGTTTTCAGTGAGCATATTGCCTATTTTCACCTTAGCCGTTTGTCCCCAATAGAGATTTGCCACAATTCGGATGTCCTTGTAGTCAACACCTATGTTTTGGAGCGTTTGTAATAGTTGGTCATGTCTCACATTGTCAAATGCTTTAGAGTAGTCGATAAAGCACATGTAGACATCTTTATTCATATTTCTGCACCGCTGTAATAGTACTTGCAGGCAAAATATAGCCTCTCTTGTGCCGAGAGCATTTCGGAACCCAAATTGTGACTCGCTTATGTTTTCTTCGCATTTATTGTATATTCTGTTGTATATGACTTTGGTCAGGACTTTGGTAATATGGTTAATTAGACTTATCAGCCTGTGTTGATCACAAAGTTTGGTGTACGGCTTTTTAGGTATGGCAATGAAGGTTGATTGGAGCCAGTTTTCCGGAATTTCGCCGCTGTCATATATGTTGTTTAAAAGTGAAGTCAGAGTATCCAAGAATTGATTATCCATTTCGCACAGCATCTTTAGAATTTCGCCATGAATGTTATCTGGGCCTGGAGTTTTGTTATTTTTGAGAGACCATATGGCTTTCTGTACCTCTAACTTAAGAATGGGAGGTCCGGTTTCGATGTTTTTAATGGTATATTCATAATGGCGGTCTGATGCAAAAAGTTCTTCCACATATAATTTCCATGTTTCGAGTATCTTCGACGGCTCTGATGTAAGGTTACCGTCAGCATCAGCTATGGACGTAGCTGTACCATTATAATTTGTCTTCTTTGTCATTTCTTTGATCTTCCTATGCATGTTTTGATAATCATATTTCTTCTCGCATTGCTCGATCTCTATACATTTTGCAGACAACCATCCTTCTTTCGCCTTTCTAATTTGTGTTTTTATTTTTTTGTGTATTTCGTGATATTTTAATTTGTTCTTATTTTTATATTTTCTTCGTTCTTCCATCATATCAAGGATATCTTCCGTCATCCAATCCTTCTTCTTCTCTCTATCGTGTATTAATAGTTGCGTGCATGTTGTGTGGATAGCCTGTTCAATCTTGTCCCATCTTGATAGTGGTTCTGATGTATGTTCGTTAATTTTGTCTATTTCTTTGTTTAGAGAATCTTGTACCTGTTGTTTAATTTTGACATCAGAGAGCTTTCCTATGTTTATTGTTATTGATTTTCTTCTTAACACGCTTTAATCTGACTTCGATTTTGCAGACAACTGGGTTGTGGTCCGACGGAACATCGGCCCCCGGGTAGGTTTTTGATGATTTAATAGCGTTCTTGTATCTTACTGGTACACCTATGTAGTCTATCTGATTTCTTACGATGTTTTCTGGTGTGTCTGCTGGCGACTTCCATGTGTATATTCTGCGAGCGGGTAATTTGAACAAGGTATTAGTTAGAATCATATTATGTTCTTGACAAAAGCGAATGAGGCGATCACCGCGGTCGTTTCTCTCTCCCAGTCCAAAACTTCCCACCACATTGTCCACTTTGCCCCTGCCCACGTTTGCGTCGATATATATATATATATATATATATATATATATATATATATATATATATTTATTAACAACTCTTTAAACACGGCAGAAAAATATATTTATTTATTTATTACTAAAATCTTAATTTTTAAATAGCTTGATTTGCAATAAATTTTTAATTGAACATTTTTATTCCTTGAGATATTTTTTCAAAAAAAGATATACCGACGAGGTTTTACTTCGTGCAGCCGTTTCTGAGATATTTGTATTTAAATGCTTTATTTTGTATTGAGACTTATTCTAGTCCTTTCACACTTTATCCAGGATTAGTACTGACCGAAAAAATATAAAGGGTGTTTAAGGGGCAATAGGCCAGTAACATTAAAAATTTACATAGCAGAGGGCTAACCATAATAATAATATAATAATGAGAGAGATAGGGGGAGATTAATTATATATACATCAGCCTAATGGGCTTTTTAGTGTCTAAGGTAAGAATTTTGATCTGATCAAACAGTTTAGTTGTTTCAAGAAATTTGAGGATTTGTGGAGTGATTTTGTATAAGAGCTTCTCCCGTAGGGATCCAATAATGTTCATGGATAATAAAGAGTGCCATATTGTGGGCTGGAACAGACGATGTGTTTGATGGAAAGACTTATATTACATTGTTGGCATATAGGATCTGTCTTTCTATGAGGTATCTATGTCAGTCTCAAATGTCCAATTCTCAGCCTAGCCATTAATATTGAAATTTCTGCGTTTATCTGTGAAATGTATTTTTTGCTGTAAATGATGTCTTTGACTTCATGAAGTTTAACATCCTCATCCAGTAAATCCAACTCCAGTTGCATTGTGTTTCTGATGCTCCTGCAAGGAATATGTTTATATCTAAATGTAAAAAAAATATAATTGACTGGAGAGGAGCACTCTTGGCTAGCGAGTCTGCCCTTTCAATTCACACTGGGTTGGGATCCATAAAAATGAAACGGGAGAAATCGGTCGTCTGAAATGGATTAATTGAAATGAATTTAGAAAATCTGACGCAATTATCCTGTTGGAAATAATGAGGGGAAGGATGTTACAATGAATGAATAAGAATAACACATAAAGTCAATAACAAATTAAACCAGAAAAATTTTAATTATTTAACTTAATTACACAAAGATTAATTCTGGGGATAAAATTGCACTGCACCTTTTTCATCATCTCTGCATCTAAGCGTAAAGTGTTTACTGCAATTCTTCTTCAGTGTTTACAGGTCTACAATAAACGAACTGTTTTGGAGTTCGCCTTAAAAAGTAATCCATAGGCATTAAATCCGGCGAGTGGGGTGGCCATTTTGTAGGAGCATCATTTCGTTTGCTGACCCATCGATTTTGAAAATTCTCATTGCAATTATTTCTAACATTTTTTGTGAAGTGTGAGGTGTACCATCGTGCACGAAACACATTTTGTCTGGTAACTTAGAAGATCGTCCAATAAATTTAGCAAATTTACCAAGTGTTCTAGGTAAATCAAACTATTTAAACATCCTCCCATTTTTAAATTCATTTTGATAATACACAACGTTTATTGCATGAGGATTTTTGTCAGGGTAATTATGTTCATTACGAAAAATTGCCATACTCTTCTTATAGAGCAATATTCGTAAGTAAATAATTCTGTTGTGAAAACACAACATTATTTTAATATTCTTATCTTGATAAATAAATGTTTATAAAAATTGTTATGTCTAGCGAAAAGGAAGACTGGCAATTATTAAACCTTGGTAATAGTGCGATTTGTGGATTGAAGTGCGGTAAGGGAGACATAGTGTTAAAAGCGGTTCGATAGATCTCGTTTTGCTGAAGTAGTTAAAAGTTAGTTCTCCAAGCAAAAATTTTTAATAAGTGTGTTTCTCTTGACTCGACCTGATAAACGGTCAAATTCGCAAAGTAAAAAATAAGCACAAAAATTCATTGTATTCTCTATATCTCTGTAAAAAAAGTAGTTTAATTTGCCATTCCTTTTTCAATTAGAATAAAGTATTAAAATAGTGTATTGGATTTAATTTTCCCAGAGTAGAACTTCGCCTATGGAAAAACCCCCTTAAACCCCTTTCAGTAAGAAGGGTCTTTGGCTGAGTAAAGGTCAAAGCGCAAAGAGTTGTGAGCAAGTCAAAGCCTTAACAATTTTTTTATAAATATTTACATCATATCGACATTTATACATTCATTGTAGTAGTGCGAAACTGAAATCTTAATTTTTGAACTTTCGCACCACTCCTGTGATGTCGTTCGACTGGCGATATTTTTCGTCTAGCATCGAAAAGTCGCCAGGTTTTAATATCCCATCGATACATCACAGAATTTATATTTTATATAGACGGGTTTCCTCTGAATGTTGCTCTCGATTTGATATAGCGCCACTGACGAGACCATATGAAGGGAGGACCAGAGTTGTGTTTGCAGAAAATAAACTGTATATATTCTTTCCTTTATCTGCTTGAAAGGAGAATACATATCTATTAGCAACTATTTATACATGGCAGAAAAATAGATTTATATATTTTTTACTTTTTGAAGCTTCGCACTACTTCGGTGAATGTATAGATATCGTTCGATACTTTTCTGTATGATATCGAAAATTCGGCAGGTTTTAATATCTTACCAATATGTCTCGGAATTTGTATTTTATAGAGACAGTTGTTTCCTGCTCGGTTTGCTACAGCTCCATTCATGAGATAAAGTGGACGAAACGCGCATGGAGAGAGGGCTAGAGTTGTATTTGCAGGAAATAAACTGTTTGTATATATTCTTTCCTTTATTTATTTGAAAGGAGAAGAAATATATATTAGGGTCTCAGTACGCAATAAAACATTTAAATTCAATTATCCCAGAAATGACTGCTCAAAGCGATACCTACATGTATGGTTATAAATTTAATACATTGAGGCACAAAAAAGTTATGTAGGTTTAGATGTAGAGGAATATATAATCAAACTGTAATCAAATCATGATTTCTCATCCTGAACTTTTGGAATGAAGTAAATTGGACTAGATCCTCAAATTTTAGCATTAGGAATTTTGCGCTAGCGTTTTAGACATACTTTTTATAGCACCTTCAAAATTTTATCCGTTTAATTGTAGTTATAAAGTTACCTTAAAAAGGGTTCGATATCAATAAAGGTTTTTCTTTTTTTTGGAAAAGTTGTATGGAGATAGAATTCTGTTCCAAATAACTAAGCTTAGTATAGAAGATCTTTTAATAAGATGTTCATCACGAATAATTTTAATTAAAATTGGACAATAGTCAAATAAAACACGATGTTAACGCCGCGGTCCTATATTTATATGCAAATGAGGGAATCTAAGTTTGCGTCCTAGCAGAATAAAAAACGTGATACCCTAAACATTTCATTAATATAATTGCGTTGTATTAATAATTTCAGGTATATATTCTGACTCCAACTGCTCGGAAGATGATCTCGATCATGCTGTATTGGCTGTAGGCTATGCATCGGAATCCGGTCAGGATTATTGGGTGATTAAGAACTCATGGAGTACCGATTGGGGAGAGGCTGGATATTTTAGGATTCAACGCGGAAACAACATGTGTGGAATTGCTACCGAAAGTGTATATCCTATCTTGTAATCTTGTTAAATAAAGGATTTGATTTGCAATTTATTTATTTTTCACCTGTAATATATTATTGGATGCAATTATCTAAATCTTTTGATACATTGGTGATCTTCGTTTTCCTAACACGTAAACTAACAGTATCATAATTAGTTATCTGTTTTCATTTACACTTTAAATTTGCATACGAAAATTTTCGATTTTAATGTTTACACATTTTTCTTCCGCTAAGTTGGTAATATCGCCGTGATGTTAAAGCAAAATTAAATATTTTATATTAAGAGGGTAAGCGGTGGTATTACTGTGGGCTTCTCAAATATTGCGGATTTTAAAAGATAGCTTTTTTACTCTGAAACAATATTTGTTCTATAATAAAACTACCTAATTTATTTGAAATCATATCTTCATCATATAAATTGTTGAACAAGTATTTTAATAGGAATCAGATCTGCAGTATTAAGATAAGACTATCAATAAGAAAATGAGCGTATATTACTGCGGAGTAAACAAACTCTGCCATTATAATTTTAAGGTAGAAAATTTTTTGTTATAACATTTACAAATATTTTCCAGTTTTGGGTTGTTCATAATCTACGTGCAGAAAGGTATACTAATTATATAGTAATAAGCGTGTCATCAATCGCCTGTTCATTTAAATATTTGATAATCCTTGGCGAAGGTGGAAACAGACAATTTTTCGAAGATTTTTTACATACCTCCTATTTTTGGGTCGTAGAACACGAATATGTTGTCAATTTTCGCCGTTCTTGCATATCCCATTAGAATTTGTCACTTTCACTTAAACACATGAATATTCTGAACTATGGCACATTTATCTCAAAATTGTACACAATATTTTACCAAAAATATAGCGGAAAAACATGAAAAAATCGAGCCGGGAAACGAGATGCTAACAAAACAGGTTAAGACAAATACCACCATAAACGTACAAGTAATCAGTGTTACCATAGAAAAGTTAAACTTTGTCAAGTTGGCTCATGTTTAAAATGAGACAGGGCGTTTTTGAGTATTACCTGTTTTTCTAAAGGTGGAGCTAAGCACGACACATCAAACGTCATTGGATTTCCCCGTCACCTGATCAAAATTAGCAAGAGATACTAGTTCTCGAAAACATTCTATCTCTTCTTCGCGTGAGCCAACTTTTTTTCGTCTACAGATTCTGTAGTTTATATTAGGTAATACCAATTTTTCTTACGCCTGTGAATCCCGCGAAATGTCACGCATTGTTGTCAAATGTTTTTCAATAAAATTGCACAAGAATGTAGACTCTTCTTTCTTTTTTTTTTTTTTTTTGATACTCTTTTTACAAAAATCTTTCCTAAATAAAAGATTGATTTTTTAAAAAGTATCGATAGAGACAAATTATCTCTGACGTCACAAAAGGGTATATCCGGCATAAATAATTTTCTTCCATAAATTAACCGTTTTACAAAATCCTGCAGTTTGTAGAAATAGCATTGCTTTAGCGCTTCAGCTGTTAAATCATATTTTTTCGAAAAAAATAGCTATGGAGAGACAAGAATTTTGCGGCGGTTGTTCTTTGGACCTCGTGAAAGTTCATGAAATTGTAGCAAATCAGGATAAGGTAAACGGCCCAGTTATGGAACGGAGCTCCGGTTGTGGAACACTTCGTATAAAAATGAATTGTATAATATTAGTTGGTGTGATTTTTTTTGTCAAAGTTAATTAAACTTAATTTATAATTTTTAAAAAATAATTAAATCCAAAAATTAATAAGAATATTGCTATTCATTAGTTAATAAATCAGTTTGAAATGTGGTACGTTTTTTTTTATTTACGTATAGGCCTAGTTACACGTTTCCAACTAAAACTGGTCACAAGTGACCAACCATTAATTTTTTCCGATTACAATCTAATTTCTTAACTTCTAAAGTCATCCAATGATGTCCCTTAGTTTGTTTTGTTGTCTTAAGCTAACCTAAACCAGACACATGCTCTGCTTTCACACAGCACTACAGTAGTTCAAACGGCTTGGTTCTCTTCAGTCTTCGGACGAGATTCTGGTTGTCCAGGAGCTGAAGGGCTTCTGCGTTTGGGTGGCAGTGAAGTTTCTCTTCATGTTTAATAGCATTTTCCTTGATTACGTCTATAACGAGTGGGACTTTTAGATCTCTATGAATGTCTTTGTCTCTAATGTACCATGGAGCATTGATCATATTTCTCAATACTTTATTTTGAAACTTTTGTATGTGTTTGATATTTGACTTGCTGGCACATCCCCAGAGTTGAGCTCCATAGGTCCAGATTGGTTTGATAACTTGGTTGTAGATCAGGAGTTTATTCTGTATTGATAATTTTGAGCTTCTTCCTATTAGCCAATAATATTGCCTGTATTTGAGTTTGAGTTCTATTTTTTTCTTGTTAATATTTTTGTTCCATAATAATTTTGCGTCCAAAGTCATCTCTAGGTATTTTGCTTCATTATCAAGCGGGACAGTATTATCGTTTAGCAAAAGCCTTGGTGGAGTTTTAATCTTTCTCTTCGTGAAATTTACATGTATCAACTTCATTTCATTTAGTTTTATTTTCCATTTTTCTGCCCATTCTAAGAATTTGTTGCAATCTTTTTGTAGCCTTCCAGTGACTGTTTCTGGTTCCTTGCCGACAGACAATATAACTGTATCGTCGGCAAAGGTTGCTATTGTTGAATTATCCATACAACGAATATAACTTGTGTATAGTACATATAAGACTGGTCCCAGTACCTTGTGGGACCCCTGCTTTTACATCTTTCAGTTGTGAGTACTTATCTTCTTGTTTTATTCTGAATGTCAGCTCAGTAATATAAGAGGTCAATATTTCCACATACTGCTTCGGTAGTAATCCATTTAATTTGTGTATCAGGCGTTTATGCCACACCTTGTCGAAGGCCTGGGCTACGTCTAGAAATACAGTTGAACATATTTGTTTCTTTTCAAGGGCTTTCTCGATTATATCAGTAATCCTATGTACTTGGTCTACTGTACAGTGTTTTTTGTCGGAAACCGAATTGGTATTCTGGGATCAGTTTGTTATATTCCATTATTGGTTTTAACCTCTTTAACAACAGTTTCTCAAAAAGTTTGGAGATAACTGGTAGCAATGATATTTTCCAGTATGACTTAATATTGTTAGGAGGTTTTCCAGGTTTTTGTAACATAGTAATTTCTGCACTTTTCCAGACAGCTGGAACGTATCTTAATCTGAATGAAGTATCTATTAGGTATGTTAACAGTACAATACCTTTTCTTGAGAGCTGCTTGAGTATTTCTCCTGTAATAAAGTCAAAACCTGGTGTTTTTTTCGCACTTACGTTATCCCTTATCTCTTTTGTTACCTTTTGTGGTGTTACCAGTTTTATCTTTAATGAATTTTCATTTTAGATTTCTTGTAGCTCAGCATCTTCCTGTCCTTGGTTTGGTGTAAATACCTCCGCTAGATGATCTGCAAAGACATCAGCTTTTTGTTTATTGCTTCTTGCCCATGGTCCTACTCCTTTTCTAATCGGGGATATCGATGTTACTGCTCTTTTGACTCTTCTAGTAGCTTTCCACATTGAATAATCTGTTGTTTGGTCTGCTGTTAAACCACTTAAGTAGCAGTTTATTGAGTTTTCTTTAATTTTTTGGATTTCTCTTTTTAGAATATGCGTCTTGTTGTTAAGGATATTCTTATCTGTAGGATCTCTGGTTTGCTGCCATTTTCTTCTCGCTTTTCTGTTTTCTGCAACAAGTTGTCGAATTTCCAGTGGATAATTATTTCCCTTTGTAATGTGGATTATCTCCTTAATATTTTTGTATGCAGCTTCCTGGACTATTTTCATGAAGTTCTCCGCTTCTAGTTCTAGTTGGTCTTTTGTTTTTAGGTTTATTTTTAGGTTGATGCTGTTCTCCAAGTCAGTTTTAAAGCTTTCCCAATCCGTAGTTTTATTCACTAGCGAAGGTTTTGATTCTTTCCTGATGATTGTTTCACTTAAGGTTAATAGGACTGCTGTGTGGTCTGAGTCCAAGTCTAATATTTCCTCTATATCTATAAAGTTTGGTGATACCTTTCTTGTTATGAAGAAATCCAACAGATCCGGTACTTTATTTGGGTCACTTGGCCAATATGTGGGACTTCCTGAGGAGTGGAAGTTACATCCCATTTGGCCTATAGCTTTGCGTAATTCTCTACCCTTAGGCGTGCATAGTCGTGATCCCCAATCTTCATGTTTGGCGTTAAGATCGCCTCCTACGATGAATCTATCACCAGCTTGCTTTAGAAGCGTTATATAATTTTCGGTTTTTAGGTTATATCGCGGTGGGCAGTAAGCCGCTCCGATAGTAATATTTTGCTTACAATTGGCTATGTTTACTAATGTTAATTGAATTTCTTCACTTTGCAGATGACAGTCCTCATGATGCTTGATGGACTCCTTTATTATTACCGCATTTCCTCCTCGTGCTTTATTGCTCGGGTGATTTGTATGATGCACTTTGTATCCTTTGATTTTTATATATGTCTGGTTTGTAAAGTGCGTTTCTGAGATGAGGCACACGTCAATTTTGCGAATATTTAGTATTGTTTCTAGTTCTTCCCTTTTATTTAGAACACCATTTGCGTTCCATGTCATTATTCTTAAGTCCTTCTTATCCATTATATCCTTTTGGAATAGCACCCATGCTTCTAGATTCAATCCTTAGAAGTCTTTCATTCATATTGTTAATTGCCTGCAAAACTTTTTGCATTGTCTGCTCCATTGAGCCATGTTCCAATATCTCAGGGCGTTGTATCACTGGCGTGGATTCGTTATGTTTGTTTTGTACAGCATTTGCTTAGGTTACTCCACGTTGCGTCCGATTTGATGTGAACGTTTTACTTGGTCTTGAATTGTCTCTGCGTTTCTGCAGTTCTTTTGCAACAGTGCATCCCCTGTAATTGGCAGGATGTGCTTGTGCACAATTAGAACACTTTGCTGGTATGTTCTCTGGTTTTTTGCATTCGATTGTCGGGTGTTGTCCTGCGCATTTTACACAGACTGGGGCCCTTCTGCAAAAATTTTGTGTGTGCCCATAACTCTGGCACTTTTTGCATTGTAGAATCAGTTTATTTGCACGTAGTGCTTGGATCTCCACATCCATACGACAAAGTCGCTTTATTTCATAAATCTTTTTGATATCTTCCGTCCTGTCAAATGTCAGAAAGAAGATAGGTAACCTGACCAGTCCAGTCTTGGTTTTTTTTTAACTTGACTTCTACCTCTAGTATTTTAAATCCTTTATCTTTTAGCTCTCGACTAATTTCCCTGGTGTCACATGAGGCATGCAATTTTTTTGCTACTACTTTGATTGGGCGCTCTTGTTTGTTTTCATATGAATGCCATTCTTCGTTCATTTCTGTAATAATTTTGGTCTTTTCTCTGTAGTCAGTGTCTGTATCTGCATTTATTTTTAATTGTTCGTTGCTCATCATTTTTACCGTGAAATTTATGTTTTTTGCTTCCAGTCCCTGGTTAATTACTGTACAGTTTTTTATTTTACTAATTACAATCGGGGGTGGTTTTTGTACTTTTGGCGTTTTCTTCTTCTCTAGTTCTTGAATTTCTGATTCTTTCTGCGGACTGCTAGAGGCTTTACGCTTTTTGTTTTTAGGTAATAGCCATGCTGTTTCTCTATTGACTATTTCTTCTTCATCGTCTGTCTTAACTGGGCTATAAGTTTTTCTTTGGTTTCTTAATGATTTTATTTCATTTTGCAATTTTTTTATAGCAGACTGCGCTTCTAGCAACTGCTGTTGTAGTGATTTTATTTGTTCATTTGCTGGATACAATGTAGTAATTCCATTGCTATCTGTTTGATTGATTTGAAGCAGTTCAGTCATAATTTGTATTTATTATTCTCTATGATCGGAATAATTAATAATGTGTAAATTCAGTTGAATACAGTCTTATATGGAGGCATGTTTCTTTTTATCAAGAGTAAGCGATAAGCACTCCGCGATAAGAAGCCTGTCCGGCTCGTTGCCTCAGAGACCCGCCCGTCTCAGCGTGCCTATTGTTTTTACTTACTATTGCTAATTTTGTTTTCTATTGTCAATTTTTGGTATTTACTCCAATTTATACACAGGATTTATTTTCGGTCTATTACTGCATCACTAACCGTCCCGTAGCACGCGTCGCAATGTTTCACCTTGGATTTATTCGAATTGAAGTCCGAGCGCAATCCAACGTGTTTACCGTCCGAGGATCAAACGAATAGGGTACCTGAATGACAGTAAAAAAAATCGCACTCACCAAGATAAGGCATAACATTTTGGACGAAGGGCGAACCTTTATATTAAAAGTGCCTGTTATATTTTTACATGCAAAATTTTATGTTTTATATAAGTTGAAATGTTAAACTTTGTACTGCATATGTGTTTTCATTTTTAATCCCCTTAAAAATTTATTTAATTTTACTGTTCCTCAATCTGTACAATCTGTCAACGGGCGTTCTTCAAATACGTACATGGTTTTGTATAGATGCACTTGTTTATGGAACATGAAAACGTCGCATGGCAGTTCGAGCAAAAATAACTTGAAAATAACTTTTATTGCATTAAAATTTGAGTAAATTTAATTTTGATTGTTAGTTTCAGTACTAAAATTTACATTAGATTAATTTTTATTAAAGAAAGTATACTTTGCACAATCTTTTCTCATGTTTTGATTAATATAACCTAAAAGCCAACAACTGATTTTGTTATATTTGTTTTAGATGTGAAATTTTATTTATAAAATAATTAAGTATATGGCATTAATATGGCAAAAGACGTAAAGAAAAAGATAGTTAGAAAGTCCAAAAAGAATAGAAAAACAAAAATCAAGAAAAAGTGTTATTCCGAAGATGCTCTTAAAAAAGCTCTGATAGCTTTAAAAGCAAGGGATTCTTTTAGAGAAGTGTCTCAAGAGTATGATATTTCAATATCTACGTTGCACCGAAAAAAAGACATGGAAGATAGTATTATCACAAAGAAAAGTGGACCGGAATCATTTTTATCAACGGAAATAGAGCAGCGTATAGTGATCTGGATCATTTATAGATCATAAAGAGGCCATCCCGTAGGAAAAATTGATATTCTCGATAGTGTACAAAGATATGTTACCGAATTAGGCATTAAAACTCCATTTGTGAACAATCGTCCAGGCCGACATTGGTATGAAGCTTTTCTAAGGAGACATCAAATTTCTTTATTCACTCGAACAGCCCAAAATTTAGCTCTTGACCGAGCTAAGGTCAGTGCAGATGATTTAAGACGCTGGTTTCAATCAATAAAAAATCATCTTAATTAAAAAAAAATTGCTAAACATACACTCCTCAAGAGTTTACAACTATGATGAAACCAGTATTCAACTCTGCCCTAAACCAAACAGAGTTGTCGCTCTCAAAGGTTCTAGAAATGTTTACAAAGTTGTAGATGCTGACGAGAAAGAAGCTCTGACAGTTTTATTCATGTATAGCGCTGAAGGTGTCCTGGCTCCACCAATGTGCATGTATCCTTATAAGGAAAGAGTATCAAAGAATATAGTAGAGAATTCTCGTTCTGATTGGGTAATTGGAATTTCAGATAATGGTTGGATGACTATAGAGAGCTTTTATGAGTATATCACCAATATTTTATCCTTGGCTCGTAAAACAGCAAGTAGAATTTCCTATTATCCTGTATCTAGATGGACATTCTTCTCACATAACAATCCCATTGGTAAATTTCTGCATGGAAAAGAAGATAGAATTGTGTCCTCTTTTTCCTCATTCTACTCATCTGATGCAACCTTTAGGTGTTGCTTTCTTTCATCCATTCAAAGAAGTATGGAAAAAAATAGTTCCTCAATGGAAAATTGAATATGACAAAACGAGACTACAAGACAAAATTATGCGAAGGTGTTGAAGCTAGCTCTTGACTCTTTTCCTGGGGCAAGCAAAGCGGTTGTAAATGGATTTAAATCAACTGGTCTTATGCCGTTTGACCCTGAAGCACCAGACTATAACGTTATAATTAACGGCAAATATTGAATTTTGTCACATGAGTTAACAAAACCATCAGAGATTGTCTTCAATAATGGATAAATTTAAATCTAACCCCTGCTGTAGTATCTGTTTGACGTAACCAAATTAATCCTATAGTATTAAGCTTAATTTCATTTTTATTTTATATAGTTCTTCCTGGCTCATTTTCACCTCATACATTTTTTCAGTCATTTTTACTGTCTTTTTTAACAGATCTGTTGTAATGTCCAAATAGTGTCAAAGTACCAATATGGTGATATTTTATCCCCCTTGGACAAGCATAAGTTGAAATTTCAACATCTTCAGATTTGTTTAATGAAATTTGCAAAATTAATTACGCTGAACGATAATTTATAATTTACCTGTATATTGTATAATTTTTCTTTCATACTAGCAAAGGATTTCTTTTTAATAGCAATTAAACTGCATTTTTTATGCGATTGGACTCCAAAGCATTTTTGCCTTTTTTAATGACCTTAGTAATTAAAATTTTCTTTTTCATTAATATATTTAAGCATTTCTTTACATTGATCGTCATTAAGAATTGAAGCTAAATTTCACAAAGAATTTGGTAGAAACTGAAATGAGAGAACCTAAGATATAAAAATTTTGATTTTTTGTGACCTGTTTTCTTATCTAAATATTGATCTACTTCAAAGGATTTTTCAAATGATATATATTTTTCTTTATTTTGGGCCATTACAGATAATTGTTCTTTATTAGGACATAAATAGATGATACTCATAATTACGCAAATTATGTAATATAACAGGAATAAAATTTGGTAGGTTATAATTTAAATTACATATAGAATGTGCTGGACCTCTGAACGAACCCGTTAAGTGGTAATGGTCAGCAACCTTATCCAAAGTTATAGTTTTATCATATATAAAGCAATCGTTGGTATATTCATAATGCAGTTATTCCAAAATATTTAATTTTTGCATTGATTTTGAATGTTTTAAATATTTATTATAAATCTCAAAAACGATCTCTTTCTAGATAAGGTATAAAAATTTGATGACAATTGTGACCTGTATAATTTCGAAATTTTGAAAGTGATTCATCAAAAGAGCATTTTATACAATATACAAATGAATATGGAATGTGTTCAAATTTTTTTTCAGTATATGGAGAAGTAGGATCTAAATTAATAAGATTATTATTTTCCAAAGGTTTAAGAATACATTCGAAATCGGCATAAATAACGAACGGAACTTCGATTTGGTTTTGTATGTTCTGAAATTTTAAAATATTTCCAGGCATAATATTTCCAAATTTATTTATTTTGCTTTCAATAGAAGGTAGGTTTATCCTCACAAAATCGCAATCCACCGCATTATGTCTAACCAACTGTTGTTCAGTAGTGAAATATTACAAACAACCATCACATAATTTTTTTTTCCATTATAGTCCGGTCAAGTTAGCATCAAAAATAGGGGTAAGGTTACATTAATTCGCACCTTGCTAAAAATTGGCATGCATGTTGGGAACCCTATTATACACAATTTGTCAATTATCCACATCAATCCGAAGTGTGGAAAAAAATTTATTCAAGGTCAAATGTTGCAAAAATCGGTTTTTTGAGTTTTCCAGCTAAACGGTAAGTTTTATAATAAAAATAGGTGAGAGAAAATTCATCATGCAATTATCTATAAAAATTGTTTATACACTTTTTTTCCTAAGAATCACCATTTCGGAGATACAGCAATGCAAAATGTTGAAAAAATTGTATTCTTCATAATATGCACACGTTTCCGCGCCACCCGTGAGGTAGTGTACATGGCGCGTTTTTTTTTACATGGTTTCCCCGGTAGGCCTATTCCACGATCTATTGTGCTTCTGTTGAGTTAAAAAGCTATTGTATTAAATTGAAAATGGTACTATTGTAAATAACAAGAGCGGTGTAAGTAATGCGTAAATTGAGAAAATTATTCGTCTGATTGATACTCTTCTAATGGAACATAATCCATAGTGTCTTGCTCTTCTTCTTCTTCTTCTTCTTCTTCTTTTTCTTCTTCTTCTTCCTGCTGAGTACAAATAAATTGTTCAAAGAGCAATGCATCAGATGTCTCCTCGCCTATATCGTAAGAATCCTCTTCTACTGGCGATTCAACATTGGAGCACGATTGGCCTCGACAACTGATACATGCTAATGAACAAAACAAACCAACTTTTTTACAGCCGCATTTAGCATTACACCCCGTTTTACAATTGCAAAAAATTGAATTGAGGAGTTTTTCCGGTGCAGGAGGGAGTAAAGTCTGAATTGGTTCCAATATATTGTCAGTTAACTTCCAACCCCAGTCTTCTGGGTTTAGTTTATTACCAAGCCATACTTGAACTTGATAATATACTCGAAATAGATGTTGATGAGCAGAAGCAGAGGTTGGAGGAAGACAAGCTAATTGTACTTGTTTCTTTTTATACGTATTTTTTGCAAAAGATAAGTATCGAAACTTATCTAAGCACGTAATTTTTTTTGGAGCTCCGTAAATTGAAAGAAAAAAGCGAATTCCGTTGGTGATTACAGCTTGTGGAGTAGAGGTACTTTCTTTAAAAACATCAGCACAGTCAACTAAATCTTGTCTCTCAAACAATTTCAAAACCAATCTTTTACCTCTCCTGAAAAATGCTGATGTCGTGTCGCAACCAGTTAGTGCATGTAGAAATAAGATATGATTTTGGCATTTTGAAAAAGCAGATAAACTCTTGGATGAATATATTTTTGATTGTTGTTGAGCCTTCCCAGGTTTTAAAAAATAAATAATGTTTTCAGTTGGCGTTCGAGCAGTAAGTAATACCAACAAATCAACATCTTCACCAACAAGAATAGTTGGATTTGTCGAGTTAAATTGTTCTATTGCTGTTTCAACTATCAGGACATCAGCATCATTATCAGCTTGCTTTACAGAGATATTTTCAGACGTAAATTTTTCTTTCAACATTGTAATGAACCGAGACTTGTTGTGTGTATTTGCGAGAAATTTCTGTTGGCTTGTGGTAACTGTCATAAATTCATCAAAAATGACGTCCGAAGATGAAGATGTTGTAGCTCGACGACGTTGTTCTGCAGCTTTAATATTTTTTGTACAATCAGCATAGCCATCAAATACTACAGTCACTCTATGGTCAAAATGTCTATGTACATACCGCACGTATTTATCTAAAATATGTTTAAATGTTTCTTCGTGATCCCACACTACACGGTGTAATAGATATCCTCCGTCGATTATGTACGTAGCATTTATGTCGTCAATATCTATGTTTACTGTTTCAAAACAATCGTAAATAGCTGACTTTTGTGATTTACGCATTCCAGCATCATCGAACAGTGACAACGGATACGGAGCCAATTCATACGTGTTCTTACTACGAAAGAATGCTTGAGACTAATACTATTCTATCTAGGGAGGCCCTTCAAAAAGGAGCAGGTATACGAGCGTCGCCACGTGGACAATTGAATAGCAGACAGATGTTGCTCAAGGCCGTACGATCATATAAAATGAGGGACTGGGTTTTTTTTTGGAGTTTATATTTTTAAAACTGTATAATATGTATGTATACGCTACGAAAATTAATATTTTTACTTATATTATCGTTCTGTAACGTATATTACGGTAATTGACATGCATATTATGAAGAATACAACTTTTTCAACATTTTGCATCGCTGTATCTCCGAAATGGTGATTCTTAGGAAAAAAAGTGTATGAACAATTTTTATAGATAATTGCATGATGAATAATTTTTGTCTCACCTATTTTTATTATAAAACTTACCGTTTAGCTGGAAAACTCAAAAAACCGATTTTTGCAACATTTGACCTTGAATAAATTTTTTTCCACACTTCGGATTGATGTGGATAATTGACAAATTGTGTATAATAGGGTTCCCAACATTCATGCCAATTTTTAGCAAGGTGCGAATTAATGTAACCTTCAATGTCTATTTTGACCGGACTATTATGTTTAGATATCTGTCGTGAAATTAATCTTGTTAAATTGATATGTAACAGTAATGAAAATTCCCATTATCGTCTCCTATTAACAATAAATTGATGTGACGATCTCGCTTATTTTTGGTATAATGTAAAGGTCCTATAATTGCGATTTCGGTTTTAAAATTCCTTTTTATTTTTTCTAAACCATAAACATTAATAAAAATATTATTGAGATTTTCAAATTTAAATATTTCGTTTAAAGTCTTAGGAAAATGAATACCTTGAAAGTTTAAAAGTGTTGTATAATGAAGATATGATTCCACTCTGTCTATTGGTCCTGTCGGTGAATGCAGAGCTGCAACTATAACCCATGCAAAGCAGCATTCGTCGTTGTTTTGAATGTTATTACAGCATTTTTCTGTCTTTTTTCCGTTGGCAAAGGAATATATGAAGAAGCCTTAAGTGGGTTGAATTTGTTTATATTGATTTCCACATGTAAAATCCATCCTAAAATGAAATAAAAAAATATTATAAACAATTTGATTTTCAAAATTTTAATTTAAACTTAAATTTAAGGAACGTAGTGTACCTGAATCTTTGTTGCCAGTTCATCGGCTTTTAGATCCATAATTGCAATCATTTCATCTAATTCTTCAGCTAAGTCAGTGGTACCACATAAAATCCGAAATGGCGTATTAAAAGACTTTACATCATGATTATCATTTGAAGGGTTCAGGTAGAGGCCAAAAAGTTCCATGTTGAGTTTAACACCAGTGTTTTTTGAACTTCATAATTAATTGAGTCCATTATTTTTTGCAAAATTTCCGTGAAAAATTCATTAATAGTAATATGGTATTTAATAGCTGAAACTTTATATGAAATGAATCGTTGTTTAAAAGCTGATTTTATAACAGAAACGTTGTCGTCCGTGATTACTAAAGAATTAGTCTTTTGTTTGTTCGCAAATGACAGAACCATAATGATTTGCTAATAAATGTTTTACTAGATTGACAATATTTTCTTTCACCTAAAATTATAAATACATTTTTATTTAATATATCTAGATAACCCAAGTTAATAACTATTTTGTAAAACTGAAACAACTACTTAAAGTTAAACTTACACTTCCTCTTCTTATCTTCTAACTTGGGAATGTTGTTGTGTAAGGTTTTCACGTGACGATTTAAATTATCTTGTCTGGTAAAAGTCTTGTCACAGTCTTTGCATTAAAGACCATCTTGTTCTACAACAATCTCCTATTGTGAAGCTTAAGTCAATTTCAACAAAGTAAACTGAATATGTTGCGGTATGAATTCAAATGATAGTGGAAAACTTGGGGGGAGGAGCTTTTATGTGAACCAAAGAAAGTTAAAGAATGGGTTTAAAAAAGTTAAGAGTGTCTTTATACATTTCGGATGCTCGTTTCCACAATTGCTATTTCTCCTCCTCGGTTTTACCACCACCTTCATTTAAAATTGTGTCTAAAACAAATCCTAAAGATTTTAATTTAGACAATTGTTTGTGTTTAATTTTAAAATTTATTTTTGAGGTAAAATTAATTTTTGGATAATTAATTAATGGAATTTTTACACCCGCTATATCTGTTTGGGGAGAAACATAATTTAAAATTTCATCAAAATTAGGTGGGGAATTTTCAAAAATTTTTGGTGAATTTGGAAATTGGTGAAATGGTTCCCTAAATCTTTTTTGGGCACATGGTATATCAAATGAATTTTGACTCTCTCGCGAACTCGACTCTTCGAAAAGGTTTGGTGAATTTTTGTTAGGATGTTCACTTAAAACATCACTCCCTTTAAAAAATGTTCCCTAATCTTCATTATAATTGGAAATTTTATAATTTTCTTGTGAATCATCCTCCCCCGAGAAGCCCCCTAGGAATCCCCCTATTACCACTACTAGCCTTTTACGACGAATTAAAAAATTTATAATTTTTTGAATCGTTCGAACCTTTGAATGAAGTTGAAGGAGAAAGATCAAGTTTGCTAAAAATTACTTCAAAATTGTCTTCATTTTTAGAAATTTCAAAGTTTAGATTTCTATTTTTAATAATTCCAAAGAAATTTTGGGATATATTAGAATCTGAATCGCTATCACTATCGTTAGTTAAATTTTTTGGAATTCCCATTAGTTTTTTAAAATTGTCCAAGTCCTGAGTTGAAATGTCTGGAGTTGCGTCTGTCATGTCTGTAGTCGCTGAATTTATGTCTGGAGATTCTAGGGTTAAAATACTTGCTTCTTCTCAAACTTTTCTTCATCAAGAAAGATATTATAGTCCAACAAATAAATTAATTCGTCTAGTTCTGGAGCCTTTTCTTCGATATTCAAATCCATAAATTTGAGAATGACGTTTTTCTGTTACTACTATATTTACTACTTACTGTTTACTATTTACTTTTAAACATTTATTTTTCAATTATTATTTTAAATTTAACTTAACAACCATTGTTGGACCACGGAAAAAATTTATAGATGAACTAAAGCGAAAAGTCACCGGTGGTAGGATTTTGTATCGACATCAAGGTCAAATATAAGGTTAGTGCTCTTACTGTGACTCAAGGTTAGTTGGGTTATTAAAATTAAGATTAAACTCAAGGTAAATTATAAGCAATTAAATGAGACATGTATACGAGGTAATTCGAAAGTATACGAGATAATTCCAAAAATATTATGAGAGAATACATGAGGAGGAGGAGGATGAAGAGTATATGCTCTTCATCCTCCTCCTCCTCATTTGTTCTGTCATATATTAACTACTATCATTGTACAAGATATTTCTCATTGTTTTTAAAGTTTTCTGGGATGCAGTTATTTCTAAATGAGTATGGACATTTTACCTTGACAATTGCATCATCTTTAACTAATCCATCTGAATTCACTCTCAAAATTCATGAATTGGAGAATCAAATATCAGTTCGCCTGACATCCTAATTTAATTCTTTTTTACGAAAATCTATGGTATTTTTATTATAGGTTCTTCTCCACTGAATGGATTTCATACCACAAAGATTGTAGAAACCTGAAATATAATTAAACTGAATTAATAAAAAGTAATAAATATCAATAATATAGAAAACAACAAAAAAACTTTATGTTTTATTATTTCTAAATAAATACTTACTTATATACCAATAATATTTCTAAACAGGTCATCAGGATATCGATTCCCTAAACACGCTGATAAAATGGACACTAAATTGCTCACAGTTGAGTGAAACTTTTTTCTTAAGTATCAATTTACATTACAGATTTGTCTAGTGGTAACTTTTGTAATTTTATTTATGATATCATAATTAACGGCAAATATTGAATTTTGTCTCATGAGGTAACAAAACCATCAGACAGAGATTGTCTTCAAAAATGGATAAATTTAAATCTAACCCCTGCTGTAGTATTTGTTTGACGCAACCAAATAAATCCTATATTATTAAGCTTAATTTCATTTTTATTTTATATAGTTCTTCCTGGCTCATTTTCACTGTCTTTTTTAACATCTGTTGTAATGTCCAAACTACCAATATGGTGACATTTTATCCCCCTTGGACAAGTATAAGTTGAAATTTCAACATCTTCAAGTTTGTTTAATGAAATCTGTAATGAAACATTTATAATTCAACATTAATAACGCTGAACGATAATTTATAATTTACCTGTAAATGTATAATTTTTCTTTCATACTAGCAAAGGATTTCTTTTCAATAACAATTAAACTGCATTTTTTATGCGATTGAACTCCAAAGCATTTTTGCCTTTTTTAATGACCTTATTATCGTTTTCAAATAAATCGTTGAAGTTAGAAAGTTTTAACACACAAATAATATAAAAACAATATTAAATACACAATATGTTCAAACCTGCGACTATAAGACTACAAGCAAAAAAAACTTTTGACAGTATTGTGTGAATAAATCTCGTGAAATGGAAGATATTGATAAATTTTCAAATAAGGGTTTATTTATAATGAAATTAACAATAAATTAAAAACCTCTTAGGGCCGTTCATATATTATCGATTGGTTTACAAAGGCCCTGTGGCATATTTTTTTCATTTCTTTTCCTTATCTATTCAAGACAGTGACATACTTATGCATTACCACGAAGGCAACGAAGATGCAAGATACTTTTTATGACATTTTGTTTTGATTTTTTTTGTAGAATCCTTAATCTAGAGAAATCATTCCCATTTGAAATATTTCCATTCATAATTCAGCAGTGACTGCTGCGCCAACAAGGCCGAACTAAATCAACTGCCGGTATCCTAACAGTATCGTTCTACACCGAATATCAGTTGGTAATCGAGTATCTTCTTCTGTCGAGTGTAATTAGAAAGAGAACATCAATATCAGCTGCTTCAGATCACAATAATTACAGTTTTTGATTAGATCATTGGCCGACCCGAGAATTATAATTTCTTACATTTTACTCGTTTTTTTTTTATAAACGCTAATACTTTAAAAATAAATGTTTGTGGTTGTGATTTTTTTCATGGAAGAGTGTTAGCAAAAATGTAAGATACCCGTTCAATAAAATTTGTGAAATGTTTTCTTGTTTTTAAATGATTTTGAAAATCTTTTTTTGAAGGATAGAAACTTGTGTGTATTAAAGTAATAAAAAATACTATTTTTTAGCTTTTTTCTGTGAATATTATATAAGTCTACCCTTCGTTTTGCCTTTCGTAAGCATTTTCTGAAAGTTTTAGGTCAGAATCGTTTTTCCTTTTTGAGTTTAAGCGTTTTAAAAATGTCGAGTTTTTGGTCTAAATAGTAGGAAAATACGGCGCAAATGACCTTGAAAAATGCCTCTTCTTAATTCCTGCAAGGTTGTTTTTACAAAAATACCTTGGTTGTACCTTTTTCGCTTCAGACACATTGGGATGTTGCTTCTAGGAATATTTCCCATTTTATCAAATGTTGCCCAGTTTAGCTTTATTCATGAATGTATCTTACGACTTGATTTATTTACTATCCTTCTTTCGTACTCTATGGATTTTTAGGTATATACTTGTAGCATAAATGTCTTAATTCTCAACGCCAAGTATGGTATAATTTATGCTTTTTTTTTAAATTCATTCTTAGTTCTGCTTCTTCACATGCATATTTTAACGCCTTTAAAATGAAATTGGTGTCAGGCAGATTAATCGAAATCAACATAATGCCATCAGCGAATCTTAAGTGATTGAGTCTCTGTTTATTAATGCTGATGCCAATATTCTAGATTTTCAATTTTTAAAAATAACTTCCATAGCAACAGTGAAATTTTATCCATATGTCTTTCCCCGCATCTTTATAACAAACGTATGTTTGATATAGCATTTTTGTAGATGGTACTTTTTAACCTCAAGTATTTATTGACTACACGGCTTTATTTTAGTGCTTCTAATATCGCCGCTTCAATTTGATAACGACAGATCTCAAAAATGTACTTTTTTCAGGATAGCAGTTTAAATAAAACAAGCAATTAACATGTTTGTATCTTTTATTTTAATAATGAGAACCCTTTGAAAATTTCGTAAATCAACTTATGAGCTATCAAATTTCTATTATTAATGAGCTACTTAGCTCTTTCAGTGCAAAAACAAAACATAAACTTATAAAAAACAACATGCTTCAGACATACGTCAAACACTTTTTGGTTTAATTATTTTCAACATTGCCATAACCTATAGTATGACCTTTAATTTACGTACGTAAAAATAGTCTTGTTACAAAATTTTTCAAATGGTAAAAAACTATGTACTGTATGTTATACTATTATGAAAAGATATTTTTATAGATTCTCAAAAAATGGGGCGTAAAATCTGGGAATAAGTTTTTTATTTAGCAAAGTAAGTAGGCCTTTTTCTTTTTCTCACATATCATCATTTTACTTTTGTAAATTTTCTTTAGTGAAATATTTTTATTACTAGTGCTACTGTTTCTTGTCTTTCCAATATTTTCAACTATCACTTTCTTGAAATTATTACTTTCGTAGTAATTTTTATAATTATATGAGTAATTTTCTGTATCTTTTGATTCTACTTTTAAAATGCTTCTACTTTTAAAATTACAATATCTGATATTTTCACAATTTCCTCTTTTATACTTTTAGAGTAATTTTTGCCAATGGATGTAGCTAAACTTTTTGTATCAATAAAATCATTATGACTCGATTCATAAACTTCATATGGGGTACCTGTTTTCTTAGCATTCCTAATTATGTGGGTATACTGGTCTGGTGTTTATATAGGGTCTGATTTCAAAGTTTTCTGTATTTGCCTTTCAATCACAGAATAAGCACTATCGCCTTCATTCTGCGTGTATCCTTTAGCTAGAAATTTATATGTATTGTATTAATATAATCAAAATTATGAACTATATACATATAAAGTGCTATTATGTAATGATTTTTTGTTGTCCACAATAATTATCGGAATAAAATACCAAATCTAACTTGCAATCAGGGCTTTCAGCTATTTGTTTTAAATTTTTAATGTACTCCAGGACGCAGGTCCCAATCTCAACAGCCCCTCTTTTTGCTTGGCCTTCATGCCAAATAAAACACGTAACATCTTTATTTTTGATATTGCACACACTAAAATTATAGCAGTTTAACTTAGAGACATAATAAAAATTAGATACCTCGCCCTTTGGACAACTCATTGCAACTTGGAGATCATAAACACAGATGATATTATCTGCTGTGTGATTCTAATATCTATTGCTTGTCTCGGTAAGTTCTTTTCGACTAAATGTTTTTCATGCTTTTCCCTAAGTCTCTTTTTTTCTTCTTCAGTGGAATTAGCATATGCTATGCAATCTTCGCACTAATCCTTCTTTGGTTGAAAAAATTAAATATTATTTTCATATGTAAATATATTATAATACATAATGTAAGTTGCGCTCGGTAGACCTTTCGATTGACATTCAGCTACATAATCTCAATGCAAATCCGCTACATTCTTGCCACCATCTATGTATACACGTTTAGTATCTGCTCGACAATAGTGGCTTTCAATTTTCGGTATTGAATCAAGGTGTTTCCTGACACCCTCTTTAATGGATGGATCTCTAGCATGATGGTTGTTGTGTTTGTCACGTTGATCCAGCTCCAAAGATATCGATGGTTGACTTTTTTCTAAAACAGTTCTAATGGGGCAATCAGATATATTCAAGGTGGCCTTAAAATACGTTCGCCATCTACTGTCATATAAAAAGATTATTATTCCTGCGGTTACTGTTATGAACTTTGTAAGAGTATTTTAGTTTAATAGTTGAAGTATGTCGCAATATAAACTCTCTTTGTCTTTACAGGTCGCCTAAGCTCCAATAAGTATCAAAAATCTCTTTTTGCTGGATTTCTATTATTTTATTAGTACATTTTTGTTTGCACTTCTCACCACATGGAGTCTTCATTGATTTTTCTGGCATAGTTTTACCACATTTTGATGTGTATTCCTGTCCTCTATTTCTCAATATCTTTGCTTGTACGCCTGCCCATTTTTCTAGGTTCAGTTTACGTTTTCGGGTTATTTTTATTGTCTTTGATGGGTTATCAATACCATCTTAAACAAGGTCTGCAGAATTTTCAAGATCAGTAGTGTCTAATAGAGTTCTGGAATTTGCCGCCGAATTGAAGGTTTCAAGAGTCTGGTTAGAAAGCGCAGTCTCAGTTGAAAGACAGACTGACGTGCTATTTTCTACAAGTTGGTATTTTTCAGGACCATCAACTACCAAAATCTGCAATATTTCTTCTGAATTGATATTATTTGTATTTTTCTCCATTTTCATGTTTTTAAACATCTGGAAAGTACGTCGATTAAAATAATTAGATTAGATCATAATTAAAGAGATTATTTTCAATATTTAATTTTATGCCTCCACACCATGCTTAATGTCACATTAAAAAATATTTTATTGCAACAATCTTGAATAATGGCACATGTTTAAAAATCATTCAACAATAGCACAAAAAAGCGACATATTTGGCAAAGAATAATCGTAAAAATTATGACTTTAAAAACGAAATAAATATATTTCGTATTAGGTCCTTTAATTACAAAAAAAAATTAAATATAAACTCATTTTGAAATATGCTATTTGGTTTATCTACTTACTTGTTTTGATACTGTCGCAACACCAAATACCACGTTCTTTAAGTGAAACAAAATACAACTATGTCATCAAAACTTTTTGAACATCGTCACAACACGAAAAAGGACCTTATCTAAAAAAATATTCCACAAATAACTACGAACTATTTCGTTTTATGCCTATATCTTAGAGAAAATGCAAGTGTCACCTTGCGAGAACTCAAAGCAACTGACGTTGTATCGATGTACCTACAAAATGGCGGTCAATTTCGATCAATCAGATAACGTCATTCAGCCACGTAATCTAGCCAAATGTATACATAGGAATATGAGTTTTATTCACATGATGTTATTGATTAGTTTGTGTTGAATGGTAACATTATCAAAAAAATTACACATGTTGTGATGTGCCACTATCAAACTAAAGCAGCGATAATAGTCTAGTCCTATGGAATTAAACGTATTTTCATGGTCTGCGAAGGTCATTTGTACTACATTCCGCTCTGAAGTTGGCCTACTCTTTTAGCTAATTAGTATTTAACTATGGCGTCCTGTTGACTTGATTAACGTTCACATGTTTCCTATTGCTTCGGTGGCAGCGCTTAATATGTTATTTTTTATTCATTTCCATTATCTTTTGAGTTAATCGATCTTAATACAAATATTTTGTGGTATTGTCTTCTAGCAATTTGACATTAAATTTGCTAATGGTTTGGTTTATGTATAAAGCACCAACTTGTGATCAGTTCTAGAGCTGGTTCTTAAATCTACTATTGTTTGTGGGACGTTTTCTTTGTTGATAATAACAATAATAATTTTGTCATGTATATTTATACTTCACATCATTTTCGAAGAAAGCGTTCTAATTCTCATCTTATTGTTAAAAAAGTTTAAATATAAGTTAATTCTTATGTATATTTTAGACCACCGCCAAAGAAAAAACCTTATTTTCTCTCTTAAGCTAAAAAAATGACGTGTTTTACGTAAAAATTTAACAAATAGGGTCAATCTGAATCCAAATGTCGTGAAAATACACGTAATGGTGATTTGCATATTTTTGTATTGATTTGCAACGCATTGCGTAAGCATTACTCATCAAGTTAATACAAAAAAATGCAAATCATCGTTACATGACAAAATTACTATTATTATTATCAACAAAGAAGTAATAAACATCACCAACCTATCAAGAGCTTATTGAAGAAAGACTACAAGAATCAAGAGAAAGCACGGGATAAACTAATAGAACATGTTACCAGAGTCTATGAGAATCTAAACAGAGCATCAGAAATACACAGCAACCATTGGAAATATCTTCCGGAAACTAGACTGGAATAACAAAGGTATATATCTATATAAATATATATATATATATATATATATATATATATATATATATATATATATATATATATATATATATATATAAATGGAGAAAGATCCAAGCCATTTAAGACTCGCTAATGACATAAACACAGCCAGTAATGAAGTAGGTTTAAAAATGAACCTAGCAAAGACAAAAGTAACGTGCAACGATGATTCCCAACATCGAAATAGGGATAAATGAAACCACCCTGAAAATAGTATATAAATATATACCTGGACAAATCGGGTTCATTACTTCCGGAAATCAACAGAAGAATTAAACTAGCGTGGTTAGCATTTGGACAAATCTTAAAAACCTTCAAGTCCAGAAGGCCACTATACCTTAAAAAAAAAGAGTATTTGACTGATGCATATTGCTGGTTATGACATACGGGTTAGAGACTTGGATACTAGAGAAAGAAAACTCCGAGTCACTCAAAGAGCCATGGAAAGATACATGCCGAATAACTAAAAAGTATCATAAACGAATAGATTATATACGATAGGAAACCCAGGTAACGTTGTCATCCAAAGAATAAAATCCCCCAAATGGCATAGGCAGAACACATGGCAAGAAGAACAGTCAATAGATGGACCACTGGGACCACTATGTCGTAATCCAGAAATGTCAAGAGACCAAAGAGACTGAATCTCACATGGGAATATGACATTAGAAAACTAACAGGAACAACTTGGTCCCAGATGGCTAAAGACATGTACATAAGAGATGGTGAAGTCATTAGAAAACTGAATGTTCACACTCACGACTCATATGGACGTGGCACAAGTTGTTACAAAAAAGAAAACACGCGCTGAAGAAACGAAACGAAGGGACAATATAGGTAATCAACCAGTGCCTGAAATCACAAGTCAAGCTTGTCATGGTCGGCTACCAAACATTGGGCCGATGAGAAAAGTCATCACACGGAAATGTAACGAAATTCATGCTGCGCCGCCAAATCCAATAACTCTTATGTAGGGTTTTTAATGGACTGTATAGGATAAAACTAAACATCTTGAAGTATTAGTAATTCCCGAGTTCTATCGTCTCTACACGGTACAAGATGGTGTAGAAGAAAACTTTCTCTTGTCGGATATTGAAGAAGGATCATACATACGGCATATTTGCAATAGCACCATCTCTATTTTCACAAGTATGCAACGTTATGGCCACATAATATAATGGAGTCCATTCAATATTTTATATCATGCTCCCGAATAAACAGAGAGCTACATACACCCGTATGTTTGAATTAATAAGAGAAATTTTTCCAAATTTGCATCCCAGAGCAATCCATTTTGATTTCGAACTTCCAGCATTCAAGGTCATGGAAGATTGTCCAGGCGTCGCCATTAACGGTTATCTTCTATTTGGCACAAAGTATGTAGAAACAAGTGGTTTCTATGGAATATACGAGAGAGTATAATGCTGATCAACAATTCGTTTTAAATTGCAGAATGGTGACATCATTTGCATTTGTTCCTATTGAACATTTAGATCATGCTTGACTGGTTTGAAGATTGCTATATCAAATGTTAGGCGACCAAGCTTATTCCCCCAAAGGATGGGCAACCTGTACCAGAGGACTGAATCAAGAAGTCCCGGGCAAATAACCAAGCAGAGGCCGCACATAGAAGACTCCAGATGGAATTGGGAGCAGACCCTCCGACAATATTAAAATTTATAGATGGCTTGTGTCAGGTGCAGAAAGGTGGAGGTGTGTACTTCGAGCTATTTGTGGCAGGTAATCCTCCATCATTGAAATTAAAAAAATACAGGAACGCGGATGATCGCATTTCACGGCTTGTTAGAAATTTTCATATCAACGGTAATATTTTAGAATATCTAAGAGGACTTACACATGATTACCACATGTAATAGCCGAAATAGCCACGCCGGAACTCCCCATTCCATATATATATATATATATATATATATATATATATATATATATATATATATATAAATAGTGGTATTAAACTAAAAGAAGATGGTTTTTGAGAAAAATCAAAAACAGAGAAGAACGCATGATATTCCCATATCTGTAAAAATTGTTTCGATACATTTAGAGCCATTCTACATAAAATGAATATTAAAATGTTCTAGAAAATCTTATCTAAATAAATAAGTCATGTTTTTCAGACTACGTATTTTCAGACACAGATAACTTAATTCTTGGAATAGTGATCACTGGTATAACTGCATTAGTAGTTGTATACTTAATTCTACTAGAAGTATCGTGTGTATTTTAAATTATTTACTAGCATATAGTATATTATAAAGTATTTTAAATTTGAGGAAAACTTTCATTTAATAAACCTCTTGAGAGATAAATAATGATGCAACTATGATGCGTCTCTTTTTTAAAGTATAATATATATAAATAGACCAAAAAATTTATCCTAGTACCATTTTAGAAAAATGAAGGTTTTGGTAATTATTTCGTGTCTAGACAGTACTGTATTCGATGAAGACAGGCAACAATTGGTTAATTTT
Source organism: Diaprepes abbreviatus (assembly GCA_034092305.1). Classification (NCBI taxonomy): domain Eukaryota; kingdom Metazoa; phylum Arthropoda; class Insecta; order Coleoptera; family Curculionidae; genus Diaprepes; species Diaprepes abbreviatus. The sequence goes on from JASJET010000095.1 coordinate 1,540,545, forward strand.
AAGGTAAGTTAATATTTTAAAAAGTAAAATAGGAACAACTGTCTTTCTTTAATTCTTTGTTTATAAAGCTAGAGAATTTACAAATGGTCCAGCGAGAGAATACCCATACGTCATCGATAATATTCGTCGGAACTAAATCGAAATTAATTAGGTAATACAATGTTTATATTGATAAAGACTTACCTATTACATCGACGAAAGAAGCTAAATAGTATATTGAAAAGGAAAAAATTACCACTTATAACATATACTCTTACTTTCTTAGGTAAGTGAAAAAAAAAAATAAACTGATTTATTGAAAAGAAAAAATATCACAAAACACAAAAGGTTTACCTGCAACCACTTGAAATAAGCATTTTTTAATGGTACAAACTATGGAAAGTTATTTATAATTTTTTCTATAGCTCTTTCGAAGGCAATATTTATAATATATACTTTTAATAAGCAATAATAATCATAAAATTTAAAAAAAGTGAATAAAATTACAATCGTTAAAAAAGAACCAAAATAGTACTTATTCATTTACTATCTAAGTACGTAACAGGAAAAGGCCCAAATATTACACTGAACAAGGAATACGCCTGTAAATCCAAAAAACATTTAATTAAAATAAACAAATGTATATTATGAAAATTTTAAAACCTTACACTAATCAAGCCTTGGAAAAGTCTCAGAAATGAAGAACTAACGTATCAGACCAAGAATAAATAAGAAAAAATATACATTTCACAGTTCGTCTAAGAAAACTGCTCCTGGATAAAAACTATTGAGATTTTCCATATATTTTCGAAGAAAATGAATTCTTGCAGAAGCTACACATGTTGTTTCAATTAATGCTATTCTCTTGTCAGCCGTTTTGTATTTTAATCCCAATTTTTAAAGCAGAGAAACGCAATCCCTTTGTTGGTGAGTTCAGTATTTAAGCTTTTTAGAGCAAAGTGCTTTTCTAAAAATAATAAATAATAAAAACATTAAGATTATTAAATATAGACCAAAGATACAACTTTCAAAGTAAGCTTATATTATAATAGAGATTATACTCTTACTTTCTTAGTACACATTGTAGAGTATATTTCGAACTTCCATTTTGGATCTTGCTACACTGGTATTTAAAAAGACGCGAGACCTCGTCAAGAGGCTTAAGATATGAGTTAATTTAATCAAAGCAGAGTTGAAGGCTAGTAGCCGCACCAGCGAGCAAAGTGCCGAGCTCACCTCTATGCCGGAGAGTACGGGTGGGAAAAATTTAAGGGCGCCACTGCGACCAAGCTAGGTCGAATGCAGAGACCTTCCACGATGTTGTTGAACCTAGCTTTTAACTCTACTCTTGAAAAAAAAACGAAATACGAAAAGCAACTCGCTTGTAGATCAAAATAAAACTCGTGTTCACCAGTTGCGGCGTCTCCCTTTTTACATTATCTGTGTTACTTACCTAGTGATTAAACAGGAAAACATTTAGGTATGAGGAATGATTTTAATTTATTGACTGTTAGTGTATAGCTGCACAATGAAACGACTTAATTAAAACAAAATAATAATTCCATTTTATTCCCAAAAAAAATTATTATGTACATAAATTAGAATGGTGCCTAAAATGTTTTTGTACCTCTTTTGATAACTATGGTTGTTACCTCGTTTTTAAAAGGTTATATAAAATTTGGCCGCAAATGTTCTAGAACCTTTAATCGCCAATAACGTAAGTTTTATAGAGTTATCAAAAAGTTCTTACATGTTATTATATCACATTAAAATATATTTGTTGTTTTGTTTGTATTTAAAAAAAAAATTGATTTATAGCTCCGATTCTTTAACTTAAAGTTTTCTCCTACCTGGTCTATGCTATGGTACCTCTCACTTCTAGCGCTGTTGCTAGGATTCCTATTGTGTTGTGGATGAATGGAGGCTTCACAGGGCCACTTCCAACTCACCAACCAAACGCAGGGTAAGGTTAAAACAGTCGTGGTCACACGGACAGGAAAACTAGGGCCGGAACCATCAGAAAGCCTTGACAGCAATATCAAGATGAAAAGAGTGAGATGAAGCCCAAAGATAAAAAAGAACTGGCTTCAAATAGCCCTCATTGATTAGTGGACTTTTTTTTAAAAAACACTTGACCGTTTGCCCTTTCAAAGCTAGTGGCAGGATTGGTCTGCTGCCTTCGACGGTTCAACAGTAAAGGGAATGAAAATAAAAATCTTTCTTGCAACCAGACGTGACAAATGTTAGAGATATTTGTATTTACTTTTGCCAACCTTATTCTCAACCTGGAGCATTCTAACCTAGTTCCGAACTTACACTGACCACCAGGTAATACATTAAATATTGGCAAGCCATGGAAAATTATCAAAGAGAAAATTATGATCAAACAGTCCAAAGTTACTAATTATGATTAAATCAAAGTTCAAAAAAAATTGCCACAAATTCCATACTGCATACTCAACCTTAAATGATCGGTCTCGACATGCCGTGCTCGTGTCAACGAATCGGGAATACATCCTCACATTACCGACTATAACCTTATACTTTTAATACTGAAACGGAATGTAAATAAATGAGAGTTTATTAAAAATAAAATATTTTACGACTTTTAAATTCAAACCAAATAATGTGATATATAAACTACAGCAATTTACAAACTGTGCTAAGAAAAAAAGAGTGATAAGTTACAAGACCAAAAGAGTTGTGAACCAAAAAAAAACAAATTCCATGTCTACTATTTTAAATTACGGGATAAATAATTAAATTTAATCAGGTAAAAATAAACAAATTATATCATATTACTAAAAACATGTAGTATTGATGCTAACTGGTAAATTTAAATGCTACACAGTTCTAATAAAGTTTTTTAATAATCTTCAAACCGCAAGGTTCTTTTGCAGCATAATAAATCCACTAAGGTTGGATTGCGGTATTCAGACCGGTAGGGTGGAATGTAGCTTTCCGCCCGGTAGGATGGAATGACTCGGTAGGGAGGACCCTAAGATAAATATAGCAATGCCTAAGATAGTGAATAGTAGATAATAGAACCAACAAACAACAACACCAAAACGTCAAGAAATTATTAAATCCAAAATTCAGAATTCACACCGTAATTATAGAAAAATTATCAAAAGTAAATTTTAAGTTAATAGTCTAAGAAATATCAAAACTAATTGGCAAAATTAAACAAATCACTAACTTAGAGTATTCGCATGCTCTAACTGTTGAGCAACATAAGAGTAATAATAAGGTATATGCATAAGTAAAAATTACTAGTATGACTCCAGGTATTCACCAAAAGTAAACTAGCAAAAATACAACAATAACTTCATTAAAAAAATTACTTAAAAAAAAATAATTAAACCATAATTAAAGATACAGATATTTACTTTAATAAAATGTAAAAAAAAAGATTTACCATAGAATATAATTAATTCCTCAATTTAATCAATCATCACGTAACTGGACATAAAATTCGTGAGGCTAGACCACTGCATGATGACGTTACGATACTTGGTTTATTAATATTAATTATTTTCAAATAAATTGGGTTAAACCTGGCTAAAATGGAACGCGTTTTAATTAATTCTATATATAAATAACAATAAAGTAGATACATTCAAAATATGGACACATTAATTTTTACAATACAATGTGAAGAGACAAGATATGCGTTTAGAAATTTTCTTTTTATTAAAAAAAAAACTAGGACAGAAGGACTTTCTAGTTTCACTAAATAAGCCAGTCTCTAATACCGAAATATTGCAGTCAACCACATAAAAAAAAGAAAGATTGCTGGAGTCAAACTGAAAGTAAATGTGGCCGTGAGCATATCACAATGCAAAAAACTTTAAATTTGCCAATAACAAACGCAGAATAAAAAATACGTCGGTATTATCACTAATTAATTAATTTAACTAAAAATTAGGAACATCGTGATACGTCTAGGAGGCAAAAACATACCAAAACATAGTGCAAGCTACAATTGATAATAAAAGTACTCTCAAAATTAACTCCTACGGCCAACAAAAGGAAAAAAAATTAGGCCCTGTAAGGTAGCAGATATGAAAAACCCAGAAACTTACAAATTTTGAAATTAAAGAAATACATATTTATCGCAAAAAAAAAAGAAACAATAGGCGCTAAAACCTCAAAATATATCTTAATAATATCCTAACGTGGGTAATTTTGGATCAAAATGAGACTTACAATAACATACTATGGTTGGTTTTAAAATATGCTTAAATTACACTCGGTAAAAATCAAATTTGAGCTGAAATTTTTAAAAATTTAAAAATCCGTGCAGGATTGTTTTATTAGTTGTTAATTTAAAATTCCTTACCCGATATTTTTTGGGGTATAGACTGATTCATTCGTTGACACGTACCAACTGCCCAAAATCCCTGTCTCCAAGTCTATCCCGGTAAAAAAATCACAACTGCCAACCTAGCAAAAGATACGGTACTCCAAAACAAATCGAAATTAACAGGATAATTTTCGACTTTCCATCTCAACTAAAAATTGAGTTGGAACTCTGCAGCTGCATCGGGAAAAGTGAAAAATCAAGACAAAATGGCCTCTCTTTATAACCATGGCCCAGCTTGCGCACTCATCGACTTCCGTTAGACGCGTTCAACGTGCCACGTGCGAAAGAAATGACAGCTCAAAAAGAATGACTCTGGGCAACAACAATTGGCTGAAATGCATTTGTTAGTTAAGCCAATTCGTTAATTATTAGCATTTTCCACTCAAAACAAAAATAAATCTAATAAGTATCCCAGTAGTTATTTTTAAATTCAAGAAATATATATTAATACATAAATAGGAGATTTCTGCAAGCCAATATACATACAATTCCATTCAAATGTAAATATAACTGGCAGGGAAAAAAACAAGATTTATCCGAAAGGTAACAGTGAGTTCGACATTGACAAGAAAATATCTAAGCACAGTGTAGTGAAATACCAAAGCAGGACAAAATAATGATCAATAAAATTAATCGAAATTGTACTTGATGAAATGCTTTTCTTCAAAGAATCCCTTGGAAATACTTAAGGAAAATGATACCCTGTTACCCATAACGCCAGTATTCGCAAAATAAGGTTAAATTAAATGAATTAGCCATAGTGAACTTAAGCGCAAAATTGAACATCTGTGGTTTTTTCTTTTCGGCAAGGTATTTTTTTCAGGAGAGAATACTACTTTATTGTTTTCTTTTCCTTTTTCACATGACATAGAGTTTTCCTTAAAATTTTAAGGACAGTATTTACTTTTTAAAAAATAATGATACCTAACTGTAAATGTTTATTTCCAAAAATAAAATTATTTTTTTACCTCTCGGACAGATGAAACTAATTCTAAGTTTCTCCAACTCACACAAATTAAATACAAGCTATTGTGCTTGCCTGTAAAGAGTTTCACCATTTATTATATAAAATTCTAAATTAAATTTCATTCTTCTGTTTTAAATTCACCTGAAGAATGATTAAAATTTCTCAAAAACACAATGTACATAAAACTCTGAACGATGACTCTCAGTAAAATAATAATTTCATTGAAGTCAAAAGAAAGTGTATGTTAAAAAAAAAGAAATGATTCGGTTGTCTCGTTTTTCTTGCTCTACCCATAATGTCAAGTTTTCTGCGACGTATTGCTTGGATTAGAAGAATATTATTTTGTTTTACGTTCTTTTATTATCTTTATACAATTTAAGATAAAAAGGAACAAAAACTGTCATTGATATGTTCGTAGATTGATGACGCATGGGTGTCTCTCATTGGACCAACTGTTTGTGAAATTTGTTTCTATTAAAGCATTATGGTGGAGAAAGAAAAGTAGGTATTAAAATTGCATTAGACTCTTAAGGATATATTTTAGACATGGTTTTTTGTTTTTGTTTTTTATTTATAAGAGAGCTGATAGGTAGTTTCTTCAAATCCATTATTCTTTCCAATTTGTTTAATTGCGTTTAATTCTATACCTAAATTATTTGTACTTAATGGAAATAATAACCATTTAGTGAAATATAGACACTATTCATCAATAGTGATTTATAATATATTAGTTTCTACTTATTACAACAACAGTATTTATTAAAACTTTGTTAAAAATATTGTAAATGGGTAAGAATAGTTTAAAAAAATGTAGATTATAAGTTAATTTTAATAAGAAACTAGAATAAAATAGTACCTAATTATAGGTAAAACCTTATTAAATATGATTATAATATTAATAAAACAAGAATTATCAATTTCAACAAGTTATAATTAAAATTGAAATGTATATGTAGAATTTTGTTACATGTAATCAAATTTTATTTATCAATTTTATGTGGTAAATAATAACCAAAAGTAAGGTGTAGATATATCATAATGTCAGGAGAAGTCCAAAATTTACATAAATCATAATTTATTGTCATCAAATAGAATATTTATTTCATAATCTCAAAAAAATAGTAAAATTTTATCGTAAATTGACAATTAGGAATCCATTTTGATGTTGTGTTTCAAAGCTTAAAATTCCATCTAGTTGCCAATTCACGTCAGATGGCCGACCATTCAAAAAAAAAATTAAAATAAAATTTATACTGCGTCACCGCTTACTATAAAAACCAAAATTCATTTTTTTTAAGGGAGTATAATTTCATCAGTTTTACAGTAAAAAGTAACAACCTCAAAATTTTCAGTTGTTATTTTAAAAAGTAAAAGAAGGAGTGGATATTAATCAGTTATAGTGTAAAAATCGCTAGTCTTTTTTTATTAACGTGACCGTAACCTCAAAATTGTTCATCTGTTATTTTATAAAAAAAAATTAAGGGAAGGCAGTGCGGATTAATCTGTAATAGAAATAACATTATTGGTCTCATTCACTCAAAATTAAAAAAAAAAAAAGAAGAAACATAGAGCTTGGATATAAAAAATATCTGGAGATTGAAAGTCAATTTTAAAGGAAGGAAAATAAGTTCAATAAATTAGTAAATAAATTATATCAATAAGCAAGCAGCTGGGAAAAATATTTAAATGTTACAGTAGTTGGCAAAGGAGAAAGGATTTTTAAGATTTTCTTTATATATGTATAAAAAAAGGAAGAAATCTAAAATATAAATATAAAAAAAATTCTGGAGATTTAAAAGGTATTTATTTAATGTGTAAGATATAGAAATTTTTGATTTGCCTGAAAATAATTTGATAAAAGAGATATATATTAACCTTATTATGAATAGCTATAGTTCATAATAAAATAAACGATCACTTCTAATTTTAATGGCAAACAATAAATTATTTTTGGATTGTTTTAAAATAAAATCAAATAGATTAAAACACTATTCATTTTTAACCGTTCAGACAATTATACAATATTGCCAGATTTAATAATCCTAAATCCCATAAAAGAATACAGTGCATATTGAATAATATTTATAATTTAATTAGGTATAGGTAAGGTGATTTGTGAATTTTACATAAAAACTGAATCCACTGACATGATTGTATAATTTTAAATAAAGTTTGTAATTGTGTTTATTTCTTCAATAAAAATAAACAATTTTATTAATTTTTTTTACGGGTACGTTGCGCAGTCGTAAATAAAAACATTAACGACTGAGAAATCGGCCAGGCTAAAAGAGCATAAATTCAGCATAAGAAAAAAACAAATATCAGTCCTTTTCCAACATCAGCTGGAGGCAGGGTATAAAATTGATTCTGAGAGCTACTACCACATCGCTAACAAAACACTAGAAGGCAACACTGACTCATGAGTATATTAAAATTGGTGCACTAAATAAAAGTGACGATGCAGTTAGTCTTCCATTTATCTGGAAAAAGAGTTGATTGTACTGACATTAAGTCCTAAGTGACACAAGCAACGGCTCTCAAAAAGGGAACGGAACCAACTACAGTCAATAGGTACGATCCGCGAGCACGATTAAATATTAAAATTCAGGTTTTTTAGAATGAAAAACAAGATAAAATGAGGATTAAATATTTTTCTATATCCGCCTGTGTAGAGTACAAGCATTTTCAAAGGGAAATTTTATCATCCGTCGCCGAAATAACACTTCGAAATTTACGTAGAGATGCCAAGCTAATTCATTGATATGATCACCTGATTTTGGGTCGTGTCAATATGGAAGCTATAAAATAAAAAATTGCGGCAACGGTAGTAATTCGAGTCATTTAACATAAAATAACACAAGCATCCAGACAATCAACTCAGACGAACGAAGCAAGAAATTCAAGGCAGTTACGAAGGACTGCTAGTTTATAGCAACTTATCTTATTTGTAGACAGAGTTTTGGTCTCTAAAGACTGTTTTTACGGTTAAATTCAGATTTTTTAATCGTTTTCACTCGCTAAAATTCAATGTCTAAGAAAACATCCCTCTGGAAAAGAGAATAACGACGATCTTTGTGACGGCAGCATAGACCTTCCAGAACGTCCAGAAGAGTCAATAAACCTACGAAAAAACAGGCTAGGCGCGTGCATCAGAGAAGTTTGTCTAAAACACCCCTAACTGTTCGCGGCAATTTCCGACGTTCTCTGAATAGGCTCTTGCACTTCGATAGCTAAAAGGCGAAATATTGTTGAAGACCAGGATCGGATTAAATAGTATCTCTGGGATTTCCCTTTTTTCTAAATAGAGTGCGGACGAAAGGAGTATCTGCTTACGGACTTTAAGGTAAGGTTTCAGTACAAAAAGGAGCCCTAGATTCACTTTGTTTGGCCAAAGAGCGCGCACACCTGTAGGAGGTTGCGGTGGAACGGGTTCTGGCAACTAAAAATCGCGATCCATTCAAATATTTGAGTTTTCCATACTCAAAAACATAATATAAATAAATCATTTCGCGACTAATAAAAGATTCTTATTATCATGGAAGGTGTTTGCTGAGACCCAGTTGCTGGATATTAAGCAGAAGACTCTTCGATACTACACCGATTCTTGATAGAATTATGGAAATCGGTGAATATCGTTGTCACGTTCAACATGGGTACTAGAGCTACGAGGATCTTATTTTAGTGATAACAATATAAGTATTTTTTTTCTTTGGCATACAAGGATGACCTCCTTTAACAATATCTTTAACGGAACATTAAGTTTTCTACTTCATTGCTACCATGGACAGTGCCGAGTGGCAAAGAAGCGCTCAGTTTGAGTATTTATTATTGAATATATTACTCTTCTCTATGACTTTTAAATTTTATCTTCATAATCCAACATAATTAAAATTCCCATACATTTACCTCCAGCCAGGTGCATTTTGGATGTAGTAACAGCACAGAAAAATTCAAATTTGAATACCAATTAAATAGCATTGATTTGATATTGTCTGGTTGATAATTTTCAAATGACAGATACTTTAGACAGAATTTATTCTTAAACCTAAAATCCAATTACATATATTTTTTTCCAACAAAATACAGTTAATACATGTAAAATCTTTCTAATTCACCCTGTATAATATTTTCTTTTCTAATCAAAAAAATTAAATTATCGAATCCATGCAACTTCTTGTCAAATAAGCGGTGTTCAATATAAAAGGCTGATCAACTTTTTCACCATAACCCACTACACCGGGTGTCCCAAAAGTACCGAAACAGTAGACTATTTTCTAGGCAAAACATTTAAGAGAAAAATTTTTCAGACAAAAGTTATAAGAAATCAAACGGCATGTCTGATGGTGACATTGACCTTGACTTTGACCTTCAAAGTTATTTGACGGTTGAGTTGTAGTTTTTAAATAAAAACCCTCATTTTTATTTTAGAAAAAAATGTTTTAGATGAAAGTTATAGGAAATCTAACGACGCCTCTGATGGTGACCTCGTGCTTGATTTTGACCTTCAAAGACATTTGAAGGTTAAGTTGAGTTCATAAAATAAAAAAACTTTTTATTACAGAAATGAAAAGCAGAGAAAATTTGCTATCTAACCGTATAAATAATGTAGGGATCTAATGACATCTAGAGATCATTTCAAGGTCAAATATCCCTTTTTTCATAAATTGATGTAGAGCCAACAAGAAACAAATGACTTTGAAGATCAAGGTCACCATCAGATGTGCCGTTTGATTTCATCTGGAACACTTTTCTCTAAAACGCTTTGTTGAAAAAATATTCTGCTGTTGCTTGACCTTAAAGTGATCTCTACATGTCACTAGATCTCCTATGTTATTTTTACCGTTAGATAGGAAGTTTTCTCTGCTTTTCATTTCTACAATAAAAAAATGGGGGTTTCTATTTAAAAAAACTCAAACTAACCTTCAAATGACTTTGAAAGCCAAGGTCCAGATCACCATCAGATGTGCCGTTTGATTTCCTATTACTTTTGTCTAAAATATTTTTCTCTAAAATGCTTTGCTGAGAAAATATTCTGCTGTTCCGATAATTTTGGGACACCTTGTATATTAAATAAATAGAGGTAAAGTTATTTTTTCTTCAAATTTTCGTAACTAGTACCCCAATCTACGAATTGAAACTAATAATATAATTACATGAACTTAAATTTTCCAATTAGGATCTAGTTGAAAAATTAGTTGCACAAAGAACTTGTCCACTTACATGTGGAGTTTGTTCTGTACTTTGTCTTAACTGAAGCATCCTAATGTCTAATTATTATTATCTTCGCTAATAAACTGATAATAACCAATTCACTTTTTTAGGATTGGAAAACTTGAAGATTTTAATTACCTGAAAAATAACGTGCTGGTTTCGCTAACTCCACAACAGTTAGTAGATTGTTTTGAAGAGAATACGGGTTATTCTGGAGGTGACGAAGCACTAGGCTTAAAATACGTTAAGATATATAGTATGTAAAAGATATATTCAGACTTCTTGGTGTAAGTTAGTGAATAATAGATATTTTTAATGACAAGAAATACAAAATCTCTATCTTTAATATTTGTTGATCGTTTTTTAACCAGTCAAGTTCTGCAGTTCGAGTTTTCATACCAGTTTTAATCCTGCCCACTTTTAATGTTTTTTTGGAGTTCTGTATATTTTTCTCTCGGTTCATTAGAGCTTCACTGATGAGACTATTACGTGGTTGAAACTAGTATGGAGAAAGAACATTGAGAGAATGATACATTCAAGAGAGCGGGGCGTTGTAATTCCGCTTGGTTTAGTTAGCATCATGAAGTAGACGTAGGTGGAGCGCGCGTTCGCAGTCGAAGCATACTTTTCTAACTGTTGCTCATTTATCGCCACGCAATGTACATTCCGTACCCATTTCAATATTGAGCACCGTGGTCTATTCCTGACCGGCAGTCGATTGTTTGTTTCTAAACTATACTGTGTAGAAAAAAAGTTTAATTTAATAACTAGAAGTTCTTTACTTACATTATATAAATTTTAAAGCAAGCGTAACAATCATAGTAAGAACTTATAAGAACATCATTTGATACTATGTTTTTAAGGTTACGAATTATGAATGTATTTCTGCTTAGAACATTCGTAAGATGTTCAGCTAGTTGCTCTGTGAGGCTCAAAATATATGTCCAGGAACCTCGCAGCAGACGCATTCATATTTAAGGCTTTCAATGAAAAATCCATTAAGGCATAATTTATTTATAGTAAACTACTGCTGAACTTCCGATTACGTTCTCTCCGCCCGTCGGCCATCAAATCGTTCGCTTCTTAGAGTGTTACGGTATCATCCGCAAACAAACCAATAATTGTTTGCTCATTAGAGAATCATGTACTAATGTTATTCACGTATAAACGAAACCACAGCGGCCCAAGAACCGATCTTTGAAGCACACACTCGAGACCATTTGATAAATAATTGACTTAACAGGCTTGACCTCGCAATCAACAAAGTTATATTTATACGGCTTTAAATTTAACAGGTCATGCGATGCGCAATCAAAAGCCTTTGTCAGATCAAAGAAAGATACCTGGCATGTTGCAACAAACCCCAAAATGACATGTATTGAACAGGCACTGGTCTTCAAGATAATCAAACATCTGATTTCTTAAGCGCTCTCGAATACCTTACTAAATAGTGGCACGATTAAAACTGGCATATAGTTAGCAACCTCATTACAGGCTTCCTTCTTAAAAACTCGGACCACGTGAGCCAATTGTAAACATTCTGAAAAAATCGCTATTATTAAAACCAAATATTACACCCTCATATTATTAAAAGTAATCTCATTAAAAACAAAAGCCGGACTTGAGTTTTTTTATTTTTACGGGATCAAGGTAGCTAAGTGAGCAGCTACTTGAATTAGGAATAATTTTCAGCAATATGTGAAAAGAAAATGTTAAAATCATTAGGGTTTAGTTTCCTAGTCATTGGCTTGTCTATAATGGAGTTACTGTTCTTAATAACGTCCCATGCAGCTTTATTTTTATTTTTTGATGTATTAATATGATTATTGTTTGCTTCTTTTATGTATTTTTCAAATTTTTCTTTTATAGTCGATTCAACAACTCTTTAGCATATCATGCGTTACCAGAACTGGACTTGTCTTGTTTAGCAAAGTTAAAAACTTTAAGGTTTCCCTCATCTGGCTCAACTCATCATTAAACCAGTAGATCTTCTCAAGAACCACTAAAATTATTTTTACTTTGTTTTTTCAGGAAATGATGTATTAGAAATTTATAAAAGTTGCAAAATATATGTCAACAGAAATTGATGTGTCACTAATAAATGACCAATCAGTATTACTAATCTTATTATAGAAGTTAAAGAGCCCTAGATCCGTAATGGGTTCTTACGTTACCGTTACTTTACATAATTAATTAGTGATATTTTTTAGTTTTATTTATATAAAATAGCCAAATGATCTGACATAGTCAGTTCAATGACTTCAAAATTAAAAATACTCTATATGTTAGTAAACATTTTATCTGACCAAGCGTCATACCTAGTGGGCTGAAATACCACCCTGGACAGCTAATATGACTCAAACAGGTTGCATTCTAGTTGAGCTTTTACTGAGTTTATACGAGAATGTATATTAAAGTCTCCTGTCACTATTAGGCCCAGGCTCAAATTCAGATTATCTAATAATGCAGCCAACCTATTTATGTAATTACACAGATTGTCAAGAGGAATTTTAAAATTTGGATACCATCGTGTATCATATCGGCAAGTTCCCCTGACATACCGACTACGTCAAAGGCCAATGAGTGTATCACAAGGCCGGCCTTAGCAAAGACAGATACACCTTTATGTTTCTGTTTAGATTTACAGAAACCAGAAACTTGAGCAAAGCCATTTAAGGCAACAGACGCCAGTTCTCCAGACTTCAACCGGTGCTCATTAATGCATAGTATGTCATACTGCTTGTCCACTATAAAAGACTCGAGTAAATTATTTTTATTTTTTAAACAGTGAAAAACTGACAAAGGAGCACAGATTTCCCTGTTTGTATTTAGCTGTTTTATGCTACTTGATCCTTGGGAGATTTTGAGCTTATTCACCTGATGACTTCGAATACTGATAAAATGGTTGAAATGCTCGAGGATTCATTATTTCGGGCGATTTTTACAGCAAAAAAACCGTGACACTATGACACCCGCCGGCCACAGATTTTGATGCCAAGCGTATTTCAAGTTTTCTTGATTCAATGTAACCTTCATTGAAGATCTGGTGTTTTCGATTTATGTCCGTCGCATACTACGTCGAGAAATTTAGCACTCAAAAATTTAATTAGCGCAGTTGGTGTTGTATTTGCTCGAATCCTTATCACATGCAACGATACTTGCTTTGGAACAGTGTGAAGGGCATAATTGTTTTCATTACCTTCAACAACAAATCGCTGACATTTGCGTCGTTGTTGTGTCCAGCTACCATCATCCATTGAAGAAGCGAGACTTCTTATTGCTCTTATTTTATTTTCAGCCTCAGTACTGTTAATAGCTGCTTTATTGCTAAAAGATTAACAATATTGCTGGAAGACGTCGCTTCGGACATTTATTGCTGGAATTGTTGCTTTCGGTCAAGACTATGTTTATATTTTTGTTATCGCAAGATTTTTTTTTGTTGTTGGGACAGCCGATAATTTGTATTTTTTACTGTATATCTTTAATTACACGCTTAAGAAGCTCAATATCGCGTATATATCTGTCGACTGGCATGGTTCCATTGTTGGCGTTAGAATTGATTTTTTCACGATCACAGAATATTGAGAACTTATCACTCACAAATTCAAGTTTTTTTTTACTTTTGCACAACTATAGTGAAATATTTATTCTCAACTCACAGACTGAATGTCCAAGGCAATAGACCAAAAATTATGCCGATAACTACTACAATGCACAGATGAAATGGCAAGCATGGAAATGCATTGAAAGCACGAAGCTGAATCGATCCGCACGAAAAATAAAGCAAACCAAAACCAGCTGTCCTTCGAGGAGTCTGAAAGTCTATTGTATACTCTATGCATCGCAGATTAGTGTTACACAGCTGTAAGTATTAAAAAACTATTTTTTTTTTACTTAAGCAGTGGTCTGTTATTAGACCTGTCATCAGACATATATGTTGCCTAATTAAACGCAGGATTTCGCCAGATGGTTTACTCGGCAATAATTTGTGCGCCTGTGGCCCGCAATGTGTTGATGGTTTATTCACCAGAGTAACCACTCACGAATAGTAGTCTTAGTAATACCAAATACCGGTTCCAGTCCAATAAATGAGGTAGCAGACCATTTTCTTGCAAGTTGTCCTGCTTCATTGTCTAGGATACCCTTGTGTCCTGGTACCCATCCTTGTTGTGTTTTGCCAGAGTGATAAGGTTTTAAAGGCAATTCCAGACCAGTTTATAAAATATTTTGAAGCTTTAAATTTTTTGATGTCGTTCATTCACTTATTATCGGTTAAAAAGTTGTTTCGGTATTAACTATAATTCTATTCAATAAACTACGTCATAACAATTAAGCATATTACATTGTTCCCCAAGATAGTTAATTTTTTTTTATTAAAATAATCATTTCCCTCTTAATAAAGTTTGATAATATATTTGATATATTTTATCCCACTCCCATAAGACATATATAAAGTGATAAAAATTTAGTTTAAAATTAGAATTAAAGATTATTCTTTAATACAAAATGAAGTTTTTGATAATATTTATTTGTTTGGCCTGCACCGCATTTGCTACTTTAGAAGAAGATAGACAACAGTGGGTTAACTTTAAGGTTAGTAAAATTTTATTAAATTAATTATGATTCGATTGATTCATCTGAAATTTAGTATGAATTTATTCGAACATGATAGTTCCTCTTGTTCTTCGTTAGCGATTAAATCCATTTAGGATGTTCGCCTCTTCCAGCTCCTTTTAATTTTGTCTATTTTATATCATAACTGTCGTGTTTAAATCAGCGGATATTTTCAAATCTTTCGCCCATCCCATTCTAGTGAAATCATACGGTCTCCATTCTAATATTTTTTGTGCTATTTGGCAAATGTATTCCTGGCAACATGATCTGTAAATTGTCATTTAAGTTGTGCCGCCCTCTCCACTACGTCAATTAATTTAATTCATTCTGTTAGAAATATATTTCTATATATCATCGGTGAATACAAAATAATTACAGTTAGGTGTACATATGTATTTATATTAGAGAAAATATTTTAGTTTTCAACCAACCGAAAAAACCTTACACTATAAGGAGAGACGTACTCTGTTCCAACACGGTTAGAGACAAAGGTACAATCTCATATTGCAAGGAAGTGCCAGGAAAGGGCGAAAGCCTCTCCTATTGCAGTGCATCGTCATCTGTAGACTGGTTTCGAACTCATAGGTTCTCGTCAGTACAGGGTAGGCAAGTGCATCTAAACATAGGAAAAGTCAGTCATTTAAGCAACTTATATCAGACAAAGAAAATCCCTTGGGTGAGCCAGTAACCTCTAGACTGCGCGTCCCCAGGTGGCGGATAGGGAAATGCCTCCCTTATATGGGTGGTAGAAGGAAAATAAAATACATCTCGCAGGCTAACAGACCGTGCGGATGGGGATCAATAGCTGCAATGAAAGCAACCCGTCTAGAAGAAGGATACTTTGAACCTAAATCCTGCTCCTCCAGGTTGGATGTTGAGAGATCGAGCTAACTCCTCGATAAACGGAAAAAATACAAACGGTGAAAAACCCATTCAATGCCTCGGAACATAAGAACGGATCAAAAGACAACGAAAATTGCAACGGAAAGGTATTTTGATGACAGCGGAATCAGGAAAAATTAGGAATGAACTGCAAAGAATGAAGGAAGTAAAACAAAAATTGTACGAACGATGGATTATTATCAAGAAGCACGATCATCGGTAGGAATATAAAGAAGCAATATCCATATTTAAACAGTAAACGCAAAAAATCATAAAATAAATATCAAAAATTATATACCTATATAGGCGGTCAAAAATCTAGGGAACCAGGAGATTCATAAAAAACATAAAAACATAGAAAAGAGAAGTAACCATAAACCCAATAAAAGCATAGTAGTGGGAAACATATTATAAATCACTCCTAGTAGAACAAAGACAGACATGAATGAAACACAGAGTATAATAAAAATTTGTGGAGAGCCTATTCAAATTAACATCGAAAACACCAAAAATGCCTACTAAAAATGGTCAGTTCTCAGGTCCCGCGGGCATTTTCGCTAAATTAATGAAAAACGGAACTAATAAACTTTTTTAAATCCTCACAGAAATGTTAACAGTTATTTAAGTGAAGAACCTATACCACAAACATGAAAAAGAGGATGGATTACATCATTATATAAAAAAGACAGTAAGAAGATTGTAACAACTATTGTGGAATAACAGTAACTAGTACATTAAGTCATCTTTACGGAAGGATATTAAAAGATCTAGTATGCGAAGAATACCACTCCTACGAGTCGAAAGAACAGAACGGATTTAGAGCCGGGCGTCCCACAATTGACATTTTCCGCCTGCCTTAAATTATCGAAAAAAGAACAGTAAGATCAAAAGAAGTATATCTTCTTCTTGTAGATCTAATAAAACATACAACACTGTTTCTGCGGCTAAATTGTGGGAAGTCCTACAAAAAACTGATATAAATATCACCATTAAAAATACTATAAAACTATAACGTCCAGAATAAAAATAGGAAAGAAACTGTCACCGATTCTGTTTAACATCTATCTCAATGAAGTGCTCAGGCTATGGAAAAGGAAATGCAGTGAAATGGGACTGAGGTTGTGAGACAGTACTCTATACACTTTACATTACGCCGATAATCTGGTAGTTATTACCAAGAAAAGAAAGATCTTGAATTTATATCTATGTAATTAATAGAATAGTATAAAAAACGGGGCTTAGAAATTAGTTCAACAAAAACACAATATCTATGCATTGGAAAGAACTGCCCGGAAATTTACTCTTAAGACAGTATAGAAATTAAAAAGTGCGATAAATTTATGTCTGGGAGTAAAGTTAACTAATATAGGACGCATTAATCAAACAATCAAAGACAGAGTAACAAAATTTAAATGAGTACTCGGTATTGTAGCAAAACAACATTCGATCCAAAATAAATAGGATAATATATATTATCATTCAAAAACCAGTAATTATGTACAGCTCAGAAGTTTGGCAACTGACTGAGAAACAAAAAATAGCTTACTGGCTGTAGAAATGGATTTTTGGCGAAGGTCAGCTGGGATATCTAGATTAGAGCATGTAAGAAATAAACACATCAGGAAACAGATGAAAATAAATGGAACCATAATTGACGATATAGAATAACAGCAATTAAAATGGTATGGCCATATAATGAAAATGATGTAAGATAGATTACCAAGAAAGGTTTTAGAATGGACACCCACAGAAAGAAGGAAACGAGGAAGACCACGTGCATCATGGCAATTGGGCATCACCAAGATAAACAAAATTGCCGATTAGGAATCCAAAGGCGTATGACGCTATAACTGAAATATCGTTATCCACAGCCTTCTGGATATTTATTCTCGTAGCGATCTATATACTATATACAAACGGTGAATACAGTATACTTCTTATATTAGTTTTCAACTAAAAAAACGAGAATCAAAGAGTTCGAAACCAGTCTACAGATGACGATGCACTTCCATGAGAGAGACTTCCATCCTTTCCTGGCATTACTCTACAATCTCAGATAGTGCTTTGTCTCTAACTGTGTTAGATCATAGTACATACGCCCTTATAGTATGAGGTCTCTTCAGTTGATTGAGAACTATAAATATATTTCTTTTACGTGTCTTCAATGATATGCCCATCATTGAGGGTTCCATTGCTTATTGAGTTTTCCGTAATTTACTTAAGTTTTTCTGAGGCAATGTCCAAAATGTTTTGCTATTTTCATGATATCATCTGCATATCATAGATTATTAAGGTATTCACCTTTTAGATTTAATCCTTTATGTGACAGGTCTGTTTTCCTGAAATACAAAGGTGAAAAATTTGGGTGATATATTATTTCTCGGTCTTATGCGCCTCTTCAAGGGAATTTGTTGTTTCTGCCTATGTTTTGAGGCTTGTTTTAGGCCCATGTTATACATCTCGAACGCATTTTTGAAATATATAAATCTCATATATGAGGTGTGTAAATTAAGTAATGGGACTGGCAACGTAGCGTACGATCTAGCAACACTTGGGTTGCAGGATTTGGAGGGGCGACAGATGAACATGTGATATGCCTTCAGTATGAGTTTGATTTTGCTGGAGTCATTCTTTTGCTTTTAGCGATTTTTTCAGCGCATTCTAAAAAAGAGTGACATCAAATCCAAGCAACAGTATGCTCTCAGGTTTTATTTATTTATTTAAGACTTGAGCAGCCCTCGAAGACAGTGCCAAGGACTCTTTTCCATCTGATTTCCATTTCTTTCTGCGAAATATTTTATAGAACCACTTTTGCGTAGTTTCTTCTTATTCTCAATTCACTGTAAAAATTTGACGGTTAACTGATGATCTGGACACATAATATCTCGGATTCTATGGACATTTTCATCGGTTCTTGAAGATGCGTGGTTTGTCTAATTGACTCTGTTTCCTCTAAAAATGTCTTAAACTACCGAAAAATCTAAGGCCCTTGACAAAGTACCGTCTCCGGAGGCCTGCTGAAGTTTTATGCAAATGTTTCCATTGAACCGTACTCAAGTCTGAAATAAAACCTGTTAGCACACCGTTGCTGGAAATTTATGTCACTTATTTTTAGAACGCGTAAGAAGCAACTGTTTTACGAAAAAAATCACCATGGCCAACCAAATGGCTCTAGTGAGTTCAAACTTGGACTCGAGGCTTATTACATGTTTCCCTGCCGAAGAACGACCCCTTCTAGTTCCCGCGTCCCAAGTGTTTCCAGATCGAAAGCTGTCTCATTACTTAGTTTACGCATCGCGTAAACTGAAACACAATATTCATAATATGTTTCTAGAATTTATTTTATTGTTAAAACATGGTTCATATTCGGGTAAGAATTTAATACATATGTGGTAGAATGCTGATAGACCGAAAATTTTTTAGTTTATATTTGTCTCCTTTTTTGAATAAAAGTAATACTTTTTTTATTTCAAGGTTTTGGTACTGTCTACATTCATTTAACAACTTCGTCATTATTTTAATCAGTTTGGTAGCTCTATAGTATTAAGATATCATATAAGTCTCAAAAGAGGTTGATTATAAGATCAAATATATTCAAAAGACATGAAGATAATATAAATTTCGTAAAAAGACCCGGTTAATAGCGCAAAAGTATACAGATAGCATCTGTTGATGAGCATTTTTCGATACTTAACTCTACACGTTGATATCTAAGAGAACTAGATTAAAATTCATTACGCTTGTCTACCTTTCATTTTAAGATTTGAAAGAAAAAGGACAATTTTTTTGAAAATTAATTATAGATCGAAATCAGACAAAGAAAAAAAAGCAGGCTTTTTCAAAACCACAAAGTCTTTCCAGAACACATGTTCAGTGGAATATGGGGAGTTGGAACATATGAGTAGAACACAAGTATTGGAATCCGATGGACAAATCCACGTCTATAAATCCGTACATCAGCTGCAGTCTCATACGCAGCATTACATTTCGCGGAGCGACATAATTATTAGTAGTGAGAGTTGCCCTGATTTAATGAAAGAAGCTAAACAAATGACTTAAGAGTTTTCTCTTGAAAATGTTCCGCGAGATCATGTTTTGCCATAAACATATATTTTTTCAAACTCTCTCTATTTGTTTTATAAGATTAAAATCCTTTTAAAAGTTATTAATACTATCATTTTTTGATTTAGCCTTTTAAAAGATTAATTTGGAAGTAAGTAACAAATAACTAGGTGGTAAAAATATATTTCGGCGGTACTTTTTTTTCTTTTCAACTCTGACTAATCCAAAAAATAATGTGTTACCTATTACTTTTTGGTGATGGTAAATACATTTCTGTTATTTATGTCATTTGTAGAGTAAACATGGCAAATTTTACAAGAACAAGCAAGAAGAAAATTTGCGTTTTTCCGTTTTCAACAAAATTTACGCGAAATTGAAGAACACAATATACAATATGAAATAGGGAGAAGAACGTACACAAAAGGAGTTAACCAATTTGCTGATTTTACAAAGGATGAAATTACATCCATGTTAAATCATAGAAGTGTCAGCGGACTGAATGAGAAAAATGTTTATAAAAAGACCGTGGACGCTGATATACCAGAGACGCTTGATTGGAGGGATAAAGGAGCAGTTACAGATGTTAAAAATCAGGGAATTTGTGGAGCTTGCTGGGCGTTTTCTGCAGTAAGTATCTAAGAGATAATATAACCAAAAAACTTCATAGATTACTGAATTTATAGTAAAATTTATTGTTCTCAGTTAGTTTAGTTAGGGAGAAAAATAATTCTACAAAAGACAATAATAAATTTATGGTTAGGATAATTCTAAAGATAAATATATTTACTGGAATACAAACCGACTCGGAAAATATTGCAGACTTGCCTGATAGTAATATTGTGACATAGGAAAAAACATATGATATTTCGTAAGTCGGCGTTTCCAAATTTAATTATTCATTCTCTTAAAACCAAAACAAACCATGTTACCTCTAATAACACTAGACAACAGTCAAAATATATCTAAAATCAAATCTACTAAATCCAATTTTTGATGTGCGAAAACCGAAACTAAACTTATCTTTTTTTATATTAGTTCAAGTTTTAGAGATACATATTATATCTCCCTACATATTAACAATCTAATCGCAGGAATGCACGTGGTATATTTATATCATTATTAAAAAACTTCTTGAAACTAAGTTTTTAATTTCATTGTCATTTTTGTGTTCAGTGCACCAAAATTAACCAAAAAAAAATGCGCTTTTCAGATGCAACAAATAAACTAAAATTTGCTGCATAGTGTAATTTTATAAATTTCCTCGACTTGGAGTTATTAAAAAACATTTTATTTAAAATTTGGCTTTTATTCCTAATATATTGGGCTATATAGAAAATAGTTTTCTACTAACATTATAGTTGCATTCATTCCTAGCACTCTACACGAGGTTGTCACTAGGTTCACTGATGGTCGATCTGTTCTTGACAGAAAACTCGCTTGGGACTGGTCCCTGATCGGCATGACACGAGCTGATCAACTTTAAATCGATTGATTAACTGATTAATCCTTATCTCAAGCGTGTCCGTCCTTTATTCATCTCTTGTTTTTTCATTGGTTCATCATGATCCGGAAAGCGACGTTGCTGACTTGGTGAATTTGCATGATCGATGACCACATAAACATAATATTTCATAATTGAAAGGTAACACGGTTTGTTTTTACTTTCATTGAAAATGAAAGATAAATTGAATTTGGAAACATGGATTATGTTGTGACAATATTCTAGACAGATTGTCACTTCTCAACCAATCATTTTGTTATATAGAAAGTCATGAGTTCCAAATCCTAAGAAATTGCATGGTGTATTCACAAGCATATTATGGGCAGTGGAGGCACCATGAACTTTGTTACTATATGTATTTTTTTTTAAATGTTGATTGAAGCGGCAATGATAAGTATTTACAACAAGTAAAAAAACTAAACATATATTTGACAGTTTTCCAGAAAAGGAGGACTGAAAATGGCATATCGATCATAAATTTCCTTCTTCTTTTGAGTGTAATATATTGTATATAAACCAAAAGTGGATAATATACTTGCAGTTGGGTGTATAAAATACAATTATAAAAGAGAAACTTAGCTCTCAACCATCTGAAAAAACCTTATACTATAAGGACAAACGTACTCTGTTCTAACACAGTTAGAGACAAAGCACTATCTCAGATTGCAAGAATACCAGGAAAGGGTGGAAGCCTTTCCTATGGTAGTGCACCGCCTTTCCGATGCTCAAGTGCGCTAGCCTATTCTGTACTTATGAGAACTAACAAGTTCGAAACCGGTCTACAGATGGCGGTGCACTACCATAGAAAAGGCTTCCACCCTTTCCTGGTATTCTTGCAATATGAAATAATGCTTTGTCTCTGTGAACAGAGGACGTTTGTCCTTATAGTACAAGGATTTACAGTTGGTTGAGAGCTAAGTTTCTCTTTTATAATTGTAGAATATATTCTAGCTTTAGATTACGCAGCATAGCGACAAAGAATATTCCAGTAGAAGTGTTTTAGACCTGAAATAATTCAAAATACTTAAGCTTTGAATCGCAGGTATAAATTTTTGCCAAATTCTCATAATCGTTTATTTTATTAATATTTTTAGAGGTTAGAAAATTCAGGCTTGTGATAATGTAGCGTAGCGACTAAGCAGGGTCAAAATGGAGTGTTGTGAGCTTAGATTTGTTTAAATCGATAAAGATCTGTTTTACAAGTATAGACTTTTGCCAAATTTCTAATTTATCTCTCTTTTGCATTTTCTAAGGTTCCAACTTGTGATTATTCAGTATACCGGCACAGTATGGCCAAGTAAAAGTAATTTAAACTTGGGGTCACCTAAATCGGTAGAAATTTTATTTGCAAGTGTAAATTTTTGCCAAAATTCTCATTTTCGTCTTTTTTGTCCGCATTTTTCGATGTTTAGAAATTCTGGTCTATGATAATACAACATAGCAACGAAGTATGGCCAAGTAGGAATGTTTTGAGATTGGGGTTGTTCAAATTGATGGAGATGCAGCACTAATGATAAATTTGGATTAATAGCCTTAAAACATCCATCGTTTATTAGAACTGTGGCTTAAAAACTTATCGGTTACGAAACGTGAAGGTTTCCAATACTTGAAAAGTTCATGCTACTTGAAATTTTCAAAATTGAATATGTCGAGAGAAAAGAAAGATATTTTTACAAACTCAACTGCATTTGACATTAGACTTGTACTTATCATGCATTGTATAGTTTTTTGAGAAAAAAATGTCGCGATGATACTTAACCTCAAATATAAGCCCAAATCGCGGTTTTAGCAGTTTTAGGTTAGACTTTTAGGTTAGGATATTTAAAAAACTTAATGTGACGGAGCAATTTAGCGACCCATAATCTACAACAAAAGACTATTTTTACTCAATGTACAAATTTCATGTCTGTGTAATTAAAAAATAAATATATCCCTGTTAAATTATATTTGGTATTAAGCTAACAAAACACATATACTTTTTAGATTGGAACACTTGAAAGTTTTAATTACTTGAAAAACAATGTACTGGTTTCGTTAAGTATACAACAGTTGGTAGATTGTTCTGAAGAAAATGGAGGTTGTGGTGGAGGTGAGGAAGGACCAGCCTTGAAGTACGTTAAGGAATACGGTATGTAAAAGTAATATTCCAATATTTTGGTTTGTGTCTAATCATATAGGGTATTTTTACTCATGCTGCGCATTTTTTGATTGATCTTCATATTTAAAAAAAAAAAAAATTAAATATACAGAAAGCGATCAGTATTCGAATGGCATGTGTCAAGATTACCGAATTGAATCAGATCATTGTCAAAATTTCCCTATTTTATAATGACAAAGAGCACCAAAAGATCAATTACTTTTTGACAAGAATATTTAATGTTGCTCTACAAGTCCCAGAGATTTGAGGAAATCACAGCTTCGTACCAATCAGGATATTATAAAGATTTTGATAGATCGTCTTTTTATATCGAGATTTCTAAAAGTTGGGTAGGAACTCGGATGAAATCAGGATTGCATCATTTAATCGAAGACAAAAGTAATATCTGGGTTATCGGAGATACTGGGCTCGAATATCGAAGTTATTTTATTTACTTATATATCCACTCACACTTTGTAGATCATTACAAAGTATGAATAGTAAAAACTCGTAATAACTAAAGAATTTCACTTAATTTACTTTTACACTTCTCAAAGTAATATTAAATACGAAGGGAGGACAAAAAATTTGCAGAATAGGGCCCTTATATTTTTCCTTTTTGATATATTTCTCCTTAACCCTAATACACTTTTCAGATTTCTTAATAATTTTATTTATACCATCGAAAAAAATGATTCTTCTTTTTCTGTAAAATAGGCAGAAATTACTTTCTTAACCTCATCGTCGCTAGAAAACTTTTTTCCTCGAAGCTCTTTTTTCATTTTTGGAAATAAATAATAATCACTGGAAGCTAAAGCTAGGCTGCAGGAACGGTGATCCACGATTGTAAAGTCAATTTTTTAAATAGTAGTCATTGTAACTGACGCCTTGTGGATGGGTGCGTTGTCGGGCAAAAGCAGCGCATCTTTGGTCAGTTTTCCTCGTATTTTCTCTCTAACAGCATCCCATAAATGTTCTAGTAGCCCTGCATAGTATTGTCTTGTTATAAAAACGCCTTTGTCTTTGTAGTTAATCCGCAGTATTCCTTCTGAATTCTAGAAAACTGTAGCCATGAGTTCAAATGTTAAGATGTTCATTTTGGATATTCAAAATGGTTGTAGGTTATACTCCAACCATTTCTACGAGTTGCTTCTTCTTCAGCCGGGCATCTTCCAGTACTAATTTTGCTACTTATTCGATGTTTTTGCCACTGGTCGCCTCAATGGACCGTCCCGGCCTAGGATGGTCTGCAACCGAATCTCTCCCTTGTTTGAATAGGTTAAGCTTCTTGAAAACCATGGTTTTTTCAGGACAAGAGTCGCCGTAAATAGAAGATACCTCTTCCAAAATGGTTCGAGAGGATTTTCCTGGCTTTGTCAGGAACTTTATGACTACACGAAACTAGATTTTTTCCATAGGTTCACTTTTTTTCCGGACTGACGATGTCTATGCGAATAATGACACAATTTTAACAAAACCTTACATATATAGTACTAATGAATTACTAAATTAGCGCAAGTAAAAAAGAATGACGCATTTCCTCTTCAACGCCTTCATTCCGCGAACTTTTTGTCCCACCCTCGTATAACCATGGTTTTGAATATTATTAGAAGTCTGACTTTAGAACAACTTGTGGTAAATAAAAAGTATTATCATATCAAGTAGTATATGTAAAAACAATTTATTATAATTTTTGCAAAAAGGGAGTATTATTAAACCCATAAATTCTTTTGTACAAGTGTATATTACCAAATTTCTTTCTACGTTTCTCAATACATTTCAGATCTTATATTTTTTTCTGAGAATTGAGGATACTTTCCATAATCATATGAACTTATCTTGTGAAAATAAAGGTATCTTAACATTCACAACATGGACATCCTATAATACTTGTAAAATCCAACAAGTTCCTAATAAAACTGGTACACAATGTTTTTAAAAAGTCAATACTAGTAAAGTCTCTAGCGTTTCTCACTAGTGAGTGTTAAATATTAATTTATTGTCATCGCTTATTTCAGAATCCCGTTTTAATGTAGTACCTAATATATAATATTAAAAATCGAAGTTATTCACTTTTTTAGTAAAAAATAATACCACACAGATTTTTACATTTAAATACAATATTATCAAGGGACTGTTTGGTTGCACTGCCTAAATCTCTCTAATAGGCAATGGTTATGTCTATTTAATGCATCAGATAGATTTTGTTAGAGTAGGGCGGCAGATTTGCACGATATCATTGTGGAATTATTAATGTACTCACACCTATATAGAAATCCTCCCATTCAATGAAATCAACAGAAGAATTAACATAGCCGCATTTTCAACCTGATAAGGTTGAACCAACAATAGATTCTCGCTCAGTAAGTTAAAATACCTAAGAAAAACATACTTAAACTCCGATAGAAAAAGCACAGATGCCGCACAGTAAGCTTTAGAAATGGTGAATGAAATTACACCAAAACATTAGTTACCCCACAGTTCTGAGAAGGACTTAGCACAGTTATGGCGCCTGAATGCGATGACGTCGTGTAGGACTTTTGTTATATAACTGAAATTATTTCACATAAATGAGCGCATGATACTTAAAATTTTACATTGATATAAAAAAAATTATCTGTTCAGAGGTTACATTTTTGTGCATATCACAAACGAAATAAACTTTAAAAAACATACCTTAAATTTTTGTAAAAAATAACTTGTAATTGTCATTAAAACTGAGCAAATAAACTGAATTTAAGGGTTTTAAAGTCAGTTTATTTTTGCCTCGTATAGTCCAGAAAGTTCGATCCGTCACAAGTAGCCTTTTGCATAGATTTAAACAGGTATTATTTAATGCCTAATCTCGTAATATTCAGCTAAAATTTTTTTGGCATGACACTAGAAGTTGATTATAGGTATCATCCGGATGCTTCTCATTCTCCACTGATCGCGTATTAGTTCTTCCAAGTTTCTATATTTGGTTTCCTTCTCATTATGCCTGCCCTTTGACTCGTCGTTGTCAGGGATGTCGACTTCCACGCCGTTTAAAATTTTCTAAGAACTCTTGATGGATAATCTTAGTTGCTGAATCGTATCTAGGCAAATGACATCCTTCCGTTATGTGTTGGACTGTCTCAGATCTTCAACATCTGGCTGATTATATATTTTATACAGTTTTCATTGGAATTATCTGGTCTTGAATAGCTAATAAGCCTTTAGTTTGTGAAAACATTTGCCCTGACGTTATCTAATATTTCGATTATAAGTTTTCCTGATGGGTGTCGTCCTGGAATGGGCTTCTGCAGCTAGGCTTAAAGCTTTTCTTTGTTCCCCACCGTAGCAGCATTGAGTTGTCTGTCTCACACATTGCTCGGTTTAGTACGAAAAAATCTGTTAACTAATGGGAATATGAATGTAAGTTCGTTAATTTGTTGGTACAATGATATTTGTGAGCTTCTTTCGAAAGTGATTCGACCTTTTTCTGTAGACATTTCTTTATTCGTTCTGCTTTACTTCACAATTTCAAAGGAGTAGGTGAGGGCAAAGCATACATACGTTTTAAGTGCCTTAAATAAATTTGTATTGTTTAGATTAGTTAGCACTACCTGTTTCACCGTTTTTATGAACTCGTTTGTCATAAAATTTCATTGGTCATTACTCTGTGTCTATGTCATGCCCAAGTATTTATATGTCTATTCTACTCTCATTGGTGTAATGGATTGACCGCTAACCGGCAATTGGTGATATAGAAATTGTTCAGACGCTACTCATTCCCCACTTTCTACGTATTTATACCTCCAAGTCTCTGTATTTGATGCTCATCTTGTCCCTTACATTGTTGCTCACTTGAATGTTTTATATATTAACATAAGATTTAGTCTGTTATCTACCTATTGGTTATTATTACTATTATTCTCTAGTAATATCTTTCACTTAACTCAAGAAGTGTTTGACTTTTACCCTTTTTCCGGATGTTCACCATTCAAATGAGTAAGTGAAAGGTAATGTACTAGAATGATGGCTTAAGCCAAACTGTTTGAGGCAAAAATTTTCTGCCCAAGTTGCGCTTATTCAGAATAACTGCCTTCTGGATGTCGGAGAAGATTTTTCTCCCTGTAAGATTTTCGATAGAAAACTCGTTAAATTCACCAATTAACTACGTCTAGTCTAAGTGGCACAGATGGGTCCTTGTTGATGGTCGCTGATTGAGGTCCGGTCACTGACCAAAACTGTTTTCATGTATTTTGAACCGCTGATTACAAATCGCGTGGGTGATCTTTCAGAAAAGCTTTTAAGGGCTATTTTTCGGAAAACTGTGGAAAAATTTTCACGTATGCGCTCCAAAGAAAAACAATATTTTCAACTCTTGGTTCAAATTAAAGAGTAAAGTGTTTTGACATATTTTCTTGTAGAATGTTTTGTTTTTCAATGAAAAATAGTCAAAATTTCGGAAATCCAACTTTTTTTGTAAATTCGACGATTTTTCAATCAGTAACAATGCATTGTACGATACAAGGAAGGTTTTATGGTAAAAAAAATCTTCAAAAAATGAATTTAAAATGATTTGTGTCCTAATCACTTTTATCCATATTCTTAAATGTTGCTTAACATAAAAACCAAAAAAAAAATGGTTTTCCTCTAATCGCGTTTCTAAATTCTTTTTTAATTGAAGGGTAATTCCATACGGTTCAGTATTTCTCATCGAGTTCTTTTGCAGAATCAACAAAAATATAAATAAATTGCTTTTTTTTATAAAAATGATGATCAACATTATTTTCATCATCACCCTTGTTTATTTCGAGAAGTTTTAAAATAGGACATAATTGCCGGGTAAAAATTAAAAATACCTTGAACTGCTGGTTCAAAATTTCTTGCCATTCTCGCTGAGTAAATTTGACGAATTCTTTTAGATTTTCGCTTCTTGTCGAACTAGAATATAATAAAAAAATAAATAAAATTTTTGAAGGCATTTTTAAATGTATTATGTTCTATATGCTGAGCAACCGTTTTTCACTGATCTCGAAGACTTTTCTTGTAAAATTGTGTAGCACGAGTGGTTTCTTCCAAAACTGGCATTGGTATCATCAGCATTAAAAGAAGATACATCTAAATATTTTAAATCAAACTCTTCTAATAGACCAGAGCTTATCTGTAAAATATTGGGGTTTCGTGGATGTGAAATGGAACATGGAGATTTTTGCATGAGAGCCTTCAGAATTACCTGAATAAAGATAAATTTGTTATGCGTACTTTCAAACAGTTGGGCAACATTGTTTTTATTAATAAAAATGTAAAATTAATGAAAAAAAAAAACGTTTTTTTTTTTCAAATTTTTTCTCGTGTAACTTTGAAGGTATTCATTTTAGAGGCAAATTGATGAGGAAAAAAGTTTCGTAATTAAATCTCTAAATATATTTCTCTTATTGCAAAAAAGCAGTTTTTTAATCAATCTTTTCGACCATTTAAATTTCTCTGAAGACCTTCATATTAGAACAAAGAAAACTTTATGCCATGATAAAATAACACACTAAAATTTGTTAGGATCGAATCCATAGTTTTTGCACAATAATTTTGCAATCCCATTTCCTTTACACAAATTGACTATTTTGCAAGTTTGTCTGAGTCGAAAATATCACGTCAAGGTATTTAAAGTTATTTTCGATATATAGTAAGGAACTCAAGTTTTCCAACGCTTTTTTCAGAATCAAAATCGGATGATTGGACGCCCTCAGAAATTGTTTAAAGACATTGTTGATATTTTTGCTTATAAACAAATAGATTATCTCGGCGGATTTTCATTGGACTTTTTTTTGCAATACATGGTTTGAAAGTACTTGGAAAGACGCTTCTTTTCGTGAAAAAAATTTCAAATCCTTTATCTTGCCGAGTTCTTTTTTGATACAAATATGTAAATGCTTATGTTATCGGAAACTTTAATAAAAAATGTAAAAAATATCGCCCACACTCCTGAAAAATGAAAAAAAAAAATGGGTGGGGAGCTCTTATTTTAAAATTGAATTCGAAGATTCAAAATACATATCTGAAAAAAAAATTCATTTTCTCGGCTTCTAATGGAGCGATTTTGATTATTTTTTTTTAACCGATGTAACGCGAATAATGGCGCTCAAATATTATAATGCCATGTGCCCATCATTCATTCATTTTGTTATAAACAAATCACGTTATTTATGCATCATACTTACAGCATATTGTACCCTATAGTATTGGACTTTCCAAGCGAATCATGGTTTATTAATATAATTAAGCATATTATAACGATATATATACTTACTTTAATTATCAAAATTATTTAAACAATCATTGTTTAAACAAATTGCAAAAATTTTGGTTTTAAATTATTTTATATAAATCATATATGAAAACTTAATAGTTTTTAAGTTATAAGTAATACAATATTTCTACAAATATTTGGAGATATAATATTTTCGGAGATGAGAGCACGATGCTTTAAAATGTAACCGCTAACATGAAAGTAGTGGGGCGGGAGTAAGAAACATCTGCTCAAAATGGCTTTCTAAATTTTATTTGTATTTTACGAATAAAATAATTTAAAACCAAAATTTTTTTCAGTTTGTTTAAACAAAGATCGTTTAAACAATTTTGATAATTAAAGTAAATATATATCGTTACAGTATGGTTAATTATATTAATAAACATGGTCGAAAAAAATTGATTAAGAAACTATTTTTTTTAACCTTTTTTTTAATTATTGCTCTTTTGAAATAAGGGAAATATATTTTTAAATTTCCGACCAACCTTATCTTATGGAAAATTTAATTACGAAACTTTTTTTCTTCTTCAACTTTCCTCCAAAATAAATACCTTCAAAGTTACACGAGGGAAAAGTTGAAAAAAATCATTTTTTTTTTCGTTAATTTTATATTTTTATTAAAAAAAACACTGTTGCCCAACTTTTTGAATTGACGCATATCGAATTTATCGTTACTCAGGTTATTCTGAACATTCTCATGCAAAAATCTCCATATTCCATTTCATATCCACCTAAAAACAGATAAGCCCCGGTCTATAAACTTTTTCATATTCAATCTGCTATTGCTTCAGTAGTTTCCAACGGTCCTTCAAAAATGGCTATTAGCTTAGACTGAACACCTTTTTTTTTGCAGGAAGATAATAGGTGCCTGTTTGATACATGTTTCTGTTTTTTCTTTTTATCAGGAGCAACTGAAAAGTATGTGCTCCCATTTTTGTTAACCAAATCAGTAATAACATCCTGAAGAGATTTTTGGCTTAATACATTGTTGACTATATATTCCGATTTCGTTCTACCAGAGGAATTTTTTTAGCAATATCAGAATGTTTAAAGGTTTTTCGAAAGATTTTTGCCACAATTTAAAAAATTGTGAGATAAATTATGTTTAATAGTGCAATGAAAAACATGTATTAATTGAGCAATTTTCACATTTTTCCATTTTTTGTGGATATTCAGAAAAAAAAAATTTAATTTGATTTTTCGATTTTTTTCCGATTTTTAAGTTCATTCGTGTTGGTACATTTTCTAATATCACTTAAACCACCATGTGAATTAGAAAATCTTTTTTACACAAAGGACAATTAGTATACTCTTCAGAAAAATTTTTTGTAATATATGGAAAATAATTTTCCCGTATTTTTCGGTATGTACATAATATTTTTTTTGTAATCGGTGATGGTGGAGGATTCTGAACGGAATCGGCATCTTTTGAACCAAAAACATTTGTTTTTTGTGAAGTATTTATCTAAGTGCATACTCATCTGTAAGAAAAAAATTGAAAGTTTCAAATATATGTAAGATGAAATTTTAAAATTCTTCATATATCTTAAATAATTATTATTTCAGTAAATAAAGCAAAATTATAGTGATAATGTTTCTTATAGCATTTTAATATAATCTTATTTTATACTCAGAGAAATTATTTTAAAAAGTTGCCTCATAAAATCAAAGTAATAAAATACCGAATAATTTTCCAAAATCGGGGAACTATTTATTTTGAGGCATATTTTTTCTATTTTATTGTGTTTATTATTTTGTAGTTAATATGCTTTTGTTGTAAATAAATAATTAATTAAAACTTACCCTGCTGATACCGCATAACAAATAAGAATATAGAAACCGTTTAAAGAAATCACTGCAACCGTAGTAACGTTTTATTACTTCTTGCGCCTTTACAACACACGATATGATACCTTAGGAATCACTGTTTCTTCCTATTAGAGCCATCGTTCGGCCTAAATAAAAATCAACGACGCGGTTTAAGATATCCATATCTCAGATTTTAAGTGCCACATTTGTTAGATGTGTAGAGCCAATTCAGCATACTTCGCTTTAATTTCTTGATATTTTTCTGATATGTTGGTATCGTTGCGCATATTAACATCTAGCAGATTTGACTCTCTTATTTGAATAGTCTTAGTACAATGTCGGATCTGTCTGTCAATAATAATAGCTCAATCATAGCAAAGTCTAAAAGAGCCGTTCTTTAACACAGGCTGGGATTTGTATTGATACGGTGTATGGATTTTGAGCGATCCATAATTGTTTGTCAATTTTTGATATAGAATATTGCACCCTTGATTGTGTTTATGCAAATAGTCAGTGTTAGCTAAGTACATACAGTGTTTGTTTACAGAATTTTGTTTGTCAGTGAGAATTTAGGTTATTCATGGTGCAATAAATCACCTCAAATAAATAAATAAATAAATAATTGTCTGGTATTCTAGGTATAGAGACAGAAGGTGACTACCCATATGAAGGCCAAGATGGATCATGTCGTTACAATAAATCAGCCGTCTTTTTACAAATAAAGGATTATGTTCAAATTGAAAGAGGAAATGAAGACGATTTACTATCAGCAGTTGCAACATTGGGACCAATTTCTGTTGCGCTTGATGCTACGCAACTGGTTTATTACGAAGAAGGTAAGGAGTAATAAGTAGTTTATGGTTTTAGGGAGTCCTTTCTTAAGTTATTGTTAACTTTGTCAGTCTTTATTTTATTAGACTGCCAGGTAGACAAAAACACATAAAAGTAATCAATTAATATATTTAAAAGGTTTTATCTTTGCTGACGTATCGTGGTAAATTCATGTTCTTTAGAGACCCCTAAACAAATTAAATAAAAAATTGACTATATGGACATATGATCAGTTTGTTTATCTACGAGTACAATAAGGTGATCACTGAAAAGCAGATTTTTTAATATAAAATTTTTATAAAAAAATCGACCGACTTCTAAAAGTGCGCTAAAAAGTGAAAAATAACTAGAAATTTTTATATGAAATCGAAATTTTTGAAGTCGGCACCAAACTATCTGACAAAATGTGATTCGCATAAACAAATTAAAAATACTTTATTAGTAATTGCATTCTTACCATAATTTGTATATATTAGTAGTTATTTATTTCATTTAGAAACAATTTGGGGTTGAATTTAAAAATTTCAGTTTCATATAAAAATTTCTAGTTATTTTTCACTTTTTAGCGAGGTCAGTTCAATTTTTTTATAAAAATTTTATTTTTCGATTTTTAGTTTTGAATTCATTATGATATTTATAAATTATTTGAACTAAGTGCTAATCGAGATTAGTGTGCCTCGCAATGACTCCAAGGTGACAAAAGAATACTCATTTTATCCATAATTGTAAATCACCCTTAAATGAACTACTAAAAATTCTTTGATTCTTAGAGTTCTCCAAATACCAATGAAATTGTGTCAAACAAATATTTAGTCTGTCATAGTAAATCCACTATCTTAAATTTCAAATTAATTTAGGATTGGTAATATACGCCCCAAAACCTTCCAATATCGATATTTAAAGAATTTGAGATGTAAATTTCTTAGCCCGATATATTTGATATTGCATATTGAGTTTGTATACGCCCCAAGAACCCCGCAATATCAATTTCAGATAAAACCGGAAAATGTAAAATTTTTAGTCCCTCATATTGTATCTTATCAACCTAATAATTGTAAAAAATTAACTTCATATTCGTAATACACCACCCTCTAACCCCCTAATACCAAATCTAAAAAATGCGAATAAGGTGCAATTTTCAACCTACCATATTGGATCCGCCATATTGAATTTCAAAAAAACAATTTTAATGTCTTAATCTAATCCAAATCTAAACCCTTCAATTACCAATTTTAGATGAAATCCAGAAATTTAAAATTTCTAGAGGGTCATATTGCATTTGACATATTAGATTTTCTTAAAATAATTTTATATTCGCTATTTACATCCTCGAAAACGATTCAGTTCCACATTTGAACAAAATCGAAAAATGTAAAATTTTTATTCAGCTATATTGCGAACACCATATTGAATCCAGAAAAAATACTATTAAATTCATAATTTACACTCTCAAGAACCTTTTATATCAATTTTAGAGAAAGTTGAAAAATGTAAAATTTTTAGGACACCATATTGAATACGCCAGATTGAATTTTTCAAAAAATATTTTAATTTCATAATTAACACTAACAAAAATCCCCCAGTTCTGACTTTAGACAAAATCAAGAGATGTAGAATCTTTAATCCTCCATCTTAGATCCGCCATATTTATTTATTTTTTAAATAATATCAAATTCGTAATGTGCTATCATATCAATTTTGAAAAAAATCGGACAAAATTAATTTTTTATCCACCATATTGAATTTTTTAAAAATAATTTTAGATTCGTCATGTGTGACCCCGAAAACTCTCCCTTACCAGTTTTGGGGAAAATCGAACAAAATTGATTTTTTTGTCCGCCATATTGGATTCGCCATATTGAAATTTTTTAAAATAATTTCAGATTCGTTATGCGAGTCCCGAAAACTCCCCTATACCAATTTTGGAGAAAATCGGACAAAATTAATTTTTTTGGCCGCCATATTGTAAGCGCCATCTTGGGTTTTACTGCACCAATTTCATCTAAAAAAATATGGGACCACCGCAGCAACTTCCTGAATATAACGTAAAAAATTTCATTCAAATCGGTGCCGCCGTTGCGGAGTAATTGGTGTACATACATAAAAAAAAATACATAGTCGACGAATTGAGAACCTCCTTCTTTTAGAAGTCGGTTAAAAATACCCAGTATATGGATTTATACATTGTGTTGATTCTGCAGTCAGTTCCTCGTGAAATATTTTTTAAATACTTGTAAATAAAACAATGTTTGCTTTTTAATATTTCAGTAGTTTAATAGAGGTAAACTCTACATTATGTTTCATCTTGTGAGAGCTTTTGCAAGAGTACATATAATATTAAAGTTAAAGATATTTTTTAACCTTTTTATATACGTTATATTTTATTGTCTTC
Organism: Diaprepes abbreviatus; assembly: GCA_034092305.1. Lineage (NCBI taxonomy): Eukaryota > Metazoa > Arthropoda > Insecta > Coleoptera > Curculionidae > Diaprepes > Diaprepes abbreviatus. The sequence goes on from JASJET010000095.1 coordinate 1,575,570, forward strand.
TCTGAAGAAACTAATTTTATTACTGTAACTTTAGGAAGGACGATAAAGTATTTATCTATAATAGTAGGGAAGCCCAAGAGGCTAAATGAGTAGTTACTCGAGCGTTGTCGAGACCTATTGGATTCAAAGTCAAATCAGACAATATTTAAATTTTAATCAATTTTTATTATGTAATGGATTTTACGTACGTCGTATAGATAATTTGATATAAAAAAATTACGAGCTATAACGATAATGAATTACATAATATCTATGTAATTTAAATTTTTGATTGGAAATAACTTGTTATTGATCTTTGACGTAATGAATCACATCTTTTTATTGCGGCCAAGTTTCTGATGCGCTTCAGTTGTAACAACTGTATGGAATCCGATTCGTCCTGTTTTTCAAACCACTTAAAAGCAACATCTAGAGCTTCAAAAGCTTCTGCCTGAAATGATACTTGACATACATTCCTAGTTTCAGTCTCTTCTTCATCTTCTCTCTCGTTACTGTTCAAATCATCAATGATTTCTTCATCAGTTAATATTTGGAATCCAGGGTATTCACTTTCGCAGTTCAGCCACTCCTTGAGATTCTCTTCATCCCACTCTTCACCAAGGCTAAGAATGTTCATTGCTTCTGTTATTGCTTTGAAACAATTGTCTAGCGGTTTAATTGAAGAATTAGATGGAGTTAATTTTAATAATTTATTCCATGTCGTTTTTATTGTTTGCGATTTCACAGAGTTCCACGCTTCTACCAGCATTTAAATTAATTTCCTAAAAAAACTTTAACATCGTTTCTATTTCACTGTGGTCTGCTGACAAAAGACGACGCAGTAGCTGCTTTCTGTATAAACGCTTTAAAGTTTCAATGACACTTTGATCCATACGTTGCAATATCGATGTTATGTTAGGGGGCAAAAACTTAACTAAACTTCCCATTTTCTCAACTTAGTGTTTCAGCGGAAGAGTGCGTTGGCGCATTATCTAACAACAACAAGACATTGCCCTCTTTTCTCACGTCCTTTTGAAATTTCTTCACCTCAGGGATAAAAGTATTTTCATACCAAGAAAGAAAAATATTTGTGTTCATCCACGCTTTTTGTTGGTTAGCGTAAGTTAAGGGAATTTTAACATTTTTGAACAGCGCGGATTTTTTGATTTACCAATAAGTAGTAGTGACAACCAGTGTGTTCCTTTAGTGTTCGCGCAAACCATAACTGTAATTCTTTCCTTAATCACTTTGTGCCCCGGTGCTGCATTTTCATCATGCGATGCTAATGATCTGCTTGGTAGAGCTTTCTAATTAAGACCTGTTTTGTCTGCATTCTATACAAAATCTAAACCGTATCCTTTTTCATCTAGAAATGCTTTTAACTCGTCTACAAAATAGGCTGCAGAAGCAACGTTAGCAGACAGTTTTTCTCCTTGAATCTCCAGTTCTCGAATTCTGTGTCTAGATTTGAATCTTGCTAACCATCCACAGCTCGCTTTGAAAAAAGTATCACCACCAAGCTTTTGATCTAATGCTTTTTCACATAAAAGAGGTCCAGATATGGGCTGGCCGCATGGTCTCTTTTGTATGAACCAAGTAAAAACTGCGTTCTCCAGAATTTCATTTTAAGATTTTTTCCTGAGTTTACGTTACAAGCTTCCATCTTTTTTATCAAGCGCGGGTAAATTTCACTATGGAATCAAAATTCTGTTCAATGTCTGATATTGTAGAAGTTCCTACACCATATGTTTGCCCCAACTTACTGCCAGATTCACCATTTTTCATATTCACAATTATCTTCACTTTATCTTTAACAACACTATTCTTTTTCGCTTGGACATTTTAGATTTCGAACGCAAAACGTAAATAGAAATAAAAGACAACCTATCAGTTGAATGCTATCAAAGAAAATGAAACAAAAACAAACACTATCGCGCAAACAAATGGGGCGGAAATAAACTCGTCGTTACATGTCTCGTTGCTTACGCGGTCAAAACATTTTTAAATCGGCAATTAGAGCCGTGACGAATCAGTCCGGATAATCGGATGTTCGGATAATCGATGTTTGGATAATCGGGATTCCACTGTATTTCAAACCTAATTAAATTCTTCACGTGTCAAATTGTGACCGAAATTTTGAAGCTTTGGTTTTTCGCAGTAGGCCCAGCCTACCAGCATTTTTTGCATTTTTTTTTCCTATTCATAACTTAAATTTACAGTAGTAATAAAAATTGTTTTTCTTAAACCATAATATACTTAAAAGATCTCAGAAAATATAAAATAAAAGTTCTTCATGATATTCAAGACGTTGTAACAAAGGAATATTCATAGCCTACTGTGACTTGAAGTTTAAATTTTCTAAAAAATTTAAACTTTAGATTTATTAGTGAAATTAAATATCAACTATTATGTATTTTGAAAAGCTTGGAAAATCGATATAGAACTGTCAAATAATATTCAGGGTGTTATATTTAAAAAAGGATAGATTTGGTCTACAACTCATAGTCTGATTAGAAAAATACTATGTACGCCAGCGGATTTTACATACTCGACAATAACCCCTTCTTACTTTTTCATTAACTAACATTAAATAAAATACGATAGAGGTTTTTAAGAGGAAAATTTTCAGTATCGCCCTGTATCTTAAAAATTGAAAGAGAAAATTGAACATTCTGTACTTTCAACAAAGGGGATAGTTAAGTGAATGAATAAATGCACAAAAGGTACTTGATAATCGATGTCTTTACATCCGACCATAGCTGCAGCAGCAAGCAGCTTCTTTAATTGAATTTTCCTAAGGGCTTCCGATGACAAAATTGTATCTCCAAAATGTATCTGGATCAGTACGTTGAACGTTGGGCATTTTCTGAGGACATGTCAACAGTTTCATTCTCCTCCACAGACTATCTGCATGTCAAGTCATTTACAACACCAATCATATGAAGACAGCCCCACGCGTGATAATGTCCTGTCAATAGTCCCACCAAAATTCACAGCTCCTTCGTTTCTAGTAAGCCGTGTGCTAGGTCTGGTTATATGTTTTTTGGCACACCTTATTCCAGGAGTTTTTCTTCATGATTCTATAAATTTACTTTTCAGAAACAATTTTAATGTCCTTTTATCAACGGCGATTCAGGCAGGTAGCATTGGGTGGGGTCCATGTGGTTCTTGGACCCCATCTTTTACAGACAGTCCGCTTCTTTATTCCCGAGTGAACCAAGACTCACACGAGTCGGATTGTGCAGCCGTTCCTTGTCAGGCTTTATTATCCTATTTCTGTTTATGCCCTCTCACAGAGATGGCCACATTGCAGAATAGCAATAATTTCCGCTATAAAGAATGTCGCACTTTGTCCGGGAGAGTGGGACTCTTTGACACTCGTACTCTTCCAAATACTCCAGCTCCAGCATTTTCATCTCGTTGAGATCCATATGTCAATCACCAGAAGTGACTTTTCGGAAGATTTTGGGAAAATTATCTCAAGAGGGTTTTCCAAGATACCCTAGATAACTGAGCTTCGTTCTGTATGTATATGTATATGGAGAGGAGGTAGGCTCATTAGGACCTCCAGAGCTCTAATGGGGGCAGTCCACATCGCACTAATTATTCCCACACAAGGTATGCTTTAAAATTTGTCGAGTTGAAGACAGTGTCTGCACTTTGTTGTACTAGGCCACCATACACCACTATATGGCGTACGTGTTCATGGGGCAGATGTGTATATTCAAAATAGTACTCTTTCGGTGTCAGCCCCCATGTGCACAAGCCCAGAAAGCACATATGGCTCCCCGTACCACCTCAGCCTTGCCCGGGTTTATTCCGAGCTCTACCCTGTGGTACCATCGGTCCGCAGTCTGAAGGGCCCGCATCATTGGTTCCCCAGGTTAAATATATCGTAACCAGGAATTAAGGATATAACAACTATTTTAATTTTGGACGCGTCAAAAAACGTTTTTTTTTCTGTTGAATTATTTTTGTTTTTAAAGTACTGTGACAACGTTACGTTAGCACCTAAATAAACCTCTGGATCTTTGGGAACATAAACTTCAGTTAATGCAACATTGTTAGCAATAATAATTAAGTTGAAATTATAGTCTTAAGATGACTAATAAATGCTTCCTTTTTTAGGTGTTTTTACTAGTGACTCCTGTAGCCAGATTAGGACTAATCATGCGGTACTAGCAGTAGGCTATGGAAACGATGAAAAGACAGGTTTAGATTACTGGTTGATCAAGAATTCTTGGGGAGCTAGCTGGGGAGAAAGTGGATACTTTAGAATAAAGCGCGGTACCAACGAATGCGCTATAGCTATCGACTGTGTTTACCCAGTTTTATAAAAGTCGTTTTTTAAATTTGCTAATATATAAAATTTAACACGTAACTGAGTTTTTCTCACTATTGACATATTGCTGAAGACTTATTGCATGATTAACTCATTATTTGTCAAATTTATTCCACAATAACTCTAAACTAAAGCACCTGAACTTTCACGGTGCTTGTAGTTTCAATGCAGAAAATGATATGGTTGATACAAAAAAAAAAAAAATTAAAAGATGGGGCAATACAACTTTTTAACTAAAAACGTAAAAAAATTGTTAAAACATGTTTAAAATTAAAGCAAAGAAAAAAATGAGAAAAAAAAACAACTAAAAACTTATTTTTCCTTAAGAAAAGCTCAATATACAGCAAATCCATGAAAGGCCTTATCGAAGATCTAGAAGGAAATGCATATGAATAGACTTATTGGCATTAACTCAAAAAATCGTTCCAAAAAGTTTAAAATCTGTCTTTTTTTCACACTAAGAATAAATATTCTTCAATACCAGTTGATTATAATTTGACATATATGAATGGGATAGAAGCACTCGGAAGGTATACTGGATTTGCAAATAATGTCCAAGAAACTTCATAATAAATTTCCAGCCGTATTAGCAAGAATATTTAATAAATTGAACATTCCTACGCTTATAAATAATAACAACATCTTAAAGCGCATGAACATTCAAAAACCAAAAGCTTGGCTTCCTTTCAAGGACCATGATCCAAATTATGTAAATATAGTGTTTAGGCAATAAACTACATAAACAGTGCCATAACATGAGCATTAAATAAAATCATCGTTTTATTTTTTCATCATTCGGAAAAACTCGGCGAAGAGAGATTCTCCAAAATATTTCTGGACATGGATTGCTTTTCTTTTTCGCCCTCCTTTCCCATTGCCCATCACATCCCCTTCCCTCTGTGTCATAATAGTTTGATTTAGATCAGTTTCTTCATCTTCAACTGGTTAAATGGCAGATGAATGAGAGGAAAAATCAGAGGAAGATCTGAATTAATTCACTTTTTATAATGATAATTCTTAGCGCTTTTAACCGAAAATTCATTGTCATCCTCTTTTTCTTTAAAGCTGTGTTTGTGAATTAACCCAATAACTTTTTTTTTGACAGGTTATCCATAATAACTAAAAAAATAAATAAATACATGAAAAAAATACTGAAAGAATTGTGTGAACCGATGTATAAAATTATTAATTGCTGCTACCTTGTCATAAGAAAGTGTTACTATCATTGCTATTGACGTAATTTAGTTGTGTATTACCTAGTTCGTTGTGATTTCCGGGTTATTTCAGCGATGTCGCTAAAACAGAAAAAAGTAATAATTATTATTTGGAGGTTATAACTACCAAGCACCAGGTTACCCACATAGTATGAAAGATTGGAGCAGGCTCTCAGCAAGCTTTCGAAAAAGTTTTGATACTTGAAAAAAGGTTTCGTGGAATCCTGCGGTAATTACCAAATGTCCGCAACAAATAAAGATTATGTCTATGCTTACTATAACCTTTCAGGAAAGCATAACGTAAGATATTTTGTAAGCTTATTTCAAGACCCATGTCAGTTTCCACTTGATATATATAACCTTACACGAAAGCTTCGTATACTCTTTCAACCAATATTTCTGAAGGCTTTTGTGGAATCCTCCAGTAATTACCTAGTGTCCAGGACAACTAATAACGGAAAGATTACTAAACTTACGATAACCTATCAGGAGACCATAACATAAGACTCTTTGTATGCGTAAGACAAGACTCATATAAGGTTCTTAAAGTTTCTACTTGGTATTTATTACTTTACACGAAAGTATTCTGGAATCTTGCGAGCAATATTTGTGAAAGCTTTCATAGAAACTTCCAGTAATTACCTAATGTCCGTGATAAATATTATGGGAAAGGTTGCGTCTAAGATTTCGATATCCTTTCAGGAGAGCCTAACGTAAGTTTCTCTGTAAGCTTATATATATATATATATATATATATATATATATATATATATATATATATATATATACATATATATATATATATATATATATATATATATATATATATATATATATAATCGAAGGTTTTCGGGCATCCCGTGTATGTGCCGAGTCCCTCTCAGGACTGTAAGGCAGCTGACGTTTCGGTGAAATCTCATTCATCATTTTCAAAGCTCACTGTATGGCGTCTACGAGCCTGAAAGGGACTCAGCATATACACGGAATGCCCGAAAACCTTCTATTACATATCACACCCGTGAGAAGATCCGATATATATATATATATATATATATATATATATATATATATATATATATATATATATATATATATATATATATATATATATATATTCCGTGCTAGAGGTTGCACAGTTTGAACAAATTGCTAAGGAACACAATTTATCCTATTCCACCACCATCGAGATGATGGCCTACCTGTACCACCATACCGAGAAGAAAGTCAAAACTTACCCTCCCCGCCACAGTGATACGGCAGAGATACATGTTTCGTCTCTACTAGACTCATCAGGGTACCGACATGAACCTGGCTGTGCAAAGGACAGTTCGGAAGGTAACATGCAAATACTGAACGCGGCTTCGCCGACCTCCCGCCGGATGGCGTATATGTTTATGCGGCTTTCACGGATTCTTCCGTGTGACATGCAATAGCAGTGGATATATCTACATTATGCCATTGTAGTGTCGAAATCACATTCAGCAAACATACAACTATATGCAGCTCCACGTAGGAATGAAGCATCCGGCGGGAGGTAGGCGAAGCCGCGTTCAGTATTTGCATGCTTCCTTCCGAACTGTCCTTTGCACAGCCAGGTGCACGTCGGTACCCTGATGAGTCTAGTAGAGACGAAACATGTACCTCTGCCGTATCACTGTGGCGGGGAGGGTAAGTTTTGACTTTCTTCTCGGTATGGTGGTACAGGTAGGCCATCATCTCGATGGTGCTGGAATAGGATAAATTATGTTCCTTAGCAATTTGTTCAAACTGTGCAACCTCTAACACGGAAAGGATATGGTTGGAACGAAGTTTGCCTTTACTATTCGCATTTTACTTGATTCCTACATAGAGCTGCATATAGTTGTATGTTTGCTGAATGTGATTTCAGTACTACAACGGCATAATGTGGATATATCAACTGCTATTGCATCTTACACGGAAGAATCCGTGAAAGCTGCATAAATATATATATATATATATATATATATATATATATATATATATATATATATATATATATATATATATGTATATGTATATCAATGAAAACAAATTGTAAGCTTACAAAGAGACTAAGTTGGGCTTTCCTCAAACGTTATCGCAAGCTTAGATGGAACCTTTCCCATAAATATATATATATATATATATATATATATATATATATATATATATATATATATATATATATCGAATTGTCATGATTTTTTGTTTTTTCCAAATCATATCTTTTCTCCCGCTTACAGATATTCAATGAAAATTTTACATACACTTTTCTCTTGATCGTGAGTTTTAGTACTGAAATAGGCAAAATACAAGCGAATTACAATATTTGATATCAATTTTCGCTGGTCTTTCAAAAAGTTTTCACCACAAATCTAATCAAACTTGTCAATCATTGATGCAAAGTCTCATTTTACTAGCCATCATCAACTGATAACAATAATTATATCGGTGTTATTGTAATCCTTGATATTTCAGCATAAGACCACTAAAAGTTAAAAACGATGGTAGGTAGTACATACACTATTACTGACACGTTCCAATAATTATTACTGATTAATATTATATTAGCTACCTTATCAAATGTAGATTAAAAGAGTAATGCATCAATACAAAATATTTTTTTTGTACACTTGTGTTATATTTTAATTATAGGTGTATTTTCTGATAGCTTATGCGCAAAATATTGGACCAGTCATGCCGTATTAGCAGTACGTTACGGAACGGATGAAGCGACAGGTGTTAATAGTAATCAAGAATTCTTGAGGTGCTAGCGGAGAAAATGGATACTATAAAATAAGACGAGGAACCAATGAATGCGTTATAGTTGCTGACTGTGTTTATCCAGTTTTATAAAAATCTTATTTTAAATTTTTTAATATGCTAAAAGTTCACGAGTAATATAGTTTTTTTTTTCAATGTTAGTCGATTGCTGCAATTTTAAGTTCATTAAATAAATATATGACGAATTTATTGATTTGTTTAGAGACCTTGCACCAACCTAATGGAAACGGTTTCCAGTGAAATTGGTAGAAAATTAACTAAGAATCATTTTTTTCAATGCACTGCTGACGTTTTTTCGAAATGACTCTGATTAAACGATAAATGGTATTTCGATTACTATTACCAAGAATAATGCGAGTTCTCTGTTGAAGAACTTCACTGTTTTCAGGGCAATTAAATTCGTATATCTCATTTTTCACACATTTCCATAAAAAAGTCTATTGGTGTTAGGTCCGGAGACCTAGTGCACACGACTACTGTTGGAGATTATTTTTTCACCAAGAGTCTCCGTTAAAAATGTTTGCACTTCCCTGGAATTATGTACGGGCAGCCGTCTTGGCGAAACCCCACATTATCAAACTAATCAGTTCGCAGAACTTCTCGAATGGCAGGAATAATTAGATTTTATAACAATGCAATATACCTTTGATCTGTCAATGTCATAAATAGATGGGCCAATCACCCGATTTGCTAAAAATGATAGAGAATATTAAAAAAGGTAAATCGTAAATATTACAATGTTAATAAATACATTTTAAAAATAAATAATTAAAACGTTTCACAAAAACCAGGACTCAGTGGCTAAGATGTATTTTATTTGACATTACCTTTAAGATAATGACTTATAGTTACAAAATGTCATAAGTCTTAATTTTATTTAAATCATGATCATCATGCAGTCAGTCTTCTAAACATTTCAGTTTCGTATGTTCTGAACTTCCTTCATCCAGTTCTTTGCTACTCTTTTAAAGTCATCTACCCATCTCAGCGTTTGCTTTTTTGGCTTCTATTCTCCATTAGTCCTGCGTTTTCGCCAAATGAGTGGTGTTTCACTTTAATACTGCGACTTTGTCAACACTGTCACGCATTCCTTATGTTGTTCAGCTAAAGGTCTCTGAGACTCACACCTGATAATTGACAATCCGTAGACCGCTGAGTTGTTCTCAAGTTATCCATTAATTTCTGGGTTAGAGTTCCAGCTCCGTACGTTTGTATGGGTAGAATATATTGATTGTAGATTTTTCACTTCAAACACATTGGGATATTTCTTCCAAGAATATTTCCTATTTTACCAAAGGCTGCCCAAATTAGCCTTATTTGTTGACGTACCCTATGAGTTTGATTATATTTTGCTGAACTTCCTTCGTGCCTCATGTACTTGTAGGTATCTACTTGTTATGTAATACTGCTGTCATATAAATAAATCTCTTAATGCTCAGCGCGAAGTATCTTTGTTTTTTCGAAATTCATTTTATTCTTGGGAAGCATATTTTAGCATTGCATCATGAAAATGGTATCTCGTAGATTATCCGAAATCAACACAATATCATCAGCGAATATAACTGATTAAGCCTTTATCCATCAAAACTATTGACAATATCTTACATTGTAAATGTTATCTCCATGCCTTTTTCCGAGTCTTCATACAATCTTATGTTTGGTGTAACATTTCTATATATCTCAATCATTAACCTCATATACTTATAGGCTATAAACCTTTGTTTGCACGTCTAGTCCTATGCAATCTAGTCAATGTCTGCCAATGTCAGGACTAAGACACTAATAATTTAGGTACTTTTCGATCAGTACCTCGTCTGTAAATGGTAATTTGTACCATATCCCGCTCTGAAGCTTGCATGCTCTTTCAGCTAGTAGAAGTCCCGATATGAAGTTTGGTGTTTAATTGCTTATCTGCAACGTGTCGCGTAAACATTATATATTTGTGAACTAACAAGGAATTATTATTAAAATTACTACAAAAATATGTAAGGAATGTAGTCACGTTTGTTTTTAGTTCGATAGATAAAATAAGATAAAATATATGTACATAAAAAATAATTTATATTTAAATTTTCTTTAGAACTGAAAAATTTATCCCCGAATTCACTAACATGGTCTAATCTTAAAGCCATTCTAAACTGACAGCAGAAGGCTTAAACTGACAAGAGCAACGGTAAGTCAAGCAAGTTTTACGTCCTAAAACTATTAGCATAAACAAATCATTTTCTTTTATTATTGAACCTGTAATTATGGAGAATTTTATTTATTTTCGGAATACAACTATTTCTCTTACTTATTTGAAGGCTATATCGCTAGGTTATTGCCCTTAATATGTAAGCGTTTATTTGTTGACATATGTAATATATATTATGACAATCTCATAAGTTAAACAAAACCTGCCACTAGAAGATCTGTTTTCCATGGCAACGAGATCAGGTTTTAACCTTAAACCTTCTTAGTAAATCTGGCTTTAAAAATTTTAGTTTGTGAAATAACACAGAAAATAGTATTTTTTGCATTTAGATAGAAAAAGAGTTAAATGGGAAAAAGTTTCACATAATTTTGTTATTTATTATATGTATGTAAAGACAATATTGAAATGTTCTACAACATTTTATACTGGAAATTTTTTCAGGCTGGCTGTTAAATAAGGCGAAGGTCCAAGAACTCCAAGAGATCTTATCGTTACTCTAAAATTGAGAACTACCGGAAAAATGTATGAAGGCGCTTTAAAGGCGGAAATGAAATAAACTAGGAAGAATATAAAAAATTAATAAGATATTCACAGAGGAACGAGTGTAGAACTTACTGCGCGAGCATACTGCGTGAGCATAGAAAGTTAGTCCACAGTATCTTGCCTCTTTCAGATTCTATACAGAAACTCTGGTTTCCGAATTCGAGTACTAGCTATCTTTGTTGTAAGTCAAACTACAACAGAATAAAGGACTCTAGAAGAACCACTAACATTGTAGTTTCTTGGCTCAAATCAATATTATTGTAAATATTTAAACCAACAGTAATTCTCCTTAGGACGTAATTACTAAAACAAATCTAAAGTAATAGTTACAAATGGGAGGGTAAAATAAACTAAAAAAGTTTTTGCCTCCGTCACGTCATCTGGTAAAAACGGTATATTTGCAGCCTTGATTCGCAAGGTAGGAAGAATAGACTATAGGAACCCTAACTTATTCCAGCCTGTTTAGTTTCTTATTAAGAACTTTAAAACTGTTCATGAATCGACAAATAAGGAAAGAGCTATAGTATATAGTACTTTTCGTCTTACAATTAGACTATCAATCAGGAAAATCCACAGACACGGCGTTACATCGACTCGTGACAAAAGTTGAAGACACACTATCAACCTGCTCTAGGTATTGTCGCATTTAGCAATACCCCTGGTGTTAAGGACATATAACTAAGCGATCTAATTTTCGACCACCGTCAATGTACGGATGTTTCATCCCGATACCAGTGGTGGACTCATCAGTGAGATCCACCGGTATCTTTCCCAGACATCTTTCTTGTACTTTCTACAAACTTGGACCTCTATTTAAGCCCAGTTTTGCCGGAAAGCGATGATAAGATGTTAGTTCCACAAGATGCCCCCCTCCCCCCCCTCAACGCATCTGCTTTCTGACCTTGACTTATAGAAAGTCCAAGTCGTAAGAAAGCACAGGCCTGATCAGGGAAATGTGGAACTGACATCCTAGGTGGTCTTTCCCAGTTCGGGTCAGGTTTAATCAAAGCCAACGGCGGTTTAGACCCTTGTTTGCCGCCGTCCCTGCTCAGGCGCCATGTCGCATTTAGCAATGCCCCTGGTATTAAGGACATATAACTAAGCGATCTAATTTTCGACCACCGTCAATGTACGGATGTTTCGTCCCGATACCGGTGGTGGACTCATCAGTGAGATCCACCGGTATCTTTCCTAGACATCTAGAGTGTTTGACAACCCGACTCGATATGCAATGCTCTACGACGAGGCTTTGAAGCGATAGTAGTTGAATATATCAGAGCAATACGTACTGCATTTAACAATGTAGCTGCTTAAGCTCTGTGAAAAAGGGCTGTCCATAGTCTTACCACCCTTGCTATGAAACCCTGTAGTCGATAGTCTGTTAGATGAACAAAACAAAGGTGGTTTATATACATAGTTTTACGCCGATGACCCGATTCTTATGCCCTGTCTGAAACTTGTGGGGGACGGACGACGCAGAACGAAGTTAGCAGGGGAAGGGTTTAGAATAAATATGAAAAAGTAAGATGGTATAAAAGAAGACGAAAAGTTCTACCCACAATTACTCTATAACATTCAACGTATCTTAATTCAAAACAAGAGAATTTCATGTATATGGTCCCCAGCCATGTGCGACTTAAGGAAAATGAGAGGGCAGACTCGCTAACCAAGAGTGCTTGCAACACAAACTCCTCTCCAGTCAACTATATTTTTTCAAATTTAGATATAAACAAATTCACTGACAGGATCATCAGGAACACAAAACAACTGGAGTGAGACTTACTTGATGAGAATGATGAACTTCATGAAGTCAAAGACATCGATTTCAGCAAAATAGATATTTCACAGATAAACGAAAAAACAGTATAATTAATGACTAGACTGAGAATTGGACATTCGAGACTGACATATAGATACCTCATAGAAAACACAGATTCGTCTATATGCCAACAATGTAATACGTCTTTCCGTCAAACACATCTGTTGTTCCTGCTCACAATATGTCCCTCTTTTATTATCCATAAACATTACTGGCCCCTTATGGGAGAAACTCTCGTACAAAAACGCTCCACAGATCCTCAAATTCTTTGAAACAATCAAACTGCTTGATCAGATCTAAATTCTTATTTTAGGCATTAAAATTAGGAGGCTGATGTGTCTATAATTAATATCTCTTTTTCTCTCTCCATCGGGGAGAACTTTTCAATACAAGGCAGCAATGAAATACCTGGCAGTAACTCTAAACTCGGGTGGAACGTTCATATTAAGGCTTTAGCCAAACAAGCCACATGCACTTTCTGAGCTTGTTAAGGTGTTTTGGATACACATGGGGGCTGACACTAAAAGCGCTATATTGGATATATCCTATTCCCGTTCTTTGCTTACGTGCGCCGCTATTGAATGGTGGCCTAGTATCTTTAGACGCAAATACCGTCCCTAACTTCAGAAAATGGTTTGTGGACGTTCTAATCAACATCCATCTGCACTTTTCTTAAAGAACTAAGGTGGAGGTGGAAAGATAGTCATCACCCCCAATACACTCCCTGATTTTAGAACGTAATCATTTTCTTGAGATGCTTTGGTAAGCACTGAGGATTAGAAGGAGAGTCAACTCTTTCGAGAAATAAATCGTGATAGTTTACAGAGAAATATCAACAGGATGAAAGAGCTGCAGCTGAAGTGTTCGGTAGGAGCACGGAAACCAGAGTGTTTTATTCTATTGGATAACATAAAATGCCCCTCCAAGCAGCTATTTTGCAATATGACCATTTCTGTAAGAAGAACGAACAGAAAAAAAGTAAAAAATATATAATTAGGTAGAAGGGCTCCAATGTTGGTCCTAAACAGTAATGTTGTATCTTTATGAGTTGTGTCAGGGTACAGAGTTCTTCTTGATATTTTGACAAGAATGACTGTATAATTAGATTCATGTGGGATCCCGGGAACAGGGCACTTAGGTATACAAAAAAAAATAGCGAAAATGTGGAAACATGCGGACCTTGATCAATTGTAACTGTTCCAATTACTCTTGGTAAGAGGGAACTAGAATTGCTACTCGAAAGAAAATTTATTGAATTCTGAAGAAAAATGACTATTCCTTGGAATGCGGTGTGCTAAAAAAAATATTGTTAAATCTAATAATTTTTTCCATAAAAATGAATGAGTGTAGAGGCGTCTAAAGGGGAATAAAACTGTTGACTACGTCCTCAAAGAGTGCACAGTACTCAACGGACTAAGGCAGAGACTTTTCTATTGCACCATGTGGTATAAAAATCCTCTTTATCATAACCATAACTACATGTTAGAAATTGGTTGTTGTGAAAACTAGTACCACAGAGGAACGTATAAATCTATAGTGTTTCCATATCAGTACAAATTTCACCTGAGATATTTGCGTAAAAGTTTGGTGGTAGTGTTAAATGTTTTTTTTGTTTAGAGTCATTCTATCTGAAATAGATCTTGAAATAGCTGTTTTCATATAATCTAATTTCATTAAAAGCTTTATTTATATTTTAAATTATTTACAGTGATTGACATTTTATTATTTATTAAGTGTTTGTCTTGATTTGTGTTTAATAGCCTCTTGAGATATAAATAATTACAGCCATTATGACGCGTTTTTTTGTCAAAATATAATGTATATAAATAAATTAAAAATTGATTCTAATCACATTTTATAAAAATGAAAGTTTTGGTCATTGTAGCGTGTCTAGCTTGTGTTGTATTTGCTTCCTTAGAGGAAGATAGACAACAATGGGTTAATTTTAAGGTAAGTTAATATTTTAAAAAGAAAAATAGCTACTATTCTTATTTATTTCTTTTGTGGCTGTGGATGAAGCGAGAGAATGTATCTGATTTTTTTTTTTTTTTTTAAGTTTAGGGTCGTGAAATAGCAGTAGGTGTTAAAATTGCATTTTTTTTCTTTAAGACTGTCAAAAGAAAGGAGAGTTATTCTCTGCAAATTTCACTCTTGTTCTCTCACCATAATAACCGTTTCAATCACCTCACGGTTCTGTCAGTAGGATCTTTTATTTGCCAACTTGTTGTCAGACCATAAGAAATGCGAGAAATATTTCAGGAGAAGATTTTAAGTAGACTACAAAATAATTTTGTACATATACGCATGCTTGTTTAATTAGTGAATTCTAGCAATTCAATTCAAAATTCAAAAAAATATTTGTACTGTTTGCCAAGTAATGTTTCATTATAAAAATGAAACATTACTGATACAATATTGTTAAAAAGTATTTATTCTTTTTACATATAATTCATATTTGACTTTTTGTTGTTCATAATAGATTTAAAGCTAAATTTTCTTTTTTTTTGCAACTTCCTGGATACGATGTGTTCATTTTAGATTCTGATTCATAATTAAATCTAAATATTTAACATAATCATTGTTGTTTTGGGAGTTCACGCTCGATTTTTCAATTCCACGTTGATCAGTGGATGTTAAAGACAAATAGTAATAAATATTGTTTCAGTTAAATTTAAAGTCAATTTGTTTTTATTAAACCAATTCAAAGCTGCGCCGAATTCTCGTTCTGAACTTGCTTTTAAATGAATCCAGTTATATATAAAGAGAACAGTGCCATCCGGATATGATATTATTTTTCAATTTGTTTGAAAATCACAGAAAGATTTATTTTTTAATAAAAACAGTACAGAGGCCAAAACATTTTCCTGAGATACACCCACTGTATTTAGTATTTATAAGTTAGAGTATCATTGATTCTCACCATCTGAAATTTGTCAATTAAATAGTCCTTTAGAAGATGAAATGCAGACCCCTAAAGCAAATGTTTTCAATTTTTGTTAAAAGAATTTTATGTGATGTAGTATCAAAGGCTTTAGCTAACTGTATTTTTTTTTTTATTTACAATAAAGACAAAATTATTTTATTTGTCGAAATTTCCACAATAGTGTAATTTAAATCTTATACTTTACAAAGTATTGATATGTTTCGGTAGATAATGTGGCTTCATCATACTTATTAAACAATTTGTTTCTATATTTAAATTTTATGATCTACTTTAACCACAGATAACAACTTTCCCAAAAATACATCTGCTTAGGAAATCTCCAAGAGCAGTTATTTATACCTGGGAACAAAGGAGGTTTAATAAGGATGACTGGTTTATTTCTAATTGATCATTCAAAAATGACCCGAGTATTTAATTTTTAATTTCTCGACTTTCTAATAGATTAGGTTTAATACATTTCTTTTCTCTATGTAAGATTTTTAGCCATTAAATACATGATTTTCTGTTAAAATATGGTTTGCATATGTCGAATCCGTTTTCCGTTCAAATAGCTATTTTGATGTTCCGAAAGACGTATTTTAAAATATCTACCTGTTTGGCCTCTGTATACTTTTGAGTCAGTACCAAAATTTAATTGATAGACATCCGACTTTTTGCCTTTTTTTATTCCAGTCTTGGCGTTTTTTAGCATTATTCCTAGAGAGTTGTTGATTTTGAAGGCTATGTTGATTTTGTGTATAATACGTGATACTTTTAAAACGGTCCCTTGTGTTTTTGTGAAATGGATATACTTCCAAGAGAGTTTGTTTTTGTTGTTTTTTGTTTAAAATATTTTCTATAGGAGTGGCAGAATATCCGTTGTTGATTGCGATTTGTTTTATGCAAAACGCGTCACTATCTTTGTAAAGGTTAAAATTATAATATTGTAGAAATGTCGACAAATAAAGTTATTTCGTCTATCACTACTAGTTAATTCTAAAAATATTGAATTGTCTTTATTTTGATTATTTGCATTATTTATGTAATGAGTTAGTTCTAGGAAAGCATTTTAATTAATTTTGTGAAGGTAAATTAATTTTGATAACGTTTTTTCAAATAGGACATAATTCTGTATTTTCGACATATTCTTAATATTTTTGATAAATTTTATTTATAGATCTATAATTGTTAGTGTTCCCTGAATTTTCTCTTTTAAAAATAGGCCTAACATTACTAATTTTACAATAGGATGGTACTAAATCACTAGAAACAAATACTCTTTGTTATATGCTGCATAGACGTGAATAAATAGGAACTTTGTTAGAAATCTTACCTGAAAGTTATCAATACCAGACAAAATGTAGTTTCTCACTTCATAGCTTTTTTCAATTATCTTCTTCTTCTTCTACTTTCTATAATAGGTCCCTGACCTGTTCCTTCGTCGATTTTTCCTCATTCTGGACTTTAATTATCGCTCCACCTTGTCCGTGGTCGACCTCTACTGCGTGTACCACTAGGCGATTTATCTCGTGCGATCCTTATCAGTCTATCCTCTGTCATTCGGCTTATATGTTTGTTCCATTGTGTCTTACGCTGTAGGACCCACTCATTAATGCAGTCTATGTTGCAGGATTGCCTAATGTTATCGCTTCTTTCTCTGTCTAGTAGCGTTTTTCCTGTTATTCGTCGAAGTATTCTCATTTCTGTAGTCTCCAATAGTTGTTTCGTTTTTGTCGTCTCTGGCCGTGTTTCTGAGGTGTATGTCATAATAGGTCTAATTGTGGTTTTGTAGATCCGAACCTTTGTTTCTTGTTGTAAGTGTTTGTTTCGCCAGATCACGTCGTTGAGACAACCCGCCACTTTATTTGCTTTGGCCACTTGCCCTCTTACTTCATCTTCGATGTTGCCATAACTAGTTATGTCGATTCCTAGATATTTGAAACTCATTTCTTGTTGTATTATTTGACCGTCTAGTTCTAGTTTGCATCGGAGGGGTTCTTTTGAGGTTGTCATACATTTAGTTTTTCGGCTGAGATAATCATATCATTCAATTATCTCTTTACATAAAATCGCCTGTCAATATTTCACCTATTTATGTTTTTTATTTTTTGCGTTCCAGTATTTTGAAAAAAAAATCATTAACTGTTTCCTAATCACTATTGCACAACGAATTTCCTACCTTATTAAGTATTTGAATATCTTTGTTTTTATTTCTTCATTAGGCATTTCTTTTATTAATTTCTACATAAACTTTAGATTTTTTATTGATTTATTTATTTTATTTCTATACTGTATAAACTCATTTTGTTTTCATCTAAATTGTTAAGATATAAAATTTTGTTCTTAATTCGACACAGCGTCAGTGATGAGGCTATGAAGTCATCTAAAAGCGTATGCAAGAGAATCAGAGTGAAATTAACAGGAAATAACTGCCCACCTTTTCTTTACTGGCCTTAAGGAGAAAACGAAATTTTTTGGGTATACTAAAAGACAATAAAATTATTTTTATTCTTTTTCACAAGCTTTTTAGGGCTACCATGGTGGAATAATAATGAGAATGAAATTATTAAAATTATAGGAGATTAATTTCGTAATTATTAGGCAATTTTAAGAATTTTTTAATTTATTTGAATTTAGTTAAATATTAGGATGTTATACATAGTTTTTTGTATCAATCTTTTTGGAAAATAAGAATTTGAATGAGGTTTGGGTCACTTTTGGAAAACCATTTTTTTTTAAAGTTCGACATAAAAAGAGATTGTGCAGCAAAATAATTTATTTTTTGCTACATACAACATATTTAAAGTATAAAACTACATTCAAATCATTTTTATTTATAAATATATATATATATATATATATATATATGCACAGTTGACGATATTTGCTATTCTTTTGCTGTATGGCCTTGGGTTCCTTGAATAGAGGGAGAAGTTTGGTCAATTCATAGAAATTTTATGTGCTTCGTTTTTTTACATTAACTTCGTTAAATAGAACATTTTCGTTATTAGTATACTTATATTAAATAATACCATGTTTTCCTTTATCATACTGAAGCCACTGTATACGCAACCACTGTACTTTTTCAGCAGCATCTGTTTTTCTACGATTTGTTTAATATTCTTTCTAGTTCTTTTGTTGAGAAAAAGTCACTGAATTTCATAACAACTATTCTGAATGGATTTTTTTTCTTGGTTTCACAAACTATTTACACCTAATCATTAGGAATATAAATATTTTTGTAATGTTTTTAGTTTTTTTCAATTAGAACAAAGTTTTGATCGTTTTGGAGGCTCGAGTGACCAGAAAGTAAAAATTTATGGTCAATGGTTTCAACTTTGTAGTCGCAGGATAAAGCAATGTAAATGCAAATGGCAGCCATTTTAAAATTCCTGGGGACCCCGGGATGCAAGGCTCTCATCGTGTACCTTAACAGTTTGAAGATCATGAATTCCGAAATAAAACGTCCAGAGTTGTCTTTGTTAGTACGCAACTCCTATTGAGATGATGGGCGTAGCCAATGCTTTCATTAAGGCAAATGAACTTACTGTGCGATCATTATCCAATTTTGCAGCTCCAGGGTCGTTTTTCATGCTTTGTCTAGCAGCTTCAGATTTCCTCCGGTGAAACTTTTGTTCCGTTTTAATTGTTTCGTATTCTTGCCCATCCGCCATGCCTGCCTTAATTTTAACATTAAATGCACCACATTTACCACAACTGTGGAATAGTGGTGCACGGAACTTTGAATTAAAATATTTTTTTAAGTATTTGTCGATAAACGAACGGCGGCTGATTGTTCAGTTTTATTCTTGTACAAATTATACATCTTGGTTAAGTCTAGTTCTAGAGAAAAATGCTTGACATTTGGATTTGTTTAAAGAATAATTGGACTCGTAAGTCGGTAATTTATTAGTAAAACTCTTCAGAACAGTGACTTTTTCCAGAGAGGTTTTATTAGCTGATGTTGATTTTTCACGGCTGTGGTGTTCCAGTAGTGTTTTTCGTTTTCATTACTCTAGTTATGAGGCCATCCGACAAGCCCAACGATAGCTTAAAGAAAGTTTTGCAAATCTTCTGTATTCCTTTCGTTTTTTTATTTTCTGTGCTATAAGTACATTCTTTGTTTAGAACGCTGACTTGTCCAAAAATATAAGAAGTTTGCAAAGTGTGGGATCCCAAACTATAAAAGTTTTTAAATTGAGCCTCACGCCCCTTTTGCGAAAATTTTTCGTGACTTTTGCATGCAACATAAGTAAACCAAATTATGAACTATAACAATATAAAAAAGATTTCCTTTTATTACCAGACAGAAATAAAAAAAAATTTTTATTTTCAGGAGACAACTATTTTCTCTAATTCCAAGGATTTATCTTCAGTTTTTTATCCTTAATCTTCCTTTATAAATATTCGTCAACCTATATCATACAAGACCTAATGACAAACAAACTGGCTAATTGGAAATTCTAATTTCCTGGCTGAAATATTGAGCTAAACACTTCAGGTTGTGTGATTGAGTGTTTATAATACTAAAATTGGTAAAACATCTTGACCAAAAAAATATTTAAACAATGAACTAGCCTGCTATCTATGAGAGTATAAATGCTTTTATAATCGATACAAAATATTCTTGATATTTTACATCTGATGTATATATTCCATTATTTTACATTATAAGTAGCTTAGTTTTCATTTTTTTAAATTAACTGCATAGAGAGCGGACTTAAATTATTTGTACACGAGTTAACTTTTCAATTAGAAAACAAATAATTGATAAAACATTATCTTGAATAAAAAAAAATATGATTTAAACAATTAAATAGCCTGATATCTGTGAGTGGATATAAAATGTTTTATAATTGAAACAAAAACAACTACGATTTCTTTGATAATTTTATTTTTTAACATAACCTCAATAAGTTTAAGGCCCTAACATCGCATGTCCTTTCACCCCTTAATTTTATCAGGAAAAATGGTTTATGATACTTTAATGAACATATCAATATCCTCTTTCAACCGGTTATTGTCTGCAAAATGACGTGTTCCGAGATACTTCTTCAAATTTCTGAAGGAAAAGAAGTCAGACAAAGACATATCTTAATTAAACGATGGGTAGTCTAGCTCAGAGAAGGAAACCTCGCAGAGGATAAGCTGCTAAAGTATGAGCTGCTTCGTAAACTTGCTCATTGTCGTGAACAAAAAGAATATTTTCGGTTCTTAAACTAAGACTTTTTCCATGGCCCTATGTATTTTCTCTAGTGGGTATTGCGGTTATAGTAGTATCCTTCGTAATATATTCAACAAGAATAACTCCTGCTGGGTTTCAAAAGACGTGCTTTTTCCTAACGAAGGATTATGACTTAAACTGACCAGAACTAATTTGTAATACCATCGTGTTTTTTTATGGAAATTGTCGAAAAAAATATCAAAAGAGTCGCAGAAAATATTAAAATAAAAAAATTAAACCCTTCAATTTATTAACATGTTTAATTTGTAAAATGATGTCAATTGAAAATAAAGATTTTAACTTCACAAATGCCACATAAGTAAACCAAATTTTGCACTACAACAATATAAAAAATATTTTCTTTTATTACTAAACCGACTACAATGAATTTTTTTTTTGAATTTCCGTGAGACAACTATTTCTTTTACTAATTCCAAGAAATTTATCTCTAGATTTTTATCATTAATCTTTGTTTATAAAGGTTCGTGGACATATATCATACAAGACCTAACTACAAACAAACTAGTTGATTGGAAATTCTAATTTCTTTGACAAGTATTTCCAGTTCTAAACGTTGAACTGTTTTAGTGAATCTGGCTAAAATGTTTATCTAAACACTTTGTGTTACGTGATTGAGTGATTATCATACTGAAATTGGTAAAACATGTTGACTAAAAATATTATTTAAACAATTAAATAACCTACTATTTATAATACAGTATAAATGTAAATATTCCATTATTTTATAAGTAGCTTAGATTGCTTTTTTTTTTTAATTAACTGCATATAGGGCGGACCTAAATGATTTCTACACAAGCAAACTTTTGAATTAGATGATAAAAAGTGTCTGATATAAACCAGATCCAGTAGAGTAGTTTATGCTATCTTTGATCTAGAATTAACTGTATCATTGTTAGTTCCCCCTTTTAGTCAAGCAAACCCAAAGTACTTTATGATTGTTGAAGTAAACTTTCTGAAAGATAGGTAACATCCCCAGAAATGCAGTATCCGTGACTTGGCAGTCTTAACTAAAAATGCCCGTTTAAAAGGAAATTTTATTCTTATTTGAAATCTACTAATTTCTAAAGATGATTGTCTCCAAAGTTATGAGCTACCAAATCTGTTTACTTTTTAATCAGGATATCAAATTTTTTTTTAATTTTCACATAATCTTCCTATGTTCAAGCACTTGCGTCACATATCCTTCAACGATTTAATTTCTTCAGAAAAAAATGGTTCATGTTGATTTTCAACACAAGCATCAATATCTTCTTTCGACTGGTTATCATTTGCAAAATGATGAACTCGAAGGTGCTTTGTTAAATTTATGAATAACAAGAAGTCAGATGGAACCAAACCTGGAATATATGATGGGCGGTCTAGCTCAAAGATGTTTTCACTGCAGATAATGGGATGGTTTGTGAACTAGTTTATAGTTGTGAATAGACTTGGTGATATTAGACATTTTGTCAAAAAATATTTTCCATTTTTACCGTTTTAGGTTGCTGGCATCCGTGAACTTCCTTATTCCTGCTTTCTATTATGTTTGGTTATTCCTCTTCTCCTTTTTTGAGGTTGCCATTTGATAAATAGTTCTGGAAATCATTTTTTATTCACGTGTATACGATGTTAGTTATTTTTGTTTTATGTCTTGTATTATTATTTCTTTAATTCCCCTTCGTTCATCTAAAATTTCGTTTCTGAATTAGCCTTCCCTTGATATTGTAAAAGATTTTCCGTATAACATCCATTTTTATAGATTCTAGTCTTGATTTTTCAGCCCCATAAGATAAGGTAATAATTAGTAATAGTAATTTCATATATATTAAATATTTTTGTATGGCTTGCCTTGCCTGTAAAATTCTATCTATGTTACTCTCGATCGTCTAGTTCCACATTAAAAAAATATATTACTTATATATTGTCTACATTAACTTTAAGTCCCCATTCCTTGTAAACTTCACACAGTTTTCTAAATTTATATTTCATATCATCTTTACTATTTTCTAGCACTACTTGGTCATCGGCAAACTCTAATGTATGAAACAATATATAATCTCCCTTTTCTTGCTTTGGATTGTTGCAAATAAATTTTCTGACTTTCTATTTCTATTCCTTTCTTCATTTTGCACCTGTATATCGATTTAATTGAAACAAATAAATTTTTGCTACTAAACTAAAATTTTGTGGTTTATAATTCTCTCATATTACAATTTCTTTTTTCTAGAGTCAACATGCTAAAAAGTACCAAAACGCACAGGAAGAAAAATTACGCTTTTCCATTTTCCAACAAAATTTGCGTTCAATTGAGGAACACAACAAACAATATGAGGAAGGAAAAGTAACCTACTTTAAAGGAGTCAACCATTTTGCTGATATGACAAAGGATGAGTTTCGTGCCATGTTGAAACGTTCCAGTGCTGGTCGTCCGAAATATAACGCTACCTCTGTTTATAAGAAACCTGCTCATCTTCAAGCACCCAGTTCGATTGATTGGAGGGACCGAGGAGCAGTATCAGCAGTTAAAAATCAGGGAAATTGCGGATCATGTTGGGCTTTTTCTGCGGTAAGTCTGTTATAAAGTATACCATCGAGAAATTGATTTGACTTCCAAAATATTATACTAGATTAGTTCAGGTGTGTATGGAATTATATCTGCGTCAGAAATTACAACGTTGCAAACCGACAATATATTATTTATACATTTTGGGTAATTATTTAAAAAAAAAATGAAACATTACCATTGTAACTTTTCTAAAACAAAATTTTTTTTTTCAAAACACATGTTTTCTTTTTTTGTTACATGTAACACAAGAACTACTCAAAATTAGAATTAAATAAATATATTAATTAAAGAGAAATTTGGCCAGGTGGGTTGCTTTTAAGAAAAAAAAAACTGTTAACAAAGAAATAATTAAAAAATTGAATTTCACTACAAAGTTTTTTAAACTTTATATTAAAATAGCTAAGTTTTGAAAAAAAAATCGTTTCTGTAAACATGCCATCTATAATGCAACCATTTCCGCGGAAAACAAGCCATTTTTTTTAACGATTTTCATAATATGAAAAAACACATGATTATATTTGTTATTTAATTAAGTACTTAAAATATCCACCATTTAAGTCGGTGCAAACCTGGCAGTGCCTTAACCAGTCTTCCTGAATACATTGAATAAACTGCCAGAATATTTCTTATTTTAGAGGCGTAAACTGGATTTTTGCTATAACCACAAGAGAAAATATCAAAAGTATTACAGAAACGTTTTTGGTTATAAATCGAAACTAAATACATACACTGACCGCTGCTATATTTATAACAATTCAATATGTCAGTTTTCCTAAAAACACCTAATACTTCTCTGAAAGCAAAGAAATTAGAAACTATATTAGTTAAATATTCCATGTTAACCCTATTAAATTTCTGTCAGTTTATTGACTGTCACGAATTTGATTTGTTTTGCCGCCGAAAGCTACTCACCTAGTGTCGGCATCTACACTGTATTCGTTTTATGGTCCTTTCTCGCGACGTCACATACTTTTTAATGAATGTGGGAAATTTTTGTTTAATTTAAAAAAAATATTTTTTATAATATTAATTAGTTTATTTGTAGTTTATTCGTGAACCACTGATTAACTGATATTTATCAGACGCGCTTTTAGACTTATTTGTTTTCATTTGTATTGTACTTCTTCTATTGGTTATTTATTATTGTTGTAATTTTTTACGAGAATAGTTAGCTTTTAAACTCTTATTGTGAGGAACTTTGTCCTTTAAAATGATACAGAATCGTTGTTTATATTTACGAAAATTATTTTCATTTTTTTAATAGTAAAAATAATTGATAAATATAAAATGAAAAGGCAGTATTTTGGTAGTTAATGTTAATTAAAAACCCAAATCTGTACAAAATTATTTTATTTTCATATTCCGTCGGCCAGTTTTGGTTTGCACTATATTGTTTGTTTTTGTTTTTTAGACTGGAACCCTGGAAAGTTTCAACTATTTGAATACCGGAAACATGGTTACCTACAGTGAACAACAATTAGTTGATTGCGATCCCAACCAGGGAGGTTGTAATGGTGGTGATGAAGGCATAGCTTTAAATTATGTTCAACAATACGGTACGTCAATAAACATTTTTTCCGTACAGTTGTTTTTACGGAGAATTATTAGAAAAAGCATACTCTAGGTACATAATTTATAAAATATTCAATATGCAAATTTAAGGATTAATCTTGGGTTTGTTGAAAACCGATAAGCTGGTAAAATAGTAATAATTAAAAGCCTTTATTTATAATCCAGAACTATACAAATAATTTAATTTTGTTAGTCCTTACTTGGTGGAATTTCGTAATATTTACGATTGCGATAAGTAAAGCACATTCTCACTTAAATTTCCACTGTTGTTTTTTGGCTATTTTACTGCACAGCAGGTTCTTCAGTATATGAGGAAGCCACCGTCCTGTGAAAGATGTCTAACAGTCAAAAAAATACAGTAGAAATTTAAGTAAAAATGTGCTCTACTTATAACAATCGTAATATATATATATATATATATATATATATATATATATATATATATATATATATATATATATATATATATATATATATATATATATATATATGTTAGTTTTTAGTGTTTCACGGATGGAGAAATATGAGTTTGTGTTTATCCGGGAATACATCCGTTCGTTAGCTATTTCCATAGTTGGAATTTGCAGACGTTTCGCCAAAGTCTCATTTGGCATCTTCAAGTGCTCCAGTTCATCGTCAACTACGGACACGAGCACTTGAAGATGCCAAATGAGACTTTGGCGAAACGTCTGCAAATTCCAACTATGGAAATAGCTAACGAACGGATGTATTCCCGGATAAACACAAACTCATATATATATATATATATATATATATATATATATATATATATATATATATATATATATATATATATATAATTTATTTTTGTATCTTAAACCTTTTGTTAAATATTTTTTTTAATATTTTCTTGGGTATAGGTTTTTCATTAGAGAAACAAGGGACAATAATTTTTTTTCTGACGTTTCGCTCTACATAGCGAGCTTCTTCAAAAGAGCTTGGTATATTTATTTTACATCTACAAAAATTACAGAATTTTTTATATAATAAACATATATCACAGTAATTACATTTTTATATTTTTAATTTAATTAAAATTAATAAAAACAAAACAGATTTTAAAATAGTCTTAAAGTTTAAAATTTAAAATTCAAAACAATACAAACAGGTTAAAATAGTGAAGATTATAAAATAGTACATACCTTGAAAGTAGTTTTGTGTGTATGTTTAAAAATAAATTCAATTATGATCTTTGGTATGCAATTTGTATGGATAGATTTATTTTTATAAAAAGCAAAAAATAGGAAAAAAGATTATTATTTATTTTTTAATGACATTCTTTCACCTGTATGAGTGTATATGAAATCGTTCCAAGCATCATTACATTATTTCTCATATTTATTATAGAGTCGCTTCAAGCATGTTTTATTCAAAAATCAAATTATAGTATATCTGACTTAAATTTTTGACATCTTGCTTGTCATTTACAACATTTTTATCTTTTTTTATGTGTATCATTTCTTTGATGACTAATTTATGATAATTTCTGTCAGTATCTAAAATATGGGTGTTTTTAAAATCAAATTCATGCTTAGACGTTTGTTCATGGTTATGTAAAGATGTCGATGCGTTTTTAGTATACTTGTGTCCATTCACTCTATTTTCAATATACTGTGTCGTCATGCCAATGTATTTCTTAGGACAATTTAGGCATGGAATTGCATATATTACGTTAGATCTTTTTTTGGTGGGAACTTTGCTTTTTAACTTCGTATAAAATGACCCAAGTAAATTGTTCGCCTTATGGCATACCGTTATGTTATGTTTATCCAAAATATATTTTATTTTTTCAGACAGTTGGTATATATACGGTAATGCAATGAAAGTGTTTTGTGTTTTGGTATTGTTAATTTTATTTTTTTTTGTTTATGTTATAATGTAAATAGGTTCTTTGTTTAATTATTTTTTTATGAGTAGTTTAGGAAAATGGTTCATTATTAGGGTCTCTTCCACTTTTTTTAGCACTTCTGGGCGAAATTCGGGTGAAGATAATTTTATAGCTCGATCAACTAAGCCGATTATGACACTATTTTTTTGTTTATTTGGATGTTCAGAGTTAAAATTCAAATACCGGCCCGACCAAGTATCTTTCGTGTACCATTTTGTATGAAGACTATTATCCGTCTTATTTCTGTGTATAGTTAAGTCTAAAAAGTTTATTTTTTGTTCTATTTCAATTTCAGCTGTAAATTTCAGTTTTGGGTGGAAATTATTAAAATATTGTAACAAGCTATCTATTTTATTTTCGGGTATAGCAGCCAAACAGTCATCTACATAGCGTTTAAAAAAGATTATATTAAAATCCAGTTTTTTCAATACTTCTTCTTCTACATATTCCATAACTATTTGTGCTATTGTTGAGGAGATTGGTGAACCCATAGCACAACCGTCTAATTGTTGGTACAAACTATCTTTGAATTGGAAATAATTATTATTTATTGTAAGTTTTACAGATTTTATAAATTCATTGAGTGTCAATGTTGTGTGTTCTTTTAAATCGTCCCATTTTTCTTCCAAAACTTTGGGAATGATGTCATTGGGTATATTTGTATACAAAGAAACTATATCTAGTGAAACTAATTTATAATTTGTTGGTATTTGTATTGTATCAATGAATTGTTTAAATGTGAAAGAGTCTTTTATATAGTGATTATTTTTTCCTGTGATGTTTGGTAGGCAATTTGATAAGTATTTGGACAGGTTATAAAAAGGGGACTGTATGCTTGAGACAATTGGTCTGAGAGGTGTATTTGGTTTGTGTAATTTAGGTAACCCATAAATTTTTGGTGCTATAGCATTATGTATTGTTAATTTTTTACTTTCTTCCTCAGTTATATGTTGATTTTTTAATAGTTTTTTAATTAGTGCGTTATTTTTAGTTTGGAACAATTTTGTAGGGTCACTTTTAAGTTTCTTATAAGAAACTTAAAAGTGACCCTACAAAATTGTTCCAAACTAAAAATAACGCACTAATTAAAAAACTATTAAAAAATCAACATATAACTGAGGAAGAAAGTAAAAAATTAACAATACATAATGCTATAGCACCAAAAATTTATGGGTTACCTAAATTACACAAACCAAATACACCTCTCAGACCAATTGTCTCAAGCATACAGTCCCCTTTTTATAACCTGTCCAAATACTTATCAAATTGCCTACCAAACATCACAGGAAAAAATAATCACTATATAAAAGACTCTTTCACATTTAAACAATTCATTGATACAATACAAATACCAACAAATTATAAATTAGTTTCACTAGATATAGTTTCTTTGTATACAAATATACCCAATGACATCATTCCCAAAGTTTTGGAAGAAAAATGGGACGATTTAAAAGAACACACAACATTGACACTCAATGAATTTATAAAATCTGTAAAACTTACAATAAATAATAATTATTTCCAATTCAAAGATAGTTTGTACCAACAATTAGACGGTTGTGCTATGGGTTCACCAATCTCCTCAACAATAGCACAAATAGTTATGGAATATGTAGAAGAAGAAGTATTGAAAAAACTGGATTTTAATATAATCTTTTTTAAACGCTATGTAGATGACTGTTTGGCTGCTATACCCGAAAATAAAATAGATAGCTTGTTACAATATTTTAATAATTTCCACCCAAAACTGAAATTTACAGCTGAAATTGAAATAGAACAAAAAATAAACTTTTTAGACTTAACTATACACAGAAATAAGACGGATAATAGTCTTCATACAAAATGGTACACGAAAGATACTTGGTCGGGCCGGTATTTGAATTTTAACTCTGAACATCCAAATAAACAAAAAAATAGTGTCATAATCGGCTTAGTTGATCGAGCTATAAAATTATCTTCACCCGAATTTCGCCCAGAAGTGCTAAAAAAAGTGGAAGAGACCCTAATAATGAACCATTTTCCTAAACTACTCATAAAAAAATAATTAAACAAAGAACCTATTTACATTATAACATAAACAAAAAAAAATAAAATTAACAATACCAAAACACAAAACACTTTCATTGCATTACCGTATATATACCAACTGTCTGAAAAAATAAAATATATTTTGGATAAACATAACATAACGGTATGCCATAAGGCGAACAATTTACTTGGGTCATTTTATACGAAGTTAAAAAGCAAAGTTCCCACCAAAAAAAGATCTAACGTAATATATGCAATTCCATGCCTAAATTGTCCTAAGAAATACATTGGCATGACGACACAGTATATTGAAAATAGAGTGAATGGACACAAGTATACTAAAAACGCATCGACATCTTTACATAACCATGAACAAACGTCTAAGCATGAATTTGATTTTAAAAACACCCATATTTTAGATACTGACAGAAATTATCATAAATTAGTCATCAAAGAAATGATACACATAAAAAAAGATAAAAATGTTGTAAATGACAAGCAAGATGTCAAAAATTTAAGTCAGATATACTATAATTTGATTTTTGAATAAAACATGCTTGAAGCGACTCTATAATAAATATGAGAAATAATGTAATGATGCTTGGAACGATTTCATATACACTCATACAGGTGAAAGAATGTCATTAAAAAATAAATAATAATCTTTTTTCCTATTTTTTGCTTTTTATAAAAATAAATCTATCCATACAAATTGCATACCAAAGATCATAATTGAATTTATTTTTAAACATACACACAAAACTACTTTCAAGGTATGTACTATTTTATAATCTTCACTATTTTAACCTGTTTGTATTGTTTTAAATTTTAAACTTTAAGACTATTTTAAAATCTGTTTTGTTTTTATTAATTTTAATTAAATTAAAAATATAAAAATGTAATTACTGTGATATATGTTTATTATATAAAAAAATTCTGTAATTTTTGTAGATGTAAAATAAATATACCAAGCTCTTTTGAAGAAGCTCGCTATGTAGAGCGAAACGTCAGAAAGAAAATTATTGTCCCTTGTTTCTCTAATGAAAAACCTATACCCAAGAAAATATTAAAATATATATATATATATATATATATATATATATATATATATATATATAATATATATATATATATATATATATATATATATATATATATATATATATATATATCCTATTAGACTAGTAATTTCATTTAAATAAACAAATAGAGTTTAAATATGTTTGATTTCGATAGTCAGAATTTCATAAAGTGAAATGGAGAATACCTGCCACATGCGCGTAAACAGAATAAAAGAAAAATTAAATAAAAAATTACGAAAACACTGAAACAATTTTCCTGGTATGTATACTATTATAAAAGCGGAAAAAGTGTATTACCCATAAGAGGCAAAAGCGTAGAACTAATTGAAGCGTACGACTACGAGAATCAGATTATTGTGACTGCCCATTTATGGGAAAAGACATCTGAGTGACAGTTTTTATACGTAATTTTATTAAAGTTTACTAACGTGAACTGAAAACACAATCAATCAAAATAAAAATAGGTTGATAACATATGAAGCCTCAAATACACACCACTACACTATACACTACTTATTTAACTGTTACAGGTATCGAGTCCGAATCAGATTATCCATACACTGCATCTGATGGATCGTGCAGCTACAACCAGAATTTAGTTGCATTGAGGATTCAAAGCCATGTTATCCTTACACCAAAAGATGAACAACAATTATTAGAAGCAGTCGGAACTTTGGGACCAATTTCAGTTGCACTTGATGCTTCAAATATAGATTTCTATGCTGGAGGTATGTATATAAGCAATCTAAATATTTTCACGGATCGGATTAACTTACAGTATTTTAGGGATTAGAGTTACTTCTTACTAGTTGAGGACATATTTAATCGAAACAAAGTTTAGATTTCCAATAGTACTATATTATTCTTGAATAAACCAATTTTTTTTTATAAAAGCAGACACTTCTCAAATAAAGTTTATTTAAATGTAACAGTTTCTATGATATTTAAAATAGCTACAGAAGGAGGGATTATGTTATATCAATATAGAATAATTTTCAAATTTTCCACTACTCGGGGTAGGGGTACCCTTAACTTATTAATCAAAAGAACGAAACAATCATAACAAATTATGGAATATATATGAAATTATCATTAGAATATTTATAGTGCTCCATCTTATTCTTACCAAAGTGTAAGAAAAAGGTTATCAGTCAGGTGGTGAGTACAAATATATTTCAAGATTAACCTTTTTTATATCGGGGATAACAGACAAAAACAAACATTTATCATTGAAAATGGTTTTATTGTTTTTCAAAATATTCTCCACGATGGTATTTATCATCTGAAAAGCGTTTTTGCTACGAGGAAGATGGTATTTCAAAAACATGGTTTTTCAATGACCATCCAGTTTTTTCTTCATGTACGGGAACAGAAAATAATCTTTGTGTGTTAAAGTTATAAATGACTACCCAAAAGACTCCCATGCCTTTTTTTTCAAAGTCCTGTAAAACTGGATCAAAATTTTGATACTTCAAAATCTCTCTAATTTGAGGACCGAGATTTTTTCTTTTATTTTGACATTTCTTAGACGCGGAAATTTACTTCGCAGCTATTTGAAAGCTGATCCATTTTTGTTGAGAGCCTTGACCAAGTTCTTCATTAGTTTAGTATATAAAAGTGGGAGAATAATTTTTTAGGATTTTAGTGGAGGAAATTGTTTGATGTTGTTTTCTCCGGGACACAGATTTGGTCCAAGCTTTTTTTATGTAATGTAAGATCTAGTCCGACTATCCCATTTACACAAACAATAATACTTGGTATAGCCCATTTGTAGATCATACTTACAGACTGCCACTCTTAAAACCAATGGTATTAAAAATAAGAAATTGAAAATCATCAACTTTGTTGAAAGTCACGAGATCGATGCTCTCTTGATCCAGGGGGATCGATTTACGTGTCCAAATTATAATGTTTTTCGAAATGACAGATGAGTAAAGCTACGGGAGACACGCGATACTGCTCAAGAAGCACATTGTTGCTTACTCAATTACGAACCATGACGATGGGACATTTGCCAAAATTAAAATGAAAAACGGGGTTTGGATCTTAAAATCTTTACTGTTGAAGGAATCCTAGTGGCAGATCTCTGAGGTGCCAAGATCACTAATCTCAAAGCTATCATCTTGGAAAATGCCCCTGAAGCAAATCTGCTGGAAGTAGTATCACCTGATGAGTCAACTCATCTAGGTTATGTTGATTTACCTGATATCTTAGATGATATTGAAGCAAGAAATACAGGCAGGTTATTCAGACCGTCGGTTCGCCATAAGCTGACTTTAGACCACTTGTCAGTATTCATCGAGTACGGCCATTCTAGAGACCAACGGAACGGCTCTAGTTTACAGACGCTCGCGAGAGCATCTGTTACAAGAGTGTTTAAGTACTTAAAATACGGGGACATTCCAACATATTTAAAACTGAAAATCAGGAAGAAAAATCGCCTAACAAGGAGAGCTTCGTGACCTGTACAATCGGTGCCGGGAGTATAAATTCAAACCCGTGATGGCCCTCTGTACAAGGTGACACGCAGCTTAATAAAACGTACGAAAACATCTTTGCCACACATTATTACTGGCAATGTCACCTTGACCAGTCCTCAAGAAAACGCCAATGGATTTTCAGAAAAATTTTACGAACAATTTCAGCTTAACCCATGCGCCCATTGTATCAAGGAATAGAGAATCGATCGCACGATACAAATCTATAAGTTCATTGAATACATTGATTTAGGTATACCTGTTATCGGTCTCGATGAAGTCAAAGAGAGTGCTTCGAGTTTGTGTTATCAAGAAGCGCCGAGCCTGGATGGTGTGCGAAACACAGTTCTGCTGAGAACTCTGGACAAAATCCTCTCAGCTATTACTAATATACCTAATGCAGCAATCAGGCCATTTTCCTTCAGATTAGAAGATGGCTAAGAATAGTTCTAATTCTAAAGAAAGACGAAAGAGTCACTAATATTAATAGCTACAGGCGTACTTTCCAATTTCGGGAAAATAATAGAACGTGTGATACTAAATTACCTATCTGATTTCATAATTGAGAGACACATCTTGTCTTCGGAACAGTTCGGCTTCAGAAACACTCACTGTAGCGTTCAGCGAACCACCAGGCTGGCTTGGTTTGTTACATAGGGTTTCAATCGGAAATTCCATACGGGTGCCATTTTTTTATGTTAGAGCTGACTGAGAATTTCACGCTACCTAATAAGACCAGTCTTAAGATTTCTTGAAGGTATCTTCAGATGACTCCGTATCAAATGTCAAAGCAATAACTTCTTTTCTCCACTCTTTTTAACTTCTACATGGCGGGCACTCCCTCAGTACCAATTATTTATTGTGTTAAGCTAAAAAGTCCCAGTTAGCTCTCTACTCATTGCTACACCGAAATAGTAAACTGAATCTTAAAAACAAATTAACAATTTACAAGCTATTTATCAGATCTGTACTATCCGTTGGTGCCCTCATAAGCGGATCAAGATTTAGGTAATTAGAGCTTTCAGAACAAGGTACTATGTATGTTTGTGGAGCCCCATGTTAGGTTAGAAATACTATCATCCACAGAAACCTTAGATGTGACACTTTCACTACATTTATTGAAAACACCATTACCAAATATCTAAACAGAGCTGAATTCTCAACTAATTACTCACAGTTTCTCACAAGCTGACCACCACACCACGACAGCGTCAGCAATTCGCCAGAGACTGACTTCGTTACTTTATCTTTTCAAAATTACTGGCTAAAAAGCCAAAACCTGATAACCTTCAATATAACACTATAATCAACAGGAGTTGGTGGACCATGTCCAACTCAAGAAACAAAAATGATCATATAATTTCGGAAACTACGAAGTTTTTCTAGGTCCTCATATTTTGCCTCAGGAGTTTACGCAAACAAAAATGTACAGACGTTTTAGAGATACTCTGCATAATGCTGCCAAAATGTTATCCGCTTGGTTATAAATTATAAAGTTACCTTGAGATTCATAAAAGAAATTTTTAGGGAAAGCTGTATAGAGAAGAAATTTTATTTAAAATAACAAAGCTTAGTTTAGTTTCTGATACAGCCGGACATAAAACTCTACGTTGAAAAGATCGGCATCACTTATGCGTAGAACCCAAACTTCAAAATAATATCATAACTATTTTCCAAGATCTTTAAATAAGACATTCAACATGAATAACTTTAATTACAATTGGGCAATTGCCAACGATGTTTACGCAGCGGTCCTCTATTTGTATGCAAATGAGGGAATCTGAGTGTGAGATCCAACGATAAAAAAACTAAATACCATAAATATTTCAATAATATAATTGCTTTGAATTAATTATTTTAGGTATATATTCTGACCCCAACTGTTCGGAAGACGATCTCGATCATGCTGTATTGGCAGTAGGCTACTCGTCGGAATCCGGTCAGGATTATTGGATAATTAAGAACTCGTGGAGTACCAACTGGGGAGAGGCTGGATATTTTAGGATTCAACGCGGAAACAACATGTGTGGAATTGCTACTGAAAGTGTATATCCTATCTTGTAATCTTGTTTATTCGTTATAGGTTGCAAATAATTTAATTAACCTGTAATATAAATTTTGGATGCAGTTATCTAAATTGTTTTAATTAATTGTCGATAATGATTTCTTAGAGAGATTCATCGTTTTCTTTTTACTAATGTATAAACAAAACAGTTTCATAACTAGTTGTTTTTTATTTATATTTCAATTTTTCGTACGAAAATATTCGACTTTAATGTTTACACATTGTTCTCCTAATAAATTGCTAATAATGCCATGAGTTAAAGCGTATTTAAATATTTCATATTAATGAGTCCGTATTACTTAATCGAAAGGAAGCAGGTAGAAAGTAAATGAATCATTACCTATCAAAATATTTTTAGAAGTTTAAGAAATATCTCAGTTCTAGATATTAAAGGAAAGTTTTCCTAAAATAAACATCAAGCTGTAAATTTAGATAGACTTATGTTTCGTATTTATACGTAGATTGATATAGAAAAAAATGTGAAGTATGTAAAAGGAGACTTATTTCTAAAGAACCAAGCAGCTTGGAAAATTGATTTGAAGACCCAGGCACCGTGCAAACTTCTATTTATGTTAATTAAAGACTACTAATTTAAGCCTACAGTTTCTAGCGCAATTTCTCAAGGAAAATGTATAGCGTAAATATTAGTAATACTATTATGCTATTTTAGTCTTTTATTGTAAACTATTGTAAAATTGTAGAATAGATTTTCCGTTGAAATAAAATAAATAAATAAAAAAATAGTTAATGGCAGGTCAAAAATAAAATTCACGTCACTAAAATAACAACGATTTCTATAGTTTTATTATTGCACAATTTGGCATCGTATGGTTTTACCACATTGAAATAAACATTTATTTTTAGTGTTAAATTATGGAAAAAACAGTTTTATAGGTTGTGCCAGTATTTGATTGTGGCCTCCTGCAAACGAAATATTTTGGTAGCGTATGGCCGTTTTGCCCACAATTTACTGCTGTCTCATATTAGTTAGTAGCTACACTTCTTCTTCTTCATGTACCTTCTCCATTTCGGAGGTTGGCTATCATCATTGCTATTCTGACCTTGGAAGCTGCGGCTTTGAATAGATGAGATGATTTGACGTTGAACCATTTTCGCAAATTCCTAAGCCAGGATATTCTTCTTCTTCCAACAGATCTTTTTCCCACAATCTTTCCCTGGATTATGAGTTGCAGAATCTTATACCTTGGACCTCTCATGATGTGGCCGAGATATTGCAATTTTCTCTTTTTTACTTCATATAGGATCTCTACGTCCTTCTTCATTCTTCTCAGAACCTCCAAGTTGGTCACATGTTCTGTCCATGATATT
This sequence comes from Diaprepes abbreviatus, assembly GCA_034092305.1. NCBI lineage: Eukaryota > Metazoa > Arthropoda > Insecta > Coleoptera > Curculionidae > Diaprepes > Diaprepes abbreviatus. Next base: position 1,611,623 of record JASJET010000095.1, read on the forward strand.
CGCAGCATTCTACGGTAGGTCCACTAGCTATACTATACACCTATAAATAAATGTCACTGTGATAAAAGCATTCTGGAAGTCTGGTGGTCCCTTTTGACTTTTGCAGTTTTAGTACTATACAATTAGAGGTTATTAGAGCTTACCAATACTACCAACACAACTTCAGGACTCAGAAGAAGCTGCAATCTAGCTGGCTAGATCTCGCATCTTGTTTTGAAGCTCCCACTGTGCGCCTGCGAGTTTAATCGAGTGAAGGTTTTTAACGAATTGAACGACACAACTTTTTCAAAGCATTTAAATCTACTAACAAAAATAAATAACAAACGAAATTATTTACAATGAGAATTTTGTCGATTAACTATTCCAAAGTAACTAAAATAATTGCTCCTGTTGGTCGTGCTTTTAACAAAAATGAAAAATGGAAAATTTTGAAAATATACGTATAAATAACTTTCTAAAATATAAGTTAAAAAAGAATAAAAACACGAAAAATGGCTATTTAAATTATGTAAAGAAAATAGTGCTAAAGTCGTCCTTCTCCCAGGTAAAATGAAAGAGAAGTTTCCCTTAACTTTCCCGAAAATAAATGAAACATCAATAATAAAAATCTTCTTAAACAGTGGTTTTACGCGTCATGTAACTTTCTCGAACGGATCTCAAATGTACCACTTTTCCCAAATTTCAGATCGTAACTAAAGGTTATTACTTCTTGAAAGCTAAACTTGCATTTCCCCGGAACCTCGCCCATTTCCGCTCGTACGTACTGCGCATCTAACAATCTTGTAAGGTTGAATTCTATTCCCGAATATTTCTGTCTTCTCGTTCATAGAGGGCAATTGCCAACCCATGTTAGATATTTAATTTCCGAATAGGCCTGGATTTGAGCATCTTAATCTTATTTTTTTTTTACAAAAGGGTTAACTAAACTATAATGTAATCAAACGAATATATTGCATTATAGTGACTTTATTTGATTATTCTTTTGTTTCCTAGTAATGGAAAAATCGTTCAATATTTAAAAACATTCTAGACAATTTGGGGCCATATGTTGCTAAATCCATGCTTAACCTAATTATTAACAGTTTTATATAATTTTGACGAGGGTACAATTTCTTCGTCAAATTTATAAGTTTTTATGGAGTCAGAAAGGCAGGTAAAAGACCCAAAAGTAATAAAAATGGTTAAGTTTGTTAATTGACTTATTTTTTTTTAGGTTTTAAGGTGGTAATATATATATATATATATATATATATATATATATATATATATATATATATATATATATATATATTGTAAAATTGGGTCGTGTATAAATAACAATTAAAGGAAAAGTGTAAAAATTAGCTTTGATAAATAATCCTAAAATTTCAATGTCGGGGGGGTTGTCTGAGATTAAATTAGTACCGATTATAGTCGTTGAGAAACTTTTATTTAGTGCAAGGAGTACACCTCCTCCTTTCCTAACGTTTAGCAAAGCCGTTCTACGATCACAACGAAATACTGACTAATTGGTAGAGAATAATTCACTATCAGGAACCTGTGGCGACAACTATGTTTCCGAGAATGCAATGAGATCATAATGTAACAATAAGACGCATTAAATAGTGTATGGGTTTTAGTATTTACCTACTCCGCGGACATTTTGATAATAGATCCTCGAATTTTCCTGCAATCATTAAATTTAGAATTCCGTTCGAACAAACTATTCGGATCGACTAAGCCAGTAACACTAATGCTACTAATACCATCGCCAAGGACACCACTCGTGGAGGTACGCTGTGTTTATCATACCTGAAAAATTCAGATCACCTGGTGAGCATACTCCAGAGGATAAAACTCCAAAAAGATGACATTCTTGCTAGCCTGGACATCAAATTCTTGTATCCAAGCATACAAGTTGACGAAGCTTTAGACCATATTGCTATGAACGAGGAGTTCCCACATCACTTTATCGACCTTTCCGAACAATGTGTCAAAAACACATGTTTTTCCTATGAAAATTACTTCTATTGACAGTCATCGCAAACCTTTTTATGAAATATTTTGAAATAGAAACTCTAAGAGAATCCAAAACGAAATCATCCCTCTGGAAACGTTACGTGGATAACATCTTTATTATATGGCCACATGGAAGTGCCAGCCTAGACATATTTTTGGAGGAACTAAACAGCATTCATTCCTGCATACAGTTCACATTGGATGTCAAAGTTAACAAGCAGCTACTGTTCCTTGACCTTCCAATTACCAGAAAAGACGACCTAAGCAACGATTATATGGTCTACAGAAAACTCACACATACAAAGAGATACCTAAACGCCAAATCTCACCACCATCCATCACAATTACAATCAGTCGTCAACAGTCTGATCTCCAGATCCTTGCGACTAACCAAACCCACGAACCGCCAAGAAGAACTCAATAACATCACAGCAGCTCTAAAACAAAACAATTACCAAAAACACAATATCAAAAAGGACATAAAATGGAACACAAATGCAATAGCAGAGAGAAAAGAGAAGATGGCAAATTCAAAACAAAAACCACTCTGCCATACATAAAAGGTGTAACAGTCGTAATTGGAAGAATTCTGAGGAAGCATGACATTTGCATAATTTACAAGCTATAAACAACAATACCCAAATTATTGGGCAATCCCAAATACAAAATACCATTGGGAAACCAGGTAGTATAGAGCATCCCATGTAGCGACTGTGAAAACGAATACATCGGCCAAACGAACAGAAGAATCATTACCAGAGTTCGTGAACATAAATATAGCTTAAAGGATAAGCAAACTACATCAGTTTTATTCCAACATCATCAGGAGACAGGACACAGTCTAAATTTCCAAGAAACCAAACAGATTGTACCCATAAAGCATTATAGAATGCGCATCATCAGAGAAGCTCTCGAAATAGGAAATACTAAAAACCTTAACAAGAGAGGTGATGCACAAAACATTTTAAATACAGGGAAAATCCTAATCAAAACCCAACCAAAAATAACACACCAGAGCAACAGGACAGCGAGTTGAGAGGAGGTCCAAACCTAGGGAAGCAAGGAAAGCAGCAAGACAGAAACAAGGTATAACCTGCGCAAGCGTCAAACTATGAAAATGCATATAGAGGAACAACACGCTCATTTCAAGCCGAGCAGCCGTCGAAGAAGCATCACTTGAGACTGCCAACTGAGATGTTGGCGGAAAGTCGTTAAGATTTTTCTGTTGACGAACGAATTGAAAATCGGAAAAGATCGTGGACTCGTGCAAATGGATTGCTTTGGTAGCCTACTCTATGATAGTTTTTCCCAAAATTTACTTCTCATATTATTCAGCAGCTATTCTATAAACCTATAAATAAAAATCACTGGGACTAAGATATTTTGGTAGCCTGGGCAGTTTTAGTACCAAATGACTACAGATTATTTGAGCTTATCAGTACCACACACCACAACCTCCAATCTCAGGAAAAACTGTTCTGTGAACCTTTCTTATACGTCACGACGCGCCCGATAAATTAACCGAGTGAAGGTTGTTATTGATTAAAACAAAGACAAGTTTCTCAAAACACTTCTATGTACTATAATGAACAAGAATAAAACAAAGGGTTTTTGTACTGAGAAACTAAAGATTAAATATATGATACAATCTCAAAGCATTTAAAACAAACTCTCTTATCAGCAGTAATTTTAAACTCAATTAGTGTAATCAATACCATTTTGAAAATTTAAATAAGTTCCTAGAAAATTTAATAAAAATTCACGAAAACATATTTAAATTGTTTAAGAAGAATAGTACGGAGTTTGTCCTTCCACAATAAAAAATGAATTCGAATTTTCCCGAAGATAAATAGAAAACTCAAAATAAAAATTTTCTCATTCGAATTGTTAGGCACCAAAATACACTTAAAAATATATCTTATTGTAGTTGATTTCAGGACAGATCTTATTTAAATGGTATTCAGATTGTAACAGCCTCTAACGAATTTCAAATCGTAACTAAAGAATATCACTGTATTAAACATGTACCAAAACTTTCAGCCCCCGGAATCCCTACTAAAATACTTGATATATGAGCATCTTAATATTAATAATATTTTAATAAACAGATTATAACTAATCTACGTTTTTCTCTAACCAAAAAATTCCATAAATGATTATAAAAAAAACCCCACTCCCTCTTTTAACTTTTTTGGATGTATCTTAATCATTATTTCTTGTTAAGCAGGCAAAAATAATCATGACGAAATCTTTATACAGAGTATCCTAAATTCGATACTTTTGTGTATTAATCTTAGCAAAAATCGAACGTCGCATTCACGAGCCATTTTTTAAAGAAACTAAAAATGCCATAAACAGACCTTAAAAATTTTTCTTTGAAAGATACAGGGTAAAATTCAAAAGTTGACACGTTTTATAATGCCGTGTAACGTTCTTATTTGAAAAGATATTACAACATTTTCAAAGACTTGTTTTTATAACATTTAAAGCGCAATTAAACTGTGTAATCATAACTTTAATACAAGGTGTGTTTAGAAAGGTATTCCTTCGAATTTGGTTATTTCAAATGGAACATCTTATATATTTTTGGATGATTTTTAGACGTAAGGAGTTTTTAATTAAATTTATTACACTTTATGTCAGAATGAAAAAACAAGCTGGATTTTGCGAGTTTTTCATTAAAAATCACAGTAAGCCATGAATAAAAAACAAAGGAATATTTAAACTTAACAGATACACTTACTTTTTATTTAATGACAATACAAGACAATGACAAAATACTATCTAAAAAACGAGAACATCAACAAAACATAATCTATTAATAACAAGCTATTCCCTTTTAAAAAAATTTTGTCAGGATGAAACTCAAAAGGGCTCTCATTATTGTCGATACATTTTGACAACGCCTTTTTACAGATATTACTGCGTTACGAATATGAAGAACTCTTACTTTTCTAAACCCATTGTAAATTAATTCAAGAAGTTGTTCCTAAGTATTAATGGTTTCTTATATATTTAATTTTCCAGAAATCCCCATAGAAATAAATCCAGTGGTGTTAGGTCCGGAGAGTTTGGCGGCCACCTCACCAGTCCATATACCTATCTAACGATCTATGAGGGAAATTACTGCTTAAATACTTCCTTACTCTTGAGGCATTATGACTAGGAGCATCATTTTGTTGAACATAAATGGTAAGTCGTTCTACCAATCATTCAATAAATTCGAAAGATTAATTTCTAATATATTAATGTAAACCCCTGTATTGAGATGTTTTTCGAAAATGGGATAAACGAACTTATGAGTTTTTAAAAAACAACTTATAAGAAAATCTGCCCTGACCAAATTTTCGTCCCTATAAGGGTTGGTATTATTCAAATATCTTTCGTAACGTTGGTTTAAAATACCGTTACTTGTAATTCTTGCTTCATCAGACTATAGAAAATTGCTGCAAAAAGTAAGTATTTCGTTTTATTTATTTAAAAACCAGTGGCAAGACTGCAGCCTTGTTTCACGATTTCCAAGGTATAGATGTTGCATCATATTTACTTTGTATGGAAAATAGTGGTTGCTTTTTAGCATTTTTTGAGACTTTGTTTTTGGAACTCCTACTTCTACTTTCTCTATTGTAGCTATAGACTTTGGCTTTCCTGGCCAATAATAAGTTTTTAATTCGCATAACTTTAAAATATTTAATCTTTTCACTACCTGAATTTGGGCTTCTGCGTATCCAATGTAACGAAGTTACTAAATTTTTGGGCTTGTATGTTTGCCGGGATTTAATTTATTTATTAAACATCAGAAAACTCTGATTCTTGCGGGAAAAGAATGCTTAATGCGATGATTTTCATAGCGTCTGTTCATAGTAATGGCGCGCCGTATACAGCAGTATTGTATGCGCGATCACCCCACGCTGTCACTCGTCAGTGTAGTGGGAGCTCGGGCCGCCTACTTAAGCTCAAGCTAACCATTATTTCGCGGAGAACTGTACGTTCTCCACCCGGATCAAAAGTCCCAACGGACTGTCTGGGTCGCCTGCCAGACCGCGCCTTCCTGATCTAGGCAATGTCGGTGAGGCTAGGCTTGTGTGTATATCACCATATCACCGCTAATGGCCATCATTGTCGACGACCATTGTAAGTATGGGCAATGTTGTGTCATCTTACCGTCACTGCCGAGGACCCTTATAAGTACGGGCAGTGTCGGTTCCTTTCCTAATTTCCTACCGCTATTGGTCGACATTGTCGAGGACCCGTGTAAGTACGGACAATGTCGTTCCATAGTTTTGTTGTTTGGTTCGGTTTTTTGAAATCCTCATGACTTAGAATGAATTACTCTTAAACTTGAATTTAAATATCATTTTTATTCAAGGAAAGCTGGTAACAAACTAAGAACTTATGAATCTACATTCTCTTGTTATAGGTAGGGATTTATATTATTCTAAAAGATAAATCCTGACATAAATAGATAAAATAAGAATTAGTGTTTATACAAAAATATTCAAGAATTATCTACAATGATAAACACTGGTAGTAAAAGATAAATTACGGTAAAAATGCAAGTTAGCTTAATTTCGATATTTATCAAGTTTAACATTAGAAAAGATAAAACGCGACAATTATACAGGTTAGAATTATTTCGGTATTTATCTTCTTGTGGTACATCAATCCATAGGCGTACTGGGGAAAATTGGTTGTGGCACATAACTCCATCCTGCTGACCCTGTCGAGGACCCTTGCAAGTTTCTCCACTGTAACAAGCTGCCCGGTGCATAAGCGAGCCCTCAACCACATTAATCTCGAGGGTGGGGCCCGAAAACCGACCACCGAGTGGATGTTCTGACCATCGGGTAGTCAAACCGTTGAACAGTTCAAAGAGCAGGGATATCCCGATTATAAGTAGATACCGTCAAGTCGATACCCCTGCGCTGACCATTTGACCGATGACTGTCTGCACGAGAAATATCCACTGACCGGTATTCCGCTGCCGTAAACAAAGTAGATCCGTAGAGCACGACTTGCTCCCTTACGAAAAACGCGTCAAAAATTTGGTGCCCGAGCAGGGACTATAAAAATATTTGACTTGAAAAGCGCATAACTCGCGAGAAGAGTATAACTGGAAAAGCACAGGACCGGAAAAAAGGGCAATACTGAGGTAGTACCGAGATTTGGCCGACACCGGGAGACAGTTAGGGGTAAACTCTGGTGATCCGTTATGTGTGTAGCTGAGGGTATACTTGGAAGCCATAGAATTAAGGTGTAAATATGGTTAGTATAGCCTAAAGCTGTAATATTTACCGACGGGGTATTGCTGTTTTTTTTACCATCACCGTCGAAAGTGTGATATTTTGTTAAGAGAGTACCGACGTTGAGAGAACGCTTTTCCACCGCCGATCAAGTCTGTTTTATCATAATAGTCGTGATAATAAGTAGTCCGTGTATTTCACACTGTGTTCGCCTACCGTAACAGTGTATATGAACTGATTAAGGTAAATTTTATTATAGGAGGTAATTAGAGCCTAGAACTGTAAGAAAACTGATTTTCTACAAAAATTTGCACATGCGCGAGGAAATAGGTGAGTCGTATGTCTTTTCCGACTAATTTTGGGTCGGAGATTTCATTTTAGTGTAACGTGAGATACGGCGAGTTTTCCGACTTATGATAAAATATTGATGTTGAAGGCGCATACGAACCGGACACTGGAGGGAAAGTATGCGCGCACCGATAGTATACTTCCGCACAGATAGAATCACTCCGCGAGTACTTTAAAGGCAAGAACCGTCCAGAAATGCATCAGTTCTAAGCCGACCGCTTACCGAGAAAAATCTTTAGCTCCAGACCACAACAGAAGAATAAGTACCGAGGAAGGTGGCCGAAGGATCCTCACCGATCGACACCACCGCCCGACCACCGCTCATTGACACTCCGCCAAGGACTCTGGTAAGTTCGATACCGCAGACGCTCGGCTCCGATATCGTCCTATCGTACCACCGCCCCCGCTGGAAACCATGGTGTATTTGTTGCAATATCACCGTATACGGCCATCTTTGATTTCAGATCAGAACCGGGAACCACGGGAGGAACTGAGAGAGTCTCCTCGAAAGGCACCACTTCCCAATCTCCGTACGCCTCGAGAAGATGCCAAGCATGCTCGCCGCAAGTGCGAGGCTAAAATGAAGCGCTTAAAGGATGCTGTCCGGGCCTATAAAGCCCGCTTACAGTCGCCGCCATAGCGCAGCCACGTGACAGCCATTCAACCGCCGCCCACCGTCCAAACGAGGAGGGAAGGTTCCGGAACTGACCCGTTGACCGTCTGCCAACCGTCCAAGCTGCTTTCACCTTGGAAGGTCGTAAAGCCGGTCCGAAAGACAGCAAAACACAAACTCCAGACGGTACCTCCGAGGCCTTATCCTCTCGAACTGCCCTTGGAGACACGCTTCAGGCATTTCCTGATCCCGGCGGTTGGTCTCCCGAACTAAGGGCCGCTCTACGACGCTACCGGCCGGAAAACGAGTTCGACGGCGATTTAGGGCATCGGACGGTATCGTCATCCGAGTAAACCTGCCGAAGTAATATTACGCCTAAAAACTTGTTTTTTTTTACTACATTCCTTTGAGTTATGTATAAGTTTATATGTTAATAAAAGAGACTGGTTATGTTGAAATCTGAGTTTGCTTATACCCAGGTGTCGCGGACGATAAGACTATCTAATTAGGTTAGCTCTGTTATAGATAACGGACAGTCCAACTTTGGAACTTTTTTTCGAAGAAGTGATTGCCAAGTCCTGGTGTGACTCCTTCCCTCCTGACCTACCTAGAGAAGCACCGAAATGGGAGCCGCTGGAAATGGAAAACCGCACCGAGACCAATCTTTCATCGCCCCTCATCAACGAGGAAATCCGAGCCGAGGCTCCCTGCACGCCGCCCGAAGAGAGACCATCCATCTGCAGAAGCTCTTTCGATTTCGAGAAGCCGTCCTCCACCACCACTCGTAACCAGCCGGAAATCAGACAAACCGAGAGATCTCCGTTGTACCTGCCCGTTCATCTGGATCTGTGTTGGCACTGTGGCTACCCTGGACACCACCGAGAGGAGTGTACTAGACGCCATGTACAGTTCTGCTCTAGATGTGGGAAATTGAGGCCCATGTTCCTCGAATGTAGGGGGACCCCTACCGCTTCCCCGGTCGGCACCAGGCCAATATCATTGACCATACGAGGGTACCGAAGACCATCTCCTGTTAGCAGTGGTGCTGTTACGTCCGACCACCACATCCGAGGAGTCTCGGTCGAAGTGCAGGTTTCGGGCCTTGACGTTTGTTACCGGTCATGCCCGATCTGTGGCTGACCTTTTGGCCGCCGTCAGCCTTAAGATCAACGTGGGAAACGGTGAAGTACCATGCGTAGCATGAGGAGGCACCGCTACTAGACCGTCATGGAACCACCACTACCAGCCATGAGGAATCCACTCCACCAGCCACTGAAGAAGACGAGAAGATTAGGTTAGGTTTGGAATTGTATCTGGTTAGGTTTCAACTGAATGCCGTCAGTTTTGTTTTTGTTTCCATATTGACCAAGAATGTGTTTTGCCGCCGGGTGCCCTCCGATGTCGGTTGATAAGGGCGCTTAACAACTGCCGCCCCGACGTTTATCGCCGCCGCCGAGTTACTGCTAGACATACCGTGTGTACCGCCGTCGGTCGAATTTTAGTACGAAGCACCGTGAACAGCGTCCGCGGATTTTAGACACGAAGCGCGATAATTTGAGTATGAGCCGTCGGGAGTAGTGTCTTAACCATGTAGTACGAGGTAACGTAAATAGCGTCGTGAATGATACCGCCGGGTTACCGTCTCCAGCGCTAACTACCATTACGAGCTACCGTGAATAGCTCTCATAACATACTCTTGCCCTCCATACCGTTTAAATGTTTATTTTGTTGTACATCTAAAGTTTTAAGTTAGTTTCAGGCCATGTCTTTTTATAAAAATATGGAATACAGGATCTTTTAAAAATATTTGGAAAACGTTGAAAATATAGATTAAGAGCATTTTCTTAGTTTTTCTCGCTTTCTATATACGCGCATATTATATCATACTTTATTTTTCATGACGAACTTGAAAATATATATTTAAGTTTAAATATAAGTAATATCTTCTTTTGTTTTCTTATCCAAGGCTTATTACGATTTATAGTGAAAAATTTGCAAAATTCTGCTTGTCTTTCTGTTCTGATGTAGAGTGTAGTATATTGTTACAAATATAATTAAAAACTGTACTTTATTATCTAAAAATATATATGGTGTTCTATTTTAAGGAACTAAATTGGGATAAATAATTTTTTTTTACCATACCTTGTATTACAGTTGCGAATACACCGTTCGATTACTCTTAAAATATTATAAAAAAAAAGGTGTTTAAAATGTTGTATTATAATTCAAATAAGAACGTTACAGGGCATTACAAAATTGTCAACTTTTGAATTTTATCCTGTATCTTCACAACAGAAGAAAATTTTTAATTTCTGTTCGCATCATTTTTAGTTTCCCTCTAATGTAGCTTATGAATGCTACATTAGAGGGATACAAGTCTTATAGTTAACGAGAAACCCCATAAAAGTATTGAATTTGAGATAACTTAAATCGATATTGTGCATTGAAGCTGTTCTATATAAATATTCCTTTATTTCCTTTTGATGAGAATATTTATTCAATTTAAAATATTTCATCGGTGGTTCCGATGACACATGTTAAAAAGCTAACTTTCTCCGATTTGGCTAGTTTCTAACTTTTTTTGTTAAATTGTGCAGAAAAATCTAAGCTGGCAAATTCATCTACTTACAGTTTGATGAGATAAAAATTGTAATCAAGATTGACTTGTTGCTACATTGATTTTAAAAAACGTTAATTTGTGAAACATTTTTAATTGAAAAATCATGTTTTTTTTTTTCGATGGCCTATTGTACTGTGAGCATACCACTTGACGTCTTAGTAAAATCAAATCTAAATTTTAATTGCCAAAAGTTTCCAAAGTTATTATTTTTAGAATTCTTATCTATTTCTCTCAATAACAGGAAATGATGGCGATTTATATTCAGCTATGAGTCATAACTTATTAAAGAACAACTTTCTTTACAACTTTTTTCTGTATATTTTTCTCTCGGTTCATTAGAGCTTCACTGATGAGACAATTAGCTGGTTAAAACTAGTATGGAGAAAGTATGAAGAGTTTAATTTGCGGAGATTAAACTCTGCTCCTTTCTTGACAGTTTTAAGAAGGAAAAAAACAACTTTCCGAATACAGGGTAGGGCAGAGCAACTTGCTTATTTGAATTTGGCGCCCTGAAGTGATTGCTCCGAGGTGGGTGGGAGTGGGTACATTCGAGAGAGCGGAGTGTTGTAACTCCGCTTGATTTAGTTAACATCATGGAGTCGTAGATGGAGCGCGCCTTAACTGTCAAGGCATACTTTTCTAACTGTTGCTCAAGTATCACCACACAACATGCATTCCGTACCCATTTCAATATTAAGCCCCATGGTCTATTCCTGGCCGGCAGTCGATTGTTTGATTCTAAACTTTACTGTGTAAGAATAAAGTTTAAACTAATATCTATATATAAATTTTAAAGTAAGTGTAACAACCATAGTTAGAATTTATACGAACATCATTTGATACTGCGGTTTTAAGATTACGAATTATAAACGTATTTCTGCTTAGAATATTCGTAAGATGTTCATTGTGTTGCTCTCATGTCAGTCTAGGGTCAAGATATATGCCCAGGAACCTCACAGCAGACGCATTCATATTTAAAGCCTTCAGTGAAAAATTCATTAACGTATAATTTATTTACACTAAACCGCTGCTGAACTTCTAATCGCGTTCTCTCCGCCCGTCGACCATCAAATCGTTCGCCTTTTAGAGTCCTATGGTATCATCCGCAAACAAAACAATTACTGTTTGCTCATTAGAGAATTACGTACTAATATCATTCACGTATAAAAGAAACCACAGCGGCCCAAGAACCGATCCCTGGAAGCACACCGTGAATAATTGGACTCGGGCTTGATGCAGCATCACCAAACGTTACATATTGGAGACCGTTTGATATATAAGACTTAACAGGATTGACTCCGCAATCAACAAAATTATATTTATACGGCTTTTGATTAAACAAATCATGCGACGAGCAATCAAAAGTCTTTGAAAGATCAAAGAAGGACGCCTGAATATGTTGCAACAAAACCCAAAGTGACACGTATTGAACAGGCACTGGTCTTCAAGATAGTCACATATGTGATTTTTTAAAGCACTCTCAAATACCTTACTAAATACTGGCACAATTGGAACTGGCATTTAGTTAGCAACATCATTGCAGACTCACTTCTTAAAAACTGTGACCACGTGAGCCAATTGCAAAATGATGCATTACAGGCATCTTGATTAAATTTACAAAAGTTTCAAAAAATATGTCAGCAGAAATTGATGTCTCACTAATAAAGGACCAATTAGTATTACTAATCTTATTATAGAGATTAAAGAACCCTAAATCCGTAATGGGCTCCTACGTTACGTTACTTTACATTATTAATTACTGATATTTTTTAAAGTTGTATTTAAATAAAATAGCCAAATGATCTGACATACTCGTTTCAATCACTTCAAAATCAAAATTACTCCTTATATCAGTAAAAATATTATCTAAGCAAGCGTGGTACCTAATAGGCTGAAATACCACCCTGGACAGCTCATAGGACTCCGACAGGTTGTATACCGGTTGAGCTTCTATTGAGATTATATGAAAATGTATATTAAAGTCTCCTGCCACTATTACGTCCAGGTTCAAATTCCAATTATCTAATAATGCTGCCAACCTATTTATATAATTAGACAGATCTCCAAGAGGAATTATATAAATTTGGATGTCATTGTGTATCATATCGGCAAGTTCCTCCAATATACCGACTACGTTAAAGGGCAATGGGTGTATCCCAAGACCGTCCTTAACAAAGACAGCCACACCTTCATGTTTGTGTTTAGACCTACAGAAACTAGATTCTTGAGCAAAGCCATTTAAGGCAACAGACACCAGTTCTTCAGACCGCAACCGTGCTCGTCAATGCATAGTATGTCATACCGCTTGTCTACTTTAAAAGACTCCAGTAAATTATTTTTATTTCTTAAACAGTTAGCTGTTTTATGCTGCTGGATGCTTGGGAGATTTGGAGCTCATTCACGCAACGACGTCAAATACTGATAAAATGGTTAAAATGATCCGAGGATCCATTATTTCGGGCGATTGTTGCAGCATCCTCTCCCTGGCAAAAACCGTGACACTATGGCGCCCGCCGGCCACATGTTTTGATGCTTTAAGTTTTCTTGATTCAATATAATTTTCATTGAAGATCTGGTCTTTTTGATTCATGCTTTTCGCATACTATTTAGGGAAATTTAGCACTCAATAATTTGGAACTTACTTTGGAACAGTGTGAACGGCACAATCGTTTTCATTACCTGTTACAGTTTTGTTATTTCATGAACAAAACTATAAATAATTTTACTAAAATACCAACAATCAAGCCAATACTCACCATAAATTAAAATCTTATTTTCATCAAGTAGTCTCTTTAATATATTTAAAATAACAGCTAAAAGTTTTTGTCACTGTCACACCAAAAACCGGTTTTGTAAAAAAAAGATCAAGTGTGCCTAGAAATGTATAAAACACTTGACTTTTGCCACTTTCATCAAGGGTGTAGTTAGTTAATCTTTTGTTTTTTTTTCTTGGCGCTCTTGAGATTTTCTAAAAGCGTCAGTAGAGAGAGTCTGGGCCAAACCTTGGTTGTGAAAACTGGCATAAACCCAGAAAGCAGATTTTTTTGCTCAGAGTATAATCTACTTTTATTCCTGTTTGCTGCTAAAACCATAGTTTAGAGTGTTAAGGCGTCATTTGCCAGATATCGAGGAAAATTAAAGTTATTATTGTATTCGTGTACGTTAAGTAAATCCTAGTGAAGGTGATCTCACCTAAAAAGTTAACGCACCATCGTTGTGACTACTTGGTGCACCTTTAAAGACAATCAGGTATATGCCACAAACAGTTTTTAATATACTGGGACTTAGCCTTCCTGCCTAAAATTAGATTTTCATGTCAGAGCCAGCATATTACACACCACTGCTCCATAGAGGCCATCGGCTATTCAGCTTGCCGAAAGTGTTTGGATTTAATGACAAAATTGCCTTTCAGGTATTAGAACTTTGTAATAAACAGTGAAATTACCGGTTTTAATGTATACTTTCCTTTTTCCCCTGTGACTGGGAACTAATAAGACTTAATGCGAGCAATTACAGGACACTTTATTTTTAAATTTCATTTAAAATACCTTGTAAACCGAAGGTATATGTATACACTAGGTAATTTAAAACATCACTTCACATATTAATAGTCCAACACTTTTAGTTAGGCTTAAGTAAACATAATTTTAGATTAAATCGGCGTACTAGATAATTTGTTAGTGCGAAATACAACCGTACATAAAAAGTAAGGTTATTCAGTTTAGCCGATAGTGAAAATTAAAGCTGGACCTACATCTAAACCGACTTGGCGTATGGCGCAGATGACGTCATACTTGCAGTAGTGTTCTTCATTGTTTCTTTGTTTTTTTTTGTTCTAATCCAGGTAGCAAATAGTAGTATATTTATTTAGATTAAATTAAAATTCACATAGTTTGTAAAACGGAATCCTTTTTTTTTTATTGTTAAATATAGATATTAATTGTTTCTGGAATCGGTGTGTTTTATTTTGGGATCTAGTTGTTTCCTGTTTTCGATAACATCATCGCTTCTTCTTAACGACGGGCTTAAAACAGGGGGCGCTTTGAATTTATATAACCCCCCCCCCTAATCTCCGGCATGCTAGCCTAGGCACTGCCCTACAAGAAGGAGCGATCAACACTAAAAAAATAACCACCTGTACAGAAGCATTAAATATTTAATTTTCATTCATTCGTTTTCATTTTAATTATTTTTCTCTCCCGTATTAATTCTCCTTCTCTCGCGGTGGAGCATACCTTCAACAGCAAATCGCCGACATGTGCGTCGTTGTTGTGCGCAGCTACCATCCATCATCCACTGGAGACGCAAGTTTCTGTTTTTCTCTTATTTTATTTACACCCACCGCATTGTTAATAGCTACTCTTATTGCTAAAAGATTACCAATATTGCGTGAACACGTCTGATTACTCTTGTTTTAAATTTGTTTTGTGGTTATGTTTATATTTCGTTCTGTCGTAGTAGGTATGTGTTCCCTTCCGGACATGTATAGCTGGAACTGCCGCTTACGGTCAAGACTTTGTTTATATTTTGCCCTGACAGCTGGTACAAGTATTAAGTCGCCGTTGGTCAGCTACTCAGGTGTCTGGGAAAGCGTGGTGGAGAGGTGTCCATCACTCCCCATGAGGACAGATTACATAACGCCACTTTTAAAACGCAACTTCTCCCTGAAGATATTTCTGCCAGATTGAGAGGATTGAGAGGGAGAACAAAATCTTCCGAAAAACGGATCCTTGTGGTATACTGATGGATCTCTACAAGATGAAAGAGCCAAAGTCGGAGTATTTGGCAGGAGCACAGGAGTCTGAGAGTACTACCCTCTCGGACAATGTATGACAATCTTCACAGCGGAAATTTATGCTATTCTGCAGTGTGCACATGTCTGTGAGTAGCATATAGACAGGAATAGGGTGATAATATATGCTCAGACAGTAATGCTGCGATCTTGGCACTGAAGTCCAATGTTGTAATTTTGCGTCTGGTGTCTGAGTGCAAGGACGTACTAAATGGTATGACAAGGAACGGCTGCACAGTCAGACTCGTATGGGTTCCGGGTCACTCGGGCATACGCGGGAATGAGGAAGCAGACCGTCTGGCAAAGTTGCGTTCGGCAACTGAACCGTATGGACCCCAATCAATACTACCTGTCCCAATTGCCTTTGGAAAGGGGAATTAAAGTCGTTGCTGGAAAGCAAATTTATTGAATCGTGGAGGGGAGCTCTTGGAATGAGGTGTACTAAGGAACATATAACTGGGTCAAGCGCACGGCGTAATTAGGAGCTTCTTTCCTTAGGAAGAAAAGAGCTGCGAATTGTGGTGGGATTGTTGACAGGATATTGTCATTTCACCTCAGGGGCCATCGTCATAGATTCGGTGTCGAAGATGACCCGACGTGTAGATGGTGTTTAGAGGAGAATGATACTGTTGACCATGTTCTCAGAGAGTGCCCAGCACTCAACGGACTGAGACAGAGATATTTCAGAGATACAATTTTGTTACTGGAAGAAATCAGGCAAGTTCAACTAACAAGGCTGTTTGGATTCGCAAAGGCGATCGGCCTCGAATAACTTGCAGCTATGGTGGGATGTAACGGGTCCAATGGAGGCCTAGGATCGTTGATCTAATATCACCACCCCTTTTTCATTCATTCATTTAAGTCGCCGTTACTAAAGGAACCAGGTATAAGCACCCAGAACCTCTACACGCTGATATGCAGGAGCATATATTGCCAATTTATGAAAAGCTTAATAAAGATGACCTGTTGCATAAATGTCTGGGAGGACATACGCAAAATGTCAGTAAGAGTTATAAATGCAATCATTTGGCTTTTTTGTTCCAAAACGTTCTGGCTTGATAGCAGTCGAAACTGCCTCATATATATTTATATCTGCCGTATTATTTAATGAAAGCTTTCAGCTATTTTGAAGATTAAGAACTGCTAAACTTGAAAATCGGGTAATAGACCAAAAATTATGCCGATAACTACTACAATGCACAGATGAAATGGCAAGCGTGGAAACGCATTGAAAGCACGAAGATGGATCAATCCGCACGAAAAATAAAGCTAATCAAAAAACCGCAGTATGCTAGCCGTAAGTATTAAAAAGCTAATGTTTTTTTATTTAAGCAGGAGGGGCCTGTTATTAACCCTGTCATCAGCCTAATTGGTTGTCTGATTAAACGCAGGATTTCGCCAGATAGTTTTTCTCAGCAATAGTACCTGTGACCCGCAGTGTGTTGATGGTTTATTCACCAGAGTAACAACCCACGAATAGTAGTCTTAGTAATACTAAATACCGGTTTCAGTGCAATAAATGAGGTAGCAGACCCTTTTCTTGCAAGTTGCCCTGCTTCATTGCCTAGGATATCCTTGTGTCCTGGTACCCATCCTTGCTGTGTTTTGCCAGAATGATAAGGTTTTAAAGGTAATTCCAGACCAGTTTATAAAATATTCTGAAGTTTTAAATTTTACTGGCATTCATTCATTCATTTTCGGTTGGAAAGCTGTTTCGGTATTAACTATATTTGTATTTAACAAACTACGTCATAACAATTAAGTATATTACATTGTTTTCCAAGATAGTTAAATTTTTTTGCTTTATTAAAACAATCATTTCCCTCTTAATAAAGGTTGATAACATTGTTGATATGATATTTTATCCCACTCTTACAAGACATATATAAATTGATGAAAATTTAGTTTAAAATTAAAATAAGGATTATTCTGTAATAAAAAATGAAGTTTTTGATAATATTTATTTGTTTGGCCTGCGCGGCATTTGCTAGTTTAGAAGAAGATAGACAAGAGTGGGTTAACTTTAAGGTTAGTAAAATTTTATTAAAATAAATAAGATTCGGTTGATTTGTGTGAAATTTAGTATAAATTCATTCGAAAATGGTAGCTTCTCTTATTCCTCGTTAGCGATTAAATCCATCAAGGTTATTCGCTTCTTCCAGTTTCTTTAATTAATTAATTTCATATCATAACCATCCTGTTCAAACCATCCGATATTTTCAAATCTTCTACCCATCTCGTTCTAGTGAAATCATACGTTCTCCATTCTAATATCTGTCTGTGCTATTTAACAAATGTATCCCTGGCAACATGATCTGTAAATTGTCATTTAAGTTGTGCCGCTCTCTCCACTACGTTAATTAGTTTAATTCATTCTGTTATAAATATATTTCTATATATCAATGGTGAATACAAAGTAATTGCAGTTAGGTGTACATATATATATTTATATTAGAGAAATTATTTTAGTTCACAACCAACCGAAAACACCTTACACTATAAGGAGAGACATACTCTATTCCAACACGGTTAGAGACAAAGGCACTATCTCAGATTGCACGGAAATACCAGGAAAGGGCGAAAGCTTGACCATGGCAGTGCACCACCACTTGCAGACCGGTTTCGACCTTATAGATTCTCGTCAGTATAGGGTACGCAAGTGCACTTAAACATAGGGAAAGCAAATCATTTGAGCAACTTACATCAGGCAAAGAAAATCCCTTAGGAGAGCCTGTAACCTCTAGAGGGCACGTCCCTAGGTGGCGAATAGGGAATACCTCCCATATATGGGTGGTAGTAGAAAAATGAAATACTTTTCGCGGACTAACAGCCGGACGGATGGGGCTCAATAGCTGTAACGAAAGCAACCTATCTAGAACAAGGACACTTCGAACTTTAACCCTCGTCTTCCAAGTTGAATGTTGAGAGATCGAGCTAACTCCTTGATATTCGGAAAAAAAAACAAACGGTGAAAAACCTAATCAATGTCTCAGAACATCAGAACGGATCAAAAGACAATGAAAATTGCAGCGGAAAGGTACTTTGATTTATTGGACATGGAGTGTACAAGAATGCAGAAACAAAATTGAAGAAGTCTAACAGGATGTAGGAAAACAAAAAGGAAGATCAAGGAACACAGAATTTTGAAAATCTAATACATATATACGGCGGAGGGAAAAAGAAAGACCATGCCAAAAAAGGTGTATAATTACTCATACACAAAAGACACAAAAAGAGCATCTCCAACTGCAACGCAGTTAATGAATAAATAGTAAAGATCAACTTAAATATTGAAGGATCAAGGATAACAATACTAGGTATTTACGGACTTAATGAAGATGCAAGAGTGAAAGAAAAGGAAACTTTTGACGAGTCTTCGGATGAAATAGTATCCCAAGTAGGAGAAACTAGGGATATTATACTCGGGGACTTGAATGTTGGAACCGCAGAAAAATAAATAATTAAGCGATAGGAATCTACGGTGAGAACACTATTGATGACTGTGGAACAAGATTAATAGAGTTTTTTCAGAATAACTCACTCATTATTAGAGACGGATTTTTTTAAGTACAAAGATGTACATAAGTTTACTTAGGACCTAGACGACAAGAAATCAAAAATCGATAATATTTAATCTAATATCGAAACAGAAATCTAAGATAAATTTCATGATATAAGAGTTTTTCAAGGAGCAACTATTATGTCATAAAGGGAAAGCTAGTATTACCCATAAGAGGAAATTCTAAACACCAACAAAATCAGAATCAATTGGAAGGAAATTTAACAACAATTCAAGAAATACAATATAACGTATCAAGTTTTGAAAATGAATGTACAAGAATCTTATATAAGCAAAGATTAAAACAAAAACTTCCTCAAAAAAATAATCATGAAATCAGAAGTCTTGGGTGTTAAAGGGAAATTAGGAAAAATTAGAAATCACTCGTGGAATCAACAACTACAAAAAATGAAGGAACAGAGAAAGGAGAAGAAGTAACCATAAACCCAATAAAAGCACAGCAGTGGAAAACATTATAAATCCCTTCTAGTAGAGCAAAAACAGGAATACATGAATGAAACACAGAGTATATTAAAAATTTCTGGAGAGAGTATTCTAATTAACATCGGAAACACCAATAAAGCTGTGTACCTACTAAAAAATGACCTCGCCTCAGGTCCCTAGGGCACCACAGTCTTCTCCATCCTAATTAAGTAATAGGATTGGCAATGTAGCGTACGATTTAGCAACACTTGGGCTGCAGGATTTTGGGGCGCAACAAGTGAACATGTATATACGCCCTCAGTATGAGTTTGATTTCGTCGAGTCATTTTCTTGTCATTTTTATTTAAGACTTGAACAGTCCTACGTAAACAGTGACAAGAACTCTTTCCCATCTGATTTTCTTTTAGTTCTGGAATAGTTTCTTCTTATTCCCAATTCACTATTAAAATCTGACGAACGGTGTGGTGTGAGTCAGTTACAACTCTTTTTCCATTCTGACGGTTGATGATCTGGACGCACAATATCTCAAATTCTACTGACATTTTCATCGTTTCTTGAAAATGTCCTTCATTTTCGCTTCATGGTTTATTTTCAATTGACTCTTTCCTCTGAAAATGCCCTAAACCACCGAAAAATCTAAGGCCCTTGACAAAGCTGGTGCTCCATAGGCTGAAGTTTTCTGTACATGTTTTCATTGAACTTTACTCAAGGCTGAAACAAAACTTGTTAGCACATCTTCCCCGAAATTTATGTCACATATTTTTAGAATACGTAAGAAACAACAATTTTGCGAAGAAATCATCATAAATAACCAAACAACTCTAGGGAGTTCAAACTCGTACTCTAGGTTTATTACTTGTTCACCTGCCGAAGAACGACCCGTTCTAGTTCCCGCGTCCCAAGTGTTTCCCGATCGGAAGCTATGTTGTCTATCTCGTTACTTAATTTACACACCGCGTAAACTAGAATGCAAAGTTCATTATATTTTTCTATTATTTATTTTATTGTTAAAACAAGGTCCATACTATAAATGTCTTTTCTGAACCCACCTTGTTTAATAGGCTGGTAGTCATCAAATCAATTGTGTTATTAGCCGATTGTGCTTATTCATGTAAGAATTTTGTACATATGTGATAGAATGCTGATAAACGGAAAATTTTTTAGTTTACGTTTGTCTCCTTTTTTTGAATAACAGTAATACTTTTTTATTTCACGGTTTTGGTACTCTACCTACATTCACTTGATAATTTCGTTTTTATTTTGATCAATTTAGTGGTTCTATAGTATTAAGATATCACATGAAGTCCCAAAAGATGTCGATTACAAGATCAAATATATTCAAAAGGCATAAAGATATTATAAATTTTGTAAAAAAAAACGGTTAATGGCGCAAAAGAATATAGACAACATCTATTAATGAGCATTTTTCGATACTTAATTCTACACGTTGATATTTAAGTAACTCAAAAATTGTCTAATAAATTTAAGATAGCTTAATGTTACCGTGAAAAATACATAATTTATTTTTTTTTAAATAATATATTTTACTCTCTGTTAGTGAATTTCTAAAAAAGTTACCACATCGCGGAATGGCGATTCTCATCTCATTTTTTGATTTAGCAGTTTAAAAGATTAATTTGGAAGTAAGTAACAAATGATTAGGTGTTAAAATATATTTCGGTGGTACTTTTTTTTCCTTGTCAACTCCGACTAATCCAAAAAATAATGTATCACCTATTACTTTTTGCTGATGGTAAATATATTTATGTTATTTATGTCATTTGAAGAGTAAACATGGTAAATTTTACAAGAACAAGCAAGAAGAAAATTTGCGTTTTTCCATTTTTCAACAAAATTTACGCGAAATTGAAGAACACAATTTACAATATGAAATAGGAAGAATAACGTACACAAAAGGAGTTAACAAATTCGCCGATTTGACAAAGGACGAAATTGCATCCATGTTAAACCATAAAAGTGTTAGCCAATTGAATGAAAAAGATGTTTATAAAAAGCCCGTTGACGCTGATATACCAGAGACGCTAGATTGGAGGGATAAAGGAGCAGTTACAGATGTTAAAGATCAGGGATTTTGTGGGTCTTGCTGGGCGTTTTCTGCAGTAAGTATCCAAAAAATTGCATAAATTACTGAATTGATTGTAAAATATATTGTTCTCAGTTAGTTCAATTAGGAAGAATTATAATTCTATAAAAAACAATAATAAATTTATGGTTAGGATAATTCTAAAAAGATAAATATGTTACTGGAATATAAAACAACTCGGAAAGTATTGCAGACTTGCAGAGACGTTTATAGTGATATTGTGACAAAGGGAAAAACATACGACATTTCATAAATCGGCGTTTTAAATTCAACTAATCTTTCTCTTAAAACAAAAAGAAACCATGTTACCTCTAATAATTTTATAAATTTCCTCGACTTCAGTTTATTAAAAAATGGTTTATTCAAAATTTGGCTTTTATTTCTAACATATTGGGCTATAAATAGGTTTCTACTAATGTTATAGTTGTACTCATTCCCAGCACTTTACACGAGGTTATCACTAGGTTTACTGATGGTCGACCTGTTCTTGACCAGAAACTCGCTTAGGACTGATCACTGATTAACCCTTATCTCAAGCGTGTTCGTCCTTTCATCATCTCTTGTTTTTTAATCAAGTCAACAAATCGCATCCTTTACAAACCTTGGTTCGTCATGATCTGGAAAGCGACGTGGGTCAGTTGGTGAATTTGCATGATCAATGACCAGTAAATAAACATAATATTTCATAAACGTGTTTTCATTTAAAATGAAAGATAAATTGAATTTGAAAACATGGATTTATGAAATATTATCTTTTTATATTTTTCCTTGTGTGACAATATTCTAGATATACTGTCACTTCTCAACTAATCCTTTTGTTATATAGAAAGTCAGGAGTTCCAAATCCTAAGAAATTGCATGGGTAGTGAAAGCACCATTTGCTTTGTTTCTATATGTGTTTTTTTAAAAATGATGATTAAATTGGTCTTTTTCTTTTGAGCTAGTACATTCTAGCTTAGATTTCATAGCATAGCGACAAAGTATGGTCCAGTAGAAGCGTTTTAGGCCTGAAATGATTCAGAGTGATTAAGATTTGAATTGCAGGTATAAATGTTTACCAAAATTCTCATTATCGTCTGTTTTATTTATATTTTCAGCGGTTAAAAAACTCAGGCTCGTGATAATGTAGTATAGCGACGAAGCAGGGTCAAGACTGAGTGCTGTGAGCTTGGATTTGTTTAATTCGATAAAGATTTATTTCGCAAGTATAGATTTTTGCCAAAATTCTAATTTGTTTCTCTTTTTTCTGCATTTTCTAAGGTTAGAAAATTCCAACTTGTGATTATTGAGTGTGGCGGCGAAGTATGGCCAAGTAGAAGTAATTTAAACTTGGGGTGACCCAAATCGGTAGAGATTTCACTTGCAGGTGTAAATTTTTGCCAAAATTCTCATTTTCGTCTTCTTTGTCCGTTAAGAAATTTTGGCCTCTGCTAATACAACTCAGCGACGAAGTCTGACCAAGTAGGAGTGCTTTAAGCTTGGGATGGTTCAAGTTGTTGAAGATAAGCAAATTGTTTAAACAAATTTATTTTGCAAAACTAATGATAAATTTGAACTGATAGCCTTAAAACATGGTTTATCAGAAATGTGGGTTAAAGGCTTATCGGTTACGAAAGGTGCAGGTTTCTAATACTTAAAAAATTCATGCCACTTAAAATTTTCAAAATTGAATATCTCGAAGAAAAAGAAAGATATTTGTACAAATTCAACTGTATTTGAAAGAGTAAGACTTATACTTTAGGATGCACTGTATAGTTTTTTGAGAGAAAATGTCGCAGTGATCTTCTTCTTCTTCTTTCTCAGCCCATTGACTCCACTCCTGGACATAAGCCTCTCCGATGGTCCTCCACTGGGATCTGCCTCTCGCCTTCTGGAGCCAGTCTTTTCCAGCAAACTGTCTTATATCATCTACCCATCTGCGTTGTGGCCTGCCACGTTTCCCGCGGTCACCATTGCAATAATTTACTCGTCCACCTATCGGGCTATTGTCTAGCTATGTGCCCCGCCTATTGCCACTTTAGTCGTGATATGCGTTCAATGACGTCAACTACTTTGGTACTTGATCTTATTGATTTGGTATTTTATCCCTAACTATTCCTAACATTTGTCTCTCCATGGAGCGTTGAGTGACTCAGAGCCTATTTGCGTTTTGTTTGTTTAGTGTTATCGTTTCTATGCTGTAAGTAGTAACAGGCAAGATACACGTGTTATACACTTTCCATTTAAGGTTGATTGATGTGTTTCTATCTCTTAATACGTACTGCAACTTTCCAAAGGCAGCCCACGCCAGCCCTATTCTCCTTGTTATTTCCGCCGTTTGATTTTCTTTGTCTAGTTTCATGACGTGGCCTAAATAGATGTACTCTTGGACATTCTCTATGATTTCATTTTGAATCTCTATTTGTACATTTCCGTCAGGGCTCATTAACTTAGTTTTCCCCAAGTCCATCTTAAGTCCCACTTTTCTCGCCTCTTCATTGAAATATTGCAGCATTTGTTTTAGCTCTTCTGGGTTGCTAGACATGACAACAACATCGTCGGCGAAACGAAGATGACTAAGATAAGAACAGTCGACTTTCAAACCTTTCTCATCCCAATTTAGTTTTTTAAGACATCTTCCAAGCTATCGTAAATAGTTTCGGAGAGATGACGTCTCCCTGACGCACACCTCTCATAACGTTTATTTTTTCGGTTTTTGTGTCTTGATGATACATAACAGCAAATATAGGCCCAAATGGGTTAGGATATTTTAAAAACCTGATGTGACGGAGCAATTCTAAGCTAGAATTTGAATTCAGCGAGCCAAAATCTACACGAAATGACTATTCTTATTCAATGTACAAATTTCACGTCGTGCTGTGTAATTAAAAAATGAAAAAATCCCTGTTAAATTATAATTGGTACTAAGCTAATAAAACACACATACTTTTTAGATTGGAACACTTGAAAGTTTTAATTATTTGAAAAACAATGTACTGGTTTCGCTAAGTACACAACAGCTGATAGATTGTTCTGATGAAAATGGAGGTTGCGCTGGAGGTGATGAAGCACCAGCTTTGAAATACGTTAAGGAATTCGGTATGTAAAACTCATGTTCTAATATTTTGGTTTATGTTTAACCATCATATATAGGGTATCCTTTCTTAACGTTACACCCATGCTGCCCATCGTCATTCGAATGGTCTGTGGTAAAATCACCGAACTAAATCAGATCATCGTCAAAATTTCGCTATTTTATAATGACAAAAAGCACCAAAAGATTAATTAACTTTTGGGAAGAAGATTTGATGCTGCTCTACAAGTTCCAGAGATTTGAAAAAATTACTGCTTCGTACCAATAAAGATATTTCAAAGATTTTGATAGATCGGCTTTTTATTTCGAGATTTCTAAAAGTTGAGTAGGAATTTGAATGATATCAGGATTGCAGCATTTAATCGAATAAAAAATTAATATGTGGGTTATCGAAGATATTCGCCACGAATTTCGAAGTCTTTATATATACATATTTATCCACTCACACTTTACACAGCATTACAAAGTGTGAATAGTAAAAACTTGTGTTTACTAAAGAATTTCTTTTAATTTACTTTTACACTTCTTGAAAGTAACATTAAATACGAGCGGAGGCCAAAAATCCGCGAAATGAAACCCTTATAGGGTGAAATTAAACTCAAAATCATTTTTCCTCTTCGATATATTTCCTCTTAACCGTAATACACTTTTCAGACTTGTCAATAAGTTCGTTTATACCATCGAAAATATTATTCTTATTTTTCTGTAAAATAGGCAGAAATTGCTTCTTCCACCCCATCGTCGCTGAAAAACTTTTTTTCCTGAAGCCTTTTTTTCATTTTCGGAAATAAATAATAATCACTGGAAGGCAAATCTGGGCTACAGGGACGGTGATTCTCGATTTTAAAGCTAAGTTTTTGAATAGTTGTAGGTGATACTCTAACCATTTCTGCGAGTTGCTTCTTCTTGAGACGGACATCTTTCAGTACTAACTTTTCTACTTTTTCCATGTTTTCACCACTGCTCGCCTCAATGGATCTAAGGTTCTCTTCAAGCGAATCTCTCCCTTGTTTGAATAGGTTAAGTCTCTTATAAACCATGGTTTTTTCAGTTCAAGAGTAACTGTAAATAGAAGAGACCTTTTCTAAAGTGGTTTAAGGAAGTTTTTATTTGCTTGTTCAGGAACTTTGTGACTGCACAAAGCTCGATTTTTTCCAGATTGACTTGTTTAATGGACGACATCTCTGCGAGTAATGACCCAATTGTAACAGTACTTGGTTTATATAATACTAATGAGTTACTCAATTAGCGCAAGTAAAAGGAGTAGCGCTCCTTCATTCCCCGAACTTTTTGTCCCGCCCTTATATATCCATGGTTTAAATATTATTAGTAGTTTGACTGTATTATTTAGAACAACTTGTGGTAAATAAAAAGTATTATGATTAGTAGTATATATAAAAGGGAGGATAATTAAACCCATTTATTTTTTTGTATAAGTATATATTACCAAATTTCTTTTTATGTATCTCAATACATTTCATATCGTATTTTTTTCTGAGAATTGAGAATACTTTTCCATAAATATATGTACCCATCTTGTGAAAATAAATGTATCTAAACATTCACAACATGAATATCATATAATACGTGAAAAATCCAACAAGCTCCTAATAAAACTGGCATACATTTTTGAACATCTGTTCGCCACTTTAATTATGTGAGTGTTAAATGTTAATTTATTGCCATCCACATACCACACACTTATTTACATTTAAGTATAATATTATCAATGGAGTTTGGTTGCATTGTCTAAATCTCTCTAAAGGGCACGGCAGTCTCTCCTATAGTCATAATTTAATGATATATTTTCTGATCATCTTCAAAAAGTTGACATGATCCGTTCTGTATGACTGATTATATAAGGTAGAACAGTGGTCTTAGATTGAAGCCCTGTGAAATACCAGAAATGGGCACAAACTCTTTAGACCCCTCCCAATCGTCGCGACATGGCTAAGTCAGTGAAGATAAAACACAAAAAAAAATACACCAAGCTCCTGTAAATCTGTAAAACCCAAATCTCCATTCTAGCTTGTTTAACAAAATGACAAAAGTTACCTTATTAATAGCCTTTTTAAGGTAATTATAGACAATATCTCTCTAGCTATGTCTATTCAATGCATTAGACAGATCTTGTCAGGCTAGGGCGGCGGATTTGCACAATATCATTGTGGAATTATTATAATACTCACACCCACATGGAAATCCCCACATTCAACGAAATAAACAGGAGAATTACTATAGCCGCAGTTCCAGCCTTACACGT
This sequence comes from Diaprepes abbreviatus, assembly GCA_034092305.1. NCBI lineage: Eukaryota > Metazoa > Arthropoda > Insecta > Coleoptera > Curculionidae > Diaprepes > Diaprepes abbreviatus. The sequence continues at coordinate 1,638,680 of JASJET010000095.1, forward strand.
CGATAAATGGCCATTTACTCGGAACTAGTATGTGATAAGGTTGAACAATAATAGATTCTTGGTCAGCAAGTTAAAATACCTAAGAAAAATATTCTTAAACCCTGATAGAAACCCTCTATCTGGAAAAAAATCAATCGCCTTACATTCAGGGTGATTCTTTGGGAGCTTTATCGATTGAATGTGGAAAAACTATAATTTGAAAGAATCTGAAATTTTGATAATATACTAACGTGTATGGGGGACAACTGGCTAAAATATTTTCAAGACGGTGGTACTTCCGGTTATACCGGAAGTAGATGTCAACTTGCTTATTTTAAATAGAATACTCTATATATTATTGCATTTTTGATTTCTACGTAAAATTTTAGACATATTTCATGTATAATGTTCTATACTTAAGTTTCACCGTTTTGGACATACTTAAATTTTTATGTCAAAAATGACATTTGTGGACCAAAACTTAACTATAAATTTTTCCTATAAGAAAGTTTTTGCTATTTAATTTGGGTTAGTTTTCTTGTAGACGAAGATCGACTTTAGTAGTCTTTTTATGATATTTTGAAAATTATTAGTACACAGTTGTCAAAAAAGAAAAATAAAAATTATATTTAAAAAATCGTCAAAGTCAATTTTTTCGAACACAAAGCATCTATTTTTATAATTTTATCATATTAAGCCTTACAAATATGTTGCAACAATAATATAACTTTTACAAAAAACAAGTAATTATTCTCAAGATTAATGTGAGATAATCTAAAAAAATATACATCCTTCTGAGGAAGCTCAGTATAATCGACGAAACGTTAAGAGAATAAAAATTTTGAAGTACTACCAAAACCTATACCCAAGAAAATAAATATAAATCGTTGTCAATCGGACTTTCCGTCCTTTCAGAATTATATTACCATTTAAGTGTCCAGCAAGGGCTTAAAATGTGCATTTTTCATCTATTTTTTAGAACAGGTGGCATTTTCAATTTTCAGTATGGTTAATATAATATGGCGGCTGAATACAATGACTTCGTGTAGGACTTTTGTTTCGTAACAGAAATTATTTCACATAAATGATCGCGTGAGGCGAAAAATTTTGCATTAATATAAATAAAATATTTAACTGTTCAGAGGATACATTTTTGTACATATCAATACAAGAAAAATTAACTATTAAAACACATATTTTAAGTATTTGTAAAAAAAAGCTTGTATTCGTCATTAAAACTGATCAAATAAATTGAATTTAAGGGTCGTAAAGCCAGTTTACTTTTCCCTCGAAGAGTCCGGAAATTTTCGAGTCGTCACAAGTAGCCTTTTGCATAGCCTTACCAGGTATTATCTAATACCCAATGTCTTAATATTCAGCAAAAAATTTTTTCGTATGACGCCAATCGTTGATTATTCCGGATGCGTCTCGTTATGCCTGCCCTTTCATCCATCGTTATCAGGGATGGCGACTTCTTTGTTGTTTTAAATTTTCTAATAACTCTTGATGGATAATCTTAGTTGCTGAATCGTATGTTGACTTATAGCAAATGTTTGGCATCCGACTAATTATATATTTTATACAGTTTTTTGTCGGAATAACCTGGTGTTGAATATATAATAAGAAGCCTTCACATTGTTAAAACATTTGCTCTAACGTCATCCAGTATTTCGACTATGACTTGGTTGATTTCATTTGGGTCTCGTCCTTGAATGCGCTTCTTCAGCCAGGCTTGAAGTTTCTCTTTATCCTCAACCGTAACGGCCTTGAGTTGTCTGCCTCACACATTGCCAGGTCTAGCACAGAAAAATCTGTTAACTAATGGGAGTACGAACGTAAGTGTGTTAATTTGCTGGTGCATTGTCCTTTCAATAACACTAAGGGGTAATGTTTATGAGCTTCCTTCGAGAGTGTTTTGACTTTTTTCTGCAAACATTCATTTATTCGTCCTGCTCCACTTCACAATTTCAAAGGAGTAGTTGAGGGCAGAGCATGCATACGTGTTAAGTGCCTTAAATAGATTTTTACTGTTTAGCTTAGTTAGCACTCGCTTTCCTTCAAGGTTCGTTGGTTATTACTTTGTGTCTGTGTCATTCCCAAGTATTTATATGTCTATTTTGCTCCCATTGGCGTAATGGATTGACCGTTAACCGTCAATTGTTGGTATAGGAATTGGAAAAAGTTGTAAGATATTGTAACATAAGTTATGTTTAATGCAATGAAAAACATGTGTTAATTCAGGGCCGTCTTACGGCCTAAATAAAAATCAACGACTCGGTTTAAGATATCCATGTCTCAAATTTTAAGTACCATATTTGTTAGATCTCTAGAGCTAGTTCAGCATACCTAGCCTTAATTTCTTGATATTTTCTTATATGTTGTTATTGTTTCGCATATTAACATCTATCAGACTTGACTCTCTTATTCAAATGGTCTCAATACAATATCAAGTCTGTCTGTCGATGATAACTGCTCAATCATAGTAAAGTCTAAAAAAGTCCTACTTGAGCACAGTTGGTATTGATAATACGATGAATGGGTTTTGAGTGATCTACACTTGTTTCCCAGTTTTTGATACCGAATATTGCACACTTGATTGTGTCTATGCACGTAGTCAGTGTTAGCTAACTACGTACAGTGTATGTTTATGGAATTTTGTTTGTCAATGGAAATATAGGTTATTCATGGCGCAATAAATTATCTCAAATAAATAAAAAAATAAAAATACTTGTTTGTTATTCTAGGTATCGAGACAGATGGTGATTACCCATATAAAGGCCAAGATGGATCATGTCGTTACAATAAATCTGCCGTCTTTTTGCAAATACAGGATTATGTTCAAATTGAAAGAGGAAATGAAGACGATTTACTATCAGCAGTTGCGACATTGGGACCAATTTCTGTTGCGCTTGATGCTACTTTCCTGACTTTTTACGAAGGAGGTAAGTAGTAAAAATTAGTTCATGGTTTTAGGGAATTCTTTTTCAAGTTATTGTTAACTCTACCAGTCTTCATTTTACTAGACTATCAGATAGGCAAAAACACAGATAAAAGTAATCGGTTAATATATTTAAAAGGTTTTATCTTTGCCGACGTATCGTGGTAAATTCATGTTCTTTAGGGACCTTTGAAGAAAATGAAAAATTGACTACATGAGCGTATGATCGGTTTGTTTATCAACAAGTACAATATGACAATGGAATATGTTGATTCTGCAGTTAGTTCCTTGTGAAACATTTTTTAAATACTTGTAAATAAAACAATATTTGCTTTTTAATACTTCAGTAGTTTAATAGAGATAAACTCTACCTATGTTTCATCTTGTGAGGGTTTTTTCAAGAGTACATTTAATACTAAAGTTAAAGATATTTTTTAACATTTTTATATACCTTATATTTTATTGTCTATTCTAAAGAAACTAATTTTATTACTGTAAATCTAGGAAGGACGATGTCAAGTATTTATCTATAATTAGGGTTGAAGGAAAGTTTTGTTGGTCATTGGTTGCCAGATGTGGGTTATTCTTTAAAGATTTTTTAAACTCAGGTGGTTGTAGTAAATTCAATCCTTTTTTTTTTTTTCGGAATTGAGTATTGTAATGTTATTTAAATCTATGAAATGGTTGTGATCTATGCAGTATGAGGATCAGGCGCGGATCTAAGGGGGTGCGATGGCTCCCCTCCACGAGCTTTGACTTCTGGAAAATAGACCCGATTCTGCCTCTTATACTAGGAATATGAAGGCTGCTGGCATCTCCCCTCCCCCCCGTTAACAACTTGTTTTTTCTTGCGATCACCCCCCCCCCCCCAAGAGCTTCGAATTCAGAAAAATAAACCCGACCCTACCTTTTATATTAGAGATTGGAATGTAGAGAGCATCCCCCCCCCCCCATCGACAACCTGATTTTGCTTGTCATACTGTATTTTTGTGATATCACCCCCACCCCGCCCAAAAAAATAGATTGTTCCGCCCCTGGTGAGGATATTCCTGCATTTTTTTGTACTATTTAAAATTTCGATTCTGTGTTCTTTAAATCTATTTTTTTATACTTCTACCACTTTAACATATATAGCGTTCTTGTGGTTTTTTGAATAGTACAGTGATTAAAGTTTTCTTTACTTACTGGAAAAGTGGTAAGTCTATGGATTAAACTATTAAAGGGTGATAATTTTATCTGCCTAGACTGGTTTGATGATCGATGTATTGTAATGAAGCAACTGAATTTTGGGGCATGCGTATGTTTTCCGGGATTTATTTTATTTATTATACATCCGAAAAATGTAATTCTTGCAGGAAAAGCATAGTTGAGGTATACGGCAATACTGGGCCATATACCGCAGTACTGTATGGATGGAACTTTTTTTCCAAATGCAATAGATTTTGAGATATAGACCAAACTTATATTTTTTTTTAGAATTCATACTTAAATTCTCAGTAAGCTGCGAATTTTGAACACATATCTTATTCATAATAATTATTTTGGTACAACCCTTTGAATATTTACCAATAGTGGATACAATATACTTATAGTTGGTTGTATGAAATACAATTATATAAGAGGAACTTAGTCCTCAACCAACTGAAAAAACCTTATACTATAAGGACAAACTTACTGTAACAAACCACTATCTCAGATTGTAAGAATACCAGGAGAGGGCGAAAGCCTTTCCCATGGAGGTGCACCGCCATCTGTAGACCGATTTCGAACTTGTTGATTCTCGTCAGTACAGAATAGGCCAGCGCAACTCAGCATCGGAGAAATAAATTTTTGAAGCAACTTATAATAGACAAAATATGATATCTAATACAAACAGCGCCATCTCCAAGCATTCCATCCAATCTGAATATATAATCTTGTAAAGATCTGTATATATATAGCAATAGTGGATACTTGCAGTTGGGTGTATAAAATACAATTATATAAGAGAAACTTAGTCCTCAACCAACTGAAAAAACCTTATACTAGAAGGACGGACAGACGTACTCTTTTCTAAGACAGTTAGAGAAAAAGGACTATCTCAGATTGCAAGAATACCAGGAATGGGTGGACGCCTTTCCCATGGTGGTGCATGGACCGCCATCTGTAGATCGATTTAGAACTTGTTGGTTCTCGTCAGTACAGGATAGACCACCTCAGCATCGGAGAAATAAATCCTTTAAGTAAGTTATTGACAAAATATAAAATCCAATACAAACAGCGCCATCTCCCAGCATTTTGTCTAATATAAGTTGCTTAAAGGTTTTATTTCTCCAATCTTGAGATGCACTGGCCTATTCTGTACTGACGAGAACCAACAAGTCTGAAATCGGTCTACAAATGGCGGTGCACCACCATGGAAAAGGCTTCCATCCTTTCCTGGTATTTTTGCAATCTGAAATAGTGCTTTGTTTCTGTGTTAGAACAGAGTACGTTTCTCCTTATAAAATAAGGTTTATTCAGTTGGTTGAGGACTAAGTTTCTCTTATATAATTGTAACTTATGAATATTATTTAGAATAAGGTCCTTGCAATATAATATAGTTTAACAGTTAAAGGTAATTTTTATTATATACTAAACTTCATACACATTTCCAAAATCCAAACAATGTCTAAAATTATTATGTTAAAAAAATAGATAAATTAACCAAACAAAACATTTTATTTTAAGTACCGTTAAAAATGGTTGTCATTTTCTCTGATGCAGAACTGGTACATTTCTCCAATTGTATTTAACGCCTTAAAATAATAACAGATTTAGTGTTTTTCGGTTAGTAGTTATCTATAGTTGTTTTCTATGAAACTGAACAAATTCTTAAGCTACACAACTATTTATACTAAAGTAAATGCAGTAGAGTGTGACCGAGATAAATGCAGTCACACGTGCTATGCTAAGGTTCCATTTATGCTGAATTTAGTTTTAATTACGATTAGTGAGCAGTGGTTTCCACATTTCTTCATTTGAATTCTGTTTTCTCCAGTATTGTTTTCATTTCATATGCTGCTTATAAGTCTACACATGGTTGGCAGCACCAGATTTTTTTATTTCTCCACGAGGTGTGTTCTTTTGGTATTATTTGATCCTTATTTCAAGAAGCCCCTTTATTTTGCCACATTTTATAGAAACTATAGGTGAAATAGAAGTACAGCCCGAAGACCTTTTTATTAGCTTTGACGTGGGAAACCTATACACCTGCCTAACATTCCATTTAAGGAGTCACTAAAGATGATAAAGAAAAAACTTGAAGAAGATCAGATTTTAGCAGATAAAACATCTCTTTTACTATACGACATCACGGACTTGGAATATCCAAGAAAAGGAAAAATTCTTCATCCAGGATGATGGACTATCAATGGGATCTTCGCTCTCACCTGTGGTCGCATATATGCTCATGGAATGGTTCGAGAACTTTGCAACTGAATACGCAAGTAAGACACCAAAATTATGGCTTAGATACGTAGACGACACCTTCATTGTCTGGAATGCAAACGACAAAGAATTCCTATGGAGAATAAATTACATAGATATTTGGATTGAAAGAAATGGCAGGCAAATTCGAATCTCAGTTTACGATATAACATCAACCTTGTTTTCAATTCAAATAACTCTCTGACAAGCCAGCTCATGAGGTTCAAACTAACAACTCAAAGGTACATGAAGAACTGTGTGTCAGATACCGTGTGAATGTGGAAACTCCTACATTTTCCAAACAAAGGGACTCCTTGAAGTAATGATCCAAGAACACCAAAAGAACACATCTCGTAGAGACACAGAAATATCTGGTGCCGTCAACCACGCCTGGACTCATGGCCATCACTACGAACAACACGGGACAAAACAGAAATTTAAAGAAGTCGCGGTTATATATCAGAGTTGCTACCTTTAGATATAAGAGGTGTGAAAACCACGTAATTGTAAATTAAAACTAAATACAGCATAAATGAGACCTTTGCTTAGCACGCATAACTGCACTCATCTCAGCCACACTCCAGTGCATTTACTTTTAGTATAAATAGTTACGTAGCTTAAGAATTTATTCAATTTCACCTGAAAACTACTAAAATCAAAACCGTAGATTTATTAGTGAAATCAAATATCAACTATTATATATTTTTGAAAAGCTTGCAAAAATCGACATAGAACTGTCAAGTAACATTCAGGGTGTTCTATTTAAAAAAGTATAGGTTTAGTGTATAACTCAAAATCTGATAGTTTTAGAAAAATACTATGTACGCCAGCTAATCTTACATAATCTACAATAACCCCTTGTTACTTTTTCATTAAATTTCATATTAAATAAAATACGAGTGGGGCTTTTAAATGGAAAATTTTCAACTTCGCCTTCATCTTAAAAATAAAGAGAGAAAATTGAAGACCCTGCACTTTCAACAAGATAGGGATAGCTAAATGAATGAAAGCACAAACGGTACTTGACTATCGATGCCTAGGCCTCGTTGGACCCTCTACATCCCACCATAACTGCAGGTCATTCGAGGCCGATAGCCTTTTCAAATCCAAGCAGCTTCTTTAATTGAACTTGCCTAACGGCTTCCGGTGACAAAATTGTATCTCCGAAATATATCCTAATCAGTACGTTGAGCGATGGGCCTTTTTTGAGTACATGTCAACAGTTTCATTCTCCTCCACACACCATCTGCATGTTGGGTCATCTACAACACTAATCACATGAAGATAGCCTCTCAGGTGGCAAGGTCCTGTCAACAGTCCCACCATAATTCGTACCTCTTTCCTTTCTAAGGAGAGCAGCTCCCTAGTGAGCTTTGTGCTAGGTCCAGTTATATGTTCTTTGGCACAACTTATTCCAGGGGCGCCTATTCACGATTCTATAACTTACTTTCCAGTATCAATTTTAATTCCCTGTTACCAATGGCAATTGAGGCAGGTTGAATTGATTGTGGTCCATATGGTTCAATCTTGGACCCGAATCTTGACAGACAGTTCGCTTCTTTATTCCTGTGTATAACCGAGTGACACAAGACCCACACAGGTCTGATTGTGCAGCCTTGTCAGACTGTCTGAGCATATATTTATTATCCTTTTCCTATTTATGTCCCTCTCACACAGATAGCCACAGTGCAGAATAGCATAAATTTCCCCTGTAAAAAATATCGTACGTTGTTCGGGAGAGTGGTATTCTCTGACACCCGTACTCTTCCAAATACTCCGATTCCAGCATTTTCATCTTGTCGGGATCCATATGTGAACCAACTTCTCAGAAGATTTTGGGAAAAGTATCTCAAGAGGGTTTTAAAAGAGAGCACCATATAATCGGTTTTCATGGGGAGTGATGAGGATCTCTCCACCACTCTTTTCTAGATACCTAAGTAGCCGCTCGTTTCCATTCCAAGATACCCTAGGCAACTGAGATGATAAGCAACCTTCAGGGTTTCATTCTCTATGTATAAGTGGAGAGGAGGTAGGCTCACTAGGATCTTCGGAGCTCTAGTGGGGGCAGTCCACATGGCACTAATTATTCCCACACAAGCCATTCTTTGAAATTTGTTATGTTGAAGACGGTGTTTGCGCTTTGTTGTACTAGGCCACCATAAACCACTATATGGCGTACGTGTTCATGGGGCAGATCACCATAGTGTATATTCAAAATAGCACTCTCTCGGTGTCAGCCCCCATGTGCACTCAAAGGCTCATTTACAAGCCCAGAAAGTACATATGGCTATCCGTTCTTCTCTTTTTTGTGAAGATACCACCTCAGTCTTGCCCCTGGTTTATTCCGAGCTCTACCCTGTGGCAACATCTGTCCGCGATCCAGAGGGCCCGCATCATTGGTCTCCCAGGTTAAAAATATCGTAACCAGGGAGACAGTTATTAAAATATTTGCCGAGAACAAATAATTAATGCATATTGATTAAATTACCTTGGTAAATACATATATTTGCCAGATTAAGGATATAACGAATATTTTAACTCCAGACGCGTCAAAAAACGTTAAAGTATTTTTGTTTTTAAAGTACTGTGACAACGTTAGGTTAGTGCCTAAAAATAAACCTTTGGATCTTTGGGAACATATACTTCAGTTAGAGCAACATTGTTAACAATAATAATTGAGTTGAAATTATAGTCTTAAGACGACTAATAAATGTTTCCTTTTTTAGGTGTTTTTACTAGTGACTCTTGTGACCAAAATAGGACCAATCATGCGGTACTAGCCGTAGGCTATGGAAACGATGAAAAGACAGGTTTAGATTACTGGTTGATCAAGAATTCATGGGGAGCTACCTGGGGAGAAAGTGGATACTTTAGAATAAAGCGTGGTACCAACGAATGCGCTATAGCTACCGACTGTGTTTACCCAGTTTTATAAAAGTCGTTTTTTAACTTTTCTAATATATATGAAATTTACCATGTAACTGAGTTTTTCTCACTATTGACATATTTCTGAAGATTTATAGCATGATTAACTAATCAGTTGACAAATTTATTAAACGGTAAAATTTATTTTGTTTACCCAAACGTTCGAATACATATGGTGATCCATAATTAATGCATTCCACAGTAAATCTAAATTAAAGCACATGTACTTTCACGATGCTTGTAGTTTCAATGCAGAAAATGATATGGTTGATCCAACAAAAAAATAAAAATAAATGATGAGGCATTACAACTTTTCAACTAAAAACGTTAAAAAAATTTGGTAAAATATGTTTAAAATTGAAACAAAGAAAAAAATTAGAAAAAACAACTAAAAAGTTGTTTTTCCTCAAGAAAAGCTCACTATGCAGCAAATACATGAAAGGCCTTATCGAAAATCTCGAAGGAAATGCACATGAATAGACTTTGTTGGCCTTAATTCATACAATTATTCCAAAAAGTTTAAAATCTGTCTTATGTCACACTGAGAATAAATATTCTTCAATACCAGTTGGTTATAATTTGACATATGTGAATGGGATACAAGCACTCGGAAGGTATACTGAATTTGCAAATAATGTCCAAGAATCTTCGTAATAAATTCACAGCCGTACAAGGAGGAATATTTAATAGATTGGTCATTCGTACACCTATAACTAATGACAACATCTTAAGGCGCATGAACATTCAAAAACTAGAAGCTTTATTTACTTTCAAGGACCATGATCCAAATTATGTAAATATAGTGTTTAGGCAATAAACTACATAAACATGAGCATTAAATGAAATCATCGTTTTATTTTTTCATCATTCGGAAAAACTCGGCGAATAGAGATTCTCCAAAATATTTCTGATCATGGATTGCCTTTCTTTTTTGCTCTCTTTGCCTATCACGTCCCCCCTTTACTTTGTGTCATCATAGTTTGATTTAGATCAGTTTCTTCATCTTCAACGGGTTAAATGGCAGATGAATGAGAAGATAAATCAGACAAAGATCTGAATTAATTCACTTTTTATAATGATAATTCTTAGCGCTTTTAACCGAAAATTCATTGTCATCCTCTTTTTCTTTAAAGTTGTGTTTGTGGATTAACCCAATAACTTTTTTGGCAGGTTATCCATAATAACTAAAAGAATACATAAATGCATTAAAAAAATACACAAAGAAATTGTGTGAACATATGTATAAAATTAAAAATTGCTGTTACCTTGTCATAAGAAAGTATCATTATCATTGGTATTGATGTGATTTAGTCGTATATGATCCACTTCGTTATGATTTTCGTGTTGTAAAACTTTTGCAGTCCGAAGTCTATCTTCCAAGATTGCTGCTGTAACCAGTGGTCCTCCCTTTTGGTTTGGTATTCATGCTACACTGGTTTTTTAAAGAAGGTGCAATACCTCACAATAAAGGGAAAAACAAAAGTTAATTTATTACATCAAATCGCTAAAGTATAGTAGAAAGCTATGCCGGAGAGTAGATGTGGGTTATTCAGGACGCCACTGTATCGGAAGCTAGGCTGAATACAGAAAGCTTCCACGATGTTATTAAACACTAGCTTTCTACTCTATCCCTAAAGATGAGCAAGTACTACAAAATTCCAATACAAGTAGCATGCAGGACAAATAAAACTCGGTGGAAATAGATACAATAAAAATTTAATTAAAATTTAAAATGTGGAGTTGTTTCGTAAGCTAAATATCTTAATAAATGAATAGCAAATTAAAAAAGTGAACTCCAACACATTCACAACAGTCAAAGCAATAATAAGGAATCTAAATCTAATAAGTTCATGTCATAAAAAAAGAAATAATATTTATAAACAATAGCACTGATACGACGCAACCTATAGCATATTGGCGTTAAAACTAAACATAAGGTTATCTTGTTATACTAGGATCCTAGTTTTCTGCGCAACGCCTTATTACAAAAAATGCATTAGAAAGGTCTTTTTTTACAAATTAAAAAAATTAAATAAAGTAATAGGGTTGTCTAATTCCGAAGAATGGTCTCCGATAGTAGTGAATTCTGAAATGATATAACCAGCAGGGTGAATACCAGGTATGTTTAAACCCGTAGGGTGAATACCAGTTATAAGTTCAAACTTGTAGGGTAAATAGCCCTTATATTCAAATCCGTAGGTTGGACCATACAAAAAAGTAATTGCCTAGGATAGCGCTTACACAAAATAGTATAGAGCAAGTGAATTTATAAACTACCACCAATGTGTCAAGAAATATTTAAATTCAAAAATCTTAAACTCACCACATATTTAAAAAAAAAAAAAGGAAAAATTATCAAAGGTTAAGTTAATAGAGAAGGAAATATTAAAAACTAATTAGAAAAGTTAAACAAATCATTACTTTAGAGTAGCTACATGCTTTAACTATTGAGCTCGAGTTACGTAACAGTAAATAATAGACATATTGCACACAACCAATCAACAGCAAGACTCCAGGTATTCACCAAAAATAATTAAATAAATCATAACAAAAGGTTCGTTAAACAAAACAATTACTTTCCTAAATAACTTAACCGACACACGACTTTCTTTTCAAGAACATGCGAAGATTGACAAAATCCCTGTTACCAGGACAATCCAACAGCCCCAAATCCAGGAGTATGCTGAAAATCAATGGGGATGGAAATCTTCAGTTTTCTTTGGGCAGATTCTAACAGGAAAAAGTGAATATTAAGTCAATGCGGCCTGCATTTATAACTATGACCCTGCTTGCGCACTACGCTGATTCCACGTTCAATTGCCACGTTTGAAAGAAATTACAGCTCAAAAACAATGACACTGGGCAATGACAGTCAACTGACATAAATTTGTTACATCATTAGCATTTTCCGCTCAAAAAAGAAATCAACTAAGTATATAGATAGTTATTTTTAAATTAAAGAAATACATTTCGAATAAAGGAATAAATTTCCTGCAACCTAAAATACATACAATTCCACTCAAATATTAGCGGGTAGGAAAAAAAACGAGATCTATTTTAATAAAAAAAATAGGTAGCAGTAAGTTCAGCAACGATAAGAAAATACACACGCACAGTGCAGTGAAATATTAAACGCAAGACAAAAATACAACTTGAAAAGTAAAATTAATTAAAACTGTACTTTATGAAATGTTTTTATTCACAGAATCTTTGGGAAATACTTAAGGAGAATGATACTGTGTTACCCATAGCGAGAGTACATATTTGCAAAAATAAGATAATATTAATCATGGTGAACTTAAGCGGATAATTGAAACGTGACATTCTTTTCAGTCTTCTACATGGTCTTGATTTTGTACCTCCTGTTTTACAGTAATATTTCATTTTTTACTGATGCTACAGTACCGGGTGAGTCAACGATTGGATGAAGTAAGTTTGTGCCTTTTCGGTGAAATTAACAAAGAAACTATATTTATTGTTTGATACAATTTATTTTTACGCAGATTTTAAAAATATTTAGGACTCTACAGGGTGAGCCAAAAAACTAGGACAGCATAAAGTTGTAGTTTTTTAAATAGAACATCCTATATACGAATCGTATTTTCGATTTAGCTTATAATTCTAAATCTTTTTTATTAAGGATTTACTAAAACAAAACTTTATAGTTTCTGAGATAATTAAGTTTAAAGAAAAAAAGTCACATTTTCAAGCATCAATTCAATCCTAAATAACGTTTTAAAAATTTTGTGACAAACATATTCAAATTTGGAATTTAGCAAGCCCAAGGACAAGTTAACATAATTTTTACCTAATATTTGCAATAAAAGCTACAGGGTGTTGAACACATCGGCTCAAATTTGAACAAGTTTAAATGAATAAATATCTTTTTTTTTAAATGGTACACCCTGTATATTTTCATGTTATTTAATAGAGTAATAAAAACCCTAAAAGTTTTGTTCAATATATCCTATACCTATTTATAATAGTTTTTGAGATATTTCAGTTTTTCTTATTTTCCATACTTTTTTACAGAAATAGTCTTCATTATCATAGTAACCATGTAAAATAATAAAAAGAAACTACAGAAACAAACAGAATGTGGTTAAATATGATGAAATACATTATTCGTTATATTACAACGGCAATAGTTTAATTAAACATAATGTGAAAAAATTAACACAACAATAACGACAAGGCAAATACATATTTACTTTTATACTAAATTGAAACAAAAAAATTACCTATTAAATACTGAGATTAATTATTTCTTTTTAATAAGTGTTCGAATAAACGACCTTCTTGTGCAATGCACAAATTTAGTCTTTTTTGCAGATTTTCTCGGACCCTGGACAAAATTAGTGGCGTTATTGTTCTACAGGTATCCCTAATCCTGTTTCGCATATTTTCCACTGTTGTTGGTGGATTAACATACACCTTATTTTTAATATAACCCCATAGGAAGAAATTTAATGGGGTGATGTCGCAAGACCTTGGTGGCCACTCAATGAAACCCCCACGTCCAATCCATTTTTGCGGATATCGTTGGTCCAAAAACGCACGAACTTCACGATGGTAATGCGGAGGCGCACCATCGTGCTGGAACCACATACTGTCGAGCTCATCCCTATCGAGACCTTGAAGCAGTTGGGGTAGTTCTTCTTGTAGAAAGTTCAGGTAACTATGGCCATTTAGTGGTTCATTAAAAAAGTGGGGTCCAATAATTCGATTATGATGAATACCACACCAAACATTTAATGACCAGTGGTTTTGATGTTGCACCTCTCTAATCCAAAATGGGTTTTCTGTGGCATAATAATGCATGTTGCATCTATTTACGGCACCGTTACTTCTAAAAGTAGCTTCATCACTAAACATTACCTTGCATAATAAATTTGGATTTAATTGAATCTCCGCATTTATTGTACGACAAAAGTTTACACGACTTTCAAAATCCTGTCCATGCAATTCTTGGTGTAATTCCATGTGATATGGATGATACTTATATTTCTTGGTAGTACGATTAGCGGTGGATTGTGATGTTTCACATAATGCTGCTGACGGCTACCAATATAAGGATTTTCCTGAACATTTAACAATACTTGTAGTTCTTTTTCTTCATTAGTTACTGGTTTGTTGACCACTTTACGTTTTGGATGATCAACAGTACCAGAAGAATCAAATCTCTGCATTAAGTTTTGAAAAGTATGGGTATTAGGCTGGCGTCGATCAGGATACTTCATTTTGTAAATTCTTTGAGCAAGAAGGCAATTTTTTTGAGCCTCTCCTATTGTATAAATCATATCTATTAACTCATTCTTTGGAAAATTCATTTTACAATATAAGATGAATGAAAAAAAAACCAAACTACACTACATAAAAACCAAAAGAAGCGATTGCGGTTATAAATTTGACACACAGAAAAATGTTCTTTTACATTGTTTTTGCCATGGCTACTATGATAATGAAGACTATTTCTGTAAAAAAGTATGGAAAATAAGAAAAACTGAAATATCTCAAAAACTATTATAAATAGGTATAGGATATATTGAACAAAACTTTTAGGGTTTTTATTACTCTATTAAATAACATGAAAATATACAGGGTGTACTGTTTTAAAAAAAAGATATTGATTCATTTAAACTTGTTCAAATTTGAGCCGATGTGTTCAACACCCTGTAGCTTTTATTGCAAATATTAGGTAAAAATTATGTTAACTTGTCCTTGGCCTTGCTAAAGGCACAAACTTACGTCATCCAATCGTTGACTCACCCTGTACAACAATTTCCGAACTTTTAAAACTCTTGATTTTCACCGTACGCGTTGATAAAATGGTTTTAAATATTTGTGAAACTTACTATAGAAAGTAATTACACAACATAAAAGATTCCAAATAAAGATGCACACTGGTCGCTTAGCAAAAAAGTACTAAATTAAAAATAGGAATAATTTAAGATTATACTGTAATGACTTATTTATGTAAGGAACTTCCAGAACTACTTACCTATTTAAACCCTATACGCTTCTCGGAATTGTCAGGTAAAGACCATGATTCTATTAGGGGTGCCTAATAATTATATCATCGGCTGGATATATACCAAAAATTTGAGATACCCATTGACATCTTAACAAAAGATCTGACGTGATCGGCGTTGGGATCACTTCACGGAGTTTTTGTCCTTCCAGTCCCCTTTTATGGAACTGAAGCATGAGCGATATACAAAAATCTTATAAACTAAATACAAATGACTCGAAGTGCTATGAAACTAAGAAATCGTACACCCAATATAAATATAAGAATAATTACGAAAATAGTGGATGTTATAGAAAGGATATGCATGTTAAGGTGGAATTGGATATATTGAAAGAATGACAGATGAAAGACGGGCACGAAAGATCATCGAATTGGGGTTACGAGAAAACTGAACAAGCAGAAAAAGTCCACAAATATGATGAATCCATGATATGATGGGACTGGTGTCCTGGATAAAAAGAAGACGCAACAGTGAAAAATGACAAAATTTGAGTGAGGTTTACACTAGACAGTGGGTTGTCTGTTGTCATAATAGTTGTATTAGTAGTAGTAGGGCAGTTATATCTAAAAAATATACAGATTACTGACTACTACTTTAGAAGTTTGTAAGCTTTTAGGTTTATTTTCTACGAGTCCTAATTTAGTTAATTAATTTTAGCTTTGTTAATTTCCTCACGAGACATCTATGAAAGAAGGGCTGGAACTAGAAAATTTTATTTCCTTATTTTCGACAAGAATATCTAGAAATAGCCAGATTATTGCCTTTTCTTATTTTTGTTAAACCATATAGTATGAAAATCTATTTGGAAAGATCCGCAATCTTCTGGTATCCGGAAAAAAGGTCCAGATCAGCTTTCGTGGACAGTTTAGTTTGAGAAGTGATTGATGCAAGTTGAATTGTTTCATAAATTGTCAGAATTGAAGTATTAGTGAAAGGTTATTCAATAATACAGTGTGTCTAAAGACCTGAATAATATTATTAATAAATTTTATCTTTTGCTTTGCTGTTTCCAAAAATCATTATTTTCTATAATTAAAAAAGAGGAGGAAGCTATTAGGATCCATGACAAATAAATTGAAAAAGTTAGCAACTCTATATACTTGGGGCAGAAGATTATTCGGGGGAAGGAAAATTAATCGGAGCAATTGAAAATAAGAATAAAGTTAGCCTGTATGGCGATGAGAAAACTGGACTATATTTTAAAGGACAAAAATATCTCGCTACATCTAAAAACAGAAGTTTACAATTTTTGTGTTTTTTCAGTAATGCCGTATGCAACTTAAAATTATACAGTAATCTAAAAGAACATAAATATCCTGAGAGTAATATAAAGTGCTATGGGGAGACCCTAAGAAATAAGAAAACTAATGAATTCATCTGACAAACAGCAAAAGTTATTGACATCATCGATAAGGCGGCATCATTATTATTTTTTTTGAGTATGTTCCCTTTGGTTCACCGAACATTCTAACTTTAAAATCGTTTTATGAACAGAATATTAACCTACAACAGGAAGTGTAAGAACTATAATGTAATCATTGGTAACATGTTAGCACAACTGATCTCGAAGTTGAAGAATTAGCTATGTATAATGGCAAGGAAATGAAATCATGGATTTTTAAATCAAAAACTCCATACCGTAACTTATCTTCAGCTCACAAGAAAACTGTACAATATATATTCTATACTGTACACGTACAGGCGATACAGGTTACAACCAACTTCATAACATACTATGAAATATTCCTATTGGTGCTGATACCATCTGTAGTATAAGAAACTCACTTATATTTTACGTTAAGAATACGGAATGAGAACATTTTGTACAACTTTTTTCCTATGCATGTTTTATTGTTAGATTAAATAAAAACTTTTTATTATTATTCATGCTTGTTTTTCTCCTCCTTACTTGTAATAATCCAGTCCCAAGAGTTAAGCGGCAGATAACAGATGATAAGTGCCAGATAGCAAATAACAGGTGTCAAATGATGGCAGATGCCGGTTAATATGTAGCAGATGCCAGACGTCAAATGACAAGATGACAGAAGATACAGGTACATCCTGTATGATTAGTTATGGGAAGACCCTGTATATGATATACAACTTTATTTACTACTACTTAAGAATGCCTCTGAGCATGCACAACAATTCGATTAACTATGGTGCCCATCCTGTATATTTGCTTATGGGATATTTTGTCCTTTTGACCTAGAATCTAAGAGTTATAATGAGAAATGACAGATACGCCCTGTATTATTAGTTTTGTGAAAACCTGTATAATTAGTTAAGAGACATCCTATATACAGGGTGCCCGAAATTGGTAATAACAATCTCGAAAACTATGACATGTAATGGCGGTTAAACGAGGAAAGTTTTAGGCCATTATGTCAGTAGATTATTAGTGCTTGAGCATTGATTCTGGTTTATTGCGTTTTTAAAATATTTCTCAATATTTTCTAAATCTGTAAACACTTTTGTATGGCCTTTTTACGCAGAATATATCTATTCAGTAAAATTTTAGTTACAACTTGTCGGTCGTCTGGAACCATCATCAATTCTGTTTCTCCAAATCTTCTACATCAAGGACATCAAAACTTACACTAATAGACTTTTCCATAATCTAGCTCAACTTGAATGGGATCTAACCTTGGACGATAACAAACTGCGTACGATAAAGAACTCCTACTTTGAAAACTCCTCACACCACTCCCTAATAAGGAAAGAATCGGTTATAATTACTAGGCTACGAATCGGACACATGCGCCTCACAAACGAATACTTGATCAAAGGCCAAAACCAACCCCTATGCACTTCCTGTACCATCCCACTAACTATTAAACATATTCTTTTTGATTATCACAATTACCAATCCAAAGGTAATAAACATATTATATCAGGTAACCCAACAAACATACTCTCAATACAGAACTCCAATAATATCCTTTCATTTCTAAATGGAATCTAACTGCTAAGTAAAATATAAAAAAAAATGTATGTGTGAACCCGTATGCCGAATATAAGTATATAAATATATTTAAACTAATGGATGTTTAAGAAAACTAAACTGAATAAACGCTAAAAGACTTAAATAGTCGATGCGTCAATAAAGCATATCTTTCTCTCTCTCTCAAACTAATAGCAACACCTTTCCACGAGACTGTATTCCCTCTTGTTACACTATGAATTGTATTTCGATTGATATTACCAAGAATATTGCGAGTTCCCTGTTTAAGAATTTCCCCACTAAAGGTGTTAGGTCCGGAGACCTAGCAGGTCAGCGCATAAGACCACTGTTGGGGTTTATTTTTTCATCAGCAGTGTCTGTTAAAAATGTTTGTACTTCCCTGGAATTATATGTGGGGCAACCGTCTTACTGAAACCACACATTATCAAACTGATCAAACTCCTCGAATGGCAGGAATAATTTGAATTTGTAACATTGTAACTTTGAAATGTCAATGTTGGTAACAAATAAATGGGCCAGTCAGACGATTTGCTGAAAATAATGGAATATATTAAAAGATGAATTGTAATTTTTGCAATATTAATAAATATATTTTGAAGATAAATTATTACAACATTTCACAAAAATGCTGAAACGGGATATTTTTTACCGACCATTCCTCACCACACATTAAAATCAAATCGTACTTGCAATCTGTGTCGTTCGCTTCATTGCAGGTTTCCTACCTAGTGTGGTGATTTTTTTTTATTAAAAACTCCGCAATTACTGAAATGTATTTCATTTCTTCCCAAAACGTTATTGGAAAAGGAGAGATTTCCTGGTCATTTACTAACATACTAATTACAAAAAACGACTCTTCTATAAAAATCTTCTTCTTGAAGTCCTTGTACAATTGTTGAATTAAAAATATGGTATTTCGAAACTTTTAAAACATTACGAACAATCGATTTTGCGAGCAATTCTTGTAGATGACATTTTCATATAATTTTTGGGACGAGATTTTTCCAAACTACCTACCATGCTTAGGTCGGCTTTTCTGGTAATTAGAAGGTCAAGGGAAGGTAGCTGCTTGTTGATTTGGACCTCCAATGTGAACTGTATACGGTGATGAATGCTATTTAGTTCGTCCAAAAATATGTCTGAGTTCAACCTTCTGTATAGCTATGTGATGAAGGTGTCATCCACGTAACGTTTCCAGAGGGATGATTTTGTTTTGGTTTTTCCTAGAGCCTCTGTTTCGAAATATTTCATAAAAAGGTTTGAGATGACGGGTGATAGCGGAGATCTCATAGGCGCACCATCTGTCTGTCGAAAGAAGTTATTTTCGTAGGAAAAATATGTGTTTTTAAGACAGTGTTCGGAGAGGTCCATGAAGTGATGTGGGAACTCCTCATTCACAGGAATATGGTCTAAAGCTTCTTCAATTGGTATGCTTGCAGTTTTAGTTCTTTGAATGACCAGGTGTTTCGAATTTTTCAAGTATGAGTCTCTCCAATCAAAAACATATTTTTCCTATGAAAATAACTTCTACCAACAGAGAGATGGTGCTCCTATGGAATCTTCGCTATCATCAATTATCGCAAACCTTTTTATGAAATATTTCGAAACAGAAGCTCTAAGAAAAACCAAAATAAAACGACCCCTTTGGAAACATTAGGTGGATGACATCTTTATCATATGGTCACACGGAAGTTCCAGCCTAAATGTATTTTTGAGGAATTAAACAGCATTCATTACCGCATATAGTTCACATTGGAGGTCAAGGTCAACAAGCAGCTACCTTTCCTTTACTTTCCCAATACCAGAAAAGACGACCTAAGTATCGATTATACGATCTACAGAAAACCTACACACAAACATACGTATCTGCCGATTCGTCGAACCTCACCACTATTCATCACAGTTACAATCAGTCGGCAACATACTGATCTCCAGATCCTTGCGACTAACCAAACCCATGAAGAAGAACTGAACAACATCACAACAGCTCTAAAACTACATAACTATAAAGAACACAGTATTAACGGAACACAAATGCAATAGCAGAGAAACCAGAAGATGGCAAATCCAAACCAAAAACCACAGTACCACACATAAAACGTGTAACAGACGTAATTGGAAGAATTCTGAGGAAGCATGACATCTTCATTTAAAAGCCATAGACAACAATACGCAAATTATTGGGTAATACCAAAGACAAAATACCATTGGGAAACTAGGGAATATACAGCATCCCATGTAGAAACTGTAAAAAAGAATACATCGGCCAAATGAACAGGAGAATCTTTACCAGAGTTCAAGATCATAAACGTAGCTTAAAGAATAAGCAAACCACATTAGCTTTATTCCAACATCATCAAGAGATCAGGACGTACTATAAATTTTCAGGAAACCAAACAGATCGTCACGTCATGGAGCGCCCGATAGATTAACCAAGTGAAGGTTGTTATTAATTAAAACAAAGACAAGTCTCACAAAACACTTCAATGTATTATATTGAACAAGAATAAAACAAAGGGTTTTCGTTCTGAGAAACTTAAAATTAAATATATAATAAAATCTCAAAGCATTTAAAACAAACTCTCTTATCAGCAGTAATTTTAAACCCAATTATTGTAATCAATACCATTTTGAAAATATTGCATTTAAATAATAAGAGGATAAAAAAATAGAAAACTTAAAACACAAACTTACTTATTCGAATTGTTAGGCACCAAAATACATTTAAAAACATATCTTATTTTAGCTCATTTCAGAAGGTATCTTGTTTCAACGATATTCAGATTGTCACAACCTCTATCGAATTTCAAATCGTAATTAAAGAATATTACTGTATTAAAACTGTACCAAAACTTTCACCCCGGAATCCCTGCTAAAATACTTGATGTCTGAGCATCTAAATATTAATATTTTAATAAGCAGATTATAAGTTTTTCTCTAACCAAAAAATTCCATAAATGATAATAAGATAAATTCTACTCCCTCTTAATCATTATTTCTAATAATCATGACGAAATTTTTGTACAGGATATTCTAAATTCGATACTTTTATGAGGTTTCTCGTTAACTATTATTGTAAGCAAAAAACTAATGTTGCATACACGAGCCGTTTTTAGGGAAACTCAAAATGCCACAAACAAAACTTAAAAATTCTTCTTTGAAAGATACAGGGTAAAATTCAAAAATTGACAATTTTTATACTGCCGTGTAACGTTCTTATTTGAAAAGATAATACATTTTCCAACAGCTTCCAATTTGGTTATTTTAAATGAAACATTCTACATATTTTTAGATGATAAGGTAGAGTTTGTAATTCAATTTATTAACTTTATGTTTGAATGAAAAAACAAGCTGGATTTTGAGATTTTTTCGTTAAAAATCGTGGTAAGCCATGAATAAAAAACAATAGAAAGTATATCCAAAGTTAACAGATACACTTACTTTTTATTTAATGACAATACAAGACAATGACAAAATACTGCATCAATAAAGCATATCTCTCTCTTTCTCTCTCAAACTAATAGCAACACCTTTCCACGAGACTGTATTCCCTCTTGTTACACTATGAATGGACAATACAAGACAATGACAAAATACTATCTAAAAAACGAGAACATCAACAAAACATAATCTATTCTAAATCACAAGCTATAAACTTTTAAAAAAAATTGTCAGGATGAAACTTAAAAGAGCCCCCATTATTGTCAAAACATTTTGACAACGTCTTTTTACAGATATTACTGCGTTAAGAACATGAACAACTTTACTTGTGAATTAGTTCAAGAAGTTGTTTCTAAGTATTAATGATTTCTTATATATTTTTTCATTTTCCAGAAATCCCCATAGAAATAAATTCAGTGGTGTTGGGTCCGGAGAGGGTGGCGGCCACCTCACCAATCCATATACCTATCTAACGATCTATCAGGGAAATTACTGCTTAAATATTCCCTTACTCTTGAGGCATTATCTTGTTGAACATAAATGGTAAGTCCTTCTACCACTCATTCAATAAATTCGAGAGATTATTTTAGAATATGTTAATGTAAACCCTTGTATTGAGATGTTTTTCGAAAATGTAATAAACGAGCCTATGAGTTTTAAAAAATCAACTTATAAGAAGATATGCCCTGATCAACTTCTCGTCCCTATAAGGGCTGGTATTGTTCAAATATCTTTCGTAACGTTGGTTTAAAATACCGTTACTTCTAATTCTTGCTTCACTAGACCATACAGCATTGCTACAAAAAATAAGTATTTCGTTTTATTTATTTAAAAACCAGTGGCAAGAATGCAGCCTTATTTCACGATTTCCAGGGTATAGATGTTGTATCATATTTACTTTGTATGGAAAGTAGTGGTTCTTCTTTAGCATTTTTGGGTCTTTGTTTTTGAAACTCCTACTTCTTTCTCTATTTTAGCTATAGACTTTGGGTTTCTTTGTCAATAATAAATTTTTCAATTCGTGTAACTTTAAAATATTTAATTTTTTCACTACCTGAATTTGGGCGTCCGCATATCCAATGTAACGAAGTTACTAAATTTTTGGGCACGAGTATGTTTGCCGGGATTCAATTTATTTATTAAACATCGGAAAAATCTGATTCTTGCGGGAAAAGAAAGCTTAAAGTTTAAATATTACCGGTATCTAATTAAATTTGCTACGCCATGCCGGGAAATACGATTTTCCGATGATTTTCAGAGCGTCCGTTCATGGTAATCGCGCGCGCCGTATACAGCAGTATTGTATGCGCGATCACCCCACGCCGTTACTTGTCAGCATAGTGGGAGCTCGGGCCGACTACTTAAGGTCGAGCAAACCATTAGTTCGCGGAGAACTGCACCTTCTCCACCCGGGTCAACAGTCCAAACGGACTGCCTGGATCGCCTGGCGGACCGCGCCTTCATGATCTAACAATATGGGTTAGGCTAGGCTTGTGTGTATATGGTGTTTTACCATACACTACCTTCCTTATGTCCTACCCAGCTAATGACCAGCATTGTCGAGGACCATTGTAAGTATGGGCAGTGTCGGTTCCTTTCCTAATTTCCTACCGCTATTGGTCGACATTGTCAGTGACCCTTGTAAGAACGGGCAATGTCGTTCCATCCTGCTGACGCTGTTGAGGATCCTTGCAATTACGGGCAGCATCAGTTCCTTTCTTTCCTTCCTATCGTCACCTATACACACACGCACTGAATGCCGTCAGTTTTGTCTTTGTTTCCGTATTGACCAGGAATATGTTTTACACCCAGGTGCCCTCCGATGTCCGTTGATAAGGGCGCTTAATAATTGCCGCCCTGAAGTTTATCGCCGCCGCCGCGTGTAGAGACGCCGCCTACCGCCGATTGATGCTGGGTTACTGTTAGACACACTGTGTATTTTAGTACGAAGCGCCGTGAAGAACGTCCGCAGATTTTAGATACACAGTGCGATAATTTAAGTACAAGGCGTTGTGAATAGCGTCTCAACCGTGTAGTACGAAGTAACGTAAATAGCGTCGTGAATGATACCGCCGGATTACCGTCTCCAGCGCTAACTACCATTACGAGCTACCGTGAACAGTTCTAATAACATACTCTTGCCCTCCATACCGTTTAAATGTTTATTATTTTGTACATCTTAGGTTGTAAGTTAGTTTAAGGCCCTTATAAAAGTATGGAATACAGGAAACAGGATGAGTTAAAATTGACCCCTGGCATACCGTTTCTCCACTATAACAAGCTGCTCGGTGCATAAATGGGCCCTCGACCACATTAATCCCGAGGGTGGCGCCCGAGAACCGACCACCAAGTAGATGTTTTGACCCTCAAGCAGTCAAACCGTAGAACAGTTCAGAGAGCAGGAATATCCCGATTATAAGTAGATACCGTCAAACCGATACCCCTGCGCTGAGCATTTGACAGATGACTGTCTGCACGAGAAATATCCACTGACCGATGTTCCGCTGCCGTAAACAAAGTAGATCCGTAGAGCACGACTTGCTCCCTTACGAAAAATGCGTCACACCAAGAACAATTATTTCATCATTTTATCTGTTTTCTTAAAATATTCAGCTTCGACTTATTAAAACTTCCAAAATTTTTTCATGTCTTTTAAAAAATATCTGGAAAACGTTGAATATATAGATTAAGGACATTTTCTTAGCTTTTTTCGCTTTCTACATACGCGCATATCATATCATATTTCACGTAATTTTCATTTTTAATAATTATAATGGAAGTTAAGCTAACGAACGAAAATAAACATCATCATTAACTTAAATGGCATATCTTCAAACAATTGTTTTTTTTTAATTTTTCATGACAAACTTAAATTACCTGAAAATATATATTTAAGTTTAAATATAAGTAGCATAACACCTTCTTTTGTTTTTTATTTATGGCTTATTACGATTTTTAATGAAAAATTTGCAAAATTCTGCTTGCCTTTCTATTCTGATGTAGAGTGTGGTATATTGTTACAAATATAATTAAAACTCTACTTTATCATCTAAAAATATACAGAGTGTTCCATTTTAAAGAAATAAATTGGGATGAATAATTTTTTTTACCATATCTTGTTTACAGTTACATTACACCGTTCGATTACGCTTAAAATATTATAAAAATAAATTGTTTAAAATGTTGGAATATAATTCAAATAAGAACGTTACCGGGCATTATAGAAATTCTCAACTTTTGAATTTTATCCTGTATCTTCAAAACAAAAGAAAATTTTTAAAATCTGTTCGCAGCATTTTTAGTTTCTCTGTAATGTAGCTTCTGAATGCTACATTAGTTTTTTGCTCAATTTTATAGTTAACTCCATTGGGATAATTCTAATCGATATTTTGCATTGGAGCTGTTTATATAAATATTCCTTTATGTCCTTTTGATGGGAAAATGTGTTCAATTTAAAACATGTCGTCGGTGGTTCCGATAGCACATGTTAAAAAGCTAGCTGTCTCCGATTTGGCTGGTTTTTAATTTTTTTTTTATAAATTGTGCAGAAAAATCAAAGTAGAAAATTCATCTACTTACAGTTTGATGAAATAAAAATTGCGATCAAGATTGATCTGTTGATACAATGATTTTATAAACAGTTAATTTTTGAAGCACTTTTAAATGAAAAATCATGTTTTTTCGATGGCTTATTATACTGTGAGCATTCCACTTGACGTCTTAGTAAAATCAAATCTAAATTTTAATTGTCAAAAGTTTGCAAAGTTATTATTTTTAGAATTCTTATCTATTTCTCTCAATAACAGGAAATGATGGAGATTTATACTCAGCTGTGAATCATAATTTATTAAAGAACAACTTTCTTTACAACTTTTTTCTGTATATTTTTCTCTAGGTTCATTACAGCTTCGCTAATGAGACAATTTTATGTTAATAAAAATAATATCTAAGCAAGCGTGATACCTAATAAGCTGAAATATCACTCTGGACAGCCCATAGGACTCAGACAGGTTATACACCAGTTGAGCTTCTATTGAGATTATATGAAAATGTACATTAAAATCTCCTGCTACTATTACGCTCAGGATCAAATTCTGATTATCTAATAATGCTGCCAACTTATTTATATAATTAGACAGATCGCCCAGAGGAATTCTATGAATTTGAGTTAATTTATTTATTTTTTTTTGTTATTGGGACTGTCGATAACTTGGCTTTGTAAAGGATATAGTGAAGTTGACTTCATTTAATTTTTTAACATCTGACAGTTTTTTAGTAATAAATGATTATTATATTCTAATAATTTGTATTTTTAACCGAATTCTAAAAGAAGGAGGTTCTCAATTCGTCGCGTATATATATATTTTTTTTATGTATGTACACCGATTATTCCGGAACGGCGTAACCGATTTGAATGAAATTTTCTACGTTATGTAAAGGAAGTTGCTGCGGTGGTCCCATATTTTTTTTTACAAAATTGGTGAAGTAAAATCCAAGATGGCGCTGACAATATGGCGGACAAAAAAATTAATTTTGTCCGGTTTTCTCCAAAATTGGTATGGAGGAATTTTCGGGGTTATACCCAACGAATCTGAAATTATTTTTAAAAAATTCAAAATGGCGGATCCAATATGGCGGACAAAAAAATCAATTGTGTCCGATTTTCACCAAAATTGGTATGGGGGAGTTTTCGGAGTAGCACATGACGAATCTAAAACTATTTTTAAAAAATTCAATATGGCGTATTCAATATGATGGATAAAAAATTAATTGAGTTCGATTTTTTTCAAAATTGATATGAGGGAGTTTTTGGGATAGCTCATTACGAATTTGATATTATTTAAAGAAAATTAAATATGGCGGATCTAAAATGGAGGATTAAAGATCCTACATCTCTCGAATTTGTCTGAAGTCATTATGGAGGGATTTTTGTTAGTGTTAATTATGAAATTAAAATATTTTTTGAAAAACTCAATCTGGCGGATTCAATGTGGTGTTCTAAAAATTTTACAGATCTCGACTTTCTCCAAAACTGATATAGATGGTTCTTGAGGGTGTAAATAATGAATTTAATCCTATTTTTTCAGGATTCAATATGGCGAATGCAATATAGCTGACAAAAAATTTTACATGTTTCGATTTTGTTCAAATGTGGAACTGAATCGTTTGTGAGGATGTAAATAGCGAATATAAAATTAATTTAAGAAAATCTAATACGTCAGATGCAATGTGACCGTTTAGAAATTTTAAATTTCTGGATTTCATCTAAAATTGGTACTAGGGGGCTTTGAAGGGTTAAGATTTAGATTAGATTAAGACGTTAAAATTGTTTTTTTGAAATTCATTATGACGGATTCAATATGGTGGGTTGAAAATTTTACGTTATTCACATTTTTTTAGATTTGGTATTAGGGCGTTGGGGGGTGGTGTATTACGAATATGAAGTTAATTTTTTACAACTATTAGGTTGATCACATACAATATGAAGGATTAAAAATTTTATATTTTCCGGTTTTATCTAAAATTGATATTGAGGCGTGTACAAACTCAATATGCAATATAAAATATATCGGGCTAAGAAATTTACGTCTCAAATTCTTTAAATATTGATGTTGAAAGATTTTGGGGCCAATATTAGCAATCAAAAATTAATTTGAAATAGATATTGGATTTACTATGACAGACCAAATATTTGTCTGACACAATTTCATTGGTATTTGGAGAACTCTAAGAATCAAAGAATTTTTAGTGGTTCATTTTAGGGTGACTTACAATTCTGGATAAAATGGGTATTTTTTTGCCACCTTGGAATCATTGCAATTTACATTAATCTCGATCGCATGTAGTTCAAATAATTTATGAATATCATGAAGAATTCAAAACTAAAAATCGAAAAATAAAATTTTTATAAAAAAATTGAAGCGACTTCTAAAAGTGCGCTAAAAAGAGAAAAACAACTAGAAATTTTTATATGAAATTGAAATTTTTGAAGTCGGCGCCAAATTATTTCTAAATGAAATAAACAACTACTAATATATACAAATTATGGTAAGAAAGCAATTACAAATAAAGTATTTTTAATCTGTTTATGCAAATCACATTTTGTCAGGTATTAGTTTGGCGCCGATTTCAAAAATTTCAATTTCATATAAAAATTTCTAGTTATTTTTCTCTTTTTAGTGCACTTTTAGAAGTCGGTTCAATTTTTTTATAAAAATTTTATTATTATATTTCTTTCATTGCGCGTTAAGAGGCTCAATCTCGCTTATATATCTGGGGACTGATATGGTTCCATTGTTGGGGTTAGAATTGATTTTTTCACGATCACACCATATTAAGAAATTACATTCACAAATTCAAGTTTTTTTTATTTTTGCAAAACTATAGTGAAATATTTATCCACAACTCACACACTGGATGTTGTTTGTATTTTTATTTTTACTGCGTTTAAATACTCTCTTAAAATTCTCATCAGACGATGCCATCTTGGAATATTGATTCAGCAGCCTGTTCACTAGTTTGCCCTCTGGGTATAATCCTTCTGAATTTATCGATCCTTAAATGTAGCTCCAGTAGATTAAAGTCCCCAAATATTATTTTTTTTTGCTTCAAAATCTTCCTGTACAATTGGACAATACATTCTGAAAGTTACAACATCAAATTTGACATTGAAATAGAGTTAAGAGCGGTGCGCGCCGAGTAAATATAAGGGGAAATCGAGTAGCCCGCCAAGTTTCGAAGCGACTTAGGCGTATTGTATCGTTTGGGAGTCGATTACACTACTGTTGCACTACGGGAACTCGCTGTGTTTATTCAGACACGTCATTGGAGTTAAATTTTAAATACAACAAAATGTCCAAGAGAAATTTTTGAACAGTCGAGTTTCGAATCTCTTTCCGTGCTCATATACTTTGTAATCGTGTAAATTATCAACATGTAGTTTTATAAAGAAAAAAAATACAGTTTTGATCGTACTGCAAATCGGCATAAATAAAAATTTCATGGCAAACCAGCATGTTAATGAAGAGAAGAAAGAAGAGCACAAAGAGTGCGTATAATCCAAAAAACTAACCCTCGCCGAATCGCAGAATATTATTATTCACACAGGAGATGGTTTCCGAATTATCGAATTTCTGTCAAACTGTAGTACAGTGCAAGTGTGGAAGATTATTGATTAATTCTAGCCCTTTATACAAGATGTAGATGAAGTGAAGAGGAGAATAGTGTTCATCAGGAGACTTTTGGAGATTAGTCTAGAAGGAACAAATTTATTTAGCAATTTTATCCATATAGAAAAAGGTTTGAGTAAATCCACATATTACTTAATTTTTGTATTCCTGATTCTAAATAAGAAAGCTGTGCAGGAAGAACAAAAAGAACACGAGAAACGTGAGAGACTCTTGAATAATGTGAAAATCTCTGGTGATGGCTCGTGGATGAAACGTGGATTGTCACCGTATTGAGTGATTCTTATTTGCTACTACGCATTGAAAGCGATCATAGTGGTAAAATCATGTTATGTAGTATGTAGTATGTGTATGGGAAAATAAGGACAAGGAAAATTAAAAATGACCAGAAAAACACGAAACAGAGTGCAATGTGAATCACGAGGGGTCAGCTGAATTAATGGAAGTCGATGCGATGAAAGAAATGTCTTTATGGTCTGAAGAATTATGTTCAGTAAAATATGGAAATTGCATTGGTTACGGCGAATCTAATAATTTAAATCTATTCTCGAATTAAATCCAAATGGCAATGACTTTATAGTGATCAAAAGCGAATGTATAGGCCACATTGAGAAAAGAATGGGGTTCTCAACTTCGAAATCTCCTTAAGAACGTACCAAATATTACGAATTAGCAGTACGATATTATATTGATTCAGTCGAGAATATGAAAAAAACAATTATTTCTACGTACAAACATACGACTTCGGCTGATGAGAATCCGATGCGCGAAGACTGCCCTGTAGGTTATGATAACTGGTGCTGGTATCAAGTCGCCGTTGATAAAGTAACCAGGTTTAAGCACCGGGAATCTCTACACGCTGATATGTTGGAGCATATATTGCCGATTTAAGAAGAACTTTCTAAAGCTAACCTGTTGCATATATGTCTGAGAGGACATGCGCAAAATGTAAACAAGAGTTGCAATACAATCATTTGGCGTTTTCGGTCCAAAACATCTGAATTCTGGCTTGACAACGGTCGAAATTGCCTTATATATATTTATATCTGCCATATTACTTAATGAAAGCTCCCAGCTATTTTGAAGATTAGGAATTGCTAAAGTTAAAAACCGGCCAGCAGACCAAAAATTAGGCCAGTAACTACTACAATGTACAGATAAAATGACAAGCGTGGAAAGACATTGAATGCACAAAGGTGGATCGCTCTGCTTGGAAAATAAAGCAAATCAAAAAACAGTAGTTCTTCGAGGAGTCTATTGTATACTCTAGGCATCGCAGAGTAGCTTTATACAGCTGTGAGTGTTGGCCTGTTATTAGTCCTGTCATCATCCTAATCTGTTGCCTAATTAAATGCAGAATTTTGCCAGATAGTTTGCTCAGTAATAGTTTGTTATGTCTGTGGCCCTTAATAGGTTGATGGTTTATTCATGAGAGTGATCACCCACGAATAGGCACTCTTAGTAATGCCAAATACCGATGCCGGTCCAATAAAAGAGGTAGCAGACCCTTTTCTTGCAAGTTGCCCTGCTTCACTGCCTAGGATGCCCTTATGTTCTGGAACCAACCCTTGTTGTGTCTGGCTAGAGCGATAAGGTTTTGAAGGCAATCTAGGCCCGTTTATAAACTATTTTAAAATTAAATTTTTTTATGTCGTCCATTCATTCATTCACGGTTGAAAAGTTGTTTCGGTATTAAGTATATTTGTGTTTAATAAACTACGTCATAAAAATTAAGTGTATTACATTATTTCTCAAGATAATTAATTTTATTTTGTTTTATTAAAACAATCATTTCCCTCTTAATAAAGTTGATAATATTTTTTATATGATACTTAATATTTTTGCAGCTTAAGTACTTTGTTTATTGCAGTCAGAAGTCATAAAGTTACAGTCATTATGTATTCTATTAGAATAGTCAATTTATATTTAGTTTTCAATTAGACTACCTTTATATTGTTATACCTAACTGGAGTATTGTAATAAAAATAGAACTTTATCAACAAATTGCGTATAATTTTTTCTGTTTCCTAAATAGTTACCAATAATTTAGAATATAAACTTATAAAAGTGAACATACACATAAGCACCCACACTTGTACCTTCAGACATCACCCTACTAATCCCAAAATTAAAAAGAGTGTGTCTAAAATTTTTAGTGCAATAGTTTCTACAATTTCAAAATTATCAGCTAACAACAACATATTAAAAAGGCAATGCTTATTAAAGAATGTACTTATACGTAAAGTAAATTATTTTTAGCAGTAGTACATCTCTTAGTGTAGTAATATAAAAGATGAAATTTTAATCCGCTTTTAAAATCTCTCATATTTAAAATTTCACTTAAAATACCAAACCCATTATAAGCACTTAAACTCCTTCATTAAATAGCCCTATACAAATGGGATATAAAATTATCGATATGTCTAAACAGAAGGAAAAACTTCAATTTTAAAATTTTTGTGTATAACATTTTTCTTTTTAAGGATATTTGGTTTGTGAAACTTGCTTATAAACCATTCGACAAATTTCTTGTAATATAATCGAAAAAGAAAATAGTAGAATGAGCCACTCCGATCCTGTTACAGTTCTCAAAAAAAAATTTCACTAGTTTGATGCATTTGTCAAATTTTGACGTAAAGATATACAGCGTTTTATCTATATGAATAATAGCCAATTTGATATTTTTATATGGCGATTTTGCTGCGGATTTTTAGTTCTATTATAATCCTACTTGGCTATGAAGTTTTACTCATAGACGGACGGCATTGAAAAACAATTGAATACTAAAAAAATGTTTGAAGCTGCCACCATTTGAAAGTTATTAGTAATCATGGCGGGGAGCATCAATTACATATTTTCCATGGTTCGACATATAAAAGAAACTGATTTTCCTAGACGAATTACGTCCTGTGAATTTATCATAACTTGGACGCAAAGAAACAATTTTTTTTCAGACAATATTATATGGACAGGCGAAGCTAAATTTATAAAAAAAAGCTGTCTTTAATCCACACAATTGCCATTATTGGTGTGATTTAAATTTACATGTGTTTAGAGAACTAAATTTTGCATTATTCTAGATATAAAATGTGCTCATTAACTTGTAGGTGAAGGCTATTTGAATATTTTATATAGAATCCTGTTTTACCAGCATAATGGGGCATCTCCACATGGTGGCTATCCGAATCGAAATTTTTTTGTAACATACTTTTAGTAATCGATGGATAGCCACCAGTGGTTTTCTCCGTTGGCCACCTCGGTCCCAATATTTCCCAATATCAGTGATCGATTTTTTTATTTGAGGTACAAATAAAAATTAATTTTATAACTCTCCTATAACTATGGAACAGGGAGCGAGCGAGGAACGAATTTGTAAATTTAAGTCCCAAGTCAATAAGAAAAGCGACCCATGAACAAGTGCTGCTCAGATGCGAAAAATGTCTGGAAGTTCAAGGACGTCAGTTTGAACATTTACTGAAGAAATAATTTTGTTAAATCTAGAGTTCTTTCTTCTTCTTATTCTTAGTATAGGACTTTGTCCTGTATTGACTGTCAATGCATCTCGTTTATTCTTGTTCCTGTGACACCGATGTCCAGCTCTCTTTCCATCTTTTAGGCGGTCGACCAGGAAGCCTTGAGGAGTTTGGTATTCCTTCTTTTGCAATTTTTGCCACTCGGTCGTCAGTCATCCTGTCGACATGATCCCTCCATGCTCTCCTTCTTCCTCTGCCCCATCTTACGACGTCCTGTATTTCACATCTTTTTCTGATTTCATCGTTTCTTAGTCTGTCGCGAAATGTATGACCCGTGATACTTCTTAGCGTTCTCATCTCAGTTGTCCGGAGTAGTCTTTTGGTTGCTGATGTGTCTGCTCTTGTTTCGATGGCATAAGTCATTATGGGTCGTATGCAGGTCTTATATATTCTGATCTTACTTTGTGTCGTCATATGTTTATTTCTCCATATAATATCACGTAGGTATCCTGACATTACGGCAGCTTTGGTTGTTCTTGAACTTCTGCTTTTAAGTTTCTATTGCTGGTGATGTTTGCTCCCAGGTGTTTAAATGACATGACCTGTTCGATGCTTTGATTGTGTACAGCGAGCTTACATCTTCTTGGTTCTTTACTGATCGTGAGAGATTGGGTTTTTCCTATGGAGATTGTCATGTTATATTTTTCAGCGGTCTTTTCAAACTTATACAGGAGCCGTTGGAGGTTGTCTTCGTCTTCCGATATCAGTACTGCATCATCGGCATAGCAAATTATCTTTAGTTCTTCTTTTCCCATTCTATATCCTCTACCGGCCTCTTTCACCTCTCTGATAATTTCGTCCATAATGACATTAAATAGAATTGGACTGAGGCTGTCTCCCTGCCTTATGCCGGTAGATATTGGAATTTGGTTCGATGTCTTCTTGCCTACTTTAATTTTCGTTGTATTTCTGCTGTTTAAGTCTTTAATTACTTCCAGGATGTTATGACATATGTTTCTGTCCTTAAGTAGTTCGAGAACGTCATGAAGTCTGATCCTGTCGAAGGCTTTTGTGAGGTTGACAAAACACATATATGCCTCTTAGTTGTATTCGATGGCCTTCTCTGTAATTTGGCGAATTATAAATATGGCGTCAGTTGTTGACCTGTTTTGTCTGAAGCTGATTCCGCTAGATTCTATTTTTTTTGCTATGATTTTCGTTAGTAGCTTGGCGGTTGAGCTTAGAAGTGTTATTCCCCTTTAGTTGTTCGGGTCAGTTTTGTTGCCTTTCTTGAATATGGGTATGGTCAAGCTTTCCCTCCATTGTTCTGGTGTTTTCTCCTCGTTGAGTATTTTTGTATAGAGGGAATGTAACTCTTCTAGTAGTGCCATTCCACCATATTTGAGCATTTCATTTGTTATGCCATCTTGTCCAGGGGCTTTTCGATTTTTCAATTTGGTGGCTGCTGTTTTTATTTCTTCTTTTGTGATAATCCATTTTGGAGCCTGATTTCTTTCCGCATATTCATCCTGGGTTTCCTGTGTTATTGCGGGTGCAATGCTGTCGTACAGATTGTGAAAGTACTTCTCCCATTGTTCTGTTGTTATTGCAGTGGTTTGAATGTATTCGTTCACGGGTTTTTTGCGGTTTCTTAGCATATTCCAGACTTTTCTCTGCCCTCCATAAAGATCATGCTCCATGTCAGTTGAGACCTTTTCCCAGTAACCTCGCTTAATTAATTGGATGCTATCGTTTACTCTGTTCCTGGTTATTTTGTATTCCCCGTATGTGATTGTTTTGCTTCTATACTTCAAATATGATTTTCTCTGTTCTGCTGCTAAGGATTTGTAAACCATGTTTTTTTGTTGTGTTTTCCATTTTTATTCACTTTTCTTTTGCCCAGTGCTTCTTAGGCTGCTTTCATTATGTTTGTGTGTACTTTCATCAGCGCGGCGTCGATGTCATCTTCCTCAGTGATTCTGTTTTCATTAATTTTTTGTATCAATCTGTTTTGGTATAGGTTTCTGATGGTGTCGTCTGCAAAAGATTCTATGATAAGCTTTTCAGTTATTTCTGGTTTAAGTTTCTCTTTCCTCATTATGGTGGTTCTTATTTTTGACATTACAAGGTTATGATTAGTTCCGGTGTTCGCTGAGGTCAATACTCTCACATCTAATATTTCAGAGGGTTGTACATTTTTGTTTGTTATGATGTAGTCTATCATAGATTTGTGTCCAAAATGTTTCAAACAAAAGTTGTAGAGAATTAATATAAATTTTGAGGTGGTGCAACTAGTTATTTAGTTATATTTTTTTTTCGACAGAATTTACGGTTTTTGTTTTTTTTTAAAAAAAAAGACATTTATTAACAAATTACCGATTCAAAATTTAACACAAATATAGGTATTATCATTCAAAAAAACTATGTCAAACCCGGAATCTGTGAGTTTTTTATTTTCCGAGATATTCGATGTCAAAGTTGAAAATTCAAGCTCAGTTTTTCGCTTTCCCAATTAAGATACAATGCTCAACTTTCATGGAAATTGTTTGTATTGTTTTATATTTTGAAGATCTATTGAAAAAAAAAATTCAATCATGGGGCGAGAAATTTTGCAAAAACCAATTTTTGCACCAAAAAAATTGCAATAACTTTTCACCAGATGGAGATACAATTTTTTTAATGCGTGCATTGGACTTAGATGTATCATTACCTTTCTCAAGATAAAAAAAATTAACTTTACGAAAATTTCTGTAAGCAAAACATATAAAAAGATAATAATAATGTATAATACGTCATATAAATATTTAATAATACATTAAAATTAGATAACTTGCCGCTGGCTAATCATTGAAATCTCTTTTATCAACATGATGGGGCACCTCCATATTATAGTCATTTAGTTAACAATCATCCGCCACCTCGCTCCCCCGAGCTAACAGTACTTGATGTTTTACTCTAGAGACAATCAAAAATAAAATATGCAATACCACATTAACCACTATGGAAGATTGCATGCAGCGCGTCAGAATAGCATTTGACGAACTTAATCCTCAGTCAATAAAAAGAACTCCTGCTTAGGTGCAAAAAATGTTTGGAAGTTCAAAGGCGTCAATTTCAACATTTATATTTTTGTAACTTTGTTTTATTACCAACTGTGAGACTCAAGAATAGAACATTATACATGAAATGTGTCTAGAATTTTACGTAGAAATCAAAAATGCAATAATATGTAGGGTATTCCGTTTAAAATAAGCATGCGGTATAACCAAAAATGCTTGCAAAAATATTGAAAATATTTTAGTCGGCTATCCCCATGCACGTTAGTACACTGTCAATTTTTCAGAATCTTCCTAATTACTGTCTTCCCACAATCGATCCTTAAAGTTCCCGGAGAATTTTCCTGTACACTTTTCAAAAAAAAAAATTATTTTAAGGTTATATGGACTTAATTTATAGAAATATTAGGCCAAAAACTAATTTGTAAAATTTGTTGTATTTTATAAATTTCACGAAAAAAGAACAAAATAATTTTAATTACTGACTTTCCAGACAGATGGAGGCATGGTTGTTTTTTTTCTGACAGAAACGTTTCGGACACATAAAAAAACAGTTTTCAACAAAGTTGCTGACAGTAATTCCTAGTACCTAACAACTTTTACAGGTAACTGAGGAAACCCTGGACAAAAAAAAATGTTCATAAGATTATCCTTATTTCTAAGAAAACAAATAAAAACTTTTTTACAAATTGGTTCTCTCTTACAGGGTAATTATACATTCTGTTTTTTTTTTCATTATAGGTATTGAGTCAGAAAAGAGTTATCTATATAGAGGAATATTCGAAGATTGCCGCTACGATAAATCTAAAGTCGTAGCAGAAATTCAAGGATATGTCAATACTACAAGTAAAGATGAAGTCAGTTTAAAATCAGCAGTGGGATTGAAAGGACCAACTTCTGTCGGACTTGATGCCACGCTGCTGTCAGATGATTCAGGAGGTGCGTATTCTTCTATGTTCTATTTTTACTTTAGTTGAGTTTTAAATATTTGCAAAATTATTATCCAATGTATCATATACATGCTCTCAGAAAGCTTTTACAAAATATTTATTGGGGTACTAGAAAGAGAAAATTTTCTCCAATAAAATATTTTTTTAATTTCGATTGTTTGATATAGTAGGCTAGGTTTGAAAAACCCTTACACCACAGCCAGACTTATTGAGCTACCTGTTATATCTGTTCTATGGGAACAGATTTGTTGCCTTAGTGTGGTTTGGGGGTCCGTTCACTAGCTGATCCTCTGGGTATAAATTTTCAGGATTGATCAGTTCTTGAAAGTGTTTCCAGTAGGTTAGAGCTTTTCCCTATAAAATGATGTGTAATTCAGTCTGTTGAATGGAAACAGATCGATTTCGCCGAAAACCTTATTACAGATATCTGAAAGTTTTAAATGATAGAGGAGGTCAGAAAATTCGATTTGTTGCCCGTAGAAGTTTCCGATTACATTTTAGAGAAAAGCTGTATTAGTGAAAGTTATGGGTGTTGAAAAGACCTTTAATTTCATGTTTATATGTCAAAATCGATAAATAATTTATCGACATAATGGCGAAAAAACCCCTTTTCGCCACTGCATAAATGTTAATAATTTTTACAACAATGGCCGAAAGTGACATATAACACCTTGATGATGAGACCATCACGGGTCTTTATAAGTATATGAACTTCAGCCAGATTGGTTGAATAGTTCATGATTCATGTAATTTTTTTATTAAAAACACCAAAAGATTAAACAATTGTTGCTCAGAAGATTAAGCTTATATATATATATATATATATATATATATATATATATATATATATATATATATATATATACATATATGCTCAGAAGATTAAGCTTATATATATATATATATATATATATATATATATATATATATGTGTATATATAAACATAAATAAATATGAATATCCGTTTGAAACATTACTGTTATTTCATATAAAAATAAAATCGTCCTTCTTTTCTAAAATGCAATAAAGGATAATATTTTTAATAAAATTTTTATAAAAAAATTGAACCGACTTCTAAAAGTGCACCAAAAATGAAAAATAACTAAACATTTTTATATTAAATTGAACTTTTTGAAGTCGGCTCAAAACTAATACCTGACACCCTAAAATGAACCACTAAAAATTCTTTGATTCTTAGAGTTTTGCAAATACCAGTAAAATTGTGTCAAACAAATATCTAGTCTGTCATGGTAAATTTACTATCTTAAATTACAAATTCATTTTACATTGGTAATATAGGCCCCAAAACCTTCCAATACCGATGTTTAAAGAACCTGAGATTTATTTGCTCGATATATTTTATACTTCATATTGAGTTTGTATACGCCTCAAGAACCCCACAATATCAATATTCGACAAAATCGGAATATGTAAAATTTTCTGTCCCTAGTATTGTATCTTATCAACCTAATAGTTGTAAAAAATTAATTTCATATTCGTAATATACGACCGCGAAAATCCTTTAATACCAAATCTGAAAAAATACGAATAAGGTAAAATTTTCAACCCACCATATTGCATCCCCTGTATTGAATTTCAAAAAAATCATTTTAAGTCTTAATCTAATCTAAATCTAAACCCTTCAAAGGCCCCTAGTACCAATTTTGGATGGAATCCAGTAATTTAAAATTTCTAGACTTATATTCGCTATCTACATTACCTTTGAACAAAATCGAGAAATATTTTTAATAAATTTATTCGCTTTTTCGCTACAATGGAGTGGTATGAGCCTGTTTCATTCTCTTTGTCATTTAGTCTATAAGTTGTTTTTTCATCACAGATGCTTATTGTGTGTAAATGTTTCCTTAAGCTACGGTGACTAGAATAAGCACAGTGCCTGTGGCCTGCAATGTTATTACATCGAGTCTAGCATCGATGGTTTATAAACGAAGATATACACCCATAAATAACAGCCTTGGTGATGCTAAATACTAATTCCGGTCCAATAAATGTGGTAGAAGATCCTTATCTTGGAAATAGGTTATCATTCTTATTGGTTAGGTTCTCCTGTGTCCTGGCATCGACGAAGGAGTAGTGATTATTTTACCTTTCGTCATAATCTCCCTTAACTTCGATAAACAAATAAAGCCAAAAGTGCACTATTTGAAGGTGTATAGCTCAAAGAAGTTATATTCGCGAAGAAACGTTAAATTTTGGTTGTTATCTGAATTCGAACATTGCCATCAAGAAGGGGGCATTCTAGTGATACAAGCTTTTTGATAAGTAGTCTTACAGTAGGTAACTGCCATTACTGTAGTACCCTTTGGCTTGTATTCGATAAGAATGACTCCTGCTCCGTTCCAGTCTAACGGATTAACAGCCTAGGTGGCCACTAAACGGTATAGTGCGTACGGTAGCTGACAATTTTGGTGGCTAAAGCAGCGCTCCCACTGGTTCGGTTCGGTTCAGACCGCTCGGCTCCGCACAATCGGCCCGTTTTGGTTTACACGTAAATAAATGAGAGCCCGCTCACTGGTTCCGATGCTGAAAGCGCGGAAGCGTTCTGGGGCCCTATCCTCAAACTGGGGAACGTGAAGTGAACGGTAAAAACGTGGCGAACGCGTATTCTTGAAATGTTCATCACTCATATCCTCGTTCGCCCGGTGGAAGGCAAGCGAACGGTGAAACATGCGCAAATGAAATGTCAGCCGCTAAATGACTTATTTTACGCACGGATTTCAAAAAATAAAATAGAATTAAAATTTTTTATTATATTTTATTTATATTTTTGTTTCTTCAAAATAACTCGCATTTAAAAAAATAATATGTTTCCGAACCGTTTTTTTAAGACGTTTTATTTTCTGAATAAACAATTGAAACGTTAATTAGGTGGTACCTGATATTTTCAAATTTTTTAATAAAATATCCTTAGAAAGTTGAATATGTCTCGCAAATATTAAGCAAATTTGAGATTACAGACATATAAAATTATTACAGGACATTCTGTTCATAACTCAGTTGTATCAGCGTGCTATTTAAAAATGTTTTTCTAGGGCCAGTTCTGCTTATGGATTTAATATAAATACTTGTGTCCATAACCGCCGAGTATCTTAGTTTTAAACAGTTAAATCTAACATAATTCTTTTCACGACACAACTTATAATAAATTTGAGAAATCACAATTTGTAAGCTATCTGAAACTTTTATTTAAATAAGTAATAAATTTTATATTTACATTATGTTAACTACAGCACTTAACTTAATTAGACTGTGTTAAACACTATACGACACTACAATTAAATAAATATTATGATTATAATTTATCGGGACATATAAATATGAACCCTACAGACCAACGGTCCTTCGGTATAAAAACCTTATTTATGGTACATTTAATCTTCAAGTCTCTACAAATTTCTATAAAATAAAAAAATATATATATTTAAAGTTGAATGTGAGATCCGCCAGTATCTTTAATGGACGTCTTCTGTCTGGCCTTTGATTTCGGTCCCTGGTCATAAACAGTTTTACTATCATTGTTCAAGTTTCATGTTTTCTTTCAAATTTACTTGTCAGGACAGAACATCTTGCAGTAAGAGGCTGGACACTTTGTGAATTCATACAACAAATAACTGATTGGATAGTTTCCATAGTGAATAGGGATGATGGCTTTTAGTCATACTACGTAGAGTTGTAATTTCCACCGTTTCAAGATTTATCAGTGCTGACTTTCTGCAATTACTGTCAGTATATTACTTTGTATATATGGTTGCTGTTTTTCTTGATATCTCTTTTTCGTTATATATTAGAATCTGAAAGTACTTGGCTCTTTGTATGGATTTTTGTTTAACAGTTCTAGAATGTCAATTTAAGATAAATTTGATCTAGGCAAAGTAGAAATATTGTAATGGCAATTAATAACTTCACAAAAATAACAACAGCACTATTTTTTTTTTTTTACTTTTGACGATTAATTTAAAGTACCAGAACTACTTTTTGTCTAAAATGACAACAAAATATACTACGGACATTTTCGGTCTGACAACTCAATTCAATCTGTCATCCATTTTATTTTTTGAAATTCTGGAGTTTTAGCACGTTCATATCTGGCAACATTGGCTTTTCGAGAATACGGCTTTTACTGTCAAAAAGTTCACATCGCCGTTCCCATCGCCATTCACATCACCTTTCACATCACACTTTCGAGGATAGGGGCCCTGGCCGGTTGGAACCAGTGAGCGGGTTCTCATTTATTTACGTGTAAATCAAAACGGGCCGATTGTGCGGAGCCGAGCGGTCTGAACCGAATCGAACCAGTGGGCGCGCTGCTTAAGGATCAGGAGTCTAATAGAATTAATTCAAACTGTCTCTTTTCCCCAATAGAGGGCGCCACTCAGTTTTAAAAGGTTTAAAAGACAGAATAATTTATGTTGAAAACGACAATGAAATACCAGATTTCTGCTACGTATTTAAATTATATTTATTCTATAAATTCAGTTGGAATTTTAAATGGTATGCTATGGTGTTCTGACATCAATCAGATTAAAATCAGAATATCACTAAAGCTTCCCTAGATCGAATGATCCTTACGTCCTGTCGAGAGAGATAGCCTCTATATATTAATGTATCGACGTAATCAAAATATGAGTGATAAAATAATAAGAATAAGAGATAAAAGTATAGTTTTAATGCTACCTTAAGTATTAAAATATGGTTATATAGGCCTCCTGTTACAAGAACCTGTGCCCGGGTTCATCATAAATATAATTTACCTTCATCATCGGTCACCCCAAGAACAGTAACTGAAGCGGGAAAATCGCCTTAATTAAACCATCTTACTGCTTCCAGATTTTCTAGTCGATTCTACCGGATAACAAAAGATACGATGATGCTGGTCTTAAAAAAGTCTACACGCAGAACTTGAATTACGCGGGAAAAGAGGGTATAGGAAAACGGAAAATAAGAAGATCAGACAGAATAGGCAGAACCCCAAATCGGAAAAAGGTATCACTAAATGCATTACTTTAGAAATAAAAGAACTCACCGTAAAAAGGGCATCGGTTTCTCTCGGCTGACAAATCTCAAAACTGTCGTGCTGTGGCTTTGAAGGCACAAATTAAAATGAAAAAACAAAATTTAATATATGTCATTCGACAATTCTCCTCCTCGTGAATTATGGCTTTTACATGGTTGCATATCTGCGAACTTCGTAGATCCATTCTGAACGACAAATGGGTCAGCTTAAAACCATGTATTTCAAAAGTCAATTTACTTCTGCAATTTTTACATGTAATCGAGCAACAACTACCACAAGGGTAGGTGCGAATTAATATAGTTCTCTCGCTTTCTTAACGGAATGGATCAAGAAAAGACAACCAACCAGTGCTATTGTATACGTTTACTTTGTAACATTAAATGACAATTTATAACAGGAAAATAAAGACTTCTAATTTTAGCAAATATCGAAGCAATAATTTGCGAGAATATGAAAATGCTACACCAGAAGATGACAGTCATGAGCTGAAGATTATGAAGATATTGGACGCTGGGGATCGTTACAAGCCCTTTTGCATACACTCTCATTTCCCTTCGGAATCTCATTGATAATAGTCTCATCCTCTTTTGCCATCCTGAAGAAAAATTTAGAAACTGCTTCCAAAAATTTTGAATACTCATTGAATTATCATTAATTATTTATTGTCTGCAAATTAAAGACTTTTGTTGTAATATAAGAAATTTTCTCATATTCTTTTTTAGGTGTGTTTACTGACGATTCCTGCTCAGATAAACTTGACGGTCTCAGTCACGCCGTATTAGCTGTTGGCTATGGACACGATAAGGCATCAGGTTTAGATTATTGGTTGGTTAAAAACTCCTGGTCTGATGAGTGGGGAGAGGCTGGATATTTTAAAATAAAACGTGGATCAAATGAATGTGGAATTGCCACTCTTGCAATGTATCCAGTTCTTAAATAACAGACTTGTGTTATGGCTTCACACATGAACTATATAGGAAAATCTAATATATAATTAAGAATGACTTTTAATTAAATATTGATATAATTAAAAAAATGATAAGAAAATTGTCAATTTTTAATATTTTTTTTAGTTAATAATATTTCAAGCTTCGGGCTCCAGCCTACAATGAGACATAGGCTATTTATCATTTATGACATCGTTTTGTAATAATATATCCAGAAAATAAAACTGTCTCCCGCTACCGCCACCTTAGTATCTAATTCTACTGAAGTAATTTATTTAAATACATGACGTGCGTTCTCGCGTTGCTTATCCACACTAGCAATTCTAAAATTCTCAACACTAAATAGTTCTACCCGTAAAGGATAGTTTCTGGAAATACCACCAAAGATTTACAGCCAGATTCACTAAGGAGATTTAAGAATTAAACCCAATCTAGTTGCCACGGAATTTAAATTTCCAAGACAGCCAGTTTTGTTTTGCTTATGATATTGTATTAACTTTTATTATATATGTCAACAAATAAACGCTTATGTAGGGATATTAAAGATAAGAACTTTGCGATAAAGCCTTGAAATATATGAGAAAAATAGTTGTTTAGCGAAAATAAATAAAATTCCCCATTTTTGGCGGTTCAGTAATAAAACAAAATGATTGGTTTTGCTTGTATTTTTTGCCCTTGTTAGTTTAAGCCCTCTGCTGTCAATTTAGAACGGTTTTAAAATTAAACCATGTTTGTGAATCTAGTTGCAAGTAATTAAATTTATAAAAAACTACCAAAACTACTGTTACTGATACTGGCTCGTTTGGCCCACGTGGAGTATTGGTATACAGGTGTGGAAAATCCAAAACAGAACCTCTAAAAAAAAGAATGTAACAATGAGACCGACAACCCGTTTAGCCATGTGGAAGAAGTGAATTAAAGCATACTATTGTTCGTAGCTTGCTTTCTGGTTTCCAGCGAAGATGGTTGGCGAGGTCGTCAAAACACAGTGGGTTGAAAGCACGGATTTAATATTAAAAATAAAAATCGGATTAAACATAGCAGACTGAATCTTTAAAATCATGAAAATAAATTCGAAACACGTCTGATGTGGTTTAATAGCTGTTAAATAAGCAGTTTAAGAACAAAATGAAAAGAATAATTGTATTCTAATGAATAAAATATTGCGCTTGAGTCCTGGTGCATATTAAAAATAATACTATAATAATAAATACGTGGATATTGATAATCGCTAAAAAGGTAAAAGTACTTCTTCCTCTATGCTTAGGACTTCTTAACAAATACCAGTGCAAATAATTTGTAAATAATATAATATTTATTGATTCACACAAATGAATAAATAATACGACTGTAATAAAAATAATAAAAAGGACTTTTTAATCGTTGCTTTCTTTGTTAACAGCTCTTTTGTCATTCTCCAATACGTACGAATTGTTGTCTGAATCCTTCCGATGTCAAAAAACAGTGTCGACGCCAAAAGTTTTGGAACACATTCTCCATATTTTTCTCGAGAAGATTTTCGGGCAAAGTCTAGGCGATAGTTTCTTATTAACTATCTGTAATATTGCAAATGCTATGATGTCTGGTCAATGGAATGAGTAATTTGTGGATTCCTGTTGGCATGTTGTACCAAGAATATCTTTTGAAGAATAATCTTGCTGTTTGAAGTTTGTATTCCCAAATCTTCCCTATTGCGGTTTAATTTCCGCTTCCAATAGTTTGCACCTCTATTAATATTATTTGGATATTTACAAATGGTGTGACTTTGCGTTGAGATACCTATTTATATGTTTGTTTTCTGTACACGGAATGTCCTAATTTGCCGCTCTCTTTCCTTTGTACTAATACATCAAGAAAGGGAAGGGCACCATTTGATTTAGTTTCCGTAGTGAATTTCATGCTAGGATGTTGTTGAGTTAGATGATCCAGGACAATTATGGAGGTTATCTGCGCCATGCGGCCAAATTGCGAACGTATCATCTACATATATACACCAGAATTTAGATTTTAGAGGAGCAGAAGACAAGGCTTTTTCTTTGAAAGCTTCCGATGTCTGCTCGTAGAAAGTTCCTTGAAAAGTAAAATAAATAAGTGGAAATTAGAGATGCTTTAATTAATTCTAGTAGGGCTGAGTCCATATTGTTGTTTCGTAATATGTCCGATATTATGGAATCATCTGTAGGAACATGTCTGTTCAGGGATTCTACATTAAAACTGACTAATGCTCTGAAAGGCAACGGGTATTGCGCTGAAGATATATAACGTTATATTAATAAATAGAAAAACCCAACTCCTCAACAAAATCCCATTAATGAACCTCTTATGGATAGTGTTGTCGTACCTTACATATACGGAACCACCGACAAGATTGCCAGATTTCTCCTAAAATCAAACATTCGGACAATTTTCAAC
Source organism: Diaprepes abbreviatus (assembly GCA_034092305.1). Classification (NCBI taxonomy): domain Eukaryota; kingdom Metazoa; phylum Arthropoda; class Insecta; order Coleoptera; family Curculionidae; genus Diaprepes; species Diaprepes abbreviatus. Next base: position 1,683,468 of record JASJET010000095.1, read on the forward strand.
ACATTTAAGAAAGTTGTAATAAAGTGGATGTAGGTGAAACAGGACGATCTATATCCTTTAGGCTTAAGAAACATGAAAGATATATAAAAAAGAAACAAATTATTCAGTCGGTAGTAGCTGAACACCAGCATTGCTCAGGTCACACTTTTAATGTAAAATAAACTAAGGTGCCAGCATCAGTGTCTGGTTTCCCTAAACGTAAAATTGTGTTTACGCTGGTAAACATTACGTATCTAATTCATAATCAAAGTCAGTGAACCTATCTTCGCTTAAATTAATTATAATTGGATCTTCTATCTCACCGATCATGAGATCGAGTTTTCACATTATCTTTTATGCTTTTATTATATGGATTGTTCCCAATTTTCTGCACTAACTTTATTCAAAAACTCTTTCAAAAGTTCAGTTAAATTACTAATTTTGAAAGTTGTGTTATTTCTAGCAACTCTACCTTTTACTTGAGAGAGATATTTCCTTCTCTAACGGACATATTCCAGACGATCTGTAAGAACCGATTTCCTATCTGCTTTTTTCCAGCAAAAATTCAGTTCTCTTAGCAATTTCCAGAGCTCAGTTCTTTTAATTTCATATAAATCCCGATCTTCGTTGATTTTAGTTAGAATTTTGTCGACGGTTTGGATTTGCTTCTCATAATAAAAAGTGTGTACAACTTCTTTTATTGCAGTTTACATCTCTTCTTCCAACGAGGTCTTTCGTCTGCCCCTGATCGAATGCAGCTTGGGAGTAATAACAATTCCAGTCGTTTTTTTCCTTCAGTATTGGGCACATAGTAGATTTTCCAACTCCTGTCGTGTTGGAATACATCTCAACAAAGCTTTTAACATTATTATCTAGATATTGATATCTTAAGGCATCATAAACATTCGTCGTAACAAGTTTTTCGTTGAGGAAAAAATGCCCTGGTTTTAATGATTTTGGAAGCCATATCATTTGAGTATCTCATTAATCTCAAATAATATGTAAAAACAAGCACAGATAAGATAAATTACTAAGGACACACTGTAAGGTGTACTTTGCTCACTGACAGAAATTAAATTGAACTACCAGAAATTTTATTGTAGCAGTAAATTTATAAAAGTTTATAATGTTTAAATATAATTAAATATAATTAGATTTACGGCAGTCCTCAGATACCTGCGGCACTAGAGCAGGTATGTTGGAGGTTTCGATAACAGTTTTATTACTCTCTCTAGTTCTTGAATAGAATATAGGAATGTGTATGCTTGCGATCGCCTCTCCCCTTCCCAAAAGCTTTGAGTTCAGGAAAATACAACCGATTCTACATTTTATATTAGGAATGTGTATGCTGCTGGCAATCCCGTTGACAACTTCTTTTTCTTGCGATAGCCCCCCCCCTCCCCTCCAAGAGCTTTGAATTCAGGAAAATAGACCCGATTCTGCCGCTTATACTAGGAATGTGTATGCTGCTCGCATCCTCCCTCCCTGTCGGCAACTTGTTTTTTCTTGTGATCGCCCACCCCCCTCTCCAACAGCTTCAAATTCCTGAAAAATAGACCCGACCCTGCCTTTTACACTAGAAATGGGAAGGTTGCTGATGTCTCCCCCCCCCCCCCCCCCCCGTCGACAACTTGCTTTCGCTTGCCATACTGCACCTTTGTGATATCACCGCCCTCCAAGGAGAGAGGCTGGATCCGCCCCTGTGTCTGAGTGTAGGGTTGATTATTCGGGGCACCACTGCATCTTTAGCTAGGTTGAATGCAGAAACCCTCCGTGAAGTTGTTAGAAACTGCATTCGTACATATAATCAATAAATAAATATAGATACGTAAGTGGGTATGTGGATCCAATAAAACTCGCTAATAAATAATAAAATAACTTTAAATGAATAACTATTTATGTATAAGTTAGATATGCTATAAAAAAAAACCCAATACGTCACAACTGTAGTACCTAGTGGTACCACTACATAACGCAAACTCCGTATATTCCATGATCATGGAATAAAATAAAATCTACGAAATCAATGAGGTTACTTGTCATTTCGTTGATGAGATTGCTAACTGTGTTATATCGTACTATTTCTATAACATTGCCAAACCGGATAGTGTTGTGTAGGTACTAGTTGAACATAAGTGCTCATATATTAAAAACTGAAGGTTTTCACCAAAAGATAGACACGAAAATAAAACGTAGAAGAAGAAGGTAAAATATAGAAAAGCCGAATAAAGAAACCAAAAGAGTTGAGTTCTTATTTGGAGTTAAAGGAATTCCTCACTCAAACGTGCTTCTTTTTCTTCCTGTGTCCCAAGTCCCCTTGATGTTGGCAATTACAATAGATAGTTGATCACGGTTCTCTACTATTCTAAATAGCAGTTCAGCACTATGTATTCCTGTTCACTCTCGAATGTTCCTTCGCCAAGAGATCTGCTTCCTTCCAACATCTCTACGACCCTCGATCTTGTCCTTTATTTTCTGTACCAATCCCCTTTGAGAACTTGTCCACGATATGTTAGTTTTCTGGATTTTAAAGTTGTCAGCAATTTTCGAGTGGTATCTGCCCGATCTAAAACCGCTATATTACTCTGGATAGCTTTCCAGGGTATTCGAAACATTCGCCTATGCAACCCCATCTCCAATTCCTCCAAACGATTGGTCGTGTCAGTCTTCAGTGTCCACACCTCCGCTCCATACAACAACACTGACTAGATGTAACATTTAACCATCCTTTGGCAAAGTTTCAAATTCAGATTGTCATTGTAGACAAGGTATCTTATTTTTAGAAAAGTTGTGTGGGCCGATTAGATTCTGCATTTAACTTCTTTATCTGGGTCAAGGTCCAATGTAATGGAAGTGGAAGACTCTTTCAACCATTTATTAGCAGTGACCTGTCTCGACATGGTAGACGACTAAAAACCTTAAATTTAGTTTTAGCAGTATTTCTATTGAGTTTCATTTCTTTCTCAACCCTACTGACAGAATCTAAAAGTTGTAGACTGTAATGGAACAAATATTAATTATTTTATACTGTTTATCGTGTAGGATATTCTCCTTAAATAACTAATTAGATAATCACTCTGTGGATGGATTCTATCCGTGAGACCAGCATATTATATATATTTTTTATTACTGCTCGAGAAAATCCAAAAGAAAAATAAATTAATTATCGTACTTAAGCATATTCTCAACTTTATTACCTTTGAGCCGTTTATATGTTTTCTTAAAAATATACAAACCTAGACAACTTTTGAGGACATAAACTAAAAAAAAACCTTTTTAAGAGTTATAAATAAATCTGTCGAATAAATCGTACTAACTAAAACTGAAGAGATAACAGCCGAGAGAGATTTTAACATGTGAGATATGTAAAAACCGTTAAAATGGATTAAAATATTGAACGATTTTCCTATAATTAGGAAACAAAAGAATAATCAAATAACTCACTATAATATGATATATTGTTTGACCGAATGTAAAGGGAGTTTGTATAATGTCTGTTTTTTTTTCTATTCACAAGAAAGAAAGAGTTAAGTACTTCCGGACTACTAAAAGAGCGAATAGTTTTCTTTACACGAACGTTATTATTAATCTCTTCTATTTATAGGATAACCTAGAATAATTTTATTAACTGTTTTTATATAAAAATATAAGATTAAGACCTTCAGAGGCCGATTAGGAAATTAAGTATATATGTTCTTTTTTGTACATATATATATATATATATATATATATATATATATATATATATATATATATATATATATATATATATATATATATATATATAAAATATATATATATATATATATATATATATATATATATATATATATATATATATATATATATATGCACGTGTCTGATTTCCCATTCTTTTTAATTCAAGAGGAACTTAAAATTAATTAAAATGTATTATCTTTCCGCAAATTATCTTTATTTAAAAAAAAATTATATATAAATAAGGCGAAAAAAATTCTATTAAAATTTAATAGTTACTGCAAAAGACTAGAAAATGAAGTTACTGATATTGTTGTGCATAGCTGGTACAGTTTTTGGTTCCTTAGTAAAAGATAGAGAACAATGGTTAGATTTCAAGGTAAATAAAACTGAAACAAGGTTAGATGGTTTTACATTATTAATCCCTAGCGGTTATATAGTTTACAATTTTTACTTAAATTTTAGTGTGTTGACTAGGTTGGTGCATTTTGAATCAGCTTTTAATCCTAGCACGATCCTTTGTTTCCAGATTACAAAGGAGCAGCTACAATTTAAAGTATTACATAATTTAAAAAACTATTTACAGTTGTTACACTGAAATAATACCATTGCTTCATCAATAATACTCATCTGAACTAAATCAAAATAATTATTCAATAGAATATTTAGGCTCAGATAGGCCTAATATTTATATATATATATATATATATATATATATATATATATATATATATATATATATATCCTTTGTTTCCAGATTACAAAGGAGCAGCTACAATTTAAAGTATTACATAATTTAAAAAACTATTTACAGTTGTTACACTGAAAGAATATCATTGCTTCATCAATAATACTCATCTGAACTAAATCAAAATAATTATTCAATACAATGTTTATGCCCAGATAGGCCTAATATTTATATATATATATATATATATATATATATATATATATATATATATATATATATATATATATATATATATATATATATATATATATATATATATATATATATATATATATATATATATGCAGGCGAGAATCTAAGGGGGGGGGGGGGGTCATTGCCTCCCCCAAAAGCTTAGATTTCAGGAAAATACATCCGATTGTGCCTCTTATACTAGGAATGTATGCTGTTGGCTTCCACCCCCTCTCCCATCAACAACTTGTTTGTTCCTGCGATCACCCCCCCACAAGCGCTTCAAATTCAGAAAAATAGACCCGACCCTGACTTTTACACTAGAAATGGGAATGTTGCTGGCGTCTCTCCTCCCTCGTCGACAACTTGCTTTCGCTTGCCATACTGTACTTTTGTGATATCACCGCCCCCCCCCCCCCGCCCCCCAAAGAGAGAGGCTGGATCCGCCCCAATATATATGTTATATGTCACGAAAAGGAAAAAGTTCCAATATATTTTTAGGAAAGCGGAACTATCACTGAAAAAATAATAATAACAATATTATTTATCGCAAGGATGCGGATTAGGCCTCTTTATATATTAAATATATCTTAGTAATGATACAACAAATAAAGTTTATCTAAAAACAATTCGAAGTAGCAATTTTTACAGCGGTACAAACTATGAACTGTTATTAATAACTGATTCCTACAGAATTTTTGTTTTAGAATTTCGATATAAAAAATCCAAAGACAGTGCAATGTTTTAATTTATTGAAAACACTAATAGTCATATAAAATTTAAAAATTCCCAATAAAATAATAATCATTGAAAACATCCGTTAAAAATATAAAAAACATTTCACACAATTTAATTTCAATTGCTCTCTGAGTCTATTATTTTCTGTCTGACTTATAATTACTGGTTCAAATTCTATATTGACCAAATATTGATCTCTGGTTTGCTATTCTTTAAAAACTGTTTAGTATGTCATACTACATCTAACTAAGTGGCATAACTAAGAGTATGTGCCCCCCCTCCCGCAGATTTTTGAATGAGCCCTAATATTTTGTAACTATCGTGATTCTTCGTATTTATTCATTTTCATCAAGGGACTTGAGGGCGCCCCAAAAATGACTGCGCCCCCCCCCCCGCACCGCAGGTTCTGAGGTGTAGTTATTTACGCCACTGGCTACACTATTATAAAGCTTCAGTCAGTTTCTTCCTACTTATTTGTTATATGGTATGGAATTTGTTTCTATTTATTCTATAGTGTTAAAGTCGCAGTGGTCAGGTCGAAGTAATAATACCTCATGACCTAATACATGAACTGTGCGAATACTCTAGACCACATTCAGTTACGACGCAATAAATAATTCTTAATTTCTTAATACTATTTAATATCTGATAAGCATTTTTTCTTTCTCAATTGTTGACGTATTTTTAATTATTTATCAATTACAATTAGTGTTTTGAAAAAAAAATTAAATTGAAAGTACATCTCCAATACTTATTAGCTATCTTCAGAAAAGTTGATAAGCAGCTTCAATTCATCAATTTGCATTTTATTTTTATCGCTTTATTAAGTACAATATAAAGCTAATGTAAATCATTATCAAACTGGCCGGAGCTCTCATTTTCAGTTTCGTTACTCGTTGAGACATCACCATTATCCGAATAATCATTTTTATTAATCTCTGCATCTGCAAAATTATTAAGTTGGTAACTAGTATATGTGTGTGCGCGCGCGAGATGGCACGTATGTTAAATTTATAATATCGATTTTTTTCATTTTAATGACAAAAGGTAAGGTTTTTTTGTCGGACAACTCGTCAATCATATTTCTTGGTTTTCCAAAACCAAGAAACTGAAAAAAGGTTATTAATAAACATCGGCTATCATGGGAGTGAATATTTTGTCAAACAATGCCAATTTACATATTTTTATCAAACAATTCTGAAAAAAATAGCTTGTTATCAGTAAATCTCTAAAATTTATCGTATCGTCATTTTGAGAGTGGTGAATACCCTTTATAAACAATAATTTTTGTCAGGCAATTTTTTTTCACGCTTTTTGTTCAATAATCTTACGTTTACAATTTATAAATTTTCTTACGACGGGAAATCGACATGTTACGGAAAAAAGTGGAAAGCGAATAAATTCATTACGAGAGGTTTCGCAAAAAAAAGCTATCGATCTACTTAAAACTAAGCAAGACAAGAAGTTACAAAAGTATATTAATGATTCTTATATATAGGCGGGCTCCACAACTATAAAATGAAACAGTAAAATTGCTCCGTGAACAAAATCTTTCTCAGAGCCAACATTGACCATAACAAATCGTTTACCGTCATATCCTTCAAGTTTGCGTAAACTTTTAATAGTGTCTTTTTGATAAGAATTTTGTTCTTTTTTGTTATTCTTGTTGTATTTGAATCACAGCTCCTTAAGCAGAATATTTAACGATAATAACACAATCTCCTTGTTGACGAGTTCAGTGTTCAGAATTCTTAAAGTAATGTGCTTTTCTAAAAATTAATAAGGCTTTATTATTATTTAATATAAATCTAGCTTTTATATTGAATAAAAATACTACGGTCAAGATTATTTTACTATAATTGATCAAAATAGTGCGAAAAATGTTTTAAAATCACTTATGGAGGGATGAAACTTCAGCAACCGGCGATAAATTTGAAGAGTATAAGTTGTAATGTATTTAAATATTAATATTTGATAGAAATAATATATATTTACAGGTAATAATTTATAAAACAATAAAAATAGCTTTCATATGAAATTATGTCCTATTTTAAATTCATATATATGACCTAAATTTAATCAAAGTGCAACATAAATAAAACTTACACAATAGCTGTCAATAAAATAATATGTGGATTGAAATAAGTCAAAAAAAAATTGTTGTAACCATACAATGATATGATCCGTTTATCTCGACTGTCTCTTTCTATCGTGCTTTACTCCTAATACCAGGTTCCGTGCAACGTATAACTTGGATAAAAAGAATTATATTTTGTCTCCTGCCATTTTTTGATAAATGAACAACCACATGTAATATGTCTTCAAACTGTCTTTGATATGCACATAGATTAATGACATATAGATATTCTTTCACTATACCACCTATACCTTATTGAATAGCAGGAGAGCACACGAGTGCTGTATTAAGAAAAAAATCTCTGATTCTTTAAACCTTTGAATGGTGGATTTAAATGTCAATATGCAAATTCAAAACTTGTGACTCCATTTTTTCCCAAAATAAAGTGATATTTGGCCATACATCTGTGTAACTATGTACCAACCTTCTCCGAATCTCTCTGTGGGCTAACCATAATTTTCAGAATTACAGCATTAATTCTAGTTGCAAGAATCTTTTTGATAAAGTTTTCTAATTCATTTTTTGGTATATATTATTTTCGCGATATTTCTGATTTTGGCAAATTCTCTAAATGTCAAACAAGAAGTATTTATTTCTATACTTTTGTTCAATGTTGTAAAAAGCTAAATTTTAGCTGAATTTTTCACTAACTGTCATTTTGTTATTTTTAGAATAAACATGGTAAATTATACCAAAATATAGAGGAAGAAAGACAAAGATTTTCTATATTCCAAAAAAATTTGCGTACCATTGAAGAACATAATAAAAAGTATGAAGCAGGAGAAACAACCTATTTCAAAGGAGTTAATCAGTTTGCTGATCTTACAAAGGAAGAATTTATTTCTTTATTGAAACGTCACAATACCGGACGCCCAAATGGTAAAATGAATTCCTTACACAAAGAACCTATCGGTGCTGATCCACCAACGTCAATTGACTGGAGAGACCAAAGAGCAGTATCTAGAGTTAAAGATCAAGCTAGTTGTAGATCATGCTGGGCTTTTTCTGTAGTAAGTATTACATTATATACGGATACCACTTTGAATGATTTAAAAAGAATTAGCGATAAAAAAATTATAACAATTATAAAAATTAGACAACAAAATTAGACAACAGAAAAAATACTACGGAGAAAAAAGGTGAAAAGTTTGAAAATGGATCAAAGTCTGGGAGGACGAAGTACGGTAAACATGACATCAGAATTCGATCTTTTAATTTTTGTCACCCCAATCAGCATTTGGCTGCCGACGTTGTTCCAATAAAAGAGCATTTTTTCGTCTTCAGATCTGTTTTCTCTTAATATTTTAATCCATTTGGCTCAGAAAGATACCTCGATAATCAGCCTATCCTCGATAATCAATTGAAAATATTCTTTTAGAATCCTGACAGATAGTTATCATGATCATGTTTGCTGAAAGGACACACTTTGTCTCATTCACAATAACAAACAACCCTAAAAAGTTTACTGGGTTGGCTTTATAGTGAGTCAAACACTGTCCTGATATAAACAATGTGTTAAAGTTTTTGGACCAGAATCAACAAACGCGGTACCTTCCTTGCTAACAATTTTCTCATGTCTGAAACATCACATATCATATGGATCGCTTTTCGTCCGCGATTGTTTGTGGAAATTTTAAACGAGCTGATATATTTTCGTCTTTCAGAGCGCTCATTATATTGAGTGCTACTACGATCACATTTAAAGTCCAGAACTTACGTTTCTCCAGTTATAAATAAAGGACTAGATTTCCCCAGTGTAACGTCACACTGAAGGAAGATCATATATTTTAAGGTAGAGCTGTGAACGTTATTTTGGAGTAACCCACTTCTCACCAGAGTTCAATTGATGACTTAGGGGCTATCTTTGTCAGCAATTTACGGTTGAATGATCACATTAATTATATTTTAGCAAAATTTTATAAAATTTCAATATTTTTAAAGGAATCTTGCTGGGATTATTCAATTACCTGTAATTTTAATTAGTGTGAAGCCATCTGGAATGCTTTTCATTGTCTGGTATCTTTGTTGCATCACGTATGTTAAGCAACAATTTGTGAATTTTATACACTACAATCGCGGCATTAACATAAATTTTCCTTCACATTCTACTAGGTATTGAAAGCCTGGATTTACGTAGAACTTATCTCACTAACCTATTCAGATTTAATAGCAGGAATAACATAACATTGTTCAAACTAATCAATTCGATACTTGTTTTCTCAACATGTCCTTAGTTGACAGAGACTGCACTGATGGAAGAAATAATACAATGAACAGTATTACGCAACATTTCAACATATATATTCCCTCCAATTTCGATGTTACTGAAGAAGTGTCGCAACAAATTACGACAATGATCACCAATAACTACGTACTGCGTCCTGTCAATGTTTATTTTAAGACTGCAATCTTCATTTTCGCTAATATTACTTGTTTACCTGAAATTCCTCTGAAAGTGTACTTCAGATTTTTTTCTCGCTTTTTATAGTTTTCTTTTACGGTTCTTTTACAGCATTTACATAAGTTTTTATTACTAAGTTTAAAAATAGTTAAGTTAAAAAAGAGTTCTTAAATTTGTGGTTGAAAATTGAAAAATATGTGATATCCTTTATCAAAAAAAAATTGCCGGTGATGCCAAAAAATTTAATCTTGACTTAAATTTACAGACCGGAACGCTTGAAAGTTTTTACTATTTAAAGAATAAGAAAATGGTACTGTTCAGTGAACAACAATTAGTAGATTGCGTTGATGACAATGATGGCTGTGATGGAGGTTGGGAAAATCTCGCTTTGGACTATATAAAAGTCAATGGTATGTTCAATAAATTTTATTTTTGAAAATAAGCAATTTTAAGAATTATGGTTTCGTAATTTCAATTTGATACTAAAATGATAATTATATTATTAATAATAACACGTGTCATTGTCACATGAACTTTGCATACTGTTTTTAATGTATCTATCTATCTTCATTTCTAATTAGACATTGTTTTTTTCTATCTCTGTTAGATTTACCGGAACAGCGTCAGATAAAAACACTGTTATTTTATATTATTTTTGAATGTATTTGTTTAAAAAATGATAATTATTATTGATTTAAAATTAAAAACAATTAAAAATTCTGCTTTTAATTGATAGAAATTGTTTGTTTTTTTGATTACACTTGAGAAAAACCAATTTTTAAAATTCACAGACTAAATTTTTTTCAACGAATAAATAAATAAATGTACATATAGGAGCGGTCAACTGAAAAAGCCTTATGTTATATGAATAGGCGCGCTTTGTTCTAGTTAGGAATCAAAAGCACTACTATAAATTGCAAGAAACTACCAAGACAAGGTGGACATTTCTCTAACTGACGGTGTACAGCAACCTGCCGACTGGTTTGTAAGTACAGGGTAGGCATGTTGATTTCACCATTTACTATTTCGTCTAGATCTTGCATGATATTTCTCTGTTTAGATTGCCTGTAATTCTGGAAGGTGGCACAGCTTGTATTGAACTTTTTATTTAATATAATTTAAGGTGTTTAAAGGATCCACTTTTCTTATGGTGAGATGTACTTGTCCACCCTGCACTAACGAGAAACATTGAGTTCCCGTGTGCAAGTAACAGAGCACTGTTAATTGGAGAGGGTTCCACTTTTCCTACTAGTTTCTTGCAATATGAAGTGAAACTTTTGATTCCTAGCTAGAACAAAATACCTCTGGCTTTATCAGTTGGTTTCTATTATACAGGGTATACGGAAAATACTTGACAACGTTCAATAACAGATACTTGACGTCAAAATAGGTCGATTTAAACCAATTTAGTTATATCCGATTCTGCTTCATTTAGGCGGTAGAAAACGTCAAAGTTTTAAGAATATATTGCTTCTGGACAAATTTCTTCAAAACGTGGTATTTGAATTTAATGATTTTTGGTGTGTGGTTTAACACTTTAATATGAGGTTTTCTAGTGGTACAGCGACCAGCTATAAAGTAATGTTCATGTCATAAAAATGACATCACTTGTAAACATCAGTTATGATTTTTTATGTCATTAAGGTGGTGACAACCTCTTGAAATATTTTCATTGAATTAACGGTTTTGCCAGGAAAAAAAATATCTTCAATTATATAAATACGAGGCATGTCCAGAAATTAAGTTTTACATTACATGGTTACATTGGTACATATTTAACTTATTTTTCGACATAGTCGCCATTCTTCTCAATGCAAGTGATAAAGCGGGGTATCAACTTTTTGTTGCCTTCCTCGAAGTAGTTTCCCGCCAACCTCTTCGTCTACTTCTCTACTTCCCCCTTCACCTTCTCGTCGATTCAAAACCTTTTTCCACCCATGTGCGGCTTCAAGGAGGTGAAGAGATAGTAACCTGAAGGTGCCAGGTCAGGGGAATGCGTAGGATGGTTCAGGACATCCCATTTAAACGAGGTGAGCAGTTCCTTCGTGGCGTTGGGCGTGTGTGGTCCGACATTGTCGTGCAGCAGACAGACTCCCTTTGTCAGCATGCCTCTCCTCTTGTTCTGAATCGCCCTCTGCAATTTTTTTAGCGTCTCACAGTATCTTTTAAAGTTTATGGTCTCCCTTTGAGGCAAATATTCAATCAAAATTATGCCTTGACAGTCTCAAAACACGGATACCATGATTTTCTTGGCTGAAATTGTGGTTTTGAACTTTTTGGCGGAGAATGAGGAGGTGTGAGACCACTATTGAGACCGCCTTTTGGTTTTAGTCGTGTAGTGTGGAACCTAAATTTCACCTCCAGTGACAATGGAGCGGAGAAATTCACCTTCGTGGAGTTTGTAGTGCCCCAAAACTCTTGCCCGGCCTTTACTCGATTCAACTTGTATTGATCTGTCAGCTGTTTTGGGACTCACTTCGCAGACAGTTTCCGGTATTCAAGGGTTTCTGTGACGGTTTCGTATAGTAGAGATCTGAAGATTTGCGGAAACATCGCAGAGAGTTCATCCACAGTCAATCTACGACCGTCACAGAGCGCATTTTCGATTTTTTTTTACAATTTCATCAGTCACAATTAAAGGTCTTCCGCTCCTCTGATCGTCATGCACAGACGTATGCCGTTTTTAAACTCGCGACACCACTTGCACACACTCGTACGATTCATGGCTGTATCACCACATGCAGTTTTCCCCTCATTATAACCCTCAACCGCTTTTCCCTTCCAAACGAGATATCGGATGAAAGCCCGCATTTCGCACTTGGTGGAAGATTAGATCGACATTTTTCACAAAACATGCTGTCGCGTCGAGAGTTCTCAACGTATTGGAGGGGACGAGTCAGGTTACACGGCAGTGTAGCCAACATGTCAAGAAAAAATCCCTCCGACCGTGAGAGCCTCAGTACACTTACTTTCTGGTTATGCCTCATATACCAATTTGCTGTAATAATAAAACAATTTTAAACTAAATATTGAAAGTACATGTGTCTGCTTTAAAAATATTCAAAATACCAATTAAAAAAAAATCTGCGAAATGGCCTCAATTTTGCTGAATACACCTATTAACACTTTTGAAAAAATGAAATTGGATCTATTTATTGCCTCAGGATTGTTGAAAAGTTTTTTTCTTTCAAAATTTTGATCAGAAATTCTTTTGTTTTGAATAAATTCACAAAATATAAGGAGCAAGGGAGGATCAATCAGTAGAAGTTCCTGAAACTTTTGGATGCGATATGGATGTTAGAACTGTTCTTTTCAAATATCATTCACAATAGTTTTAGGGATATCTGACTCACGGTCTAAGCAGCAGTACTAACACTTGGTTCTTCTTCAACTCTTTCCAAGATTTCCTCTCTTTTTCTACTGTACGAGTTGTTCGAATACGATCCCTATCTTCAAATTTTCGATCAAAGCTCCTCGTTTCTCGAAGATGACACTCAGTATTGGCAAACCCTAACACTTGGACGCCTATTTCTTTCACAAAATCCGTACACTTGGAGTATATGGAGTTATCCATGTTTAATAATAAAATAGACTTATTAGAAATTTAGTATATTGGTCTTCCTTTAGTCGACTTCGTAGACATTGATGGCAATTTGTCCACAGTCAAATTATTACATGTCATAGCAACACTCGAAAATTTATAGTAACAAGTATTTTTTATTATTATAGTTGTATGGTATTGCTAGTAATTGATTTTTTTTCCTGGTGAAACCACTCATCCAACGAAAAATTTTCAAGAAATAAAAATCTTTCAAATACATGTAAAAAATCAGAAGCGATGTTTATAAGTGACGTCACTTTTATAACCCTTACACTACTTTATAGCGGTCGCTACACCACTAGAAAACGTAATATTATAGTGTTAGACCACACATCAAAAATCATTAAATTTAGTTATCACGTTTACAAGAAATTTGAGAAAAATCATTTTTTCCAACATTTGTTGGAAACAAGAATCATTTCTTCAGGTGGAGGAAAAGAAATCACCAAAATTCCAAATTCGTCGGGGTGTTCGGCAGAGTTGTGTGTTATCCCCACTACTCTTTAACATCTATTCAGAAAAACTATTTCGGGAAGCTTTTGAAAAGTAAAAGATCTCTCTAAATGGGGTTTTGATCAACAATCTGAGCTATGCAAATGATACTGTTCTTCTTGCAGACACAGCTGACGGATTTCAAAGACTGATAGAAAGGGTAGATGATATCTATGAAACATGCAATTGTATATAAGCAAAAAAAGGTTATGATAATAAGCAAAAACATACCCCAAAATGTAAAATTTTGCGTCAGAAGTTCTCTAATTGAAACAGTATCATCCATCAAATATCTGGGCGCACAACTACATGATAAGTGGGAGCCAATAAAAGAAATAAAAATACATATCGAGAAAGCCAGAGCCTATTTCCATCGTATGAAAATGCTATTTGTAATATGAAATTTAATCTACAACTAAGAACTCTACTAAAATACTACATATTTTCTATACTGCTGTATGACGAAAATATGTTGGATACATCACGTAACCAACGAAACCGCTCTGCAGCGCATGCAAAAGGAGAGAGAAATCATGAGGACCATTAAAGAAAGGAAGTTAACATACTTTGGACATATAATGCGTCACCAAAAATACGAAATACTACAATTGGTTATACAAGGCAAGATGGATGGTAAGAGAGGTACCGGAAGACGACGAATGTCATGGCTGTATAATTTGCGACAATGGACTGGAAATACATCTACTGAACTATTTAGAGCCGCTGTCAATAAAGTAATATAGGCCAGAATAATCTTCCACGTCCACTGAGGATAGGGCACAGGAAGAAGAACAAGATTATTTTCTTAAAACTTTGGTGTCTTCTACCGTCTAAACAAAGCAGCATCGAATATAACCGAGTTGGCTTAAATTGACGTATTTTGACGTCAAGAATCTGTCATCAAGAGTTGTTTCCGGTTAGCCTGTATATACGTGTATCTATTTCTTTAAACCGATCGTTTCATCATTTACTAATAATTAAATGTTCTAACGACACAAGTTTACATATTCTAGTGTATCTACAATCTAAAAAATGAAGAAAATGGTTTTGATAGGATCTAATTTTAATTTTAGTACAATGTAATATACGTATTTATTTCTGCGACCTTCACTTTTTCAAAATTACGTTCAGTTTTTTATGGAGCCGCATCGATACCTATTTATTTATTTATTCACCCTATTATAAATAATCCAATTGAACTTTGATGAACTTTACATCAAAAATCACTTATATTCAAGTACTAAGTCCAAAGTACCCTCATTCAATAATTTAAACAATAACCGAGTGCAAACGACTAGCGGACGGGACAATGTAGCCAATACCATCAAACGAGTAGCGATTTCTGAAATAGATCGTGCGAAACGTCACACGGCAATCGATTGCTGGTACCACGGTGAACGTTGGTAGTTAGGACCCGATCGCGAAACAAACTAGTTAAATATCAGTAGGCATTCTCAGATTTAAAAGAAATAGTAACTTGACACATTATGAAAACCGTTACTTAGGTAACTGTAGCCCCAGCATGTTAGAAGGATACTTCTCAATGGTGAAGAATAACCAATTTGAACCTAAATTCTCGAGAAAGAAGAAGCCAAATGAGTTCATTTGTCAAAAAATACATATTTATTACTGTAGCTGATATAACATTTACCATCTTACATTTTGAGTGAAACATTTAAATTTCAAAAAATTAATGGTTTATAAGCACTTACTTTATAGAAATATTAGGCCAACTACTGCTCGTAAGATTTGTTGTAACTTATAAATTTCACGAAAGAAGACAAAGTCATTTTAATTACTGGCCTTTCAGACAGTTGGAATCATGATAGGTGAAAATGCCAATATATTTTGTTTGTTTCTTTTTCTGACTGAAATGTTTCGAATACAT
Source organism: Diaprepes abbreviatus (assembly GCA_034092305.1). Classification (NCBI taxonomy): domain Eukaryota; kingdom Metazoa; phylum Arthropoda; class Insecta; order Coleoptera; family Curculionidae; genus Diaprepes; species Diaprepes abbreviatus. The sequence goes on from JASJET010000095.1 coordinate 1,699,343, forward strand.
AAATAGTTTTCAACAAAGTTGCTAACAATACTTCCTAGTACCCAGTAACTTTTATAGGTAAATGAGAAAATCCTAGACAAAAAGGAAATTGTTCATAAAATTTTCCCTATCTCTAAGAAACTTTTCTAAAAATTGATTCTCTCTTACAGCGTAATCGAATTTTAGGATAAAAAGTTAATATCTTTTTGAAAAATTTGTTTTTATGAATACATCGCCTCTTGCCTAGTAGTTTTATTGATTTATTAATTGATTCAATTGTACCTTTTTTTTTCATTATAGGTATTGAGTCAGAAGAGAGTTATCCATATAGAGCAATTGATGAAAAATGTCGCTACGATAAATCTAAAGTCGCAGCAGAAATTCAAGGATATGTCAATACTACAAGTAAAGATGAAGTCAGTTTAAAATCAGCAGTGGGATTAAAAGGGCCAACTTCTGTCGCACTTGATGCCTCATCGATTGAATTTTATTCAAGAGGTGTGTATTCATCGATGTCAAAAATTATGACTTTAATCAAGTTTTAAATATTTACAAAATTATTCTCCAATATATCATATACATGCTGTCAGAAAACTTTCACCAAAAATTTATTGGGCGCACTACAAAGAGAAAGTTTTCTCCAATAAAATAAAATATTTGGTTTGAAAAGCTCTTACACTATAGCCATATTTATTGTATTACCTGGTATATCTGTTCTATGTGAACAGATTTATTGCCTTAGTATGGTTTGGGGGTCCGTTCGTTAGCTTGTCCTCTGGGTAACAACCTTCAGGATTAATCAATTCTTGAAAATGTTTCTAGTAGATTAAAGCTTTGCACTATAGAATGATATGCAATTCAGTCTATGTAATGAAAACAGATCAATTTCACGGAAAAATTTATTATAGATATCTGAAGGTTATAAATCATGGAGGAGGGGTAAGTAAATAATAAATACGTAAAGAGATGCTGTCAGATCGGCTCTGTTTTTTTATGAAGAGCAGTCAAATTCAGACTTTTTAGAGAAAAGTTGTAATAGTGAAAGTTATAGGTATTGAAAAAACCTTTCATTTCACATTTTATACGTCAAAATTGATAAAGAATTTATCGAGATAATGGTGAAAACCCCCCTTTTCTGCACTATTTTATAAATATTGATAAGTTTTACAATAATGGCCGAAAGTGACATATGATACCTTGATGATGAGGTCATTATGAGTATTTATAAGTGTACAAAAATTCAGCCAGATTGGTTGAGCAGTTTATGATTTATACAATTGTTTATTAAAAACCTCAAAAACACTTGTTTCTTAGAAGATAATGCTTCTAGAGACATTTTAAAAAGTGAAATGGATTCTTAAAATGTCAAACTACAAGGAAAGTTAAAGAAATAATACGTACACTCCAAAATTGGTGTTAAAAAAGTGGATTAAAAAGGAGTGTTTTTTTTTTACTTATAAACAATTTGAATACCTTTGTTATTTTTCATGGTAGACTTGTTATTAAGTGGACTATAAAGGTGATTGAAAACTTCGGATATTGAAAAAAAACTACCTTACGACCACTGGGAGCAAAGTAATCTATGATTCTAGGCAAAGACAAGTCTGTACCATGAAAAATAACAAAGTTATTCTAACCGTTTATAAGCAAAAAAACACCTCTTTTTTTAATCTTCTTTTTAACCCCCTATTTTAAAAACAATTTTGGAATAAATATATTATTTTTTAACTTTCCTTTTAGAACATTATCTTCTGAGCAACAATTGTTAAAACTTTTGGCGTTTTTAATAAAAAATTGACATTAATGATAAACTATTCAACCGATCTGACTGAACTTTCTCCCACCTATAAAAACCCACAATGGTCTCATCATCAAGGTGCTATACGTTACTTCCGGCCACTATTGTAAAAGTTATTAACATTTATAAAATAGTGCAAAATGGGGTGTTTTCGCCATTATCTCGATAAATTCTTTATGGATTTTGAAGTATAAAACATGAAATTAGAGGTCTTTTCAATATCTACAACTTTCACCTTATCTTGGGAATAGACTAGCATTCTTATTGGTTAGGTTCTCCTGTGTTCTGGCATCGACGAAGGAGTAGTGATTATTTTACCTTTTGTCATAATCTCCCTTAACTTCAACGAACAAATAGAGTCAACTATGGACTATTTGAAGGTGTATAGCTCAAAGAAATTATATTCGCGGAGGATGCGTTAAATTTTGGTTGTTATAGGAATTCGAGCATTGACATCAAAAAGGGCGCATTCTTGCGATACAACATATTACTAAAGCCTATCTAGATCGAATGATCCTTACCTCCTGTCGAGAGAGATGGCCTCACATACCATATGTTAATGTATCATCAATAATAAGAATAAAATGTGAAAGTGTGGTTTAATGCAACTTTAAGTATTAGACTGTGGTTATACAGGCCTGCTATTACAAGAAACTTTGTCCGGGTTCACCCTAAATGAAACTGAAATGGAAAAGTCGCCCTAGTTAAACCATTCTACTACTTCCAGATTTTCTGGTCGATTCAACCGGATACCAAAATAACCAAACCAAACATGTCGGCAAAAAAATGTGATAACACTGGTCATAAAAAATCCTATACGCAGGACGTAAATTAACCGGGAAAAGAGGGATAGGAAAACGGAAAATAAGAAAATCAGGCTGTACTGGTAGAACCCTAAACTAAACCGGAAGAAGGTATCACTAAATGTATTACTTTTAAAATAAAAGAACTCACCGCCAAAAGGGCGTCGGTTTCTCTCAACTGAGAAATCTCAAAATTGTAATGCTTTGGCTTTGAAGGCACAATTTAAATTGAAACGGAAAAATTTAAAATATGATATTCGACAATTCTCATTGTCGCGAATTATAGCGTTTGCATGGTTGCATATTTGCACACTTCGTACATTCAATCTGAACGACAAAGGAGCCAGCATAAAGCCATGTGCTTCAGAAGTCAATTTTCTTCTCCACTTTCTACATGTGATCGAGCAACAACTACCATAAAAGTGGGTCCGAAATTAATTAGTTCTCTAGCTTTTGCAACAGAAGGAATCAAATAACCAACAACCAACCATTGATATTGTATACTTTTACTTCGTAACATTAAATGGCAACTTATAACAGGAAAATCAAGACTTCTAATTATACCAAATATCGTAACAATAATGTGCGAAAATATGAAGATACTACACCAGAAGACGACGGTCATGAGCTGAAGATTATGTGCAGGTTTTTTTTGAAGGCTGGGGATTGTTATGGACCCTTTGCATATACTCTCGTTTCCTTCTGAGTCTCATCCTCTGTTGCCATTCTGAAGCAAAATTTAGAATCTGCATCCAAAAATTTCAAATAATTTTGAGTACTCATTAGATTATCATTAATTATTTATTGTCTGCAAATTAAACACGAAACTATTTGGATTTGCTGCCTAACAAAAAAACTATCTTAACTGAGTAATTAAAATTGCAATTAATTTCCGCCAGTGAAACTCAGAATTTTTGTCGCAAAAGAAATCTCAATATTTTACCATGAAATATAATATATTATTACCAACTATGAACGCCTTACCAAATCCTGGCAACACCCTGTAAGGTACCTCAGTTCAGACTTACCTAATGATTGTCCTAATGCTGACTGGAGTCTACCTATACGCTAGCTCATCTCAGGGTAGATTCGTTGTTTTTATATTTTTCCACTATTTTTAATATATTGCCTGTGTAAGTTTTATAAATGACTAAATCGGGAAAAAGGCGCCACCAAATTTTACTTTAGAATGAGCCCTAATTATTATACTGCGAGCAACTGTAGTAAAGAAAACTTGGAAAAGAATAAATATTTAATATGTCATATCCGGGTAAATAAATCGCAGAGTCTAAGTACTTAAAAGTATCCTAATTTAAAATTATAGGAAATAAAACCAATTAAATAGAGGCCAATACATTTATTCCTCACGGTATACCCCTTCCCAGATAATAAGTACAACCCCTGGAAAAAGTTATCACCAGTGTGAATTATTGCAAGCTCCTCTAATGGGGCTATCTGATAGAACTGCGTTTACAAATGGTAAATTTCAATAAATAAACTTTGTAGACTTAGTCGAAAGTTATTGTCTTTCTATGACGTAGAAAAATGTGAAAGTTAAAACAAAAGAATAAATTAAGCTTGACAGTGTCCTGCACAGTGAACGGCAAACCGATCCAAAAAGTAAACAAATCAACTACTACCTTTGGAAGGTTTACGTCGACATAATCCAGTTATAGAAGAAAAGAACACACTCTATTTTAAACTGGACTATGAAGTTCCATAAGCCCAACAATGCAGGAGACTATCAACTTTGCAGTAATAAAAAAAATAAGCAATGTCAAAAAAAACTACAAAAATATCTGCAAAGAGAAAGAATTAGAAAATAGATAAGGAGAGAGATAATGAGTGTTTAAATGACAGTTAACAAAAATATAAGCAATAGAAAGTTACACAAAAAAGTGATAGATAAATCCAAAATTAGGTCATAGAAATCAACTTATAATCTTAACAAAATTTTTCTGAAAAGTATGTTACAATTTGAACAAAATAACTAGTTTCCAAAATATTCAATTATTAAGCAATTAAAATTTTCAATAAATGTATCATTATAATATTCATTAATTTAAACAATAATTAAAGGGTTAATTGGCCGCTCTGGGACTCTAAAAAAAATGGAACCATAATAAAAACCTCAATTACAGTAAAGTATCGCAAAAATAAAATATTTAAATTTGAGGTTGTAGCGCAACGAAGTCGACTGCGTTTCACCTTACATAGTTTACTGGTTCGCCGCAAATATTATATGATATGGTAGATTACCAAAAGATAAATATCATTAGAAAAAAATATTAAAGTCCAGATATTTAAAATCTATTAATTAGAAAGATTCAAAATCAAATACACAAGAATCCCCTACCTGTTAGCCCTCTAGGTAATCGAACAGAAAACTGTGTTTAGATAACTAAACGATTCAAAATACAGGTTTAATACCCATTAGGCTTAACACTCAGAAACTCTTGTGTACATACTTTGGCTAAAATTAGGCACTTAGCTGAATCACTTTAAACCAGGTGGTTGAACAAGGCCTGTGACAGACGGCTTCCCCAGAAAGGACGTTGACCTGGCTCAATATGGAGATTGTCCCTTTCAGAGGCTCACAATCCCAGAAGTGCAGCACGAAAACCCAAACTGTACATTATAACTATTCCAAAAACATCCTATAGTTTACCCAAAGACGTAATTATTCCAAAGACATAATTATTCCAAAGACATATTGTACTTATCCCAAAGACAATACTGTAGTTATTCCTAAGACCCTCGAACTCAAGAAGATGGTGGCATTTGCTAACTGATAAGCCGTTGTTTCTGGCTGGCTGAAGAAAATAATCACCAAACTGGCTGTAGAGTGAAACGACCAAAATCACCAAAAATTGCTTGCACCCCGACTCGGTTTTGTCACTTTAATCGGCCCTTTATGACCAAGTCCCTTAACTTGGGAAAGCAGTAAAACTAAAACCACATCTTCACGCTCTTGCGTCAGATAGCCAAAAGAGAACGATTTCTCTCAAATCACTAGCACATTTCTTCCAACGGAAGTTACCAAAAAAACTTTATAAAAACGTCCATCAAAAATCTATCTAAAAAAAATAACCTTAATCTCGTAGCCATAATCTCGAACCCTTGAAATTTATCATACAATTTGAACTACTTCCGGAAAATATATACAAAAATTCTTCTATCTCAACTTTAAACTGGCCAGTACTGAAATCAGACAGAGACAACCAATATCTTAATAATCTAACCTGCCTCGTCCTACAAAATGAATACCCAATAACAAACTACTTAATGGGTTCGAAATATTTAAAAATGAAATCCAGTTAGTTCGAAATAGTTCGATATAGTTCGAGGGTCAAATTTCAAATATTTTAATTACCAAAAATTCTAATTAGTAAAGTAAAGAGAAATATTCAACTAATAAACTAAAAACAACATAATGAAAAAAGTCAATACCATCTCATTTTAAATTTAGCATTTCGATAATATTCAACTGATGGGCCATCTTATAGGCAACCCTAAAAACTTTCACGCAATCTCGTGGAGCTGACCATTTAATAGCTGATATGTGACAATAAATAAATATTTACTGAAAAAGGAAAATCAACAAGAAAGCGAATAACCCTATTTATATTTATCCAAACATTAAAAAAACGCTTTTCCCATTCTGTGATACATTGTCTCGAGGTACCTAACGAAATTTACAAATTACAGAAATATGTTAAGTTTCGGTGTCAATCAACATTTCAAAATGTAAACAAAAGGAATGATCTGAATATAGATGAAACCAATATTAATGAATGAAAAACAAAAGGTAATCATTAGTTTTATAGTAGAAAACATCGTTTACTGTAAATTTACGTACAAAACGAAAATCTATTTATGACTTTAGTAATCGGAACCTGTAATTTAATCTTGAAAAATGTAAACAAAAATATTTATTATTTAAGATCAATTTTTAACCGTAACAAACACTTTTGTTGTAATATAAAAATTTTTCTTATATTATTTTTTAGGTGTGTTTACTGATGATTCCTGCTCAAAAGAACATGACGATCTCAACCACGCAGTACTAGCTGTTGGCTATGGACACGATGAGGAATCCGGTTTAGATTATTGGTTGATTAAAAACTCCTGGTCTGAATATTGGGGAGATAGTGGATATTTTAAAATTAAACGTGGATCAAATGAATGTGGAATTGCCACTCTTGGAATGTATCCAGTATTTTAATAATAGACTTGTGTTATGATTTCACACATGAGCTTTATAGAAAAATCTAATAAATCATAAAGATTATGACTTTTCATTAAATATTGATATAATTAAAAAGAAAATGATAAGAAAATTGTTGATTTTTGACAATTTTTTAGGTAAAAATATTTCGAGCTTCACCTTTTCAGATTGAGGCATGGGTTATTTATCATTCATGGCATCATGTTGTAATAATATATCTAGCTCCCCAGTCTCCCGCTACTGCCATCTCACTATCTAATTCTACCAAAGTAATATATTTAAATACGTGGCATGCGTTGTTGTCCTGTTGCTTATCAACACTAATAATCCCCTTTCTAAAATTCTCAACAATTTATGAATGAAACTAAAATAGTCCTACCCGTAGAGGTAAGTTGTTGTAAATACCAACAAAGATAGTGATTAAATTTGAGAAACTATTGAAACTACTGATACTGCTACTGGCTCGTTTGGCCCACATGGAGTATTGGAAGTAATGCCGAATAATTTTTTCCTTATTCATACATGACTGACATGTGTGAGTGGCCATAGTCAGAATCAAAAGTTCAGGAATAAAGTAAGGAGCGTGTAGTACGAAAGAGCATTGAATCGCGCGTGGTATTTTTTGGTACAATAACAACGCAGCACAAAAACTTTTCCTCCTTGTATTTACCTGTTTTGAGATAAGACAGTATTTTTAAACTAAAAGACCGAAGTAATAATATTGTTGACAGCACTTTTCTAAAAATATATCCAATAGGTTTACATTTGATAATGCAGCAAGAAAACTGTGTGTCACGCTAGGTTTTTTCTTTAAGTAAGTATTTTACAAACTAGAGAGAGAAAAAAACTGAAATATTATAATAAGTAACTTCCATTTGTCATTTATACAGGGCTAATCAGAAATATGGAACAATCTATGGGGAAAATGTTATCGGCTAAAATATTATGAAGAAATTTGAGGGTTTAATACGGGAGTATTTAATAAAATCTCTGGGTTTGATCCAGAAATCAAACTTAGGGATCATTTCAAAGTCAACTGTAATTTAAATCTCTATTATTGATCATGGATTTCGAAACGGCCATAAATTTTATGTTATGATGTATGTATGATCATTTGAAATTTGAAATAATTCATTGATACAAACACACATATGGAAAGTGATCCAAATAAAAGTTATTTCAGGCAGACTATTGTATATCTAAGACAAATTAACCTGTGATGATTTTTAGTCTCCGTGATTGAATGTTTCTATGATATTAAAAATATGGCAAAGAAAAAATGGTAAAAATGTTTAATAAGAAAATAGAAAGAGAAAGAAAAGTTAAATTTTTCTTTAAAATAATTGAATAGGATGCGCAATTTGAGTGATACCATTATTGTTTTTTTCCGAAATTACATAAAAGTTCAGTTAAATTAGTTTGCAGTTTTTGAGATTTATTTGAGATCTGGCACAGTTGTTAAATTTATAGATATTAGAGAAAAATAAAAAATTTAAAAAATTATTTCTGTAAATATCCTAAAATCGACTTTAGGAAACAATCTTTCCTCAGAAAATGTTTCATTTTTCTCTTTTTTATAAAAGAGCGTTATTAAAACTTAGGAAAATTATTTTATAGAAAACAAGAAAGTAAAACACTTTCTAGAGGTAATAAAATTAGTAAAAAAAATTTTCCTTCAATATCACCAAACGTATAAACAATTTGGCAACTCGACTGACCAATTCCAAATATAGTAAAAAAGGCAATCGATAAAACATACGAAAATATCTTTACGTTGGTCTCGATACTTTTGTAGAATTATATTTAGAGCAAATAGCACTTTTAAAACATGCAAAACTCCTAAAATCCCCGTCTCCGGGCTTTTTCTAATAAAAATAACGTAATTGACAGAAAAACGGGTCAAATTTAAGGTAATTACAACTAAAATCAATTACTGGAACAATTTGAATTGTTTTTCACCCAAAATTCCAAAGGACGGTTCACATAAATTGAAATAATCTGCAAAGAAAAAGGCCTCGGCTTTATATCAAAAATTACTGCGTGAGCGCAACGCTCCTTTTTTGAACATGTTCAAAATTTAAAAGAGATAACAGCACAAAAATGATCCAGGGTAATAACAGTCAGCTAAAATAAATTCGTTAAATAAGCCAATTCATTCTTTATTAACATTTTTGGCCTAACATTAAAAAATTAAACAACTAGTTATTTTTAAATTAAAGAAATAAACTTATTGCTGACCATTACAGACAAAACAGGAATGAATAAGTTTCCTGCAATAAGTAAAACAAACAAAAAATTTCTCACTTTAAACAATTATCGATTTCCTGAAAGATTTGGGATTCTGCACACTAGATGTCACTAAGGCAAGTTACAAAATAGAAATTTATACAATCTCATAAAAATTTCTAAAAAAATGTCCAATGGGTGGTGTATTGTAGTAAAGTATTTACAGATATGAAAACTAAATTAGAACATAGAGAAAATTAATTAAGATATGACAATTACCACACAATGGATTTAAATAAGACTAAACATCCCAAAATAAGATAATGCAAAGAGCAATACTTACAAAAATAATTTGTCGACTTAATGTCCTGTTCATATAATACTTATGAAAATCTTGAACAGCTTTAATTATGGCGAACAGTTCTTTCCTCGTGGCACAGTAATTTCTTTCAAGCTTTGAATGCATTCGGCCAAAATATTCATTAACTCGTTTTTGGCCATCAGGTTGAGACAATACAGCTCCTATCTCAATGCTGTTGGCACCAATATTCATTATTAATTTTTCCTGATTTTGTGGGTAGCCTAAATTGGAATGGAACATAGGGCATCCTTTATTTTTCGGAAATCGTGATCACAATCAGATTTCCGTTGGAAAGAAATCCTTTCTTCACGTTTCTCATTCAAGAGTGAAGCATTATTGGCAAAATAGTATGTGCGAAAAAGCTTCTCAATTCATGTTTGAGACGTATTCGGAGATTATCTTATTGTTTGGTGATCCTATACGTTCAAGAAATTCAATTTTTTGTTGAAACAATATGCACATCTTGGGGTTCAGTTGAAGGTTAGCATTTTTAATTATTGATAAAACTTCTTATTGATTTTGTAAGTGTTCATCAAATGTGTTTCCCATAACCATGACATCGTAAAGGTAGACTAGATTTGTTTTTCATGTAATACCTCGTAGTATTGTTTCCATTAGTCACTCAAAGGTGGCAAGAGCGTTACAGAGTCCAAATAGCATAATATTTAAATGATATAGACCAGCTTCAGTGAAAAAAGCAGTCATCCATTGTGAAGAACGATTGTGATCCAACCAATATTGTTAATATGTAGTCAATTCTAAGAAGTTGATAGCTATCTTTCTTAATGATGTCATTAAGTTTCCTATAGTCAACACAAAATCAAGGAATTCCATTCTTTTTGACTATCAGTTTAACAAGAGATGATCAGTGACTATACGATTCTTCTATAAATCTCTCAGTCAGCATTTTGTTTCCACTTCTTTGGGTTTTGCTATCGAAAGTCTTCCAGAAAAGTACGACCACTATCTATTTCATACCGGATGATGTTCATTCTTCTGACATTGCCTCAAAAACATCTTTACCCTTATAAACTTTTTGGTTTGTTTAAGTTCTTCTGGTGAAAGATTTTTCCTTTAATTATAAGAGTGTCGGTGGTCTTTCATAAACTACGATTAGAGATAATTTTAGGGGCCTTCTCAATATTGGTCGACACATGTCTCTTAATCTCTTTTATACGATTTCTGGTTGGTCAACGAGATCTTAGTTAAACTCGACAGTCCCACTCATGTGTCCACTTCGTCCACATCTGCAACACTCTGGGTTCTTCTGTAACGTGAAATATCACTTCTTGTCTTTAGGTTTTTAAGGATTGCATCTTTAATTTTCTACGACAAACGTTTGTCTGCCAAGCTATTAGAAATTAATAAGAGATAAAAAAAGATAGACTCAGGTGGTGGAATAATTACATTAGCGGTAATTTACATCTTTGTAAGTTTTATAACTACAAATGACAATCATTTCAAATTTCAGGATATTACACGTAGTAGTAAATAAGGTACCGTAGTTTTGGTTGGAATTGGTTAGTATTTCGAGGCGTTTTTACCATAATAAATTGAGTAGAGAATATTCTAAGTTTTAAATAAAATTAACTGATAATATGGAGGAGTATCCGTTATGTACAAGAGTTTTCAGTGGCATGATTCATTCAGTATATTGTATTTTGATTTTTTTGTAAAATTCTGTGGAATGATAAATGTATTATTACTAAGAAAAACAAAAAACAAATAATGCTAAAGAGGTGGAAAAAAAGGAAATCAATATATGGGACCATACATTGGTCTACCCTAATTTCGATTAAGTGAAATCTAGAAAAACGTTTTTCGTCCTTCATAATTTACCTTCAGTTTTCCGGAAAACACAAAGAAAAACACACTCCATAAAGTTACTATTATTTCTGGAAAAACCGCCGACTTCTTATATTTATTGTGATAGTACTATTTAGTTACATTATATGTAATATATTTCAACTATTTTTGCACAAACAAGTTGACTAAAAAAAGTACTCTCATTCGTGTCGCTATTGAATATGAAAAAAAGAAATTTTCCCATATTGCCATAGTTTCAATAAAAAGTTAAACTAACTGCTTAAGTTACTTCATAAGAAGGCCCAGTATGGACTCCGTGAAGTCTGATATACTCGCGGGCACGACGAATTGAAGACTGCTGTACCCACCCCTTTAACTCAGCATTATTCCTGATCATAATGAAATGTGATTCTTCGTAGAAGTTCCTCCCTACTATTGACCGGCGTGGAATACACCAAGATTTTTAGGTGTCCACAGATCGAGGAGGCTAGGCAATAGGTCCTTCTTTACCTATCCAATGGTTTGGATAGGCGTTATTCAGGTGCTTCCGTGCAATGGTAAAATGAGGTGCACATAGTACATGTTTTGGCGGGTTTCAAGTGTTAAGTGCTCTACTAAATCGTGAAAAGCGTTCTGAAAAAACTTCTAATAAAGTTCTCCATTCAGTCGTGCCGGCAGTACGAATGGTGGAACTGATGTTGATGATGCGAAACAATAGTTGCATGAGGGTTTTCATCACCTCATACATGTGAGTTATGTAAATTTATGATAACATTTTTGGTAAACCCTGCTTAATCTGTGAAGAGAATATTGCTAATGAAGTTTACATTATTTCGTTGCTGATTCAATAGTCAGTTTTCACACTGCATTCTCCGGGGAAAATCTTCGGGAATCATTTCATGCACTTTTTTCATATGATATGGATATAACAGCTGTTCTTCAAGAGTTTCATTTACTATTATTTTCGACGTAATAAACTGCGCTGATAATTTTTGAGTGATCATTGAAGGAATGTCATCTACAGCACTTAAAATATTTTCCTCTAATTGTGGGGGCCGTACTGTACTTCCCCAACTAGCATCAGTAATTCTTTTCCCAAAGTTTCTTAAAATTATGAAAAAATTTAATAATATTGCCTTATTACCCCTTAGACGATGATCAACTCGTTGAAATGTTTTCTGATCTGGAAGAGTATGATTAGGAGATCTGTCGTGATATAATACATCAGATGCATATCTGCATGCTCAATAAACGTGTATTCCATATTTCGAATTATTTCACAATTAATTTTACCACGAAACTCAAAATTCAGTAAATTAATATCCAAGTAAAAAATCAATGTGTCAGTGATGTGAAAGTTGGCAAGTTCTAAAATACAGAAAATTTATTTCTTTCGTACCTAGTAACGTTTTCAACAACAATACTCTATTTTTGGTGCCGATAAAATAAAGGGAACATTTTTTTCGAACCTAGGTCGAACTGCAATTCAGAGAATTAGATGTTTATAATTAAAGCGGTAAACCCTAATTTTGGATCGCATTTTTTTATCATAAGGTTGAAGGTTGAACATTTGATAGGAACAAAAACGTATCTTTTATCGAAATACGCCAAAAACGTGATGATAATAAAATGACAGTTTTTCGAAAACGACTAGGATTAGCGACATGAATCAATTTTTAGTCAATAGTTAAATGTATGTAAAAACGTTGTTCAAAGTTTTTATCATACAGGGTGTAAACAGATGGGGTAATGAGTGTCACAGCAGTCCGTCCGTGTAACTGTGACTAGTTCACAACACTTTCTTAGATAGTAGTTTGCTGCCTCAATACTTTTTACAAGAAACCTCCTCAGCGAAAATAGATGTGGAAAAGTCCGGACAATAAAACTAAAAATGAAAAAGATTTCGTGATCTGCAACAAGAAAGAAATATTTGTAGACGTCTCAGTCTTAAACACATTTAATACCGTCAGTGATCATAGACCCGCAGCTAAAGAACTATATACACGACAAAGCGAATACCAATACGAAATAGCGAAAAATTTGAAATGGACTAATACTCTGGAACAACATAACATCAATGAAATGATAGATAAAATCCAAACTGCTATAAAAACATCGTTGAAAAAAGTATGTGATGATTAAGGAAAACTACAGACAAGAAACTTAGTGCAAATACATTACAGATGATGGAAAGATGAAGGTTAACTGAGAGAAATACAGAGGATTTTAAACAACTGAATAAAAATATCAAGAAAGAAGTAAGGAAAGACATTAGAACGTTCAAAACAAAATTAATACACGAAACAATAGAAAGAAATGCAAATATGAAAGTTTTGAGGTCAGGTCTCTCAAGAGGACGAACCAAAATAACAAAATTAAAGAACAGAGAAGCGGTGATAGTAACATATGTAGATGACATCATAAAGGCTGTGGAAGCATTCTATGCGGACTTATACTCCTCGATCAATACGGATCCAGATCCAACAAAAACAGTAAAACAATTAAAAAATGTAGGATCAGAAGATTTACCGGAGATATAATAATAATTTTGAACGCTTATCTTTAAAAGTAATATCCTCATCTGAAATTCTATTAATTCGACCTACTAAATGGGCAAATTTTGATTCAATTTTCGAAATTTGTTTGCTAGTTCCAGAAAAACTTGAAATAAAATCTTTTAACTCTGTAAGTTTCCGAGTGCATTCTGCAATCTCCTGCTCATTATCAAGAACTACTGAACTTTGAACTATGTTCCCAGATTTCTCTAAACTTAATAAAGATCTTAAGCACTTTCTTAAGGAATCTACCGTACCGGAAGGATCTATACCCCTAATCTGAACTTCATACTCTAGTTCATCTTTGGTTAAACGGTCAACATTTAATCTATACATCTTAATATGTTATATTTACAAAAATATCCTAATGAAAATAATTAAATCAAAAATAAAATATGATCAATCAAAGATCAATTGTCAATAAATCAATCAAATATAAGACCAATATATCAAATATTATCACTATACCATAAAAAAAAATGTCAAATCCAGTAAACTTCCAACAGCAAAATTTACCAAAATCAGCTTTATATAAAAAAAATCATAAATCACAATCTATTAAAAAAAAATAATGGAAAAAGAAACCCGTGGACGCCAGTGAAATCTTTGAATTGCTGCGTAAAAAAAATATCTTAACTGAGTAATTAAAATTGCAATTAATTTCGCGCCAGTGAAATCATGAATTTTTGGCGCAAATGAAATCTCAAAATTTTACCACGCCATGTAATATATTATTACAATCTATAAACGCCTTACCAAATCCTGGCAACACCCTGTAAGGTACCTCAGTTCAGACTTACCTAATGATTGTCCTAATGCTGACTGGAGTCTACCTATACGCTAGCTCATCTCAGGGTAGATTCGTTATTTTTATATTTTTCCACTATTTTTAATATATTGCCTGTGTAAGTTTCAGAAATGTCTAATTCAGAAAAAAGGCGCCACCAAATTTTACTCTAAAATGTGCCATAATGATTATACTACGAGCAATTGTAGTAGAGAAAACTTGGAAAAGAACAAATATTTAATATGTCATATCCGGGTAAATAAATCGCAGAGTCTAAGTACTTAAAAGTATCCTAATTTAAAATTATAGGAAATAAAACCAATTAAATAGAGGCCAATACATTTATTCCTCACGGTATACCCCTTCCCAGATAATAAGTACAACCCCTGCAAAAAGTTATCACCAGTGTGAATTATTGCAAGCTCCTCTAATGGGGCTATCTGATTGAATTGCGATTACAAATAGTAAATTGCAATAAATAAACCTTGTTGACTTAGTCGAAAGTTATTGTCTTTCTATGACGTAGCAAAATGTGAATATTAAAACAAAAGAATAGTAAATTAAACTCGATAGTGTCCTGCACAGTGAACGGCAAACCGATCCAAAAGTAAACAAATCAACTACACTTGGAAGGTTTACGTCGACATAGCCTAGTTATAGAAGAAAAGAACACACTCTATTTTAAACTAGACTATGAAGTTCCATAAGCCCAACAATGCAGGAGAAAAATATTAAAGTCCAAAAATTTAAAATCTATTAATTAGAAAGGTTCAAAATCATATACACAAGAATCCCCTACCTGTTAGCCCTCTAGGGAATCGAACAGAAAACTGTGTTTAGATAACTAAACGATTCAAAATACAGGTTTAATACCCATTAGGCTTAACAATCAGAAACTCTTGTGTACATACTTTGGCTAAAATTAGGCACTTAGCTGAATCACTTTCAAACAGGTGGTTAAACAAGGCCTGTGACATAGACGGCTTCACCAGAAAGGACGTTGACCTGGCTCAATATGGAGATTGTCCCCTTGAGAGGCTCACAATCCCAGAAGTGCAGCACGAAAACCCAAACTGTACATTATAAAATTCCATCCAAAAAAAAAAGAAAGACTGAAGAAATCCAAAGACACTGTATATTGTAACTATTCCAAAAACATACTATAGTTTTCCCAAAGACCCTCGAACTCAAGAAAATGGTGGCATCTGATAACTGATAAGCCGTTGTTTCTGGCTGGCTGAAGAAAAATAATCGTCAAACTGGCTGTAGAGTGAAACGACCAAAATCACCAAAAACTGTTTGCACCCCGACTTGGTTTTGTTACGTTAATCGGCCATTTATGACCAAGTCCCTTAACTTGGGAAAGTAGTAAAACTAAAACCACTTCTTCACGCTCTTGCGTCAGATAGCCAAAAGAGAACGATTTCTCTCAAATCACTAGCATATTTCTTCCCACGAAAGTTACCAAAAAACTTAATAAAAACGTCCATCAAAAATCCATCCAAAAAAAAATAACCTTAATCTCGTAGCCATAATCTCGAACCCTTGAAATTTATCATACAATTTGAACTACTTCCGGAAAATATATGCAAAAATTCTTCTATCTCAATTTTAAACTGGCCAGTACTGAAATCAGACCGAGACAACCAATATCTTAATAATCTAACCTGCCTCGTCCTACAAAATGAATACCCAATAACAAATTACTTAATGGGTTCGAAATATTCAAAAATTAAATCCAATTAGTTCGAGGGTCTAATTTACAGTATTATAATTACCATAAATTCTAACTAGTAAAGTAAAGGGGAAATATTCAACTAATAAACTAAAAACAACATAATGAAAAAAATCAATACCATCTCATTTTAAATTTAGCATTTCGATAATGTGCCATCTTATAGGCAACCCTAAAAACTTTCAGTGGACCTGATTCTCTCAAACAGCTGATATGTGACAATAAACAAATATTTTCTGAAAAAGGAAAATCAAATAATAATCACAAGAAAGCAAATAATCCTCTTTATATTTATCCAAACATTAAGAAAACGCTTTTCCCAATAGGTGATACATTGTCTCGAGGTACCTACTGAGATTTATAAATTACAGTAATATGTTAAGTTTCGATGTTAATCAAAATTTCAAAGTGTAAACAAAAGGAATGATCTGAATATAGATGAAGCCAATATTAATGAATGAAAAACAAAAGGTAATCATTAGTTTTATAGTAGAAAACATCGTTTACTGTAAATTTAAGTACGAAACAAAAATCTATTTATTGCTTTATTAATCTGAACCTGTAATTTAGTGTAGAAAAATGTAAACGAAAATATTTATTATTTAAACCCAATTTTTAACCGTAACAAGGTGTTATCAAGACAATGTCTAGCCAATTCGATGATATATTTTGGCAGATTGTATTTGTTTTCTGTTACAGAAAGAGCCTCTTTAACTGGTATTTCTGTGAAAAGTGATGTTATGTCAATACTATCTAGACAATCTTTTTCTTGTAAACATATGTTTTTGATTATTTCGCAAAAATGTTGCGAGATTTTAACGTGGGAGGCCGTTTTTTCGACGAAGGTTTGAAGAATGGTGGCTAGATGTTTTGCTAGGGCCTGAGTTGGAGAGCCAACAGAGCTTACAATTGGTTTCAAGGGGGCTCCGGACTTGTGTATTTTCGGTAAGCCATAAAGTTTAGGACATATGGATGATTTTTCTCTTGGTGTGATCTTCTTCTTTATTTCTTCGGTAAGTGGAGATACCCTGATCAATGTTTTGGTGGCCTTCTCTAGATAAGTGGTATGGTCTCTGTTTATTGGCTTGTAGGCAGGGTCGTTTAACAGGGCGATTATCTTCATGATAGTCTGTTTTGTTTAGGACCACTGTCGAATTTCCTTTGTCAGCCGGAAGTATTACGATCGAGGTATCTTTTCGCAGGTCTTGTAAGACTCGATGTTCTTCTGCAAATAGATTACTTTTTGGAGGTTTTGCTTTGCGCAAAACGGCTGAAATTTCTTGGCGGATAGTTTCTGCAGTGTCGCTGTTTATGTTGTTTAGAGTTGTTTCAACTCCACATATTATGTTATCGGTTGGGATACGTGATGGTGCTATCGCGAAATTAAAACCTTTGGTTAAAACATTTTTGGCGGCTGGTGTCAAAATTTTGTCACTTAAGTTGTGTACGCCTTCTGGCTCCTCAGTTAGCTGTTTCTTTAATGGGGCTTTTGATGACTCTTTTAATCGGATAATTTTCCTTTTCTGTCTCTCTGTTCTTATTGAGAAATCTGTTTCGACCCTGAATTCTGCTAGAGTGTCTATAGTAGACCATAGTGACACGTGTATAGTGTTGCTTAAGCGGAGCCGTAATCTATATAACTGACAGTCGATGGAATTTAGACTTGTTCTTGTCTGTTGTATTCTTTCTCGAAGCAGGGCTAGACTAGTGTTCTTTAGTATTCTGTCTGTTTTACAGTTTTTTATGTGATACTTAATCTTGCAGCAGGTCGGTATAAGGTGTTGATCTCGGCAGTTGCGTAAGAAGGCGAGATCGCAAAGCAGTCTCGATTTTTTCGTCCATAGCTTTTCGAATGTTTTTGAGTCGTAGTAGGTTTCCTCCCCGTAAAGGTAAATTATGTTATGTCGGATATTCTCACGGGTGTGATGTGTA
The DNA here is from genome assembly GCA_034092305.1 of Diaprepes abbreviatus. Taxonomy (NCBI): domain Eukaryota; kingdom Metazoa; phylum Arthropoda; class Insecta; order Coleoptera; family Curculionidae; genus Diaprepes; species Diaprepes abbreviatus. Next base: position 1,717,553 of record JASJET010000095.1, read on the forward strand.
ATCGAAGGTTTTCGGGCATCCCATGTATGTATGACTCAAAAACATTCGAAAAGCTATGGATGAAAAAATCGAGACTGCTTTGGGATCTCGCCTTCTTACGCAACTGCCGAGATCAACACCTCATACCGACCTACTGCAAGATTAGGTATCACATAAAAAACTCTAAAACCGACAGAATACTAAAGAACACAAGTCTAGCCCTGCTTCGAGAAAGAATACAACAGACAAGAACAAGTTTAAATTCCATCGACTGTCAGTTATATAGATTATGGCTCCACTTAAGCAACACTATACACGTGTCACTATGGTCTACTATAGACACTCTAGCAGAATTCATGGCCGAAACAGATTTCTCAATAAGAACAGAGAGACAGAAAAGGAAAATTATCCGATTAAAAGAGTCGTCAAAGCCCCATTAAAGAAACAGTTAACGGAGGAGCCAGAAGTCGTACACAACTTATTTGACAAAATTTTGACACCAGCCGCCAAAAGTGTTTTAACCAAAGGTTTTAATTTCGCGATAGCACCATCACGTATCCCAACCGATAACATAATATGTGGAGTTGAAACAGCTCTAAACAACATAACCAACGACACTGCAGAAACTATCCGCCAAGAAATTTCGGCCGTTTTGCGCAAAGCAAAACCTCCAAAAAGTAATCTATCTGCAGAAGAACATCGAGCCTTACAAGACCTGCGAAAAGATACCTCGATCGTAATACTTCCGGCTGACAAAGGAAATTCGACAGTGGTCCTAAACAAAACAGACTATCATGAAAAGATGATCGCCCTGTTAAATGACCCTGCCTATAAGCCAATAAACAGAGACCATACCACTTATCTAGAAAAGACCACCAAAACATTGATCAGGGCATCTCCACTTACCGAAGAAATAAAGAAGAAGATCACACCAAGAGAAAAATCATCCATATGTCCTAAACTTTATGGCTTACCGAAAATACACAAGCCCGGAGCCCCCTTGAAACCAATTGTAAGCTCTGTTGGCTCTCCAACTCAGGCCCTAGCAAAACATCTAGCCACCATTCTTCAAACCATCGTCGAAAAAACGGCCTCCTACGTTAAAAACTCGCAACATTTTTGCGAAATAATCAAAAACATACGGTTACAAGAAAAAGATTGTCTAGTTAGTTTTGACATAACATCACTTTTCACACAAATGCCAGTTAAAGAGGCTCTTTCTGTAATAGAAAACAAATACAATCTGCCAAAATATATCATCGAATTGGCTAGACACTGTCTTGATAACACCTATTTTACTTATGAAGGCCGATAATATAAACAAGTCGAGGGAGCTCCGATGGGATCGCCGCAATCTCCTGCACTCGCTAACTTATTTGTGGAAGACTTTGAATCAAAAACTTTGGAGACTTTTTCACACAAACCAAGACTGTGGCTACGTTATGTAGATGACACATTCGTTGTCTGGCAACATGGGAAAGAAAATCTCAAAAGTTTCCTGGAACACATAAACAGTATACATCCCAAAATTAAATTCACCATGGAGACAGAACAGGAAAGAAAACTACCATTTCTGGATATCCTACTGAAAGGAAAAGAGGATGGCTTGCTTTCACACACTGTCTACAGAAAGCCCACTCACACCAACAGGTACTTCAACGCCGATTCACATCATCACCCCGCCCAATTACTTGCAGTAGTGAAATCGCTTGCGTTTCGATCGCAGTCCCTTACAGATCCAGAAAATTATCACAAAGAGATGAACATACTGCAAGACGCCTTAACAAAGAACGGTTATAAAAAAGAACATATAGACAAGGCTCTAAAAAACAAACACTTGGCCCCAAAAAATCGCGAAAACCAAGAGAATAGCTCGAACGCTTTTGTTCCTTATGTAAGAGGCACCACAGACAAGATTGCAAGAATTCTCAGGAGACACAATATTGAAACCATTTCCACGACAGACCGTAAAGTAAAAGATCTCTTGCCAACACCTAAAGAGAGAATCCCTCTAGAAAACCAGGGAGTGTACGAAATTCCATGCGGAGAATGCAGCTCGTCTTACGTAGGCCAAACCAACCGTAAAATAAACGCCAGAAGAGACGAACATATGAACGCTCTCAAGCAAAAAACAACTTCTGCTCTGGCCCAACACTGGTTAAACACAGGACATAAGATAAATTTCTCGGGAATAAAAATGCTATCGAGATGTGAAAACCTGTCCACAAGAGTTATAAGGGAAGCCATTGAAATTGCAAAGAGGCCCAACAACTTAAATATCAGAGATGATAGCCAACGTGTGCCTAATACTTGGATAAATCTGCTTACAAAACATCAACCAGTACCACTTAGTAACGAAACAGATTACAACCCGGCAACGCAACCCCAAACACCCCAGAACAAGAATGTTGGAGAAATGTCGCTACCATGTATTTGAAACGTCACACAAGGCCATCCCTTGATGAAGTGGGCGATCCCACTTGCTGAAGTGTTTGTTGAAATTGCCTAATATAACACCTAATAGAGAACCCTGTAGATAGTAGCGCCCTCTCGTAGCAACTAGAAATACTTAGATAACAGCGCCCTCTCCTAGCAGCTAGACTGAGTAATTATTTAAGGCTTTGTAATAAATTTAAATACGTTCAGCAACTTCCAACAAAAAACCCATTTAAAAGAATACGTTATCAAAAAAACATTATACTAAAAAAAGGAATACATGAAAACCATATTTACTTTTAAAATATGGCTTATATTTCCTTTCAATTCTTTAGTGAAGTTTCTTTGAACAAAATATTCTATTAAACAAGTTTTTTCCTTGAAGGTGCTAAAAATATTCAAATTTATTACAAACCTTTGAATTTATTATTTGAAACTAACTAAAAATACCTAATTCTCCTTTGAACAATTTTATATGAATGATAACTAATTGATATTTGTTATTTTGAAAATTTCATTTTAAAGAGTAATTTCCTAAAAAATTAGATAATTCTGCTAGTGCTTCTAAAGTTGCAACTATGTAATATTTATAAATACATAATATTTCCTCTTTTTAAAACTAATAATACAGCTTAACGAATTGAAAATAATATCATTTTCTATTCAAAGTCAGCAGTGTCGAAAAATAACATAAGTACCCAAAGTTATTTATTTATTTTACTGAAATAATAAAATATACAATACAATAATATTAATATTAAATTTAGTAGAGCCTTATAACCAAGCTGCAATACTTGATCATTTCCATATTATACCTGTTAAAAAAAGTATATCAATAAAAATTGAAACTGTGATTTACCAGGGTGAATTAAATTTAAACCCAGTCTAAACTGACAGCTAACAGCTAGATTCACTAAGAAGGTTTAAGATTTAGACCCACAGAAGTTAAATCTAGTAGACCAATTTTCTTTTGTTTATGATTCTGTCATAATTTATATTACATATGTTAACAAATACAACACTTATATAGGGAGATTAAGAATAAAAACCTAGCGATAAAACCTTGAAATATCTAAGAGAAATAGTTGTGTCCGAAAATGATAAAATTCTACATTTTTGCAGGTTCAGTACAAAAAGAAAATTATTTTTAAGGTTCAAAACTTGTTTGACTGATTGTTATTCTCGTCAGTTCCAACTTTCTACTGCGAGTTTAGACCGGTTTTACAGTTACACTATCTTAATGAATTAGGGGGTATGGATTTATATTAACACTTTTCTATATATTAATTGAAAAAAATATTTTGTTTTTAAATAGATGGAAATGAAAAATTTTATTTGCTTTTATATGATAAGAACTTTCCCTACCTCTAAAACACCTTTTTACACTTGAAACTAACTGTAATAATTACTTGAGATATTCAAGATAACTTTTCTATTGGCTGAATGTTACTACAAATCATTTTAAACTAAAAAATGACAGTAGTAAACTTCAGCCATTAATATAAAAGGTTCTATAACAAGTTTAAAAATTAAAATAATTTATACATTACTTACAATACATATTCAACAATTTAAACAGTAAAAAGACGACTTTTTCTCAGTTGGAAGGTGCCGAAATATCCTTTTAAAATAATAAAGATTACAAAAAAATACAACAGCTTGAAGAATCTAAAAAGTTAAAAGAAATGATCTTATAATTATATATACAGACAAAAAGCAAAGTTATTTATACTTCATAAAAATATTCACAATATAACCAAATCAGATTATAAATTAAAACGTGAAAAGAAAATTATTCATTATTTAAGATCTGCCAGTACAAAAATCAATAACTTAGTTATCATCCATCATATTTTATAAAGATAAAAGCTTCAAACTTTTACAATATCCATAGTATTGATAGAAAACGGCTCTAAATATTTTGAGGGAGATGATCTATTAGAATTATGCTACTGATATATTACTAAAATTAAATCATCATAAACTTAATTTCTGCGTTTTAAATCTATTACTTTTTTTGAATGTCCCTTAGAAAACTCTAAAACTTTTTTCTATCTTTACAAAACTTAAAAATAAAAAAAAAGATGCAAGCATTTTTATGTGTCATATCTATTAAATTTTGACTCACGTACTTTAAACAGGTGATATTATACCCTTTAAACTTGACAAATAGATGTTCACTATAAGTATCAGAAGCAAAAATTTTGTTATAACATTGAGAACATTTAGGTAAGGTAAATAAAGTTTTCCATTTCAGCTGGGACTCGAACAAACATGCTCATGCCTTCAGGGCTGGCACCCTTCCTATTGGGCTACTGAGACTCATGAATAATAGTTATACTAGCAAAATTTCACATTCAAAAGTCACACTTTTATGTCTAAAATAATAAAAATTTATCTTGTACAGAGTATATTTTTTAAATGTTCATAATAAACTTTAACTATATCTGTTATTTGTATTTAATGATGTTATGTTAAATATGGGTAACACTTTAAAAAAAAACACATTACGAACCTAAATTCATCTTAGTTAACTAAGTTTGTTTGTAAGTAAAAAAAAAACATAACAATAGCATTAAACAATATTTATTTACATAGAATAAAATGCAAAATATAATGAACATTGACATTACAATTTCTCTAAAAAAGCAGCCTCTGAAAAGGGTACTGATTTTTTACTTTAATTCTAAAATAAATTCCTTCGACTTAAAAGTTTGGAGGATAAAACAAGATGATTTTATCAAAGAAAGAATAAATTTCTCTACTACTATTTATCGTGACAAGTCTCATATAGACTAAAACTATGTTACTTTTCTAAAATTACGACTGTAAAATACCATCAACTAGTTTTTCTCATGTTCATACTGCTTCAGATAAGGTGAATTTGGGCTCAAACATTACTAAACACAAAAAAATAAAATAAACTCTAGAGGCAAAATTTGAAACTCCTATAACTGATTAGAAACCATTACTCTACAGAGTCATCTACGAAAACCACCAAACAAAGTAAATATTTATAATTCATTGTACCTCACCAAAGTTCAAATTTAATATGTAAGTTTATAATTTATTTAATAAAAATTGAAAAGCATTAGTATTTATAACTTTAAATCTACATTTTTTGTTTTGTATCGCATTATGTGAGCAAAAATAAAACAAAACAGAGCAGAATTTTGAGGCGGATGATTGTTATTACAAGTTATATTCATTACTAGTTAAAAATTAACTTACAGATCATACTTACAATACCTGCCTTTCGCCACCCAAACATGAAAACACGATACAAAAATTTGGGGCCATGTATGAATGACCATGCGTCTTCTACAACAAAATACGATACGATAAGTAAGCGATTGGAAAAGTATAAAAGAATTCTGTCTTTACTTACCAAAAATTTTGGGAAAAATACTGAAAAACGGTGAAAATTTCATAAAACATTCGAAGCAAAACCCCAACACCGGTTTCGGAGATAACTGACACAACGTTACATATTGTTGCCAACATAGAATTAATTTTTAAAAATGTTTTTTATTGGCATTTTTATTAAAAACAGATCACTTATTTGATAATTTATTACAGAAAACACAATATTATTGATGTAATATTTGTAAATATCGTTAAATGGGCTAAAAAATTCTATTATTAGTTGTAAATAGAAAATTTCTAGTGTTTGAAGCCTAGAGTTTGAAGGTCATAGATATCGATTTTTTCCCGCCGCTAAAGTGGGCGCGCGCCCCCTCAAATTCGATGTTGCCGTACACTCATATTCTAGTGACACGGCCCTGCCAAACACTGGCAACAGGACCGATGACGCGCAGCAGGTCACGCCACTTGATGGGCCGGAACCATTCGGAAAACGAACGCATCCGACGCGCTTACGGGACCGACAGCACCGGAGTCGCAGGCGTCAGTTCGCTCGTAGACGCCATATAGTGAGCTTTGAAAATGGTATATGAGATTTCACTGAAACGTCAGCGGCCTTACAGTCCTGAGAGGGACTCAGCACATACGCGGGATAACCGAAAACCTTCGATTACATATATATATATATATATATATATATATATATATATATATATATATATATATATATATATATATATATATATATATATATATATATATAGTAGCGACCACCTGAAAAGCTTAATGTTATTAGGGCAGGCACTTCTCCAAATTGCAAGAAACTACCAAAAAAAAGTGGAAACTTCTCTCATTGGCAGTGTACGGCTGCGGACTGGTTTACAACTTATTGCTTCTCGTCAGTACAAAGTGGGCATGAACATCTCACCATTTACTATTTCCTCTAGATCTTGCAATATATTTCTCTGTTTAGATTTCATGTAATTCCGGGAGATGGCACAGCTTGTATTGAACTTTTTAGTTGAACAAAATATGCCTGTTCACAGACGCCGATCCAAGAGGGGGGGGGGCGATCGCCCCCCCCCCCCAAGTTTTGAGTCCATGAAAATAGACTCGATTTTGCCTCTTATACTATAGTTTATTCAAGTACTAGAAAGAGTAATAAATCATTTTTTCCCTTTTTTTTCGCAAACTACCTGTGTCCTTTGGTGCTGGTCTTTGGCAAAATCTGTTAGATACATATATTTTTCATAGGAGTGGGTTAGAAATTTTATAATCAAAAATACCGGTCTATAATAATAGACCATTGGATAACAATAGATATTTGGATGTGTGAAGTGTTAAAAAGGATTTTAATCTCTATCATAGGCGTCGGAAGGAGGTTTATTTTAATACTAAATATTTATGGCATAGAATTTCGGTAATAAACTTAAAATAAAAAGTTTTTGTAATATTATTTTATTTCTTATGGTTTCTTAATAATTTACATACATTAGAAAATATAGATAATTTTGACATATTTATCACAAATCACAACTGTATATTTATTATTTTCAATTTTGGCATAGAAGCCGTTTTAGGCACATTCAGACTACAACGTAGCCTTTTTCTCTCAAAAAATTCCAAGTTATAATTTAAATACTTACAAAATACCCATTGTCAAAAATACAAGAAGTTAAACATATATAAAAAAATAAATTCGTCCATATATTAATAAAAATTTTTTGGGGCCATTGGTAATTTTTTTATTAATTAAAAGCATTTTTAGGAGTTTTTATGTTTCAGTTTATTTATTTCTTAAATCATCTGTAGAATTACAATTAAACCCTAAAAAGGGACTCAAATGTAATTAATTTTTATACGTTACCAAAAATTTCCTTCTCCAACGGACATTTCCCGGACGATCTATAAGAACAGATTTCCTATCTGGTTTTCCCCAGCAAAAATTAAGTTCTCTGAGCAATTTCCAGAGCTCAGTTCTTTTAATCTCTTCTTCCAACGAGGTTTTTCGTCTGCCTGTAATCTTTTGGGTATCTCACTAATCTCAAATAATATATAAAAATAAGTGCAAACAAGATAAAACATTAGGGACACACTGTAAGGTGTACTTTGCTCACTGACAGAAATTTTATTGTTGCAGTAAATTTATAAAAGCTTATTATATTTAAATATTATTAGATTTACGACAGTCCTCAGTTACCTGCGCCACTGGAGCAGGTGCGTTGAAGGTTTCGGTCACAGTTTTATTACTCTCTCTAGTTCTTGAATAGCATATAGGAATGAATATGCTTGCGACCGCTCCTCCCCTTCCCAAAAGCTTTGAGTTCAGGAAAATAGAACCGATTCTGTCTTTTATATTAGGAATGTGCATGCTGCTAGCACTCCCTCCCGTTCACAATTCGTTTTTCTTGCGATAGCCCCCCCCCTCAAGAGCTTTGAATTCTCATGACTCCTGTGATCAAAATAAGACCAATCATGCGGTACTAGCCGTAGGCTATGGAAACCATGAAAAGACAGGTTTAGATTACTGGTTGATCAAGAATTCATGGGGAGCTACCTGGGGAGAAAGTGGATACTTTAGAATAAAGCGTGGTACAAACGAATGCGCTATAGCTACCGACTGTGTTTACCCAGTTTTATAAAAGTCGTTTTTTAACTTTTCTAATATATCAAATTTACCATGTAACTGAGTTTTTCTCCTTATTGACATATTTCTGAAGATTTATAGCATGATTAACTAATCAGTTGACAAATTTATTGAACCGTAACATTTATTTTGTTTACCCAAACGTTCGAATACATATGGCGATCCATAACTAATTCATTCCACAGTAAATCTAAACTAAAGCACATGTACTTTCACGATGCTTGTAGTTTCAATGCAGAAAATGATATGGTTGATCAAAAAAAAAATTAAAAGATGGGGCATTACAACTTTTCAACTAAAAACGTTAAAAAAAATTTGGTAAAACATGTTTAAAATTGAAACAAAGAAAAAAATTAGAAAAAACAACTAAAACGTTGTTTTTTCTCAAGAAAAGCTCACTATACAGTAAATACATGAAAAGCCTTATCGAAAATCTCGAAGGAAATGCACATGAATAGACTTATTGACACTAATTCGTACAATCATTCCAAAAAGTTTAAAATCTGTCTTATTTCATACTGAGAATAAATATTCTTCAATACCAGTTGGTTATAATTTGACATATGTGAATGGGATAGAAGCACTCGGAAGGTATACTGAATTTGCAAATAATGTCCAAGAATCTTCGTAATAAATTTCCAGCCGTACTAGGAGGAATATTTAATAGATTGGTCATTCGTATGCTTATAAATAATGACAACATCTTAAGGCGCATGAACATTCAAAAACCAGAAACTTGACTTACTTTCAAGGACCATGATCCAAATTATGTAAATATAATGTTTAGGCAATAAACTACAAAAACAGTGCCATAACATGAGCATTAAATAAAATCATCGTTTTATTTTTTCGAAAAAAAAAAAACTCGGCGAAGAGAGATGCTCCAAAATATTTCTGGACATGGATTGCCTTTCTTTTTTGCTCTCTTTGCCTATCACGTCCCCCCTTCACTTTGTGTCATCATAGTTTGATTTAGATCAGTTTCTTCATCTTCAACTGGTTAAGTGGCAGATGAATGAGAAGATAAATCAGACAAAGATCTGAATTAATTCACTTTTTATAATAATAATTCTTAGCGCTTTTAACCGAGAATTCATTGTCATCCTCTTTTTCTTTAAAGCTGTGTGTGTGGATTAACTCTATAACTTTTTTTGGCAGTTTATCCATAATAACTAAAAGAATAAATAAATGCATTAAAAAAATACACAAAGAAATTGTGCGAACCAATGTATAAAATTAATAATTGCTGTTATCTTGTCATAAGAAAGTATCATTATCATTGGTATTGATGTGATTTAGTAGTATATGATCCACTTTGTTATAATTTTCGTAAGTAATAATTATTATTTGGAAGTTATAACCAATAAGCACCAGACTACCCACATAAAATCAAAGATTGCAGCAGGCTTTCAGCATAGCATAACGTAAGATATTTTGTAAGCTTATTTCAGGATCCACGTCAATTTATAAAAGTTTTTATTATATATATATATATATATATATATATATATATATATATATATATATATATATATATATATATTGTTGCGTAATGTATCACGGATGGGAACATGTGATACAATATCAATAAAGGAATTCGTTCGTTCATTTGGTTTTCTGTAGAAGTTTGCAGACGTTTCGCTTAAATCTCATTTGGCATCTTCTGTGCTTGGTGGTTGTAGATCAACTGAAAGAAATTCAACGTGCAGCGAGTTTTATACACGGTCGCAGATAGTAACGGTTGATTTGCGTTTGCTCCGCCTCCCTCTCGAGCGCCGGCGTTGGTGTAAGCGTGGCATACGTGTCGGTATAATGGTCTCGCTTAAAGAGAGTTTTCCAAGTAGAAGGAAGATTAAGTGCGTCGTCTCTCCTATTCAGAGTGCCGTTTTTTTCAATTTCGATGGATTCACGAATCAATCTTGCTTTGTAGTGTTTTATATTAGCGATTTGCTGGCAGGTGTCAAAATCAATTTTGTGTTCTGTTTCGTGCTCGTGTTGAAAAAGCGCCGATATTGTCTGTTTGCTTTTTATACTGAGTTTATGTTGTTCTAAATTATTAACAGGTTGTACACCGAAGAAATCAAGAAATTGACGGATTTTGTATTTCAGTGTATATTTTTTAAAATTATTACAATCGGCCAAGCGCTTTCGGTCTAATTTAGACCATCCTCAGGGCTCAGACCCTAGAAACAAGAGAATATGGTCAGTAAATAAGTTTACCCAGTACTCACCAACCACACTCACCTGTCAAAGGGCACACCTTAACCCTGTCAGTTTGAGAACAGTCTCCAGCCGCGAGCGTAGCCTCCACACAGAACAAGATGTATACAATTAAAAACTTTTAAAATTAAAATTAAAACTAGAACATTCAACACACTGTGCACATTGACATTATTAAAACAATAAACCTAGCACCCTTTTGGGTTGTTATTGAAAAGGTTTATTGTTTTAATAATGTCAATGTGCACAGTGTGTTGAATGTTCTAGTTTTAATTTTAATTTTAAAAGTTTTTATTTGTATACATCTTGTTCTGTGTGGAGGCTACGCTCGCGACTGGAGACTGTTCTCAAACTGGCAGGGTTAAGGTGTGCCCTTTGACAGGTGAGTGTGGTTGGTGAGTACTGAGTAAACTTATTTGCTGACCATATTCTCTTGTTTCTAGGGTCTGAGCCCTGAGGATGGTCTAAATTAGACCGAAAGCTCTTGGCCGATTATAATAATTTTAAAAAATATACACTGAAATACAAAATCCGTCAATTTCTATGTTCTTCTAGTCTCGCTGATACTCTTCTGTTGCTCTGACCTATGTATGTTGTATTGCAGGTGCCACATGCGATTTTATTTACGCCTTGATTTTCTAGATTGATTTTGTCTTTTGGATTTCTTAAAGAAAAACCTCTTGTTTTATGTGGTTTGTAGGCTATAGATATGTGGTGTTTCCGGAGTAATCTGCCAATTCTATCTGTTGTGTCTTTTGTATAAGGAAGTATGGTGATTTGTCTTCCCTCGGTAGGTGGCCTTGTTTCTTGCGTTGGTTTTTGTTGCAATTGTATTGCCTTATTTATGGTTGATGTCTTGTAGCTGTTTTGTTGGATGGCCCTTTTTATGTGTGACAGTTCCTTTTCTTTTCCTTTGATCTATGACCACCAAGTACGGAAGATGCCAAATGAGATTTTGACGAAACGTCTGCAAACTTCTACAGAAAACCAAACGAATGAACGGATGTATTCCCGGCTTAATACTGAATATATATATATATATATATATATATATATATATATATATATATATATATATATATATATATATATATATATATATATATATATAAATAAAGGAAAATGCGAACAGTAAATGCAAACTTCGTTCCATCATATCCTTTCCGTGTTAGAGGTTGCACAAGTTGGATAAATTGCTACAGAACACAATTCATCCTATTCCACCACCATCGAAATGATGGTTTACCTGTACCACCATACCGAAAAGAAAGTCAAAACTTACCCTCCCCGCCACAGTGATACGGCAGAGGTACATATTTCGTCTCTATCGGACTCATCAGGGTACCGACATGCACCTGTTTGTGCATAGGACAGATCAGAAGAAAGTATGCAACACTGAACGCGGCTTCGCCGACCTCCCGCCGAATAGCGTATATATGTTTACTCAAAGGTTATCGTAAGCTTAGACAGTAGTTTTCCTACATACATACATATATATATATATATATATATATATATATATATATATATATATATATATATATATATATATCTATAATATACCAATACAAACTAAGTGTAAGCTTACAATGAAACTTACGTTAGGATTTCTTGAAGAGATACCGTAAACTTAAACGGAACCTTTTCCATAACATTTGTCACCGACAGGTAATTACTGGAAGCTTCTATGAAAGTTTTCACAGCGCTGTTTCATCCTAGCATGGGACTTATTACGTCATTACGTTCGGTACAAACCATCATTTCGCAACTGTGTACTATAAACAGATTCTAAAATTAAAAGCAGCAAACACAGTGGCGACATCTCGATGGATCTCTCACTAACACATTCAAGAAAGATATACTATATAAGAGGCTTACACGATAATTTCACGAATTCTCAAAGGACGCTTCTATTCGAGTTTGCAGCAAAGTATCCATCAAGATTCTAGAAAATTTATAGAATGATTACAGAAAGCTTTCTTGAAAGAATTGATTTGGAATGACGGAAACTTTTTTTGAAACCTTACTGCAAAATTACGCTAAATTTCAAAGTTTGCTTATTTGATAGCTTGCTACTTTTTTCTTTAATGATTGTATATTATCTTCCAGAAACTTGCAAGAAAGTTTCACAAATCTTTCTGAAAATACATCTTAAATGTTAGTTTCCATAACTTTTACAGTAAGGAAAATATATAACAGACTTACGCGTTGCTATCATGAATACTTAATAGGAACTTACATTCGAATTTGTAGCAAATTGCATATCAACATTCTAAGAAGATTACTGCACGATTACAGAAAATTTACCTGGAAGTATCAGTTGAGAATAACGGAATCTTTATTAGAAATCTTGCTGAAGAGTTACACTAAGCTTCTCAGTTTGCTTACTGGTTAGATTACAATTTTTTTCTAAGAAGATTGCATGTTATCTTTCAGAAAATTGCAGGAAGATTTAACGAAACTTTTCGAAAATATGAAAATATATGTTAGCTTTCATAAAATTTGCATTAGGCTTTCAAGGAAAATATTTGGGAGGCTTTTATGATGATTTCATAAATTCTTAATGGAATCTTCCATTCGAGTTTGCAGAAAATTACCCGTAAAGGTTCTAAAAAGGTTGCTGGGGGATTACAGAAAACTTTCTTGAAAATGTCAACATGTAAGTACAACTCTTTTCTTGAAATCTTACTGAAAAGTTACGCTAAGGTACCCACTTTGCTTACTTGGTAAATTACATTATTTTTTCTTGGAAGACTGCACGTTATGTTTCTCGGAATCTTTCATGAAATATTACGTGGAATCCTTTAAAAAATTCATTCATAAGATTCCTGGAAAGTTCTTGGAAGGTTACTTAGTAAACTTACACGGAAAGCTTTCATGCGACGTGTGGAAGCTTTCATGCTATGTGGATATTTCAGGTTGCCTCCAGTGTTATATGCTTAAATGCTTGAAATAAATCAATCGATTACTTGATATGATCTTTAAAAAACATAATAAAATTTATTTTTAATTTGTTTTGCTTAAACTTACAATCTGTATAGGATTACATTAGAATACGGAGTCATGCTATCTCTCTAGCTCCGAATCCCGATTAGCCGGCACACTCTTCGACAACGGTGAAGAACAAAACTAAACGCTCATAACGGAAGACAGCACGAGTCCCGTATTCACCATCTTTGTCTTTTTGCCATGTAATACACGCGAAGCACAAGTGTCCGCTCATAGCTTTGGACGCAAGGATTACTCAACCGATTTACCTTAGAAGAGGCCTTAGTTTCCATTGCTTAGGAAATGTTCGTTATATAGGCAACGAAGGTAAAACATTAACATAAGTAACCACCATCATCTATACCAAAAATGGTAAAATTGTAAGTATCTAACTAACTAAACTAGGATTCTCTGTAAGGCGGTGGCAAAAGTATTAAAGCGAGATTTCACAAAGAGGATCGAGAGAGTGGAAGAGAAAGAAAAAGAGCGAAATCTCGGTCAATCGGGCGAGATGTGGCACCGCAGTCGTTTGGTCTAATAGCCCTTTTAATTAGCAATTAATTTGACCACTACCAAGTCTTTATATGAGTTCTAACAGAAGGAGGTTCGTCGGCTATATATTTTTTTATGTATATACACCGATTACTCCGAAACGGAGCACCAATTTGAATGAAATTTGTTACGTTATGTTCAGGAAGTTACTGCGGTGGTCCCGTATTATTTTGGATGAAATTGGTGCAGTAAAATCCAAGATGACGCTGACAATATAGCGGTCCAAAAAATTAATTTTGTCCGCTTTTCTCCAAAACTGGTATGAGGGAGTTTTTGGGATTGCACATAACGAATCACAAATTATTTTTTAAAAATTCAATATGGCGGATTGAATATGGCGGACAAAAAAATAATCTATTTTGTCAGATTTTCTCCAAAATTGGTATCGGGAGTTTTTGGGGTCGCACATAACGAATCTAAATTTATTTAAAAAAAATTCAATGTGGCGGACAAAAAAATCAATTTTTGTCTGATTTTTTCTAAAATTGGTATGGAGGAGTTTTCAGGGTCGCACATAACAAATCTGATATTATTTTTAAAAAGTTCAATTTGGAGGATCCAACATGGTGGATAAAAAAGGTAATTTTTACGATTTTTTCCAAAATTGATATGGGGGAGTTTTTGAGATCACAAATTACGAATCTGAAATTATTTTAAAAACATTAAATATAAGGGATTCAAGATGGTGGATTAAAGATTTTATATCTCTGGATTTTGTCTAAAATCAGTATTGGGGGATTTTTGCTAGTGTTAATTAAGAATTTAAAATATTTTTTGAAAAACTCAAACTGGCGGATTCAATATGGCGTCCTAAAAATTTTACATCTTTCGATTCTCTCCAAAACTGATATAGGAGGTCTTTGAGGGTGTAAATTATGAATTTAAAATTATTTTTTCAGGATTCAATATGGCGAATCCAATATAACGGACTAAAAATTTTACATTTATCGATTTTGTTCGAAGGTGGAACTGGATTGTTTTTGAGGATGTAAATAGCGAATATAAAATTTTATTAAGAAAATCGAATATATCAGATCCAATGTGATGGTCTAGAAGTTTGAAATTTTCGGATGTCATCTAAAATTGGTACTAGGGGGCTTTAAAGGGTTTAGATTTAGATTATTTGTAAGTGAAATAAATAACTACTAATATATACAAATTATGGTAAGAAACTAATTACAAATAATTTTTTTGTAATCTGTTTATGCGAATCACATTTTGTCAGGTATTAGTTTGGCGCCGACCTCAAAAATTTCAATTTCATATAAAAATTTATAGTTATTTTTCACTTTTTAGCGCACTTTTAGAAGTCGGTTCAATTTTTTTTTATAAAAATTTTACGGAATATAAATAGCTTTTGTACTCATTCCTTCGTTACAAATTCCCTAATCACTCTTAGACATTCCTCTCAGATAACAATTTAAATAAAATACGTTATAAAAATAATATACATAAAATTTTTTCATTAGATAGTTAAATTGTTTGTTGTTTTATAAAATCAGAGATATTTTATCCTTGATAAAGAACGACGATGTTTTTGATGTGATAATTTATCATTTTCTTACAGCGAAATATATATATTGATTAAAATTTAATTTCGAATTACAATAAAAATTGCTTCTTAAGACGAAATGAAGCTACTAGTAATATTTCTTTGTTTAGCCTGCGCCGTACTTGCTTCTTTAGAGGAAGATAGACAACAGTGGGTAAACTTTAAGGTTAGTAAGATTTAAAACAGTTAAATTACAATTAATATAAAAACATTTGTGCTCTAACTAGCGGAATCAGAAATTTCCTACTGATTTGTTTTAAACTGATAGGTTTAACATATATATATATATATATATATATATATATATATATATATATATATATATATATATATATATATATAGTGCGGTCCATGTATTCTTAGCCTAACCTAGAAAGGACGGTGGAAAAAGAATAATGTTTTATTATTTTTTAATTTAGTCTCCTTGTATTTTTATACATGTTAGACAACGTTTAATTTTGTTAAAATGCTTATGTTTATTTATTTTCATCGGAGTAGGAATTTTTGCCTCATAAATCGGTTGGAAATTTTGAAAACGAAAAATAACACTGTGCTGCATTTAAGAAAAAATTTTCGCTCCCTTATATTTTTTTGGTTTTTGTGTCAGCTGTAAGGAGCTGTATTCACATATGAGCTTTTAACCTATCACTAATAAGTACTTAGAGAAGGAAAGAAGATTATAAAATATGAGAAACACAAACCAACAGCAATTTAGTTAGTTTTTAAAGATTAAAAAAATTAATTTTGTATTGAGAAACGTACAGTATAATCAAATGAATTATTTCGTTGTTTTTTTTTTCGCTTGTATTTGCTGGGATCGGTTTCACGTTTGAAGGTCCAACAATAGTCCGCTAACATGTTTGGAGTCCATTTTCCAATATACCGCTTTGCCATTTGAAATCTTTTGCTGTATTCGTCTGAAACTGCACCTGAAGAAAATGTTAACTGATATGTTGCAACCTATCGTCTTGTAAGAGTGTTTAAGTTCTTCAACTAGATCTTTATAATTCTCCGATTTCTTGTTACTTAGAAAGTTGCTACATACATTTTTGAAGGCAGTCAATGCCCTATTTTCTTTTCCCGAAAGAGTAGTTTAAAAAATTTTCGTGTTCAAAAAGTTCTCGTATTTGCGGCCCAACAACATTCCTTCAAGATTTGCCCCACTTATACGCTCGCATTTCCGTCTTAAATAAAGAAAAGCATTTCCTTTTCTATTTAAGGATTTAACAAAACTTTTTATAAGCTATAGTTTTATCCGCAGAGGAGGTAAATACATTTTCTGCTGCTCTACTAAGGGTTCATTTAGAATGTCTTTCAGACCGGGCACAATGTTTTCACGTAACGATCATTCGGCCATTTTTTAAAGACATAATATTGGTTTTTGGCTTTGCTGTTCCATTTGCGTAAAAGCAATATTTGGTGTAGCCATTTTGCATTCCTGTAAGTAGTGCAATAACTTTTAGATCGGCATAGATATTCCATTTATGATCTTCGTATTTTATGCTTTTAAGTAAGACAACAGATGTTCTCGTACGTTTCTTTTATATTTACAGCATGACTCAGCAATGGTTGTTCATTTCCACTAAACAATAAAAATTCCTTTAGATGTGTCTTTGAAGAATCAATAAACAGTCGTAGGTTTATAGGAAAAACCACGTTCGTTGATTAAACCCGAAACATCTTGACAGTAAACTAAGTCATTTGTTATTACGAAGAACACTGCCAACATAGAGCTCCTTTTGTAGTAGATTATACTGCTTTAAACGAGATCCAAGCAGCTAGAACTTTTTTGTGGGAAGATCCAAATTATGAATAAGATCGTTGAGCTCTTCCTGAAGTAAAAAATGGGGCTCTTTACTGTTGCTACATTCGTAATCGTCGTACTCTTGAAAACTATGACGGGTGATTGATTCAGACTTATCTAGTTCATCCAATTCCCAGTCAATTTCGTATTTTTCTGGAGGGTTAGGGACCAGTCTGCTAGAAGCGTCATGAGGTACATGTCTCATGGCTGAGGGGATAATAGAATATTTAATTTTATGTTTGCTTTTATTAGAAAACCCCAGGATTTTTGTTAAGCAAAATTAGAAATTATCAACATGATTCTGAGGTTTCCGCCAAATCATTGGCACTCTAAACTTCATAGACGTGTGAGTACCCAATAGTCATCCTGTTAAGGTTCTGGAGCAAGTGTGGCAGCAAATTTTGGGAGCCCAAATTTTATCTTGTTCGCCCACTTTGCACCCAAAATATACCTCGTAGACTTTTCTTACGAGAAAGATCAAAGTCTTTTGTTGAGTTTTCAGTGTCACTTTATCACATGTATAACAGAAACTGTTCGATTTGTTTACACAGGATCACGATAAAATAGCTTATACACAGCGAAAATAATAGCACTCCTACAACCCTATCACTATTCTCTAATTCTTTGCACTTTGCTTGTATATCCAGTACTGATCCTCCAATAACGGACCGGCTGCTTATATACCCGTTTCGCACATTTGATGTTTTCTAGAAACATCGGGTACCTAGAATACCAGAAGCGACGACATAATTCCCGTATACAGGAACCCTTCGATAAGTAACTGATCCTTTGACGACTACGGGGTATGGTGAAATTTAGAATTACATGGGGTTTAATGGGTATTTCGGTTATTTTAAGCCCTAACGCGTTGAGACTTCAGAAATGGGGTGTCATTCCCAGATGACATAATGTGGTGTTGCTAGATTGTGCACAATTGCAATACAAACGTAGATAATCAATTAAAAGATGTCTTTGATAGATTTTGCTACGTGATACGACAATTTACGGGTCAGTATAAGGGTTACATAGGTAGAAATGATCGAAATAATACATCAGTTTGGCGGGAAGGATGCAGAATAGTGTATTTGGAGGTGGCCAGGTTGGGGCTACAGGGGAGATGATTGAGTGCAGTCTATTCTCGAACAGTCGCTTTGAAAACCTCAGCGACGTAGACCGGGGCATTATCGCGAAAGAACCGTATACCTGGGCTGAGTATTCCTCGTCGTTGCTCGATAATATTCTGCCGCAGCGGTCCTAGTTAACCACAATAATTTTTATGTATTTCCTTCTTTAAAGTGTATCAACAGGCTTCTTTGGCAGTCTCAAGAACTGATGACTATAAGATTTTTGGTATTTTAAGCGACCTTAGGCTTTTTTTGTGAGCGGTTCTTCCTTCCAATGCCACTCTTTTGAATCCCTATAAGATTGTTATAAAAGGTCATTGTTTCATTTTCAATTACAATCGATTCGATAACTCTCTTCTAATCTTCATGATTAAGCTCCAGAAATAGTTCACTACACTCGACATGACATTTTTATTGAATAGCGTTAAGGATCCGGGAAACTCACCTTGCATTAATTTTGGCATCCCTGGATGTCCGTGCAGGATCTGCGGAACATTGGTTTTCATAATGTCAGTTTGCACATCTGTTTTCTATCACAAAATTAACATTCTCTCGAATTGTCATCGATACGGGGCATTCTTCATGTGAATCATTTTCCAACGATTCACATTCCCATCGAACTAATTTTGATCTATTCTAATTATAGCGAATAATAAACAAGAGTCGCCATAAACAGAATTTTTACGATTTTTTAGTTGCGTAGATGTTAGACCTTCTTTAATAAAAAATTTTATAGCAGCACGATATTCAAGTTTCAACATTCTTAAAAATTACCCGATACTGATGGACTTCGACCACAGTAACAATTAACTTGATCGACGCAGTGCGTTGATAGAATGTATCAGACTTGTTAAGACTTATGCTTATTTTATGTAGATGAGAGTTTTAGCATTAAATGTTTTTTTTTTACGTTATGAGACTATGATTACATGGATCCCACAACGGAAGTTGCTTAATTAAATTTTATTAATACAACTTCGGGAAATGTTTAAAAGGAACTACTACGTTTTATACCACTAAATTTATTAAGAAAACAGTGACTGCAGTTTCAACTCACACAGTCATTTTCAAACTGAATTACAAAGGTAGACTAAGTATTCAATACAGAAACATGTGAAAATTTAGCAATAAATAAAAACTATCTGAGAAATTACATTATTACAAAGGGGAGGTACTAAATTTTGGGAATTAATTATTATTTGGCGACAACAAATAACGGGAAAAACCTAAGTAGTTCTGTCTGGTCAAAAAGCAAATTTATATTTTTATTTTTACTATGTTTATGTATTTCTAAAGATTCAAGAATATTTAACTTTTGACCCTTTGTTGAATAATGTAATATGTCAGTGTTGCCCAAATCAGGAAAACTGTGGCTGTGTTCTAAGTAATGGTTGGCAAAGCTCGAGTCTGTTTTTTGTAGTCTATATGATCGGTGGTGTTCTGAAAAACGAGTTTTAAAGCTTCTACCACTTTGTCCAATGTAGAAGCTATCACACTCTGAACATTTTAACTTATAAACTCCTGATTTATCAAATTTATTAATTTTCTCATTAGCATTGTAAAGGATAGTGGACAGGTTGTGTTGAGATTTAAAGGCTACTTTTATGTTATGTTTGGAAAGAGTATATGTTTTCTGATAGGGTACCACAGTATGACAGTATGACAAAGATATATAAGATGAACTATCTTTATCATTTTTTATTTTAGGATATATTGAATTAAAAGCTAGATGTTTTGGTTTTTTAGTTATTAATTTCTTTATGGTTTGTTGGGAGAAATTGTTTGATATTGCAATCCTTTCAATGATATTTAGTTCCTCTTAAAGATCTTCAAAGAGAGGCAAAGAGAATGCTCTATGTATCATTGAATTGTATGCAGCCATTTTGTGTTGTAAGGGGTGAAAAGAATCATTAGATATAGTATTACCTGTAAACGTTGGTTTTCTAAAAATTTTAAAATTACATTGATTATTGAGGTGAGATATGGTGAGGTTTTCAGAACACCACCGATCATATAAACTACAAAAAACAGACTCGAGCTTTGCCAACCATTGCTTAGAACACAGCCACAGTTTTCCTGGGCAACACTGACATATTACATTATTCCACAAAGGGCCAAACGTTAAATATTCTTGAATCTTTAGAAATTGTAAAAATAAAAATGTATATTTGCTTAATGACCAGACATAACCTGGGTTTTTCCCGTTATTTGTTGTTGCCAAATAATAATTAGTTCCCAAAATTTAGTACCTCCCCTTTGTAATAATGTAATTTCTCAGGTAGTTTTTATTTATTGTTAAATTTTCTCATGTTTCTGTATTGAATACTTAGCCTACCTTTGTAATTCAGTTTGAAAATGACTCTGTGATTTGAAACTGTAGTCACTGTTTTCTTAATAAATTTAGTGGTATGAAACATAATAGTTCCTTTTAAACATTTCCCGAAGATGATTAGCTACCACATAGTAACGGCTACCAGCATCAACTTTATTAATACAATTTAGCGATTAGCAGATGTCAAAAATAATTTTTACTGAATTTTTGATGGAGTAAATGATGTTCCTAACTCACAGAGTAAGTCACTTAATAGAACCAGAAACTCCTATTCAGAATTCATTCCAACTGGAATTTAAATACGTAATATAAGTAACTGGCAGGATGATTAAATTTTATCATTATGTTACATCAAAATATGGCCCAGTTATAATTCATTTGGAGACCAACCGTTATCTCATTTCCTTTCTTCTCAAATTGAAATTTGGTAAAAATTAGTAAGGGAATGAAGTTGAATATCTTTTCAAATATTTTTTTTCTTATGTTTCTAATTAATTAATACCTATTTTTATTTAAACCGTTCTTTTTAGAATAATGTAAGTAATTACGTCGTGACCTTTATCTAAGTACTTAAATAGCATTTTACGTTTTTTAAACTTAAAGAATTCTAAGTTGAAGTGTTTATAGATAACAAAAAAATTTATCATTTTGAAAACTATTTATCTCCAGTAATAAGTAGACATATTTTGGACATATTCCGGATCCGACTAGGAGTACATGAATTATTTAAACAGAATTAAAACAAATATATACAACTGGTATTTTATAACTTCTGTAAAAGTTAACCACTATTTTAATGGATAATAAAAGCTATACCGCGTAATCTGTAAATAACTATTATTTTTGTATTCATTACAGGCCAGTCAGTCAGGATAGATTTTTTTCTACACATGACCGATTCCATTCAAAATCATGCGGTGAAAATAGTCATAAAAATAAAATGCTTTCTCCGTAAAATATATTATTCGAGAATCTAAAAAGTGTACATGTATTTTATCATTTTGTAAAAAAATAATTTTCAAGGAAGTTATCGAGATATCAAAGATGAGATTAGAACTTTGGCAGTGAAGAAAAATGAAAGTAATTTTTTATTCAAAATTGTATATTTTTATGACTAATCGACGTAATTCAGTTTTTTTATTTTGTTTAAAGTCACATGAGTCATAAGCTTTCAGAAAAAAACTTGAAAACCGAAAAATTTTCATAATTAACAAAATTGCCGCCGTTTTTCGAAAAAAAAACAAACCTGATTTTTGATTAATTACAATTATTTTAATAATAATAAACGCCTTTATTAAAAAGCATACATATTACAAAGTAATACAATGCACACATGGTATGAAGCTGGCGAAGTTTAACCAATGGCCACACCTTCCAATGCGCCAACAAGAAGTTCAACAACAACAATACAAATTCTTATGCTGGCGGTTACAGATGCTAACTATAAATTTAGAGTAATAAACGTAGGATCTAATGGCAAAGATAGCGATGCCGATGTATTTGGAACCGGTCCTTTTTTGTCATGCAGTTTTAAGTGAATAATCAAGTTTGACTGGTTTGACAATCACAGCATGACTAAATATTTAATGTGATCATTTCCACGAGTTTAACTACAAGAAGGAGAAGAAAATGACATACTTAACTACCGGCTTAGTCCTGCTCAAATGGTCGTGGAGCTGCCCTGGTTGAATTAATTCTATAACAATAAAGATTTAATTATATTTTAGTGAATAATATTGTTTGTTTTTTTGTAAAATTAAACAAATTATATAAATTTGGAATCAAATACCACATATTTTGGAAAACCAATTTCTGTTTTTGAAAACCAAAGAGTTTGACACGAAAATTTTTGTGACAAATTACATTAAAATATCAAATGAAGAAAAACCAATCCTTCCTCATTTAGAAAACACTCTGTGAACCGAGTATAAACATATTTCGTAAATGAATATTCGAACTACTTTGCTGTTTTTGATTTCAAATGTGTCCTATTTTAACTTATGGAATAGAATAGCATCCAAATATAAGAATATGATTATTCTATAGAATTATGAATATTTATATTTGGATCACGGTAAAACTAGTTTTTATGTTGGCTTAAGTATAGTTCTCTTAATATTAATACAACTTTTTTATAGCTCCACAAACAATAGTTTTTATTTCAAACCGAATATAAATGTATAGCCTATTACTTTTTCTGATGGTAAATAACTTCATTTTATTTATGTCATTTCTAGAGTGAACATGGCAAATTTTACAAGAACAAGCAGGAAGAAAATTTGCGTTTTTCCACATTTCAACAAAATTTACACGAAATTGAAGAACACAATAGAGAATATTTAACAGGAAAAAGAACGTACAGAAAGGGAGTTAATAAATTTGCCGATTTCACAAAGGAAGAGATTAACTCAATGTTAGGTCATCGAAGTGGTAGTCAATTAAATGAAAAAATCTATAAAAGGCCCGTTGACGCCGATATTCCAGAAACACTAGATTGGAGGGATTCGGGAGCAGTTACAAATGTTAAAGATCAGGGAGATTGCGGATCCTGTTGGGCTTTTTCTGCAGTAAGTATTTGGAAATAATATTACCTCCAAGATTGAAATCGCATTAGTCGTTGAATAGATTGTTCTCGGTTAGTCCAATTGACGTAGGATATGACCCTAATTCTATTAAGAACAATTATAAAATGATAGTTATTATATTTATAGTAGGACAAAAATATTTACCAAAATTCAAATTAACCCAGATTGTGGTATATGCTACACTGGTGACATTACTAGAGTTGTCTTTTTCTCGTAGAGAAATTCACCAATTACAGAAATTTTATAAGACATTCATATGCATATTAGGCATCTAATTTTTGTTTTCATTTAACTGGGAATTTTACCAACTTTGTTATTACTGAAGATGGTTTATCGATCACACATTTTTATAATTTAATATATATATATATATATATATATATATATATATATATATATATATATATAATATTATCAATATTAAAGCTGTTCCTTCTTTGATTTAATCGGAATTACTACTCAAAAGTGGGTACTTTTCGTTTTAAGAATAACAGACTAGGTGATCTATAATTAGCTTCAATTAATTGGACACTTGTGAATTTTTTACTCATACACTAAATTGTGCTCTTCGCCAAACTGTTCGCTGCTCAATTATCCTCCGTAAAATTATCACAAACTCTATATTTTTTTATTAATTTAAAGAAAAATCCTCAATTTTTAGTTCCGAATATACGTACATTTTCTTATGGATGAGAATAGTTATATGAGAATCAGTCATCGAACTGCGGTGGTTAATTGGATGTATATGTATTTTGAAGACGTTTATGTACTTCAATAAAAAAATTATTCTTTCATTCATGATACCATGACCTAAATAACTTTACAATTAGCACAGCCTACTATAATAACTAATCTTGTTCGCTAGCTACTGTTATGAAAGCTTCTATTTCATGAATATTTTTTACAGTTTCGCTGTGCACGCGTTAGCTATTCTTTTCAGACAGCTATAGGATTTGCAAACTTAACAATATTCTTAGTAAAATATATAATTCCAAGCACAAAATTGTTAGTACCGAGAATAGACAGTTTATATATAATGGATCACTTCAAATAATACACCAACCTCTATGAGTATCAAGCCAAATAGGGATACCTAGCAAACCCAAAGCTGATAACCTAACTACCACCCATTAAAATTGGTAAAATAAAACCAATAACAAATTTCGTCACAACTATCTTAAAATCTGTCTTCGTTACTTAAGGCTTACCCTATCCAACTAGACTGAGACATGCTGGATTCTACTAACAAGCTGCAAACAACAAAGATCTTTATTACTAATACTTCCTTTCCTTATCTGTCGAGACAAGACTAATCCATCGTTTCCGAATTAGTCATACTAAACTAACCCATGAACACCTTTTGAACAAATTAGCCTTGCCCTACTGTTATTCATCATAACATTATGTAGAAAATATGCTCAACATCACTTCCTTCAAGCATATTGAAATAACATCGATACGCCTTTCTTATATCATAATTCTGGCAATGTTACTGCATTCACTACATATTTAGACATAGAATCTAATATATTAGAAGGAGTAAAAAACAATAAGGATGATGAAAGCTCAAAGACCAAGCAGTCGATGTGCCCCTAATCCATAACTTTCTATCTCTTTCTTTCTTTCAACTAACGTCAATTTATTAAAAACCACAAGTAGTCCTTTAATAACTGATAACACAGTTATTTTGTCGGCCTATTTTTAAATATTTTGACTTCAAGTAATTTGTAGACTGAAATATCCTTGCGTTACATACACAAAGCTGAACTCTTTGCTTGTAACATTTCATAAAATTTCTTTGTATTGCTAAACCTATCTCCCAAACTTGTATAATAAAATCACATCAATTTCATGATTTCAGAGTCTGAGACCAGTTGATTATACCTTGGTAAAATTAAATGACTAAAGAACTTATCCATCCAAGAAATTGAATTGACATATCGAGGTGTTCCTTTCTTTGTGTCTATTAAATATCACCGATTATTAAAAAATTACATTATTCTCTGTTAAATTATAATGGATGATTAACTAACCAAACCAATATACTTTTTTAGCTTGGAACAATTGAAGGTTTTAATTTCTTGAAAAATAATATACTTGTTTCCCTAAGTGCTCAGCAGTTGGTAGATTGTTCTGAAGAAAATGGGGGTTGTGCTGGAGGTGACGAAGCACCAGCCTTGAAGTACGTTAAGGAATTTGGTATGTAGAAGTCATCTTGTAATATTTGGTGTGGTGTACATTGAATAAGAATATATATTTTCTGTAGATTTATGCTCCATCACACATAGTTTTTGTAAATATCCTAAATATTTGAGGTTATATATCATCGCAACATTTTTTTGTCAAAAACTATACATAGTATCTTAAAGTACAAGTCTTACTCTTTTAAATGCCGTTAAGTTTGTACAAATATCTTTCTTGTTTTTTCGAAATATTCAGTTTTGAAAATTTCAAATTGTATGAATTTTTCAATTTTCATGACCGATAAGCTTTCAAGCGACAATTCTGATAAACCATGGATGTTTTAAGGTTAAAAAACTATTGTTTAATCTAAATTTATCATTATTTTTGCAAAACGAATTTGTTTATTCAATTTGTTTAAACAAATTATTGCAAAATTCATAATTTTTTAACCGAATGCTTCCATTGCATTTTACAAAAATAAATACATTTACAGGAGTCGTTATCTGCATTACGTATATTTTATTGTAAAGAACATAATAAACAATTACTTTTGTAATTTAAAAAGTCCTCAAACGTTCATTAGAAAATAATTCAGAATTTACAAAACCATATTCTACAAATAAAAAGTCTACAAATGCATACTATTAAAGTATATTTAAATTGCAAAATTTGTTATTTAATACTTTATTTATAACAAAAAATATCGTATTAATGATAAGGACTCCTTTGAACGTATTAATTTGTGTAAAATGCAATGGAAATATTTATTTAAATATAAAGAATTTTGCAATAATTTGTTTAAACAAATTTATTTTGCAGAACTAATGATAAATTTGAATTGAGCGATCTTTTATTAACTTTAAATCATCCATATTTTAACAGAATTGTCGCTTAAAATTTTATCGGCCACGAAATGTAAAGGTTTTCAAAACTTGAAAAATTCATACAATTTGAAATTTTCAAAATTGAATATCTCAAAGAAAAACAAAGATATTTGAGCAAAATTAGTGGCATTTGAAAGAGCAAGACCCATACTTTAAGATGCTATATATCTTCTAAAGAAGAAGAATAAGCTTTAGACTCGCTTACTAAATAGAAATATTTTTTTAGATGAAATGATATGACAATCCACGTGATGTCCAATTTTTGACATTTTGTAGGGTATCTCTATTATTTTTAAAGATAGTTTCCTCGTAATTTTGCTACTTTTTTGTTAAATAAAAGATTCAACAAACAAAATTTTTCTAATTTTTAAGCTACAGGACGAAAGTGAAAAGTTTTCATTTACAAGCCCCCCTCATGTCTTAGTTAATATATACTTAAGTTAAGGTAAATGCAAAAACGGAATATTGTAGACCTTCTTATGTAAAATCAGGCATCAGATTTTGAGTTAGATCAAATTTATGTTTTTTTTTAATAGATCACCTATATTTGACAGCTCGACTTCAATTTATTCACGCTTTTCAGAAATGTATAGTAGTTAATATGTAATTTCACTAATAAATCCAAATTTTTTTTTTTATTTTAGATTTAAGTTTTCAGTAAGCTCTGAATAATACCTTTAGTACAAAGTTTTGAAAATTATTATATTATTATTATTATTATGAGTTTTCCAGATCGTTGTAACATACTATAGTTTAACATTTGAAGGGAGTTTTATAATATTCTAGGCTTCACACATTCCCCAAAATACAAACAATGTCTAACTTTATTTTTAAAACAGATAAATTAACCAAATGGGAACCCAGATGAAACGTATTATTTTATGTACGGTTGAAAATGGTAGTCATTTGCCCTGATAGAGAATTGACAAATTTCTTAAATTGTTCATAAGGCATTTAAAATAATAAGGTTTATTTTGCAAAAACTGATAAGCCAAATTTGTTGCTTTGCGAAATTCTTCTACCGGACGATGTCGAGTCCTATAAATATATATTTTATAAAAAAATCCCATAAGAAAAAACCAATAAAAGATAGATCAGGCGATCTGAAGGGCCAACTGTCTGGTCCATTGGTCCAATCCATCTCTGAGGAAAATTATGATCCAAAAAACGGTCTTGCTGCTGGTGCGTTGTGACTCGGACCACCGTCATCGAAGCTCTGAAAGATAACAACAAATATGTATTATAGGTACCTGTCAAAATATAATCAAGGAGCCTCGCGTTCACTTTTTCATTTACTTGCATATTAACCAAGATAAGAGTGAAGCTTGTAAATGGAAAAATTTCGCCATGTATCTTAAAAACAGAGCAGGCTAAGGAAATTTTGTTTGTTGCATTTTTTGTTTAAAGTTCGCGTGACAATAGCAAATCTGTATCTTTAATAACAATAGAGATACGCTGCCAAAGTGTGGAAAATTTTACTCTATACATTATTTTATAAAACTTTTATTATGGAGGTAAAAATATAATTCACTTACATGGTCGAAGTTTAAAATTGGTCTAAATTGACAGTAGAGGTTTTAAGTTGACAAGTACAACCATAAGTCAAGCAAGTTTTGAATACCAGTGCATGTCTATGAATAAAGCAATGAGTCCATTCAATGTTTTCCTTGATTGATTTAATTTACCCACACCATAAGACCAGAAAATGCCTGGGACATTAATTTTGCACCATCAGTACATACGGCCAAAGAAAAAGACTAATTTATTTCATTATTTTCAAAATAGTGATTAATCATGTTGAAAATTGCTGCACTTGTCCTATAGGTTTTCAGTAATTTTGCAAATACTATATCTTCATAAATGGAATTTTTAAAAATATATCTAACATAGACAAACAATACTGCAGCGTTTGCTACATCGGTCGACTCGTCAAGCTGAATAGCGAAATAATTCAAATTTTTTCTTTTTAAAAGTTCACTTTCCACGACATTTGGTTTACTTATTTGTTGTAATTTAACGAAAACCAATATTGAACATCCCTATGTTGGAGGCATTTCGGAAGAAGTTAGAAGAATAGGAAAACAATATAAAATCAATGTTTTAAATTCAAGTAACTCTCTGAGAAGTCGCCTCACTGGGGTCAAACCAACAACTCAAAGGGACAAGAAGAACTGTGTGTATTACATACCATGTGAATGTGATAACTCCGACATTGGCGAAACAAAGAGACCCCTTGACGTAAGGATCAAAGAACATCAAAAATACATATCTCGAGGAGAAACATAAAATTTTGAGCTCTTTTGTACTGCCGAAATTGATTGTTGGATGCAGCATGCACCTTACACAGTGTAAGGTGATAATGCTCCATATGTCAAGAAAGAAAAGGATATAAACCGATTTTTAATTGCTAAACCACGGGATATTTTTGAATTATTTAAGTAAAGAAAACAGCTGTATATTTAGGTACTAAACTATCTATATGAGTATCACAAAACCAGCTAGGAACTTCTTCAGATTTACAGAAGGATCCAAAACTGACCATGTCACAGAAGCCGGAATACATGGCTCCATATCCAAACTCAATATAGATGTTTATATTAAGGGGAACTATTCTTTACTTTGATAAATTGGGTTTATTCTTCTAACTTTTGCTATTTTATATGCAGTCAGTCGATTCTATGGGCTTTGCATTAAAGTTATAATCTTAACTAACTGCTGACAATGCCATTAGTAGTTTGGGTGATGCTACGTTAGCCTGGAAATTATAAACATAGGCGTATATTCATAAGCACAAATTTCATATATTTATTATACATTCGCTTTTTTTTCCAGGTATTTTAAAAAGTATCATATTACAAAGTTTTAGACAAGAAAAGGAATATTCTTATACATAAGTACTACACTTTTTTATTGTTGTAGGTGTACAAACAGAGAGTGATTACCCATACGAAGATCGAGATGAACAGCCATGTCGTTACAATAAATCTGCCATCTTTTTAAAAATAAAAGACTATGTTCAAATTGAGAGAGGAAATGAAGACGACTTACTAACAGCAGTTGCAACATTAGGGCCCATTTCTGTTGCACTTGATGCTACGGAATTGGTTTTTTACCGAGGAGGTACTTTTTAGTTTTATACTTTTAGAAAGGTTTTTCTTATATTACTGTCAACTTGACTTAGCTAGTTATTTCCTTATTTCAATACATTTTACATTTCGACAGGAACATCGCATAAAAATAAATAATAAGATAATACATTCAAAATTTCAGATCTTGAATGATTTTATGCTTTCCGAGAGCAAATAAAAAATAAATCTACATGATTTGTTGAAACTAATTAGCAAGTTATTATATCAAATTTATTCAATTTTGGGTTATTTTTAAAAAATCGTCAAAATGAAAAACAAGATATTTACTTTTACTACAAATTCCTCCCGAGAACTCACCTCGATGATTTGGTTTCTCGTCTCATTCTTGTGCCCAATTTCCCACTTTGTCTCATAATTTCTCGTTTCCTTCAATCACTAAAGACTTTTAATTCATATAATATTTTAATCCGTTTCTTTTTTTGATCTCGGGCTGCTGCTACTTTATTAGCTTTCAATAAATAAACAAAATTGTCATCCAGATATATTTCTAATAAATTTATTTTCTATCATGGTACTCTTAATTTTTTACAGAAAACATTCGAAAATATGATGTTTTTTTAAATCGCTTTCAGAATTTTTTTCACGCAAAATCTATTAGCAGAGCTAATTTTGAAAAAAAAAAATTTACTCCAGCTTCTGTAAAATATTCTGGATATTTCTGAAAGAAGAATATGTAAAAATTTTAGGTAATAATCTATTTGTAATTTTGCTACTATGCTCTTCGTGTAAATTTAATAGAGAGAACTATGTGATTTTGATATTAGAACTAGTTCACAAGAGCTTGGTACACAATATTTACTTACACTAGCAAATAGTCTGTTAATTGGATAAATATCGTGATCGCCGGTGTATGCAGAATTAATAGTTAGGTATTTAGAATATGTAAGTTAAAATTATGAATCTCACCAGACGTTGTATTGGGACATGACATAGTCTGATTCATATTAAGATGTGTTTCGTTAAAGGCATACATTTCTATTGACTAATTCAAGTCCCAGAGTATGAGACTGTTAAAATAGAAACAAAACTTTACTGGTGAACTACAATATTAAACATTAAAGCGAAATATGGAGTACTTTTAGAACAAGAAAATTGTTAAAGTCTTACCAATCCTGTTCTCAAGGTGCTTAGGAATCGTGTGTTTAGTGTCTTAATAAAGTCTATAGCCGCGCATATTTTAGTAAACCCATTATTTTCCGTTGTACAGAAATTACTATCTTTAGACGATTAATAAATGTCTCTTTTTTAGGAGTTTTTACTAGTACCACCTGCGAAACAGATAGCACCAATCATGCCGTACTAGCAGTAGGCTATGGAAATGATGAAGAAACAGGTTTTGATTACTGGTTGGTCAAAAATTCTTGGGGAGCTGACTGGGGGGAAAGTGGATATTTTAAAATAAGACGTGGAACTAACGAATGCGCTATAGCTATTGATTGTGTTTATCCAGTTATATAAAAGTCTTGTATTAACTTTTTTAATAAATTAAAATTTAACACATTATTCCGTCTGTTCCACTATTAGACAATTGCTCAAATTTCACTATATCAGTAAGTAACTATATGACAAAGTTAATAATTCCTTACAATTATTTTTTTAATAAAAAGATCTAAAAGCTGTCCTGCTTCACAATAAGAATAAATATCTTTCAATACCAATTGCCCACTCCCTTATGTTATTAGTTAAGCACTCAAGAAGAACACTGGATTCGCAAATAATGTCCAAGAATATTCATTAATATAAGTTATTAAAAGTAAAAGTAAATGAGAGAATATCTAAGACCAGCATCATAAAATACGCAAAATTAAAAACGGCATTTACGTGCTGATTGGTCGAAACGGCTGCGACGTTAATTCGATCCCTAGCGATGATGCTAATAATTAACGCATGTGGCGAAAGCGCTAGGGAACGACGAAAATTCTTTATTTTTAACATTTTTTATTTGTAATATTAAAATAAGTTTGTTACCAAAAATAAATACAACAAAAGCATAATACGTTAAAACATTAATATATAGCTAAAAAAATTTAATTTTTTTACCAATAAAACAAAAGTAGTTTTGTTTTTATCATTTTAAGCAAGTATATCTAAAATGAATCTTAAAAAGCAAACAGAAACCTTATTTTTTTCTTTGGCATAACTTATGTAGACGTTGCTTTTAGGTAAGGGTTTTAATCAGGTACAGGTCTATTATCATGTGGAGATCGTATTCAAGGGCCAGTCATTATCTCGTTGGCTATTTTAATCACACAAAACAGATACAAAAATTTTGTTTCTATAGATCTCTAGTAAAATTGTGCCGTAAGTGGTTACATTGTTAATATTTACAAAAAGATTTGACAGTTTCAAGAAGGGATCTGTTACAAATCCAGACATGTTAAAAAATTAGTTCACTAAAATCGTATGAAAGAATATAGAAATTTATTTAATGCAGTAGTGAATTACAAAGAAACAGTTGCTAAAATGATAATAAAAATGTCGGTTAAATCGTCAAATTATTGTAAAATACTTGAACTAAATACCTGGACCAAATTACTTATTGATAAAGTGAATACACATACAATTAAAAAAAATATAGCTTAAATATGTATTACCTATAGTAAAACTCAGCAGGATAACATCCTATAAAATTCCTTATGGGTTTTGAAGGAGCTTATCCTCATTATCGCACGTACATGTGATAAAATATTATATTATTTCAACAACAAGGTAAAAGCTGTAGTTCTGCAAAAAAAATTGAAAATAATTCATGTAAACGCGTTATTTCAACGAACTAATTTTGCAAAACTATTGAAAAATTTAAATTTAGCGCATTTCATTGAACCTCTTTATTTCGTAGGCTATACAGATATTCTGTTACAACAAAATTTGACTAATTTTTTTGTAACAGAATCTCTAGTATACTTTTCTGAAGGATATTGGTACGCTAAAGCCAAGGAAGTTAGAGGGGATATGGAAAACTACAAAAATAGGCTAAATGCCTAAAAAATTAACACAAAATGCAGAAAATAAATGTCATAAATTGACATCAAGTGGCTATGTGGAATAAGCGCATAGCAAATTGGTCGTATGGACAAGATTTTGCGAAAGTGCGGCGTCCCGGCATATTCTTTGTATTTAATGTGGTCGTTTGTTTTCTTGATTTTATTTTGTTGTGCCGTGCAGTGACATTAGTTAAATTTCGGAATTTATATTTGTGTATGTTATCAAGACATTTGTGCAGACTTTTTTTTATAACAATGTATCAATATAGGTATTGTTTTGTGAACCTGGTTAATTCATTATTTTCGGTAAGTACGTTTTTTATATTTTGGTAATTATTTACATTATTGTAAATGTAGGAAAACGACGTTTTTTGGAAAAAATTCGATACTTGCACACTATTTCGAGGACGTCGAACATGATTTTGACTTTTTATTTTTCACCATTTTTTCTCACTTTCTCGGAAATCTCAAAAAGAGCCAAGCGTCACTTAATCATGCAATTTTAATTCTGAAGAACAACCCGAACTTACATATTTATTTTCAAAGATACTAGTTAAAATATAATGTATATAATATATTTCAGCTATTTTTGCACAAATTGTAGTGAATAAATTTTAAAAATGTTATTTTATTTTCAACGATAAACCAAAAACACGTTCTGGAAAGGCCATCGACCATCAGACTCGTGAAAACGACTAATATTCGTTTGACACGTTGCTAGATGTAAAATACTTTCGTGGTATAAACCATCTCAATCAACAATATAATTCAATTTTTGTAATATTTTATACAGTCTGAAGGAAAAATTAATTTGAAAAACTGAAACTAATCTGAACTAACCCTAATTGACCTAGACTTATACTTTCGTAATATCAACTATGTAGCATTTAAATTTACCAGTTTGCATCAATGCTACATGTTTTTAGTAATATGACATAATTTGTATGAATCACATTATTTGGTTTGAATTTAAAAGTTATAAAATATTTTATTTTTAATAAATTCTCATTTATTTACGTTCCATTTCAGTATTAAGAATATAAGGTTATAGTCAATAATATAGTTTAGTTAGCATTTGTTGTGGATGTATACCCGAGTCGTTTGACACAAGCATGGCATGTAGAGGCCGATCATTTAAGGTTGAGTAAACAGTATGAAATTTGTGACAATTTATTTTTGAAGTTTGTTTTAATCGTGATTAGTAACTTTGGACTGTTTGATCATAATTTTCTTTTTGATAATTTTCCATGGCTTGCCACTATTTTATGTATTACCTGGTAATCAGTGTAAGTTCGGAATAAGGTTAGAGTGCTCCAGGTTGAGAATAAGGTTGGCAAAAATTAAAAACAAATATTCCTAAGATTTATCACGTCTGGCTGCGAGAGAGATTTTCATTTTCGTTTCTTTTACGGTTGAATCGTCGAAGGCAGTAGACAAATCATGCTATTGGATTTGAAAGGGCAGACTGTCAAGTGTTTCTTTCGTTACAGTCTATTAATCAATGAGGTAAGATTTTGCTCCTTATTTTTACAAACATATGGTAAAAAATACAACTTTTGTTTCAGGGCTATCTGACGCAAGTTCTTTTTCATCTTTGGCTTAATCTCATTTCTTTTCCTGTGTTTTTCCATTCTGATTTTCTCGGCTGCTTGATTGTTCTGGCTCTATTTTTCCAGGCCGTGTTATCACGACGATTTTGACCTTCATGATTGGGCTCACCCTGCATTTGGTTGGTGAGTTGGAATTGGCCTTGTGAAACCCCATTCATCCACGAACAACAACAAGAATCTTAACCACAGCGCTGGTTCAAATAAACAAAAGTGAGAGGTATCGTATACATAAGCATAGGCCAGGTAGGAGAAAACTTTAATTTAGGGAATTGGAACTAGACATTAATTTTTTTTACATACAAATAAGATACGATATAAATATATTTACATTTGACATAATATAAAATGTAAGAACATCTTGATAAGTTCCTTTATAAAAATTACTTTCTATACTCTTGGCAATTAAAGATTCTGGAACGTTTTGCGGCCAAATCTCTATATAACCTTTAAAAACAATGTAACACCAATAGTTATCAAGAAAGGGCATCTAAAAAAAATGTAGGTACCATTCTGATTTATGTATATAATAATTTTTTGGAATAAAATGGAATTGCTATTTTGTTTTAATTGAGTCGTTTTATTATAGAGCTATACATCAGCAGTCAATAAATTAAAATCATTCCTGATACCTATGTGTTTTCCTATTTAATCACTAGGTAAATAACACAGATAATGTAAAACAAGTGGCGCCTATTGGGTAATCAAAGCAGAGCACGACTATCTCTAAAAGAGATACGAACCTAGCATCCGTCATATTGAGCTGCCGGGCGCATCCGTCGCCGTACCCTGCAAAAAGGGAGACTCTGCAACTATAATATTTATCCATTACAGTTAACAACATAGTTTAATTGTTATAATGTATAAAAAAAGCGTAAAATTAATCACAACCATCCATAATGTTTGATCAAAAATCACGTGAAGGCGGGTCAATCTGTGAAAGAAAGGAATATATGTAAATTTCTCAAAAATCGGCAATCTGACAACAATGCTAATTTTTTAGGTTTTAGAAACATGTCATGCTAATATTTAATGGCGAAAGCTATTTTTTATATTTTCGATAAAAATGTGCGAATTTATGAATTTTTATATAAAACAGAAGTTTTTCTCAGTGTGGAATTTGTAGTTGTAAAAAATTTTTAACGATTTAACAAAAAATTGTACCTAAA
Source organism: Diaprepes abbreviatus (assembly GCA_034092305.1). Lineage (NCBI taxonomy): Eukaryota > Metazoa > Arthropoda > Insecta > Coleoptera > Curculionidae > Diaprepes > Diaprepes abbreviatus. The sequence continues at coordinate 1,753,112 of JASJET010000095.1, forward strand.
GTGGAAAGTGTTTTTCCCTGTTTTCCGCAACATTGAGGAAGATTATGGAAAACGGAGGTCAGAATCGTGTTCTACGACCTCGAAATATGGGGAAGTACCGAAATTTTTTCAAAAATACGTCGTTTTCCTAGATTTCTCGTAATGCAAATTTTTACTCAGAGAATTATGTTAGAATCTATTTTATGTCAGTATTTATTTTATTAATGATCTAATAATGAACTCTAGATTGTAATTTTTCCTATATAATAACGTAATAAAAGGTTGCTCCCATAGACATAGTAGAGAATGGACTAGGCTAGTCATTCATGAATAGGAAATTTGTAAACGCCAACCTGTTTGTAGGCCAGGGGTTAGAGGGGTGTCATAGCTCACAATCTATCATACGCCAGCGGCGTAACAATTTTAAAATGAATAAAAATATCAATTAATATTTTATGATGCTTTTATTTGCAGAATTGAAATAAATATTTTTCATAACAAATAGTTAATTACTCTATCAATATGTCGTAATGCCGAAGTTGTTGTACTTGAACAGAAATCAGTATTCAATATAAAAATAATCGTAATATTCATATCATTTATCTTTTACGACATTAATAACTTGAAATAAACTTTTTTATCCAAGGCACTAGTTATTATTTAAAACAGAGTACCATGTAAGAATTATCTAAGTCCAAAGTAAAAAATTGCCTAATATTTTGCTGGATTGTAGTTAAGTGGCTAATTAATGTCCACAATTCTAAAATCGGCAAAACCTTTGTTTTTTGAACATTACTGAGGTTGATATTTTTTTCTAAATTTTATGGACTCGCTGTATATTTTTATTATTCCTAGCAACATGTCTATGCGTACAGACACTCGTTTATGAAATTTAACATCAGCCATGAACATCGTAAAAAAGTAGTCTTACCAAAGTTCTGTCTCAAATATTGAAGTACAATACTGAATAAATGAACGACGTCGTGGTATGCAAATATGACTACTTTGGCGTTTGGTTAGTATACCAAAAACACTTTCAATTCTAACTTAATAACCAACTTGTATAAAATGATGCAAATCACATATTTGAAGAAAACGTTATGATGCAAAAAATATGTAGTAGAAACATCTGCATTTCAAGTTATTAAATAAAAGCACATATTGTTTTGGAGTACTTTCTTCTGCTGTTGAACAAGAACAGAAAAAGGAAATATAAACATGAATACAAAATATCTTCCCCCTATTTTTTTTGTCATACAGCGAATCGTTCGTCTCAATGAAATTGCAAATAAATTAATTTCCTTTTAAAATCTATGAGTATGAACACTGAAATATCTTCGGATAAATAGGAAATCTATTATTTTTGAAAAATGCTACACTTTTTTTTTGATCATTTCATACTTGTAAAATTTATATCAGATTACCAAAATTACATTTTATTAATAATAAGAATAAGTAGGGCACAAAGACCTAGATCGAATGCCCTTTCTATTATGTGAGAATATAATAATTCAACAAAGAACATTAAGTAACTAATTATTTATTTACAAGAAAATATTATCCAACTGTTTAGTGAAGTTAGATATTTTAACAGTAAAGTAGTTATCGTAACAAACAGTTAATTCTTTAGGACAATTTATTATATTGTTTGTAATGAAATGTGACTTCGTTTAAAAATATATATATATATATATATATATATATATATATATATATATATATATATATATATATATGTATTAAAAATTTAGCTAAATAAATTAATATTTGCAAACCTCTCTAATCAAAAAGTAAATTCTACCTATAAATATAGATCTGATCAAGTAAAGTGTAATCCCTCAGGAAACCTAGGGTATAAATAGTTCTAAAAATTACAACTACTCATATGTAAATCTTGTTACCTGCCATCCTGGACTGTAGATCTTGGTGAACGTCTTTTGGGGACAGCATCTTTTTTTAAAACACGAACACCATCAAATCTATTATAGAAATCGTTTGGGCCAAAATGTTCACTACAAATACGAAGTAACTTGGGCAAGATTTTATCTTGTAGTCCTAATATATTAATCCAAAGGTCTCGGCGGTTAGAATCACTGGGAAACCTATAAAAAATCACTGATAACAAAATATAAAATCGCAAATTACCCGCCAAACTTAACCTATATTATGTCATTACCTGTGAAAAGTTAAATTTGGAAATAAATAATCCAATTTTCAGCAAACTTGGAACTGATTGACCGTTTTGTCACTAATGAAAAATTAGTCATTTTCAAAAACACTTTTGGAATCACAAAAAATTAAAAAACGATCCAAGACACACAACGTCAACCACAAAAATGTCTTATGTCAAAATTTTAATGAATGGACCGGATTCGACCTTGATCGTACGATAGCGTAAAAGAAATTTGCGAGGTTGCCAGATTTCATAGTTTATCATACTACTTAGAAATCTTGAATTTTCTGGGAGTTCAACTGAAGCATTATAGAGCATACTATTTTAAAGATATTAGTTTACCATTGTAGCAATAAATTGTTTATAAATATTATATGAAATATATTATCATAATAATAATTTTCTTTCATGAAAATTGGGTATTAACAAATTATATTGTTCTCCCTTATTTTTTTTCCAAAACCGTTGGCAAATTACTATTGATTGTGACCCATTCGTGGCGTTTTCTTTTTGTAAACATTTCATGTCCAGACGTCCATGGTTGCTCCTGCCCCCTGATCTACTGCGCAAGTACAGTATAGCCTTTTTAAGGGGAGTAGAGTTTTACATTCGGGACCGAATTTATTTTGCGGTATTCCCCTTCCTTTTATCCCTTTCAACTTCCTTGGCTGAATCCGAATCTGGCTTCATATTTACTCCATCACGTCAAATTTTTGAGATATCCTAGCCTAAAAGTGCAAAAAACACTATGTTTTGACATATTTGAGGTTATTTAAAATCGCAGGCAATTTTTTTTTTCATAAAACTGGTAGTTGGTACTTGAAATTATGATCTTTTCTCTTAATTTTGAAATGCTAAATTATTTTTGTGTTTACTGAGATATGCAAATCTGAATTTTGTGTCTCACCAATCTACTCGAATATAGTAAAAACTACCTCTTTGAGTGTAATTTTCTAAATTCTGGGGTTGCTGATTACAAATCCACTGTCGAATTTTAGGAATTCCAACTGACAAAATTTTTTTTAAGTTTTAAACTTTTTGAAAATTTGTCCGCCATTTTGAATTTTCGAAATTTGACGGTGGATTTGAAATTAGCGACGCCTAAAATACTTATGTTTTCATTAAAATTACAAAATTTAGAAAAGTACAGTCAAAGAGGTAGCTTATACTCTGTTTTTAAGTTGCATTCAAGTAGATTGGTGAGACATTTCAGGATTGATTTTAAAGAGAAAGAGTCATACTTTCAGAAGAAAAAAATACCTTGTGATTTTACGTAACCTCAAAAATGGCGAAAAACAGTATTTTTTACTCTTTTAGGTTACGATATTTAAAAAAACCCGACGTAGAGTCAGAATCAGATTCAGCGCACCAAAATCTTTCGGGAAAGTATACTAGAGTGTCTGTTGCTGGACCCTCGTCGGTCTGTGTTATTTAATATTTGGTTGATTACAAAATATAACACTATGCAACAAATTTTAATTTATTTGTTGTATCTTGTATGAAAAGTGCATTTTTTTGTTAACTATGGGGCTCTGAACACAAAAATGATAATGAAATTAAAAGCTTGGTTGCAATTTTCAAGAACAATTTTTTTAATAATAATACAAATATACCACGTGCATTCTTGCGGTTACATTGTTAATATATAATGAGATATGACATCACGTATCTCTAAACTTTGAACTAATATTAAACACGTAAGTTTAGTTTTTTATTTATTTCAATTTTTTTTAATATAATGTATACTAGGTATCACCCTTCGAATTACTATCCAAGAAAGTGTTGTGAATTACTCACAGCTGCAGGGACGGACTAGCTAAGACACATATGACCCCTTTTTTTTTGCGCCCTGTATGATAAGGACTTTTTTTACATATATTTAGCTATTGACTAAAAATTAAGTATTCTTCATTCATGTCGCTAATCCGAATCGTTTTCGAAAAAACGTAATTTTATTTACATCATGTATTTGGCGTATTTCGATAGAAAATATATCTTTGTTTCTATCAAATGTTCAACCTTCAACCTTATGATAACAAAAAACGGGATCCAAAATTAGAGTTTACCTCTATAGTTACGTCTAATTCTGTGAATTGCAGTTCGACCTAGATTCACAACAAAAGTGCGTTTTATTTTATCGGCACCAAAACAAAATATTGTTGTTGCAAACGTTGCTAGGTATGAAAGAAATAAATATCCTGTATTTTTTAACTTGTTAACTTTTACATCGCTGACACATTGATTCTTTACTTGGATATTAATTTATTGATTTTTGGATTACGTGGTAAAATTAATTCTGAATAATTAGAAATATGAAATACATGTTAATTGAGTAAGCAGATATGCATCTGATGTATGGTGTTGCATATTGCAATGCTTTGGAAGCTAGGAGGTTATATAACGACAGAAATCCTAGTCGTATTCTTCCAGATCAGGACATATTTCAACGAGTTAACCAACGTCTAAGGGAGAATGGTAGGCGATTCCATTTAATGAGGTAATATTATTAAATTTCTTCCTAATTTTAGAAAATGTTGGGAAAAGAAATACTGATGCTAATCGGAGAAGAACAGTACGTACGCCGCAATTAGAGGAAAATATTTTAAATGCTGTAGATGACAGCCCTTCAATGAATAATCGAAAACTATCAGCGCAATTTAGTACGTCGAAAACAATATTATATGAAATTCTTCAAGAGCAGCTGTTATATCCAGATCATTTGAAAAAAGTGCATGAACTGATTCCTGAAGGTTTTCTCCGTAAAATGCAATTTGCTTCTTCTCTTCAGGGATAAAGCAGGGTTTTCCAAAAATGGTATTATAAATTTACACAACTGACAAGGGGGGAGGGCGGTAGGTTCGATCGCTCCCCCCCAAGTGCTTTGAGTTTAGGAAAATGGACCCGATTTTTCCTCTTATACTATAGTTTATTTAAGAACTAGAGAGAGTAATAAATCATTTTTTACCTTTTTTCTCTTCGCAAACTACCTGTGTTCTTTAGTCCGGTGTCTTTAGCAAAATCTGTTAGACACATATATTTTTCATAGGAATGGACTAGAAATTTTATAATCAAAAATACCGGTCTATAATAATGGACTAAAACGTAGCCTTATTCTCTCAAAAAATTCGAAGTTATAATTTAAATACTTACCAAATATCCATTGTTAAAAATACAAAAAGTTAAACATATATAAAAAAATAAATCGTCTATATAATATTTAAATATTTTTGAGACTATCTGTCATTTCATTATTAATTAAAAGCATTTTTAGGGTATTTGACGTTTCAGTTTATTTATTTCTTAAACCATCTGTAGAATTACATTTAAACACTAAAAAGGGATTCAAATGTACTTACCTTTTTTATGTTGTAATTAAAATTACACCTACATATTTTTATTTCTATTGTACTGACATCTTAATTTAATTTACTTTATTATATGGAAATACGATAGCCCACAAAAAATAAGATAAACATGTTAATTCTACACGCTTAAGAAAAAGACACAAATACAATAATAAAATAATAAAAAAATTTAGGGTTAATTGGTATTAAATATATATAAAATTGAAGAGTGGGACAAACTGATATAAAAATATATAAAAAAATAAAAATATATCTAAACAACATTAAACAATAAAATACAACACAAGCAAAAATTTTAATTATAAATCGTGTTTACACTGGTAAACATTACGTATCTAATTCGTAATCAAAGTCAGTGAAGCTATCTTCGCTCAAATTAATTATAACTGGTTCCTCTATCTCTCTGATCATGAGATCGAGTTTCCACATTTTGTTTTAATCGTTAATTATATGGATTTTTCCGAATTTTCCGCAGGAACTTTATTCAAAAGAATCTTTCAAAAGTTCAGTTAAATTACTAATTTTGTAAGTTGTGTTATTCTAGCAATTCTACCTTTTACTTGAGAGAGATATTTCCTTCTCCAAAGGACAATTTCCGGACGATCTATAAAAACAGTTTTCCTATCTGTTTTTTCCCAGCAAAAACTAAGTTCTCTGAGCAATTTCCAAAGCTCAGTTTTTTTAATTTCAGGTAAATCCCGATCTTTATTGATTTAGAATTTTATCGACGGCTGCGATCTGCTTCTCATAATAAAATATATGTACAACTCCTTTTATTGCAGTTATTATCTCTTCTTCCAACGGGGTTTTTCGTCTGCCTGTGATCGAATGTGGCTTGGGAGTATTAACAATTCCAGTCGTTTTTTCTCCTTCAGTATTCGGTACATAGTAGATTTTCCCACTCCTGTCATGTTGGAACACATCTCAACAGAGCTTTTAACATTATTATCTAAATATTGATATCTTAAGGCATCATAAACATTCATCGTAATAAGTTTTTCGTTGAGGAAAAAATGCCCTGGTTTAACGATTTTGAAATAAATATAGATGTGGAAGCCATATCTTTTGGGTATCTTACTAATCTCAAATAATATATAAAAACAAGCGCAAACAAGATAAATCACTAAGAACAAACTGTAAGGTAGGTGTACTTTGCTCACTGACAGAAATGAAATTAAATTATCAGAAATTTTATGTTGCAGTAAATTTATAAAATATATTTAAATATAATGAAATATAATTAGATTTACGGCAGTTCTCAGTTACCTGCGGCACTGGAGCAGGTAGGTTGGAGGTTTCGGTAACAGTTTTATTACTCTCTCTAGTTCTTGAATAGAGTATAGGAATATGTATACTTGCGATCGCCTCCCCCCCCCCCCCTTCCAAGAGCTTTGAGTTCAGGAAAATTGAACCCATTTCGCCTTTTATATTAGGAATGAGTATGCTGCTTGTACTACCCCCCCCCCTCCCGTTGATAATTTGTTTTTCTTGCCATACTGTACTTTTGTGATATCACCCCTCCCCCCAAAGAGAGAGGCTAGATCCGCCCTTGGATGAATGGGCTGATGAAAATCCTCATGCATCTATTGTTTCGCGTCATTAACATCAGTTCCAATCAATTAATGTCTGGGCAGAAATCATTGGAAATTTATTGAGTGGACCATTCATATTGCCGGCCCGACTGAATGGAAAACTTTATTTGGAGTTCCTCCAAAACGCTTTTCACAATTTAGTAGAGCACTTACTGCTTAAAACCCGCCGAAACTACATGCACGATGGGACATGACCTCATTTCAGCGTTGCTGGAAGCACCTGGATAATGTCTACCTATCCAATGGTCTCGCCTCGATCTCCCGAACTAACGCCGTTGGATTTTTACCTGTAGAGACACCTTGGTGTATTCCACTCCGGTCGATAGTAAGGAGGAACTTCTTCTGAGATTCACGTTTCATTGTGATCAAATAAGGAACAATGACGAGATAATGTGGCGGGTACAACAGTCGTCAATTCGTCGTGCCCGCGAGTGTATCAGACTTCACGGAGCCCATGTTGAGCCCTATTACGAAGTTTTTAATTAAGTAGTTAATTTAACTTTTTATTGAAATTATGTTGTCAGGGAACAACCCGACAGACTTTAGGGGACTAACAGTGTCAATAAAATGACGTTTTTTCGAAAATGGCTAGGGTTAGCGATATGAATGAAGAGTAGTTAATTTTTAGTCAATAGTTAAAGTTGTGTAAACAACATTGTCCAAAGTTCTTATTATAAGGGAAGGTAGGGACTCTTCGTACGGTTTTTACATTTTATTTTTTTTTTTCATTTCAACTATTTCAATTAAAAAATAGCTGATTACATATACTACTAGTGTATTTATCTGAGATTAATATAGAAAATTGACAGATCGTTACATCTCATATTTAATGCATAATTATGGCTTAAACTTAATCTGAAATTCATACGAATCTACCCCACACATAGGGGTACTTTCATACAGTATCGGGGGCACCTTCAGACGCAATGGGGCAGTTTCGTACAAGCGAATAAAACTACAAATAATATCCATATTCTTTTATTAAGAAATAAAATTAAATATATAAAATTAAATATATAAAATTAACAAAAGTTAATGACTTCTCTTCAGTCAACAAAAATAAACGATTCTAGTCAACAAAAACTAAATGATCACTCTTCTAATGAATTATTAAATATCTTTTCTTATAATTAACAAAAATTTAAACTTTTTTAAACAAAATAGACGATTTATGCCTTTACAAATTCTACTTAAATAATATAAAAATAACTAAAACTAAGAGATCAGTCATATCTTTGGAGCGAATTCGGACTTTAATGCGACACCATTGAACATTAAATTTAGACAAATCGACTGAGAAAGTGAACAATTTGGAAGTTCTAGAAGTACAAACTAACGGTGGCTTAGGGTCAGGTAGAATCAGTTCAACATCAGTGATATAAACAGTATGTATATCTCAGATCTTTGGGAAAATAAATGTCCATGACAGTCTTGGTTTCTTTCTTAGATAAGAGACCTTAAATTCGGTTTGGCTATAGTGACTCATAACCTTTCCTATGTAATAAACGACAGATTTTTTCTTCGGGAACTTGACTAATATAAAAGAATTATCATTAATGTTGTCTGGTAACACATCAAGTGTCAACTGTCTGGTGTGCATTTCAGAATCATCACAATGAGTTTCAGCTTCATCCACCATGGAAGTTGAACTCTCTTACAAGCTTATATCTGATTCTTCATATTCTGATGCATCACTCTCTATGTTTTTAGTTTTCTTTTTCTTTGTTTTTAAATTGAAATCTTCTAAAGTACATTTTAATTGTTTGGCCCTAGCTCTTCTTTCCTGTTCTAGTTTCTTCAATTGTTTTTCTTTGTGTTTGTCTTCAATTTGTTTTTTTTTTTCAGGTTTTTTTTTCAGGTGTATCAGTGTAAATACGTGATTTGCCTGGCTGTCTTCCCCTGTTTGATTTTTTATTTCTTACAGCAGTTGGATACGGTCGGATTGCCTCTGGAGTTAAAAGAGTTTTTTTTTGTGTTACAATTTGATGGATTGGTGGATTATCTAAAGTTTCTTGTTCACAAGTATTTATGTTTGGCGTTTGCAATTCACAGTCAGTAATTAAACTCGGTGTGCTACATCTTTGGAATTCTTGCGCAACCTCTAAGAAATCATGTGTTGTAGAACACGAGGGCTGGCAAAGATCATCGACAATATCCTGCGTTGTAGGTGTTGCGAAATTATCAGTGATGTTCTGATTAGGTCGAGTATTTTCCAAATTGCCTAATGTGAGTTGTATACCTCAGTTGGAGCAAAATCTGTATCACTAAAAGCTTATTCATTAAGGGGCCATATTCCAGGTGTGCTGAACCCACTTGTGATATTTTTTGCCTTGAATGATTTGAAATATGCAATTTTCACAAGTTTAGGAGTATTGTAAATCCTTAGTGCTTTGCCAGGATTCGTAATATGCCAGTTGTTGAAAGCAGTTTTGAGCTTTGATTTAAAGGGCCCGAAGACTCCGATGTCGAGTGGTTGGAGACGATGAGATGTATGAGGTGGGAAATATAGGTAAATAATGCCATTGTCTTTAGCGTAGTTGATTGCTTCCAGAGTAATATGACTCACGTGATTGTCACACAATAATAATATGGGATTTTCTTTTGTGCAAAGTGTGTGCTTCTGTATATGTTTTAAAACAGAGACAAATATATCACTATTTATCCAGCCGCTTTTATTCGCAGCCCCAAGACTGCCTTATTGAAAGCAAAAGATTTGACCGCACTTGAGTTTTCGTGCTTTCTCAAGCTGAGGTCTGGGTTCCTACTACGAAATCCATACATCCAATCCTTCCCAGTCAATTTAGTTTCTTCCCATTTTGCAGGAGATATCAAATTCAAAAATTTAGCGTACTCATATGCCAGCTTTCTTACCTGAATTGTCGTGAGTTCATAGTGCCTCTTACAACATTTGACAATATATTCATTTAACAACTTTTCTTCTTCAATAGAAAAAACTTGGAAACTTGTGTATTTTGAAAGTAATGTACGGTTACTAGATGCTTCATCGTCAGTCCTGTTCTTATACTTTTTTACTCGGCTTTCTAACGTAGATAGTTTTATGTTATACTTATCCGCAGCTTTTCTGTATGATAATCTTTCGTTTACTACATCCTGTATTGCTGACTGCATAGAAGTTTCATCCACTGCTTCGCTACGAGTATTCTTTGGTTTATAACTTCGCAGCATGTTTCTGAAAATAAGAAAGGAATAGTAAGTTGGTAGGTATTATAAAAATGTACGTACACATCGGCAACAAGGCAGTGAAAACAGCCCGTGCAATATTGACTTACAAGGCCATCGATAGGACACGAAATAAACCATCAGCAATCGTCTCGTCTATTTAACCAGGTGGGGCTCATTCATATGCGTATGAACGTGCCCCACCTGGTTCTGTCCGAAAGTACCCCATTAACCAAATAATAATCATATAAAATCTCTTTTAATATTAATATGCAAACTAGATAAATTAGTCATTAAAAACATATCTAAGGGATATTTATTAATTACTGAAAAAATACAGTGTAGAAAAAATTATCACATCTATTGAAATAATAGACGGAAACACTAGTTAACAAATTTACTTACCGAGCGCGAAAATACGATGCGGCCTGTCACTTCACTGTCACTGGTGCGAATGGCGCGAAACTACAGTTACAAAATAGTGGCTACTCAACTCACACACACAAGCAAAAGAACGTCTATACGTCTATTCGTTTGTGTTTTATAAGTATTGTATGAAGGTGCCCCGCGTACGAATGGTGCCGATCTTCCCCTACAGGGCGTAAAAAAACGTTGTCCAAAGTTCTTATCGTACGGGGCGTAAAAAATGGGCGTCATGAGTCAGCTAGTCCGTCCCTGGGGTCTTACCTGACCATATTAAAAAAAAATGAAATATACCTGGTGATTCAAGACTTGATTTCATTGCATACGAAAAAAGTTTATATGAACTTCTATTATTCCTTTCACTTGTTTTTTCCTATCCGGAAGATTTTCCACATTTTTACGGCTCCCTGTATATTAAAAATATTGCAAGGCTGATTTTTACCATTAAATTGGGGATTGAGCCAATACAAAAAAAATACGTGTCTAATATTTTTCGATGTTCTACCATCCTGCGTGCGATTCTGTGACTAGTACTTAAACTTAGGTAGTGTTATTTGTAAGAGTCAGTGTTGTTTGTAGGTGTATCTACTGCTAGTAGTTATAGAATGGAACTCTAGCAATAATTTCCGAGTTATTTTTCCCATTGTGTCACAGACATGAAATAATAATTATTAATTTTTTGGAACACAACATTTATCTAACAGTAATATGATAGATAATATTATCTAAAACCAGATCCTGGAAAAATAATTAAATCATTATTTCGATAGCTTGATTCATATTTTTGATTTGCAGTACACCACTTGTAGACCTCTTATCTGTAATAAGATCTTTATAATATAACAAGTTCTCAGAATTTATTCTATTCAACACAATCGAGCATATATTAACTTTCGATATCCGCATCGACAAACGTGTTGATACCCGTTTTGATATTTTTAGATCTGAAATTAAAAGACAAAGTCTCTATATTTAGGTGAAAATTATTTATTTAAAAGTATCAATTTTATTGCTAATATCATTATTTAGCTCAGAATGCTGTCAAAAAGAATAAATACTTACTAGACATTAGAAAATCCCTACAGGTCTTAATAATCCTGAATTGTAAAAAATTACTAACAAAAACAGTTACACGGTCTGACAAGTGACCTGAAAATTAATAAGCATTATTTCAAGAAAAGTTTTCAAAACCTCAAAATAATCATTACTGTAACAATGCAAAATATTATTAAATTTAAAATAATTACAACTGTGTAACATATGCAAACAGCGTTATAATTTTTTTAAGAAAATCAAAATTTCAGTCAGAAATAAAGAAGACATCTGCCGTATTTAAATAATATATACAAACAATTTATTTTCTGCAAATACCACCCTGGTCCTCCCTCCATACGCGTTTCGACCAACTTATGATCTCATCAGTGGAGCTGTATTGGGCCGAGAGCAACATTCGCTGGAAATGAATTATATATGATATATAAATTCCCAGGTATGTCGGTAAGATATTGCAAACTTATATATTCTTTCTTTTTCTCTTCCTGAAAGGAGAATACATATATAACAACTATTCAAATACGGTAGAAAGTTTTCTTTACTTCTTGTTGAAATTTTTATTTTCTTTTAAAAATTTCTCACCACTCCGATGTCGTTCGAGTGGCGATATTTTTCAGTCTGACATCGAGATCGATAGGTGACAGGTTTGCAATGTCATAAGGTGATCGAAACGCGTATGGAGAGAGGGCTAGGGTGGTATTTGCAGGAAATAAACTATTTGTATATATTTTTTCCTTTTCTCTTCCTGAAAGGAGAATACATATATAAAAGCGCTATAATATTGAAAAAATCTGCTCTATATAAAAACAGTTATTATTGCCGTAAAGTTCAAGAATTTTAGTTACGCAGCTGTGGTAATTGCGGTAACTTATTTTGAAAGATCCTTAAGTATTCTACGAACAAAGACACCAAAAAAGCAGTATTACGGTGGTAATTTGTCAAGTTCATAATAACAACATTATTCCAGAAATAGAATCCAGTCTTGAAAATTGACACTGAATATTTCTAAATATTCGTACAAAGAACGATATCCATAAAAACAGTCATTATTATGAAAAAAAGAATAACAAAAATCAAATATTAGAATTATTTCAAGTACAATGTTGCATTTCGAGATCCTAAAAAACCATCGTCTAACTGTACATAGCAAATTTCGATTAATAAGATGATATATGCGTATTTCTGATTTTACTGTACGATGTAGAGTCATGGATAGTGGCAGAGGTGACAACAATTATTATTATTTATTAAATTTATTATATTAGACTTCACTAAGAAAAAAAATAAAATCGATTAAAACCAGGAAACTAGAGTATCTTGGATATATAATAAGATACTTTGATAAATTTAAAAAATATAGTTTATTACAACTAGTGCAAGGCAAGGTGAAAGGAAAACGTGGAGCCAAAAAGCTTATAGTTTCCTGGGTGAAGAATTTAAGAACTTGGTCCGATGTAACAACAACGGAACTATTCCGAATAGCTGTGAATAAAGTTTGAAAAGCCATATAGATTGCTAATAGCGTATTACGGATAAGCAGAAGAAAAGGAAGATAATTTAATACCAATATATGTTGGTTCTTTGGCAAGAAGACTGACACAGGCGCGGATCCAAGGGGGGGGGGCGATCGCCCCCCCCCCCCCAAGAGCTCTGAGTTCAGGAAAATAGACCCGATTTTGCCTCTTATACTATAGTTTATTCAAGAACTAGGGAGAATTTTTCATTTTTTACCTTTTTTTTCTTCGCAAACTACCTATGTTCTTTAGTTCGGTGTCTTTGGCAAAATCTGTTAGACACATATATTTTTTATAGGAATGGGTTAGAAATTTTATAATCAAAAATACTGGTCTATAATAATGGACTATTTGGGTTGGATAGCAATAGATATTTGGATGTGTGAAGTGTTAAAAAGGATTTTAATACTTGTCATGAGCATCGGACTGCGTCAAAAGGAGGTCTATTTTATCACTAAATATTTATCAGTAATAAACTTAAAATAAAAAGTTTTTATAATATGATTTTATTTCTTATGATTTTTTAATAATTCACATATATTAGAAAATATAGATAATTTTGACATATTTAACACAAATCACAATTGTAGTTTTATTATTTTTAATTTTGGCATAGAAACCGTTTTAGGCACATTCAGACTAAAACGTAGCCTTATTTTCTCAAAAAATTCTAAGTTATAATTTAAATACTTACAAAATACCCATTGTCAAAAATACAAGAAGTTAAACATATATAAAAAAAATAAATTCGTCAATACAATATTAAAATTTTTTTGGGGCTATCGGTCATTTTATTATTAATTAAAAACATTTTTGGGATATTTGACGTTCCAGTTTATTTATTTCTTAAACCATCTGCAGAATTACAATTAAACACTAAAAAGGGATTGTAAGGGAAATGTAATTGGTTTTTATATGTTACAGAAAATTTAAATAATAAATTGTGTTAACGCTGGTAAACATTACGTATCTTATTCGTCATCAAAGTCAGTGAAGCTATCTTCGCTCAAATTAAATATAATTGATTCCTCTCTCACCGATCATGAGATCGAGTTTTCACATTTTCTTTTATTCTTTTATTATATGGATTTTTCGCAATTATCTGCAGTAACTTTATTCAAAAAAATCTTTCAAAAGTCCAGTTAAATTATTAATTTTGTAAGTTGTGTTATTTCCAGCAACTCTATCTTTTATTTGAGAAGATATTTCCTTCACCAACGGACATTTTCCGGACGATCTATAAGAACAGATTTCCTATCTGGTTTTTCCCAACAAAAATTAAGTTCTCTGAGCAATTTCCAGAGCTCAGTTCTTTAAAATTCAGGCAAATCCCGATCTTCATTGATTTTAGTTAGTATTTTGTCGATGGTTGAGATCTGCTTCTCATAATAAAATGTATGTATAACTCCTTTTAGTACAGTTTACATCTCTTCTTCCAACGAGGTTTTTCGTCTGCCTGTGATCGAATATAGCTTGGAATTACTAACAATTCCAGTCGTTTTTTTCTCCGTCAGTGTTCGGTACATGATAGATTTTCGAACTCCTGTTATATTGGAACACATCTCAACAGAGCTTTTAACATTATTATCTAGATATTAAGGCATCATAAACATTCATCGTAATAAGTTTTTCGTTGAGGAGAAAATGCCTTCCATCTTTTGGGTATCTCACTAATCTCAAATAATATATAAAAACAAGCACAAACAAAATAAATCACTAAGGACACACTGTAAGGTGTACTTTGCTCACTGACAAAAATTAAATAGAATTTTCAGAAATTTTATTGTTGCACTAAATTTATAAAAGCTTATAATATTTAAATATAATTAGATTTACGGCAGTTCTCAGTTACCGGGGGCACTGAAGCAGGTACGTTGGAGGTTTCGGTGACAGTTTTATTACTCTCTCTAGTTCTTGAATAGAGTATAGGAATGTATATGCTTGCGATAGCCCCTCCCCTTCCCAAGGGCTTTGAGTTCAGGAACATAGAACCGATTCTGCCTTTTATATTAGGAATGTGTATGCTGCTGGAAACCCCTCTCCCCCCCGTTGACAACTTGTTTTTTTTTGCGATAGCACCCCCACCCCCCACAGGAGCTTTGAATTCAGAAAAATAGACCCGATTCTGCCTCTTATACGAGGAATGTGTATGTTGATCGCATCTTCCCACCCCCTGTCGGAAACTTGTTTTTTCTTGTGATATATATATATATATATATATATATATATATATATATATATATATATATATATATATATATATATATATATATATATATATGTATATGTATAATATTTGTTGAGCGCAAATCAAAAATATCATTTGCAGGAACTGAAAATCGTGGATTTGCCTTTAAAAGTGTACTACAGTAAAAATCTGGAAAAATATTGAATAATTCTAGTCCTTTTATATAAGGTGCATATGAAGTGAATAGAAGAACAGTGTTCATTTAGAAACTTTTGGGAATTAGCCTAGATGGGATAAATTTATTTTATTTAGTAATTTGGTTCATTTTGGAAAAGGTTGGAAGAAGTGTGGGTTTTCGTCGCAGTAGGGCAAGTTTACCCTTAATGGCTACTACTCAGGTAGAGGGATCAATGTTGTTGTAAAATCATGTTATTGTATTATGTGTACGGAAAGATAGGTATGGGAATTCTGGAAAAAATTAAAAATTGTCAGGCACACACTAAGAAGAGTGTAATGTAAATCACGATGGGTTATTTGAAAAAATGGAGGTCGATTCAATTAAATAAAATGTATTTACGGTCTGAACAATTATACAGAGTAAAATATAGACATAGCATCGGTGATGACGATTCTAAAACTTTCTCAAATTAAATCCATACGGCGATGATTTTACAGCGATTAAAAACGAATTTATAGGCTACATTGAAAAAAGAATGAATTCCGAGACGTCAGGACCAAAGAAAATCTTGGAGGTAAAGGAATGTTGACGAATGATCTCATCAAAAAACTTACCAAATATTACTAATTAGTAATACGACGTAATGTTGATTCAGTCGAGATCATGATTAAAGCAATTATAGCTATGTACTAACATACGACTTTTGCTGATGAGAATTGGATGCACGAGAACTGCCCGGTAGGCTATGGCTGCTGGTGCAAGTATCAAGTCGTCGTTGCTGAAGAAACTAGGTATAAGACCAAGAACCTCTTCACGCTAATGTGAAGGAACACATATTGCCGATATATGAAGATCTTTCTAAAGATGTCCGGTTGCATTGATGTCTGAGAGGACATATCCAAAATGTCAACGAGAGTAACAATGCAATCATTTGGCATTTCGCTCAAAAGCATCTGAATTCTGACTTGACAACAGTCGAAACTGGCTGATATATCTCCTGAAGATTAGGAACTGTTTAGCTTGAAAATCGTCCAACAGACCAAAAATTACGCCTATAACTAAGACAATGCACAGATGAAACGGCAAGTGTAGAAAAGTCTTGAAAGCACGAAGGAGGGTGTATCTGCACGAAAAATAAACCAAATAAAAAAGTAGCAGTTCTTCGAGGAGCCTGAAGGTCTACTGAATGCTTCAGGTACCACAGATTGGCTTTACACTATCGTAAGTATTGAAAAACTTATGCTTTTTACAACTGAAAATTTTAATCGCGTTTCTTATACAACAACGTTTTCCAAGTGGACAAGACATATGGCTTATCGAAGAACAAAATTATGAACTTACCCATAGAACTGGATATCAAGCGATAACTGATACCACGGGAAAAAACCAGCCGGTGACATAAACTTCAAAGACGCATAAGCAACATTCCTCTCTAAGACCCATCGTTGGCACTTTTAACTCTCCCACTCAAAAACTAGAAAAATACTTTACTGGCTTCATGCAGCCATGTATGGAGAAAACATTTTCTTAAGTAAAAAATAGTTTTTAACAATTTTACACTCCGTGAAAATTAACAGGGATGATTTCATTGCAAGTTTCTACGTAAAATCCCTGTATTGGAGCATACCGATGGATGAAGCACTTGACTAGATCATCCAAAGAGAAGATTTCCCAACTTACATTATGGATCTCGCCAGACACTGCCTTAACAGCGCGTGTTTCTTATTTGATGGCCAGATATACCATACGGACGAACTGATGTATTTCTGAATTAATACAGAATCACATAACACCCCGTCCATGTCATCGCACTTGGTAGCCGTAGTTGTAGGATACCATATTGAATATTGAGAATACGTGATGATTATATTTCCATTGTCAAAAGTATCTCTTTCAAATATCTTTGGTGGAAAGTGAAATAATTACGCTGAGGTGATCGTAGGGCAGTCCTAATAATAATAATGAGCAAATACACGTGGCCAGCTTACTCTGTGTATCCCTTGCACTCTGTGCGGTATGTCGTTTTATAATGCTATATTGTAAACAGGAATCTGAATATTTTTCGGTTATTTCTTGTAAATTTTAGTATCTTTCTCTTATAGTTTTGGAAACACCCCTATCATTTTCATTTTAGCCTAGTTTTCATCCTTACTGGATATAGGCCTCCCCTATTTGTTTCCAAATCTCTCTATTCTGGGCTCTTCTTTGCCACATCAAGCCGGCATGTCTGACTATGTCATCCTTCCATCTCATCTGTGGCCTGCCTCTGGATCTTTTCCCTTCATATGGGCGCCATTTTCCAATTTCTGAATTCAAACGGTTGTCTTTTATTCGTTCGTTATGGCCTGCCCATTTCCATTTTAGTGATGCTGCTCTTTCTATAGCGTCAACTGCTTTGGTTTTTCTTCTTATACACTCATTTAGTTTTTTATCTCTGAGTGATATTCCTAACATGTGTCGTTCCATAGCCCTTTGAGTTTTGCGGATTCTGTCCAAATTTGATTTTGTAAAGGTCCACGTCTGCGCTCCGTATGTTAAAACCGGCAATATACAACAATCAAATACTTTGGTTCTTAAGTATAAGGGAATTTTCTGATTTTTCAAAACATAGGAGAGTTTTCCGAACGCCGTCTGTCCCAATCGAGTTCGTCGTGATATTTCGGCTGTCTATTTGTCCTTACTCGCTCTTATGGCCCAGCTTAAGTATATATATTCATTCACCTGCTCTATTTCGGTTGCATTTACTGTTATAACTTGTTGTTCGTCTGAGTTTGACATTACTTTTGTTTTTCTGAGATTCATCTTTAATCCTCGTTGGAGCGATGTTTCATGGAGGTCGTTTATCATTGACTGCAGCTGTTCCCAGTCGGATGCGATCAAGAGTATATCATCTGCATATCTCAGATGATTTAGGAATCTACCATTAATGTTTATCCCTTTATTTTCCCAATTTAATGATTTGAACAAGTCTTCCAGGGCCATTGTAAATAATTCGGACGAAATTGTATCTCCCTGTCATACTCCTCTTTTGATTGGGATGCGGTTCGTCTTTATCTCGTCATCAAGTTGTACTGTCATCGTTGCGTCTAGATAGACATTATGCAATAGATTTTTGTATCTCGAGTCTATTCTGCTATTTACCAAAGCTTCTTCAACAGCCCATAGTTCTACGCTGTCGAAAGCCTTCTCATAGTCAACAAAGGCCATGTACTGAGGCAGATATACTCATTGGTTTTTTTTATTAATATTTTTAGTGTATGTAGGTGGTCGCATGTTCCATATCCCCTTCTGAATCCTGCTTGTTCAATAGGTTGATATGTATCGAATTTGTTCGTCAATCTGCTAGTTATGATTGTCATGAAGGTTTGGTATAACTGGGAGAGAAGGGATATAGGCCTATAATTGTCCAGAGTCGCCGGATCGCCTTTTTTATATATCAAAATTGTGTTAGCGTTGTTCCATCCACTGGGTATCCTACCTTCGACAAGACATCTGTTGAATAAGATCTTTAAATATTCCTTAACTTTTTTTCCTCCTTCCTTAAGAAGTTTTATTAAGACTTTGTCATCTCCCGCTGCTTGATTTCTTTTCATATCTTGTATGGCTTTATCTATTTCATCCCCTGTAATATCTGGCAGGTCTTCAGAATTCACATTTGTTATTGTCTTTTTTAAATTCTTTATAGTATTAGCCGAGGGAGGGTTTCTTGGGCTATATAGATCTTCATAGTATTGTTCAGTTATCATTATTATCTCCTTTCTATTTCTTACTTCATCGCCCCGGTTTTTTAGCAGAAGTATCTTTTTTTTCCTACTTTAGACTTCATTCCCTTTAGACTTCGGTTCTTTTCTATTTGTCCTATGCGTTCTTCTTGGTATTTTCTTAAGTCAGCTTTTATTTGTTTTCTTATGGTCTTGTTTAATTCTGTGAACACCACTGTGTTTCTTTTATTTTCACTCAAAATTTGACGTCTTTTCCTTAACAGGTCTTGGGACTTTCTGCTAATTTTAAACTGTTTTTGTTGTTGATTCACGGCGACCTTAGAACTTGTTTCTAATAATTCATTGGTTATGACAAAATTCAATTCATCTAATTCAAGCGCTTCCAGATGTAATTCATTGGCTTCTTTCAGTTGATTTGTATACTGTTCGTTGTTAATTTTCAGGAGTGTGATGTCTATTTTGTTATTTATGAGTCTGTAGTTTCTTCGATCTAGTTTAGTTGGAATCTTTAATGTTACTCTGAGTAGTCTATGATCGCTTCCAATAGATACGGCGTTTATAGCTGTGACGTCTTGGACTATTTTCTATTCCTTTGTTAGTACATAATCTATTTCATTTTTCGAGGTACCATTTGGTGATACCCATGTCCACTTCCTCTGTGGTTTTTTCTGAAAGAAGATATTCATTGCGAAAAGTTTAGTTGCTTCTAAATAGTTCATTAACATTTCCCCTCTCTCGTTTCGATTTCCGTATCCAAAGTCGCCTATTCTGTTTTCTGTGTCTTCTAATTTTTTGCCCAGTTTTACATTAAAATCGCCGATGACCAACGTATATGTGCTTTTGTTATCGTTCATAGCTTTCGTTACTGTTTCGAAAAAAGCCTCCGTTTCTTAATCGTCGTGTGTTGATGTTGGAGCATAGACCTGTATAATCTTTAAGCTAACAGCTTTACTCAGGTTAATAATCAAAACTGCAACTCTTTCTGAAATCCCTATGAACTGTTTGATCTTATCTGCATGTCTTTTAGAGATAAGAAATCCTACTTTATCCAAGCTTTCGTTTTCTCTTCGTTTATAGTACAGAATGTTTCCGGATCCTAGTCTAAGTCCCATTTCATATTCTGTAATTCTTCCTCTAGTTCGAGCAGTTTTTCATCGCTATTTAGCGATCTTACATTGTATGTTCCGATATCCATTTCCATTGCTTTTGGACGTCGTTGGCAGTCTTTCCTAACCCAGTGATTCTTAGTACCCTCTGCTCCTTTCTCGATCCTCCTACTGCCGTAGGAGGTGATTTCGGAGCCGCTGGGGACTGAGGGCCATTATAGGGGGTTGTTTGCCATAACTCACCACACTGGCCTTGCGGGTTAGTGAGTAGTACTTCAGCCGCCCACTCTAGGTCAGACGCTGTTTGCAGCCGCCCATTCTGGATCAGACGCTGCTGTTGTGGACTTTCTTAGCTTCATCTCCGTTTATCAAGACCTTACTGGCATGGGTGGCCCTACCAGTAGCTCAACTACCGCCGGCATCGCTCCCTGGGCATTGGAGGTTACTAAGCCCTATATATTTATTTATTTATTTATTTATTTATTTATTATTTTCATTGGTATTTCCCCCACATAGAGAAATAGGTGATAATAAAATGAATAATTCTTTTCCGACAAATTGTTGATTGAATTTCTTCGATTCCTTTATTTTCCTAAGTTGGGCTGCTTTTTTTCTGGTACTTTGTAGTTTGGTAGTAATATTGCTCTTCAGAGGCAGTCTTTGTCCACCTATCTCATATTTTTATAAATGTCTCTGACCACTTAATTTGAGACAACTGAGTACAATTTGAAGTGAAATAGGTGACAATAAAATGAATAATTCTTTTCCGACAAATTGTTGATTGAATTTCTTCGATTCCTTTATTTTCCTAAGTTGGGCTGCTTTTTTTCTGGTACTTTGTAGTTTGGTAGTAATATTGCTCTTCAGAGGCAGCCTTTGTGCACCTTTCTCATATTTTTATAAATGTCTCTGACCACTTAATTTGAGACAACTGAGTACAATTTGAAGTTACGGAAGATAAGCCAGTTTGCAAGAGTTTGTGGATTGTTTCCCTATATTTAAATATAAAACTTAACTATAAAACACTTATAACGAATTACAGTATAAAACACTAATAACTAAACACAAAAACCACCTTCTTCAACAGCCCATAGTTCTACGCTGTCGAAAGCCTTCTCGTAGTCAACAAAGGCCATGTACTGAGGCAGATTATACTCATTGGTTTTTTTTTATTAATATTTTTAGTGTATGCAGGTGGTCGCATGTTCCATATCCCCTTCTGAATCCTGCTTGTTCAACAGGTTGATATGTGTCGAATTTGTTCGTCAATCTGCTAGTTATGATTTTCATGAAGGTTTGGTATAACTGGGAGAGAAGGGATATAGGCCTATAATTGTCCAGAGTCGCCGGATCGCCTTTTTTATATATCAAAATTGTGTTAGCGTTGTTCCATCCACTGGGTATCCTACCTTCGACAAGACATCTGTTGAATAAGATTTTTAAATATTCCTTAACTTTTTTTCCTCCTTCCTTAAGAAGTTCTATTAAGACTTTGTCATCTCCCGCTGCTTGATTTCTTTTCATATCTTGTATGGCTTTATCTATTTCATCCTCTGTAATATCTGGCAGGTCTTCAGAATTCACATTTGTTATTGTCTTTTTTAAATTCTTTATAGTATTAGCCGAGGGAGGGTTTCTTGGGCTATATAGATCTTCATAGTATTGTTCAGTTATCATTATTATCTCCTTTCTATTTCTTACTTCATCGCCTCGGTTTTTTAGCAGAAGTATCTTTTTTTTCCTACTTTAGACTTCATTCTTTTTAGACTTCGGTTCTTTTCTATTTGTCCTATGCGTTCTTCTTGGTATTTTCTTAAGTCAGCTTTTATTTGTTTTCTTATGGTCTTGTTTAATTCTGTGAACACCACTGTGTTTCTTTTATTTTCACTCAAAATTTGACGTCTTTTCCTTAAGATGTCTTGGGACTTTCTGCTAATTTTAAACTGTTTTTGTTGTTGATTCACGGCGACCTTAGAACTTGTTTCTAATAATTCATTGGTTAAGACAAAATTCAATTCATCTAATTCAAGCGCTTCCAGATGTAATTCATTGGCTTCTTTCAGTTGATTTGTATACTGTTCGTTGTTAATTTTCAGGAGTGTGATGTCTATTTTGTTATTTATGAGTCTGTAGTTTCTTCGATCTAGTTTAGTTGGAATCTTTAATGTTACTCTGAGTAGTCTATGATCGCTACCAATAGATACGGCGTTTATAGCTGTGACGTCTTGGACTATTTTCTATTCCTTTGTTAGTACATAATCTATTTCATTTTTCGAGGTACCATTTGGTGATACCCATGTCCACTTCCTCTGTGGTTTTTTCTGAAAGAAGATATTCATTGCGAAAAGTTTAGTTGCTTCTAAATAGTTCATTAACATTTCGCCTCTCTCGTTTCGATTTCCGTATCCAAAGTCGCCTATTCTGTTTTCTGTGTCTTCTAATTTTTTGCCCAGTTTTACATTAAAATCGCCGATGACCAACGTATATGTGCTTTTGTTATCGTTCATAGCTTTCGTTACTGTTTCGAAAAAAGCCTCCGTTTCTTCATCGTTTTGTGTTGATGTTGGAGCATAGACGTGTATAATCTTTAAGCTAACAGCTTTACTCAGGTTAATAATCAAAACTGCAACTCTTTCTGAAATCCCTATGAACTGTTTGATCTTATTTGCATGTCTTTTAGAGATAAGAAATCCTACTTTATCCAAGCTTTCGTTTTATCTTCGTTTATAGTACAAAATGTACTCTATTTCCATTGCTTTTGGACGTCGTTGGCAGTCTTTCCTAACCCAGTGATTCTTAGCACCATCTGCTCCTTCCTCGATCCTCCTACTGCCGTAGGAGGTGATTTCGGAGCCGCTGGGGACTGAGGGCCATTTTGTATTTGCATACATTATAGGGGGTTGTTGGCCATAATTCACCACGCTGGCCTTGCGGGTTGATGAGTAGTACTTCAGCCGCTTACTCTAGGTCAGACGCTGTTTGCAGCCGCCCATTCTGGATCAGACGCTGCTGTTGTGGACTTTCTTAGCTTCACCTCCGTTCATCAAAACCTTACTGGCATGGGTGGCCCTACCAGTAGCTAAACTACCGCCGTCATCGCTCCCTGGGCATTGGAGGTTACTAAGCCCTCTCACCAGCGACAAGGTGAAAGTCCCTGAGAGGGTGAAAGTCCCTATATAACATTACATATATATATATATATATATATATATATATATATATATTTACTTATTTATTTATTATTTTCATTGGTACTTCTCCCACATAGAGAAATAGGTGTTATTAAAATGAATAATTCTTTTCCAACAAATTGTTGAATGAATTTCTTCGATTCCTTTATTTTCTTAAGTTGGGCTGCTTTTTTTCTGGTACTTTGTAGTTTGGTAGTAATATTGCTCTTCAGAGGCAGTCTTTGTGCACCTTTCTCATATTTTTATAAATGTCTCTGACCACTTAATTTGAGACAACTGACTACAATTTGAAGTTACGGAAGATAAGCCAGTTTGCAAGAGTTTGTGGATTGTTTCCCTATATTTAAATATAAAACTTAACTATAAAACACTTATAACGAATTACAGTATAAAACACTAATAACTAAACACAAAAACCACCACAAGTAAGAATAGTTTTAATTAAGATAAAGTTTTCGGTAAGTTGAAAATTTCGAATCGTAAATGAAAAAAAAATATTCACACGAAAAATGAGTTATGGGAGTACTTCGTTCACAAAATGCCTTAATAAACTAAAATAAAGCTCAAATTTCAACAACTTTTTCAACGCAATATAAATTCACAGCCTACCACCCTTTATGTAAATATTCATGGGCGGCATGCTATTTTATTTTATTTTATTTATTTATTTTATTTATTTATTTATTTATTGATTTATCTTCTTGTACGACAATAACCAATTGTATCTAAATAGTCACAATTATAGAATCTTACATAATAAACTAAAATAACTAAACTAATTAACAAACAAACCAAAAAAATAACGAAATTCAATATGAACACATGTGTTACAGTAGACATGTAGAACAAACTAACACACTACACCTCGCAGTGAATACACACTTGTACATATCCAAAGAATAAATACACTCAGAAATGAGGAAATGTTTTAATTTACTCTTGAACTGTTTAATTTAATTTTAATTTATTTAATAATTATTCAATTTATTTTTATTATTTAATTAATTTATTTTCACAAACTCAACAGATTTTCCTATAATACATAACATTTTTATAAGAACAGAATAATAGCACCTAGATGATTAAACATCTATATGTGCTAAAATGTGATTCTTTGATCTAATGAATATAAACAAAGTTTGATTTCATGTATAAAACAAAAAGTAAAAATTCCCAAATCTGGACTACATTAACTTACAAAAATATCTTTTCAAACTGATTCCACCTAAGAAAAACCAACTCTTTACTATGTGCTTTAAATTTTTCCACACTTTGCGAATTTCTAATCTCACTGGGCAGTAAGTTGTATATCTTCAGTCCAATATAACTTATGTACTTTAGGTTAAGATTGTTATTACTAATGAGGATCTGTATATACTTGTCGATTTTTATTCTTGTGTTATAATCGTGATCAATAAAAGTTTGTAAGTTTGGATGTCGATATATATAATCACAGACAGATGGAGCATAAATCGATCTTACATTTTGTATATTTTTATCGAAGAGTAAATGAGTGGGGTATAATTTATTTTTGTGAAATAAAATTTTTAATAGATATTTTTGAACTAAATTTAATTTATACGAAGCATTATTATATAGTCTTCCCCACACTAAAATACCGTGCCTTAAAATCGATTCAACCAAGGCCTTATAGACCATAATCAAAATTTTCCGATCCAGAAAGTTTCTTAATAAATAAAATTTATGCACTAAGACACGAATCTTTTTTGAAACATAGTCGACGTGTGGTTGCCATTTAAGGTAAGAATCGATTACAACACCCAGGTACCTAGTGTGTGGTGTCTCATTAATGACCTGATTATTAATCATAATGTTATTATATAAAGGTATATTTGCCTTTGTCAGAGAGAAAGTATATGTTGTTTTTGCTAAGTTTAATGTTAATTTTTGGGTTTGTAACCAGTTTTTTATATTTGATAAATTTATTATATTTTTATTTTTTTACACTTTCCCATGAATCCCCAAAAATGACCATTGCTGTATCATTTGCATAAGAAACCATCAGCCCCTCTGTTTTTAAATTAAGCAAAGAATTAATATATAGAATAAAAAGTATTGGGCCCAAAACAGTTCCCTGGGGAACACCAATTTTCACAAATTTTTGGCCACTTAAAATATTGTTAATTTTAACCATTTATACACGTTCTGAAAGGTAATTTTCAAACATTTTATGAGTCGTTCCCCTTATGCCATAATTGTGTAAAAAAGTAGTTTGTGATGAGGTACAGTATCAAACGCCTTAGCCAAATCCAAAAAGACTGCTAAACATTTTTTTATTTAGATTCAGATTATTGACAACATTCGTTATTAATGTATGCATGGCGTCGGTAGTACTACATCCCTCGAGAAATACGAACTGATTCTCAGACAAAATTTGAAATCGCTTTATGAAAGTCATCACTCTATTCTTAACGCACTTTTTAAAAAGCTTTGCAAAGTTAGTAATAAGGCTTATTGGGCGATAATTGCCAACAACACTCTTTAAACCAGATTTATATATTGGAGTTATTATTGATGTTTTAAACTGAGATGGCACAATTCCTTTTTCAAATATTAAATTATAAATATGTAACAAAGGCGTCAATATTTCTAGATGTGTCTGTTTTATAATACTTACTTTAATACCATCATAACCTGCTGCGCTTTCATTTTTTAGAGACCCAATATGATTTATTAATTAATTTTTTGTAAGTTGGTGAAAAAAGAGTGTAGCATTCACAGGTGGATCAATATGGCATTCTTGCTGCGGTGGGGGAATGACCCTTCCCATTTCAACCCCTATGTTAGCATAGTAGTTGTTACAGAAATTAGCCATTTCAAGATAACTGTTGAAACGTACGCCAGATTCATTCCTTATGTCAACTTTACCATCACGTCCATCGCTCTCATAGGTAGCATCCTTTATTACTTTGTAAAGTTTCTTTATATCGTTTTTATTATTCTCTAACTGTTTTTTATAATATTCATTCTTTTGTTTATGTAGAAGTTTATTTAATTGATTCCGATATTGTTTGTATTATAGCTCACGTTGAGGTGAGTAGTTTTTCAAAAAACTCTTTTTCATTTTATCCCTGATTTTAATGGACGTGATGATACCGTGACTTACCCAACGTTTTATCTTTTTATATTTATTAGATCTTGTTGTAAAAATTTCGGTTGCCTCAATAAGTAATTTTTCATGTTTCTAAAAACATATTAGTTGACTCTTGAACATTATTTTCATTTATGATAACAGACCAGTCAAACACCAGTAGTAATTGTTTAAATTTATCTATATTTAATTGAGTTTTAGTTATAGTGTTTTCAAAAATAGTTGAACTTTTTGTAATATTTTTTTTTACCAATAGAAATCAGAACCGGACTGTGATCAATTATTTATATCGTTGTATGAAAATGAGATCAAGGCATGATTGAGAGATTGTTCTAGTGTCAGCAATAGTTTGTAGTGGCTGTGACCCGCAATGTAGTTTCAGTGAGTCCGGTGTTGATGGTTTATCTACCAGAGCAACAAACCATTATTAGCAGTTTAAGTAATGCCAAAATACTAGTTCCAGTCCAGTAAGTGTGGTAGCAGACCCTTATCTGCAAGTTGGCCCGCTTCACTGCCTAGGATGCCCGTATGTACTGGTACTCACGGAAGAATAACCTTGTTATGTTTTTCCTAGCGATAAGGTTTGGAAGGCAATTACAGTCGAGATTATTAAATATTTTGAAATTTTAAATTTTTCCATTTCGTTCATTCATTTATTTTCGGTTCAAAAGTTGTTCCGGTATCAACAATACTTGTATTTAATAAACTACATTTTAAAAATTAAGTATATTCCATTGTTAATTTTTTTGTTTTATTGAAAAAATCAGTTCCTTCTTAATAAAGTATGATAATATCTCTGATATGATATTTTTTCCTACTCTTACAATACATATATAAACTGATGAAAATTTAGTTTAAAATTACAATAAGAATTATTCTGTTGTACAAAATGAAGTTCTTGATAATATTTATTTGTTTAGCCTGCGCGGCATTTGCTACTTTAGAAGAAGACAGACAACAGTGGGTTAACTTTAAGGTTAGTAAAATTTTATTAAATTAAATATGATTTGGTTAGTTTATTTCAAATTTAGTATGAATTTTTTTGAAAATGAAAGTTCTTCTTGTTCTTCACGGCTAAATCCATTTTGGGTGTTCTAGTTCCCTCCATCTTGTTCAAAGCAGCCGACATTTTCAAATCGTTCACCTATCTCATTAGTGGGCATCCTTTATTCTAGTGAAATCATATGATCCTAGTTATAATATTTTGTTGTAATATTTGGCAGATGTACCCCTGGCAACATGATCTGTAAATTGTCATTTATGTTGTGTCTCTCACTCAACTACGTTAATTAGTTTAAGTTTTTTTCTTAAAAATATATTGCTATATACCAACGGTGAACATAATATTCTTGCACTTGAGTGCACATGTATCTTTTAGAGAAAATATTTTAGTTCTCTTCCAACTGAAAACAAATTATACCACAAAGGCAGAAATACTCTGTCCTAGTAATGGTAGAGACAAATGCACTATCTCAGATTGCAAGGAAATATCAGGAAAGGGCGAAAGCCTCTTCCATGGCAGTGCACTGCTACATGCAGACCAGTTTCGAATTAATTGGTTCTCGTCAGTACAGGGTAGGCAAGGACACCTAAACGTAAGAAAAACGAATCCTTTAACCAACTTATATCAGACAAAATATTAAGTCTAATACAAGCAGCGCTATCTCCCAGCATTCGACGCATTCTGAATATTTAATCTCGTAGATATTTATATACTATATACCAGCGGTGAATACCTTATACTTGCAGTAGGGTGTGTAAATACTGCCTTGGGAAAGGCTTCCACATGGTATCTCCTTGCAATCTGAAAGATTGTTTTATCTCTAATTGTGTTGGAACAGAGTATGTCCACCCCTATAGTATGAAAATTCTTCAGTTGAGTGAGAACTAAAATAACTTCTCTAATATAAATTCATTTATACACTTAATCGCATGTGTATTTTATTCACTACTGTTGTATATATATATATATATATATATATATATATATATATATATATATATATATATATATATATATATAGGATATAGGTCTCTGGGATATATATCGAGATTGCGTAGAATGCTGAAAGTTGACGCTGCTTGTATTAGACTTCATTTTTTGTCTGATATAGTTCTTAAATGATTCGTTTTTTTTTAATGTTTAGGTGCGCTTGCCTACCCTGAATAGACGAGTTTGGTCTGCAAGTGTCGATGAAGTGCTATGGAAGAGGCTTCCAACCCTTCCTGGTATTTCCTTGCAATTTGAGATAGAATATGGCTGCCCCTTTAATATAAGTCTTTTCAGTTAGTTGAGAACTAAAGTAATATCTCTAGTCTCCATCCTTCATTTTTATAACAATCTAGCTTCAACTCAAGCATTAAATTCTCAATATAATGGCAGTCAATTAATGAAGATTTTTCATCGACAAAAAAATTCTTACAAAAACTTTAATTTCGGTCACGATAAAAGGAAGCACTTACTCCTTTGCATGTTAAGTTTTTTTTTAAGTATTGTTTCTAGATATTTTGACTTCTCTTTTTAAAGTTAAAAAGCTCTTACAAGATCAAACAGTTCATTCTGTATAAACGTTTCAGGTTTCTTTGATTCCTTTTTATTCGAAAAGGAGGTATGTATCATCAGTTTATTTTTCGTCTTCTTAGCTAACTACCGCATCATTACTTGCATAGTCATCTTCATTCGTTTTTCCAGGAGGTATATGGTTTCTAGGGATAATTACAGCTTTTTCTACAAATGAAACTTGAGCATACTGAATTTTAGGCTGAGTCCTTTTATTGAAACTAGAACAATCATCTGATATGGATTGGGAGTTCCGACGTACAGCCAATGGCAGTTCCTTAAATCTTGCGAGAATGTCGTCATGATTGAAACCACACTGAGGATAAATATTATCCTTCCTAAACATTAAATATTTTAGAAATTTCCTTTGGACGGCCTTCATGGCAAGGCCATGACAATTGTATATGGGGGACCACACAATTGTCATGGCCACATAATCTAGCCTTGATCTTACGTAACTATAATACAGCAATTTGAAAGTGGCTGTGCTAGAAATGGGTATGTAGTTTCCCAGAATAAAACCCAGTGTTCGAGATGCGCTAGCCACTATCTAATCAAGGTGGGGAATAAAGGAGAAACTAGCATCGAAGGCACGTCAGTCACAGTGTAGCATCTGTTAACGATTATTATTTATGTGGTAATTAAACCGAGCAGAATGTCCGAAAGTAAGAAACAACATTACATTTAGAAATGATAAGATCCAGCTTATTAGCCACACACCTTTGACTGATCATATCAATATTGGCCTGAAGGAACAAACAGTCTGCAACAGAAACCGTGTATTGAAATATTTTTAAATCGTCAGCATAGGCCAGTCTGGCAGTCCAACTGGGAAACAAGATCGTTTATAAATATGTTAAAGAGTAGTGGCAAATTCGAACTCTGAGAGACACCTGACGTTGGGGTATGCCTAGCAAATTTATATTATTCCATTTGCACAAACTGACTACGATTAAATAAGTAGGATTTCAAAAGGGAAACAAGGTCGTAAGAGAATCCGGATAGGACAGAAGCTTTCTGTAAGAGTATTTAATGGTCGATTTGATCAAAAGCTTTACGGAAATCAGTGTAAATAACATCGACTTGCTGTTAAGGGTTTAACAGACCTAAGAGGAAAAAGAGCAAAGAATCATACATGATCTTTTAGAAAAGAAACCATATTGGTCAGTCGATAATCGATTTTAAATTTTAGAAAATAATTATTTCTGCAAGATAATCTCAAACACCTTGGAAAAATTACACAAGAATGTAACGCCACGATAGTTTTCAACTAGAGATGGATGACCTTTTTTCAGAATAGGACGGACTTTGGTAATCTTCTAGACCTCCGGAAAAACCCAGGCCTTCAACATCAGTTAGAAGATATGACAAAGGGGAGCGTTCAGAACAATTGAATGGTCTTTCACCAGAAAACTAGGAACACCATCTGGGCCAGATGTGGCCTTATTTTTAAGTGATTTGCAGGCCCAAGAAACATCTGTCAAGTGATATGGGAATGCTAATGGTTTTAGAACATTCCCCAGAAGTAGAAATCTCAGAGGGCTCCGAGTTCTTGTAGACACTCTTGAAGTACTCCGAAAACGCCGAGACAATATTGTAATCCCCATAATATGGATCGTTCTCGTAGTTTATTATAGCTGGAATGTGACTGAGTTTTTTGACCTTGAACGAAAGTCCAAAAATTGGAAGGATCACTGTTTATACAGGTAACAAAGTTGTAATTTAGATATCATAAAACGACTGACAGGCATTCACCACGGCAGTAGGCTCAGAAACTGGAGACCAATCGGTGTGGAGCATCATTTTGTACAGGATTGCAAAGTTGGCTTTGCGAAAATTGAATTGAAGTTGATCAGCGTTGCGTACATGAAAAATAAGTGGAATGAGTGAAATTTGCATGAAACTCAAAAGCTGGAGCAGGGTGATGTGGATCTTCAACTAGGGACGTATCACTGCGCGATACGGTAAGAGTGGCAAATATTAGGTCCAGAAGGCGGTAGTTTATGTTTACAGTAGTGTTATATTGAGTGAGGGTAAGGAACTCACCTAGGTTAAGTAGGCTACTGTGCCTTACGCCTAGGGGACCAATATTTTTTACAAACGTTAGAAAAAAGTCTCCTAGAAGAATTACATATCCACGAAATATTACGTCTAGTGATGAAAGAAGTTCGAAGAAAATTTCTGCCTCGGTGCTGGTTACAGAGGGATGAATGTATACAAAAATATATATAAACTATGAAATAATTAAAAGCTAACTTAAAACCTGAGAAATCTATATTGGGCATGGACTTTGCAATGTTTGAGAGGTCCAAAAGGTCGGAGCTGAATCTACAGTGAACGCCGAGTATCACTCGTCCTCCCCTGGAAGTATCCAAGCTTGTTCTTCTATCTAAGCGATGGACTATAAATGAGTGAGAAAAAGCTCTTAGGTTAAGATACCCCGGTGGAGCCATGATTCAGTAACAGCGATTACATCATATCCAGAAGCAGCGACGGTACTGTAAAAGCTGTGAGTCTTCGTACGAAGACTTCTAACATTCTGATAGATGCAAGTTACTTCTTTACTTGAATCGGTTGGGGTGCAAATTTTTTGTAGAGATTGTTGGGACGCCGTTGACATGTCTTAAAATAAGATTAATCTTACAATTTGCACGGCGACACCTCAGTTCTATGTTTGTGTCGTGCAATTGTTTTAGTTGTGTTGGAGAGAACTATCCTGAACTAACCTTCCTCCACACAGACTTTGTATATATTTTTTCAAACTGTTCCTATTTGTTTTACATGATTATATTATTCCATTTGAAGTTAGACATATTAATCCTATTATTTTTTTATTGGGTCGTTTAAAACATTATTTTGGAAGTTAGTAACAAGTAACCAGATATTAAAAATATATTTCAGTGGTACCTTTTTTGCTTTTAACTCTGACTAATCCCAAAAATAATGTATAGTCTATTACTTTTTGCTGATTGCTTTTTTATGTGATTTCTAGAGTAAATATGGTAAATTTTACAAAAATAAACAAGAAGAAAATTTGCGTTTTTCCATTTTTCAACAAAATTTACGCGAAATTGAAGAACACAATGCAGAATATACGGCAGGAAGAAGAACATATACAAAAGGAATTAATAAATTTGCTGATTTGACAGAGGACGGGATTATATCCAGGTTTGGCCATCGAAGTACTAGGCGACTGAACGACAAAAATGTTTATAAAAGGACAGCTGACGCTGATATACCAGAGGTGCTAGATTGAAGGGATAAAGGAGCAGTAACAAATGTTAAAGATCAGGGAAATTGTGGATCTTGCTGGGCTTTTTCTACAGTAACTATTTCCGACATAACATGAGCAAAAATATAGAGCCTTCTCAATTCCATTAAGTATACGTAATTGAAATAAAGATTTAAACACAATTAAGCAAATAGGAAAATTATAAATAGAAAACAAAAACAAATTAGAAAAATGTCTAAAATATATTCTCATATTAATACAAGAGATAAGAAAGCTTATCGGTTTTTAACATATTTTGGTCCAGTTTCGGATAAAAGAGCACACTTTCTAAAAATGATATAAAAATAGCTTTCAGACCCTCCCAACAATTATTTTTTAATGCTGAAGAAAAACTAAATGGCTTAAAAAATTAGAAGTTTTTGCGTTGTGTTTTACTGAATATAGTAGCCAATATATGGCCGAAGCTTCAACATCAAATTTAAAGAACACAGGACATCTTTCTTACAAAATAAACAAAATTCCAACTTTGCTAATCATTTTTTAGAAACAGGGCATATATTTCCAAACATGAATAATTTAAAGTTATACACTCAGTTTCAAAAAGTCAAAACTCAATATTTCAAAATAATTGAAATTTATAAAACCCAACCATATACTTTTTAAAAGACCAGACAGACTTCTAGGATCCCCCACTGTTTTCTCTATTATAATATAATTGTTATTATATTGCCGTTAAAACCTCTGTAATTGCCTTTGGTTAATATCTATCCTAATTTCTATTTCTACCTTTGTACCCGTAGTTTTTATGTTATTCAGTTTGAAAATGGAGCAAAGCTATGAAACTGCAGCCACTGAGTAAAAAATAAAGTGATAGAAAACAAAATCATAGAAAAGTTTATTATTGTATCGTTAGTTGAATTAGGTATTTACCGAGGTCATATATTGAGGAGTATGACCACAGTAGCACATATGAAATCATGTGCATATTTAACAATTTTTTTGTATAAAAAAGTAATTTATATATAAAACTAATTACAGATATATTAAGTTCAGATATCAAGATGTTAATTTTTTTTTATTTTTGTTTGTACAAAATGGCCGACTACTGCTAAATCTAATTTATATCATAAACAAACCTATACTTAAATATTAAAATCAATTTCAGAAATGCGGATTTTTACCCTACTTGAAGGGAGTAAAGTTTACGCTATGCGTACACTTATACTTTTCCACATAAATCACAAACAAATATACCCTGTTTTGTAATTGTTACAGCTTTTATGCCACCAAGAGTTGCAACTATTGCGTTGTAATCATTCTTTAGTAGGTGGATCTTTGTATCTTTCATTGGAAAGTGGGCACATATATACGATCTCGTTCAAATTATCTAGCTGCTTTTTTTATTGTTGTTTTCCTTTTTTTTTTTAAGTTTTCTTTGGCTTTCGAAATCTTAATCTCTGGTTTTCGAATCATTATTGCTTTGCAATCTTTGGCTTCTAGTTTGGCTTTTTAAGGACTGGAAGTAATGATTTCGGACTTGCTTCTGTTTTCACGGAGTGCCTGTAGATGGCTTGCTTTTGGCAAAGGTTTTAGCTGGTTAAAGGGATATATGATATGGTACTCGTAATGTCATCAAGTATGGAAGGTAAATAAATTTCGATTTCGTCTATCGGCATTGGTGCAAGCAAAGTATATTCAGGGTTTGTTGAATTATCGGTTATATCGCTTATTTTAGTATCTGTGTATCTCAATACTTTTTTCAGCGTGCACTTCAGCTATTACAGTGATTCTGTAATCTTCAGTCTCTTGTCTAAAGTGGACGTTTGTCTCTTGCCCTTGAACAGAGTTAGCTGAAGAGAATACTTGAGAACTCTAATGAAGTGTTTGAACAGATCATATCAATAACAGTTGATGGAAAATGTCTGTTCAGTAAAAATATTTTCATCAAAAAGATAAATTCCAGTAACTTTGAATGCAGAAGCTACATTACTTAAAGTAGCAATTTTTCTAAAGGCTTTGTGGAAAATAAAACTTGGTATCGATTGATTGATCTGCCTGGATGTTGCCCCATCCATCTGTCAGCTTCAGTAGAATATTAAACCTTAAAAGAATCAAAGATAGCTTTATTGAGTGTCACAATTTTTTGGTTGCTGTGTAATGGTAATGTCAGTACGACTATTTTGTTACGTCTGCAAGACAAATTGGCTTCAAGACTTATGTAATAAAAGGTTCATTTGGTGTACAACCTGTTAATAACTTATTCAAAACTTATGTGATTCAGATGATTATCAACTATTAGCAGTATATTGTTCTCAGCTGTGAGAGATGGAGCCAATCCAAATATAAATCTGTGTTTATAAAATCAGAATCAGATGTTATACCAATGCTTCTAGCAGGCACTTCATCCATTAGTCCTTCTACACTCATTTACGAGAGAAAGTAAAGGCAGGAGGCCCATAATTTTTGGTTGCACTGACACAGCATGTAGCAGTTATTGTTTGACCGCGTTCAGCAGAAACGATTTTAGTAGTGTAACTAACGTGGAACTGCTACGTTTCAAGGTCACCGCTCTGGATGGCCACCATCCATCCGAAGAGACCAAAGATTTCTACAAGAAGTAAATTTTCAGGAAATTTTTCCTGAAAATTTTACAAGAAGTAAATTTTTCAGTATTTCTTGTTGAAAATGTTGAAAGAAGTGATCGTCAATGACGTCACAAGTCCAGTGGTTGTTGACCAAAAAGGCCTTATTGTTGCAAGAAGCGGCTGAAGATGAAAGGCAATGACAAAATTTACCTGAGCCAGGTGTAAAAAGGTGTGTGTGTATAGATATATGTGTGGTTTAGCTGAAGAGCGTCCGCTGAAGAAGTGTCAAAGAAGTGATCGTCAATGACGTCACAGGTCCAGTGGTTGTTGAAGTAGTTACAGGGTGTTGGAAAAGTGTGTTAATCAAAAAAGTGTAAATGTATGTAAATGAATGAATGGTGATTGTATATGGGTGTGTGTTTGTGCCACCCCCTGTATATGCAAGGTAGAATGTATGAGGAGGAGGAGTAGTCCGTCAGTGGTAATTAGTAACACCTGGGCTAGCTTATATGTGTATTATACAGGTTGTATCAAAAAGAAATAAATATATTTTTGTATTGATTTTGTGTGAGAAGAGCCTAGCCTAGCCTAGCCGAGCCTAGCCCAAGCTAGCCACCCTGTATACTGTATGTGTTGGACAAGAACAAATGTATGAGAGAGAGAGATGGAGATAATTTGATATTGTTACGTATATATCTATCTCACTTGTATATATTTGATATGTGAGAGAGAGAATTTTAGTTTATTTTACGTATATTTTTGTCTCTTTTTTACTCGTAAATTTATGAGAGAGAATTTTAGTTTATTTTACGTATATTTATGTCTCTTTTTTACTTGTAAATAGTAAAAGATGTACGATTTACGTTAGTTAATAATTTAAATTTTATTCAAATCGAAAATATATATATTGTGAGGTCACGTTATAAGATAAGAAAGGTCAAATTCATGTAGATAAGCTAATAAAATTTTACATGTAAAACATTAGAATTTGAACTGTTTTTAAAATTATTCATACAATTATATACTTCAATATAGACTGTGGCAGCCGGTTTGCTGGTATCAGGCTAAGATGTCTTTTTCTCTACACTTTTATTGAAAAGATGTTACTTTTTGTAGATAATTTGATATTGATGCGTATCTATCTATCTATCTATCTTACTCATATGTATTAAATATATGCGAAACACACTCATATCTATTAAATATATGCGAGAGAGAGAGAGAGAGAGAGAGAGGGAGAATTTTAGTTTATTTTATGTATATTTTTGTTTCTTTTTTACTTGTAAATAGTAAAAGATGTACGATGTCAGGTTTTTTGACGATAATGGTGAATTTCAAGTAGATAAGTTAATAAAATTTTACATGTAAAACATTAGAACTTGATACTATTTTAAAATGTTATTGCTTAATAATAATATGTAATTTTTGAATAAAAATGTTAAATTTTTCACCACTTACTTCTACTAATTTTAAATGGAATTTCTTTCTTAGTTTAAAATCTATGTAAGAGATAGAAATAGAGGTTTAAATAGGTTATTGTGTATGTGTTTATTTCCCTCGTATATATGTATTATATGTGTGCCAGAGAGAGAGAGAGAAAGATAGACGTTTAAAATAGGATATTGTATATATATATATATTTATCTTACTCGTATATGCTGGCAAATACATCTATTATATGTATGTGAGGTAGATGCAAGTTCAAATGGGATATGTGTATATATTTATCTCACTCGTATATATTTATAATAAAAGATGCAATTATGTATGTATATTTTATGTTAGTCAACAACATAAAATTAATTTATTTAACTAATAAACCGAAAATGTTTTACGAGGTCACGTTTTATGACGATAAAGGTCAAATTAGCAGATAACACTTAATAATATTTACCATGTAAATGTTGGAAATTGATACTCTTTTAAAATTATTTCTATTATTAATATTTCAATATATATACTGTATTTTCTATATGACAAATTGATACAGGTAAATACAGGTAAAAGTTTAGATGTTTAGGAAATTACAAGTAGATCGAATACACGTAATAGATAGTTAAATATTTAAGTAATATTATATTTGTGGTTAAAAGTGTCAAAAAGGCCATATACATTGTATCCAAAAATGACGTGTTCGTGTGAAAGATCGTTATCAGCCGGGATGCCAAAGGCACTTTTGCCGCTATGTGCGCATATTTTTCTCTTATAGTTTAGCCAAAAAACGAATTTTGGTCGACTGCGCATGTGCCAAAAGGGCACTTTCGTTTTTTCGTTAAATTCGGGGTTGCTGAACACAATTTGAGGGTTATTTTTCGTCTAAAACGAAATCTAAGGCCCTAATTTGCACCTATTATGGAATATTTGTATATATTTCACCCCAATCGTATACATTTATAATAATACAAAAAGATGTAAATTAAATTTTTAAGTAATATTATATTTGTGGTTAAAAGTGTCAAAAAGGCCATATATGTAGTGTCCAAAAGTGACGTGTTCGTGTGAAAGATCGTTATCAGCCGGGATGCCAAAGGCACTTTTGCCGCTATGTGCGCATATTTTTCTCTTATAGTTTAGCCAAAAAACGAATTTTGGTCGACTGCGCATGTGCCAAAAGGGCACTTTCGTTTTTTCGTTAAATTCGAGGTTGCTGAACACAGTTTGAGGGTTATTTTTCGTCTAAAACGAAATCTAAGTGTGCCAAAAGGGCACTTTAGTTTTTTCATTAAATTCGGGGTTTCTAAACACGGTTTGAGGGGTATTTTTCGTCTAAATCGAAATCTAAGGCCTTAATTTGCACCTATTAAGGAATATTTGTATATATTTTACCCCAATCGTATACATTTATAATAATACAAAAAGATATAAATATATATGTTTTATGTCAGTCAAGAAATTAATTTATTTTAATTAAACTATTAAATCGAAAATACATTGTGTATGAGGTCAGCAACTGATGATGCGAAAGGTCAAATTAGCAGATAAGACTTCACAGTGTTTACCATGTAAAATGTTCGAAAGTGATACTGTTTTAAAATTAAGTAAATTATTAATATTTTAATATAAACTGTTTTTCTCATTTCGTATCAAGTATGAAAGTTTCTATATATTTTTTGCTTCCCCGTATACACTTATATAAAAGATGTATGTTTTGTTAAATAATAATAATTTTAATTTAAAAAAAAAGTAGTTTGCTTGAAGTGAGATTCGAACCTGAACTAATTGAGCGAAAATTCAAGTGAGAACAGTGGAAAAAGAAGTTCAGGTGTTTTTTCCCTAACCAATTTATTATTTTTTCACTTTTCTTGTAGAAATATAGGTAATTAAAACTATTACTTAAATGCTCATTTATTTATTTACAAAAAAAATAGTAATTATTACAATGTGTAAAATACTAACTATGATAGCCCTTCAAGATATAGTTTTTTAAAACATCATTTTTCTTTCGATGGCATTCTGGATGAATACTTCTCACAGATGGATCACGCGAATACCACAACTGTTTGGCAGTTAATTTTTGGTAACAAAAATGACACTGATTTATTTTTATACCCTTGGGTACTTGACGAGGTACGTTTTTGTCTGAAATTGTTGTAGAGTGACGAGTAATAGTAAAAGTTGGCATTTTTTTTCTTCTTTCAATATGAGATTTATAAGCAGTGTAGGCTCTTTATATACCCCTATTACATCTGATTAAAATAAGGTGGTTGCGCAATATTTCGCTTATTTCAATCTAAAAAATTATTTATTACAAAATTAACGTAAAATTTTTAGATAATTCTTTTCTACAATCTAGAAAATTCAAAGCCTCTGTGGTCACTCATCATGCCTATGTATATTTATAATTAAAAAATAAATTTTATGAAAAATATGTATAAATTTTACATGTAGAACAAAATGATTTGATAATTAATTCAGGATTTCGTATAAATTTAGGATTCTTACATTGATTACAAAAGAAAGTGGTTTTTAAATCCTCCGAACAAAACAGGTTAATAGATTGATGGTGGTGGTGATCGTTTGGAATTTGTTGCACCTCCTCCTTCTCCTCCTTCTTCTCGAGCTTGTCACTATTGCCACTGTTGGCTTTTATCCAAGTAGAAGAGTTGTTGTTGTTATTGTTGTCGTCATTGTTCAATTTAACAATGGACCAAGGGGTAATTTTTGCAATTATTTTGTCTTGTATCCAAATGTTGTAGGCCTGTAACAAAAAAAGTTTAAAATTAAATAAATTTATTTTTTGGAAATAAGTGTTTTTGTTTTCTTTTCTAATACCTTTCCTTGGTACACTTTGATATTTTCGAAATTAGGCATTGTTGTAGAGCCAGATGTTTTAGTGAGGGAAATGCTGCTGCTGATTTTTTTTCTAACCTGAAGAAAGGCAAAAGTACAGGAGGAGTTGGAGGAGGAGGAGGAGGATGACTTGTAACACTTTCAGGAGGGAGCATTTTATAGCAACGAAAATATCGTACCTGCTGCCAACGGACAAGTGTTCGTGTTTTATTAATCATCGGTTTGAATCGTGCTTCATCAAAATCTGTTGACATTAAATAGTGGAATATATTTAGAAATGGGTGAGTAAAAGTTAACCCATTAGAATCAGTCTGTACAACACGAATCCACGCAAGTTTTCGCCCCGATGAAGTTGGTAACTCTACTGAGAAACTTGAGTTACTGTCACATACTTCTTCTTTTAAAGTAATATTCGGAATCCTTTTAATTTGATCGTATATAGAATTTCGCGTTGAAACAACGAAAATTCGGAACAAGTTAAATCTAAAAAGTCTCGCAAGAAAAATCATACAATCAGCTGGTAATGCTCGTTCTAAAATCGATAAAAGTATACCGTAATTAATATCTTTTGAAACTACGAATTTATTCTGTTGTTTTGCAATTAATTCGAGACAATAAGACTCACTCACGGCAACAGCCATTTTACTTGTTTAAAATGAGCCAAAAAATGGAATATATATATACATGCTTTCATATTGTTCTCTCTATAAATAGAGATTGTGTTCTTTGTCTAATATTTTTATAAATAATATTAAAGTTAAACACTTTTCATTGGTTAAAAAAAACTGAACAACAAATAAAATAATATTCACTTCAGTCTAATAAACAGCTGTCTGTGCAATCTTTCATCTTTATCTCTCTCTCTCTCTCTCTCTCTCTCTCTTTTGTCTTGTAGAGGAATAGGAGGGATAAAAGATACGTTTTTCTTTGTTTAGCAGAGAAATTTGTTACCTCGTATTGAGACAATAATAATAATAATAATATGGACTTTGGAAATATACCGGATGAATAGTTTGTATTGACTCAAAACTGTTTTCGTATAGGGTGAGGAGGAGAATACAGCTGATTAGAAATAAAAAGTCTATGTAAAATATTTAATTTGTTTTATTAATATATCAACTATTTAATAACAAAATATTTTTTTCAAACATTTTTCTGTCATTTCAATAATTTTGATTATTAATGTGAAAATTACAATTATTTAAATTAGGGCATCCTATTAATATAAATGTTTTCTTTTATCATTAAATAGTTAAGTTTACAAATTAAATTTATCAACTTTAACACTTTTCATGTCACTTGAGAAATAAAATTTCGTCACAGTATGTTTTCCACCATTCTTTTTTACAATTTCTTCTTTATATTCACATGGCATACAAATAGCGTTTGCTGCATCAGATTCACCTTTGCAAACTGGACATTTATGTTTAATTGGAATAGGCATTTTTTTTTGGCTGTTTATTTGAGGATGTTTATTACTGATATGGTTTGTTGATATTTCTTATTTTTCTTCTTTACTTGCATAGACTGAGGAATATCACTTTACTGTTACCACTCCTTCTTCTTTTGTACAATTGACTAATTTTTTAGATTAATTTCATTAATATACCCAGTATTAATTTTCATATTGAAACTTTATTGGTGACAACAAAAACATTAATGTTCTAGTGAAAAAAATTGAATATATGGAAGGAATATTGAGCGGTATAGTATAATTTGTTTTAATTTCCAAAAACAAAGTTTAGGTTCTCATTATTCCTTATGGGGACTGCAACTCCGACCTGTTTTTCTTTGTACTCATCAGAATTGACTTTAGTAGAAAATTTCCCATCTGGATGGCACCTCATGTTTCGATTAGCTGACGCTATAACATTTTGATATTCTGAATGTTTATAAACCAGCACTATACCTGACTTTTTCTTACTACATTCGCCACATGTCTTCGTATAGGAAAAAAAATCGTTTTTAAACGTCGACATTTCTTTTTTTTTTTTTGGTTATATATACTACCCTGAACAATTTGATAAATAAATTAAAAATGCGTTGTATGCTGCACAGTGTATATTTTTAAACTAGTTGAACTAATGAGATATTTGACTTATATTTTATGCAAATATATAGATAAATTTTGTTTTTTTTCTTTGAAAAAGAAATAACATTAATAAAGTTTCAATTTCTATTCTGACATACATAAAATTATGATTACGAAATGATTGATTTGACATTAGCATCATTCTAGTTATTATTCTTATCATGAATATTTAATAAAGCGTATTGCTAAGGATTATTTTTCTAATTAGTACATTTTTAAAAAAAACTTTATCGACTATTTCGTTTTAATCGACTTTAACCTCATTGCAGTTAACATTTTAATAGACTGATGGCGCCACTTGTGTAAATAGGGGAACCTTGAGTAAATAAACACAGTAAATTTTTCCATTGAGTTTTATGCAATAATTTGAAATAAATTTATTCAACTTGATCGTTTTACCCTATATACTTCACAAGAACTGTATCCTACGTAATAAAGTGTATTGTTCATCTTTTGTATAAATTCTCGGGGGAAAATCATTATATTTTCAAATCAGTTTTAAACTTTAAAATACAAATATATAATACATAATAACTAAAATGAGTTCTCCACCATGTACAATTATTCTAAAATCAACTGACCTGAAAGAATTACCCACAGAAAAATTGTTAGTGTTGTGTAAACACCTATTCAGGTAAGATTTTATTTGTTTATCACATTTTTATATTGTTTTACATAAATTTTTATTTTATCTGTATGCCTATTTAAAATTGTATATTTTTTAAAATTTAGGAAAAACACAAATTTTTATTGTTTAGGTATTTTAAATTAAAATAAAAACAAGCTGAATCTATATATTTATATATATATTATTTCTAGATTTGGGGTTAAAACGATGGAGAAAAAAGGGAATCAAATAGTATTAAAATTGTTATATACACCCAAGGGGGATACAATGAAATTAAAACTTGGAAACCTTCCTGTTCGGTATACAAGATTGGGAGTCGAAACCGACGAGGAGATTAACATTTTAAAAACACATATGAAGCGATATAACTTTGATCTGCCTGCAATAGAACAACAGGAGTATGCTGATGATGATGATGATGAAATTCACTTAGTACAACCATCTTCTAGTTTGGAAAATACAAGAAAAAGGAAAGCCATAAGCAATCCAAATCAAAAAGGTTATAAAAAAATTCAAATATTAAAAGATCGACTTTTACAGCCATCAACTTCGTATGTTGAAGTTTATGATGTGGATGCCGATCAGTTTGAAGGACAAAAATACCATATTGAAGAGGTGTAAATTAAGAAAAAAGGTTTATTTGTATTTAGAAGCAATAAAACGCATTTTTTTTTATCGAAATATTATTTATTTTTCCTATTCATCCCCCAAACAATATGAGACAGATTATTCCCAATTATTTTTCTTATAATATAAAAACGGACATTTTCTGTAAATTAATATATTATTAATAGTAATAGAAAGAGAGAGAGAAAATGTCAGTACTAGAAATTTTAAAGTGTCTCAAATGTAAAGGGTGAAAAAATATCTAGCTTGCGAATATCAGAATAAATTTAATAAAAAGGGATGGTGCTAATATATATTTACTTTTTCTCTCTCTTTATTATTATTTGAAATTAATAAAAAGAAGGATGTTGGTTATATTATAATATGAGTTGTAAAAATTATTTTGGAGGAAAATAAAAATCTTATATATTTAATTGGTTTTTATTCATTCGTTTAGTTTAAGCATATTAGGGTATTATATTAATGTTATTGATTACAGTTAAATAGTATCAGCTTTTTTTAACAATGAAAAGAGAATATAAGCTACTTATTACTAAAAGAACAATATATTATTTTGGTGAAACAAAAAAAAAATGCGGAAAAATTTACTTGTTACATTTCTCCTTCAATTTACTATTGTTTTTTCTACAACTAGTCAATCTAATAACATATTTATCCTTTTTCTCGCGAAGTAATTCTTCTCGCTCTAAACAATCGTTTAAATTGGTAAAAATTTTATTTTCATTCAACATTTGTTTGTTCAAATCGCGTTGACATTCTTTCAAATTATTATCCAACATGTAGACTTCATGTGACAAGTCAGAAAGGTTATTTTTCAAATTTAATATTTCAGTCTTATAGTCTTCAATTAGTATAAAAGTGACTCTATTTTTTTCTTGACATATTTCAAGATTTTCCGTTAAATTCGTCTTCAATAGATGCAATTCGGATTCCAGTTTAATATTCTCCTTAATTAAGGCAATTCGTTTTGTGTAATTCAATGAATCTGTCAAGTTTTTCGTAATATTTTCATATTCTTGACTTTTCTCCATACATATATCATTGACAGCTAACTCATTGTCGTACAATTCTACGTAATAATCTAATTTATTTGTACATTCCTTATATAACTGAAAGCTTGTATTATACAGGGTATTGTAGTCGTTTAAGATATATTGATAGAGATCCTTATATTCATCACATGTTGTATTAGTACTGCTTCCACCACCATAAACTAATAAAATAATCTCAAACAAGCAACAAAGCAGGAAAAAATGTTTGTTATACATTGTTGTTGTTGTAGTAAGATTTTCACTCCAAGACATTCAGTTACACACTAAAGATTTTTTCTAGCATTATGTACTTTTATTCTGTTTTCAGGTGACATCATGTATATCAATCGAATTATCAGATTTTTTTTTTTTTTTTAGAAACAAATCTGAGAAATAAGTAAAATAAAAAAGTTGATTAAAATAACAAATACAATAACTAATGACAATGTATCAATTTTTATTTTTCATAATTTTTCTTTTGTTTCGACTGCTTCGGTTTTTTTCTTTTCGGAAAACCACAATAAACATTCAACTAAATCACAACTTCTCCAATGTTTATAATGTTCTTCAATAGGACAATCATTACTTGTCCAAGCGAATATTTCTACTCCACAATAAAAGCACTTGCAAACATCTTGAATGGATAAATAATAA
Source organism: Diaprepes abbreviatus (assembly GCA_034092305.1). Classification (NCBI taxonomy): domain Eukaryota; kingdom Metazoa; phylum Arthropoda; class Insecta; order Coleoptera; family Curculionidae; genus Diaprepes; species Diaprepes abbreviatus. The sequence continues at coordinate 1,797,587 of JASJET010000095.1, forward strand.
AATCCACAACGTGCTAATATTTCAGGTTTTAATTTCCCGGTCCAATTTTCAAATGATGCAAGTCTTTTTTCATAAGTTCTATATAATATATTATCAATTTGTTTCTCAAAAGTTTCCACACACATATTTTCTACAGTGATGATAACCACTCACTTGACAAAAATGATTCAAATTTAATTCTAGAGCGAGATAACAGTACTTATAAACCATTTTCTTCCTCCTCCTCCATCTCCACCACTTTGGAACATCCTATATATATATATATATATATATATATATATATATATAAAAGAAAATGGAAGAATAATCTCTGCTAAAATAATTAGGATTTTTCATTTAAACATTCTGTAAAACTGTTAATCTCTATATATATTCTATACAATCTTATATTGAGTAGTCATTATTCCTGTTATTTAACAATTTTTTCCATAAGAAAGAGGGGGGAGGAAAAAAAATGAAAATCTGGAGAAAATCTATCAGGAAGCAAATTTAGAAGGTTTAGACTTTTTTTGAGGACTTTGATGTAGGAAATGATGTATTACATGACGTGGTACTATTTAGGTTATGTGGAAAAAAAATGCTTATTTAAATACTTTATTTTTTATTTCCTTTCATTGAAAACAATTAATTTTCAGTAAGAGTGACTAAAAAATAAATAACTAATATATAATTAAATTTTCTAAAATTTTATGTCCTTTATAAAATACATTTTTTTTCTCAACATATAAATACATGGTCACAATCAAATTAGACTTTATGCAATTTCTGTTACATAAACAATTCATCTAACCATTATATAAATAAATATCCTAATATTAAACACATAAAAACTTAAAAATGTATCAAAAAATAAAATAAGATAGGAACAAACAGATACATTAAATTACAATTATTTTTGCTTGAATTAGAAGCGATAGCAGCAGCAGAGTCAGTATTGGTAGTGTTTGAAATTTCACTCTTAACGGCTATTTTTGCTGGTACAGTTTGCTCCAATCCTATAAGAGTCCATTTTTCACTTTCCAAAATGGTCCCGTTCATAAAGAGCACTTTTAATTTGTAGTAGTAATTTTTATTTTTAGAATTAGGTAATTCGGTTTGAAACGCTTTAATTTCCAAATCATCTATATATCCACATTTATAATATAATGGTTTCCAGTTGCCAGTCGAATAACAATCAGTTTCTATCTGAATTTTCATATCTTGAACATTTTTGTGTGGATTTTCAAGGTAAAGAACATTCTGAACAATAGCTACAGCAGCTATAAAATTTGAGCTTAACCATACCATGATTCTTAACTATATAATTTAAAATTTTAGTTGTATAATCCTTTTATACAATGGAAACAGTTTTCTTGTGAAGAAGGTAATCCACCTATATGACTATGCCATTCGGGTCGATTGTAATGCATAAAACATGGAAGCTTCACTTGTAAATGAAAATTGCTTGTATATTCATTAGGCAATTTTCCCCAAATACGTAAAAGATCAAGATTTTTAACGTGTTTTAGAAAATAATTTAACGGTAGACATTTCAAATCTTCACTGCTAAGTTCATTAATATCTACATTATCTGATAAAAGATTCAATACTAGACAGACACCTTCCATCTTGGATGGATGATACACAGAACTAAATTTATTAGGAATAATATGAGGTTAATATATATTAATTTATCACTTTAGATATATGTTAAACTATATTAAAAAAAAAACTACATTTCCAACCAACTGATTCATTTTAGAGCTTCAGGATTTTTAGTGAATTTCTTCAAGAAAGTTAATATTTTCTCTCTCAGTGTTTCAAAAACACAAACTTTTCATTTGTTGCACAACATTCTAAAATATCTAGATTTTAAAATAATATTCGCAAGTTTTAACCTCATCTAATGTTTTTTTGTTTCTAATAAACTTTTTACAACAAGCAAATAACTAATACGAAATGAATAATGAGTAAACCGATATAAAACAGACCGTTCTAATTACATGGATTTTATAAGCACACGTCATCTCTCTTTATTTCTCTCTCTAATGGATTGCGACTATATAGTCAAAGAAAATTCTATAATAGACAGTATTTTTCATTTTAAAAAGATAAAAAATATACAATTTTTACTTCCAATTTTAAGTAAAATGTTACTTAAAATTAATTTACTTTTAATTGCATATTTTGTTACTAACTACAGATGATTTGGAAGTAAAGATAATATATTATACCAGTTAGAAAAATAATTCCTTTTTTTTTACTCCTATATAAATTTTATAGGTCTAATAATGGTAAATAAAACAGCTTTATAATTTTAAAATCAGTTCTCTATTTTCTAAAAATAATTCCTCTTTATAAATTAACAATATTATAGTTTGTTTTCTTCACTTTCGTCTTCTTCTTCTTCTTCTTCTTCTTCATCTTCAATTTTCATATATTCTTGGAGTTCCACAAATTCTTGTATCAGAACCGGATCACTAATGTATTGTTTCAATTCCATTATACCTTCGCTATCACAAAACCAAAATTTTAATATTTCTCGCACAAATTCCACAAGATTCTTGGTTTCGAAATAGACATCACACACTTTTGCTGCCTGTCGATATATTTCTGCTATTTCCATATATTTGTAAACCGAAATTGGACGGCTTTGTTGAGCATATAGACTATATTCCTTTGCTTCTTGTAGACATGTCAATTGCACCTTTCTAATTTGTTGATCTAATAAATCGCTATTAAGCGACAATGATGACGATGATGAAGATAAGGATGACATTATACTCTAATTACCAACAATAACAGTAATAACAACACTTTTCAATTTGTACTGATTGAGTATCTATGTGTTTTCGTAGTTTTTAAAAGAATTTTTAAAGAGGGGATTTGAATTTTATTATTGTTAGCACACCAATGATAGACAATAGAGTCGTCGATTTCTCCCCTCTACATTTGATAATGTTACTTATCCTAAAATAATTTTAAATTAGGTTTAACTTTGTTATTTAAAAAAAATAATAACAAAAGCAACGTTAAAAATAATGCTGACTCGTGCTACAGCGGTAAATGAAAAAAAAAACACAAATAAAATTTCTATTTACATCATTTTATGCAAGAAGTAATGTATTGAGTGGTAATGGTGTATGAGGTAGACGAAGCAAAGGAAGAAATAAAAATCTTTTATTCAACAATTCAAAATGTTTGAAAGAAAATATATTTTTATTAATAAAACAAGTTTTATTGCTAATTAAAAATTATAAATTGAGATTATAGTTGACATTTATCTTCTTGAAGCACCCTGCTGCTGCTGCTGGTGTCCTGCACCTCCATTTTGACGAGCATTTCCTCTTGTTTCCTTACTACTTAGATAACGGGAAGGTAAATGTTTAGCTCCCTCATATTTATTAAGAAATTCATGATAATCACACGCTAGACATCTCTCGTTTACCATATCTGTTTCTCCCTTACATTTAGGACACTTTAATGTTTCTGGGACTGGCATTTTCACTATAATGATATAATTCTAATAAAATTTTCAATATATAAATTTATTAAAAAATATTATATAAATTATTTGTTAAATGTATTAGATCTATTTTTAGTTACCTAGATAGTTTTTCACCTGTTCATTAAACTGTCTGAATATAAAAAATATGACTAATATAAATAATTTTAAAAGCATATCGATTTCAAACATTTTACGTGGTAAACAGTATTAAGTCTTATCTGCTAATTTGACTTAACACGTTGATACCTTTTTATACAAGTAAAAACAGGTAAAAAGTGACATCACTATTGACGTCACAATGAGTCATGCTACAAACCTATAAAATTCCACAGAATTAATCTTTTTTCTTGTTGTTGTTGTTGTTGTAATTGACTGTTCGTGTCAGAACGAAGCAATCAAAACTACTGGAGCCATAGATTTTTCGATTGGAATTTGAAACTAGCAAAAATATACCTCGGAATACAACAGCATATTGTCTAATATTACACGATCGTTTTTGGTGAAAATACAATATAGTGAAATCAATCTCCTAAGAAAAAAACTAAGGGAAAAAAATGTATATATTAGACATTCAAGGCTATCAGTATAAGAAAAGTGATTTTATTTGTAAAGAAATATCTATAATTAATACTCAAAGTGGACAAATATATCACAGTTTGGTCAATTTACCTCACGAAATCGAATGGTTCAACGAGGATATTCAAAAACGTTTCGAATGGTTGACGGACAACATTCACGGTCTCAAATGGAATCAATCAGATTTCCGTTATATACCATATGAAAATATATCTAATTATATCAGAAATATTGTCGGCAATGAAACGATTTTTGTAAAAGGCAATGAAAAAATGTGTTGGTTAAGAAAATTAATTCAAAATAATATAGAGGAATTGTTACTAATAGGATGTCCAAATTTAAGTAAATTAAAAAAGTATAAAAATATTTATAATTTTCATTGTAGAGAACATTATTGGAATGATAAAAATTGTGCTAAAGAAAATGCATTATTACTATATAATTGGTTTATTAATAAAACAAATTAAATATTTTTCATAGAGTTTTTATTTCTAATCACCATATATTCTCCTCACCCTCCCCACCAGTTAGGAAAAGAAAAAAAGCTATATGTATTAAATGTATTAGATCTTTTTAATTACCTAGGTAGGGTAGCTAGAGTAGGTAGCTAGAGTAGATAGCTTTTTTACCTATCTATCCTAGCTACCTACTCTATTGTAATCGTATATGAAAAAAACAGCTTATATTAAAATATTGGTAATTTAATTAATTTTAAAACAGTATCAATTTCGAACATTTTACATGGTAAATACTATGAAGTCTTATCTGCTAATTTGACCTTTCGCGTCATCAATTGTTGACCTCATACACAATGTATTTTCGATATATTATGATTAGTTAAATTAAATTCTTGTGGTTAGGAATAAAAAATAGATAGGTATAACACACAGATGACAGGTTCAGAGGACAAGTTTATACACGTAAATTCAGTTAAAAAAGTAACATTTTTTGATAAAAGTGTTTAAAAAGACATCTTAGCTTGATACACACAAGCAAACCGGCTGCCTCAATCTATAGAAGCTCTACAAGACTAAAAAAAGATATGTTATAAAAAATTAACAAAGTGTACCTTTTAATAGTTAATTTATAAGAGCAAAAATGTCATTTTATTATAAAGATGTTTTTACAATAAAAAAAGAATGTAATGAATGTCATAGAAAAACACAGGCTCAAGTTTTAGTAAAGGACAGTGAAGAGTACAAAACAGTAACAAGAAGCAGTAACAGACCGATGTTTTGTCATCCGAAAGCAACATGGAAAACGGAGGTTAGAGGTGACAAATGGGGAGAAAAACAAGTTGGTGTTTGCACACCTATTACGAATAATAAAAATCTTAATTTTTCATTTGGCAATTAACTTTTTAGATGTAAATAAAGACCTTTAATAAAATATTAATCCTAGTACAAATGAATTGTTTTATTTTTTACAATTTTTAAAAACTAATAAAGAAATTCCATTTAAAATTAGTAGAAGTAAGGGGTGAAAAATTTAACATTTTTATTCAAAAATTACATATTATTATTAAGCAATAACATTTTAAAATAGTATCAAGTTCTAATGTTTTACATGTAAAATTTTATTAACTTATCTACTTGAAATTCACCATTATCGTCAAAAAACCTGACATCGTACATCTTTTACTATTTACAAGTAAAAAAGAAACAAAAATATACATAAAATAAACTAAAATTCTCCCTCTCTCTCTCTCTCTCTCTCTCGCATATATTTAATAGATATGAGTGTGTTTCGCATATATTTAATACATATGAGTAAGATAGATAGATAGATAGATACGCATCAATATCAAATTATCTACAAAAAGTAACATCTTTTCAATAAAAGTGTAGAGAAAAAGACATCTTAGCCTGATACCAGCAAACCGGCTGCCACAGTCTATATTGAAGTATATAATTGTATGAATAATTTTAAAAACAGTTCAAATTCTAATGTTTTACATGTAAAATTTTATTAGCTTATCTACATGAATTTGACCTTTCTTATCTTATAACGTGACCTCACAATATATATATTTTCGATTTGAATAAAATTTAAATTATTAACTAACGTAAATCGTACATCTTTTACTATTTACAAGTAAAAAAGAGACATAAATATACGTAAAATAAACTAAAATTCTCTCTCATAAATTTACGAGTAAAAAAGAGACAAAAATATACGTAAAATAAACTAAAATTCTCTCTCTCACATATCAAATATATACAAGTGAGATAGATATATACGTAACAATATCAAATTATCTCCATCTCTCTCTCTCATACATTTGTTCTTGTCCAACACATACAGTATACAGGGTGGCTAGCTTGGGCTAGGCTCGGCTAGGCTAGGCTAGGCTCTTCTCACACAAAATCAATACAAAAATATATTTATTTCTTTTTGATACAACCTGTATAATACACATATAAGCTAGCCCAGGTGTTACTAATTACCACTGACGGACTACTCCTCCTCCTCATACATTCTACCTTGCATATACAGGGGGTGGCACAAACACACACCCATATACAATCACCATTCATTCATTTACATACATTTACACTTTTTTGATTAACACACTTTTCCAACACCCTGTAACTACTTCAACAACCACTGGACCTGTGACGTCATTGACGATCACTTCTTTGACACTTCTTCAGCGGACGCTCTTCAGCTAAACCACACATATATCTATACACACACACACCTTTTTACACCTGGCTCAGGTAAATTTTGTCATTGCCTTTCATCTTCAGCCGCTTCTTGCAACAATAAGGCCTTTTTGGTCAACAACCACTGGACTTGTGACGTCATTGACGATCACTTCTTTCAACATTTTCAACAAGAAATACTGAAAAATTTACTTCTTGTAAAATTTTCAGGAAAAATTTCCTGAAAATTTACTTCTTGTAGAAATCTTTGGTCTCTTCGGATGGATGGTGGCCATCCAGAGCGGTGACCTTGAAACGTAGCAGTTCCACGTTAGTTACACTACTGATTTTATTAACGTTTTTTTTTTCCTTTTAAATATATCACCTTGGAAGCCTTCTTTAAGACTGTACTAATCCCGGTTTTGTCCATGTTATTAATTTTTCCAGGTAGAAAATTATATTTCCCCAAACAGTTTTTCACATTTGAATAAAATTGTTTAGTTTACACCGGATTAAAAATCTATGACTCTTGCTAGGCTCGAGAGAGTAATTTGTCTTGGTGCAAGGTCAGGATGTCTTCTGATAAATCAGTCTTTTACAGCTATATTTGTTGTCAAACCAACGATCAATTTTATTAACTTCTGCAATCTCATAAACTATTTTTCTGAGAATGGAAAAGGTAAGGCCGTAAAACAGCATGAGTGGTCTTGCAATAGTCATAAATTTCTTTCTGAAAACACAATACAAAAATGTATTGTCGAATTAAACTGAAAATACGTAAGGAAAATATAAACTAGGTAGGTATTTTTCTCCTGATTACTGGTAAAAATTGACTTAAACCGACTCATTGATAAAGCAATACAGTTCAGTTTTAATCGTTTCCGCAAAGTGCTTTCAACTACTCCAACAATACTGGCAGCAGAACATTTGCTTTTATCTGCTTCAATGAATTTTCTGGCTGTTTCAATCTGTTCTTTTGTACATTTTCCGATCCGGATACTTCCTTACATATTCACGCATTTTGAGCCTGAGAAAAAATATAAATTTTTTAATTAACCGAAAAAATTCTGATACTAGTAGAGGGTAAGTATCCGCATTTCAGTAGTGAGGACACTTTTCCCCGTATACTTACCCCATCGCATCAAAGAAAAATAGTTAGAAAAGAAAACAAACACGGCGTACCTGTTGCAAAATCAGTGGATCCAGAATAAATGCTATAATATACCATATATCCAACAATCATGTTAAATTTTAGCTACGACGTTTCGTATGCATGTACAGGGTGAGTCAACGATTGAATGAAGTAGGTTTGTGCCTTTTCGGTGAAATTAACAAAGAAACTATATTTATTGTTTGATACAGTTTATTTTTACGCATATTTTAAAAATATTTAGGACTCTACAGGGTGAGCCAAAAAACTAGGACAGCATAAAGTTGTATTTTTTTAAATAGAACACCCTATATACGAATCGTATTTTCGATTTAGCTTATAATTTTAAATCTTTTTTATTAAGGGTTTACTATAACAAAACTTTATAGTTTCTGAGATAATTAATTTTAAAGAAAAAAAGTCACATTTTCAAGCATCAATTCAATCCTAAATAACGTTTTCAATTTTGTGACAAATATATTCAAATTTGGAATTTAGCAAGGCCAAGGACAAGTTAACATAATTTTTACCTAATATTTGCAATAAAAGCTACAGGGTGTTGAACACATCGGCTCAAATTTGAACAAGTTTAAATGAATAAATATCTTTTTTTTTTAATGGTACACCCCGTATATTTTCATGTTATTTAATAGAGTAATAAAAACCCTAAAAGTTTTGTTCAATATATCCTATACCTATTTATAATAGTTTTTGAGATATTTCAGTTTTTCTTATTTTCCATACTTTTTTACAGAAATAGTCTTCATTATCATAGTAGCCATGTAAAATAATAAAAAGAAACTACAGAAACAAACAGAATGTGGTTAAATATGACGAAATACATTATTCGTTATATTACAACGGCAATAGTTTAATTAAACATAATGTGAAAAAATTAACACAACAATAACGACAAGGCAAATACATATTTACTTTTATACTAAATTGAAACAAAAAAATTACCTATTAAATACTGAGATTAATTATTTCTTTTTAATAAGTGTTCGAATAAACGACCCTCTTGTGCAATGCACAAATTTAGTCTGTTGGTGGATTAACATACACCTTATTTTTAATATAACCCCATAGGAAGAAATCTAATGGGGTGATGTCGCAAGACCTAGGTGGCCACTCAATGAAACCCCCACGTCCAATCCATTTTTGCGGATATCGTTGGTCCAAAAACGCACGAACTTCACGATGGTAATGCGGAGGCGCACCATCGTGCTGGAACCACATACTGTTGAGCTCATCCCTATCGAGACCTTGAAGCATTTGGGTTAGTTTTTCTTGTAGAAAGTTCAGGTAACTATGGCCATTTAGTGGTTCATTAAAAAAGTGGGGTCCAATAATTCGATTATGATGAATACCACACCAAACATTTAATGACCAGTGGTTTTGATGTTGCACCTCTCTAATCCAAAATGAGTTTTCTGTGGCATAATAATGCATGTTGCGTCTATTTACGGCACCGTTACTTCTAAAAGTAGCTTCATCACTAAACATTACCTTGCATAATAAATTTGGATTTAATTGAATCTCCGCATTTATTGTACGACAAAAGTTTACACGACTTTCAAAATCCTGTCCATGCAATTCTTGGTGTAATTCCATGTGATATGGATGATACCTATATTTCTTGGTAGTACGATTAGCGGTGGATTGTGATGTTTCACATAATGCTGCTAACTGACGGCTACCAATATAAGGATTTTCCTGAACATTTAACAATACTTGTAGTTCTTTTTCTTCATTAGTTACTGGTTTGTTGACCACTTTACGTTTTGGATAATCAACAGTACCAGAAGAATCAAATCTTTACATTAAGTTTTGAAAAGTATGGGTATTAGGCTGGCGTCGATCAGGATACTTCATTTTGTAAATTCTTTGAGCAAAAAGGCAATTTTTTTGAGCCTCTCCTATTGTATAAATCATATCTATTAGCTCATTCTTTGGAAAATTCATTTTACAATATAAGATGAATGCAAAAAAAAACCAAACTACACTACATAAAAACCAAAAGAAGCGATTGCGGTTATAAATTTGACACACAGAAAAATGTTCTTTTACATTGTTTTTGTCATGGCTACTATGATAATGAAGACTATTTCTGTAAAAAAGTATGCATTTTTTTATTAATACGATACATAGTGTTTTATGTGGTAAATATATTCACCCCTACTAGGGGTAAAAACAAGCTTAGTAATTTTTAGGATTGATATTATCTGAAATATAAAGAATATATTTCAACATAGTTCGTGTAAGGAGATATCTCAAAAAATACCGCTGTTAGATCTAGATCAGCAGTTCCTAATCTTTTTCATAGATTTATCACTAAAAACCCACTGTATAAATCACAATGTGGCTTCTTTATGCTGTTATTAATAACAATTGAAAATCCAAATTTTAAGTAGTTTTCCGATTTTTTCTTTTTTTTTCCTCTATGATATCTGATATCTGAAAAATAAAATATTTCAAAATAATTTTTAAAAAGTTTTGAAAAATTCTGAATTAAGCAACATTATTTAATATTTTTTACTTACCAAAACGGTAAATAATAGAACAGCGTATATTTCTAGGCGTGCATATTGAAGACGAAATGTGAGGGGCTATCAGTACTAGTGTTTTTTGAATCAAACAAGACTAACAACGAACCTTCTATTTACAAAGACAAAACGCACACGGTGACGACTTAACACTAGATGACAAGTTTACTAAGCGCGACATTTTTTTCTGTAAATTCATCTTTAAATTCGAACAAGTCTGAACTTGCGGTTGAATATCTGAAGAATACTTTTCTGAATATTTGCAACTCGATAGAATATCAGACTATACATCACAAAACTTCCCTCTCTTACATATTTCGTCGAGAAGCAACGGAATATCGTGATTGCTGCGAACTATCCAGGTAGCTCGTCTCAGTCGGATTTCACCAAGCATAAGGAAAGGTGTGTGCGCCGGCCATCTGTTGATTATGTCGGGTTTTGCTAAGCATAAATAAATTATTAACATTTCCTCACCTAACAATAAATTTTTAGTTTAATTTTGACTTGTAAAATTGTTAACCGGCCCCCTTGTGGGTTGTGACTCACCGGTTGAGAACCACTGATGTAAAGGGTGTCAAAAGTGTAGGTTCGATTACATGCTAATGTTTGATGGCCTAGATATTTGTTCGGACCTTTTAAAAAAAAAAATAGAAAATTAAATTTCTGATAGGGATGTTGCGAGAAACGAGAATTTTCGAGATGAGACGAGAATTTAAGTCAGAAACCGAGGCGAGAAAGAAATAATTTCCCGTTTCAGTAAGTGGAGACAAGACGAGAAACGAAACGTATGAGACTAGAAGTTCTCATGATGGTGATCGTGAGATATTAAGATCAAAAAAAATATTAAATTTAATTTTTTCGTCAAACCGATCTAAAAAAATAAATAAAAAACTGTGCCATCGGTATATTTTTAACATGAATATATACATTCTAAATTCCTGAAGCTAAAATATGAGGATCTAGTCCAATTTACCATTGTCCAAAACTTGATAGTTTTTAGCTCCGGTATGCATGCTGTGGATATCGTGGCCGGGGCGTCCCTTGGAAGTCAGGATAATACATGTGAGGGGTTAATATAAGGAGGGAGTTCCAGTAAGCGACTGGGGGAGGTTTAATGGAGCCCAAGGGGAGTGAGCGATAATTCCTACAATCTCTGTCCGCGTCGTGTTTTTCTTTCAGGCTGGATAAGCATGGGCGTCCATGTTAGTTGCGGAAATGGCGTGGTGTGAAAGTATGACTAACAGAAAAGGTTAAGCACAAGAGACTCTACCAGATGAAAGAAATTTCATAACCTCATTCGTTCAAATTAATATGATATATGTGTTACATAAGCCACATATGTGGTAAAAAAATGTGTATAAACTTGGGTCATGCATGTGACCAAATAATCTGATAATGTAGGAATTTTCAGGGGTACATACCTGACACTCCGAGGATTTCAATCACGATAATATCTCAAACCCGAGAAAACGTGTAAATCTGTCCGAGGGTCGCCAAAAAGAGAGGGTACAAATGCGGACGAGGAAAGAAAAGCTGGCCGAATTACATTTAGTTGTAGTGGCCAAATGAAGTGTCTCCCCAAGTCACGAATGAGGGTGAGTCCACACGATAAAAAAAATTTGTGCGTACGCGTATTACGCGCTTTTGTGTTAAAAATGTCTCGTCCACACGGGACTTTTCGTTACGCGGTCATAAGGGAGATGGTTTTTTTTTGTCTTAACCTCACTTTTATCCGGATTTTTGTTTATATTTTATCTAAATATTAAAATGAAGCAAAACAAAAGATTAATTGCGGCAGTATTTTAATCTAGAAAAAAAAGTTACAAAATGTAAGGAAAATATTGATGTATTCTTTATTAAAAAAACAGGAAAGTCGTCGCTACTGGGTCCGATCTGTTTTTGAGGAAAACATTGAAGAAAGGCTTGGACATACTAACAGTTTAATTCAAGAAATGTGTGAAAATAATCCTGATTTTTTAAAAAAAAATTTCCTGTTACTATTGGTGAATTTGTAGAGCTCTTCGCTGTTGTTGGGCCAATAATTAGGAAACACGATATGGAAATGTGTACAGCTATACCCTTATTACTAGGTTGAAAATAACATTGTGATATTAAGCTGATGAAATCAGCATATGAAATCAACAGTGCGAATTCCGAGTCGGTAAACAATGTTTCTGAAACTATTCCGGTTACTTGTGCGGTAATATGGAACTCTTTAAAAGAAGTTTTATTTCCAAAATTTACCACTTCTACCTGGCAAAGAATTACCAAGGAGTTCAAAGACGAGAATTTTAATATAACAGTGTAACTTTAAAAATGGTTTTAGTAATTACAATTGTTTGTAGTTTTTAGAAGAATAGATTACATATGATACTAACTGGATTTCTATTATTAAATTTCCATTTCCATTCCAACGCTTAAAAAAATTGGTATAGGGAAATTGATATTTATTATAACTCATTTAGCGAATGATTTGAATAATGTTGTTGTATATGTTAATAAAATAGTAACTTCAAGTATTAAAAATTTTTGATGTATAGGGACTCTTAAAAACCGGCTAACATTTATAATTAAAATTAAATAAATACCGACCTTGTTATACCAAATTGTTACTTTTTAAAACAGTATAATTATAATAAATATTTAATTTTAAAGATATTTAAATTATACAATAAAAATTATACTTCTAAGAAAATTTATTTTGTATGAAACTCCAACCAAATTTTAATAGACCAATTTCGTAAATATGATATGGAAATTAGCATCAAAATGGGACAATATAATTTAACTTAATATTTTGCGTGTCCGGGTAATAATTGGACGGTGGAGCAATTTCTTCTATTTGTCGTTAAAAATAAGATATAATTTTGCGTAACCTTCGGCGTGTATTTGTATTTGCATCGTATTTTTTAAGTCATTATATTTTATTAATCCCCACGATAGTACATTAATCAAGTTTTTGTGTCCTTGAACCATTTAATTACACCATTGATTCCCAAATTGGCCATATGGATCTCCAGGTGTCTACTGCAACCTGCCAAAGGTCCATATCAACGAAAGTGAACACTATCCATAAATTGCATAGTGTACCTAACAAAAATTGTATCTATGTTCTTAAATAATACTTGAATGAATGAATGAACGAATACAAGGTGGTGATATTAGATCATCGGTGGACTCTTTACATCCCACCGTAGCTGCAGGTTATTCGAGGCCGATCACCATGGCGAATCTCAGTAACCTCGTTAATTGAACTTGCCCAACAGGTTCCGTTGACAAAATTGTATCTCTGAAATGTCTTTGCCTCAGTGCGTTGAGTGCTGGGCACTCTCTGAGGAGACTGTCCACAGGCACCATATGCACGTCGAGTCATCTACGATCCAATCTTATGAAGATGGCCTCCAAGGTGACAATGTCCTATCAACAATTTCACCGAAATTCGCAACTCTTCCCATGCGTTAGGTCCAGTTATTTGTTCCGGTGTGAATTCGTAAAGAGTGAAATGATAGAAAAATGACGTTTTTTTGAAAAAATCTTGATACATACCCCCCTATTTCGAGGTCGTAGAACACGATCCTGACCTCGGTTTTTCATAATTTTTCTTCAATTTTGCGGAAAACAGGGAAAACGCTTTTCCCTTTAGGTTCAATATTTTTCACTAAATCGTTAAACCTTTGTTATAACCACAAATTCCACAGTGATAGAAGCTTTTGTATTATAGAATAATTCAAAAACATGTACTTTTTTATCGAAAAAATCCGAAAAATTATCGCGACAAAAATCACAACAAATCAAAACAAAAAGGCCGCCATCAACAAATAATAGTTTGCATAGTTCGCTAAAGATAGCGAACTTGTTGAATTCGGCGATGTTGCCAGATTGCAAAAACGATTTCTTTGAAATTCATATAGATTCTTCTCTTTCTATTTGAATTGGAAAGAAAAGGTCTCAAAAAGACTTTTTCCCTTTCCTTTGATTATTGAAGTACTATTAATTACTCTTATGTCTATGTCTTTGATGTGTGATTTTGACTCTAATTATTAATGGTTTTAAGGATTATAGTTGCTTTTGTCTGTTTCCCTCCAAATACCAGTAGTTTTTAGCGGATAATATGAATTGATCATATTGCTTATGTCCGTTAGCAGAAAGTGTTTTTTAATTAATAAATCTAGGTCAATTTAGGTTAGTTTAGGTTAATTTCAGTTTTTTAAACTAACAAAAACTAAGCTAAACCTGTACTAACCAGAACTAACCAAAAATTTTGGATTGTTGAAGTTAATTTTACCCTTTTTTATACATTACAAACATTAAACTATATTGTTAACTGTAATGGATAAATTTTAAAGTTTATACCAGGAAAGTATAAATCTAGGTTAATTTAGATTAGTTCAGGTTAGTTTTTGTTTTTCAAATTAACCAAAATCAAGCTAAACCTGAACCAACCTACTCTAACCAAAACCAACCAAAAATTTTGAGGGAACATTATTTTTACTCAGAAACTATTTTAAACATTAAAAAAATTAAACTATGTTGTTGACTGAGAAGGACAAACCTTATAATTTATATTATGAAAGAAAAATACATCTGGCGACGTTGCGCCTTTTTACGTGATTCGGCGGTCAGGTAAGATAGTCTGACGGTTGATGACGTTTCCGAGACGTGTTTTCCATTTTTCGCTGAATATACAAGTTTTTCTAAATTGGTTTGCTAAAATTTGTGCAAAAATAATTGAAATATATTCCGTACAATATATTTTAACTAGTTCTATTGAAAATAAATACGAAAATTCGGTTTTTAACTGAAATAAAAGTGCTTTGTGAAGTGATGCTTTTTTTAGTTTTCCGGAAAAGTGAGGAAAAATAGTGAAAAATCAGGGCCAGAATCGGGTTTTACGACCTCGAAATAGGGGGTAAGTATCAAAATTTTTTCAAAAAAACATTATTTCCATGCTTTTCACGCTTTACGAATTTTTACCTTTGTTCCTTGACACACTTCATTACAGGAGCTCCTCTCCACGATTCGACTTGTTTTCCAGCACCAATTTAATTTCATGTAGAATTGGTTGGGGTTTATATGGTTCAATCCAGTCACCATCTTTGCCAAACGCTCCACTTTCTCATTCCCGTATATACCCGAGTGACCCGGGATCCAAACGAGTCTAATTGTGCAGCCGTTGCTTGTCAGACATATATCCTTGCACTCTGACACCAGTCGCGAAGTTACGACACTAAACTTCAATACCATTATTGCAGCTCTCCTCTGAGCATATGTTTATTATCCTAACCCTATTTATGTCCCTCTCACAGAAGTGGCCATACTGCAGACTAGCGTAAATTTTCGCTGTAATGATCATCGTAGGTTGTCCGAGAGAATAGAACTCTCTGACTCCAGCTCTTTCGTCTTGTCGAGATCCATCTGTAAACTACCAGAATCCATTTCTCGGAATATTTTCCTCCCTCTTCCAATCCTATCTACTTGGCAAAAGTATCTCAAGAGAGTAGTTGGGTTTCAAAAGCGGCGCCATGTAATCTGCATGGAAAATGATAACGGACATCTCTCCACCATACTTTCCCAAATACCTAGGAAGTCGCCCGTTCCAGGTGTGAGATGCCCTAGGCAACTGAGAAAATAAGCAGCCTTATTCTCCATGTATAAGTGGAGAGGATGTAGGCTCACCAGGACCCTAGTGAGGGCTGTCCTCATCATACTCCTTATTCCTACATCAGCCATTCTTTGAACTTTTTCAAGGTGAAGACAGTATTTGTGCTTGGTTATACTATCTTGTTGCCCAGTTGATTTTATACTATTTACTTCTTGGCATACCTCTCCAGTGTGTTTTCGCACTTCGCCCCTTTCTTAAACTTTTGCGTTTGTACAATTTTTGATGTCCTTAAACGATGACCTCTTGCATCCATTTGCAAAGTTTATTTTCATTTTTAACACGACGTTCTTCTTTTTGTTGTTTGTCTTTAAGACGACGTCCTTTTTCTTTTTGATGACGATCTTCTTCTTCATGTTATTCTTTTTGACGGTGATCTTTTTTTTGTTTTCCTTTCAGACGACGTTATTGTTTTTTTTTTGGTGACGCACTTCTTCCTTTTTTTCTTTTAGACGACACTGTTCTTCTTTTAGGCGACGGTCCTCTTCTTCCTGATTCTCTTTTAGACGAAGTTGTTCTCCTTGTTTTCCTTTTTGCGGCTATTTTCTTTTTCTTGCTTCTCTCTTTGGCGCCGTTCTTCTTCTTGTTTGTCTTTAAGGCGACTTTGTTCAATACGTTTCATGAAACCAGGTAATACTTTATTTATTTGCTCCATTTCGGTTGTTTGCTGTCTAGTATTTACCATAGAACCTTCTAGAACTTTGTCAAGAATTCGGTTCTAGGCTTCTTTCTTAATAATAAATCCGATGGTGAAGTCGTTTTTCGCTATCCCTTTTAGTTTTCAAATAGAATTTTCTAGAACTTTGTAGAAAAATAATATTGTCTTCTTACTTGATAACAAACCCAAGATTGAACTCCGTTTTTCTTTATCTCCTCTAATTTCCAATATAATTTTCTGGAAACCCGGTGATAAGCCTCACTTCTGACACCAATTGTTACGATTTTGTCTCTTAAAAAATTGTTCACTGGGTTCACAGAATAAAACGCAATACGTTTCACTAACGAAAATTCAATACTATATTAACTACTTAAATCACAACTATCTAATTAGTATTTTCTATATCTTCACTATTCAAATAAAACTATACAACTCACTTAAAACACATATTCTATCCCTATAGAACCTCCTAGAAATAACAAGAAATATATTAGCATAAAAGTTGAAAACTATCTAGAAATATGACTCACGACATAATATTCCTTTCGGCACGTCATAGTAAAGATGACTCACCGCATCGAAATATTATTTATAATACAAGGGCGTATTAAAAAGTTATTTTAGTCCTTCGTTACAGTATCTCAATAAATGGTGTTTTGTTTTATTTCTTTTAAATTAAAGCTACGTTATTATGAACATAACACAATTATTATGTTGTTAACTGTATATCAATTCCTAACATAGCAGTGTCCCAAAAGTATCGAAGAGAAAATAATTTTACCGAAGACCTAATTAAAGTTATTTATAAATGATAAAACTCTATTTCCTTGCAATAGATCATATAGATATTTCGATACCTTACATACAGGGGAGGTAGGGGAGCATTGGGCAGTCGGGAGGTTTGGGCGCCCTCTCATTTCTCGAAATCCATGGTATTTTTTTTTGTTTTCTACCACAGCACTATAGTTTAATAACTGGCAACACCGCTTAACCAAACGTCAGCTGTCATTTCACTTAGTTGTCAAAGTCATATGCGGTTAACGGTTTCTTGCGTACAGAAGTAAATATTTTGGTTGTGATTTGGAGAAAGATAACAAAGCAATCCGGAAGAAAGTGTAAGTATCTATGTTAACTTCTTCTTTTGTGTTTATTAAAGATTATATTTACCTGCCAATTAGGATTCAACATTTGATAAAAACAATCATATTCAAATTTATTTGAAAAATGAGGTTATGGGGAGCATTGGGCACGTACGTAGAAGGGAGGTTTGGGCATGCCCAATGTTCCCTCCGTTATAGTGCATTTTGGTGTCATACTTTTATAATTTTATATTATGCTTATTGTATTGAATGTTTTAATCATTTCTTTTCAGGGTAATGCCGTTTTCATTTAAAAAGAAAAATAAGCGACGCGAAATCCCTAAAGATGTTATTTTGCGTGCATTAGAAGAGATTCCTAAAGGAGGGAAAATTAAAACTACTGCGAGTAAATATGATGTACCCAGGTATAACCTTCAAAGATACATAAAGCAGGGTGGCGCAGTGAAAGATGTTTCTTCTAAATTTGTCTCAACTCAAATATTCACGAAAGATGAAGAAGAAAAAATTTCAGAATATCTTACAACATCGTTTAAACTAAACCATGGACTGTCGAAAGTGAGGACACGCGAAGTGGCTTACGAATACGCCATTGCCATTAAAAAAAATACCAGAAAACTGGACAAAGAAGAAACTTGCGTCCAAAGATTGGCTTAGAGGATTTTTTAAAAGACAACCTCAGCTTTCTATAAGTACACCAGAAGCCACCAGTCTCTCACGGTCCACAAGTTTCAATAAGAAAAACGTCGGAGATTTTTTTGAAAATCTTAAAACTGTATATGAACGGCATAAGTCTATTTACAATATAGATGAAACTGGATTATCAACAGTACAACGAACACAGAAAGTGATTGCTCTCAGAGGCACTAAGCAAGTTGGGCAAGTAACGTCAGCTGAAAGAGGGACGCTTGTAACGGTTTGCTGCGGTATAAATGCATTGGGAAACTCAATACCACCCTTTTTCATATTCGCACGGGTCAATATCAAAACATTTATGCTACATGATGCCCCTGTTGGATCAGATGGATCAGCACATCCTTCAGTGTGGATGACAGCACCAAACTTTTTAAAATATACGCACCATTTCGCAAAACACACAAAACCAACGCCTTTCTAGCCAGTTCTTTTGCTGCTGGACAATCACGAGAGCCATATTTCAGTACCAGTTCTCGATTTCTGTAAAGAATCGGGCATTGTTTTAATGACTTTCCCATCGCACTGCAGCCATAAACTGCAACCCCTAGACCTGAGTGTCTATGGATCACTCAAAAGTTATTATAACACTGCTATAACGGATTGGATGGTAAGCAATCCTGGCAAAATGGTGAGAATTTATGAAATCCCAAAATTAGCAGCAATAGCCATGCCACTTGCATTCAAGCAACAGAATATTCAAAGGGGATTTGAAAAACCTGGCATATGGCCATTCAATTCAAACATTTTCTCAGATGAAGATTTCTTTTGTTCTTCTGTCACTGATCGCTGCTTGCCGGATGAGGATGATGCTCCTACAGAACAATCGATTTCCGACCAAGCTCTCACGGAACAGCCTTCAGCGGAAGAAAATCAGAGTCTAGAGGATCGTACAAGGTTAAATGTGGAAGTCGCTGGGCCATCTCAACTCGAATCTCCAATTAGAAGCCAGACTAAGGACACTGTCATAGTAACACCTGATTTAGTAAGACCATATCCGAAGACTGGCCCCAGGAAATTGCGTGGCATGACACGGAAGAAGGGAAAAACTAGGATATTGACGGACACACTCGAGAAAAGACTTATAGAAATGGAAGAAGAAGAAAAACAAAGAAAAAATAAGATCAAAGAGGTCAACAAAAATAGGAAATGCTCTAAAAATACAGGACAGAAAACAATTCCGAAGCTTGCTGAAGAATTTACTTCGAAACGAGAGAAAAACAGGAAAATGAGCAGCGATGTTGAAATAGAAAATGTCTGTGTTTCTGACGAAGCCCTCGTTGAATCATCGGAAGAAGATTTTGATGAAGACGATGTCATTGTTCTGGATAGAAATTTCCAGATCAATAACTTAGTGTTGGTTAAATTTGACACCAAAAAAACTGTCTATCATTATGTTTGTTTAATCGAAGAAGTTAGTCACTCCATGGCAACTGTCAAATTTATGAGAGCGAGTAAGATACGAAATACATTTATATTTCCTGACATCGAGAACGTAACCAGCGTCCCCCTGGAGGATATAAAGACAAAATTGCCTACAGCAACGACATGGATGAAACGTGGCAGCTTTAAATATAAATTTGACAAGCCTATTTGAGTCATACCAAATATAAGATAAGTTTAATTAAGTCCAACATCGTGCAGTATTCATTCTTAGTCACTTTGTTTATAAATAGTCTATGATAAGAAAAAATATTTGTATTATCAGTTTTTATAGCAATGTTATATAATATTTAAGCATAGTAGTACAGTATAGCAATATGTGCCCAAACCTCCCTACAGGGTTGCCCAAACCACCCGACCACCGGGAGGTTTGGGCACTTTTGACATTTATCAGAAGATCTTTTGTAACTTTGAAACTGATTACAATACCAAAACTTTTCTTTGCAATAATTACTACCAAATATGTGTGCTATTTTTGAGTCATATTTCACATTATGGCTGTTTGGCTAAATGACAGTTTTATTGTACAAAATAAAATATATACGCTGTAATAATCACAAAAAGTATTCTCATTTATTTGTTAGAACTGACATTCTATGTTTGCCATCCAAAAATAATAAATTTTCAGCATATTTATGCCCTTCCAAAAAATTTGCTTCAATGAGTTGCTTGGAACAGAAAAAATATAATTTTGGAAAAACATAACACTGAGAAAATCAGGTTATATACTGCCCTCAATTCATTAGCATGAACAGCTCGGAGCTGTACAGGTGCAAGAAACCCTCGCTTTATTCAAGTAGTGCATTATGCCTCGGCGCTTGTCAGATCTGCTTTCCCCTTACCCCTCAAGCAAAAAAAAAATATTTGATGTATAAAGCCCTAACAGCTATGAGTTATCATTTTTAGATGCTATTTTTGGGTAAAAAAGCATTTTATACATGAAATGGAGACACAAAAATAAGATTATTTCACAAGATATCGAACTTACCTTCATAGTTTTTTTAACGACTTGCGAAATATTTATGGCCTAAAATGCCATGACACCAGACAAAATTCAAAACTAATAAGTAATAATATAATATTTTTACATTTTTGTCTTCAATATGTTTCGCTATGTATATTAAAAACACAAATTTTGAAAAAAATAATTTCTAGGTTATATACTGTTCCAATTAATATTTTTACCGCTTTATTCAGATTTGCTCGGAGCTACTCAGGGTTTGATGCACCCGAGCTTAAAACTCTTGAATCGAGGGCAGTAAAAAGGAACACTTCATTTTGCCGTTCTTTTTTATTCAATATTCTTAATTCACCAGTCACCTCAAACTAGGAAGAGCGATTTATTGCTCTAGATATATTGTAGAAAGAGATAGTTACTGTTTAAACAAA
Source organism: Diaprepes abbreviatus (assembly GCA_034092305.1). Classification (NCBI taxonomy): domain Eukaryota; kingdom Metazoa; phylum Arthropoda; class Insecta; order Coleoptera; family Curculionidae; genus Diaprepes; species Diaprepes abbreviatus. Next base: position 1,818,930 of record JASJET010000095.1, read on the forward strand.
TTATTAGAGTAATAGAATTGACATTTGTATACGACACGTTCCCGCCAGTAGGACTATTCTTTTGAGTCATTATGGCTATATTCTTTAGAGCAATTATCAATTTATCGAAGTGAAAAAAGTGTAACTGATAACTTCATGTTCTTTTGAATATGCATTTACTTGTCACTGGGTTGAAGTGATCATGATTACTTCAGATGATAGAAGTGAAAGTGATAATGACTTAAAAGAATAGCCCTTATCCCTTCGGTCCTATCACTTGAACTGATCATGATCACTTCGATCTAATAACAGGTAAATACATATTCAAAAGAACATGGTGTTATCAGTTTCACTTTTTTCACTTTGATTATTTCATAATTACTCTAAAGAATACAGCCAATATAAGAAACTAGCACGAAATTCAATGCTACCATACAAATATTGGCGCGTATGGCGGCCAGCAAAAGAGGATCAAAACTTATTTGCACGAGCATTCCAGTTTTATGTTCTAAGTTTGTGGTTATCAGTTTACCTGACTAAACTTATAGTGTATGTTTGGTTGCATATGTTCCTACATCTAAGATTTTTCTAATTTAGGATTTAGCTGTTAAAAAGTACCTTATTTTTTTCCAAGCTTAAATTGTCACTGTCAGCCAGTGTTTACGGTTTTTTGATCGTTTTAGAGCTTGCACACAATGTTTTTGTTGATCTAGTTTATTTTTCAAATAAAACTACTTCTAAAATGGAAAGTACTAGTAATTTTTGCTGCATTTACATAGAAATAATAAAGAATTTGAATAATGTAACTATCAAGGATGAAAATGGGGTTAAATATAGCGAAAAATTAGCTGCATGTGAACCAAACCAGGCAAGACAACTTTTTAAATATATATATATTTTTTTATTTTCTAACAAAATAATGATATCTTTACAGAACTGGGAAGATGAGACATTAAGCCTTTGTAAACTATGCCTAGATAAATTAAATGCGGCCTATGATTTTATTGAATTGTGTAAGAGAAGTGAGATTTTAAGAGCTGAGAAACTACGTCAACTACAAGAATTTCTAGGAAAACATTCATTTACATGTGATATATGCCAAAAGAATTTTAAACAGAAGAGATTTTTAAAAGTGCACATTACAAGAATACATTTGGGAAATGGTAGTCCTAAAAAGAAAGAAAAAGGTAACTAAAAAATTCGAATGGTATATTTTTATAGGACTTGGCATAACAAGTATTGAAAGTATGAGTAAGTAATAAACTACATTTTATAACTAATTAGTGCACCCAAACATAATCAACTAGTTCTAATAACTAGTAAAAAAAAACAAGGTAATTATTTTGGTTAGATGAAATCCAGGAAAACGCTTTATTTTTTTTTTGAAAAAATTTCAACATTTCACCACTATTTCGAGGTCGTAAAACACGGCCTTGGTTTTCTACTATTTTTTCTCAGTTTCCAGAAAGTAGAGAAAATCACTTTTCACTTTAGGTTGTTTTGTGTACTAAATGATTAAAATTTTGTTGAGAATACAAATATATAGAAAATGAAGCCACATACATATTATAAAATTAACGGTGAAATACCTGTGTCAGAGAATAAAAACATGCCTGCATTTAAATGACTACAAATTAGAATTATCCTTGAAAGAGTCAGGCAAATGCTTATAGATATATATCAGAAGAGAGGATCGTGTATTGCAGACTATTGAATTGGATCGCTTGAATATTCAAAAGAAGACCATTTTTAAGACACCAACTCCGCATCTGTAGGGGAACATGATAGATCCATTAGGTCGCAGTGTACAAATCCCCAATTTTACGCACATATATTCAACGGTACATCTGCGACAGTACCCTAATCCTATAGATTCCATACATAGCGATGTAGCGTTAGGCTAGCGTTGAGTTAGCGTTGAACTTTGGTTGTGTTAGCGATGTAGCGTTAGGTTAGCGTTGAACTTTGGTTCTGTTAGCGATGTAGCGTTAGGTTAGCGTTGAGCTAGCGTTGAATTTTGGTTGTGTTAGCGATGTAGCGGTAGGTTAGCGTTGAGTCAGCGTTGAACTTTGGTTGTGCTAGCGATGTAGCGTTGAGTTAGGGTTGAACTTTGGTTGTGTTAGCGATGTAGCGTTGAGTTAGCGTTGAGTTAGAGTTGAACTTTGGTGGTGTTAGCGATGTAGCGTTGAGTTAGAGTTGAACTTTGGTTGTGCTAGCGATGTAGCGTTGAGTTAGCGTTGAGTTAGGGTTGAACTTTGGTTGTGTAAGCGATGTAGCGTTGAGTTAGAGTTGAACTTTGGTGGTGTTAGCGATGTAGCGTTGAGTTAGCGTTGAACTTTGGTTGTGTTAGCGATAAGTTAAATAATGTCCTACTCGTCGAGCATCATTGTCTGATACTCACTGCGCAGCTCTAGCGGTTTTTGCTTATTTTTGGACTTACTTTCAAAAATATCTCTGCGCAATAAGTTAAACAATGTTCTACTCGTCGAGCACCATCGTCTGACACTCACGGCGCAGCTCTAGCGGTTTTTGCTCATTTTTGGACTTACTTTCAAAAATATCTCTGCGCAATAAGTTAAACAATGTTCTACTCGTCGAGCACCATCGTCTGATACTCACTGCGCAGCTCTAGCGGTTTTTGCTTATTTTTGGACTTACTTTCAAAAATATCTCTGCGTTGAGTTAGCGTTGAACTTTGATGGTGTTAGCGATGTAGCGTTAGGCTAGCGTTGAGTTAGCGTTGAACTTTGGTTGTGTTAGCGATGTAGCGTTAGGCTAGCGTTGAGTTAGCGTTGAACTTTGGTTGTGTTGGCGATGTAGCGTTAGGTTAGCGTTGAACTTTGGTTGTGTTAGCGATGTAGCGTTAGGCTAGCATTGAGTTAGCGTTGAACTTTGGTTGTGTTAGCGATGTAGCGTTAGGCTAGCGTTGAGTTAGCGTTGAACTTTGGTTGTGTTAGCGATGTAGCGTTAGGTTAGCGTTGAACTTTGGTTGTGTTAGCGATAAGTTAAATAATGTCCTACTCGTCGAGCATCATCGTCTGATACTCACTGCGCAGCTCTAGCGGTTTTTGCTTATTTTTGGACTTACTTTCAAAAATATCTCTGCGCAATAAGTTAAACAATGTTCTACTCGTCGAGCACCATCGTCTGACACTCACTGCGCAGCTCTAGCGGTTTTTGCTCATTTTTGGACTTACTTTCAAAAATATCTCTGCGCAATAAGTTAAAAAATGTTCTACTCGTCGAGCACCATCGTCTGATACTCACTGCGCAGCTCTAGCGGTTTTTGCTCAATTTTGGACTTACTTTCAAAAATATCTCTGCGCAATAAGTTAAACAATGTTCTACTCGTCAAGCACCATCGTCTGACACTCACTGCGCAACCCTAGCGGTTTTTGCTCATTTTTGGACTTACTTTCAAAAATATCTCTGCGTTGAGTTAGCGTTGAACTTTGGATGTGTTAGCGATGTAGCGTTAGGCTAACGTTGAGTTAGCGTTGAACTTTGGTTGTGTTAGCGATGTAGCGTTAGGTTAGCGTTGAGTTAGCGTTGAACTTTGGTTGTGTTGGCGATGTAGCGTCAGACTAGCGTTGAGTTAGCGTTGAACTTTGGTTGTGTTAGCGATGTAGCGTTAGGTTAGCGTTGAACTTTGGTTGTGTTAGCGATGTAGCGTTAGGTTAGCGTTGAGTTAGCGTTGAACTTTGGTTGTGCTAGCGATGTAGCGTTGAGTTAGCGTTGAGTTAGAGTTGAACTTTGGTGGTGTTAGCGATGTAGCGTTGAGTTAGAGTTGAACTTTGGTTGTGCTAGCGATGTAGCGTTGAGTTAGCGTTGAGTTAGGGTTGAACTTTGGATGTGTTAGCGATGTAGCGTTGAGTTAGAGTTGAACTTTGGTGGTGTTAGCGATGTAGCGTTGAGTTAGCGTTGAACTTTGGTAGTGTTAGCGATAAGTTAAATAATGTCCTACTCGTCGAGCATCATCGTCTGATACTCACTGCGCAGCTCTAGCGGTTTTTGCTTATTTTTGGACTTACTTTCAAAAATATCTCTGCGCAATAAGTTGAACAATGTGCTACTCGTCGAGCACCATCGTCTGATACTCACGGCGCAGCTCTAGCGGTTTTTGCTCATTTTTGGACTTACTTTCAAAAATATCTCTGCGCAATAAGTTAAACAATGTCCTACTCGTCGAGCACCATCATCTGACACTCACTGCGCAGCTCCAGCGATTTTTGCTTATTTTTGGACTTACTTTCAAAAATATCTCTGCGCAATAAGTTAAACAATGTTCTACTCGTCGAGCACCATCGACTGATACTCACTGTGCAGCTCTAGCGGTTTTTGCTTATTTTTGGACTTACTTTCAAAAATATCTCTGCGTTGAGTTAGCGTTGAACTTTGGTTGTGTTAGCGATGTAGCGTTAGGCTAGCGTTGAGTTAGAGTTGAACTTTGGTGGTGTTAGTGATGTAGCGTTGAGTTAGCGTTGAGTTAGAGTTGAACTTTGGTTGTGATAGCGATGAAGCGTTGAGTTAGGGTTGAACTTTGGTGGTGTTAGCGATGTAGCGTTGAGTTAGAGTTCAACCTTGGTTGTGCTAGCGATGTAGCGTTGAGTTAGCGTTGAGTTAGGGTTGAACTTTGGTTGTGTTAGCGATGTAGCGTTGAGTTAGCGTTGAGTTAAAGTTGAACTTTGGTGGTGTTAGCGATGTAGCGTTGAGTTAGCGTTGAGTTAGAGTTGAACTTTGGTGGTGTTAGCGATGTAGCGTTGAGTTAGAGTTAAACTTTGGTGGTGTTAGTGATGTAGCGTTGAGTTAGCGTTCAGTTAGAGTTGAACTTTGGTTGTGCTAGCGATGTAGCGTTGAGTTAGAGTTGAACTTTGGTGGTGCTAGCGATGTAGCGTTGAGTTAGAGTTCAACCTTGGTTGTGCTAGCGATGTAGCGTTGAGTTAGCGTTGAGTTAGGGTTGAACTTTGGTTGTGTTAGCGATGTAGCGTTGAGTTAGCGTTGAGTTAGAGTTGAACTTTGGTGGTGTTAGCGGTGTAGCGTTGAGTTAGCGTTGAAATTTGGTTGTGTTAGCGATAAGTTAAATAATGTCCTACTCGTCGAGCATCATCGTCTGATACTCACTGCGCAGCTCTAGCGATTTTTGCTTATTTTTGGACTTACTTTCAAAAATATCTCTGCGCAATAAGTTAAACAATGTTCTATTCGTCGAGCACCATAGTCTGATACTCACTGCGCAGCTCTAGCGGTTTTTGCTCATTTTTGGACTTACTTTCAAAAATATCTCTGCGCAATAAGTTAAACAATGTTCTACTCGTCGAGCACCATCGTCTGATACTCACGGCGCAGCTCTAGCGGTTTTTGCTCATTTTTGGACTTACTTTCAAAAATATCTCTGCGCAATAAGTTAAACAGTGTGCTACTCGTCGAGCACCATCGTCTGATACTCACGGCGCAGCTCTAGCGGTTTTTGCTTATTTTTGGACTTACTTTCAAAAATATCTCTGCGCAATAAGTTAAATAATGTCGTACTCGTCGAGCACCATCGTCTGACACTCACTGCGCAGTCCTAGCGGTTTCTGCTCATTTTTGGACTTACTTTCAAAAATATCTCTGCGCAATAAGTTAAACAATGTTCTATTCGTCGAGCACCATAGTCTGATACTCACTGCGCAGCTCTAGCGGTTTTTGCTCATTTTTGGACTTACTTTCAAAAATATCTCTGCGCAATAAGTTAAACAATGTTCTACTCGTCGGGCACCATCGTCTGATACTCACGGCGCAGCTCTAGCGGTTTTTGTTTATTTTTGGACTTACTTTCAAAAATATCTCTGCGCAATAAGTTAAACAATGTGCTACTCGTCGAGCACCATCGTCTGACACTCACTGCGCAGTCCTAGCGATTTTTGCTTATTTTTGGACTTACTTTCAAAAATATCTCTGCGCAATAAGTTAAACAATGTTCTACTCGTCGAGCACCATCGTCTGATACTCACGGCGCAGCTCTAGCGGTTTTTGCTCATTTTTGGACTTACTTTCAAAAATATCTCTGCGCAATAAGTTAAACAATGTTCTATTCGTCGAGCACCATAGTCTGACACTCACTGCGCAGCTCTAGCGGTTTTTGCTTATTTTTGGACTTACTTTCAAAAATATCTCTGCGCAATAAGTTAAACAATGTGCTACTCGTCGAGCACCATCGTCTGACACTCACTGCGCAGTCCTAGCGGTTTTTGCTCATTTTTGGACTTACTTTCAAAAATATCTCTGCGCAATAAGTTAAACAATGTTCTATTCGTCGAGCACCATAGTCTGATACTCACTGCGCAGCTCTAGCGGTTTTTGCTTATTTTTGGACTTACTATCAAAAATATCTCTGCGTTGAGTTAGCGTTGAACTTTGGTTGTGTTAGCGATGTAGCGTTAGGCTATCGTTGAGTTAGCGTTGAACTTTGGTTGTGCTAGGGATGTAGCGTTGAGTTAACGTTGAGTTAGAGTTGAACTTTGGTGGTGTTAGCGATGTAGCGTTGAGTTAGAGTTGAACTTTGGTTGTGCTAGCGATGTAGCGTTGAGTTAGCGTTGAGTTAGGGTTGAACTTTGGATGTGTTAGCGATGTAGCGTTGAGTTAGAGTTGAACTTTGGTGGTGTTAGCGATGTAGCGTTGAGTTAGCGTTGAACTTTGGTTGTGTTAGCGATAAGTTAAATAATGTCCTACTCGTCGAGCATCATCATCTGATACTCACTGCGCAGCTCTAGCGGTTTTTGCTTATTTTTGGACTTACTTTCAAAAATATCTCTGCGCAATAAGTTAAACAATGTTCTACTCGTCGAGCACCATCGTCTGATACTCACGGCGCAGCTCTAGCGGTTTTTGCTCATTTTTGGACTTACTTTCAAAAATATCTCTGCGCAATAAGTTAAACAATGTTCTACTCGTCGAGCACCATCGTCTGATACTCACGGCGCAGCTCTAGCGGTTTTTGCTCATTTTTGGACTTACTTTCAAAAATATCTCTGCGCAATAAGTTAAACAATGTTCTACTCGTTGAGCACCATCGTCTGACACTCACTGCGCAGCTCTAGCGGTTTTTGCTTATTTTTGGACTTACCTTCAAAAATATCTCTGCGTTGAGTTAGCGTTGAACTTTGGTTGTGTTAGCGATGTAGCGTTAGGTTAGCGTTGAGTTAGCGTTGAATTTTGGTTGTGTTAGCGATGTAGCGTTAGGCTAGCGTTGAGTTAGCGTTGAGTTAGAGTTGAACTTTGGTTGTGTTAGCGATGTAGCGTTGAGTTAGCGTTGAGTTAGAGTTGAACTTTGGTTGTGCTAGCGATGAAGCGTTGAGTTAGGGTTGAACTTTGGTTGTGTTAGCGATGTAGCGTTGAGTTAGAGTTGAACTTTGGTGGTGTTAGCGATGTAGCGTTGAGTTAGCGTTGAGTTAGTGTTCAACCTTGGTTGTGCTAGCGATGTAGCGTTGAGTTAGCGTTGAGTTAGGGTTGAACTTTGGTTGTGTTAGCGATGTAGCGTTAGGCTAGCGTTGAGTTAGCGTTGAACTTTGGTTGTGTTAGCGATGTAGCGTTAGGCTAGCGTTGAGTTAGCGTTGAACTTTGGTTGTGTTAGCGATGTAGCGTTAGGTTAGCGTTGAACTTTGGTTGTGTTAACGATGTAGCGTTAGGCTAGCGTTGAGTTAGCGTTGAACTTTGGTTGTGCTAGCGATGTAGCGTTGAGTTAACGTTGAGTTAGAGTTGAACTTTGGTGGTGTTAGCGATGTAGCGTTGAGTTAGCGTTGAGTTAGAGTTGAACTTTGGTTGTGCTAGCGATGTAGCGTTGAGTTAGCGTTGAGTTAGCGTTGAGTTAGGGTTGAACTTTGGATGTGTTAGCGATGTAGCGTTGAGTTAGAGTTGAACTTTGGTGGTGTTAGCGATGTAGCGTTGAGTTAGCGTTGAACTTTGGTAGTGTTAGCGATAAGTTAAATAATGTCCTACTCGTCGAGCATCATCGTCAGATACTCACTGCGCAGCTCTAGCGGTTTTTGCTTATTTTTGGACTTACTTTCAAAAATATCTCTGCGCAATAAGTTAAACAATGTGCTACTCGTCGAGCACCATCGTCTGATACTCACGGCGCAGCTCTAGCGGTTTTTGCTCATTTTTGGACTTACTTTCAAAAATATCTCTGCGCAATAAGTTAAACAATGTCCTACTCGTCGAGCACCATCATCTGACACTCACTGCGCAGCTCTAGCGATTTTTGCTTATTTTTGGACTTACTTTCAAAAATATCTCTGCGCAATAAGTTAAACAATGTTCTACTCGTCGAGCCCCATCGTCTGATACTCACTGCGCAGCTCTAGCGGTTTTTGCTTATTTTTGGACTTACTTTCAAAAATATCTCTGCGTTGAGTTAGCGTTGAACTTTGGTTGTGTTAGCGATGTAGCGTTAGGCTAGCGTTGAGTTAGAGTTGAACTTTGGTGGTGTTAGTGATGTAGCGTTGAGTTAGCGTTGAGTTAGAGTTGAACTTTGGTTGTGCTAGCGATGAAGCGTTGAGTTAGGGTTGAACTTTGGTGGTGTTAGCGATGTAGCGTTGAGTTAGCGTTGAGTTAGAGTTCAACCTTGGTTGTGCTAGCGATGTAGCGTTGAGTTAGCGTTGAGTTAGGGTTGAACTTTGGTTGTGTTAGCGATGTAGCGTTGAGTTAGCGTTGAGTTAGAGTTGAACTTTGGTGGTGTTAGCGATGTAGCGTTGAGTTAGCGTTGAACTTTGGTTGTGTTAGCGATGTAGCGTTAGGCTAGCGTTGAGTTAGAGTTGAACTTTGGTGGTGTTAGTGATGTAGCGTTGAGTTAGCGTTGAGTTAGAGTTGAACTTTGGTTGTGCTAGCGATGTAGCGTTGAGTTAGAGTTGAACTTTGGTGGTGTTAGCGATGTAGCGTTGAGTTAACGTTGAGTTAGAGTTCAACCTTGGTTGTGCTAGCGATGTAGCGTTGAGTTAGCGTTGAGTTAGGGTTGAACTTTGGTTGTGTTAGCGATGTAGCGTTGAGTTAGCGTTGAAATTTGGTTGTGTTAGCGATAAGTTAAATTATGTCCTACTCGTCGAGCATCATCGTCTGATACTCACTGCGCAGCTCTAGCGGTTTTTGCTTATTTTTGGACTTACTTTCAAAAATATCTCTGCGCAATAAGTTAAACAATGTTCTACTCGTCGAGCACCATCGTCTGATACTCGCGGCGCAGCTCTAACGGTTTTTGCTCATTTTTGGACTTACTTTCAAAAATGTCTCTGCGCAATAAGTTAAACAATGTGCTACTCGTCGAGCACCATCGTCTGACACTCACTGCGCAGTCCTAGCGGTTTCTGCTCATTTTTGGACTTACTTTCAAAAATATCTCTGCGCAATAAGTTAAACAATGTCCTATTCGTCGAGCACCATCGTCTGATACTCGCGGCGCAGCTCTAACGGTTTTTGCTCATTTTTGGACTTACTTTCAAAAATATCTCTGCGCAATAAGTTAAACAATGTGCTACTCGTCGAGCACCATCGTCTGACACTCACTGCGCAGTCCTAGCGATTTTTGCTTATTTTTGGACTTACTTTCAAAAATATCTCTGCGCAATAAGTTAAACAATGTTCTACTCGTCGAGCACCATCGTCTGATACTCACGGCGCAGCTCTAGCGGTTTTTGCTCATTTTTGGACTTACTTTCAAAGATATCTCTGCGCAATAAGTTAAACAATGTTCTATTCGTCGAGCACCATAGTCTGATACTCACTGCGCAGCTCTAACGGTTTTTGCTCATTTTTGGACTTACTTTCAAAAATATCTCTGCGCAATAAGTTAAACAGTGTGCTACTCGTCGAGCACCATCGTCTGACACTCACTGCGCAGCTCTAGCGGTTTTTGCTTATTTTTGGACTTACTTTCAAAAATATCTCTGCGTTGAGTTAGCGTTGAACTTTGGTTGTGTTAGCGATGTAGCGTTAGGTTAGCGTTGAGTTAGCGTTGAATTTTGGTTGTGTTAGCGATGTAGCGTTAGGCTAGCGTTGAGTTAGCGTTGAGTTAGAGTTGAACTTTGGTGGTGTTAGCGATGTAGCGTTGAGTTAGCGTTGAGTTAGAGTTGAACTTTGGTTGTGCTAGCGATGAAGCGTTGAGTTAGGGTTGAACTTTGGTTGTGTTAGCGATGTAGCGTTGAGTTAGAGTTGAACTTTGGTGGTGTTAGCGATGTAGCGTTGAGTTAGCGTTGAGTTAGAGTTCAACCTTGGTTGTGCTAGCGATGTAGCGTTGAGTTAGCGTTGAGTTAGGGTTGAACTTTGGTTGTGTTAGCGATGTAGCGTTGAGTTAGCGTTGAGTTAGAGTTGAACTTTGGTGGTGTTAGCGATGTAGCGTTGAGTTAGCGTTGAAATTTAGTTGTGTTAGCGATAAGTTAAATAATGTCTTACTCGTCGAGCATCATCGTCTGATACTCACTGCGCAGCTCTAGCGGTTTTTGCTTATTTTTGGACTTACTTTCAAAAATATCTCTGCGCAATAAGTTAAATAATGTCCTACTCGTCGAGCACCATCGTCTGACACTCACTGCGCAGTCCTAGCGGTTTCTGCTCATTTTTGGACTTACTTTCAAAAATATCTCTGCGCAATAAGTTAAACAATGTTCCATTCGTCGAGCACCATAGTCTGATACTCACTGTGCAGCTCTAGCGGTTTTTGCTCATTTTTGGACTTACTTTCAAAAATATCTCTGCGCAATAAGTTAAACAATGTCCTACTCGTCGAGCACCATCGTCTGACACTCACTGCGCAGCTCTAGCGGTTTTTGCTTATTTTTGGACTTACTTTCAAAAATATCTCTGCGTTAAGTTAGCGTTGAACTTTGGTTGTGTTAGCGATGTAGCGATAAGGCTAGCGTTGAGTTAGCGTTGAACTTTGGTTGTGTTAGCGATGTAGCGTTAGGTTAGCATTGAGTTAGCATTGAACTTTGGTTGTGTTAGCGATGTAGCGTTAGGCTAGCGTTGAGTTAGCGTTGAACTTTGGTTGTGTTAGCGAAGTAGCGTTAGGTTAGCGTTGAGTTAGCGTTGAATTTTGGTTGTGTTAGCGATGTAGCGTTAGGATAGCGTTGAGTTAGCGTTGAACTTTGGTTGTGCTAGCGATGTAGCGTTGAGTTAGCGTTGAGTTAGAGTTGAACTTTGGTGGTGTTAGCGATGTAGCGTTGAGTTAGCGTTGAGTTAGAGTTGAACTTTGGTTGTGCTAGCGATGTAGCGTTGAGTTAGCGTTGAGTTAGGGTTGAACTTTGGTTGTATTAGCGATGTAGCGTTGAGTTAGAGTTGAACTTTGGTGGTGTTAGCGATGTAGCGTTGAGTTAGCGTTGAGTCAGAGTTGAACTTTGGTTGTGCTAGCGATGTAGCGTTGAGTTAGGGTTGAACTTTGGTTGTGTTAGCGATGTAGCGTTGAGTTAGAGTTGAACTTTGGTGGTGTTAGCGATGTAGCGTTGAGTTAGCGTTGAAATTTGGTTGTGTTAGCGATAAGTTAAATAATGTCCTACTCGTCGAGCATCATCGTCTGATACTCACTGCGCAGCTCTAGCGGTTTTTGCTTATTTTTGGACTTACTTTCAAAAATATCTCTGCGCAATAAGTTAAATAATGTTCTACTCGTCGAGCACCATCGTCTGATACTCACGGCGCAGCTCTAGCGGTTTTTGCTCATTTTTGGACTTACTTTCAAAAATATCTCTGCGCAATAAGTTAAACAATGTTCTATTCGTCGAGCACCATCGTCTGATACTCGCGGCGCAGCTCTAACGATTTTTGCTCATTTTTGGACTTCCTTTCAAAAATATCTCTGCGCAATAATTTAAATAATATTCTACTCGTCGAGCACCATCGTCTGACACTCACTGCGCAGTCCTAGCGGTTTTTGCTTATTTTTGGACTTACTTTCAAAAATATCTCTGCGCAATAAGTTAAACAATGTTCTACTCGTCGAGCACTATCGTCTGATACTCGCGGCGCAGCCCTAGCGGTTTTTGCTCATTTTTGGACTTACTTTCAAAAATATCTCTGCGCAATAAGTTAAACAATGTTCTATTCGTCGAGCACCATCGTCTGATACTCATTGCGCAGCTCTAGCGGCTTTTGCTTATTTTTGGACTTACTTTCAAAAATATCTCTGCGTTGAGTTAGCGTTGAACTTTGGTTGTGTTAGCGATGTAGCGTTAGACTAGCGTTGAGTTAGCGTTAAACTTTGGTTGTGTTAGCGATGTAGCGTTAGGTTAGCGTTGAGTTAGCGTTGAACTTTGGTTGTGTTAGCGATGTAGCGTTAGGCTAGCGTTGAGTTAGCGTTGAACTTTGGTGGTGTTAGCGATGTAGCGTTGAGTTAGCGTTGAATTAGAGTTGAACTTTGGTGGTGTTAGCGATGTAGCGTTAGGCTAGCGTTGAGTTAGCGTTGAACTTTGGTTGTGCTAGCGATGTAGCGTTGAGTTAGCGTTGAGTTAGAGTTGAACTTTGGTTGTATTAGCGATGTAGCGTTAGGCTAGCGTTGAGTTAGCGTTGAACTTTGGTTGTGTTAGCGATGTAGCGTTGAGTTAGCGTTGAGTTAGAGTTGAACTTTGGTGGTGTTAGCGATGTAGCGTTGAGTTAGCGTTGAGTTAGAGTTGAACCTTGGTTGTGCTAGCGATGTGGCGTTGAGTTAGCGTTGAGTTAGGGTTGAACTTTGGTTGTATTAGCGATGTAGCGTTGAGTTAGCGTTGAGTTAGAGTTGGGCTTTGGTGGTGTTAGCGATGTAGCGTTGAGTTAGCGTTGAGTTAGAGTTGAACGTTGGTTGTGCTAGCGATGTAGCGTTGAGTTAGGGTTGAACTTTGGTTGTGTGAGCGATGTAGCGTTGAGTTAGCGTTGAGTTAGAGTTGAACTTTGGTGGTGTTAGCGATGTAGCGTTGAGTTAGCGTTGAAATTTGGTTGTGTTAGCGATAAGTTAAATAATGTCCTACTCGTCGAGCATCATCGTCTGATACTTACTGCGCTGCTCTAGCGGTTTTTGCTTATTTTTGGACTTACTTTCAAAAATATCTCTGCGCAATAAGTTAAACAATGTTCTACTCGTCGAGCACCATCGTCTGATACTCACGGCGCAGCTCTAGCGGTTTTTGCTCATTTTTGGACTTACTTTCAAAAATATCTCTGCGCAATAAGTTAAACAATGTGCTACTCGTCGAGCACCATCGTCCGACACTCACTGCGCAGCTCTAGCGGTTTTTGCTCATTTTTGGACTTACTTTCAAAAATATCTCTGCGCAATAAGTTAAACAATGTTCTACTCGTCGAGCACCATCGTCTGATACTCACTGCGCAGCTCTAGCGGTTTTTGCTTATTTTTGGACTTACTTTCAAAAATATCTCTGCGCAATAAGTTAAACAATGTTCTACTCGTCGAGCACCATCGTCTGATACTCACGGCGCAGCTCTAGCGGTTTTTGCTCATTTTTGGACTTACTTTCAAAAATATCTCTGCGCAATAAGTTAAACAATGTCCTACTCATCGAGCACCATCGTCTGACACTCACTGCGCAGCTCTAGCGGTTTTTGCTTATTTTTGGACTTACTTTCAAAAATATCTCTGCGCAATAAGTTAAACAATGTTCTATTCGTCGAGCACCATAGTCAGATACTCACTGCGCAGCTCTAGCGGTTTTTGCTCATTTTTGGACTTACTTTCAAAAATATCTCTGCGTTGAGTTAGCGTTGAACTTTGGTTGTGTTAGCGATGTAGCGTTAGGCTAGCGTTGAGTTAGCGTTGAACTTTGGTTGTGTTAGCGATGTAGCGTTAGGTTAGAATTGCGTTAGCGTTGAACTTTGGTTGTGTTAGCGATGTAGCGTTAGGCTAGCGTTGAGTTAGCGTTGAACTTTGGTTGTGTTAGCGATGTAGCGTTAGGTTAGCGTTGAGTTAGCGTTGAACTTTGGTTGTTTTAGCGATGTAGCGTTAGGCTAGCGTTGAGTTAGCGTTGAACTTTGGTTGTGCTAGCGATGTAGCGTTGAGTTAGCGTTGAGTTAGAGTTGAACTTTGGTGGTGTTAGCGATGTAGCGTTGAGTTAGCGTTGAAATTTGGTTGTGTTAGCGATAAGTTAAATAATGTCCTACTCGTCGAGCATCATCGTCTGATACTTACTGCGCAGCTCTAGCGGTTTTTGCTTATTTTTGGACTTACTTTCAAAAATATCTCTGCGCAATAAGTTAAACAATGTGCTACTCGTCGAGCACCATCGTCCGACACTCACTGCGCAGCTCTAGCGGTTTTTGCTCATTTTTGGACTTACTTTCAAAAATATCTCTGCGCAATAAGTTAAACAATGTCCTATTTGTCGAGCACCATCGTCTGACACTCACTGCGCAGCTCTAGCGGTTTTTGCTTATTTTTGGACTTACTTTCAAAAATATCTCTGCGCAATAAGTTAAACAATGTTCTATTGGTCGAGCGCCATCGTCTGATACTCACTGCGCAGGTCTAGCGGTTTTTGCTTATATTTGGACTTACTTTTAAAAATATCTCTGCGTTGAGTTAGCGTTGAACTTTGGTTGTGTTAGCGATGTAGCGTTAGGCTAGCGTTGAGTTAGCGTTGAACTTTGGTTGTGTTAGCGATGTAGCGTTAGGTTAGCGTTGAGTTAGCGTTAAACTTTGGTTGTGTTAGCGATGTAGCGTTAGGCTAGCGTTGAGTTAGCGTTGAACTTTGGTTGTGTTAGCGATGTAGCGTTAGTTTAGCGTTGAACTTTGGTTGTGCTAGCGATGTAGCGTTGAGTTAGAGTTGAACTTCTGTGGTGTTAGTGATGTAGCGTTGAGTTAGCGTTGAGTTAGAGTTGAACTTTGGTTGTGCTAGCGATGTTGCGTTGAGTTAGCGTTGAGTTAGAGTTGAACTTTGGTGGTGTTAGCGATGTAGCGTTGAGTTAGCGTTGAGTTAGAGTTGAACTTTGGTTGTGCTAACGATGTAGCGTTAGGTTAGCGTTGAGTTAGCTTTGAACTTTGGTTGTGTTAGCGATGTAGCGTTAGGTTAGCGTTGAACTTTGGTTGTGTTAGCGACGCAGCGTTAGGTTAGCGTTGAGTTAGCGTTGAACTTTGGTTGTGTTAGCGATGTAGCGTTGTGTTAGCGTTGAACTTTGGTTGTGTTAGCGATGTAGCGTTAGGTTAGCGTTCAACTTTGGTTGTGTTAGCGATGTAGCGTTAGGCTATCGTTGAGTTAGCGTTGAACTTTGGTTGTGCTAGCGATGTAGCGTTGAGTTAACGTTGAGTTAGAGTTGAACTTTGGTGGTGTTAGCGATGTAGCGTTGAGTTAGAGTTGAACTTTGGTTGTGCTAGCGATGTAGCGTTGAGTTAGCGTTGAGTTAGGGTTGAACTTTGGATGTGTTAGCGATGTAGCGTTGAGTTAGAGTTGAACTTTGGTGGTGTTAGCGATGTAGCGTTGAGTTAGCGTTGAACTTTGGTTGTGTTAGCGATAAGTTAAATAATGTCCTACTCGTCGAGCATCATCATCTGATACTCACTGCGCAGCTCTAGCGGTTTTTGCTTATTTTTGGACTTACTTTCAAAAATATCTCTGCGCAATAAGTTAAACAATGTTCTACTCGTCGAGCACCATCGTCTGATACTCACGGCGCAGCTCTAGCGGTTTTTGCTCATTTTTGGACTTACTTTCAAAAATATCTCTGCGCAATAAGTTAAACAATGTTCTACTCGTCGAGCACCATCGTCTGATACTCACGGCGCAGCTCTAGCGGTTTTTGCTCATTTTTGGACTTACTTTCAAAAATATCTCTGCGCAATAAGTTAAACAATGTTCTACTCGTTGAGCACCATCGTCTGACACTCACTGCGCAGCTCTAGCGGTTTTTGCTCATTTTTAGACTTACTTTCAAAAATATCTCTGCGCAATAAGTTAAACAATGTCCTACTCGTCGAGCACCATTGTCTGACACTCACTGCTCAGCTCTAGCGGTTTTTGCTTATTTTTGGACTTACTCTAACACACTACACTATAAATGAGTGAGAAAAACTCTTAGGTTAAGATACCCCGGTGGAGCCATGAATCAGTAACAGCGATTACATCATATCCAGAAGCAGCGACGGTACTGTAAAAGCTGTGAGTCTTCGTACGAACACTTCTAACATTCTGATAGATGCAAGTTACTTCTTTACTTGAATCGGTTGGGGTGCAAATTTTTGTAGAGATTGTTGGTACGCCGTTGACATGTCTTAAAATAAGATTAATCTTATCATTTGCACGGCGACGCCTCAGTTCTATGTTTGTGTCGTGCAATTGTTTTAGTTGTGTTGGAGAGAACTATCCTGAACTTACCTTCCTCCACAGAGACTTTGTATATATTTTTTCAAACTGTTCCTATTTGTTTTACATGATTATATTATTCCATTTGAAGTTAGACATATTAATCCTATTATTTTTTTATTGGGTCGTTTAAAACATTATTTTGGAAGTTAGTAACAAGTAACCAGATATTAAAAATATATTTCAGTGGTACGTTTTTTGCTTTTAACTCTGACTAATCCCAAAAATAATGTATCGTCTATTACTTTTTGCAGATTGCTTTTTTATGTGATTTCTAGAGTAAATATGGTAAATTTTACAAAAATAAACAAGAAGAAAATTTGCGTTTTTCCATTTTTCAACAAAATTTACGCGAAATTGAAGAACACAATGCAGATTATACAATAGGAAGAAGAACGTATACAAAAGGAATTAATAAATTTGCTGATTTGACAGAGGACGAGATTATATCCAGGTTTGGCCATCGAAGTACTAGGCGACTGAACGAAAAAAAGGTTTATAAAAGGACAGTTGACGCTGATATACCAGGCGCTAGATTGGAGGGATAAAGGAGCAGTAACAAATGATAAAGATCAGGGATATTGTGGATCTTGCTGGGCTTTTTCTACAGTAAGTATTTCCGACATAACATGAGCAAAAATATTGCATAAATTAATGATTTTATCGTAAAATATTATTCTAAGATCATTTGGTTAGTGAAGAATATGACTTAAATTTTATAAAACACAATAATAAATTGATGGTTAGGGCAACTCTAGAAAGATAACTGAAATGCAGACCAACTCGGTATTGTAGACTTGCTACGATATTGGTAGAAATATTCTAGACAGATTGTCAGTCCTCAACTTTCCATAGTAAACTTTATTCACTATTGAAAGAGAAATAAACAAGACAATTAATTTACTTGATATTTCTGTTAACAGAATAAACAATCAATACACCTTTGACATCTATCGAAAATCTACATTCACAAATACAACTATTCTGAAAAACACTCTCCCATATACTTGCAGCCTATAGATTCATGATAAATAGAGCCTTCTCAATTCCATTAAGTATACGTAATTGAAATAAAGATTTAAACACAATTAAGCAAATAAGAAAAAATAACGGATTTCAAGAAACTACTATCAGCTCTTTTATAAATAGAAAACAAAAACAAATTAGAAAAATGTCTAAAATATATTCTCATATTAATACAAGAGATAAGAAAGCTTATCGGTTTTTAACATATTTTGGTCCAGTTTCGGATAAAAGAGCACACTTTCTAAAAATAATATAAAAATAGCTTTCAGACCCTCCCAACAATTATTTTTTAATGCTGAAGAAAAACTAAATGGCTTAAAAAATTAGAAGTTTTTGCGTTGAGTTTTACTGAATGTAGTAGCCAATATATGGCCGAAGCTTCAACATCAAATTTAAAGAACACAGGACATCTTTCTTACAAAATAAACAAAATTCCAACTTTGCTAATTATATTTTAGAAACAGGGCATATATTTCCAAACATGAATAATTTAAAGTTATACACTGAGTTTCAAAAACTTAAAACTCAATATTTCAGAATAATTGAAATTTATAAAACCCAACCATATACTTTTTAAAAGACCAGACAGACTTCTAGGATCCCCCACTGTTTTCTCTATTATAATATAATTGTTATTATATTGCCGTTAAAACCTCTGTAATTACCTTTGGTTAATATCTACCCTAATTTCTATTTCTACCTTTGTACCCGTAGTTTTTATGTTATTCAGTTTGAAAATGGAACAAAGCTATGAAACTGCAGCCACTGAGTTAAAAATAAAGTGATAGAAAACAAAATCATAGAAAAGTGTATTATTGTATCGTTAGTTGAATTAGGTATTTACCGAGGTCATATATTGAGGAGTATGACCACAGTAGCGCATATGAAATCATGTGCATATTTTGTTAAAAAAAAATAATAAATAAAATAATTGTAAGATTGAAAGAAATGTTTATCTAAACTTGCCAGGTGGCTCTGTAATGGTCTCTACCTTTTAGGGCTCCCCCCCCCCCCCGGCTAGCTTTCAAGGGAACGGAGAGTGGTGTAGGTAAATGCGCCACCTGTTTTAGTGCCCTAAAGGTCAAGGCAGAGACCGATCTAACAAAAAAAAAGAACAGGAAATCTAACTCAATTACAAGAAAAACACCCAAAAAGATTTAAAAAAAAAACAAGTATCTATATTTTATGCGTTATGGTGTAAATGCAACCACCGAGAGTGGCCCAGCGCTTCTCTGTTTGAAGGAAGAACTTCGGACAGTCAGCTGGTTTTTGACAATTCAGAACTAAATTAATCTAACAAAATGAGCAGTTTTACTTTAATCAGTGTTTTGGCTATACTACTAACTGTACACAAGCGATTTGATATAAATGGCAACTATATATATAATAATGATAGTATTAAGTGCACTCTACCCGCATAAATATGCCTGTTTACCTGAGTTAACAAATGTGCCCCTTTTACATATGTGAAAGATATCAACTGCATATGGTTGCAAGATTTGATTAATTAAGGAAACATAATAGATCTTACCAAGGTAAGTACACTAATTATTCATTAATTTTATATTCAAAATGAAAAGAAAAATACAACGGCTTTAAATTTTACAGATGATGCCGAAGGCATTAAAGTCTATGATACCCTGAAAACGACACAGACACATAAACGGCGGCTTCTTGATGTGCTGTTGTTGAGGCTCTGGATCACTCGGTGTGGTGGTATGTAGCATGCAAGGCAGATGCCGTAGAGACATCCACAAGGAGGCCCCGATGGTCTGGTATGTACAGCAGCCAAGGCAGGTACCGTCGAGAAGTCAGCAAGAAGGCCCCGATGATGATTCCAAATGAGGGCAATGAAAGGAAACAGAAAAAGGGGAAAAAAGAAAAAAAAAGGCCTAAAACAAAAGATGGACTTAGAAAGAACTCAACCTTTCATGTTACGAGTGAGGTAGGTTACTCATTCCTTTTCTTCTTAAACATACCCACAATTACTAACACTTGAGAATTAAAACAAAAATTAAAACAGACTTACCAGTGATGTTATGTGGCCTTGTCGTGGTGGAACAGAAAAAATAGCAAAATTTGATGTCGGGTTTGTCCCCCGAATTAACCAAACCAAATCAGCATACAGCTGTTAACAACACAGTTACTATAAATTTGGTCAGGGACCCGAAACTTTCAATTAAAAACTAGCAAAATTGCCAAGTGACCTTTCCGGTGCAACTCTGCAAGGAAAGTCCTTATCACTCTCAGTTTTTTTTTCATATCCCCAGAAAAACGTCCACGGAAACGGCGGGAAAAGATACAGGGATCTGTATATTGACTGACAACTGACAAGCTTCAAAGCAATAAAAAATAGAAATATGAAATTTTAAAATTATGACAAGAAATTTTATTAGCAAGTAATTAGGAAAATTATGGTATGTTTAAAAATTTATAGCAATAAACAGGCTTTGTTGAAGTGAAACTGAACAAGAAAATTTGGCAGATTCTAACCTTAAACTTTATTTTTATTTGACATCGAGGTAGTTTTTCCGATTTTAGCTCAATATAATCTCTCATAGTCGCACGATAACTGATACAATGGGAAAACTAAGCTGCCTAGAAGACATATAAGATCCAACAGCATCCAGAGAGCTTCCACTCAGAAATCTGTCGATACTGCAGCCAAATGATTACTCGAGGTCTCTCGATGAAGGTAATAAGAATAACCGTAAAAAACGATTTAAATTGATAATTTCTGACTAAATATGCCATACCGAGCCACCCTGTGCAATACTAATACCTTTTTATATTTTAGGTACAAAGGAGAGAAACCTTAGGAACTCAACATAACAACAAGGACTATCGAACAGTTACTATGGATTATAATAGCATAATTGTGAATCAAGTTCTAATAAACAATATATATTGCCAATGTTTTCTTTCATTTGTAAATCTGTTCCCAAACCAAAAAAACAAAACACATAAATGATGAAGGAGGTAAGCGTAAAAATTACTATATTTTAGATAGAAAATTAGACAGGAAAATTAAAACCGTAACAATTTAACAATTTTTTTTGTATAAAAAAGTAATTTATATATAAAACTAATTACAGATATATTAAGTTCAGATATCAAGATGTTAATTGTTTTTTATTTTTGTTTCTACAAAATGGCCGACTACTGCTAAATCTAATTTATATCATAAACAAACCTATACTTAAATATTAAAATCAATTTCAGAAATGCGGATTTTTACCCTACTTGAAGGGAGTAAAGTTTACGCTATGCGTACACTTATACTTTTCCACATAAATCACAAACAAATATACCCTGTTTTGTAATTGTTACAGCTTTTATGCCACCAAGAGTTGCAACTATTGCGTTGTAATCATTCTTTAGTAGGTGGATCTTTGTATCTTTCATTGCAAAGTGGGCACATATATACGATCTCGTTCAAATTATCTAGCTGCTTTTTTTATTGTTGTTTTCCTTTTTTTTTTTTTAAGTTTTCTTTGGCTTTCGAAATCTTAATCTCTGGTTTTCGAATCATTATTGCTTTGCAATCTTTGGCTTCTAGTTTGGCTTTTTAAGGACTGGAAGTAATGATTTCGGACTTGCTTCTGTTTTCACGGAGTGCCTGTAGATGGCTTGCTTTTGACAAAGGTTTTAGCTGATTAAAGGGATATATGATATGTTATTCGTAATATCATCAAGTATGGAAGGTAAATAAATTTCGATTTCGTCTATCGGCATTGGTGCAAGCAAAGTATATTCAGGGTTTGTTGAATTATCGGTTATATCGCTTATTTTAGTATCTGTGTATCTCAATACTTTTTTCAGCGTGCACTTCAGCTATTACAGTGATTCTGTAATCTTCAGTCTCTTGTCTAAAGTGGACGTTTGTCTCTTGCCCTTGAACAGAGTTAACTGAAGAGAATACTTGAGAACTCTAATGAAGTGTTTGAACAGATCATATCAATAACAGTTGATGGAAAAAGTCTGTTCAGTAAAAATATTTTCATCAAAAAGATAAATTCCAGTAACTTTGAATGCAGAAGCTACATTACTTAAAGTAGCAATTTTTCTAAACGCTTTGTGGAAAATAAAACTTGGTATCGATTGATTGATCTGCCTGGATGTTGCCCCATCCATCTGTCAGCTTCAATAGAATATTAAACCTTAAAAGAATCAAATATAGCTTTATTGAGTGTCACAATTTTTTGGTTGCTGTGTAATGGTAATGTCAGTACGACTATTTTGTTACGTCTGCAAGACAAATTGGCTTCAAGACTTATGTAATAAAAGGTTCATTTGGTGTACAACCTGTTAATAACTTATTCAAAACTTATGTGATTCAGATGATTATCAACTATTAGCAGTATATTGTTCTCAGCTGTGAGAGATGGAGCCAATCCAAATATAAATCTGTGTTTATAAAATCAGAATCAGATGTTATACCAATGCTTCTAGCAGGCACTTCATCCATTAGTCCTTCTACACTCATTTACGAGAGAAAGTAAAGGCAGGAGGCCCATAATTTTTGGTTGCACTGACACATCATGTAGCAGTTATTGTTTGACCGCGTTTAGCAGAAACGATTTTATTAACGTTTTTTTTCCTTTTAAATATATCACCTTGGAAGCCTTCTTTAAGACTGTACTAATCCCGATTTTGTCTATGTTATTAATTTTTCCAGGTAGAAAATTATATTTCCCCAAACAGTTTTTCACATTTGAATAAAATTGTTTAGTTTACACCGGATTAAAAATCTATGACTCTTGCTAGGCTCGAGAGAGTAATTTGTCTTGGTGCAAGGTCAGGATGTCTTCTGATAAATCAGTCTTTTCCAGCTATATTTGTTGTCAAACCAACGATCAATTTTATTAACTTCTGCAATCTCATAAACTATTTTTCTGAGAATGGAAAAGGTAAGGCCGTAAAACAGCATGAGTGGTCTTGCAAAAGTCATAAATTTCTTTCTGAAAACACAATACAAAAATGTATTGTCGAATTAAACTGAAAATACGTAAGGAAAATATAAACTAGGTAGGTATTTTTCTCCTGATTACTGGTAAAAATTGACTTAAACCGACTCATTGATAAAGCAATACAGTTCAGTTTTAATCGTTTCCGCAAAGTGCTTTCAACTACTCCAACAATACTGGCAGCAGAACATTTGCTTTTATCTGCTTCAATGAATTTTCTGGCTGTTTCAATCTGTTCTTTTGTACATTTTCCGATCCGGATACTTCCTTACATATTCACGCATTTTGAGCCTGAGAAAAAATATAAATTTTTTAATTAATCGAAAAAATTCTGATACTAGTAGAGGGTAAGTATCCGCATTTCAGTAGTGAGGACACTTTTCCCCGTATACTTACCCCATCGCATCAAAGAAAAATAGTTAGAAAAGAAAACAAACACGGCGTACCTGTTGCAAAATCAGTGGATCCAGAATAAATGCTATAATACACCATATATCCAACAATCATGTTAAATTTTAGCTACGACGTTTCGTATGCATGTACAGGGTGAGTCAACGATTGAATGAAGTAGGTTTGTGCCTTTTCGGTGAAATTAACAAAGAAACTATATTTATTGTTTGAAACAGTTTATTTTTACGCATATTTTAAAAATATTTAGGACTCTACAGGGTGAGCCAAAAAACTAGGACAGCATAAAGTTGTATTTTTTTTAAATAGAACACCCTATATACGAATCGTATTTTCGATTTAGCTTATAATTTTAAATCTTTTTTATTAAGGGTTTACTATAACAAAACTTTATAGTTTCTGAGATAATTAAGTTAAAAAAAAAGTCACATTTTCAAGCATCAATTCAATCCTAAATAACGTTTTCAATTTTGTGACAAATATATTCAAATTTGGAATTTAGCAAGGCCAAGGACAAGTTAACATAATTTTTACCTAATATTTGCAATAAAAGCTACAGGGTGTTGAACACATCGGCTCAAATTTGAACAAGTTTAAATGAATAAATATCTTTTTTTTTAATGGTACACCCCGTATATTTTCATGTTATTTAATAGAGTAATAAAAACCCTAAAAGTTTTGTTCAATATATTCTATACCTATTTATAATAGTTTTTGAGATATTTCAGTTTTTCTTATTTTCCATACTTTTTTACAGAAATAGTCTTCATTATCATAGTAGCCATGTAAAATAATAAAAAGAAACTACAGAAACAAACAGAATGTGGTTAAATATGACGAAATACATTATTCGTTATATTACAACGGCAATAGTTTAATTAAACATAATGTGAAAAAATTAACACAACAATAACGACAAGGCAAATACATATTTACTTTTATACTAAATTGAAACCAAAAATTTACCTATTAAATACTGAGATTAATTATTTCTTTTTAATAAGTGTTCGAATAAACGACCCTCTTGTGCAATGCACAAATTTAGTCTGTTGGTGGATTAACATACACCTTATTTTTAATATAACCCCATAGGAAGGAATCTAATGGGGTGATGTCGCAAGACCTAGGTGGCCGCTCAATGAAACCCCCACGTCCAATCCATTTTTGCGGCTATCGTTGGTCCAAAAACGCACGAACTTCACGATGGTAATGCGGAGGCGCACCATCGTGCTGGAACCACATACTGTCGAGCTCATCCCTATCGAGACCTTGAAGCATTTGGGGTAGATTTTCTTGTAGAAAGTTCAGGTAACTATGGCCATTTAGTGGTTCATTAAAAAAGTGGGGTCCAATAATTCGATTATGATGAATACCACACCAAACATTTAATGACCAGTGGTTTTGATGTTGCACCTCTCTAATCCAAAATGAGTTTTCTGTGGCATAATAATGCATGTTGCGTCTATTTACGGCACCGTTACTTCTAAAAGTAGCTTCATCACTAAACATTACCTTGCATAATAAATTTGGATTTAATTGAATCTCCGCATTTATTGTACGACAAAAGTTTACACGACTTTCAAAATCCTGTCCATGCAATTCTTGGTGTAATTCCATGTGATATGGATGATACCTATATTTCTTGGTAGTACGATTAGCGGTGGATTGTGATGTTTCACATAATGCTGCTAACGGACGGCTACCAATATAAGGATTTTCCTGAACATTTAACAATACTTGTAGTTCTTTTTCTTCATTAGTTACTGGTTTGTTGACCACTTTACGTTTTGGATAATCAACAGTACCAGAAGAATCAAATCTTTACATTAAGTTTTGAAAAGTATGGGTATTAGGCTGGCGTCGATCAGGATACTTCATTTTGTAAATTCTTTGAGCAAAAAGGCAATTTTTTTGAGCCTCTCCTATTGTATAAATCATATCTATTAGCTCATTCTTTGGAAAATTCATTTTACAATATAAGATGAATGCAAAAAAAAACCAAACTACACTACATAAAAACCAAAAGAAGCGATTGCGATTATAAATTTGACACACAGAAAAATGTTCTTTTACATTGTTTTTGTCATGGCTACTATGATAATGAAGACTATTTCTGTAAAAAAGTATGCATTTTTTTATTAATACGATACATAGTGTTTTATGTGGTAAATATATTCACCCCTACTAGGGGTAAAAACAAGCTTAGTAATTTTTAGGATTGATATTATCTGAAATATAAAGAATATATTTCAACATAGTTCGTGTAAGGAGATATCTCAAAAAATACCGCTGTTAGATCTAGATCAGCAGTTCCTAATCTTTTTCATAGATTTATCACTAAAAACCCACTGTATAAATCACAATGTGGCTTCTTTATGCTGTTATTAATAACAATTGAAAATCCAAATTTTAAGTAGTTTTCCGATTTTTTCTTTTTTTTTCCTCTATGATATCTGATATCTGAAAAATAAAATATTTCAAAATAATTTTTAAAAAGTTTTGAAAAATTCTGAATTAAGCAACATTATTTAATATTTTTTACTTACCAAAACGGTAAATAATAGAACAGCGTATATTTCTAGGCGTGCATATTGAAGACGAAATGTGAGGGGCTATCAGTACTAGTGTTTTTTGAATCAAACAAGACTAACAACGAACCTTCTATTTACAAAGACAAAACGCACACGGTGACGACTTAACACTAGATGACAAGTTTACTAAGCGCGACATTTTTTTCTGTAAATTCATCTTTAAATTCGAACAAGTCTGAACTTGCGGTTGAATATCTGAAGAATACTTTTCTGAATATTTGCAACTCGATAGAATATCAGACTATACATCACAAAACTTCCCTCTCTTACATATTTCGTCGAGAAGCAACGGAATATCGTGATTGCTGCGAACTATCCAGGTAGCTCGTCTCAGTCGGATTTCACCAAGCATAAGGAAAGGTGTGTGCGCCGGCCATCTGTTGATTATGTCGGGTTTTGCTAAGCATAAATAAATTATTAACATTTCCTCACCTAACAATAAATTTTTAGTTTAATTTTGACTTGTAAAATTGTTAACCGGCCCCCTTGTGGGTTGTGACTCACCGGTTGAGAACCACTGATGTAAAGGGTGTCAAAAGTGTAGGTTCGATTACATGCTAATGTTTGATGGCCTAGATATTTGTTCGGACATTTTAAAAAAAAAATAGAAAATTAAATTTCTGATAGGGATGTTGCGAGAAACGAGAATTTTCGAGATGAGACGAGAATTTAAGTCAGAAACCGAGGCGAGAAAGAAATAATTTCCCGTTTCAGTAAGTGGAGACAAGACGAGAAACGAAACGTATGAGACTAGAAGTTCTCATGATGGTGATCGTGAGATATTAAGATCAAAAAAAATATTAAATTTAATTTTTTCGTCAAACCGATCTAAAAAAATAAATAAAAAACTGTGCCATCGGTATATTTTTAACATGAATATATACATTCTAAATTCCTGAAGCTAAAATATGAGGATCTAGTCCAATTTACCATTGTCCAAAACTTGATAGTTTTTAGCTCCGGTATGCATGCTGTGGATATCGTGGCCGGGGCGTCCCTTGGAAGTCAGGATAATACATGTGAGGGGTTAATATAAGGAGGGAGTTCCAGTAAGCGACTGGGGGAGGTTTAATGGAGCCCAAGGGGAGTGAGCGATAATTCCTACAATCTCTGTCCGCGTCGTGTTTTTCTTTCAGGCTGGATAAGCATGGGCGTCCATGTTAGTTGCGGAAATGGCGTGGTGTGAAAGTATGACTAACAGAAAAGGTTAAGCACAAGAGACTCTACCAGATGAAAGAAATTTCATAACCTCATTCGTTCAAATTAATATGATATATGTGTTACATAAGCCACATATGTGGTAAAAAAATGTGTATAAACTTGGGTCATGCATGTGACCAAATAATCTGATAATGTAGGAATTTTCAGGGGTACATACCTGACACTCCGAGGATTTCAATCACGATAATATCTCAAACCCGAGAAAACGTGTAAATCTGTCCGAGGGTCGCCAAAAAGAGAGGGTACAAATGCGGACGAGGAAAGAAAAGCTGGCCGAATTACATTTAGTTGTAGTGGCCAAATGAAGTGTCTCCCCAAGTCACGAATGAGGGTGAGTCCACACGATAAAAAAAATTTGTGCGTACGCGTATTACGCGCTTTTGTGTTAAAAATGTCTCGTCCACACGGGACTTTTCGTTACGCGGTCATAAGGGAGATGGTTTTTTTTTTGTCTTAACCTCACTTTTATCCGGATTTTTGTTTATATTTTATCTAAATATTAAAATGAAGCAAAACAAAAGATTAATTGCGGCAGTATTTTAATCTAGAAAAAAAAAGTTACAAAATGTAAGGAAAATATTGATGTATTCTTTATTAAAAAAACAGGAAAGTCGTCGCTACTGGGTCCGATCTGTTTTTGAGGAAAACATTGAAGAAAGGCTTGGACATACTAACAGTTTAATTCAAGAAATGTGTGAAAATAATCCTGATTTTTTAAAAAAAAATTTCCTGTTACTATTGGTGAATTTGTAGAGCTCTTCGCTGTTGTTGGGCCAATAATTAGGAAACACGATATGGAAATGTGTACAGCTATACCCTTATTACTAGGTTGAAAATAACATTGTGATATTAAGCTGATGAAATCAGCATATGAAATCAACAGTGCGAATTCCGAGTCGGTAAACAATGTTTCTGAAACTATTCCGGTTACTTGTGCGGTAATATGGAACTCTTTAAAAGAAGTTTTATTTCCAAAATTTACCACTTCTACCTGGCAAAGAATTACCAAGGAGTTCAAAGACGAGAATTTTAATATAACAGTGTAACTTTAAAAATGGTTTTAGTAATTACAATTGTTTGTAGTTTTTAGAAGAATAGATTACATATGATACTAACTGGATTTCTATTATTAAATTTCCATTTCCATTCCAACGCTTAAAAAAATTGGTATAGGGAAATTGATATTTATTATAACTCATTTAGCGAATGATTTGAATAATGTTGTTGTATATGTTAATAAAATAGTAACTTCAAGTATTAAAAATTTTTGATGTATAGGGACTCTTAAAAACCGGCTAACATTTATAATTAAAATTAAATAAATACCGACCTTGTTATACCAAATTGTTACTTTTTAAAACAGTATAATTATAATAAATATTTAATTTTAAAGATATTTAAATTATACAATAAAAATTATACTTCTAAGAAAATTTATTTTGTATGAAACTCCAACCAAATTTTAATAGACCAATTTCGTAAATATGATATGGAAATTAGCATCAAAATGGGACAATATAATTTAACTTAATATTTTGCGTGTCCGGGTAATAATTGGACGGTGGAGCAATTTCTTCTATTTGTCGTTAAAAATAAGATATAATTTTGCGTAACCTTCGGCGTGTATTTGTATTTGCATCGTATTTTTTAAGTCATTATATTTTATTAATCCCCACGATAGTACATCAATCAAGTTTTTGTGTCCTTGAACCATTTAATTACACCATTGATTCCCAAATTGGCCATATGGATCTCCAGGTGTCTACTGCAACCTGCCAAAGGTCCATATCAACGAAAGTGAACACTATCCATAAATTGCATAGTGTACCTAACAAAAATTGTATCTATGTTCTTAAATAATACTTGAATGAATGAATGAACGAATACAAGGTGGTGATATTAGATCATCGGTGGACTCTTTACATCCCACCGTAGCTGCAGGTTATTCGAGGCCGATCACCATGGCGAATCTCAGTAACCTCGTTAATTGAACTTGCCCAACAGGTTCCGTTGACAAAATTGTATCTCTGAAATGTCTTTGCCTCAGTGCGTTGAGTGCTGGGCACTCTCTGAGGAGACTGTCCACAGGCACCATATGCACGTCGAGTCATCTACGATCCAATCTTATGAAGATGGCCTCCAAGGTGACAATGTCCTATCAACAATTTCACCGAAATTCGCAACTCTTCCCATGCGTTAGGTCCAGTTATTTGTTCCGGTGTGAATTCGTAAAGAGTGAAATGATAGAAAAATGACGTTTTTTTGAAAAAATCTTGATACATACCCCCCTATTTCGAGGTCGTAGAACACGATCCTGACCTCGGTTTTTCATAATTTTTCTTCAATTTTGCGGAAAACAGGGAAAACGCTTTTCCCTTTAGGTTCAATATTTTTCACTAAATCGTTAAACCTTTGTTATAACCACAAATTCCACAGTGATAGAAGCTTTTGTATTATAGAATAATTCAAAAACATGTACTTTTTTATCGAAAAAATCCGAAAAATTATCGCGACAAAAATCACAACAAATCAAAACAAAAAGGCCGCCATCAACAAATAATAGTTTGCATAGTTCGCTAAAGATAGCGAACTTGTTGAATTCGGCGATGTTGCCAGATTGCAAAAACGATTTCTTTGAAATTCATATAGATTCTTCTCTTTCTATTTGAATTGGAAAGAAAAGGTCTCAAAAAGACTTTTTCCCTTTCCTTTGATTATTGAAGTACTATTAATTACTCTTATGTCTATGTCTTTGATGTGTGATTTTGACTCTAATTATTAATGGTTTTAAGGATTATAGTTGCTTTTGTCTGTTTCCCTCCAAATACCAGTAGTTTTTAGCGGATAATATGAATTGATCATATTGCTTATGTCCGTTAGCAGAAAGTGTTTTTTAATTAATAAATCTAGGTCAATTTAGGTTAGTTTAGGTTAATTTCAGTTTTTTAAACTAACAAAAACTAAGCTAAACCTGTACTAACCAGAACTAACCAAAAATTTTGGATTGTTGAAGTTAATTTTACCCTTTTTTATACATTACAAACATTAAACTATATTGTTAACTGTAATGGATAAATTTTAAAGTTTATACCAGGAAAGTATAAATCTAGGTTAATTTAGATTAGTTCAGGTTAGTTTTTGTTTTTCAAATTAACCAAAATCAAGCTAAACCTGAACCAACCTACTCTAACCAAAACCAACCAAAAATTTTGAGGGAACATTATTTTTACTCAGAAACTATTTTAAACATTAAAAAAATTAAACTATGTTGTTGACTGAGAAGGACAAACCTTATAATTTATATTATGAAAGAAAAATACATCTGGCGACGTTGCGCCTTTTTACGTGATTCGGCGGTCAGGTAAGATAGTCTGACGGTTGATGACGTTTCCGAGACGTGTTTTCCATTTTTCGCTGAATATACAAGTTTTTCTAAATTGGTTTGCTAAAATTTGTGCAAAAATAATTGAAATATATTCCGTACAATATATTTTAACTAGTTCTATTGAAAATAAATACGAAAATTCGGTTTTTAACTGAAATAAAAGTGCTTTGTGAAGTGATGCTTTTTTTAGTTTTCCGGAAAAGTGAGGAAAAATAGTGAAAAATCAGGGCCAGAATCGGGTTTTACGACCTCGAAATAGGGGGTAAGTATCAAAATTTTTTCAAAAAAACATTATTTCCATGCTTTTCACGCTTTACGAATTTTTACCTTTGTTCCTTGACACACTTCATTACAGGAGCTCCTCTCCACGATTCGACTTGTTTTCCAGCACCAATTTAATTTCATGTAGAATTGGTTGGGGTTTATATGGTTCAATCCAGTCACCATCTTTGCCAAACGCTCCACTTTCTCATTCCCGTATATACCCGAGTGACCCGGGATCCAAACGAGTCTAATTGTGCAGCCGTTGCTTGTCAGACATATATCCTTGCACTCTGACACCAGTCGCGAAGTTACGACACTAAACTTCAATACCATTATTGCAGCTCTCCTCTGAGCATATGTTTATTATCCTAACCCTATTTATGTCCCTCTCACAGAAGTGGCCATACTGCAGACTAGCGTAAATTTTCGCTGTAATGATCATCGTAGGTTGTCCGAGAGAATAGAACTCTCTGACTCCAGCTCTTTCGTCTTGTCGAGATCCATCTGTAAACTACCAGAATCCATTTCTCGGAATATTTTCCTCCCTCTTCCAATCCTATCTACTTGGCAAAAGTATCTCAAGAGAGTAGTTGGGTTTCAAAAGCGGCGCCATGTAATCTGCATGGAAAATGATAACGGACATCTCTCCACCATACTTTCCCAAATACCTAGGAAGTCGCCCGTTCCAGGTGTGAGATGCCCTAGGCAACTGAGAAAATAAGCAGCCTTATTCTCCATGTATAAGTGGAGAGGATGTAGGCTCACCAGGACCCTAGTGAGGGCTGTCCTCATCATACTCCTTATTCCTACATCAGCCATTCTTTGAACTTTTTCAAGGTGAAGACAGTATTTGTGCTTGGTTATACTATCTTGTTGCCCAGTTGATTTTATACTATTTACTTCTTGGCATACCTCTCCAGTGTGTTTTCGCACTTCGCCCCTTTCTTAAACTTTTGCGTTTGTACAATTTTTGATGTCCTTAAACGATGACCTCTTGCATCCATTTGCAAAGTTTATTTTCATTTTTAACACGACGTTCTTCTTTTTGTTGTTTGTCTTTAAGACGACGTCCTTTTTCTTTTTGATGACGATCTTCTTCTTCATGTTATTCTTTTTGACGGTGATCTTTTTTTTGTTTTCCTTTCAGACGACGTTATTGTTTTTTTTTTTGGTGACGCACTTCTTCCTTTTTTTCTTTTAGACGACACTGTTCTTCTTTTAGGCGACGGTCCTCTTCTTCCTGATTCTCTTTTAGACGAAGTTGTTCTCCTTGTTTTCCTTTTTGCGGCTATTTTCTTTTTCTTGCTTCTCTCTTTGGCGCCGTTCTTCTTCTTGTTTGTCTTTAAGGCGACTTTGTTCAATACGTTTCATGAAACCAGGTAATACTTTATTTATTTGCTCCATTTCGGTTGTTTGCTGTCTAGTATTTACCATAGAACCTTCTAGAACTTTGTCAAGAATTCGGTTCTAGGCTTCTTTCTTAATAATAAATCCGATGGTGAAGTCGTTTTTCGCTATCCCTTTTAGTTTTCAAATAGAATTTTCTAGAACTTTGTAGAAAAATAATATTGTCTTCTTACTTGATAACAAACCCAAGATTGAACTCCGTTTTTCTTTATCTCCTCTAATTTCCAATATAATTTTCTGGAAACCCGGTGATAAGCCTCACTTCTGACACCAATTGTTACGATTTTGTCTCTTAAAAAATTGTTCACTGGGTTCACAGAATAAAACGCAATACGTTTCACTAACGAAAATTCAATACTATATTAACTACTTAAATCACAACTATCTAATTAGTATTTTCTATATCTTCACTATTCAAATAAAACTATACAACTCACTTAAAACACATATTCTATCCCTATAGAACCTCCTAGAAATAACAAGAAATATATTAGCATAAAAGTTGAAAACTATCTAGAAATATGACTCACGACATAATATTCCTTTCGGCACGTCATAGTAAAGATGACTCACCGCATCGAAATATTATTTATAATACAAGGGCGTATTAAAAAGTTATTTTAGTCCTTCGTTACAGTATCTCAATAAATGGTGTTTTGTTTTATTTCTTTTAAATTAAAGCTACGTTATTATGAACATAACACAATTATTATGTTGTTAACTGTATATCAATTCCTAACATAGCAGTGTCCCAAAAGTATCGAAGAGAAAATAATTTTACCGAAGACCTAATTAAAGTTATTTATAAATGATAAAACTCTATTTCCTTGCAATAGATCATATAGATATTTCGATACCTTACATACAGGGGAGGTAGGGGAGCATTGGGCAGTCGGGAGGTTTGGGCGCCCTCTCATTTCTCGAAATCCATGGTATTTTTTTTTGTTTTCTACCACAGCACTATAGTTTAATAACTGGCAACACCGCTTAACCAAACGTCAGCTGTCATTTCACTTAGTTGTCAAAGTCATATGCGGTTAACGGTTTCTTGCGTACAGAAGTAAATATTTTGGTTGTGATTTGGAGAAAGATAACAAAGCAATCCGGAAGAAAGTGTAAGTATCTATGTTAACTTCTTCTTTTGTGTTTATTAAAGATTATATTTACCTGCCAATTAGGATTCAACATTTGATAAAAACAATCATATTCAAATTTATTTGAAAAATGAGGTTATGGGGAGCATTGGGCACGTACGTAGAAGGGAGGTTTGGGCATGCCCAATGTTCCCTCCGTTATAGTGCATTTTGGTGTCATACTTTTATAATTTTATATTATGCTTATTGTATTGAATGTTTTAATCATTTCTTTTCAGGGTAATGCCGTTTTCATTTAAAAAGAAAAATAAGCGACGCGAAATCCCTAAAGATGTTATTTTGCGTGCATTAGAAGAGATTCCTAAAGGAGGGAAAATTAAAACTACTGCGAGTAAATATGATGTACCCAGGTATAACCTTCAAAGATACATAAAGCAGGGTGGCGCAGTGAAAGATGTTTCTTCTAAATTTGTCTCAACTCAAATATTCACGAAAGATGAAGAAGAAAAAATTTCAGAATATCTTACAACATCGTTTAAACTAAACCATGGACTGTCGAAAGTGAGGACACGCGAAGTGGCTTACGAATACGCCATTGCCATTAAAAAAAATACCAGAAAACTGGACAAAGAAGAAACTTGCGTCCAAAGATTGGCTTAGAGGATTTTTTAAAAGACAACCTCAGCTTTCTATAAGTACACCAGAAGCCACCAGTCTCTCACGGTCCACAAGTTTCAATAAGAAAAACGTCGGAGATTTTTTTGAAAATCTTAAAACTGTATATGAACGGCATAAGTCTATTTACAATATAGATGAAACTGGATTATCAACAGTACAACGAACACAGAAAGTGATTGCTCTCAGAGGCACTAAGCAAGTTGGGCAAGTAACGTCAGCTGAAAGAGGGACGCTTGTAACGGTTTGCTGCGGTATAAATGCATTGGGAAACTCAATACCACCCTTTTTCATATTCGCACGGGTCAATATCAAAACATTTATGCTACATGATGCCCCTGTTGGATCAGATGGATCAGCACATCCTTCAGTGTGGATGACAGCACCAAACTTTTTAAAATATACGCACCATTTCGCAAAACACACAAAACCAACGCCTTTCTAGCCAGTTCTTTTGCTGCTGGACAATCACGAGAGCCATATTTCAGTACCAGTTCTCGATTTCTGTAAAGAATCGGGCATTGTTTTAATGACTTTCCCATCGCACTGCAGCCATAAACTGCAACCCCTAGACCTGAGTGTCTATGGATCACTCAAAAGTTATTATAACACTGCTATAACGGATTGGATGGTAAGCAATCCTGGCAAAATGGTGAGAATTTATGAAATCCCAAAATTAGCAGCAATAGCCATGCCACTTGCATTCAAGCAACAGAATATTCAAAGGGGATTTGAAAAACCTGGCATATGGCCATTCAATTCAAACATTTTCTCAGATGAAGATTTCTTTTGTTCTTCTGTCACTGATCGCTGCTTGCCGGATGAGGATGATGCTCCTACAGAACAATCGATTTCCGACCAAGCTCTCACGGAACAGCCTTCAGCGGAAGAAAATCAGAGTCTAGAGGATCGTACAAGGTTAAATGTGGAAGTCGCTGGGCCATCTCAACTCGAATCTCCAATTAGAAGCCAGACTAAGGACACTGTCATAGTAACACCTGATTTAGTAAGACCATATCCGAAGACTGGCCCCAGGAAATTGCGTGGCATGACACGGAAGAAGGGAAAAACTAGGATATTGACGGACACACTCGAGAAAAGACTTATAGAAATGGAAGAAGAAGAAAAACAAAGAAAAAATAAGATCAAAGAGGTCAACAAAAATAGGAAATGCTCTAAAAATACAGGACAGAAAACAATTCCGAAGCTTGCTGAAGAATTTACTTCGAAACGAGAGAAAAACAGGAAAATGAGCAGCGATGTTGAAATAGAAAATGTCTGTGTTTCTGACGAAGCCCTCGTTGAATCATCGGAAGAAGATTTTGATGAAGACGATGTCATTGTTCTGGATAGAAATTTCCAGATCAATAACTTTTGACACCAAAAAAACTGTCTATCATTATGTTTGTTTAATCGAAGAAGTTAGTCACTCCATGGCAACTGTCAAATTTATGAGAGCGAGTAAGATACGAAATACATTTATATTTCCTGACATCGAGAACGTAACCAGCGTCCCCCTGGAGGATATAAAGACAAAATTGCCTACACCAACGACATGGATGAAACGTGGCAGCTTTAAATATAAATTTGACAAGCCTATTTGAGTCATACCAAATATAAGATAAGTTTAATTAAGTCCAACATCGTGCAGTATTCATTCTTAGTCACTTTGTTTATAAATAGTCTATGATAAGAAAAAATATTTGTATTATCAGTTTTTATAGCAATGTTATATAATATTTAAGCATAGTAGTACAGTATAGCAATATGTGCCCAAACCTCCCTACAGGGTTGCCCAAACCACCCGACCACCGGGAGGTTTGGGCACTTTTGACATTTATCAGAAGATCTTTTGTAACTTTGAAACTGATTACAATACCAAAACTTTTCTTTGCAATAATTACTACCAAATATGTGTGCTATTTTTGAGTCATATTTCACATTATGGCTGTTTGGCTAAATGACAGTTTTATTGTACAAAATAAAATATATACGCTGTAATAATCACAAAAAGTATTCTCATTTATTTGTTAGAACTGACATTCTATGTTTGCCATCCAAAAATAATAAATTTTCAGCATATTTATGCCCTTCCAAAAAATTTGCTTCAATGAGTTGCTTGGAACAGAAAAAATATAATTTTGGAAAAACATAACACTGAGAAAATCAGGTTATATACTGCCCTCAATTCATTAGCATGAACAGTTCGGAGCTGTACAGGTGCAAGAAACCCTCGCTTTATTCAAGTAGTGCATTATGCCTCGGCGCTTGTCAGATCTGCTTTCCCCTTACCCCTCAAGCAAAAAAAAAATATTTGATGTATAAAGCCCTAACAGCTATGAGTTATCATTTTTAGATGCTATTTTTGGGTAAAAAAGCATTTTATACATGAAATGGAGACACAAAAATAAGATTATTTCACAAGATATCGAACTTACCTTCATAGTTTTTTTAACGAATTGCGAAATATTTATGGCCTAAAATGCCATGACACCAGACAAAATTCAAAACTAATAAGTAATAATATAATATTTTTACATTTTTGTCTTCAATATGTTTCGCTATGTATATTAAAAACACAAATTTTGAAAAAAATAATTTCTAGGTTATATACTGTTCCAATTAATATTTTTACCGCTTTATTCAGATTTGCTCGGAGCTACTCAGGGTTTGATGCACCCGAGCTTAAAACTCTTGAATCGAGGGCAGTAAAAAGGAACACTTCATTTTGCCGTTCTTTTTTATTCAATATTCTTAATTCACCAGTCACCTCAAACTAGGAAGAGCGATTTATTGCTCTAGATATATTGTAGAAAGAGATAGTTACTGTTTAAACAAATTATTAGAGTAATAGAATTGACATTTGTATACGACACGTTCCCGCCAGTAGGACTATTCTTTTGAGTCATTATGGCTATATTCTTTAGAGCAATTATCAATTTATCGAAGTGAAAAAAGTGTAACTGATAACTTCATGTTCTTTTGAATATGCATTTACTTGTCACTGGGTTGAAGTGATCATGATTACTTCAGATGATAGAAGTGAAAGTGATAATGACTTAAAAGAATAGCCCTTATCCCTTCGGTCCTATCACTTGAACTGATCATGATCACTTCGATCTAATAACAGGTAAATACATATTCAAAAGAACATGGTGTTATCAGTTTCACTTTTTTCACTTTGATTATTTCATAATTACTCTAAAGAATACAGCCAATATAAGAAACTAGCACGAAATTCAATGCTACCATACAAATATTGGCGCGTATGGCGGCCAGCAAAAGAGGATCAAAACTTATTTGCACGAGCATTCCAGTTTTATGTTCTAAGTTTGTGGTTATCAGTTTACCTGACTAAACTTATAGTGTATGTTTGGTTGCATATGTTCCTACATCTAAGATTTTTCTAATTTAGGATTTAGCTGTTAAAAAGTACCTTATTTTTTTCCAAGCTTAAATTGTCACTGTCAGCCAGTGTTTACGGTTTTTTGATCGTTTTAGAGCTTGCACACAATGTTTTTGTTGATTTAGTTTATTTTTCAAATAAAACTACTTCTAAAATGGAAAGTACTAGTAATTTTTGCTGCATTTACATAGAAATAATAAAGAATTTGAATAATGTAACTATCAAGGATGAAAATGGGGTTAAATATAGCGAAAAATTAGCTGCATGTGAACCAAACCAGGCAAGACAACTTTTTAAATATATATATATTTTTTTATTTTCTAACAAAATAATGATATCTTTACAGAACTGGGAAGATGAGACATTAAGCCTTTGTAAACTATGCCTAGATAAATTAAATGCGGCCTATGATTTTATTGAATTGTGTAAGAGAAGTGAGATTTTAAGAGCTGAGAAACTACGTCAACTACAAGAATTTCTAGGAAAACATTCATTTACATGTGATATATGCCAAAAGAATTTTAAACAGAAGAGATTTTTAAAAGTGCACATTACAAGAATACATTTGGGAAATGGTAGTCCTAAAAAGAAAGAAAAAGGTAACTAAAAAATTCGAATGGTATATTTTTATAGGACTTGGCATAACAAGTATTGAAAGTATGAGTAAGTAATAAACTACATTTTATAACTAATTAGTGCACCCAAACATAATCAACTAGTTCTAATAACTAGTAGAAAAAACAAGGTAATTATTTTGGTTAGATGAAATCCAGGAAAACGCTTTATTTTTTTTTTGAAAAAATTTCAACATTTCACCACTATTTCGAGGTCGTAAAACACGGCCTTGGTTTTCTACTATTTTTTCTCAGTTTCCAGAAAGTAGAGAAAATCACTTTTCACTTTAGGTTGTTTTGTGTACTAAATGATTAAAATTTTGTTGAGAATACAAATATATAGAAAATGAAGCCACATACATATTATAAAATTAACGGTGAAATACCTGTGTCAGAGAATAAAAACATGCCTGCATTTAAATGACTACAAATTAGAATTATCCTTGAAAGAGTCAGGCAAATGCTTATAGATATATATCAGAAGAGAGGATCGTGTATTGCAGACTATTGAATTGGATCGCTTGAATATTCAAAAGAAGACCATTTTTAAGACACCAACTCCGCATCTGTAGGGGAACATGATAGATCCATTAGGTCGCAGTGTACAAATCCCCAATTTTACGCACATATATTCAACGGTACATCTGCGACAGTACCCTAATCCTATAGATTCCATACATAGCGATGTAGCGTTAGGCTAGCGTTGAGTTAGCGTTGAACTTTGGTTGTGTTAGCGATGTAGCGTTAGGTTAGCGTTGAACTTTGGTTCTGTTAGCGATGTAGCG
This sequence comes from Diaprepes abbreviatus, assembly GCA_034092305.1. NCBI lineage: Eukaryota > Metazoa > Arthropoda > Insecta > Coleoptera > Curculionidae > Diaprepes > Diaprepes abbreviatus. The sequence goes on from JASJET010000095.1 coordinate 1,857,062, forward strand.
TTAGGTTAGCGTTGAGCTAGCGTTGAATTTTGGTTGTGTTAGCGATGTAGCGGTAGGTTAGCGTTGAGTCAGCGTTGAACTTTGGTTGTGCTAGCGATGTAGCGTTGAGTTAGGGTTGAACTTTGGTTGTGTTAGCGATGTAGCGTTGAGTTAGCGTTGAGTTAGAGTTGGACTTTGGTGGTGTTAGCGATGTAGCGTTGAGTTAGAGTTGAACTTTGGTTGTGCTAGCGATGTAGCGTTGAGTTAGCGTTGAGTTAGGGTTGAACTTTGGTTGTGTAAGCGATGTAGCGTTGAGTTAGAGTTGAACTTTGGTGGTGTTAGCGATGTAGCGTTGAACTTTGGTTGTGTTAGCGATAAGTTAAATAATGTCCTACTCGTCGAGCATCATTGTCTGATACTCACTGCGCAGCTCTAGCGGTTTTTGCTTATTTTTGGACTTACTTTCAAAAATATCTCTGCGCAATAAGTTAAACAATGTTCTACTCGTCGAGCACCATCGTCTGACACTCACGGCGCAGCTCTAGCGGTTTTTGCTCATTTTTGGACTTACTTTCAAAAATATCTCTGCGCAATAAGTTAAACAATGTTCTACTCGTCGAGCACCATCGTCTGATACTCACTGCGCAGCTCTAGCGGTTTTTGCTTATTTTTGGACTTACTTTCAAAAATATCTCTGCGTTGAGTTAGCGTTGAACTTTGATGGTGTTAGCGATGTAGCGTTAGGCTAGCGTTGAGTTAGCGTTGAACTTTGGTTGTGTTAGCGATGTAGCGTTAGGCTAGCGTTGAGTTAGCGTTGAACTTTGGTTGTGTTGGCGATGTAGCGTTAGGTTAGCGTTGAGTTAGCGTTGAACTTTGGTTGTGTTAGCGATGTAGCGTTAGGTTAGCGTTGAACTTTGGTTGTGTTAGCGATGTAGCGTTAGGTTAGCGTTGAGTTAGCGTTGAACTTTGGTTGTGCTAGCGATGTAGCGTTGAGTTAGCGTTGAGTTAGAGTTGAACTTTGGTGGTGTTAGCGATGTAGCGTTGAGTTAGAGTTGAACTTTGGTTGTGCTAGCGATGTAGCGTTGAGTTAGCGTTGAGTTAGGGTTGAACTTTGGATGTGTTAGCGATGTAGCGTTGAGTTAGAGTTGAACTTTGGTGGTGTTAGCGATGTAGCGTTGAGTTAGCGTTGAACTTTGGTAGTGTTAGCGATAAGTTAAATAATGTCCTACTCGTCGAGCATCATCGTCTGATACTCACTGCGCAGCTCTAGCGGTTTTTGCTTATTTTTGGACTTACTTTCAAAAATATCTCTGCGCAATAAGTTGAACAATGTGCTACTCGTCGAGCACCATCGTCTGATACTCACGGCGCAGCTCTAGCGGTTTTTGCTCATTTTTGGACTTACTTTCAAAAATATCTCTGCGCAATAAGTTAAACAATGTCCTACTCGTCGAGCACCATCATCTGACACTCACTGCGCAGCTCCAGCGATTTTTGCTTATTTTTGGACTTACTTTCAAAAATATCTCTGCGCAATAAGTTAAACAATGTTCTACTCGTCGAGTACCATCGACTGATACTCACTGCGCAGCTCTAGCGGTTTTTGCTTATTTTTGGACTTACTTTCAAAAATATCTCTGCGTTGAGTTAGCGTTGAACTTTGGTTGTGTTAGCGATGTAGCGTTAGGCTAGCGTTGAGTTAGAGTTGAACTTTGGTGGTGTTAGTGATGTAGCGTTGAGTTAGCGTTGAGTTAGAGTTGAACTTTGGTTGTGATAGCGATGAAGCGTTGAGTTAGGGTTGAACTTTGGTGGTGTTAGCGGTGTAGCGTTGAGTTAGCGTTGAAATTTGGTTGTGTTAGCGATAAGTTAAATAATGTCCTACTCGTCGAGCATCATCGTCTGATACTCACTGCGCAGCTCTAGCGATTTTTGCTTATTTTTGGACTTACTTTCAAAAATATCTCTGCGCAATAAGTTAAACAATGTTCTACTCGTCGAGCACCATCGTCTGATACTCACGGCGCAGCTCTAGCGGTTTTTGCTCATTTTTGGACTTACTTTCAAAAATATCTCTGCGCAATAAGTTAAACAATGTTCTATTCGTCGAGCACCATAGTCTGATACTCACTGCGCAGCTCTAACGGTTTTTGCTCATTTTTGGACTTACCTTCAAAAATATCTCTGCGCAATAAGTTAAACAGTGTGCTACTCGTCGAGCACCATCGTCTGACACTCACTGCGCAGCTCTAGCGGTTTTTGCTTATTTTTGGACTTACTTTCAAAAATATCTCTGCGCAATAAGTTAAATAATGTCGTACTCGTCGAGCACCATCGTCTGACACTCACTGCGCAGTCCTAGCGGTTTCTGCTCATTTTTGGACTTACTTTCAAAAATATCTCTGCGCAATAAGTTAAATAATGTTCTATTCGTCGAGCACCATAGTCTGATACTCACTGCGCAGCTCTAGCGGTTTTTGCTCATTTTTGGACTTACTTTCAAAAATATCTCTGCGCAATAAGTTAAACAATGTTCTACTCGTCGGGCACCATCGTCTGATACTCACGGCGCAGCTCTAGCGGTTTTTGCTTATTTTTGGACTTACTTTCAAAAATATCTCTGCGCAATAAGTTAAATAATGTCGTACTCGTCGAGCACCATCGTCTGACACTCACTGCGCAGTCCTAGCGGTTTCTGCTCATTTTTGGACTTACTTTCAAAAATATCTCTGCGCAATAAGTTAAACAATGTTCTATTCGTCGAGCACCATAGTCTGATACTCACTGCGCAGCTCTAGCGGTTTTTGCTCATTTTTGGACTTACTTTCAAAAATATCTCTGCGCAATAAGTTAAACAATGTTCTACTCGTCGGGCACCATCGTCTGATACTCACGGCGCAGCTCTAGCGGTTTTTGTTTATTTTTGGACTTACTTTCAAAAATATCTCTGCGCAATAAGTTAAACAATGTGCTACTCGTCGAGCACCATCGTCTGACACTCACTGCGCAGTCCTAGCGATTTTTGCTTATTTTTGGACTTACTTTCAAAAATATCTCTGCGCAATAAGTTAAACAATGTTCTACTCGTCGAGCACCATCGTCTGATACTCACGGCGCAGCTCTAGCGGTTTTTGCTCATTTTTGGACTTACTTTCAAAAATATCTCTGCGCAATAAGTTAAACAATGTTCTATTCGTCGAGCACCATAGTCTGACACTCACTGCGCAGCTCTAGCGGTTTTTGCTTATTTTTGGACTTACTATCAAAAATATCTCTGCGTTGAGTTAGCGTTGAACTTTGGTTGTGTTAACGATGTAGCGTTAGGCTAGCGTTGAACTTTGGTTGTGTTAGCGATGTAGCGTTAGGTTAGCGTTGAGTTAGCGTTGAATTTTGGTTGTGTTAGCGATGTAGCGTTAGGCTAGCGTTGAGTTAGCGTTGAGTTAGAGTTGAACTTTGGTTGTGTTAGCGATGTAGCGTTGAGTTAGCGTTGAGTTAGAGTTGAACTTTGGTTGTGCTAGCGATGAAGCGTTGAGTTAGGGTTGAACTTTGGTTGTGTTAGCGATGTAGCGTTGAGTTAGAGTTGAACTTTGGTGGTGTTAGCGATGTAGCGTTGAGTTAGCGTTGAGTTAGAGTTCAACCTTGGTTGTGCTAGCGATGTAGCGTTGAGTTAGCGTTGAGTTAGGGTTGAACTTTGGTTGTGTTAGCGATGTAGCGTTAGGCTAGCGTTGAGTTAGCGTTGAACTTTGGTTGTGTTAGCGATGTAGCGTTAGGCTAGCGTTGAGTTAGCGTTGAACTTTGGTTGTGTTAGCGATGTAGCGTTAGGTTAGCGTTGAACTTTGGTTGTGTTAACGATGTAGCGTTAGGCTAGCGTTGAGTTAGCGTTGAACTTTGGTTGTGCTAGCGATGTAGCGTTGAGTTAACGTTGAGTTAGAGTTGAACTTTGGTGGTGTTAGCGATGTAGCGTTGAGTTAGCGTTGAGTTAGAGTTGAACTTTGGTTGTGCTAGCGATGTAGCGTTGAGTTAGCGTTGAGTTAGCGTTGAGTTAGGGTTGAACTTTGGATGTGTTAGCGATGTAGCGTTGAGTTAGAGTTGAACTTTGGTGGTGTTAGCGATGTAGCGTTGAGTTAGCGTTGAACTTTGGTAGTGTTAGCGATAAGTTAAATAATGTCCTACTCGTCGAGCATCATCGTCTGATACTCACTGCGCAGCTCTAGCGGTTTTTGCTTATTTTTGGACTTACTTTCAAAAATATCTCTGCGCAATAAGTTAAACAATGTGCTACTCGTCGAGCACCATCGTCTGATACTCACGGCGCAGCTCTAGCGGTTTTTGCTCATTTTTGGACTTACTTTCAAAAATATCTCTGCGCAATAAGTTAAACAATGTCCTACTCGTCGAGCACCATCATCTGACACTCACTGCGCAGCTCTAGCGATTTTTGCTTATTTTTGGACTTACTTTCAAAAATATCTCTGCGCAATAAGTTAAACAATGTTCTACTCGTCGAGCCCCATCGTCTGATACTCACTGCGCAGCTCTAGCGGTTTTTGCTTATTTTTGGACTTATTTTCAAAAATATCTCTGCGTTGAGTTAGCGTTGAACTTTGGTTGTGTTAGCGATGTAGCGTTAGGCTAGCGTTGAGTTAGAGTTGAACTTTGGTGGTGTTAGTGATGTAGCGTTGAGTTAGCGTTGAGTTAGAGTTGAACTTTGGTTGTGCTAGCGATGAAGCGTTGAGTTAGGGTTGAACTTTGGTGGTGTTAGCGATGTAGCGTTGAGTTAGCGTTGAGTTAGAGTTCAACCTTGGTTGTGCTAGCGATGTACCGTTGAGTTAGCGTTGAGTTAGGGTTGAACTTTGGTTGTGTTAGCGATGTAGCGTTGAGTTAGCGTTGAGTTAGAGTTGAACTTTGGTGGTGTTAGCGATGTAGCGTTGAGTTAGCGTTGAACTTTGGTTGTGTTAGCGATGTAGCGTTAGACTAGCGTTGAGTTAGAGTTGAACTTTGGTGGTGTTAGTGATGTAGCGTTGAGTTAGCGTTGAGTTAGAGTTGAACTTTGGTTGTGCTAGCGATGTAGCGTTGAGTTAGAGTTGAACTTTGGTGGTGTTAGCGATGTAGCGTTGAGTTAGCGTTGAGTTAGAGTTCAACCTTGGTTGTGCTAGCGATGTAGCGTTGAGTTAGCGTTGAGTTAGGGTTGAACTTTGGTTGTGTTAGCGATGTAGCGTTGAGTTAGCGTTGAAATTTGGTTGTGTTAGCGATAAGTTAAATTATGTCCTACTCGTCGAGCATCATCGTCTGATACTCACTGCGCAGCTCTAGCGGTTTTTGCTTATTTTTGGACTTACTTTCAAAAATATCTCTGCGCAATAAGTTAAACAATGTTCTACTCGTCGAGCACCATCGTCTGATACTCGCGGCGCAGCTCTAACGGTTTTTGCTCATTTTTGGACTTACTTTCAAAAATATCTCTGCGCAATAAGTTAAACAATGTGCTACTCGTCGAGCACCATCGTCTGACACTCACTGCGCAGTCCTAGCGGTTTCTGCTCATTTTTGGACTTACTTTCAAAAATATCTCTGCGCAATAAGTTAAACAATGTCCTATTCGTCGAGCACCATCGTCTGATACTCGCGGCGCAGCTCTAACGGTTTTTGCTCATTTTTGGACTTACTTTCAAAAATATGTCTGCGCAATAAGTTAAATAATGTCGTACTCGTCGAGCACCATCGTCTGACACTCACTGCGCAGGCCTAGCGGTTTCTGCTCATTTTTGGACTTACTTTCAAAAATATCTCTGCGCAATAAGTTAAACAATGTGCTACTCGTCGAGCACCATCGTCTGACACTCACTGCGCAGTCCTAGCGATTTTTGCTTATTTTTGGACTTACTTTCAAAAATATCTCTGCGCAATAAGTTAAACGATGTTCTACTCGTCGAGCACCATCGTCTGATACTCACGGCGCAGCTCTAGCGGTTTTTGCTCATTTTTGGACTTACTTTCAAAGATATCTCTGCGCAATAAGTTAAACAATGTTCTATTCGTCGAGCACCATAGTCTGATACTCACTGCGCAGCTCTAACGGTTTTTGCTCATTTTTGGACTTACTTTCAAAAATATCTCTGCGTTGAGTTAGCGTTGAACTTTGGTTGTGTTAGCGATGTAGCGTTAGGTTAGCGTTGAGTTAGCGTTGAATTTTGGTTGTGTTAGCGATGTAGCGTTAGGCTAGCGTTGAGTTAGCGTTGAGTTAGAGTTGAACTTTGGTGGTGTTAGCGATGTAGCGTTGAGTTAGCGTTGAGTTAGAGTTGAACTTTGGTTGTGCTAGCGATGAAGCGTTGAGTTAGGGTTGAACTTTGGTTGTGTTAGCGATGTAGCGTTGAGTTAGAGTTGAACTTTGGTGGTGTTAGCGATGTAGCGTTGAGTTAGCGTTGAGTTAGAGTTCAACCTTGGTTGTGCTAGCGATGTAGCGTTGAGTTAGCGTTGAGTTAGGGTTGAACTTTGGTTGTGTTAGCGATGTAGCGTTGAGTTAGCGTTGAGTTAGAGTTGAACTTTGGTGGTGTTAGCGATGTAGCGTTGAGTTAGCGTTGAAATTTAGTTGTGTTAGCGATAAGTTAAATAATGTCTTACTCGTCGAGCATCATCGTCTGATACTCACTGCGCAGCTCTAGCGGTTTTTGCTTATTTTTGGACTTACTTTCAAAAATATCTCTGCGCAATAAGTTAAATAATGTCCTACTCGTCGAGCACCATCGTCTGACACTCACTGCGCAGTCCTAGCGGTTTCTGCTCATTTTTGGACTTACTTTCAAAAATATCTCTGCGCAATAAGTTAAACAATGTTCCATTCGTCGAGCACCATAGTCTGATACTCACTGTGCAGCTCTAGCGGTTTTTGCTCATTTTTGGACTTACTTTCAAAAATATCTCTGCGCAATAAGTTAAACAATGTCCTACTCGTCGAGCACCATCGTCTGACACTCACTGCGCAGCTCTAGCGGTTTTTGCTTATTTTTGGACTTACTTTCAAAAATATCTCTGCGTTGAGTTAGCGTTGAACTTTGGTTGTGTTAGCGATGTAGCGATAAGGCTAGCGTTGAGTTAGCGTTGAACTTTGGTTGTGTTAGCGATGTAGCGTTAGGTTAGCATTGAGTTAGCATTGAACTTTGGTTGTGTTAGCGATGTAGCGTTAGGCTAGCGTTGAGTTAGCGTTGAACTTTGGTTGTGTTAGCGAAGTTGCGTTAGGTTAGCGTTGAGTTAGCGTTGAATTTTGGTTGTGTTAGCGATGTAGCGTTAGGATAGCGTTGAGTTAGCGTTGAACTTTGGTTGTGCTAGCGATGTAGCGTTGAGTTAGCGTTGAGTTAGAGTTGAACTTTGGTGGTGTTAGCGATGTAGCGTTGAGTTAGCGTTGAGTTAGAGTTGAACTTTGGTTGTGCTAGCGATGTAGCGTTGAGTTAGCGTTGAGTTAGGGTTGAACTTTGGTTGTATTAGCGATGTAGCGTTGAGTTAGAGTTGAACTTTGGTGGTGTTAGCGATGTAGCGTTGAGTTAGCGTTGAGTTAGAGTTGAACTTTGGTTGTGCTAGCGATGTAGCGTTGAGTTAGCGTTGAGTTAGGGTTGAACTTTGGTTGTGTTAGCGATGTAGCGTTGAGTTAGAGTTGAACTTTGGTGGTGTTAGCGATGTAGCGTTGAGTTAGCGTTGAAATTTGGTTGTGTTAGCGATAAGTTAAATAATGTCCTACTCGTCGAGCATCATCGTCTGATACTCACTGCGCAGCTCTAGCGGTTTTTGCTTATTTTTGGACTTACTTTCAAAAATATCTCTGCGCAATAAGTTAAACAATGTTCTACTCGTCGAGCACCATCGTCTGATACTCACGGCGCAGCTCTAGCGGTTTTTGCTCATTTTTGGACTTACTTTCAAAAATATCTCTGCGCAATAAGTTAAACAATGTTCTATTCGTCGAGCACCATCGTCTGATACTCGCGGCGCAGCTCTAACGATTTTTGCTCATTTTTGGACTTCCTTTCAAAAATATCTCTGCGCAATAAGTTAAACAATGTTCTATTCGTCGAGCACCATCGTCTGATACTCATTGCGCAGCTCTAGCGGCTTTTGCTTATTTTTGGACTTACTTTCAAAAATATCTCTGCGTTGAGTTAGCGTTGAACTTTGGTTGTGTTAGCGATGTAGCGTTAGACTAGCGTTGAGTTAGCGTTAAACTTTGGTTGTGTTAGCGATGTAGCGTTAGGTTAGCGTTGAGTTAGCGTTGAACTTTGGTTGTGTTAGCGATGTAGCGTTAGGCTAGCGTTGAGTTAGCGTTGAACTTTGGTGGTGTTAGCGATGTAGCGTTGAGTTAGCGTTGAGTTAGAGTTGAACTTTGGTTGTGTTAGCGATGTAGCGTTAGGCTAGCGTTGAGTTAGCGTTGAACTTTGGTTGTGCTAGCGATGTAGCGTTGAGTTAGCGTTGAGTTAGAGTTGAACTTTGGTTGTATTAGCGATGTAGCGTTAGGCTAGCGTTGAGTTAGCGTTGAACTTTGGTTGTGTTAGCGATGTAGCGTTGAGTTAGCGTTGAGTTAGAGTTGAACTTTGGTGGTGTTAGCGATGTAGCGTTGAGTTAGCGTTGAGTTAGAGTTGAACCTTGGTTGTGCTAGCGATGTGGCGTTGAGTTAGCGTTGAGTTAGGGTTGAACTTTGGTTGTATTAGCGATGTAGCGTTGAGTTAGCGTTGAGTTAGAGTTGGGCTTTGGTGGTGTTAGCGATGTAGCGTTGAGTTAGCGTTGAGTTAGAGTTGAACTTTGGTTGTGCTAGCGATGTAGCGTTGAGTTAGGGTTGAACTTTGGTTGTGTGAGCGATGTAGCGTTGAGTTAGCGTTGAGTTAGAGTTGAACTTTGGTGGTGTTAGCGATGTAGCGTTGAGTTAGCGTTGAAATTTGGTTGTGTTAGCGATAAGTTAAATAATGTCCTACTCGTCGAGCATCATCGTCTGATACTTACTGCGCTGCTCTAGCGGTTTTTGCTTATTTTTGGACTTACTTTCAAAAATATCTCTGCGCAATAAGTTAAACAATGTTCTACTCGTCGAGCACCATCGTCTGATACTCACGGCGCAGCTCTAGCGGTTTTTGCTCATTTTTGGACTTACTTTCAAAAATATCTCTGCGCAATAAGTTAAACAATGTGCTACTCGTCGAGCACCATCGTCCGACACTCACTGCGCAGCTCTAGCGGTTTTTGCTCATTTTTGGACTTACTTTCAAAAATATCTCTGCGCAATAAGTTAAACAATGTTCTACTCGTCGAGCACCATCGTCTGATACTCACTGCGCAGCTCTAGCGGTTTTTGCTTATTTTTGGACTTACTTTCAAAAATATCTCTGCGCAATAAGTTAAACAATGTTCTACTCGTCGAGCACCATCGTCTGATACTCACGGCGCAGCTCTAGCGGTTTTTGCTCATTTTTGGACTTACTTTCAAAAATATCTCTGCGCAATAAGTTAAACAATGTCCTACTCATCGAGCACCATCGTCTGACACTCACTGCGCAGCTCTAGCGGTTTTTGCTTATTTTTGGACTTACTTTCAAAAATATCTCTGCGCAATAAGTTAAACAATGTTCTATTCGTCGAGCACCATAGTCAGATACTCACTGCGCAGCTCTAGCGGTTTTTGCTCATTTTTGGACTTACTTTCAAAAATATCTCTGCGTTGAGTTAGCGTTGAACTTTGGTTGTGTTAGCGATGTAGCGTTAGGCTAGCGTTGAGTTAGCGTTGAACTTTGGTTGTGTTAGCGATGTAGCGTTAGGTTAGAATTGCGTTAGCGTTGAACTTTGGTTGTGTTAGCGATGTAGCGTTAGGCTAGCGTTGAGTTAGCGTTGAACTTTGGTTGTGTTAGCGATGTAGCGTTAGGTTAGCGTTGAGTTAGCGTTGAACTTTGGTTGTGTTAGCGATGTAGCGTTAGGCTAGCGTTGAGTTAGCGTTGAACTTTGGTTGTGCTAGCGATGTAGCGTTGAGTTAGCGTTGAGTTAGAGTTGAACTTTGGTGGTGTTAGCGATGTAGCGTTGAGTTAGCGTTGAAATTTTGGTTGTGTTAGCGATAAGTTAAATAATGTCCTACTCGTCGAGCATCATCGTCTGATACTTACTGCGCAGCTCTAGCGGTTTTTGCTTATTTTTGGACTTACTTTCAAAAATATCTCTGCGCAATAAGTTAAACAATGTGCTACTCGTCGAGCACCATCGTCCGACACTCACTGCGCAGCTCTAGCGGTTTTTGCTCATTTTTGGACTTACTTTCAAAAATATCTCTGCGCAATAAGTTAAACAATGTCCTATTTGTCGAGCACCATCGTCTGACACTCACTGCGCAGCTCTAGCGGTTTTTGCTTATTTTTGGACTTACTTTCAAAAATATCTCTGCGCAATAAGTTAAACAATGTTCTATTGGTCGAGCGCCATCGTCTGATACTCACTGCGCAGGTCTAGCGGTTTTTGCTTATATTTGGACTTACTTTCAAAAATATCTCTGCGTTGAGTTAGCGTTGAACTTTGGTTGTGTTAGCGATGTAGCGTTAGGCTAGCGTTGAGTTAGCGTTGAACTTTGGTTGTGTTAGCGATGTAGCGTTAGGTTAGCGTTGAGTTAGCGTTAAACTTTGGTTGTGTTAGCGATGTAGCGTTAGGCTAGCGTTGAGTTAGCGTTGAACTTTGGTTGTGTTAGCGATGTAGCGTTAGTTTAGCGTTGAACTTTGGTTGTGCTAGCGATGTAGCGTTGAGTTAGAGTTGAACTTCTGTGGTGTTAGTGATGTAGCGTTGAGTTAGCGTTGAGTTAGAGTTGAACTTTGGTTGTGCTAGCGATGTTGCGTTGAGTTAGCGTTGAGTTAGAGTTGAACTTTGGTGGTGTTAGCGATGTAGCGTTGAGTTAGCGTTGAGTTAGAGTTGAACTTTGGTTGTGCTAACGATGTAGCGTTAGGTTAGCGTTGAGTTAGCTTTGAACTTTGGTTGTGTTAGCGATGTAGCGTTAGGTTAGCGTTGAACTTTGGTTGTGTTAGCGACGCAGCGTTAGGTTAGCGTTGAGTTAGCGTTGAACTTTGGTTGTGTTAGCGATGTAGCGTTGTGTTAGCGTTGAACTTTGGTTGTGTTAGCGATGTAGCGTTAGGTTAGCGTTCAACTTTGGTTGTGTTAGCGATGTAGCGTTAGGCTATCGTTGAGTTAGCGTTGAACTTTGGTTGTGCTAGCGATGTAGCGTTGAGTTAACGTTGAGTTAGAGTTGAACTTTGGTGGTGTTAGCGATGTAGCGTTGAGTTAGAGTTGAACTTTGGTTGTGCTAGCGATGTAGCGTTGAGTTAGCGTTGAGTTAGGGTTGAACTTTGGATGTGTTAGCGATGTAGCGTTGAGTTAGAGTTGAACTTTGGTGGTGTTAGCGATGTAGCGTTGAGTTAGCGTTGAACTTTGGTTGTGTTAGCGATAAGTTAAATAATGTCCTACTCGTCGAGCATCATCATCTGATACTCACTGCGCAGCTCTAGCGGTTTTTGCTTATTTTTGGACTTACTTTCAAAAATATCTCTGCGCAATAAGTTAAACAATGTTCTACTCGTCGAGCACCATCGTCTGATACTCACGGCGCAGCTCTAGCGGTTTTTGCTCATTTTTGGACTTACTTTCAAAAATATCTCTGCGCAATAAGTTAAACAATGTTCTACTCGTCGAGCACCATCGTCTGATACTCACGGCGCAGCTCTAGCGGTTTTTGCTCATTTTTGGACTTACTTTCAAAAATATCTCTGCGCAATAAGTTAAACAATGTTCTACTCGTTGAGCACCATCGTCTGACACTCACTGCGCAGCTCTAGCGGTTTTTGCTCATTTTTAGACTTACTTTCAAAAATATCTCTGCGCAATAAGTTAAACAATGTCCTACTCGTCGAGCACCATTGTCTGACACTCACTGCTCAGCTCTAGCGGTTTTTGCTTATTTTTGGACTTACTCTAACACACTACACTATAAATGAGTGAGAAAAACTCTTAGGTTAAGATACCCCGGTGGAGCCATGAATCAGTAACAGCGATTACATCATATCCAGAAGCAGCGACGGTACTGTAAAAGCTGTGAGTCTTCGTACGAACACTTCTAACATTCTGATAGATGCAAGTTACTTCTTTACTTGAATCGGTTGGGGTGCAAATTTTTGTAGAGATTGTTGGTACGCCGTTGACATGTCTTAAAATAAGATTAATCTTATCATTTGCACGGCGACGCCTCAGTTCTATGTTTGTGTCGTGCAATTGTTTTAGTTGTGTTGGAGAGAACTATCCTGAACTTACCTTCCTCCACAGAGACTTTGTATATATTTTTTCAAACTGTTCCTATTTGTTTTACATGATTATATTATTCCATTTGAAGTTAGACATATTAATCCTATTATTTTTTTATTGGGTCGTTTAAAACATTATTTTGGAAGTTAGTAACAAGTAACCAGATATTAAAAATATATTTCAGTGGTACGTTTTTTGCTTTTAACTCTGACTAATCCCAAAAATAATGTATCGTCTATTACTTTTTGCAGATTGCTTTTTTATGTGATTTCTAGAGTAAATATGGTAAATTTTACAAAAATAAACAAGAAGAAAATTTGCGTTTTTCCATTTTTCAACAAAATTTACGCGAAATTGAAGAACACAATGCAGATTATACAATAGGAAGAAGAACGTATACAAAAGGAATTAATAAATTTGCTGATTTGACAGAGGACGAGATTATATCCAGGTTTGGCCATCGAAGTACTAGGCGACTGAACGAAAAAAAGGTTTATAAAAGGACAGTTGACGCTGATATACCAGGCGCTAGATTGGAGGGATAAAGGAGCAGTAACAAATGATAAAGATCAGGGATATTGTGGATCTTGCTGGGCTTTTTCTACAGTAAGTATTTCCGACATAACATGAGCAAAAATATTGCATAAATTAATGATTTTATCGTAAAATATTATTCTAAGATCATTTGGTTAGTGAAGAATATGACTTAAATTTTATAAAACACAATAATAAATTGATGGTTAGGGCAACTCTAGAAAGATAACTGAAATGCAGACCAACTCGGTATTGTAGACTTGCTACGATATTGGTAGAAATATTCTAGACAGATTGTCAGTCCTCAACTTTCCATAGTAAACTTTATTCACTATTGAAAGAGAAATAAACAAGACAATTAATTTACTTGATATTTCTGTTAACAGAATAAACAATCAATACACCTTTGACATCTATCGAAAATCTACATTCACAAATACAACTATTCTGAAAAACACTCTCCCATATACTTGCAGCCTATAGATTCATGATAAATAGAGCCTTCTCAATTCCATTAAGTATACGTAATTGAAATAAAGATTTAAACACAATTAAGCAAATAAGAAAAAATAACGGATTTCAAGAAACTACTATCAGCTCTTTTATAAATAGAAAACAAAAACAAATTAGAAAAATGTCTAAAATATATTCTCATATTAATACAAGAGATAAGAAAGCTTATCGGTTTTTAACATATTTTGGTCCAGTTTCGGATAAAAGAGCACACTTTCTAAAAATAATATAAAAATAGCTTTCAGACCCTCCCAACAATTATTTTTTAATGCTGAAGAAAAACTAAATGGCTTAAAAAATTAGAAGTTTTTGCGTTGAGTTTTACTGAATGTAGTAGCCAATATATGGCCGAAGCTTCAACATCAAATTTAAAGAACACAGGACATCTTTCTTACAAAATAAACAAAATTCCAACTTTGCTAATTATATTTTAGAAACAGGGCATATATTTCCAAACATGAATAATTTAAAGTTATACACTGAGTTTCAAAAACTTAAAACTCAATATTTCAGAATAATTGAAATTTATAAAACCCAACCATATACTTTTTAAAAGACCAGACAGACTTCTAGGATCCCCCACTGTTTTCTCTATTATAATATAATTGTTATTATATTGCCGTTAAAACCTCTGTAATTACCTTTGGTTAATATCTACCCTAATTTCTATTTCTACCTTTGTACCCGTAGTTTTTATGTTATTCAGTTTGAAAATGGAACAAAGCTATGAAACTGCAGCCACTGAGTTAAAAATAAAGTGATAGAAAACAAAATCATAGAAAAGTTTATTATTGTATCGTTAGTTGAATTAGGTATTTACCGAGGTCATATATTGAGGAGTATGACCACAGTAGCGCATATGAAATCATGTGCATATTTTGTTAAAAAAAAATAATAAATAAAATAATTGTAAGATTGAAAGAAATGTTTATCTAAACTTGCCAGGTGGCTCTGTAATGGTCTCTACCTTTTAGGGCTCCCCCCCCCCCGGCTAGCTTTCAAGGGAACGGAGAGTGGTGTAGGTAAATGCGCCACCTGTTTTAGTGCCCTAAAGGTCAAGGCAGAGACCGATCTAACAAAAAAAAAGAACAGGAAATCTAACTCAATTACAAGAAAAACACCCAAAAAGATTTAAAAAAAAACAAGTATCTATATTTTATGCATTATGGTGTAAATGCAACCACCGAGAGTGGCCCAGCGCTTCTCTGTTTGAAGGAAGAACTTCGGACAGTCAGCTGGTTTTTGACAATTCAGAACTAAATTAATCTAACAAAATGAGCAGTTTTACTTTAATCAGTGTTTTGGCTATACTACTAACTGTACACAAGCGATTTGATATAAATGGCAACTATATATATAATAATGATAGTATTAAGTGCACTCTACCCGCATAAATATGCCTGTTTACCTGAGTTAACAAATGTGCCCCTTTTACATATGTGAAAGATATCAACTGCATATGGTTGCAAGATTTGATTAATTAAGGAAACATAATAGATCTTACCAAGGTAAGTACACTAATTATTCATTAATTTTATATTCAAAATGAAAAGAAAAATACAACGGCTTTAAATTTTACAGATGATGCCGAAGGCATTAAAGTCTATGATACCCTGAAAACGACACAGACACATAAACGGCGGCTTCTTGATGTGCTGTTGTTGAGGCTCTGGATCACTCGGTGTGGTGGTATGTAGCATGCAAGGCAGATGCCGTAGAGACATCCACAAGGAGGCCCCGATGGTCTGGTATGTACAGCAGCCAAGGCAGGTACCGTCGAGAAGTCAGCAAGAAGGCCCCGATGATGATTCCAAATGAGGGCAATGAAAGGAAACAGAAAAAGGGGAAAAAAGAAAAAAAAAGGCCTAAAACAAAAGATGGACTTAGAAAGAACTCAACCTTTCATGTTACGAGTGAGGTAGGTTACTCATTCCTTTTCTTCTTAAACATACCCACAATTACTAACACTTGAGAATTAAAACAAAAATTAAAACAGACTTACCAGTGATGTTATGTGGCCTTGTCGTGGTGGAACAGAAAAAATAGCAAAATTTGATGTCGGGTTTGTCCCCCGAATTAACCAAACCAAATCAGCATACAGCTGTTAACAACACAGTTACTATAAATTTGGTCAGGGACCCGAAACTTTCAATTAAAAACTAGCAAAATTGCCAAGTGACCTTTCCGGTGCAACTCTGCAAGGAAAGTCCTTATCACTCTCAGTTTTTTTTTCATATCCCCAGAAAAACGTCCACGGAAACGGCGGGAAAAGATACAGGGATCTGTATATTGACTGACAACTGACAAGCTTCAAAGCAATAAAAAATAGAAATATGAAATTTTAAAATTATGACAAGAAATTTTATTAGCAAGTAATTAGGAAAATTATGGTATGTTTAAAAATTTATAGCAATAAACAGGCTTTGTTGAAGTGAAACTGAACAAGAAAATTTGGCAGATTCTAACCTTAAACTTTATTTTTATTTGACATCGAGGTAGTTTTTCCGATTTTAGCTCAATATAATCTCTCATAGTCGCACGATAACTGATACAATGGGAAAACTAAGCTGCCTAGAAGACATATAAGATCCAACAGCATCCAGAGAGCTTCCACTCAGAAATCTGTCGATACTGCAGCCAAATGATTACTCGAGGTCTCTCGATGAAGGTAATAAGAATAACCGTAAAAAACGATTTAAATTGATAATTTCTGACTAAATATGCCATACCGAGCCACCCTGTGCAATACTAATACCTTTTTATATTTTAGGTACAAAGGAGAGAAACCTTAGGAACTCAACATAACAACAAGGACTATCGAACAGTTACTATGGATTATAATAGCATAATTGTGAATCAAGTTCTAATAAACAATATATATTGCCAATGTTTTCTTTCATTTGTAAATCTGTTCCCAAACCAAAAAAACAAAACACATAAATGATGAAGGAGGTAAGCGTAAAAATTACTATATTTTAGATAGAAAATTAGACAGGAAAATTAAAACCGTAACAATTTAACAATTTTTTTTGTATAAAAAAGTAATTTATATATAAAACTAATTACAGATATATTAAGTTCAGATATCAAGATGTTAATTGTTTTTTATTTTTGTTTCTACAAAATGGCCGACTACTGCTAAATCTAATTTATATCATAAACAAACCTATACTTAAATATTAAAATCAATTTCAGAAATGCGGATTTTTACCCTACTTGAAGGGAGTAAAGTTTACGCTATGCGTACACTTATACTTTTCCACATAAATCACAAACAAATATACCCTGTTTTGTAATTGTTACAGCTTTTATGCCACCAAGAGTTGCAACTATTGCGTTGTAATCATTCTTTAGTAGGTGGATCTTTGTATCTTTCATTGCAAAGTGGGCACATATATACGATCTCGTTCAAATTATCTAGCTGCTTTTTTTATTGTTGTTTTCCTTTTTTTTTTTTTTAAGTTTTCTTTGGCTTTCGAAATCTTAATCTCTGGTTTTCGAATCATTATTGCTTTGCAATCTTTGGCTTCTAGTTTGGCTTTTTAAGGACTGGAAGTAATGATTTCGGACTTGCTTCTGTTTTCACGGAGTGCCTGTAGATGGCTTGCTTTTGACAAAGGTTTTAGCTGGTTAAAGGGATATATGATATGTTATTCGTAATATCATCAAGTATGGAAGGTAAATAAATTTCGATTTCGTCTATCGGCATTGGTGCAAGCAAAGTATATTCAGGGTTTGTTGAATTATCGGTTATATCGCTTATTTTAGTATCTGTGTATCTCAATACTTTTTTCAGCGTGCACTTCAGCTATTACAGTGATTCTGTAATCTTCAGTCTCTTGTCTAAAGTGGACGTTTGTCTCTTGCCCTTGAACAGAGTTAACTGAAGAGAATACTTGAGAACTCTAATGAAGTGTTTGAACAGATCATATCAATAACAGTTGATGGAAAAAGTCTGTTCAGTAAAAATATTTTCATCAAAAAGATAAATTCCAGTAACTTTGAATGCAGAAGCTACATTACTTAAAGTAGCAATTTTTCTAAACGCTTTGTGGAAAATAAAACTTGGTATCGATTGATTGATCTGCCTGGATGTTGCCCCATCCATCTGTCAGCTTCAATAGAATATTAAACCTTAAAAGAATCAAATATAGCTTTATTGAGTGTCACAATTTTTTGGTTGCTGTGTAATGGTAATGTCAGTACGACTATTTTGTTACGTCTGCAAGACAAATTGGCTTCAAGACTTATGTAATAAAAGGTTCATTTGGTGTACAACCTGTTAATAACTTATTCAAAACTTATGTGATTCAGATGATTATCAACTATTAGCAGTATATTGTTCTCAGCTGTGAGAGATGGAGCCAATCCAAATATAAATCTGTGTTTATAAAATCAGAATCAGATGTTATACCAATGCTTCTAGCAGGCACTTCATCCATTAGTCCTTCTACACTCATTTACGAGAGAAAATAAAGGCAGGAGGCCCATAATTTTTGGTTGCACTGACACATCATGTAGCAGTTATTGTTTGACCGCGTTTAGCAGAAACGATTTTATTAACGTTTTTTTTCCTTTTAAATATATCACCTTGGAAGCCTTCTTTAAGACTGTACTAATCCCGATTTTGTCTATGTTATTAATTTTTCCAGGTAGAAAATTATATTTCCCCAAACAGTTTTTCACATTTGAATAAAATTGTTTAGTTTACACCGGATTAAAAATCTATGACTCTTGCTAGGCTCGAGAGAGTAATTTGTCTTGGTGCAAGGTCAGGATGTCTTCTGATAAATCAGTCTTTTCCAGCTATATTTGTTGTCAAACCAACGATCAATTTTATTAACTTCTGCAATCTCATAAACTATTTTTCTGAGAATGGAAAAGGTAAGGCCGTAAAACAGCATGAGTGGTCTTGCAAAAGTCATAAATTTCTTTCTGAAAACACAATACAAAAATGTATTGTCGAATTAAACTGAAAATACGTAAGGAAAATATAAACTAGGTAGGTATTTTTCTCCTGATTACTGGTAAAAATTGACTTAAACCGACTCATTGATAAAGCAATACAGTTCAGTTTTAATCGTTTCCGCAAAGTGCTTTCAACTACTCCAACAATACTGGCAGCAGAACATTTGCTTTTATCTGCTTCAATGAATTTTCTGGCTGTTTCAATCTGTTCTTTTGTACATTTTCCGATCCGGATACTTCCTTACATATTCACGCATTTTGAGCCTGAGAAAAAATATAAATTTTTTAATTAATCGAAAAAATTCTGATACTAGTAGAGGGTAAGTATCCGCATTTCAGTAGTGAGGACACTTTTCCCCGTATACTTACCCCATCGCATCAAAGAAAAATAGTTAGAAAAGAAAACAAACACGGCGTACCTGTTGCAAAATCAGTGGATCCAGAATAAATGCTATAATACACCATATATCCAACAATCATGTTAAATTTTAGCTACGACGTTTCGTATGCATGTACAGGGTGAGTCAACGATTGAATGAAGTAGGTTTGTGCCTTTTCGGTGAAATTAACAAAGAAACTATATTTATTGTTTGAAACAGTTTATTTTTACGCATATTTTAAAAATATTTAGGACTCTACAGGGTGAGCCAAAAAACTAGGACAGCATAAAGTTGTATTTTTTTTAAATAGAACACCCTATATACGAATCGTATTTTCGATTTAGCTTATAATTTTAAATCTTTTTTATTAAGGGTTTACTATAACAAAACTTTATAGTTTCTGAGATAATTAAGTTAAAAAAAAAGTCACATTTTCAAGCATCAATTCAATCCTAAATAACGTTTTCAATTTTGTGACAAATATATTCAAATTTGGAATTTAGCAAGGCCAAGGACAAGTTAACATAATTTTTACCTAATATTTGCAATAAAAGCTACAGGGTGTTGAACACATCGGCTCAAATTTGAACAAGTTTAAATGAATAAATATCTTTTTTTTTAATGGTACACCCCGTATATTTTCATGTTATTTAATAGAGTAATAAAAACCCTAAAAGTTTTGTTCAATATATTCTATACCTATTTATAATAGTTTTTGAGATATTTCAGTTTTTCTTATTTTCCATACTTTTTTACAGAAATAGTCTTCATTATCATAGTAGCCATGTAAAATAATAAAAAGAAACTACAGAAACAAACAGAATGTGGTTAAATATGACGAAATACATTATTCGTTATATTACAACGGCAATAGTTTAATTAAACATAATGTGAAAAAATTAACACAACAATAACGACAAGGCAAATACATATTTACTTTTATACTAAATTGAAACCAAAAATTTACCTATTAAATACTGAGATTAATTATTTCTTTTTAATAAGTGTTCGAATAAACGACCCTCTTGTGCAATGCACAAATTTAGTCTGTTGGTGGATTAACATACACCTTATTTTTAATATAACCCCATAGGAAGGAATCTAATGGGGTGATGTCGCAAGACCTAGGTGGCCACTCAATGAAACCCCCACGTCCAATCCATTTTTGCGGCTATCGTTGGTCCAAAAACGCACGAACTTCACGATGGTAATGCGGAGGCGCACCATCGTGCTGGAACCACATACTGTCGAGCTCATCCCTATCGAGACCTTGAAGCATTTGGGGTAGATTTTCTTGTAGAAAGTTCAGGTAACTATGGCCATTTAGTGGTTCATTAAAAAAGTGGGGTCCAATAATTCGATTATGATGAATACCACACCAAACATTTAATGACCAGTGGTTTTGATGTTGCACCTCTCTAATCCAAAATGGGTTTTCTGTGGCATAATAATGCATGTTGCGTCTATTTATGGCACCGTTACTTCTAAAAGTAGCTTCATCACTAAACATTACCTTGCATAATAAATTTGGATTTAATTGAATATCCGCATTTATTGTACGACAAAAGTTTACACGACTTTCAAAATCCTGTCCATGTAATTCTTGGTGTAATTCCATGTGATATGGATGATACCTATATTTCTTGGTAGTACGATTAGCGGTGGATTGTGATGTTTCACATAATGCTGCTAACTGACGGCTACCAATAAAAGGATTTTCCTGAACATTTAACAATACTTGTAGTTCTTTTTCTTCATTAGTTACTGGTTTGTTGACCACTTTACGTTTTGGATAATCAACAGTACCAGAAGAATCAAATCTTTGCATTAAGTTTTGAAAAGTATGGGTATTAGGCTGGCGTCGATCAGGATACTTCATTTTGTAAATTCTTTGAGCAAGAAGGCAATTTTTTTGAGCCCCTCCTATTGTATAAATCATATCTATTAACTCATTCTTTGGAAAATTCATTTTACAATATAAGATGAATGCAAAAAAAAACCAAACTACACTAGATAAAAACCAAAAGAAGCGATTGCGGTTATAAATTTGACACACAAAAAAATGTTCTTTTACATTGTTTTTGCCATGATAATGAAGACTATTTCTGTAAAAAAGTATGCATTTTTTTATTAATACGATACATAGTGTTTTATGTGGTAAATATATTCACCCCTACTAGGGGTAAAAACAAGTTTAGTAATTTTTAGGATCGATATTATCTGAAATATAAAGAATATATTTCAATATAGTTCGTGTAAGGATATATCTCAAAAAATACCGCTGTTAGATCTAGATCAGTAGTTCGTAATCTTTTTCATAGATTTATCACTAAAAGCCCCACTGTATAAATCACAATGTGGCTTCTTTATGCTGTTATTAATAACAATTGAAAATCCAAATTTTAAGTAGTTTTCCGATTTTTTCTTTTTTTTTTTCCTCTATGATATCTGATATCTGAAAAATAAAATATTTCAAAATAATTTTTAAAAAGTTTTGAAAAATTCTGAATTAAGCAACATTATTTAATATTTTTTACTTACCAAAACGGTAAATAATAGAACAGCGTATATTTCTAGGCGTGCATATTGAAGACGAAATGTGAGGGGCTATCAGTACTAGTGTTTTTTGAATCAAACAAGACTAACAACGAACCTTCTATTTACAAAGACAAAACGCACACGGTGACGACTTAACACTAGATGACAAGTTTACTAAGCGCGACATTTTTTCCTGTAAATTCATCTTTATATTCGAACAAGTCTGAACTTGCGGTTGAATATCTGAAGAATACTTTTCTGAATATTTGCAACTCGATAGAATATCAGACTATACATCACAAAACTTCCCTCTCTTACATATTTCTTCGAGAAGCAACGGAATATCGTGATTGCTGCGAACTACCCAGGTAGCTCGTCTCAGTCGGATTTCACCAAGCATAAGGAAAGGTGTGTGCGCCGGCCATCTGTTGATTATGTCGCGTTTTGCTAAGCATAAATAAATTATTAACATTTCCTCACCTAACAATAAATTTTTAGTTTAATTTTGACTTGTAAAATTGTTAACCGGCCCCCTTGTGGGTTGTGACTCACCGGTTGAGAACCACTGATGTAAAGGGTGTCAAAAGTGTAGGTTCGATTACATGCTAATGTTTGATGGCCTAGATATTTGTTCGGACCTTTAAAAAAAAAATAGAAAATTAAATTTCTGATAGGGATGTTGCGAGAAACGAGAATTTTCGAGATGAGACGAGAATTTAAGTCAGAAACCGAGGCGAGAAAGAAATAATTTTCCGTTTCAGTAAGTGGAGACAAGACGAGAAACGAAACGTATGAGACTAGAAGTTCTCATGATGGTGATCGTGAGATATTAAGATCAAAAAAAATATTAAATTTAATTTTTTCGTCAAACCGATCTAAAAAAATAAATAAAAAACTGTGCCATCGGTATATTTTGAACATGAATATATACATTCTAAATTCCTGAAGCTAAAATATGAGGATCTAGTCCAATTTACTATTGTCCAAAACTTGATAGTTTTTAGCTCCGGTATGCATGCTGTGGATATCGTGGCCGGGGCGTCCCTTGGAAGTCAGGATAATACATGTGAGGGGTTAATATAAGGAGGGAGTTCCAGTAAGCGACTGGAGCCCAAGGGGAGTGAGCGATAATTCCTACAATCTCTGTCCGCGTCGTGTTTTTCTTTCAGGCTGGATAAGCATGGGCGTCCATGTTAGTTGCGGAAATGGCGTGGTGTGAAAGTATGACTAACAGAAAAGGTTAAGCACAAGAGACTCTACCAGATGAAAGAAATTTCATAACCTCATTCGTTCAAATTAATATGATATATGTGTTACATAAGCCACATATGTGGTAAAAAAATGTGTATAAACTTGGGTCATGTATGTGACCAAATAATCTGATAATGTAGGAATTTTCAGGGGTACATACCTGACACTCCGAGGATTTCAATCACGATAATATCTCAAACCCGAGAAAACGTGTAAATCTGTCCGAGGGTCGCCAAAAAGAGAGGGTACAAATGCGGACGAGGAAAGAAAAGCTGGCCGAATTACATTTAGTTGTAGTGGCCAAATGAAGTGTCTCCCCAAGTCACGAATGAGGGTGAGTCCACACGATAAAAAAAATTTGTGCGTACGCGTATTACGCGCTTTTGTGTTAAAAATGTCTCGTCCACACGGGACTTTTCGTTACGCGGTCATAAGGGAGATGGTTTTTTTTTGTCTTAACCTCACTTTTATCCGGATTTTTGTTTATATTTTATCTAAATATTAAAATGAAGCAAAACAAAAGATTAATTGCGGCAGTATTTTAATCTAGAAAAAAAAGTTACAAAATGTAAGGAAAATATTGATGTATTCTTTATTAAAAAAACAGGAAAGTCGTCGCTACTGGGTCCTATCTGTATTTGAGGAAAACATTGAAGAAAGACTTGGACATACTAACAATTTAATTCAAGAAATGTGTGAAAATAATCCTGATGTTTTAAAAAAAATTTCCTGTTACTATTGGTGAATTTGTAGAGCTCTTCGCTGTTGTTGGGCCAATAATTAGGAAACACGATATGGAAATGTGCACAGCTATACCCTTATTACTAGGTTGAAAATAACATTGTGCTATTAAGCTGATGAAATCAGCATATGAAATCAACAGTGCGAATTCCGAGTCGGTAAACAATGTTTCTGAAACTATTCCGGTTACTTGTGCGGTAATATGGAACTCTTTAAAAGAAGTTTTATTTCCAAAATTTACCACTTCTACCTGGCAAAGAATTACCAAGGAGTTCAAAGACGAGAATTTTAATATAACAGTGTAACTTTAAAAATGGTTTTAGTAATTACAATTGTTTGTAGTTTTTAGAAGAATAGATTACATATGATACTAACTGGATTTCTATTATTAAATTTCCATTTCCATTCCAACGCTTAAAAAAATTGGTATAGGGAAATTGATATTTATTATAACTCATTTAGCGAATGATTTGAATAATGTTGTTGTATATGTTAATAAAATAGTAACTTCAAGTATTAAAAATTTTTGATGTATAGGGACTCTTAAAAACCGGCTAACATTTATAATTAAAATTAAATAAATACCGACCTTGTTATACCAAATTGTTACTTTTTAAAACAGTATAATTATAATAAATATTTAATTTTAAAGATATTTAAATTATACAAAAAAAATTATACTTCTAAGAAAATTTATTTTGTATGAAACTCACGAAATTTTAATAGACCAATTTCGCAAATATGATATGGAAATTAGCATCAAAATGGGACAATATAATTTAACTTAATATTTTGCGTGTCCGGGTAATAATTGGACGGTGGAGCAATTTCTTCTATTTGTCGTTAAAAATAAGATATAATTTTGCGTAACCTTCGGCGTGTATTTGTATTTGCATCGTATTTTTTAAGTCATTATATTTTATTAATCCCCACGATAGTACATCAATCAAGTTTTTGTGTACTTGAACCATTTAATTACACCATTGATTCCCAAATTGGCCATATGGATCTCCAGGTGTCTACTGCAACCTGCCAAAGGTCCATATCAACGAGAAACAAAATTAGGGGTGAATGAGATTCAAATGGGGGTCCACGAAAGTGAACACTATCCATAAATTGCATAGTGTACCTAACAAAAATTGTATCTATGTTCTTAAATAATACTTGAATGAATGAATGAACGAATACAAGGTGGTGATATTAGATCATCGGTGGACTCTTTACATCCCACCGTAGCTGCAGGTCATTCGAGGCCGATCACCATGGCGAATCTCAGTAACCTCGTTAATTGAACTTGCCCAACAGCTTCTGTTGACAAAATTGTATCTCTGAAATGTCTTTGCCTCAGTGCGTTGAGTGCTGGGCACTCTCTGAGGAGACTGTCCACAGGCACCATATGCACGTCGAGTCATCTACGATCCAATCTTATGAAGATGGCCTCCAAGGTGACAATGTCCTATCAACAATTTCACCGAAATTCGCAACTCTTTCCATGCGTTAGGTCCAGTTATTTGTTCCGGTGAGAATTCGTAAAGAGTGAAATGATAGAAAAATGACGTTTTTTTGAAAAAATCTTGATACATACCCCCCTATTTCGAGGTCGTAGAACACGATCCTGACCTCGGTTTTTCATAATTTTTCTTCAATTTTGCGGAAAACAGGGAAAACGCTTTTCCCTTTAGGTTCAATATTTTTCACTAAATCGTTAAACCTTTGTTATAACCACAAATTCCACAGTGATAGAAGCTTTTGTATTATAGAATAATTCAAAAACATGTACTTTTTTATCGAAAAAATCCGAAAAATTATCGCGACAAAAATCACAACAAATCAAAACAAAACGGCCGCCATCAACAAATAATAGTTTACATAGTTCGCTAAAGATAGCGAACTTGTTGAATTCGGCGATGTTGCCAGATTGCAAAAACGATTTCTTTGAAATTCATATAGATTCTTCTCTTTCTATTTGAATTGGAAAGAAAAGGTCTCAAAAAGACTTTTTCCCTTTCCTTTGATTATTGAAGTACTATTAATTACTCTTATGTCTATGTCTTTGATGTGCGATTTTGACTCTAATTATTAATGGTTTTAAGGATTATAGTTGCTTTTGTCTGTTTCCCTCCAAATACCAGTAGTTTTAAGCGGATAATATGAATTGATCATATTGCTTATGTCCGTTAGCAGAAAGTGTTTTTTAATTAATAAATCTAGGTCAATTTAGGTTAGTTTAGGTTAATTTTAGTTTTTTAAACTAACAAAAACTAAGCTAAACCTGTACTAACCAGAACTAACCAAAAATTTTGGATTGTTGAAGTTAATTTTACCCTTTTTTATACATTACAAACATTAAACTATATTGTTAACTGTAATGGATAAATTTTAAAGTTTATACCAGGAAAGTATAAATCTAGGTTAATTTAGATTAGTTCAGGTTAGTTTTTGTTTTCCAAATTAACCAAAATCAAGCTAAACCTGAACCAACCTACTCTAACCAAAACCAACCAAAAATTTTGAGGGAACATTATTTTTACTCAGAAACTATTTTAAACATTCGGCGGTCAGGTAAGATAGTCTGACGGTTGATGACGTTTCCGAGACGTGTTTTCCATTTTTCGCTGAATATACAAGTTTTTCTAAATTGGTTTGCTAAAATTTGTGCAAAAATAATTGAAATATATTCCGTACAATATATTTTAACTAGTTCTATTGAAAATAAATACGAAAATTCGGTTTTTAACTGAAATAAAAGTGCTTTGTGAAGTGATGCTTTTTTAGTTTTCCGGAAAAGTGAGGAAAAATAGTGAAAAATCAGGGCCAGAATCGGGTTTTACGATCTCGAAATAGGGGGTAAGTATCAAAATTTTTTCAAAAAAACATTATTTCCATGCTTTTCACGCTTTACGAATTTTTACCTTTGTTCCTTGACACACTTCATTACAGGAGCTCCTCTCCATGATTCGACTTGTTTTCCAGCACCAATTTAATTTCATGTAGAATTGGTTGGGGTTTATATGGTTCAATCCAGTCACAATCTTTGCCAAACGCTCCACTTTCTCATTCCCGTGTATACCCGAGTGACCCGGGATCCAAACGAGTCTAATTGTGCAGCCGTTGCTTGTCAGACATATATCCTAGCACTCTGACACCAGTCGCGAAGTTACGACACTAAACTTCAATACCATTATTGCAGCTCTCCTCTGAGCATATGTTTATTATCCTAACCCCACAGAAGTGGCCATACTGCAGACTAGCGTAAATTTTCGCTGTAAAGATCATCGTACGTTGTCCGAGAGAATAGAACTCTCTGACTCCAGCTCTTTCGTCTTGTCGAGATCCATCTGTAAACTACTAGAATCCATTTCTCGGAAGATTTTCCTCCCTCTTCCAATCCTATCTACTTGGCAAAAGTATCTCAAGAGAGTAGTTGGGTTTCAAAAGCGGCGCCATGTAATCTGCATGGAAAATGATAACGGACATCTCTCCACCATACTTTCCCAAATACCTAGGAAGTCGCCCGTTCCAGGTGTGAGATGCCCTAGGCAACTGAGATAATAAGCAGCCTTATTCTCCATGTATAAGTGGAGAGGATGTAGGCTCACCAGGACCCTAGTGAGGGCTGTCCTCATCGCACTCCTTATTCCTACATCAGCCATTCTTTGAACTTTTTCAAGGTGAAGACAGTATTTGTGCTTGGTTGTACTATCTTGTTGCCCAGTTGATTTTATACTATTTACTTCTTGGCATATCTCTCCAGTGTCTTTTCGCACTTCGCCCCTTTCTTAAACTTTTGCGTTTGTACAATTTTTGATGTCCTTAAACGATGACCTCTTGCATTCATTTGCAAAGTTTATTTTCATTTTTAACACGACGTTCTTCTTTTTGTTGTTTGTCTTTAAGACGACGTCCTTTTTCTTTTTGATGACGATCTTCTTCTTCATGTTATTCTTTTTGACGGTGATCTTTTTTTGTTTTCCTTTCAGACGACGTTATTGTTTTTTTTTTTTTGGTGACGCACTTCTTCCTTTTTTTCTTTTAGACGACACTGTTCTTCTTTTAGGCGACGGTCCTCTTCTTCCTGATTCTCTTTTAGACGAAGTTGTTCTCCTTGTTTTCCTTTTTGCGGCTATTTTCTTTTTCTTGCTTCTCTCTTTGGCGCCGTTCTTCTTCTTGTTTGTCTTTAAGGCGACGTTGTTCAATACGCTTCATAAAACTAGGTAATACTTTATTTATTTGCTCCATTTCGGTTGTTTGCTGTCTAGTATTTACCATAGAACCTTCTAGAACTTTGTCGAGAATTCGGTTCTAGGCTTCTTTCTTAATAATAAATCCGATGGTGAAGTCGTTTTTCGCTATCCCTTTTAGTTTTCAAATAGAATTTTCTAGAACTTTGTAGAAAAATAATATTGTCTTCTTACTTGATAACAAACCCAAGATTGAACTCCGTTTTTCTTTATCTCCTCTAATTTCCAATATAATTTTCTGGAAACCCGGTGATAAGCCTCACTTCTGACACCAATTGTTACGATTTTGTCTCTTAAAAAATTGTTCACTGGGTTCACAGAATAAAACGCAATACTTTTCACTAACGAAAATTCAATACTATATTAACTACTTAAATCACAACTATCTAATTAGTACTTTCTATATCTTCACTATTCAAATAAAACTATACAACTCACTTAAAACACATATTCTATCCCTATAGAACCTCCTAGAAATAACAAGAAATATATTAGCATAAAAGTTGAAAACTATCTAGAAATATGACTCACGACATAATATTCCTTTCGGCACGTCATAGTAAAGATGACTCACCGCATCGAAATATTATTTATAATACAAGGGCGTATTAAAAAGTTATTTTAGACCTTCGTTACAGTATCTCAATAAATGGTGTTTTGTTTTATTTCTTTTAAATTAAAGCTACGTTATTATGAACATAACACAATTATTATGTTGTTAACTGTATATCAATTCCTAACATAGCAGTGTCCCAAAAGTATCGAAGAGAAAATAATTTTACCGAAGACCTAATTAAAGTTATTTATAAATGATAAAACTCTATTTCCTTGCAATAGATCATATAGATATTTCGATACCTTACATACAGGGGAGGTAGGGGAGCATTGGGCAGTCGGGAGGTTTGGGCGCCCTCTCTACCACAGCACTATAGTTTAATAACTGGCAGCACCGCTTAACCAAACGTCAGCTGTCATTTCACTTAGTTGTCAAAGTCATATGCGGTTAACGGTTTCTTGCGTACAGAAGTAAATATTTTGGTTGTGTTTGGAGAAAGATAACAAAGCAATCCGGAAGAAAGTGTAAGTATCTATGTTAACTTCTTCTTTTGTGTTTATTAAAGATTATATTTACCTGCTAATTAGGATTCAACATTTGATAAAAACAATCATATTCAAATTTATTTGAAAAATGAGGTTATGGGGAGCATTGGGCACGTACGTAGGAGGGAGGTTTGGGCATGCCCAATGCTCCCTCCGTTATAGTGCATTTTGGTGTCATACTTTTATAATTTTATATTATGCTTATTGTATTGAATGTTTTAATCATTTCTTTTCAGGGTAATGCCGTTTTCATTTAAAAAGAAAAATAAGCAACGCGAAATCCCTAAAGATGTTATTTTGCGCGCATTAGAAGAGATTCCTAAAGGAGGGAAAATTAAAACTACTGCGAGTAAATATGATATACCCAGGTCTAACCTTCAAAGATACATAAAGCAGGGTGGCGCAGTGAAAGATGTTTCTTCTAAATTTGTCTCAACTCAAATATTCACGAAAGATGAAGAAGAAAAAATTTCAGAATATCTTACAACATCGTTTAAACTAAACCATGAACTGTCGAAAGTGAGGACACGCGAACTGGCTTACGAATACGCCATTGCCATTAAAAAAAATACCAGAAAACTGGACAAAGAAGAAACTTGCGTCCAAAGATTGGCTTAGAGGATTTTTTAAAAGACAACCTCAGCTTTCTATAAGGACACCAGAAGCCACCAGTCTCTTACGGTCCACAAGTTTCAATAAGAAAAACGTCGGAGATTTTTTTGAAAATCTTAAAACTGTATATGAACGGCATAAGTCTATTTACAATATAGATGAAACTGGATTATCAACAGTACAACGAACACAGAAAGTGATTGCTCTCAGAGGCACTAAGCAAGTTTGGCAAATAACGTCAGCTGAAAGAGGGACGCTTGTAACGGTTTGCTGCGGTATAAATGCATTGGGAAACTCAATACCACCCTTTTTCATATTCGCACGGATCAATATCAAAACATTTATGCTACATGATGCCCCTGTTGGATCAGATGGATCAGCACATCCTTCAGTGTGGATGACAGCACCAAGCTTTTCAAAATATACGCACCATTTCGCAAAACACACAAAACCAACGCCTTCCTAGCCAGTTCTTTTGCTGCTGGACAATCACGAGAGCCATATTTCAGTACCAGTTCTCGATTTCTGTAAAGAATCGGGCATTGTTTTAATGACTTTCCCATCGCACTGCAGCCATAAACTGCAACCCCTAGACCTGAGTGTCTATGGATCACTAAAAAGTTATTATAACACTGCTGTAACGGATTGGATTGTAAGCAATCCTGGCAAAACGGTGAGAATTTATGAACTCCCAAAATTAGCAGCAATAGCCATGCCACTTGCATTCAAGCAACAGAATATTCAAAGGGGATTTGAAAAACCTGGCATATGGCCATTCAATTCAAACATTTTCTCAGATGAAGATTTCTTTTGTTCTTCTGTCACTGATCGCTGCTTGCCGGATGAGGATGATGCTCCTACAGAACAATCGATTTCAGACCAAGCTCTCACGGAACAGCCTTCAGCGGAAGAAAATCATAGTCTAGAGGATCGGTCAAGGTTAAATGTGGAAGTCGCTGGGCCATCTCAACTCGAATCTCCAATTAGAAGCCAGACTAAGGACACTGTCATAGTAACACCTGATTTAGTAAGACCATATCCGAAGACTGGCCCCAGGAAATTGCGTGGCATGACACGGAAGAAGGGAAAAACTAGGATATTGACGGACACACCCGAGAAAACACTTATAGAAATGGAAGAAGAAGAAAAACAAACAAAAAATAAGATCAAAGAGGTCAACAAAAATAGGAAATGCTCTAAAAATACAGGACAGAAAACAATTCCGAAGCTTGCTGAAGAATTTTCTTCGAAACGAGAGAAAAACAGGAAAATGAGCAGCGATGATGAAATAGAAAATGTTTGTGTTTCTGACGAAGCCCTCGTTGAATCATCGGAAGAAGATTTTGATGAAGACGATGTCATTGTTCTGGATAGAAATTTCCAGATCAATAACTTAGTGTTGGTTAAATTTGACACCAAAAAAACTGTCTATCATTATGTTTGTTTAATCGAAGAAGTTAGTCACTCCATGGCAACTGTCAAATTTATGAGAGCGAGTAAGATACGAAATACATTTATATTTCCTGACATCGAGGACGTAACCAGCGTCCCCCTGGAGGATATAAAGACAAAATTGCCTACACCAACGACATGGATGAAACGTGGCAGCTTTAAATATAAATTTGACAAGCCTATTTGAGTCATACCAAATATAAGATAAGTTTAATTAAGTCCAACATCGTGCAGTATTCATTCTTAGTCACTTTGTTTATAAATAGTCTATGATAAGAAAAAATATTTGTATTACCAGTTTTTATAGCAATGTTATATAATATTTAAGCATAGTAGTACAGTATAGCAATATGTGCCCAAACCTCCCTACAGGGTTGCCCAAACCACCCGACCACCGGGAGGTTTGGGCACTTTTGACATTTATCAGAAGATCTTTTGTAACTTTGAGACTGATTACAATACCAAAACTTGTCTTTGCAATAATTACTACCAAATATGTGTGATATTTTTGAGTCATATTTCACATTATAGCTGTTTGGCTAAATGACAGTTTTATTGTACAAAATAAAATATATACACTGTAATAATCACAAAAAGTATTCTCATTTATTTGTTAGAACTGACATTCTATGTTTGCCATCCAAAAATAATAAATTTTCAGCATATTTATGCCCTTCCAAAAAATTTGCTTAAATGAGTTGCTTGGAACAGAAAAAATATAATTTTGGAAAAACATAACACTGAGAAAATCAGGTTATATACTGCCCTCAATTCATTAGCATGAACAGCTCGGAGCTGTACTGGTGCAAGAAACCCTCGCTTTATTCAAGTAGTGCATTATGCCTCGGCGCTTGTCAGATCTGCTTTCCCCTTACCCCTCAAGCAAAAAAAAATATTTGATGTATAAAGCCCTAACAGCTATGAGTTATCATTTTTAGATGCTATTTTTGGGTAAAAAAGCATTTTATACATGAAGTGGAGACACAAAAATAAGATTATTTCACAAGATATCGAACTTATCTTCATAGTTTTTTTAACGAATTGCGAAATATTTATGGCCTAAAATGCCATGACACCAGACAAAATTCAAAACTAATAAGTAATAATATAATATTTTTACATTTTTGTCTTCAATATGTTTCGCTATGTATATTAAAAACACAAATTTTGAAAAAAATAATTTGTAGGTTATATACTGTTCCAATTAATATTTTTACCGCTTTATTCAGATTTGCTCGGAGCTACTCAGGGTTTGATGCACCCAAGCTTAAAACTCTTGAATCGAGGGCAGTAAAAAGGAACACTTCATTTTGCCGTTCTTTTTTATTCAATATTCTTAATTCACCAGTCACCTCAAACAAGGCAGAGCGATTTATTGCTCTAGATATATTGTAGAAAGAGATAGTTACTGTTTAAACAAATTATTAGAGTAATAGAATTGACATTTGTATACGACACGTTCCCGCCAGTAGGACTATTCTTTTGAGTCATTATGGCTATATTCTTTAGAGCAATTATCAATTGATCAAAGTGAAAAAAGTGTAACTGATAACTTCATGTTCTTTTGAATATGCATTTACTTGTCACTGGGTTGAAGTGATCATGATTACTTCAGATGATAGAAGTGAAAGTGATAATGACTCAAAAGAATAGCCCTTATCCCTTCGGTCCTATCACTTGAACTGATCATGATCACTTCGATCTAATAACAGGTAAATACATATTCAAAAGAACATGGTGTTATCAGTTTCACTTTTTTCACTTTGATTATTTCATAATTACTCTAAAGAATACAGCCAATATAAGAAACTAGCACGAAATTCAATGCTACCATACAAATATTGGCACGTATGGCGGCCAGCAAAAGAGGATTAAAACTTATTTGCACGAGCATTCCAGTTTTATGTTCTAAGTTTGTGGTTATCAGTTTACCTGACTAAACTTATAGTGTATGTTTGGTTGCATATGTTCCTACATCTAAGATTTTTCTAATTTAGGATTTAGCTGTTAAAAAGTACCTTATTTTTTTCCAAGCTTAAATTGTCACTGTCAGCCAGTGTTTACGGTTTTTTGATAGTTTTAGAGCTTGCCCACAATGTTTTTGTTGATTTAGTTTATTTTTCAAATAAAACTATTTCTAAAATGGAAAGTACTAGTAATTTTTGCTGCATTTGCATAGAAATAATAAAGAATTTGAATAATGTAACTATCAAGGATGAAAATGGGGTTAAATATAGCGAAAAATTAGCTGCATGTGAACCAAACCAGGCAAGACAACTTTTTAAATATATATTTTTTTTTATTTTCTAACAAAATAATGATAGCTTTGCGGAACTGGGAAGATGAGACATTAAGCCTTTGTAAACTATGCCTAGACAAATTAAATGCGGCCTATGATTTTATTGAATTGTGTAAGAGAAGTGAGATTTTAAGAGCTGAGAAACTACGTCAACTACAAGAATTTCTAGGAAAACATTCATTTACATGTGATATATGCCAAAAGACTTTTAAACAGAAGAGATTTTTAAAAGTGCACATTACAAGAATACATTTGGGAAATGGTAGTCCTAAAAAGAAAGAAAAAGGTAACTAAAAAATTCGAATGGTATATTTTCATAAGACTTGGCATAACAAGTATTGAAAGTATGAGTAAGTAATAAACTACATTTTATAACTAATTAGTGCACCGAAACATAATCAACTAGTTCTAATAACTAGTAAAAAAAAAACAAGGTAATTATTTTGGTTAGATGAAATCCAGGAAAACGCTTTATTTTTTTTTTGAAAAAATTTCAACATTTCACCACTATTTCGAGGTCGTAAAACACGGCCTTGGTTTTCTACTATTTTTTCTCAGTTTTTAGAAAGTAGAGAAAATCACTTTTCACTTTAGGTTGTTTTGTGTACTAAATCATTAAAATTTTGTTCAGAATACAAATATATAGAAAATGAAGCCACATACATATTATCTAAAATTAACGGTGAAATACCTGTGTCAGAGAATAAAAATGCTTATAGATATGTATCAGAAGAGAGGATCGTGTATTGCAGACTATTGAATTGGATCGCTTGAATATTCAAAAGAAGACCATTTTTAAGACACCAACTCCGCATTTGTGAAATTGATGACGTATCATCTGCAAAACTTGTTAGAAAATTATTGTCTAGTTTGAAAGATCTGTAGTGTTTTCTAAATCCTGTCTGAAACTTAAGTGAAGAATTTTTTGTTGATTCTAAAATATTCAATGATGCTCTTATGTTATAGTTGGATTCTTTACCTTATCAAATACAAGTTTTAGGAAATTCTATATAATATAATTGAAGTTTAATTTTAAATTTGTACTTTATGCACTTTATTTTTAGCTGCAAGTAGTGCAATTGAGGAAAAAGAAAATGATCAAGCATCTGATCCAAATATTGTTGATGCTGTTAAAACTGACCAGGACCAAAATCCAGTTAAAAATGAATCAAAGGATTCAAATTGTGAAAATGATGATTTTTATATAGAAAATGATGATGCAATTTATTCTAGTGAGGAGGAACCAAAAGAAAAATCACATAGAAAAAGAAGAACCAAAAAATCCAAAAGGCCTGAATCATACACCTGTGAATATTGTGGTAAATAATTTAACAGACATCAACATTGGTCTGCCCACATCCGATCGAAACATACCTTTGAAAAACCTTATAAATGTAAACTTTGTGATGCGAGCTTTGTGACTTCACATAGCTTATTAGTTCACAGACGTAATCATAATAATGAGAAACCATACATTTGTAGTATATGTGGGAAGGGTTTCGTGTGTTCAGGAGATTTGTTTCACCACACAAAAATACATTTGAACAAAAAAGAATATCAATGTAATGTATGTGATAAAAGGTTTAACACAACGATCATACTGCTCATAAAATTGTGAAACATACTGAGCCCAAAGACTGGAAATATGTGTGCTCTCTTTGTGATAGAAGGTTCCCTATAAACAGTGGCCTATCGTTACACATGAAAAGACATTCTGGTGTGAAAGACCATGCATGCCATATCTGCGGAAAGAAATTCTTTAACAAGTCAGAAGTTTCCAAACATATTTTGTCACCCTCCAATCAAAAACAGTTTAAATGTACATATTGTGATGAAAAGGAGTATAAGAACAGGGAAGGATTAAATAAACATTTAAAAATTATTCATGATATAGGTAACTGGAAGGCCCCTAAGCTTGAGAAAAAATTCCTTTGTCCCCTATGTCCAAAGATGTTCACTTTTAATAACAAGTTACAGAGACATCTTTTGACACATACTGGTGAGAAACCTTTTAAATGTGAATATTGTGAAAAGAGATTTAGCGATAACTATTATAGAAAGAGTCACATGAGAAAAGAGCATAATGTGCAGGAAGATGAGATTAAATATGTGGAGTTAATGACAGTGCCGCCAAGTTAGTTTTAAGTATTATGAGAAAAGCCAAAGAATTTTTTTTTAGTTTAAAATAAAATTGTGAAAGTTATAATCATTTACATAACTAATCAAACAGGGCAACAAATTGGAACCTTTTATTGATTTTTCAAAAAATTAAATTATGAACGCATTCTGTTAGGTCATATTTTGATAATGTAAAATTGTAAATAAACTATTCGGGGAATTAAAATTATTTAAAAATATGACTTAATGTTTTACTAAAAATATATTAATTAATTACAAGTTTTGCAGGAAAGTTATGTCTAAGAAGTTGACTTTTTCATTTCCTTTCTGTTACTGAATAAGTACAAATATAAAAAGTAGGGCTCATATTGTATCACTAATTTAGTTATTTTTTCTTTATTAGAATTGATATACAGTTACTTTAATTTGTAGAGTAAAGAAAATTGTGAACAGTGTGGTGAAAACTAAAATACTGATAGCTATGTAAAATAATGTATATAGAAATTTACAGATCTCAGAACAGATGTACATATAGTTTAAAAATGTTTTTACAAATAGGCTGCTTGTACAATTTATATAATAAAAGGTTTATTTATTAACACTTTTTTTATTTAATCATTAGATTCTCCCATACAGTTGAACTGCATAGTGGGGAAAAATGGATAAAAGTCTGCACCAGACACACATTTTAAAGGATCTGGATAATTTTTTTAATTTCTTGGAATAACATATTCTCTGGGTATACACACATCCTAAAGTTCGTGAGGGAAATAGGACTGGAGGACCTACTTTAGCTGGCAATGTATCCTTTATGACTTGGCAGCAGTAGGGGAACATGATAGATCCATTAGGTCGCAGTGTACAAATCCCCAATTTTACGCACATATATTCAACGGTACATCTGCGACAGTACCCTAATCCTATAGATTCCATACATAGCGATGTAGCGTTAGGCTAGCGTTGAGTTAGCGTTGAACTTTGGTTGTGTTAGCGATGTAGCGTTAGGTTAGCGTTGAGTTAACGTTGAACTTTGGTTCTGTTAGCGATGTAGCGTTAGGCTAGCGTTGAGCTAGCGTTGAACTTTGGTTGTGTTAGCGATGTAGCGGTAGGTTAGCGTTGAGTCAGCGTTGAACTTTGGTTGTGTTAGCTATGTAGCGTTGAGTTAGCGTTGAGTTAGAGTTGAACTTTGGTTGTGCTAGCGATGTAGCGTTGAGTTAGCGTTGAGTTAGAGTTGAACTTTGGTGGTGTTAGCGATGTAGCGTTGAGTTAGCGTTGAACTTTGGTTGTGTTAGCGATGTAGCGTTAGGTTAGTGTTGAGTTAGCGTTGAACTTTGGTTGTGTTAGCGATGTAGCGTTAGGCTAGCGTTGAGTTAGCGTTGAACTTTGGTTGTGTTAGCGATGTAGCGTTAGGTTAGCGTTGAACGTTGGTTGTGTTAGCGATGTAGCGTTAGGCTAGCGTTGAGTTAGAGTTGAACTTTGGTTGTGTTAGCGTTGTAGCGTTGATTTAGCGTTGAGTTAGAGTTGAACTTTGGTGGTGTTAGCGATGTAGCGTTGAGTTAGCGTTGAGTTAGAGTTGAACTTTGGTTGTGCTAGCGTTGTAGCGTTGAGTTAGGGCTGAACTTTGGTTGTGTTAGCGATGTAGCGTTGAGTTAGCGTTGAGTTAGAGTTGAACTTTGGTGGTGTTAGCGATGTAGCGTTGAGTTAGCGTTGAAATTTGGTTTTGTTAGCGATAAGTTAAATAATGTCCTACTCGTCGAGCATCATCGTCTGATACTCACTGCGCAGCTCTAGCGGTTTTTGCTTATTTTTGGATTTATTTTCAAAAATATCTCTGCGCAATAAGTTAAACAATGTTCTACTCGTCGAGCACCATCGTCTGATACTCGCGGCGCAGCTCTAACGGTTTTTGCTCATTTTTGGACTTACTTTCAAAAATATCTCTGCGCAATAAGTTAAACAATGTCCTACTCGTCGAGCACCATCGTCTGACACTCACTGCGCAGCTCTAGCGGTTTTTGCTTATTTTTGGACTTACTTTCAAAAATATCTCTGCGCAATAAGTTAAACAATGTCCTACTCGTCGAGCACCATCGTCTGACACTCACTGCGCAGCTCTAGCGGTTTTTGCTTATTTTTGGACTTACTTTCAAAAATATCTCCGCGCAATAAGTTAAACAATGTTCTATTCGTCGAGCGCCATCGTCTGATACTCACTGCGCAGCTCTAGCGGTTTTTGCTTATTTTTGGACTTACTTTCAAAAATATCTCTGCGTTGAGTTAGCGTTGAACTTTGGTTGTGTTAGCGATGTAGCGTTAGGCTAGCGTTAAACTTTGGTTGTGTTAGCGATGTAGAGTTAGGCTAGCGTTGAGTTAGCGTTGAACTTTGGTTATGTTAGCGATGTAGCGTTAGGTTAGCGTTGAACTTTGGTTGTGTTAGCGATGTAGCGTTAGGCTAGCGTTGAGTTAGCGTTGAACTTTGGTTGTGCTAGCGATGTAGCGTTGAGTTAGCGTTGAGTTAGAGTTGAACTTTTGTGGTGTTGGCGATGTAGCGTTGAGTTAGAGTTGAACTTTGGTGGTGTTAGCAATGTAGCGTTGAGTTAGAGTTGAACTTTGGTTGTGCTAGCGATGTAGCGTTGAGTTGGCGTTGAACTTTGGTTGTGTTAGCGATGTAGCGTTGAGTTAGCGTTAAGTTAGAGTTGAACTTTGGTTGTGCTAGCGATGTAGCGTTGAGTTAGCGTTGAGTTAGGGCTGAACTTTGGTTGTGTTAGCGATGTAGCGTTAGGCTAGCGTTGAGTTAGCGTTGAACTTTGGTTGTGCTAGCGATGTAGCGTTGAGTTAGCGTTGAGTTAGAGTTGAACTTTTGTGGTGTTGGCGATGTAGCGTTGAGTTAGAGTTGAACTTTGGTGGTGTTAGCAATGTAGCGTTGAGTTAGAGTTGAACTTTGGTTGTGCTAGCGATGTAGCGTTGAGTTGGCGTTGAACTTTGGTTGTGTTAGCGATGTAGCGTTGAGTTAGCGTTAAGTTAGAGTTGAACTTTGGTTGTGCTAGCGATGTAGCGTTGAGTTAGCGTTGAGTTAGGGCTGAACTTTGGTTGTGTTAGCGATGTAGCGTTGAGTTAGAGTTGAACTTTGGTGGTGTTAGCGATGTAGCGTTGAGTTAGCGTTGAAATTTGTTTGTGTTAGCGATAAATTAAATAATGTCCTACTCGTCGAGCATCATCGTCTGATACTCAGTGCGCAGCTCTAGCGGTTTTTGCTTATTTTTGGACTTACTTTCAAAAATATCTCTGCGCAATAAGTTAAACAATGTTCTACTCGTCGAGCACCATCGTCTGACACTCACTGCGCAGCTCTAGCGGTTTTTGCTCATTTTTGGACTTACTTTCAAAAATATCTCTGCGCAATAAGTTAAACAATGTCCTACTCGTCGAGCACCATCGTCTGACACTCACTGCGCAGCTCTAGCGGTTTTTGCTTATTTTTGGACTTACTTTCAAAAATATCTCTGCGTTAAGTTAGCGTTGAACTTTGGTTGTGTTAGCGATGAAGCGTTAGGCTAGCGTTGAGTTAGCGTTGAACTTTGGTTGTGCTAGCGATGTAGTGTTGAGTTAGCGTTGAGTTAGAGTTGAACTTTTGTGGTGTTGGCGATGTAGCGTTGAGTTAGAGTTGAACTTTGGTTGTGCTAGCGATGTAGCGTTGAGTTAGCGTTGAGTTAGGGTTGAACTTTGGTTGTATTAGCGATGTAGCGTTGAGTTAGAGTTGAACTTTGGTGGTGTTAGCGATGTAGCGTTGAGTTAGCGTTGAGTTAGAGTTGAACTTTGGTTGTGCTAGCGATGTAGCGTTGAGTTAGCGTTGAACTTTGGTTGTGTTAGCGATGTAGCGTTGAGTTAGCGTTGAGTTAGAGTTGAACTTTGGTGGTGTTAGCGATGTAGCGTTGAGTTAGCGTTGAACTTTGGTTGTGTTAGCGATGTAGCGTTAGGTTAGTGTTGAGTTAGCGTTGAACTTTGGTTGTGTTAGCGATGTAGCGTTAGGCTAGCGTTGAGTTAGCGTTGAACTTTGGTTGTGTTAGCGATGTAGCGTTAGGTTAGCGTTGAACTTTGGTTGTGTTAGCGATGTAGCGTTAGGCTAGCGTTGAGTTAGAGTTGAACTTTGGTTGTGTTAGCGTTGTAGCGTTGAGTTAGCGTTGGGTTAGAGTTGAACTTTGGTGGTGTTAGCGATGTAGCGTTGAGTTAGAGTTGAACTTTGGTTGTGCTAGCGTTGTAGCGTTGAGTTAGCGTTGAGTTAGGGCTGAACTTTGGTTGTGTTAGCGATGTAGCGTTGAGTTAACGTTGAGTTAGAGTTGAACTTTGGTGGTGTTAGCGATGTAGCGTTGAGTTAGCGTTGAAATTTGGTTTTGTTAGCGATAAGTTAAATAATGTCCTACTCGTCGAGCATCATCGTCTGATACTCACTGCGCAGCTCTAGCGGTTTTTGCTTATTTTTGGATTTATTTTCAAAAAATCTCTGCGCAATAAGTTAAACAATGTTCTACTCGTCGAGCACCATCGTCTGATACTCGCGGCGCAGCTCTAACGGTTTTTGCTCATTTTTGGACTTACTTTCAAAAATATCTCTGCGCAATAAGTTAAACAATGTCCTACTCGTCGAGCACCATCGTCTGACACTCACTGCGCAGCTCTAGCAGTTTTTGCTTATTTTTGGACTTACTTTCAAAAATATCTCTGCGCAATAAGTTAAACAATGTTCTATTCGTCGAGCACCATCGTCTGATACTCACTGCGCAGCTCTAGCGGTTTTTGCTTATTTTTGGACTTACTTTCAAAAATATCTCTGCGTTGAGTTAGCGTTGAACTTTGGTTGTGTTAGCGATGTAGCGTTAGGCTAGCGTTGAGTTAGCGTTGAACTTTGGTTGTGTTAGCGATGTAGCGTTAGGCTAGCGTTGAGTTAGCGTTGAACTTTGGTTGTGTTAGCGATGTAGCGTTAGGTTAGCGTTGAACTTTGGTTGTGTTAGCGATGTAGCGTTAGGCTAGCGTTGAGTTAGCGTTGAACTTTGGTTGTGCTAGCGATGTAGCGTTGAGTTAGAGTTGAACTTTAGTGGTGTTGGCGATGTAGCGTTGAGTTAGCGTTGAGTTAGAGTTGAACTTTGGTTGTGCTAGCGATGTAGCGTTGAGTTAGGGTTGAACTTTGGTTGTATTAGCGATGTAGCGTTGAGTTAGCGTTGAGTTAGAGTTCAACTTTGGTGGTGTTAGCGATGTAGCGTTGAGTTAGCGTTGAGTTAGAGTTGAACTTTGGTTGTGCTAGCGATGTAGCGTTGAGTTAGCGTTGAACTTTGGTTGTGTTAGCGATGTAGCGTTGAGTTAGCGTTGAGTTAGAGTTGAACTTTGGTTGTGCTAGCGATGTAGCGTTGAGTTAGCGTTGAGTTAAGGGCTGAACTTTGGTTGTGTTAGCGATGTAGCGTTGAGTTAGCGTTGAGTTAGAGTTGAACTTTGGTTGTGTTAGCGATGTAGCGTTGAGTTAGCGTTGAAATTTGGTTGTGTTAGCGATAAGTTAAATAATGTCCTACTCGTCGAGCATCATCGTCTGATACTAACTGCGCAGCTCTAGCGGTTTTTGCTTATTTTTGGACTTACCTTCAAAAATATCTCTGCGCAATAAGTTAAACAATGTTCTACTCGTCGAGCACCGTCGTCTGACACTCACTGCGCAGCTCTAGCGGTTTTTGCTTATTTTTGGACTTACTTTCAAAAATATCTCTGCGCAATAAGTTGAATAATGTCCTACTCGTCGAACACCATCGTCTGACACTCACTGCGCAGTCCTAGCGGTTTTTGCTCATTTTTGGACTTACTTTTAAAAATATCTCTGCGCAATAAGTAAACAATGTTCTACTCGTCGAGCACCATCGTCTGACACTCACTGCGCAGCCCTAGCGGTTTTTGCTCATTTTTGGACTTACTTTCAAAAATATCTCTGCGCAATGAGTTAAACAATGTTCTATTCGTCGAGCGCCATCGTCTGATACTCACTGCGCAGCTCTAGCGGTTTTTGCTTATTTTTGGACTTACTTTCAAAAATATCTCCGCGTTGAGTTAGCGTTGAACTTTGGTTGTGTTGGCGATGTTGCGTTAGGCTAGCGTTGAGTTAGCGTTGAACTTTGGTTGTGCTAGCGATGTAGCGTTGAGTTAACGTTGAGTTAGAGTTTAACTTTGGTTGTGCTAGCGATGTAGCGTTGAGTTAGCGTTGAGTTAGTGTTGAGTTAGACTTGAACTTTGGATGTGTTAGCGATGCAGCGTTGAGTTAGGGTTGAACTTTGGTTGTGTTAGCGATTTAGCGTTAGGCTAGCGTTGAGTTAGCGTCGAACTTTGGTTGTGTTAGCGATAAGTTAAATAATGTCCAACTCGTCGAGCATCATCGTTTGAAACTCACTGCGCATCTCTAGCGGTTTTTGCTCATTTTTGGACTTACTTTCAAAAATATCTCTGCGCAATAAGTTAAACAATGTCCTACTCGTCGAGCACCATCGTCTGACACTCACTGCGCAGCTCTAGCGGTTTTTGCTCATTTTTGGACTTACTTTCAAAAATATCTCTGCGCAATAAGTTAAAGAATGTCCTACTCGTCGAGCACCATCGTCTGACACTCACTGCGCAGCTCGAGCGGTTTTTGCTTATTTTTGGACTTACTTTCAAAAATATCTCTGCGCAGTAAGTTAAACAATGTTCTACTCGTCGAGCACCATCGTCTGACACTCACTGCGCAGCTCTAGCGGTTTTTGCTCATTTTTGGACTTACTTTCAAAAACATCTCTGCGCAATAAGTTAAACAATGTCCTACTCGTCGAGCACCATCGTCTGACACTTACTGCGCAGCTCTAGCGGTTTTTGCTTATTTTTGGACTTACTTTCAAAAATATCTCTGCGCAATAAGTTAAACAATGTTCTATTCGTCGAGCACCATCGTCTGATACTCACTGCGCAGCTCTAGCGGTTTTTGCTTAT
This sequence comes from Diaprepes abbreviatus, assembly GCA_034092305.1. Classification (NCBI taxonomy): domain Eukaryota; kingdom Metazoa; phylum Arthropoda; class Insecta; order Coleoptera; family Curculionidae; genus Diaprepes; species Diaprepes abbreviatus. The sequence goes on from JASJET010000095.1 coordinate 1,899,085, forward strand.
TTTTGGACTTACTTTCAAAAATATCTCTGCGTTGAGTTAGCGTTGAACTTTGGTTGTGTTAGCGATGTAGCGTTAGGCTAGCGTTGAGTTAGCGTTGAACTTTGGTTGTGTTAGCGATGTAGCGTTAGGCTAGCGTTGAGTTAGCGTTGAACTTTGGTTGTGTTAGCGATTTAGCGTTAGGTTAGCGTTGAACTTTGGTTGTGTTAGCGATGTAGCGTTGAGTTAGAGTTGAACTTTGGTGGTGTTAGCGATGTAGCGTTGAGTTAGCGTTGAAATTTGTTTGTGTTAGCGATAAATTAAATAATGTCCTACTCGTCGAGCATCATCGTCTGATACTCAGTGCGCAGCTCTAGCGGTTTTTGCTTATTTTTGGACTTACTTTCAAAAATATCTCTGCGCAATAAGTTAAACAATGTTCTACTCGTCGAGCACCATCGTCTGACACTCACTGCGCAGCTCTAGCGGTTTTTGCTCATTTTTGGACTTACTTTCAAAAATATCTCTGCGCAATAAGTTAAACAATGTCCTACTCGTCGAGCACCATCGTCTGACACTCACTGCGCAGCTCTAGCGGTTTTTGCTTATTTTTGGACTTACTTTCAAAAATATCTCTGCGTTGAGTTAGCGTTGAACTTTGGTTGTGTTAGCGATGAAGCGTTAGGCTAGCGTTGAGTTAGCGTTGAACTTTGGTTGTGCTAGCGATGTAGTGTTGAGTTAGCGTTGAGTTAGAGTTGAACTTTTGTGGTGTTGGCGATGTAGCGTTGAGTTAGAGTTGAACTTTGGTTGTGCTAGCGATGTAGCGTTGAGTTAGCGTTGAGTTAGGGTTGAACTTTGGTTGTATTAGCGATGTAGCGTTGAGTTAGAGTTGAACTTTGGTGGTGTTAGCGATGTAGCGTTGAGTTAGCGTTGAGTTAGAGTTGAACTTTGGTTGTGCTAGCGATGTAGCGTTGAGTTAGCGTTGAACTTTGGTTGTGTTAGCGATGTAGCGTTGAGTTAGCGTTGAGTTAGAGTTGAACTTTGGTGGTGTTAGCGATGTAGCGTTGAGTTAGCGTTGAACTTTGGTTGTGTTAGCGATGTAGCGTTAGGTTAGTGTTGAGTTAGCGTTGAACTTTGGTTGTGTTAGCGATGTAGCGTTAGGCTAGCGTTGAGTTAGCGTTGAACTTTGGTTGTGTTAGCGATGTAGCGTTAGGTTAGCGTTGAACGTTGGTTGTGTTAGCGATGTAGCGTTAGGCTAGCGTTGAGTTAGAGTTGAACTTTGGTTGTGTTAGCGTTGTAGCGTTGATTTAGCGTTGAGTTAGAGTTGAACTTTGGTGGTGTTAGCGATGTAGCGTTGAGTTAGCGTTGAGTTAGAGTTGAACTTTGGTTGTGCTAGCGTTGTAGCGTTGAGTTAGCGTTGAGTTAGGGCTGAACTTTGGTTGTGTTAGCGATGTAGCGTTGAGTTAGCGTTGAGTTAGAGTTGAACTTTGGTGGTGTTAGCGATGTAGCGTTGAGTTAGCGTTGAAATTTGGTTTTGTTAGCGATAAGTTAAATAATGTCCTACTCGTCGAGCATCATCGTCTGATACTCACTGCGCAGCTCTAGCGGTTTTTGCTTATTTTTGGATTTATTTTCAAAAATATCTCTGCGCAATAAGTTAAACAATGTTCTACTCGTCGAGCACCATCGTCTGATACTCGCGGCGCAGCTCTAACGGTTTTTGCTCATTTTTGGACTTACTTTCAAAAATATCTCTGCGCAATAAGTTAAACAATGTCCTACTCGTCGAGCACCATCGTCTGACACTCACTGCGCAGCTCTAGCGGTTTTTGCTCATTTTTGGACTTACTTTCAAAAATATCTCTGCGCAATAAGTTAAACAATGTCCTACTCGTCGAGCACCATCGTCTGACACTCACTGCGCAGCTCTAGCGGTTTTTGCTTATTTTTGGACTTACTTTCAAAAATATCTCTGCGCAATAAGTTAAACAATGTCCTACTCGTCGAGCACCATCGTCTGACACTCACTGCGCAGCTCTAGCGGTTTTTGCTTATTTTTGGACTTACTTTCAAAAATATCTCCGCGCAATAAGTTAAACAATGTTCTATTCGTCGAGCGCCATCGTCTGATACTCACTGCGCAGCTCTAGCGGTTTTTGCTTATTTTTGGACTTACTTTCAAAAATATCTCTGCGTTGAGTTAGCGTTGAACTTTGGTTGTGTTAGCGATGTAGCGTTAGGCTAGCGTTAAACTTTGGTTGTGTTAGCGATGTAGAGTTAGGCTAGCGTTGAGTTAGCGTTGAACTTTGGTTATGTTAGCGATGTAGCGTTAGGTTAGCGTTGAACTTTGGTTGTGTTAGCGATGTAGCGTTAGGCTAGCGTTGAGTTAGCATTGAACTTTGGTTGTGCTAGCGATGTAGCGTTGAGTTAGCGTTGAGTTAGAGTTGAACTTTTGTGGTGTTGGCGATGTAGCGTTGAGTTAGAGTTGAACTTTGGTGGTGTTAGCAATGTAGCGTTGAGTTAGAGTTGAACTTTGGTTGTGCTAGCGATGTAGCGTTGAGTTGGCGTTGAACTTTGGTTGTGTTAGCGATGTAGCGTTGAGTTAGCGTTAAGTTAGAGTTGAACTTTGGTTGTGCTAGCGATGTAGCGTTGAGTTAGCGTTGAGTTAGGGCTGAACTTTGGTTGTGTTAGCGATGTAGCGTTAGGCTAGCGTTGAGTTAGCGTTGAACTTTGGTTGTGCTAGCGATGTAGCGTTGAGTTAGCGTTGAGTTAGAGTTGAACTTTTGTGGTGTTGGCGATGTAGCGTTGAGTTAGAGTTGAACTTTGGTGGTGTTAGCAATGTAGCGTTGAGTTAGAGTTGAACTTTGGTTGTGCTAGCGATGTAGCGTTGAGTTGGCGTTGAACTTTGGTTGTGTTAGCGATGTAGCGTTGAGTTAGCGTTAAGTTAGAGTTGAACTTTGGTTGTGCTAGCGATGTAGCGTTGAGTTAGCGTTGAGTTAGGGCTGAACTTTGGTTGTGTTAGCGATGTAGCGTTGAGTTAGAGTTGAACTTTGGTGGTGTTAGCGATGTAGCGTTGAGTTAGCGTTGAAATTTGTTTGTGTTAGCGATAAATTAAATAATGTCCTACTCGTCGAGCATCATCGTCTGATACTCAGTGCGCAGCTCTAGCGGTTTTTGCTTATTTTTGGACTTACTTTCAAAAATATCTCTGCGCAATAAGTTAAACAATGTTCTACTCGTCGAGCACCATCGTCTGACACTCACTGCGCAGCTCTAGCGGTTTTTGCTCATTTTTGGACTTACTTTCAAAAATATCTCTGCGCAATAAGTTAAACAATGTCCTACTCGTCGAGCACCATCGTCTGACACTCACTGCGCAGCTCTAGCGGTTTTTGCTTATTTTTGGACTTACTTTCAAAAATATCTCTGCGTTGAGTTAGCGTTGAACTTTGGTTGTGTTAGCGATGAAGCGTTAGGCTAGCGTTGAGTTAGCGTTGAACTTTGGTTGTGCTAGCGATGTAGTGTTGAGTTAGCGTTGAACTTTGGTTGTGTTAGCGATGTAGCGTTGAGTTAGCGTTGAGTTAGAGTTGAACTTTTGTGGTGTTGGCGATGTAGCGTTGAGTTAGAGTTGAACTTTGGTTGTGCTAGCGATGTAGCGTTGAGTTAGCGTTGAGTTAGGGTTGAACTTTGGTTGTATTAGCGATGTAGCGTTGAGTTAGAGTTGAACTTTGGTGGTGTTAGCGATGTAGCGTTGAGTTAGAGTTGAACTTTGGTTGTGCTAGCGATGTAGCGTTGAGTTAGCGTTGAACTTTGGTTGTGTTAGCGATGTAGCGTTGAGTTAGCGTTGAGTTAGAGTTGAACTTTGGTGGTGTTAGCGATGTAGCGTTGAGTTAGCGTTGAACTTTGGTTGTGTTAGCGATGTAGCGTTAGGTTAGTGTTGAGTTAGCGTTGAACTTTGGTTGTGTTAGCGATGTAGCGTTAGGCTAGCGTTGAGTTAGCGTTGAACTTTGGTTGTGTTAGCGATGTAGCGTTAGGTTAGCGTTGAACTTTGGTTGTGTTAGCGATGTAGCGTTAGGCTAGCGTTGAGTTAGAGTTGAACTTTGGTTGTGTTAGCGTTGTAGCGTTGAGTTAGCGTTGGGTTAGAGTTGAACTTTGGTGGTGTTAGCGATGTAGCGTTGAGTTAGAGTTGAACTTTGGTTGTGCTAGCGTTGTAGCGTTGAGTTAGCGTTGAGTTAGCGTTGAGTTAGAGTTGAACTTTGGTGGTGTTAGCGATGTAGCGTTGAGTTAGAGTTGAACTTTGGTGGTGTTAGCGATGTAGCGTTGAGTTAGAGTTGAACTTTGGTTGTGCTAGCGATGTAGCGTTGAGTTAGCGTTGAGTTAGGGTTGAACTTTGGTTGTGTTAGCGATGTAGCGTTGAGTTAGCGTTGAGTTAGAGTTGAACTTTGGTGGTGTTAGCGATGTAGCGTTGAGTTAGCGTTGAACTTTGTTTGTGTTAGCGATGTAGCGTTGAGTTAGCGTTGAGTTAGAGTTGAACTTTCGTTGTGCTAGCGATGTAGCGTTGAGTTAGGGTTGAACTTTGGTTGTGTTAGCGATGTAGCGTTGAGTTAGAGTTGAACTTTGGTTGTGCTAGCGATGTAGCGTTGAGTTAACGCTGAACTTTGTTTGTGTTAGCGATGTAGCGTTGAGTTAGCGTTGAGTTAGAGTTGAACTTTGGTTGTGCTAGCGATGTAGCGTTGAGTTAGAGTTGAACTTTGGTTGTGCTAGCGATGTAGCGTTGGGTTGGCGTTGGACTTTGTTTGTGTTAGCGATGTAGCGTTGAGTTAGCGTTGAGTTAGAGTTCAACTTTGGTTGTGCTAGCGATGTAGCGTTGAGTTAGCGTTGAGTTAGAGTTGAACTTTGGTTGTGCTAGCGATGTAGCGTTGAGTTAGGGTTGAACTTTGGTTGTGTTAGCGATGTAGCGTTGAGTTAGAGTTGAACTTTGGTTGTGCTAGCGATGTAGCGTTGAGTTAGCGTTGAACTTTGTTTGTGTTAGCGATGTAGCGTCGAGTTAGAGTTGAACTTTGGTTGTGCTAGCGATGTAGCGTTGAGTTAGGGTTGAACTTTGGTTGTGTTAGCGATGTAGCGTTGAGTTAGCGTTGAACTTTGTTTGTGTTAGCGATGTAGCGTCTAGTTAGAGTTGAACTTTGGTTGTGCTAGCGATGTAGCGTTGAGTTAGAGTTGAACTTTGGTTGTGCTAGCGATGTAGCGTTGAGTTAGCGTTGAACTTTGTTTGTGTTAGCGATGTAGCGTCGAGTTAGAGTTGAACTTTGGTTGTGCTAGCGATGTAGCGTTTAGTTAGGGTTGAACTTTGGTTGTATTAGCGATGTAGCGTTGAGTTAGCATTGAGTTAGAGTTGAACTTTGGTTGTGCTAGCGATGTAGCGTTGAGTTAGCGTTGAACTTTGTTTGTGTTAGCGATGTAGCGTTGAGTTAGCGTTGAGTTAGAGTTGAACTTTGGTTGTGCTAGCGATGTAGCGTTGAGTTAGGGTTGAGTTAGAGTTGAACTTTGGTTGTGCTAGCGATGTAGCGTTGAGTTAGCGTTGAACTTTGTTTGTGTTAGCGATGTAGCGTTGAGTTAGCGTTGAGTTAGAGTTGAACTTTGGTTGTGCTAGCGATGTAGCGTTGAGTTAGCGTTGAGTTAGAGTTGAACTTTGGTTGTGCTAGCGTTGTAGCGTTGAGTTAGCGTTGAGTTAGGGCTGAACTTTGGTTGTGTTAGCGATGTAGCGTTGAGTTAGCGTTGAGTTAGAGTTGAACTTTGGTGGTGTTAGCGATGTAGCGTTGAGTTAGCGTTGAAATTTGGTTGTGTTAGCGATGTAGCGTTAGGTTAGCGTTGAGTTAGCGTTGAACTTTGGATGTGTTAGCGATGTAGCGTTAGGTTAGCGTTGAGTTAGCGTTGAACTTTGGTTGTGTTAGCGATGTAGCGTTAGGCTAGCGTTGAGTTAGAGTTGAACTTTGGTTGTGTTAGCGTTGTAGCGTTGAGTTAGCGTTGGGTTAGAGTTGAACTTTGGTGGTGTTAGCGATGTAGCGTTGAGTTAGAGTTGAACTTTGGTTGTGCTAGCGTTGTAGCGTTGAGTTAGGGCTGAACTTTGGTTGTGTTAGCGATGTAGCGTTGAGTTAGCGTTGAGTTAGAGTTGAACTTTGGTGGTGTTAGCGATGTAGCGTTGAGTTAGCGTTGAAATTTGGTTTTGTTAGCGATAAGTTAAATAATGTCCTACTCGTCGAGCATCATCGTCTGATACTCACTGCGCAGCTCTAGCGGTTTTTGCTTATTTTTGGATTTATTTTCAAAAATATCTCTGCGCAATAAGTTAAACAATGTTCTACTCGTCGAGCACCATCGTCTGATACTCGCGGCGCAGCTCTAACGGTTTTTGCTCATTTTTGGACTTACTTTCAAATATATCTCTGCGCAATAAGTTAAACAATGTCCTACTCGTCGAGCACCATCGTCTGACACTCACTGCGCAGCTCGAGCGGTTTTTGCTTATTTTTGGACTTACTTTCAAAAATATCTCTGCGCAGTAAGTTAAACAATGTCCTACTCGTCGAGCACCATCGTCTGACACTCACTGCGCAGCTCTAGCGGTTTTTGCTCATTTTTGGACTTACTTTCAAAAATATCTCTGCGCATTAAGTTAAACAATGTCCTACTCGTCGAGCACCATCGTCTGACACTCACTGCGCAGCTCTAGCGGTTTTTGCTTATTTTTGGACTTACTTTCAAAAATATCTCTGCGCAATAAGTTAAACAATGTTCTATTCGTCGAGCACCATCGTCTGATACTCACTGCGCAGCTCTAGCGGTTTTTGCTTATTTTTGGACTTACTTTCAAAAATATCTCTGCGTTGAGTTAGCGTTGAACTTTGGTTGTGTTAGCGATGTAGCGTTAGGCTAGCGTTGAGTTAGCGTTGAACTTTGGTTGTGTTAGCGATGTAGCGTTAGGCTAGCGTTGAGTTAGCGTTGAACTTTGGTTGTGTTAGCGATGTAGCGTTAGGTTAGCGTTGAACTTTGGTTGTGTTAGCGATGTAGCGTTAGGCTAGCGTTGAGTTAGCGTTGAACTTTGGTTGTGCTAGCGATGTAGCGTTGAGTTAGCGTTGAGTTAGAGTTGAACTTTTGTGGTGTTGGCGATGTAGCGTTGAGTTAGCGTTGAGTTAGAGTTGAACTTTGGTTGTGCTAGCGATGTAGCGTTGAGTTAGGGTTGAACTTTGGTTGTATTAGCGATGTAGCGTTGAGTTAGCGTTGAGTTAGAGTTCAATTTTGGTGGTGTTAGCGATGTAGCGTTGAGTTAGCGTTGAGTTAGAGTTGAACTTTGGTTGTGCTAGCGATGTAGCGTTGAGTTAGCGTTGAACTTTGGTTGTGTTAGCGATGTAGCGTTGAGTTAGCGTTGAGTTAGAGTTGAACTTTGGTTGTGCTAGCGATGTAGCGTTGAGTTAGCGTTGAGTTAAGGGCTGGACTTTGGTTGTGTTAGCGATGTAGCGTTGAGTTAGCGTTGAGTTAGAGTTGAACTTTGGTGGTGTTAGCGATGTAGCGTTGAGTTAGCGTTGAAATTTGGTTGTGTTAGCGATAAGTTAAATAATGTCCTACTCGTCGAGCATCATCGTCTGATACTAACTGCGCAGCTCTAGCGGTTTTTGCTTATTTTTGGACTTACCTTCAAAAATATCTCTGCGCAATAAGTTAAACAATGTTCTACTCGTCGAGCACCGTCGTCTGACACTCACTGCGCAGCTCTAGCGGTTTTTGCTTATTTTTGGACTTACTTTCAAAAATATCTCTGCGCAATAAGTTGAATAATGTCCTACTCGTCGAACACCATCGTCTGACACTCACTGCGCAGTCCTAGCGGTTTTTGCTCATTTTTGGACTTACTTTTAAAAATATCTCTGCGCAATAAGTAAACAATGTTCTACTCGTCGAGCACCATCGTCTGACACTCACTGCGCAGCCCTAGCGGTTTTTGCTCATTTTTGGACTTACTTTCAAAAATATCTCTGCGCAATGAGTTAAACAATGTTCTATTCGTCGAGCGCCATCGTCTGATACTCACTGCGCAGCTCTAGCGGTTTTTGCTTATTTTTGGACTTACTTTCAAAAATATCTCCGCGTTGAGTTAGCGTTGAACTTTGGTTGTGTTGGCGATGTTGCGTTAGGCTAGCGTTGAGTTAGCGTTGAACTTTGGTTGTGCTAGCGATGTAGCGTTGAGTTAACGTTGAGTTAGAGTTTAACTTTGGTTGTGCTAGCAATGTAGCGTTGAGTTAGCGTTGAGTTAGCGTTGAGTTAGACTTGAACTTTGGATGTGTTAGCGATGCAGCGTTGAGTTAGGGTTGAACTTTGGTTGTGTTAGCGATTTAGCGTTAGGCTAGCGTTGAGTTAGCGTCGAACTTTGGTTGTGTTAGCGATAAGTTAAATAATGTCCAACTCGTCGAGCATCATCGTTTGAAACTCACTGCGCAGCTCTAGCGGTTTTTGCTCATTTTTGGACTTACTTTCAAAAATATCCCTGCGCAATAAGTTAAACAATGATCTACTCGTCGAGCACCATCGTCTGATACTCACTGCGCAGCTCTAGCGGTTTTTGCTCATTTTTGGACTTACTTTCAAAAATATCTCTGCGTAATAAGTTAAACAATGTTCTATTCGTCGAGCACCATCGTCTGATACTCACTGCGCAGCTCTAGCGGTTTTTGCTTATTTTTTTACTTACTTTCAAAAATATCTCCGCGTTGAGTTAGCGTTGAACTTTGGTTGTGTTAGCGATGTAGCGTTAGGCTAGCGTTGAGTTAGCGTTGAACTTTGGTTGTGTTAGCGATGTAGCGTTAGGCTAGCGTTGAGTTAGCGTTGAACTTTGGTTGTGCTAGCGATGTAGCGTTGAGTTAGCGTTGAGTTAGAGTTGAACTTTTGTGGTGTTGGCGATGTAGCGTTGAGTTAGCGTTGAGTTAGAGTTGAACTTTGGTGGTGTTAGCGATGTAGCGTTGAGTTAGCGTTGAGTTAGAGTTGAACTTTGGTTGTGCTAGCGTTGTAGCGTTGAGTTAGGGCTGAACTTTGGTTGTGTTAGCGATGTAGCGTTGAGTTAGCGTTGAGTTAGAGTTGAACTTTGGTGGTGTTAGCGATGTAGCGTTGAGTTAGCGTTGAGTTAGAGTTGAACTTTGGTGGTGTTAGCGATGTAGCGTTGAGTTAGCGTTGAGTTAGGGTTGAACTTTGGTTGTGTTAGCGATGTAGCGTTGAGTTAGCGGTGAGTTAGAGTTGAACTTTGGTGGTGTTAGCGATGTAGCGTTGAGTTAGCGTTGAAATTTGGTTTTGTTAGCGATAAGTTAAATAATGTCCTACTCGTCGAGCATCATCGTCTGATACTCACTGCGCAGCTCTAACGGTTTTTGCTTATTTTTGGATTTATTTTCAAAAATATCTCTGCGTAATAAGTTAAACAATGTTCTACTCGTCGAGCACCATCGTCTGATACTCGCGGCGCAGCTCTAACGGTTTTTGCTCATTTTTGGACTTACTTTCAAAAATATCTGCGCAATAAGTTAAACAATGTCCTACTCGTCGAGCACCATCGTCTGACACTCACTGCGCAGCTCTAGCGGTTTTTGCTCATTTTTGGACTTACTTTCAAAAATATCTCTGCGCAATAAGTTAAACAATGTCCTACTCGTCGAGCACCATCGTCTGACACTCACTGCGCAGCTCGAGCGGTTTTTGCTTATTTTTGTACTTACTTTCAAAAATATCTCTGCGCAGTAAGTTAAACAATGTCCTACTCGTCGAGCACCATCGTCTGACACTCACTGCGCAGCTCTAGCGGTTTTTGCTTATTTTTGGACTTACTTTCAAAAATATCTCTGCGTTGAGTTAGCGTTGAACTTTGGTTGTGTTAGCGATGTAGCGTTGAGTTAGCGTTGAGTTAGAGTTGAACTTTGGTTGTGCTAGCGTTGTAGCGTTGAGTTAGGGCTGAACTTTGGTTGTGTTAGCGATGTAGCTTTGAGTTAGCGTTGAGTTAGAGTTGAACTTTGGTGGTGTTAGCGATGTAGCGTTGAGTTAGCGTTGAGTTAGAGTTGAACTTTGGTGGTGTTAGCGATGTAGCGTTGAGTTAGCGTTGAGTTAGGGTTGAACTTTGGTTGTGTTAGCGATTTAGCGTTAGGCTAGCGTTGAGTTAGCGTCGAACTTTGGTTGTGTTAGCGATAAGTTAAATAATGTCCAACTCGTCGAGCATCATCGTTTGAAACTCACTGCGCAGCTCTAGCGGTTTTTGCTCATTTTTGGACTTACTTTCAAAAATATCCCTGCGCAATAAGTTAAACAATGATCTACTCGTCGAGCACCATCGTCTGATACTCACTGCGCAGCTCTAGCGGTTTTTGCTCATTTTTGGACTTACTTTCAAAAATATCTCTGCGTAATAAGTTAAACAATGTTCTATTCGTCGAGCACCATCGTCTGATACTCACTGCGCAGCTCTAGCGGTTTTTGCTTATTTTTTTACTTACTTTCAAAAATATCTCCGCGTTGAGTTAGCATTGAACTTTGGTTGTGTTAGCGATGTAGCGTTAGGCTAGCGTTGAGTTAGCATTGAACTTTGGTTGTGTTAGCGATGTAGCGTTAGGCTAGCGTTGAGTTAGCGTTGAACTTTGGTTGTGCTAGCGATGTAGCGTTGAGTTAGCGTTGAGTTAGAGTTGAACTTTTGTGGTGTTGGCGATGTAGCGTTGAGTTAGCGTTGAGTTAGAGTTGAACTTTGGTGGTGTTAGCGATGTAGCGTTGAGTTAGCGTTGAGTTAGAGTTGAACTTTGGTTGTGCTAGCGTTGTAGCGTTGAGTTAGGGCTGAACTCTGGTTGTGTTAGCGATGTAGCGTTGAGTTGGCGTTGAGTTAGAGTTGAACTTTGGTGGTGTTAGCGATGTAGCGTTGAGTTAGCGTTGAGTTAGAGTTGAACTTTGGTGGTGTTAGCGATGTAGCGTTGAGTTAGCGTTGAGTTAGGGTTGAACTTTGGTTGTGTTAGCGATGTAGCGTTGAGTTAGCGGTGAGTTAGAGTTGAACTTTGGTGGTGTTAGCGATGTAGCGTTGAGTTAGCGTTGAAATTTGGTTTTGTTAGCGATAAGTTAAATAATGTCCTACTCGTCGAGCATCATCGTCTGATACTCACTGCGCAGCTCTAACGGTTTTTGCTTATTTTTGGATTTATTTTCAAAAATATCTCTGCGTAATAAGTTAAACAATGTTCTACTCGTCGAGCACCATCGTCTGATACTCGCGGCGCAGCTCTAACGGTTTTTGCTCATTTTTGGACTTACTTTCAAAAATATCTCTGCGCAATAAGTTAAACAATGTCCTACTCGTCGAGCACCATCGTCTGACACTCACTGCGCAGCTCTAGCGGTTTTTGCTCATTTTTGGACTTACTTTCAAAAATATCTCTGCGCAATAAGTTAAACAATGTCCTACTCGTCGAGCACCATCGTCTGACACTCACTGCGCAGCTCGAGCGGTTTTTGCTTATTTTTGGACTTACTTTCAAAAATATCTCTGCGCAGTAAGTTAAACAATGTCCTACTCGTCGAGCACCATCGTCTGACACTCACTGCGCAGCTCTAGCGGTTTTTGCTTATTTTTGGACTTACTTTCAAAAATATCTCTACGTTGAGTTAGCGTTGAACTTTGGTTGTGTTAGCGATGTAGCGTTAGGCTAGCGTTGAGTTAGCGTTGAACTTTGGTTGTGTTAGCGATGTAGCGTTAGGCTAGCGTTGAGTTAGCGTTGAACTTTGGTTGTGTTAGCGATGTAGCGTTAGGTTAGCGTTGAACTTTGGTTGTATTAGCGATGTAGCGTTAGGCTAGCGTTGAGTTAGCGTTGAACTTTGGTTGTGCTAGCGATGTAGCGTTGAGTTAGCGTTGAGTTAGAGTTGAACTTTGGTGGTGTTAGCGATGTAGCGTTGAGTTAGCGTTGAGTTAGAGTTGAACTTTGGTTGTGCTAGCGATGTAGCGTTGAGTTAGCTTTGAACTTTGGTTGTGTTAGCGATGTAGCGTTGAGTTAGAGTTGAACTTTGGTTGTGCTAGCGATGTAGCGTTGAGTTAACGTTGAGTTAGGGCTGAACTTTGGTTGTGTTAGCGATGTAGCGTTGAGTTAGCGTTGAGTTAGAGTTGAACTTTGGTGGTGTTAGCGATGTAGCGTTGAGTTAGCGTTGAAATTTGGTTGTGTTAGCGATAAGTTAAATAATGTCCTACTCGTCGAGCATCATCGTCTGATACTAACTGCGCAGCTCTAGCGGTTTTTGCTTATTTTTGGACTTACTTTCAAAAATATCTCTGCGCAATAAGTTAAACAATGTTCTACTCGTCGAGCACCATCGTCTGACACTCACTGCGCAGCTCTAGCGGTTTTTGCTCATTTTTGGACTTACTTTCAAAAATATCTGCGCAATAAGTTAAACAATGTCCTACTCGTCGAGCACCGTCGTCTGACACTCACTGCGCAGCTCTAGCGGTTTTTGCTTATTTTTGGACTTACTTTCAAAAATATCTCTGCGCAATAAGTTGAATAATGTCCTACTCGTCGAACACCATCGTCTGACACTCACTGCGCAGTCCTAGCGGTTTTTGCTCATTTTTGGACTTACTTTTAAAAATATCTCTGCGCAATAAGTAAACAATGTTCTACTCGTCGAGCACCATCGTCTGACACTCACTGCGCAGCCCTAGCGGTTTTTGCTCATTTTTGGACTTACTTTCAAAAATATCTCTGCGCAATAAGTTAAACAATGTTCTATTCGTCGAGCGCCATCGTCTGATACTCACTGCGCAGCTCTAGCGGTTTTTGCTTATTTTTGGACTTACTTTCAAAAATAACTCCGCGTTGAGTTAGCGTTGAACTTTGGTTGTGTTGGCGATGTTGCGTTAGGCTAGCGTCGAGTTAGCGTTGAACTTTGGTTGTGCTAGCGATGTAGCGTTGAGTTAACGTTGAGTTAGAGTTTAACTTTGGTTGTGCTAGCGATGTAGCGTTGAGTTAGCGTTGAGTTAGACTTGAACTTTGGATGTGTTAGCGATGCAGCGTTGAGTTAGGGTTGAACTTTGGTTGTGTTAGCGATTTAGCGTTAGGCTAGCGTTGAGTTAGCGTCGAACTTTGGTTGTGTTAGCGATAAGTTAAATAATGTCCTACTCGTCGAGCATCATCGTCTGAAACTCACTGCGCAGCTCGAGCGGTTTTTGCTTATTTTTGGACTTACTTTCAAAAATATCTCTGCGCAGTAAGTTAAACAATGTCCTACTCGTCGAGCACCATCGTCTGACACTCACTGCGCAGCTCTAGCGGTTTTTGTTTATTTTTGGACTTACTTTCAAAAATATCTCTGCGTTGAGTTAGCGTTGAACTTTGGTTGTGTTAGCGATGTAGCGTTAGGCTAGCGTTGAGTTAGCGTTGAACTTTGGTTGTGTTAGCGATGTAGCGTTAGGCTAGCGTTGAGTTAGCGTTGAACTTTGGTTGTGTTAGCGATGTAGCGTTAGGTTAGCGTTGAACTTTGGTTGTATTAGCGATGTAGCGTTAGGCTAGCGTTGAGTTAGCGTTGAACTTTGGTTGTGCTAGCGATGTAGCGTTGAGTTAGCGTTGAGTTAGAGTTGAACTTTGGTGGTGTTAGCGATGTAGCGTTGAGTTAGCGTTGAGTTAGAGTTGAACTTTGGTTGTGCTAGCGATGTAGCGTTGAGTTAGCGTTGAACTTTGGTTGTGTTAGCGATGTAGCGTTGAGTTAGAGTTGAACTTTGGTTGTGCTAGCGATGTAGCGTTGAGTTAACGTTGAGTTAGGGCTGAACTTTGGTTGTGTTAGCGATGTAGCGTTGAGTTAGCGTTGAGTTAGAGTTGAACTTTGGTGGTGTTAGCGATGTAGCGTTGAGTTAGCGTTGAAATTTGGTTGTGTTAGCGATAAGTTAAATAATGTCCTACTCGTCGAGCATCATCGTCTGATACTAACTGCGCAGCTCTAGCGGTTTTTGCTTATTTTTGGACTTACTTTCAAAAATATCTCTGCGCAATAAGTTAAACAATGTTCTACTCGTCGAGCACCATCGTCTGACACTCACTGCGCAGCTCTAGCGGTTTTTGCTCATTTTTGGACTTACTTTCAAAAATATCTGCGCAATAAGTTAAACAATGTCCTACTCGTCGAGCACCGTCGTCTGACACTCACTGCGCAGCTCTAGCGGTTTTTGCTTATTTTTGGACTTACTTTCAAAAATATCTCTGCGCAATAAGTTGAATAATGTCCTACTCGTCGAACACCATCGTCTGACACTCACTGCGCAGTCCTAGCGGTTTTTGCTCATTTTTGGACTTACTTTTAAAAATAACTCTGCGCAATAAGTAAACAATGTTCTACTCGTCGAGCACCATCGTCTGACACTCACTGCGCAGCCCTAGCGGTTTTTGCTCATTTTTGGACTTACTTTCAAAAATATCTCTGCGCAATAAGTTAAACAATGTTCTATTCGTCGAGCGCCATCGTCTGATACTCACTGCGCAGCTCTAGCGGTTTTTGCTTATTTTTGGACTTACTTTCAAAAATAACTCCGCGTTGAGTTAGCGTTGAACTTTGGTTGTGTTGGCGATGTTGCGTTAGGCTAGCGTCGAGTTAGCGTTGAACTTTGGTTGTGCTAACGATGTAGCGTTGAGTTAACGTTGAGTTAGAGTTTAACTTTGGTTGTGCTAGCGATGTAGCGTTGAGTTAGCGTTGAGTTAGACTTGAACTTTGGATGTGTTAGCGATGCAGCGTTGAGTTAGGGTTGAACTTTGGTTGTGTTAGCGATTTAGCGTTAGGCTAGCGTTGAGTTAGCGTCGAACTTTGGTTGTGTTAGCGATAAGTTAAATAATGTCCTACTCGTCGAGCATCATCGTCTGAAACTCACTGCGCAGCTCTAGCGGTTTTTGCTCATTTTTGGACTTACTTTCAAAAATATCCCTGCGCAATAAGTTAAACAATGATCTACTCGTCGAGCACCATCGTCTGATACTCACTGCGCAGCTCTAGCGGTTTTTGCTCATTTTTGGACTTACTCTCAAAAATATCTCTGCGCAATAAGTTAAACAATGTTCTATTCGTCGAGCACCATCGTCTGATACTCACTGCGCAGCTCTAGCGGTTTTTGCTTATTTTTGGACTTACTTTCAAAAATATCTCCGCGTTGAGTTAGCGTTGAACTTTGGTTGTGTTAGCGATGTAGCGTTAGGCTAGCGTTGAGTTAGCGTTGAACTTTGGTTGTGTTAGCGATGTAGCGTTAGGTTAGCGTTGAACTTTGGTTGTGTTAGCGATGTAGCGTTAGGCTAGCGTTGAGTTAGCGTTGAACTTTGGTTGTGCTAGCGATGTAGCGTTGAGTTAGCGTTGAGTTAGAGTTGAACTTTTGTGGTGTTGGCGATGTAGCGTTGAGTTAGCGTTGAGTTAGAGTTGAACTTTGGTTGTGCTAGCGATGTAGCGTTGAGTTAGGGTTGAACTTTGGTTGTATTAGCGATGTAGCATTGAGTTAGCGTTGAGTTAGAGTTGAACTTTGGTTGTGCTAGCGATGTAGCGTTGAGTTAGTGTTGAGTTAGGGTTGAACTTTGGTTGTATTAGCGATGTAGCGTTGAGTTAGCGTTGAGTTAGAGTTGAACTTTGGTGGTGTTAGCGATGTAGCGTTGAGTTAGCGTTGAGTTAGAGTTGAACTTTGGTTGTGCTAGGGATGTGGCGTTGAGTTAGCGTTGAGTTAGGGTTGAACTTTGGTTGTGTTAGCGATGTAGCGTTGAGTTAGAGTTGAACTTTGGTGGTGTTAGCGATAAGTTAAATAATGTCCCACTCGTCGAGCATCATCGTCTGATACTCACTGCGCAGCTCTAGCGGTTTTTGCTTATTTTTGGACTTACTTTCAAAAATATCTCTGCGCAATAAGTAAACAATGTTCTACTCGTCGAGCACCATCGTCTGACACTCACTGCGCAGCCCTAGCGGTTTTTGCTCATTTTTGGACTTACTTTCAAAAATATCTCTGCGCAATAAGTTAAACAATGTTCTATTCGTCGAGCGCCATCGTCTGATACTCACTGCGCAGCTCTAGCGGTTTTTGCTTATTTTTGGACTTACTTTCAAAAATATCTCTGCGTTGAGTTAGCGTTGAACTTTGGTTGTGTTAGCGATGTAGCGTTAGGCTAGCGTTGAGTTAGCGTTGAACTTTGGTTGTGCTAGCGATGTAGCGTTGAGTTAACGTTGAGTTAGAGTTGAACTTTGGTTGTGCTAGCGATGTAGCGTTGAGTTAGCGTTGAGTTAGACTTGAACTTTGGATGTGTTAGCGATGCAGCGTTGAGTTAGGGTTGAACTTTGGTTGTGTTAGCGATTTAGCGTTAGGCTAGCGTTGAGTTAGCGTCGAACTTTGGTTGTGTTAGCGATAAGTTAAATAATGTCCTACTCGTCGAGCATCATCGTCTGAAACTCACTGCGCAGCTCTAGCGGTTTTTGCTCATTTTTGGACTTACTTTCAAAAATATCCCTGCGCAATAAGTTAAACAATGTTCTATTCGTCGAGCACCATCGTCTGATACTCACTGCGCAGTTCTAGCGGTTTTTTCTTATTTTTGGACTTACTTTCAAAAATATCTCTGCGTTGAGTTAGCGTTGAACTTTGGTTGTGTTAGCGATGTAGCGTTAGGCTAGCGTTGAGTTAGCGTTGAACTTTGGTTGTGTTAGCGATGTAGCGTTAGGCTAGCGTTGAGTTAGCGTTGAACTTTGGTTGTGTTAGCGATGTAGCGTTAGGCTAGCGTTGAGTTAGCGTTGAACTTTGGTTGTGCTAGCGATGTAGCGTTGAGTTAACGTTGAATTAGAGTTGAACTTTGGTTGTGCTAGTGATGTAGCGTTGAGTTAATGTTGAGTTAGAGTTGAACTTTGGTTGTGCTAGCGATGTAGCGTTGAGTTAGCGTTGAGTTAGGGTTGAACTTTGGTTGTGTTAGCGATGTAGCGTTGAGTTAGAGTTGAACTTTGGTGGTGTTAGCGATGTAGCGTTGAGTTAGCGTTGAACTTTGGTTGTGTTAGCGATAAGTTAAATAATGTCCTATTCGTCGAGCATCATCGTCTGATACTCACTGCGCAGCTCTAGCGGTTTTTGCTCATTTTTGGACTTACTTTCAAAAATATCTCTGCGCAATAAGTTAAATAATGTCCTACTCGTCGAGCACCATTGTCTGACACTCACTGCGCAGCTCTAGCGGTTTTTGCTTATTTTTGGACTTACTCTAACACACTACACTATAAATGAGTGAGAAAAACTCTTAGAGACCCCGGTGGAGCCATGAATCAGTAACATCGATTACATCATATCCAGAAGCAGCCACGCTACTGTAAAAGCTATGAGTCTTCGTACGAACACTTCTAACATTCTGATAGATGCAAGTTACTTCTTTACTTGAATCGGTTGTGGTGCAAATTTTTGTAGAGATTGTTGGTACGCCGTTGACATGTCTTAAAATAAGATTAATCTTACCATTTGCACGGCGACACCTCAGTTCTATGTTTGTGTCGTGCAATTGTTTTAGTTGTGTTGGAGAGAACTATCCTGAACTAACCTTCCTCCACACAGACTTTGTATATATTTTTTCAAACTGTTCCTATTTGTTTTATATGATTATATTATTCCATTTGAAGTTAGACATATTAATCCTATTATTTTTTTATTGGGTCGTTTAAAACATTATTTTGGAAGTAACAAGTAACCAGATATTAAAAATATATTTCAGTGGTACGTTTTTTGCTTTTAACTCTGACTAATCCCAAAAATAATGTATCGTCTATTACTTTTTGCTGATTGCTTTTTTATGTGATTTCTAGAGTAAATATGGTAAATTTTACAAAAATAAACAAGAAGAAAATTTGCGTTTTTCCATTTTTCAACAAAATTTACGCGAAATTGAAGAACACAATGCAGATTATACAATAGGAAGAAGAACGTATACAAAAGGAATTAATAAATTTGCTGATTTGACAGAGGACGAGATTATATCCAGGTTTGGCCATCGAAGTACTAGGCGACTGAACGAAAAAAATGTTTATAAAAGGACAGCTGACGCTGATATACCAGAGGCGCTAGATTGGAGGGATAAAGGAGCAGTAACAAATGTTAAAGATCAGGGATATTGTGGATCTTGCTGGGCTTTTTCTACAGTAAGTATTTCCGATATAGCATGAGCAAAAATATTACATAAATTAATGATTTTATCGTAAAATATTATTCTAAGATCATTTGGTTAGTGAAGAATATTGACTTAAATTTTATAAAACACAATAATAAATTGATGGTTAGGGCAACTCTAGAAAGATAACTGAAATGCAGACCAACTCGGTATTGTAGACTTGCTACGATATTGGTAGAAATATTCTAGACAGATTGTCAGTCCTCAACTTTCCATAGTAAACTTTACTTACTATTGAAAGAGAAATAAACAAGACAATTAATTTACTTGATATTTCTGTTAACAGAATAAACAATCAATACACCTTTGACATCTATCGAAAATCTACATTCACAAATACAACTATTCTGAAAAACACTCTCCCATATACTTGCAGCCTATAGATTCATGATAAATAGAGCCTTATCAATTCCATTAAGTATACGTAATTGAAATAAAGGTTTAAACACAATTAAGCAAATAAGAAAAAATAACGGATTTCAAGAAACTACTATCAGCTCTTTTATAAATAGAAAACAAAAACAAATTAGAAAAATGTCTAAAATATATTCTCATATTAATACAAGAGATAAGAAAGCTTATCGGTTTTTAACATATTTTGATCCAGTTTCGGATAAAAGAGCACACTTTCTAAAAATAATATAAAAATAGCTTTCAGACCCTCCCAACAATTATTTTTTAATGCTGAAGAAAAACTTAATGGCTTAAAAAATTAGAAGTTTTTGCGTTGAGTTTTACTGAATGTAGTAGCCAATATATGGCCGAAGCTTCAACATCAAATTTAAAGAACACAGGACATCTTTCTTACAAAATAAACAAAATTCCAACTTTGCTAATCATTTTTTAGAAACAGGGCATATATTTCCAAACATGAATAATTTAAAGTTATACACTGAGTTTCAAAAACTTAAAACTCAATATTTCAGAATAATTGAAATTTATAAAACCCAACCATTTACTTTTTAAAAGACCAGACAGACTTCTAGGATCCCCCACTGTTTTCTCTATTATAATATAATTGTTATTATATTGCCGTTAAAACCTCTGTAATTACCTTTGGTTAATATCTACCCTAATTTCTATTTCTACCTTTGTACCCGTAGTTTTTATGTTATTCAGTTTGAAAATGGAACAAAGCTATGAAACTGCAGCCACTGAGTAAAAAATAAAGTGATAGAAAACAAAATCATAGAAAAGTTTATTATTGTATCGTTAGTTGAATTAGGTATTTACCGAGGTCATATATTGAGGAGTATGACCACAGTAGCGCATATGAAATCATGTGCATATTTTGTTAAAAAAAAAATAATAAATAAAATAATTGTAAGATTGAAAGAAATGTTTATCTAAACTTGCCAGGTGGTTCTGTAATGGTCTCTACCTTTTAGGGCTCCCTCCCCCCCGGCTAGCTTTCAAGGGAACGGAGAGTGGTGTAGGTAAATGCGCCACCTGTTTTAGTGCCCTAAAGGTCAAGGCAGAGACCGATCTAACAAAAAAAAAAAAACAGGAAGTCTAACTCAATTACAAGAAAAACACCCAAAAAGATTTAAAAAAAAAAACAAGTATCTATATTTTATGCGTTATGGTGTAAATGCAACCACCGAGAGTGGCCCAGCGCTTCTCTGTTTGAAGGAAGAACTTCGGACAGTCAGCTGGTTTTTGACAATTCAGAACTAAATTAATCTAACAAAATGAGCAATTTTACTTTAATCACTGTTTTGGCTATACTACTAACTGTACAAAAGCGATTTGATATAAATGGCAACTATATATATAATAATGATAGTATTAAGTGCACTCTACCCGCGTAAATAGGCCTGTTTACCTGAGTTAACAAATGTGCCCCTTTTACATATGTGAAAGATATCAACTGCATATGGTTGCAAGATTTGATTAATTGTACCATATGAGGAAACATAATAGATCTTACCAAGGTAAGTACACTAATTATTCATTAATTTTATATTCAAAATGAAAAGAAAAATACAACGGCTTTAAATTTTACAGATGATGCCGAAGGCATTAAAGTCTATGATACCCTGAAAACGACACAGACACATAAAACCTGTTTAACGGCGGCTTCTTGATGTGCTGTTGTTGAGGCTCTGGATCACTCGGTGTGGTGGTATGTAGCATGCAAGGCAGATGCCGTAGAGACATCCACAAGGAGGCCCCGATGGTCTGGTATGTACAGCAGCCAAGGCAGGTACCGTCGAGAAGTCAGCAAGAAGGCCCCGATGATGATTCCAAATGAGGGCAATGAAAGGAAACAGAAAAAGGGGAAAAAAGAAAAAAAAAGGCCTAAAACAAAAGATGGACTTAGAAAGAACTCAACCTTTCATGTTACGAGTGAGGTAGGTTACTCATTCCTTTTCTTCTTAAACATACCCACAATTACTAACACTTGAGAATTAAAACAAAAATTAAAACAGACTTACCAGTGATGTTATGTGGCCTTGTCGTGGTGGAACAGAAAAAATAGCAAAATTTGA
This sequence comes from Diaprepes abbreviatus, assembly GCA_034092305.1. Taxonomy (NCBI): domain Eukaryota; kingdom Metazoa; phylum Arthropoda; class Insecta; order Coleoptera; family Curculionidae; genus Diaprepes; species Diaprepes abbreviatus. The sequence continues at coordinate 1,919,774 of JASJET010000095.1, forward strand.
TGTCGGGTTTGTCCCCCGAATTGACCAAACCAAATCAGCATACAGCTGTTAACAACACAGTTACTATAAATTTGGTCAGGGACCCGAAACTTTCAATTAAAAACTAGCAAAATTGCCAAGTGACCTTTCCGGTGCAACTCTGCAAGGAAAGTCCTTATCACTCTCAGATTTTTTTTCATATCCCCAGAAAAACGTCCACGGAAACGGCGGGAAAAGATACAGGGATCTGTATATTGACTGACAACTGACAAGCTTCAAAGCAATAAAAAATAGAAATATGAAATTTTAAAATTATGACAAGAAATTTTATTAGCAAGAAATTAGGAAAATTATGGTATGTTTAAAAATTTATAGCAATAAACAGGCTTTGTTGAAGTGAAACTGAACAAGAAAAGTCGAGCAGATTCTAACCTTAAACTTTATTTTTATTTGACATTGAGGTAGTTTTTCCGATTTTAGCTCAATATAATCTCTCATAGTCGCACGATAACTGATACAATGGGAAAATTAAGCTGCCTAGAAGACATATAAGATCCAACAGCATCCAGAGAGCTTCCACTCAGAAATCTGTCGATACTGCAGCCAAATGATTATCTGCTTACTCGAGGTCTCTCGATGAAGGTAATAAGAATAACTGTAAAAAACGATTTAAATTGATAATTTCTGACTAAATATGCCATACCGAGCCACTCTGTGCAATACTAATACCTTTTTATATTTTAGGTACAAAGGAGAGAAACCTTAGGAACTCAACATAACAACAAGGACTATCGAACAGTTACTATGGATTATAATAGCATAATTGTGAATCAAGTTCTAATAAACAATATATATTGCCAATGTTTTCTTTCATTTGTAAATCTGTTCCCAAACCAAAAAAACAAAACACATAAATGATGAAGGAGGTAAGCGTAAAAATTACTATATTTTAGATAGAAAATTAGACAGGAAAATTAAAACCGTAACAATTTAACAATTTTTTTTGTATAAAAAAGTAATTTATATATAAAACTAATTACAGATATATTAAGTTTAGATATCAAGATGTTATTTTTTTTTATTTTTGTTTCTACGAAATGGCCGACTACTGCTAAATCTAATTTATAACATAAACAAACCTATACTTAAATATTAAATTCAATTTCAGAAATGCGGATTTTTACCCTACTTGATGGGAGTAAAGTGTACGCTATGCGTACACTTATACTTCTCCACATAAATCACAAACAAATATACCCTGTTTTGTAGTTGTTACAGCTTTTATGCCACCAAGAGTTGCAACTATTGCGTTGTGATCATTCTTTAGTAGGTGGATCTTTGTATCTTTCATTGCAAAGTGGGCACATATATACGATCTCGTTCAAATCATCTAGCTGTTTTTTTTTATTGTTGTTTTCCTTTTTTTTTTTAGTTTTCTTTGGCTTTCGAAATCTTAATCTCTGGTTTTCGAATCATTATTGCTTTGCAATCTTTGGCTTCTAGTTTGGCTTTTTAAGGACTGGAAGTAATGATTTCGGACTTGCTTCTGTTTTCACGGAGTGCCTGTAGATGGCTTGCTTTTGGCAATGACTTTAGCTGGTTAAAGGGATATATGATATGGTATTCGTAATGTCATCAAGTATGGAAGGTAAATAAATTTCGATTTCGTCTATCGGCATTGGTGCAAGCAAAGTATATTCTGGGTTTGTTGAATTATCGGTTGATATATCGCTTATTTTCGTATCTGTGTATCTCAATACTTTTTTCAGCGTACACTTCAGCTACTACAGTGATTCTGTGATCTTCAGTCTCTTGTCTAAAGTGGACGTTTGTCTCTTGCCCTTGAACAGAGTTAACTGAAGAGGATACTTGAGAACTCTATTGAGGTGTTTGAACCGATCATGTCAATAACAGATGATGCGGAAAGTCTGTTCAGTAAAAATATTTTCATCAAAAAGATAAATTTCAGTAACTTTGAATGTAGAAGCTGCATTACTTAAAGTAGCAATTTTTCTAAAGGCTTTGTGAAAAATAAAACTTGGTATCGACTGATTGATCTGCCTGGATGTTGCCCCATCCATCTGTCAGATTCAATAGAATATTAAACCTTCAAAGGATCAACGATAGCTCTATTGAGAGTCTACATTTTATGGCTGCTGTGTAGTGATGATGTCAGCACGACTATATTGTTACGTCTGCAAGGCAAATTAGCTTCAAGATTTATATAAGAAAACGTACGTTCGGTGTACATCCTGTTAGTAACTTATTCAAGACTTATGGGATTCAAATGATTATCAACTATTAGCAGTACATTATTCTCTGCTCGAAAATCATGGTTTTTGGGTTTAGACCGTGCCAAATTGGAATTATTATCCGACGTTTCGCTAAGATTAGAATACTGAATGAGTATCGAGGAACAACAGCCTGGTATTTATACTCCACTGGTGCTCAGCGAGTCGCGATCCAGTATTACAATCGATTTCCACGGGTGATGTAGACTGTAACCCGCATCTCTATTAATATTATTTGGATATTTACAAATTTTGATTGATTCTTTAATTTTACGTTGAAAGAAACTAGGCACTGATGCTGGCACTTTAGTTCCTTTTACATTAAAAGTGTAACCTGAGCAATGCTGGTGTTTAGCTACTGCAGATTGTACAATTTTTTTCTTTTTTAAACATCTTTCATGTCTTCTGCTCCTCTAAAATCGAAATTTTGGTGCAGATATGTAGATGATACGTTCGTAGTTTGGCCGCATGGCACAAATAACCTCCACAGGTTCCTGGATCATCTAAATCAAAAACACCCTAGCATAAAACTCACTATAAAAACTGAATCAAATGGTGCCCTTCCCCTTCTTGATGTACTAGTACAAAGGAAAGATAATGACAAATTAGGACGTTGTGTGTACAGGTAACCAACACATACAAATCGATATCTCGATGCAACGTCACACTATCATCCTTCTCAAAAACAATCCATCATTAACTCTTTGATATATAGAGCTCTTTCAATATGTGACGAACAATCACTGAAATCAGAAACAGAAAAACTGAAAATATAAGACGTTCTATTAATAAATATAAAAACCTAACTCCCTAACAAAATGTCATAAATGAACATGGACAGTGTGGTCTTTCCTTACATATACGGAGCCACCGATAAAATTGCCAGATTGCTCCAAAAATCAAACATTCGGACAATTCTCAATACATGTAAGAGAGTTGGATAATGTTTGAAGTCTCTAAAGGACACAATTTCATTTCAAACAGAAGGCGTTTACAAGATACCTTGCTCTTGTGGTAAAGTGTATGTAGGTGAAGCAGGACGATCTATATTCACTAGGCTTAAGGAACATGAGAGATGTATAAAAAAAGAAACGAATTGTACAATCTGTAGTAGCTGAACACCAGCATTGCTCAGATTACACTTTTAATGTAAAAGAAACTAAGATGCTAGCATCAGTGCATGGTTTCTTTAAACGTAAAATTAGAGAATCAATCGAAATTTGTAAATATCCAAATAATATTAATAGAGATACGGGTTACAGTCTACATCACACATGGAAATCGATTGTAACGCTGGATCGCGGTTCGCTGAACACCAGTCGGGTATAAATACCGAGCTGTTGCTCCTCGATACTTATTCAATGTTTTAATCTCGTGGAGTAAAGATCCCGGGAAAGGCCTTATGCAATCGTAGGCGAAACGTCGGATAATTCCAATTTGACACGGTCTAAACCCAAAGACCATGATTTTTAACTTGACCAAAGCCGTGAAAGCTTTTATTCTTTATTATTATCAGCAATTGATGAAGAATAAACCTTAAAGTGATGGAGCCAATCCAAATATAAATCTGTGTTTAAAAAAATCAGAATTAGATATCATACCAATGCTTCCAGCAGGCGCCCATCGATTAGTTCTCCTTCTTTTTTTTTACGAAGGAAAATAAATGCAGATGGCACATAATTTTTGGTTGCATTGACACAGCATGTAGCAGTTATTGTTTGACCATGTTCACCAAAAACAATTTTATTAACGTTTTTTTGCCTTTTAAATATATCACCCTTGAAGTCTTCTTTAGAACCGTACTAAACCCGGTTTTGTCCATGTTAAATATTTTTCCAGTGAGAAAATTATATTTCCCCAAACATTTGAATGACATTTTTTAATTTAGCCGACCGGATTAAAAATCTATAACTCTTGCTAGACTCCAGAGAGTAATTTGTCTTGGTGCAAGGTCAGGATGTCTTCTGATAAATTCGTAAATCCAGGCCTTTCCAGCCATATTAGTTGTTTTGTCAAACCTATGATTAATTTTATTAACTTCTGCAATATCATAAAATATTTTTCTGAGAATGGGCAAGTTAAGGCCGTAAAACATAGCATCAGTAGTCTTGCAACAATCATAAATTTCTTTTTGAAAACGAAATAAAAATGTATTGTCGATTCAAACTGAAAATACGTAAGTAAAATGTGAAGTAAACTAGGTAGGCATTTACCTCCTGATCACTGATAAAAAGTGACTTGAACCGACTCATTGATGAAACACTACAGTTAAGTTTTAATCGTTATCGCAAAGTGCTTTCAACTATTCCAACAATACTGGCAGCAGAACATTTGCGTTTTCCTTTTTTCATCAATTTTCTAACTGCTTCAATCTATTCTTTTGTACACTTTCCGATCCGGTTACTTCCTTAGATATTGACGCATTTTGAGCCTAAGAAAAAATACATTTTTTTAATTACTAGTAGAGGGTAAGTATCCGCATTTTAGTAATGAGGACGCTTTCCCGTGGATACTTACCCAATCGCATCAAAGAAAAATAGTTAGAAAAGAAAACAAACATGGCTTACCTGTTGCCAAAGCAGTAGATCCAGAAAAGACGCTATAATATACAATATATCCAACAATCATATTAAATTTTAGCTCTGACTTTTCGTATGCATGTACAACAGGCTCAAAAGTACACAAACTTTTAATAAATTACACAAAAAGCTAAATTTTTGAATATTTTTCTATTTGTGCAGCGAGCGCAAGTGTTTGTTATACACCGTTCATATAGGTTTGGAAGCCGATCGGAGTGCTGTCAACAGCGGTGTCGCATTTCTATAGTATTTATGCAATCTTCATTGCGGGTAGTTACCCTGTTAAATTGTAATTGGTAATAAGCTAACAAAATACATATTTTTCTTAGATTGGAACACTTGAAGGATTCAATTACGTGAAAAACAATGTACTGGTTTCGTTAAGTGCACAACAGCTGGTCGATTGTTCTGAAGAAAATGAAGGTTGCTCTGGAGGTGACGAAGGACCGGCTTTAGAGTACGTAAAGGAATTCGGTATGTAAAAGTAATATTCTAATATTTGGTTTATGTCTAATCATATAGAATATTCTTTCCTAACGTTACACCCATGCTGCTCATTTATTGTTTAATCTTAAAATTTTCAAAAAAATCTTAAAACATACAGAAAGGTATCGGCTTTCAAATGATGTGTAACAAAATTACCAAATTGAATAAGATTATCCTTAAAATTTCAAAAAACCAGAATATAACAGTGGTAACCGTAATTTTTCGAGTAAATCGATTGATTTAATCTAGTTAAAGGGTTTCTAAAGGGTTTCCAAGTAGGGATGATATGGTTTATTTTGATTTTATTAGTTTCGATATTGTTGGCCATTTAAGATTTATACAAAATGTCGTTCAAATGTCCTTTGTATAGCATTTCGGGTGGTATAGCAAGTATGGTAGCTTAAGTTCACCTGTAGTCTTGGGTTTGTTAGCATAAACCTGTGACTTTACATAGATTCACAGAAAATGGTCCAGTAGTGTTAAATCACAGGATCTTGGCGATCAATTAAATGGGCCATTTCGTGAGATTAACGATTCACCAAATTTACGTCGCAATAAATCCATTGTGATGGCCGCTGTAAGACCAGTTTCTCCTATTTTTGGAAATAAATATCATCAGAATTAATTTTGTCAGTTTTTAAAAAGAAGAATTCGGTAAGCATGCCACTATAACGTTCTCCATTCGCAGTAGCGGCACGGCTATCCACATTTTTTAAGAAATATATCCCGATGATGCCTGCATACCATAACTGGCACCAGACAGTGATTCTTTTCTGATGTAATAGAGAATCATGAACCATTTGAAGGTTTTCGTAAAACGATCTCTTAAACAACTCCAGCGAGTGAAAGGGAATAGTAAGCCTACCCTTAAACCGAACATTAATGTTATGTACATGGCATCAAAATCTAATTTTATTGTACAAATATGGGGGTGTTTTTGATTAATTATGGAGAAAAGTTGACCAGTAGAGTGCAATTGTCACCTTCGTCGCATGTCCAACCAACTGATTTCTTTTAATTAATGTTCGAACATGTTCGAACTTTCGTATCCCATAAATTAGTCATAAACAAGAGTTTTGTAGTTTTTGTATTTGTTTGGTGTCCATGGCAGACAGGCATGGCGCATAAACAGTATCACAATAATTCATATGTGAGAGCACTAAGCTGTCGCAAAACAAAGTCCCAAGTTCCCTATTTAGAAAATGATGATTTTGGAAAATGAATTTCAGATCAATATAAGCTGTTTTTAACGACTGTGTGATGTGGTAAGAAAATCTTAGATTTTGAATTTGAGTTTGATTCCGTTCAATTTTGTAATTTTCGAGCAGACCATTTGACTTCCCAAAATAAACTGTCCATGAAAACCGATCTGGACCCTTTATATACCCTTTTTGCCGGTATCAGAAGATTCCCGAATTTTCTAGAAGCATTTCCATATTACGTGGTGTATTTGACAATTTCTAGATCTTCTCTCGTAGGCGTTTCATGTCAAAAATAAGGAAAAAGAATTTTCTAAAAAGTTCCCGACCTCCTTTCATAGACGTCTCATGATGAAATTAACAAAGGGAAAATTAACTAAATAAATTATGAACTCGTAGAAAATAAACCTAAAACCCCACAAACTGCAAACCCTTACTATATAATATATAATGCTATAAAGGAAGTTATCATATGTACAGGGTAAGTCAACGATTGGATGAAGTAGGTTTGTGCCTTTTCGGTGAAATTAACAAAGAAACTATATTTATTGTTTGATACAGTTTATTTTTACGCAGATTTTAAAAATATTTAGGACTTTACAGGGTGAGTCAAAAAACTAGGACAACATAATGTTGTATTTTTTTAAATAGAACACCCTATATACGAATCATATTTTCGATTTAGCTTATAATTTTAAATATTTTTTATTAAGGGTTTACTATAACAAAACTTTATAGTTTCTGAGATAATTAAGCTTAAAGAAAAAAAGTCACATTTTCCAGCATCAATTCAATCCTAAATAACGTTTAGACTATTTCTGTAAAAAAGTATGGAAAATAAGAAAAACTGAAATATCTCAAAAACTATTATAAATAGGTATAGGATATAGTGAACAAAACTTTTAGGGTTTTTATTACTCTATTAAATAACATGAAAATATACAGGGTGTACTATTTAAAAAAAAAAGATATTTATTCATTTAAACTTGTTCAAATTTGAGCCGATGTGTTCAACACCCTGTAGCTTTTATTGCAAATATTAGGTAAAAATTATGTTAACTTGTCCTTGGCCTTGCTAAATTCCAAATTTGAATATATTTGTCACAAAATTGAAAACGTTATTTAGGATTGAATTGATGCTTGAAAATGTGACTTTTTTTTTTGTTTAAACTTAATTATCTCAGAAACTATAAAGTTTTGTTATAGTAAACCCTTAATAAAAAAGATTTAAAATTATAAGCTAAATCGAAAATATGATTCGTATATAGGGTGTTCTATTTAAAAAAATACAACATTATGATGCCCTAGTTTTTTGGCTCACCCTGTAGAGTCCTAAATATTTTTAAAATCTGCGTAAAAATAAACTGTATCAAACAATAAATATAGTTTCTTTGTTAATTTCACCGAAAAGGCACAAACCTACTTCATCCAATCGTTGACTCACCCTGTACAATGCTTTCGTAAAGCAGCGGAAAAATTCAATATAAAGTAAATGGTTATTTGTTTCGAAAAACGCTCGAATCCTTCGAATTTTATTTTTATTTTAGAGTTTTTTTGCTTGATACCAAAATATACAGGACAATTCAAGAAATAGTTAAGACGAATATTTTTTTTTAACTGTATATTCCCTTTTTTATTTCAGAATTAGAAAGTTCACATTTTTTTTACACACGACAAGGTAGATATCGTTGTATACATGATGAAATTGTCAAGAAACACTTCTTTTTTTCGCAAGATTTTCCACCGGCCCACCTGTAGTAATGTTAACAATATTAAATTTATTTACAAAGTTTTTTGTTTCCAGTACCAAAAAAAGTCATTTCTGACATTAGATATTACTATTTTTTCTTAAGTGTTTTAACGTTCTTGCTAGGCGGAACAAGTGTGTTCAAAAGTTTATTTAAATTTATTGCTATTTTGTGGGAAAATGAAACAATTGGTTAGGTTACTAAATGCAATTTAGCCTGATAGGCAATTTATAAGCCAAAGCATGGTAAGTCGAGTTGAGGCAAAGTTCAGGAAATATGGGCATGTTCGAGATATCAAGAAGTCTGCTGGACCTTCAATAATAGAAGAAGATCAGTTTAATAATCTGTTGACAGGTCAAGATAACCCTCGATATGGAAAGAGCTTCAGCTTTTGAAGTAGCACATTGTATTGTACATAAAATACTGAAAAAGGCGAAGTATCACCTTTACAAGATATATTTGGTTCAGGAATTGTCAGAAAATGATTTTGATTTCCGAAATCAGTTTTGCGAGCAAATGCAACAATTATGGAATGGTAAAAATAATTTTGAAAAAAGAATTATTTTTTTCTGACGAGACCACATTCATTTTAAACGGCCATGTCAGTAGACAACATTATCGCTATTGGGGAACTGGAAATTCTCATTGGTTTTCAGTAGTTAACAACCAAAACAATTAAAAAGTGAACGTGTGATATGGTGTAGTTGACGGAAGAGTTGTAGTACCATATTTCTGTGACAGTACCCTCACCAGTGCGAGATATTTGTAGTTTTTTTCAAAATTACCTTATTCCTGCAGTAATAACTTTGTATTCAGATCCACAAGAACCCGATATGTGTCAGCATGCCTTTTTTCCAACAAGATGGAGCGTAGTCTCACTACGCTGCCCCTTCTCGTAGCTATTTGGATGGGGATTTTCCGAACCGCTGGATAGTCAGAAGAGGGAAAATTGAATAATCTGATCTTGAATAGCTAATAAAAAACTTTCACTTCCTTAAAACATTTACCCTGACATCATCCGGTATTTCGACTGTAATTTGTCGACATTTTCCTCATTTGGATATTGTCCTTGGACTGGAGTATATTAATATAAAAATAAGCTCGTTAATTTGTTGATCCATTTTTTTTTAAACATCACTAAAGAATAATGTTTGTGAGCCTCCTTCGAGTGTGCTTTTCTCTGCAGACTTTCTTTATCTGCCCCGCTCCATTTTACAATTTCAAAGGAGTAGCTGAGGACAGGGTATGCATAAGTGTTAAGTGCCTTAAATAGATTTTTACTATTTGGGTTAGCAATACCGGTTTCAACTGTTTTATGTACTCGTTTGCTTATTCGGTCTTTAATGTTCTTTGGTCAGTTCCTTGTGGCTGTATCATGTTCAAGTACTTTTATGTCTTTTTTGTTCCCATTGCCGTAATGATTTGATTGTTAACGAGCAGTGATTGACGATATTGTGGGGATTGTCCAGACACTACTAATTTCCTACTGTCAGCGTATCTGTATCTGACGATATTCTCATTGTGCTCTCCCTTTAATTGTTGCTGTTAGGAATGGCGATTTCTAATAATGTTCCTGACTTGAATGTTTTATATAATAAAATAAGATCTGGTCTGTTATTTACCTATGCTTTATTATTACCAATATTTTTTGGGTATATCTTTCACTTAACTCAACTGATGTTTGACTTTTACCCCTCTTCCGGATGTTCACCATCAAAAAGAGTAGGTTAGTAAAAGTCAAGGGACTAGACTGATGGCTTAAACTAAACCTATGTAAAAATTTTCTGTCCAAGGTGCATGCATTGAGAATAATTGCTTTCTGGATATCCGAGAAAATTTTTCTATGAAAGCTCAACTTACAGAGCTGTCCGCGAGATTCTTCGGTATTAGGCCTGTCGACGACACAATGATCGGTGTCACCTGTACTTGGTCAATTTCCTACATTTCTTAGATTTCGGGTGCTAGTTCAGCATACTTGCCTATAATTTCTTGATTTTTTTCTGACATGGTGTTATTATTGCGCATATTAACATCTATCAGACTTGGCTTTCTTATTCGAATGACCTCAATATGATATCAGGTTTGTCTATCGATGATAATAGCCCTTAGTAAAGTCTAAAAAAGTCATTGTGTAACACAGGCTGGACTTGGTATTTATAATATGGTGTTTAGACTTTAAGTGATCCATCCTTGTATGCTTGCTTTTGAAGCAAAATGTTGTCAACATGATTGTGCTGATGTAAGTAGTTATTGTTTGCTGAGTACGTACAGTGTTTGTTTAATTACGAAATGTTGTTTGTTAGTGAGAATTTTAGGTTAGTCATCATGCAATAAATGATTCCAAATAAATAAATAAATAAAAATACTTGTTTGTTATTTTAGGTATAGAGGCAGAAGATGATTACTCACACATAGGCCAAGATGAAAGATGTCGTTACAATAAGACCGCCGTCGTTTTGGAAATAGAAGACTTTGTTCAAATTGAACGTGGAAATGAAGATGATTTACTATCAGCAGTTGCAACATTGGGACCAATTTCTGTTGCACTTTTTGCTAATAATGAACTGAAAGCTTACCAAGGAGGTAAGTAGTACAAAGTAGTTTTATGATTTAGGGAGTTCTTTCTGAATTTATTGTTAACTTGGCCAACCTTTATTTTACTAGACTAGACAGGTAGACAAAAACATACATAATAATAATAACTTAATTTATTTATAAGGTGTATCTATGCTGATGCGTCACTGTAATTCGTGTTTTTCAGGGACCCCTAAACAAATAAAAAATTAACTACATGTGCATAAGATTAGTTTATTTAGCCATGAGTCAAACATGGCGACCCATAAATAGCCTATTTTTTAGCACAATATCCAAAATATGGATTTATGTTTTCAGTGTCCTAAAAAATTTGATTTGTGAATATGTGCAGTCTATACGAATATACAATAGCGTTCAAGTATTTTTACAACAATAAATTTTTATCAATATGATAAATATTTTTACCTATATTTTTTTAAATACAGTTACAAGTTCAGATCATTAAAATCCTAAACAGATTTTTATTTTATTGATTATATCCATAATGTTTGCCTTCTTTGTATCAGATCCTTCCTTTTCTTGACATATTAAAATTTAACCTATTGCTGTAAATGTATCACGGATTAGGTAATGTATTTTCTTCATGATTCGATAAATAAAAACCGTGTTGTTAGATTTTCTTTTTGTGAAAATGTTTATTTATTTTGACATGCCAGCTGTCGTAGATAAATATTCAGGTCTATTTGATTGCATAGAAAGTTCTTATGGTTGCCTAAACGGCACAACTGTTGAATATGTCGAAGTGCTAAATTAGATATAAGATAAAAGTTGACTTTTTGATCATATTATGTTTAATTTAGAAGTTTATTTCAATACAAATGTAATTATTTTGAATATTTTGAATATTTCGAACCCGCAAAGCAATAGAAAATTCGTTTTTAGAACCAGAAAATTTAGAGTATTATGATTTAGATTACTTGTCCCTGTCTGACTTGTTTAGCATGTGGTCAGTTAATTCAAATAAAAGTATTTTTGTATAGTTTTTCTGGGAGTAGTTGAAATGATTTGATAAATGTAAAAGTTTCTAGATTATTTGATCAAAATTAAGAAGATTTTTTTGGAATGGATTTTTTATACATCTTTCAATTAAGTTTTTTGGTAACTTCCGTTGGAAGGAATGTGATAGTGATGGTAGGAAAATCAATCTATTTTAGATATCTGACGCAAGACAGTGAAGAAGTGTTCTGTGTTACTTATTTTCCAAGTTCAGGAATTTGGGTATAAATGGCCGATTAAGTTAATTATACCAAAAGCCTGGGCACAAACATTTATGAATTGGTTTTGTCGTTTCACCCCGCAGCCAATTTGGCGATAAATTTTCTTCATCCAGCCCAGAAACAACGATTTACAATTTTCTCATATGCCACAATTTTGTTGAGTTCGATGGTGTTAGGGTATCTTCAGAATATCTTCCGTATACGTTCTTGTATACGTTTTTGCAGTTAACTTTTGAATAAAATTTAATAATATATAGCATTATGACAATAATATGGAATTTTGGGAATTGTGCTGCACTTTGGGAAATTTGAGCCTGTGAATGGGAAAATCTCCGGATTAACTCAGGTCAACGACATCTCTAGAAATCCATCTACTTCATCTGCCGTGCTAAACCGCTTCAGTTTGAAAGGTACCCATCTAAGTGCCTAGTTTTAGCAAAAACATGTACACTGAAGTGCATGGATGTTACCAATTTTTTTGATCGCTTAGCATACCAAGCAAAGTTTCCCGTTCGAATAACTTAGAGGGCTAACAGGTAGGGGATTCTTCTGTGCATACTTTTGACCCTTTTATTGAATGAATTTAAATATTTGGACATTATTACAATATTATGATATTTATCATATACAAAATTACCGAAATAAATTATCAGGAACAGATTATTTATGGAGAACCAACGATTTGTAAAATGAAACGGAGTCGACTGCGTAGCGCTACAACCTCAAATATTAAACGTTGTTTTATTTTGTAGTACTTTTTCTTGTAATTCAGGTTTTGTTGGTTCTTTCCAGAGTCTAAGAGTGGGCTAATTAACAGTTTAATAATGAAGTACTTTCATTTACTAAATTTCACATTAATAAATTATTTGAAATTTTAATTACTTGACAAATTAAGTTTCTGGTAACTAGATTTACTTAGCCAGTACGATGTATTACCTTTTATGATTTGAGATATTTTGTACGGAATTGTAACTTTCTTTTGTTTGGTGTCATTTTATGATAAATTTTTGCACATGCCCAGACTTGTGTAAATTTGTGGCTTAGTTTAATACAGAATTTATTTTAGTGATCCTGAAACTTGAGTCACGTCTACGTGGTATTACTTCAATTAGAATACCTGTTCGTATTTACATTTGGAAGTGATATACCGTCTGCTGTACAAAACTTTCTTAAGTTATAACCACTTGACAGTTATAGTTTTGTTTCTATGATTTAATTTTTAATTATCTACCGCTTTTCTTTTCTTTGTAACTATCCATCTAGATGTAGATTCTAATCATCTATCTCTTTAAAGTCTAATTATCTGCCGCTTTATTAACTTTTTAATTCTTTATTTTCGTAAACATTTTTGCAGTTTTTGTGGTTATTTTTTTTTTTAAATTGCCAAGGTAATACTCTCTTGCAATGTTGGACCTATGCATCTGCATAGTTTAACTTAATATAGAGATTGTTTTATCGTCTATGACTAGGCTATGTCGACGTGACTCACCCATCTGAAATAAATGTTTTGTTTACTCTTTGGATCGGTCTGCCGCCCCTGTGCTGGATACTGTCAAGTTTAACTTACTCTACCTTTTTTACTTTAACTTTCAATTTTTTTAAATTCATGGGAAGCAAATAGCTTCCGAGTAAGTTGTTACCAAAATCGCATTTCTGTCAGATAGTTCCATAAAGGAGCTTGCAATAATTTACGCCAGTGATAACTATTTTCAATGTTGTAACTTATTTTTGGGAAGGAGTATACCGTAAGGAATTAATGTATTGTCCTCTATTTACCTGCACCGCACCTGCACAATATGAAATTTATAAGGGAAGTACTTAAAGTACTTAAATTTTTTTATTATTTATTGTGCACGACTTTTTATGACTTCATTTTCCCTTTCTATTCCTATACATGAGTTTAAAGGTGCTGCTTCTACATAATCCAGAACATTCACTTCGTCTCTCTTTTTGTCTTCGTTGTCATAAATTATGGACTGTGGCCCTGTTCTACAGTTATTTTTTAATTTAGATCGTATTTCTGGATATGAGAGCTCTAAAAGATTTTTTAGTAGTAATAGATATGTATTATGTGTAATTGTTAAAGTATAATTCAAAGGCCTCATGGAAGATCTTATTCGATTGGATAAAACAAATCAGCATGTCATACTTTTCATATTCCATAATTTTGGATAGTCATTAAAAAAAAATCTCTTAACGATGCTACTTCAAATCTAATTAAATTTTTCACCTACCAAATTGTGATGAAAATTATAAAGCTTTCGTTTTTTGTAGTAGGCGTAGCCTACTTGTATTTTTTTCCTTTGTTCCTTCATATCCAGTAATTGAGATATACAGCAGTAATGAAAATTATCTTTCCTAAACCATAATATACTTAGAATATATCAGAAACGTTAAAACTGAAGTTCTAAACGATATTCAAATCGAACTGTCAACTAAAATTCAGTGGGTTGTATTTCAAAAAGTACAAGTTTGGTCGATAAATCAAAATCTGATTGCTGTAGAAAAATACTACGTACGTCAGCAGATTTTACGTACTCTATAATAACCCCTCCTTATATTTTCATCAACTTACATATTAATTAAGATACGAGGGGAGCTTTTTAATGGAAAATTTTCAATTTCGCCCTCTATCTTAAAGACAGATAGAAAAAATTGAAAACTCTATACTTTCAACAAGGGGGGCTATTATTTAAGCATTTGCTGATAACAAATAATTAATCCATATTAATTAGATTATCTTTGAAAATACATAAATTTGCCAGATTAAAGATATAACAAATATTTTAATCTTAGATGCGTCAAATAACGTTCCTTTCCTGTTAAACAGTTTTTGTTCTCAAAATGTCTTAACGACGTTAGGCTAATATCTGACAATTAACCTCTGAATCTTTAGAAAAACACACTTCAGTTAGAGCAACATTGTTAATAATAATAATTGAGTTGCAATTATAATCTTGAGATGATAATAAATGTTTTCTTTTTTAGGTGTATTTACTAGTGATTCCTGCCCAAAATATATGACCAATCATGCGGTACTAGCAGTAGGCTATGGACACGATAAAGAGACAGGTTTAGATTACTGGTTGGTCAAGAATTCTTGGGGAGATGACTGGGGAGAAAGTGGCTACTTTAGAATAAGACGTGGTACCAACGAATGTGCTATAGCTACTGACTCTGTTTACCCAGTTCTATAAAAGTAGTTTTTTAACTGTTCTAATAGATCAAAATTTAGCACATAATTGAGTTTTCTTCACTATTTCCGAAGATTTATTACATGATTAACTCCTTATTTGTCAAATTTAATAACCCGAAAAATTTATTTTCATTATCCAAGCGTTCGAATGCATATGACAATCCATAATTAGTTCTTTCTACAATAAATCCCACTAAAGCACATGTACGTTCACGGCTTTTATAGTTTCAATCCAGAAAATGATATAGTTTGATAGAAAAGGCATCTCAACTTTTTAACCAAAAAAATTAAAAAAAAATTTAGAACTTGTTTCACATTTAACCAAAAAAAAAATGAGAGAAACAAATAAAAAGTAGTATGAAAGACCTTATCAAAGATTTAGAAGACAATACATACATCCGTATTATGATTATGAACATTCCAAAACTAGGGGCTAGACTTTATATATATATATATATATATATATATATATATATATATATATATATATATATATATATATTTGTTGTTTTTCCAGGATATGCAATAAACCGAAAAAATCAGATTTTTCGGTCTAATTATTTGAAAAAAAAATAATGGTGTAGCACTTTTTTCGTTGCTCACGAGATGAGCAGTCTTTTCTATTAGTTGTTCCAAAACATTTCAGCATTATAAATGCAGGTACTAATTTTTCAGTTTTAAAATATCCTATCTTCTGTCTCTTCATACCTTGACCCCTCGGTTAGCTTCTACCGCCCACTCTTGCTTCAGCGAGCTTGTAAACTGGTGGTTTTTTATCAACTGAACTACATCGTATAGTATATTTTAATACTTCGCTAACGAAATCTATAAATTTTAACTCTTAATATTTATAAACAATTGCTCTAGGATTTCAAAGAAATTGTTTTGTCCACTTTTGTTGTTCGCAGCAAGTTCTCTTTTTAAAGGTGTGTTTTCTCTTCAGCGATTTTGTCTAAACAAATTTTTAAAAATTCACCTTTTTTTATTACCTGATTTTTTAAGTCTTCACAAAGAGAATGAGTCTAATAAAAGCGTTGTATCTGTTGCCCAGCTAATTGTGCAACCAATTAAACATGGTGATTTTTAACGAATTCAGGATAAATAAACACAAGTTTGCATGAAGTACTAAACCGATCCCCCATCTTTCCCATTCTTTTTAGAACATAAAAATTCTCAGCTTTATGAAGTTGTGAATAATTTTGATAAATATTTCGAAGGGTATAAACAGTTATTAAAAATACGCATTTTAGAAATTTACATGTGCAAAATAATTTTAAATATTCGTACGAAGAACGAAATCCATAAAAAACAGTCAGTATGTATTACGAAAAAAAAAACAACAAGAATCAAATATTTCAACTATTTCAAGTACTGTGTTGCGTTTCGCGATATGATGTTTATCATTTATGAAGATCAGTACGATCCTTAAGAACCATCACTTAATTTTACATAGCAAATTACGATTGACAATATACTATATGTGTATTTCTGTATAGAGTCATGGATAATGGCAGAGGTGACAACAAAGAGATGTTAAATGCTCCAATTCTGGGCGTACCGAGGATTACTAAAGATTTCATGGACACAAAAGATAAACAAGCATTAAGAAAAATGAAGAAATAATTTGAAGTAATAAAATCGATTAAAATTAGGAAATTAGAGTATCTTGCACATATAATGAGGCACCATGATAAATATGCAGGGCTTTTGTTGGCCACTCCGTAACAGTAGGAATAAAGGAATGATTTACCTTTTTTCAGATCATAAATGTAAAAGTCTTATAATAGTTGACGTAAATAGAAAACTTCTTGAACTGGAATGTGTGGAAGTGGTAAATTTTGTATTTTTTTGTAAAATTTATTTACTTGTCTTCTGTGCAGCTCAATATCTTCTTTATAAACTCTTTTTGCATTATCATTAAGATGTGGGCTTTTTAGTTTAATCTTCAGTCTTCACACAGTGCACAAACATCAATTTGCTTTATTTCAAGTGATAAATTAAAATTTTCAATGGAAATATTTTAAATAAAACGTATATTTTATCGGATGACCTGGATGTTTTTGTATTCCCGATGTATCTCTATTATTGTAGTGCACACATTTGACAGGAAATTACTCAATATGCTCCTATATTTTAGCTAATCTATTACCAGCTTTTGCATTGCTCCCCGATCCTTCTGATTTACCTCTACGATCTGTGGACTGCTCATTCGTTATTAATAAATAAACGTTTAATTTGCTTCTCAGAAATTCTATGAATGCTGCACTTTTATTTCAACACCTTTCACCTTGCGATATTTGAAGGTAAATTATCTCTTTTTCGGTTCTTCAGATTGTGGCTGATTTCTCTGTATTTCCTTCTTTTTAGTCAGTGCCTGCAAATTTGAATCTTTAGGATTTTTACTATCGAAATTGTTAATAAAACGGATAGTACTTTGCATAATATCTTCGCATATAACCATCATACATTATATATGTAATCTAAGTAATATACTTACTTAAATGTTGAAAACCAACAAGGAAAAAAAACAAAAACCAACCTGCAAAGAGGTCTCGTTTGTCTTGGTGCCACATCTTTCCCTACATCGTTTTTATGAGCGTCCGCAGCAATTTTGTCTTTTTTTTTATTATGTTATGTTTATAGTTTTCAATATTCCTTACACCAGATACTCTTTTTCTAGATTTGTAAGCATTTTCAGCAATCTCACGATTCTCCATTTTTGTAACCGTTTAGAAAGACAATGAGAAAATAGACATTTAAAGTAAAGTTATGTCACATCTTACAGTACGTTCCGTTTCACTTGAAAAAGGCTCGAGTTCAGAATTCGTATCATTTTCTTACAGACTTGGGGTATATGAAGATGTGTCTTTTTCACAGCGAATGTGTAAAACGCTTCTAGGAGGAACATGGCACCAAAAAGTGATTTTGAGAAAAAATCGGACTTGTGCCGTTTTCGAAATGACGGGTTCAGTTGTAGAGCCAATTAAAAATGACATTTTTTAACGAATTCGAAATAAATCAATACAATTTTGCAAAAATTACTAAATCGACCGCCCCCTTTTTCTAACACTTTTAGAACATAAAAATAAATTCTGAATAATTTTGATAAATATTTCAAAAGTTATTAATAATATTTCGATAGACTAAAATGTGGTCGAACTTGCATTGTCTTTATTTTTATTTATTTTTATTTTTACGACGTTTCGATTAGGTTGTATCTCTAATCGTTATCAAGTATTAACTGAATGTTTTGTCTTAAGACTACGAGCTTATATCGGAACTGTGTCCATTGAAGCGCAAAGTTTCGCTTCACTGTACACACCTCAATGATTTGATGTTACAAATTAGTGGTTGCCAAAGATTAGGTATCTCAACACTCGGTTTACTGAAGATTCCATTATTATTTTTAATGTATGCTGCTTCTATAAATTTTCTTTTTTTCATATTGGGTTCCATATATATTGCCGCAGCCTCAGACCATTTTATATGGTGTTGTTTATCCCAGGAATGTTCTGCAATACCTGATCTCGACGTTTCCCCTTTTTGTGTATGAGTTTTATATTCCTTAATTCTAACTTCTAGTGGTCGCTTGGTTTCTCCAATATACATTTCGCCACACTCACATGGAACTTTGTAAACACATTCTTTCTTATCGGTAGTTTTAGGTTTTGTTTTTGTTAAATGAGCTCTAAGTGTATTTCCTGATTTAAAGGCTGTTTTTATATTATAACTACTGGCAATTCATCTTATTTTCTCCGACGTTCCCTTAATGTACGGAATTGTGAAGAAAGAATGTGTTTCTTGCTGTCCAGTGTTCGTTGTTCTAAAATTATTTATAACATCGTCAATTAGTTTTAAAAGATAGCCATTCTATTGTAAATCGGATTTAATATTTGCTACTTCTTTTTCCAAATTAACCGAGTGTTGAGATACCTAATCTTTGGCAACCACTACTTTGTAACATCAAATTATTGAGGTAAGTACAGTAAAGCAAAACTTTGCGCTTCAATGGACACAGTCCCTATATAAGCTCGTAGTCTTAAGACAAAACATTCAGTTTAAACTAGATAACGATTAGAAATACAACCTAATCGAAACGTCGTAAAAATAAAAATAAATAAAAATAAAGACAATGCAAGTTCGACCACATTTTAGTCAATCTTCAACATTGTCTACAACCTTCAAAAAAATATTTCGATAGTTATAAACAGTTATTGAAAATGTTCATTTCTGAGGTTCTTTTGCAATACCTTTGTTTGTTTATAAAGCGATTTCAATGAACAAAAGCTAATGTTGTAGGTATTTTTAATACGCACAGACCATCTGAACATAAGTTTTCTTTATATTCTGCAGTTTTACCATTAAATGAAAGAAACTGGAAAAATCCAATTTTTCGGCTAGTTCTTTGAAAAAAAAAACAATTACGCGGCACTTTTTTCATTATTCACAGCTGAGAAGCATTTTCTGAGCTTCCCAAAGATATTTGAGCAAAAAAATCAAAAGTATTCATTTTTCTTTTCTTTATGTCTCTGTTTACCTCCGTTTCTTGGCCTAATTAATTTGGATGTCATTTCTCATACCGTGTTAGTGTTCTTGTTAGTAATTTTTACCACTGCGGATTATTATGACATGAAGGAATTTTCTCATACCTGGTAAGTAATTATTTTTTTTTTAGAAATGCAGCATTCTAGAGCTAAAGAGTGAAATTAGCAATGGATAAAGAACGAATTTCTTTAGAAGAACAATATCCTAGGCCAATCATAAAAATTTTTAATTAACATTGTTACTTTTAAATGAAAATAATTCATTTTCTTACACAATAGTTTGCAATGGGTAATGAATAATTTTCACCTAAATATAGAGATCTCGTCTTTGTATTCCAGATCTAAAAATATCAAAATTAGTGTCAACACTTTCGACGACGCCAATATCGAAGGTTAGCATATTTGCCGTTTTTTTTTTTTTTTTCATTAAAATACATTCTGAAAAGGTGTTATATTACAAAATTGTTATTACAGATAAATAACCCAAAGAACAATTGCTCCTTAGGTTGAGATCAAATTTCGACCAGGACATTTAAATTTCTGCATGAATACATTAGGATGCCTCTTGTTCATAAATAAATTTAATATTTAACTCTGGAAGGGTTCCCTCCCATTTTAAAGAATCTGTTGTCGCTCCGAGCTATAAGAACGGTGATAACAATTGTGTGGATAGCTATGGGCCGGTGAGTGTGATCTTCAATGTTGAGAAAATATTTGAGAAATGTTTAAAGACGCGTCTTGTAGATTTTTTGAATAAAAATGATGTCAAGTAACCAGTTTGGATTCAGAGAGGGTAACAGTACAACGAATGCAGTGTTTGAGCTAGTAAATAGTGTCACGGAATATTTGAGCGCAGGAGATAGGTGTATTGCTCTTTTCCTTGATCTGGCGAAGGCTTTTGACACGGTCTCCCACGCTCTTCTTCTTGAAATATTGGAAGCATGTGGCGTAAGGGAAATCGTGTCTGAGGTTTTCCGAAATTATCTCGGCGATGGTCCCCGGCGGGTTGGAATTGGGAAGACTGTTAGCGACGCTAGAATGATGGAGCATAGCATACTGCAGAGAACTGTAATCGGACCTGTTCTTTATAATCTGTAGATGATACTGCTGTGGTTTTTTTTTGCTAAAACAGGGGAAGAGGTAAGAGGAAAGCTAAAATCAGGCTTTAAAATAATTAAGCACCTTTTAGATACCATTAAACTAAGTTTGAACATAAAAAAAACAAATTATATTGCTTTTTCCCTAACCGAAGCGAACAGACCCAATTTTTCTCAGATAGTCCTGGAGGGTATAAGTGAACCTTTGCGGGAAAGTAGGGATCAAATTTGCTCTATCTAATTGAGAAGATAAGATATTTAATTCATAAATTCTATATGTTGAGAGAAATTCTGT
The DNA here is from genome assembly GCA_034092305.1 of Diaprepes abbreviatus. Lineage (NCBI taxonomy): Eukaryota > Metazoa > Arthropoda > Insecta > Coleoptera > Curculionidae > Diaprepes > Diaprepes abbreviatus. The sequence continues at coordinate 1,941,000 of JASJET010000095.1, forward strand.
CAAAAAATAATCTAATAATTATTCACAGAGCATTTATTGAGTCATTGTTGAGCTATGGCACACTGATTTGGAGAGTGGCATGTAACTGTCATCAAAAACAATTAGCAGGTACACAAAATTATATTGTGAAAATTGTACTAAAAAAACCATGATTGTATCCTACTAATTTCCTGTACGATGAGGAAATTTGTTCAATCTGTACATTAACACAATTTGTAATTTTATACATCGTAATGAAAGTTTGCAAACTTAGTAATATCTCATTGGTATGGAACGAGGGGTAACACCAATCCAACATCAAATATTGTAGAAATAATCAGGGGCATCATTTTGTTTCTTATGTTGGCCCTAAATTGTATAATATCATACCTGTAAATATACGTAATATTGCAAGAAGGAAACAGTTTAAATAGTCATCTCTTTTTGAATACCATTTAAAATGATAAATGTATTTTAGAATTGTAATATTTGTTTTAACATTTTAGTAATTTTAACATTTGTTTTCATATTTGTATTCTTCTTCTGTCTTGTTTATATTGATTAACGTGTATGTCTGATTATGTGGTATGTTTTGTTCATTAGTGTAGTGCTTGATATTCACGAATAAATTGGATCCTAGGCAGTTATATTTCTTGTGATGCATCTTTGTTTTTCATTAGACTGATTGGTGAATATGCAGTTATGTTGGAATTATATTTGGTTATGCTTATTCTTAGTTCACATACAGGTATTTCATACTTAGGTGCAAAATAAACTCTGTGATTTGTCTAAAATTCTGATTAAGACCAATATAGTATTTGTTTGTTTATTATAACTTAATATTTATAAAATAAACTGAAACTGAAAAATTCAGGAAGATATTGTAAAGGATTTGATAGCTATATATTTCCATAATAACAACTATCGAGTTTTATTTCAATTTCGAATAGTGGTAAGGAAACATCATGGACGAAAGCATTTAATTAAAACATCATTTGATGGAAGCTATAGATGCTGTCAGAAAAAAAAGTTGAAATGATAAGAGATAATCAAAGACAGAGAAAACTAGAATTGGAAAAATTTTATAAAGCAGCCTCAAAACCTCTTACACCTCATCATATCTAATATAATGAAGCAGAAAAGCAGCAATATACTACAAGCTACTCAAATAAAGCTGCAAGTTATTACCAGTAATTGAAAGGAGCCATCAGAAAAGTTTGCTTTAAATAATCCATCAGTATTTATTAATCTACACTTATTACATATCAATATGAAACCAAAACTTGGAGGAGTACACCAGATCTTGCAGTGGTAGAACATTTACATGTCACATCACCCTCTTCGAACAAGCCCCTTGAACAATCATATGACACAATATCCGAACCAGGCTAAAGTGCTGATAAGTCATCATAAGCTGTTCTTTTTCCCCATTTAAATCAACTAAAGCAACATCCATCCAAACATAACATAGTTTACGGTGTACATTTGGTTTCGAAAACGGATAATAAGACGATGTTCATTGTCAACTTGGAAGCAGGGGCGGATCCAGCCTCTCTCTTTGGGGGGGGGCGGTGACATCACAAAAGGGGGGGACACCGGAGACATTCCCATTTCTAGTGTAAATGGCAGGGTCGTGCCTATTTTTCTGAATTTGAAGCTCTTGGAGAGGAGGGGATGCCAGCAAAATACACATTCCTAGTATAAGAGGCAGAATCGGGTCTATTTTCCTGAACTCAAAGCTATTGGAGGGCGGCTATCGCGAGAAAAACAAGTTGTCAACGGGGAGGGAGTGTCAGCAGCATACACATTCCTAATGTAAAAGGCAGAATCGGTTCTATTTTCCTGAACTCAGAGCTCTTGGGAGGGGGAGGGGGCGATCGCAAGTATACACATTCCTAGACTCTATTCAAGAACTAGAGAGAGTAATAAACCTGTTAGCGAAATCCCCAACATACTTGCTCCAGTACCGCAGGTAACGGAGGACTGCCGTAAATCTAATTATAATTAAATATTATAAGCTTTTATAAATTTACTGCAATAATAAAATTTCTGATAGTTCATTTTTATTTCTGTCATTGGGAAAAGTACACCTTACCGTGTGTCCTTAGTGATTTATCTTGTTTGTGCTTGTTTTTATATATTATTTGAGATTAGTAAGATACCGAAAAAATATGGCCTCCACTTCTATATTTATTCCAAAATCGTTAAACCAAGGCATTTTTCCTCAATGAAAAACTTATTACGATGAATGCTTATGATGCCCTAAGAAATCAATATCTAGATAATAATGTTAAAAGCTCTGTTGAGATGTGTTCCAACATGACAGGGAAATCTACTATGTACCGAATACTGAAGGAGAAAAAACGACTGGAATGTTTCATACTCCCCCATTCGATCACAGGCAGATGAAAAACCTTGTTGGAAGAAGAGATGAAAACTGCAATAAAAGGAGTGGTACATACATTTTATTATGAGAAGCAGATCCCATCCGTCAACAAAATTCTTACTAAAATCAATGAAGATCGGGATTTACCTGAAATTAAAAGAACTGAGCTCAGGAAATTGCTCAGAGAACTTAATTTTTGACGGAAAAAAACAGATAGGAAATATGTTCTTATAGATTGTCCGGAAACTGTCCGTTGGAGAAGGAAATATCTCTTTCAAGTAAAAGGCAGAGTTTCTTGAAATAATACATTGTACAAAATTAGTAATTTAACTGAACTTTTGAGAGATTTTTTTGAACAAAGTTACTGCGGAAAATTGGGAAAAATCCATATAATAAAAGAATAAAACAAAATGTGGAAACTCAATTAATTGAGCGACGATAGCTTCACTGAATTTGATTACGAATTAGATACGTAATGTTTACCAGTGTAAACACAATTTGTTTTTGTTGTATTTTATTGTTTAATGTTGTTTATATATATTTTTTATTTTTTTTATATATTTTTATTTTAGTGTGTCCCATTCTTTAATTTTATATATGTTTAATTCCAATTAGCCGTAATTTCTTTATTATTTTATTATTATATTTGTGTCTTTTTGTTAGGCGTGTAGAATTAACACGTTTATTTTATTTTTTTAAGCCTGTCGGATATTTCATATAATAAAGGAAATTAAATTAAGATGCCAGTGCAATAGAAATAAAAATAAGTAGGCCTAATTTTAACTGTAACATATAAAAATTAATTACATTTTAATCCCTTTTTAGTATTTAATTTAAGAAATAAATAAACTGAAACGTCAAATTTCCTAAAAATGTTTATAATTAATATAATTATTAATAAAATGACCCCAAAAAAAATTTAATATTATATGGACGAATTTATTTTTTTATGTATATTTAACTCCTTTTCTTTTTGAAAATGAGTATTTTGTAAGTATTTAAATTGTAACTTCGAATTTTTAGAAAGAATAAGGCTACGTTTTAGTCTGAATGTGCCTAAAACGGTTTTTATATGCTAAAATTAAAAATAATAAAAATACAGTTGTGATTTGTGTTAAATATTTCAAAATTATCTGTATTTTGTACTGTATGTGAATTATTAAGAAACCATAAGAAATAAAATAATAATATAAAAACTTTTTATTTTAAATTTATTACCGAAATAATATTCTATGCCCTAAATACTTAGTGATAAAATAAACCTCTTTCCGACGCCTATGACAAGGATTAAAATCCTTTTTAACACTTCCAAATGTCTATTGTTATCGAACCCAAATAGTCCATTATTATAGACCGGTATTTTTGATTATATATAGGAAAAATATATATATCTAACAGATTTTGCCAAAGACACCGAACTAAAGAACACAGGTAGTTTGCGAAGAAAAAAGGGTAAAAAATGATTTATTACTCTCTCTAGTCTTTGAATTAACTATAGTATAATAGGTAAAATCGGGTATATTTTCCTGAACTCAAAGCTCTTGGGGGGGGGGGGGGGCGATCGCCCCCACCGCCCCCCGCTTGGATCCGCACCTGCTTGGAAGTGCGTTTTTTTGAAATAAAGTATCATGGTTTAGACAAAATCAAAACATAGCTATATTTCAAGGAACAGTTTATAAAGAAAATCATATAAATCCAAATAAACTTCAAACATACAAAGACATATTAGAAATAATGAATGCTGTTAATAGAATGTAAGTTAACGGAAACAAAATGGGCCAAATTGGTTCATATAACAAAATCATTAATTGCAAGCAATAAATTAGGAAGTTCTATTCAGAATAGGAAAGTTCATCCAAAAATACGACCATTAAACAAACATTTATTATCTTCTTCATCAAACTATACCGATTGAAATAAACCTAAGGAATTAATATATTGAGATTGGTATGGAATTCAAAGAATGCTAGTCATACCGGACACGACAACGAAATTATGTCAGTCATAGAACTTCGAAAGGAAGGTATCATTTATTAATGCATGCTTTTGGGATCACTGTTCAACAAATCGTTTGACTGAAAGACGTGGAACCAAGCAACGAAAAACTAAAATTTTTTTATGAGCATCATAAAGCAGCAAGAAAGAATTTTCTGATAGGGCACTCCATTATTAAAGGATACTGAGACTTGTGGCAAATAGATTAAGCCAAAAATGAAGATTTCACTAAAAAACAAATACATCTATTTTTCTACCTGTTTGAGTAGTGGCCTATATGTCTTCTTTATGGCAGAAAAATAAATTTATTTATTTTTGCTACTCCGGTGAATGTATACAGGGTTATTCACCTTATATGGCATGGAATATTGCGGCCAAAATACGTGACTTTTAAAAAGTTTTACTTCTGGGATATTTGGGGTCTAATATAGTTACTTTTTAAAATTATTTTCATATTATACAGGGTGTCCCAAAAGCTGACAGTATCAAAGTTGTGTTTTTCCAAATGGAACTCCCTGTATATTATTGCATTTTTGGATTGTCCGATCAAAATAAGTGCCTATTTTAATAAGGTTTATAGTACCAAAACTTTAAGGGTTTTTAAATAATTTGAATTTTGACCAAATCTAACCTAATTTTAATGTTTCAAATACTTACGAAGTATTTCAGTTATGTACTCGAAATTTACAGTGAAGTGTAAAAATAAATCATATTTTATATCTCAATTATAATAAACTTGCTATATTGTACAGGGTGTTCAAACATTAAAACCAATCAACTAAGAATTTTAAGTGGCTATAACTTGTTTAATTTAAATAGAATGCTAAACATTTTACCTTACCAGAAAATGTATCTTTTAAATACCTATCGAATGGTATAAGGGTGTTCTATAGCTAAGTCTTCGCGTTTTCACGGAATACGCCAAATAATCATTTTCTGCACTATTTTGTGTTTTTTGAATAGATGTATCTAGTTGTCTATGGTATTTAGAAACGTCAGATAATTCATTTCATCTGTCGATTTAATCTCCAAAGCTTGGATTTTCTTTTACATCAACTTCCGGTGTTATTAGAAGCTGTCGTTTTATATATTAGAACAACTATGTGGCTTCAATTGGATGGAGCTCCGTCTCATTATCTTCGCGAGATTCGGTAATTTTTAAATGTGAACTTTCGAAACAGATGGATTCGGAGAGACTGATTTCAAAATTGGACTCTCCGGACTTAACTCCATCACATTTTTTTATGGGGATACATAAAAGAAATTGTCTACAATGCGCCCCGACAACACCACAAGATATGGAAATACGCATAAGGGACCTTTTTCAAACTGTAACTCCGCAAATGTTGTCTAAAGTTAGCAATGGTTTCGAAAAAAAAATGTGTAACTGTTTGGAAATGGATGTTCAACATTTCAAACATCTACTATAAATATTTTGCTTCTGTTATATGCTATCGTCAATATGGGATTACCATTATTGCCCTTATAGCTTGTTGGACGACTATAGATCACGTTCCGAGTTTCTGAACATTTGTAAAGATATTCCTAATTATTATTCTTATAATTGTAAATTACCTGTCATTTTCAAATGCTATAGGCAACTAGATATATTAGAACATCTATTCAGAAAACACAAAATAGTGCTTATTTGGAGTATTCTGTGAAAACACGAAGACTTAGCTATAGAACACCCTTATACCATTCGATAGGTATTTAAAAGATACATTTTCTGGTGTAGTATTTCAATTAGTCAAGTTATTGCCACTTCTTATTTGATTACTTATAATTTTTGGGCACCCTGTATAATACAGCAGGTTAATCATAATTGGGATAAAAAATATGATTTATTGTTACACTTCACTGTAAATTTCGAGTACATAACTGAAATACTTCCTAAGTATTTGAAACATGAAAATTAGCTTAGATTTTGTTAAAAATCAAATAAATAAAAACCTTTGAGGTTTAAGTACTATAAATCTTATTAAAATAGGCACTTACTTTGATCGAAGAATCCAAAAATGCAATTATATACAGGGGTTCCATTTAACCAAACACAACTTTGACACTTTCAGAGCTTTGGGACACCCTGTATAATATGAAAATAGTTTTAAAAAGTAACTATATTACACCTCATATATCCCGAAAGTAAAACTTTTTAAAAGTCACGTATTTTGGCTGCAATATTCCGTGCCGTATACGATGAGTAACCCTGTATATATCGTTCGACTAGCGATATTTTTAAATCTGACATAAAAAAGTCGGCAGGTTTAGTATTCTGCCGACATGTCTCGAAATTTATATTTATCTATACACTGATGAGATCATAAAGATATCGAAACGGACATGAAGAGAACCAGAGTTGTGTTTGCAGGAAATAAACTGTTTGTGTATATTCTTTCATTTTTTCTGCTTGAAAGGAGAATACATATAGGCAGATTAAGCCAAAATGCAACAATATGATGAAAACAACGACTAAAGTTACATTTTTGTGTGTATGAAATGTTATTCTAAATACGTCTTTACCAGGCCACTTAAAAAATAAGAAATATATAGAAGTGACAAAAGCCATCAAAGATGTTATTAAAAAATAATCTTCCACACCAATCAATTTGCTAAGTTATCAAGACAAGGAATTTTACAACAAAACTCTTATGAAGACCCACAGTAATAATCGTTATTACACCTTTAGGACGAAAAAGGCTGCAATCGTTGAACGAATTATAAAAACCTTAAAAAATATTTTATAAAAGGAGTTTTTGGCTAGAAGCACTTACAAATGATTAAAAATTTTGCGGTCAGTTTATTAAATGATGTGGTGCGTATTAGCAAATTTAGAAACCTATTTGATAAGGGGTATACTCCCTCGTGGTCGACAGAACAGTTTAAAATTATAAAACGTAATATTACAAATCCACTTACAAATCGATTAGAATCAATGGATGGCCAACAAATAAAATGATATCTTTATAACGCAAAGTTACGAAAGACAACAAACAGATATTTGTAAAGTTGTTAGGTTTTTCCAAGCACTTCAACTCTTGAATAACTAAATCAGATATTGTACTTTGTACCCATTTTTTTTTAATTACATTTGGAAATACACAAATACATATTTACAACATTTTTGTTTTATTTCAACTAAAAAAATTACATGATGTAGTACAATGATCCGTTTCATTTGTTTTTTCTCTTTAACCCTATAACAAGATCTTCGACTGCTTTCTCGATGTTAAACAATCTAGAATCAAGACCATTATGTATTTTTTGTAATTTAGAATTTTTTTTATCAAGTTCACTATTACTTTTGTTCACATATTTCATGACCCATTCCTCAATAGTCTTTTCATTCTAAACATTCTAGCGTCAAAGTCAGCATGTACTTTTTTTATTCAATAATTTTGTTCTTAAATTTACTATCTCTTTTATTCAACTCCTCAAAGGGTAGTGAGATTTGTCTCATGAGCTCAGGTGTAACGATCTCGGTGCTACAGTTACGTTGTGAATGTATTGTGCTGTCCCTATATGTAATCCATTAAAATACGGTGCAGAGAGCTGGACCCCCAGAACCCGTCGGGGAGGTGGATGAGTTAGTTGGCCCCCTTGATCGTCAGGCAACGACTCTTCGACCTTATAAAAAACACTAGAGTTGAGAAACCTGATGAGTACACCTACAATCCCCAAAACTCTCCTATTATTTCCACATCCAAGAGGTGAAGGCGCGAAGTCGCGATTTCCCTACATTCGAATCCCAAATCCATTCATTAGTCCCTATTTGATAGACCCTTTATTATTAAACCGAAAGAAAAGTCATTCATAAACATATCCCTATTTGAAATTCACAAATACCTAATTAGGAAACGGGCAATCCTAAAAATATTAAAAAACTAAAAGACGGTGGCCTCCTGGTGGAACTGACAAAATAATCCAATCCAAAAAATCGTAAATATTAGTTCAATAGCAAAAATTCTCGTTGAAATTACCTTAAACTCTAGATAAAACTTTATCAAAATCAGAAAGTTCTGTTGGAATCTTGCGAACTCCAATGAAGAAGAAATTCTAAAAAATACCAAAGATCAAGGTGTTCAAAACATATTAAGAATATAAAGGAGGAACAATGGGGAACTAACAAATTCTTATTGTCTTGTTAGAATTTACTTTACTGTCTGTTTCTTCTATCATCCAAGATTATTGTAAATGCGAATAAAAATAGGTTATCGACTAATTGGTGATTATTATGAGTACAACACACGAATCTTGAACAATTATGTGCTGTCTACTATAAAAAATAACCTATCTACGCATGTTCTGACTATTTCAATACGTTACCACAATCACTAAAAGATAAAACAATTCTGCGTGCATTAGGCAAGATCTCTTAACCGTATTTACTCTCCGCATGGATTCTGCAATTATATGCGGCACTACCATCAAATTTCCTTCGTCTAGTACTGTGCATCTGACATCTTTTAAATTAACAATTTTGTTCAAATTAATGTATGTATTTAAGCATATATGTAGATATATGTTTATGTTTGAATCAAATTTTTATGACGCATTCTTGTGGCGAACACTTGTAATAAGCTGAATTATTATTTATATTCTCTCCATCAGAGCCATGGTACGAGCAAATAAAGGCAGAGATGAATATAAGAAAATAGACTGCCACCAAAATTACCAAACTAAGAGAACAGCATTGAAAAAATCCATAATACAGGCAAAGAAAAAGGCATGGAATAAAACTATTGAAGAGGTAGACAGAGACGTGTGGGGAACGGCTACAGAATAGTCATGAGCAAAGTGAGAGCACCCTCTTTAAATCTACCAGACGACGAACAGCTAAAAATAGCTGAAACTTTGTTCCCGAAACACCCAATAAGAAGATGGGAGAAAATACCAGTTGGAGAAGCAGATGTACCACCATTCTCCATCGAAGAATTAAGAAATACAGCAGTGAAGCTAAAAGACAAGCCCGAGGCCCGGACAACATACCGGCAGAGGGAATCAAAGCGGTGGCTGAGAAATATCCGCAAAAATGTCTTGAACTTGTGAACCAAATCCTGGGGTCAGGCGAATATCCGAAAGAATGGAAGACAGCACGGTTGGTCTTGATAGAAAAAGAGACAAAGCCAGGACAACAAGTAAATAAATATCGACCCATCTGCCTAATAAACGTTGCCGAAAAACTACTGGAGCACCTAATTCTCGGTAGATTAAAAGAAGAAATAGAGAGAACGGGCGGCCTGTCCGATGAACAGTATGGTTTTCGAGAAGGGAAATCAACAACAAGTGCAGTCAGAAGAGTGTGCGAAGTAGTAGAGGAGACCAGAGAGATCCCACGAGGACGACGAAAGTTATGCACGTTAATAACCGTAGATGTGGAAAACGCCTTCAATACAGCGCCTTGGTCTGGAATACTTGAAGATCTCAAAAGAAGAAAGATTGCTCTCTATTTGTTCAATATAATTGCTAGCTATTTTGAAGACCGATTGGTCATACTAGGAGAAAGGAAGAAAATGGAGGTATCTTGTGGAGTCCCGCAGGGATCCGTCATTAGGCCCGCTCTGTGGAACGTCTACCACGATGGAGTACTAAACCTACCTGTCCCAGAGGGAGTAACGTTGATAGGATACGCAGACGACCTTGGTATCCTAGTGGAAATGAGGGGTGCAGAAAAAATGGAGGAAATAGGAAACAAGGCCCTACAAGAGGTCACTAGTTGGATTACACCAAACAACTTAAATTGGCTCCACAAAAAACTGAAACGGTCATTCTGGTCGCTGGGAGGAAAACAAACACGATAAAGGTATCGGTGGAAGGTATAATAGTGCAGAGCCAGGAACATATCAAGTACCTCAGGATATACCTGGATAGAAATATGACCATCGATACGCATATACGTAAAACAGCAGAGAAGGCAAATAAGGTAATAAATGGCATCAGTAGACTTATACCTAGGGTGGGTGGACCATGAGAGGCAAGCAGGAGAATCCTTTGTTCTGTTGTGGAATCCATTATGTTGTACGGAGCGTCTATATGGGAGAGGGCAATGGATAAAAGGATGCATAGAAACGTGCTACTAAAAGTACAAAGAAGAATGACCATTGGAATAACAGGGGCATACAGAACGGCATCAATGAAGGCAATACTTGTAATCGCAAAGATCCCTCCAATTCACCTCCATGCAAAAAGGGAACCCAAATAGAGAAGGGAGGAACGACAGTGAGAAATGCGCCACATGAAACAATGATGACATCATGGCCGGAAGAATGGAACAATGAAGACGGAAGGGCTGAGTGGACAAAGAGACTTATACCAACAATTAAAATATGAACACAAAGGAAACATGGTGAAGTTGATTTCTTTTTAACCCAAATACTCACCGGACACGGATACTTCCAAGTATATCTCAAACGCTTTAAAGTTATTGAAAATCACGAATGTCTTTATTGCGATGGAGAGTGGATACCGCAGAGCACACACTCTTGGAGTGAATAAGATGGGATGAACTAAGACGAAGCTTGGAGCGGAAAATGGGTAAATTAAATCCCAATAATCTTCTACATAAGATGCTAGAGTCCGAAGACGACTGAAAAGAGGTATGGAGGGTGGCTAAACTGATTTTAACAGAAAAAAGAAGCGACGGAAATGACAAGGATAGATGAAACAGGAAAACGAAATGTATATATCGACTACTAACAAACAGACCAAGGCTTCCTGAAGTAATACCGCAAGGTCTCTCAAGAAGTCTTATACTACTAAGGTCCCCAGGGTGTGGTTTTAGTAAAAATAGGATTTAGAGGAATATAGCTGATATTAATCCTAGTTAGTTATCCTGAATATCTTGTACTCTAATAGCCCTTTTAATTAAGAATAAATTTAATCACACTGTTAAAAATACCCTTTAATGTTAAGGCAAATTTAAGGTCCATTTTCATTAAATTTAATGAGTTTTGTATTTTGAATCGTGAATAATTTATATTTACTTTGAATTTAAAGCAAATGCATTGAAATATCAGTTCGTTGTACATTAAATGTGATTAAATGGTATATTAAATTTTAATAAACTAACTGAAAAGATATTTCAACTTCTGCACATTAAAATTATTTCCCATATACTCTAATACTAAAGGATTAATATTCAATTCACATCGCAAGAGATTCCGAGAAATTGCGCAACTTTATTAAACTTTTTATTTAGTAAGATATAAGATGCTTAAAGGACTCAATTTTCTAATGGTGTCCATGTCTGCCCCGTGCTGATGGAAACCAGTGACTTCGAACCTGGTCTAGATGGCAGTTATGGGGAAAATGTCCTCCTTTTCCTGGTAGTTTTAGAATTTCTTGAACTCATATTTAAGTTGGTGCGTTAAATATATGATAACATATCTCAAATTCAGTGAACACTGTCTGTATATTTAATATACATAGTCACCTTCAATAGTAATGATCAAACTTTAAATTCAAGGTACGATTACATTAAATTTAAAGGGATAAATGAATTTAGATTAATATAAAAATGATTAAATTTAATGCATTACATTAAATGCATTTAATAAACGTTTATGAAATTTGCTTTCAGCACATTTACCTTAAATTTAATGCATTTAATTTTTTTAGTGTACTTATTTTTTAAAATTTAAGTTTTGGTACATAAGTGGCTTTTGTACTCATTCCTTCTTTGCAAATTCCTAAATGACCTGGAGTTATTTCTGACCGACAACAATTTAAATGAAATACGTTATTAAAATGAAGTACTTCATATTGTTTCCCTAGGTAGTCAAACTTTTCGTTCCTTTTTTTTTCTTGATAAAATATTATAATATTTTTTTTGAATGGGATGTTTCGACATCTTGTTACAGCAAAATGTATATAAATTGATTAAAATTTTATTTCGAATTATAATAAGAATTGTTTCTTAATACGAAATGAAGCTGCTTATAATATTTCTTTGTTTAGCCTGCTCTGTATTCGCTTCTTTAGAGGAGGATAGACAACAGTGGGTAAACTTTAAGGTCAATAATATTTAAAACAATTTAGTTAAAATTAATATAAATACGGTTATTGGTTAACTAATTGAATCACAAATTTACTACTTATTTATTATAAAATAAGTTTTAAATTTTAACGTGCTTATATATTTTGAGTATTTACCTTTTACATGTATTCAGTTGCAAAAATAACAGTCTTAAACTAAATATATCAATAATATTGAGCGTTTAGTAGATGTTACAAATAATTCTTCCTTCATTTTTAATAAAAATTGTTTCTTGTGAAATAAATAAAGTTCCTAACTTACAATGTGAACCAATTAATAGAGCCAGTTAATCTTATTTAGAATCCGTTTCAATTTAAACCTAAATATGTAAAAAGTTGATGCTGGTAGCCGTTACTATATGGTAGTTAATCATCTTGGGAAATGTTTAACAAGGAACTACTATGTTTTATACCACTAAATTTATTAAGAAAACAGTGACTGCAGTTTCAACTCACAGAGTCATTTTCAAACTGAATTACAAAGGTAGACTAAGTATTCAATACAGAAACATGAGAAAACTTAACAGTAAATTAAAACTACCTGAGAAATTACATTATTACAAAGGGGAGGTACTAAATTTTGGGAACTAATTATTATTTGGCAACAAAAAATAACGGCAGCACTCAAGTTCTGTCTGGTTATTAAGCAAATTTACATTTTTATATTTAGTATGTTTATATATTTCTAAATATTCAAGAATATTTAACTTTTGGTCCTTTGCTGAATAATGTAATATGTCAGTGTTGCTTAAATTAGGAAAACTGTGGTTGTGTTCTAAGCAATGGCTGGCAAAGCTCGAGTCTGTTTTTTTGTAGTCTATATGATCGGTGGTGTTCTGAAAAGCAAGTTTTAAAGCTTCTACCACTTTGTCCAATATACAAGCTATCACACTCTGAACTTTTTAACTTATAAACTCCTGATTTATCAAATTTATTAATTTTATCTTTAGCATTGTAAAGGATAGTGGACACATTGTGTTGAGATTTAAAGGCTACTTTTATGTTATGTTTGGAAAGAGTATTAGCTATGTGTTCTGATAGGATACGACAGTATGACAAAGATATATAAGATGAACTATCTTTATCATTTTTTATTTTGGGATATATTGAACTAAAGGCTAGTTGTTTTTGTTTTTTAGTTATTAATTTTTTTATGGTTTGTTGGAAAAAATTGTTTGATATTGCAATCCTTTCAATGATATTTAATTCCTCTTGAAGATCTTCTTCAGAGAGAGGCAAAGAGAATGCTCTATGTATCATTGAATTGTATGCAGCCATTTTGTGTTGTAAGGGGTGAAAAGAGTCATAGATATAGTATTACCTGTAAACGTTGGTTTTCTAAAAATTTTAAAATTACACTGATCATTGAGGTGAGATATGATGAGATCTTGAAAATTTATTTTAGGGTTATTTTCAGTTTCCAGAGTAAATTGAATTTTTGGATGGCAATTATTAATGTATTGTAAGAATTTTTGAAGCTATCTAGTAGTGCCTTTAAAACATGCTAGAACATCATCCACATATCTGTACCAAACTTGAACATGGTTTTTGCTTAAAGGGGAATTAAGAATTTTGTTTTCTATGTTTGACACGGAAATGTCTGCTAGGAGAGGGCTAAGAGGAGAACCCATTGGTAGGCCTGAATTTTGTAAATAAAATTTGTTATTAAACTGGAAATAGGTTTGTGATAGGTAAAGTTCAAAACAAGGACAAGATTTCACTAGTAACTATTGAATTTATATTTCGTTCCTGTAACATTTCTTGGATAAGTATAAAACATTCATCTGTTGGAATATTAGAAAACATGCTTTTTATGTCAAAAGAACTAGTGCGGAGTTATTTGAGGTCTTTATGTTTTTTAATTTTTGGGCGAGATCTACTGAATTATTTAACACAGTTTAAAGACACTACTAGACAGCTTCAAAAATTCTTACAATACATTAATAATTGCCATCCAAAAATTCAATTTACTCTGGAAACTGAAAATAACCATAAAAAATTTTCTAGATCTCACCATATCTCACCTCAATAATCAGTGTTATTTTAAAATTTTTAGAAAACCAACGTTTACAGGTAATACTATATGTAATGACTCTTTTCACCCCTTGCAACACAAAATGTCTGCATACAATTCAATGATACATACAGCATTCTCTTTGCCTCTCTCTGAAGAAGATCTTCAAGAGGAACTAAATATCATTGAAAGGGTTGCAATATCAAACAATTTCTCCCAACAAATCATAAAGAAATTAATAACTAAAAAACAAAATCAACTAGCCTTTAGTTCCCAAAATAAAAAATGATAAAGATAGTTCATCTTATATATCTTTGACATAGTGTGGTACCCTATCAGAAAAAATAGCTAATACTCTTTCCCAACATAGCATAAAAGTAGGCTTTAAATTTCAACACAATCTGTCCACCATCCTTTACAATGCTAAAGATAAAATTAATAAATTTGATAAATCAGGAGTTTATAAGTTAAAAAGTTCAGAGTGTGATAGCTTGTATATTGGACAAAGTGGTAGAAGCTTTAAAACTCGCTTTTCAGAACACCACCGATCATATAGACTACAAAAAACAGACTGGAGCTGTTCCAACCATTGCTTAGAACACAACCACAGTTTTCCTAATTTAAGCAACACTGACATATTGCATTATTTAAGAAAGGGCCAAAAGTTACATATTCTTCAATCTTTAGAAATATATAAACATAGTAAAAATAAAAATATAAATTTGCTTAATGACCAGACAGAACTTGGGTTTTCACCGTTATTTGTTGTTGCCAAATAATAATTAGTTCCCAAAATTTAGTACCTTCCCTTTGTAATAATGTAATTTCTCAGATAGTTTTTATTTATAGCTAAATTTTCTCATGTTTCTGTATTGGATACTTAGTCTACCTTTGTAATTCAGTTTAAAAATGACTCTGTGACTTGAAACTGCAGTCACTGTTTTCTAAATAAATTTAGTGTTATAAAACATATTAGTTCCTAAATATGTAAATATAGGTAATTGCAAAGGCGGATCCAGAATTTTTTTTGGGGGGCCATATGGTTTGAAGTGGCTGTCGGGTGCATATATATATATATATATATATATATATATATATATATATATATATATATATATATATATATATATATATATATATATATATAGCTTTATTCGAAATTTGACAATTTCTGCTTCGATAGAGACGAAAATTAACCAAAACAATAGTAGTCATGTAATTAGTATTATCTATCAAATTTTCATTTTTTTTTTCAAAAAAAATTCAAAGTGGAAACAATTATTAAAAAAAGTTTTTGTAAGTGCAATTTTTAGTCTTTATGCAAAATTTCAGCTGTATAAGAAAATTTAGATTTGTCCATTTTTTGTAAATTGCACCACTGTTGTAAAATAAGAGTCAACGCAACCTACATAAAACTTCTTAGTTTTGACAATACTTCATTTCTGAAATATTTTCTTTAACGTATCGCCATGTTAAATGTGTATTTTTCTACAAAATTCAAATAGGGCTGTTGAAATTTGGTCACTTGTGATGCAAAGTTTATTTGTTTTTAACCCTGTATAACGTAGTTTCATAGTATAGCTATTTTTGAAAACGTAGTTTGTATCTAAAAGTAATACATTAATATTAAGAAAATAGTTTAATTGAAAAGACTCAAATAAAAATCATAATATAAAAATTACTCTCATTTAAAATTCCACCTTTTTAATCGATAACAAACTATTTTTGGTATAGAAATATTAAACTAAAAACAATTTAAAAACTTAAATAACAACAAACTAGTTTAACTTTTTTAATAACACAGCTTCATAACAAATTTTAATAACGGAGTCTTGAATTAAATCGTTGAAACTCGATAAACTTTACGTAAAGTTAAATAAAATTTATTTTCCACTTAATGCAGACTCTACTCATGACACTGTGTACTTGCTTGTCTTAGTTATAATATGTAATACTATTAGATACACACTACGTTTTCAAAAATAGTTATTTTATAAAGTTCCCTTAATAGCGTCAAAAACAAATAAATTTTGCATCACATGTGACCAAATTTTAATAGCCTTATTTGGATTTTCTAGAAAAACACACATTTAATATAGCGCTATTTTAAACAAAATATGTCTGGGATGAAGCTTTGTCAAAACTAAGAAGTTTTATATAGGTTGCGTTGAGTCTTATTTTGCAACAGTGGTGCAATTTACAAAAAATGGGCAAAAAATCTAAATTATCTTATACAGCTGAAATTTTACATATGGGCTAAAAATTGCATTTAGAATTTCACAAAGAAATTGAAAACCTACAACTAAGAAGTTGAAGAAAAAAATTTTACGTTATGTCCTATATCATTTCGATCGAAATTGTATCAATAAATTCCAAGATGGCGCGTATAATATGGAGGACAACGATTTTAATTTTGTCCGACTTTATTGAAAACTGGTTTGGTGAAGTTATTGGGGTCGCAGAATAAGAATTCAAAGATAATTTTTCTTTTAAATTCAATATGGCGGGTTTAATATAGCAGATTAAAAATGTTATTTTTCTAGATTTTGTTCCAAATTGGCATTGGTAAGTTTTCGGGGGTATAAATTACGAATTTAAAGTTCTTTTCGGAATATTTAATATAATGGATCTAATATGACAGACTAAAAATTTTAAATATCTCGATTTTATCCAAAATTGTTACTAGGGTTATTTGATTCTATAAATCAAAAATTTAAAATTATTTTTAAAAAATTCAAACAACTACAGCAGACTGAAAATTTGGCATCTCTCGCTTTTGTCGAAAATTGGCATTTGGGAGTTTTCGGCAATGTAAGTTACGAATTTATATTTATTTTCGAAAAATTCAATATGGCGGATTCAATATGATGAGTGAAAATTTTAAATTTCTAGATTTTGTTAAAAATTGGTACTGGTAGTTTTTTGATCGCATAAAGTAGAAATTTAAAATTCTTTTTAAAAATTCAATATGGCGGATTGGAATTGGAGGGTTTTCAAAGGGATAGAATAAGATTGATGAAGTCAAATATATTTTTTAAATTAAGTAAGGCGCATCCAATAAATTTTGCTGGAAATTTTTTCCAAACTGTTATTAGTTGGTTTTCGGGATCACAGATTATAGATCTAAAGTTATTTTCTTAAAATTAAATATAGCAAATTCAATATCGGGGATTAAAAATTTCACATTTTTCCGATTTTATCCAAAATTGACATTGAGGATTCTTGGAAGCATAGATTATAACTTTAAGATAATTTTTTTGGAAGATGTCAGGGTTCAAATTTTGATTAAAGACTGGCCAGTTCGATTATTTTTGCAAATACGTATATTACGGCAAATACAACATCATTTTTTTAAGTGTCGCTCATAAATTCTTTGTATAAAAGCATACCATGCGTTGGTTAGTTGCATTTTTGGCTTTACTATGAACCACCGTAGTTCTACTTCCTTACAAATTTCTTTCTCAGCTCGACTGTTTTATCTTCCTGAATTTTGGTTACATTCTTACACTTCAATGTACGGTTTTATGTTAGATTTGATTATTACTGTTTGACCCTATTTAGGTTCTTTTTCTTGCGTGGTTGTATTTATGTC
Organism: Diaprepes abbreviatus; assembly: GCA_034092305.1. Taxonomy (NCBI): domain Eukaryota; kingdom Metazoa; phylum Arthropoda; class Insecta; order Coleoptera; family Curculionidae; genus Diaprepes; species Diaprepes abbreviatus. The sequence continues at coordinate 1,959,000 of JASJET010000095.1, forward strand.
TATTGTTATTTGAACTTAGCGTTACCTTTTTCCAGTAAAGTCTCGGCCTTCTATTGGAGTGAAATCTTATGACAGCTTTCTTGAACAATTGAATTTGTTTTGTATTCTATAAAGTATTTCAGATCTTTTGAATATTTCTACAATACCATCAACTTCTATTTGTTTTTGATGATCCTTCGTGATTGACATATCATCAATTTAAGAGTTCTCTGCTCTACTCTTTATATTTCTCAGTAATTTTTCCACTCTCTTTATGAAGCTACTATTGGCTAAAGATTATCGGGCATGTCAAGTGAAGCTTTAGCTGCCATGGGACCCTCATTCTCAGTAGATATATCAGGTTGAGGATGACTCGTCATTTCTGAATGTGGGACATTATCGTCAGTAAATGGATGGATTTTTGGTTTTGAAAATCCCGAAATATATTATAAGGTGTATGAGAAGCACTGTATGTTGGAGTCACAATGGCTGGCAGATCATGGTTATAGTTTTACCAGGATGTTCGATTAGCCAATCATTATGTGTTACTGAAATTTTGTGTTGAGATAAACCACTGACGGCAACATTAAAGGGCTGCTTTTGATGTGTGCAATGTGGGAGGAATGTGATAACAATAATAAATATCATTGTCTCGACAATAAATAGTGCAGTGGCTTTTATGGTTGTCAAGCTATAACAATATTTTGTCGTCTTTGTTACATCTCTACTTTTTTTCCAATAATTTTGGCTTCCTAGTGGCACTCCATTAAGCATAGCATCATGAAATATTGTTCTGGTAATAACGTTAGTTGTCTATAGCACAGTTATAATATTGGTTTAGTTCAGATTGAAAATGCGGTCTGGAGTAAAGTATGTTTTATGTAGAGCCTTCTCATAATTATCGTAAAACATTGCCACATTATGGTAATTGAAGCTTGTCGATCATAAAAGATTCGTATTCTCTGGCTTTTTAAAAGATGAGTTTTTGTATCTCTTCATAAATCTATTCTATTCCTGCCTGTTGTCCCATTTTTCTAAATATTTATTTAGAGCTTTAGCGTAGTCAAAAGCTAATGATTTTTCACTTTTGTTGATGGGGTTATAGTTCAGTTCTACCTTTTAAAAGGTATATTTCTAACTTTTTGTTCTTTATTGTTTACGAATACCCGAAACTTGTTTATTCCTGATTGTAGCACACATAATTATATGCTGGCTTTTCTCTGCTGACACACATCGTCCTACCTGTTTTGAATTAGTCTGCGTAATAACGGTAGTTGTCTATATCACAGTGATAATATTGGTTTAGTCCGGATTGAAAATGCGGTCTGGAGTAAAGTATGATTTATCTAGAGCCTTCTCATAATTATCGTAAAATATTGTCACATTATGGTAATTGAAGCTTGTCGATCATAAAAGATTCGTATTCTCTGGCGTTCTCAAAGATAAATTTCTGTGTCTCTTCATAAATCTACTCTATTCCTGCCTGTTGTCCCATTTTTCTAAATATTTATTTAGAGCTTTAGCGTAGTCAAAAGCTAATAATTTTTCAATTTTGTAGGTGAGGTTATGGTTCAGTTCTACCTTTTTAAGAGGTATATTTCTAGCTTTTTGTTTTTTATTGTTTAAGAATACCCGAAACTTGTTTATTCCTATGGCTATGTTTTCTTTGTACTTTTATCTCTATAAAAAAGTGTACTTGACGTTAATCCCTATATATCAGCAGCTTTTTTAAGCTTCATAGTTCCAATGATGACCTTTAAAGCCCCTTGTTGTACATCTTCTTCATTAATTAGTCCTTCCCGTTTTTTTATATGTTCTAACTATAGTGAATTGTAATTAGTGTTACATTTAACTATATGAGCACATTTGAAGATAGCATTCAAACAGGGGCATATATCTGGGCGGGGTACATTTAAACATCGTTCAAACCTGCCGCCTTTATTTTGATCAAATCAAAATATACGAAACAAAAAATACGATGTAGATAAATGTAATGAGTACCGAATAATTTTGTAAGAGAATACAGTGGTAAATCTTTACTTAGGTCAATGTTAAATCTCGAACGGTACAAAACTTGATTTTATAGATAAATACACGCACTTTGTCACTTGACGTTTCATATATGCAATGTTGCCAATGCTGAAGTGTAATTATGGCACAAAATAATACAAACGTGGATTACAGAATTAACAAATTCAAATATTTCTTTTAATATTAATAACGATTTTTTCTGTAGTTCCACAACAATCATTTTTGTTTCATGCCAAAAATAAATATGTCACCTATTACTTTTCCATTCGTAAATATAATTATTTTGCTAATGTTATTTCTAGAGTAAACATGGCAAATTTTACAAGAACAAGCAGGAAGAAAATATGCGTTTTTCAATATTTCAACAGAAATTACGCGAAATTGAAGAACACAATAGAGAATATTTAATAGGGAAAAGAACATATACAAAGGGAATTAATAAATTTGCTGATTTCACAAAGGATGAGATTAAGTCCATGTTAAGTCATCGAAGCGGTAGCCGATTAAATAAAGAAAATGTTTATAAAAAACCCATCAACGCCAATATTCCACAGACGCTAGATTGGAGGGATTCGGGAGCAGTAACAAATGTTAAAGATCAGGGACAGTGTGGATCCTGCTGGGCTTTTTCTTTAGTAAGTATGCAGATGACATTACGTTAAAGATTGAAATAGCATAAATTCATGATTTTTTCGTAAAAAAATTGTTCTCGATTAAGTCATTTACGGTAGAATTTGACATTATTAGTAAAACACCTTACACATTTGTAAATATTTCTATTGAACTCGACTTCTCTTAATCTTTTACTACACGTTGCTAAGGAGGGCGAGTTCCACAGGTTAAGAATCGCCGATTTAAGTAAATTTAATACATATCTTTGACATTTTTCGAGGACAGAATGATTAAAAATGGCATATCGATTATAAGTTCTCATATGTTTATATACGAAACTTTACAACTATTATTACAGCATTTTCTTTTCAAATTTAATCGAAATTATTTCTCATATGTAGTTACTTTTCTTTATAAGAAGAAAAGCGAACTTGGTAAACTTTAAGTAGCTCGAATTAGTTCAACAGTTTATATCAGTTCTGTAACTATTGGCAAATTTAGTTATTTCTCACCCTTCTTCTAAATTATTCTCATTGCCAAAATTTTTCGCGACAATAAATTCCAAGTTCTGTCTGGTCATTAAGTAAATTGACATTGTTATTTTTACTAAATTTATATATTTCTAAAGATTCGAGAATATTTCATTTTTGGCCCTTTGTTGCATAATATAATATCTTAGTGTTCCTTAACAATGATTGGCAAAGCTAGAGTTAGAGTCTGTTTTTTGTAGTGTTCTGGAAAGCGAGTTTTAAACCTTCACATTTTTTCCGATGTACAAGCTATCACACTCTGAGCATTTCAACTTATTAACCCCTGATTTATTAAATGTATTAGTTTTATCTTTAGCGTTGTAGAGGATAGACTGTTTTGAGATTTAAAAGATACTTTTATGTTATGTTTGGATAGACTATCGGCTGTGTTTTCTGATAGGGCTCCACAGTATGACAAAACTATATAAGAGGAACTAACTTTACCATTTTTTTTGGGGTATATTGAATTAAAGGCTAGTCGTTTTTGTTTTTTAATTATTAGTTTCTATATAGTTTCTTTCGAATAATTGTTTGATATTGCAACCCTTTCTATGATATTTAGTTCCTCTTGAAGATCTTCTTCAGAGAGATGTAAAGGAAATGTTCTATGTATCATTGAATTATATGCAGCCATTATGTTTTGTAAGGGGTGAAAGTGTCATTAGTTATAGTATTACCTATAAACGTTTGTTTTCTAAAAATTTCACTGATTATTTAAGTGAGATATGCTCAGATCTAGAAACTTTATTTTATGGTTATTTTCGGTTTCTAGAGTGAATTAAATTTCTGCATGGCAATTATTAATGTATAGTAAGAATTTTTGAAGTTGTCTAGTAGTACTTTTAAGACATGCTAGAACATCGTCCACATATCTATACCAAAATTGAACATTGTTTTTGCTTAAAAGGGAGTAATTTTGTTCCTCTTATATATTTTTCTCATATTGTGGTGTCTTCCAAAAAAACATAGCCATACTGTATCCGTTGTCGGACACAAGCCTCCCTTAACTCCTGTTATTATCCTCTGTAGGGTAATTACCTCTTTTAATCATACTCATATGATCTGTTCTGATTACCTAACCACCTAGTGTGTTGTCTTCCTCTGCTTATTTATTTGCTCACAGTTCTCGTCCTATAACTTTTTGTAACCTCCGATTATTTTCAGCTTTCCAGTAGGTCTTGCCCAGTACCATTTTCATATACATACCTATTACATCTGTTATTACGGATTTTCGTTTTATTTCTGTATTTGGTATGCGATCATTCAGTTTGATGTTTACAGTTTTTCTCTCCATGACTCGTGTCACTTGTCCATGGATTTTTCTATTTAGTGCCCAAATTTCTGTACCGTAAGTAAGGATTTAAAGAACATACTGACCGAAAACTAGTGGCTTAGGAGTGTTAAGCACATTGAATTCAAATATTTTTTGTGGTCTTCCAAACGCTGGACACTCTTCCTTGCAGATCTACTATTAAGTGGTTTATCATCAATAAAAATTTTCGCCCAGGTATATGTAACTGTTAACTTTTTCTGTTTATGTATTTCCTATTCACATCACATTTCCATGTCATTTGTCAAGTATATGGTTGTGTTAATAGTTATTTTAAAACCATCAACTATCAAGTTCACATTATCGGCAAATGATTATAGCCTCTGTTAAATTATAATAAACTTACAAAATCATTATTCTGTTTTTTTCAGGTTGGGACACTTGAAGGTTTTAATTACTTGAAAAATAAAGTACTTGTTTCTTTAAGTGCACGACAGTTGGTAGATTGTTCTAAAGATAATGACGGTTGCGGTGGAGGTGATGAAGGATCAGCTTTGGAGTACGTTAAAGACTATGGTATGTATAAGTTATGTTTTATATTAATATTTCATACTTAGTTCGCAACCAACTAAAAAAATCTTATACTATAAGGACAAACGTACTCTGTTCTAACACAGTTAAGATACCAAGCACTATCTCAGTTTGCAGAAATACCAGGAAAGGGTGGAAGCTTTTTCCATGGTGGTGCATCGCCATCTGTAAACCGGTTTCGAACTTAGTTCTCGTCAGTACAGAACAGGCCAGCGCATCTCAGCATTGGAAAAGTAAATCCTTTAAGCTACTTATATTAGACAAAATATAAAATCTAGTACAAGCAGCGCCGTCTCTCAGCATTACACGAAATCTCGTAGAGGTCTATATATATACCAAAAGTGGATACAATATATTTGAAGTTGAGTGTATAAAATACAATTTTATACTCGTAAGAGAAACTTAGGTCTGAACCATCTAAAAAAACCTTATACTATAAGGACCAACGTACTCTGTTATAACACAGTTAGAGACAAAACACTTTTTACTTTTCTGAGATAGTGCTAGGGTTTTAAAAAAATGATACATTGTCAAATTTGTAACAAGTAAAAACTATTTTTAGTCATAAGTATTATATTTTTTTTTATTGTTATAGGTATACAAACAGAGAGTGATTATCCATATGACGATGAAAGTAGAAAACCATGTAGTTATAATAAATCTGCCGTATTTTTACAAACAGAAGGCTATGTTACAGTTGAGGAAGGAAATGAAGACGATTTACTAACAGCAGTTGCAACAATGGGACCTATTTCTGTTGCACTGGATGCTTCGGGATTGTCTGATTACAAAGGAGGTACTTGTAGTTTCATGGTTCTAGGGAGGTTTTTCCAATGTTGCTGTTAACTTTCCGAATCTAATTATTCCCTCATTCCCTTAGTCATGTCGACAAAAATATCTCATAGGAAATAAATAGTAAGATAAAACATTCAAAATTGCAGATCTTGAATAATTTTAAAATTTCTGAGAGCGAATAAAAATATTGGTGTGATGAAACTAAGTTGTTATATGCAAACTTGTTCATAGTTTATTTCTATAAAATTTCCTAATCTCTTTCAGCTATTGTATTACTCAAAATTGATTAGCAGGGCTAACTTTGAATAAAAAAGCTTTTATATCATTTTTTCTAAAAATCAATTCTAAAAATTTTAGGCAAAACTGTGTTGTAATTTTTGATTTGCAATATGACCACTATTCTATTCGTGTAAATTTAATAGAAACTATTTGATTCGGATATTAGAAATAATTAAAAAAGGTTGGTAATAAATTATTTTTCACAATATTTACTTACATTGGCAGCTAGTCTGTTTGCTGAACTACATAGTAAATATCATGATCGGCAGTGTATGTAAGATTAATTGTTAGATATTTGGAACATGCAATTTAAAAAATACGAAAACATTTTGGGCTCCTGATAAAACCATTTAAAATATTAAACTCAAAACAGACATTAATATATTCTCCTCCATTAACCAGAGGTTATATTATATTTCGATATGGTATAGTCTGATTCATTTTAAGATTTATTTCGTTAAAAGAATACGTTTTTGTTGTACTAATTTAAGTCTTGTGTTTGTGTGCGGAATTGGGGATCAGTACACTGCGAGTTAATAGATCTATTGTGATCTTCTTCTGCTGCCAAGTCATTAGAGATACCTTGCCAAGTAGAGCAGGTTCTCCAGTCCTGTCTCCTTTAGGAATCTTAAAATATTGAACGGTTTTAAAGTAGGTAATTCCCCTTCTTCTATTTGGTGTGCTCCCAAGAACCGCATTCTAGGGTTTTCTAAAGTGTTGCATTCTGTTTCCTCGTCTTCCTTGCAGAATCTGTAGTATTTTTCTTATGCCAATCCGAATCCCTGAAGGTGTCCCATCAGATGGCAATGCGCCGTCAGGATATCTATCAGAACTCCAAGCTGGTTTTTGTTTAAACTTATGCATTGAAACTCTTCTGGTCATACTATCTTCGCTAGTCTCATTCCTTGCAGATCCGTTCAGTAATTGGATCCCCTTTCTTCCTCTTTTTTTAGTTCTTCCAGCATTTTTTTAGTTCTTCCAGCATTTACTATTTCATTCTCCTCTATCCTGATGTGTCCCGGTACTTACAGAAAAGTGACTTTATTATTCTTACGTAATTCGTTTAGTTTCTTTAGACATTCCCAGATCATCTTGGAGGTGATTACTTGGGAACGCAGCGCACTGATGGTTGCTTGACTATCTGACATGATAATTATCTCCTGTCCACGATAGTTTTTCTCTTTGCTGAATTGAATACATTTCCTAATGGCGTGAATTTTCGCCTGGAAGATGTTTGGTTGGCTCTCATGGTGTCTTGTTCTTGGTCCATACACTACTATTCCAGTTCCTTCCGTTGTTTTGGAGTCATCTGTATATCACTGGATGGAAGTTTTGCAATGATGTTTCTTCCCCATTCACTTTTACGACTCAATATTGTGTTGAAGTTTTTCACAAACCTGAACTTCTTTTTCCCTTTTATTTTTGGACATGTCTTAGATTTGTTGATTTTTGAATAAGAGATTGGACCTTTATCTCTCTCGATCCTATATGTTGTTTTCTTTGCCAGATTCTCCACAAGTATATGTAGATGTGTAAGGTTTAAGATTACTTCCATGGCGGCCGTTGGATAGGTTTTTGCTGCTTCAGTTATACCCTCACAGGCCAGTCTCGGAACTCGGAAGAGGTTGGCCCTCGTATTGGTCAGACTGGTTCTTTTACTCCAGATCACTGCTTCATAAGTGATGATTGGTCTCATTATTGCAGTGTACATCTACTGCAGGATTTTGGGTTTGCTCCCCAGCTTTTCCCCGCGAAGTTTCAACAGCCTTGGTGATTACTTCTTTTTCATACTTATCCCAGAGAAGTTTAGTATCTAAGGTCAGGCCCAGATATTTAAGCTCCGACTTCCACTCAATAACGTTCCCATCCATTTTGATGATTTTCAGGTTGAGGTTTCTTTTTCTTGTAAATACTACTAGGATGGTCTTGGTGGAGTTGACATTTATTTCATTATCTGGCAACATTCTTTCCTATGTTCGAGTCCTTTCTGGACTATGTCGCAGATAATATTCTTGAACTTGCCCCTCGCGACTATGACTAAGTCATCGGCAAAGTCCTGTCAAGATATGCCGAGGTCAGTCAAACCACAGATGAGTTGATCTACAGAAGTGGTGAAGTTACTGCCTCCTGAAGGCATCCACTGCTAGTACAGAAGGCGATAGTGTCCTATCCTGTCTCTGTCTTTGCTATTTTTGTGGAGAGAAGTCGCATCATTCATTTGGATGTCGTTTCGTCTGCACCCCTGTCATCAAGTTTTCTTTTGACTGTCTCATGTGGAGTGTTGTCAAAAGCCCCTTCTATATCAAGAAATGCACATATGTTCAAGTGAACTTTAATATTGAATATACAAGCGAAATAGAGAGTGCTTTTAGAACAATAATTTTGTTAAAGTCTGCCCAATCCTATTCTTAAAATGTTCCAGAATCGTGTGCTTAGTGTCTAAAAGAACATTAAGCTGAATTTACGGCCTTTAGATTATTAAATGTTTTATTTTTTAGGTGTTTACACTAGTTCCGTCTGCAGTAAAAAAAGCATCAATCATGCTGTATTAGCAGTAGGCTATGGAGAAGATAAAAAGACGGGTTTGGATTATTGGTTGATTAAAAATTCTTGGGGAGCTGACTGGGGAGAAAGTGGATACTTCAAAATAAGACGTGGAACTAATGAATGCGCTATAGCTATTGATTGTGTTTATCCAATTTTCTAAAAGTCTTGTATTAACTTTTATTATAATATTAACTAACTATATAACAAATTTAACAATTCGTAACATTTATTTTTATTACATAACAACTTTATAGGATTTTCACGAGATATTGCCACCTGCGAGTCCGTATTTATAGAATTGGCGTTGCCGATTATCCAGTGTACAGATGATGTCTGAAAGAGGATGAAACTGTTATTAATATATTCAGAGAGTACCCAACTCACAACGGCCTGAGGCAGATACATTATACATGTTCAAACTAAAAATTTCTATAATGATATGTGTGAAATTTACACAAATTTGATGTGTCTAATTACAATCACAGTATCCCCGTAAACCAAATCTAGCGAAAATTTATACTGAGATGTCAACTTTCCAATCATATTTACACAAAGTAAATACCGAAGTTTTAAAAAATTAAGGTAGCTTTATCTCACGCGGAGGGATAAACCCGTCTTTATACCTGTGCTCGAATACACATCTGAGGTTGTAGCAATTTGGATTTGTAAGAAGAATCTTATGGTAACTAGGTCAGGTAACTAATTTGTTAGCATAAAACAGATATAACAGACAACATATGCTGTAGGCTGCAGTACTTCTCTAACTTAATTTGCTATATCACTCAATAAATCTAAGACTTTCCATTTAAAGGTTGCCGCTTTAAGCTAAGTTATATTTTTAATACCTATTTTAAAGATTTCCAACTTTTACAAGTCTTTACAAATTTCAGAAAAAAAAACTAACAATGAACTACCTAAGATCTCTGCATTGTATTTGATTTTATTTCGTCATGAGTAGACTAAGAAATTAACATCCGGATTCACATGGTTTAACTTTAAATTTAAAACAATCCTAAATTGACAGCAGAGGGCTTAAACTGACAAGAGTAATAATAAGCTAAGCAAGTTTTAAACCCTAAAAATGCAAGCATCACAAAATTATTTTGTTTTATTACTGAACCGGTAAAAATGGAGAACCTTATTTATTTTCGGGATACTCGGATATTCTCTTACATATTTCAAGGCTTTATTGCGGGATTCTTATCATTAATATCCCTATAAAGTCATTCATTTGTTGACATATATAATATAAATTATAACAAGAGCGTCAGCAAAACAAAATTGGTCAACTATAAGATTTAAGCTTCATGGTAACTAGATCGGGTTTAAGTCCTAAATCTTCTTAGTAAATCTGGCTGTAAATGTGTAATTATGCAAAAGACTTACCGTAATAAGTTAAGTCCTATTTCTCTCTACTTTATATTATATTACATTTATTTACATATTGTAGACTGTTAGATTTTTTCTTCATAAGAAATACCGTTAGTGTTTTGTTGCAAATGAAGCAAGTTATGTCTTGTCGTGTGCAAATGCATAGTAGACACGTCTTTGTAGGTTAAAAGACTTTTTTGGAAGATGATATAAATGGATATATATCTATATATTAAAACCTTAACAGATGCTACAGTCATACTTTAGTCTCTTCATAAATATCAGAAAAAACTGCACTACCTAAAACCTCTGCATTATATATGATTAGTCCTGTAAAAGATTTGATGTAACCAGTCGAGTTCTAATTATCTTTGCTTTATTTAAAAAATTTAAGGATGTATGTATGTATGTGCATTGGATGTATGTATGTATGTGCAAGTCGTAAGAGATACCTAACGAACTAAAGCAGATCATCTAGTCATATTTCCCTCAGGAACCTTATGATGTTGGACGGTTTCAAAGTGGGTAGCTCCACTTCTTCTAATTGGAGTGCCTCCAAGAACCGGTATCCTAGGGTTTTCTAGAGTGCTACATTCTGAAATGATATGAATAGAGGTTTCGTCCTCTTTCTTACAGAATCTGCACTCTTCTCGTTCTGAGGTTCTTGAAGTGTTTGCCCAAGAACGTACTCCTTGAATCTCTTCTGGTCGTAGTTCCAAAGAAGTATCTTCGCTTGTCTCAATCGTTGCAACTCCGTCCAATAATTGGATCTGCTTTTTTCTTCTATTTTTAGTTCTTTCAGCATTACGCTGCTACTGATTCTCCAGAAAGGCTTTTGCCCCTTTCTCGCTAGCCTGTCTACTATTTTATTCCCTTCTACTCCGGTGTGGCTCGGTATCCAAATGAGGACGACCTTACTTTCCAATTCATTTAATTCCTCTTGATATTTTCAGACTTGGAGCTGATTACTTGAGAGCTCAGCACTTGACTACTTGACTGTCCAACTTGATGATAATCTCTTAGCTTTCTTAGTGTCTGGCGCCTCAACTTTGTACTGAAGTTTTTCACAAAATTAATTTCTTTTTCATATCATGTTGGGGCATGTCCCAGATTTGTAGATTTCTGGATGAGAGATTGGGCCTTCGTTTTATTACTTCATCTCTCGTCATCCCATAAATTGTTCTCCATAAGTGTATGTAGAGGTGTCAGATTTAGGACTACTTCCATAGCGGTCGTTGCTCCAGTTATATATGCACAAGCGAGTCTTTGAACTTATGAGAGGTTAGCTCTCGTATTAGCCAGACTGATTTTTTTTGCTCCAGATCACTGCCCCATATGGATGATTGGTCTCACTATTGCAGTGTACATCCACTGCAAGATTTTTGGGTTTGTGTCGCATAGTTTCTACAGACCATCAAGGCTTTGTAGTCTTGTTAATTACTTTTTTTCGTGCTTGTTCCAGAGAAGTTTATTATCTAGGGTCAGTCCCAGATATTTAACCTCTTACTTCCATTCAATAACATTCCTATCCATTTTGATGGTTTTCAGATTCAAGTTTCTTTTCTCTGTGAAGGCTACTAAGGTAGTTTTGGTGAGATTGATAGTTAGTCCCATTATTTGGTACCATTGTGTTCAACTCCTATTTGAACCGTTACAGGGGTAATTCTTGAATTTGCCTCTTGCGATTGCAACTAAGAATATCCTATTATTATATTAATAAAGTAGTAAAACTTGAAAAATTTGTTTATTTTATTCCTATATAAGCGTTTATTTCCTGACTTAAGTAGTATAAATTAGACCAATATCACAAACAAAACAAAACAACCTAACTAGAAGATCTAACTTTCATCGCAGTTAGATCGGCTCAAAGTCTCAAATCTTCTTAGTGAATCTGGGTGTAAAAGTTTTTTAAGTTCCTGACATTCAATCTAAATAACAAATTAAACTTTCACATGATAGTTTAAAAGAAACAAATTTGTTTAAATCTTTGACTTCGTAACACTAAATATATAAATAAAGAAAAATCACTTGTGTTATTAGCTATTTTTTAACTCAATGTTTTAAAAATAGTTATTAATGTAAGTAACTCTAATTAACAATAAACAGTAAATTTATATAAATCTACCTCTGTTATCTCTGCTAGACATCTTTAAGTATTTTTTATATTTTAAAACCACTAAACTTGAAAACAAAATTTGATATTAGACCTAAGTCTGACTAAATTACAAATAAAAATTTATATATATATATATATATATATATATATATATATATATATATATCTTCTTCTTCTTCTTCTTCTTCTTCTTCTACGTTGACTAGGGATATCCCTGTTTGTCATTCTATCTACACCCGCCTTATTCTGCTGATGAAGAGAACCAGCTCTGGGCCCATCTCTTTGGTGGTCGTCCTGGTAATCTTCTTCCTCTTGATCGTCCATACATACAAACTTTGGCTAGTCTCTCTTCACTCATTCTCTCAACGTGTTCTCTCCATCCTCTTTTTCTTCCTTTTGTCCATTTGACCACGTCCTGCACATTACATTTTTCTCTGATTAAAGTATTTGTCAGCCTATCTCTGATTGACACGTTCAGCATTGATCTCAGTACTTTCATTTCGGTGGTTCTCATTTTCTGCTTTGTCTTCTTGTTTCCGTGGCATAAGTTAGAATTGGTCATATCATGGTCTTATATATTTTTGTTTTTCCCTCTATTCTCATGTATCAGTTTCTAAATATAACATCTCTTAAGCATTCTGCCACTTGTAGGGCTCTTGTATTTTGTGACAGTACTTCTCCAGTAAGGTTACGACAGCTTGTTGTGTCAATGCCTAAGTATTTAAAGTTCATGACTTGTTCAATTATGGCATTTTCTATCTGTAGCTTACATCTTCTTGGTTCCTTGGAAATTACCATACACTTTGTTTTATTCGTTGATATCTGCATATTGTACTTCTTAGTTGATGCGTTAAATAGGTGTATCAATCTTTGGAGATCGTCTTCGTTATCTGCGAATAGGACTGTATCATCCGCATAGCATATTATATTGATATTGTGTCCGCCCATCTGGTATCCGCGTTTCGGTCTGATGTCCTCTATTATGCTGTCCATTATCAGATTGAATAAGAAGGGGCTTAGCGAGTCTCCCTGCCTTATCCTTTCGTTTATCTTGATGTCTTCGGTTAGACCTTCGGATGTTATTATTTTTGTGCTGGAATTTGTGTACAATTTATCAATTATGTTTATGATCTACGCTGAAACATTTTTCTGTTTTAGGATGTCCGTTATGTGCTGCTTCTTGATGCGGTCAAATGCTTTTGTTAGGTCAACAAAGCATAAGTATGCAGGGTGGTTAAATTCTATTGATTTTTCGATTATTTGTCTCCCTATAAATAAGGCATCTGTGGTTCCCCTGTTTTTTCGAAAACCCTGTTGTTCCTCCGAGATCTCTATTTTCTCTTCAAGTTTGTCACGAATAATTGCTGTAAATAGTTTGATGACAGAGTTAAGAAGTGTAATTCCTCTGTAATTGTCCGGGTTTTTGTGGTCACCTTTTTTGTGTACGGGAATTGTATAGCTGGTTTTCCATTTTTGCGGTACTTGCTCTTGTTTAATAATTTTATTAAAAAGCTTTTATAACTCCTCGGTAAGCATTGGGCCTCCATATTTCAATAATTCGTTGGTAATTAGATCTGGTCCAGGAGATTTTCTATTCTTTAAATTACGTATTTTATATTCTATTTCTTCCGATGTTACCTGCATTTTTGTAGTGCTCAGATTTATGGATTTTGCTATTATGTTAATGTGAATCGTATTTGTATTACCAAATTGTCTTTCAAAGTATGATGTCCATTCTTCCTTTTTGATGTGAGCTGTACTGATGTATTCATTAACATTTTTTTTCTGTTTCTGAATCATTCTCCATATTCTCTTCTGCGCATCGTATAAGTCATGCTACATGTCCTTTGTGTATCGCTCCCAGTATTCTTCCTTGCATTTTCTAATCCTCTCGTTTATGTTGTTTCTCGTTTGCTTGTATTTTTGATATTCTTCAGCCGAAGGATTACTTTTGTACTTCAAGAAAGCGTCTTTCTTTATCTTTGCTAGTTCTTTTATTTCTTCTGTGAACCACGATGTTTTACTTAGTTTCTTCCTCCCTCTACTCATTCTTGTTCCCAACGCTTCTTTTGCAGTGTCTAGTATATTTATCGTTATTGTAGTCCACATTTCTTCTATTGTTTGGTCCTCGGAACAAGGTTAAGTAGTTATTTTTTGTTTCAATCTTGAGCGATATAGCATCTGTGTAGATGGGTCTTCAAATTTCTCATAGTTTATTTTTTCTATGGTTGGAGCTTTTGGCGCAGGATTGCGGTTGATGTCCATTTTGAATTTACACAGTACAAGCCCATGAGATGTTCCTATATTAGCTGATGTGAGCGTTCTTACATCTTGTATTTGCGCGTGGTGCATTTCTCCATTTGTCAGTATAAAGTCGATCGCTGATCTATGTCCTATAGTGTTTGTCCATGTGCATTTGTGTTGGGGCTTATGGTCAAAGAACGTGTTTGTAATTCTCAGTTCATTTAAGATACAAAACTCGATCAAGTCCTCGCCGCGCTCATTTAGGTCGCCATGATTCCCGGTATTGCCTTATTACCGATATGCCCATTAAAGTCCCCCAATATGACTGCTGCGTGTGTCTTTGGTAGTGTCCAGTAGGTCTTGCAGATTGTTATAAAATAAATGTCTCTCTTGTTTGGGCCTTCCTATTTGTGGTGCGTAAATGGATACTATGTGTAACATTTTCTTTTTCAGAGACATCGTCACCATTATTATTCTTTCGTTTACGTAGTTCGTGTCTATTATGCTGTTCTGAAATTTTCTGTTTATTAGCAATCCGACTCCAGCGCTAGCCCTCTCCCCTTTTCCTTTCCCACTATGGAACAGCATATACTTTCCAGCCATGGTTGACCCTTTGCCTTTTCTGCGTGTCTCACTTATCGCACAAATGTCGATGTTATGTTTTTCTAATTCGATGAGAATTTCTTAGTCTCTATCTTTCCATGATTCTATGTTCCACGTTCCAATTCGTAAGCTTTTTCTTTTGTTTCCATTAGTCAATGTCCCTTTCCTCGCCGTGGTCGCCGTCAATAAACACGGAGTGTGAGTTGTGACGATTATGGGTGGTATCGCGCACTCTGCACAAAATATTTGCCCGACAATAAAATAGTTTGTGCAGGGTGCGCAATACTAGCGATAATCGTCACAATTGGCGTTCCACGTTGGGCGCCAATTGTGACGATTATGGGTGTATTGCCTACCTCGCACAAAAGATTTGCCGGACTAAAATAAAATTTAAGAAACTTTGTTATTATTTATCTCTGATTTTTTTTTTAATTTTCAAAAAATTAGTATTTATTTGTCGAGCGCCAGGTAAAAAATAATTATAATAAATTATACGATATATTGTGATAAGAAGAATATAAGAAAAATTATTTGGAATTGAACTAAGAAGAAAATAGTGGAACGAGACTTTGGATAATATTTTGTCAATTACTTTATAGGAAACGACAACAAAAAATATTTTTGGAGATTCGGAAGTTTTTCAAAGAAGAAAATAAATAAAAAAAAAACTGAAATTGTGTTTTATAATATATTGGTACCAAGTAAAAGAAAACATAACAAGGTATTTATATTAAATAAGGCAGTAGAAAGCATTTAAATTTTTCGTAGACATTAAAAACTAGCATCCAATAATAACCTAACTTTTCTTAAAATTATAATAATTAAATTATTAAATTATATTGCTATACTAACCCGCTAGAACAATAATAATATTTACCATTATCAATATTAGGTGGTAAACTATATTAACTACTTGAATCACAACATAGGACGCGATAATTTGTTTTTAAAAAAATATTATTTTAAGAAATAACTCGTTCTATATAAAACTGCACTATATGGCCATCTAGTAGACAATTGCGAAACTAAAAACATTGCCAATTTGTGATACAGGTTGTTAAAAGACAATGCATGGTAGATAAAAGTAAATAATAAATAATATTAATTAGAAATAGTATTGATTGAAAAATAAAAGTATTGACCATTTAATTTCATCTAATATTTATTAATAATATTGTGCCATTTGTTTATATGGTTAAATAAAATTTATATTTTTGGGTTTTAATCATATTGTGCATTGATTGTCTGATTGATATCCGATAAACAACTGAACTAGTATGAGAAGTCAATTTACAGGTAGTAACGCATCTATATCTATGTGACAGAATTTGATTATAGTCTCATGCCGATGACATATTGAGGTAGCGTTAATTATCTTATCTATAATCATTTTTGTCTCATATTAATTAGTAACTATTTTAATAACCTATAATTGAATTTCATAGTAAAAAAGACACTCTGGAAGTCTGGTCGTTCAACTTCTCTCTTGCAGCTTTAGTACCAAACACTACGGTTATTAAAGCTTACCACAACCATGACTCAGATCTTCAGGACTCAGGAAAGGCTGTTAATTAGTTGGTCAGTAGACATCTCTTGCTTTGTAGATCTCGCAGCAGCGCGCCCGCAAGGTTTTAATTAAATTGAATAAAACAAGTTTCTCAAAACACTTAGTCTATTAACAAAATAAATAGAATAAAACGAACTATTTACAACGAGAAACTTAAAACTAATAACAATTACGAAAACCAACATAATTGCTCTTCTCGGTCGTTATTTTAACCAAAAACGTAAAACCCAATTTTGAAAAAACACGGATAAATAGCTTAATAAAATATTAAACAAAAAAAAGAGATAAAACGCGAAAAACAGCTATTTATATTACTTAATCGAACCATATGAAAATCGCGAAATGCCCCACTAAAATAACACATGATACTCCCTTAACTTCCCGAATTAAATCAAAAACAAATCAAACAAAGAAAACCTTCATTCCCGCCAAATATACACTACGGCACTGGGCTTATAGAATGGTACCGATCACCCTTATTCGAATTTCAGATTGGAACTGAAATTTACTATTCCTTAAAAGAGTGTATTCGAATCTTACACCCCCTCTCCCTTTTTCCAGTTTGTACCCAAATTACAAGATGGAACCCAGTAAACGTCTTTCCCTTAAAGTTCGAAGGTTTCGATCGTTACATGCTGAGGGCGTTAGCTATTCTATACCGGATGCTTGATTCACGAATTGACCTGTGAGCATCTTAATCTTAATTTTTATATAACACAATTGATAAAACTATTCTATTTCTTTCTATAACTAAAAGAATATATGTTAAAGACTGTAAAAAAAACTATTCACTTTTCTTGGCTGTTTTGGCAATGAACATCTTAACTCATTATTTCTTGTGAATAGAAAAAACAATTATTAATCATAATTCTTTTTACAAATGGCCAAACGATATATTTCTATTATAGTGAGTTTATTTGATCATTCTTTTGTTTCCTAATAATGGGAAAATCGTTCAATAATTTAAAACATTTTAACGGTATTCCACATACCATATGTTAAAACTACCCTTATCACATCTGGTTTTATATACTTAACCAGGGCAGGATTACTTGGACGGGTTTATAGGCAATTCTAAGAGAGGGTATTTTACGTCTTCATAAATTAACTGACTTTATGTATTTTTTTTAAGAAAACATTTTAAACGACAAAGATCATAAAAGTTAAGTTCGATAACTGATTTATTCTTCTTTTAGACCTTCGTGGATAGTGATAAAAAATATAACTACCCTGTTCCCACGGAATATCTATTCACAGAGTGATTATTTAATTATTTATTTTAACAGAAAATAGTTGACATTGAACAATGAAAAATAATTAACATTTGTTCCATTACATCTATATAGATAATTTCAAAATTGAAAATATTTAAAATTGATATAGAATAGTTATAATTTATTATAATTATTTTTTACCTGGCGCTCAACAAATAAATACTAATTTTTAATTAAATTTTGGCAATATTTTGAAAATTTAAAAAAAATTCAGAGATAAATAATAAAGTTTCCTAAATTTTATTTTAGTCGGGCAAATATTTTGTGCGGGGTGCGCAATACACCCAAAATCGTCACAATCGAACAATATTAGATAAGGCAGTAGAAAGCTTTTAAATTTTTCGTAGACATTAAAAACTAGCATCCAATAATAACCAATAGACCAATAGTAAGCTGTGTTGGCTCCCCAACTCAGACCCTAGTAAAACAGCTAGCCCCCATTCTCCAACCCTTCGTCGAAAAAACGGCCTCCTACCTGAAATACTCGAAAAATTTCTGGAACAATTAAAAACATACGATTACAGAAAAATATTTTCTTGCTAGTTTCGACGTAACATCACTTTTCACGCAAATACCAGTGAAAAAAGCTCTTTCTGTAATAGAAAACATATACAATCTGTCAAAACATATGGTCGAATTAGCTAGACATTGCCTCGATCACACCTATTTTACCTATGAAGGCCAGCGATATAGACAGATCGAGGGAACCTCTATGGGATCGCCGCTATCTCCTGTACTAATTTATTTATGGAATATTTCGAATCAAAAGCTTTCGAGATCTTCTCACACAAACCATGGCAGTGGCTGCGTTACGTAGATGATACATTCGTTATCTGGCAACATCGAGAATATCTTAAAAATTTCCTAAATCACATTTCCTTAAACACAAAAATCAAGTTCACCATGGAAACAGAACAGGAAAAGAAACTACCTTTCTAGATATTCTACTGAAAAGAAAAGAGGATGGCTTGCTTTCACACACTGTCTACAGAAAACCCACTCACACCAACAGATACAACAACGCCGATCCATATCAACACTTTTCCCAATTATTTACCGTAGTCAAATTACTTGCGTTTCGATCGTAGTCCGTTACAGATCAGGAAAATTACTACAAAGAAATGAACATACTGCAAGACGCTCCAACAAAAAATGGTTATAAAAAAGAACATATAGACAAGGCTCTAAAAAAACAAGCACATGGCCTCGAAAAATCGCGAAAACTAAGCGAAGAGCTTCAAAGTTTTTGTTCTTCATGTCAGAGGTACCAAAAACAAAGTCGTACAAATTCTAAAGAGACACAACATTGAAACCATTTTTACCACAGACCGTAAAATAAAGGATTTCCTGTCAACATCGAAAGAAAAATCCCCTCTAGAAAACCAGGGTGTGTACGAAATTCTAAGCGGAGAATGCAGCTCAACATACATAGACCAAACCAACCGTAAAATAAGCGCTAAAAGAGATGAACATATAAACGCTGTCAACCAAAAAACAACTTCTTTTGCACTGGCCCAACACTTGTTAAACACAGGACATAAGAAACAAAAATGCTATCGAGATGCGAAAACCTCTCCACAAGAGTTACAAGGCAAGCCATCGAAATTCCAAAGAGGCCCAACAACTTAAATAGTAGAGATGATAGCCAGCGATTGCCTAATACTTGGAAAAACCTGCTTACGAAACAAAATCTGTAGTAGGTACTAAAGAAACGGATCACAACTCAGCAACACGACTCCAAACACTGGCAACAGGGCCGATGACACGCAGCAGGGTTCGTAACCTGATTGGCCAGAATCATCCAGCCAACGAACGTGCCCCACGTACACACGGGACTAACAGCATCCGAGTCGCAAGCGTCAGTTTGCCCACAGATGCTGTACAGTGAGCTTTGAAAATGATGAAGGGGTTTTACTGAAACATCAGCTACCTTACAGTCCTGAGAAGGACACATACACGGGATATCCGAAAAATATCGATTACATATGTATATATATATATATATATATATATATATATATATATATATATATATATATATATATATATATATATATGTATAAACAATTACGCGCAAGGTTAAAATTGTTTTTTTTTAATTATCCATGCCTTATATTCATTTGAAAGATAGGTTTAAGAATTGTTAGAATTTTAAATGGGATAAAGCATATTAATTTTGATTATATTGCCAGAAATAATATTGCTTTATATACCCTTTTTGATTTATCAATCACGTTATTAGTGGTCTCATATATTCATAGATATATAACACTGATGTGACATATATTAAGTAGAATTTGTAGGATTTAACCATTACAAAGATTTTATGTGATATTAAGATAACTATTTTATTATCAACAAATCCAAATGAAGAAAGATACTGATGGAGTGCGGGCCCTGAAGACATTTTTATGTTATGTGTGTACTCCGAGCAGGCGTGGATCCAAGGGGGGGCAGTGGGGGCGATCGCCCCCCTCCCCCAAGAGCTTTAAGTTCAGAAAAATAGACCTGATTTTGCCTCTTATACTATAGTTTATTCAAGAGCTAGAGAGAGTAATAAATCATTTTTTTTTCTTCGCAAACTACCTTTGTTCTTTAATCCGGTGTCTTTGGCAAAATCTGCTAGGCACATATATTTTTCATAGGAATGGGTTAGAAATTTTATAATCAAAACTATCAGTCTATAATAATGGACTATTTGGGTTGGATAACAATAGATATTTGGATGTGTGAAGTGTTAAAAAGGATTTTAGTCCTTGTCATAGGCGGCGGAAGGAGGTTTATTTTATCACTAAATATTTATGGCAGAGAATATTATTTCGGTAATAAACTTAAAATAAAAAGTTTTAATAATATAAGTTTATTTCTTATGATTTCTTAATAATTCACACACATTAGAAAATATAGATAATTTTGACATATTTAACACAAATCACAACTGTATTTTTATTATTTTTAATTTTGGCACAGAAACTGTTTTAGGCTCATTCAGACTAAAACGTAGCCTTTTTGTCTTAAAAAATTTTAAGTTATAATTTAAATACATACAAAATACCCATTGTCAGAAATACAAGAAGTTAACCATATTTGGTTTGGGGCTATCGGTCATTTTATTACTAATTAAAAACATTTTTAGGACATTTGACGTTTCAGTTTATTTATTTCTTAAACCATCTGCAGAATTACAATTAAACACTAAAAAGGTATTCAAATGTAATTAATTTTTATATGTCATTGAAAATTTAAATAATAAATTGTGTTTACGCTGGTAAACATTACGTATCTAATTTGTAATCAAAATTAGTGAATCATGAGATCGAGTTTCCACTTTTTCTTTTATTCTTTTATTATATGGTTTTTTTCCCAACTTTCTGCAGTAATTTTATTCAGAAAAATCTTTCAAAAGTTCAATTAAATTACTAATTTTGTAAGTTGTGTTATTTCCAGCAACTCTACCTTTTACTTGAGAGAGATAATTCTTTCTCCAACGGACATTTTCCGGACGATCTATAAGAACAGATTTCTTATCTGGCTTTTCCCAGCAAAAATTAAGTTCTCTGAGCAATTTCCAGAGCTCAGTTTTTTTAATTTCAGGTAAATCCCGATATTCATTGATTTTAGTTTGAATTTTGTCGACGGTTGAGATCTGCTTCTCATAATAAAATGTATATAAATGTAACACCTTTTATTGCAGTTTATATATCTTTTTCCAACGAGGTTTTTCGTCTGCCTGTGATCGAATGCGGCTTGGGAGTACTAACAATTCTAGTCTTTTTTGTCATTCAGAATTCGGTACATAGTAGATTTTCCAACTTCTGTCATGTTGGAAGATATCTCAACAGAGCTTGATACCTTAAGGCATCATAAACATTCATCGTAATAAGTTTTTCGTTGAGGAAAAAATGCCCTGGTTTAACGATTTTGAAATAAATATACATGCGGAAGCCATATCTTTTGGGTATCTCACTAATCTCAAATAATATACAAAAACAAGCACAAACAAGATAAATCACTAAGGACCCACTGTAAGGTGTATTTTGCCCACTGGCGGAAATTAAACTGAACTATCAGATATTTTATTGCTGCAGTAAATTTATAAAAGCTTATAATCTTTAAATATAATTCAATATAATTAGATTTACGGCAATCCTCAGTTACCTGCGGCACTGGAGCAGGTACGTTAGAGGTTTCGGTAACAGTTTTATTACTCTCTCTAGTTCTTGAAATGAGTATAGGGACGTATATGTTTGCGATGGCCCCTCCCCTTCACAAGAGCTACCGAAACTACCTTGTTCAATTAGATGAAATAAACAATTCGTGTAAAAAATGACTATCGAAGTTTTCAAAAGCAACCCCTGAGTTATTTCCAACGCAAGTTTCCTACGTTATATGGATAATGTGTATTCAAATCTTAAGTAAACGATAGTTAAAGAAAAAATTGTTAATTAATGAAGTTTCCGTCATCTTGGAAGTTATACTTATTAAATTATCTGCAGGAATCAATTATACCTGAGCTTTTGTTGCACACATATATATTTGAAACGATTAAAAAAACATTTAAAAGTTGTTTGAAGGTTGTAGACAATGTTGGAGATTGTCTAAAATGTGGTCGGACTTGCAATGTCTTTATTTTTATTTTTACGAAGTTTCGATTAGGTTGTATTTCTAATCGTTATCAAGTATAAACTGAATGTTTTGTCTTAAGTCTACGAGCTTATATAGGGACTGTGTCCACTGAAGTGCAAAGTTTCGCTTCACTGTACACACCTCAATGATTTGATGTTACAAAGTAGTGGTTGCTAAAGATTAGTTGTCTCAACACTCGGTTTATTGAAGATTCCATTATTGTTTTTAATGTAGCTGTTTCTATAAATTTTTTTTTCTTGTTGGATTCCATATATATATTGCCGCAGCCTCAGACCATTTTATATGGTGTTGTTTATCCCAGGAGTGTTCTGCAATACCTGATCTCGACGTTTCCCCTTTTTGTGTATGAGTTTTATGTTCCTTAATTCTAACTTCTAGTGGTCGTTTGGTTTGTCCAATATACATTTCACCACACTCACATGGAACTTTGTAAACACATTCTTTCTTATCGGTAGTTTTAGGTTTTGTTTTTGTTAAATGAGCTCTAAGTGTATTTCCTGATTTATAGGATGTTTTTGTATTATAACTACTGGCAATTCGTCTTATTTTCTCCGACGTTCCCTTAATGTACGGAATTATAAAGAAGGAATGTGTTTCTGCTGTCCAGTGTTCGTTGTTCTAAAATTATTTATAATATCGTCAATTAGTTTTAAAGGATAACCATTCTGTTGTAAATCGGATTTAATATTTGCTACCTCTTTTTTCAATGATTCGGCATTATTGAATATAGATATGGCGCGATTATAGAGGTTGCGTATAATTCTTCGTTTTGTTACAACAGAATGATTAGAAGTATGATTAAGATATTGTCCAGTATGTGTTGGTTTTCTGTATACTGAAGTTTTAATAGTTTCGTTTGAACGGTTCACCATGACATCTAGGAAGGGCAATTGATCATTTACCTCTTTTTCCATGGTAAACTTAATTGCAGGTCGAATGGTAATTAGATGTTTCAGGAAATCATTAAGTTCTTGATCATTGCCCTTCCATACAATGAAAGTATCATCGACATATCTCAACCAGACTTTCGGTTTTACTGTTGCCGTTTCTGAGTTTCGAACCTTTCCATATATAATATTGGCGGCGACTGGAGAGAATGAAGAACCCATCGGAAGCCCGTCGTCCTGTGCGTCGAACTTGTCTTTTAGTTGAAAGTAAGCACTACGCAGGCAACACTCCAAAAGGTCCATTACCCCGTCCAGTGGTAACGTGGTTCGATCTGATAAAGTAGTATCATTTGAAAGTCTAGTTTTGATTATGTCTAGTGATTCTCCTAATGGTACATTAGTATACAGACTTTCCACATCAAAGCTTATTAGTCTGTCGTCTGGCTCTAGATTGATGCTACTAATAGTGTTCATGAACTGTGTAGAATTTTTAACATATGTGTTTGTCCCACCTTCTAAAGGTTGTATGATTTTTAAGAGAAACTTCGCCAATGCATTTGTTGGTGATCCTTTGGAGCTGGTTATTGGCCTTAATGGTATGTTCGTTTTATGAATTTTTGGAAGTCCCTAAAGATGTGGTGGCTTATTGTAGTGTTGTGTGAGCACCGATCGTAGGTTGTCAGGTATATTATTTTGGTATTTCCTGAGTGTTCTGTAGACTTTTGACTCTATGGATTTTGTGGGTCACGGGCTAATTGTTTATATTTTCCTTTTTCCAGGATATCTCCGGTTTTTTGGTCGTATGTTACGATATCCATTATCACTGTTGCATTTCCCTTGTCCGCTGGTAAAGTCTTTATAGATTCAACCTTACGAAGTTCTTTTAAGGCTGATGCTTCTAGTTGGGAGAGATTTTGAACTGAATTTTTTCTGTCTTCCAAAGTTGATTTTATTTTCCACCTAAACTCATCGGAGAGATACAACCTAATTGAAACGCCGTAAAAATAAAAATAAATAAAAATATAGACAATGCAAGTCCGACCACATTTTAGTCAATTTAAGAGTTGTTTTAACTAAAACTGTTTACTAATTTGATTCAATTATAGGGTTAGTACAGTATTTTCTAATAAAATTACCTATTCTTTTGTCCTCTACATAAACTAATTGGTTTTATCCGTTAGGTTTTGACTACCGAGGGAAAAATTATGAATAAAAGTATAGCTTATATTCCGGTGGAAGCAGTAACAAGCTTTAATAAAACACGCAACTTGCTTGTATGTTTCTAGATAAAGCATTTGTAAAATAAAGCGCAATTAAAAAAAAAGCGTAATGATTAATTTCATACATCCATCAAAAATTACTAGTTCTTTTCTATGGACGACAAAAACAGTTTTATATAAACTTATTTATGTTATCTGTATTTTATAGACATCGTCAAGTAAGTATTTTAAGATCAATAAACTGGAATACACAATTTGATATCAAATTTGACTAAATTATAAATAAAAATTAATGATATTGTAACGAACTTTATAGCGTTATACATTTCATAGTATTAGTTTGTCTTTATACTTTTTAATTTTACTTGATTTTGATTATTTGGCAAGTATCAGAATTGAAGTTGATAATAAAAAGCTTTTGAAATAATAGAGTGTGTTCAATAATACAGTGTGTGTTTAAAATACCGGCCGTCCGGAACAATATATTTTTGTTAAAGAAATATACTAATACTTAGTGATAAATAAAATTTAGTTATTAATTTAATTATCATCAAATGTTACTAATCAAAAACAAAAAAATTATCCAATGATTTTTGCAAATGAAAACAAGAATAACCTAAACTTTGGTACAAAAAAAAACCATAACAAACAACAATTATCACCATTTTTATAATACAATATTTATCTAATCATAATATTATACAGATGATACATAATATTATCTAAAACCCGGTCTTGGTAACATAATGAAATCATCTTCTCGACAATTTGCTTCATATTTATGATTTGCTATTTTCAATATGCCACTTGTAGATCTCCTATCTATAATAAGAATTTTATAATTAACAACGTCTCAGAATTTATTTTAAAGAAAAAAAAATGGCAAATATTACCT
This sequence comes from Diaprepes abbreviatus, assembly GCA_034092305.1. Taxonomy (NCBI): domain Eukaryota; kingdom Metazoa; phylum Arthropoda; class Insecta; order Coleoptera; family Curculionidae; genus Diaprepes; species Diaprepes abbreviatus. The sequence continues at coordinate 1,984,458 of JASJET010000095.1, forward strand.
CTGATAGCAGTATCGTTGAATATATTGATATCTGTATTGGTATTTTCATATTCGGAATGCAAAAACAAGGTCTCTATACTTAAGTGAAAATTATTCGTTACTTATTCTATACTGTTGTGTAAAAAATGAATTAGTGTCATTTAAAAATATCAATATTAATAAAATATTTCCATTACTGGCGTAGGATAATGTAAAGAAATTCCATTCGTGACCTTTGCTAATTTCACTATTTAGGTCTTGCATGCTGCATTTCAATTACCAAAAAGGAATAACTACTTACTAGACATTAGAAAACCTCTACACGTCGTAATAATTATAAAAAATTACTAACATGATATGAAAAATGACGTCTAAATTAGTTCAGTTCAGGAAAAGTTTTCAAAATTTCAAAATAATTACAATGTACAGAATTATCAAAATAATAGCAACAGTGTAATATGTGCAAATAGAGCGCCATAATACAGGGTAATTATCCGGGGACTTTATCGATTAATTGTTGGAAAACTATAATTAGGAAGAATATGAAAATATGACAATGTACTAACGTGCATGGGGGACAGCCGGCTAAAATATTTTCAAGGTGGCGGCACTTCCAGTTATCCGAAAGTAGATGTCAAATTGCTTATTTTAAATGGAACACCCTATATATTATTGCATTTTTGATTTTTACGTAAAATTCTAGACCTATTTAATGTATAATGTTCTATACTTAAGTCTCGCCGTTATGGACATATTTAAATTTTTATGTCAAAAATGACGTTTGCGGACCAAAACTTAACTATAAATTTTTCCTATAAGGAAGTCTTTATTATTTAATATGGTTTAATTTTCTTGTAGACGCATATCAACTTTAGTAGTCTTTTTATGATATTTTGAAAATTATGTGCACAGAATGGTCAAAAAAGAAGAATAAAAATTGTATTTAAAAAATCATCAAAAGTTAATTTTTTCAAATAGAAAGCATCTATTTTTTATAATTTTATCATATTAAGTATGAAAAATAGGGGTCCCTTTGTATAAGGTTGTCTATTCTAAAAATTTGTGGTTTTTAAAATATTGGCAATTCAACATTTTACTATTGTAAAATTGCTATACGGCTTTTAATTTTTGTTATTAGTTGGCCATGACGGCGAGGCGTAACGAAAAAAAAAACAATCGAACCCTACAGAATTGTTACTATTTCTTGCCATTTGACATTCAATAATTATAATCATGCCGGGGCGATTAAAGTACATGAACAGAGATTATTTAAGCTTACTTATTTTTATGGAAAATATGATAGAGTTATCTCAAGAACATGCGATATTTGCAATTCGATATCCGAAGAAACCAATACTACCAACTGTTAAAAAGATTATAAAAAACTTCAAGAACTATGAATCTATAAAAGCTAAAAGAAATAGAAATAAACCAATTGTTAACAAAATGAACCTATAAAAATTATTTGAGTAAATGTTCAGATTGACGCCCTTGAACTTCCAAACATTTTTTGCACCTAAACAGAAACTCTTTTTATTGATTGATGATTAGGTTCTTCAAATGTTATTCTTTCGCACCGCATGCCATCTTGCATAGTGGTTAATGCGGTGTTATATACTATATTTCTAATTGTCCCCCAAATAAAAAAATCAAGAACTGTTAGGTTGGGGGAGCCAGGTGGCCAAAGATGCGGCCCATTCTTGGCTATCCATTAATCATGAAACAAGTTTTTCAGATAATTGTTAACTAAATAACTATTATGTGGATGCGTCCCATCATGTTGATAAAATAGATTTCTATGATCAGCCAGCGGCGAGTTATCTAAATAGTTTACTTCCAAATTTCTCAAAATGTCGAAGTAGCGCTCACCTATAAGGTAAAAAACATATTTTGTATCTAGAATTCTTCAAAAATGGCTAACTTATCATTCAGATTATCTTCGTAGAATTCTAGGGCGACGACGCCGTCATTTCTTATAGCACAATAAACGTTACACTGCCAAGACTCTTGCAATAGTCGGAATTGCATCGATAAAGCAATCCATTTTTTGTGAATTTGGCTTTGTTCGACCAAATAATATTATCCAAAAAACGAGCATTTTCTTGTGACCGAAGTAAAATAAATTAACAGAACTCTACTCTTCGTGGAAAATCAGTGCCTTTTAAATGTTGTACTATGGAATATACATAGGGATGAAAATTGTTTCCATAAAATCCTTGAAACTGATGTTTGAGATAATCCAGAGTCTAATGCTACTTGCCTTGTAGATATTTTCGGATATGCAGCGAAATATCCTAAAACTGTAGTTTCAATATTTTCATTATTAACAACTGGTTTATTTCAATTTCTTTTTGCTTTTATGGATCCAAAGTTCTTGAAGTTTTCTATAATCCTTTTAAAGTCGGTGGTGTTGATTTCTGTTTCTACGGATAGCGGATCGCGAATGTATCGCATGTTCTTAAAATAACTCTCTTACATGCTCCCTTATTAATAAATAAGTTGAAATAATCTTCGTCCGTGTAATTTAATCGCCCCGGCATTATTATTATTAATGGATGTCAAATGGTAAGAAATAGTGACAATTCTGTTGGGTTCGATTGTTTCATTTTCGCTACGCTTCACCGTCATGACTAATTAACAACAAAACTTAAAAGCCCTTATAGCATTTTTACAATAGAAAATGTTGAATTGCCATTATTTTGAAACTACAAATTTTTGGAATAGACAACCTTATACAAAGTTACCCTTATTTTTAATGCTTAATATCATAAAATTATAAAAATAGGTGCTCTCTATTTGAAAAAAATTGACTTTTGACGATTTTTTAAATATAATTTTTATTCTTTTTTGATGTTGGTAAAACAAATCATACAAAAGATCATCAAGCCCTTGCTTTAATAATGACAGTCAAATCGTTTTCTGTTTGTCATAGTGACTTTTAATTAATACTGCGTATTAAATAAAAAAAAATGTTAACAGGAAAAATTGAAATTGTATTCATATGTGGTGAAAACACAAGTCATCGTGTAGCAGCCAACATTTTTAATGAATGGTATCCAGGCAAAAATGTGCAACAATCTACTGTGAGTAGGATTATGGCGAAATTTAAATCAACTGGATCGGTGAAAAGTGCATTTAAAAAACTTCACAATTCTATAAAACATAGTGAATAAGTCCAATTGAATGTATGCATAGATGTTGTGGAACATGGCTGTACTAGTATTAGACATGTTTTTTACAGAAGTGACGTTCAAAGAGAGAGTGTAAGGAAGATTTTGCACATAAATAAATTTAAACCTTATAAACCGAAATTTATAAGTAATCTTAAGGAACAAGATTTTGATATACGTTGAGATTCTTTTTTGGGGGAAAAGAAGGAGATGTGTCCTTTCACTTTCACGTTTTATGGACCGACGGGGCCACTTTCACTTCAAATAGCGTTGTAAGCTTTCAAAATTGTAGATGGCCTATTCCTTTAAAACAAATGTGTTTTGCGGTGTTTTAAATGATCAAGTTGTTGGTCTTTATTTTTTTTGGAGGTAATTTAAATTCAGAAGAATACCTACTCTTCCTTAACATCGAGATCCTTGAAGTTTTGGATAATATGCCTATCGAAATGAGCCACAATCTGTGGTACCAGTGTGACACGGTGCTCCCATCCATAATACAAGACAGGTTTAAGAACGCCTCTTTGAAATATTTATGGGCAAAGTAATTGGGCGTAATATGGAGCAATACTGACCGGCTAGGTCTTCGGATTAACCATACTTGATTTTTTCTTGTGAGATTACCTAAACAAAAAGTAAACATACAGAGACCTTTCCGTAATGCTGATCAATTGGAAACAGTGATTCGAAACTGTATTTTAGAAATAAGGCCCCTTAGTATCAAAAACTCCATTAAAGATGTGTCAAGAGGAACAGTTGTTTGTATTGAACGCAATAAAATGCATATAAAAAATGTAATTTTAAGTTCTAATGTTTTGAATTGTTTTTAATTTAATATTTAAATACCAAAAATAATTTGATATCAATTACAAAGCTGGAATTTTAACGGGTTTAATTGTTATTGACTAAATGTTGTTGTTGGACTTGCATTGTCTTTATTTTTATTTATTTTACGTTTCGATTAGGTTGTATCCCTAATCGTTATCAAGTATAAACTGAATGTTTTGTTTTTTTTTTTTGCGGAGGGGAAATCTTGCATAGACACCCGCACGAAGTGTACGGGTAGTGCCGGATTCTAACCGGCTAAAACCCCCCCCTGGACTGAGGGTCCCCACTATCATCTTCTGTTTCCTATAGTGAAGCTATAGTCTACAGAAGTGCACTTGTGAGTGTCCATTGGTTTTCGGGCCTTGGCCTTATAAACTTCCGGTCATCACTCTTTGGTGTTCCTATTGCTTCGCACCTCCTTGCATTTCGCGTACAATGCAAGGTTGGTCTCTACGTCATTCGCTCTACATTCATTCATCTCACTCATCCCTGCAAAAATGTATGTTGCAGCCTTTGAGGGATATTTCTCGGGCTCTGAAACTCTTACCTGTCCGATGATCTTCTCTCTTCTTTCTTCTCTTGATGTTTTCCTTGATTTTCTGTTCCATTTCCTACTGGAGTCCTCTGTTTGCTTCACCTAGACCTGAAGTCTAGGTCTTTTGTGTTTCCTAGCATCTATTTCCGGGTCATAATCCACTGATCGGTGGTTTATCATGGAGTTCAGCTTTTTGAAAGGCTTTTGCTGCCTTTTGTCTTAAGACTTCTCGTAGAGGAGTCCATCTCATCTCTCTACGTATTTGTTCGTTCCTGACGCACCACGGGGCGTCTAAGGCCATTCTCAGGCTTATGTTTTTCTGAGCTTCTAGCCTTTTGATGTACGTTGCAGCAGCGTGGCCCCACGCTACTGACTCGTACGTGAATGTTTAGTCTTAAGACTACGAGCTTATATAGAGACTGTGTCCACTGAAGCGCAAAGTTTCGCTTCATCAATGATTTGATGTTAAAAAGTAGTGGTTGCCAAAGATTAGGTATCTCAACACTCGGTTTACTGAAGATTCTGAGCTGCTTCTATAAATTTTCTTTTTTTCATGTTGGGTTTCATATATATATTGCCGCAGCCTCAGACCACTTTATATGGTGTTGTTTATCCCAGGCGTGTTCTGCAATACCTGATCTCGACGTTTCCCCTATTTGTGTATGAGTTTTATGTTCCTTAATTCTAACTTCTAGTGGTCGCTTGGTTTCTTCAATATACATTTCACCACACTCACATGGAACTTTGTAAACACATTCTTTCTTATCGGTACTTTTTGGTTTTGTTTTTGTTAAATGAGCTCTAAGTGTATTTCCTGATTTAAAGGCTGTTTTTATATCATAACTACTGGCAATTCGTCTTATTTTCTCCGAAGTTCCCTTAATGTACGGAATTGTGAAGAAGGAATGTGTTTCTTATTGTGCAGTGTTCGTTGTTTTAAAGTTATTTATTACATCGTGAATTAGTTTCAAAAGATAACCATTCTGTTATAAATCGGATTTAATATTTGCTACTTCTTTTTCCAATGAATCGGCATTATTGCATATAGATATAGTGCGATTATAGAGGTTGCGTATAATTCCCCGTTTTGTTACAACAGACTGGAACTATGATTAAGATTTTGTCCAGTATGTGTTGGCTTTCTGTATACTGAAGTTTTAATAGTTTCCTTTGAGCGATTCACCATGGCATATAGGAAAGGCAATTGATCATTTACCTCTTTTTCCATGGTAAACTTAATTGTACGTCGAATGTTATTTAGATGTTTCAAGAAATCATTTAATTTTTGATCTTGTCCTTTCGTATGATTAAGGTATCATCGACATATCTCAACCAGACTTTCAGTTTTACTGTTGCCGTTTTTATGGCATGAGTTTCGAACCATTCCATATATATATTGGCGATGACTGGAGAGAGTGAAGAACCCATCGGAAGCCCGTTGTCCTGAGTGTAGAACCTGTCCTTTACTTGAAAGTGAGCTACGCAGGCAACACTCCAAAAGATCTATCACCCCGTCCAGTGGTAACGTGGTTCGATCTGCTAAAGTAGTATCATTTGAAAGTCTAGTTTTGATTATGTCTAGTGATTCCCTTAATGGTATACAGAGTTTCCACATCAGAGCTTATTAGTCTGTCGTCTGGCTTTAGATTGATGCTACTAATAATGTTCACGAAATTTGTGAAAATTTTAGCATTTGTATTCGTTTTACTTTCTAAAGGTTGTACGATTTTTAAAAGAAACTTCGCTAGTGCATTTGTTGGGGATACTCTGGAGCTGGTTATTAGCCTCAATGGTATGTTCGATTTATGAATTTTTGGTAATCAGTAAAGGTGTGGTGGCTTACTGTAGTGTTGTGTGAGCGCCGATCGTAGGTTGGCAGGTATATGGTCTTGGCATTTCCATAGTGTTCTGTAGATTTTCGACTCTATAGATTTAGTGGGGTCACGAGATAATTGTCTATATTTTCCTTTTTCCAGGATAACTCCGATTTTTTGGCCCTACGTTACGATGTCCATTATCACCGTTGCATTTCCCTTGTCCGCTGATAAAATCTTTATGGATTCATCCTTACGAAGTTCTTTTAAGGCTGATGCTTCTAGCTTGGAGATATTTTGAACTTGATTTTTCTTGTCTTCCGAAGTTGATTTTATTTTCCACCCAAACTCGTCGGAATGGTTTTCGTTGACGCGTATAGATTCTACAGATCTTATGATGTCTAGAACAGTTTATATTGGAGAAACCAAACGACCAAGTTAGAATTAAGGAACATAAAACTCATATACAAAAAGGGGAAATGTCGAGATCAGGTATTGCAGAACACGCCTGGGATAAACCACACCATATGAAATGGTCTGAGGCTGCGGCAATATATATGGAACCCAAAATGAAGAAAGTAAAATTTATAGAAACAGCTTACATTAAAAACAATAATGGAATCTTCAGTAAACCGAGTGTTGAGATACCTAATCTTTGGCAACCACTACTTTTTAACATCAAATCATTGAGGAATGTACAGTGAAGCCAAACTTTGCGCTTCAGTGGACCCAGTCCCTATATAAGCTCGTAGTCTTAAAACAAAACATTCAGTTTATACTTGATAACGATTAGAGATACAACCTAATCGAAACGTCGTAAAAATAAATAAAAATAAAGACAGTGTAAGTCCAACGACCACATTTTAATCAATCTTCAACATTGTCTACAACCTTTAATTGTTATGTTATATTTTTTTTAGAAAATTTTAATCTTATCAATTAAACTATTTTCTTAATATTAATTAATGTGTATTACTTTTAGATACAAACTACGTATTCAAAAATAGTTATTTTATGAAGTTACTTTGTACAGGGTCAAAAACAAATAAACTTTGCATCACAGGTGACCAAATTTTAATAGCCCTATTTGGATTTTGTAGAAAAACACACATATAATATGACGCTATTTTAAACAAAATATCTCTGTGATGAAGCATTGTCAAAACTAAGAAGTTTTTGTAGGTTGCGTTGAATATTATTTGCCAACAGTGGTGCAATTTACAAAAAATGGGAAAAAAATCTAAATTATCTTATACAGCATATTGGCTCAAAATTGCATCTAGAAAAACTTTTTTCGATATTTTGAGATATAACCCCACATTTGAATTTTTTTTTGGAACAAAATTTTAATCTGACAGATAATGTTAATCACATGACTACTATTTTTTAGTTAATTTTTATCTCGATTGAAGTAGAAATTTTTGCCAAAGAGAGAAGAATAAAGCCATTCATAAAAAAATCCTATATGATGATATATATATATATATATATATATATATATATATATATATATAATATATATATATATATATATATATATATATATATATATATATATATATATATATATATATATATATATATATATATATATGACGCGGAGATATTTCTCTCAGACAAAACAATTTAAATGAAGTGCGTTATAAAAATTAAGTAGGTACTTTGTTCTTTATAAAATATGATAATATTTTTGATGTGACGCTTTATCATTTTTGTTACAGCAAAATATATAAATTGATTAAAATTTAGTTCCGAATTCAATAAGTATTGTTCCTTAATACAAAATGAAGCTTCTAGTAATATTTCTTTGTTTAGCCTGCGCTGTATTTGCTTCTTTAGAGGAAGATAGACAACAGTGGGTAAACTTTAAGGTCAGTAATATTTAAAACAATTAAATTAAAATTAATATACAAACGGTTATTTGCTAACTGGTCCAATTAGAAATTTAATACTGATTTATTATAAAATGATATTTTTAAATTGTAATTTGCTTACCTGTATTTACTTTTTGCATTATTTAGTTGCAAATATAAAATTGATCCGACTTTTAAAAAACCGTTAAAAAGGAAAAATAATTTTTGAATTTGATATCGTCATCAAAAATTTCAATTTCATATAAAAATTTATATTATTTTTGACTTTTTAACGCTTTGTTCGGAAATTTCATTTTTCTTATAAGAATTTTATTTTTCTATTTTTAGTTTAGAATTCTGTTGAGTTTGTAAGGTCGCAAAAAAGTATATATTGAATATATATGTAAACGATCTTCTCACTGAGATGAACTACAAAAAAATGGTCTACGCTAACAATATCAAAATTTTTCACCGCATCGATGCAGTCGCTGACTGTGCGTCACTTCAGGCCAGCATCGAAACGGTTGGTCAATGGTGTGTGTCTAACAAACTCGATCTCTCTAAATGCAATATGATAACTTGCTATGCTATTCAATTATTCAATTGGGGCGATCTTTGCAAAAACCCCATATGTCAAAAAATTTGAATTTTCAGAAATTTAAAAAACTTTCTAGCTTCGCATAGGTAAAAATTTTTCTTTTCCTAACTGGATTATTTAATACTTACATGAAATAAGCTTAATTTGCAAAAATGGTTTTTAATGTCTATTTTTTATTAAGGCGCATTTTTTTTTCTTTTGATATGTGGGATTGTTGCGATAATTTTTTAGTATCGTTATAAAAAGTATGTTTTTTAAATATAATATAAAATGTAACTGTGTTACAAAAAAAATATTCATTTCTCCACTGCTATTGTCGTCTTCGTTAATATCAGGCTCCGTCGTATCAAGTCGCGGATTATTGTTTGGTATCTTGCACAAGTTATTATAAAAGGTCTCAGCATCAGGTTTTACTTGGTACTGGGTTAGCATTTGAAGATTTTCAATTTTTTCATGAGAAACTGGTAGCGGTTCATTGTATAAAGGCTTTAAATTAAGTTCGGTGGGTAACTGGCTCCTGTTTCGTATAGGTGATTTTTCCCTGTTCATTTTAACTTTGTAACTCCTGATTCCGTTTTAGAATTTCGTAACATTCATGCAGTTTTATATGGCGATATAATACTGCCACGCTCACTTCAAATTGTATATCTCCAGTAACAATTTGAATTTTGACGACCTTTAAAATATTTTTAAAAGCAAAAATTGACTTCTTAAAATCCTCAGGATGGCCTAACCCCTAACAAGGTCCACGACCGTAAAGATTTCTTTATTTTTTATTTAATTTTCACTTCTCTGATGAATAAATATATGTTATTTATGTGATATTTTACATACTGGTACATGTTTTGGAATGGTAATTTTTTACAGATAGTTGTTTTCATGATCTTTACTTATGGTTCATGACAGTTCTACTGATGAGACCATCAGATCAGAACGCCTTTGGAGAGAAAACCTGAGTGAAATTCGTAGGAAATAAACTGTCTAACTTTCCTTTTACAGCTATTTAGGGCATGACAGTTTTGATATTTTAACAGTAACTGAAACGTGGCTGGGTGGCAGGGTAAATAGAGGGGTTGTAGATATTCCAAGCTATTCATTTTGCAGAGTAGAGAGATTGTATTGGAGTTTTTAATTGCAATTGTGGCCTTGAAACAGTTGTGGCTGAAAGTGAAGTTGGGTGGTATTATTATTGTATTTTCTATTGTATATGGGCTGCCAAATCAAGAGATATAAGATGCTATGGAATTGCTAGAAAATTTGATGTTATGTATCCTGCCCATGGTAGATGAGGTGGTCTTTTTTGGTAATATTGACTTCAACCTGTTATTACATTCACAAGCGTGTCATAGTTTAATTAATTTTTTGGACGCATTTGGCTTTAGCCAGCTAGTGGAGAAACCTACTAGGATTACTGGACAAAGTAGTTCTTTCTTGGATGTTGTTGCGTTATAAATGTTGACGTGTTGGTCGGTGGTGTGGAACATATGGATCTGCATAATGTGATGAACCATCAGCTGGTTTATTGTCTTTTAAAAGTCAAGGTATCCAGAGATGGTATAAAATATAAAGCTTTAAAGATTTTGGTTCTTTTTCCGATGAGGATTTTGATAATGACTTGCACACTTTACCTTGACAAAGAATATTTGATACGGAGAATATCGATGAAAAAGTTGATATATTTACTGATAATATTCTTTACTTATTTAATAAACATGCACCATTTAAAACGGTTCGTATCACTTTTTGATTTACCGAAGTATTGAGAGAAATATATTATCTTGAGTACCATGTACTAATTGTAAAATTGTTCTTTATTATTATTAATCTAATAATTTTTTAAAATATTTAATGTGCATTAGTTTAAAGATTGTATTGATATTAGTGTGGTGGATTCGGAGTTTATATACTCGGTTAGAATGAATAGTTATGTATTAAAACTGGCCGAGTTTAAAATAAAGAAATTTTATTATTATTATTATTATTTGGTGGCTTAAGAGAAATAAAAAATATTGCTTTTTTAGCAAAATTATAAATTTAACATTAAACACTGCATATTCTTGATAAGCAATTTTTGTTCTTGTAAACTAAATAATTGGAAACGAAAATTTTTCTATAAATGGCATTAAATCCTTTCACGCATGAGTATGTGAATCAGGCATAATTATATTTCGTAAATAAATATTCGAACTATTCAAATGTTTTTGATATCAAATATGACATATTTTAAATTGTGGAACAGCATCAAAATATAAGAATGATTATTCTAGAATTATGAATACAATATTTATGTTTGGATCAAGGGAAAACTCGTTATAATATTGGCTTAAATCTATCTCTTTTTATATTAATTTATTTTTTTTTGTAGTTGTACAACAATAACTTTTGTTTCAAAGCAAAAATAAATGTATCGTCTATTACTTTTTCTGATGGTAAAAAAATTTATATTACTTATGTTGTTTCTAGAGTAAACATGGCAAAGTTTACAAGAACAAGCAGGAAGAAAATATGCGTTTTTCTACATTTCAACAAAAGTTACGTGAAATTGAAGAACACAATAGAGAATATTTAACGGGGAAAAGAACGTACACAAAGGGAGTTAATAAATTTGCCGATTTCACAAAGGAGGAGATTAAGAACATGTTAGGTCATCGAAGTGATAGCCGATTAAATGAAAAAAATATTTATAAAAGGCCCGTTGACGCCGATATTCCAGCTTCACTAGATTGGAGGGATTCGGGGGCAGTAACAGATGTTAAAAATCAGGGAGGTTGCGGATCCTGCTGGGCTTTTTCTACAGTAAGTATCCATAAGATGATATTATCTTAAGGAATAAGGTATTTCTGGTTAATTCAGTTGTAGTAGAACTTGATGTAAAGTTTATTGAATCAATTCAATATTGAATTATGGCTGGTCCGTCAATAAGATATTTATTTATTTATTTATAAGTATGTGCTTACATTGTTTCTAGATAGACAAAAAGTGAATTGAGCTCTGAAATTATTCCAAATTTTCAACTGTAATTTTTCAATTATAAGTAATAAGTTCTACACTGGATGTCACTTTTGAAGGTGCCCTTTCCTTACAGGTTGAGTAATCAGTTCTGAAATCTGATAAATTTGATGATGCATTCACCAACATATTTAATTCGATGTCTCTCAACCTTTTACCATTTGCAATTCGATTCACCACACCAGTTTTAAATGCGTTTCCCATTTCATAGTTTTTTCGAAATTAATTTAATTACACTTTTTTCGGTCTTGATACACATTCACAGTTAAATATCTAATCATAAGTAATACAATTACTCTCTTCCCCTTTTATTACACGTTGCTAAGAAAGGCGATTCCACAGGCTAAGAATTACTGATTTAACTAAGTGTAATACATAACGTTGACAATTTTTGAGAACAGAATGACTAAAAATAGCATACCGATCATAAATTCTCATATGTTCATATAAGAAAATTTATAACCATTATTAGAGCTTTTCCTCTTCAAATTTTATCGAAATTACTTTTCAAATGTAGGTACTTTCTTTTATACGGAGAATAAGACTGGGTGAACTTTAAGTAGCTCCAAGTTCAACTGTTAATGTTAGTCTCATACCTATTGGCGAATTTGGTTATTTCCCACTCTCCTACCAAGTTGTACTTATTGCCAAATTGTTTGAGGCTCAATTATTACAGAGCCTATAATTTGCTTGCGGATTAAAGATAAATCCTCAATTTTTTAATTTTATATGTTCGTACATGTTTTTTTGGCTATTATGTATATAAAAACTTGGCTATGAATAAGTAAATGAGTTTAATGAAGAAAAAAAGTCAAAAGCCACTTTTAGAAAACCTATTACATCAATTATGGAATTGTTTTAATATCGTTAATTGGTAGTGTTGTTACATGTAGATTTCGTTTTGAGCATGCAACCTAAAATATCGCTATTTATAGGTTTGTAATTTATAATTTGTAAATTTAGTTCTTACCTCAATCTGCTGCTAGTTACAGATAGCTAATGATATGTTATAAAAATTATACGATTTTGAAAGCGTGGTATACTTTATAAGTACTATTGTCTGCCATGAGGACCGCCCTCAGGAAATTTTATAGCACTTCAACATTTCGTGGATACCAGGGAAATGTGATCATATTGTGGAGTTTCTGTATTGTATATTTCTATAATTGAAGGCCGTGTCCTTAATGTTTGATGCCTTGAAGCCTTTACCAAGGGTATAATGTAAAATTTAAATGTGTAAGCAAACAGCTGTCAAAGAAGATGGGAAGAAGAATTTTTTATTTCAACACTGTGTCTTTTTCCCTTACCTTCTTTAAATTGGATTATCTTGGTTCTTAAGCTAATATTTATGCTTTCTTTAAAGAAGAGGCGAATTATTTCTCGTTCAGTTTTTGACATTTTATAACGCCAAACCTAACAGATTCCCATTGTCATTGGTTTAAGTGCTATTTTGATGCACGCCGTCTAACGTAAAATACTGATGACCTCACTGGTTTAATATTGTTTTTCCGAGGAATTCCAGTAGGATGACAAGATGTGATGACAGAATATAGGTAAGAAATATTGATTGGCCTGCGTTACTTGACGGTTCAGGAGTTGCATAAATAAGTCAGTTTTGATTGTTAATTTGAGTATTATTTTTACAGATTCCTGCATGATTCGTATCATATCTTAGGTATTTATATTAGACATCCTTCAGCCTATACTCTAGTAGGCATGTGCGATATTCAGTAATTTTTATACATTTTTTTTTAACATGGTGTTTACCAAAATCGGTCCATGGGGTACAGCGCCCCTCTGACAATGCAGTAATCTACCCGTAGCGAGACCTAGGGGTACAATGAAGCTCGGATTTCAGGTTTTTCAAATTAGTTTAGAGTTGGTCAAATACTTAGAAATATTTTATTTAGTTTAACTTAAACTATCGTATATCACAACTTAATTTTAAATTTTTTATATTTAAAAATGATTTATTCCAAACTTGTTTGGTAATGCGCACATAGTGTACTTATGTGAGCATTACAGCCCATAAATACACTCCCTATTTTGTAACATGGAATTGCACTGTGCATGATTAGCTTGATAACTTCTGCGTTAGAGTTGAGTTAATTATATCGCAAATTGTGATTTGCATTCTGACTCGGGTGAGGGTTTAATGGGTACCTAATAACCTACTCCAATAAGTAATCTTTGTCACCAACTTCTGTTATGAAATTTTCTATCTCATGCTTACTAAATATTTTTGACTGTTTTGTTTTGTATTTGCTAGCTCTTTCTTTTATACAGCTATTGGATATGCAAATTTAACAACATTCTAAACTAAGATAAGTTATGCCGTTCCAAGCGTAGTCTTTTCTACAATATTTTCAACATTTTTCTCTCTACTTCTCGCAATTTTCTGATATTGACCGTCTGAAAACGCCAATTTCCGAAACCAGAACCTTGAAATATGAACCAACATCAAATGATGACCGGTAATCGTTTAATAACTGACTGAGCAAAATTATTTTGCCTACCTACTTTTAACTAGTTTCATTTTGAGTGACTTCTTTACTGACATTCCCTTGCGTTATGTATACAAAACGTAAACTAAAAATGCAAAAACTAGCTATCAAACTTGTAATAATAACATTTCATTAATGTCACGATTTTTTAGTTAGGGTCCAATTAATTATATTAAATGCCATTCAGTTGGCCAAAGAAATTATCCATGTCATAAATTCAATTAACTTATTGAGGCAGTTCTTCTATTGTCAATAATTAATATTCTATTACACTAATATTATATGATCATCGATTATTGAAAAATTACAATCTTCTATTTCTTCTTTAGCTTACTGTCCGTTGTCGGACATAAGCCTCCCCTAGCTGTTGCTATTGTTCTTTGTTGTGCATTTTCCTCCTCCAATCATACCCAAATATTCTTTTTTGATTATTTGACCACCTAGTTTGTGGTCTTCCTCTGCTTGTTTTATTTGTCTATAGTTTTCGTTCTATAATTTTTTATATCAGTCGATTGTCTTCATCTTTTTAATATATCTTGCCCAGTACCGTTTTCATATACAGACCCTTTGTATTACATGTGCCACCATGAATTTTTGTTTTATTTCTTTACTTGGTATGCGATCATTCAGTTTGATGTTTAGAATTCTTCTCTCCATGGCTCATTGTGTCATTTGTCAATGGGTGTTTTTATTTAGTGCTCTATTTCTGTATCGGAAGTACGGACTGAAAGAACATACTGATCGAAAACTTGTGCTTTAAGCGTACAAGGAACATTTAAATATTTTTTGTAGATCTCCAAACTTTTTTGTAGCTCTGTTCGGAAGAGGTTTTTTTTTAATTTACATTTTTTGCCCAGGTATATATAACTGAACTTTTTCTATTTGTCTATTTTATAATATTATATATTGGTTTTGTTCTGTAGCATTAGTTAAGTATTTCGTTTTGTTAATATATTTATTTCTAAACCCATATTTTTCTATTTGTCGTTCAATTCTACTAACTTTCTTTGTAGTTCTTGTTTGTTTCTGATTATCAAGGTCACATTATCGGCAAGTGACAATAGCTTCTGCTAAATTATAATAAACTTACAAAATCATTATCCTGTTTTTTTTTTCAGGTTGGGACACTTGAAGGTTTTAATTACTTGAAAAACAAAGTACTGGTTTCGTTAAGCCCACGACAGCTAGTAGATTGTTCTAAAGAAAATTATGGTTGTGGTGGAGGTGATGAAGCACCAGCTTTGAAGTACGTTAAGGAATTTGGTATGTAGAAGTCATGTTCTATATTAATATTTTAGTTTGGTGTATTGAATACATGTCAAATAATTTATTGTACAAAAGTGGCAAAGCAAACATAAAATTTAAAAATATATATTTAAACACGGATATTGAAACATCAGAGATTAAATTTTGTTTGAAAGCTTTCTAATCTGCTGAATCTTGATCTCCCCGTGATGTGGGAGTGCCAAAAGGCAAGATCGAAGAATAAATAGCTTGTAAAATAGTAGCTTGGGTTTTAAATTCAGCTTGCTGTTACGAGTCAGCAGATAACAGAGAGATATCAAAGAAGTTTTGGCTTTACTTAGAAGATGGTAGTATTTTGCATGATCACTCCAAGGAATCTAAGTGTTAGTAATGGATAGCCTATTGTCAGAGATTGTAAATATAGCTTTAGTAAAAACTGCTTCCCGAGTTTGATTAGGATTTAAATTAATTTTTGAATTCATCATGTATTTCTCGCTCTTATTCATTTACCGTTGTAATCGCAGAATTATTAGACGAAATGATCCTAAGGACGTCGCAAAAGTTTCAACATCAACAAATCGATATCCTTTAACTTTGACAATTTTTTCCAAAAGAACCATTACTTTATTACTTATTCCAAACAATACTTATTTTTTGCATGTTCTGGGTCCATAATCTGATATCTGTATATTGTCTTATAATAAGACGAGGCTATTTCTTTCAATAAACTCCTATTACTTTTACATGAGATTTTTACTTTCTAGAAGAATCACTCTTACCCTATAGCTATTTTATTATTACCTATTATCCTTTTTGGCAATCAGTCAATCTAGTGTTATGCATCTAACATACACTTTCATTTACACTGCTTACAACTATTAAATTTTAAATACACTACTCAACAGGAACATTTTTAATATAAGGGATTAAGTTGATTTCCATATCAAGGAGCCTCACATGATTGAAATCCCTTGTCTTTTTAATGGAAATTATCAAACATACAAGTTTTAACTTTTAAAAGATCCCAAATTTTTTGGTTTCTCTCTTATTTTTAACGTAATCATGTCACAATATTAGAATTTTATAGTATGACTCTTTCCAGTCGCTAACTAAATAAACAGCTTGTTTTAGATTGAATGATATTAATTTATTTTTTAAAGTATTATAATCAAGTTTACATTATTTTACGGAAAGTTTATTATAGAGGTGAAAAGTTAATGATATGTTTTCTGCATATGACACTGTTTTCTGGAATTTCAACGTACCGTAAAGTTTGGAACTCTTTTGTGTTTGTGCAGCATGATTACCTCACACTGTTGTTCCATAGATCAAGAAGGAAAGAAAAGTACTTCGATTTTAAATTGCCAAACCATGCGATAACATTTAATTTTCTAAGTAAAGAAAACGGCTAGATATTTAGATATTAAACTATCATAATGAGTAATACAAAGCCTGCGAGAAACCCTCGTCGGGTTAGTTCAGGTGCTAGAATGCACGTCATCACAACCAAACTCAATATAGCTGAGGCACTGGAGCAGCGCATCATTGTATTCCAGTCAGAAATATATGCAACAGATACATGTTTACTTTAAGGTATGCTTTCAAAACCTTATCTTGGCCAAGCAAAACAAGGGTACTCCTGCATGAGTATCAGGACACAAGGGCATCTAAAGCAGTAAAAAAGTAGACTAACTTGCAAGACAACGCTATGCTACCACATTTGGCATTGACAAAACTGCCATTAATAGGTGAAAATCCTGACAAATAAACCATCAAAACTAAAACAAGGGCACAGCAAACCGTTCACCAAATTAAGCGTAAAGTCCTACTCTTAAAGAAATTAGGCTGCTGACTGTACTGATTACTGCAGCTTAAGGAAATACATATAATGGACCTTTATAATGCAGAAACAATATGTGGATTACGTGGCTAAGAGGACACATTATTGTCGAATGCTAAGCTCTATCCTACTTTAGACACCTTTAAAGATTAACTCCTGAAGGTTTATATCTATAGGACAAACTTGTGCAGAAGCATGTAAACCTGATTAAGCAAACTAACCTGTTAGATATAACATATATAGCAAGCAAGATAAAAAACCATTAGGCTCGAGTATAGAGGCTCTTTAACTAGAGCTTGCCGTATCATTCAATCAATCTGTATGACTGCTCCAACGTAGCCAATCGTTAATTTTTATTTATTTCAGATAAACTATTTGTTAGCCTCATCTTCTATTTTCTGTGATCTAATATGCATTTACTCGTTGCTATAGCCTTGGGATATTAAAATTGTATAGTCAGCGAAAATAACACATTTTTCGGGAAATAAATTAAATAAAATTTTTATAAAAAATTAAATCGACTTCTAAAAATGCCCTTAAAAGTGAAAAATAACAATATAAAGTCAGCACTAAACTAATACCTGACAAAATGTAATTCGCCTAAAAAGATTTAAAAATACTTTATTCGTAATTGTTTTTTTTACCGTAGTTAGTATATCTGTCGTGTTGTTATTTATTTTATTTACAAATGATTTGGCGCCGACTTAAAAATTTTAATTACGTATAAAAATTTATATTGTTATTTTTCGCTTTTAGCACATCTTTATAAAATTTTAATTTTTTCATTTTTGGTTTTGAATTCGTTACGATATCCATAAATTTTTTGGAACTAAGTACTAAGCGAAATTATCGTACCTCGCAATGATTCTAAGGTTGCAAAAAAGTGCCCAGTTTATTCGAAGTTGTAAACAAATGTTTAGTTTGCTATAGTAAATCCGCTATCTCAGATTTTAAATTAATTCTGAATTGGTAATATAGGCTCCCAACCCTCCCCCCCCCTCCAATACTATTATATACAGAACGTGCATTTATTAGTCCGACATATTTTATCCTGCATATTGAGAACCCCAATATCAATTTTGGACAAAATCGAAAATTTGTAAAATTTGTGGCTTCCATAATGTACGTGCTATATTCTTGTAAAAAATTATTCGTAATCTACACCACCGAAAACTCCCTAGTACCAATTTTAGATAAATTTGAGAGATGTAAAATTTTTAATCCACCATATTGAATTCGATAAATTAAATTTTTTAAAAATAATTTGATTATTGTAATCTACACCATTGAAATCCCCCTAGCACCACTTTTAGACAAAATCTAGAGATGTAAAATTTTTATCCTGCCATATTGGGTTTGCCAAATTAATTTTTTTTTAAAATAATTTGAAATTCGCTATTTACACTCTCAAAAATCCCCCATACCAATTTTGGACAAAATCGAAAGATGTAAAATTTTCAATCTGCTATATGGGATCCGCTATAATGAATTCTTTAAAAATAAACTTAGATTCGTTATGAATGACCCCGAAAACTCCTAGAAAAGTTGGATTATACTAAATCAGTTTCAGCCAAAATAATATGGGACCACCGTACCAACTGCCTGAACAAAATTTCATTTTTACATTTAAAATTACGTTGCCTTTCGAACTTATAACCTCCTTCTTATAGAAGTCGGTTAAAAATGCTTAAGGATAATAAAAAAAATAATCAATTTGTCACAAAACAGTCCAAACACTTAAAATTAAAATTAGGTAAACAACCACAATTAAAAAGCTAAAAATTTATTTTTTAATTTTAAGTTAGAATATTTATGGGCATTTTAATTGGTAATCTTTAATTTTTACCAATTGTTATAAAAACATGCATTCAAATGCCATAAACCCGAAAGTGTTTAGAAATCATAAAGACACATACCTATATAAGCCTAATTTATATCTTATTATACTTTGCAGTTTTAAAAGAGGCGAGTTTGCCACAAGTAAAAAATGATCTTATTCATAAGTATTATACTTTTTTTTGTTCTAGGTATACAGACGGAAAGTGATTATCCATACGACGATGAAGATGAAAAACCATGTAGTTATAATAAATCTGCCGTATTTTTACAAATAAAAGACTATGTTCAAATTGAGAGAGGAAATGAAGACGATTTACTAACAGCAGTTGCAACATTGGGACCTATTTCTGTTGCACTTGATGCTTCGGATTTGTTTGATTACGAAGGAGGTATTTAATAGTTTCATGGCTTTAGGGAGGTTTTTCTAATGTTATTGCCGACATCACAAAATCATCGCATGAAAAATAAATAAGATAATATATTTAAAATTGCAAATCTAGAATGATTTTATGATTTCTGAGAGAAAATAAAAATATATCTACATAATATGTTGAAAGTAATTACCAGGCTCTTATATGCAAACCTTGCTTGTATTTGGTTTACTCTTATAAAACCTCTTAATCTCTTTCTGATATTTTTTCACTCAAAATGGATTAACAGGGCTGATTTTGAACAAAAAGGTTTTATTTGATCATCTTTAAAACAATATAGATATATATCTCTGAAAAATAATATGTAAAAATTTGAGGCAGTACTGTTTCGCAATTTCTCAATAGTTAACATATTAGTTTTTATATATGCTTAGTTTGCAATTTCACTACTATCCTATTAATGTACATTTAATGAAAAACTATGTGCTTTTAATATTAGAGATAGTTCACAAGTGTTTGGTAATAAATTAGTTTCCACAATATTTATTTATATTGATAAACTCTTTACTGGACTGTAGAATAATCAATATTCCTTTTTTAGGTATTTTCACTGATACCGACTGCGATACAGATAGAACCAACCATGCCGTACTAGCAGTAGGCTATGGAAAGGATGAGAAAACAGGTTTAGATTACTGGTTAATCAAAAATTCTTGGGGAGCTGACTGGGGAGAAAATGGATATTTTAAAATAAGACGTGGAACTAATGAATGCGCTATAGCTACTGATAATGTTTATCCAGTTCTATAAAAGTATTGTATTAACATTTTTAACATATTAAAATTTAACACGGAATTGAGTTTTTCTCACTATTAGACAATCGCTTAAGTTATACTAGAATATTAACTAACTATGTGACACATTTAATAATTCGTAAGATTCAATTACATAAAAACTTTATATTAAAAGCGGAAATCCGTGATTAGCTCAGAGCACAATGAATCTGACTAGAGCACATGGAACTTCGCAATGTTCATCGGGCAGTACTTTCAATCCAGAAAATGATATGATTGACCCAGAGTCATCATTTTAAGAAGAAACGGTCCAGCAAATTTGTAACCAAGATGAATTAAATAATTTAATTTGTGAATTAAATTTGTCCATAAAGAAAGAGAAATTCTTTAAAAAAAAGAGATACATTAGTTGACTGCCAAGATATGCCAGGCCTTACTGATGATTTAGGAGAAAATCAATATGTAGTGACTCATTGGAGTTAATTTGCAGATTCAATCAAAAAAGTATAAAAGCTATCTTGCTTCACAATGACAATAAATGTCTTTCAATATGCTTACTCTGCTATGTTGAAAAAAATGTGGCAATCTGAGCCTTATTTTGGAAAAATGTATACTCTCGCCAGGAACGTTTTTAGTTAAGTATTAAAACAAACATTGGATTCGCAAATAGTGTCCAAGAATGTTCATAATAAGAAAAGAGGGAATATCTAAGACCCGCATCTTAAATTTTAACTATGTTATAGATAATATTTGTCTAAAAAGTAAATTCATCTTTAGCAAATTGGATTATAAGATTTTGGTAACAAGCAGACTTCAGGAAGAACTTTGGCACTTCTAGTCACCTTTTAACTACTAGAACTTCAATTGGAAAAGCAGAAAAGTATATCTTAAGATGATATGTGATATTTATAGATTATCAGAAGGCTTTTGGTAGCATCGAGACCCGGACTGTTAAAGAAGCATTGTATAATAACAGTATTGGCTATATCTAGGTACACTCAACACGTAATTTACAACAACCTCAGATGATAGTAAAAACAAACAGTAAAGAAAATTCTATATCAGTGAAACGAAAAACAAGGCAATGAGAATCGGAAAATAAGGGAATTAATATAAATGGACAAACGTTAAATGATGTGCGATATACAGATGATGCAGTGTTAATATCAGATAATTTAGATGACATATAATAAATGATAACTCAACTACAAATAAAAAATCGGAGAACTCAAGGCTACTGCTAGACAAAAATAAAATAGAAGCTATGTCAAATGAAGCCGACCCGCAAAGCCTGGAAATATGGAGTAGAAAATTTGAATATGCAGCGCAAAACTTGGCCAAATTACAAAATGCACAAAGATAAATCAAACAGCAGAAATACATAAAATAATCAGACAGGCATGGACGACACTGGGTAAAAAAAATAATAATTCCGAAACTAAGAAAAATATTCGATCCATGCATTTTACGGGATCTCACTTACGCAGCTTAAATATGGACATTAACTAAGAAAACGATGGAATAATTAAGTAAAATACGTAGAATACTGAAACGTCAGATACTGAATATAAAAGTAAAACGCAGAATGAGAAACGAAAGTATAAGATAGAAAACCAGTGTTAGAGGTCAGAAGACAAGTAGTAGGATGGATGCAATGGGTAGAATAAAGATCTAGAGGAAAGCCCCAGATGAAATAGAAGCACGATCTTAAAAGTACATCTCGTCTGAGGTGGATTAGAAAGTTAGAAAGGCACAAAATCAAGAATAGTAGAGATGGGAAGAGGAGGCCTATGTCTGATAATGGATAAAAGACGCCTGATTTCATAGATAGATTTATAACAAGCTAACATTTAAAAATCTTACTAATAATCTGGCGACTTCTTTGAGGGTAGAATCGAAATGTCATCATCATACGATATATGTACGCAGCTTTTTTATAGTTTCTTCTAGGACATAGAATCGTTTTCTGAGGAAATTTTAGCCTGTACCTTATAAATTCCGCTTTTAGTTTGCAAATCCCGACAGTTGCATATTCTGGAGGAAAAAACTATAGGTGGTGAAACCGATAGATCTAATACGGAAGCGGTGGAACGTGAATATAAACAAATTTTTTAAGTAAACTCCAAGCATGATGTCAAAGATTTCGATTGCCAGAAGCTGGAAAGGCTAAATTGACCAATTACTATGCGATAAATCGCGAATGCTTTAAAGGAAAACAAAAGTAACTCGGCGGATCCTGATGATGTTGAATCGTCGGATCTAGCATGAGTTGGATATCTTCCATACAATGGTTTGCCATGGACTGATGCGTAAAAAGCTGAAAGCTAATCGGACCGTGTCAATACCGAGGGTATTAAATAGACTTTTGCATCGAATTCTCGGGTGGTAATTGGCTACCGTCCCAACTCATAACAATCAAAGAGGTTTTAAGAGAATAGAAGAGGTGACTCTGAACAACCTGATCTTATAGGCCTTCATAAAATCTAGAAGGACCTGTTGTCTTCCGAATCATATTTCATCTCTTGATCTACGCAAAGCATAGAGAGCTTTGCGTAGAGCGGGTGTTGATGGCATTATATTTAACTATATAGCAAACACCTATAATGGGGTAAACACAATAATTGAAAATGGTAGAGAAAGTACGGGAAAGATTGAACTTAATAGAGGTGTCCTCTATATCTATTTAATTTCGTAATTGGTGAATTAATAATACAACTCCAAAATAGCAAATATGGCTTAAAGATTAGTGACGGGAACAAAATAGCTGTTCAGGTGCGTGCTAATGAATTTATTTTATTTGTCGAAACCTCTAATAATGCTGTCAATGACCTTCTTTGAAAAAAGAAGCATGAATCATAACATTAGAAAATTGGCCTGCACTATCGGTGCACGTGAATAAAAGCTATAAACGCATGTATAATACCTGATTCCTATTCTATATTAATGCCGATAGCACATGGTAAAAAGGGCCCACAGATTTCTTTAAATATCTCGACAAAAGTATAATCAAAAAGGCAATTTAAGTCATGATCTTAAGGAACTAAAATTAAAATTGGATAGAGTGCGGACTTCTCCTTTAAGACCTCTCATAGACAAATTACAGAATCTTACAATAACTCTAAAGCTCTTGGGTGATGCTGATAGAACATTGAAGTTAACTATTAAATATATATCATTCTTATCTAGGTCCTCTCCTGGTGCCTATGTGCATTCTTATCAAAAAACTACCGAGAAACTGATATATTAAAACCATTATAAAATCTGATGATTCTGCGACACAATATATCAGTATTTAACATATGTGTCAAAGTTAATTCGAAAGCTGGTCAGATGGGCAGAATAAGACGGGCATTTTTTTAGTAATATAGTTGAGATGTGATCCTCAACATTAGATGGGGGATACTCCGGCAATTGGTTATCACATGCTTTCCAAAGCAATGAAAATGGATCTTGGATTAATAGGCCTCCTTTCTGCTCAGGATGAGATGATATTAAAGCCAGAAAAGGGAATTAAATTAAACCCCACTGAAGAAGCTAGGCGCTGCAGAGCTGGATGCGTAAAAAGCGAAATTCTTTCTCATGTTCTGCAGAGGTGTCCTGTGGCACATTCCAAGGATATCCATAGACACAATCGTATAATTATAGAGATTGGAATATTGCATCCACTAAAGGATAGACAGTTGAATTAGAACCTTGCATCAGATTAATAGACCGACAACTAAGGAACCCCGATTTAATCTCGACTAAACTGGATACAATGGGGGACTTTAAGTTTGAACGCGTCAAAGAGTTCAAATATCTGGGAACGATGCTTACTGAAAACACTGACGGAACGACAGAAATTAACTGTAGAATCCAAGCAGGTAATAGGTGCCTATTCGCAATACAACACCTCCTAAAATCCAAGTTAACAACAAGACGCACCAAGATAAACATATACAAAACAATAATAAGACCTGTAGTGTTGTATGGGTTCGAAGCTTGGACATTAACGGTAACAAATGAAGAACGGCTCCGAGTCTTCGAAAGAAGAATTCTTAGAAAAATATATGGTCCAACAGTGGATGCAACAACAGGACGATACAGAATCCGTACCAATAAAGAACTGGAGGATCTATATGGAGACACTAATATTGTACGAGAAATAAAATCTAAGCGACTGCAGTGGGCGGGACACGTAAGGAGACTACCAGATAGTCGCACAGTCAAACTCACGTGGGAGGAAGCACCGGTAGGGAAAAGACCACTGGGACTCCCTCGCCTCCGATGGAAAGACAATATTGCCAAAGGTCTAAAGGCAATGAATATTGATAATCCGCTAGATGCCATGGCAGACAGGCAGCAATGGAGGAGTATTGTGAAGTTGGCAAAGACCCACCCAGGGTTGTAAGCCATGGAGTAATTGAGTAATTGTAAACAGGATACTGTTTCGATATGGGATATGACTCTGTCATGGGAAAAAAAATGCCTCTTATAATGGCACATATGAATAAAGTGACATATTATAGTGAACAATCAATGCCCGGATAAGAACATAATAGTAGCCGCATGCGTTTTTGGAGCAAGGGGAATCTAGTCTGATTGCAACAGTGACATTTAAAAATGTAATGGCACTCAGTTCTTTTAACATAAGCAATCTCTCGGAAGCATCGCGATATATAATTATTTTAATGCTCTTTAATTTGTTGGCTTTATGTTAGTTCGTATTTTTATGTTTTCCCTAAAAATTGGATTTAATGATTAATTTTTAGTCCTCTATTTAATGATTTGTCTTGTTGCTGCAAAAAAGATAAATTTCATCATCAAGCGATCTATGTACGCAACTTTTGTATAGTCCCTTCTAAAATATAGTATCCATTTCTGGGAAAAGGTACAAGCACCTTATAAATTCCGTTTTTATTTTGCGAAACCCGACAGTCAGGTTTAGGACTCAAATCAGAATTAGAAAATCTTCCAAACCACTGTATAAGCAACATGAAATGTTAACCCTAATATGTTTATCCATTTTAAAAATAATATATTTATTGTAAAAAACAAGATGTGATCAAATTATTGTCAATAAATAGACAAGACAAATAGGATTGATACTCTTGTCCATACCTTATACTGTTCAGATAAGAAATTCTATATTCTATAATGACTGCTTTGTCAGTGTCATTTAAGTGAGCGGCACCTGCGCAATGGTTGGCACTGGGGTCTACTTTTTATATTTATAAGCTTAAAAAAAATCTCGTATATATATATATATATATATATATATATATATATATATATATATATATATATATATACGTTTATACGGCTTTCATGGATTCCATGCAATAGCAGTGGATATATCCACATTATGCTGTTGTAGTGCTGAATTCACATTCAGCCAACGTACAACTATATGCAACTCGGTGTGTAAGTGAAGTAAAATGCGAACAGTGAATGCAAACTTCGCTCCATCATATCCTTCCCGTGTTGGAGGTTGCACAATTAGAACAAATTGCGATGAAATACAATTTATTCCATTGCACCATCATTGATATTATGGCCTACCTGTACCACTATACCGAGAAGAAAGTCAAAACTTACCCTCCTGGTATAGTGATCGGCGGAGGTACATGTTTCGTCTCTTATTAGACTCATCAGGGTACCGACATGCACCTGTCTGTGCACAGGCCAGATCGGAAGAAAGCATGCAATACTGAACGCGGCTTCGCCGACTTCCCACCGGATGGCGTATATATATTTATGCGGCTTTCACGAGAAATGCAATAGCAGTGGATATCGAGAATTTCAAAAGAACAGAAATGTTATAAACTGAATGTCTTAGAAGTTATAGAAATAATTCGATTAAATAACACAGGTAATCTGTTAAACGACCAAACAGATATCAACACCTCACCCTTGCTAAATATCTTTTAACAAAAACCAGTGGGGATTTCCCAATAATTCAAATAATAGGTTATAAAATGTAAATTAATGGTATTGTACTGATTCATTATTGTAAATCTAGGTATAAGTTTTTCAAGTAACCAAATATTTTTTCATTTAAAATAGGACTTCTGTGCTACAGTGTTAGCGAAACGCGTCAACTTTTTTAGTTAAATATAGTGGAAATTAGACAAATATTCGTCTTCTATTCATCGTTGAATATCGATTTCCATCAAGTAAAAGCCTGCACCCTACTTACTTAAATTACGCGATATTGAAAATAGTGAGCTTACTTTGACGGTATGTGAATCTTAAACATTTGGCTAAGCAAACTGACTCCCTTGTTAGGGTGATAAATCATACCATAATGTCTAATACATTTAACCATGTCCTATGACATCATATAATGATAAAAAATATTACTTATATTAAAAATTACGAGAGTTGGAAAACCGGCCACTAATACGTGGTTGTTTCGTATGGGTCAAAGCCTGGTACAACATAATATGTAACGAATTATTGAATAATAAATTATTTTTGATTGTATACATTTTGATATCATGTTGACTGAGTTCTAAGATGCCAAAGGTGCATATTAAAAAAATTGAAGTAAAAAATTATTATTTAACTCGTTCAAAGAAAACAAACGCCGCGCGCTTGCTATTAAGCTGCCTGCCATTGGGACATTTAAATTTGGTCCAGTGAGAAACATGTTTTAACTTATTTATATAGAAATAATAAAAGAACAGAAAACAAAACAATATCTTCTAATCTAAGTCTTACGCCACTGAAAATCTGACATTATAGGTAGAGCAAGATAGAACGAGACCATCGAGTTTTATGAATACAATAGGCTTTCTTTTGACGTCGATCAAAACATTTTTTTGACCGTCCGTTCAGAATTTTTTTTACAATGTGTTTTTAAGAAATTTTGATCATTCAAGTGAATTTAACACAGAAGATTGTTTTATATAAAAGCTATTAATTATTATTGTATAATTGTTAAACAACTAAACCTCGATTTATCATTATTTCTAACCTTATAATAATCAGGCATTAAAAATTAGAACAAAGTAATGAGATTCAATTTGTCCTTTTAGATAATGTGTGGTGATTTTCTTCACAGGCAAGCACAACAGCTTTCGCTTAATTTGTGTGAGTATTTCGATTTAGAGAAGAGAAACGGTGGTCCTGTGGATCAGTTTCATCTGTCCGAAAGGTAAAAAAATAATTTTATTTTTGGAAATAAACATTTTCAATAAGATATCATTATTTTTAGAGAGTAGGCATTGCCTTTAAAATTTCAAGGGAAACCCTATATGCTATGTGAAAAAGGAATGAAAACAATCCAATTATTTCCTCTCCGGGAAAAAGAGACTTTGTCAAAAAGAACAATCACAGATGTTCAAATATACTCTACAATATGTACTAAGAAAGTAAGAATATAAACTCTGTTATAATATAAGCTAACCTTAAAAGTAGTATCCTTAGTCTGTATTTAATAATCTTAATTTATTATTTTTGGAAAAACATGTTACTGTAAAAAGCGTAATAACTGAACTCACCAACAAAGAGATTGTGAATTCTACTTAAGGAGCTGAGATTCAAATACAAAAAGGCTGACAAGAGAAAAGCATTAATTGAAACATCTGAAAGAGTTTGTTTTCTTCGAAAATATATGGAAAATCTTCATAATTCTTATCCAAAAGTAGTTTTTGTAGACGAACCATGAAATGTGTATTTTTTATTTTTTATTTTGGTCTCATTTGTTATTGCTTTATTTTTGAATGTTTTTCAAGGCTTGATTAGTGTAAGGATATCAAATTTTCATTACATATATTTTTTTATTGTAATTTAAGTTTTTTTTTTTGATTTACAGATGTACTATTTGGACATTTGCCTCTTTTGTACTTAGATAATATATGAATAAAAGGAATTTTTGTTTTTTATGCTTTTTTTTAAGGATTATTATTTATTACGCACTTTTTTTTAATTTTATATGATTATTGTTGCTGTTGTTATTGAACCTTAAAAGTATATTTTATAAATTTTATGTTCAAAAGAGCTATAGGAAAAATTATAAATAACTTTTCATAGTGCGTACCATAAAAAATGCTTATTTCAAGTGTTTGCGGGTAAATCTTTTTATGTTATATTTAGTGTTATTTTTAGTTAAGAGAGGAGTCCTAATTCCGCCTCTTCGCATTTTATGATAATTTTTTCTTTTCATTACGCCTATTTATAATTTTTTCATTGATATTTTCACTTAATTACGAAAGTATGAGCATAACCTCTGTTATAGGTTGTAATTTTCCCTTTTTCTGATAGCGAATCCAAAAATATAGCGGAATATTTCATATACTATTTAGTTGCATCTATCGGTGCAATATAAACGTTGTGTTGCCTAATTGATTTTGTTTTAGTTCAGATGAATATTATTGATGATGCATGGATATTCTCTCTCTGCCGCTGAAGCAAATATACCTTAAATATTTTTAAATTTGAAAAATACTCCTAGAATAGACAGACTATGTTGGCTTATTGAAGATACTATTTTGTTGATAGGTGATATCTTCTTCTTCTTCTTCTTCTTCTTCAAATACATATCCACTAATGGGTGTTTGCGATTACATTTTCCATTTCTTCCCTACTTCTCGCGGTGTATATCAGTGTCTGAATATCGTGCAACCCCGTCCACTGTCTGATATTACGGAGCCAGGACATCTTCTTTCTTCCAGTTCCTCTCTTGCCCTCGATCTTGCCTTCAATCATCAACTGTAGGAATTTGTATCGCTCATTGCGCATGATGTGCCCAATATACGCCGTCTTTCTTTTCTTCTGTTGAATAGTTCACGTTCTTTCTCAATACGTGAGAGAACTTCTTCATTGGTCATTCTCGCTGTTCATGATATCTTAAGGATTCTTCTGTATATCCACATCTTGAAAGCCTCTAATTTATTGATAGCGCTTGTCTTTAATGTCCAACCCTCCACACCATAAAGAAGTATTGATCATACGTAACATTTATGAACCTCAGTCTTAATTTCAAGTCAAAATCCGAACACGTAAGCACTCGCCTGAGTTTTACAAATGCCTGTCGCGCCTGTTCAATGCGATATTTTACTTCATTGTCAGAAGTCCATTCTTCGAATATCCATGTGCCCAGATATTTAAATTTGGTGACTCTTTCTATGGGTACTGCGTTGAATCTTGTTGGCCTTTTGGAATAAATTGGGATTCCTTGAGATAATCATGAACTTTGTTTTCCTTGTATTGATGTTCAAGCCCCTTGATTTGCTGCGCTCTCCTATTATGTTGATGAGTTTTTGGAGGTCGTTTATATTGTCGGCGATTAGGACTGCGTCATCCGAATAACGGATATCCATATATCCATTTCAATATCTTTCAAAGCCTCCTGAAAAATTATTTCCGAATAAAGGTTAAACAGGAGGGGACAGCACACATCCTTGTCGCACTTCTCTTAGGATTTGTATCGTGCGTGGTTTGACCCCAGTATAAGCTTTCAATGCATCGGATGTCTTACTGATCTATGTCGAGTTTTCTAAGAAGCAAGATTAGTTAATGATATTGTACACGACCGAATGCTTTTTCGTAATTTATGAAGCATAGGCACACATCTTTTCTCTGATCGTAACAGTTCTGAATAAGCACCTGTGTAGCGACTATCGCTTCTCTCGTACCTAGGCTCCACCTAAACTCAAACTGTGAGTCGCTTATGTATCTTTCGCATTTATTATATATTATTTGATGTATTGTTTTTAGAAATATTTTTAGTGTATGACTCATTAAACTAATGAGTCTATGATCTTCGTATTTTCTTGCGTTGGTCTTCTTAGGCAAAGAAATGAAGGTAGAGCATAGCCATTGTTTGGGGTAGCAACCCGTTTCGTAAATGATGTTAAATATTTTATGAAGTGCGCGATGCCTCTTTCATCCAGAAGTTGCAATGAGGTGATATCATATTGTTAATTTTCTGCAACAGCGACATAACTCAAAAACTGATTTTTCAAGAGGCTCAATTTAAACTTTTAATGTATAATAATAATGTGAAAAAAGAGAGAATGTACAGTATGAGATTCTTGTAGCCATAATTCCTTCCTCATCGTACCATATGATCAAATGTATTATTTTGAAATAGATGATAGTACAAGAGAGTAAATATACTTTCTAATTTTTTTAGTTATATTTAGTGTATAAGTATACACTATCGGAAATCAATATACATCTCGAGTTACTAAACAACAGTGTCTGCAAAAAAAGGTTTTTATTTTAAGTTGCCAAAACTAGCAATAGAACGCAACAAAATATCTACATTCAAAACAAAAAAAAATGCTAAAAAAGTTTCCGAGGAGTTACATAAAAATATTTTATAGAATAACAGTGAATTAAAAACTTGAACACTATTATTTTTCTATCTAGTTAAACTAATTGTAAACAACAGAACTCTTTTCTTTTTTACACAATCATTTATGTTTGTTAGAAATAATGATTATAGTATATCTATAATATATGAGTTTTTTTCTCTGATTTTACAATATCATTGATATTATCACATCCAAGTGATATTTTTAATAAATAAAATATATATTTCGTAAGTTACTTATATATATATATATATATATATATATATATATATATATATATATATATATATATATATATATATATATACATATATATATATATATATATATATATATATATATATATATATATATATATATATATATATATATATATATGCGCGCGCGAAATAAAATGCGAAACAGTGAATGCAAACTTCGCTCCATTATATCCTTTCTGTGTTAGAGGTTGCACAGTTAGAATAAATTGTAATAAAACACAATTTATCCTATTTCACCACCATCGAGATGGTGGCCCATCTGTACCAATACACGAGAAGAAAGTCAAAGCTTACCCTCCCCGCCACAGTGATATGGCAGAGATACATGTTTCGTCTCTCACTAGACTCATCAGGGTACCGACATGCACCTGGCTGTGCAAAGGACAGATCGGAAGGAAGCATGCAACACTGAACGCGGCTTCGCCGACCTCTCGTCGGATGGCTTATATATGTTTATACGGCTTTTACGGATTCCTCCGGGTGAGATGCATTAGTAGTGGTTATATTCACATTATGCTGTTGTAGTGCTGAAATCACATTCAGCAAACGTACAACTATATGCAACTCCGTATGTAAGTGAAATAAAATGCGAAACAGTGAATGCAAACTTCGCTCCATTATATCCTTTCTGTGTTAGAGGTTGCACAGTTAGAATAAATTGTAATAAAACACAATTTAACCTATTCCACCACCATCGAGATGATGGCCCATCTGTACCACCATAACGAGAAGAAAGTCAAAGCTTACCCTCCCCGCCACAGTGATACGGCAGAGATACATGTTTCGTCTCTCACTAGACTCATCAGGGTACCGACATGCACCTGGCTGTGCAAAGGACAGATCGGAAGGAAGCATGCAACACTGAACGCGGCTTCGCCGACCTCTCATCGGATGGCTTATATATGTTTATACGGCTTTTACGGATTCCTCCGTGTGAGATGCATTAGCAGTGGTTATATCCACATTATGCTGTTGTAGTGCTGAAATCACATTCAGCAAACGTACAACTATATGCAACTCCGTATGTAAGTGAAATAAAATGCGAAACAGTGAATGCAAACTTCGCTCCATTATATCCTTTCTGTGTTAGAGGTTGCACAGTTAGAATAAATTGTAATAAAACACAATTTATCCTATTCCACCACCATCGAGATGGAAATTTGTACTCGAAAAAAATCATATGAAGAACCTTTTCATGTAAAATGACTAAAAGAATCCAGTAGTAACTTTCTGGTTCGAATAAATTACTTTTACTAATTTGCTTAAAAAACATTGTTTAAACAAATATTGTGCGCCTTAAAATTTCGGTAGCGTGCATTTTTGTGTATTTATTCATATTTAAATATACAAATAATTGTCAAAATTTATTATTTAATCATTTATCGATAAACAATAATTATAAAACTTTTCATTTTTCATCAGAAAGCAAGTTTTTCTTAAAATTTTTCACAGTATCGAAATGCTTTCACAGTTTTTTTGTGCCCCATTTGGCAGACCATAGTATTGTTCAAGTATTTCAGCAAAATAATTATACAAAATTAAATTATATATTTGAAAAATTTCATTTTTAGAGGTTAAAGGTTATTAAAAAAAAATGAAAGCCGAAATATATGACAAAACCTATTGCGTTTTGTATAATGCATATTAGGGTTAAATGTATTCCTTAACTCTTATATTATCAGATCCCCAAAGGAATGTGTCGAATTACCATTAACCCTTATAATGAAAGACATATATTTATATATATATATATATATATATATATATATATAACCGGGCAAATGTGGGAAATCACCCCGATATGAAAAAGACATGTGAAAAGAACACAAGTTTATATAAAGTTTTCTCGTATAGGCATTCTATTCGGAGATATGAACTCCCAAAGAGCTGCAATGAAATCAAGTTTTTTACACATTATTATTGAACCAGGTATATTTCAATTTTTTTTAATATGATGTATACCAGGTAAGACTCTTTAAATTCCTATTTAAGAAAGTTTTGTGAATTACTCACAGATACAAGGACGGACTAGCTGTGACACTCATGACCCCATTTTTTTACGCCCTGTGTGATAACACTTTTGGATAACGTTTTTTACATATCTCTAACTATTAACTTTAAATTAAGTTCTCTTTATTCATGTCGCTAATCCTAACCGTTTTCAAAAAAAACCTCATTTTATTTATATCATGTTTTTGGCATATTTCGATGAAAGATACATCTTTGTTCCTATCAAATGTTCAATCTTCAACCTTATGATGAAAAAAAAAGTTCAATTCAAAATTAGAGTTTACCTCTTTAATTAAAAACGTCTAATTCTGTGAATTGCAGTTCGGCCTAGGTTTGCAAAAAATATGTGTTTTATTTTATCGGCACAAAAACAAATTATTGTTATTGCAAACGTTGCTAGTTACGAAATAAATAAATATGTTGCATTTTAGATCTTGTCAACTTTCACATCGCTGACACATTGATTCTTTAGTTGGATATTAATTTACTGATTTTTGGATTTCGTAATGAAATTAATTGTGAAATAATTCGAAATATGGAATAGACTTTTATTGAGTAAGCAGATATGCATCTGATGTATGGTCTTGTATCTTCCAGTGCTTTGAAAACCAGGAGGTTCTATCACGACAAATTTCCTAATCATATTCCTCCAGATCAGAAAACATTTCAACGAGTTGACCAACGTCTAAGGGAGAATGGTAGGCGATTCCATTTAATAAGGTAATATTATTAAATTTCTTCTTAATTTTAGGAAATTTTGGGAAAACAAGTTCTGATGCCGATCAGAACAGTAGTCCCCCACAATTAGAGGAAAATATTCTAAATGCTGTAGATGACATTCCTTCAACAAACACTTGAATATTATCAGCGCTGTTTAATACGCCGAAAACAATAATACATGTAGTTCTTTAAGAACAGCTGTTATATCCATATAATTTGTAAAAAATTCTTGAACTGATTTTGAAGATTTATTGCGTAGAATGCAGTTTGCAAACTAGTTTTGGATCAGCAACGAGATAATGTAAACTTCATTAGCACTATTCTCTTCACGGACCAAGGAAGACTTACCAAAAATGGCATCATAAATTTACACAAATCACATATATGGGCTGATGAAAATCCTCATGCAACAATTGTTATGCATCATCAACATTAGTTCCAATCAATGAATGTCTGGGCAAAATCATTGACAATTTTT
The DNA here is from genome assembly GCA_034092305.1 of Diaprepes abbreviatus. Lineage (NCBI taxonomy): Eukaryota > Metazoa > Arthropoda > Insecta > Coleoptera > Curculionidae > Diaprepes > Diaprepes abbreviatus. Next base: position 2,018,606 of record JASJET010000095.1, read on the forward strand.
TTATTGGACCATTCGTATTGGCACGACTGAATGGAAAATTTTATTTGGAGTTCCTCCAGAACGCTTTCCACGATTTAGTAGAACACTTACCACTTGAAACCCGTCGAAACATGTACTACATGCACGATGGGGCACCACCTCATTTCAGCGTTTCTATGCGGGAGCATCTGAATGGCGTCTATCTAAGGCATTCAACAGGTAGAGAAGGACCTATTGCCTGGCCTCCTCGATTTCCAGACCTAATGCCATTGGATTTTTACCTGTAGGGACACCTCAAAGCCTTGGTGTATTCCAATCCGGTTAATAGAAGGAAGGAACTTCAACGAAGAATCCTGTTTCATTGTGATCAAATAAGGAGCAATACTGAGTTAACGTGGCGGGTACAGCAGTCCCCAATTCGTCGTGCCCGCGAGTGTATCAGTCTTCACGGAGTCCATGCTGAACTTTCTTACGAAGTTTTTAACTAAGCAATTAGTTTAACTTTTTACTGAAACTATTGTGACAGGGAAACATTCCTCTTTTTCATATTCAACCCAACAGAAGTCAGGACACTAACGGTGTAAATAAAATGAGTTATTTTCGAAAACGGTTAGGATTAGCGATATGAATGCAGAGTACTTAATTTTTAGTCAATAGTTAAAGGTATGTAAAAAACGTTGTCCAAAGTTCTTATCATACAGGGCGTAGAAGAAATGGGGTCATAAATCTCACAGCTAGTCGATCCGTGCGGCTGTGAGTATAGTAATTTGAAGAGTTCTATATGGTATACATTATATTAAAAAATCGAAATATATCTGGTGGTTTAATAATTATATGTAAAAAACTTGATTCCATTGCAGCTTTTTGGGAGTCCATATCTCCGAAGAGGAGGCCTATATGACCAAAAAAATAGTTTATATGGACTTGTAGTATTCCTTTCACATGTTTTTTCATATCCGGGATATTATATTGTTAATAACAATTTTTAAAAATTTATAGATCAACAATTGATAAAGAAAATATGCCTTATCATTTATTATTATCATGCCGTACTATTAATCAGGTACAAAAAATTTTATATAATATTGCAGGAAAAATTGGCTACGAATGTTAACTTGCAAATTTTTTGTCGGACTAGTAGTAGGTACCATTTTTTTAGAACATGTATTTATTCAGGGATAGAATAAGTTTACTTACTGTATGTTATCTTTATCCAATTGCTAATAATGAATTTAGTATTAAGGTGGAATAAACAATTTCCGAACGTAAGACTGGGACAAGGTTCGATTTATTTTGTAGGATAATGGGGCCATTGATTTATATGAACACTTGCTCAGTCACTATCAAAAAATCAACTTGTTAGTAATCAATTTTTATGACCTTCGTAGTTGAATATGTTTGGGTGGGGGGCGTTTCGGGCAAACCATTCATTTTTAAAGACAAACATTTATTCCAGTTTTTTATCGAATTATCTCAAGGTTTTACTAGAAAACTCTTGACTAAAATGTGGTTGTCTGACTTGCAATGTCTTTATTTTTACGACGCTTCGATTAGGTTGTATCTCTAAATGTTATCAAATTTATACTTGATAACGATTAGAGATACAACCTAATCGAAACGTCGTAAAAATAAATAATAAAAATAAAGACAATGCAAGTCCGACTACCACATTTTAGTTAATCTTCAACATTGTCTACAACCTTCAAACAAACTTTAAAAACTCTTAGTAATAAAATTTGGACAATCAAGCAGTCGGCGTATTTAACGCTTGTGCAATCTACCAGTTACCGTTATTCAGATTTTGCACAGAGAGAAAATTTGGGCATCTCGCCAAGATGAATTTACTCAGCCTGTTTGTAATTATTAACAAAAAAGGGCCTGGGACTGTATATTATTAATATTACCTATATATAAAATCAGCTTGTTTTATTTAAACAGTTCTTTTAGTATATATAAAAATTTTCAAGTATATTTTAGGTTGGTTAAATTAAAAAAAGAACAGTTCTGGATACTGTTTTTATGAAAAATCAAAATAAGTTAATAAGTCGCACATGTGAATGAGATGTCTCGAAAAAATTTATATCAGTTGTAACTTCTGGCTTGGAAAATTTAATGGATTTAAATAAGCACTTCTTGAAACTGGCAACTGGTAAATATAAACCAGAGAGTTATAAGCTAAGAGCCCTTCTCATTTCGTGTTACAAGCAGTGGCGGATACAAGGGACGGAGCGGTCGTGCCCCCCAAGAGCTTCGAATTTAGGAAAAGAGACTTGACTCTGCTTCTTACATTAGGAATATGAACGCTATTGGTATCCTCCCGCCCGTCGACAATTCGTATTCGCTTGTGATCGCCCTCGCCCTAGTAGCTTAAAATTCAGAAAAATAAACCCCACCCTGCTTCTTCTAGGAATATGAATGTTGTTGGTATCCCCCCTCCATCGGCAACTCGGATTAGGTTGCGTTAGCCCCTCTTCCAGGAGCTAAGAGCTTTTAATTCAGAAAAATAGACCCTGCCCTACCTCTTATCTAGGAATGTGAATGTTGTTGGCATCTCTCCTCGTCGACAACTCGCGTCCACTTGCAATCACCCCCTCCCCAAGGGTTTCAAATTCAATACTGCTGGCGTCCCCCTCCCATCGACAACCCATACCGTATTTCTATGCTATCATCGCCTCTCCGCAAAGTGAGAGGCTGGATCCGCCACTGGTTACAAGTACCTGTTAGTAATCATTAATAAAAATGGGCCTGGGACAGCAACTGTAACGTAGGTTTGTGACAGAATAAGATCGTGGCTCCCCGAAACACGAATTAATTTAGTAGCGTCTGACAGTCGATGACTACGAAGAGATTCAAGCAATAGCTACTATCTAACTTATTAAATATGACACAATGTAACTACCTAAAAAGTTAAATGAAATAATGTAAATGTCCTATCGGTAACGTAGACATTTTAGCAAGTGGAAATACAGTTTAAAGAGAGTTCTGAAAGTCTGAACCACTGTCACTTGGTACTCTTAAACAGGTACTAGTCTAATTACTAACTAAACAATCACATATATACTCACCACTTTGCAGATGACCAAGTAGCAGTTGCCCAAGACAAAGAAAATTTTGCATTTATAGCAAATAAACCATTTAAAGCATATACAGAATGGGGACTGTCGACCAACTGCAGCAAAACCAAATATATGTGTATTGGTGGAGAAGCAACAGATTTGGAGATACATGACCACATTACGGTAAGGTCTTGCCAAGATTATCTTTACCTTTACCTAGGAACGCAAATAGATTAAAGCGGATGCACTCAAAATGAAATATTAGACCGAATAGTAAAAGGGAAAAGGTTATAAGTTGCCTTAATTCGTTATTATGGTCGACTAATATATCCAAAGAAAGAAAACATCTCTTATTAACGCAATATTTAAAAGCATAGTACTATTTGGATGCGAAACGTGGCAAATAAATAAAACCATAGATCGTAAATTGCTCGCCCTGGAAATAGATTTTTGGCGCAGATCTGCTGGAAAATCAAGGCTGGACAAGTTAACGAATGAAAGAACAAGGGAAATTATGGGTGTGATGAAATTCAGCAACGATAGTTAATTTGGTATGGGCATGTTGAAAGAATGACCGATGAATGTCTGCCGAAACAAATTCTAAAATGGACACGAACGGAAAGGAAAAGGAGAGGAAGACCAAAGACTACGTGAATTGAGGGCATCAATCGAGCCATGCCCGAAAAGAACCTACTTCTAGGACATTGAGAAGACCGAAGACAATAGAAACTGGGAACCCGAAGGCGTAAAACGCTAGAAAACCGGATATATATATATATATATATATATATATATATATATATATATATATATATATATATATATATACCATCTTGGATATTAAAAAATTGAAATTCTTGTTACAGATTCGTTTTCAGCGACCCCAAAACCCCCGAGTAAGTATTTTCGGAGCAAAATAATAGCCTTAAAAAATTGTGGTCTACCATTTGAAATCCGCCATCTTGGGTATAGAAAAATTTAAATTCTCATTGCATATTCGCAGTTTCTGTCAGTGATTAAGAAAAATAGTCTCTATTTTTTGCTATTTTTTAGGTATTTTATTAGTCCTTTCTCTGTTAAATAAGATGCAACCTTTACACTTAATCAACCGAATGATGATTTTTTACATATATTTAATTCAAATATACTCCTTTGATGGTTCGTTGATTTCATATGGGGTTGAAGTATATTTATTGCTTAAACTAAAAATGGTGTTTGAATGAAAGAAATATTGATTTACGGAGATTTGTTAGATTCAGGAATATGGATGTTATAGACTTGGCTTCTACATGAGATTTCACTCATTTTTATGGCTACAATAACGAAATATGATTAGTTTTTTACTGTGTTTTTAATAGAATTTGCTGATGCTATTAATTTGATGACTCGTCTTTTTTTATTTATTTTGTCTTTAAATTGAAATTTAATGAAATGTTTCATCAAAATATATTTTTTTATTTCACAAATGACGTGTCTTAAGATTAGATATAGATCAGATAGTTAATTAAGATATATTTTTATACGAATCCTTTGTTTTAGTAAAAAAGTTCCAAGTATCTAATTACTCTTCCCTATTTCTAGAGGCGTGAAAATTTTCAAATTGAAGTGTTTACATGTATTAAAAAATGTATTATTCGAAAATTATTTATCAAATGATGGCAAAATTTTTGCAGGTCATACTTCAAATAAATAATAAAGTGTTTGGTATTAAAAACCAAGCATATGAATTAAATTTGAGCTTTTGAATAAGTATAAAATTATTGCCGGTCTGCCCGGTTTGAAAAAAACATTTTAGAATGATCAACTATGCCACAAAATTGAGCAAAACGAATTACCAAACTAAATCCCCTTTTTATTAAAGAAAATTTGGCTCTGATAAATATAATAAACATATTTAGCTCAGAGTCTCTTTACAGTCAATAAATAATAAATTTTTCTGAATTATCATATTCGATGTTATTTATATATTCGATATTTTTAAATTTTAAGGTCGTTAATGACGAAGAAACGAGGATGTGAAGAAGATATCTAAATATTTTTCAAGCATTTATAGCAGTTACCGTTCTTGGAACTGTGTGTCCCAACCAGAAATTGCAGCCGATTTTTATATTAGTGAATCCTTTATTTCAAGAACATGAAATTGACCTTTGGAGGTTGGTAAAGTGATGAGAAGGACATATGAATGCAAGTTCACTACATCAGTTTAATAACCAGCTTATTTCAACATAAAATTTTGTCCCCGCACATACTCACTGGACTGAATAGGAATGATAACGAGTATTGTTCTCAGACGAGTTATATTCCCAGTTATGTGGTTTTAATGGACAAATTCTAATTTATGGCTGATGTTTCAAGAGGGCACCAAGTCCTAATAAAGGAACTAAGCTCTTTGTGATTTAGGATGGTAATCTAACAAGTGGTCGATAAACTATGGACATTGTGCAAGCCCATGTATAAACCTATGCTCAAAATTATGCGTAGATAAACGTAAAATCATATCAAATAACCAATATACTTAAAAAATAGACTGATCCCATAGCCGTATTTTTGGATCTGGCAAGGCTTTTGATACCACTGCATAAATTCATATATTCAATTTACACTTTATTTTTATTTGTTACCATAAATATAGTTCTAGTGTTCCTTACCAGTTTAGGCTTAGTTTATTTTTCAAATTGTGAATTTCTTGGTTGTTCAAATGTGATAGAATAGCAGAGTATTAATATACTGACACAAGTGTGTACGTTTCCTGTCAATTAAATTTAAGGACGCAAACTAAATACCGATTACAAGTTTTTGGGTAAAAATAATAATAATTCTTGTATCTATTTTTTTAGGGTATCAAGGCATATAACATATGGAAGGAAGTAAAAGAGTGAAAAAAACGAATGACAGATGAGATATAAGATCTTATAGAAAAATGAAGATTAAAAACACAAAGAGGTCAAGTACAAAAAAAGAATGGGTACGAGAAATGCCATGAAATAGGATAATTTCAAAGGACAGTATCTCCATCTTTTTGGAGAAATGTCTTGATATAAGACAAAATCTATATTTCTGTTTTATTGAGTTGACTGTTTATCGTACATGTCCACTAGAATATGGGTTAAAGGATAGCTAACACCGACACCGAAGGGTATGCAACCAATCGTGCAAGATCTCTTGAAACGGATCATTCCTATATAAACAACTGATCAATTCATGCGTTTCTTGAATCGACAGAAAATCTAGAACGATAATATATCTAATCTTAAATTCCGTTACACCTTAACATCCTACTGGAATTGCGATACTGACATCCCCTTAGTAACTTTATCAGTATTCTACGTCAGACCGCACGATAGCACTTAAAACTTGTGTATAATGCCCTTTAGAAAAATCGATGAATTACACTCTGGGCATCTGCCAGGTTAGTTCTAGTTAATCATTCGTCTTTTCTTTAAATAATGCATAAATATTGGCTCGAGAAGTATAATCCTCTAATATAATAAATTAAAAGCTGATTCTAGTATGGGACAGGTACAGTATTGAAATTAATAATTTCACCTAACGTATTTTATAGGTGTGTGTTTGCATGGTAACATTTTATATTCTACCGTTGTTAAAAGATTTAAGAGAAACAAAAATATACAATAGAGGAATCCCATAACATGACTACATTTCCTTGGTACCCAGGAAAAGTTGCAATACTATAAAATTCCCTGAGAGCTATCCCCATGATAGACAGCAGTACTTATATGGCATACCAAACTTTTAAAGCCATATTACTTTTATAAAATATCCTTAATTGTCTATAGCAATTGTCTCAATGACCAAGTTCCAAATATTCAAATTGTAAAACTAATAATAGCGATTACATGTTTAAAATGAAATCTACAGTTTACAATAGAAATAAAAAAAATAACCCCATCAGATCTGTATATTATCTCCGTTGGTGTTTAACCTTTATTCTGAAGAACTTGTGACCGGAGCACAATCGATAGAAAAGAGCGAGTCAAAATAAATGTCGATAGTGCAATATTGAATATTTGAAATATGAATTTACGTATTCTTTTACAATTGAATTATAACCTATGGGCTTAATTTGTTAAAAAAATTTTCAAATAAAGTTATGAGGCCTTCTAAGCTACAAGAGCGTTTTATTAAAATGCATGCTGATAAAAAGAAGAAAGATGTAACCAATTTTTCAAGGGTCGGAAAAGAAATATTTAAAACAGCCAATCGTAGCAAACCTCTTTGTGTACAAGATTTGTTTGAAAACAGAAACGAAGAACTTCACGTCAACTAGATTATATTCTAAAACGATTATTTCAAAGACCTGTATAAAATATTTAATAAATTAAATTACAGTCGTAAGGGGATGAATTTAATTAAAACAAAATTCATAGCTGCTTTTTTAAGGAAACTTCTTCTGTTCAAGGGGAATCTTGGTAGATGTGCTTACAGCCCTTTCTCAGTATTGCCAACAGTGTCTGCAAAACAGGAAGGTTTGCTTACGTACTGCTAACACTTGGACGTTCTTCATGCTGATTTTCTGGAGAAGTTGCAGAATATTTTAGACGTAAACACACCAAGTTGGATTCTGGAGTCTTTTTTAAATGCAGATACAGCAAATGCATCAAATTTTAGAAGAATTGGTAGAACTCACAACTGATGAAGAAGTCGTAAAATTCAGAAATGGATACTAAGAGTACCTTGGATTGTGAAAAATAGTTCGAATTTTTCTTTGCTGTCCCTGATCATATTTGGTTGAACGTATGTGGTAACTTAACTTTGTAAAAAAAAGAACACATTACAGATTACTGAGAGTGGCGATTTTCGAATCTCGTTGTTAAAATTGGAAGCCGGTATTAACAAATCGTTAAAACTTAACGATGTCATTAATTTTTCTATTATTTATTGATTTTTATGTCAGTTTTCTAATTTATAATAAACATTTTTGTAATACATTTGATGGTATGTTACAGTTACAACTACTGTGAGGGAGTTGGATATGTTTTTTATTGTAAAAGGGGCGGTGGTTAACTAAACTAACACATTACTTAGCAAGTCCTGTAACACAAAGTCAAAGTTTATAGATTTACACATTATTAAAAATATTATTTAAATCATGTCATTATTATAAATATTTTAGATTGTTCTTGAATCTATACATTTATACAATGTTGCTACTATCCTTCCGAATGTAATTATATATTTTTACACCTGAATAGGAAGCCAATCTTTTAATAATAGTTGTTTGATTTTTATTAAACAAGTAAATGATTACCATACCCTCTCAGATAATTATGATTAAAGGATCCTACGCCAAAAGTACCCAGATGATTTTTGACATACAAACAACAAGTAAAAACATAGACATCACTTAAGTTACGATGCCGTCATTTAAGAAAAATATGTGCCTTTTTCTGAATCATATAATATAATAAGATAGAGTAAAGCATCGCGTAATTTACCTGAAGAAGTGTACAAGTAAGCCATATTACATTTATACATTATAAAATGATAGATATGCTTGTTGCAAGCTATTCCCTGATCTACTACCATTTTTAAAAATCTAGCTTTGTTACTATTAACCAAGACGGCTACGAGAAAATTGTTTACGTCTATGAAAATTTCGGTTGTATTGGAGTTTAAAATTAATTTATTTTTTGAACGCCACACCCTCAATTATCCAATATAGTACTAGAGTATTTTGAAGCCCAACAATAGTCAGCATAGTGATTTGATTAAAAAGGTAAAAAATTAAAGAACTCTGTACTGTATTTGCTTCTCTAGAAAAGGATAAAGAACAATGGGCTAATTTTAAAGTAAGTAAGATTTACAAAGCATAAATCTATATTTTTTTTTTAATTTAGTCATCATCACCATCATTCATCTCTCTCCTATAGCATCTGTAGGAATGTTCCTTTAGGTGCAGTGAGATGATTAGTTAAGTGAGAAAACCGAAATTGTAAATTTTCTTTTAATGGAAGTTGTTTTGTTCTTTATTCCGTATGAAATTTAACAATTATCTAAACATTTATAGCCAGATTCACTAAGAAGATTTAAGACTTAGACCCGATCTAGTTGCCTTGGAAATTAGATTTTCTATATGACCGGTTTTGTTTTTCTTATATTGTTATAATTATATTTTTAAGGTTCAAAACTTGCTTGACTTATTGTTACCCTTGTCAGTCTAAATTCTCTACTGTCAATCTAGACCGGTTTTAAAGCTAAACTATGTTAGTGAATTAGGGGGTTAAGCTTTTAAGGTAATAGATTTGCGAAAAAATTAGATTTAGTGTTTACATATTCCTCCAGGAATTGTGATATTGAGTTATATTTATATACTTGGTTACATAAATTTTAGATTAAATCAATTATGTAATTGACAGAACAACTAAAAAACCCGTGTAGGTAAAATATTTACAGCCATGTTTATTAAAAGTGTTTAAGTTTAAAACCAGATCTCGTCACAGATGTTAGATTTTCTATTTCGCCAGTTTTTTTTTGCTTTTGCTAGTGTACTGTGATAAGATATATGTTAAAAACAAACCCCCATGTAGATGTATAAAGGAGAAAACCAACAAATTACACCCTCGACTCAGGAAGAGGAATTATTTTCTCCCGAAAATGAATATTTTTTTTCTGATTTTTGTCGCGTTGCTAAGAAAAAAAGTGTCATGCTGCAGATGGTTGCATTACACAATTTTAGGTAACACGATCCACCGATTCTGACAGAGATTGCATCTTGGACCTAATTTTTTAAATAAAATTGTTTCTGAGGTTCCTTTTTCACTAAGCTGTCTATAAAGCAAGTATACCCTGTTGATGGTGAGATTTTGCATATATTCTTTGGGTTTAGTGACGAAAATTGGCGTCCTCCGGCATAGATATTTATAATTAATTAACCAATTTTTTTTAATATAACATACTGCTCGACCATCGGTCAACTGTAAGCCCGGCAGTAACACCAGCTTGATACTACAGCCTAGTAGAAAAGCAATCTAAGTAAGATTAATATACACAATTACATATATACATATGTCGTTGTCTAACTTTGTTTGGCGAAAGTATATCTGGACTTTTCAGACATGTCTTTGCGAGAATGAAAACAATATTTACATGATAAATAGTTTTATTAGCATTGTTGGCCAACGTTACTTGTTATCTAGACTGATCGGTCATTTGATAAATATTAATGCTTACGTACAGATACAATAAACAAAAAGATATTGTAATGCTAGTGTTGTATAGCCTTAAAAGATATATTTTTTTAAATATATGTCAAACACAGAAATTTGTTAATCAATTACTTGCGGAAATGACACAAACTCCTACAGAGGACTATTACAATATTTTGGAATCCTATGCAACATGTTTTAGCTAACAATATCTCCTGGATATGAAACAGTTTTCAATAGTCGCTATTTAGATGTTCTTATTGTCCTGTAAGTAATGAAATAGAGTTTTATAAAGTTTCCTAAATAGTTTTATTAGCATTGTTGGCCAACGTTGCTTGTTATCTAGACTGATCGGTCATTTGATAAATATTAATGCTTACGTACAGATACAAGAAACAAAAAGATATTGTAATGCTAGTGTTGTATAGCCTTAAAAGATATATTTTTTTAAATATATGTCAAACACAGAAATTTGTTAATCAATTACTTGCGGAAATGACACAAACTCCTACAGAGGACTATTACAATATTTTGGAATCCTATGCAACATGTTTTAGCTAACAATATCTCCTGGATATGAAACAGTTTTCAATAGTCGCTGTTTAGATGTTCTTATTGTCCTGTAAGTAATGAAATAGAGTTTTATAAAGTTTCCTCGATTTCCCCATTATATATTTAGTTGATCTTTAATGCATTTCAGGGGCAACATTCTATAAAATTTCTCTAATTTGAAAATTAAATATGCATGTTCTACTTAATTGAAAGACTTATTGATATTTTGAAATTAGAAAAAGGAATATATTCAGAACTTAATACTTTATATCCTTAAGTTCATAGTCTGAAAATAATAAAAGATAAATAAGTCGTCAGTTTTAGGAAGTGACCTATTTTTTTTACGACTTTCAATTTAAGGGCATTTTAAAATATCCGATACTCTGTCATATTCACCGAGTTGAAAACTGAATTCAGTATGACGTAATAGAATTTAGAGCTGTTGGGAACCTAATTAAGACGATCGGTTGAAATCGATTCGGTTAGGATGATAATAATCATGATTTAGGGTAGTTTAATAGCATTTAAGATACTTAGTCGTGGCGTGGTGAGTAACCAAAGAGGCAAAAATTGTTTGGTCATGTTTATAAACGTTCCCGTACTATTTAAATATTTAAAATTTTCTTAATATTGTATCTTAAATATATACCCAAGAAGAACAAAAATGAAAATTTGGTTTTGTAAAATTAGAAAAAATATTTTAGCGAATAACAATAAATTACATTATTAATAAATCATCAAATAACATTTAAGTTCAAAATCCTTTCTTAGTGGGTACATATTTTTTCCCAAAATTTATTAATCTACCTATAATAGGGCTGAACGTCAGTTTGTCAGGACAACGTCGCTATAAGTACAGATTATCAACGAATCACCATGTTTACTTTTAATTCCATAAAATTCTTAGATATCACATTTTATACGCTCTCTTGTGTCTGAAGTTTTTATTGGCAAAAATTTTAGTTTGAAAAAAGTTTTTAAATCACAAAGGGTGTTGTCTTGAAGGAGGAGCATGATATCTGGTGGCTTACACTGTATAAGACGAATGATATGGTACAATTTTGGAGAAATAAAAAATCATCAGCTGTTGACAAAGTTGTGGATACTGCACGGGGGGTAGAGACTTAAAAAGTTTATTTGAGTTACGTTCATATGTGAAATTGCGCCTTTTTTTTATAAAAATGAGATTGCAACTTCTTTATTAATTCAAAAATTAATAAAAAACTGACCTACGTTGTTAGTTAGCTACGGTTACAATGTTGTGGTATGGTGAAATTTTATTTTTATACCCATTGTAAATATTCTATTCTATTTGCATCAGGACGTAATTTTTGATAAATCTGCTTTTTTTTTACTTAGATGGTTTTAAGGAGAATTCTTGAGATTAAAGACAAGTATTTTTATTGCGATAAACTAGTATGATACTTTAAATTCTTTGTTGTCAAAACATACTTTTATGTCACGCCAGATTATTATTTTTACTTCAGTTGTGCAATTTTGCTTCATCCGATAAATTATTAACATCTTTTGTTTAAATTTGCAGAAAACTTTTTTACTTATAATAATTGATGTCACTTATCGATTCTCACTACCCGTTACTCTATCAAAACCGAATACAGTATTTTTTGTTTACTAGAGCCAACACAGCAAAGTCTACCAAAACCTACAGGAAGAAAAATTGCGTTTTTCAATTTTCCAGCAAAATTTGCTCGAAATTGAAGAACACAATAAAAAATATGAAGCAGGAAACGTCACATACTTTAAAGGAGTTAATCGTTTTGCTGATCGAACAAAAGAAGAATTAGTTGCCATGTTAAAACGATCAAGCGGCTCTGGCCGACCGCACTTCGAAGGCGAAACTCTTTATGAAAAAGCTACTGGTCTTAAAGCACCAGATTCCATTGATTGGAGGGACTATGGAGCTGTATCAGCAGTTAAAGATCAGAGCGATTGTGGTTCTTGCTGGGCTCATTCTACGGTAAGTATTTTAGTACAATGATCTTGTATTGAGTTGCAAACGCAATAAATGAAAACGTTGCTAATATGAACCTAATACTATCAATTAAGAAATAATTAGCATTGATAAATCATAATAACTAATATATATTCACACGAAGTGTTTTATGAAAAATATGCCTGAACCCATGAAAAAGATAGTTCATTTGTTAATTTTTTTGACGCTGGTTTTTTATTCTAGTTAACGACATAGAATAGTGTAAAGAGTTCTATCGTAAAACGATTTAACATGCAGATGTTACTAAAAACTTAAATATAGTAAGGTAAACATCTTAATGTGACCCTGTTAAAATTTTATGAGTCTAGGGTACCTGTGGACCGAGATATTAATTTTCAGCAGTCTCAAGTGTTGTTTCCACATGCTCTTATGCATCTGGCGTTGCCATCGTAATGAATCTTTTATAAGGAAGTAATAACATTATTATTTAATTTATCAGATTGAAAAGTCAAACGGCTTTGCACCCCTCCAGGGATTATTGATTCATACCAGGTATATAAAAAGACCAAAAGTATGAATCTCTGTGGGAACCCTTTCCATGTTATTGGGTCCTAGGTGACGTGATCTGCTCTATTTCCTACGAACTTTCGGATGGTTCGCGCGGTTGCAAGAAGAACTGCTTTCTGAATCAGCTTATACAGATGATCACTAAGGTCCAGTCCCTTGATGTTCTGCAGAAGGTTTTTTGATATCACTCCAGTTGTTGATAAAATTATGGGAATCGTTTGGACGCTGTTCATTGCCCATTGTTTTCGGATTTGCACCTCCAGATCTCTCTATCTGGCGATATTCTCGTTGTATTTTGGCCTTAGGTTGTTGTTGTTTGGTACAGCAATGTCGATTAGTGTCGTTTATCTAGAAATTTTATCTGTTAGTATAATGTCTGGCCTATTATGTGCAACTGTTTCATCCGTCAGAACCGTTCGGTCCCAATATAACTTGAACTGGTTGTTCTCAAGAATAGGCTCCGGATTGTATTTGTAATAAGGCCATTTTCTTACCTGCAATAGGTTTAACTTATCTGCTGACTCTTGGTAGAATATCCTATCGGTTGAATCGTGTCTTTCCTTATGCTCGGTTGCGACAAACGGTTGCCATCCTCCAGATATGTACTGGATTGTCTCTGATGTTCGACAGCCATATCTACGTTCGTCATTTTCTATTGAGGGATTTCTGATGATGAACTTCCGATAGTTCCTCGTTCTTAGATAGCTAACAAGAAGTCCTTCCTTTCCGGAAACATCTGTCCTGAAATCAACCAGTAGTTCGACTCTGAGTTGTCGACATTTTTCTCATTTGGATGCAGTCCATGAAGTAATTTCTGTAACCAGATTTGTAACTTCTTTTGGTCTGTTTGGTGGTGAGAAGCAATATCGTGTTCCCTCATCTGTAGCGCCGTTGAGTCGTCTGCCTCGCATATTTTTATTTATCATATTTATAATTATTGAGAGTGGACAAAATAATTTTTTTTTATAAAAAAAAAAATATTCTGTCCGACATCCATAATTACAAATATAATTAATAAAATTAAAAATAACGTTAACCCATTTATATTGTTTATCACATTGACTTTTCCTGTGTTTATTGATTATATATATATATATATATATATATATATATATATATATATATATATATATTTCCACGTTGGTAATCAGATCGTTGCATATTAGTTTCGCCTCTCCTAGACCTACTTTACTACTGGCTGTGTTAAGTTCATTAATTTTTCTTGTAATTCTTCAGGAGCTTTTACAATTACAATTATGTCATCAGCAAATCTTAAATGGCTTAGAAGTTTCCCATCTATACCTTTGTTATTCCAGTCTTTGGGGACATTGTATCTCCTTGTTGCACTCCTTTGTGAGTATGAAATTCTAGGATGTTATAGCTGTGGCTTCTTTATATATGTTAGTTAACATTTCTACGTATGGTTTGTCTGCTTTTTAATCAACTAGCGCTTCTATAAGTGCTCGAGGATATATTGAGTCGAAAGCCTTCCCAAAGTCTTTGGATGTTAGGGCCAGTGGTGCGACTTATTATTTCTCTTAGTGAGTAAATATGATCCAATATATTGAAACCACTTCTAAAGCCTGCATACTCTCGTTGTGCATGGTCAATTCTGATCTGTATTCTTTTGTTTATTATTTTTGTTAATATTTATCGGTAGCAAGTTAATTGGTCTATAATTTTATATCATCCTTGCCACCTTTCTTGTGAATGAGGATTATATTGGCACTGTGTCACTGCTACGGAATATGCCTTGCTTTTAGATAATCTATATATTTTTGCTAGGATTCTCCAAATTGTTTTCCCAGCTTGCATCAGAAGTTCGGTTGTTTCCAGCTACTTTTCCATTCTTCATGATCGAAAGAGCTTCCTATATTTCATCTACGAGAACATCTGAAACGTCGTCTTGAATTGCAGTTAGCTCTTTCCCTAGATCCTCATAGAATTTAGTTACGTGTATTTATTATTTTATCCCTATTTGTGATTCTTTCACTATCGCTCATCAATGCTATTATTTGTTTTCTGGAGATTGTCAACGTACTTTAGGTCTTTTCATAGCTCTTACTATTTTCGATGTCATTTTCTACAAGCCTTTCATTATGTTTTTACATCATCTGTAATCATTTTCCTTATTGTTTTGCACAGCTCGGTGCATACTATTTCGTGCATATTGGAGGGCTCTTGATTCATCGTTAAGTTTTCTCTTACGGTTGCGTTGCTGTGGTCTTCCAATTTGTTTCGCACCCATTAAGATTGTCCTCATTTACTGTGTGTTATCTGTTGAATCTTGTAATCTTGTTTGGATAAGCTCTTGATAGCATCCTGAATTGTTACTTAGGTTAGAGATGGTTATTCCCGATGTTGGTTTATGAAGTAATTTTATTTGTTCTAGTTCTGTATTCAGAACTACTCGAGCTCTAATTAATCTATGATCGCTGACAGTTTTTATTTTGTTTGTTTGGATGAAATATATTTCATTTTTGATAGTAGCATTGAGAGCTTTCCATATCCATTGCTTTTTCTTGAAGTAGGCGTTAGCGATTGATTTGACAAGTTCCATCAGTTAAATTTAATTTTTTTATTACAAGCATATAAAACGATGCTCTAATTTTACTATATCTGTGATGTTTCTAATTATAAGGTTAAACAGGGATAGACCTAAATATAATTCTAAAAAAATTTCTTGTTACTTTTTTGAGTAAGAATTTGTTTAATCTTATTATTTTAGACCGGAACTCTAGAAAGTTTCAATTATCTAAAAACCCACCAAATGGTTACCTATAGCGAACAACAATTGGTTGATTGTGATAAGAGCGATTGGGGTTGTGACGGCGGTGACATGGGACCTGCTCTATTGTATGTTACACAATATGGTATGTATAAAACTTTTTTTTTGTTTCCTTTTCTTACAAATTTCAGTTTCAGCTAATAAGCTTACTATTTCTAAATTGATTATTATAAAAAATCAATAAAATAAATTGTTCCCATCTTATTCTTACTTGCTAAATTAGTAGACTTAGTTGTATCTGGTAAAATAGAGGTTTTTTTACAAAATCCTGAAGGTTTGTTATTCATTTTAAATATTTTCCAGAGTTTATATTCAGAATATAATTTTGATGTCTTAAATTGCATTGGTAATAGGTATTATCTGATATGAGATTTAATTAGAAAGTTTCCCAATTTCTTTTTCTTTTTTCTTTTGAAAATATTCATTTCTTCATCAATATTTCAATGGTTTCCTTCAGAATCATCTCCATCTGATACAAAATATGTATTCCAGTGTTTTTCCTCTTTTTCGAAATATTCTACTGAATGTAATTTTCGATAAATGCCCTTAGGTCACTTAGCGGGTTTTTTTTAATTTTTTGCATGGTTACAAAGCTTTGTCTTATTATCCTGCAGTTTATTTAAGGGGAAAGGCAATCAGGGGGGACATGTACGGTGATTATCATGCTAGGACACCATTTTCGTTCTCCGAATATAAGGTAAAATGCTTGACAAGAGCCAGCCATTTCTCGGCCATTATCATAACAACAATCTTTTGCAACTTTTTCCCATTTTTATTGGTAGTTAACGCTTTGGATCACCCCGTCCTTTCATCATCTTTAACATCTTCGCGACCCTCTTTCAAACATTTGTACCACCTATCAATATTTGCTCTAGAATTCACTAATATGATCTAACTTTGAAACTAGGGATTTCAATGTAAAGTTCAACAATAAGTTATTGGAGATTTGAACCTTAAAATTCATGAATCAGTAAATCATTTTGTTTTATTACCAAACTGGTAAAGATATGAAATTTCATTTACAATTAATTCCCTAAAAACTTGTGGCTGTGTAATTAAATGTCATTCGTGTTTGGACCTGTTTACATGATACGTCCAATACTTGAGGCTCCAATGTACTCCGCGCTATGCATTGTTAGTTAGTTGCTTAATATTTGTAAAGCCAGTTAACATCCTGTTAAAGTTCATGTCTGAGGGTGGTTCTCTCCCAATTGATTTTGGTCATTGTGCCTTTTTACTAAAAACCTGAACGGAACGGAACAATTTTTTCTCAAAGCAGCCCGTTTCTTAAAGATGATGCTCAATATTGTCAAATGTATTATAGTTTGATGGAGGTCGCGATCTTATCATTACCGATTTTGATGAGACTTAAGAATTATACCGACTAAGGTCATCTAAAGAATTCCCCAAAAGCGTTCGTACCATCGCTCATTTGATTGTTATGAAAAAATTTTTAAAATCGGAACCCGTTGTAAGCTAGCAAGTGTGGTACTCTTTTAGAAGCTCGCTCACATCAGCCGCCGTGGCACAACTGGGTAAGCGCTTCACCGGTGCTTCGAGAACAGAGGGTTCGATCCCCGCCCGATGCAAAATTTTTTAATGTTTTTAAAAAATAATTATCGATTTTTCCAATTATTAATTATTCCATGTAGTTTTTACACACGAACATTTAAATGCAGAAGATATTGTTAACAATTAAAATTTTAATGTATAAGTGAACTAATGGAAATGTCAAATGATACGATTAGTTTTACTAGGACTCATACATTAATGCATAAAAACATGAAATACTTAATGTGTCTATAGGCTGGAAAAGACAAAATGCCATTACTACCATGGAGTGGCTTGCTTCTTCGTCTGTTGCAAGTCCAGTTGCAAATGTATGACTTTTAATGAAAGCTTAAGTTGTTTGGTAGCATGCCTTAGCGATGGGAATGAATTATAAATGAAAGTGGCGAATGGACTCTGTATCAAGATGACCGCATCTTACACGAAAAACTAGTGTCTCTAAAAACGAAAGACTTTTTATTTTAATTATATCTTATCAACACGTCATTGCCGGAACTAATTGTACATCCGGGTCACACAAACACACATATACACCCATATTCCGTAGTTTCAATGCTAGTCATCTAAGTCTTCCTCTTTAATTTTTCTATATAGAGGTTTGTTTGTGACATATAAAATACAAAATATGATAATATCATAAGCAAAATAAAACTGGGCAACTAGAAGATTTACCTTTTATGGAAACAGTATCCAGATCCAGATCCTTTTTAATTATTTTATCTGTTGATTTTTTATATTAGATTCGCCAAAAACTTACACTATTCTTTATAAAATTTTTAACGAAAAATTATTCTTTATTCCGTCATTTCAAAATTTAGAGAAATTATATTTTTTGTGATACATCACTGGAGGGTTTTGGTTTTATTTAATTTCCTGTTAAAAGTAGACATTATTGTGATACAAAACTTATAACTGTATTATGTAATAATTAATTTTTTCAGCGGCCTAACACATAGCTAGAATAAAACTTGAGTCATCCATTATTTATATTTTTGTTAAGATATTCTCTACATTTTTGTAATTTGTTTATTAAAGGTATTCAGTCAGATCAGACTTATCCATATGAGGCAGCCGATAAAGATTGCCGCTACAATTCTAATGCCGTTGCATTAAGAATCCAAGGCTATGTTCGAGTTACAGCGAAAGATGAAAACGCTTTAACGGAAGCAGTTGGAACATTGGGACCAGTTGCAGTTGCGCTTGATGCTACCAATTTATTTTTCTACGCAGGAGGTACGTATAAGTTTATAGTTTTTTGTAACTACCGATAAATATTAGTCAATCTTTTTCTATTAAAAGAACTTGAAGATCTGAAATAGCTCTAATCGAATATTTGAAAAAATGATTTTGTTACATTAGATATTTCTTTTTAGGTGTATTTACTGACAGTACTTGTTCACAAGATACTCTCAATCATGCCGTTCTGGCGGCTGGTTATGGATATGATCAAAATAGCGGTTTGAATTACTGGTTGATCAAGAACTCCTGGAGCACAAACTGGGGAGATCAAGGATACTTTAAGATTATGCGTGGCGCAAATGAATGTGGCATTGCTACTGACAATGTGTACCCAGTTTTATAATTTTTTTTTGTATAAATAAAAAATTAAGTCGCAGTTAGTTTTTTTTTGATTGATAAATACCTGCCAAATAAACCATAAAATTAATAATAGTCTTTTAGCTCTGTGGTTTTAGTGACCTTGAATTTTGCGTTTCTGATTATTCTTCATAAACAAGAAATGTTTGTAATGAATATTTTTCTCCATTGTCGAATTTTTTGGATTTTCTTTTTTAAATTCATGAATATTTGAAACGTTGGCATCTATATTTTACCACTGATGAAATGCTGCATATTTATGATTATTATTGCAAATCACGTTAATTCGGGAATTTCTGTAAGTGGATAGGATGTCAATATACACAAGAAAAATTTTCCTAACAGTGAAATGCAATGCATTTGTACCATACGTCCTGTAATGACTTGATGTAACCGGAAAAATAGTTTTTCCTGTTGGCCTTCAAACTAAGCATCTCGATATGTTCTTTCGAATGGATATAATTTGTAAGATGACGTCGTTTAAGGTGTTTTTTCAAGTTTCTGAATAAAAACAAGTCAGACGGACCCAAATTTGGACTCCGATATTTCGTCTCCAAACTCTACCCTCTGGGTCCTTTGAAATATATTTGACTGGAAAAACCGTACCAATAGATCAGCGTATCTATGATACCTTAATTTGGTACAAAGAAGAGGATGATTTATCATGTAAAAGTAAAAGCAAACCCGACACATGACCATAATCCAAGTTCTCAAGGATGGTGTCCAAAATGACACAGCTGCATCGGCATCAGTATTGAAATGTGGGTAATCCAGTTACCAAAGATTGGTTGACCTTATGAACTTGTGCATTGCCATGAAGAAAGAGAATATTCTTGTGATATAAACTAAGACTTTTTTGTTCATATGTTGCGGTAGATAACTGCTATTTTTGTAATGACTTTTGGCTTGTATTCAAAAAGAAAAAGTCCGAAGAGATGATGGGCATGAGCTAACTAGCTCAGGATTATGTGAAAGCTTTTTCTGGCATTAAGAACTCGGGACTCTAATTTTGTTTCTGGATCCCAGTGATATATTCTAGTCTCATCTCCTAATACTAGTTAAGATAAAAAAAAATCAGGGTCTGCATTGAAAGAGTTCAAAAGATTTTATGAAATTGTTTTAGATCGGTAGTCAAGAATTGTCAGAGCGCTTGGTTCTGATATATTTAATGCTGTATCAATATTAGACATTTTCAAACTACCATCTTCTATAACCATTCTCTCTAATTTATTTTATTCATCAGTATTTGTTGCATCTTTTTTGTTATCTTCAAGGGAAAATATTTATGATCAAGTAAAGTAGGAAATAGCGCAAATTCAACGCCAAAAAAGTCATCTACATTTTAAGCTGACTTTTTTTAAATAATTAAAAACAGTATAGTGAGCAACCGGAGTTGCTATGTAATTTGAGTTTTATTAATAGTGTTATGCGTGCTTTTTTTATAGGGTTTTTCTTCTTCCTCACATTTCCTTTTTTGAGCTTTTGACGTAAAATACCAGCCTTGTAAACCGATTTCATTTTGACTTCGCCATAGTTGGATAATGAAATATTTAAATAAAATACAATATTTTCAAATGATATCAAAAGTGTACTGTGTAACTTTCGTTAATTAAAATTCATTCTGATTTAAAATATACTTTCGGGATCAGTTCTACAATTAGTTATTTTACTCTTGGTTTTTTCGAAACTTAAGTTTTGACTTTTGCACTCATTCCCTCATTCATATTTAATGGATGGTGTTTACTCCTCCCTGACTAAAATTTAAATTAGATCTGTCATAAAAATAAAGTATATCACGTGTCTATTGATGAGTTAATTCTGTATTATTTTATAAAATCAGCGATACTTCATGTTTGATAAAGTATGATAATATTTTTGTTATCATTTTCTTAGATATAAAAAATAAATTGATTAAAATTTAATTTCAAATTGTAATAAGAATTGCTTCCTAATATAAAATGAAGTTCTTGGTAATATTTCTTGGTTTAGCCAGCGCCGTATTAGCTTCAATAGAAGAAGATAGAGAGCAATGGGTTAGATTTAAGGTTAGTAAGTTTTAAAACAACCAAAGTAAATAGAATCGAAAAAACGAAAAAAAAAATGGTAACAACCATGTATAAATGTATTGATAATTATGAGTAATTATTATTTGTAACTGACTAGTTTTTATCAGCATAAAATATGGCCTTTAACTAATGTCACAGATAATTTTGACTTAATGTGAAATTAAAATACATTCTAGTGGAAAAGATAATATTCTTAAATCGTAAAGCGTTTCAGTTTATATTCTGGTTAGTTCTATTTGGAAATTATTTTCAGTTGAAATTAAGATGAAACAAGAAGATAAAATTACACCGCTACGCGCCATAAACCCTATATAATATCTATTTTTTAACAAATCTATTAGCATAAATATTTAGATCTATAGAAAAAGAAGAAGTATGTATACCTTTTGTTTTAACATAAGAGCTAAGATTTAAAAATAAGTACTTTTAGAGGTTTATATACGGTTTCAATAATTTTTTACTTGCAGTTATTGTCATTTGTCTCTATTATTTCACTGTCTTTAAATACGATTAAATTGTCAGTTAGTTTCAGGAATATATAACTTTAATTGAGCTTTATCTTTTTGGCTATTTTGCTTATTTATCATATGGCTACAAATGCAGGAACATCTCAAACATTAACATCTAAATTTTCAGTTCAAGTTACGCAGATGGAGTAACATTCAAAAAGTCTTTATTTGTGTAATGGTTATTCCTACTGTTGAAAGCATAGACAGGAAGGAGAATTATCTGTCTATCTTGGCTAGTGTCCTAAGTGCTAGTTTCGGATTTGCCCCATCTGAATAGGAAGTGAATGCACACTCCCTAGTTTGTTCAGTTTAACCTGCTCCATTTTTTACGAGGCAGATTGAAGCTAGGCGGCGTTTTTTCGATGGATAAGATTCCGTGAATGTTAGGAGATATACCAGCTCGCCTCTGTCATTCCCATTCTTGTTTCTGGTTTAAATTGTTGTTAACTAGGACATGATCGTTTTTAGAACGTAGCTTCAGGCCTAGTTGAGTAATGGCTTCGTAAATTTTGAATCGATTTCTAAATTTTTCTGGATTCACTTCACAGGGCTTTTGAGCGGCAAAGATGGGGGGAGGGGGAGTGAAGGTGGAACGTTGCTTAAAGTGGACCGTTAGCAAGTAGGGGTCTTGCTTCCACTAATGTTCCACGTAGAGTTATTTAGTTGAAAATGCACCACCTTTTTATGTGAGCTGTTCAGCCATACTGGGATGCAATACTATGCCTCCGACTATAACAATCCAGCGACCGAACACGCAGTATGTTAACCGTAGCTCCCCAGGTGATACCACTCATAATGTTAACGTGGGTTTGTTACAGAATAAGATCTTGACTCTCTGCAAAATGGATTAGTTTGGTAGTTTGTGGCTGTCGATGGCTACTGTGAGATTAAAGCTTACCTATACTGCATTTTATAATCTTGAAATGCAGCAATATCTACTGTCTAATTGATCAGGTCAGAAGTAATAATTAAAAACAAGACACGTCTCTCACTACACTTGATCTATTTTCAAAAAAGAATCAAACAATATTTAGTTTCATACACTTATCATTTAGTCCTTTACACAATATTAAAACGAAATATAGATAAAACTCTTATCGGCCTCCAATCAAAACCTAATTGGAAAAATGTAACATATTCAAAGAAATTTTTGGAAGAGTAACAACGGATTACAGATAACATCCTTTCCCATTGGAGAATTATGAATGAAAAATTTTTCCAGCAAATAAAATTTTTGCTGAAAATAGTGATAAAAAACGAATCTAACCTTCTTACTTTAACAGAGCATAACACACGATGTTGTTAACTCTGCTAATTTTCATTATGGTAAATAAATCAGATGACGCCCGTGGGGTGAGGGACGAAGTGTGGACAGTTCTAAGCAGAGATAGCACGATGACCTGAAGAGACAGGTGGGATTAAATAGGTGTTAGGCGGCTCATAATAGAAGCACGTGGAAAAATATCAAGGAGGCCTATACTCGTAGGGTAGAACATGGCTGAAAAAGACGAAAGAATAATTGCTTAAATATCATTAGTTCATTTCCACCAATTTCTGGATCTTAGTAGCTGATGTAATTTTAATTCCTCAAATGACGTAATTACTTTAAAAGTATTTATATGTATACAAAATAATTGTAAAATCTATTCTACTCTTTTTTTACAACAGGAAGTCTATGTCAGCATTTAAGAGAAAGCTGTCTATTTTTAGCTATTTTGTGTGTTAAATAAATAAAAAAATATACAAGATGCAACCTTTACATTTAGTCGAACAAAGGATGATTTTTTTTTAATAAATTTAATTAAAACACACTCTTTTGGTGGTTCGTCGATTGTGCATGTGGTTACGAGACATTCACTCCTTAAACTTTAAACCGTTTTATTATATACGAGAGTAGTCTTATCTTTAACATATTTTTTATAATAAGTATTAATCCTCTATAAATTGTCTAGGTTTATGTTTTTTGTTAAAAATAGACAAAAATGATTTGTAAAACAATCAAACTAGTCAGCGCCAATTAGATCATTTAAAAGCAGTTGGCAAATTGTCACCTGACATTTTCTGTAATTCTGACTGGCGCTGACTGGGTTGTGATGTCTTTATTGATAATGCTAATATAACAAACTCTATACCAAAATGTTGACAATGTGAAACATCTTTTGGATAGAAACACATAGTTCAGATCCATATATAGGGTGATGATGTCCTCTATTTAATCTAATTTGCTTTAAATAAAACAAAATTCCATAGAAAAAAAACAGGATCCAATATTTATTCGCTTCGAGATAAAGTAAATATATTTTTGTGTATATCCGTTCATGACTTCTAGCATAGTCCTTAAATCTTTTAATCTATTATCAGACCTCATATGTAATGTTAAAAGCAGACCTAATAAGTAAAACAAATCAGAAATTTAATGTATTGAACATGATAGCTTTTACACTGGACCAATAGAAGCAAGTTTTAGATTTAGTGAACATAAAGTCTGCTATTGACTTGAGAAATAATTAGAATAACGTATGGAACAATATTTGCCCTTGCAATTTCATAGAAAGAATCAACTTTCGTGGTGACTTTGCTTTGGTTTGGGCTGGTTTAAGTTGAAATGTTCGTTAATGGTGGCTGATGGATACATAATCATGATTCTGCAAAATAATATAGATTACATAGGATCCAATGTTACCTTCATGGATGGTAAGATACCTTCGCTTTGCGCTTCATGTGCGTGAAGCCCGTAGTCTTCACCCTAATACCATCTCTGAGAATGGCTAGGTATGTAAATTCAAGCACTTTTTCATTATTTAAGCAACTTAAAGAACGTGTCACAACGTTGCAAGAAGACTGAAGACAAATTGACTACGAGAGTAATTCTTTTTAAGGCGTCAATTTTGTTGTTTATTGCTTATTTTTTTTCGGTAATTAATACTACATTAGCTACATTCGCTAAACTATTGTGGGTTTAAAGGTAAGATTGATTGATATACAGAGATTTTAAATGAAACTGTTAGAGTCGGAAATAGGAAACCTGACCAAATTTTTACGGGTGTGTTCTTGGCAGCTTTTGATCTTACTTTTAATTTGAAGACCAGGCTTTATTCAGTATAGTTTGTCTTTAAATTTGTAAATAAAGTAGAATATCTCATCAAAATGTATTTTTTTAATTTTCATTAGTGACGTACCTTGAGATTAGATATAGATCAGATTAGGGCATATTTTTATACGAATCATTTATTTTAAGTAAATAGTACCGTCCTGGCACTCCACCAAGTACCTAATTACTCTTCCGTATTTCTATTGGTTTTAGAAATTCCCAAGTTGAAGTATTTATATATACACTAAAAAAAATGTATTATTCCAAAACTATTTCTCTCATAAGTTCTTGTTAACAATATCTCAAATAATAAATTAATTGTTTAGTGCTAAAAACTAAACATTTAAATACATATACTTAAGCCTTGATTCCCCTTGAACAAGTATACAAGTATTGCTAGTATACCCCAGTTTAAACAAAACAATTTAGAATGAGATAGTTTGCCAGGATCAAATAAGCCATAAAAATGTGCAAAATAGATTACTAATCATCTTAGAATTTATAATAATTTAGATCGCAATAGGTAAAAACCTAATTCAGTTTTTTTTTTAAAGATATTTGGGACTGAAAAATATAATAAACATATGTATTTAAGCTCTCTTTACAGCCATCAGTAAATAAATAACAAATTTCGTTGTATTATCATATTCAATGTTATTTTTATGTTCAGGCTAAGGAATTTTTAACTTTTAAAGTTGTTAGTGATAAAGAAATAAGGATACTGAATTTTTTCAAGCATGTGTAGTAATTAGACGTATCTGAAATGATGTTTCCAATGACAAATTGTAACCGAACTTCCTATAATAACAATAGCATGACATATTTTCTAATCTAGCTTTATTGGATAAGGCACAAATTCCTCACCTGCATTGGAGTTACTTTTAAATTTGGCAGGGAAGACAGCGAGTCAGAGCCTCATGGGTTAAGTGTATATTGAAGAAATAGACGGATATTGTATTTCAGTGTATATTTTTAAATTATTACTATCGGCCAAGCGCTTTCGGTCTAACTTAGACCATCCTCAGGGCTCAGGCCCTAGAAACAAGAGAATATGGTCAGCAAATAAGCTTACTCAGTACTCACCAACCACACTCACTCGTCAAAGGGCACACCTTAACCCTGTCAGTTTGAAAACAATCTCCAGTCGCCAGCGTAGCCTCCACACAGAACAAATCATATACAATTCAAAAATTTTTAAAAACTTATCACAAATTAAAATTAAAACTTAAACATTCACCACACTAGTACATTGACATTATTAAAACAATAAACCTTTTTAATAACAACCCAAAAGAGTGAGGTTATGCCACACACAGTCATAGCATAGTATAGCAATAAAACTGACCAAAAATTAAAATTATATACAAGTATGTGTAAGCCTGAGTAGAGATTTTCTGTATGAGTTTTATTTTTTAATTTCTTGTCAATTTGTAATTCAAATCAATAATCCATTGACAATGAGCGAAAAGAGAAAAAAAGAGAAAAAAGGGCGGAAAGAAAGGGCAGTAAAAGTTTATTAATCTACAGCGTTACTGTTATCGGTCATTCTGTGATATATTTCGAACACTTGGGTTTAGTGGCGTGAAATGATTTCCATTTTTGTAAAAGAGCAACAAATTACACGAACATAGGCGTAGTTGAAATTCGTTGAAATGTGTTAACTATTAATATATTTAAAATGAAGGGTCTGAAACTGAAAAAGATGATCAAAATTATTATGAGATTGCACCCCACGCAATCACAGCTCCCAGACATTTAAATTGTTTAATAATTTAAGGAAAAAGTTTGAAAATGGGGTTGCGGTCATTTACGTTGTTCATTCTTACATTGAGGCAATGGTCGGGTTTCTTTTTATCTCCCTGCATATTTTCAGATCCTCGCTGTAATCCAAGGTTTTAGAGTTATTACCCCTGGAGTGGTATAAGATTTTACTATTATGAGTTGGAGAGAAACTGTGTTTGGTAAAACTAATATGGTGACCAAACACAAAGGCCTGAGGTTTGTTAATATGTTCTCTAATTCGGACTGCTATTGGTCTAATAGTTTTTCCTATATACGTTGAAGGGCAGTCTGGGCAAGAGAGTTGATAGACCCTACTTTTTTGGATATGAGATATCAATTGTTTGTTATTAACCAGATGGGAACTGAGTTGATTTACACTCTTAAATGAAATCTTCACATTTTGAGTGTCGTTTGTTAGAGTCCGTACTATTTTATTAGAGAAGTGACCTAAATACGAGAGTGAGAAAAATTTCCCTTGCTGACTTTCATTGTAAGGGGTCGAGCTGTAAGCCTCTTGGGATTCTTTCTTGTTTTTAATTTTCGCTATATATTTGTCGATGACTGTATGCTCATACCCATTGTTTACGGCAATTTGCTTCAGAATATTGACCTCGTTGTTGTAATCCTCCGCTGACATGGGGATGTTGAGCAATCTAATAACATATCAGTTTATTGAGGCCATTTTATGTTGTAAAGGGTGGTTAGAATTAGAAGGAATTATGTGGTCTGTTTGGGTGGGTTTTCGAAAGATTTTGAAACTGAGAGAATTATTGGTTTTTCTGATAGTTAAATCTAAAAAATTAAGTTTGTTTTCGGTTTCTATTTCTAAGGTAAATTTTAGAGCAGCATGCAGAGAATTATGACTATTTAGAACATCAATAGCCCGCTGTTCATTGCCCAGAATAATTGTAAAACAGTCATCCACATAACGAAGCCAGTTAATTATCTTGCTCTCAGAAATCAATCTCGGAATTAATGTATTTTCCAAGTTATCCAGGAAGATGTCTGCTAAAAGAGGAGATAGAGGATTCCCCATTGCCAACCCCGAGGGTTGCTCGTAGTATTTTTTATTGAAAGTAAAAAAGTCCTGAGATAAACAGAACTTAAGAAGAGTCATTATACTAAGTTGGTCATCACTAGACATGTTGTTCGCTGTCAACAGATTTGATATAATCGGAAGAGTTTCCATCCTCGGAATCTACGTAAACAGATTGCATACATCGAAGGAAACAAGCAAAGAGTCGTCTGGCATAGTTACAGAGTTCAGTCTTTTGACCAAATCTGTGGAGTTCTTGAGGCAAAAATTAGTCTTATCTTTGATAAGTTTAATTAGGATTGCGTTCAAAAAAGAAGACAATCTCGAAACGGGAGTATTGGTAAAACTTACACCAGGTCGAATTGGTACTCCTTGCTTATGAATTTTTGGTAACCCATATAAACGGGGTAAACACGGGTTAGAAATTAGAAGATATTTATTTCCATTATATTTTTTTATAAAATCTGAGCATAAGTTGGAGTAGGTTTTTGTTTTTATAACAAAACTAGAAAGTGGATTGTTCAGAATTTCTTTAAAATTGTTTTCGTCTTAGAAGCTTTCGACTTTCAACAGATAATCATCTTCATTCATAATGACCAAACAATTATCTGCCTTCGACAGTATCAGTCTATTAGACCGAATCTTAGTCCTAATGTTTTCAACAGTACTAGTAAGAGTTTTGTGTTCAATGCATTTACTTGCCTTACCATCTCTTAGGGTTCTCCTCAAGATTTGATAGACTTGTAGTTTAAGGGATGTTCTAGAATCAATGTTGTCTATCAAGAAGTCTACCAACGCATCAATTTCGGTAGAGTAGAAGAGCTCGTCAAGCAGAACACGACTGGAAATAATTTAAAAATATACACTGAAATACAAAATCCGTCTATTTCTTGATTTCTTCGGTGTACAACCTGTTAATAATTTATTAAGTGTATTATTATTACTTATGCCTTAAGACTATGGTCAATTCTGACAGTTATGACATTAAAAATTAAACGACCTGATTTACTAAGAATGTTGAAGACTTAAACTCGATCTAGTTTCAATTATCTAGTCCGTCTGTTTTATTTTGCTTATGATATTATCATAATTTATAGCACATATGTTAACAAATAAACTCTTATATAGGGATATTAAGGATAAAATCCTAGCAATAAAGTCTTGAGATATGTAAAAGAAGTAGTTGTATCTCGAAAATAAATAAAATTATCCATTTTTACTGGTTCAGTAATTAACAAAAACTTTTTTATGCTTGTATTATTATAGTTTAAAACTTGCTTGACTTATTATTGCCCTTGATAGATTAAACCCACTGCTGTCAATTTAGAACGGTTAAAGTTAGACAATGTTAGTAAACTAGGGGAAATATATATATATATATATATATATATATATATATATATATATATATATATATATACCAAAGGTGGATACCATATACTTTGCAGTTGGGCGTATAAATAAAATTATACAATAGAAAATATTTTAATTCTCAACCAACTGAAAAAACCTTATACTAGAAGAATAGTCGTACTCTCTTCTAACACGATTAGAGACAAAGCACTATTTTAGATTGTAAGAGTACTAGAAAAGGGTGGAAGCCTCTCCCATAGTAGCGTATCGCCATTTGTAGACCGGTTTCAAACTCATTGGTTTTTGTCAGTACAAAGTAGGCAAGTGCACCTCAACATTTCTTTCGACCTCATTCCCTTACAGATGAAGAAAATTATCACAAAGAAATAAACATACTGCAAGACTCCCTAAGAAAAATTAGTTATAAAACAGAACTTATAGACATGGCTCTAAAAAACAAACGCTTGGCCCTGAACAATTGCGGAAATCAAAAGAAGAGCTCCAAAGATTTTGTTTCTTACATCAGAGGCACCACAGACAAAATCACAAAAATTCTCAAGAGACACAACAATGAAACCATTTTCACCACACATCATAAAATAAAGGATCTCCTGCCAACACCTAAAGAAAAAATCCTTCTAGAAAATCAGGAAATCATGCGGAAAATGCAGTTCATCTTACGTAGGTCAAACCAACCGTAAAATAAGCATCAGGAGAGACGTACATATAAACTCTGTCGATCAAAAAGCAATTTCTTTTGCACTGGTCCAAGACTTGTTAAAACAAGACTTCTCAGAAAAAAAATGCTATCGACATGTGAAAACCTGTTCACAAGAGTTGTAAAGGAAGCCATCGATATTGCAAGGAGGCGCAACAACTTAAATGGTACAGATGACAGTCAGTGGTTGTGTGATACTTGAAAAAATCTGCTAACGAAACATCAACCATAGTGGGTAATAAAGGAACGAATCATAACTCAACAACACGACCCCGCACATTGGCGACAGAGCTGATGACACGCAGTAAGACTTGCAACCTGGCCAGAACCATCCAGCCAACGAATACGCCCCACGTACATACGGGGCCAACAGCACCCGAGTCCATCAGCTACTCTACAGTGCTGAGAGGGACACACACACGGGATACCTAAAAACCTTTGATTACACATAACACCAGTGAGAACAATCGACATAATGTAACAGAAATAGGCGGAAACCACTTGATACTGGTTTTCTTAGCAATCTGTGTTAGTGCCTTGTTTCTGGCCATGTTAGAAAAGAGTACGTCTGTCCGTCCTTCTGTGACAGAATTTGATCATAGACTCTTTCAAATGATATATTGTGGTAGCGTTAACCCTTTCATCTATAATCATTTTCTGCTCCATACTAATTAGTAACTATTTTAATAACCTACAAATAAATATCACATTAATAAAGACACTCTGGAAGTCTGGTCGTTCAACTTCTCTCTTGCAGCTTTAGTACCAAACACTACGGTTATTAAAGCTTACCATAACCATGACTCAGATCTTCAGGACTCAGGAAAGGCTGCTAATTAGTTGGTCAGTAGACATCTCTTGTTTTATAGATCTCGCAGCAGCGCGCCCGCAAGTTAATTCGCGTGAAGGTTTTAATTAGATTGAATAAAACAAGTTTCTCAAAACAACTTAGTCTATTAACAAGAATAAATAGAATAAAAACGAAATATTTACAGTGAGAAACTTAAAACTAATAACAATTACGAAAAACTAACATAATTGCTCTTCTCGGCTGTTATTTAACCAAAAATTTAAAACCCAATTTTGAAGAAACGCGTATAAATAGCTTAATAAAATATTAAAAAAGAAAGAAATAAAACGCGAAAAAACAGCTATTTATATTACTTAATCAAACCGTATGAAAATCGCGAAATGCCCCAGTAAAATAACACACGATAATCCCTTAATTTCTCAAATTAAACAAAGATAACCTTCTTTCCCGACGATTATACCCATTACGTAATTATTCTATGGCACTGATACTACGGTACCGTTCTAACCGACATTCAAATTGTGACTAACTTTAGTATTTTTTTAAAAGAGCGTTCTCAAATCTTACACCCCTCTTCCTCTTTTTAGTTGCTTTTTCGGTCGTACGTCCTGTAACCGACAATTTCATTCCCTTAATGCTCGAAGATTTGGGAGTTTTCTTACTGAGGGCGTTAGCTGTACTATACCGGATGTTTGATTCCCGAATTGGCATCTGAGCATCTTAATCCTACTTTTTATATAAAAGAATAGCAACCTACGTCTTCCTATAATGAAAAGAATATATGTTAAAGACTGTAAAAAAACTATTCACTTTTCTTGGCTGTTTTGGCAATAAATATCTTAACTCATTATTTCTTGTGAATAGAAAAAACAATTTTTAATCATAATTCTTTTTACAAATGGTCAAACGATATATTTCTATTATAGTAACTGTATTTGATCATTCTTTTGTATCCTAATAATGGGAAAATCGTTCAATATTTTAAAACATTTTAACGGTATTTGACATACCATATATTAAAAACTACCCTTATCACGTCTGGTTTTATTTACTTAACCAGGGCAGGATTACTTAGACAGATTTATAGGCAATTCTAAGAGAGGGTCTTTTAGGTCTTTATAAATTAACTGACTTTATGTATTTTTTTAAGAACACATTTAAACGATCAAGATCATAAAAGTTAAGCTCGATAACTGATTTATTTTTCCTTTAGACTTTCGTGGATAGTGATAAAAAATATAACTACCCCGTTCCCACGGAATATCTATTCACAGAGTGATTATTTAATTATTTATTTTAACGGAGTATAGTTCGCATTGAACAGTGTAAAATAATTAATATTTGTTCCATTACACTTCTAGTAAAAGATGTTTTCAGTTGGTTGAGGACTAAAATAATTTCTCTTATATAACTGCATTTATACACCCAACCGCAAATTATATTATATATATATATATATATATATATATATATATATATATATATATATATATATGCTTTGTTGTTTATCCGGGAGTTCATCCGTTCGTCATTGTTTCCTGTTGAAGGATCTTGCAGACGTTTCGCCAAGGTCGCACTTGGCATTTTCAATGCTTACTGATCGGAGTTTGGAAAGTGAACTGAGGTTCCTTAGATTGCGCAGGCTTTTTATACTTTTCGTGATCGTTCGTAATCGTTCGTGATCGTAGGTTGTACCGAAGATTGTTCGGTGGTGACTCCTTCGTGCCGCGTGTGCTTGCCGACGTTGCCGGTTGTACTTGTTTTACCGATGTTGATGTGGTGTTTTCTCTTCATTTGATGATAGATTTCCATGTGACTGGCAAATTTAGTGCGTCGTCTCTTTTGTTTAGTTCGCCACTTTTTTCGATTTCTATTGCTTCGCGAACAAGTCTTGTTCTGAGGTTACTAACATTGGCAATTTCTTTGCATGACTCAAAATCAACTTCATATCCTGTTTGGATATGGTGTTGAAAAAGTGCCGACGTGGTTTGTTTGTTCTTAGTAGATAGCTTGTGTTCTTCGAGTCTAGCTGATATTCTTCTGTTTGTCTGTCCTATATATGATTTGTGGCAGGACCCGCAGGATGTACTGTAGACCCCTGGATTCTCTAACTTAATTTTGTCCTTGGGGTTTTTAAGTGTCGATCTTTATATATATATATATATATATATATATATATATATATATATATATATATATATATATATATATGTATATATATATATATATATATATATATATATATATATATAAATAAATAAATAAATAAATAAATAATAGGTGGTGCTGATTGTATTAGATTTATTTCATATTTTCTCTAATATAAATTGCTTAAAGGATTTCCTTCCTATGTTGAGATACGCTTACCTGCTTTGTACTAACGAGGACCATGGGAGAAGCTTCCACCTTTTTCTGGTATTCTTGTAATCTGAGATAGTACTTTATCGCTAACCGTGTCAGAAAAGAGTACATCTGTCCTCATAGTATTAGGTTTTATCAATTGGTTAAGAACTAAAATAGTTTCTCTTATATAATTGTAGGGTGAAAAAGTGTAAACCCCAGGCTATTGAATTGTGAATGTATGCACATACAACCCTTTTGGATTTAGGTGTTATATATAAAAAAATAAATATTTCTTCATTTTTTAAGACAAAATTATGAATAAGGATTTTTTTGTATATGTTTTTTGTTTTATTTTTATTAACTTTAGGTGGTGACTAATTATTGTATATTTATTTTAGGTATAAAATTTCTTGTAGAATTAATAGAAATCTTTCCCTTATATACTTTTTAGAGTAAACATGGCAAGTTATACAAAAACAAGCAGGAAGAAAATATACGATTTTCTCTATTTCAAAAAAAACTACGTGAAATTGAAGATCACAATAGAGAATATGCAGCAGGAAAAACATCGTACAGAAAGGGAGTTAATAAATTTGCTGATTATACAAAGGAGGAAATCACGTCTTTGTTAAGTCATAAAAGTACTAGCCGCTTGAATACACAAAATGTTTATGAAAAGCCGGTTGATGCTGATATACCAGAAACGCTTGATTGGAGGGATGCAGGAGCAGTAACTGATGTTAAAGATCAAGAAGATTGTGGGTCTTGCTGGGCGTTTTCAACAGTAAGTATCTTAAAATAGTATATTTTCAAAAAAATTGGATTGTATATATAGCTGATTTTATTGTAGAGTATATTTTTGAATTGATTCAGTTAGTAGTTTACATGTCGCATGTTCAAAGAATACAAGGCCTTGGGGGACTGTCGATGAGCCTCTAACTTTTCACAAAATCTTGTTTTATTGCTAAAACTGGATTCGCAATCTATAAATTGCAAACAATAATCTGACTACATATACTTTAACTTATATATTTTTAATAGAGCGTATTGGCAAAAACTTCATGTACCCAATCCAACGAGCTCCCCTTGTAAGTTAACAAACTGCTTTAAATAATTTACCTTTTCTAGGTTGGAACACTTGAAGGTTTTAATTACCTGAAAAACAATGTATTGGTTTCGCTAAGTACACAACAATTGGTAGATTGTTCTGAAGAAAATGCCGGTTGTAATGGAGGTGACGAAGGACCAGCTTTGAAATACGTTAAGGAATATGGTATGTAAAATACATATTTCGTTGTGTGAGTCTAATAATAATAAGCCAAAGATGTCCTAAATGACAAAAAAGTAAAATCGATATGTTTTTATTTCACAATTTATACATCTATTTAATAAGAAAATTATTTTATCTATATCTAAATATGTTTATTTTGTACAAAACGATAGTAATTTAAAAGCAATAAGGTGTAGAGAATCTTTCCTTTTGACAGTGGATAAAATTTGTCATGATTTTACGTTTTTTTTTTAAAAATCGGATTTCTCTCGATAAAATGTTGTTACAATTTTCTCTTTTTACTTTATCCCTGGATTCGCATAATAAAAAATCAACACTTTTCACTAATAAATAACAACTCTTTAATAACTACTTCTTAACATCTTTGTTGTTTAAATACCAATAAACTTACCACTCATATTCTATCCCTATTTATATACTTCTAGAATCTACTAGGATATACGAAAATACTAGTAAAAAATATAAGAAACATGACAAACCAATGGTAGATCAATCGATATAATATTTCTCTCGTTACATAATAATAATGATGATTCAATGCATCAAAATAATATTTCTACAAGAGCGCATCAAAAATTTCTCTAGGTCCTTCATTACACTGTCCCCGTCCTAATTTTGATCATTCCGGTCAACTTCGATACTTCCGTGGTATCTCTGAACCTGTGAAGTCACTCAAAAGTGATTCTTCGAATAGGAAATCTTTCTCTTTGTACTATTTTGCCACAGAGTGTGTATTCAGCTTCACATGATTTTCTTATCGTTATTAAGTTTTCCTGATCTATATTTGATGTTAAAATTGTACTGTTCCTGGATGGTGAACTAGACCTTAACTGCACTTAACAGTTTCTTCTCATGTGTCCAATTCATTCATATCTGTAGCACCTGACCTGGTTTCTGCTATAATGTGTTAAGTATTACATATGCTTCGTTTATTTAGAATAGCACAGTTGTAGTTTCCCTGGTTCTCTTCTATGCGGTGTTTGGGTGGTGGACTAGACCTTAATCGCACCCGACATTCACTTCTCATGTGCCCAGTTCATCCATGTCTGTCCTTGTGTTCCTCTATAGTAACGGGTTTAATTTTTGACCTTGGCTCTATTTCCAAAGCCCTATCCAACACTTCATTACAATAACTAAATTTGCCTATATGCAACATACTCTGTATTTCTTGATCTTCGATTCCATCGATAAAATTGTAAGCTCTTCTCGGAATGTTTCCGTAGCTCTTAGATAAACCAGATGAACAAGGTGTAGGATATCTGTTTCATATTCTTGCAAACTTTCTCTATTCTCTAAGTTCTTTTGAATGCAGCACTAAAAATTTCATAGTCTTTTTGTTGAGTGATAGGAATGGTTCGTAATAACTCTAACGCTGGTCCACGAAGTAGAATTACTAATGCAGTAGCCATTTCTTCGACGTTCCAGTTATTTGCACTATCGGAAATTTTAAATTGGCGTTTGTTATTATTTAAGATGTTTGCCCGTTATAAGTTGCGGGTTTGATGTTCTATCTGGTGGTTATTAATTTATCAAAAGGGCCATGCATCTTTATTTTATTGATTTCTATCTGAAGGCTCTTCATTTTAGATCCCGTCTACTATTATTTTACTTCTTGTCGATCTTTTCCTATGTCTTGCCCCACAACTGATTCAATACTAGTTACTTCTTAACATACATCTCCTATGTCTTGTTGCACTTCGCCTATATCTTTCTTAAACTTTTGCGTTTGTCCCAATATAGCTTGATCGAATTTTTGTTGTTTTTGTATAATGATCTCTTGTATCCATTTACATAGTTTATATTCATCTATAATCCGATGTTCTTGGTGTTGCTGTTTGTCTTTAAGCTTACGTTTTTCTTCTTTTTGGCGGCATTCTTCTTCTTTTTAACAACGTTCTTCTTGTTGTTGTTCTTCTTTTAAACGTTGTAGTTCTTCTTCTTCTTAACAATGATCTTCTTCCTCCTGCTTTTTTTCAGCCGACCTTCTTTTTCTTGTTGTTTATCTTTAAGGTGACGTTTTTCTAGAGGTTCCATAAATTCAGCCAATGTTTTATTTATTTGCTCAATTTCGGCCGTTTGCTATTTAATATTTACCATTTCTTGATTACAAATAGAATGTTCTAGAAGTTAGTCGAAAATTCAGTTCTAAGTTTCTTTGTTGATGACAAATTCGACGATGAAGTCAATTTCTCGCTGTCTATTGTAATTTCGACATAGAATGTTATAGAATTTTATCAAAATTTCGGTTCTAGGCTTCTTCCTTAACGATAAATCCTGTCGGATTTCAAAAAAGAACGTTCTAGAACTTCATCGAACATTAATGTTGTATTCTTATTTAATAACAAATCCAACAGTTAAGTCCTTTTTCCTCCAACATTTTGGGTTTACAAGCAGAATTTTCTGGAAATCTTGTGAAATTCCTCACTTCTGACACCAGTTATTTACGATTATTTCTTTTTATTTTGTCACCAGAATCGCATAATAAAAACACAGCACTGTTCATTAATAAATAGCAATTCCTTAATTATTGCTTCTAAATATTTCGTTGTTCAAATACAACTAAACTTACTACTCATATTCTATCCCTATTTATATACATATAAAATCCACTAGAATGTACGAGAATACTAGTAACGAAATAACAAGAAACATGACTAACCAGTGGTGAACTATCGGTATAATATTTCTTTCATTAAATTATAATACCGATTATTCATTGCATCCAAATAATATTTCTACAAGGGAACATAAAAAAAATTATTTTGATAGTCCTTTGTTATAACACTTTTATCATAAAAAAAATCAATTCTGCAAGTTACTATGTACTGATCATACACTTTTGCATAAAAAGATCTCAGATTTAGATGAAGAACATACTAAAATTTAAAAAGTCAAAATTCATAAACATAGTGTATATTTAAATTATTCTATGAGATAATAAGATTCAGAAAATAAAACATTTATTAAAATTTAAATAACGCATATATAATAATATTTACGTACTTATTAAAACCAAAAAAGAAACTATAAAATTTTACTATGGAAAAAATTATTCATAGTATGAGGCATAAATTACTGAAATGTTTTTTTTAAATCTCTGCGTCAAACAGCTGATGTACTCTACATTTAAAATATAAATGTCTGACCATTACATTGTAAGAGTAATAATCTTTAAAGAAGCTCCATTTTAATAGACGATGGTTGTGTATTTTCGGCTATTTAACATATTTCTCTATCGCGTTTCATACATTAGATTGCGCCTCATAAATAAACAATCTAATTTATGTAGAGTGCGGCTACAGTTAAAACTGAAAATTCCTTAAATATATTTCGACAGCGTTGTTTTGCTTAAAGGTCGAATATAATTCGCATTGCATACTATTGCAAGGTCAAACTTGCTTTACCGTTTAAACAAAAATTATAGGCCATAACAAGCAAACGACTATTTTCAGCATAAATTATCAATACATCTAGACAAATCTGAGAGATTATCAATATAAGGGCCTTACAGTTTTACCGGTTGTATTAGTTCACTATCGCTATTTATTTTCAAACATCCACTCCGATAAAAGGTAGTACTTAATAGCCAAAAATTCACCCTGTTAGCGGATACTTCCATCTCGGATTCATATGGTATAAAGAATATTTTCCACATAAAGCATAAGAAGAAGAGGAAGATCATAAATTTTCTGAGGTAATAATAAAGATTAAAGGTCATGGAATGGAACCCTGATATTCCCCCAATTCTACAACTGATACTTTAAAAATCACTGAAGAAAGCACATCTAAAATTCAGTGTTAGCTTTCGTAATCGCTGCTCAGAGGAGGATCAGATTAATTTTAAGTTAGATATAGATAAATAGCTCCATAAAATGAATGCTAATTGTTGGAAGAAACAGTATAAATTACTAATAAAAATAAAGCATTCCTTGCAAGTAACTGTAGTTATGGCTGGCTCTAAACAGATGAGGAGATGCTAAAAACTATATCTTTTTTTCCTAAAATCGTAAACACTCAAAATAATATTCTTATACGTTTTTTTTTATTATTGTAGGAATAGAGACGGATAGTGATTACCCATACGAAAACGATGATGCAGTATGTCGGTACAATAAATCTGCCGTCTTTTTACAGATAAAGGATTACGTTCAAATTAAAAGGGGAGATGAAGTCGCACTATTTTCAGCAGTTGCAACATTGGGACCAATTTCTGTTGCACTTGATGCTTCTGATTTATTTGATTATGAAGGAGGTAATTAATATTTTTTTAGTTTCAGGAATAAAGTAATAAAGCAAAACAGGACCTCGCACTTTCCTTATGGGAAGTGATTATTGGTTAAAGTCTCTGAAACTTGGGATTTTGGTGGTCTTTGATGAATCTACTCATCTCCATGCCCTAAGAACTCATATTTTAAATATATACACTTCGAAGTTGGGCGGCTAGGGTGATTTTCAGTAGCGTGAAGCTACTGCAAATCTGTATGTATCCTTGAAGGTCATTGCAGGGTAAAGCTGTTTTGTGTTGAAAATAAGAAAAGACCTTCGCTTTGAACTTGGCAATCATTTTGAAATGACCTTCACGGTGACCCTTCAAGTCACGGCCAAGGTTGGGTAAAGCAAATTTCGATTTTTGGCGTGTTCTGCAGTAGCGTAATGCTTTTGAATACGTATATGCATGTCAGTATTTCCTTATTTATTCATTTATACACGGTACCTCCCAATTTTCCGGAAGCATACAAGGGAAGTTACAATAGCCCTATTTTGTCTTAGAAAAAAAATCCTAAAGTGCCCTTAACAGAGATACAGTGTCCTAAAAGGGTACTCAGCGATTGATCTTATCGGGTCCAAGTTTTCAACCGCCTTGTATAATTTAATGACATTTTAATATTTTATAGAGGCCATAAAGACTCATTAAACTATATAACAGTAAATATTTTAGATCATCAGAGAAGTCAAGAATACTCGTGCGGCCTAATTTTTGACAGGTGTCACTTTACATATCTGAAAACTGATTTTTTAAATACTTCGATCATTCCCCTTCAAAAAAGGTTCTCTTAACGTATTCCGATAAAACTGGTGGTTTTCGAGATAAATCGGTTTTTATGCGAAAAACTCAGAAGTTACTAATGCTAAACACAAACAGGTAAAAATAAAATAAGCAGAGTATGCTGATGTGCTTTAATTTATCAGGAGGCGCTGTTTCACTCTTTGAAGGCAAGAATATGTTATGCTGAAAGATTCCCAGCGCGAACATTGTCAAGTCCAGAACCCATTCAACGGGTTGATCGAGGCTCGATTAATTTACAATGTTATCCAAGCGGTGAAAACGTTTAAATGTTATTTTAGTAAATGTTCAGTATGGACTCCACGTACTTCAATATATTTGCTTATTCCTCGAATATTTTCCCGCTGCACTGCAAATAATATTTTGACATTATTACGGACTTCGTTAGAATGCTGTGCTATTCTCGCTAGTAGTTCTTCTCTAGTACTTACTGGTGTTGAATAAACTAGTTCTTTTATACATCCCTAGAAGTAAAAATCTAAGAAATTTAGGTCTGGGAACTTGGTGGCCATAAGACAGGCCCCCTCATCCCACTGATCGAGGGCCAAAAACGATACTTATATGTTGACGTACTATACGATTAACGTCTTCCAATAAATTATTTAATTTTTTCTGCCAAAAATTGTAAATAAATGTCACCAATAATTCTGCTTTCCAAAACAAATGAACCTATAAGGTTATTTCCGATGATGCTAGCCCACACATTTACAATAAACCTTTGTTAGTGTTTGTTTTGAAATAAAGAGTGCCGATTTTCATCAGCCAAAAAATGTAAATATTGTGAGTTTATTATCTCACCTCTCATAAAACCGGCTTCATCGGTAAACAAAATAAAGTTTAAAAAATTTAGATTTAGGTTTTTGTTGCTGTATAGGTAAACCAGTTGGAGTATTGAAGTCTGACACGATAATCGTCCGGAGATTTTTGTGTCGCGAGCTTTCTTATGCTGTTAGAAGGGTTATCAGCAATACCTTCCAAAATTTGTTCATCTTGTGCTCTGCTTGGAGGGCTCTCACCGCTACGTTATAGCAAAAACAATCCTGAATAAAACATGTGGAAAGCTAATTCGTTAACTCTAATAATTATTTTCTAATCACCTTTTACCTGTGTTCCTTAGGCTTCGATCAGCCCTTTGAAAGGTTTTTGGACTTGACAATGTTCAAGCTGGAAATCTTTCAACATAAAGTCTTCTTGCCTTCAAAGAATTTGACAGCGCTTCACCATAAATTAAATGCATATCAGCATACTTGTAAGAATATTCTTTCATGTTTTTAAATTATTTTTACTTGAAGGAGGTTTTGACAAGTTCGGTCAACAGTAGTTCATTATGTAGGTATTAACAATAACTACCTGATATTTGTGTTTAGAATTAGTAACTTTTGAGTTTTTCGCATAAAAACCGATTTATCTCGAAAGCCGCCAGTTTTATTGAAATAAATTAAAAGTACCTTTTTGAAAAGGAATGACCAAAGTATTTAAAAAATCAGTTTTCAGCTCTGTAAAAGGACACCTGTAAAAATTATGCCCAACGAATGTGACAGCAAGTCCGTTTCTGAGTGCTCTGATGGTCTAAAATATTCTTTCAGTTGATCTATAACCAGCAAGCACAGAAGATGCCAAATGAGATTTTGGTGAAACGTCTGCAAACTTCTACAAGAAACCAAACAAACGAACGGATGTATTCCCCGATTAATACTGAATCACATGTTCCCATCCGTGAAACACTACGCACTAACATATATATATATATATATATATATATATATATATATATATATATATATATATATATATATATATATATATATATATATATATATATATATATATACCGGGTGTCAACGAATCTATTAGACAAGTCATAATTTCTAGAGTTTTATGTGTATCAAAATGAGAATTGGTACAGGTAAATGGTATATGAAGGGGAGAGTTTTCGCATATTTTCCACTTTCCGACCACTTCCGGTTTCACCGGAAATGGCCCCGGTTTTGAATTTTTAAACGAAACACCCTGTATATTTTAACATTTTTGGATTTCTGAGACAATTCTAGATCAGAATGTGACATTTTAAAAACTTTTTACATCTACTTCATTTTTTTAGAGCCACTTTTAAAATTGCATCTAGGTGGCCATGATCGGAAGCAAACTAATCTAAGGGCCTTAGGTGATATCAAAAAAATACAATCGCAAAGTTTTAGTTACTAGTATGAAAGACAGGAATAAGACAAGTTGACAAAATTACGTTTTCGTTTCTAACTATTAATTTTCAAATGGCGACCCCTTTTTGACAACTACTTTTCGAAAAAAGCATTCTTTGACGAATCTAACGGTACTAATTTATTTGCGATTGGATTAGACATAAGAACAGAAATTAAATATTATTAAGAAAAATACTGGATAAATTATTTACTTATGACAAGTGCGCCATGGACAGCCATGATGCATTATAATTTGCAACTGTTTTTATCAAGTCTTCTTTGGAAAACCAAGCACTCACTTAAGTAGATAATGACAGTGAATTTCTATGACACTCTCCAAATATTAATAACATATCCACTTTTTCACTTTGAGTATACATTATTTTAACGAAAATTTAAACTAAACTTAACGAAAATTAAGAAACTTTTACGTCTGTTCTTAGAGCGTATATCACTGTCATTATCTACTTAAGTGAGTGCTTTGTTTTCCAAAGAAGACTTAATAAAAACAGTTGCAAATTATTATGCATCATGGCTGTCCATGGCGCACTTGTCATAAGTAAATAAATTATCTAGTATTTTGCTTAATAATATTTAATTTCTGTTCTTATGTCTAATCCAATTGCAAATAAATTAGTACCGTTAGATTCGTCAAAGAATGCTTTTTTCGAAAAGTAGTTGTCAAAAAGGGGTCGCCATTTGAAAATTAATAGTTAGAAATGAAAACGTAATTTTGTCAACTTGTCTTATTCCTGTCTTTCATACTAGTAACTAAAACTTTGCGATTGTATTTTTTTGACATCACCTAAGGCCCTTAGATTAGTTTGCGTCCGATCATGGCCACCTAGATGCAATTTTAAAAGTGGCTCTAAAAAAATGAAATAGACGTAAAAAGTTTTTAAAATGTCATATTCTGATATAGAATTGTCTCAGAAATCCAAAAATGTTAAACTATACAGGGTGTTCCATTTAAAAATTCAAAACTGGGGCCTTTCCGGTGAAACCGGAAGTGGCCGGAAGGTGGAAAATATGCGAAAAGTCTCCCCTTCACATACCATTTACCTGTACCAATTCTCATTTTGATACACATAGTACTCTAGAAATTATGACTTGTCTAAGAGATTCGTTGAC
The DNA here is from genome assembly GCA_034092305.1 of Diaprepes abbreviatus. NCBI lineage: Eukaryota > Metazoa > Arthropoda > Insecta > Coleoptera > Curculionidae > Diaprepes > Diaprepes abbreviatus. Next base: position 2,061,227 of record JASJET010000095.1, read on the forward strand.
ACCCGGTATATATATATATATATATATATATATATATATATATATATATATATATATATATATATATATATATATGGTCCATTTGAAGTTTTTCATCATTATCCGTTTCTAAAATTTGTCTTTATTTGTTCATTAGTTTGGTTATCTTTCCTTTGTTCGTCAAACAAGTTTTTTTTTTCTCGAAACGAGACTATGGAATAACTGATTTATAAATCTAATTCCAATATGTCATATCGCATCGTATTTAATCTTTCCTGAAAAGAAATAGGTTTCTTTAAAAAATGGATATATGTACTGTTATAATGTGTGTATGTTTCCTATTGTAGGTATATTTGTGGGTACAACCTGTTGGCAGATTATAACCAATCATGCTGTATTGGCAGTAGGCTACGGAAAGGATGAAACGACAGGTGTTGATTACTGGTTGATCAAGAATTCATGGGGAGCTGACTGGGGAGAAAATGGATACTTTAGAATAAGACGTGGAACCAACGAATGCGCTATAGCAATGGACTGCGTTTACCCAGTTTTATAAATTGATTCCTTAAATGGGGAACCAGAGAGTACGCTATTACTACTAACTATTTTTAACCAATCTTATAAAACTATTGTTAAATTTTTTTTTATTATACTAAAATTTAGGTTTTTAGGTATCTTTACTATTACTAGGTTGCTAAAGTTTTTTCTTATTATTAATCAACTAGACGAAGAATATATTAATTCGTTAATTTTTCAAAAGTTTTGCAGTAAAATTTTCCCGCTTGACAAGAAAAGATTATGAGGGATATAGAGGCTTTGGCTTTCTCTTTGCAGTTCCTTTTTGGTAGGTAGTTTCAAAATTCCGATCCGCCTAAACCTTGAACCAAAGTCATAAAGTCAATTTTAATAGAGTAATCTCCGGTCTCCCTTGTGCAATTTATACTACCCTCTATACAAAACACCTTCGGAATCTGTTTTATGAAGCAGGACGTTTTAAAATCTCAAACGATAAATGGGCAGTGGTTGGATTGGTTTTTGACTTAAAATTTTGTTTGTTTTTTGAGGTTCGAAATAAGATAAATAAAGTTGTCGTCCGATACGGGATTAGGCAAATATGAGAGTTTCTTCACAAATGATTTGGCCTTATTCAAATTTAAGACCTGTCAAAAAATAGTCTTAAAAAATTTTTAAGTCAAAACTTACTTTGCTATTTAAAGAATATAAACTTCTTTTAGATAGACTCATACGTCAAGAGACATTATCAAGTAGAATTTATATATACAAAAATGAAAGCAACGAATAATGCGGGCAAAACATACAAAAATTATGAAAGGAAAACCATATATATATATATATATATATATATATATATATATATATATATATATATATATATATATATATAGCATAAAATACAAAGAAAAGGAACCAAACATACATGCTATAAAAAATTATATTAGTCTTTAAAATATTTATGGCTTTTATAGAAAACTTTGTGTAAAAGTTTTTTTTTTTTAAATGATCATAAAGTTATTTATTCCTTTTGCGTTCTTTGGTAAGTAATTGAAAAGATTTTAATCATCATAAGTAAACCTGTTTTTTATCACAGAACTTCATGGAACTGGTCTGAGTCTGCCTGGTGTTATAATGACCTTCCGAATCAGGCCTTTGTTTCTTTTAAAAACGATACAAATTCTCTGCAAAATAAAAAAAAAACACTAGTCATAATTCTCTCCTGCAGAAATATAGGTCTACAAGATTCTCGGCATTTCATGCTATGCATAAAACATATCACTCTCTTATGCTTTACAAACAAAGAATTAAATAAATACAAGCTACAATCAACCCAGAAAGAGATTCCATCGGCAAGGTAAAATTCCACAAGGGCGTAATAAACCGTTTTAATAACTCATGGCTCCACCATTCTAGACACTGAACTGAGATCAAAATAACTAATTGCTTGGATAACCTATCAATATGTTTATTAAAATTTACCTAACTATGCAGATATGAACCCAAGAACTTTATGCTGTTTAAATTATTTAGTACTGGCGAATCTAACAGTACATTGTTCAAGATTCATTTAAATGTGAAAATTTTAGTTTTTTCCATATTGAATAATAATAAATTGTTTTCAAATAACTGACTTTATCTAAATCTTTATCTATTCTCATTCCTAAAGTCTCCAAGTCTGAGCCCTTCCATATAATAGTTGTATCATCGGCAAAAAAGAGTAAACTTGCCGCTGATGGTTGAACTTTCAAGGCCATTAATCTATAGAAAAAACAAAATTACTTCAAGAACAGACCCTTGGGAATCTCCATAATTGACGCTTTTTAAGTTAGATCTTGCTCCTGCAAATATAAGACTGAAACCAATTTAAGGAGGCATCGGGAAATCCATAAATTTGCAGTTTCAGCAGCAGAATTTAAAATTGACAGAGGCATATGTGTTTGTTAAGTTATGGAATACCAGAGCAGCTAGTTCTCCTTCATGGTTCTTGAGTTTAGACCGTGTTAAATTGGAATTATTATCAGACGTTTCGCCTATGATTACACGAGGCATCTTCAGGGATCTTTACTCAACGAGATTAGTTTTCTGATCTATAGCAATTTATTCAAACTGTGCAACCTCTAACAAGGAAAGGATATGATGGAACGAAGTTTGCATTTACTATTCGCATTTTACTTCATTTATACACGGAGTTGCATATAGTTATACGTTTGCTGAATGTGATTTCAGCACTACAACGGCACAATGTGGATTTATCCACTGCTTTTGCATCTCACATAGAGGAATCCGTGAAAGCCGTATAAACATATATATGCCATCCGGCGGAAGGTCGGCGAAGCTGCGTTCAGTGGTGCATGCTTCCTAGTGAGAGACCTAACATGTACCTCTGCCATATCACTGTAGCGGCGAGGGAAAGTTTAGACTTTCTTCTCGGTATGTTGGTATAGATAAGGCCATCATCTCAATGGTGGTGGAATAGGATAAATTGTGTTCTGTAGCAATTTATTAACTGTGCAACCTCTAATACGGAAAGGATATGATGGAACGAAGTTTGCATTTACTATTCGCATTTTACTTCATATATATATAAATATATATATATATATATATATATATATATATATATATATATATATATATATATATATATATATATATATATATATATATATATATATATATATATATGGGAGGTCTCCCGTGTCATTTATCATTTTCAAAGTTCATTCGAGTTGTAACGTGTTTCGTTACTATCTACTACTGGTTAATGTTTTGGCTTTCCAACTCAGGCCCTAGCAAAACATCTAGCCTCAATTCTCTAACCCTTCGTCGAAAAAATGGCCTCCTACGTTAAAAACTCGCAACATTTCTGCGAAATAATTAAAAACATACCTTTACAAGAAAAAGATTTAGTTAGTTTCGACGTAACATAACTTTTTACTCAAATACCAGTCAAAGAAGCTCTTTCTGTAATAGAAAACAATTACAATGTGCCAAAATATATCATCGAATTAGCTAGATACTGTCTCGATATCACCTATTTTACCTATGAAGGCCGGCGATATAAACTAGTCGAGGGAGCCCCTATGGGATCACCGCTATCTCCGGCACTCGCTAACTTATTAATGGAAGACTTCGAATCAAAAGCTTTAGAGACGTCCTCATATAAACTATAACTGTGGCTGCGTTACGTAAATGACACATTGGTTATCTGGCAATATGGAGAAGAAAATATCAAAAAGTTCTTAAATCACATAAACAGTATACACGCAACATTCAAACAATGGAGACAGAACATGAAAGAAAACTATGTTTTCTGGATATCCTACTGAAAAGAAAAGAGTATGGATTGCTTTCACACACTATTTACAGAAGGGCCACTCACACCAACAGATACCTCAACGCTGATTCATATCACCACCGCGTCCAATTATTTTCAGTAGTGAAATCACTTGCGTTTCGATCGCAGTCCCTTACAGATCAACAAAAATTACCACAAAGAGATGAACATACTGCAAGACACCCTAACAAAAAACGGTTATAAAAAGAACATATAGAGAATAGCTCCAAAATTTTTGTTCCTTATGTTAGAGGCACTACAGACAAAATCGCAAAAGTTCTCAAGAGAGACAATATTGAAACCATTTTCACCACACACTGTAAAATAATAGATCTTTGCCAACACCTAAAGAAAGAATCCCTTTAGAAAATCAGGGAGTGTACAAAATTCCATGCGGAGAATGCAGTAGATCAAACCAACCGTAAAATAAGAGCCAGAAAAGACGAACATATGAACGCTGTCAAGCAAAAAACAACTTCTTCTGCACTGGCCCAACACTGGCTAAACACAGAACTTAATTTCTCAGGAACAAAAATGCTATCGAGATGTGAAAACCTGTCCACAAAAGTGATAATAGAAGTCATCGAAATTGCAAAGAGGTCCAACAACTTAAATAGCAGAGATGATAACCAGCGATTGCCTAATACTTGGAAAAATCTGCTTACAAACATCAACCAGTAGTAGGTAGTAACGAAACAGATTACAATTTGGCAACACGATCCTAAATACTGGCAACAGGGTTGATGATGCGCAGCAGGTCTGACGACCTAATTGGCCAGAACCATCGGGCTAACAAATGCGCTCAACGTACACACAGGATCGATAGCACCCGAGTCGCAGGCATCGTAGACGCGCCGTATAGTGAGCTTTGAAAATGGTGAATGAGATTTCCCCGAAACATTAGTTGCCTTACAGTCCTGAAAGGGCCTGAGTACATACACGGAATCCCAGAAAACCTTCGATTACACATCACACCGGGATATATATATATATATATATATATATATATATATATATATATATATATATATATATATATATATATATATTTAATTTAAAAAAATTAAACCGACTTCTAGAAATACGCTAAAAAGTGAAAAATGACAATATAAATTTTCACAAGAGATTGAAATTTTGGAAGTCGGCGCCAAATTATTACCAAATGCCACAAATAACTACTAATATGAGACACATAAAGCTGTAGTCAAAAAGCAATTAAAATATTTATTTTTCAATTTTTTTTATGTGAATCACATTTTGTCAGGTATTAATTTAGCGCTAACTTCAAAAATTTCAATTTGATATAAAAATTTATATTATTTCTCGCTTTTTAGCGCCTCTTTAGAAATCGGTTTAATTTTTTATTACAATTTTATTTTTATTTTTGTTTACATTCAGACATGATCAACAATCGTTAGGCATTAATTGTTTCTTGTTTACGTTGATAGACGATAATAGCTACAAAGAATGTAGCTTGTAATCAAAGTAATAAACCCTGGCCTGATTTCTCGCTAGCCGGCTCCGCGAAACTCATTTTGCTAACATCAAATCTACGTCTTGCAATGCTACGATGATCAATTATTATGCCTAGTATCATTGTGAAGTGATTTACTCACTCAAGAGATAGTTTTATCTCTTGCTACAAAAAATCTAGCGTAATGCGACTGAACTATAGAGAGTAAAATCTCATCCATATTTGAAGGAATGTGACTAATATTTTTGCGCAGTTGATTTCAAGCACTTATTATTAAGTCTTTGTAGTTGTTATTTTTTCATTTTAAATGTAATTACTACTTCTGTAATGATAAGCTTTTTTGATTAGAAATATTTCACATTTTTGAACAGAAATATTTTAATTATACTACTTATAAACATAATCTTCCAACGAAAACTAAACACACTAAATAACTTCTGAAATACATGGTTTCCAAAAAGTTATTGAATAATTCAGAGGTTATACGATTATTATTTCATATTGATTTGTTACTTTAGGGTTTCAACATCTTTCTCCTAACTGACTACGACTAGTATCTTCTTAGAAACATCTTCTAACGTAAAGTAATACATGGCTTCCAGAAAGTCATTAAAAATCAGAGGTCTTCTTTTCGGAAATGGGCTCCCAGAGATGCAATGGAATCAAGTTTTTACACATAATTATTGAACTACCAGGTATATTTCAATTTTTTGTAAACGTAAACCAGGTAATACCCCTCAAGTCACTATCCAAGAAAGTGTTGCAAATTACTTACAGCGGCAGGGACGGACTCGTTATGACACTCATGACCCCATTTTTTTTACGCAATGAAGAACTTTGGACAACGTTTTTTACATACCTTTAACTATTGACTAAAAATTAAGTACTCTTCATTCATGTCGCTAATTCTAACCGTTTTAAAAAAAACGTCATTTTATTTATACTCTTAATCCCTTAACTCCTGTCAGTTGAACATGAAAAAGAGGAATTTTCCCCTGTCACCATGGTTTCAATAAAAAGTTAAACTAACTGCTTAGTCAACAACTTCATCAGGGGGTTCAATATAAGCTCTGTGAAGTTTGATTCACTCGCGGACATAACGAATTGAGGACTGTTGTACCCGCCACATTGATTCAGCATTGTTTCTTATTTGATCACAATGAAATGTGAGATCGAGGAGACCAGACAATAGGTCCTCCTCTACCTATCCAACGGTGTGGATAGACGTTATTCAGGTGCTCCCGCACAGTAACGCTGAAATGAGGTGGTGCCCCATCGTGCATGTAGCACATGTTTCGGCGCGTTTCAAGTGGTAAGTGCTGATTCATGCCCAGATATTAATTGATTGGAACTGAGATTGATGATGCAAAACCATAGTTGCATGAGGATTTTCATCAGTCCATACCTGTGAGTTGTGTAAATTTATGATACCATTTTTGGTTAACCCTGCTTTATCCGTGAAGAAGATATTGCTAATGAAGTTTGCAAAATGCATTTTACGGGGAAAATCTTCAGGGATCAGTTCATGCACGTTTTTCAAATGATCTGGATATAACAGCTGTGCTTGAAGAACTTCATGTACTATTGTTTTTGACGTATTAAACTACGCTGATAATTTTCGAGTGCTGGTGGAAGAAGTGTCATCTACAGCATTTAAAATATTTTCCTCTAATTATAGCGTACGTACTGTTCTTCGCTGACCAGCATCAGTACGTATTTTCTCAACATTTCCTAAAATTATGAAAAAATTTAATAATATTACCTTATTGAATTAAATCGCTTACTATTATCCCTTAGACGTTGGTCAACTCGTTGAAATGTTTTCTGGTCTGGAAAAGTACGATTACAAAGCATTGTAGGAGGTTTATTTCATATTTCGAACTATTTCAAAATTAATTTCACCATGAAATCCAAAAATAAGTAAATTAATATCCAGCTAAAGAATCAATGTGTCAGCGATGTGAAAGGTGACAACTTCTAAAATTCAGGACATTTTTTTTGTACCTAGCAACGTTTGCAACAATAATATTTGTTTTTGGTGCCGATAAAATAAAACACACATTTTTTACGAACCTAGATCGAACTGCAATTCACAGAATTAGACGTTTTTAACTAAAGAGGTAAACTCTAATTTTGGATCGAATTTTTTTTAACATAAGGTTGAAAGTTGAACATTTGATAGGAACAAAGATGTATTTTTTACCGAGATATGCCAAATACATGATGTAAATAAAATGACGTTTTTCCGAAAATGGTTAGAATTAGCGACATGAATAAAAAGTACTTTATTTTAAGTCAATAGTTAAAGGTATGTAAAAAATTTTGTCCAAACTTCTTATCATACTGAGCGTAAAAAAATGGGGTCATGAGTATCACGGCTAATCCGTCCCTGCAACTGTGGGTAATTCACAACACTTTTTTGGATCGCCCGCAGACGCCGTACAGTGAGGTTTGAAAATCGTGAATGAGATTTCACCGAAACATCAGCTGCTTTACAGTCCTACGTGGAACTGCACATAGGCAGGATACCCGAAAATCTTCGATTATATATATATATATATATATATATATATATATATATATATATATATATATATATATATATATATATATGCATTTATTAAACATAACTAAATAAACTTCTCTTGAATTTTAACCTAACTTGGCCAAGCTCTTAAACAATGTAATATAAAAAAAATCACACCTGAGTCAAACTGAGAATTCGAGATACTAGACACATCACGATGCTACATTATTTTGTTGTCATCAATCTTAAATCCAGAGTGGAGCCTAAAGACTAAACACTATTCAAACTAACTTTTAAATATAAGATAAAGTATTTCTTTGATAAATTCCAGCCATCGTGTTACACCCACAGAGTGAATATGTACCTAAAAACAGAAAACTTTACAATAAATAGCGAACGCTACTCTCAAAATTAATCCCTAATAATAGTATCATAAAAGTAAGTAAAGCATTGCCCTAGCAACAGTTAACAAATATTAAGCAAGGCTAAGAAAAATTTATCAATATACACAAAAAAAACTACAAACGATCTTAAAACCCAATATACAACTTAATATTAACTAATGCAGTAAATTTAGATATTTAAGATTCAATAGTTGTGTAATGGAACAAATGTTAATTATTTTTCATTGTTTAATGTCACCTATATTTTGTTAAAATAAATAATTAAATAATCACTCTGTGAATAGATATTCCTTGGGAACAGGGTAGTTATATTTTTTATCACTATCCACGAAAGGATAAATAAATCAGTTATCGAACTTAACTTTTATGATCTTTGTCGTTTAAATGTTTTCTTTAAAAAATACATAAAGTCAGTTAATTTATGAAGACGTAATAGGACCCTCTCTTAGAATTGCCTATAAATCTGTCTAAGTAATCCCGCCCTGGTTAAGTAAATAAAACCAGACGTGATAAGGGTAGTTTTAACATGTGGTATGTGAAATACCGTTAAAATGTATTAAAATATTGAACGATTTTCCCATTATTAGGAAACAAAAGAATAATCAAATAAACTCATTATACTGTAATATAACGTTTGATCTGTGAAAGGAGGTACGTAGCGTTTGTTTTTCCTGATTGCAAGAAAGAATGATTCAAATACCAGCATTATGAATAAAAGGGCACTCAGGTTTTTTCACAGACGTTATATTATCTTATTCCTTTAGTTATAAGGAGAAATAGAATAGTTTTATCAATTGTGTTTATATAAAAATTATTATTAAGATGCTCACAGGTCAATTCGTGAATCAAGCATCCAGTATAGAATAGCTAATGCCCTCAGCACGTAACGATCGAAACCTTCGAACTTTAAGAGAAAGAAATTGTCGTTTACCGGGTTCCATCGGGACACAAACAGTAAGAAAGGGGGTGTAAGATTCGAATACACTCTTTTAAGGAATAGTAAATTTTAGATCCAGTCTGAAAGTCGAATAAGGGTGATCGGTACCATTCTATAAGCCCAGTGCCGTAGTGTATATTTGGCGGGAATGAAGGTTTTCTTGGTTTGATTTAATTCGGGAAATTAAGGGATTATCGTGTGTTATTTTAGTGGAGCATTTCGCGATTTTCATACAGTTTGATTAGGTAATATAAATAGCTGTTTTTCGCGTTTTATTTTCTTTTTTGTTTAATATTTTATTAAGCTATTTATGCGTGTTTTTTCAAAATTCGGTTTTATATTTTTGGTTAAAATAACGGCCGAGAAGAGCAACTATGTTAGTTTTTCGTAATTGTTATTAGTTTTAAGTTTCTCATTGTAAATAGCTCGTTTATATTCTATTTATTTTGTTAATAGACTAAGTGTTTTGAGAAACTTGTTTTATTCAATATAATTAAAACCTTCACACGAATAAACTCGCGGGCGCGCTGCTGCGAGATCTACAAAGCAAGAGATGTCTACTGACCAACTAATTAGCAGCCTTTCCTGAGTCCTGAAGATCTGAGTCATGGTTGTGGTAAGCTTTATTAACCGTAGTGTTTGGTACTAAAGCTGCAAAAGAGAAGTTGAACGAACAGACTTCCAGAGTGTCTTTATTACTGTGATATTTATTTATAGGTTATTAAAATAGCTACTAATTAATATGGGACAAAAATGATTATAGATAAAGTAATTAACGCTACCTCAATATGTTATCGGCAAGAGTCTATAATCAAATTTTGTCACAGTTAGCCTTCAAGCAGAATACTATGACCTGATTCGAATTTGTCATTAAACTCACTGGTTAAGGATTAACTTTGAGCTCAAACTTTAATAACTCAAGAGTCTGTAAAATATTGCTTTAATAAACTGTAATTAATGGCTCTTATCTTGAGCTTTTATATGGAGTTAAAGAATACCTTCATTGAAACGTGCAAAACTGCTAAAATCTCCATCTCCAGGCTTATCTCTGTAAAAATAACTCACTAAACAACAAAACGGGTAAAAGATAAGATAACTAAATAACTAAAATCAGTTACCGGAACAGTTTTAACTATTTTCGACCCCAAAATCCCAAAAGATGGTTCACATAAATTGAAATGAAAAATCTAAAGCTTCTTTAGTTGATTCAAGGGGGAAAGTGAAAGTCAATGCAAAATGACCTCGGCTTTAAATAAAAAAAATCCCTGCGTGCACAAGACGTTGCTTCTTTGAAACTTACCTAAAGTTTAAAAGAGGGGATTCAAAAAAAAACCTTTGTGTGAGTCTTGAGTAATAACAGTCGGCTGAAATGAAGTCGTTAGGTAGGCCAATTCATTAAACATTAACATTTTCTACTGAAAATCAAATAAGTAACCCTCGATAGTTAATTAAGAATGAGCAAAATAGGCCTAGACCGCAGTGCATCTGGTTTTGTGGATGAGGAAAAAAAAAATTTTTCAATTAAAGAAATACGCCTACCATTACCGACACAGGTCAAGGGAAGGATATGTTTTTTGTCCCAATTTCGCTTTCAGAAATTATCGATTTCCCGAAAGTTCAGGGATCCTGTAGACTAAATGTCGCTCGGAATCGACTACGGTAAGTTATGAAACAGATAGGTGGCAGATTAATGAGAATTTTATAACTTCAGTAAACACAAAAAAGCATGACAGGAGTGAAAATAAAACTAGAACATGGGAAAATATAAGTTATGATGATTGCAATATAATAGATTCGAATAATAAAATCAAAGCAGCTCAAAATAGAATAATACAAAAGTAACACCTTCAAAAATAACTTGTCAATGTAAATTGTGTGAAGACAAGAAACCTAACTTAAAAGGAAACAGTATCATAGACATAGCAAAATCTATAAAACTGATCAAAGAAATTTCATAAAAACAGCCATACTAAAAGGTAAAAGAAAGAATTGCATTCCAATAATAGGGAAGAAAATAGAGATTTATTTTAAAAAAAGGTAGCAAAAAGTGCAATAACACTACGAATAAATACAACCACCTACACACTAGGGAATGTCAAGCACAACCAAATAAATAGAGGTCAAACAGTAATAATAAAATGTAACATAAAACCGTACTTTGTAGTGTACGAATTTGCTCAAAATTTAAGAAGATAAAGTAACCGAGTTTGGAACTAAATTGTCAAGGAAGTAGAACTACGGGAATTGGTGGTAAAATCAAAAATGCACATAACCGACAAATGAAGCATGCTTTTATTAAAAGAATTTATGAGAGGTACTTAAAGAAAAATATATTGTCTGGCCATAATTTGCGTATTTGCAAAAAAAATTAGGTAAAATTAGTTGAACTAGCCATAGTAAGTTAAATCAAAATTTGAACTGTAATAATTTACTAAATATATTCTATGAAAATTCTTTGGATTAAATTATGACCACGCATTTATGAAATAAAAATATAAAATTGAAATTAATACCTGACGAAACGTGGTTTACATAAATATATTGTACTTATTGGTAAATGATTTATACCATAGCTTATATGTTTTCGTGTTAATAGTTATTTGTTTCGTTTAGTAATATTTTCGCACTGACTTCAAAAATTTCAAATTCGTATAAATTAATAATTATATTACTTTTCGCTTTTTAGGGATTATTTAGATGTCGATTAATTTTTTAAAACTACTTCTCGATTTTTAGTTTTGAATTGAGTTGGGTTTCTACGGCGCAAACAGTGTGACAACATTTGATCATGAACTTCTGCGAACAGATTATTTTCGTAGCGTATGACCGTTATGCCCCCCATTTACTGCTGTCCCATAATAGTTATTAGCTTTTCTATAAACCTATATAGAAATCTCACAGTGATAAATGCACTCTGGAAGTGTGGTGGTTCCTCTTGGCTTTTGCAGTTTTAGTGCTAAATAACTACTGATAATTAGGGCTTACCTATACTGAAAATACAACTTCAAGACTTAGGAATAGCTGCTATTTAGCCGGTCAGATCTTGTCTCTTGTGTAGAAGCTCCAACATCAGTGTGGCCGCGAACTGAATCGCGTGAAGGTTTTTAATAAATTAAATGAACAAATTTCTCAAAACACTTAAGTCTACTAATAAAAATAAATAAGAAAACGAAATTATTTACAATGAGAAACTTAATTAATTCGATACAGTTTAAAATTCTTCAAATAGAAGCTTTTATAAGCCATGATGGTAACCCAATTAATCAACTAAATTCAATTTTGAAGATAGCGTTTTAATAGCTTTTGAAAATATTATTCAAGAATAGAATACAAGAGGAAAAGCAGCTATTTAAATTGTCAAATTTGCATTTTCTGTACCCCGCCGATTCCCACTGGTACCTACGACAACCCTATAAAGGTGGGGGCGTTAGCAATCCTAAGTTAGATATTTAATTCCCTAATTGGCCTTTTAGCCTCTTAATCTTGTTTTTATACATAGGGGTTAATAAAACTAATCAACGATTTCCTATAACGAAGAGAATTGATAATTTCCTTAAAACAACTATTCACTTTTTCTAGTAGTTTCCTTGTAAATAGGAAAAAGAGTCGCCACCCCTAACAACAACAATCTAAGGGATAGGCATAATAAGATCATCGCCAAATATGGAGACCTTGAGGCACCAATTCGTAGACAGTGAGGAATGAGTAGTGTTCGGACGATCTCAGTAATTTTATTAACAACCAGCGCAGTACAGAAGAGTTTTCTGCTTAATACTAAGGAATTGGGCCTTAGTAAACACCTGTTTAAGGCTATGAAGAAGGCTGTGCTACTTGGTACTATTAAAACTGTCCGGAAGTTTATGGGAAATGCCGTGGACTATAATATTACCTGGGGCCTAATAATCTGGAAAGGACCCCCACAGAGCTCCATGCTTACGATATCTGAGTTTATCTGGGATGAATGAATTTACCCTGGAGGGAGTGCCGTTTGACTAAGTATATAGGATAATAATAATGCCTATCTTACACTCAGTTGCTCTTTTGGAATTGTGAAATAGAACAGAGCGAATACAGGATAGAAGAGGATAGTCAGAACACTTATGGCAGAAGCACACAAATATCATCTTAGTAGTAATTCAGACAATGCAACCAGGATTACACTGAGGAAGAGGATTGGTGCATACTGGTAAGCAAATCGATCAACAAGTAACACGCGCTTATAAGGCAGATGATTCAAAACCTCAACACTACTGCGATTAAAGGACCATGAATGGAATTTTCATCCCCGTTCATGGACGATATCTTAATGAGGTCAATCCATCAAATGTTTCCTGAAACCGATTGGCTTTCCAATATCAGACTATCCCAGTAATAAATTATATGAAATACAAATGTTAACGCTCTGCCAGTTGTTAAGAGAATTTAATTTATATATGAAATATGTTTATTCAAAAAAAAATACAATTTTATAATAAGTAAAATAACGAAATAGACATAAATTTATTGATGTTAGACGAGGATCGAAGGTTATAAATAATATATCTAGTTCGGCTAGGTGACTTTTGTGAGATCTCTACTTTCTAAAGCTAAAACGGCCAGCACCAAAGAGGGTGTAGAGTGATCGGGGTAAAATATTTAGCGCCACCTGTTTTAGAGCCCTAATAGTTAAAAGACAGAGACCGTTTTCTTAAAAAAGAAACAGAAAACTAATGAGAGTAAAAAAACTCAGTAGTTATAATTATATTTTAAAATGTATCATTCCATACGGCGAAAAATGTGTAAATTAAACTAGTGGCATACTTTTGAGAGTAGCTTGTAGACCTTTGTCTGTTCTCTAGTTGAAAAGAACATACTTGTAACAGCTGTTCAACCTATTAGTTCAAAATTCCTAATTAATTATAAAAATTTAATAAAATTATCTCTCCAGGAGGTGTATTTTTAAGTGCACTCCACCAGTGCAAATTACTAGAGTTTACAAGTGTGTGCACCTTACATAAGCAAATATACCACTTAATCTGGTTGCGTGATTTGATAATAGTACCGCGTGAAAGAAACACTTATAACTAGTTCTTAAAACGTTAATACATTGATAATAAACAGTTATATATTAAAACAAACTACTCTAGGTTTTTAAATACACAAATAGTTCCGAAGCACAATACAATAAATTAAAAGTCTATAATTACCCGACACAGTACAGACATATAAAGCCTGAGGCACAGGGCCTTTAGTCCTGGCATTGAAATAAATATTCGATAGGCTCTCAAAAACCCGAACGCTATGAAGTGATTTCTGGCTGTACGTAGGGCATGCGAGGCAAGTGCGGTGGATGGAATAGCAAAAAAGACCGGTGGCGAGGAAAGGAACAAGAAGAGGATAAACAAAAAAATGGCAAGGGTAGGCTCTTTATGGCGAGGAAGAAATAAATCGATAATGAGTTTGTTCCCAATGGCGACCTAATTTAAATCAGCACTATGCTAAATAGATACACAAAGTAACTAAGTATACTAAAATTGAGCAAAATTAGCAAAAATGCAGAAATGACTATTTTCTGTGCAACCATGAACGAAAAAATGATCATTCTTATCAATCTATTTTTATCTTCTCCCGAGAAGGACAAAATTGCCGCCAAAGAATCAGTGACCTTTATTTCAAATATATGACAGATATCCAGCCTTCAAAACAAAAAAAAAACAAATTTTTTTAGAAATTATGTCTCATGTCTAAAATTTATACACATCAAAAAGGGCCTTATTGAGTTAAAACTTAAAAGTAAGGTTGTTGGTTATAACCATAAAGTTTGTTACTGCACGATTGTTATTGCTGATGCATGATTTTGCGTTTTTTGGCATGAAAACAATCAAAATAGTGACAAAATAACTGGTACAGAGGGAAAATAAACGTGGCTAGATGCCATACAGAAGATCCAACAGATTCTAGAAAGTGGTCATTTGAAATCAATTTAGGTCAAGGTCAAATGTTGTCTCGTGTTAGGGGTATAACGGAGTACCTGGTAATGTACTATTTAGCCTCGCAATATAAGCAAATATGAATTTCTTTAGCGTTAGCATCATCAACGCCAGCACAGTCTATATGAGACCAACGCTTTCACAGCTGGAAATCGTCCCAATCCTCCGTTGATGGCAAAAACTGTTATTCACATCAGTACAGGAAAAACATAAAGTGTCTTCGTTTTCCTTCCGTGCAATGGAAGCAGGCTTCTATGTCGTTTGTTTCTTGGATTTTTTTTTTCATAGGGTTTGCACACTTTTTTGGTCTTTTAAGAGCCTCTAACCCATTTTCATAAGACGTTGAAGTAGGCACAACAATCTTTCCACGGTGACGGTTTTTCCTACTTTGGGGTTTCATTTCAATAGATGGGATAGACATAATATCTTTTGGGGAAACATTCTCAAATTGAGATGTCAAACCGCGACATATTTTACGTACCGGATATTTAATTATTCTGATTTCTTCAGATGACGCTTCGGGCTGCCGCTCAGACAAAGGTGTTTTTTCTTGGGGCGGTGTAGTGGCAGCAAATATAGGTTCAGCAGGCCTCTCTTTCAGGAATTGTGCTGGTGTAAAATTTCTCTCAGCAGGTCTAGGTTAGTAGGCTCAACATTCGTCAGCGGTATATTTGTGGTTGTTGCAACAAGAAATTCTACTTCTGAAAAGTTATTTTCGTTATACGGTCATATTTCCCATTTTCGGTAAGCATTAATTGCAGTAAATATTGTTGCAGCTCGAATCTTAGTCTGCCTAAAGACTTCACTATGCTGAGAAGCTGTTATTACGTGCCCTGGATGTGACTTTGACCATTTGGAGGCAGCTTGATCGAAATAAACATTTAGAGGCTTCATTAACGCAACATCTAAATTCTGGAGCCTATGGGTACAGTGTGGTGGAAAGCAAAGCATTATAGCACTAGTTTCGCGTACAAGGTCAATAATTTCTATGTTTTGCATATGAGTTACATACCCAAAAGCAATAAGACCGGGCTAGTTTTTGAAGCATCAGAAAATCAAATGAACTGCTGGAGCCAAAACAAAAAAGTCTCAGAATCTATCCGCGAAAGTTCCATTCGGCCGTCGTTCCTGGAGGAACTCGATATAGTAACTCCGGTTTCATTCTTTGGCGAGGAAAACCCATCATCGGGTGCATATAGGTCCCGACTGTATTAAAATATAGCTCGACTGTTACCGTTTGCCCTCGCTTTGCTGAAGAAAGTGATCCTATCCATTTCCTTGTTCTGCCATAATTTTGTTTTTGTGTTTTAAAATACTTGATATTCCAGTCTTGTAATAGTTATACATTTTATCTGGTATTACTTTGGAATTATCGTACACATTTCTGAGCAATGAGTAGAATTTATCCACAGCTACTTTGTTAGACACCATCGGTCGAGCTGCCGATGTGACTTCTGGCTTGCGAATGGATAAATCTCGATGACGCTTTAAAAATTCTTTCACCCAATCTACGTTAGCCAGTTTTTCTTCACGATTAAAATGAGGTTTCTTATCTTTTTTTGTGGCAAGCTGATTTGCTATCTTTGGTTAAACGAGGAGAATCAAGCTGAAAAGGCGTTTTTCCATGTCCTTGAGGTATTCTGCGAGCTAGTTTTCTTCTTATTCGGAAAACACAGATTTAAAGTTACCTACTTTTTCGCCAAAAACAAGCTCACCCTTCTTTATTTTGCTCACGTGATACTCCATAGCGTGCGGAACGCAGCCTTCTTGTAGCCCGAAGATTTGCTAAGAACCACATCAACAGCCATTTTCAAACTTTCCGCCGACCAACTTTTTCTCGTACCATTTCCATGCGGACGTACCATTTTGCATAGCTAAAACAATAGAAATTCAATTAAGCATGAGCTAAATATATCTACAATAAGAGGCCCTTTAGTTATATCCCCGTTATGCCCCAATGTCTACTTTTGCAATCAATCATCAAAAACCAAATTAAGTGAATAATGAGAGTATTTGAGACTTCAACCTGATAACAACAAAAAAACTTAAGAAAACACAGAGGAAACGCGTGCACTCTATCCACCAGTCGCTTGCTTAGTGAGTTCTGATGAAAAATGATCACCTGTCAGTGAATGAAACACACGACTAGCGCTTGCAATTGCGTCTACAAGGGGGGACTCCACTCTGCTCTAAGTCTCGTTTATGTCCTCTCTCCCCTACACCATTCTATTCCATACAAAGGTAATATTTTCTTATATTTTGTGTACTAGAAGAAGTCTTGCAAACCAAAAATAACAACAACAAGAACCGCCACAACAACTACTATTTAGTAAATCAAAATTATGAACTTAATTCTAATAAAGAGAAAAATATTGAAAAACTTTACAATCATTTATATAAACATGACAAAACAAACATAAGAGATGAAACAGGTAAGTGTAAAATTATTATTTCAATTTAAATTTTGCATGGAAAAAACAGTTACGGTTCTGTTGATGTCAAACATCAGAGACAATCCAATGCACAACAGGAGGATATCAAACATTTGCCACATTTGAATATAAGGAAAAACACGATTCAGCAGAGTTAGCAGAGAAATTTAAACTGTTGCAGAAAGCGATAGTGCCATAAATGAATCCAGCCTAGAACCTATACTCGAGAACAATGAGTTCAAGTTGTACTGGGATTGAACTGTGCTTACACATTATACAGTTGCTCATAACAAACTGAACCTCACGTTAGTGAATATAACATCTGAGCGAGCAACACCAATAGAAGTCGCCATTCCTAATTTCTAACTATAATAATCTAAAGAGTATGTTGGTTAATATTAAGAAATTGAGCCTTGCCGAATACTTGTACAAGGCTATGCAAAACGTGATGCTACTTATGATCGCTCAAACTATCCGGAACTTTATGAAAAGTGCAAATGACCATAACATCATCTGGGACACGACAATATGGAAAGGGCTCCCACCAGTCTTTGGATAAAAATTATTGTTTTTATTGTCGATAATACGATATATAATAAATAAATAAATTAAAAGTATCCACAACGGCAGAGTTCGCACTCATCTGCGAAAGCAAGGAGGAGTGTTCTTAGACTCAATCCTAAAATATATTTATTATATCAACACATACAAAATAGTATTCTATAATTGATTAAAATAAACAAACCAAAAAGTATTTTGTACTATTTAACTAACATTTAAACAAAAAAGTAATTTTAAAATGAATGCAGAATATACGGCGTATTAAACAAAATAATACAATACAAAATACACTCAGACAGAATTCTGATATAAAGAAAGAAAAACGAACACAAAATCAAAAGAAGTAGATTTGACATTCATAACCCTACACACTTTGGCATGGATAACTAGATAAAAAGAATGGGAATGAATTGCTTATGACCAAAGTGGCCTGAAAAGTATTTACTCGCATTACAAGCTACTCCTTAAGAAATTACAATATTCATAGTCTGAAAATTTGGTTACCCACTTTCAACAACAACTGTTTTAATTAACGTTTCAAAATTGGTATGTTTGAAGATTTTAATGTCTTAGGACTCCGGTTGTAAATCTTTGTAACATTATATGTAAAAGATCCACGGAACTGAATAGTTTGATGGTGTAGTAGAGTTAGTTTGTCTGGAACCTTACATTTAAATTATGAAAAGAAGTTCTAAACCTTCGTTTCCGAAACAAGTAGGCTAGCTTTTGGCTGCTAATTAACTTTATGATAGAATAACAAGCAATGTAACATCCGCCTCTGTACTATTTTGGCCAATCCCTATCACAAAGGTATAAGAAAATATGAACGCAAGATTTCTTGCATGAGTTGCACTGTACGTTTCTCCACGATAAGTAAATTTGGGTCATTCATTAAATCTCCATAGTTAAGATGCGATAGTGCTCATGATTCAAAAGTAGTAAGCGACACTTTCTATTTAGAAACTGAGGACTAGAATAGATCAGTTTTAAATTACAGAATGCTTCTTTAACAGTACTGAATTACACCCAGATCTTGCGCTCGGTCAGAAATGTAAGAGAAACACTAACAGCGTCTAGATAACAAGAACGAGTAAATTCTCTACCAAATAATCATTTGTGTCTTGATGCTTAGTAATCAGTGAGGTAGAGGAAGTTACATTTGAAGATCACTTTTTGACTAATATATATATTTTTATTTAAAATTTATGGAACAAAATTACAAAAAGTGAAAAAGTGCCTGAAGTTAATGGTTATCTTCATTCAGTGGAAAGGACGATGGATTAACGTCATCGAGTATGTGGGAGATAAAGTATTATAAAAATAGTAATACAGTATCTATATTGACAAGGTCAAGTTATGGGCTATGTGATGTTACCTAGTATCTTTTGTTTGGCGTCCATAATGACGCACAAGTAAAGAAAAAATATTTTGAGAGTACTCTTTTAATTCTATTCATTTACCTTTATCTTAATGATTATATTAAAATTATTGATAATATTATCTTGTTTATTTATTAAATAAACCATTATGCACTATACTTTCTTGATATTTTCTTAAACACTTAATTTATTTTTTTCTATAAATGACTACATCCAAATAAATTTTTTTCGACAAATTAAAAAACCTAAATAAATCAGATTAAGACAATAAGATATTAACAGGTTGTACACCGAAGAAAACAAGAAATTGACGGATTTAGTATTTCAGTGTATATTTTTAAAATTATTACAATCGGCCAAGCGCTTTCGGTCTACTTTAGACCATCCTCACGGCTCAGACGCTAGAAACAAGAGAATATGGTCAGCAAATAAGTTTACTCAGTACTCACCAACCACACTCACTTGTCAAAGGGCACACCTTGACCCTGCCACTTTGAGAACAGAGCGTAACCTCCACACAGAACAAGATGTATACCAGAGGTATACAATCGCGACTGGAGACTGTTCTCAAACTGGCAGGGTTAAGGTGTGTCCTTTGACAAGTAAGTGTGGTTGGTGAGTACTGAGTAAACTTATTTGCTGACCATATTCTCTTGTTTCTAGGGTCTGAGCACTGAGGATGGTCTAAAGTAGACCGAAAGCGCTTGGCCGATTGTAATAATTACACTGAAATACTAAATCCGTCAATTTCTTCAAATTAAGACAAACCTTCCAATGAGGTTTAATAACTTGAAAATTTGGAATTAATGAATAAACTGTTGAAGACAGACTCTTTCAGTTATTTAAGTTTATGATGGGCAAACCCATCAAGTTTTGTACATTTCTGAATATTACGTATTTTTTCTCTCATTCAAATGTTTCTATTAAAAAAGTGATTCCATTTAATAATAGCTGTAACTTAGAAAAGGGTTGAAGGGTACACTACGATTCCATTTTTTTGGAAACCTAATCACCGAGTTAATTTTAAGTGAGATTCAGCTTTACAAATTTGTGTTTGAAAGTATTACATATATAAAAGCGGTAGATTTTTAGAACGGTGAAGCAAAGAAAAGCAGGGAGAGATTCTTGATATTTTTTTAGATTACCACAAGAAAATCAGAAGATACTTAGACACGTCCAGTTTATTGCCAGCCTTAAATAATGGTTGAACGATTTTTTTTTTGAATGATTCTGAACATCTTCCAATTTTGAATGCTTTATCACCACATAATAAAAAGCAGTCTACAGATGCCTTTCTCTGTCTATCTGTGCACGATTTTATCAGAACTACTTAACGAATTTTATTCCCGTTTTCACCAATGGTTTCACAAGAAAGATTTAGGTTTATATTTATGTGTGGAAGAGGTATGTTCACATGCACTCTGTAAACGTAAAAATTAAATGTTAACATAATATGAAATCAGAATGGGTCGCCAGTGTAGTATGAAGCTCAGAACATCAGATAAATAGTCCGCGTTTCTTATAATAATATCAGATTTGATAGCGTTACATTCAAGAGAGTTATTTCTGTTGTTGTTGATATATGTTTTGCTCCTTTATTTTTATAGGTTAGTTAGAAATAAGAGGTTTAAATAATATTTGGTTTCATTATTTAAATGTTTATATATTTTTATTTTATATGCAATATTTTTACCGACAAAATTTATTTTTTTAGCCGTCATATTGTTAGCGCCATCTTGGAATTTACTGCACCAATTTCGTCCAAAAAAATATGGAACCACCGCAGCAACTTCCTTAACATAACGTAAAAAATTTCATTCAAATCGGTGCTGCCGTTCCGGAGTAATCGGTGTACATACATAAAAAAATACATAGTCGACGAATCGAGAACAACCTTCTTTTAGAAGTCGGTTAAAAAGGAGAAAAAACTGAAGAAAAAGATAAGAAGAAATACAAAATTAGAAAACAGAAAAGGCCTGTAACAGAAAAATGAACTTAGAACACATGCTATTTTAAGGTTACGAGTGAGATAGGTACGTCAAATCATATTCCCTTTCTAAATAAATTCACAATTAGTATTGTTATAATAAAAACAAAGACTTACCGGTGGGTTGGGTGGCCTTTTAAAATTATTCTAAGAGATTATGCCATTTATTAAGCCAATTGAGGAATATTAAAAAATTTATACCGATCAAAAAAAGTCTTATTGAGGTAAAATTCATTTGAAAGAAAGGTCAACTTTCTTCTAACCTTAAAGTTTGTTGTTGTTCAAGTCAAATCCAAAATACAATTTAAATTAAAACTTTCTGTCTCAGAATGATGTTGCTACGCTGATATTTAATTGAAGGTGCATAATGACTAATTCGTAGGAGCAGCGCAGAGTTGAAGGCTAGAGGCGGCACCAGCAAGCAAAGTGCCAAGCTAGTCCCTATGCCGTAGAGTCGCCACTGAATTTTGGACGGGTAAACACAGAATTCCCACCCTCACGTTGTTGCTTGGACCTAGCGTTCAACTCAGCCTTCAAATCGCTCCACAAAATATTCTAAATAAAAAAAGGTAATGTACTGCAAAAGACAAGCTGTTGTGGGACAAATGGAACTGAAAAATGTTTAAAAACTAATTCTACTCTTTATTTGCTGACAAAAAGAGTTTTCTATCCCTAAGGGTGCACTGAAGTGGACTGATGTTCTGTCCCTAAGAGTGCACTTATTCATATCCCTAAGGGTGGATCTGGGTTTCCTATGCCCAGAGGATGGACCTGGGTTGTTCTTCGACCCATAGGGTGGATATGGGTATTCTTCTAACCCGAGGGTGGATCTAGGTTGTTTTTCGACCCAGAGGATGGATCCCGATCTTCTGGGGTCAGATTGATTCCTTCGTTGACCTGAGCAAACTGCCCAAAATCTCTGTCCCTAGGTTTATCCCGATAAAAAGAACCATATCCGCCAACCTAGCAAAAGATACTATACACCAAAACTCAACAAAATTACCGGGATAATTTTCGACTTTCCATCTCAGAATTCCAAAAATTTGGCAATTAAAAATTGAGATAGATGTCTGCAGCTGCTTCGGCCAAATCAAACCAGGAAAAAGTGAAAATCAAGGCAAAACGGCCTCCATTTATAACCATGGACCTGCTTGCACACTAATCGACTTCCGTTAGGCGCGTTCAATTACCACATGTGAAAGAAATGACAGCTCAAAAAGAAAGACACCGGGCAACAACAGTCAACTAAAATGCATTTGTTAGTTAAGCCAATTCGTTAATCATTAGCATTTTCCAGTCTGAACAAAAATAATAAATCTAATTATTTTTAATTTCAAAAAATATATATTAAAACATCAATTGAAATTTCCTCATTTCTGCAACTCAACATACATACTATCCCATTGAATGCAAATATAAATAGTAAAAAAAACAAGATCTATCTGAATACAAAAAAAAAGTGCAGTAAATTTGATATCGATAAAAAAATACCTAAGCACAGTGTAGTGAAATACCAAAGTAGGACGAAATAATGGCAAATAAAATTAATCGAAACTGTATTTAATGAAATGCTTGTCTTCAAAGAATCCCTGGGAAAAACTTAAGAAAAATGATACTGTGTTGCCCATAACGACAGTATTTGCAAAATAAGGTTAAATTAAATAAATTAGCCATAGTGAGCTTAAGCGCAAAATTGAACCGTGACAATGTACCGAGCCACTCTGTACAATACAATTTGAATGAAAACTTTCTGTCTCAGAATTATATATTGAGCCACTCTGTACAAGCTAATAATTTTCTCTATTTTTGACATAAGGAGGAAGTCTTACGAGGCAAACATAACGACAAGGACTGTCAAAAATATTACTATTGATAGTAATACTATAACTGTGAACGAAATTCCTAATAAAAACAAAAATATTGCCAACGGTTACTTTTATTTGCAAAAATGTTCACAAAAAAATACACACATAAATGAAGGAGGAGGTAAGTGTGAAGTTATTATTTTTAGATAGATTTCGAATGGGAAAAAACAAAAACGTAACAAATAACAATGTGTAAGAAAATTTTATTCGACAAGCATTTGTTATAAATTTTGACTTTGATTAAAAGTATATTTATCTTATATTTGATACTTGTGCTAAGATGAAAAATGAATTGTTTCGACGGTTCTCTTAAGTATATAAGT
Organism: Diaprepes abbreviatus; assembly: GCA_034092305.1. NCBI lineage: Eukaryota > Metazoa > Arthropoda > Insecta > Coleoptera > Curculionidae > Diaprepes > Diaprepes abbreviatus. Next base: position 2,084,917 of record JASJET010000095.1, read on the forward strand.
AAAGTAAAGAAATATGTATAATCACACTAAACACGAAACGCTTTTAAAATCAGCACAATGAAGCTCTTGATAGTTCTAGTGTGTTTAACCTATACTGTATTTGCAGCTTTCGAAAAGGATAAGGAACTATGGGTAAATTTTAAGGTAAGTAACATTTAAAAAGCATCAATCAAATTTTAATTTTTTGAAAATTTGTTCATAATCCTTCACTTTCTTGTTGATTTTTGAGAAATCATTTGTAGGGCATATGTAGACTCGTTCTTTTAGGTGCAGTCAGTTAAATAATTTGTTAAATGAAAAAATCAATTAAATATATATTTTTTTTATTTAATATGTTTATGAAATTCTCAGTGTATCATTTTTGGATTTAGCTCGACCCGATAGGTGTAATTTATGAAACTAAATTAAGTAATTAAGGCTATACTGACCTACCATTATTTATATAAATCAGAATAACTGACTCTAAAAATATTAAATAATCATATTCTACTGAATCATTTGGTTCCGATATAAGCAGTATCAATCTACTTAAACTATTTTCTTTAACAGTATCTTTGCTTCTAATATATCTAATAGTGTGGCTTAAACTATCTAAAATTAAAGACCATCTGCCATTTAGGTATACTTTTATGTTCTCCAAATAATTTCTAAAGGTTTGTGATCGGCTACAAGCTCAAATTTATGCCGAGCTGAATATTTATTAAATTTTAAAACTGCCCAATAACTACTAATTTACTCAGAAACTCTGCCTAATTTTCTAAATGCTCGCTCTTTCCAGTTAAAACAATTTCATCTAAATAATTTACGGTGCCTTTGCAATACTCTGAAAAATATTGTACGCCGGCTTTGTTTCCTAAGGCAAATGCTTAATAATTTAAATATCATTTGGTGTACTCTCTCTAGCGGATCAAAAGTCTCATTTTCTAGAACTAACTGATTACAAACATTTAAAAATCTAATTTTTTTAAAACACTGTCCATCTTGTAAAGCTGCAAAAATATTATCAATTCTAGTGGAGGGTTACCATCTTTTAATTATTTATTAATTGCTACCTTATAGTTAACATATACTCGAACCTTTACACCATTAAGTTTCACATCCGATACCAGGGGAGTTCCAAAACTAACATCTGAAATATTTATAATCACCCCTTCCTTTTGCATTTATTCTCTAAAAGCAAAAGGAGTAGATGCTTTCTATCTATTTTTATTTTTTTATTTGACTCTAACTTTATTTTTTAATATTTATAAGTATCTAATTAATTTTTAAAAAGATTAGGTAAATTATTTAAAATAATTTGTAACTTCTAGTCCATTTAGTATTAATCTGAAAAACTGTTTTGTGCCTAAAAGTGCTTAATAAAATATCAACTTTATCATTTGAAGTTGGCATGAAATTTTTTCAAATTTCAAGATCTACTAAAGTTCTGTTGAACCCTTAAGAACTAGAAATGAACACTTTTTTGTAATATTATTCATAATTAAATCAACCCCTATTTGATCTTTAGGTTAAACTATTTCACCATAATAAACTTTAATCATTATATCACATGGTTTAACCTTAATTTGTGAGAAAATTTTTTATACGTGTCACAAGGCAAACATGACAAATCTGCCCCCGTATCAACTTAAAACTTAATTTGGTTAGCATTTATAAAGGCAATTAAAACCACCAGAGCAACATATGATTACCTACACCAAATATATCTATATTTAAATATCGAAAATCATTATTTTGCTCTACTTGCTTACCGGACTCTGAACCTGGAGCTAAACTGTTATTTCTCTCTACTTTAATCTTACAAAATTTGGCAATATGTTTTTTTTCTTACATATTAAACAAATATAATTTTTATATTTACAATTTTTGAACATATGATCGCTTTCTCTGCATGCGTAGCATAAAACATTTCTCTTACTCACCTATCTTTTTTGTTTTTTGGTTTCTTTTCTTTGTTTATTTCTAGCACTGTTCTTTTTCCACACTTTTTAAATTTAACTTGTACATAGTTAACATCGGACATTGACTGTCTTGTTTTCTTTAACGGAGTTTCTTCGGAAAGTGCAACTTCAACGATGTCTTTCAAATGCTTAGACGTACTCTCTTCATACAAACGATCTAAAATAGGATTGGATTTTAAAACAACTACAAATTTGTCTAAAACTTTTACCTCTAATAAAGTACCAAATTCACATTCGGGTACTGCTTCGTTTACAAGCCATTCATTTATAGTTTATTTTTTTGTTTGAATAAATCAAGACAAATTCCCTTCCTGTGTACAGAAATTTAGAGTTTAAACTATTCTGTTAATAAATCAATCAATTCTGTATAACTTTTAGAACTGGCTTTATCAGGATAACAAACATTTCTTAAATTTACATAATCTTCTTCATTAATTGAAGTCAAAAGTACAAATACTTTGCGTTCATTTTCCACTCGATCCAATCTTTCACAAAAAATTTCCCAATCATCTCCGATTTCAAAAATGTTTATACTTGCAATGTTACCTGTACCACTGTTGCTTTACCTGTCGTGCTCGCAACGTTCTCCATCCTTTTAAACTTCAAAGGACTGCGGTCTCGAACAACTCCACAACTTTGCAAAAATTATCGGGACTGTTTCCGAAAACTTAACAATACGTTATTCCTAACACAATTTTATAACTCGTCGCCAACATGTGATCTCTGTGGCCGAAAATACCTAAAAATAAGTTAAGAGAGACATGGATTTAATTTTCCGACATAAAATATACAAAGACTTATTTTCGCCATTTTTAATATTTCCTTTTGTGCAATCTATGGGCAAAAACTGGCAAACTAATAATTTTGCAAATTCGACTATTTCAAACATCAAGAGCAGCAAAAGGTCAATAACTACATTTACGTATATTGATTAATGCCACTCATGTACCCTGATCACTTTTTATTCGAAATCAAACCCGATTAGAGTATTTTTTGTTTTCTAGAGCCAACACAGCAAAGTATACCAAAACCTACAAGAAGAAAAATTGCGTTTTTCCATTTTCCAACAAAATTTGCACGAAATTGAAGACCACAATAAACAATATGAAGCAGGAAATGTTACATACTTTAAAGGAGTTAACCGTTTTGCTGATCGTACAAAACAAGAGTTAGTTGCCATGTTAAAACGATCAAGCGGTCGTGGTCGTCTACACTTTGAAGGCAATACTCTTCATAAAAAAACTACCGGTCTTAAAGCACCAGATTCCATTGATTGGAGGGACTATGGAGCCGTATCACCAGTTAAAAATCAAGGCGATTGTGGTTCTTGCTGGGCTCATTCTGTGGTAAGTAGTTTCGTAAAATGATATATTCTAAAATTTGAAACTAATATGACGCTAATACTACAACTTAAGAAACAATTAATATTCATAAATCATAATAAATAATGTATATTCACACGAAATGTTTTATGCAAAAAATGTTGTGTACTTGATTTGTGCTGTATAAAGGCTGCGCTGGCGTTAGAGACTGTTCTCCAAATGGCGTGGTTGAATTGTGCTCTTTGACGAGGTCCGAGCCCTGAAGATGGCCTAAATAAGACCAAAAGTGCTTGGCCGATAATTCAAAAAATATACACTGGAAATACACAATCAGTATCTCTCTTTTTCTTAAAATAAATAAAATAATTTTTTAAATATGAAATAAAAATTTCTTACACTAATTGTATATTTTAGTTAACGACATAAAATGGCTAATGGAGTTCTATTGCAATTCGATTTAACATATAAATATTGCTAAAAACTTGAAGATGATAAGATAAACGTCCTAATATGACCCCTTGAAAATTTTATGAACCTAGGGTACCTGTGAACCGAGATATCAATACATATATTTTCAGCTATTTCAAATGCTGTTTCTACATGCTTTTATGGCGAATTGCATTGTCATCGTAATTAATCGTTCACCACGCAGTAATTCCCATAGAGATTTTAATTAAACATTTTTTCCCAGATAAAAGAATTCATATCAATTATTCTGATACAATAACATTATAGCAGGTGTAGTTATTTCATGCAATATAGGCACGAAAACAATAGAATTTTGATGATTATTAACACTATATCCATGATACAATATGTTGAACTTGGCAACGTTGCATGAATCAAGTGAATATTGTGCCGCACCCTCCAGTCTTTGGAAATACGTTTAGGTGTTTACCAGTAAATAAGTCATTATTAAATTAATTTATATTTATATTATTTCTCTTTTATTGGTTAAAGAAGTTAATTATATAATCATAATTTTTGTATTTACTTTATAATTTATTTACCAGAAGGTTTCGTATGGTTGCCAAAAAAGTAGAATTATATGAGCAAATATTTGCAAGTAGCAACTTGTTTACAAAATCACTTTATTACGATAGTGAAGCATATAACAGGCAGCCGTAAAACATGTCATGATCTTGTTCCCAGAAAAGGCCACCATTTTGTAAATTTTGAAAATTTTTCAGATTTTTTTTGAAGTTTATGACTCATGTGATCTGAGTCAAAAGAGAAAATTAAATTACGTCAATTTATCATAAAAATATAAAATTTTGAGTAAAACAATGGCCTTATTTTTCTTCACTGCAAAAGCACTACTTTCAATTTTAAAATCTCGATAACTTCGTTGAAAATGATTTTTTCACAAAACGGCGAAAATACATATACACTTTTTTGGTGTCTATAATGATATATTTCAGGAAAAAAGCATTTGTTTTATAAAAAATGTTATTGCATTATTGGAAATAGAATCGGTCATTGAAAAAAAGAAAAAAAATTATTTTGTCTCCACTGCATTTTAGCATCCATGAGAACAAATGTAATTGAAGAAGCATATAACAAGCAATCCTCGAAAAAAATTCATCTACAAAACAAATTAATTTTTGCGAAAATTGCGTTCGTTTTTTTTTTCGAAAAACGACCGCCATTTTGTTAATTATTAAAATTTTTCAGATTTCAAATTTTTTTCTGAAAGCTTATGACTTGTGTGACCCAAATCAAAAGAGAAAACTGAATTAGGTCGATTAGTCATAAAATATACAATTTTGAATAAAAAATTACATTTTTCTTCACTGCAAAAGCTCTAAGCTCAACTTTAAAATCCCGATAACTTCCTTGAATTTTTGTACAAATGTGTGACTCTTAGTTATGACGAAAATTTTAATCTTTTCCAAACAGTCTCTTCAATTCTATGATCCCATTTGGTTTATAATTATCGTAAATCATAATACGAAATATCAGCAAATGCACGAGCATACAAAAATACATTAAGAAACTTTGCCGATTGGGTCTTAAAAGCCGTCTGTTAATCTCGTGGCGGTTTTTTTGGAACTTTTAACCATCCTCCTCCCTCACCTGATGAAATAGTGTTTTTTACCCCCCCCCCTTCTCCCAGCAATACCACATGATACTTTAATTTTAAATAATAGAAATAAATTACATTTGTTTAGGTTTCTAAACAAAAGTATAAAATTTATAAAAATATATAGAAATATATTTTTTAAATAATTTTTAAAAGTAGCTTTTTCATAATAATAAATTATAAAACTATTTAGCTTTATAATCATTTTATATCTTCAATCCAAGAAGATGACATATTTTCTTCTAAAATAATAAAATGTGCTGAGCATTCTCTAGCACCAGTAGCTTCAATCATCCTATTTTCAACATAGTCACTTTCGTCAATAACATCATTTGAAAATTTGCTTTGAGCTGAACTTAGTATGCAATCTGAATGTGTTGATGCATCTTTACGGGTTGTTGACTGTAGAATAGTTTATCTCATTCCTGATTTTATTACCTTGCTTATGTTTGAAAAATAAAGATTTAAAATTAAAATTACTAAAAGTTGTAAAAATAATTAATTTTATTAATAAGATTATTGTCGATTGCATTTGACAAATTCCACAGGTGTAAAAATCTTTCAGCACAAGGTATCACGTATTTGGTTTGAAAACTCCCTCCCGCGTTACATAGTCGACCAAGATGTTTTCGTAACCCCCCACCCTCCAGACGACCATGATATTTATGGACCGTCTCTTATTCGTTTTTCCTTAAAACTGATTTTCCTATATGTAAATTCTTTTTTACAGTCTATAAACTAGAGTCCTAAAGTCTAAAAAATAGATTTTAAATTATTAATTTCGGGAAACCAAAAAAATATATCTTTGCATGTAGGTGAAATATATCGAATATGTGATAAATTTTATTTTGGTTCTTGACAGTTATCAATTAACTGTACATAGAAATATTTTTGTTTAGACGAGATTAGATACTCGAAAGTTAAGGATATTTCAGCAATTTTAAAAGTGCCAAAATCTCTATAAAGCACATGAAACGATTCCGAAGACCTAGATACAAATACAGAGCTAGCAAAAATTTTTGTTTCTTTTTTAACTAACAATTGTTGTAGACCGGAACTCTGGAAAGTTTCAACTATCTAAAAACCAACCAAATGGTTACCTATAGCGAACAACAATTAGTTGATTGTGATAAGTCCAACTGGGGTTGTGTCGGTGGTGATGAGGGACCCGCCCTAGCGTATGTTGCACAGAATGGTACGTATAAAAAATTTTTCTTTTCTTCCTTTTGATTATAGGGTTCAGTTTGCTAACAACTTATTTCTAAATTGCTTATCAAAACAAATCAATAAAATAAGTTGTTCCTGTACTAAAATCTAGGTTAAATTGCATTTTTTATTTTTATTATAAATTAAAATCATGATATGTTATAAATGACGCAGTATCCCTGTCCTGAACACTTTTTACAAAATCCTAAAGATTTGGCGTTGGTTTTAAATAGTTTTCAGAATTTATGTTATCAATATCCTTTTTTGCGAATCTGTCTGTTATTTTTTTCTCGTATTAAACTTGGTAAATACAAATCACTACTCTTAATTATATTTTTAATGGAAAGTTTAATACAGATTCTTTGTTCTGTTATTATATACCATATATCCAATAAATATCTGAACCCCTAAATATCTTTGCAGGTTCGAGTTTTCATGAAAAACTATAAATACGATTGTAATTCACCGTAACCCTTAATGGCTTGCGAACTTTTGACCACTATAATCCCGTGTATTTCGTCCAGATACCGACAGTCGATTCATCAGTATGTCCGCCGGTACCTTCCCCAGACACCCTTTGACATACTTTTTATAACGTCATTTCTGATATTTGAATCTTCCTGGCATTGGAAACTATTGGTGAGATGTTCTAAAGGTAGCTGTTTCTACACCACTGTTACATTGCCCTCTCGAAGTTTTGATCGTCCCGATCAACCCTTTGTAATCTTGAATTATATAGAAAGCGGGATGCCTGTGAAACTTCCCCTTTAGTGGTCTTTCGGGTCCCAGTGCTAGAACCAGCACTACAATGCGAGCAACCCTGGACCGCATCATCCCACTTATGCTAGAACCAGCTTTACAATACGCGCAATCCTGTACCGCATCATCCCACTTCTGACACCAATGTTGCAATTCACCGTAACCCTGAACGACTTGCAAACTTTCGACCATTAAAATTCCGGGTGTTTCGTCCCGACACCGTTATGGACCCATCAGTGGGTCCGCTGGCGTCTTTCCCAGACACCTTTTGACATACATTCTATAACAACATTTCTGAAATTTGAATCTTCTTGGCATCGGAAACTATCGAAGATGTTCCTCAGGTGGCTGTTTCTACATCACCGTTACAATACAAAAGTTGTAGGATGTTTCCTTGGCTATCTTCTGGAGACCTTCACTTTGACCTTGAGAGTAATCTTGAAGGTTAATTCAGGATCAAGTTGATATTTTTTAACCCTTATTTTTTATTATAGAAATGAAAACTACGGAGAATTGTATATTCAGCAATAAAATGTATATACAAGATTGAAGTTGACGGTCAAAAAAAAAAACGAATATGTCTTAATAAATTAGAAACTAAAGGGTTTTTAGAAATAAACTTTATATACAAAATTTAAAGGAATTTTTTAATTAGACCTTGGCATTGAACTTTAAAGTTAAGCTGTTTTTTTTTATATAATTTGCGGTTTAAATCCATTTATTACCTAGAATTTTCCAAACAGGTGGAGTTAATAAGATAAAAATCCTTTTTCCGTATTTTTTTCCATTTTTCGGTAATTAGTTCAAGAAAAAGTAGAAATAAATTCGTTTTCTCATATTTTATTAACTGCAGAGGTGCATTGAATATGAGAGAATGTAATATTGTTCGTTTTCAATTATTTTAAAAAAGAAAACAATGCCATGACCAAAATTTTCCGATTTTTTCATAACTAACACTCTAGTTATCGCGCTATTTAACATCACTACATTCTTTCCACAAGTTAGAGTCTTAAAGTCACTTATATTAATAGGCTTCACATTGTTTGTAATTTTTCTTTATCTAATAAATAAATAGCTCTTTTGAAGCAACACCAGCTTGACTTTGAAGTGACCTTGAGTATCAGCGTCGACGTCAAATTCAAGATCAGCCTAGATATTCAGGGGAAAATCTTACAATTTTTGTATTTCGTAAATTCCTTCGTTTATAAGTTATTAATCCATCTCCATTTTTTCTATATGTTCTGAGTTCCTCTTAGGACTGTAAGGCAGCTCCCGTTTCGGTGAAATCTCATTTACTATTTTCAAAGCTCACTGTACGGCGTCTGCGGGCAAACTGACGCTTGCGACTCGGGTACTGTCGATCCCGTATGTACGTAAGACGCGTTTGTTGGCCGGATGGTTCTGTTCAATCAGGTTGCGAGACCTGCTGCGTATCCTCGGCCCTGTTGCCAGTGTTTCGGGTCGTGTTGCCAAGTTGTGATCTGTTTCTTTACTACCTACTACTGGTTGATATCTCGTAAGCAGATTTTTCAAGTATTAGGCAATCGCTGGCTATCATCTCTGCTATTTAAGTTGTTGGGCCACTTTGCAATTTCGATGGCTTCCCTTATAACTCTTGTGGACACATTTTCACATCTTGATAGCATTTTTTTTCCTGAGAAATTTATCTTATGTCCTGTGTTTAACAAGTGTTGGGCCAGTTCAGAAGTTGTTTTTTGCTTGACAGCGTTTATATGTTCATCTCTTCTGGCGCTTATTTTACGGTTGGTTTGGCCTACGTAAGATGAGCTGCATTCTCCGCATGGATCTTTTACTTTTGTGGTCTATGGTGAAAATAGTTTCATTGTGCCTCTTGAGAATTTTTGTGATTTTGTCTGTAGTGCCTCTGACATAAGGAACCAAAAACTTTGGAGCTATTCTATTGGTCTTTCCGATTTTTCGTGGCCAAGCGTTTGTTTTTGAGAGCCTTGTATATATATGTTCTTTTTTATAACCGTTTTTTTGTTAGAGCGTCTTGTAGTATGTTCATTTCTTTGTGGTAAGTGTCTTGGTCTGTAAGGGACTGCGATCAAAATGCAAGTGATCTCACTACGGCAACTAACTAAGCGGGGTGGTGATGTGGGTGTGAGTGGGTTTTCTGTAGACAGTGTGTGAAAGTAAGCCCTCCTCTTTTCTTTTCAGTAGGATATCTAGAAAAGGTAGTTATCTTTCTTGTTCCGTCTCCATGGTGAATTTGATTTTTGAATGTATGGTTTTCATGTGACAGGAAATTTTTTGGAAATTTTCTTCTCCATGTTGCCAGATAAGGACTGTGTCATCTACGTAATGCAACCACAGTCGTGGTTTGTGTGTGGAGGTCTCTAAAGCTTTTGATTCGAAGTCTTCCATAAATAAGTTAGCGAGTGCAGGAGATAGCGGTGATCCCCTAGGAGCTTCTTTGATTTGTTTATCATCGCTGGCCTTCACAAGTAAAATAGGTGTTATCGAGGCAGTGTCTAGCTAATTCGACGATATGTTTTGGCAGACTGGTATTTGCGTAAAAAGTGATGTTACGTCGAAACAAACTAGAAAATCTTTCTCTTGTAGACGTATTGATTATTTCGCAGAAATGTTGCGAGTTTTTAACGTACGAGGCCATTTTTTCGACGAAGGGTTGGAGAATGATGCCTAGATGTTTTGCTAAGGCTTGAGTTGGGGAGACAACAAAGCTTAGTATTGGTCTTAAGGGGGCTCCAGGCTTTGGTATTCTGTGTGAGCTATAAAGTTTATTTTATGATGCATGACTTTGCCCTTGGTGTGATCTTCTTCTTTATTTCTTTGTTAAGTGGAGATGACTTGATCAATATTTTGGTGGCCTTTTCTAGATAAGTGGTATGGTCTCTGTTTATTTGTTTATAAGTACGATCATTTAGCAGGGCGATCGTCAGCTGGAAGTATTACGATCGAGGTATCTTTGCGCAGGTTTTGTAGGGCTCAGTGTTCTTCTGCAGATAGATTACTTTTTGGAAGTTTTGCTTTGCGCAAAACGGCTGAAATTTCTTTGCGGATAGTTTCTGCTGTGTCATTGTTTAAGTTGATTCGAGCTGTTTCAACTCCTCATATTATATTATCGGTTGGGATGGTGCTATTGCGAAATTACAACATTTGATTAAAACACTTTTGGTGGCTGGTGTTAAAACTTTGTCAGATAATTTGTGTACGACTTCGAGCTCCTCCATTGGCTCGATAACACCCTTTTACTTATGAAGGTCAGCAATATAAACAAGCCGAGAAAGCCCCTATGGGATTGCCGGTATCTCCTGTACTCGCGAACGCACTCACACCAATATATACATCAACGCTTATTCACATCACCACCCTGCCCAATTGTTTGCCGTGGTGAAATCACTTGCCTTTCGATCGCAGTTTGTTGTGGATAAAGAAAATTACCACAAAGAAATGAACATACGGCAAGGCGCCCTAACAAAAAATGGTTATAAAAAAGAACATATATACAAGGCTCTCAAAAACAAACGCTTGGCCCCGAAAAATCGTGAAAATCAAGAAAATTGCTCCAAAGTTTTTGTTACGTATGCCAGAGGCAAGACAAAGTCGCAAAAATCTTCAAGAGACTCAACATTGAAACCATAGACCGTAAAGTGAAAGATCTCCTGCCAACACCTAATGAAAAAATCCCTCCACAAAACTAGAGGGTGTACGAAATTCCATGCGGATAATACAGCTCATCTTACGTAGGCCTAATCAATCGTAAAATAAACGCCAAAAGAAACGAACATATAGATACTGTCAAACAAAAAAAAATTCTTCTGCACTGGCCTAACATTTGTTAAACACAGGATATAAGATACATTTCTCAGGAACAAAATTGCTATAGAGATGTGAAAACTTGTTCACCAGAGTTATAGAGGAAGCCATCGAAATTGCAAAGAGGCCCAACAACTTAAATAGCAGAGATGATCTGCTTACGAAACATAAACAATTCTATTATACTATTCATTTTTATTTTCTTGAGTTACTACTTATAAATAAAACTTATTACTGTATTATATAAGTATTAACTTTTAGCAACCAAACAAACTGGAAAAATAATACTATGGGCATTTATCATTCATATTTTTATTAATATATGTTCTACACTTTTCTAATTTGTTTATTACAGGTATTCAATCAGAAGAAACTTATCCATATGAAGCAGCTGATAAAGATTGCCGCTACAATTCCGATGCCGTTGCGTTAAGAATACAAAGCTATGTCTTACTTCCAACTATGGATGAAGACGCTTTAAAGGAAGCAGTTGGAACATTGGGACCAGTTTCAGTTGCGCTTGATGCTACTAATTTATTTTTCTACGAAGGCGGTACGTAGGCGCGTTTAGTAATAAAGATAAAACTGCGACAATAAATACAACTTTGAAATACTCAAAATTATATAATTTTAGGGGTATTTACGGATAGTTCCTGTTCACAAGACACTCTGAATCATGCCGTATTAGCGGTTGGTTACGGATATGACCAAGACAGTTCTTCGAATTACTGGTTGATCAAGAACTCATGGGACACAACCTGGGGAGAACAAGGATACTTTAAGATTTTGCGTGGTACAAATGAATGTGGCATTGCCACTGATAATGTATACCCAGTTTTGTAAATTTACTTTTAGTACAAATAAAAAAATTAATATTCAGCAAGTTTTATTTTTAAGTAATAATAAATACTTGCAATCTAAACTATAAAATTGACATTAGCCTTTTAGACGATTGGTTTAAGTGCCCTCCAATTCTAAGCGTATTCTCTGTGAACTAGAAATTTTAATCATGAATGAAGATTTTTTCATTTATCGAAGTTTGTTTTCCATTTTCTGAATTCATGATTACTTGAAACGATGGCACTTATACTTAACCACTAATAAAATGCTGCATGTTTATGGTTATCATTGCATATCAAAGAAATTTTGGAAAATTTTGTAGATGGGTAGTCAGTATATGAGGGATAGTAGAAAAGTCTTTGTATTTTTCAATATTATTTCCCTTCATTCAACACGCATGCGTCACCTATCCTGCAATGGCTTTTATTTGACTACAAAAACAGATATTCTTGCTTGCCTCCAAACTAGGTCTCGATATCCTCTTTCCACCGAGAATTGCCTAAAAAATACCTATTGTGAGATAATTTTTGAATTTCGGGATAATAAAAAGTCAGATTAATCTAAATTTGGGATTCGAAACTTCTTCTCCAAGCATTATCTTCTGAGTACTAGGGAATAGATACGATTGGAAAAACTGTACCTCTTTATCAGCAAAACTGTCGTGTCTCAATTTGCAATAAAGAAGCGGATGATATTGTCACGCCCAGTTTTGAGATGTGACTAAGGACGTAGCATTTAGGAATTTGGTCTTCCGAGATTACACTCTAACTAAACTCTTTAACTTCGAATTATATATAAAAAATAGTTTATTCAAAAATCAGTGACATTAAACATTTTGGACTGTATATCATTATGATTAAATTTTTAACTTACATTAAGATTATCTTCATCTTGGCACTCTTGACGGGGGTTGTCACTAGAGTTTTACTATTTGTCGACCTGCTCTGGACTGGGACACGCTTGGGATTTTCGCTTCACTAATCTTCTGGGCAATTAACTAACTCACAATAGACTGGCTGCTCTGCATCGGATCAACTGACCCTTAAACTGATTGCACCAATGGAACCCTATCAAAAGCATGTCCGTCCTTTTCATCCTGTCTTGTTTTTTTCATCAAGTCAACGAATCGCCTTCTTACAACCTTGGTTCATCATGACCCGGAAAGGGACCTTGCTGACTTGGTGAGTTTGCACGATCGACTATCAATAAATAAATATAACATTTCATAATTAAAAGGTTATAAAATTATGAAAGGTAACGCGATTGTTATTGTTTAAATTTAAAATAAAAGATTAGTAAAATTGGAAAATGCCAATTTATGAAAGGCGATCAGATACTGTCCTAGTTCTAACCATAAACGATGCCAGCTAGCGATCCGTCGAAGTTCCTCCGATGACTCGACGGGCAGCTCCCGCGGGAAACCAAAGTTTTTGGGTTCCGGGGGAAGTATTGTTGCAAAGCTGAAAACTGGAATTGACGGAAGGGCACCACCAGGAGTGGAGCCTACGGCTTAATTTGACTCAACACGGGAAACCTCACCAGGCCCGGACACCCGAAGGATTGACAGATTGAGAGCTCTTTCTTGATTCGGTGGGTGGTGGTGCATGGTCGTTCTTAGTTGGTGGAACGATTTGTCTGGTTAAGTCCGATAACGAACGAGACTCTAGCCTGCTAACTAGGCGTAAAATTTTGACATCTTAAAGGCCCGCCGACCGACGCGATGTGTGGCGTGCGTTCGCGACGCTCTTTCCGTTCTTCGCGGATCGGTTAAGTTGCGTCGTCGTGTCGTTACGTTCATTACACTGCCGTCGGTTTCCCCGCGCGGTTTTTACTGTCAACGTACAACATAATCTTCTTAGAGGGACAGGCGGCTTCTAGCCGCACGAGATTGAGCAATAACAGGTCTGTGATGCCCGTAGATATTCAGGACTGCACGCGCGCTACACTGAAGGAATCAGCGTGTCCTCCCTGGCCGAGTGACCCGGGTAACCCGCTGAACCTCCTTCGTGCTAGGGATTGGGGCTTGTAATTGTTCCCCATGAACGAGTAATTCCCAGTAAGCGCGAGTCATAAGCTCGCGTTAATTACGTCCCTGCCCTTTGTACACACCGCCCGTCGCTACTACCGATTGAATGATTTAGTGAGGTCTTCGGACCGATGCGCGATGGCATTTCGGCGTCGTCGGTGTATCCGGGAAGATGACCAAACTTGATCATTTATGTGACAATATATCGTATCAAAGGCATTTGAAACGCCTAGTAAAATTAAACCCGTCAGAAGACTACAACGATGATATGCAAAACGTTTGATAGAGCTGCTTTGGCATCAATATCGAACGATGTGTGACCCAGGTGAAAAACTTGACACTCACGATAAATCAGTGACCTTTGACTGCTTTGTGAATTTCTAAATTGTCGTGAAGAAAGAGGACATTCCTGTAATATAAACCAAGACGTTTTTGATCAGTAGTTGTACGTAAATTACCTAATGTATTACAGCAGATAACTATTACTATTGCCCCTTGGCCTATTTTTAACACGAATAACTCCCGAAAGAAAATTAGTATGAGCTTACTGGCTGCAAATTGTGTGAAGGCTTTTTTGGAGGTGCGGAAATCTGAACTCAAATTTTGTCAGGGTGTACATTCAGAGATTTCAAATAATCATGAGACATTGTTTTTGGTTGGAAGTGAACAATCTTTTAATTCACCTTGCTAAAACTTTACTCATGTCTAGTTTCTCCTATAGAATTGCACAAATACTTAGTTTTGATGTATTTAATACTTTACCAAAAGTAGACCTTTCAAATAATCATAACATGTAAGAGCGTCAAAAAAATATTAGAGAATGAAAACATGTCCTTAAATCTATGAAGCTAAACTGGTTCAAGAGGCTATGTAAGAGATGATTGGATTAAAGCACAATATTAAATGAGAAAAGGGAATTACTTTTGGTCAAGTAGATCAGAAAATAGCGGTAATTCAAAGCTCAAGGTATTATCTACATTTTAAGAAATAAAACTCAATGTCACCAAGGGAAATAACATTTCTTAAATTCATGCCACAAATATGTTGCCAAAGTGTCTGTTTTTTTTTTGCGCTAAGAGAGACAGCTACAGTTCTGGGAAACAGAATGTTGGAGAAATTTTGCATATTTTTATTGATGGTCGCCGCACAAAAATATATCAGTTAATAGATTAAAGCATACAAGACAAACTCAGAATTTTGTAAGATATTAATCTATGCGTCTCTATGGGCATTGGTCGTAACTGAAGTCGTGATTTTGTGATGTTTTTATATTGGGGTCCTTTATCGATTTTCGTGTTGGTTAATTGATTATCTGTTTCTGTTTCAGTTTTTGGATAAATAATATTGAATTTTGGGAATACATCGTCGTGTCTTATATTTTTCTTATAATTAGGAACGTGGTTTCAAAAATCTCTTGAAAGATGCTTGTTTAAGAGTCTGATTTTAACATTTTGTGAATTGAGCCATTTTCTCTGTAACCGGCTTAACTTATAGTCGTGTAGAATTATTAAAGAACCAAATCATCGATCATCTGTGTTCTATTTCATTTGATTTGATTGGTCTACCCTAAAATCAGGTAACTATATTCTATATTTTTCGTTATAATTGCCGAACTCAATAAATTAAATTATTTTTATGTCCGCCATAAACTCCAGATTTCCAGAGTTTTTTAAGATTTTTCCCGTTTTCATAGTATTCATCTCTATTCCTGTTCTTCAAGATTTATTTTATCTTCAGAGTTCAGTCTTTTCTTTAAAAAAGCACCTATACCGTTATTCCAATATAGTAGCAATATTATTTTTAAATATAATAGAAGTACTATAAAGGATGTTCGGGAAAATATGGGAAATCTCCGAGATATGAAAAAAACACGTCGAAGAAATACTACAAGTTCATATAAACTTTGTTCATATAGGCGTCCTCTTTGGAGATATGGGCTCCCAAAGAGCTGTAATGGAATCAAGTTTTTTACACATAATTGTTAAACCACCCAGGATATTTTTATTTTTTTTCCGTATAATGTATACCAGGTAAGACCTAGCAAATTAATATCGAAGAAAATGTTGCGAATTACTCACAGCTGCAAGGACTGACTAGCTGTGACACTCATGAACCCCCTTTTTTACGCCCTGGATGATAAGAACTTTTGACAAAGTTTTTACATATTTTTAACTATTTACTAAAAATTAAGTACTCTTCCTAATTTCTGTCGGGTTGAATATGGAAAAGAGGAATTTTCCCCTGTCACCGTAGATTCAATAAAAAGTTAAACTTATTGCTTAATTAAAAACTTCGTAAGAGGGTTCAACATGGGCTCCGTGAAGTCTAATACATTCGCGGGCATGATGAATTGAGGACTGCTGTACCCGCCACATTAACTCAGCATTGTTCCTTATTTGATCACAATGAAAAGTGATTTTCCGTAGAAGTTCCTCTCTATTTTCGACTGGAGTGGAGTAAAGAAAAAAGAACCTGAACTTGCAGTAATCCATTCACGTGTTTTTATGATATTCGGGAGATTTCCCACAATTTTCCGGACACCCTGTAGAATAAAAAGATTTCAAATACCTATCAATAAAAGCGTAGAGTACGAAAATTTAATTAGCGGTTGGACATGTAAATGTGTAGACCTAAATGCGTCTCTTTCATTTAAAGTTAATCCATATTTAAAACGAAGCGCAAAATATCCTAATTTCAAAACCGATTGTTTTACCGAGTAAGTCCGATGCCAGTATTGGTACTCAACCTTCAATGATTCTACCATTATCTGTTCCTGTAATGTCTAGTACTTCAGTCTATGACCATCTTTTGGTGATGGTAGCTCGAGAACGAGTACCTTCAAGCAGGTGAGTAATCAAATTGTTTGAATTTGTAAAAAATATAATTAAAGTAAATTTGCCATTAACCTCTCTGTAGAGAGCCCTTGCGCAACCATGCTCTAACAGTTATATTTTTAAACTCATCATATATTAGTCTCCAAATTCACATTAATCCAATTATGATCGGTCCAGAGCCTCATGACAGTAGAATTAGTGATAAATTCCTATAACAAGCAGTCATAAAGTTTAGTATTGAAGAGTTTCTATTATTGAAAACCTCTAATGAAGATAATTTAAACCAAATCAACAACTCAAAGGCGATCAACACAAACAACCTGTATGTT
Source organism: Diaprepes abbreviatus (assembly GCA_034092305.1). Lineage (NCBI taxonomy): Eukaryota > Metazoa > Arthropoda > Insecta > Coleoptera > Curculionidae > Diaprepes > Diaprepes abbreviatus. The sequence goes on from JASJET010000095.1 coordinate 2,102,081, forward strand.
TTTTTATGTATGAAATGTAAATTGTTTCCACGTACATTTCATACTGGAAAAAGGAACATTCTGCACTAAAATAATATAATCCTGTATTGAGCAAAGTTTTATTTATGTGATTTTTTCCAAAGTTTTTAATTGATTAATATTATTGTAATTAATAGAGGAAACTGTAATTGTGTTTCTATTCATTTTTAAATTTTTATTCATATTTGGTAGTTATAATAACATTGTACTTTTGGTAAAGATCTATGCGACTCATCTAATTTCTCTATATATCAACTTTACATAGTAGGTTAATAATAAATAACATTTTCAGCAATAAAGACCCCATATAAAGCTATACAAAACGCTTTAATATTCCGTACTTATAGTGGATAGCAGAAAGTTTTTCCGAGCATAATATGGATAAGCTCTCTCATTATTTTAGGTGAACTTAATACGGATATGATAATGAAAATTGTAGTTTTATTTCCCGAAAAATATTTTCTGATAATCGCAGGGTTATATCTAAATCTGAATGGAAAGTACAGCGCGGACCAGTGACAAGACAGTATTACCGGGTTTGCTTTATGAACAACGAAATTATGTGTCAATAGGGTATTTTATAAGTGCTTTCATACGTAGCAAATGATTTGATCCTCTCTTCGAATCTTATTAATAATATTATAAAATTTCTACTTATTTTATTTTTTAAGTAGTTATCACTTCTTTCCTGATAAGACAGAGAACAATGGAATGCTTTTAAGGCAATCTCTATTTCATATAACTAATCATGGTTTAAAAATATCAAAATAAGTTACCCATAACGTTAATTTGATAACCGTATTGAACCAGTAACACTAGTCTTGGGAGATCAGAAATTAGCTGGGAGGTCAATTATTTACCTGTAAATAAAAAAATGTTTGCTTATTAATATTTCAATAGTTTAATGTTTTGTCTTATGAGGGATTTTTCAAGAGTACATTTAATACTAAAGTTAAAGATGTTTTTTAATTTATATATTACATCTTATATTTTATTTTCTATTCTAAAGAAACAAATTTTATTACCATGAATCTAGGAAGGACGACTTGAAATATTTATTTATAATAGGGATTGAAAGACAGTTTTGTTGATCATTGGTTACCAGATATGGGTTATTTTTTAAAGATTTTTTTTATTTCGAGTTGTTCTCGTAAATTTAATCTTTTATTTTATTTTCGGAATGGAGTATTTAGACTGCAAGCTAGCGACAGATTTTACGGACCAAAATCCTCTCGGGCGATAGCAAGTGAAATCCTTCAGAGAGTTGTGTCATGAAGCGTCGTGAACATTAGCTGCGGCTCCATGGTTGGGTTGAACAGTGGCAGCTCCCCGACTCACATAGAAAAAAAAAATGTTTTCAATCATTTCCTCCTGATTAAAAATTTATGAAATTATAGTCGACCCAATACTTTGCAGAAAAAAAAAGCAGCTGGCTGTCAAGTGGTGGATTATACGTTAGTTGGACACACGAACATGAAAAAAATATATTCAGTGATTTCCTCTCGGTTAAAATTTTTTCAAATGTTAGTTTACATGCTATTTTAACTAGATATAAACGTTATCTGGCTACATCTCGGTGGAAAGATTGTCAGCTGATGCAGTGAAGCATATAGCACGGGAGCCAGGCGTGAGCGTCGATCGCGTATTTAAGGGGTAACACCACTGTAACGGCCGAAAAATAGTGCTATTTTGACAATTTTTGTTTGGAATGTGGAACAGCGATAGGAAAATTCTTTTCAAAGGGTTCATTCAGCACAAATTAAAGTATAAAAAAAGAATTTTATTATTAAATGGCGAAGACAAAGTCGATCTTCAAAATCACCTTTTTAAAAATTGAAAAAGGAGCGTTAGCTATGAGACCTGGAACAAAAAAAAATTAATAGTTTATATTTAATTGCCTCCCCGATGACACAGGGGTTTCTTTCAAATCGAATTTTATAAAAAAAGTGCATTTTTGAAAAAATTTGTCGATTTTCGGTCAAAAATAAAACGATAGATTTGTTTAAAAAAAAAGGTTACATCCAATCAAAAACGACTAAAATTTCAGATTGATCGGTGCAATAGTGTTTAAGTAACGTTTTTGCCCAGTTTAAAAAAAGTGGTTTTGAGAAAAACGCATTTAAAATTTTACATCCATACACATTTATTATATTGAATTGTCGTACTTGCGGACTTTTGGCACACTTGATGGTGTTCTGTGAAACTATAAGGCCGTTTTACTCTAAAGGTAACAGGCCCACTTACCATTTCGACAAACAACGGTAATACAAAAACAATGACCCGAAGCGCGCAGAAGATATTGCCGCAAAATCAAGATTTGGACGTTTTAAATTTTTTCTTGCTAAGGGACTAATTGAATATTGTTTTTGAATACCTAATAGTTCGATTAAAGTAATAAAAAATCAATTGTTTCAACCTGCTACAGTGGTGTCGCCCCTTAAATATACTAGCTGACGGGTTTACCAGTTGATTTTTTTTTATTATTTACAGTATTATGTCAACCACCTGACAAATTTTCAATCTGAATGAAATAACTTATTTAAATTTATTTGATATCACGCTCTTTCAACTCGTAAAAAGAAATAATTTTATTGTTATATTTTAATTAACTTAATATTCTTAATAAATTTTAATATTACATATATATATATATATATATATATATATATATATATATATATATATACATATATATATATATATATATATATATATATATATATATATATATATATATATATATATATATATATATATATATATATATGTTACTATACTGCGAGCGTCCGTACATTATCCAACAATCTTACCAGCGTCTGTCTCTTCCAGGCGTTCCTATAAGGACGTTTGGAAGTTTTCTTTTAATATAGACTTGAAAAATAACAGAATTTAAACTTCTGGATATTTTTGAATAATTTTAGTTGAGTTGGTTGGCCGCCAGACAGCGAGAGCTCGCTTATAAATATTGAAATAGTATATTTGCTGTACGCCCTGTCGATTTCCGAGCGTTCTTTTGATACACTCACTGTTTCTTCCATCAGTTTCCGGGCGTCCTACGTTCGACAATATTGTTTACCTTTAATATCTGTTGTCCAGCCATTAGGTCTGTCGTGGTCCCGCATAGACTATATTGCTAATTTTTACTACGATATGGAAATAGCGAAAGGCTTTGCAACCGTTACTTTTTGAAGAACTTATGTATGTCCATTTTCAGAAAAAAACTAGTTTGATCAATCGCTTTAGTCCGTTGGTTCTTTATTATTTGTCGATTTTGGTTTTAATTTGAAGGTTAGTTACATTATTGAAGGATTGAAATTGATAAAGCAACAGTAACAATTTTGAACCCTAAGAATACAACAATAAATGATAAAATATTTTGTTTTTCATGTGAGTTGGGGGCCGGCACTCACATATATAGCGTCACAACTCGTAAAATTAATTTCATATACCCCTGATCTATTTAATTTATTCATTTTAGCTTTATTGTTAATTTAAATATTTAATTTCTTTACACAATTAATTTTACAGTCTAAATAATTTAATCTATTACAAATTATATGGCTAAGTTATGGTGTGTGGTTTACAAATTTAAAGTTGACTTTTCTGGGCTATTATCACCATAGGATTCTTTTTTCAATAGTATTTTTTTTTTCTTTAGCACAATGTTGATTAAGTTTTCTTTGTAACCGTTGTTTCTTGCGATTTGTTTGATAGTACAGAGTTGTTTATCAAAGTTTTCTTTACTCAATGAGAAAGTGGCAAGTCATTGATAGTTTCTTTTTTTCTCTATCAATAAATTGAAGAAGTAAGAAATTTTTTTCATGTAATAATTTTGTGGGTACTTGTTTTAAATTTGTTTTTCTTGTTGTAACCCCGTTTTATATGTTGCGTGAGCTGCTTTCTTTAATTCTTTAGATTTGTGGTTGCACTTAATTTTCATGTGTTTCGAAAAAACGTTGTTAACTTTGCATTGTTTAATGAATCATATATGATCAAAACACTTTTTTAATTTTAGTAAACATCGTTGGTAAAACACTGCTAATCTTGCTGTGCTTGCGATCTTATTACACAGTGGTGATTATGCAATTGATTCCATGTAAAATATTTTTTAAATACTTGTAAATAAAAATCTGTTTGCTTTTTAATATTTCAGTCGTTTAATTGAGGTTAACTCTACATATGTTTCGCTTTGTGAGGGTTTTTTCAAAAGTACCTTTACTATTAAAAAGCTAAGAATCAGTATAGTTTCTTCCTCCCCGTCCGTCTGTATGTCACAGCTTTGATGACTTCGTCAGTTTTTCATCCTGTGCAAAGATATTTTGTAGGCACATGCTTTCAATTAGCCCAAAATTAGACCCGAGGCAAACTTTGGAAAAAAATTAGGGTACCTCCTCCTTTTTTTTGTCTGTTCCCCCTCGAATTCACTGAAAAGTTCTTCAAATCAAATCAATATATTATATAACATTTTTTATTTAGTCACTTTATTCGCGAAATATGAACATAGTAGCACTTAAAAATATATTCAGTACAAATTATTATGATCAAGTTAAGTACATGAATTCATAAAATATAATTATTTAATTTTTTTTAGTTGGTTTATCCCATCGAGCGGGGTACCGTTGAATTGGCCGTCCAAAATTAATTGTCAATTTCAATATTCAATTTCGATTTATTCAACTTAAACGATTTACGAGATATATTATTACAATTTTTTCCTCGAAAGTATATGTCGCCTTGGTTATAAATTGCATTTAAATGCAAGAGCATTTGTATGTGTACTAGAAAAACATACATATATATAAAAAGTTGACTTTTAACGATTTTTTCAAGATATTATTTAATGTTAGTTTTTGATAACCATCTATTTATTTAGTGTCAAATTATCAACAAAAGGAAACCAACCCCAATTAAATAATAAAGGCTTTCATATAGGAGAAATTGACAGTTTTGTTTAGGCCTGCAAATGCCATTTTTGACATAAAATTTAAAATATATCAAAACAGTTAGACATGAAATATGTCTATAATTTTGCATAAAATCTAAAAATGAAATAACATATAAGGTGTTCTATTTAAAATAAGCAAGAAGGCCTCAACTTCCGGTGTAACTAAAACTAACACCATCTTGAAAATATTTTAGCCGAATTGCCCCCATCGACTTTAGTAGACTACCAAATTTTAAAAATTTTCCAATGTCTATTTTCAGAGAAATCGTTGGCTGCAGATTGTCCTAGGACACAGTGTATAGCATCGTGATATGACTGATGGCTCGATTATTTTTGGTTTGACTCCAGTATATTTATTTTTGTATTCAATTTCAATGTTAAGTACTTGAAACTAGCCAAATTAAGTTGAAGTCAAAAGGGTATCAGCAAGAAGTTAATTTATTTTTATTTAATTAAAAAGTTAATGCCAAAATATGTATTCTGATTTTCGAATCATATTTTGATTTGTTATTTTGCCTTGGAGCTCAATTAAAATTTCATTATTTTTTCCAGGTTTAAACTGATTGGTATAATAGATATCATTGTTAATAAAGCTAAGCATGTAGTATTATCCAGTGGTCTCAAATTCTAAATATTGTCTATTTTATTTCATAATTATTTCCAATTAATTTATGGTTAATTGAGTTGAATAATTAATTATTTTGTATAGTAAATTTTTTATTTTATCTTATATTAAACTAATTATTGGTGATAACCCAGAGTGAGGCTGGGTTTTTGTTGTACGTTTATATATTTTTACTGTTACCTATCTTGAGTTTATCAGTTTAAGCAGTTTATTACTTTAAATTAATTATTTCTCTAATTATTATTGATTAGTTATTGATTAATATGTCATTTTCTTGTGTTACTTTACTTAAAAATATATTTTTTTTTAAATACTTACGAATTTCCAAATTTTAAATTAAATATTTCTCCTCATTTTGGCGAATGTTGATTAGTAACTTCATTTGCCCTTTGATTTAATTTTTATAAGTAGTCTTAGACGCTCCTTTTTTTTTATAGAGTCCTTCCTACTGGTATCCTTCCTACTGGTTTTACCTACCGGTTCACTTAATACTATTTATTCTAATGGTTTGTGTTTTCCTTTTGACGTTTCACTAGAACCTACATAGTTAAGCAGAGTTGTAGCCTGATTTGTTCGAGACCGCACAACTCACCATCTAACTAACAGGCAAACTTATTTGAATTTTTTTTATATTTTAATGATAACAATCTATAAATTTTATAAATTAATTCTATTTTATTCTTTTGTTTTTTTTGTGAGATGTTGCGCAAATTTCCGGCATTCTATGATCATGAAATATATAGGATTTCGTTATGTTTGAGCACCAGTAGGTACTAGGCTGTGTTATGTGTTAAATTTTATTTGATTTTTTCCCTTCCTAATAGTATATCACAACTTTCTTATTTCTTTTATTGACATTATTTTATATAATTTCTCCATTTATTAAATACTAGCTTTATTTGACCCACATGTTCACTTGCGTATATCGCGGAATGCATTCTGCATTCAACCTAGCTACAGATGCAGTGGCGCCCGGAATTACCCACTCCACTACTTCGGTATATGGGTTAGCCTAACATTTTGCTCGCTGGTATAGCTACTACCTTTCAACTGAACTCTAGTAATTTTGCCTTAGTGTTTATTAGTATTATTTAATTTATTTTCACTTAATTGTTTGGTTTTGGCGTAAAACACCAGCGTAGTTATAATTTGTTTGTTTCTGACTATATTTTTAATTGGAAGAATAATAACAACAGTAAACATGCCTGTCTTAATAAATTTTTTCATTGCGTTATGATGCCACTATTATGATGAATATTTAAAGAAATAATGTAATATTTTATTTTTAATTATGTTGTTGTTGTATGTTGGTTACGCTTAAAAATACTTTTTTAATTTATTTTCAAATTTTCAATATTTCGGTGGTTCACATGAAACAGAACAGTATAGTGTCAAGACAGCCACGCGATTAAAAGTTCCTGAATTAAAAAAAAAATTGCAAATGCGAGCTGATTATGGAGAATGTTTAGATTTTAATATTTAAACGACCTTGTAAAACTAAATAAATTCTGCGTATTTTTTTATATTTACCTCTAATAAGAGGTAATTTAATTAATGAAAAATTTCGAATATTTACTTTTTATCAAGATAAGGGATGCAATTTAAGTACCAAAGTTCAATTATTTTTGTTAATAGTATCATAATTAATAATAATTTATCTTGGAAAATGATTTCTCAATAATGTCAGAGGAGAGAAATTTTTACATTATTAGATTTTCTAAATTCCAATCATTGTTTTATTGTCTCAAATTAAAGCATATGTTGAAACCAAAGTGTCTAAAAGCCAAATAAACGAGTATATTACGTAATATAAATAATTTAAGTTAAAATTTAAATGTCTCTCTACGCATATCTCGTCTAAAGTCTTGGATTGTATCGTAGAAGGTGTGGATTATAGAATGGTGTCTATTATGATATTATTTAATTTTTCTAAGGCGCTTGATACGATTAAATATTATTGAATATATGCAAAGTTACAATATTCTGAGTTTTCAGATTTGGCTCTGAATTCTATAAAATCATATTTGATGGGAAGGTATGAGATAATTGCGATGTGGCCTCATTACTACGACCAGCGACATCTAGTGTGCCCCTTGTTAGAAGGTTTTTACTGACCTCTTTCCTTTTATGCCTATGTGTGAAACTTGTGCCTCGTACCACTATTCATGGTGAATATTCTCGGCATAAAATATTGTTGGTCATTCTAAGGCATATGACGGCTTTGTTTTGAAGATGTCTTACTTATCAGGCTATTCACACATACGATATTTTGCCAGAAAATCTAAAAAATATTCCTAACTTGTTGCTGTTCAAGAAAAGATATAAACAACTGTTACTTAAATGTAAATATCAACAAGAAATATTTTATACTATTTTTTTTATTTATTGTAATGGTTTGTCCATGTTATTTATATGCCCCTTCATGACTTGATTCATTTGAAAGAAATTTTGATTAAGTACATGTTATAATATTTTTTCATTCAAATGTTAGGTCTCAAGTATACTTAGATAATGTTTTTGTGTAAAATGGAAAATTTTGTGGTTTATGTTGTTCTTGTGTTATTTCGGAACCGGGGTTTTTCCATGATCTTGGAGTTCTCCGCACTTTTTAACGTAGCCGAGAATTTCCTATTTAATTTATATATATATATATATATATATATATATATATATATATATATATATATATATATATATATATATATTGTATCTTATCTCAGGTGTGAAAAAAGAAAATGGCAAACCAAAAAAGGACATAAATAATTAATTGATGCATTTATGTGGTAAGTGTAGCTTGTAGAATAGATATTAGTTATAGTATGTAAGAATTTGTATATAAATCATGTTTTAAAAGGTATATTAAATGCTTATGATTTTGTAATGATACTACGTCACCGCTAACTATAAAAGTGAAATTCATTATTTTATGGGGGTGCACACTAATCCATTGTAGAGTAAACATCGCTGGTCTTATTCATTAAAAACAATTTTTAAAAATATAAAAGGAGATTATTAAATTTATAAATAAATAGTATCATATATACAATATAAGCAAGCAGCTCTGAAAAATATTTAATAAATTAGTGATATATAAGAAGAAAAGTTCCAATAGTTGGCGAAAGGAGAAAAGATTTTTTTTTTAGTTTTGAAGAAGGAAGAAACCTAGAACGTGGATAAAAAAATTCTGGAGATTAAAAAGGTATTTATCTAACGTGTAAGAAGTACAAATTTTAGACTTGCTTGAGAATAGTTTGATAATATATATATATATATATATATATATATATATATATATATATATATATATATATATATATTCTCTGCGAATTCAAACCTGGTTCTCTATCCATACTAGTTTCGATCACCTAATGATAATATCAGTGGAGCTGTAACGAACCGAGAGCAACATGCACATAATTATATATATATATATATATATATATATATATATATATATATATATATATATATATATATATATATAGAACATAATTAAAAGTCTAGGATTCCACTAGAAACATGAATAATAATGATGATTAATCGATATAATATTTTTACAAGGACACATCGAACTGCCCTAGTCCTTCGTTACTATATTATATTGTTGGATCCATAAACAATGACGTAATGTTCTGTCTTAAGAGCAGTTTCACTAAGAGTATTTTTCAAATTTATTAAGGCAAAATAGGTTCAATTTTGCTTTAAGAAAACAAAAAGAATTTGATAGTCTAAAGTTTATGCCGAATCAATAAATGATACCAAAAGCCTAGGGCGGTCCGAAAGCTTTAAAATTTTATGTGCAGCAAGTTCCTGACATACATAGTTCTAAAACTCTCTTATTGCTGTTTATAATTGAAAGGTTGTTTGGACGCCAAGTTTCCGTAATTATTGATAACTAGTTTTACTTTTTGATTGAGAGACTCTCCATCGTCAGATACAATTGCAGTCGTGCCCCATTACATAGTCACATCATCAGCGCTAAGGATTCCAGGTAGATCATCATCATAGGATAAAAAAAATAACGGCGAAGGTCGCTTCGGTGACTCGGCCATTCTACTTCTGATCACTGAAGTTAATGGCCGTCGGGCTCTGTTAGTATTTAGATGGGAAACCGCTTGGGAAGGTCGAGTGACAATGGTTCGGAACCATTAAGTTGTAGTCGAATAGCTAAATGGTCTCGGCTACCGATATGACTTTAACCCTAAACATTTTTTTAAAATAGTAAGAGCCCAAGAACCGATCCCTGAGGAATCAGTTTCAGTAAATACAAGGCTGATCCATATTTCACCTTCATTTCCCTGGCGGACAAAAAGGATTCAATCCATAGCAACAAATTACTACAAATTCCTACCCTGATCTATCTGGAATAAATGAAATTTAATAGATGACGAGATGCTATGTCAGTGAATCCACACAAGACAAGTTATTATTATATTAGTCGTGTAAGATTTTTTCCCTTTTGAAGGCATTGAATGATAAGGACAACATGTATTTAAACAAAAGCCAATAGAATCAACAAAATAAATCCAAGCAGAATTCACATCATACAAATATTTGGACTGGCATAATAATCTTGAATTACCAATCATAATTCAAAATACTGTCATATTATTCTAGGACATGATACTTACTGAAATCTTGTTTTTCTGTACTTAAGAATCCGTCAAATTGTATATGAAAAGGAAATTTATGATCAATTTTTTTTAAGTTTCGTTATTATTTTAATTTAACAATAATATGTTGTAATGATAATATATACTCATGTTCTGTTGGCAATGACCGTAACTGCTTAGCAAGCAAGAAAAACAGTAGGAAGCTGGAGTCATTTTTACTGCCAGCGGATAATTACGACATATTTTAAATGATAATATATTACAAGTCTTCGGTGGCCTCTTAAGCTGCTTCCTATTTCGGTTTTATCTAATAGGTTTGAGGGTGGAATTATTTCTGCTATTTGAGGAAGAAAAGAAAGAAAAAATTTTTAGCTTAAAAAACCTTCTTGAGCTGGAAAATTATAACCAGAATGAGCGCTAACATGCAACTTCCAGTTGAGAAAAGGTGAGAGCAACATTCGCAGTAAATAATACTCCTTTCTTTTCTCTGTTTGAAAGGATCATAAATATAAACGACTATTTAAATATGGCAGATATATTTCTTTATTTCTTATTGAAATTTAGATTTTTAAAAATTTCTCACTACTTCGGTGATGGTATAGATGTCGTTTGGCTGGCGATATTTTTCAGTCTGGCATCGAAATCGGCACGTTTTTAGTGTCCTACCGATAGACTTTGAGATTTATATTTTATATAGCAGTTAGTTCTTGCGAAAATTGCTCTCGGTTCGATACAGCTCCACTGACGAGACCATAAAGTGGACGAAAGAGGACTAGAGTTGTATTTGCAGGAAACAAACTGTATATATTCTTTCATTTTCTCTGTTTGAAAGGATAATACATAAAAAACAATGCTATCAGACTTACTTGTGCCAATATATTCAATCTCTGAAGTAACATTCTATTTATTAGTTACCACTGTTGTAGGATAGTTTATATAATTGAAAAGTTAAAAACCATTAACTAAATCACATAGAGCAAGCGCATATATGTCAAATCGCCCCAGCTCTGAAATAAACCAAAAAAAAAAAATTCATTACAGCATTCTGATATAACAGAAAAATTCAAAAAATATTACGAAAAATTAAGAAAAAATAATCTGAAGCACTAGCGAGTTATCGGGGTAAAATGGGGTAAAATCGAGGGCTGATAAATGTTTTTTTGCGATTCTTGGTAAAATTATACTACTTATCAAAAAAAGATAAATATAAAAAAATCTTTGTAATGTATAAAAAAATTTTTGTATTTCCCATTTTTAACATAACTCAAAATTTTCAGAGGAAAACGCAAAAAAAAACATAAAAAAATGTGTCTTGCAAAAATTGAAAAACTGTGCGATTTTGAAAATAATCCATATTAGGTCCCATCACAGATCTTTTCCATCTTACACGTTTAGTTGGTTCTGTACCAGCTGAAGTAGCAGTAGCAGTTTTATTATCGCCAGAATATCCTTCAAAAGCTATGTAACTCTTTTCTTCATAATTACTGCATACATATGAGAGGTTTTTCAAGTCTTCAGCAAGATCATTTTTTTGCCAAATCACTTTATGTAATAAAAAATCTTCCTCAACAATAGGCACTATATTGTTGGAATTCGGTTATTCATTGATGATTGGGAATTCTGTATACAGGGTGATTCAAAAATCGATCACGAAACTTAAGGGGGTGATTCTACTTGACAAAATAAGGGTAGAGCTTCATATAATTTTTTTTCAAAATGTCATTCGTTTTCGAGTTACAAGCCGTCCAAGTTCAAGTTTTTATTTTTTGTTTTTTGAATTACTCGCTTACAGGAACACCGATTTGACTAATATTTGAAAGATAGGCTAAGTCTTCTGCGCTTCATCATTTTAGTAACAATTCACATTGCTTGTTTGCCGCTAGAGGGCACTTTACCTACATTGAAAATTGTTTTTTTGTCATAATTTTTTAGTGTTGACAGATACAGTAGTTTTTGGCATAATTTCTGAAAGACTGATGCCAGGCCTTTAAAAAAGGTACTCTTTATTTACATCGCTAAACCCAACGGTTTAGACGTAAATCACCCTTAAAAATTAAGTGGTAAATTTACTTTTCTCATTTCATTACCACCAGCTACCAGGTAAATAGCTATCAAAGTATACTAGAGCTGTCACGTTAACATCAAATAAATTCGCTTTTTAAACTATTTAATTTATAATCTTAAAATAACTAATAATGGCTAATCACCAATATTCAAATATCGAATATTGTGATATCCATTTTTGTTATGGAAAAGCAAATGGTAATGCAGAGTTGGCAAGAAGATATTATATGGAGAGTTATCCGGAAAGAAATATCCCTCATGCTCAAACATTTTCCAGTGTGCACAGGAGGCTTGCGGAATGTGGTTCCTTTAAAAGTTATAATGGAAATAGGGGAAGACCTAGAACTGCTAGAAACGTGCAACAAGAAGAAAGAGTGCTTGAAATTATTGAAGATAATCCAGGTATTAGTACTAGAAAAATTGGGAATGAAGTGCGGCTCTGTCAGGCTAGTTCATGGAGGATACTAAGAGAAGAACAACTCTACCCGTTTCATTCAAAAAAGGTGCAGGCTCTTTATGACGATGATCGGCCGAGACGGTTGGAAATGTGCAATCAGATCCTAGCTAAGTATGAACACGATAATCGATTAATTGGCGCTGGTTTCACTCGTGATGGCATAACAAATCTACACAACATCCACACATATGCTTACGAGAACCCAAACAATGTGGTAGAAACGAAACATCAGCGTAGATTTTCACTAAATGTGTGGGCAGGGATAATAGGAGATTACCTTATTGGTCCTCATTTCTTTGATGGCCCATTAACTGGTGACGTATACTTAGATTTTATCCAAAATCGTCTCCCATTGTATCTGGAAGATGTGCCATTGGAAGTAAGGGCCAACATGTGGATCCTCCAAGACGGAGCTCCACCCCACTTTAGTATACGTGTCCGACAGTATTTGAATGCAACGTATCCTGAGCGATGGATAGGACGAAGTGGACCATTGGCATGGGCAGCGAGGTCACCAGACCTTAATCCTATGGATTTTTTCTTTTGGGGTCATTTGAAACAATTGGTGTACGATATTCCAGTAATCAACGTCGAGGATCTTCGCTTCAGGATAATCGAAAAGTGCCAAATTATTAAAGAAACACCAGGAATTTTTCATCGAGTTAGGCGACATTTTTTGAAGAGTGTTAGGAAATGTATTGAAGAAAATGGGGGACATTTTGAGAATCTTTTTTAGTTTGTTTAGTACTGTTTCATTAATTTTTATCAATTAAATGTATATCGCAATAATATGAATATTTACTGATTAGCCATTATTAGTTATTTTAAGATTATAAATTAAATAGTTTAAAAAGCGAATTTATTTGATGTTAAACTGACAGCTCTAGTATACTTTGATAGCTATTTACCTGGTAGCTGGTGGTAATGAAATGAGAAAAGTAAATTTACCACTTAATTTTTAAGGGTGATTTACGTCTAAACCGTTGGGTTTAGCGATGTAAATAAAGAGCACCTTTTTTAAAGGCCTGGCATCAGTCTTTCAGAAATTATGCCAAAAACTACTGTAGCTGTCAACACTAAAAAATTATGACAAAAAAACAATTTTCAATGTAGGTAAAGTGCCCTCTAGCGGCAAACAATCAATGTGAATTGTTACTAAAATGATGAAGCGCAGAAGACTTAGCCTATCTTTCAAATATTAGTCAAATCGGTTTTCCTGTAAGCGGGTAATTCAAAAAACAAAAAATAAAAACTTGAACTTGGACGGCTTGTAACTCGAAAACGAATGACATTTTGAAAAAAAATTATATGAAGCTCTACCCTTATTTTGTCAAGTAGAATCACCCCCTTAAGTTTCGTGATCGATTTTTGAATCACCCTGTATAAATCTGACCTGACATTTTTTTTCGAACCCATTTTTGGTAAAAAGTGGCAGTGGATATCGAGCAAGCTCGTATTTTAAGAGCTCTTTCGTGTCATTTTTGTAGGTGATTTGTAAAGAAATTCTTTGAAATGACAATAAAGGATTTATTGTGATATTTTCTTCACTTACTTTGATGATCCAATGCTTTCAATCGAAAAAACTTTATTTTTACGTTTAAATTTAATGCTCCCAAAATATTGATCAATGTAGATTTCTCACCGTAAGCTTTATGGTAGTTGATAGAATAACCCCTAAAAAATTTGACAGGTTATTTTTTGATTCTGGAAATGCATTGTTTGTCGAAAAATTACGAAATTTTTTAAAATTATTCGGGTCTTTTATTATACGAGATTTTACAGCATCGGCGTGTTGCTCTAATGTAGCGAATGAGGCGTGTGACTCCACGCTGACTATGCATGAACCTCATTAAGACTTGTTCAATAGTCATATCAGACCAAACTCCCGACCGAAATTTAGAATTGCCCCTGCATTGAAAAAGTCATTTATTACGAAGCGTTCATATTCACTATCAGTCATATCATTTTCCAACTGACGCATTTCTTAAAGATATAAATAACTACACTTAGTATGCAAAAAATATCCTCTCGCATAATAGTAGAAAATCATTTCTTCAACACATTTTAAATGTAAAGTAAAATCACCAGAATGCTCAGCACTTATAAAATATTTTATTAATTGAACCATTTTCATGTATTGGATCATAAGTTCGACCGATCTTGTGCTGCTCCATCGAAGCCTGTCTGACCCCATCTTTTTCTATATTTATACTGGACTACGTTTTAATTTATCATATTTGCTAAACAATTTTCGAATGATATTTAATAATTACAATCAAGAAAAATATATTTATAAACAAACAATTGAGAAAAGAGGCATTATTCAACTTGGAATAAAATTATTAAAAAACGTATTATGAGAAAAGTCCTTTTTTCCATTATACTATTTAAATTTTTTATATTTATTGAAAGTAAAAGTGGAAAACCATAAAAATGAGTTCACTCCGAACTCTGCCAAACCATTGTTTTTAAGATAAATTGCAGTTAAAAATTTCCATTTTTTAAAATAATTTCAATAAAAATCAACCGTTAAATATTTTGGTCAAAAAAATACAGTTCATTTGATACATTAAAATGTATATTCTCGCTGAATTGGAGCCAAATCGAATAATTTTTTTGTGTTAGACAAAAATAACAAACCGAAATTATGGTTTTTCGCCTTTTTCTCTGAAAATTTTGAGGTTATGTTAAAAGTGGTAAATACAAAAGTTGTAGATTTTTTTATTAACTGCAACTTTAAAATTTAACTTTTTTGGATAAGTAGCATAGTTTTACCAGAAATCTTAAAAACCATTTTTCACCCCTCAATTTCCACCCCATTTAATCCCGATAACTCGCCAGTGGTTCCAATTATGTTTCCTTCTTTTTTAAAATTTTCCGTTATAAGAATACTGTAACGATTTTTTTCTAATATTATCTTGTTGTTACGCATTCTTTTGCGGCGAAAATCACCAAATGCTATAACGAATAGTCATATATTTTTGGTTTATGTAAATCGGGACAGGATCTATCCCAACAAATTGCTGAATATCCGATGTTAAAAAAATGGTACTCACTTTTGCTGTGGGTACTGGGTGAAAATTATTCACGCCAATTTAAAAACAATATATTTTACCCTTCCTGCATGTTGCTCGGCAAAACAGCCCGATTTTCTGACAATTATTTACATGCTCAATAAAACGACTGTATTAGACCTAAAATTTAAATTATTTTATTACTTAACATTGTGCAAGAGTAAATAGATTTCGACTTAGATTAAAAGTATATTTATCTAATAATAAATACTTATGCTAAGATGAACAATTTATTATTTTAACGCTTTTCTTAAGTATATAAATAAGGCAAAAAATTGTGTAATTTTATATTCAAAACGAAACTCCATTAAAGTAAGCACAATGCAGCTCTTGGTAGTTTTAGTGTGCTTAACATGTACTGTATTTGCTTCTGTAGAAAAGGATAAAGAACTATGGGTTAATTTTAAGGTAAGTAAGATTTACGAAGCAAAAATCAATTTTTGATTTTTTTAATTGAGTAATTATTATCATTCATTTCTCTTTTCTTTTTTGAAAAAATTTTTGTAGGTTATTTATAAATATGTTTCTTTAGGAGCAGTCAGTTGAACAATTTGCTTAATAAGAAAATTAAATAAACATGTTTTCTTTTTTATTTATATTTATATATTTATAAAATTCTTAGCATATAATTTTTGGATTTTATTCGATATACGATAAAATATTTGTACTTAGTTTATATGTTTTCCAAAATCTTTTAAGTATATGAATATTAAATAGATTTCATTATATAAATTATTTTACTTAACGATAATAGCCTTCGAACGCAGTAGTCTCTTCAAGTGTACTTTAGGTGGGATACTATTTGAACATACTCTTTACATACAATAAAAATATAGTTTTGAGTAAAATTAAAGAAGAGTAAAATTTTAAAATAGTATTAAGAATTAATTATTTTTTTTAATTTTATCATTTTAATGAGTGAAAAATGTTTCTAGTTTTTTGTCTCTTTAATTGAAATTGCAGATTTTATTTTAAGGAAAGTATCAAAAGTATGTTTGGATATTCTTTATTTAACATGCAGTTTGGAGATTATCTGAAAATTTAAGTTCTTAAGGTAATAGATTTGCAAAAAAAAAGATTTAGAGTTTACATATTCCTTCAAGAATTGTTATGTTTATATATTTGGTTATATAAATTTTACATTAACTAAAGATCATGTAAATGACAGGATAAATAATGAACACGTTGAGGTAAAATATTTTCAGCCAGATTTATTAAGGGTGTAAGTTTTAGGCCAGATCTCGTTGTTGTGTAGTTTAGATTTTTTAATTGGCCAGTATTGTTTCATTTATGCTACTTTAATAATGTACAGGGTGTCCGGAACTCTACCTTTTACTTGAGAGAGATATTTCTTTCTCCAACGGACAGTTTCCGGAGGATCTATAAGAACCGATTTTCTATCTGGTTTTTCTCGGCAAAAATTAAGTTCTGTGTGCAATTTCCAGAGTTCAATTCTTGTAATTTCAGGCAAATCGAAATCTTCATTGATTTTAGTTAGAATTTTATCGACGGTTTTGATCTGCTTCTCATAATAAAATGTTTGTACAAATCCTTTTATTGCAGTTTTCATCTCTTCTTTAAACGAGGTTTCGTCTGCCTGTGATCGATTGTGGCTTGAGAGTACTAACAATTCCAGTTGTTTTTTTCTCCTTCAGTATTCGATACATAGTAGATTTTCCAACTCCTGTCATGTGAGAATATATCTCAACAGAGCTTATAAAATTATTATCTAGATATTGATATCATAAACATTCATCGTAATAAGTTTTTCGTTGAGGAAAAAATGCCGTGGTTTAACGATTTTGAAAAAAATATAGTTGTGGAAGCCATATCTTTTGGGTATCTCAAATAATATATAAAAACAAGCGCAAATAAGATAAATCACTAAGGACCCACTGTAAGGTGTACTTTGCTCACTGATTATTAAATTGAACTATCAAAAATTTTAGTGTTGCAGTAATATTTAAATATAATTAAATATAATCAGTTTTAAGGCTGTCCTCAGTTACCTGCGGCACTGGAACAGGTGCGTTGAAGGTTTCAGTAACAGTTTTATTACTCTCTCTAGTTCAAATGCTTCGAAGAACGGAAAATAATACAACAACGGAACACGTTAAGTTAATATTACTATACAAGAAGGAGGATAAATCAGAATTAAAAAATTACTTGATAATACGTCTTCTATGTTAAGTATACAAATGTTCACAAAAATAATAAAAACACGGTTCACAGACAACGTCGCTCTATATCATGATACAGAACAAGCAGGCTTCAAAAAACATTATTGCGCACTCGATCATATCCAAACACTTGATAACATTTTGAAGAAAACACTGGAATATAACAAAGATCCATACCGGGTTTTTATCAATTCTAATTGAAATATGGGCAATAATAAATCCAATGAAAAACTGTAGAATTGACACAAAATATACAGAACTTATTAAAAAAAAAGCATAAAGAATCAGAACAGAAATAACTGTAAAAGAACATAAGATAAGGAGACTGCTTATCGTCGAAGTTGTTTACACAAGTATTGGAAGGTATGTTTAAGAAATTATAATGGGAAAGTAATGGAATTATTATAGAAGAACAAAGACTAAAGAACTTTATATGTGCAGACAATGATAAAAGAATTGAAAGAAAAATCAAAATAAGCAGGGCTAACAATGACTAGGAGCAAAACCAAAATAATGGAAAGAACTACCCAACCATTTGCTTAAATGGAACGCTGATAGAAGAAGTCGAGTAATATATAGACTCGGGTAAAAATATAAGAATAAAGTAAAAAATGTAAACAGCGGACATCAATGAAGAAAAATACCAACCTGGACAACGTTGGGTAGATTGAGTCATACTTTACAAAATAAGATCAAAAAATTTAAAACATACATGGAAGGGAAAATGTTGAAGGAATGAATAATTTTGATTCTGATATATGGTGTTGAACACAGCCACTCACCAAGAAGACCATGAATAGGCTAGAAGCCACCCAACGCCACATGGAGACGGCCATATTAAATATTATATTTTAGATAGGAAAACAAATGCATAAGAAAACACACAAAGATGAAAAGCGTAATATAAACACCACTGGGAGCAAAGTGGCGTTGGTCGGATAACATCGTGAGGATGAATAGAGTAAGACGGATAAAAAAAACAACCGAATGGAAAACATGGGGAGAGAAAAGATACTCAGGACGTATGACGTATGTTGGCATTAGAAAAACCTTAGAAAAAATAGAAACATATGGCGGAAGCATATATTTACACAGAGACATTAAATGCCGAATAAAGATAGAGAAAGCGAGAGCTTACATCGTAATATTAGCAGCGACCTGGTTAAATTGCTGCAGTATTTTGAAATCTTATTTTTTTTTTGTAGGCATTGTTAACATATTTTAGTTTTTTGCTTTTTATATAATGAAAAAATACTTTGTCAATACATCTTATATCGTATTTAGATCAGCAAGTATTTTTTTAATGAATAGACAATATTTATTTAGATTGTTTTAAAAACAATTTTTGAGTATTTAAATTGATAACCTTGTAAGATACTTTAAATTATTTATTGTCAAAATATACTTGTATTTCTTATATTATCTTCACCTGGTTCAATTGTGCAATTTCAGTTTTACAGACAAATCTTTAGTACCTTTTGTTTAAACTAACAAAAAGCTCTTATAGGTATTGATGTCACTTATCTACCCTAATCATCTGTTATTCTAGATCAAAACCATTTTTTTTTCGTTTCATAGAACCAACACAGCAAAGTATATCAAAATCTACAAGAAGAAAAATTGCGTTTTTCAATTTTCCAACAAAATTTGCACGAAATTGAAGAACACAATAAGAAATATGAAGCAGGAAACACTACATACTTCAAAGGAGTTAATCGTTTTGCCGACCGAACAAAACAAGAGTTACTTGCCATGTTAAAACGCTCGAGTGGTTCTGGCCGTCCATATTTTGAAGACGACACTCTTTATCAAAAACCTGCCGGTCTTAAAGCACCAGATTCGATGGATTGGAGGGAACATGGAGCTGTATCACCAGTTAAAGACCAGAGCGATTGTGGTTCTTGCTGGGCTCATTCTGTGGTAAGTAGTTAAGTAAAATGATCTTTTCTCGAATTTGAAATATTGAAAAATGAAAAAGCTACCGATATGATTGAATTGTTATAAAATTCAGACGAATTATAAAAATAAATAATATAATTGACACAAAATATTTTATATAAAATACGCCTCAGCTAACGAGAAAAAAAAAATATAGGTAATTTGTTGACCATAAAGGTAAAATCTTCTCAGCCATATTTTAGTTAGCGACATGTTGAATCTAATATTCGTTTTTTGTTTATAAAATAATTTAATTGATTCTTCGATATCTCAATTGTCTATTGTAGACTGTAGACTAGATTACCAGAGAAAATATATACAGTGTGTCCCACGACGGACTGCCGCGATCGATTTTTTGGAAAATAAACGTTTGAAAATTTTTTAAATTTGGAAGGTAACTAAAGTCGATGCAGGCAATTCGGCGAAAATATTTTCAAGATGGTTGCACTTCCGGTTATACCAGAAGTTGATGTCTTCTTGCTTATTTTAAATGAAATACTCTATATGTTATTTCCTTTCTAGATTTTATGCAAAATTATAGACATATTTCATATATAATGTCCTATACCTAAGTCTAAATGGATTTATTATTTAATTGGGGTGGTTTTCTTCTAGAAAGGGATCTACTTTAGTGTACTATGTTGATATTTTGATAGTAAATAAATACAGGGTGATCAAAAATCATTATTAAATATTAACTTGAATTAAATTATTAAAAGTCAATTTTATTAAACGTAAACCCCCTATTTTTATAATGTTATTTTATTTAGCATTAAAAATAAGGGTAACTTGGACTAAGGCTGTATATTTCAAAAACTTATTGTTTTTGAAATGTGGGCAATTTGTGGTGTAAAAACGCTATACGGCTTTTAAGTTCTGTTATTAGTTGGCCATGACGACGAAACTCGACGAAAAAAATAAGAAAGCACTACAGAAGCGTCATTATTTCTTGCCACTTGACAATTATTAATAAAAATCATGCCGAGGCAACTAAATTATGCGCACAAAGATTATATAAATTCATTTATTATTTATGGAACATGTAACAAAGTTTTATCAAGAACATGCCAGATATTTGCTGATAGATATCCGGATAAACAGAAACCATCACGGAACAGTGTAAAACGAATATTGGAAAATTAAAAAAATTTTGGCATCATTTAGATAAAAAATGCATCATTTAGATAAAAAATTCATAATTGTTAATCAATTCTCAATGATGAAAATGTTGAAATTGCAATTGTGCGATATTTTGCAACATGTCCTATGATATTGTTAAAAAAGTGGCTCTACAAACAGGAACCTCGAAGAGCTCAATACATAGAATTATGTTGAAACACATCTTTCACTCTTATTTAATATCTTTTGTTTTAACACCTAAAAAAATACTGATATGCCGAAAAGACTGGAATTTTGCGAATTTATATTAACGATGATGCAAGACGACCCTCGATTTTAGGACAACATAATTTGGATCGATGAAACAAAATTTACGAAAAATGATCTTTTTAACAGGCACAATTTCCATTTTTGAAGTGATTCAAATCTTTATGCATGAAGATTTCAGAATTTTCAAGAAACCTGGTAATTTAACGTATTTTGTGCCATAAGAAATGATGGATTAGTAAAACTACATTTTTATGAAGAAAACTCACATGCTAATTCTTTAATAATACAAAGCAAATTATGTCCTCATTTTATACTATGTGTTAACTTATTAAAAATATATATATATATATATATATATATATATATATATATATATATATATATATATATATATATATATATATATATAAATTATCTAGAAGAGTTAGACAATCAATATTTAAACATTGACTACTGGTGGAATACAGGCAAATTTTGATGGCGTCCCACCCCACAGAACTGTTCCAGTTACCAACTTCTTACAAGCAACATTTTATGACAAGTGAATTGCCAAAAATGGATCTTTTCTATGGCCTTCCATTCTTCTGATTTAAAACAAATTTTAAATTGTTTAACATGGGGAAGGATAAAGAACATTTAGCGTTATTACACTACAAAAATGTTAAGTTGCCAATGCTTCAAAAACAAAAAAAACATTTGGAATAAACAAGCTTATATAAAATTGTCCACATTTTTAATGCTAAATAAGATAACATTATAAAAACAGGGGGTTTACATTTTAAAAAATTGACTTTTAACGATTTTTCCAAGTTAATATTTAATGTTAGTTCAGGTTAGTATTATATTTATCTATTATAAAATATCAATACAGTCCATTACAGTAGATCCCCTTCTAGAAGCAAACTAACTCCAATTAAATAATAAAGACATTTATATAAGAGAAGTTAATAGTTATTTTTAGGCTTACAAACGTCATTATTTAAATAAAATATGTCAAAAACGGTTAGATTTAGGTATAGGACATTATACATGAAATACGTCTATAATTTTACGTAGAATCCAAAAATGAAGTAACAAAGAGGGTGTTTAAGTTAAAATAAACAAAAAGCATTAACTTCAAGTATAAATGGAAGTGCCAAGTGAAAATATTTTTGCCAATTGCCCATATCGACTTCAGTAAACTGCCAAATGTTAAAAATTTTCCAGTCTATTTTTCGAAAAATCGATTGCACTAGTTCGTCGTGTGCCACACTGTATCTTCACGCGTGGGTGTAATATGTCGAATAAGACAATTTTTTTTGTTTCGTGACAACAACTAAGAATTAAGTGTATAGTTTTAGTATTGAATTATTTTTTAGACGAGTACCATAGGCCATATTGGCAATCATAAAAGTTCAGGATATTTCATCATGAAGCATGTAAAATGAAACCCTAATTTATGCATTTCTTTGCTCTTTCTAATGACTTAGTTATCCAAGGATAGATCTAAATTAGAAATCCTAGTGTAAAAAACTTATTTTAATTTTTTTTTTATCTTACTATTTTAGACCGGGACTCTGGAAGGCTTTAACTATCTAAAAACTTACCAAATGGTTACCTACAGCGAACAACAATTAGTTGATTGTGATAAGACCAGTTGGGGTTGTGACGGCGGTGATGAGGGACCAGCTCTAGTGTATGTCACACAATATGGTATGTCTAAAAGATTTTTGTTCTTTCTTTTCTTTATAGATGTTCAGTTTTGTAACAATTTATTAATTTTAAATTGATTTAAAAATTTTCATCGTGACAAATCAATAAAATAAATTGTTCCCGTCTTAAGCTAACTTGTTGAATTAGACGGAATAACATCGGTTCAAACGCAGGTTAAGTGGTGAATTTAGTTCTTTATTGATTTAAAATTACGGCGTGATACGTTACAAATGACGTCAATGTCCCTATACAAAAACACTATTAACTTTATACAGGGTGTCTGGGAAAATGTGGCAAATCTTCCGTATATGAAAAAAAAAACACGGGAAAGGAATTCATATAAACTTATGGGCTGCCAAAGAGCTACTGGAATCAACTTTTTTATGCATATTTAATCAACCACCAGGTATATTTCAATTCTTTTTAATATGATGTATAAAAGGGAAGGCCTTTCAAATTACTATCCAAGAAAGTGTTGTGAATTACTCGTAGCTGCAGGGACGGACTAGCTCCCACACTCATGTCCCCATTTGGACAACGTTTTTTACATATTTTTAACTATTGACTAAAAATTAAGTACTCTTCATTCATGTCGCTAATCCTAACCGTGTTTGAAAAAATGTCATTTTATTTACACTGTTAGTCCCCTAACTTTTATCAGATTGAATATGAAAAACAGGAATTATCCTCTGTCTTTAATAAAAAGTTAAACTAATTGCTTGGTTAAAAACTTCGTAAGAGGGTTCAACATGGACCCCGTGAAGTCTTATACACTTGCGAGTATGACGAAGTGTGGACTGCTATACCCACCACATTAACTCAGCATTGTTCCTTATTTGATCACAATGAAACGTGATTCTTCGTAGAAGTTCCTTCCTACTATCGACCGGAGTAGAATACATCAAGGTTTTGGGGTGTCTTCCACAGGTAAAATTCCAACGGCGTTGGGTCGGGACATCGAGGAGGCTAGACAATAGGTCCTCTTCTACGTATCCAACGGTTTAAATAGAAGTTATTCCGGTGACCCCGCACAGCAAAGCTGAAATGAGGTGGTGCACCATTGTGCGTATAGCACATGTTTGGGCGGGTTTCAAGTGGTAAATGCTCTACTGAATCGTGAAAAGCGTTCCAGAGAAACTCTAGAACTTCTCAATTCAGTTATGCCGACAATAGGAATGGTCCAATCAAAAATTGCCAATACTTCGTGCCCAGACATTAATTGATTGAAACTGATGTTGATGGTGCGAAACAACAGTTGCATGGGGATTTTCATCACCCATTCATGTGAGTTGTGTAAATTTATAATACCATTTTTGGTAAACCTTGCTTCATCTGTGAAGAAAATAGTGCTAATGAAGTGTGAATTATTTCGTTGCTGATCCAATAGCCCGTTTGCAAACTGCATTCTACGGGGAAAATTTTCAGGAAACAGTCCATGCACATTTTTCCAATGATATGGATATAACAGCTGTTCTTGAAGAACATCACGTACTATTGTCTTCGACGTTCAAACTGCGCTGATAATTTTCGAGTGCTAGCTAATGGAGTGTCATTTACAGCAGTTAAAATATTTTCTTCTAACTGTAGCATACGTACTTTTTTTCCGCGACCAGCATCCTAAAATTTCCTAAAAGTATGAAGAAATTTAATAATATTACCTTATTAAATGGAATCGCCTACGATTCTCCCTTAGACATTGATGAACTTGTTGAAATGTTTTCTGATTTGGAAGAGTATGATTAAGATATCTGTCGTGATATAACTCCTGGCTTCCAAAGCATTGCAAGATGCAAGACCATACGTAAGATGCATATCTGCATACTCAATAAGCGTGTATTCCATATTTCGAATTATTTCACAATTAATTTCACCACCAATTAAAATATACCTGGTGGTTCAATAATTATGTGTGAAAAACTTGATTCCATTGCAGATCTTTGGAAGTCCATATCTCCGAGGAGGAGGCCTATACGAAAAAAGTTTATATAAACTTTTAGTATTCCTTTCACGTGTTTTTTTTTCATATCCGGGAGATTTCCCAAATTTTTCCTGACACCCTGCATATATGGACAAGGTATTTTTTTCTTCGTAAGACCGTTAAGTAAGAGAGCACATAGTTTATTCTAGACAAATTTCACTCTGGTGGGCAGCTATTTTCTGTGCTTTTTGCTCCCAATTCGTTACAGCTCCACTGTCGAAACTAGTATGGAGAGAGAACCAGAATGAAATCAACAGAGAATGTTCTGTCGGCCTGATACTTAATGTTCTTATGGAGAAAAAGACGAATTTTCCACATTATTTATTTTTAATAATTTCGAACCATTCCGGAGTGTATTTAGATGTTCGTCTGTACTATTGATGATAATAATCCAGCATGAAGTTCAGCGGATAATATCGTGCCGATATTTACGAAATGGGGATTTTAAATAGAGAGTCGTTATATATCATTAGTACTCTTAATGAGTTATCAAGTACGCTTTTCTAATTTGTTTTCTGTAGGTATTCAGTCAGAAGAAACTTATCCATATGAGGCAGCTGACAAAGATTGCCGCTACAATGCTGATGCAGTTGCATTAAGAATACAAGGCTATGTTCGAGTTCCAACTAAAGATGAAAATGCTTTGACAGAAGCAGTTGGTACATTGGGACCAGTTTCAAATGCACTTGATGCTAGCAATTTATTTTTCTACGCAGGAGGTACGTATGAGTTCAAAGTTTTTTGTAACTACAGATAAATATTGATCTATCTTTGTCCGTTAAAGGAACTTAAAAGTAAAACTTTAAGAACAAATACAATGAAAACATTTTGCAGATCGTTTGAGAATAGCGATTATTTAAATTTTGAACTAGTTTGAGATAGCTCTTATTGAATATTTGAAAAAATAAGTTTGCTACATTAGATATTGTTTTTTAGGTGTATTTACTGATAGTACCTGTTCACAAGACACTCTCAATCATGCCGTTCTAGCGGTTGGTTATGGGTATGATCAAAACAGCGGCTCGAATTACTGGTTGATCAAGAACTCCTGGAGCACAAACTGGGGAGATCAAGGATACTTTAAGATTTTGCGTGGTACAAATGAATGTGGCATTGCTACTGACAATGTATACCCAGTTTTGTAAATTTTTTTCTAGTATGAATAAAAATATTAATAGGCAGCTAATTTTCTTTTTATTTAACAGATATCTGCTAACTAAATTATAAAATTGATATTATTGTTTTGCCTAAATGGTTTAAGTGCCTTCAGATTTTGAGTTTAAATTTGTTGTTCATAGAACGCTGGCACCTATATTTTACCACTAATAAAATGTTGCTTATAAATTGTTATCAAAGCAAATCAAGTAAAGTTGGGAAATCTTATAAGATGGTAAGATTATATGTTGAGTTTTTCTGTCCACATACGAGGGGCACTAGAAATGTCTTCCTAATATCGAAACAAAAGATTTCTTGGATAATCCTAGTTTTAATATAATTTCTCTTGTTTCAATTATGCCACCTGTCCTGAAATGACTTTATTCAAATGAAGGCCTTTACACGAAGCATTATTGTTCTATTTCCAGTGAGTATTTTCTGTAAAATGATATTGTTTGAGTTGCTTTTTCAAGTTTCTGTACAAAAAGGGGCCAGACGACGAAATCAAGCACTATTTCTGAGTCCTATGAGTTAGATACGATTAAGGAAACGGTTTCTCTAAGTAAGCAGAACCATGGCTCAAACAATGGGATGATGAATCAAGTCAAAGGCTTTTAAAAAGTCTAGTAAAATTAAATTTGATACACAATAACAATCCAAGTCCCCATCAATGGTGTCCAAAACTTTTGAGAGAACTGCATCAACGTCAATATCAGACAGCGCATAGTACCGCTCAAAAAAATTACTTTCACGAAGAATGGGATGATCTCTGACTGCTTTGTGAACTAATGCATTGTCGTGAAGAAAGGGACTTCTTTTGATATGTTTTTGATCAGTAGCTATACATAATTTTCTTAACGTATTACTGTAGATAACTGTCTCTGTTGTAGTGATCTTTGGCCTTATTCAATAAAAATAACTTCCAAAAGACGGTGAGTATGAGCTAACTAGCTTAATGTTGTGTGAGGGCTTTTTTCGAGGTGAAGAACACAAAAAGCGAATTTTGTTTTTGGATCCCTGTAACATATCCGGATCTCAGAGAAAAAATCAGGGTCTGCATTTAATGATTCCAAATGATTTTGAAAAACTGTTTTCGGTAATTACACGATTGTTAACTCCCAATCGTGTAATCTGTCATGCTCAACTAATGCCCAATTTGTCATCTAGAATTGTCAAAATGCTTGGTTATGCCGATTTATTTAAAGTCTTATCAATAGTAAACACTTGCAAATGATAATGACATGCAACAGTGTTAAAAGGACATGGAAAATTGAGAACATATATTTGAATTTACGAACCTCAACTTGTACAGGGGGCTTAGAAAGAAACGATTGCATTAGAGTACAATATTGTCAATGCCAAAGAATTCATTTACACTTAGAGATGCAAATTATAATTAATATCATAAAGGCAGATAACGTCCTTTAAATATATGTCATAAAGCTTTTGCCAAAGTATCTGCTTTTCTTCTTACACTAAGAGAAGCAATTACTAGTTCTGAGGATCATTGATGAAGAAAAACAGAATTTAAAAATTCAAATTTCAGTAAGATATAAATAAATTTATTTGCTGCCGTGTTTAAATAGTTCATACTGCTTTCAAGCTGTTAAAGGAAAGAATATATATATATATATATATATATATATATATATATATATATATATATATATAACAGTTTCTTTCCTACCAATACAACTCTTGTTCTCTCCCCATATACGTTTCAGTCACGTCAGCGAAATTTATTAATCAACCTTCGCCAAAATGACGAGAAATATTAAAATTTCAAATTCTAAGCTTCCAACATATTGGAAAAAATATATATGAAGGTGATTTTTAAGTTAAATTAACATAATCAAATGAAATATTAATCAATAACTAACCAGAAATAGTTAAGCAAATAATTAATTCAAACTGATGAACTCAAGATACATAATAGTAAAAATATATGAGCGTACCTTAAAAAACCAGTTTGACCAGGTGATCACCAATATTTAGTATAATATAAGATTAAAGAAAATATTTATTTTACGAAATAACTAATTACTCAACTAAATTAACTATCGCTAAATTGAAAATAATAATAAAATAAAATAGATAATAATAAGGTTTGAGACCACAAATTTATGCTACACTAATTTTTAAAGAGAGGCACAATACCTCACAATGAGGTCAGAGAAAAAGTTAATTAAATTAAAAAATGGTAAAAAACTCTAGAGTACAGTAGAAGGCTAGTAATAGCACCAGCAAGCAAAAACACCATGCTAAATCTCTATGCCAGAGAGTAGGAGCGGGTTATTCAGGTCGCCACTGCACCAAAGGCTAGGCTGAATGCAGTGAAATCTTCTACAGGGTGGAACTAGCCTTCAAATTTACTCATAAAGAAAGCAAGCATAACAAACACAAACGCAAGTAGTATGTGGACGAATAAAACTTGGTAGTAGATCGTTATCTACTACTCCCCATATACGTTTCAGTCACGTCAGCGGAATTTATTAATCCATCTTCGCCAAAATGATGAGAAATATTAAAATTTCAAATTCTAAGCTTCCAACATATTGAAAAAAATATATATGAAGGTGATTTTTAAGTTAAATTAACATAATCAAATGAAATATTAATCAATAACTAACCAGAAATAGTTAAACAAAGCGTAGCGTTATAATGAACATCAAAATAAAGAAAAGATGAACTGCAATGGTGCACAACAGGTTAAAGAACTAATAATGAATATAAACTTAACCAATTCTCTACAAAAGAAAAGAAATAATGTTTTTAAACCATAGCTCTTAAGTGAGGCAACCTATAGCCTATTAACGTTGGAACATAAGGTAATTTTGTCTATACTATCATCATAGTCCTCTATATAACGCCTTATAAAAAGAATACATTAAAGCGAAAGGGTTAAATTTAAAGTATTAAACAAAATAATGAGGTTGCCTGTTTAAATACGGGTACAATATTCTTTAATAGTAGCAGCTGTGCTAACTAGCCGATAAGATGGACTAACAAGTGAAATATAATCAGAAGGATGGATTACAGTGACGATTCAACCCCTAGGATGGATAGCCGTAATGATTCAAACTCATAGGGTGGTCTACGTAATAAGATAACCAGTAGGATAGACTCGGATTTCTTGGGGCCTAGACGAATGCCTTGTTAAGAACGTGCTTAAGACTGACAAAATCCCTGTTTCCAGGTTTAATTTCGATAAAACAGTCACAAAACATCAAGCAGGCAAAAAAATACTCAAACCAAATAATACTACACTGTTTCCGGGACAATCTAAATAACCTTCCAATTCCAAATCCAGCAGGATGCTGCAAATCCAGTGGGATGGAAGTCTTCAGTCTTCTATCGGTAGTTCTAACAGGAAAAGGTGAAAAAAAAGGCAATTTGGCCCTGGACAACAACAGTCGACCGAAATAAATTGGTTTAATAAGCCAATTCATTAAACATTTTCGGCTCAAAAGTATCCCATTGGTTATTCTTAAATTAAAGCAATATTTTTCAAGTAAAAGAATAAATTTCCTGAATGTTTAGGGTACATTAGAATTTCGCTAAGGCAAATTATAAAATAGAAATGCAACCCAAAAAACATTAATAAAAATTCGATAAGCAAAAGTGATCTATAACCGACCTAACCCAAGAATAATATAAACAAAATCTACAGAGTTATAAAAATAATTTCAAGATCACTGCCGTATGAAAGGACAAAAGTGTCATCATTTCAGCATCTGCAGAAATAACTACTCACAGTTTAGTAAATACCAAGCAAAACAACAAAAATAAAGGTCAAACTAATCCAACATAAATTAGAACCATACTTTGTAGTGTAAGAATGTAGGAAAAATTCAGAAATATATAAATAACTGAGCTGGGAAGGAAAATGGTAAAAAAGTAGGGTTCGTAGTATAACTAATCAAAAATGCAACTCAACCAATAAATGGTACATCTCCATTTTCAGTTTTTCCTGATCTTCTGAATTTGGTCTTCCTTCTTAACAAAAGTTGTTATAACAACCATTCTTTCGTAATTGAACATGTAAAAATTCAATTAAGGACTGAATCAAAACTGCAGCTTATTGAAGTCGTTGACTTTTCTTAGTCAGAAAGTCTAGAATATTGTTTTTGAAGCAAATCCGCTTCATCACAGCTGAGTCATTCCACTATTTTTTGTACCAGCAGAAACTTTTAGGCAATACGGACAGGTGGGGCAGCCGGAATTTCCAGTTTAATCGGGAGGTTTTGCAGGGATCTCACCGCATATCCCTGCGTTTGCGATAAATAATAATAATAATCACATCTTGCTTGACATAACACATATATGAACATTGTGAACAAAATAACATGAGATGCAAGGAACAATTTGGTATTGATCCTGTTATATGTAACCATGCCTGTACCAGCTGGAGAAACATCTTTGTTGCTTACGTGGATTATAAGAAAGCCTCCGACCGAATGCTACACGAGTGGCTTACAACTATTTTGAAAATGTATAGGGTTAACATTCATCTTATTTCCCTTTCAGAACGCATCCTGTCAACCTGGATCCAATTGCAAGTGCCATACAGCTATACCATCAAAACTAATACAATTTAAATACCAAGGGGAATATGTCAAGACGATTCACTAAGCTCATTGTGGTTTTGCTTTGCATTGAACTGATCGCGCCGGCTCAACTCCACCAGATACAGCATTAGTATTAGAAATAACAACGAAGAGGAAGTTAGATCATATTCTATACATGGATGATCTTAAATTGATAGCTACTACCCGAAATCGGCTGGAACAAATGCTTAAGATTGTAGATCAATTCTCTAGGGATATCAGAATGCACTTTAAACGTGACAAAGGCCGTATTTTGAAAGTCGTTAAAGGAAAGATACAACCGCGAATATTTGAAATGCAGACCAGTGAAACTGTAGCTGCAGTGGAAGCAGGAAGAGGTTCAAACATACAAATACCTAGGTATGAAACAGGCTAAAAGAATTGACCATTTCACTGTCAAGGCCGAACTGACCGCCGAATTTGTCAGAAGGGTAGAGCGGGTATTACGAACTAACTTAAATAGTAGAAATTTGTTTAAGGCACTCAACAAGTACACATGATCTGCACTTAGCTACGCTTTTGGAATTGTGGCATGGAGCAGGACGGACTTTGAAAATCTGCAAACAAAAATAAGGACACTCGTAACAAAAGCACACAAATTCCACCCTCGGAGTGCTATTTAACGTACAATGCTTCCAAGACTCCAAGGAGGAAGAGGATCGGTGGATATTGGTAAGCAGCTCGAAAAACCAATAATTAATTTATGTTCATATTTCCACAGGTTAGCGGAGTCTTCCACACTACATCGAGCAATATGCGAGGCAGGCGATTCAACGCCGTTACAGCTGAGAGAATGGGATATTGCCTCTCACTACCAAACAGACCAAGATAAGTTACAAGCCTGGCGACAGAAGCCACTTCATGGACGGCATCCAAATGAGGTCAATCAGGATAATGTCAACGACTCAGCGTCGAAGTAATGGTTGATTTCAGGATAGATGTATCCGAAAATGGAGGGCTTCTTGTTAGCTATCCAAGACCAGGTTATTCCGACGAAGAACTATCGGAAGTTCATCATTAGAGATCCCTCAATAGAAAATGACCAATGCAGATATGGCTGTCGAACATCGGAGACAATTCAGCACATAACTGGAGGACGCCAAGCGTTTGCCGCAACCGAGTATAAGGAAAGACACGACTCAGCCGCTAAAATACTCCACCAAGAGTTAGCAGAAAAGTTAAACCTATTACAGGTAGGAAAAGTGCCTTATTACAAGTACAATCCAGAGCCTATTCTTGAGAACAACCAGTTCAAGTTATATTGGGACCGAAGGGTTCTGACGGATCAAACAGTAGCTCATGATAGACCAGACATTAGACTAATAGATAAAATTTCTAGGCGAACTACACTAATCGACATTGCTGTACCTAACAACAACAACCTAAGGCCAAAATACAACGAGAAGATCGCCAAGTACAGAGATCTGGAGGTCCAAATCCGAAGACAATGGGCAATGAACAGCGTCCAAACGATTCCCATAATACTGTCAACAACTGAAGTGATACCAAAGAACCTCCTGCAGAACATCAAGGGACTGGGCCTTAGTGAGCATCTGTATAAGCCGACGCAGAAAGCAATTCTTCTAGCAACCGCGCGAACCGTTCGAAAGTTCGTAGGAAATACAGCAGACAACGTCACCTAGAACCCGATAACATAGAAAGGGTTCCCACAGAGCTTCATACTTTTGGTGTATTTGTATGCCTGGTATGAGTGAATAATCCCTGGAGGGAGTGCGAAACCGTTTGACTGGTAAATCATAAAAATTGTCGCCGAACGACTTGAAATGTCCTGAAATTTATGGGAAAAGCAGAGAACATCATCTCGGGCTCGACAATATGCAAAATGCCCTCCACAGAGCTTCATTCTTATGATATCTGAGTATATCTGGGATAAGCGTATGCTCCCTGAAGGGAGTGCAAGAGCCGTTGAGCTGAGTATATGGGATAAAAATTATAATTCAAATAATTTATATGATTCATTTTTTAATGATTATATTAATTTCTAATTACAAAGTCAGAATTCGAAATAAAATATAATAAGATTCGATCAAGTTCTCCCGAACTACTCAAATACTTCAAACGAGGGAAATAATCCTCGTGGAAGAATCCAGTGGCACAATAAAATTGACGGTCCTTAAGTAATTATGATTACTGAAAGTTTTTACCAAAAAGTAAACGCCTAGGCAAAACCAAAAAAAGAATCCCTGAGTTGTTATGTGGGGTTCAAAGAATTCCTTCATTGAAACGTGTAGATGTTTAAAAATCCTCATCTTCGGGCTTATTTCAGTAAAAATAACGCAATAACCAGCGAAACGGTTAGAGGGTAAAACTTAACAATTAAACCCAACTCTTGGGACAATTTAACTATTTCTCAACCCCGAATCTTAACGGATGGACCAAATAAAATTTAAATAAAAAATTTACAGCGCTTTAGTTGTTTTCAAAAAGAAAAGTAAAGGCCAGAACAAATGGCTTTGGCCTTATTTATATCGAAGAGCGTGCGCACGCTTCTTCTTAGTTACAAACATGTCAAAGATTTAAAAGAGATGTTGGCTCAGAAAAGAGACTTATGCGAGTTCCTGGTAACAACAGTCAGCTGGAGTAAATTTCTTGAGTAAGCCAATTCATTAAAAAAAGTGAATGCCTATTTGGCAAGATCATTTTATTCGTATGTAATTAGATGGCCTGGATGTACACGTCAGGTTCAAAGTCATTTCAAAGTCAAATGGAGTAAAATTTACTAAATAAATGTGAAGAAGTAGACATGTAGGTTTTTGAGGTTGCTAAATCCAAATTCGTGGTTTGTTTAATCCCGTAAAGTCAGCCAGAGGTCATTTCAGGGTTATTTCAAGATCAAATTGAGAAAATTCTACTAAATAAATCTGTAAAAGAAGATATATAGACTTTTGAGATCGCTGGATTTGAATTGGTGGTTTGTTTAACACTTCAAGGTTAACCAGAGGCGATTTCAAGGTCAAACCGAAAAAATCCCCTAAATAAATCTGTAAAAAAAAAGAGAACACACCCGCAGCTAAATTTATATCCGTTACACAGCAGACAGGCAAGCTTATCGAGTTTTTGAGCCGAAACTCAAGCTCCCAAAACCATGTACCTCACGCAAGCACGCGAAAGGAGGGAGTTTTCAATGTGAAACCCAAGCTTCTGATACACATACCCGTTGCATTAGATAGATCGATATCTGTTAAGTAAAAGCTAGGCTAGCGAAGCGAGTTTTTATAAGTGTATAACACAAACCCCAAACTCGCATACATGCTGTGTCTGGGGTATATTGTTTTCTTTCGTACACCTATAAATCCTCGCCTTTTGCCTCTCTCTGCTGCGAATCGGGCATTGATTTCGCTGCCCGTGACATATGTGGTTATAAGAGATTATGTTTTAGCATATCTATAAAAACTTGGTCCGGCCGCTTGTCTGCTGTGTAGTGACAATCAATTAAAGTGCACGTAGAGTGTGTGATTTTGGCAGCTTGGGTTTCGCCTTAAAAACTCGATCCGCTTTCCCGTCTGCTGTGTAATGGATATCATTCTAGCTATGGGTGAGTTATGTGAGTTTCGGAGCTTGAGTTTTGGAGAACTATTTCATAAAAACTAACTTCGCTTGCATATCTGCTGTGTAATGGACATGAATCTAGCTGTGCGTGGGGTACGAGGTTTTGGGAGTTTGAATTTCAGCTCAAAAATTTCATCCGCTGACCTGTCTGCTATGTAACCGATATTGATCTAGCTGCGCATGTATTCTATTTTTTTACCGATTTATTTAGTAGATTTTTTCAATTTGACCTTGAATGAAACGGCCTCTGGTTAACCTTGAGGTATTAAACAAACCACGAATTCAAACTCAGCGCCTTCAAAAGTTTACCTATCTTTTACAAACCTATTTACTAGATTTTTTCAATTTAACCTCGAAATGATGCTGGAATGACCTCTTGCAGATCTTAGGGGATAAAAAATCTACATACCTTTTTCAGAATTATTTAGTGAATTTTTCTCAATTTGACCTTGAAATGACCTAAAAAATGACCTCTGGCTGCCATTGGGATTAAACAAATCATAAATTTGGAATCGGCGACCCCAAAAACCTACATTTTTCAAGTTTATTTTACAGATTTTTATAAATTTGACCTTGTAATGACCCTAAAATGACCTCTAGTTGACCTTGGGGGATTAAACAAACCACGAATTCGGATTCAGCGACCCCAGAGACGTACCTATCTATTTTTCAGATTTATTTGGTAAATTTTACTCCATTTGACCTTGAAATAACCTTGAACCTGACGTGATAAAGATTAGCGGACCTCAGATTTGGATTCAGGGCATCCAACTACATGGGAATAAAATGGTCCGTTCAAATAGGCATCCACTCTTTTTTTTGTTAACCTGTGTTTTAACAATTACGGCTAAAAATTAAATAAGTAACACATTAGTTATTTTTAAATTAAAGTAATATATTTCCCGTCGGCCATTATCGACCCAGACCAAGAAGAAAAAATAAGTTACCTGCAAAATACATGATTACCGATGTCCTGAAAGTTCGGACATATTTCCCTTCAGCTATTACTGACGCAGAGCAAGTAAAGAATAAGTTTCCTGAAGTACCCTGCAAACTATATATAGCCCGAATGGACGACGGTACGAAACTTTCAGTTGTTTATTACTTTGGTAAACACAAAAAAAGCATTGCCACTGCCATGCTAAACATTAAATTAAAACAAGAGGAAAATTAATTAAGATATGACGATTGCTATAAAATGAATTTAAATACTAAGATGAAAACAACACAAAATGACATAATGTAAAAAGCAACACTCTCAAGTAACTTGTGTCAACGCAAATGAAATAGTGATAGAAAACTTAATCTAAGCCATAAAAAAAGCAAAATCTACGGAACTGATTAAAGAAATTTCAAGGAAATTGCTAGTATAAAGGACACATGGAAAAATTACACTCGAATAGTAGGGAAGAAAACCGAGATTTGACACAATCTATTGAAAACAACATAAATATGAGTCAAACAGTAATAATCAAATGTAACATAAAACCGTGCTTTTTAGAGTAACAATGTAGTCAAAATTCAGAAAGATAAAATAATCGAGTTGGGAAAGAAATAGACAAGGAAGTAGAGCTACGGGTATTTGTAGTAAAATTAAAACTGCAACAAACAGGCGAATGAAGCATCACCTTTATTATTGAAATAATTTATGAGAGATGCTTTGAGAAAAAGGTATTGTGTTTGCTCATAGCATGAGTATTTGCAAAAAATAAAATAAAAATAAAATTAATTGAATCAGCTATAGTCAACTTTAATTGATATTTTAACGGTAATTTTTATGACCCCGTATGGTAATCTTAAATCCAAAGCTTGACAACAGTAGCCAGCACAATACTAATCTTTACGAGGGGGACCATTGTAGGATAGGTGGTCTAGTAAGGGATACAGTTAAACACATATGAGTATGTTATTGTAATTCATTAAATCGGAATATATATGCTGATTTGATCAAATTAGCGCAGAATGCTAAGTTAACAGCATAGGTGAAAATAGGGTGGACCTAATAGGCCCACTTTGGCCCCAGTATATCCAGGTTAGGACGGAAACATAAAAAAAAATTGACTTTTTAAAATTATTATCTTTAGGCCATATCATGGAAGTAGAGAAATAAACCCATTTAAAATTAGCGCTTTCATATCAAGGTGCCCCATACAGAAAGGATAAATGTTAAATTTATTTTCAGTTTTGCCCAAGGCGTTCACCAAATAGCCAGAACCCCTCAAATAGAGTGACACTAGTAAGCAATTTTGAGTTTTTATGTCGATAATTAAATGATTTTTTTGATTGCATTTTGGAACAACAATTCATTGTATCCCGCTCCATGGGATAAAAAAGACAAGTTAAATTTTAAACATTTTTTTTTACATCTTATAAATTAATGTGCGTAAATTGGTCGTTACAATTTTCTTTGGATACATTTTTTAAGTGCTATAAGGCCACATTTTTTCCGATTTTAAAAATTTAGTATAGGATAATTAGAGCAGGAATATTTTAAAAGATAATTGAATCGCTCATATTGCACGAATGAAGTCACTAAATTAAAAGTGTTATATAACATATTTATTTGCTTTGAAGAACTACCAACGAAGTCGACGGAATAAACATAAAAAATTTTTTCATCCCTATTTTCCACACAGTTTTTCTGCTTTAAGTCTGCTTTTGCTCTAAATGAAATAAAATCTCCGGCAAAATATGAAAAACTGAGGAAGTTATAAAAGCTTTGACACAGAGGCGAACGGATATGGAGAAAGTATGAGTTCCTAGATAGCTACGAAACCCTAAAAAGGGCCGGTTCATCGATTAAATTAAATATTAGACCTCCCAGCTAGTATCTGATCTCCCAAGACTAATATTATTGGTTCAATACGATAATTAAATTAACATTTTGCGTAACTTATTTTGATGTTTTTAAACACAATTGGTTGAATGAAATTTAGATTACCTTAAAAGTATTCCATTGTTCTCTATCTTCTTTCATTGACGCATAAACCATACAAAATGAATATGCAAATTTTAAAAATAATCTCATTTTCTTTAACAAAATATCTATCTTTATTATTGTCGCTAATTTTAGTTTTTTGAATGAGTGTTTATGATAGAAAGTCTTATCAGAAGAGAAGTAATGACCAATTAAAAAATAAAATACATAATAGTATTTTATACAACTTTTTCACAAAATTATTTGATAAGATTCGAAGACAGGATCGAATCAATTGCTACGCATTAAAACACTTGCAAAATATCCTATTTACACATAACTCAAAAACTATATCTATCAAATGGAATGTGTTGTTCTTAAAATAAAACCCGGATGTACTGATTCGCCCCTGAGTCGCGCTGAATTTTACTTCAGTTTTAGATACAACCCTACAATAAAGAAATTAGGAAAACTAGAAGAAACAGCTTTAAGTAATTCTGCGAACATATTTAATTTACATCTGCCACAGCGAGACTACACAAAGTCATGGCGAAGGGTAGGGTTGATACAGCAATGGTCCATAGAAAGCCAGACGGCAGCTTCATGAAGAGCGAGAGGAAAAGATCATTACTCTTATTCAACACTCACTTTCCGGGGAGCAACCCTAGCACCACGAAAGACGACACAACAGAACACCATTATGAACCTATTAGAGAAGATATAGTAATGGCTATGCACATTTGCAGTAGCGGTCATCTAAAATGGACAATGATTACCTTCTATCCATAAAACTCTAGGAGTCAATGGAATATTCCCTGCCCTGCTGCAACGAGGGCAGGAAGAGATTGTATCTTATATAGTGCATATTAGTCCAAGCAGCACAGATTACGAGAGATAAGGGAAAGGGCCAGGGTCATCTTCATTCTGAAAGTAGGGAAAAGGACATTACTCATCCCCAAATTCAAAATCATTTGATAATTATGTCAGACCAGAAATTTTGGAACGAGTGCCACTGTACCCTTATCAACATGCGTATCAAGTTGATGGATCTACGGAAACTGCATTGGTACCATTAACAGATGAAAATCAAGAGGCAGTGAACAACAAGGAGACCGTGTGCCCTTCTGTGTATAAAAGAGGGTTTTGACAATACTCCAAATTAGGTTAAAAAAGGGTATTTGATGATAGGGGAATAGACAAAATAACGTCAAAATGGATGGCATGACTCTTCTTCACTAGAATAGTAGAGAGAGAAACATCGGACAGAAAACTATCTCCCTATGTACCACCAGAGAATGCTCGCAGGGGGATGTATCCGCTCAGTTAGGTGGAGCCTGATTGTAAATCGACTCCTCTGTGATCTGACTGACCTCGGCATATTCTGTCAGAGCTATGCGGATGACGTGGTCATAATCACGATATAGTTCAGAGAGGAGTTGAATACATTAAAATATAGTACTAGATGATGAGACTTAATGTTAACCCTACCAAAACCCTCTTAGTTTAGTTTACTTACTATATACTTTTAATCAAAAAAGTAATTTTGAAAAATTGAGAACAGGTTAAAAATGGATAAAAATTGGTAGTCATAGGTTGAAAAAAAATATAAAGATCCAAATACGGAAGATCAAATTTTTACTTAGAGTTTCTGCTACATTCAAAAAGGGTGTAGGTTCCTAAAAATTATATTTTTTTTGCATCAGCTAATATGTTCGACTCTATTACACTAATTCAAGGCTTTCGAAGAATAAGTTAAAGATCTTCCTGAAACAAAAAAAATTGGCTTTTTACGCCAAAAAAATAATTGAAACTCTAAATCATGTTAAGGTTTAAGGTATGCCTGAAAATTACAAAAATTAACAAAAACATCGTTGCACACATTGAACAGAAAAAAGTTAATTCTAATTAAAAGTATAAAATAAATTAATTAGTTCGAAAGGTTTTTCAAGATGAAGAAAATATTTTTTTTTCCGAATTAAAAACCATCCAAAAATTTGGCGAGCATTTTAAATCGTACACTTAATCTGAGAAAAAAATTTTTATAAAAAAAAATTGAACCCACTTCTAAAAGTGAGCTAAAAAGTGAAAAATAACTATAAATTTTTTTATGAAATTGAAATTTCTGAAGTCGGCGCCAAACTAATACCTGACAAAATGTGATTCGCATAAACATAACATAAAATTTCTAGTTATTTTTCACTTTTTAGCGCACTCTGAGAAGTCTGTTTA
Organism: Diaprepes abbreviatus; assembly: GCA_034092305.1. Classification (NCBI taxonomy): domain Eukaryota; kingdom Metazoa; phylum Arthropoda; class Insecta; order Coleoptera; family Curculionidae; genus Diaprepes; species Diaprepes abbreviatus. Next base: position 2,141,532 of record JASJET010000095.1, read on the forward strand.
ATTTTTTATATAAAAAATTTTATTTTAAGTTTTAAATTCATTATGATATCCATAAATAATTTGAACTAAGTACTAATCAAGTTTAGTGTACCTCGCTATGACTCCAAGGTGGCAAAAAAGTTCCCGTTTTATCCAAAGTGGTAAAGCACCCTAAAATGAACCACTAAAAATTCTTTGATTCTTAGAATTCTCCAAATACCAGTGAAATTGTGTTGAGAAAATATTTAGTCTGTCATAGAAAAACCCACTCTCTGAAATTTCAAATTAATTTAAGATTGGTAATATTGGCCCCAAATCCTTCCAATATCGATATTTAAAGAACATGAGACGTAAATTTCTTAGCTCGATATATATATATATATATATATATATATATATATATATATATATATATATATATATATATATATATATATATATATATATACTGCATGTTGAATTTGTATACACCCTAAGAACCCCGCAATATCAATTTTAGACAAAATAGAAAAATATAAAATTTGAGTCTTTCATATTGTATTTTATCAACCTAATAGTTGTAAAAAATTAATTTTATATTCGTAATATACGAACCCGAAAACCCCCTAATATAATAATTTTATCGTTTTAATCTAAATCTAAACCCTTCAAAGCCCTCTAGTACCAATTTTGGATGAAATCCGGAAATTTAAAATTTCTAGACCGTCATATTGCATCTGACATATTAGATTTTCTTAAAATAATGAACGAATATATTCGCTATTTACATCCTCAAAGACGATTCACCTTTGAACAAAATCGAAAAATGTAAAATTTTTTGTCCGCTATATTGGATTCGCCATATTGAATCCTAAAAAAATACTTTTAAATTCATAGTTTACACCCTCAAGAACCCCCTATATTAGTTTTGTAAAAAATCAGAAAAATGCAAAATTTTTCGACGCCATATTGAATTCACCAGATTGAGTTTTTCAAAAAATATTTTAAATTCGTAATTAACACTAACAAAGATCTGCCAATACCCAAAATCGAGAGATGTAGAATCTTTAATCCGCCATCTTAGATCCGCCATATTTAATTTTTTAAAAATAGTCTCAGATTTGTAATGTGCCAACCCAAAAACTCCATGGATACACTATCTTGAATTTTTTAAAAATAATTTTAGATTCGTTGTGTGCGATCCCAAAAACTCCCCTATACCAGTTTTGGAGAAAATCGGACAAAATTGTTTTTTTCGTCCGCTATATTGGATCCGCCATATTGAATTTCTTAAAAATAATTTTAGATTCGTTCTCTGCGACCCCGAAAACTCCCCCGTACTAATTTTTGGAGAAAATCGGACAAAATCGATCCTTTTTTTGCCATATTGGATCCGCCATATTGAATTTTTTAAATTTTTAAAAATATTTTGGATTAGCTATGTGCGACCCCGAAAACTCTCCCACACCAATTTTGAAAAAAATCTGACAAAATTAAATTTTTTTGTCTGCCATATTGAATTTTTCAAAAATAATTTCAGATTCATTGTGTACGACCCCAAAAATTCCCCCAAACCAATTTTGGAGAAAATCGGACAAAATCAATTTTCTTGGCCGCCGTATTGTCAGCGCCATCTTGGATTTTACTGCACCAATTTCGTCCGAAAAAATATCAAACCACCGCAGCAACTCCCTGAACAAAACGTAAAAAATTTCATTCAAATCAGTGTCGCTGTTCCGAAGTAAACGGTGTACATATACAAAAAAAATACATAGTTGACGAATTGAGAACCTTCTTCTTTTAGAAGTCGTCAAAATGAGAAAAAATCGATAATTTCAAGTTCAGAAAATAAACTTATCAGTACCCACCAAGTACGGGCGCTCCAATTTTTTTGATGCATCTTATGCCTTTAGGGAGGAGTTTATTCCCCTAAAGTGAAAAAAAAATATGTTTTTTTTTGCATTAATCTCTTGAAAATAAGGTATTTTGCATATTTTCGGAAATAGACATTCCTTCAATGACTGATATCTCCGTTTCTTTACAACCAATCCGAACTTTCCAAAATAAAATCAAGTAAGTCAGTAAAGAGTCAAAATTCAAAAATTTATGAGGACTTAAAACGGGTTTATCAAATCACGAAAATTAGCAAAAGGAAGTTCTAAAAAAATTGTAGGTTAAAATAACCGATTCTAATTAAAAGTATATAATAAATTAACTAGTTGAAAAGGTGGAAAAAATGCATTTTTTAGAATCCAAATCAGGACAAAACTTTATTAGATTTGGCGAGCACTCAAAATAGTGAAATTGATTTAAAAGAAATAAAAAAAATTTTAACAATCGAAAAAAATCGATATTTTCAAGGAAAAAAATTTAAGGATCAAATGCAAAAGCTACAAGTTTTTTCAGTATTTCCTATGCATTTGAGTAAGAGTTTAGGTTTCTAAAATAAAAATAAAAAAATATATCTTTTGCATTTGCCTTTGGATACCAGACCTTCTTATAAAGGCAGATACCTCTGGTTTTTTTTAAGCAATCTGAATCTTTTAAAATAAAAACTAAATGTGTTTTTGGGACAAAAAAGTATACATTACGTTTGAAAGAATCAACAGACCATATATTTTGAGGGTTTTATGTAAAACCACAACGATAGATTTGGCAATCATTTGAAAATATACGAAAAATGGACCAAAATTTTGCAACTTTCAATGGACATATCTCAGCTTCTTGGCCACCTTAACAGCTCAAATTTTACATGAGTTCGTTTATTTTAATAGTGCAATAACATATATTTTTTTACATTTCTTTGAAACTTGAAGTGCGCAGCGAAATTATTCAATATTAATCCGTTTGGTGTCTTGCAGAAACTTACAAGTTTCTACGAGGAACCACACCGACGGACGAATATATTCCAGAATTAATACTGAATCACATGTTCCCATCCGTGAAGCAACAACTACGCTACAACATCTGACACGGAGCTTATAATATGGCGGACAAAAAAATAATATTATTTTTTAGGTTGGCTTCAAATTTTGAAGTTATAGAAACTAGCTGCAAACTGCATAAACACTCACAACGAAGGTACAAAGAAATAGAACATAAACCAGAAGCTATGTAAACAATTCCCTACTGTGACGGAATAAAAATACCAATTCACCCATAATTAATTTCAAAATAACTAATTCGACTAATACAAAGCCGACTTCAACACCATTCTAAGTAAAAAAGTAAATCTACATTCAATTAATAGCAATATGAAACAGCTGTTGGTTCATTTTTTACATTTTAGTGGCATTTTTGTTGCCTGTTTACTATTCTAGTAAAAAAACAATTTATTTTTTGTATGTTTATATTTGCTCATACCTATTCACGAAGCAATGTTATTATTAAGTCAAAAATAATAACCATTTCTACATTTAGTTAAATAGAAAAACCGAGTAGTTAAAATTATCTGCTTAAAAAAAGTTACTATGTCAATACAATTAGAATTATATGGAAACCAGTATTTATATTTTTGATTGGACAATCCATATTATATTTAATACTATACATGGCGAGTCAACGATTGGATGAAGTAGGTTTGTGCCTTTTCGGTGAAATTTACAAAGAAGCTATATTTATTGTTTGATACAGTTTATTTTTACGCAGATTTTAAAAATATTTAGGACTCTACAGGGTGAGCCAAAAAACTAGGACAGCATAAAGTTGTATTTTTTTAAATAGAACACTCTATATACAAATCGTATTTTCGATTTAGCTTATAATTTTAAATCTTTTTTATTAAGGGTTTACTATAACAAAACTTTATAGTTTCTGAGATAATTAAGTTTAAAGAAAAAAAGTCACATTTTCAAGCATCAATTCAATCCTAAATAACGTTTTCAATTTTGTGACAAATATATTCAAATTTGGAATTTAGCAAGGCCAAGGACAAGTTAACATAATTTTTACCTAATATTTGCAATAAAAGCTACAAGGTGTTGAACACATCGGCTCAAATTTGAACAAGTTTAAATGAATAAATATCTTTTTTTTTTAAATGGTACACCCTGTATATTTTCATGTTATTTAATAGAGTAATAAAAACCCTAAAAATTTTGTTCAATATATCCTATACCTATTTATAATAGTTTTTGAGATATTTCAGTTTTTCTTATTTTCCATACTTTTTTACAGAAATAGTCTTCATTATCATAGTAGCCATGGCAAAAACAATGTAAAAGAACATTTTTCTGTGTGTCAAATTTATAACTGCAATCGCTTCTTTTGGTTTTTATGTAGTGTAGTTTTTTTTTTGCATTCATCTTATATTGTAAAATGAATTTTCCAAAGAATGAGTTAATAGATATGATTTATATAATAGGAGAGGCTCAAAAAAATTGCCTTCTTGCTCAAAGAATTTACAAAATGAAGTATCCTGATCGACGCCAGCCTAATACCCATACTTTTCAAAACTTAATGCAAAGATTTGATTCTTCTGGTACTGTTGATTATCCAAAACGTAAAGTGGTCAACAAACCAGTAACTAATGAAGAAAAAGAACTACAAGTATTGTTACATGTTCAGGAAAATGCTTATATTGGTAGCCGTCAGTTAGCAGCATTATGTGAAACATCACAATCCACCGCTAATCGTACTACCAAGAAATATAGGTATCATCCATATCACATGGAATTACACCAAGAATTGCATGGACAGGATTTTGAAAGTCGTGTAAACTTTTGTCGTACAATAAATGCGGAGATTCAATTAAATCCAAATTTATTATGCAAGGTAATGTTTAGTGATGAAGCTACTTTTAGAAGTAACGGTGCCGTAAATAGACGCAACATGCATTATTATGCCACAGAAAACCCATTTTGGATTAGAGAGGTGCAACATCAAAACCACTGGTCATTAAATGTTAGGTGTGGTATTCATCATAATCGAATTATTGGACCCCACTTTTTTAATGAACCACTAAATGGCCATAGTTACCTGAACTTTCTACAAGAAGAACTACCCCAACTGCTTCAAGGTCTCGATAGGGATGAGCTCGACAGTATGTGGTTCCAGCACGATGGTGCGCCTCCGCATTACCATCGTGAAGTTCGTGCGTTTTTGGACCAACGATATCCGCAAAAATGGATTGGACGTGGGGGTTTCATTGAGTGGCCACCAAGGTCTTGCGACATCACCCCATTAGATTTCTTCCTATGGGGTTATATTAAAAATAAGGTGTATGTTAATCCACCAACAACAGTGGAAGATATGCGAAACAGGATTAGGGAAACCTGTAGAACAATAACGCCACTAATTTTGTCCAGGGTCCGAGAAAATCTGCAAAAAGGACTAAATTTGTGCATTGCACAAGAGGGTCGTTTATTCGAACACTTATTAAAAAGAAATAATTAATCTCAGAATTTAATAGGTAATTTTTTTGTTTCAATTTAGTATAAAAGTAAATATGTATTTGCCTTGTCGTTATTGTTGTGTTAATTTTTTCACATTATGTGTAATTAAACTATTGCCGTTGTAATATAACGAATAATGTATTTCATCATATTTAACCACATTCTGTTTGTTTCTGTAGTTTCTTAATATTATTTTACATGGCTACTATGATAATGAAGACTATTTCTGTAAAAAAGTATGGAAATTAAGAAAAACTGAAATATCTCAAAAACTATTATAAACAGGTATAGGATATATTGAACAAAACTTTTAGGGTTTTTATTACTCTATTAAATAACATGAAAATATACAGGGTGTACTATTTAAAAAAAAAAGATATTTATTCATTTAAACTTGTTCAAATTTGAGCCGATGTGTTCAACACCCTGTAGCTTTTATTGCAAATATTAGGTAAAAATTATGGTAACTTGTCCTTGGCCTTGCTAAATTCCAAATTTGAATATATTTGTCACAAAATTGAAAACGTTATTTAGGATTGAATTGATGCTTGAAAATGTGACTTTTTTTCTTTAAACTTAATTATCTCAGAAACTATAAAGTTTTGTTATAGTAAACCCTTAATAAAAAAGATTTAAAATTATAAGCTAAATCGAAAATACGATTTGTATTATTAAATGTATATTTAAAAAAATACAACTTTATGCTGTCCTAGTTTTTTGGCTCACCCTGTAGAGTCCTAAATATTTTTAAAATCTGCGTAAAAATAAACTGTATCAAACAGTAAATATAGTTTCTTTGTAAATTTCACCGAAAAGGCACAAACCTACTTCATCCAATCGTTGACTCACCCTGTACATGTTCTCTTGTAGCGTCACTAGACTCAGGTTAATGTTGGTATATGGATTAAAGATATACAGCTTAACCCAATAAATCAATCAAGGAAATCTTTTCACCCCCTATGTCGGCTATCAAAAAGGCCTAAACTAACATTAATATGGACAATAAACAAAATCTCAGCATAGAAACACTCAAATTTATTTTCTTAAAGTTTGATTATTTATGTGAACAATTTTATTAAAACTAAAGAACACCACTTTCTTAAATAAGATTTTTAATCTAAAATGTTTAAGCTTACACTTATATTAGAAAAACTATTTTATTTCTGAACTAACTGAAAAATATCAATGTTTTGATATTTTCATTACTATTTCGTTTGTTTCTCCTACTAAAAATACAGAATTTTCCATTTTTTATTTTCAACAAAAAGTACAGTCTAAATCCCTGCTCTAAATAAACCCCATCAAAAGAATTGGATATGTAAAATAGATTATCATCTTATGACAACAACCTAACGCTCAGTTTTCCAATATTTTTCTCCCTATAAAGTGGTCAATTAAACTCACAAAACACGAAATATAAGAAAAATATACGTGCTAATTGGTCGAAACAGCTGTGACGTAAAAAATTGATGGTGTCGGCCCGAATGGTGGTGCTATCACTAATGCGCACGAGGGATTTTATTATTTATTTATTTATTATGGAATATTAATATTTTGACGTTTTTCACTTTTGTCGTATTAAAAAAGTTTGTTAGCAGAAATAAATAAAACAAAAGCATAAAACGTCAAAATGTTAATATACCACATAAAAAATTTCATATTCAGGAAAACAACACAAAATAGTTTTCTATTAGATTTATATTTTCTGAATATTTATAAATAACAGTTCTGATGAATTGGTCAAAACTTGCAAAAATTAACATTTCAATTATTATAAACAAAATATTTTTTCTATGTACATTTTAATAAACTCTCGTTTCGTAATGTTGCATTTTGAAGTTATATTAATCTAAATTGTTGAAATTGATAGTTTGAAATTGTAAACATTATCATACCATTATATTTTTGTAAAGGTTAGAATATGTTTCATAAAATTTATTAAGATAATGTGATATGTTGAACAGAAAAAAAAAACAAAAAAATATACAGCCGAAACAAATCGATAGGAGGGTTCTATAAATTTCAACAAGTATGTTTGGTTACATATACAAAATATGTCTATATACAAATACAAAATATTCTTTATAACAATGTTAGTATGTGAGCAAAAAATAATAATTTCAATCTAGTTTTGATAAAAACATGAGGCAAAAAATAACATATTACTTACAAAAAATAATAAACGTTGCTATCTTGCAAAAAATGAAAAACTGAATTCCTTTAAATAAAAAAATCACATTATATGAAGTGTGAAGTCATAAATACAGTCAGAGCAAAGCCAAATATTTCACCAGTTTTTCCTAAATTCTCCAGATATCCACATTTACAATCATATATAAATATAACAAAATTAAACAATATTTTCAAAAATATATATTAAACAAAAAATAATTTTTCCCAAAAAACAACAAATACTCGTATATATATATATATATATATATATATATATATATATATATATATATATATGTTTATGCGGCTTTCACGGATTCCATATATACGCCATCCGGCGGGAGGTCGGCGAAGCCGCGTTCAGTATTTGCATGCTTCCTTCCGATCTGTCCTCTGCACAGCCAGGTGCATGTCGGTACCCTGATGAGTCTAGTAGAGACGAAACATGTACCTCTGCCGTATCACTGTGGCGGGGAGAGTAAGTTTTGACTTTCTTCTCGGTATGGTGGTATAGGTAGGCCATCATCTCGATGGTGGTGGAATAGGATGAATTGCTTTTTATAACAATTTATTCTAACTGTGCAACCTCTAACACAGAAAGGATATGATGGAGAGAAGTTTGCATTTACTGTTCGCATTTTACTTCATATATATATATATATATATATATATATATATATATATATATATATATATATATATATATATATATATATATATATATAATTAAAATAAGCTTTTTAGGTTATTTATAAATAATAACAGAAAACAAAAATATAAATTTTAAGGGACGTATTGTCTCATATTAAAGAGAAAAAACAGAATAACTATATAAGGTCTACGGCTTAATATACAATATATTCACTGTTGATCCTAAATACAGAAACTCAAAAAAGCCAGAGCAAAGCAACTAATTTTTACAACTTTGCTCTAATTGTCTCAAATCTCCGCATTTAAAAGAATATGTATTTAGCAAAATAAAAAAACAGTTCTTTAAAAACATAGTGATAATTTCTAGTTGCCTTTAGAAAAAATATTTTTCTCTATAACAACATGGATAATAATATTATAAAATTTATTTTAAAAAACTAAAATATCTTTAAAAACAAAAAGGAACTTGAATCCTTTGGCACCGCACAATGTAAAGTCATAATAGATGTCGCAATCAACGTACAAGTAAAGATCTTTATTAGCTGGAGGACTTTAGGTGCAGGTCCTTAAATCATGGTGGACTTCAGTCGATATTTAACATTAAACAAAAGAAAAATTGAGCAGAATCATCTTATACGTCAACAAAATGAATAAATATCACAAATCGGGTACAAAAGTCAATATATAACTACCTAAAACAAATAAAAAATAAAACAGAATTATTTATATAGATTAATCATGAAAGTGTGAATACCCCTTTTAATTTTATAATATAGTAAAAAATAACATATTTATTTTAAAAATTGTTGCTATAGCTCTTATAAACATTATTACTCTTAAACTTTATTAGGCATATCCCCAACCATTAAAATCCCCAGTAAGTATCTAAATTAATATTTTGATGGTTTTATATAAAATAAACTATTATTCTTTATAAACAATTTTGCAGTTTTTTTATACTGATCCTAAAGTTTCAACTGTCCTGTTCAGTGATATTGGTCTAGTAAGTAACTACCTTAAGATTGACACTACTATATTAAAATTATGTTGTGTTAAAATATAACAATATTATCCGACTAATTTTTTCTAAAAAGAAAGTATAGACCATAAAATATTATCGCCATGTTTAAGAAACTTAATATGAAAACACTCTCCACTACGAATACACAAAATAAATGATTCATACTTGCCACAACATAATTAAAATATCTTATTAGCAGTTGCTACCATATTTTCTTATCTCAACACATATAAATTCCAGAAGAAAGACAATAAAACTTTCCCAACTACGACATAACAAACGCGGCCTCGCGAAATGGGAAAAAAGGCTTGCCATCTTTGAGCTAGAATGCAACAACGTGATTGGTTAAATAAATTGACAATTTAAATTTTACTTGAATTCTTTGATTGGTTAAATATTCCGGTGGATGATAGTATTGACAGCTGCGATTATTTCAATCAAAGTTGCATAGGCCTGGTTAAACTACGGTTCTTTTTAATAAACCGAGTCCTATTTATAGCTATAATGAATCTGACAACATCGCTAGCCATCGTCGAAGCTCGTGGACCGCAAATTCCAATTTCTTTTTATTTCGGTCGATTTTGGTGCATTGGTGGCTGCTTAACTATCTGATATGATAATAATTTCCAGTTTGTGATAGTTTTTCTCTTTGTTAAATTAACATTTGCAACTCAATCTTTTTTTGAAGTTGTTCACAAATTTGAACTTCGTTTTCGTTTCATCTTGGGGCATGTCTCAGATTTGTTGATTTCTGGATAAGAGGGTTAGCATTCGTTTAGTGACTTAATCTCTCATCATCCTACATATTGTCTTCTTCCTCATACTTTCCACCAGTGTATGTAGACGTGTAAGGTTTAAGATTACTTCTACGGCTGCCATTGGACAGGTTTTCGTTGCACACGCTAATCTTCGAAATTTAGCGAGGTTAGCTTTCGTGTATCTACTGCAGGTTTTTTGGATTTGTGTCCCAGTATTTTCCTACGAAATTTTTACAAACCATCAAGGCTTGTTGATTATTTCTTTTTCGTGTTTATTCCCTAGGTGATTATTGTCTAGGATCATGCATAGATATTTAACCTCGAGACTTTACTTAATAACGTTTCCATCCATTTTGATGATTTTTCAGGTTAAGGTTTATTTTCCTTGTAAAGGCTACTAAGGTGGTTCTGGCGGGATTAACATTAAGTCTCTTCATCGGGCACCATTTTTTAAAGTGTTCAAGTCCTCTCTAAACTATATCGCAGTTATGACCACGTCATCGTCATAAAAGAGTTTACCTATACTTTGATTCCACATAGTGAGAAGCTACTCCCCCCATGAGGATATCCCCTGGTGGTACAGAGGGCGACTGTGTCCTGTCCAATTTATCTCCTTATCTACTATTCTAGTGGAGAGAAGTCATGCCATCAATTTTGTCTACTCTCCTGTTATCAAGTGCTCTTTTGACAGCCTCATGTGGAGTGTTGTCTAAACCTCCTTCTTTATACAAAAGGACACATACTACGATTTCCTTGTTTCTCAGTGCCTCTTGAATCTCATCTGTTAATTGACCCAGTGCGGTTTGTGTAAATTTGGACGCTTGATACGCGTGTTGATGAGGGTGCAGTGGCACATATTCAAATATTTCTGATATATCGCAGACATTTAAGATATATAATGCCCTTTTTCCCCCCTTTTGGAATGAACGCGATGCGGTTCTTCCCCATATTTCTGGTATGTAGCCCAGTTCCATGCTGCTTTAACTAATATGCACTATATGTGATAGAATCTCTTTCTGTCCTCGTTGGAGCATGGCAGGCTCCTCAGGTTTTAAATAGATAGAAATTATCCATTACCCATTTTTGACGACCGCTACTGCTAATGGATCTAACCATTACTATAGCTTCTCTGATAGGTCTTTTATGATATTCTGTTGTGCCGTCATTCGTGGTGTTAGGCTTACTCTCCGGAAAGTGAGTATTGAGTAAAAGTAATGGTCTTTCCCTCTCACTCTTCATGAAGCTGCCGTCTGGCTTTCTGAGTACCATTACTGTATCAACCTTACCTTTCACCATGACTTTGTGTGTTTCAGTTTTTTTTAGTTTTCCTAATTTCTTTGTTATAGTATATAGTATCTAAAACTGAATATAAAATTCAGCGCGACGCAGGGGCGAATCAGTATATCCGGGTTTTATTTTAAAAATAACAAAGTCCATTTTATAAATATAGTTTTTTAGTTATGTGTAAATAGGATATTTTGCAAATATTTTAATGCGTGGCAATTGATTTGACTTCATTCTGTCTTTAAATCTTATCAGATAATATTGTGAAATAGTTGTATTGAAATATCTATTATTTATTTTATTTTTAATTGGTTATCACTTCACTTTTGATAAGATTTTTCATTATAAACACTTTTTCGCAAAAAATATAATTCATAAAACTAAAATTAGCGACAATAATAAAGATAGATTTTTTATTCAAGAAAATGAGGTTATTTTTAATATTTGCGTATTCATTGTGTATGGTTTACGCTTCATTGAATGAAGATAGGGAACAATGGAATACTTTTAAGGTAATATAAATTTCATTTCACTAAATAGAGTATAAAAATATTAAAATAAGTTATCCATAATGTTAATTTCATAATCATATTAAACAAGTAACACTGATCTTAGGAGATCAGATACTAGCTCAGAGGTTAAATATTTAATTTAATCGACGAACCGGCTCTTATTACGGTTCCTAGCTGGCTAGGAACTCCTATAATTTCTTCATGTCCGTTCGCCTACAGATTTTATAACTTCGTCAGTTTTTCATATTTTGCAATGAGACTTGCTTTCAATTAGCTCAAAAGCAAACTCGAACCAAAAAAAAAACTTAGATACCTCCTTCTATGTGAAGAATTGTTACGAAAGAATTCCTATCCCATCGAGTTCGTTGGATAAGTCTTTAAAACAAATAAATATGTTATATAACACTTTTTATTGTGTGACTTCATTCGTGAAATATGAGCGTTCCAGATATCTTTTAAAATATTCCCGTTCTAATTTTCCTATGGTTAATTTTAAAAATCATAAAAAATTTGCCCTAATAAGGATTAAAAAATGTGTCCAGTGAAAATTGTGATGATCAAATTATGCAGATTATTTTATAAGATGAAAAAAAAATTGTTTAAAGTTTCATTTGGTTTTTGGGTTTATTCTATCGAGCAAGGTACGTTGAATTATTCACCCAAAATGCAGTTAAAAATAATATAGGTATGAATATATAAGACTCAAAATTGCTTACTATTGTCGCTCTACTTGAGGTGTTATGGCTATTTGGTGAATACATCGAACAAAACTTAGGACAAATAAAAATAAGTTCTTTCAGTTTGGAAGATCTTGATATGAAAGCGCGAATTATAAACAGGTTCATTTCTGTACTTCCATGTGGGAGCATAACAATAGTCAAATAATTTTGAAAAGTCTATTTTTTTATATGTTCGTCCTAACCTGGATACACTGAGGCCAAAGTGGGCCTATTATGTCCATCTTATTCAAACCTACGCTGCTAACTTGGCTTTCTGCGCTAATTTACACAAGTCAGGCTAGAGATTCCGATCTAGTGGATTGCAATACCATATGTCTTGAATCATATCCCATACTCGACCATCAATCCTGTAATAAAGGTCCCCCTTGTAAAGATTAGTTTTGCGATGGTTATTGTTGCCAACTTTTTTTGATTTTCCTACAATAATCCGTAGTTCTACTTCCTTGTCAATTTCTTTCACAGTACGGTTATTTTACTTTCGTGAATATTGGATATGGTCTTACTGTACAAAGTACGATTTTATGTTACATTTGATTTCCACAGTTTGACCCCTATTTATGTTGTTTTGTTTGGCATTCAATAGACTCTGGGTGGTTGTATTTTATTGTTCCCTTTTTCAGTGAAATCTCGGTTGAACACTTTCCAAGTGTAATTTTTCCTTTCGTCCTTTAATATGACAGTTTTCTTAAAATTTCATTAATTGGTTCCATACATTTTGCTTTATTTATGGCTTAAGTGATCACTATCATATTTGCTTTGACAGAAGTTTCCAGAGGGTGTCATTTTTGGCATTATATCATTTTGTGCTGTTTGATCTTATTCTTTGTATTCATTGTATAGTAATCATCATATCTTAATTAGTTCCTACCTTGAGCTAATTAAATTTGTACTTTCTTTATATTTATCAAAGTTATAAAAGTCCTTTCGTTTGGTAACTTGCTTTTTGTCGTCGATTCGGCGACATCTAGTTTATAGAATCCTGCAGGAAACTTTTTCTTTACTTTAGGCCACTGTTGTTATCTAGGAACTCGCATAGGTCTTTTTTGAGCTGTCGTCTTTTTTAAATTTTTTACACGTTTGAAACTAAGACGCGCGCATGGTTCTTTGATATAAATAATGTCGAGACCATTTGTCTTGTCATTTACTTTCCTTTTTGGAAACAACTAAAGAGCTGCAGAGTTTGCATCCAAATTTTATTTGGTCCACCTTTTGGGACATCAAAATCACTGCAACCAAATTGCAGGATACACCCACATTAAACGATCGGGTAACCTAAGCTAAGATGAATGACCACAAGTAAATAAAAAAAAATTAGCCTGCTGATAGATCTGATAACAGACCATTGCAGCTTAAGAAAACACATATAATGGATCTTTACAATGAATAATCATCATATAGACTATATGACGAAGAGAACAAAATAGCCTTACATATTATCTTTGCATGCGAAGCTTTAAGCTATCGGATACTACCTTCAGAACAGTTATAACAAGCAACACTATAAGTCTTCAGGCTGCAACGTAAGATCTTCTTAACCCTATATCATTCAATTAAATAATAAATCATTCGTATACTTATTCTGCGAAAAAAATAAGTTCACCCCAGTTTTCTACATACGATAAGGTTCCCAAATTTATAATTTTGTAATTTAGCTTTACAAGTGCTTTCGGCTTAATTGAAAGCATATTTCTACAAAACTTTTAGGCAATAAAAAGAAAAATTACTATGTTACTGACTTGAGGAAATTTTAAAGGTTCTTATGGTACCCTGACAAAAAAAAAGAACACATTATAATTGATTAAAATTTTAGAGCAAATATGGTAAATACTACAAGAACTTGCAAGAAGACAAACTGCGTTTTTCTATTTTCCAACAAAACTTACGTACAATTGAGGAACACAATAAAGAATACGAAATAGGAAAAACTACATACACAAAAGGAGTTAATCAATTTACCGATCTTACAAAGGAAGAATTCGTTTCTACCTTAAAACTTCTAAAAGTTGGTCGTTCAAATCTGGATGGAAATGTTATTGAGAAGCCTGTTAGTGGTGAGGTACCAACATCAATTGACTGGAGGGAAAAAGGAGCGGTAACAGAAGTTGAAAATCAGGGAATTTGTGGAGAATCGTGGGCTTTTTCTGTGGTAGGTATAAACAGAGTAATTTTTTATAATACAGGGTTTCAGGAAGAATTAAAGAATGCATGTTCTAAAAATAATAGGCTCTGTCCATAGAGAAATCACAAACTGTCAGATGACAGTTTGCAAACTGTTTTTGGATAATCTGATTGGTGCTGACTAGTCTGATTGTTCTGCGAACAGAGCTTATTTTCTGTTTTTTAACCGACTTCTAAAAGAAGGAGGTTCTCAATTCGTCGACTATGTATTTTTTTAAGTATGTACACCGATTACTCCGGAACCTCGACACCGATTTGAATAAAATTTTTTACGTTATGTTCAGGTAGTTGCTGCGGTGGTCCTATACTTTTTTGAATGAAATTGGTGCAGTAAAATCCAAGATGGGGCTGACAATATGATGGCCAAAAAAATTAATTTTGTCCGATTTCCTCCAAAACTACTACGAGGGAATTTTCTAGGTCGCACATAACGAATCTAAAATTATTTGTACAAAATTCAATATGGCCGATCCAACATGGCAGACAAAAGAATTTAATTTATTCCGATTTTTTCTAAAATTGGTGTGGGGAAGTTTTCGGGTCACATATAACGAATCCAAAATATTTTTTAAAAATTCAATATGCCGGATACAATATTTCGGACCCAAAAATATATTTTGGCCGATTTTCTTCAAAATTGGTACGGGGAGGTTTTCGAGGTCGCACATAACGAATCTAAAATTATTTTTAAGAAATTCAATATGGTCGACGAAAAAATCAATTTTTTCCGATTTTTTCCAAAATTGGAATGGGGGAGTTTTCGGGGTCGTAAATAACGAATCTGAAACTATTTTTAAAAAATTCAAATGGCGTATCCAATATGGCCGATAAAAAAATAATTTTTTCTGATTTTTTTCAAAATTGATATGGAGGAGTTTTTGGGATCACACATTACGGAATCTGAAATTATTTAAAAAAAATTAAATATGGCGCATCCAAGATGGCGGATTACAGATTCTACATCTCTCGATTTCATCTAAAATCAGTATTGGGGGATTTTTGTTAGTGTGCTTTACAACTTTAAAATATTTAATATGGCGCCCTAAAAATTTTACAGTTTTCGATTTTCTCCAAAATTGATATAGGGGGTTCTTGGGGGTGTAAATTATGAATTTTTTTCAGGATTAAATATGGCGAATCCAATATAGCGGACAAAAAATTTTACATTTTTCGATTTTGTTCGAAGATGGAACTGAATCATTTTTGAGGAAGTAAATAACGAATATGTCAGATGCAATACGACGGTCTAGATTTTAAATTTCTGGATTTCATCCAAAATTGGTACTAGGGGGCTTTGAAGGGTTTAGATTTAGATTAGATTAAGACTTTAAAATTATTTTTTTAAAATTCAATACGTTGAGTTGAAAATTTTACCTTATTCGCATTTTTCAGATTTGGTATTAGGGAGTTTTCGGGATAGTGTATTACGAATATGAAATTAATGTTTTACAACTATCAGGTTGATAAGATATAATGTGAGGGACTGAAAATTTTACATTTTCCGATTTTGTCTAAAATTGATAATACGGAGTTCTTGGGGAGTATACAAACTCAATATGCAGTATAAAATATATCGGACTAAGACATAAGTCTCAAGTTCTTTAAATATCGATATTGGAAGGATTTGGGATCTATATTACCAATCTAAAATGAATTTGAAATTTAAGATAGTGGATTTACCATGACCAACTCAATATTTCTTTAACACAATTTCACTGGTGTTTGGAGAACTCTAAGAATCAAAAAATTTTTAGTGGTTCATTTTATTATGATTTACAACTTTGGATAAAATTGGTACTTTTTTGCCGTCTTAGAGTCATTGCAACGTATACACCAATCTCGATTAGTACTTAGTTCAAATAATTTATGGGTATAATGAATTCAAAACTAAAAATCGAAAAATAAAATTTTTATAAAAAAAATTGAACCGACTTCTAAAAGTGCGCTAAAAAGTTAAAAATAACTATGAATTTGTATATGAAATTGAAATTTTTGAAGTCGGCACCAAATTATTTTTAAATGGAACACTACTAATATATACAAATTAGGGTAAGAAAGCAATTACAAATATTTTTAATCTGTTTATGTAAATCACATTTTGTTAGGTATTAGCTTGGCGCCGACTTCAAAAATTTCAATTTCATATACAAATCTATAGTTATTTTTCGTTTCTTAGCGCACTTTTAGAAATCGATTCAAATTTTTTTTATATTGATTATTTCGAGTATGTGATTGGTAAGTTGTCTGGAATTTAGTAACCTTGCGGAAAATTATATCAACAATGAATTTCCAAAGTTTTATGAAAATATCTAGAAACTCCGTTTACCGATGAACTGCCTTAAGAATTTATTATTTACGAAAGGTATTTTAGATATAAACTTTGAATTTCTGTTGGCTTGAATCAAGTGTATATTTATAAAAAAAATATACAGGAATATAAAATTTTTCAGATTGGGACTCTTGAAGGTTTCAACTTTGTAAAAAGCAATAAACTAGTCGCACTCAGTATACAACAATTAGCGGATTGTGCTACAGAAAGTGGCTGCACTGGAGGTGACGTTGAAACTGCTTTAGAATATATCAAGGAATATGGTATGATATCTTGTATTCAAAAATCTATTAATTTTAGGATGCTAGCAATTAACTCAAAATCAAAAAAAAATACTCGAAGAACATTTTTTTAATCGAATTCTATGCAATAATTTTAATTATAGGAATTGAAACGGAAGAGAGTTATCCAAATTCCGATACTGAACAAACATGTCACTACAATGCATCTGAGGTATTTTTGAGGGTAAAAGACTTTATTAAAATTGAACCTAAAGACGAAAATGGCTTGCTATCAGCTGTCGGATTGTTGGGACCAGTTTCCGTTTCACTCGACGCTACACAACTGACTCTTTACCAAGGAGGTACGTATTTGGTTCAGCATTATCAAGTAAATTGTGTCTAGGAATCATTGTTGTGCGTTGTAAAGCATATCACCTTGAAATTAATATCCAACATTTCTCTTGTAACCGCACGAACCATCTTCACTGAATAAAACTTGTTTAGTAGCACAGGATATATATGTGTATCCAATATGAAAACTATGTAATCATCATGTTTATTCATATGCAAAAGTGTGTGATGTGATGTGTAAGTCTGTACAATGACAGTTTCACCTCCCAGAAATAACATTTTTGTAGGTCATCCTAAAAAGTTAAACGTATGCACCCAGATACACACTTTAATGTATCAATGATTTTGTTCATATTTTGATAAAATTTGATCAGATATATTTAGTCTTAATTGTTGATCAACCTCATTAAGGGATGGCTCCTTTCGTTTATGAAAAGGGTAGAGAAATTCCTCATTAAGGACTTCTTAAACCGAAGAACTGGCAATTCCCCCTTCTAAATCTATCTTTCTTCTTCTTCCATTTCAATACTTCTAACCGATCTTGATCTTCTAGCACAGAAACTATTTACGAATGCTTCGATTTCGTCTAGCCTTCGGGCGCCGATGAAAATTTGGGCACATGGGACATTTTTTTCAAAATATGCCTCCAGATATAACAGCCTTGCTTATTCTGAATTTTCATTTTCTCTTTCATTGCAAAAATATAGGTGGCGATATTCAGTATGGATATTCAAGAGCCATTTTGTAAATAATTAAATACTGTGTTAATTTTAAGGTTTTTACTAAAAAATATAACAAAGAGTTTACGAATTCACTCTTTTATCAACTAAAACTTTTATTACAGTCAACTAAGCCCAGTTTTAAAGTCCATGTTATTGAATTGAGGGAATATTGTCGCAAAAAGCTTTTTAAGATCTATAATCTCATTTTGCGTTATTTTAATATATCTCAAATGGACGGCTTAGTTTGAAATTATTGTCATTTCTTGGTTAATTTGCATTATAAAGGGTGTGAAGAGAAAAATTTCCTAGTTGAAACTAATAATACTAGGTATTAATTTGAACAAGAGAGTTTCCTTAAATACGTATCTAATATGCAACCGTTTTTTGCAGAAAACATGTAAGAACAGATTTTTTGCTTTGAAAGTAATTTTGAATATAAATTGTTTTTTTTTTAATTTTTAAAGGTATTAATTTCATACACGTCAGCATAAATTTGCTTTGTTGTGGTAAAAAATAAGAAAAACTTACAAATTTTTGTGGCTTATTGTCTACACTAAAATTACTAGCTCTAATTTTTTGTACCAAAATACTTTTTAAACGATTCATGTAACATTAACAAAGATACCATTATTATTTATATTAAATTAAATGCTTGAAATATCCATAATTTACGTCTTTGCAGCTTCTTCACCACTTTTTCTGAAAAAGGAAGCAAAAATACGATGTCGCAAATAACTTTTATGGCGTATTTAAAAGGCATAAACCAGATTTTTAAAAGACCTCATAATAAAAACTCTACAGTATTACATAATACATTTTTGGTTTAAACTTGAAGCTAAATACATGCACTGACTGATGCTTTGTTTATTTATAAAATTATTTATCAATTGAATACATCCGTTCTCCCAGAAACACATAATACTTCTCTGGAAGCAAATGAATCAATTAATTAATTTAATAGTACACATTATTTCTATCAAGTCTGTTCCAATGTTGGTATTTACAAATTAGCATTACTAAATGAATATTAATAATTTTCGCGACGTTGTCGTATCCCTTTTGATAGATGGAGAATTTTTTTTAGTTAAAAAAATTGCCTTTAAAAATTCTAGTTTATTTGTAGTTTATTCGTTAAATAAAAACTAATTAATATTTGCAAAGTAAGTTTTTTGTTTAAAAATGTACATTCTCATTATAATTTTTTATTTCTTATTTAATATCCTTGTACTTTTTTATTGCGAGAACCGTTAGGTTTTAGACTGTTGTAAGGAATTTTTTGTTTTTAAATGATGTGCAGAATGATTTACGAAAGTTATTTCACACATCCTGTATGGCGGGTTTGTGAACTATGGAATAAATTTATCCAAACTTCAAGCCTTATTAGACATTTTTTGCAAATGTTCTGTCATCTGTCAAGCTGCAACTGTTCGATGCACTCAATGAACCCAGGCAGAGATATCTTGAAGATATAATATTTCCACGTGAAGTTATTAAGCAAATTCAGTTAACAAGCTTGTTTAGATTCGCAAAGGCGATCAGCTTCAAATAATTTGCAGCCATCGTTGGATGTTAAGGGCCTAATGAAGCCTAAGAATCGAAGATCAAGGCTTATTTTATTGAACAGCGAAATAAACTTAAAATTACGTAGCCGGATTGCCCGTGACCATTTCAACATTCTCAGTTACTGGGTCTTTTGAGAATATTGAATATAATATTTTTTGCTTAGTGTGTTTGCCGATGAGTGGGTTAGATATGATATCAATCTCATATTCAAAGAATTTTCGCTTCTATTACCAGTTGTGACTGCACCAGTAGTATGTGCATTAAAATAGTTTTTGTATTCCTATGTTGAGTGTTTACAGTTTCATGAAAACAATAAAATTATTGATATGATTTTAATATACAGTTAATGTCGACAAAATGCAGCTACAGCTTTTTGCTTAGATGCAGACAGGCTTTTCGTCAAAAATTAAACACAGAGTATTTAAAGGAACAACGGAGATATCGCGCTAGAAAACCTATTAAACCCAAACGTGCAGAAATTTAATTAGACATTTTAGAAATTCTTAATAATGATATAATAACGAGCACCACATCTATACCATTTCAAATTGGATTGGCTTATACTAATATACAGAAGATTGTATGTCATGAATAATTTTTTCTGTACCATTATTAAAGAATACAAGCATTACAGCTATAAGATCATCCCGTAAAAGTAAAATTCTGTCTTCTCCATCGCTAATTATTAATTTTACTAGATTTCTTTGGCTACTAATAAACCGTATATACAAGAAATGTAGTGAACCATTTTCGTAGCAACAATGTTCAGACAGTGGTAAATTCGTACTATGTGAGAAGAATCCATTTTCAGCACAGGTTTTCAGTTGATGTTTTGGCTAATTTAGTGCGTGACAGGCTTATAATATACTGTTAGTAAAAATAGACGTGAAAAGAAAAATTACATTTTGTACAAATAATTTTTTTCACTAAAGCACAATTTTTGTACTATTATGTTTGTCTAATTTTAGGTGTGTTTGATAGTACTGATTGCTCACCGGATACCATCAATCATGCTGTATTAGCTGTAGGCTATGGAAAAGATGAACAAAGTGGTCTGGATTACTGGTTAGTTAAGAATTCCTGGGGAAAATTCTGGGGAGAAGATGGATATTTTAAAATCAAACGTGGTGTTAACGAATGCGGAATCGCTATGGCTAGTGTATACCCAGTTTTGTAATAACCTCTGCTTACAGATTTTAATATGCGAATATATCGCAATATTTTCTTTATTGTAATTTTAACATAAAAATTTGTAACAAATCATAAAATGTAAGTTTTGTTTCATATTTTGAATAAATATTGGCACCAAAATATATATCTAACCTGGAAAAATTAATTAACTTAGACAGAATAAAGGGTGTCCGGTAAGTACTTCCTAATTTCTCGGGAGCATACAGTGGAGGTCAAAATAACACTACTTTGTTATAGAAAAAAAATGCCCAAAATGCCCCTTAACGGAGATACAGAGCTTTAAACAGTTACATAGCGATTTACTTTATCGGCTCTAAGTTTTGAACCGACATGTATAATTTAATGAAATTTTTATATTTTATAGAGGCCATAAAGACTCATTAAACCATACTACAGTAGATGTTTTAAATCGTCAGAGAAGTTAGGAACGGACTTACAGCCACATTCGTTGGGCCTGATTTTTGACAGGTATCATTTTATATGGCTAAAAACTGATTTTTTAAATACCTTGGTCATTCCTCTTTAAAAAGATACTCTTAATTTATTTCGATAAAACTGGCCGTTTTCGAGATAAATAGGAATATATACGAAAAACTGAACAATTACTAATGCTAAATACAAACAAGTAAAAATAAAATACGCAGGGTATGTTGATGTGTTTTAATTTAGAAGCGTTGTATAATTCTTCGAAGGCAAAAAGATGGTATGCTAAAAGATTTTCTTTCAAAGAGTTGATCGGGGCTCAATTAATTTACAATGTTATCAAGATGCAAAAATAGTGAAAACGTTTAAATATTATTTTGAAAAATGTTCAATTTGAGCTCCACGTACTTCAATACATTTCCTTATTCTTCGAATATTTTCCCGCTGTACTGCAAATAATATTCTCGCATTATTACGGACTTCGTTAAAATGCTATGCTACTCTCGCTAGCAGTTTTTCTCTAGTATTTACTGGTGTTGAATAAACTAGTTCTGATGATGTCCCCAAAGTAAAAATCTAAGCGATTTAAATTTGGAAACCCTGGTCGTCATAAAACAGACCCATCTCGTTTATAAGTTTTGACGTATTATACTGTTAAAATGAGATGGAGCACCATCATGCATGTACCACATTTGTATTTTTCTATCAAAAAGTACATCTTCTTGTTAAACCTTAGTAAACAAAATAAGGTTAGAAAAATGTATATTTAGATTATATTGCTGTATAAACCAGTTGGAGTATTAAAGTCTTGCAGGATAATCATCCGGAGACATAGCTTGTACTTTTTCAACGTGGTACGGGCAAAGTACCTGTTCTGTTAGAGTTTCATGCACAATCCATTTTGTAACATTGTTTTGTATCGCGAGCTGTTTGAAGGGTTGTCAGAATATCTTGCAAAATTTGTTCCTTTAAGTGAAGGTCTCGTGTTCTCCTAGGAGGGTCCTCACTGCCACGTCTCAGCAAAAATGACCCTGAACAAAACAAGTAAAAAATTAATTCGTTAACTCCAATAATTATTTTTTAATCATCTTTTACCTGTTTCCCTTACGCTTCGATCAACCCTTTGAAAGGTTTTTTGACTTGGCAATGTTCGAGAGGGAAATCTTTCAGCCTAAAGTCTTCTTGTCTTCGAAGAATTTGACAACATTTCACCATAAATTAAATGCATTTCAGAATATTCTTCCATTTTTTAAATTATTCTTACTTGATGGCGGTTTTGACAAGTTTCGACAACATTAATTCATTATGTGGGTATTAATAATAACAACCTGATTTGTACCTGTTTGTATTTAGTATTAATAACTTTTGAGGGTTTTGCGTAAAAATCGATTATCTTGAAAACCGCCAGTTTTATCGAAATAAATTAAGCTTATCTTTTTTGAAAAGGAATGATCAGAGTATCTAAAAAATCGGTTTTCAGCTCGGTAAAATGGCACCTGTCAAACATTAGGCACAACGGACGTGGCTGCAAATCCGTTCCTGAGTTCTCTGATGATTGTTTGAAGATTGTAGAGAATGTTGAAGACTGACTAAAATGTGGTTGTCGGACTTGCGTTGTCTTTATTTTTATTTATTTTTACGACGTTTCATTCTCTGACGATCTAAAACATCTCTTGTAGTATGGTTTAGTTAGTCTTTATAGCCTCTATATAGTATTAAAACTTCATTAAATTATACAAGTCGATTAAGGGACAACTTAGGAATTTTTTTTATGACAAATTATGGTTTTTTTGACATTCCCTGTATGCTCTCGAGAAATTAGGAGGAACTTACAGGACACCCTGTATATCTTTATTTGCTACGCTGAGAGTTTATGCCAAAACCTTACGGTTAAGTCAGAATAAATTCAATAATAGTGTGTAACCAAAATAAAATAATAAAATAAAATCACCAGAGTCCAGTTTATTTGCTACGCTGAGAGTTTATGCCAAAACCTTACGGTTAAGTCAGAATAAATTCAATAATAGTGTGTAACCAAAATAAAATAATAAAATAAAATCACCAGAGTCCAGTTGCAAATAGGCCACACTAGCTCCTATGTGAGAGAGTGGGAGTGGGCTCCAATCTTCCATGACATCGTTAGGAACTAACTTTTAACTTTACTCCTATTTGAATTTTAATAAATGAAATTTGAATTTGAATTTTGGAAAAAATAAAACTGGACAATAAATAATAGAAGAACTTTAACCAAGCAATCGAAAATATTGCAGTGTTGCTTTAGGATAAAGCTAGATATGCTATAAATAAAACCTACCAGATTAGATAAACACTAACAGCCAGATTCACTAAGATGATTTAAAATTTAAACCCAATCTAGTTGCCATGAAATTTAAATCTTATAGTCGGCCAGTTTTGTTTTGCTTATGTTTGACCATTTAGTTTGGAGTTGTGAAACTTAGTACTTCATAATTATTCAGTTATGAAATAAATTAAAAGCAAAAGAACTGAAGTGGACTAAGGCAAAATAATTCCCATAGTTATTAATGAAGATATGTTATACTATATAAAAGAATCAAATAAAATTTCATATGTTTCAAGCTGTAGAGCCTACTGGCTTCAAGAAATAACACAAACCCTGTAAATTCCATGACCATGGGATAGAACACCAAAAAATTGCGCAACGCCTTTCAAAAAAAGAAGGAATAAACTTTAATTAACAAAATTATTGAGTTTGTTAATATGTAAAATAGGAAATAAAAATAATATTAAGTTTGCTTTTTATTTCGAAGGTGAGGTTGCTAGCCAGTGGCAGATCCAAGGGGGAAGGGGCGGTGGTATCGATCCTTTGAATTCAGAAAAATAGACCGTACTCTACCTCTTACCTACGAATGTGAATGTTGTTGACATCTCTCTACCCGTCGACAACTCGTGTTCACTTACAATCGCCTTCCCAAGAGCGTTGAATTCAGAAAAATAGACCCAACCCTGACTATTACCTATGAATCTGAATGTTGTTGGCATACCACCCACCCACACCTCACCCGTCGACAACTGGCTTTCGTTTGCCCCCAAAGAGCTTCAAATTCAGAACTGCCGGCGTCTCCCCCCCTCGTTGACAACTTGCTTTCATTTGCCATACTGTATTTTACAAGCCTGGCTGCAGAAGCGACTTCATGGATGGCATCCAAATGAGGTCAATCAGGATAATGTCGACGACTCAGCGTCGAAGTAATAGTTGATTTCAGGATAGATGTATTCGGAAATGGAGGGCTTTTTGTTACCTATGTAAGCAGGTTATTCCAACAAAAAATCATCAGAGGGTCATCATCAGAAATCCCTCAATAGAAAACGACCAATGTAAAACAACGAGTTCAAGCTATATTGAGACCAACCGGTTATGACGGATCAGACAGTTACTCATAATAGACCAGATATTTTCCTAGCACATAAAATTTCTAGGCGAACTACACTTATTGACATTACTATGCCTAACAACAATAACCTAAGGCCAAAATACATTGAGAATATCGTCAAATACAGGAATCTGGAGGTGCAAATCCGGACATTGGGAAATGAACAGCGTCCACATGATTCCTATAATAATAACTGGGGTGATACTAAAGAACCTCCTGCAGAACATCAAGGTACCGAGTCTTAGTAAGCATCTGTATAAGCCGACTCAGAAAGCAGTTTCTCTGCAACCGCACAGACCGTCCTAAATGTTACCTAGGATCCGATACCATGGAAAGGATCCTCGCAGAGCTCCATACTTCTAGTATCTTTGGACACGTGTTATGAGTCAATATTCCTTGTAAAGAGTGCGAAGCAGTTTGGCTTGGAAATCATAATAAGAAGGGACCGTCCAAAAGTTTGTAGGAAATACAGCAGACCATTTCACTTGGGACCCGATAACAAGGAAGGGACCCAACATAGCTTAATACTTCTCACATCTTTCTATACCCGGTATAAGCCAATATTCCCTGAAGGGAGTGCGAAGCCGTTTGGTTTGAAAATCATAATATGGGAGTGCAAAAACATAAGAATAATTATATGGGATATTGTCGATGAGTTCTCCGAAGACATCGGAATGCTATTTGACTTACATAAGTACTGCATCCAATGCCACTTGGGACCGTTCGAACTGTCCGGAAGTTTATGGGAAATGAGGAGGACCATAACATCATATTCGGTCCGAAAATATGTAAAGAGCTCTCCAGAGAACTCCATCCGCATGATACCTAAGTATGTCTGGAATGAGTGAATGTTCCTTGAAGGGAGTGCAAAAACCGTTTGCCTAATTTTGTGGTTGCCTGTTGCCTAAGTATAATATTTCTGACAAATTGACACAAATATCATCCCCGTAGTGCTACTGAGCGGATAATTCTACGAAGATATCACGGAAAAAGAGGATTGAAAGGTATTGGTAAGCAACCGGATCAACAGCTAACAACAAATCTATGCTCATAATTTCACAGTCTGGCAGATGTTTCTTTGCTGCACCGGGCAATATGCGAGATAGATGATTCAATATCCCTCTATTTGAGGGACCATGAACTCATTTTTCATCACCAACCACACCAAGAGAAGCTTCAAGTCTGGTTACAGAATTCCCTTCGTGGAAGACATTTAAAAGAGATCAACCAGGAAAATATCGACAAATTAGTGTCGAACTACTAGGCAAATGTTTCCTGAAAGTAAAGGGTTTCCACTAGTTATCCAACATTAGGTCATCCCAACAAGAAACTATATAAAACACATAATCAGAAACCCCTCGATCCAGACCGATCATTGCCGACATGGACGTTGAACATTAGAGACAGTCCAACACATAAGAGGAGAATGCAAAGCATTTGCCACATTGGAGTACAAGGAGAGAAATGATCATCTGTCAAGAGCTAGCAGAGAAATTGAAACTGTTTCAGGTAGAGAAAGTATCAGACTATGAATACAGTCCGGAGCTTCTAATGGAGAACAACGATTTCAAGCTGTACGATTATCGAACTGTGCTTACAAATCATAGAGTTGCACATAACAGATCAGACGTCATTTTAGTAAATAAAACTTCCAAACGAGCAATACTAATAGAAGTCGTCATCCCTAACAACAACAATCTGAAGGATAAACATAATTAGAAGATCGCCAAATACGGTGAGATGGCTATACAAATATGCAGATAGTGGGGATTAAATAACATCCAGATATTTCCCATACTCCTATCAACAACCAGCGTCATACCGAAGAGTCTTCTGCTTAATATCAACGACTGGGCCTTAACGAACTCTTGCAAAAGGAAGTGTTACTTGAGACCAAACGGACTGATCGAAAGTTCATGGAAAATGCGGAGCTCTGCAATAAAATGATATGGAGAGTGCCTGTCACAGAGCTCCATCCTTATGATACCCGAGTCTATCTGGGAGGAGCGAATGTTCACTGTAGGGAGTGCGAAGGCCGTTTAGCTAAATATATGGGGTAATAATATTAATAATAATAACCGTAACACCATCTAAGTCTCCGACAACATGGAAAGGGCCCTCTCAGAGTTCTACCCTTTTAATCTCTGAGTGTATCTGGGATGCGTGAAAGTTTCTCTGCAGGGAATGTGAGCGCCGTTTGGCTAGTCCTGTGGGGATAATAATAATAATAAAAAATTGGCGTCGAATTACTCCCTGTCCTGAAATTTATAGGAAAAGCAGAGAACCTTATCTAGGGCTCGACAATATGCAAAAGGCCCTCCTCAGAGCTCCATGCTTATGATATCTGAGAATATCTGGGATAAGCGTATGCGCCTGAAGGGAGTGCAAAAGTCGTTGAGCTAAGTATATGGGATAAAAATTATAATTCAAATAATTTATATGATTCATTTTTTAATGATTATATTAATTTCTAATTACCAAGTCAGGATTCGAAATAAAATATAATAAGATTCGATCAAGTTATCCCGAACTACTCAAATACTTCAAACGTGGGAAATAATCTTCGTGGAAGAATCCAGTGGCACAATAAAATGGACGGTTCTTAATGTAATAATGATTATTGAAAGTTTTTACCAAAAAGTAAACGCCTAGGCAAAACCAAAAAAAGAACCCCTGAGTTCTTATGTGGGGTTCAAAGAATTCCTTCATTGAAACATGTAGATCTTTTAAAATCCTCATCGGGCTTATTTCAGTATAAATAACGCAATAACCAGCAAAACGGTTAGAAGGAAAAACTTAACAATTAAACTCAACTATTGGGACAATTTAACTATTTCTCAACCCCTAATCCCAAAGGATGGACCAAATAAAATTAAAATAAAAAATTTACAGCTCTTTAGTTGTTTTCAAAAAGGAAAGTAAAGGTCAGAACAAATGGCTTCGGCCTTATTTATATCAAAGACCCATGCGTGCGCACGCTTTCTTAGTTACAAACATGTAAAAGATTTAAAAGAGATGTTGGCTCATAAAATAGATTTATGCGAGTTCCTGGGTAATAACAGTCAGCTGGAGTAAATTTGTTGAGTAAGCCAATTCATTAATTACACAGGTTTACAAAAAAAAAGGCGATGCCTATTTGACCAGATCATTTTATTCGTATTTAATTAGATGGCCTGGATGCATCACGTCAGGTTCAAGGCCGTTTCAAGGTCAAGTGGAGTAAAATTTACTAAATAAATCTGAAGAAGTAGACATGCAGGTTTTTGAGGTTGCTAAATCCAAATTTGTGGTTTGTTTAATCCCCTAAAGTCAGCCAGAGGTCATTTCTGGGACATTTCAAGATCAAATTGAGAAAAATCTACTAAATAAATCTGTAAAAGAAGGTTGTTACGGTTAAAAATTGGATTTAAATAATAAATATTTTTGTTTACATTTTTCAAGATTAAATTACAGGTTCAGATTACTAAAGTCATAAATAGATTTTTGTTTTGTACGTAAATTTACAGTAAACGATGTTTTCTACTATAAAACTAATGATTACCTTTTGTTTTTCATTCATTAATATTGGTTTCATCTATATTCAGATCATTCCTTTTGTTTACATTTTGAAATTTTGATTGACATCGAAACTTAACATATTTCTGTAATTTATAAATTTCAGTAGGTGCCTCGAGACAATGTATCACAGATTGGGAAAAACGTTTTCTTAATGTTTGGATAAATATAAATAGGATTATTTGCGTTCTTGTGATTATTATTTGATTTTCCTTTGTCAGAAAATATTTATTTATTGTCACATATCAGCTGTGAAATAGTCAGCTCCACGAGATTGCGTGAAAGATTTTAGGGTTGCCTATAAGATGGCACACCAGTTGAATATTATCGAAATGCTAAATTTGAAATAAGATTGTATTGACCTTTTTTCATTATGTTGTTTTTAGTTTATTAATTGAATATTTCCCTTTGCTTTACTAATTAGAATTTTTGGTAAATAAAATATTTGAAATTAGACCCTCGAACTAAGTTGAATTATTTGAATTTAATTTTTGAATATTTCGAACCCATTAAGTAGTTTGTTATGGGGTATTCATTTTGTAGGACGAGGCAGGTTAGATTATTAAGATATTGGTTGTCTCGGTCTGATTTTAGTACTGGCCAGTTTAAAATTGAGATAAAAGAATTTTTGCATATATTTTCCGGAAGTAGTTCAAATTGTATGATAAATTTCAAGGGTTCGAGATTATGGCTACGAGATTAAGGTTTTTTTTTTGATAGATTTTTGATAGACGTTTTTATAAAGTTTTTTGGTAACTTCCGTTGGAAGAAATGTGCTAGTGATTTGAGAGAAATCGTTCTCTTTTGGCTATCTGACGCAAGAGCGTGAAGAAGTGGTTTTAGTTTTACTGCTTTCCCAAGTTAAGGGACCTGGTCATAATTGGCCGATTAAAGTAACAAAACCGAGTCGGGGTGCAAACAATTTTTGGTGATTTTGGTCGTTTCACTCTACAGCCAGTTTGGCGATTATTTTCTTCAGCCAGCCAGAAACAACGGCTTATCAGTTAGCAGATGCCACCATCTTCTTGAGTTCGAGGTATGTACATATTTCTTTTGAAACAATCAGTTTTTGTGTTTAAGCAAAATTTAGCTAGGCTTTGCGTAGGCCTTTTGTACGACTGATTGAGTAGGAATTTTTATTTCTTTATTTTAGGGTCTTAGGAATAACTACAGTATTGTCTTTGGGATAAGTACAATATGTCTTTGGAATAATTACGTCTTTGGGTAAACTATAGTATGTTTTTGGAATAGTTATAATGTACAGTTTGGGTTTTCGTGCTGCACTTCTGGGATTGTGAGCCTCTGAAGGGGACAATCTCCATATTGAGCCAGGTGAACGTCCTGTCTGGGGAAGCCGTCTATGTCACAGGCCTTGTTCAACCACCTGTTTTAAAGTGATTCAGCTAAGTGCCTAATTTTAGCCAAAGTATGTACACAAGAGTTTCTGACTGTTAAGCCTAATGGGTATTAAACCTGTATTTTGAATCGTTTAGTTATCTAAACACAGTTTTCTGTTCGATTACCTAGCGGGCTCACAGGTAGGGGATTCTTGTGTATATGTTTTTGAACCTTTCTAATTAATAGACTGATATTTATCTTTTGGTAATTTACCATATCATATATTTGCGGCGAACCAGTAAACTATGTAAGGTGAAACGCAGTCGACTTCGTTGCGCTACAACCTCAAATTTAAATGTTTTATTTTTGCGATACTCTACTGTAATTGAGGTTTTTTTTATGGTTCTGTTTTAGAGTCCCAGAGTGGCCAAGTACCCATTTAGTTATTGTTTAAATTAATGAATATTATAATGATACATTTATTGAAAATTTTAATTGCTTAATAATTGAATATTTTGGAAACTAGTTATTTTGTAACATAATTTTCAGAAAAATTTTGTTAAGATTATAAGTTGATTTCTATGACCTAATTTTGGATTTATCTATCACTTTTTTGTGTAACTTTCTATTGCTTATATTTTTGTTAACTGTCATTTAAACACTCATTATCTCTCTCCTTATCTATTTTCTAATTCTTTCTCTTTGCAGATATTTTTGTAGTTTTTTTTGATATTGCTTATTTTTTTTATTACTGCAAAGTTGATAGTCTCCTGCATTGTAGGGCTTATGGACCTTCATAGTCTAGTTTAAAATAGAGTGTGTTCTTTTCTTCTATAACTAGGCTATGTCGACGTAAACCTTCCAAGTGTAGTTGAATTGTTTTGGATCGGTTTGCCGTTCACTCTGCAGGACACTGTCAAGTTTAATTTACTATTCTTTTGTTCTAATATTCACATTTTGCTACGTCATAGAAAGACAATAACTTTCGACTAAGTCAACAAGGTTTCTCTATTTCAATTTAACATTTGTAATCGCAATTCTATCAGATAGCCCCATTAGAGGAGCTTGCAATAATTCACACTGGTGATAACTTTTTCCAGGGGTTGTACTTGTTATCTGGGAAGGGGTATACCGTGAGGAATAAATGTATTGGCCTCTATTTAATTGGTTTTATTTCCTATAATTTTAAATTAGGATACTTTTAAGTACTTAGACTCTGCGATTTATTTACCCGGATATGACATATTAAATATTTATTCTTTTCCAAGTTTTCTTTACTACAATTGCTCGTAGTATAATCATTAGGGCTCATTCTAAAGTAAAATTTGGTGGCGCCTTATTCCCGATTTAGACATTTATAAAACTTACACAGGCAATATATTAAAAATAGTGGAAAAATATAAAAACAACGAATCTACCCTGAGATGAGCTAACGTATAGGTAAACTCCAGTCAGCATTAGGACAATCATTAGGTAAGTCTGAACTGAGGTACCTTACAGGGTGTTGCCAGGATTTGGTAAGGCGTTTATAGTTGGTAATAATATATTATATTTCATGGTAAAATTTTGAGATTTCATAGAGAGCAAAAATTTTCGAGTTTCAAGATATATAGACTTTTGAGATCACCGAATTTGAATTCGTGGTTTGTTTAACACCTCAAGGTTAACCAGAGGCGATTTCAAGGTCAAATTGAAAAAAATCCCCTAAATAAATCTTTAAAAAAAAGAGAACACACTTGCAGCTAAATTCATATCCGTTACACAGCAGAGAGGCAAGCATATCGAGTTTTTGAGCCGAAACTTCAGTTTTCAAAGTGAAACCGAAGTTTCTGATACACATACTCCTCGCATAGATAGATCGATATCTGTTACAGAAAAGCTAGGCTAGCAAAGCGAGTTTTTTAAGTGTATAACATAAACCCCAAACTCTTATACATACTGTGTCTGGAATATATTGTTTTCGGAGAATTTGGGTTTTCTTTCGTACACTTATAAATCCTCGCTTTTTACTTCTTTCTGCTGCGAATCGGGCATTGATCTCGCTGCCCATGGGATATGTGGTTATAAGAGCTTATGTTTTGGCATATCTATTAAAACTTTGTCCGGCCGCTTGTCTGCTGTATAGCGACAATCAATCTAGGTACACGTAGAGTCTGTGATTTTGGCAGCTTGGATTTCGCCTTAAAAACTCGATCCGCTTCCCTGTCTGCTGTGTAATGGATATCAATCTAGCAATGGGTGGATTATGTGAGTTTAAACTTGAGTTTTGGTTAACTATTTCATAAAAACTAACTTCGCTTGCACATCTGCAGTGTAATGGACATGAATCTAGCTGTGCGTAGGGTCCGAGGTTTTGAGAGTTTGAATTTCGGCTCAAAAACTTCATCCACTGGCCTGTCTGTTATGTAACGGATATTGATCTAACTGCGCGTGTATTCTGTTATTTTACCAATTTATCTAGTAGATTTTTCAATTTGATCTTGAATGAAACGGCCTCTGGTTAATCTTGAGGTAATAAACAAATCACGAATTTAGACTCAGCGCCCTCAAAAGTCTACCTATCTTTTTTTTATAAATCTATTTACTAGATTTTTCTCAATTTGACCTTGAAATGATGCTGGAATGACCTCTTGCAGACCTTAGGGAATGAAACAAAACGCGAATTTGGATTTAGCAACTCCAAAAATCTACATACCTTCTTTTTCAGATTTATCCATTTGACTTTGAAATAACCTTGAACCTGACGTGTTAGAGGTTGGCGAACCTCAGATTTGGATTCAGGGCGTCTAATTACATGGGAATGAAATGGTCCGGTCAAATAGGCATCCACTTTTTTTTTGTAAACCTGTGTTTTAAGAATTACGGCTAAAAATTAAATAAGCAACCCATTAGTTATTTTTAAATTAAAGAAATATATTTCCAGTCGGCCCTTACCGACCCAGGCCAAGAAGAAAAAATAAGTTACCTGCAAAATACATGATTACCGATGTCCTGAAAGTTCGGACATATTTCCCTTCAGCCATTAGTGACGCAGAGCAAGTAAAGAATAAGTTTCCTGGAGTACCCTGCAAACTATATGTATTGTGTTTGTCCACACCATGAGTATTTGCGAAAAAAAAATTAATTCAATCAGATATAGTTAACTTTAATTGAAATTTTAACGGTAATTTTTATGACCTCGTATGGTAATCTTAAATCCAAAGCTTGACAACAGTGGCCAGCACAATTCTAATCTTTACGAGGGGGTCCTTCATTGTAGGGTAGGTGGTCGAGTAAGGGATACAGTTAAGCACATATGAGTATGTTATTGTAATCCATTAAATCGGATCTGATTTGATCAAATTAGCGCAGAAAGCTAAGTTAGCAGTAAAGGTGAAATTAGGATGGACCTAATAGGCCCACTTTAGCCCCAGTATATCCAGGTTAGGACGGAAACATGAAAAAAAAATTGACTTTTTAAAAAAATTTAACTATCTTTAGGCCATATCATGGAAGTAGAGAAATAAACCCATTTAAAATTAGCGCTTTCATATCAAGGTACTCCATACAGAAAGGATAAATTTTAAATTTATTTTCAGTTTTGCCCAAGGCGTTTACCAAATAGCCCGAACTCCTCAAATAGAGTGACACTAGTAAGCAATTCTGAGTCTTATATGTCGATAATTAAATGATTTTTTTAAATTGCATTTTGGAACAACAATTCATTGTATCCCGCTCGATGGGACAAAAAAGACAAGTTAAATTTTAAACATTTTTTTACATCTTATATTTTTAGCATAGGATAATTAGAGTAGGAATATTTTAAAAGATAATTGGAACGCTCATATTGCATGAATGAAGTCACTAAATAAAAAGTGTTATATTTATTTGCTTTGAAGAACTATCCAACGAACTCGACGGAGTAAACATAAAAAAAATTTCATCCCTATTTTCCACACAGAAGGAGATATCTTAGTTTTTTTGCTTTAAGTCTGCTTTCACTCTAATTGAAAGAAAATCTCTTGGCAAAATATGAAAAACTGACGAAGTTGTAAAAGCTTTGATATAGAGGCGAACGGATATGGAGAAACTATGACTTCCTAGGCAGCTACGAAACCCTAAAAAGGGCCGGTTTGTCGATTAAATTAAATATTAAACCTCCCAGCTAGTATCTGATCTCCCCCGACTAATATTATTGGTTCAATACGATAATTAAATTAATATTGTGTGTAACTTATTTTGATGTTTTTAAACATAATTGGTTGAATGAAATTTAGATTACCTTAAAAGTATTCCATTGTTCTCTATCTTCTTTCATTGACGCATAAACCATACAAAATGAATATGCAAATTTTAAAAATAATCTCATTTTCTTTAATCAAATATCTATCTTTATTATTGTCGCTAATTTTAGTTTTTTGAATGAGTGTTTATAATAGAAAGTCTTATCAGAAGAGAAGTAATGACCAATTGAAAAATAAAATACATAATAGTATTTTTATACAACTATTTCATAAAATTATTTGATAAGATTCGAAGACACGATCAAATCAATTGCTACGCATTAAAACACTTGCAAAATATCCTATTTACACATAACTTAAAAACTATATCTATCAAATGGAATTTGTTCTTCTTAAAATAAAACCCGGATGTACAAGTTCGCCCCTGGGTCGCGCTGAATTTTACATTCAGTTTTAGATACAACCTTATAAGAAAGAAATTAGGAAAACTGGAAAAAAACAGCTTCAAGAAATTCTGTGAAGATATTCAATCTACATCTGTAATAGCGAGACTACACAAAGTCATGGCGAAGGGTAGGGTTGATACAGCAATGGTACTTGGAAAGCCAGACGGCAGGGGGAAAGATCATTACTCTCACTCAACACTCACTTTCTGGAAAGCAACCCTAGCACCACGAATAACGACACAACAGAACAGAACACACATAGATTTATTAGAGGAGGTATAATAATGGCTACACACATTTGCAGTAGCGGTCATCTAAAATGGACAATGAACACCTTCTATCTATTTAAAACCCTAAGAGTCGATGGAATACTCCCTGACCTGCTCCAATGAGGGCAAGAAGAGATTGTATTTAATATAGTACATATTAGTCGAAGCAGCATGGAGAAATATGGGGAAGGGCCACAGTCGCCTTCATTCCGACAGTAGGGAAAAAGGACATTACTCACCTCAATTCCCCGCGACCTGTCAGCCTCATATCTTTTATTTTAAAAATGATAGAAAAACATTTCATAATTATGTCAGAACAAAAACTTTTGAACGGGTGCCACTGTACCCTCATCACCATGCGTATCACTCTACGGAAACTGCACTGGCATAATTAACAGATGACAATCAGGAGGCACTGTTCAACAAGAAACCCGTAACAGGTGCCCTTCTGTATACCAAAGGGGCTTTTGACAAAACTTCACATGAGGCTATCAAAAGAGTATTTAATGATAGGCGAGTAGACAAAATACCGTCAAAATGGATGACTCGACTTCTCTTCACTAAAATAATATAAAGATAGGACAGAAAACTAGCGCTCTATGTACCACTAGAATGCCCGCAGGGGATGTAGTCTCTCAGCTATGTGGAGCCTAATTATAGATCGACTCCTTTATGATCTGACTGACCTCGGCATATCCTGTCAGGGCTATGCGGATGACGTGGTCATAATCGCGATATAGTTCAGAGAAGACTTGAACACATTAAAAAATGGTACCAGATGATGAGACTTAATGTTAACCCCATTAAAACTATCTTAGTAACCTTTACAAGGAAAATAAACCTTAACTTGAAAACTGTCAAAATGGATGGGACCGTTATTGAGTGGAGGTTAGAAGATAAATATCTCGACATGATCCTACACAATAAACACGAAAATGAAGTTACAACAAGACTACAAAATCCTTGATGTTTTGTAGAAACTTTGTAGAAAAAGCTGGGACACAAATGCGAAAATTCTGCAGTGGATTTACACTGAAATAGTGAGACCAATTAACACATATGGGACTGTGATCTGAGGTAAAAGAACCGGTCTAACCAATAGAAGAGCTAACCTCTCGAAAGTTCAAAGACTAGCCTGTGGAAACCTGCCCAACGGCCGCTATGGAAATAATTTTAAACCTTACTCCTCTACATATACTGATTGAGAGTATGACGAAGAATACAATATATCGGATGATGAGGAATGAAATCACTAATCGAAGGCCACACTTTTTTTTTTATCTGGAAATCAACAATTCTTAGACATGTTCCAAGATGAAATGAAAAAAAAATCACTTTGTGAAAAACTTCAGAGTTGGAAAAGTGAATGGAACAGAAATACCATTGAAGAACCTAACAAAAATTCCATTAAATGATATAAAGCTAGTTCCTACGTAATCAGCTCCAAGATGGTTAGAGAA
Organism: Diaprepes abbreviatus; assembly: GCA_034092305.1. NCBI lineage: Eukaryota > Metazoa > Arthropoda > Insecta > Coleoptera > Curculionidae > Diaprepes > Diaprepes abbreviatus. The sequence continues at coordinate 2,177,703 of JASJET010000095.1, forward strand.
TACTTAGAGGAACTAAACATATTAAACGAGAATAATAAGGTCTCTCCTGTGGGTATATGTGGAATATCAGTGTAATGCTGGAAGAACTAAAAAGAGGGGAAGAGAGCAGGAGATCCAACTACTGGACAAACCTGCAAGGAATGAGACAAGCGAAGGTACCTTTTGAAAACTACAACCAGAAGAGATTTAAGGAGTGCATCAACCTAAGCAAAAACCAACTTGAAACAGAAATCCTGGCGGGGTATTGCCAGCTGAAGGGACACCTTAAAAAAATTCTAATTGGCACAGAGAGAAGAATCCATATTCTTTCAAAATGCAGCGCTTGAGAAAATCCTAGATTGCGATTTTTGGGAAAATCACAAATAAAAGAGAAGGATCTACCCATTTTAAAGCCGTCCAACATTCTAAAAATTCTAAAAGAAATAGAACTGGAGGACCTGTTCTAGTCGGCAAGTTATCCCGAACAACTTGGCAGTAGAAGGGGAATACAAGAGATCTCTTAAATCGTAGTGTACTTACTCCCATCTTCATATACATAAATACTACAATCCTGTGCTTCTATAACTTGCGGGAAATAAAACCATAATTTTTATTGCCATATCCGTACTTAGTTCGTCAAAATTAGTGCAAGCTTGTCCATATTACGCTCGGAAAAATTTTGTGTCATATGAATGATGAAAAGGCAACTAAATAAATTTCACCAAACATAATTTATTGAAGTTGTAAAACGTATAATCACATTCTTAAAGAGATTATACATTAGTGTTTTATTATTTAAAAATAATACAACATGCGTATATTCTAGTTTGGTCAACAAGTCTGGAATTATTCTAACATTTTAGGAAATATCTGTAAAGGAATATTTGGCCAAATTTTGTTGATCTAATGTTATTTAAAATTTATTTTATGAACGATAAATTTTTTTATTTAATAACTATACAACATTTTTATTACAAAAAAAAAACTAATTAAAAAAAATATTATAAAAAGATCTTGCGGCATTTTTAATGGCAGTTAGTAGATAGTTTAAAAATCTCGGTTCTTAAGAAGTTTAAATGAATCTAATCTATATATTTTCGTGGAAAAATATTTTTTTCTATTTGAAGGTTTAGAATACCGTTCGTGTTGAAATTGGTTTTATTAGGGCATTTAATAACAGTTGTTAAATTGTTTAAAATATAATTACTTTTTAACCAATCTGTAAATCTCATTCTATGTCTTGGTTCGTGTTCTTACAAAACTGTAATGTATTTTAAATAAATTATAGAACAGGCTTGTATAGGATTAATTGACACCACAGAAGTTTCGCCAAAATCTCAAGCACTGAAGATGTCTAATGATATTTTGACGAAACGTCTGCAAGTTTCTAAAAGAACCAATGAAATGAATTGATGAACTCTTGGATCGATATCGAATCATATATAAAATATAATTAAGTTTCTGCAAAAAAAGCAAAAGGAAAAATATTCAATTATTTCACTGCGCACTTTCAAAAAAATCTGAATAAACCATATGTTATATTTTTAGAAGCATACATTTTTAAAATGAAATAAAACACGTATAAATAATGTTAATAGCTATGATTTTGGCTCTATTTTACAGATAAATGTGTATGTCATTAGTGTATAAATATGATTTCGGGCATATGAGGTCCACGGCTCGCTGAAATGAAGCGCAATCCAATTTTCGACCATTTTATCGAGCAACTGGGGCCGTATCTCAGTAACTAAGCGACGAATGTTGACTTCGACGTGGTCCAACGTTTGTGGTTTATCGCCGTAGACTAGTGACTTTACATATCGCCAAAGAAAGTAATTCATAGGTGTGAAATCGCACGCGCTCATTGAATGTTTCCCGCAATAAATTGATGATGTCGCGCGCTATGTAGCATGTTGCGCCATATTATTGAAACCAAAAATATGTCATATCAATACCATTCATCTGAAGAACAGAGCTCTATAGCGCTCTCCATTGACGATAAAATTCTGGTCCGCATCATCTTTAAAGAAATAGGGGCCAATGATTCCACCTACCCATAGAGCACACCAAAAAGTGACTTGTGATGGATGTAAGGGCGTCTCAATAAAGGCCTCTGAGTTTTCTCCGCTCCAAATTCGGCAATTCGGTTTATTAACATAGCCATTCAACCAAAAATGAGTATCATCGTTGAACAAAATTTAGCGTTGAAAGAGAGAAACTAGCTGAATATTGTTTTCGATCCATTGACCGAATGTACGACGCGCATGATGGTCACGCGGTTTCATCTCTTGCGCAAGCTGGATCTTGTAAACTCGTAATCCAAAATCTTTCCGCAAAATCTTCCGAAGTTGATGGGGATGAGCTCAAATTGTTGCTAACGATAGCGAATGATCTCATTCGGGTCCTCCTCAACAATACGTTCCACAGCACCAATAATTTCCTCTGTGCACACTCTACGGCGTTTTTGTGGATGCGTATTATCAAATCAGAGTGTACATAGTGTGAAAACGATCCATGGTTTGCCGAACAACTTGCTCGGATGGACGATTATGTCTACCGTAAAATGGACTTAGCGCACGGTAAGTTTGGCGAACTGAACCATGATTCTCAAAATAAATTTGTACAATTTGCAAATGTTATTCTGGCATAAGTCTATTCATGATGAAATGGCAAAACGTACTGACTACAAATTAACTGTCAACTGTCAAATTTACAGTCATTAGAAATAGTGTTGCCAATTTAAAAACAAAGTTTCTAAAAGAATACCCTTTACTATTAAAAAAAAACAAACTCGTGAGGAATTTCAGTTCTTAAGGTGCCCACTGAGCTGAGATATATGCCCATTCAAAGTTGCAAATTGGGCTTTTTAGCACATTTTTCGTGTATTCTCGAATACTCTATAGGTTTGCGACTTCTTACAAAAACCTTTCCAATCCGTTGATCCATTTACTTTAAACTCAAATGGGCCTATTTACAGCCTCAGTCGTGCAGCGCTGTTTCTGCGAATTTTTATAATTTTTGGGCAAATTCAAACTCTCATAGAATCTCGACTTTTGATTCTCTCTAAACTAGTGAGGTTCATTTTCCTTCATTCCAAAAATATCTTTAATTTCAATTTTGAAAAGTTCACATTGGTTGAAAAGAACCATAGGTGCCGGCCTTAAAAGGGAGGTCTGTTTTCGAAAATTTGAAAAACGACTTACTTTAAGAAAAAAAATTTTTATTTTAGAGGCCTAAACCCTTACTCAAATGCATAGGAAACACTAAAATCACTTGTAGCTTTTATATTTTGGTCCTTAAATTTTTTGCCATTTGAAAATATCAATTTTTTCCGATTTTTAAACTTTTTTCCATTTTTATTAAATTTCTTTTAATGCTCGTTAAATCTAAAATTTTGTTACGATTTTAATTTTTAAAAAACATATTTTCTATATTGAAAAAATCTTTTTAACCAGTTCATTTATTGCGTATTTTTGATTAGAAACAGCTTTTTTAAACTAGATTTTTTTTAAACTCCATTTGGCTAATTTTCGTGATTTAATAAACATGTTTTAGATCCTCATAAATTCTTGAACTTTGATTCTATTCATATTTGCGTTTTAGAAAGACCTTTGATTTTATTTTGAAGGGCTCAGAATGGTTATAAAAAAAAAAGATATCAGTCGTTTTCGAAAACTCGCAAAAAAGTCTATTGTCGGGAGACTAAAGCAAAAAAAAACATATATTTTCCTTTTCATTTTAAGGAAAAAATCTCCCCTGAATACACAAGATACATAAAAAAAAATTGGAATTTTCGATTTTCGGTAATGATGCATTTTTTACTTGAAATTATCGATTTTTTTTTTAATTTTTCTTAGATTAAGTTTACAAGTTTAAATACTCTCCAAATTTTTGGATTGTATTGAATTCTGAAAAAACCATCTTCTTCGTCTTGAAAAGATCTTTCGAACTAATTTATTTATTGTCAATTTTTAGTTGGAAGCGGTTCTTTTACGGTTTCCATTTGTAGAGTGCTGTTGTTGTTAATTTTTGTAATTTTCTGGCATTTTTAAACCTTAATATGATCTCGACTTTTGATTATTTTTCGACTTAAAAAGTCAATCTTTTTTTGTTTCGGAAAGATCATTTTTCGCAAACCTTGAATTGGTTAGATAAAACTGGACGTATCAGCCTCCAAAGGAGGGCTCTTTTGGGAAAATAGTCATTTTCAATAGACTGATGCAAAAAAATGTTTTGTAGGAGCCTCCACCCTCTCTTGAATGTATTAGCAACTCTAAATACAAATTGATCTTCCATTTTTGGATCTTTTTTTTTCGCCTTATGAATATCGATTTTTATTTTTATTTTTTTTCAATTTTCTTGAATTATTTTTATAAATTTAAAGCCACATTTTTACATACTGTTTTGAATATTTTAATACATGAGGACATTAAATACCCAGTTAAACCGTTCATTTAAGGGTTTAGGATCTTAGAAAAAAATTGTAGTTAATGGAGTAAGACCACAAAATTACATCTTATAGGTTTAGAGCCTGCCTGAAAATCACAAAAATTAGCATGAACATTGGATTCTAATTAAAATATATAATGCGGCGTCCCCTTTTTACAGGGTACGGCAACGGATACGTACGGCAGCTCAATATGTCGGAGGCTAGGTTCGTATCTCTTTTAGAGATAGTTGTGCTCTGCTTTGATTACCCAATAGGCGCCACCTGTTTTACATTATCTGTGTTACTTACCTAGTGATTAAACAGGAAAACACTTAGGTATGAGGAATGATTTTAAATTATTGACGGTAGGTGTATAGCTCCACAATAAAACGACCTAATTAAAACAAAATAGCAATTCCATTTTATTCCCATTAAAAAATTATTATTTACATAAATTTGAATTGTGCTTACAATGTTTTATTTTTACTCTCTTGATAACTATCACCTCGGTTTTAAAAGGTTATATAAGATTTGGCCGCAAACGTTCTAGAACCTTAGTCGCCAATAACGTACGTTTTGTTGAGTTATCAAAAGTTCTCACATGTTACTACATCACCAAATATAATTATGTTGCATTGTTTGTGTTATAAAAAATTAATTCACAACTCGAATCTCTAACTTAAAGTTTTTCTCCTACCTGGTATATGCAATGGTACCTCTCACTTCAGCGCTGTTGCTAGGATTCCTGTTGTGTTGCGGATGGATTGAGGCTTCACAGGGCCACTTCCAACTCACCAATCAAACGCAGGGTAAGGTTGATACAGTCGTGGTCGCCTGTACAGAAAAACTAGGACCCGAACCATCAAGAAGTCATGACAGCAATATCAAGATGAAAAGCCCAAAGATAAAGAAGAACTGGCTTCAAATATTCACATAGCCAAATAGCCAAGTAGCCGAATAGCCCAAGAGCCCTGAAATAAAATGTTGTTTTTACCACATGTTCGTAAAGATAAAGGGCAAAATCTTACCTCATTGAGTAGTGGACTTTAACGAAAAAAACTTGACCGTCCGCCCTTTCAGAGCTGGTGGCAGGATTGGTCTGCTGCCTTCGGCGGTTCAACAGGAAAGGGAACGAAAATACAAATCTCTCTTGCAACCAGACGTGACAAGTCTTAGTGATATTAATATTTAGTCTTGCCAACCTTATTCTCAACCTGGAGCACTTTAACCTAGTTCCGAACTTACACTGACCACCAGTTAATACGTCAAGTATGGGCAGACCATGGAAAATTATCAAAAAGAAAATTATGATCAAACAGTTCAAAGTCACTAATCACGATTAAAACAAAGTTCTGAAAAATTGCCACAAATTCCATACTGCACACTCAACCTTAAATGATCGATCTCGACATGCCGTGTTCGTGTCAACGAATGGGTATACATTCACAGCAAATGCTAACTGAACCATGTCACCGACTATAACCTTATACTTTTAATACTGAAATTGAATGTAAACAAATGAGAGTTTATTAAAAATAAAATATTTACGACTTTTAAATTCAAACCAAATTATGTGATATATAAACTACAGCAATTTACGAACTGTGTAAAAAAATGATAAGTTACAAGACCAAAAGAGTTGTAAACCAAAAAAATAAATTCTATGTTTACTATTTTAAACTACGGGATAAATAATTAAATTTAATCAGGTAAAAATATACAAATTATATCATATTACTAAAAACATGTAGCATTGATGCTAACTGGTAAATTTAAATGCTACATTTACCCCTCTCCGAAAAAAAAAATAGACTATCTTGATAGGCTATTTTGAAAACAAGGAAAACATAACCCTGTCCTTGGAAAAACATTTGGATTGATATCTACGCGTATCACACGTCCTTGCGGAAGACAACATCGGTAAGTCAAATCTGGAAAACTACAAAGTCGTGAAGAGTCAAAATCGGTAAAGGTCTGCCAAATTACGTACAAGTTCAGAATTACAACTCCTGAATAAATTTTACAAATACCAAAGAAATCACTTAAAAGATAAAAATCATAAACTAAAATGTACAAAAAAAATCTCTAACATTATACACCCAGAATTGTTAATACAAGTAAACAGATTGTCATGACTATAGATTTAAATTAGGACAAACTTATCAGCAGTATACTTAGACACACGGCCGTAACAAATCCAGTTATGAGACCATTATATCAACACTATACAACTTCAGATTTACTTATATACAACTCACCGTAGAAAACGAATGCTCTAAGCATTCAAACAAATTTCCGGGAAACCATCCCAAAGTGAAATGCCACTAAAAACTCTATAATTTGAAAATAACCAGCCTTTAGGTTATACAAGATCTAAACGATACTAAAATTTATTCAAAACCAGTCTATACCTAAACTAACCTTCCCTCAGAAGGTATAAAAACTCTAAACGTTTGCTTCAAAAAAAAACAAGGTAAAAAACCTATCACTCAAGCAATACTTCGGATATGGCCAGTATCCAGAATACTTAAAAAATAGCAATACAGCTAATAACTAAAAATAATTACGAGTCATCACTCAATAATTAACTTTAACAAACTTACTAACCTGGAAGCAAACTTCCTAAAAATCTCAAAACAGCAAAACTGCTAACAACTAAAAAATCAATACAGGTCAGCACCAGTAAGTCTCTTAAACAACTTATTTACTTGGGAGCAAACTTCCCAGAAACTTAATAAACTTAAAAGTAGCAAAACTGCTAATAACTAAAAATCAATACGGGTCAGCACCCAATAAGTTGCCTGAACAAACTTACTACTTTGAAGCAAACTTTTCAAAACTTAATAAACTTATTCTTCTTCTGAAAGGTCAGAATCAGAATCCTCTGAAATAGAATCATTGAAAGGTTTTAGATCTTTGATATGCCACTTTCCAGCTTTAGAACCATCAATATTATCTAAATCATAAATAAGGTTGGAAAATTTCTTTCTTACTTTACAATGAACATATTTGGGGACTAACTTTGCGGTAAACTTATCTACAGCACTTGAAAGAACTTTATTTTTACGCCAAACATGGTCACCTACATTAAAAGAAATATCGCGTTTTCTAAGATTATACGCACGAGAATTACGTTCATACGCCTTATGAATCTTCATTCTCACTTCAACAAAGATATCTTTTAGACCTTTTAAGTTGGCCGCATAGGCATTTCTGTCACCAGGAATTATTTCATCATCAACACTGACGTCGACATTCAAATCTTTGTAATAACTACCTGACAAAGGAACATGCCTACCGTAAACTAAAAACGCTGGAGTAAAACCGGTGACTTCATGCTTTGAAGTATTAATAGCTTGTTGAATTTTAGCTATTTCTTTATCCCAATTTTCGTGGCTGTCTATGTAACTCCTAATTGCTGTACCAATTGTCCTATTATTTCTTTCTACGAAATTACATTGTGGTGAATAAACAGGATTAAATCTTATATTAAACTCATATGTTTGACTTAATTTTTTGAAAGTTTTTGAAACAAACTGTGTGCCATTATCGCAAATAAGTAGAGATGGAGGACCATGAACATGAAAAACTTTATTTTCTAGTACCTCTTCAATATATTGAACTTTGGAACTTCTTAAAGGAAAAAGTAATGTGTACTTGGTAAACCAACAAGCGACTACTAAAAGCCATTTGTTTCCTTTTCTTGAACGAGGTAGAGGGCCTATTAAGTCTACTGCTATTACTTGGAATGGATAATCTACTGATTTCTCTTTACCCATGTGTCCCATTTGCGAAGTATTTGGTGCTTTCTGGGCTCCACAGACTAAACAATTCTTAACAAATTTAAGAATGTCTTGGCGCATTTTTGGCCAATAATATCTTTCTTGTAGACGATGAAATGTCTTATAAAATCCGAAATGACCACAGTTCGGAGGACTATGACAAGAGTCTATAATTTCTGCTCTTTGGGGTTTAGGTACTAAGTATTTCCATTCAGGAACATTCACATTCATAGAAAGGCAGTTTGGGACAAATTTCAAAACAAAATCATTATCCACTTTCCACTGTGGATAATTGTTTGGATTATCTAAAATTTTCTGGCGTAAATTATCGTACCACGGATCAATACGATCGACATCTAGGGTTCCCACCACTAATTCTTCCTTACTGCTTGAATCAGAATCTTCAATCTCTTCTTCTCTATGTGGATTACGGGACAAGGCGTCTGGAATGACATTTTGAGCTCCTTTTCTGTGTACTAAATCAAATGTATGCTGTCTAAGTCGAACAGCCCAACGAGCTAATTTTCCACTTGGATTTTTTAGAGTGTTAAGCCACAATAAACTATAATGATCTGTAATGACAGTAAAAGGAACCCCTTCAATAAATCCTCGGAATTTTTCAATACAAAAAAGTACACCCAGGCATTCTTTTTCCACTACAGAATAGTTTCGCTCTGCTCTAGATAAAGATCTACTGGCGTAGGCAATCACTCGCTCTTCACCATCAATTATCTGCGTTAGAACTCCTCCTAAACCTGTATTTGATGCGTCGCTCGCTATATAGAATCGCTGTGAAAAGTCTGGTTGAGATAATATAGGAGCAGATACTAAAAGTTGTTTAATTTTAACAAAAGATTCTTCAGCTGCACTATTCCACTCAATCTTTTGTCCTTTCCTACGTCCTTTTAAGAGATCATTTATTGGAGACATCAGAGTAGAAAAATCCTTTATAAATCTTCTATACCATGAGCAAAGACCAACAAAACGCTTTACTTCAGTAGTATTCCTAGGTCTGCTATAATTAATCATGCTAGAAACCTTATCGGGGTCTGTACGCAAAGAATTTGAACCCACAATATAGCCTAAAAATTTCAAAGATGTTTTGAAAAAGTCACATTTTTCCAGATTTATAGTTAGATTGGCATCTTTCAATTTTTCTTTGACCTCTGATAACAATCTAAGGTGTGAATCAAGGTCTTCTGACACTATTAAAATATCATCGAGATAGGTGAATATATTTGGCTCATAGCGAGGACCAAATATTGCATCTACCAGGCGCTGTTGCGTCTGTGCGGCATTTCTGAGACCAAAGGGCATGGTAACAAACTGGAAAAGTCCTCTTCCGACTACTGCAAAAGCTGTTTTTTCTTTCGAAGATTCATCCAAAGGGATCTGCCAAAAAGCTTTTCGAAGGTCTATTGATGAAATATATTTAGCATTTCGAAGAGATGTTAAAATTCTGTCAATATTAGGCATTGGATACCGGTCAGGACGACTGACTTCATTAAGTGAACGTCCATCAAAACATAATCGGTACGTTCCATTTGGTTTCTTAACTAATAAAACAGGAGAACACCATGGACTTGTAGATGGCTCTACGATACCTAACTTTAACATTTCATCCAACTCATCGTTCAAAATTTTTGACATATATGGAGACAAAACAAACGGTCTCTTTTTAAAAGGAAGCGCGTCACCCGTGTCAATAGTCAAAGTAATTTTATCCGTACGACCTAATCTATCTTTACTACTAATTTCATTAAATGATTCAATAATTTTTTCCGCTTGTTCGCGCTCTGCTGTAGAAAGTTCATCCAAAGAATGTAATCTCAAATTATAACTATTAAAAGAGTGACTCAAATCATTATTGGACACTTCTAATTTAGAATTTATATCTTGCACATGCCAAGAATTATTCTTAAAATTAACTACAATATTAAATTTTTTCGCAAAGTCACACCCAAATATAAATGCTTGTGGCAATGAAGGAACCACTAGAGCATTAATAACTTGACAAGAATTGTCAATAACAAGAGGTAAATCAACTGTGCCTTTAACACTTTGCTGTTTACCATCAGCAGTACAAATATTCTTAATTTGTGCTGGGCATATCTTAAGACCTAAATTACCTAAAATATCTACACCTCTAGAACCAACTATAGAAGATGTAGCACCTGAATCCAATAAAACCGTAATGTCCACATCAAGCAACTTCACATTTATGCAAGGTCGGTTATCTAAATATTTATTAATGAATAAGGGCGAAACTTGCTTGTTTTCGGAAAAATGGAGTCGATTAAAAGAAGTACTATCTTTAAAAAATTTAGAAACTGTATTCAGCCAGCTTTTCCAATCAGTATGGCTAAAATATTCTCTTTTTAAATTTTTATTATTAGAATAAAAAAATGTTTTTGATTTTTTAAAAGACTTATGAAAACCACGATAATTAAATGAGGCACGAGTTCTGGGAAAGGTGAAACTGCCTCTTTGATTCACTTCCCTTACTAGTTTTTTGAACATATAGGGCACCCTGAAGATTTGGTGTTAGGTTCGCCACATTTAAAACAAAATAAACCTCTAGGGGCCTTACAGTCCAAATAAACATGATTAGGCTGTTTACAATTCCAACATGTTACAGAAGCTTTAGGTTTATTATCTTTATTAGAATTATTTCTATTTAAATTATTATTAGGTTTGCTGTTAGATGTAGAAGGCAAATTTTTAGAATGAAAATGAGAAAATCTTTGACCATCTTTTTTGAAATTCTTTCTAGAATTATTTTGCTTGTTAAAATGACTATTATTATCTAAACTTTGGTTCGTGTTAGCCATACTGTTGATGCTAGCAATTTCATCTTTAGGCCTAGATTTATCTTTAAGGTAATCAGCCTCTTCTAACTTACGACAAAGTTCTGAAAGTTCCGAAACATTATTAACATCTATTAAAGCCAACCTACTAATAAAATCTGGTAAAAGATTTCTTTTAATATTTTTAACTTTTGAAACTTCTGCTGGAGGTCTAGATAATCGAGAAAAAAGAGCTTCTAAATGAGCAATAAAAACTATCGTAGATTCATTTTTCTTTTGTTTCCTTCTTTTAATTTGCTCCCATATATCATCATCTATATCATCATGAAAAAAATCTTTCTTTAATTTCGATACCAATGAATCCCAATCAGTTAACGAAGATTTAACACATCGATACCACACAAACGCGTCTCCTGTAAAAAATTCGGCAGCTGAATTAAATAACTCCTGCGGAGAAATATTACGTGCCTGCGCTAATTCAGTTAACCGTTCCAAAAATGGATAAAGTTTTTTCGCGTCCCCATTAAAATTAACTTGCCACTCACTAATAGGTAAAATACGCGTCGCGCAATGCACTACAGGTGCTGCTACATTGATCACCGGCAATTGAGATGTTGTAAGTTCAACATGTTGACCGTCCGGAATTTTATCTAACAAGTTCGATTCCAATAAAAGACAACTCGCGGTCACTTCTTGAATATAAGAAAATATTACAGAAGCTCTATTTTCATCCTTGGGCATTGGAATTCTTTTTGCTCTTCCTACCACGTGAGCTAAACGCGACTTCACTCTATTAATAAGAGAATCATTAGCATTACCGTCAAATTCATCTATCACCCCTTGTATAGAGTCTAAACTGCGTTGTATACTGATTTTTTCTTCCTCAAAAGTCAAAGTGCAAATATTTAAGTTAATATCTTTACCCGGACTCGATTGTTCTCTCTTTAGAATTCTAGCAAGTATCTTGCGTTTGTCTGCGACAGTACGTAAAGAAGTTAACAAACGAATTTTTAACTCGTAGTCCAACTCATATTCAAGTAAATGATTGGGTTGAAAATTATAAATATCCATGATGATATAAAATTTGAAAATAAATACACTAAATCAAGTTATTATTTTTAAATGACAAAGTATTCTTTACTTAGTTGAAAACAATAACCGTATCTCCAAAGTTAAATCAATTCTATAAAACAAACAGTTTGTCCTACCCTGTATAGCAAATCAAATAGAAAAAATTATTTTATTTCAAAAGCAATTAAATAACTTCACTAAAATCTAAATCAAATGATTGCATTGATCAAACATTAAAATAAGGAAACTTAAAAAAACAGCAGTAATCGTACACCCTGTATCAATAAAAAAATAATTTATTTTATCAAACTTCAGAATAATAAGTCTCAACTAATCATGCATAAATTTTTAAGCAAAGCTAAATTTTAAAATTGGTATTTATTTCTATTCGTATCCTGTTATCTATAAAAAGTATCCAAAAAATAAAATCTTAAGTTTCTTTGGCTTGGTCAACAACAATTTCTTTTTTTATATAAAAAATCAAATTCTCTAGATTACTTTTTGCTGGACTTTTAACACTTTTAAATCAAGTTTTAGGAAAACAGCTGTAAAATACCGAAAAAAAATTAAATATTTTTCTTATCACCAAATATTTTAAACTGTTATCGGTTCAAAATGGTTCAATAGCAAAAAAGTATTTCTAACCGGGTATAAATTTTACTACCTGAGATAATATGTAAAATGATTCTACAACTTTTAAATAGATCAAAAAAATTATGCAAATCTTTACGAGACTTAAAATTTCAAAAATATGTACGATATAAAATGCCTTTAAAACTAAATTAACTCACAAACTAATTAGAAAATTTTCAGCAATTTAGCCAAAATAATAGACCTTACATAAACATATAAAAAACTGTGTCCACCTGAACACCCTGTACATAAAAAATACAAAATTCACTACTATAAGCTGTAAAATACCTAAAATACTGTGAAGTTACTGTGATATTAAAATCAATGAGGGCTCTTAAAAAAATATATAAATTATAACCTTACTGTTTCTCGGAGAAAGTTTACTCGAGTAACCTGTGAATGTTTCTTAGGTTTTATAAAACTGTCATTATTCAGACGAAACAAAATGGAATTACAATAAAAATATGTTACTAATGAAAATTAATTTAAATCTGACACAAATTTAACCGCATAGAAATTTCAATTCAATTCAGGATACTCAACGTTAAATTATTTTGCTAAACACCAGTAAAATATAAAAATTCAAAACAAAGCACAAGCTCCACGTTCAGGGCGTCATTTTTTGCGGCGTCCCCTTTTTACAGGGTACGGCAACGGATACGTACGGCAGCTCAATATGTCGGAGGCTAGGTTCGTATCTCTTTTAGAGATAGTTGTGCTCTGCTTTGATTACCCAATAGGCGCCACCTGTTTTACATTATCTGTGTTACTTACCTAGTGATTAAACAGGAAAACACTTAGGTATGAGGAATGATTTTAAATTATTGACGGTAGGTGTATAGCTCCACAATAAAACGACCTAATTAAAACAAAATAGCAATTCCATTTTATTCCCATTAAAAAATTATTATTTACATAAATTTGAATTGTGCTTACAATGTTTTATTTTTACTCTCTTGATAACTATCACCTCGGTTTTAAAAGGTTATATAAGATTTGGCCGCAAACGTTCTAGAACCTTAGTCGCCAATAACGTACGTTTTGTTGAGTTATCAAAAGTTCTCACATGTTACTACATCACCAAATATAATTATGTTGCATTGTTTGTGTTATAAAAAATTAATTCACAACTCGAATCTCTAACTTAAAGTTTTTCTCCTACCTGGTATATGCAATGGTACCTCTCACTTCAGCGCTGTTGCTAGGATTCCTGTTGTGTTGCGGATGGATTGAGGCTTCACAGGGCCACTTCCAACTCACCAATCAAACGCAGGGTAAGGTTGATACAGTCGTGGTCGCCTGTACAGAAAAACTAGGACCCGAACCATCAAGAAGTCATGACAGCAATATCAAGATGAAAAGCCCAAAGATAAAGAAGAACTGGCTTCAAATATTCACATAGCCAAATAGCCAAGTAGCCGAATAGCCCAAGAGCCCTGAAATAAAATGTTGTTTTTACCACATGTTCGTAAAGATAAAGGGCAAAATCTTACCTCATTGAGTAGTGGACTTTAACGAAAAAAACTTGACCGTCCGCCCTTTCAGAGCTGGTGGCAGGATTGGTCTGCTGCCTTCGGCGGTTCAACAGGAAAGGGAACGAAAATACAAATCTCTCTTGCAACCAGACGTGACAAGTCTTAGTGATATTAATATTTAGTCTTGCCAACCTTATTCTCAACCTGGAGCACTTTAACCTAGTTCCGAACTTACACTGACCACCAGTTAATACGTCAAGTATGGGCAGACCATGGAAAATTATCAAAAAGAAAATTATGATCAAACAGTTCAAAGTCACTAATCACGATTAAAACAAAGTTCTGAAAAATTGCCACAAATTCCATACTGCACACTCAACCTTAAATGATCGATCTCGACATGCCGTGTTCGTGTCAACGAATGGGTATACATTCACAGCAAATGCTAACTGAACCATGTCACCGACTATAACCTTATACTTTTAATACTGAAATTGAATGTAAACAAATGAGAGTTTATTAAAAATAAAATATTTACGACTTTTAAATTCAAACCAAATTATGTGATATATAAACTACAGCAATTTACGAACTGTGTAAAAAAATGATAAGTTACAAGACCAAAAGAGTTGTAAACCAAAAAAATAAATTCTATGTTTACTATTTTAAACTACGGGATAAATAATTAAATTTAATCAGGTAAAAATATACAAATTATATCATATTACTAAAAACATGTAGCATTGATGCTAACTGGTAAATTTAAATGCTACAATAATAAACTAACAGATTAAAAAGGTCTTTTTAAGACAAAAAAAAAGGCATTTTTTAGAATTCAGTTCGTGAAAAAATCCTAGATTTGGCGAGCTTTTAAGTTAGTAAACGTAATCTAAAAAAAAAAAGAAAAAAAAAGCTTAAAAATGAGAAAAAATTGATATATTCAAGTTGAAAAAAAAAGTAAGAACCCAAATACAAATACTACAATTTTTTTAATATTTCTGATGCATTTAATCCTCTAAAGTAAAAAGATATAATTTTTTGCATTAGTATTCGGAAAATAAGTCATTTTTCAAATTTTAAAGGTTGTCTCTGGTTCTTTTTAAACAATGTGAGTTTTCAAAGTAGAAATTGAAGGTACTTTTAAGACTAAAACATAAGATCTTATCAGTTAAGAGATTCTTTGAGGGTTTGAACTTGTCAAAAAATCATATAAATTGGCAGATACAGCGCTGCACTACTGATGTTATAAAAGATCCCGTTTCGAATTAAAAGTATGTAGACTAAAGGGTAGAAAAAGTCTTTAAGGTGAAAAAACTACTTTTTCAGAATTAATATCATACCAAAACTCTAGATTTGGCGACCATTTGAAAATATGCATAAAATGGGCTAAGAGAATGACTTTTGTTTATTTCAGCTTCTTAGATCAAATTCGACATGATTTATTTTTTATAATAGTATTATTACGTGTATTTTTTTTGAGCCTTGAAGTACAACGCTTTAGTTCATTTACTTTTAATTCGAGGATCTTATTTTTTTTGTTTTAAAGGATTTTCAATTTCTATTTTGGAAAGATCATATTGCTTCCAAAAAACCAGAGATAGCCTTTAAAAGGAGGTCTGTTTTCAAAAACTTAAAAAATTACTTATTTTTAGGAGGGTAATGCAAAAACCATATTTTTTAAATTTAGACGCCTAAATCCATCTAAAACACTAAAAAACATGTAGTTCTTGTATTTGGATCTTTTTTTTTACTTATATATCGATTGTTTTTCATCTTTAACCTTTTTTTTCTCAGTATTCCACTTTAAATGCTCGCCAAATCTAGAGTTTTGTCCCGATTTGAATTCTGAAAAAAATGTTTTCTTTGCCTAAGAAAATCTTTTTCAGCCACTTTACTTAATATATACTTTTAATGGAAATGTGCTTTTTTTAGAGTTCCATTGTATGTGTAGCACTGTTTCTGGTGATTTTTGTAATTTTAGGCTTGCTTTAAACCCATTAGATCTAATTTTTGTTGTCTTACTCCATTAACTACAATTTTCCTTTTATGATCGTATAACCTTAAATTAACGTTCTTACTGTCTATTAAATGTCCCCATATATTAAAATATTCAAAACACGATAATATGAGGAAATGTTGCTTTAAATTTATAAAACTAATATAAAAATATTAAAAACAGGTTAAAAATTGGTAGAAATCGATATTCATAAGTCGAAAAAAAAAATATAGAGAGATCAAATTTTTACTTAGAGTTTTTACTACATTCAAGAAAGGGTATAGGTTCCTAAAATATATATTTTTTTTTGCATCAGCTTATTGAAAATGAGCAATTTTCTAAAAAAGGCCTTCTTCAGAGGCTAATATGTTCAGTTCTATTACACTAATTCAAGGTTTTCGAAAAGTTAATTAAAGATCTTTTTAAGACACAAAAAATTGGCCTTTTAGGCCGAAAAATAATTAAAACTCGAGATTATTTTAAGGTTTAAAGAGACAGAAAAAACCGATTCTAATTAAAAGTATATAATAAATTAATTGGTTTGAAAGGTTTTTTCAAGGCGAAGAAAATGTTTTTTTCAGATTTGAAAACTATCCAAAAATTTGGCGAACGTTTAAAATAATAAACTTAATCTAAGAAAAATCGGAAAAAACGATAATTTTTCCAAAAAAGAAATTTATCAGTACCTACCCAAGTACAAGAATTCCAATTTTTTTAATGAATCTTATGCATTTAGGGAGGAATTTATTTCCCTAAAGTGAAAAAAGGAAATCTTGTGTTTTTTGCATTAGTCTGTTGAAAAATTAGCAATTTTGCAAATTTTCGAAAACAGACATTCCTTTAATGACTGACATTTCCGTTTCTTTACAACCAATCCGAGCTTTTCAAAATAAAATCAAAGGTTTTTCTACAACAAAAATATGGGATCCTATAAGTCCAAAAAGAATCAAAATTCAAGAATTTCAGAGGATTTAAAACATGTTAACAAATCACGAGAATTAGCAAAACGGAATTTTAAAAAAAACTTTAGTTTAAAGAACAGATTCTAATTAAAAGTACATATTACTGATTGAAAAGATGGAAAAATGCATTTTTTAGAATTCAAATTGGAACAAAACCTTAGATTTGGCGAGTATTTATAATAATAAAAGTAATTTGAGAGAAATAAAAAAAATCATACATGATTTTCAGTCTTAAATCTTGCTGACTGACTTTCAGCAGGTGCATACAGTGCTAGCGTGCTAGTGACTTAAATCTACTTGACATCTCCTTTTTGCAATGTAAGTGTAACAGGCTTCCTGGCCTATCTGAAGAGTTCTACAAAAACGAAACACTGAATACTGCTCTGTCAAGCACTAACACGCATTGGGTGTCGGAACATCCGTGGCCTCCGGCCAATACGGGGGACTAAGTGCTGATGACGCGGTTGCATCGCGTTTCAACCCAAACTTGAGCTGGCGTGCAAGTTGTTAGTGTTATCTAAAAGTGTTACGGTCTTGAGTTCATTTTTAACTGATGGTTATATGGTAATCTTCACATCTGACGAGTCCAAATGAGAACTAAACCAGCTCAGGGAAAGGTAAGCTCCGCTCATTCCTCGCGTGTCCACATCAATCGGCGCCAGGTACAGGACAGAAGCCGTGTTATAAGGCAGCCAACATCACGGTGTGCCACGGAAGAGATAAACCCAAAACCCTAACACTTTTAGGTAACATTAACAAACACACAAAAGCAAGTTTCGATCAAAACGTGTTCTAGGCCGTGCGTGACGCAACAGCGTCACCAGCACTTAGTCCTGCGTATAGGTCGGAGGCCACTGGTGTTCCAACACCCATTGCGTTTTAGTGTTCACCAGGGCAGTATTCTGAGTATTCAGTGTTCCGTTTTCGTAGAGCTGAGAAGCCTATTACATTAACATTATATAAAAAAAGTTTAACAGTCGGAAAAAAGCGATATTTTCAAGTGGGGACAAAATTTAAGGGTCAAATATTAAAGTTTTTTTCAGTGTTTCTTGTGCGTTTAAGTCAGGGTTTAGGCTTCTACAATAAAATTAAAAAAATATGTTTTTTGCATTAGCCTTCCGAAAACATACCTTCTTTTAAAGGCCTATACCTCTGGTTCTTTATAACCAATTTGAACCTTTCAAAATAGATTTTAAATGGATTTTTGGAACGAAAATCATTTAACCTTATCGTTTTAGAAAGAATCAAAAGTCGCTATTCTATGAGAGTTTGAACTTACCCAAAAGTCATGAATATTCGGAGAAACGGCGCTGCATGGTGCTGTAACAAAGCCCATTCAAATAAACGTAAATAAATCAACGAATTGGAAAGGTTTTTTCAAGAATTCAAAAATGCTTTTTTTCAAAATTCATATAGAGCTAAAACTATAGATTTGGCAAGCATTTAAAAATTTACGAAAAATGGGCTAAAAATAGCCTATTTGGTAACTTTCAATGGGCATATCCCAGCTTCTTGGTCACCTTAAGAGCTCAAACTCCGCATGAGATTGTCGACTTTTTTGATAGTACAATAACATATATTTTGTTCCGATTTTGTGTAAACTTTTTTAATATTAATCCGTCTGGTTTCTTGCAGAAATTTGCACGTTTTTACGAGAAATCACACCGATGATCGGATGTATTCCAGGATTAATAGTGAATCACATATTTTCATCCGTAAATTAACAACTACGCCATAACATCCAACATGGAGCTTATAATATGGTGGCCTAAAAAATATTATTTTTTTAGGTCGGCTTCAAATTTAGAAGTTACAGCAAAATGGCTGCAAACTGCAAAAATAATCTCAACTAAGGCGCACAGAAATAGAACATAAACTAGAAGCTATGTAAACAATTCCCTACTGTGATGGAATAAAAATACCAATTCACCTATAATTAATTTAAAAATAATTAATTCAACTAATACAAAGCCTTTCAAAGTAAAAAAGTAAATCTACATTCAATTAGTAGCAATATGGAATAGTTGTTCGTTTATTTTTTACTTTTTAGTGGTATTTTGTGGTCTGTTTATCATTCTAGAAAAAAACAATTTTTTTGTATGTATAACCTTCGTTCTCGGTGATTTTACTAACTTTCCTTTTCCTTTTTTCCTGAAGTGGTAAGCTAACTTTCTATAAATACATAATTTGTAGTAGTTAGTAGCTCAAAATGTATAAATCAATTGGGGGAGGGAAAGACCCTTCCCTCATTAATAGCGTAAATTGTTCCCAGCAAAGATAATAGAGGTTATTAATACATCTGATTTAAACGACGTATCCGTCGAACATCGAAAAAAAATGTTCAAATAAATATTGAAGGGAAAAAATAGTAAATAATTGCTATA
Organism: Diaprepes abbreviatus; assembly: GCA_034092305.1. Taxonomy (NCBI): domain Eukaryota; kingdom Metazoa; phylum Arthropoda; class Insecta; order Coleoptera; family Curculionidae; genus Diaprepes; species Diaprepes abbreviatus. The sequence goes on from JASJET010000095.1 coordinate 2,197,221, forward strand.
AAAAGGATGATCAGGACCCATCTATCGTTTTTATCGAAGCCTCAGAGAAATCTGAAAACCGTATTTCAGTTGAATTTAATAATTTTGAAGCCGCTAATAATTTAATGAATAATGACAATTTGAAAGATAAGGGCTACTATATATATATATATATATATATATATATATATATATATATATATATATATATATATATCTCACACAATTATATTACTTGTAAAGGCATTGTCAGATATGGACGAAGTACTAAATGCGATAGACTCCCCAGTGAAAATCCTAATCCTCAATGCGCGGAAAATGAATAGGAAAATCATATACGAACATCAAACGGAGTATGTTCCTACGGGGACGATATTGTTTACTTTTGAAGGTACATTGCTGCCTAAATTTATAAATATCTTTAATGTTCCCATGCCAGTTATTACGTATATACCACCTGTTAAATTTGCTTCTCTTGTTTCAAATATGGACACACTAAAACCCAGTGTAGGGGGAAGGAAAAATGCCCCAATTGTGGAAGGGGAAAACATGTGGAGGAGGAATACTACATGACAAATTGTATACATTGTCAAACTAAAGAACATAAATCACATTCAAAATCATGTCCAGAATTGACCAGACAAAAAAATATTAAATCCATTATGGCATATGAAAACATCCCCTACGTGGATGCTCAAGAAAGGTACCCGAAAGCTACCCAAAATAGCAATATATTTATACCGCTTTCTCAGGAATTCCCACCCGAGTAAAAACACTTCATACATAACCACAGTTAATCAAAGACACAGAACTATCAACAATATAATACAAATAATAAAAGAACATTTACCCAAGCTTTGGGAGCAGTTCCCAAGCAGAAACCAGTGTAACAAGGAGGAGATGATAAGGCAGCTCATAATAAGTAACTCTCCTATTCGAATGGTAGATTAACAGAAAACAGGCCACAAAATGTATTTGAAAGCGATCTCACCTATATCCCAGTAGTCTCCTATTCACAACTTCCAGAAATATATAAACAAAAACTAAGAGACATTATATAGTCAAACGAAATTATGAATTCAAAAGACTATGATAGAGACAAAGAACAATCACCATATAATAGAGCTAATCGGAACCCTGATTATTAGAACCATGTAATATTCGTAGTTTCAACTCAAACTTATAATATAATTGAATAATTGAAGAGAGTAACAGTTATCAGTAATATTTTCTGTTAAAGCTGACCATTTTTCTTCATCCTCTTTACTTTCATTTTCCTGGATATCTGTTATCCAAAGCGACATTTCGGGGTGTGTAGATCGCCTCGCTGTCGCTTCGAAGCGTGAAAAGTCTGTTCCTTTGTTGTATTGTCCACTGTCAACACCAATCGATTGTAGTAGTAAAAGTGAAAAAAAATATAATAATAATAAAAAGAAAAAGTATCAAGAGTATTAAGTGAAAACTCAGGATATCCATTAATATTTGACACATAGCAATTATTTAAGTTAAGTAGTAGTCGATGGTTTCCGGGGGTACATACCCGATTATCCGAGAATCCTCACCGTAAGTGCCTCGAAATCGGAGTTTGTGTAACCTATTCAGAAGGCTCTAGCTAAACACCGAATCGTGGGACGAGCTGGCGAACCATCCCTGATGAACGCTAATTTGGGAAAGCAAGCAATTAAATAGAAAAACCGAGTAGTTAAAATTACCTGCTTAAAAAAAGTAACTATGTCAATACTATTAGAATTATATGAAAGATTTTGGATACAGTATTTATATTTTTGATTGGACAATCCATATTATATTTAATACGAAGGTCACTATACATGTGTTCTTATAGCGTCACTAGGCGGGATAATGTTGGTATATGGATCAAAAATACATAACTCAACCCAATATTAATAAATCAATCAACGGAACCTTTTCATCCGCTATATCGGCTATCAAAAAGGCCTAGGCTAACATTAATATGGACAATAAACAAAATCTCAGTATAAAGATACTCAAATTTGTTTTCTTAAAGTTTAATTACTTATGTGAACAATTTTATTAAAACTATAAAGAACGCCACTTTTATGATCTAAAATGTTTAAGCCTACATTTATATAAGAAAAACTATTTTATTTCTGAACAAACTTAAAAATACCAATGATTTAATATTTTTATTACTATTTCATTTGTTTTTTCTACTAAAAATGCAGGATTTTCCATTTTTTATTTTCAATAAAAAGTACAATATAAATATCTGCTCTAAATCAACCCCATCACAAGAATTGGATATGTACAATAGATTTCCATCTTATGCCAACAACCTAATGCTCAGTCTCCCTTTCAAGTGGTCAGTTAAACCAAGTGGTCAATTAAACTACGGTTCTTTTTAATAAACCGATTCCTATTTATAGCTATAACGAATCTGACAACATCGCTAGCCGTCGTCGGAGCTCGTGGACCGTCAATTTCAATTTCTTCTTATTTCGGTCGGTTTTGCTGCGTTGGTGGCTGATTAACTATTTGATATGATAGTAATCTCCAGATTTTGATAATTTTTTTCTTTGATCAATTAACATTTGCAACTCAATCTTTTTTTGAAGTTGTTCACAAATTTGAACTTCGTTTTCGTTTCATCTTGGGGCATGTCTCAGATTTGTTGATTTCTGGATAAGAGGCTTAGCATTCGTTTAGTGACTTAATCTCTCATCATCCTACATCTTGTCTTCTTCCTCATACTCTCCACTAGTATACGTAGAGGTGTAAGGTTTAAGAATGCTTCCATGACGGCCGTTGGACAGGTTTTCTTTGCACATGCTAATCTTCGAAATTTAGCGAGGTTAGCTTTCTTATTGGCTAGACTGATTTTTTTACTCCAGATCACTGCTCCATATGTGAGGATTGTTCTCACTATTGCACTGTCTATCTTCTGCAGGATTTTTGGATTTGTGCCCCAGTATTTTCTTACGAAATTTCTACAAACCATCAAGGCTTGTGGATTATTTCTTTTTCGTATTTATTCCAGAGGTGATTATTGTCTAGGATCATGCATAGATATTTAACCTCCAACCTCTATTTAATAACGTTCCCATCCATTTTGATGGTTTTTTAGGTTAAGGTTTCTTTTCCTTGTAAAGGCCACTAAGATGGTTTTGGCCGAGTTGATATTAAGTCTCTTCATCAGGCACCATTTTTTAATGTATTCAAGTCCTCTCTAAATTATATCGCAGTAATGACCACGTCATGATCATAAAAGAATTGATCTATAATTAAGTTCTACATAGTAAGGAGCTACTACCCACTGAGGACATCCCCTGATGGTACAGAAGGCGACTGTGTCCTGTTCTATTTCTCTCCTTATGTGGAAAGAAGTCGTGTGATCCGTTTTGACGTCATTTTGTCTACTCCCCTATTATCAAATGCTCCTTTGACAGTATAATGTGGAGTGTTGTATAAACCTCCTTCTATATACAAATGGGCACATACTACGATTTCTTGTTGTTCAGTGCCTCTTTAATCTCATCTGTTATTTGTAGCAGTGCGGTTTGCGTAAATTTGGACGCTTGATACGCATGTTGATGAGGGTGCAGTGGGACCCGTTCAAGTATTTCTATTCCGATATAACTATCAACGGCTTTTTCTATCATTTTTAGAATAAAAGGTGCAAAGCTGATAGATCGCAGAGATTTAAGATGTATAATGCCCATTTTCTCCACTTTTGGAATGAAGGCGACTGTGGTTGTTCCCCATATTTCTGATATGTAGCCCAGTTCCATGCTGCTTTGACTAAAATGCACTATATGTGATAGAATCTCTTTCTGCCCTCATTGGAGCATGGCAGGCTTCAGGGGTTTTAAATGGATAGAAAAAGTCCATTGCCCATTTTTGACGGCCGCTACTGCAAATGGGTCTAAGCATTACTATAGCTTCTCTAATAGGTCTTTTATGATGTTCCGTTGTGTCGTCATTCGTGGTGCTAGGTTTACTCTCCGGAAAGTGAGTATTGAGTGAGAGTAATGGTCTTTCCTCCTCGCTCTTTATGAAGCTGCCGTCTGGCTTTCTGAGTACCATTACTGTATGAACCCTACCTGTCACCATGACTTTGTGTGTTTCTGTTCCTTTTGGTTTTCCTAGTTTCTTTGTTATAGGATTGTATATAAAATTGAATATAAAAGTCAGCGAGACGCAGGGGATAATCAGTATATCCGGGTTTTATTTTTAAAACAGCAAAGTGCATTTTATAGATATAGTTTTTTAGTTATGTGTAAATAGGATATTTTGCAAGTATTTTAATGAGTAGCAATTGATTTGACTTGATTCTGTTTTTAAATCTTATTAGCTAATATTGTGAAATAGTTGTATTGAAATATCTATTATTTATTTTATTTTTAATTGGTTATCACTTCACTTTTGATAAGATTTTTCATTATAAACACTTTTTCGCAAAAAATATAATTCATAAAACTAAAATTAGCGACAATAATAAAGATAGATTTTTTATTCAAGAAAATGAGGTTATTTTTAATATTTGCGTATTCATTGTGTATGGTTTACGCTTCATTGAATGAAGATAGGGAACAATGGAATGCTTTTAAGGTAATATAAATTTCATTTCACTAAATAGAGTATAAAAATATTAAAATAAGTTATCCATAATGTTAATTTCATAATCGTATTAAACAAGTAACACTGATCTTAGGAGATCAGATACTAGCTCAGAGGTTAAATATTTAATTTAATCGACGAACCGGCTCTTATTAGGGTTCCTTGCTGGCTAGGAACTCCTATAATTTCTTCATGTCCGTTCGCCTACAGATTTTATAACTGCGTCAGTTTTTCATATTTTGCAATGAGACTTGCTTTCAATTAATTCAAAAGCAGACTCGAAGCAAAAAGAACTAAGATACCTCATCCTATGTGAAAAATTGTTATGAAAAAATTCGCATCCCATCGAGTTCGTTGGATAAGTCTTTAAAACAAGTAAATATGTTATATAACACTTTTTATTTGGTGACTTTATTCGTGAAATATGAGCGTTCCAGATATCTTTTAAAATATTCGTGTTCTAATTTTCCTATGGTAAATTTTAAAAATCATAAAAAATTTGCTCTAATAAGACTTAAAAAATGTGTCCAGTGAAAATTGTGATGATCAAATTACGCACATTATTTTTTAAAGTTTCATTTAGTTTTCGGGTTTATCCCGTCGAGCGGAGTACGTTGAATTATTCACCCAAAATGTAGTTAAAAAATCGTGTAGGTATCAATATATCAAAATTGCTTACTATTGTCGCTCTATCTGAGGTGTTGTGGCTATTTGGTGAATGCTTCGGACAAAACAGAACCAATAGAAATTTGTTCTTTCTGTTTGAAGGATCTTGATATGAAAGTATATGTACTTCGATGTGGGGGCATAAAAATAGTCAAATAATTTTGAAAAATCTATTTTTTATGTGTTCGTCCTAACCTGGATACACTGGGGCCAAAGTGGGCTTATAATGTCCACCTTATTCAAACCTACGCTGCTAACTTGGCTTTCTGCGCTAATTTACACAAGTCAGCCTAGAGATTCCGATCTAGTGGACTGCAATAACATATGTCCTGAATCATATCCCATACTCGACCATCAACCTGTAATAAAGGTCCCCCTTGTAAAAATTAGTTTTGTGATGGTTACTGATGCCAACTTTTTTTGATTTTCCTACAATAATCTGTAGTTCTACTTCCTTGTCAATTTCTTTCAAAGTGCGGTTACTTTACTTTCCTGAATATTGGACACGTTCTTAATGTACAAAGTACGATTTTATGTTATATTTGATTTCCACAGTTTGACCCCTATTTATGTTGTTTTGTTTGGCATTCAATTAACTCTGGGTGGTTGTATTTTACTGTTCCCTTTTTCAGTGAAATCTCGGTTTAACACTTTCCGAGTGTGATTTTTCCTTTCATCCTTTAGTATGATAGTTTTCTTAAAATTTCATTAAACGGTTCCATACATTTTGCTTTGTTTATGGCTTAAGTTGGATTTTCTATCACTATCGTATTTGCATGGACAGAAGTTACCAGAGGATGTCATTTTTTGCATTATATCATTTTGTGCTGTTTTGATCTTATTCTTTGTATTCATTGTATAGTAATCGTCAATTCCTACCTTGAGCTAGTTTAATTTGTACCACTGTTAATCCTTTCATTGCATTTATCAAAGTTATAAAAGTCCTTTCGTTTGGTAACTTGCTTCCTGTCATCGATTCGGCGACATCTAGTTTATAGAATCCTGGAGAAAACTTATTCTTTCCTTTAGGCCACTGTTGGTATCTGGGAACTCGCATAGGTCTTTTTTGAGCTGTCGTCTCTTTTAAATTTTTTACAGGTTTGAAACTAAGACGCACGCATAGTTATTTGATATAAATAATGTCGAGATCATTTGTCTTGTAATTTACTTTTCTTTTTGGAAACAACTAAAGAGCTGCAGAGTTTTCATCTCAATTTTATTTCATCCACCCTTTGGGACATCAAAATCACTGCAACCAAATTGCAGGATACACCCACATTAAACGATCGGGCAACCTAAGCTGAGATGTATTACCACAAGTAAATAAAAAAATTAGCCTGCTGATAGAACTGATAACAGACCATTACTGCTTAAGAAAACGCATATAATGGATCTTTACAATGAATAATCATCATATAGACTATATGACGAAGAGAACGAAACAGCCTTACATATTATGTTTGCATGCGAAGCTCTAAGCTACCGAATACTCCCTTCAGAACAGTTATAACAAGCAACACTATAAGTCTTCGGGCTGCAATGTAATATCTTCTTAACCCTATATCATTCAATTAAATAATAAATCATTCGTCTACTTATTCTGCGAAAAAAATAAGTTCACCCCAATTTTCCACATACGATAAGGTTCCCAAATTTATAATTTTGTAATTTAGCTTTACAAGTGCTTTCGGCTTAATTGAAAGCATATTTCTACAAAACTTTAAGGCAATACAAAGAAAAATTACTATGTTACTGACTTGAGGAAATTTTAAAGGTTCTTACGGTACCCTGACAAAAAAAAGAACACATTATAGTTGATTAAAATTTTAGAGCAAATATGGTAAATACTACAAGAACTTGCAAGAAGACAAACTGCGTTTTTCTATTTTCCAACAAAACTTACGTACAATTGAGGAACACAATAAAGAATACGAAATAGGAAAAACTACATACACAAAAGGAGTTAATCAATTTACCGATCTTACAAAGGAAGAATTCGTTTCTAACTTAAAACTTCTAAAAGTTAGTCGTTCAAATCTGGATGGAAATGTTATTGAGAAGCCTGTTAGTGGTGACGTACCAACATCAATTGACTGGAGGGAAAAAGGAGCGGTAACAGAAGTTGAAAATCAGGGAATTTGTGGAGGATCGTGGGCTTTTTCTGTGGTAGGTATAAACAGAGTAATTTTTTATAAAACAGGGGTTCAGGAAGAATTAAAGAACGCCTGTTCTAAAAATAATAGGCTCTGTCCATAGAGAAATCACAAACTGTCAGATGACAGTTTGCAAACTGTTTTTAGATAATCTGATTAGTGCTGATTGTTCTGCGAACAGAGCTTATATTCTGTTTTTTAACCGACTTCTAAAAGAAGGAGGTTCTCAATTCGTCGACTATGTATTTTTTTACGTATGTACACCGATTACTCCGGAACCGCGACACCGATTTGAATGAAATTTTTTACGTTATGTTCAGGTAGTTGCTGCAGTGGTCCTATACTTTTTTAGATGAAATTGGTGCAGTAAAATCCAAGATGGGGCTGACAATATGACGGCCAAAAAAATTAATTTTGTCCGATTTTCTCCAAAACTACTACGAGGGAATTTCTAGGTCGCACATAACGAATCTAAAATTATTTGTACAAAATTCAATATGGCCGATCCAATATGGCAGACAAAAGAATTTAATTTTTTCCGATTTTCTCTAAAATTGGTGTGGGGAAGTTAACGAATCCAAAATATTTTTTAAAAATTCAGTATGGCGGATACAATATTGCGGACCGAAAAATATATTTTGTCCGATTTTCTCCAAAATTGGTACGGGGAGGTTTTCGAGGTCGCACATAACAAATCTAAAATAATTTTAAAGAAATTCAATATAGTGGACGAAAAAATCAATTTTTTCCGATTTTTTCCAAAATTGAAAGGGGAGAGTTTTCGGGGTCGTAAATAACGAATCTGAAATTATTTTTAAAAAATTCAAATGGCGTATCCAATATGGCGGATAAAAAATAATTTTTTCTGATTTTTTTCAAAATTGATATGAAGGAGTTTTTGGGATCACACATTACGGAATCTGAAATTATTTAAAAAAAAAATTAAATATGGCGCATCCAAGATGGCGGATTACAGATTCTACATCTCTCGATTGCATCTAAAATCAGTATTGGGGGATTTTTGTTAGTGTTCTTTACGACTCTAAAATATTTTTTGAAAAATTCAAACCGGCAGATTTAATACGGCGCCCTAAAAATTTTACAGTTTTTGATTTTCTCCAAAATTGATATAGGGGGTTCTTGAGGGTGTAAATTAAGAATTTTTTTCAGGATTAAATATGGCGAATTCAATATAGCGGACAAAAAATTTTACATTTTTCGATGTTGTTCGAATTTGGAAATGTCAGATGCAATACGACGGTCTAGATTTTAAATTTCTGGATTTCATCCAAAATAGGTACTAGGGGGCTTTGAAGGGTTTAGATTTAGATTAGATTAAGAGTTTAAAATTATTTTTTTTAAATTCAATACGGTGGGTTGAAAATTTTACCTTATTCGCATTTTTCAGATTTGGTATTAGGGAGTTTTCGGGATAGTGTATTACGAATATGAAATTAATTTTTTACAACTATTAGGTTGATAAGATATAATGTGAGGGACTGAAAATTTTACATTTTCCGATTTTATCTAAAATTGATAATACGGAGATCTTGGAGAGTATACAAACTCAATATGCAGTATAAAATATATCGGACTAAGACATAAGTCTCAACTTCTTTAAATATCGATATTGGAAGAATTTTGGATCTATATTACCAATCTAAAATGAATTTGAAATTTAAGATAGTGGATTTACTATGACAAACTCAATATTTCTTTCACACAATTTCACTGGTATTTGGAGAACTCTAAGAATCAAAGAATTTTTAGTGGTTCATTTTAGTATGATTTACAACTTTGGATAAAACGGGTACTTTTTTGCCGTCTTGGAGTCATTGCGATGCATACACCAATTTCGATTAGTACTTAGTTCAAATAATTTATGGATATAATGAATTCAAAACTAAAAATCGAAAAATAAAATTTTTATAAAAAAAATTGAACCGACTTCTAAAAATGCGCTAAAAAGTTAAAAATAACTATAAATTTGTATATGAAATTGAAATTTTTGAAGTCGGCACCAAATTATTTTTAAATGGAACACTACTAATATATACAAATTAGGGTAAAAAAGCAATTACAAATATTTTTAATCTGTTTATGTGAATCACATTTTGTTAGGTATTAGCTTGGCGCCGACTTAAAAAATTTCAATTTCATATACAAATCTATAGTTTTTAGCGTACTTTTAGAAATCGATTCAAATTTTTTTTATAAAAATTTTTTTATATTGATTATTTCGAGTATGTGATTGGTAAGTTGTCTGGAATTTAGTAACCTTGCGGAAAATTATATCAACAATGAATTTCCAAAGTTTTATGAAAATATCTAGAAACTCCGTTTACCAATGAACCGCCATAAGAATTTATTATTTACGAAAGGCATTTTAGATATAAACTTTTAATTTCTGTTGGCGTGAATCAAGTGTATATTTGTAAAAAAATATACAGGAATATAAAATTTTTCAGATTGGGACTCTTGAAGGTTTCAACTTTGTAAAAAGCAATAAACTAGTCGCACTCAGTATACAACAATTAGCAGATTGTGCTACAGAAGGTGGCTGCACTGGTGGTGACGTTGAAACTGCTTTAGAATATATCAAGGAATATGGTATGATAACTTGTAGTCAAAAATCTATTAATTCTAGAATTAACTCAAAATCAAAAAAAAAAAAATACTCGAAGAACATTTTTTTATTCGAATTCCATCCAATAATTTTTATTATAGGAATTGAAACAGAAGAGAGTTATCCAAACTCCGATACTGAACAAACATGTCACTACAATGCATCTGAGGTATTTTTGAGGGTAAAAGACTTTATTGAAATTGAACCTAAAAACGAAAATGGCTTGCTATCAGCTGTTGGAGTATTGGGACCAGTTTCCGTTTCACTCGACGCTACACAACTGACTTTTTACCAAGGAGGTACGTATTTGATTCAGCGTTATCAAGTAAAGTGTGTCTAAAGACCATTGTTGTGTATTGCGCAGCATGTCACCTTGAAATTAATGCCTACATTTTCCTTGTAACCGCACAGTAGCAGCACAGGACATATATTCGTATCCAATATGAATACGCAAAAGTGTGTTATGTGATGTGTAAGTCTGTACAATGACAGTTTCACCTCCCAGAAATAACATTTTTGTAGGTCATCCTGAAAAGATAAACTTAGACGCCTAGATACACATTTTAATGTACCGATGATTTTGTTCATATTTTGCTAAAATTTGTTCATATTCTCAATTGTTTATTAACCTTATAGAGGGATTACCCCTTTTGTATATGAAAAGTGTAGAGAAGTTCCTCATTAAGGACTTCTTGAACCGTAGAATTGGGAATTCTTCTAAATCTATCTTCTTAGTACCTCAATCGGTTTCTATCATTCGAAGAATCCTTTTTTCCATTTCAACACTTCTAATCGATGTTGATCTTATTTATGAATGCTTCGATTTCGCCTTGCCTTCGATGACCACCTGAAAATTTGGGCACATGAGATATTTTTCCAAAATATGCTTCCAGATATAACCGCCTTGCTTGTCTTACGTTTTGATGCATTTTCGTTTGCTCTTTCATAGCAAAAATATATGTCGCGATAATCAGTATTTGAATATTCAACAGCCATTTTGTGAATATTTAAAAACCATGTTAATTTGGGATTTTTACTAAAAAATACAAAGAAGATTTTACGTATTAACTCTTTTATCAACTAAAACGTTTCTTACAGTCAACTAAGCCCAGTTTTAAAGTTAGACTATGTTAGTGAATTGGGGAAATATTGTCTCAAAAAACTTTTTACGATCTATAATCTCATTTTGCATGATTTTAATATATCTCAAATGGTCGACTTAAGTTGAAATCATTGTCATTTCTTAGTTACTTTGCATTATAAAGGGTGTAAGGAAAAGAACTTCCTAGATGAAACTAATAATACTACGTATTAGTTTGAACAAAAAATTTCCTTAAATACGTATCTAATATGCAACCGTTTTTGCAGAAAACATGTAACAACAATTTTTTTTGCTTTGAAAGTATATTTTGAATATAAATTGTATTTTAATTTTCATAGGTATTAATTTCACACACGTCAGCATAAATTTGCTTTGTTGTGGTAAAAAATAAGAAAAACTTACAAATTTGTGTTGCTTATTGTCTACACTAAAATTACTAGCTCTCATTTTTTATACCATAATACTTTTTAAACGATTTTTAATAAAATAAATGCTTAAAATGTCCACAATTTACATCTTTGCAGCTTGTTAACCACTTTCTGAAAAAGGAAGCAAAAATACGATGTCGCAAGTAACTTTTATGGCGTATTTAAAAGGCATAAACCAGATTTTTAAAAGATCCCATAAGAAAAACTCCACAGTATTACATAATACATTTTTGGTTTAAACTTGAAGCTAAATACATGCGCTGACCGATGCTTTGTTTATTTATAAAATTATTTATCAATTGAATACATGCGTTCTCCCAGAAACACGTAATACTTCTCTGGAAGCAAATGAATCAATTAATTAATTTAATAGTCCACATTATTCCTATCAAGTCTGTTCCAATGTTTGCATTTACAAATTAGCATTACCAAATGAATATTAATAATTTTCGCGACGTTGTCATATCCCTTTTGATAAATGGAGAATTATTTTTTAATTAAAAAAAATGCTTTTAAAAATTCTAGTTTATTTGTAATTTATTCGTTAAATAAAAACTAATTAATATTTTCAAAATAAGCTTTTTGTTTAAAAATATACATTCTCAGCATAATTTTTTATTGCTTATTTAATATCCTTGTACTTTGTTATTGCGAGAACTGTTAGGTTTTAGACTCTGGTTGTAAGGAATTTTTTGTTTTTACATGATGTGTAGAATGATTTACGAAAGTTATTTCACACATCCTGTATGGCGGACTTGTAAACTATGGAATAAATTTATCTAAACTTCAAGCCTTATTTTTAATTGGGCATTTTTTGCAAATATTATCTCACTTGTCAAGCTGCAACTATTCGATATACGCCATTGTTGATTTTTTTTATGGAAATATCTTTTATATGGTTTCAAATTTTGATTCTTTCTAAAAACGTAAATCAACTTTAAGTCTACTAAATTGCATTTCGTGTGCGTAAAATTGTCTCTTGGACAAAGAACACCGTAAAGTTTTAATCTTTTGGACAACGTGTAACGATTTTTTAAGCAGAAAATCATGCTATTTTACAATGTGACCACATCTGTGAGAAGGACATAAATAGAAATAAGACAATAAATATATGCTTAGACAGTAGAGCACCAATACTGACACTGAAGTCTAGTGTTTTAGTATCGCGACTGGGGTCTGAGTGCAAGAATATAGTGAATAATCTGAAAAGGAACCCCTGCACAATCAGGCTCCTGTGTATCTTGGGTCACCCGGGTACACATGGGAATGAGCAAGCAGACCGTCTGGCAAAGATAAGATATGCGATTGAATCATACGGATCCCAGTCTACTTGTCATAATTGCTGTTGCTGAAAGGGAATTAAAGTTGTTGTTAGAAAGTAAATTTATTAAATCGTGAAAGAAAGCTTCTGAATGAACTGTGCCAAGGAACATATACCTATACCTAACGCACGACTTACTAAGGAGCTCCTCTCCATAGAGAGAAAAATACTGTGAATTATGGTGGAAATACTGAGAGGACATTGTCACCTGCGAGGCCACCTTCTTAAGATTGGCGTCATGGATGACGCGATGTGTAGCTAGTGTCTAGAGCAGGATCAAACTGCTAGACATATCCTCAAAGAGTGCCCAGCACTCAATGAACCTAGGCAGAGATATCTTGAAGATATAATATTGCCACCTGAAGTAATTAGGCAAATTCAGTTAACAAGCCTGGCGCAAAGGCGATTAGGTTCAAATAATTTGTAGCCATCGTTGGATGTTAAGGGCCTAAGGGAGCCTAAGAATCGAAGACCAAGTATCACCACTTTATTGAACAGCGAAATAAAATTAAAATTACGTAGCCGGATTGCCCGTGACCATTTCAACAATCTCAGTTGCTGCGTCTTTTGAGAATATTGAATATGCTTTTCGTTTACTGTGTTTGCCGATGAGTAGGTTAGGTATGATATCAATCTCATGTCCAAAGAATTTCTACTACCAGTTGTGAGTATTTCAGTAGTATATGCATTAAAATAGTTTTTGTATTCCTATGTTGAGTGTTTACAATTTCATGAAAACAATAAAATTATTGATATGATTTTAACATACAGTTAATGCCGACCAAATGCAGTTATAACTTTTTGCTTATATGCAGATCAGCTTTTCGTCAAAAATTAAACACAGAATATTTAAAGGAACAACAGAGATATCACGCTGGAAAACCTATTTAACCTAAAAGTGCAGAAATTTAGTTAGACATTTTAGAAATGCTTAAAAATGATCCAATAATGAGCACCACATCTATACCATTTCAAACTGGATTTACTTACACTAATATTGTGACAGAATTTGATTATAGACTCTTGCCGATGACATATTGAGGTAGTGTTAATTGTCTTATCTATAATCATTTCTGTCCCATATTTATTAGTAACCATTTTAATAACCTACAATTAAAATTTCATAGTAATAAAGACACTCTGGAAGTCTGGTCGTTCAACTTCTCTCTTGCAGCTTTAGTACCAAACACTACGGTTATTAAAGCTTACCACAACCAAGACTCAGATCTTCAGGACTCAGGAAAGGCTGCTAATTAGTTGGTCAGTAGACATCTCTTGCTTTGTAGATCTCGCAGCAGCGCGCCCGCGAGTTAATTCGCATGAAGGTTTTAATTAAATTCAATAAAACAAGTTTCTCAAAACACTTAGTCTATTAACAAAATAAATAGAATAAAACGGACTATTTACAATGAGAAACTTAAAACTAATAACAATTACGAAAAACTAACATAATTGCTCTTCTCGGCCGTTATTTTAACCAAAAATATAAAACCCAATTTTGAAAAACACGTATAAATAGCTTAATAAAATATTAAACAAAAAAAAAAAGAAATAAAACGCGAAAAACAGCTATTTATATTACTTAATCGAACCGTATGAAAATCGCGAAATGCCCCGCTAAAATAACACATGATACTCCCTTAACTTCCCGAAATAAATCAAAAACAAATCAAACAAAGAAAACCTTCATTCCCGCCAAGTATACCCTACGGCTCTGGGCTTTTAGAATGGTACCGATCACCCTTATTCGAATTTCAGATTGGAACTAAAATTTACTATTCCTTAAAGCAGTGTATTCAAATCTTCCCCCCCCCCCCCGACACCCTTCTGTTCGAAGATTTGGGAGTTTTCTTACTGAGGGCGTTAGCTGTACCATACCGGATGTTTGGTTCACGAGTTGACCTGTGAGCATCTTAAGCTTAATTTTTATATAACACAATTGATAAAACTATTCTACTTCTTTCTATAACTAAAAGAATATATGTTAAAGACTGTAAAAAAAAATATTCACTTTTCTTGGCTGTTTTGGCAATAAACATCTTAACTCATTATTTCTTGTGAATAGAAAAAACAATTATTAATCATAATTCTTTTTACAAATGGCCAAACGATATATTTCCATTATAGTGAGTTTATTTGATCATTCTTTTGTTTCCCAATAATGGGAAAATCGTTCAATACTCTAAAACACCTTAACGGTATTCCACATACCACATGTTAAAACTACCCTTATCACATCTGGTCCTATATATTTAACCAGGGCAGGATTACTTAGACGGATTTATAGGCAATTCTAAGAGAGGGTCTTTTACGTCTTCATATATTAACTGACTTTATGTATTTTTTTTAAGAAAACATTTAAACGACAAAGATCATAAAAGTTAAGTTCGATAACTCATTTATTCTTCCTTTAGACCTTCGTGGATAGTGATAAAAATATAACTACCCTATTCCCACGGCATATCTATTCACAGAGTGATTATTTAATTATTTATTTTAACAAAATATAGTTGACATTGAACAATGAAAATAATTAACATTTGTTCCATTACAAAATATAGAACACTATACGTCATGAATAATTTTATCTGTACCATTATTAAAGAATACAAGTATTGCAGTCATAAGATCATCACATAAAAGTAAAATTCTGTCTTATCCATCAATGGTACCAACATAAAAATTTTACTAGATTTATTTTGGCTACTGAAAAGTCATATTTACAAGAAATGTAGTGAACCATTTTCGTAGCAACAATGTTCAGACAGTGGTAAATTCGTGCGATGTGAGAAGAATCCTTTTTTATGTTTTCAGTTAATGTTTTGGCTAGTCTAGTGCACGACAGGCTTATTGAACTATAATTTGTGCTACCTCGAATGACATGTGACAATGATTTAGATTCTCTTCAAAATTATTTTCTGAAATTATTAGAAAGTGTTTCGTTAAATGTGAGACAGATCATGCAGTTTCTATATGATGAAACTTTGCCACATTGACGAGATATTGATGAATGTTTAAGCAACGAGATTGCCAATAGATAGGTAGGGTGTAATGGACTAGTTGAATAATTTTTATAGATTTCTATGACTCTAGTACGACGAGTTCATTGGTATTGGTTTGTATTTCCTTTAATCTGCATCTTCTATATGAGCTCTTTTTGGTTAAATGGTTTATTTCAACGAGTTTTAAAATCTGTTAATATAAATGCTTGGGGCATTTGAAAACACCATGTATATTACTATATCCAAACATGGTAACTGAACTAACCAGTGATAAAAACGGAATCAAAATGTATTAAGTAGTTCGCGAGATTAACCAGGATATACATGCTGATTAATTCTTCTAATAGCAAAAAACTTACGATGAATGATCAGTCTCTCAATTACGGTAAATCTATCCATAGAATTATTTCAGAGCTTTTAAAATTCTGGAAAATTGTCATCCTGTAACTTTAAAATAAGAATATTTGCAATTATGCACTACAGGAGTGAGAATAGCGACAAATAGAACATAAAACCACTATGATGTAACAATATGAAAAATATCGCTATTCGATGTTACATGCTGTTAGTAAAAATAGATGTGAAAAGAAAAATTTCATTTTGTATAAATAATTTTTCCTACTAAAGCAAAATTTTTGTACTATTATGTTTGTCAAATTTTAGGTGTGTTTGATAGTACTGATTGCTCACCGGATACCATCAATCATGCTGTATTAGCTGTAGGCTATGGAAAAGATGAACAGAGTGGTCTAGATTACTGGTTAGTTAAGAATTCCTGGGGCAAATTCTGGGGAGAAGATGGATATTTTAAAATCAAACGTGGTGTTAACGAATGTGGAATCGCTATGGCCAGTGTATACCCAGTTTTATAATAACTTCTTCTAAATGTTTTTTATTATAATTTTAACATAACAATTTGTAACAAATCATAAAATGTAAGTTTTGTTTTAAATTTTAAATAAATATTGGCATCAAAATATATATCTAACCTGGAAAAATAATAAAATTTATTAACATAAACAGTATAGAGGGTGTCTGGTAAGTACCTCCTAATTTCTTGGGACCATACAGGGGAGGTCAAGATTACATTACTTTATCATAAAAAAAAGTTCGTAAAGTGTCCCTAAAAGGGTACCCAGCGATATATTTTATCGACTCTAAGTTTTGAACCGACTTGTATAACTTAATGAAATTTTAATATTTTATAGAGGCGATAAAGACTCATTAAACTGTACTACAGTAGATGTTTCAGATCATCAGAGAAGTTAGGAATGCGGCCACACTCATTGGGTCTAATTTTTGACAGGTATCATTTTACACAGCTGAAAACTAATTTTTTAAATGCTTTGGTCATTCCTCTTCAAAACGGTACTCCTAATTTATTTCAATTAAACTGGCGGTTTTCGAGGTAAATCGGGTTTTATGAGAAAACAAACAGGTAAAAATAAAATACGTAGGATATGCTGATGTGCTTTAATTTATGGAAAAGCGTTGTCTTACTCTTCGAAAGCAAGAATATATTATGCTACCAGATTTCCAGCTTAGACAATGTCAAGTCCAAAAACCTTTCAAATAGTTGATCGGGGCTCAATTAATTTACATTGTTATTAAAATGTATAAATAGTGAAAACGTTTAAATGTTATTTTGGCAAATGTTCAATATGGTTTCCACGTACTTCAGTCCATTTTCTTTTCTTCCAATATTTCCCCGTAGCACTGGAAATAATTCCAGTTCGGCATTATTACGGACTTCGTTAAAATACTGGCTAATAGTTCTTCTGTAATATTTACTGGTGTTGAATAAACTAGTTCTTTTAGATGTCCCCAGAAGTAAAAATTTAAGGAATTTAGATCTGGAGACCTTGGTCGCCATAAAACAGACCCATCTCGACCTATACATCGACGGCCAAAACGTCTATTAAGTGTTGACGTACTAAAAGGTGGAGCATCATCATACATGTAACACATTTACATTCTTCTATCAAAAGGTACGGCTTTCAATAAATTATTTAACAATTGCTGCAAAAATTATAAATAAATCTCACCATTGAGTCTTCCTTCCACAACAAAATGGAGCTATAAGGTTATTTGCGATGATGCCAGAAATTTATAATAAATCTTTGTTGGTGTTTGTTTTGAATTATAGCATGCGAGCTTTCATCAGCTCAAAAATGTAAATTGTGGGAGTTTAATATGCCACCTCTTGTAAAACCGGCCTCATTGGTAAACAAAATAAGGTTAGAAAAATTTAGATTTAGATTATGTTGCTGTATAAACTAGTTGAAGTCTTTCGGGATAATCATCCGGAGACATAGCGTGTACTTTTTCAACGTGGTACGGGTAAATTAACTGTTCTCTTAGAGTTTCATGTACAATCTATTTTGTAACATTGTTTTGTGTCGCGAGCTTTCTTATGCTGTTTGAAGGATTGTCAAAATATCTTGTTAATTTGTTTATCTATATGAGGGTCTCGTGCTCTCCTGGGAGGGCCCTAACCGCCACGTCGCACTAACGAGCATTTGGCCTCAAAAACCGGACAAAATTAATAACGTCGTTGTTTTTGACTCTAGGCTTGTCAAAATCAGTATCCGGAGATTTTTGAGGGCGCTAAGTTGATTTCTGGCATTATTTTACTAATCGGGTGAAGAGTGCTGACTTAGGGTGGGGAGGGGAGTAATATTAAAAAAACGTAATGGTTATCGTTTTATATGTTTTTAGGTGCTCCGTATTCATTTCTGGCATTACTTTACCAATCGGGTAAAGGGTCGCTGACTTAGGGTGGAGAGGGGGAGGGGAGTAAGATTAAAAAAACGTAATGGATATCGTTTTATATGTTTTTAGGTGCTCCGATTTCATTTCGGGCATTATTTTACCAAATCAGGGGGAAGGGAGTGATATTAAAAAAACGTAATGGGTATCGTTTTATATGTTGACTTAGGGTAATTATACGTTTTCCCATAAAAAATCTATCTCAAGATAAAAACAAAGTCTCTTTACTGTGTGATCAAGTAGGTCCTGAAGCACAACTTCACACTCGTCTCTGTAACTCGGATTGACTCTGGTTTTGGATAGCAGAGTTTCTTTGCTTCTCTAATTAGAGTATAACAAGGAAATATACTCTTATTGGAATCGTGTAACAACTCCCACTGCTTCCTTGTAAAGTCACCTTCAACAAAGATTTGCAAAGCTTGCTTAAGTGTGTAATTTTTTACTTTCGGTTTCTGAGCAGTATTTATTACCTTCCTGTAAAGTTTGGCTCTTGTTGGTGTTGAAGTTGCATCTATTATAAGCTTAGAGGCCGCGGCATTTCCAGAAATTGCTGGCTGCATAGGTAAGCTCCTCAACAAGTACCTGTTCGAGGAGTTCTTTTGTATTTCGTCGTTTACTACGATCATGTAATTCTTGGAAATGCTTCCTTGGGCGTCCCGTAGAATTCGTGGACCAGTTATGTACTTGTATTGATGTATTAAGCCATTTCTCGTTTTTTTTTTCAAAAATCTTTCTTCAATATAGTTAAATGATATCCATCTTTTCTTCAAATCATTATGAAAATGTTTTAAATCGTGACTTAAGGTATGGTACCCTGAATAAAACATGTAAAAAACTGATTCGTTATTATTTTCTAATCATCTTTTACCTCTTCCCTTGGGCTTTCATCAATCCTTTGAAAGGTTTTTGGACTTGCCAATGTTCGAGCTGGAAATCTTTCAGCATCAAGTCTTCTTATCTTCGAAGATTTTGACAGCGCCTATGTTTTACTTGAAGATGGTTTTGACAACTTCCGAGAACAGTAATTCATTATGTAGGTATTAACAATAACAACATTATTTTAACCTGTGTGTATTTAACATTAGTAACGTTTGAGTGTTTTGCATAAAAACCAATTTATCTCTAAAACCTTAAGTTTTATAGAAATAAATTAATAGTATCTTTTTTGAAAAGGAATCACCAAAGTATTTTAAAAAATCGATTTTCAGCTCTGTGAAATGACCCATGTCAAAAACGAGTGTGGCTGCAAATCCGTTCCTGACTTCTCTGATGATCTAAAACATGTAGTGTAGTATGGGTTAATGAGTTTTATGGCCTCTATAACATACTAAATTTCATTAAATTATACAGGTTCAAAATTTAGAGCCGTTAAGGTACATTGCTGGGTACCCTTTTAGGAATCTGTATCTTCGTTCAGGGGCACTTTGAGAATTTTTTTCTATGACAAATTAAGGTTATTTTGACCTCCCCTGTATGTTCTCGAGAAATAGGAAGATACTTATTGGACACCCTATATATTTTTATTTGCTACGTTGGTAGTTTACGCCAAAACGTCACAGTTAAGTAAGAAGAAATTCAATAGTAGGGTATAACCAAGATAAAATAATAAAATAAAATTACCAGAGCCCAGTTGTTAAATAGTACGTGTATTTGCCACTTTCTAGGCTTTAAAAGTACAAAGAATTATAGTAATAATTCCATTGCCGCTGAAAACGTCACACAAAGAAAATCGAAGAAAGTAAAATAGCTTGGTTAAGACACGAAAATTAAAATAAAAGAACAGCAACTATAATTCAAAGAAATGTAGAGAATTCAGAGAAACCTCTAAAGAAACCCGAAAACTAAGAAGGGAAGACACGGAGAAATACTATGAATGGAAGTAAAAAGAGTAACTAAAAAGAATAGGGATATTAAAAGTGTAAAAAAACAAGAGAAAACTGTTTGAAAGAAGATGGCGGTGAGAAAAAAAGAAACCTAGAAGTGGTCTTGGAAATAATTATTTACACATTGATTTTACAGTAACCTTATTAATACCAACATTTACCCTGAAATGACGTAACACGTAGGACCAAATACTCAACATAGGTTTGGAAGAAATGCTGAATATCACACCACAAACAAGAACTAGGATACTCCCTAAATCAAATGAAAAATAATAAAGCTCCCGGGAAGAATTATGTACTCATTGAAATAATAAAAAAAGGAGGAACATACTCAGAACTAAGCTCTGTGAACAATAGATACTTAAATGAATGTTTAGTCCCCGAAAACTGGAATAACACAAATATAACACTGATTGCTAAAAAGGAAGACAAAGAGGATCTTGAGAATTATAGACTGACCGAACCAGGCCGAATTCTGAAGGAATGACAATACTAGTGAACACCAACCAGCTATGAGAAAGTTAATAGAAAAGTTTGTGGAATACCATCTGGAACTTTGTCAATTTACACCAGAAAACCTTCGAATCTTTATAGTACACTGGTCTATATTTACTATCTTAAAGAACACATACAAAGAATTTGAAAATGAACGTACATTAATCAGTGCAAACCGATATGCCGAAGATGCTGTTAGCATTGCTCAAACGCCTAGAAAACTGCAAAACATGCTTACTAAATTAAATAAAAACTGTTAGAATGGGACTTTGCTAAGAGAAAGGTCATGTATAAGGTAGACCCTCATATCAAAGTGCTCAATTTTCAAAACTACACCTATCTTAGATCATAGGCAAAGAAAATCAGTTGATAAAGTTAATAGAGGAAACCGATTAGGATGGGTAGCGTTTGGTAAGTTATATAAAGCCTTAAAGAACAAATATATACCCATGTTCTTTAGGAGACGAGCATATAATTAATGTGTTGATGTATGGGGCTGAGACATGGGCCACAAAACAAAAAATAAATAAAATAAACCATAATCAAGGATGAACTGAACATGGCTAACGAGATGAGATGTGATTAAGGTTCCGTGCCAAAATTGGAAAAACCGAATACTTATGAAAAACTTATAGCTGCTGACATCTGATATAGTTACAATCAGTTTGATTGTTACCTCAAGGTTAATTATAAGTCATAAAAAGGAAAAAAAATTTTTGGGGTCCAATTGTGTTTCGTAAGAAATAAAACTAAATAAAATATGAAATGTAAAAATATAAATGAACTTTTGTAATAACTTAGTTGAATAAAACTTTTAAAAAGTCATGGGAATCGTGCTCCAACATATGGAGCATTGCCCAATATGATTTCTAAGAAAAGAAAAAACTACTAATTCAGCAATTACCAATCTATTAAATTAGTAGATGAAAAATTAATTAATGTGTAAATATTGCAATTATCCTTAGTGAATCAACCATTAATACCAAATTTTCCAAGCCCTCGGCAATTGTTTCGACCTTTCTTGGCCTTTATCAGTGTTGTACGGTCCAAAGAGAGCAACAACAGACAGCTGTTTACTCATTATAATTCTACATACCTAAAAAACCTGAAACGTAAACAGCTGCCAAGAAAATACATACATTATTCACATTTTATATATTAGTATGTTCTTGGTTTTAAAAATATATATATCCTGCAAAAAAAAACAATTTATAATGATTAATCCTGAAAAAAAAATAATTAGCAATCCTTTTAGATCATTAGTTAAATTTAATGAAACAGTGAGTGTTCTAAATAATGATATACAATGATTAACTCTTAAATCCTCAAAACTTCGGGTCCAAAAAACCGAAAAGATCAACTCTTTCATCATTTTATCTGATTCTGAATGTGTTAATTAACACCATTTTACAAAGTTGTCGTTATTTTGGCCAAGAATAACTACTTCTTTACGGAATACTACAAACTAATCAAAAGGTAAATTTCTATTAACCTTTTTAACTAAAAACTTGACATTTGATAGTTTATCTAAAAACTTTAATATATGCAATTGTGTGAAAAATTTGGTCTTGAATTTGCCACATGCTGAATAAATTCTTTTAAAATATGAATGATTTCTGAATTTTAATATGGACTACTAAGCTTATTTTCTTATAGTGATTATTCACAATGTATCAATCCATCTGAAAAAGAAAAAAAGGCAGTATTAAACTTCTTATGTCTTATATGCTGTGACAATCCGTACTGTAATTACAAGAGTATATTATTATTAACGAGCTATTTTCTTATAGTGATTATTCACAATGTATCAATCCATCTGAAAAAGAAAAAAAGACAGTATTAAACTTCTTATGTCTTATATGCTGTGACAATCCGTACTGTAATTACAAGAGTATATTATTATTAAACGTTTAAAACTTGAAATAAAAAATTCTTATTTAAAGTAGGAATGTTGCACCTATTAAAATGTTTGCGTAAGTGGTATGTTAATTGTAAGTATTTAGAAAAAAAAACCTCCTCTAGAATATGACCTTTAAAGAAATTTTTAAACCATATAAAAAAAATATTTATACTCACCATAACCAAACTTCTTCTGTTGGTTCTTGGTCCTTTGTTCTCTGGTCTTCCTTCACAACACTATACATACTCAAATGTATCTTATCAAATTAATCTGAATCGTTGGTGTTCGGCACTTCTCACTGACACGCGTTGCAATGCGATAATTTACCTTTTCCCATAGAAAAAAAAAACATAAATGGGCTTAACAGGAACAATAGAGAAAAACTATTAAATACACAATAAAAATGTCATAAATATAAATACATTGAAATGGAAAAGAAAAGAACTATTTCAGTATCTTACGAAGGCCAAATTAAAAAAAAATCATGAAGGTTTTGTACCTCATAGATAAATGCCCTAAAGGGTGTTGTTTTCAAAATACAGGAAATTAATTTTTAAAATAAATATAGCAAATTTAAAATTTAGTAAAATTTTGTTGGTTAAAATTAATTGTTTTTTTTTCCACTTTCAGGGTATGCGGAACGTTGCCTTACTAAATTAATTGCTCTAAAAATATTACAGTATTTTATTGGTGCTACTGAAATATTGAGAAATATCTAATAAAATTACACCAATGTGGCCTTGAGCTTTTCTTAAAAATGTGTTTTGCGAGAATATATCTTTTCCTTTGCTTTCAAAACGGCTCCCTTTAGACAAAAAATGCAATGTGTTACTTTAATGCCATTTTAATTAACAGAAAATTTTAAATGCACAGCAGGGTGCTATTTTTGTTAAGTAATAAACAGTTTACTTAAAAAACCGTTGATAGAAATGAAAAAAAAAATCCAAATATATTATTCTATTTTTGATTAACTTTCAACCGATTTAAAATTAAAGCTTCTACAGATCTTTTAGTTTTTTTTATGTTCAAAAATAAACCTTTTAGTGTTTTGTGTTTAACATGTTATTAGAAGTTCGAAAATATCTACCCTTTTCAAACTTACTACTAGAGGATTATTAACTGAACGGTACTGAATCATAGGACCTTTTTGTCTGGACTAGTACAACTATTATTTAAATAATTGTTTAGTACAAAAAAGTCAATTTTTTTACTAATTTTTGTGATAATTTCGTGGCAACCGTTTTGCCAGGATGTTTGCTATAAAGTTAAATTCTTGAATAATAAATACCATTTTGTATAAAACGTTTAGTTATAGAATGATAATATCAAAGAAAATAAAAGCTAGGTGATTCTTTTTATAATACTTATTGCGAAAACCCTTGGCAGTCGAGATTATGAACGTTATCTATGAAGAGTTGATCACACCATACTGTTCAAAGGGCAGATAGCAACCGGATTTACCGGGTAAAACCTCGACCATTCAAGAATCCAAGTCGGTGTGGTTCCCCCTCCCTTTTTTTCCTCTGACGCTCTCTTTGAAAGCCAACGTGGTTCTCTTTCCCTCTGACGCTCGCCCTATAAAGAAGCAAAATCTCGCTCTCGTTTACAAGTAGAGTGAAAGTAAATTATATCTCTAAAAGTAAACTCGCTATCTCTGTGCCATAGAGTGAAGTGAAGCCAAATTTGAGCAGAAAAAACCCAATACAAGAAGACCGTGTGTGTTTTGAAGGCAAGGTCTATACAAACCTTTATTTTAATAATCAAGCTGATACATATTTGCAACTGGATTCCCGAAGGTTGGCGTAGCAAAAAGGTGTAAAATCTCAAAATAAGTAAAGACTCTATAGACATTTTTCGTTTAAGCCGTTACATTCACAACTTACCGCATTACAATTAATTAATTTATGTTTTCTGTTTTCCCTTCATATGTAAACTTATTTAACTCTTTACTATATTAAAGAATTGTTATTAAAAACTACTGTTTTGCGTTTTAATGCCGACAAATTAACACCAAGAGATTCATCTTTACCTGCACCTAGTGGATAGTCTGAAATAGGTAAATGTACGTTTATATTGCCTCTCTGGTTAGGAATAGTTGATACCTGTTGTCGGACTAAGCACAGCTAGTTTTTCCAAACAATGCTGTTTAAATGTTTTGAAGTAGGGTTGCTAAATATTATACGTGCAATATTATACAAGTTGTGCAATTTAAGTTATATCACTATTGCACTTCCTAAACGGCAATACCATCGAGGTGTGTTAAATCAGCTAAAAATTGCCTTTTTTTGGGGTACATTGGTAGAGTTACCAAATTTTTCATACTTTTGGAGGTATTAGAGAAAATTCAAGAGTCCTTTTTTCAAGTCGTCAAGGAGATATTTTTTACCTTTAGAAAAAAATGTTTCTTACAAAATAACGTTAATAAAACTTTTGTAATATGATTAATCTTTGAGTTACCAGTATCCATCTAATTTTTGTAAATATAAACCTGTATATTTATTCCCATATTTTTAAATAATCTCTTGCCTCTACAACTTTTCTATATAAAGATATGTTGAAGATAAGGTTTATTTAACAACTCCTAGGGATTTAGAGGATTAAATAAATCGAATGTGATTAGCTTGTAACTAAGCTATTCCAAATGAAAGTTATTTAATGTCAAAACGTCGAAGAAAGCCAACTAGAGGTTTTTTTTTGAGTAAAAATTTGTTTCAAATATCAAAATAAAATATACAGTTCTTTATATTTTATTTCAAATAAAATTCAATAAAATTAAAAATATGACATTTTCAGGGGAGAAAATTTTTTCTAGAATCATTTTGCAGGAATCTTTCTGTAATTAACCGATTTCATACATATTACCGTTGAGTAGATTGTAGATCAACTGCTGATCTACAATCAAGCACAGAAGATGCCAAATGGGATTTTGTTGAAACGTCTGCAAATTTCTACAAAAAATCAAATGATTAAAAGGATGTATTTCTAGATTTATACTGAATATACAGTGTGACCAGTAAAGTCTTCGTTATATGGGATTTTTTTATTAATAGTTTTATCTGAAAAATTATTTTGGTGACAAATTCCGCTTTGATCGTTCCAAAAATGAAGTCAACGACCCTCCAAAAGTATGTAGAGAACATCAAAAATGAGTTTAATTTTAACGAAACAAAAATACTAACTACTGATTCAAATTACCATAAATTAAGTTTCCCTTTCTTATGCCACCCTGAAAAATTCACGACCAGGCTTTTTACTATCCGGAAACAAAAAAATTATCATTAGTTATAAAATATGGTGGCGCACATCGAGAGAATTGCTCCTAAAATATCTCAGTATTGTTTTGCATTAAGAATTATTAACTTTATAGTTTCTGAGATAATTAAGTTTAAAGAAAAAAAGTCACATTTTCAAGCATCAATTCAATCCTAAATAACGTTTTCAATTTTGTGACAAATATATTCAAATTTGGAATTTAGCAAGGGCAAGAACAAGTTAACATAATTTTTACCTAATATTTGCAATAAAAGCTACAGGGTGTTGAACACATCGGCTCAAATTTGAACAAGTTTAAATGAATAAATATCTTTTTTTTTTAAATGGTACACCCTGTATATTTTCATGTTATTTAATAGAGTAATAAAAACCCTAAAAGTTTTATTTAATATATCCTATACCTATTTATAATAGTTTTTGAGATATTTCAGTTTTTCTTATTTTCCATACTTTTTTACAGAAATAGTCTTCAATATCATAGTAGCCATGTAAAATAATAAAAAGAAACTACAGAAACAAACAGAATGTGGTTAAATATGATGAAATTCATTATTCGTTATATTACAACGGCAAACATAATGTGAAAAAATTAACACAACAATAACGACAAGGCAAATACATATTTACTTTTATACTAAATTGAAACAAAAAAAATTACCTATTAAATACTGAGATTAATTATTTCTTTTTAATAAGTGTTCGAATAAACGACCCTCTTATGCAATGCACAAATTTAGTCTTTTTTGCAGATTTTCTCGGACCCTGGACAAAATTAGTGGCGTCATTGTTCTACAGGTATCCCTAATCCTGTTTCGCATATCTTCCACTGTTGTTGGTGGATTAACATACACCTTATTTTTAATATAACCCCATAGGAAGAAATCTAATGGGGTGATGTCGCAAGACCTTGGTGGCCACTCAATGAAACCCCCACGTCCAATCCAATTTTGCGGATATCGTTGGTCCAAAAACGCACGAACTTCACTATGGTAATGCGGAGGCGCACCATCGTGCTGGAACCACATACTGTCGAGCTCATCCCTATCGAGACCTTGAAGCAGTTGGGGTAGTTCTTCTTGTAGAAAGTTCAGGTAATTATGGCCATTTAGTGGTTCATTAAAAAAGTGGGGTCCAATAATTCGATTATGATGAATACCACACCAAACATTTAATGACCAGTGGTTTTGATGTTGCGCCTCTCTAATCCAAAATGGGTTTTCTGTGGCATAATAATGCATGTTGCGTCTATTTACGGCACCGTTACTTCTAAAAGTAGCTTCATCACTAACCATTACCTTGCATAATAAATTTGGATTTAATTGAATCTCCGCATTTATTGTACGACAAAAGTTTACACGACTTTCAAAATCCTGTCCATGCAATTCTTGGTGTTATTCCATGTGATATGGATGATACCTATATTTCTTGGTAGTACGATTAGCGGTAGATTGTGATGTTTCACATAATGCTGCTAACTGACGGCTACCAATATAAGGATTTTCCTGAACATTTAACAATACTTGTAGTTCTTTTTCTTCATTAGTTACTGGTTTGTTGACCACTTTACGTTTTGGATAATCAACAGTACCAGAAGAATCAAATCTTTGCATTAAGTTTTGAAAAGTATGGGTATTAGGCTGGCGTCGATCAGGATACTTCATTTTGTAAATTCTTTGAGCAAGAAGGCAATTTTTTTGAGCCTCTTCTATTGTATAAATCATATCTATTAACTCATTCTTTGGAAAATTCATTTTACAATATAAGATGAATGCAAAGAAAACCAAACTACACTACATAAAAACCAAAAGAAGCGATGACACACAGAAAAATATTCTTTTACATTGTTTTTGCCATGGCTACTATGATAATGAAGACTATTTCTGTAAAAAAGTATGGAAAATAAGAAAAACTGAAATATCTCAAAAACTATTATAAATAGGTATAGGATATATTGAACAAAACTTTCAGGGTTTTTATTACTCTATTAAATAACATAAAAATATACAGGGTGTACCATTTAAAAAAAAAGATATTTATTCATTTAAACTTGTTCAAATTTGAGCCGATGTGTTCAACACCCTGTAGCTTTTATTGCAAATAATAGGTAAAAATCATGTTAACTTGTCCTTGGCCTTGCTAAATTCCAAATTTGAATATTTGTCACAAAATTGAAAACGTTATTTAGGATTGAATTGATGCTTGAAAATGTGACTTTTTTTCTTTAAACTTAATTATCTCAGAAACTATAAAGTTTTGTTATAGTAAACCCTTAATAAAAAAGGTTTAAAATTATAAGCTAAATCGAAAATACGATTCGTATATAGGGTGTTCTATTTAAAAAAATACAACTTTATGCTGTCCTAGTTTTTTGGCTCACCCTGTAGAGTCCTAAATATTTTTAAAATCTGCGTAAAAATAAAGTGTATCAAACAATAAATATAGTTTCTTTGTTAATTTCACCGAAAAAGCACAAACTTACTTCATCCAATCGTTGACTCACCCTGTACAGTCCAGACTCAGATATGGTTTGATATTTTAAGGTAATTCCTGTGATATTAATAGAGTTTTGATTCTGCAAAAAAGATGTTTACGGTGTATTTTTACAATGAAAGAACAAGACAGTTGTAGAAATATCTTGATTAGAAACAATATTTTGACGGTTATAGATATGTACATTTTGGATTCGGTGATATTTATTATTGGTAACAGGGATTTTTTTAAGAGTGCATCTAGTAAACATAACTACATTACTTGAAACAAAACAAATCTGTTTCTTGATAAATATAACTTATTTATATATAGTTATTTGCAGGAAAATGTCGAGTTTTCTATAATAAAAATTTTTAGTTCTTTTCCTGAAAATGTACATTGACTACGGAGAAATAGATTTATGTGTTTAATAAAAATCTTTTTGTATAAAAAGCCTTCTATACAACGGAAAAGTTTTATGAGTGTGATAAAGGCAGCATTCATTGTCTCGAAGTAGAGTTTTTGTTTTTATTTATAATATTGCCCTTAATCTTAAGTTTTAATTGTTTTGTTTTTATTACATTAATTATATAGAATTATTCAAAAAATGTATTTAAAACTGTAGAATTATTGTTGAGGTTTTTTTTTCTTTTTATTTTTTTCTTCTTTTTTTATCTACAACTGAGAATTAACTAATTTTTGTTATAATGTTTATTACAGTAATGATATTTTTTTTTTTGACATTGTACCATGCCCTTATGGTTTTTTTTGTAAGTGATACTTATTGAAATAAATAAAGATTTATCTGCCTATCTATCTAGTTATCTATTAAAAAGGGAGGGTCTAAAATTTTCATTTTAAGGGAGATTTTCGTCGGATAATATTAAACTTGTGCAACAGTAAAATATTATTTTGTTTTTAAAGATTTATGACGAAATTAAGAAAAATTCCCGCACAACGGTTCTCAATGAAATTGGCCCGAAATATTCTATGAGATAGTTCTTGAATTCCTGGTCAAAAATTCTCATGGGTCTGAAAGCATACAATGGCTAGTTTTTGAGATACAGAGTGTCTAAGGTTTTTTCTCTTTTTTTTCGTTCAGCAGCTATTAAGGATATGTGTGTGAATTTTCGCAAGTATTGCAAAAAAACAATTATTATAAATAAACCAGCAATTGTTCTTATCCAAAGTGAAAAGATATTCTAATTTGGGTATCTGTAATCCTGATTCCCTTACTTATCCTTTCGTTCTATAACCTAGCTTAGCATCTTACCGCCCGGAGGCTAAAATGGCCTACAAAATAACTCGCACAGACAAGAGAATCTTATGCATACATATCACTGCAAACAACAGAGGCATTTCAGTGTAATTGTTGAAAGTGAGGTTGATAATATTGGTAACATACATCCCGTGGCATTGGAATAAAAAATTAAAATTGCAAATACAAATGATATTTTCAGAGTTAAAAAAAGGGTAAAAATAGAATTGCAGAATAGAAATACAAAGGTTTCATAAGAGGAGTTAGTAAGGAAATAATTATAGAAGAAATTGTAAAGAAGGCAGAATCCATAACAGATATTTTCAGTGCTAGAAAACTAAACACTTGCTAAGCAGATGCAAACTCAGTCATTAATCATTATTTATACACACCTAATTAAAAATCCTCACTTTGTTAAGCCGTAATATACAATAGTAAAACCTTTCGCTTTATTCATCAAATATGGCGGATGGGAAAGGAGGGGTCAGGAACATTTTTAGAAAATCGAAAATGGGTCGCAATTAAAGAAGCTTGGGAACTACTGCTATAAACTATTTGATACCGGTTAACTATTCGGAATTACATTCCAGATCCATTTTAAATTAAATTTGTTGATAAAAATCGCTTATTTGTCTTTGAAAATTGCATGTTCATATGTTCTGTAACTTTGTATTTTAATGAATTAAAAGATGTTATTCCAAAAATAATTTTGACTTAATTTATTTTACTAAAAAATTCTGTCCCTCGATTTTTTAACCATTTCTGGGTTTAGCCTGGCAAGGTTAGATAATGTGTCTGTAACTGATAATTCCAAATCTAAAATAGGACTTTATTTCTTATGGCGGTTTCTTGAATAATTGAAAAAACTGAAACATCATTGTCAATAGGTTATTGACTTAATAAAATTTAGCACTTGTAGAAACAATAATCTCATAAAATATAGCAGTATTAAGGCAAAACATATTTAAAAATTTTTTAAAATGTGAGGGTTAAACAAATTATTCAGGAATTCACGAGAGTAAATACTCGCATCTGCTACTCGTATGGATTATTTTTTTTTATGCCAAAAATATATGAGCATATATTTGCCAGTAATAACTTGTTTGTGAAGTCAATTTATTGTACAATTTTAACCTGTATTCTAGAGATGAGGCATTAAGCTCAGGGTGGTTCTGAATTGCGGGTATCTGCACGGACTTGATTCCATATTTAATGAGTCTATTCTGCAAATTCACTTGTCAAATACACTACTAAAGGGCTTTTTTATAGAGGTATAGAACTTTTAAATGGAATAAAACAAAGATGAATTTTTTAAATTGACATTAAATTTACTTTATTCGAAAGATAACCTTCGGGCATTCTAATTTAAATATAACTTGTGGCATATGACCGTCACGTCTGGCTCGGATGTAGTCTAATCTGGAGGTCCAATTTTCGATGACTTTTTCCAACATTTGTGGCCGTATATCGGCAATAACGCGGCGTATGTTGTCCTCCAAGTGATCAATCGTTTCGGGCTTATCGGCCTAGACTAGCAACTTCACATATCCCCACAGAAAATAGTCTAGCGGCGTTAAGTCGTACGATCTTGGAGGTCAATTCACGGGTCCGAAACGTGAAACTATGCGGTTACCAAACGTTTCCTTCAATAAATCAATTGTGGCACGAGCTGTGTGACATGTTGCGCCGTCTTGTTGAAACCACAGCTCCTGCACATCATGGTTGTTCAATTGATGAACGAAAAAGTCAGTAATCATGGCTCTATAGCGGTCACCATTGACTGTAACGTTCTGACCAGCATCGTTTTTAAAGAAGTACGGACCAATGATTCCACCAGCCAATAAAGCACACCAAACAGTCAGTTTTGCTGGATGTAACGGTGTCTCAACATACACTTAAGGATTATCATCACTCCAAATACGGCAGTTTTGTTTATTGACGTATTCATTCAAACAAAAGCGAGCTTCATCGCTAAACAAAATTCGCTTATGAAAATCGGGATCAACGACAATCTTGTTTTGGGCCCATTCACCGAATCTACGCCTTGCTAGGTGATCGTGTGGCTTCAATTCTTGCACGAGTTGGATTGTGTTTTAAGCACGCAAACCAAGATCTTTTCGCAAAATCTTCCATAAAGTGAATGGACACATATCCAATTCCTGTGCACGATGGCGGATAGACTGATTCGGGTCTTCCTCTACGCTATGCTCTACAGCAGCAATGACTTCTTCTGTACGCACTATACGACGTCTCTGTGGATGCGTATTATCATTTAAAGTAAACGTGGTGCGAAAACGTTCCATAGTTAATCAAATTAATTGCTCTGATGGACGATTATGTTGACCGTAAAATGGACGTAGTGCGCGATACGTATTTCGAACAGAACCATGATTTTCAAAATAAATTTGCACAATTTGGAAACGTTGTTCAGGCGTCAGGTCTATTCATGTTGAAATGTCAAACCAAACTAAACATAAATCACTTGACAGCTGACAAAATGGCCGCCAGTTAAAAAAGTGTTTCCAACTTAAAGTTCTATACCTCTATAAAAAAACACCCTTTATGTTACAGTGGTTAGATTGTAAAGGAAACCAAGAATTTTTTTGTAGTAGAAATAATTTTGCCCAGTTTAATTGTATTTTCTGGCCGTTGTATTAACTGGTTTTACTTTTACTAGGTAACCTATGAAAAAAAACGCATACTAGTTTTGGTCATATAGGCATTGCTGCTTTACAGTTTTTATATTTATGATTACTTTTTTTCAGTAAGGGCTAAAATTAAAAAAAAAATAATAATAAAGAAGATGTGAATACCTTTACTTCATATTATGGTTTATTTTTAGATTGGTCTAAATTTAACTAATTTTATTTTTATCGAGTTACAAGGGAGCAAAAACAACTTTACAGTTCAAATTTATTTAAACGCTAAGCGGATGTAGCCTCTTTAGTCTTTTTCTATTTCAATGTAGATCCTTTTGTATGAATTAAATTTACGTAAAATTACTTATCTACATTAAATCAAATTAATGCTATAAATAACTGAAATAAAAAAATATTATCTCTTATCACCTGACTATTGCCATGTAAAAGAGGATGAAATACTGCCTGTATAGAATAACTTTTATCTATCGAAATATTTTGGTACATTATTATAATTTCAAGCCAAACTACTTCAAACTCCCTTCAGGCAATATTGACTCATTCCAGGTATACAAAGATACCAAAAGTATGAAGTTCTATAGGAACTCTTTCTATGTTATCGGATCCTAGGTGACGTGGTCTGCTGTATTTTTTATGAACTTTCGGATGCTTCGCGCGGTTGCAAGGAGAATTGCTTTCTGCATCGGTTTATATAGATGCTCACTCAGGCCAAATCCCTTGATGTTCTGCAGAAGGTTCTTTGGTACCACTCCAGTTGATGACAAAATTACGGAAATCGCCTAGAGGCTGTTCAATGCCCATTGTCTCCGGATTTGCTCCTCCAGATCTACAGAATTCTCCACCTATTCGAAATATGTTTGTACATTTAGTATATACTATTTATTATTAATAATAATAGCTCAGACTTAGAGTCGACGGACATCAGGTGATCAAATCGTAAGCCACTTAGCTGAAACTACTTCAAAAATTAAGTGCCAATTTACTTGCTTCAATAAATACAAAATGTCTTTAAAAGGATTTTACAAAACTCTACCCTAGGGGAGCTACTAAGAATGCACTTTCAAGGCTCAAATCACTATGAGAGCAAATCAACAGAAGAACAGACTCTCCTTAGCACATCATGATTATAAGTTAGGTAAAACGATAGTGACATGTGAAAAGGTTAAATGGTCGATGCCAGCCTTTGGTCCCTTCAAGTTACCTGGTAGCAGTGGTATATTTTCAGCTTTAATACATAATTTCTCCATAAGCCATCTCGTAAAATTATTCCGCACGTGTTTGAGCTTAACCAGTTTCTTATTAAAACACTGGAAAGGTTGGTGGATCGATACACCAAAGAAGGAATAATCAGGCAGAAAAATCCACAGACACGTTGCTACATCGACTCATCATAAGAATCGAAAACGCACTGTCGAATGGTCAATCCGCCTTAGTACGTTTATCGATATCGAGGGGGCGTTTGACAACACATCTCACGATTCGATATATAATGTCCTACAATAACAAGGCTCTAAACCGACATGGATCAGAACAATGCTAACCAAGAGACTAATGTATATTGAGCTTAATAATTTAAATGTTAAAACATTATCAAATAGGGTTGTAGAGCCTTGTGGTGGAGAGGCCGTTGAGTTAACTAAATAAGGCTGGTTTGTATACATAAGCTTTCACCAATGACCTTGTCGTTTTGTGCTTTAGTCTGGACCTGGAAGGGACCAATGATGTGGGCTCTTCGGATCGCAGAGCGATGGTGCCTCAGGGAAAGACTTGGATTAAATCCCGACAACGCCGAGGTGATACTCTTTAAATAAAAGGGAAAAACGGGGAGACTCCCCACAATTACATTGTCGGAAAACACTCTTCAATATTAAGGAACAGTAAAGTACCTGGAAGCAACTCTCTGGATCTATGATTGAGCTTAAACGATCGTATTGAGGCCCGGACCAAGAACGCCATATTTACTTACAAAATCTTCACAGAAATAGATTCTGGCTTACAGATAAATCTCGGCAAGAAGAAATAGTTGGAGCTGAAGTGTTCGGCAGAAGCAACGTGCGACAATCTTTACAGCGGAAATTTATGCTGTTTTGCAGTATGGCAATCTCTGAGAGGGACATAAGTAGAAATAAAGTAATTAACATATACTCAGACAGTAGGGCTGCGATAATGATACTGAAGTCCAGTGTCGTAACTTCGCCACTGGTATATGAGTGCAAGGATATAGTGAACAGTCTGATAAGGAACGACTACACAGTCAGACTCGTGTGGTTTCCAGGTCATTGGAATATACACGGGAATGAGGAAGCGGACTATCTGGCAAAAATAGGGTCCGCAATTGAACCATATGGCCTCCAATCAGTTCTACCTGTTCCAATTGCCGTTGACAAAATAGAATTAAAATTGTTGCTGGAAAGCAAATTTATTGAATCATAGAGAGGATTACCTGGAATGGAGTGTATCAAGGAACATATATCTGGGCCTAGTGTAAGGCTTACTAGGAAAGAGCTGCGAATTGTGGTGGGACTGTTTACAGGATATTGCCACTTGGAGGAGTCATCTTCACAAGATTGGTGTCGTACATGATCCGACGTGTAGATGGTGGCTAGAAGACACCATGTCATCAGAGAATGCCCAGCACTCAAGGGACTGAGACTGAGGTATTTCGGAGATACGATTTTGTTTCTGGAAGCAGTAAGGCAAGTTCAATTAATGAGGCTGCTTGGATTCGCAAAGGCTTACTTACACTTTTGGTTTGTTATTGATTTGGGGTGTTATTTCTATTGTTATTGGCCATTCTTACATTATTTCCATCGTTAGCTCTTTAATCTGCCGGTTCTTACACACTCTCCACATTTCTTAGATCACTTCTAATACCGGATAAAGTGTGAAGGGGGACTACAACGAGTCTCAGTACGCAATAAAACATTTAAATTCGATTATCTCAGAAACAGAGCTCGAAGTGATACCTACTAATTATAACTTTTTTAGATAGCAGATGTCAACGAATGAGAATTTTTAATTATAGCAATGACAGCCGGAAAAGCTGGGAATGCTTGGGTTTTTTTAGTGATAAGAAACTGCTCTGGGTCCAACGAAATATCTATAAACTATCCCTATGCAGTTGAGGTAAACTACCCCTCTTCAGTTTGAGATAAACTACCCCTAAGCTTAAAGGACACGGAGAAATAAGAAAAATCTAGCAGGATTCATTTTTCATGGATGTTATGATTTGCTAAAATGTGTAGTCTTTTCAAATAGATATAGAATTTCACGTATCAACAATGTCCTGTAGTGTACCCTCAAAAGGGTGAAAAACTACCCCCTTGGGAGATCGCTGGTGCGACATTTTACTTAAACTGCAGAATTCGTGGTTAGTTTGGTTGCCGATGCCGGATAATGCGACATTAATTCTTTGAGTCGCATGTTTCGTGTATCGAGTTTTGATATATTCCTTTTTTATTTTTTTTTTGTGGCCAATTTCCCCTATGAGTGATTCCTTAAGGTGGAATTATTTTAATATAATATAGGATTTCACCCAAGGAGGAATTTTTACCCCCTAGGGAAAAAGAATCTAATAAAAACTGTTTGACGTAAGATCCTAAGCCTTACTGTGAGTACTACGCAAATTTAACCAATTGTTGCGTCCGGAAATATAGAAATATTTTAGATTAAAGTTCTTTTCTTATTTTTTATGTCATTGAAGATGCAGGGTGGCTTTTGGCAGCAGTGTAAGGGTGGTTTTCGAAATTAAACCAAAACTACTGCAGACTTTCTTCACCTTTTAAAACCTCTAGAGTTTCGAGCGTTTTCAAAAGTCATTGGAGCTTTTTTCTTAAAAAGGGTAGTTTTCTCCCTTCTGAGGGTACACTGCAGGACATTGATGGTACGTAAGATTCTAGATGTATTTAAAAGTACTACGGAATTTCAGTCAATCATGACATCCATGACAATTAGAATCTTGGTTTTAAGGTTTTTTTTCTTCCTTTTCCGTATCCTTTGAGCTTAGTGGTAGTTTATCTCAACCGTATAGGGGTAGTTTGTAAGTATTTCGTTCGACTCACTGCAGTTTCTTATCACTTTTTCAGCAGTCATTGCTCTTTTGGTTCGAAGCTTTTGTATACAAGAGATAGTTATTACACCTTCTTGGGGGTGTCTTGCAAATCCAGTACATGGACACTGCTGATTAACCTTAACTTAACATACAATATACTTTAAAATTTTGTATAGATTGATTATAGTGTTTTTGGCACTAGCTAATGATTTTGGGGGCATAGGATTTTTTCGACCCTGAATTCGGATTCGGCAACCAAAAATATCGAAAAATACATGGGTCTATTTGGCTGATCTGAAAAACTTTTTTTTGGGTGGCTGTATTATTAATATTTACAGGCGAGGCACTAGGGCTTTGCAGGTTGTTTCTGCTCACGGCGCTGACTGTTTGTTACCTTTGACACGATATTGTTGCACAGTTATTAAAAAATTTAGTTACTATTACTTATATATTTAGATTCTCCTTTCATAAGCTCATGAAATCATCCCTAAATTTTTAAATTATCATTATTGTATTTTACCTCTATGACTTTGTAATAATTCAATTTATTACTCGAATGGTGTCAAAAATATCAACAGGAGCTAAAAAGTACAGTATTTTTTCCCGTTTTCTTCCCTCTAGCATCATCATGACCTAGTTGAAATGAAAAATGGTATCTTTAAAACAAAGAAGAAATTTGAAAATGGGTGAATATTTTATAAGGAAATTACGGAATGAATATATCGTGTTATTTTTTGGTAATTTATTTACTTGCAATAGGAATTGACAATCAAGCATTTTTCTGCAATAGAAACTTTTTTGTTCAGTTTGATTGTATTTTACGGCCGCTCTTTTAACTCATTTTGCTGTTACTAGGACACACAGACATTGTCGCTTTGCAGTCTATATGTTCGTGACTACTTTTCTTTTCTATGAAAGCTAAGATCATAAAATTTTAAAATTGAGAAAATGAATTTGATGTGACTTTCTTTACTTGATGTTATTATTTGTTTATAGGTTGGTATCAATTTAACTAATTTTATTTTTATTGAATTTTAAGGGAGCAAAAACAATTTTACAGTTTAAATTTGTTTAAACACTAAGCGGATGTAGCCTTATCTAAGAAATTTTTTTTTTATTTCAACGTATATTTTTATGCATGTATTAAATATACTTACAATTACTTATCTTCCTTAAATCAAATTAATGTTTTAAAGAACAGTAATATATAAATATTATCTTTTATCACCAGACTATTGTCATGACAAATAAGTTCCTTATTTGCCGAACAATTTTTAGAACGTAGTTGTTTCAATGCCACTTTTCTAAAAACTTGATGTAGGATGAAATACTGCCTCTATAAAATAACTTCTACATATTCGAAATGCTGATCTATTTAATATTTACTATTTAGTATTGATAGTAATTCAGAAAGCCAACGGACGGTAGGTGATATATATATATATATATATATATATATATATATATATATATATATATATATATATATATATATATATATCTGTTCTTAGGATCTAGGTTTAAATAATATTGAACCATCTTTATTATATCATTAAAGTATATTTCTAAAACGTTTAGACAACTTTACGATCTTCATCAGTTATCATTTTTCGTCATAAATTTTATTAAAACTACACTTAGAAACATCTACACCTTAAAATTTTTCTTTTAAAAACACGATACTATATTAAAAATAAATGCATAACTCGAATAACAATTAACCTTTAAAATACCATTCCGCTCGGTAGTAGGATCCTGACAGAGTCAGAGACAAAGTTTTTTTTTGGAAGAATGTATTGGAGATTTTTAGGACCCTGTTTTTCATTTATTTGATTAAGTTCACTTTTATTGAATGTTTGAGATGAGTTGTAGTTCAGGAATCCACCCGAGTTACGTGATTTTGTGTACCAGTCAATAATGATTATGTTCTTAGGGTGTCTAAGAAAGGTACTGAGTGATTCTCATTGTCCCTTTCTATAGTGAATTGTATGTATGGGTTCTAACTCTTAATGGTTTCTATTGTCTTCTGAATACCATCCTCAGGTAAGAATAGTATAATATCATCAACATATTTCTTTATAAAATATAGGTTAAAAGAGAGGACTGGATTAACGGTATCCAACAAGTCGTTCATCACATATGCAGCTTAGATAGAAGAGGAGTGCCAAAGGTTTGTTTATAAAATTTACAATAGAAATGAAAAATGAGTGTTGAATAAGAAATAGTTCCATAAAGGATTCTTCATCAATGTTACGGTTTCAGTTTTTATGGATAGCTCTTTGACATGCATTCAAATGAATGTTACTGAAAAGGGACATTACATCCAAACTGGCTATGACATAATTATCAGGCAAACTCATTCTGTTAAATAGAGTATTGATTTCAAAGGAGTTTTTTTTATAAAATATCGATTATTATAGTCATACGCTTTGAGCAAAATATCGGTAATAAAAGATGCAATAAGCCGCGAGGCTACTATCAGTCTGACCGACACTGTTGGTTTATGTATTTTGGGTAGGGCATAAAACTTAGTGGATACACCTTTATAATTTATAAGTTTCTTTTTTTGTGGTAATATCTAACTGGTTAGTATTAGCCAATTTGTTAATGAGTTCATTACTTTTTCTCTGTAGAGATAAAGTTGGGTCATTTCGAAGTTAAACATAAGAAGTACTATTAACGATTAAATCATTACCTAATTGTAAGTATTGGTCTTTATTCATGATGACTGTTACATTATCTTTATCAGAATTGATCAATACATTACTAGAAATTTATTGTATTATAGAGTCTATGATCGAATGAACTTTTTTCCCACGTTTATGAACATGATTTGTAATTATGTTTGTAGCTTTTGCTATTGTTAGATTTTGAATTGTACTGTCTTCAGTAGACGAAGTGATAAAATCTACGTCTCCCAAGATGTTCTTTATAGAAATGTCCTTATTTTCCTTAAAAGAGTTGAGCATGTTTTAGATTCACATAATCTAAAAAAGTATCAACATATTATTTTTATTTAACATCCTTTCATAATTCCGAATATTTGAGTTCAGTCTTATTATCTAAGATGCACGTAGCATAGTTTGCCATTATTTCCGTTGTTTTAGCATTTTTTAAGTCAAAATTTGAATTGTCTAGGCAAAATAGCTCAAAATATATTGCCTCCAAATAGAAGTTAAAACAGAATATATATAGTTTTTAAAATAAGCATTAAATTTATTTATTTTTGGAGATGTAATGAAATTTTTAGACCAAGGGGTGATCTTAAAAAGTCGAAGGATGATACATTTAGTATACTATTTGTTGTGACTGTAGTTACTCGTAGTGGCTTTTACTCGTCATGGTTGTATGAGGATCGAGGCGCAGCAAATTGCCTTCCGGGATAAGACGGACAACCCGAGGTAATTTGAAGTAGATTTTTATAAAAGAAACTCAATAGCCAATCAACAATTGCTATTAAACTTCTTGGTACAGGTAGTGTACCATCACCAGTTTTTCGTTTATTTTTATTTTATTTTAAGAGTTTTTCATTTTAATCTATTATCACGTTCCAAAAGCTTTAAAAATAAATAATTATATTTAAAAAATGATTGTATATATAATGTATATAATATTTACTTACAAATAACCATCTTTCTGGAATTTTTGATCCATATCTCATTGAAGT
This sequence comes from Diaprepes abbreviatus, assembly GCA_034092305.1. NCBI lineage: Eukaryota > Metazoa > Arthropoda > Insecta > Coleoptera > Curculionidae > Diaprepes > Diaprepes abbreviatus. The sequence continues at coordinate 2,237,519 of JASJET010000095.1, forward strand.
TAATATAAACTAAATACTTTCATTGTGGTGGCTAAATGGAAATGTGGCTGGCATTTTTTTTGATGATAAATTTTCCATTTTTTCCTCAGAATTGTTATAGGTATAAATAAAAATAAACAGAAAAGGCCCAGTTTCAAGTTTGTGTTTGAAACAAGGTAACACGACCATTCTAGAAAAGGAAAAAACTTTGTACGGTCTGGCATACAGAATAGGAAAGTTTACAGGTATTATAAATGAAAGCGATCCTTTTTCTTATGTTCGTTACAGATCTCTTCTCTACTTTCAAACCCTGTGCACATTGCATCGTCAGTTGAAATTTATTAGTTTTGCATAATAACGCATCAACAGCCAATCATCCAATTTTGAACAGATTAATTTCCTATTTTAAAAGATTCGCTTTTGATTGATGGTATCAATTTTTTCGTACAATCTATGGAAAATTCAAAATGTTTGCTCAAAGTTGGGACTTTCAAAACCAGGCAAAAATAGCGGGCTCAAAGAAAGATCCAAATTTTAGTTGAGTATTTTTGCAGCCAGCAGGAGAAACAGCCGTGGCTACGATCGATGTTAGGCCTACGATCCATTGCAGACTTTTTTACTTTTAAGGTTTTCGCAGACCTGACGGTAGCAACCTTAAACCGCATTTACTTCTAGACTGCCGAGGTGCGAAAAAGGTATTTTGCACACTGCACATGAATATTGTGTTTTTGTATTTTGGAGTGAAATGAGTAAGAAACCTTTTTGTTGCTCTCGGTGGTTGAGTAAAGAATCGCGCCGATGACATATAATACGACATATTTCTTTTGTTAATTAGGGCTAACTAATAGCTTCCACTAACTGGCGCTCCAATATTGGGCTAGAGACCACCATTGGTATCCCTGTCCAAAGAAGGAGCACTAAGTAGGCGCATTGTTAAGGTAATAATTTCGTTGTTTAGGCGTTCCTTGTGTGCTGATTTCAGGCAAGGTACATCTTTGCCTAAGTTCGTTGTGCTAGACAATGCAGAGCTTTCACCATTTGGTAAGTATCTTTCAGCCGAGGTCAGGTAAATAAATAACATAGGAAATGGGGGTAGAGGAAGTCGACAGTTTCCTTCGTAGTAAATAATGGTGTGAGTCTCAGGTTTTGCTTTCTTCACCACAGTTTGATTTTAGACGTAGAAAAGACATGAGGATTTCTCATTTTTAGTTCGTCTTTGATTGATGATTTAGATTATCATTTTTTGTTAGTCATTTACATTTAGGATTTTGGCTTGCTATGAATTTTCTGAAATCCCGTTTCGCCATAATGGCGTATGAAAAATAGTTCAGCATAAGTCTGCAATTTTTTGTTAATAAATGTATGTTTGACCTAATTTTTGCCCAGTTGCTGCAATTTTTCAATTATTCACTAAAGATTTCTCTTTGTGATTTTTTTCCATGTATTTTTTTACTATAACCATTTGTCTTGTTGATATTTCTCATATTCTGTCTCCCACACAATAAATTATCTTTAGGTTATGATTAACACTTTACAAAAAAAAAAGTACAGTTGTTACAAAAAAAATAAAACTTTTATGAAAAACTCATGGTACGCCTCTGGAGTCATTTTTAGTTTAGGAGGCACTTATACAACTACTTTAAACAAATAATGACTCTTCACCTTATTTTTGGATCAGATTGAAATCTATACATATACAATATATATAAATTTACCCAAAGATACGATTAAATCAAAACGAAATTGTTACTGAAAAGAACAAAAAATGAAGTTAATCATATTATTGTTTATAGTTGGTACAGTTTTTGGTTCCCTAGTGGAAGATAGAGAACATTGGCTGAATTTCAAGGTAAATAAAATTAAATCTAGTCAAAATGGTTTTATGTTGTTAGAAAGCTTCGGGTAAATGTACCAAATTTTGAATTAACTTCCAAACTTGACGAGATATATTAATTATTAAATATTACGGTTCTAAGGTGGTGAATATAATAGATCTACATCATGGCTAAAGCAGCTATTCTGCACCATAACTGAACCACCTTCATGTTGTTCAGTAAGCGAAGCATACTTAATGTATAACCGTTCATCGTTGAGATGTTTAAAAACTAGGTCACACGACGCTTGTTTCGCTGTGGGATTGCCTGCTTGTTTTTACCCCTAGGTTCCAGGCAAAACAGACGAGGTTGTAGCAAATTTTCTACAAAAATTCACTGTCATTTTCAAAGTTTTGTAACAATTAATTTATGAAAGTCATTATAAATTCATTAAAAATTATCTTTAAGAAATTATAAGCAACTATAAATCCGGCATTTTCCCTTAGGAGCTCTATCTATCGGCATTCCTGAGGAAATGCCACTTTCTCATTAGTTACTGCTCAAAGTCAACTGTCATCGCCAAAAACGTTTTTTTTTTTCAATTATAATTTAGACGACAAATTTTTTCGTGTAAAATACCTTGCATATTTTTGAGTTCACAAAAAGAGATCTTATTTTCTTAGTAAAGATTTGCTTTTTACTTTTTAGGGTTGAAAACTTCTTTTTTGCTGTTTTCATTCAATTAAGGTATAAAATTTCCTAATTCGGTCAAAAACTCATTGTACATAGATTTAAAAAATTATGTCGGCAGGTCTATCTGCCTCATGAGTTACCTATCCTTTTTTAAATATTTGAGATTAAAAGTATGAAATAATATGAATGAATATTTGTTTCTTAGAAATTTATTAGCAACAGTAATAAAAATTATCGGGAACATTAAATATGAGTAGCATATAGTGAAAATCTACGATTTTGAAGAGTTAAACTCTCCTCTTTACAGCTGAAAATAGGTCCAAAAATTCAGTCTCTGATATCCATTCAAATGTGATATATCCTAGTTTACGTTTCATATCCTAAAGTTAACCTCTTCAAAAAGTAGATTTAAGTTTCACAACTAATTAATTTTCGACAAAATAGAATGAAGATATACGTTTCTATCCTTAAAAAAGTTACACCAAACCCTCATTCTAACTATATCGTGTTCAAAACGGCATACTATACCCTGCATTTTTAAGCGATTTTACAAGAAAAAATTCGCCTTTAAATAAAAATTAGAAATAATTTTAGGTTAACATAATTTTCATACCAGTCATGCAGTTTAGGGTATGAAAATATCTGCCAAATATATACTATTTTACTAAATCCACCATATCAGAGAATACGCGCTACCAACAATAGAATTTTAAAAACAGAAGGAACTAGTAACTAGCGTGCATGACTGTAATAGCTCCTGGTGAATTCAATTTCATCATAAAATTAAAAAATATGTATTGATAGTTAGATAGGCATCTCCGTGATACTTTTTATTGTGAAAAATTCCGATAATCATCAACTTAATTTATCATATTTATATATTTAATCTGAACTAACCTGAAGCGTGAGTTTTTTACCGAATTATCTAAATTTATATAATTACTATCCGGAAACAGCGCAAAAAAAGGTTTCACCTTATAAAAAATAAAAGGCATACTCATAAAATGACATCTATTAATTCTTTTTCGTAAAACCAATAATATACGGGCGATTGTATATAAAAAATCAACCTTTTAAATTATAATTAAAAAAAAGTTTTTAACGATAAACTTTGAGTGTTATCGTTTCTAGAAACGCAAGACGTAAAAAAATAGCTTTCCGAATATTCTTCAATGTAATGTAACATATCACCAATTAAACAGAATCAGAGGCTGACTTTTAGAACTTTTCTTCTATACAGCTCGAAAGGGTTAGTTTAGCCCTTCGAGATAATAGATTTCCACTAGACACTTAATATACCTGTTGGTTTTTATTATTGTTCGTAATTAATTTTCTAGAAAAAAAAATCTTTTCATAAAACTAAAAAATAGGTAGTTAACCCCGTGATATATTTTATTATGAGAAAAGCCGATACGCGTCAAATTTAGATTTTCAAATTTATATACAATTATTGGGATTTTGAACGAAAAAATTTGTAAATTTATTGAATGAAAACAGTTGAAAACAATAATGTTTTCACTCCTACAAAAAATACCAAACTGAAAAAATGACATGTACCAATCCGTTTTCATAAACCTAAAAATATGCAAGTGATTTTACAAGAAAAAATTGCGCTTTTAAATTGCTCTTCTGGCTGGCTGCTTTCTATATTGCGAACCTCATTTTAATGACAAATTTAATACACAATTTTTATCTGTGCTGGATCCACATAGCTGGTTTAACTTAATTCAGTGTTTCCCAAAGATTTTCAGTTAGCGGCGCACTTACAGGTTTAGCATTTTGTCATGGCGCCCAGTCGTGTTCAATAAAGTATCGTATAAGGTTTATAATTTATAACCTGCCTACTACATAGTAGCAAACCACACTTCATTGAACATGACTGTACATTGGCACTAATGACCAAGCACAGAAATGGAAACAACCACAATCTGAGACTCATATATATATATATATATATATATATATATATATATATATATATATATATATATATATATATATATATTATATATATAAATCCTTTATTTTAGTCATAGACTAATATAATTACACACACATCTTAACAACTAAAATTGAAAACAACAATCAACCATCGTCAAGCTTTGCAGAATAATGACATACTAAACTAAACGGACACAAATCTAAAAGAAAATAAACAAAGAAAGTTCATGTCCCTCAAGGATAGACCTTATTAAAAAAATACTGCTGCAGACACCGTTTAAACTTATTTAGAGATTTTAAACATTTAATATTTGTGGGCAGTTGATTAAAACTCCTTAGACCTTTAAAGAAAACAGAGGTTTGTGTTTGTCTGTTTAATACTGGAGGAATATGAAAGTCATCCTTCGATCTAGTGTCATGTGCATGTATATTTTTCTATTATAATTAATATGATTTTGTAAATATGTAGGAGAACTACCCGAATTGATTTTAAAAATAAAGGTCACTGTTTCGTAGTGAAAAAAATTCTCCACCGACAACTATTGCATTTCTCTCAACATATAGTTAATTGATGTTCTTCTTGTACCTGAGAGTATAACTCTCATGGCTCTATTTTGCAATTTTTGAAATCTTACCTTTTCATTTTGATTAAGAAGGAACAAAATTGTGGAGCAATAAACAAAGTGCGGCAATACCAGAGTGTTAAACAGGATTGTTTTGTTTGTATATAGTTAATTTTATAAGAGATTATTTTTCTTAAGTTATTCGCATGTTCTTTAAATGTAAGTTGTCTATTTATAATTACTCCTAAATATTTAAACTTTTCCACCATTTCAATTGTATCACTGCCTACTTTAATAATAAGATCTCCACGAGAAAAAGTTCTGTAATCATTCTCATTGCAGATTATCATAAATTTGGTTTTTTTCACATTTTTTTTTAATTGGTTACAAGAACACCACCAATATAAATTTTGTAATATAGATTTAAGTGTGTCAACCAACTGAATACTATCAGAACATGCAAAATATAAAAGAACATCATCTGCAAAAAGATGTATACAAGAATCACCAGATGTAATCACTATATCATCAATATATATATAAGAAATAATTATGGACCTAGCACACTATCCTGTGGAACACCCATGCTGCCCTCATTCTCGTCAAATACCACGCCACCCAATTTCAATCTTTGTTTTCTATTAATTAAAGAATTCATTCATACAGAAGAATATATGATTCTTAAAGAAAAAAAGAAAAAAATGTCAATGAGACGGATGAGCTTGGTGATCTCTACACACTTTTTCAAAGCAAGGGATGAGGCTTCACACTGCCACTCTCATTTCTTGCTCTACATTGATCTCTGAGCGATATTTGCTCTTTATTACAGCTACAGCTGAAAATCCGGTTTCGCATAAATATAATATTGCAAAGGGAATAAGAATCCTTATAGCTTTTAATCTTAAAGTTAGATATTTATTTTTGATGGTTATCCAAAGCTCCACCAAAATGAAAGAAACGAATTTGGTTTTAAGGCTGTTGTCACAAGATAATTTAATGAGACTTTCTTAGTTGGAGCATGAAAATGATTTTTGATCTACGAAAATTTCTCGCCATTTTCTTGTGCAAAGTATTTGGCAAACCATTCAGAGAGCTTCGGAAAATATTCCGTGAAAAGGTATAGCAAGTCATGAGAGACAACGAGCTCATTACAGGACGCGTATTTACGCAAGTGTGAGGAAAAATCTTGACCGCCATCCTCATTAATTTTTCTTATCCACAACTGCGATTTTCTCCTAAGCGCTGCAATCTTCTCCAATAATTTGAAGACGTGCATGTTATTGCATTGCAGAGACAGATTCAAGGCATTCAGTTTGTTAAATATATTCCACAAATATGCCAGTTTTAGTAAATAGTCTGATTTAGCAAAGTATCTTGAGTTTGCATGACCTTTCTCTTCCAGAAAAGTATGATTTCTTGGTGTAACTCGAATGCACGGGATGACATTTCCACGCCAAACCCATCATAAACTGCAGTAATAGAGCAGGGCTGTCTTCTTCCATGTCCACACAAATTTTTTGAATAGCCTGGCTTTAAGCAGCCTAGTTTTTATGTAATTTACTACATCTATAATACGTTCTAATACTAATACCAATTTACAGCTTATAGATTTCGACGCAATTACTTCGTATGGATGATGCAATTGATTCACATAGCATGCGGTGATTTATTGTGAATAAGCGCTTACAATCCTTCATAGCGGCCAGATATTGATTGAGGATCATCAGTACATACACTGATACACTTTTTCCAATATAAATTATTTTTTGTTATAATTTTGTAAACTATTTTTTGTTATAAACTTGTCAAGAATTTCAGTAAAGAAGATTTTCAAAAATAATATCGTCCAGACGGCGTACGTAACAAATAAGATGGGAATATTAATTACTGTCAGTAACCTCAGCAAGTTGCAAACCAAATTCCTTGCCTTTCTTTTTCCCCATTAATTCGTCATTGAGATCCTCAGCTATATGATGGACTGATTCTTCGACTTATAGTGTTGTTAGAAAAGGTACCTTTGTAATTAGTTGCCCCGCCGATTTTCCTACCATAATATTAACCATGTCGAGAGCAGCAGGTAAAATAAGTTTTTCTACAATGATGTGAGGTTTTTTGTACATCGTTACCCTTTATGGTACTTTGAAAGATTCTAGTAGTGCATTGCTAGGTAGTGAAGCTTGTTTATTGAACAGGTTTTTTTCTTTTTGAAAATTTTTCAACTTTCTGTTAAAAAATTGGATTCGATTTTTAAACCATAGTAGGGTGAATGATCTCGAGATAACGCTTTAGCTTATTTGAGAGCGTACTCTAGGGCGCTAGAATTTTCAAGCTAAGCATACACTATGGTTTTCTTCATTATTTACTTCCACGGAAGTAAGGCTAAAGCCCAAATAGCTATCATCGTATTTGCGATATTTACGCCCTTTTGCTTTCCTGCTACTTATCGAGGCTTCCTCACTTTGACTTAAAGTAACGACTTCCTTATTTAATATAAATCTTTCTATTTTGTGACTAACTTTTTACGAAAACAGAAAGCAGCACAATTAAAACAAAACAACCGACCTGCTCGAGTACATAAGTTTAAATAGATATTGTAACCGTTACAATGTATTCGTAAAACATAATATTCTGTATCACTACAGTACTAAGAACACTTTATTATGATTTACAAGCCAAATGAATTCGCATTCCCTTCAGGTTGCAAGGAGAGTTGCTTTCTGCATCAGTTTATACAGATGCTCACTTAGTCTCAGTCTCTTGACGTTCTGCAGGAGCTTCTTTGGTACCACTCCAGTTGTTGACAGTATTATAGGAATCGTTTGGACGCTGGTCATTGTCCATTGTCTTCGAATTTGTACTTCTAGATCTCTATGTTTGGCGATCTTCTCGTTGTCTTGTTGCCTTAAGTTGTTGTTGTTAGGTACAGCAATGTCAGTTAGTGTAGTTCGCCTAGAAATTTTATCTATTAGTATAATGTCTGGTCTATTATGAGCAACTGTCTGATACGTCAGAACCGTTCGGTCCCAATATAACTTAAACTGGTTGTTCTCAAGGTTCCGGATATTATTTGTAATAAGGCACTTTTCCTACCTGTAATAGGTTTAACTCCTACTTCAGTACTAAGAACACTTTATTATTAATTCTGTTTACTTCAACAATTCAACTGCTTACCTTTACAATAAATAAACTTGAAAATGCAGCCTGCTGGCCTACGGCGGCTTATATACTATCAATGAGCGCTCGTGAAAATTACTGTCGATAGTCTAATGCGGGCCCCTGTAACATACTCCGCTCTCTCTCGCGTCCGGCTGGTAGTGAATTCGGCGTAGCCCAGCTTAACCTAAAAACCTTTATTACGGGGACCTGGTTTCCCGTAACTATATTGAATGAATGACGGTCGACGTAACCTACGCAACGAACGATTTATGCAGTGCACGCGGTTTATATTATTAATTTTGTATCGGCGAATATAAGTAAATTTAGATTCCGTAAAAGAGAAAACAGGAGGGCTACCGCGCACTATTTGGAAATCCTTGACCTAACTCACTATGTTTTTTTTTCTGCATGTTAAACTAATTTCATAAACCTTGAGCTTATACTATATATTTTATTGGCCCCTCTAACTTCCTTAGCTGAGTGATGACCAAAAAATTTTAATTCAATCTGACATGTCCTTATTTTCCTGTACATGACCAAATATTAGTCCGTTTGTTGTTTAAAGGAACGCCAAATCATTGAACAAGAACAGGTTCGGTTTAGAACTGATTTATTCAGTAATACTGTAATATTTCCTACTAATAAAAAAATACTGAACCAAACTTATTAAAAGATCCAAAATATATAGGTTAAAAAAGTAAATATACCACATTTTTGGTCAAATTATGAAGTAACTCGGTATTTATTCTTTTGTTTTTAGAGCAAATATGGTAAATTATACAAAAATATAGAAGAAGAAAAACAAAGATTTTTAATATTCCAAAAAAAAATCCATGCCATTGAGGAGCATAACAAAAAGTATGACGCGGGAGAAACAACATATTTTAAAGGAGTTAATCAGTTTAGTGATCTTACAAAAGAAGAATTTATTTCTTTATTAGCCTATAGAAACACCAGTCGTCAAAATCGAGAAATATATCCGGTTCATCAAAAATCAATCGATGCTGAAGCACCAAGTTCAATTGACTGGAGAAAACAAGGAGCAGTATCTAAAGTTAAAAATCAAGGCGGTTGTGGATCATGCTGGGCTTTTTCTGTAGTAAGTGTTTTCTAAAACTGACAAAGAAAATCATACAAAATTATTTTAATTTTATCATATACATAAAGAGTCTGTTCAAGAATTTCGATGAAAACGTTAATCTCTTTATTGAGTTATAGAAAGGTCAGGTTATTCAAGTCCCTCATCATGGTGCGTTGGATTGTTTCAATATCCAAAAAATTACCATCTCGAATAGTGAATTTCACTTTAGGAACAAAGAAAAGCACATGGAGGTAAATCTAGAACATAGGGGTGGGTGAATCCATCGTGGTAATAATATTTTTAGCCAAAAAGTGGCGCACAATTTTCGCATATTCAAATTGTATTTCAAAATGTTCAAAACATTGCCAGTGATGATCCATAGCTCTGTTGCAATCATCCTCGTAATGATACGACGATGTGAAAGCACTAAGTTCTTAACTTTCTTTACATTTCCATTCACACTAGACGTTAAAAGGCACCCTTCTTTCTTGTCGTCTTTCACGTACTCTCGACCGTTTAGAAAGCGGTTTATTAACTTGTACACTTTCATTTTTTTCTTCGCAGATTCCCTATATACGATACTTAACATTTCAACAATTTCGGTCCCATTTTATTCAAGTTTTACTAGAAATTTGGTATTTGTTCGTTACTAATAAAGTAGCTTACTTTATTTTTGTCTAACGATGAAAAATACTTTTAGAAAAATCGCTACCAAAAAAACGTATGCATCCAGTCATGGTCAAATTTTTACTGAATGCTGGGGATTCTTGCCACCATTCACCGAGATACAAACATTTTTTATAATTAGATAAATCATAACTATATGACAAAAATAAAAGATACAATAAAAAATTGCAGGAAGTTAACCTGCCAGTCATGCAATGTAATTTCCTCTAAGTTGGTTGCATAGTTCCCGCAACGACTTGAGTCAACGAATACCCTAAATACATTCTGCTACCCCACAAGATCAAATATCAAGTTAAAATTCTCAGGCCGTGCTGTTCTTTTGTAAAAATATTTTTTTGCTCATGAAACACAAAACCATAAAATATAACTTTTTTTTACAAAATCTTCCATATTTTTATTTAGACTGGGACACTTGAAAGCTTCTACTATCTGAAAAACAACAAAATGGTTTTGTTCAGTGAACAACAATTGGTGGACTGCGTTACAGAAAATAATGGTTGTAATGGAGGTTTTGAAGATAATACTTTAGAATACGTAATGGCTAATGGTAAGTACGAGATATTTCCTATTAAAAATAAATACTAGTTATTAATAATTACCGTTTCCTAACTCAAATTCGATATTTAAAGAATTCTAAAATTTAAATGTATCATGAATTATTTTATCCTAAAATCCTAAACAAATGTAAATAAATTTTGTTTTTAAGATTTGTAAGCATGCCTGAATTTTTTTCTGTTTTTTCTTAAGATTTCGCTCAACTTATATCATCATATCATCATTCACGACGGAACAAAAAGCATTGTTTCTTTTCTCATGGTAAAAGTTTCGGAAATATTTTTCAACAAAGCTATAAACTATGTATTCAAATACCTATTTATCTTTATTGTTAAATAAAGAAACATTAGATAAAAATGGTATTATATTTTCTTACATTTATTTTTTTATTATTAAAAATTAACTTGCTTGATAGTTTATCTGTTAACGGATTTTCATGAAACTTCGGGTATCCATTGTTGATATAATTTTCCCTAAGAACGCAAAATTTTAGACACCTTTCCCAATTTATAGTCGAGATAATCAATATAAGAAACACAACCTTTAACGTGGGCTATATACAAAGAGTCGTATTTAGCGTGACGTGTATGTATGTATGTGCGTAGAGTTGGGGGTCTGTACACTGCAGCCTGGTAGATCTATTATGCCACTGCTGCCCAGTCGTAAGAGTTACCGTATCGACTAGAGTAGGTTCTCCAATCCTATTTCCCTCAGGAATCTCAGAATGTTGAACAACTTTCTCTTTCTATCACTACAAGTTTCTTGAGGTGTCCCTTCAGGTAGCAATGTCCCTTCAGGATCCCTGTTAGAGCTTTTTAGTTCTTCCAGCATTACGCTGCTACTGATTCCACAGAAAGGCTGTGGTCCCAGAAATGGTTTCTCAGCCCCAATGCTCGCGAACCTATCTACTATTTCATTCCTCTTTATCCCGATATATCTCGGTACCCACATGAGGGCGACTTTATTATTCTTATTCAAATCATTCAGTTCTTCTAGGCATTCCCAGACCATCTTGGAACTGATAACTTTAGAGCTCTGCGCACTGATGGCTGCTTGACTATCCGTCATGATGATAATCTCTTGTCCGTGATAGTTTTTCTCCTTGTTAAATTGAATACACATGTATTTCTGCCTGGAAAATGCTTGGTGACATACTTAGGCTTTCGTAGTGTCTGGTACCGGGTCCATATACTCCTATTCCAGTTCCCCCCGTTGTTTTGAAGCTATCTGTATAGTGGATTCCTTGCTGAATTTTAAATGGTGTTTCTGTCCTATTCGCTCTTGCGGTTCAACTTTCTGCTGAAGTTTTTCACAAAGTTGAATTTCTTTTCACTTCATCTTGGGGCATGTCTCAGATATGTTGATTTCTGGATGAGAGACTGGTCATTAGTTGTGACATAAAAACACATAACCTAAAAAACTTCTTTATATAGTTTTCTAAAAAACGAATATGTATATGAGTATAACATTATAAGACATCATATACTGCAAGATCATGCCCTAAATTCAGAGTTATAATGTAAACTTCGTTATGTAATACCATTTCGAGTAATTATTGCCTGAAACTCATACTAAAATGTAGAAGTAACAACGCTATAACGCAAAGTAGACCGACCGATTTTGCATTTTCTTCTGATAATGTTCACGTCATCACGTGGGGTTTTAGTATCGATGTTCTCTGATAACAGTAATCAACAAATACAATAAAAATCGCAACTGATGTTATAATGGCTGTCCGTGACAGTTTAAAGCATCCTCATTGCAAATTCAACAACCAAAATTTTCCACCACATATCGATTTTAAATTAAAGAATGTGTCAGTTATTTTTATTTATTACATATATACATTATACATTATTTTTTTATAATAAAACAGGATTTATTCGCCAAAATACACATGAAAATTCATTTATAGTAAATCTTTAGTACATAACTTTTTTGTAAATGTCGATTTCCGTTTATATTCCTGATCGCTTTCTCTCATAAGAAACCAACAATTGCTGGATCCCACCTGCCTTGATAGCGTTGCTCCACTAGAAATATGTCTTGGTGGAACATTTCTCCTTGCTCGTCATTAACCACACCCAAATCTTCTGGAAAAAAAATTAAATGGGAGTGCAAGAAGAGTATTTTAAGAGACATGCGATAGCCCATTTTGCAGTAGCTTTAAAGTAGTTCTTTTACAAGTATTTCGTAGTTTTCTTCTTGTTTGTTTCCTAAAAACTCCGAAACTATTGTTTTAAAAGAACTCCTCGCAGCTAATTCAACATCATGTAATTTTTGATCAAATTGTTGATCTCTTAGTATTTTACTAATTTGTGACCCAATAAATATTTCTTTCTTAAGCTCAGCATCACTTAATTTAGGAAAAATTTGTGAAGGTGTTTAAACGCATCGCCTTCTTTATCTAATGGTTAGACGAAATTTTTAATCAATCCCAGTTTGGAGGTAACAGTACTTTTTTGGGATCAGCAAGAAGTATATTCTTTACGTGAGCTTAACCGGAAATATATTGATCTCTCGGAAGCTATTCTTTTACTTGGTAATGGTTCTATGTTGCTCTACTATCCTAAAGACAAAGAAAACAATATTTTGTAAATCTACTCTGAAGCCCTAGTAATAGTCCTATAACTTTCAGGTCACCACATATTTGCCACTGATGCGTTTCGTAGCTTATTGCATTTAGAATAAATGACATACTTTCGTATATTTCCTTCATGTCAACTACATGTGCAAGAGGAATAGAGGATCTTTTATTGCCATTATGGAACATAACTGCTTTTAAACTTGTTTTAGAAGAACCTATAAATAAACGCCATTCGTCCGGGTTAAGTGCAGATCCTAATTTTTTCATAACACCATTTGGATTAACACAAAAATACTTTTATTTTACAGAGTAAAAAACGAGGATAGCTCCTGGTTATGGTTCCTAAATATTGTAACTTCGGTTCCAGTGGCTAATAAATTCCATTGTTGTAATCTAGACCCTAATGCTTCAGCATGCTCTTTGGAGAAGTGAAGGTCCCGAACTAGATCATTTAATTCAGGTTGTTCGATTAAATGGCGTGCTTTTATTTCACTTTCGGGAAAATAAGAATCATCCTTTTCTGATACATTATCGGGTCCTGCCTTATCATCGTGCATTTCTAAATTTTCTTCTCATTTTGCCTGGAGTGCGGGAACTGGTAAATTTTCTTCATGAAGAACAGATTTTATTGCTGAGGAAATATCCGGATATTCAAAATTGTGTTTGTTCTTTCTTGAAAATCCAGACACTTTTTTCATGCAAAATTGTTCTCGCCAAATCATTGGAACTGCGAAACGCATTGAAGAGCGTTTGCCATTTAACCAGTTACTCGGATTTGCTGCACAGGTTTGACAACATATGTGAGGATCCCAGTCCCGATCTTGGTCACCAACAAGACATCCAAAATACTTATAATAAGCTACTTTGATCATTTTGTTAATTGTCTTTTTCTGTGATTTAAGGGTAAACTGACCACATATATAGCAAAAAGTATCCGAGAGGTTAACACAGCCACGTTTCTATACTTTAGATATTTTTGTACTGTCGCGTACAGTGGTTCAGAGATGTAATACTACGTTTACAGACGTCAACTAACTCTATTAAAACACAAAAATAACACTAATACAATGCTCTTACTATTAGCTTGTTCGCGCACTTCGCTTCTCTATCTAATACTGACCACTACTTGTGCTAAACCAATACTGATGATACGACTGTCGGCCAGCTGCTTTTATAACCGTTCCATACTTCTGGTATTTTCTAGAAACATCGGGTTTCGGAAGTTCGAAAACAGACGGCGTACTTCTCGTATATAGGAGCCATCTCTAAGTAGATTCGGCTATGGGGCAGAGTGAAATTTGGAATTATATGGGTTTATATATAATTCCGTTATATTAAGCCCTAGGGGGATGATACTTTGTGGTTGACTTGTCATCCCTAGACCTCACTACGTGGTTTTCCCAGACTGTGCACAATTTCCTTAATTTACCGAAAATGTAAATTTGGCAAGGTTGCGCTCCTGTATATTAAAAATTACTTTTTGAAAGAACGTAATTAAAATAGTGATTCATTTTTGCTGGAAAAATCATAAGTCCAAAATATTATGTATTAGGAAGTTTTTACTGTCATTTTCCCATTTAGAGACCAAAAATTAACCAAAGATGCATATAGGTTTTAAAGTAGTTAATGTATTACAACCGTTTACACATTGCATCATTATTTATAGAATATATCTAAGTATACGGGACTACGACATATGGAATTAAATCAAGATTACGGTTAAATAAGGATAAAGTAAACAGAGTAGGTCACTTATTGAGCCCATGTAGTATAAGCAGTGTTGTCGAATCATTGCTTCGTTATTCATAAACAATTTGCTCTGTAAGGGTGTCTAGAAAAAACATTAAATTATTTTGAAGCTTTAATTTTTTCAAACTACTTTTTGATTACACAATTTGCTATTGGCGAGGGTAAGCATCTCACCTTTATTCAATTTGATTTTCGTTCTTTTTATTATTACAGGTATTGAGTCAGAAAAGAGCTATCCGTACATAGCAGACAACCAAGCATGTCATTATAAGAAAGATTCAGTTGTAGCACATATTCAAGGATATATTAGAACTGAACGTAAAGATGAAGATAGTTTGAAATCTGCGGTAGGATTAAAAGGACCAACTTCTGTGGCACTTGATGCAGCAGGCCTACGTGATTACGCCGGAGGTGAGTATTTTTCTATATATCATTCAGCATTTATAGTACATACATAAATATAATTTTCTTCATTATAAATATTTTTCATCCAAAATAAATTAAAATAACTAATTTTTGGTTATGGAATGAAATTCTATTATGGCTGTTTGGGTTAAATTTGTGATTACTACATATGCTAGGTTTTTATATTAATCAGTTCGAAATTCCCTTTTTGTATTTCTAGTTTTTAATAATTTTTCTAACCCTCTAAAATGCCGGGCCATAATTTTTTAATAAAGTAAAATTATTTAGACTGCTAAATTAAGTAGCGACAAAAAATTATACTCAATTTTAAAGTAATAAGATGAATCAAAAGCTTCAAATATTTGATCTTATTGCGATAGATTTTAAAAATTTTAAGAAGGTCATTATGATTTCTGTTACTCCTGTAGATGCACTTTGATCTATTGGTAATACGCGATTCAAATAAAATATAAATTTCTGGGCGGGTAGAGAGGTCTTCCGTTTTTTCAGGCGTTAAAAGGAAGCTTTCCAAAAATATAGGCCTTTTGTAAAATCATCCTTTGCATTCGTATGGCAGATATTTCGCTGGCTCTTCTGCACTTCACAGAAACAGCAAATCTCTTCAGCTGTGTTCGTTTATTTGAGATGATATCTTAAAGGGTAGTGTCATGTGAAGCGATATGTTATCATTTAAATATATCTTTTTGGGATATTGACAAGTTTTTTTCGTTCTTTCGCTATAGATTTATTAATTTCGTCGCTCTCTTGAGGTGAGGCGTTTTATTCCACGTTAATTTTATTTAATTTTGTTCCTAGCTCCGAAGCATTTCCTGTATAAGGCTTTTTGATAGTCTGCAGTAAATCTTCTGGCTGAAATAAAGAGTTTTTGTCTCTTCTTTTCCAAAGATGTTCGCTTCTTCATTTCCTCTGATTCTCTCGTACCCTGGTACTCACACCAGGATTTCCCCGTTGTTCTTGGTAGGCGATTTCAGAGCTTAGCTCCTGTTCGAAGTCAACTTAGACTCGCCGATGTTTGACTTAAGAGCTTTTTGCACTTCTTGGCTCTCTGGCATTACAAATATTTTAACTTTGGTAATATTTGTGGTAAAACACACAGTGGTACGAATTTTTATTGCACATGTTCTTCTTGGAATATGAGAGTTGTGTTTTCTAGACATTTAGGAAGCTTTAAGCCTAGGCCAGATATTTCAACTTCAGTTCCTCTTCCGTCTTATATCCATCTACAAACCATACTATTGAATCCCTTTCTAGTCTCCACTCATTTGGTAGCAGTAGGTTACTACTTGATCGTTCTTGTAAAATTCATACTTTGTGGGCATGAAATCAATTGGTTTTGACATGGATTATAGTGCACTCTATATGTTTAACAATATTTTCAGGTTTGAGGTTTCCTTTTTGGAACAGCTTAGGGGCAGTCCTTACTACTTCCCTCACCCCAGTCTGGTACAGAGGAGTCGTAGTGTCGCAGTGGGGTATATTGACCTAGTCCTTGTGACTCCTGGTTTTAAGTCAAATAGGTTTTGTGTTTCAAAAAGGTAACGTAACCACTATTCTGTCATTAATTTTAAATTCGTGTTGGTAAACAACTCAGAAGTAAATTAAGAAAATATATTTTATTCGTCATATGTCCATTGACAAAATATTATTTATAAAGAAATAATTATTTCTTTAAAAATAAAGAGCACAACAGTGGTGCTTTTTTGAAAAATAACAGCAAAATCAGTAACAATTGAACAGTTTCCGCGTTAATTTTGTTAATACGGTTAATGAATGAATGAATAAGAGTGGTGATATTCGATCTTCGATGTTTGGGCCTCGTTGGGCCCATTACATCTCACTATGATCGCAAGTCATTCGAGGCCTATCGCCTTTGCTAATCCAAGCAGCCTCGTAACCTGACATTGCTTGACTGCTTCGGGTGATATTATTGTATCCTTAATATAGCTTTGCTCTTTAAAAATATGATCAACAATCTCATTCTCCTCCAGACACCATTTTCATATCAAACTATCTGGGATACCAATCCTATAAAAATATCCTCACAGGTGACAATATCCCGTCAGCAATCCCACCACGATTCACAGTTTTTTCGCCTTCAAGTAAAGCAGCTCCCTAATAAGTCGCGCATTAGGCTGATTATAGGTTTCTTGACACATCTCATTTCATGGGTTTCCCTCCAGTATTCAGTTAATTTTATTTTCAGCAACAGCTTCAGTTCGCTCTTACTAATGGTCATTGGGACAGGTAAAATTGATTGGGAGCCGAATAGTTCAGCTGTAGCTTACTAATCGATCCATTTTCTCGTTTCTGTACATGAGTCTCATTGTACCCGTTTTACCGTTATTTGCTAGATTATCAAGTATCTCCTTGCACTCAGACACAAACCGTGAATTATCGCTTGAAAAACTATCGCGGGCTGTCCTAGAGAGTAAAATTCTCTGACTTCCGTGCGTCTACCAAATACTGATGCTCCTGCTCTTTTATTCTGTTGAAATCCGTCTGTAAACTACCAATATCTATTTTTATGAAGAGTTTATTCTTCCTTCAAATCCTTTCTGTTCTCTAAATATATGTTAAGAGAGTGGTTTGATTTTAAAACCTGCATTATGCAGTCTATTTGCATAGGGAACATTTTTTTCACAGTGCTCTTCCACGACTATGAAAGTTAACATAGTCGCAATAGATAAGATACAATAGGTAGAAAAAACTACGGAATATTGCTAAAGGTAAATCAAACGAATAATCAAAAATACAAAAAGAATCATTTCAGGCAAGTACATATTTAAATTAAAAATCAGGAATCCACAAAGCCTACAACTATACTTTTAAATTAAATTTCATAAAACCCACTATCCAACTAGGCCTGTTGTATCTTACATGTTTGCACCTGTATCAAAGTATCTCATAAATAATTTTAAAAATTATTGTAATTTCAAACCTAAATACATTATTAAAAATTCTTTAGAACTCATTAATAACATTAAACCAATCAAGTTATCATAGAATGCAAAACTCATATAGTTTGATGTCAAAAAGAAGGACTCTTGGAAGTATATATCTTTCATAAAAGCACAAATGACAGTTTTAAAAGTATCACGTTTCCTGCATCTTACAATAACTAGTACCACACATAACCGTAGGTTTTAAATCTAGCATAAACTATCACATACAGACACTACAATACACAATTATTCATCATATCCAAAAGAACATAAATTCGCAGCTTTCAGTAGGCTGATTAACATATCTTTATCGGAAGTCGACTTTAATAAAGAAGTAAATATCATAAAACAAATTGCAATCCACAGCGGATATACTCTTATAGAAAATATTTTAAACAAAAAGAATTACTCTTGGAAGTATATATCTTTCATAAAAGCACAAATGACAGTTTTAAAAATATAACATTTCCTGCATCTTACAATAACTAGTACCACACATAACCGTAGGTTCTAAATCTAGCATAAACCATCATATACAGACACTACAATACACAATTATTCATCATATCCAAAAGAACATAAATTTGCAGCCTTCAATAAGCTGATTAACATATCTTTACCGGAAGTCGACTTTAATAAAGAAGTAAATATCATAAAACAAATTGCAATTAACAATGGATATTCTGCTACTCTTATAGAAAATCTTTTAAACAAAAAAAAAATACTCTTAGAAGTATATCCTTTTCATAAAAACACAAATGACAGTTTTGAAAGTATCACATACTTCGGTAAAACGTCTGGAAAATTGCATCTTTCTTGAATAAATACAAAATCAACGTAGCCTTGACAATCAACAATTCTGCTAAAAATACTAAAACTAAAATAAAAAAAATAAAATTGGGACTTACTCAAAAGTATACATAGGTCAAACAGACAGGTCTTTTAAAACACGTGTTTCATAACCTAAAATTAGCTATTTGAAACGAAAAACAGATTCGACATATGCAAACTATATTTCAACAGAAAATATTATATTTCATGATGAATTAAGAATTTTACATAGAGAAAATTAAGATATTAAACTTAATCTATAAGAAAGTCCAGAAATTAACAAATTAAAAACTCTGATACACTTTTCAATAATCAGTTAGAAACAAACCAATCACCACTATTGAGCCCCTTTTATTAACAGATATAAATAAAGGTCCTTGGGGATTTTTTAAGTAGAGATATTTCCAGGAAGGTTGTTATCTATCGTTAATTTATATCATAAAATTTAAAAATAGAGTTAAATTGTTTAGTCGTATAAGTGAAGTCTGACGAAGCTACATTGTCTAGCGTCACTACCTTTGTAAACTATAAAGTTTAAATTATAATATTGTAGAAATTTCGACAAATAAAGTTGTTTTGAATATCACTACTAATTTGTAATAGATTTCTATCAAGTAAAAGTCTCCACTGTAAAATATTTATTCGATAGACTGAATTTGTATTTGAAATAAACGCTTTTATATATATATATATATATATATATATATATATATATATATATATAATTTTATCTCAAATACATTTTTTCTATTCTTTTTTAGGTGTGTTTACTGATAATGACTGCGGAAAAGAATACCTGGAACTCAACCATGCCGTACTAGCTGTCGGCTACGGAAAAGATGACAAAACTGGTTTAGACTATTGGATAATTAAGAATTCCTATGGTGAGAATTGGGGAGAAAATGGATACTTTAAAATAAAACGCGGATCAAACGAATGTGGAATTGCCACGGATGGAATGTACCCAGTTTTTTAAAATCAGACTTATTTTAAAGTTACCCATGCATTCGTATAGAAATCTAATAAATAGTTAATAAAATATCTTTTGTTTAGATTTCCTTCCAGCAAAAAAAAGTTTAAAAAAATTATTTGAAAGGTTTTATAATGGGTTACCAAGTTATACATTTAAACATAGTGTTACGATTTTGTCTC
Source organism: Diaprepes abbreviatus (assembly GCA_034092305.1). Classification (NCBI taxonomy): domain Eukaryota; kingdom Metazoa; phylum Arthropoda; class Insecta; order Coleoptera; family Curculionidae; genus Diaprepes; species Diaprepes abbreviatus. Next base: position 2,257,675 of record JASJET010000095.1, read on the forward strand.
TTTAAATTGCTCACTGGGTCTGCAGAATAAAACACAACACCTTTCACTGATACTTCCAATACTTATACTAACTACTTCTTAATACAGCTCAAACACAACGATCTTATTAGTACTTCTTATTATCTTTTCTATTCAAATACCACTGTACAACTAACTTAAAACTCATATCCTAAACCTACATATGGAACTTCCTAGAAGTAACAAGAAATATACTAGCAAAAAAGTTAAGATCTATCTAGAAATATGACGTATCGATATAATATTCCTTTCGGAATATTATAATAAAGATGATTCATCGCATCGGAATATTTGTATACGAGGGCGTATCAATAAGTTTCTCCTAATCGTTCGTAACCTTCTAATTCTGATCGTTCCGATCAGCTTCTATATCTCAGTGTAGATGTACTACTTTCATTTTGGCTTTGGGACTTCGTTGAATTCTATCAACAACGTCATTGATCCTTTTAAGGTCTGTATATGATCCTTTCCATGACGGTATCACTTTAGGCGATTTGTCCTTCTTTCTTTGTGGATTCCATAACTAAAATCTATCACCTTGCTGGAATTCTGCCGAGTTCACCTTGATGCCCTATCTTGTCTTCATTCTATCTGTAGCTAAGTCCATGCGTTCTCTCACTACGTCATGAACTTCTCTTGTAAAGCATCCACCCAGTCTTCAATCTCCATAGTTTCTTCAGTTGAGGAACTGAACATTATGTCGTAAGGCAATCTAAGTTCCTTTCCAAATAAGACCTTGGATGGTGTGATTCCGGCAGTTTCATGAACTGCGAATCGATAAGCCAGTAAGAAGATTGGAAAATATTTGTCCCAATCATTCTGATGTCTGTCCTGGTTTTACGGATGTTTAGAAGTTCGCAGAACTTTTGAAAAAATTTGGATTCAAAGATACTTCCTTGATCAGAATGTAGTTCCAAAGGAATTCCAAATCGACTGAACAAATTGTTGACTAAGAGTTCAGCTACTGTTGAGGTTTCCTGGTTAGGGATGGAAAATACCTTAGGCCATTTACTAAAGTAGACAATAGCAACGCCTTTATCTGATTCTGTGAAATGTTCAGCTATATAAATAGCTATCCGTCAAAAGATATTCCAACAATATACTTCATCATTTTTCCTTTAGATCTAGTACTTGAACCTTGGTTAGCAGCACAGTTAGGGCACCGTTTACACTATGCTTTTTTTCATTTTATTTGTCTAGGGTTTTATTAACTCCTAAATGAGCACCAGCCTTCCCATCGTGAATTTCTTCTAAAACCACTAGGACTTTATTTCTGGGTACTATTACCTGAGTTTTGATTTCCTTGCCATCGGTAGTTTCCCAGGATCTCTTCAATAACCGGTCTTCAATTAATAGTCCCACTGAGCCCAGAATTCCTTGAATATGAGTTATTTATTCGAGTTCTCTTCTCAACTAGTCCTCGGTTCATTATTATTAAGTTGAAGGAATGGCGCAAGATCATTATCTTCAAGTTGGTATTTTTTCATCTGAGCTGTACTCCAGACTGGATCAACGTCAAAAGTGATTGTCCGAATAGAAAATTTCTTCTTTTTGTTCTACTTTGCTGCAGTGCTTGCATTTGTCCTTACACGGTAAGCAATTCGTTCCTCGTAACATAGTAATTTATTTCCGGTTTCGAATGCACTAGGCTGAAATATTCAGTAACTCGTTCGTAGCTATCCTGTACCTGAGACAATACAGCTGTTACTCCTATGTTATTGTCATCCGTAGCCAATATGAATTTTCTCTGATCTTTTGGGTAGCTTAAAATTTGACATAAAACAGCCTTTAATTTTCGAAAAGCTTGATCATACTCAGGATTCCATTGATAAAGACTCTTTTTTTCAGTGAGCTTGTGCAATTGTGAAGCATTACGGGTAAAATCTTCTAGGAATCTTCTATAGTATGTGCATAACCCGAGAAAGCTCCTTAACTCATGTTTGTCACGCAGTCCAATCTTTTATTGTTTCAATTTTCTTTTCATCCTCTTGGATTCGCTCTGGTGATCCTGCATGTCCAAGAAATTCAACTTTTTGTCAGAACAGTATGCACTTTTTGGGGTTAAATCGAAGGTTGGCGTTTTTAATTCTTTCAAGCCCTTCCTGTAGATTCTGTAAATGTTCATCAAATGTTTTCCCTGTAACCATGATATCATCAAGATTGATTAGACTTGTTTTCTACATAAGACTTCGCAGTACTGTTTCCATTAGTCGTCAAAGGTGGCAGGAGCGTTGCAGAGTCCGAATGGCATAACATTAAAATGATACAGACCAGCCCGAATAGAAAAATCAGCATTCTTTATCTTTATCTTGGATGTTTACTTGCCAATGTCCACTTCTTAGATTCAATGTAGAGAACTATTGTGATCCAACCGACGTTGACAAGGTGTAGTCAGTTCTTGGAACTAGATAGCTATCTTTCTTACTGACGTCTTTAAGCTTCCTGTAATGAACACAGAATCTAGTAGTTCCATCTTTTTTGGCTACTAGTACAAGCGGAAATGACCAAGGACTAGACGATTCTTCTATAAATCCCTCCGTCAACATCTTGTCAACAAGTAACTCCACTTCCTGGCGTTTGACTATGGGACGTTTTTTGGGTGGCTGGCGTATTGTTTACGCACTGCCAGTATTTATTTCATGCTCGATGACATTCGTTCTACGGGTATTACCGTCTTTTGCTTCAAAAACATCATTATGTTCCCTCAAAAACATCACTATGCTTCCTTATAAAACTAATTACTGTTGATTTGTGAGATTACTATTGTATATACATTCATAAAAAATGTTGACTGATTGATAAGTATCTGGTGACGTTAAATTGTATAAAGTGTTCTTCCAACTGATTTTATCTAATTTTTAATTTAATTTGTTTGAAAATCCAATATTTCGAGATCAATGGTTAAAAGTATAGAGAAAAAATTTTGGTAAAACAAAAGATAAATCGTGGCTCATTATTATTGCAAAAATCACTAAACAAACAGTTTTATTTCTATGAATAAAATATATTTTAAATAGTTCCTGGCATATGGACTTTATGATAAAAAGATAATTTTTACTATTGTTAATAGTACATCCATTAGTATTACTAAAATCACTTGATGAGTTAATATTATAGGTATATGATTGTGAACTTTATAACTTTGCAAGAAAATGACTCGCGAAATATATGACGCATTAAAAAATTTATTATTTAGATTAACACCTTTGTTGTATAATTATATTTGTTAATATCAGTACATTATAATTTTATTTCATATCTAGAAATATTTTTCTGTGTTGAACGTGCTCTTTGCTGTTTCATAATGAATTGTACCACTTCTATATTTACATAGATTCACTCTTTATAAGATATCATTTAATAACTGCAAATTTGATTAATTTTACCACCAAATCATCCCTTCGATTGCAGATTAACAATCTTGTATTTTACCTCTCTGATTTTGTCAAACTTCAACTCGCTACTGGAATGCTTTCACTAATATAGATAGAAGTTTAGAAGTACAGACATATATTCCGATTTTCTTCCCTTTTGCGACACCACAGCCTATGTTAAAACGAAAAATGGTAGCTTTTTAACAAGAGAAGAAGAATTTCTAAAATCGGTTTAATAGTTCCAGAGATTACCTCGAGCAAACAGATAAATTTTACCTCTTTATGATTTGAGTACAAATACTTTCGAATTTTTTCTCTATTCCTAGAACTAATTGTAAGGCCTGGGAATTTTTGAAACACAAATATTTATTAGCCAGGCCTATCAAATCTTTTTAATTGTGACTTATTCTAGATGATACTACCTATTTTCCTTACCAAATTATACCATTACCACCCGTGGAAGTTTCTTGCATCTTTTAAATTCTAAACTATATATTATTTCACTCTTAACAATCCAGATTTTCTTAAAATAACTGAAGTTGTCTTAACAAAAAAATAATCTCAGAATTGATGAGAGAATGCACAAGGAATATTTTCACCAGCGATGGTGCATATTTTTGAAAGGCTCTGTATATTTTATTAGTTGAATAGGGTTATAATATGTAACATTTAATGCGGTAATCTAAAAACGAATATATGGAATAATTATTAGACAATTTATTTAGCCCCAGCAGAAATGGACAACCAAGAATTTTTTTGTAATGAAAACATTTTTGTTCAGTTTAATTGATTTAATTAATTAATACTTTTAGTAGCTAACCTATGAACAAAAACCCGCAAGAGTTTTGAACGGACGGCGGATGTAGCCACTCACGATAACTAGTAATATTTGTTTTGTACTTCAATATCCTTTGTAGAAATTAAATTTATTGAGAAATACTTATCTGCTTTAAATCAGACTAATATTTTAGAGACCAATAATAAATAAATATTACATTTTATCACCATACTATTGCTTAGTAGTCCAGTAGCTCAATGGGTTTTCGTAATCGATGAAAAATCATGATTCCATCAAAGCCTTTTATATATATTTTGACCCCTTGATTACAATATTGAAGATAAATTCCCAAAAAAAGTTCAGATAATTTGTTATAAACAAAAAATTGTTAACAATTAAAAAATTGTTAAAATTGTTCTGTTTTTTTGTAAAATAAAAAATATTTTCATATTTCTCGGCTGTGTCTAAGCAAAAAGTAATCTGGTGCATAGTTCTTAAGTTAAGAATCATCAAAACATTTCAAAAAGTGGCATTTGTTACTAATTTTCAACATGAATAGCTTGATTAAATAAATATTCCTGAATTTTTTGCCCAGCAATTGGTATTTCAAGTCAAATATAACAAACTGAGATTAATCGCCACCTTGTATGAAACGGAGTGGAAGTCTACTTACAGGCCCCTCAGAGGACCTTGATCTTGGACCAAGGTTACAAGAACTGATGATCTCGAGGTACTCCGCTTTCGTTTGTGCCGTCTGTCCTGCCATTCATGTATTGTAATGTCTAGTGCTTATCCGCAAACGGTCTCCAGTGATTAGTGAGTAAGTGGGACCGCGTGGTGGGAACTACTCTAAAATCCCCCCCAAAATGAAGGTGACACAACATAAGCCGAGAGTTTGCCTGGCTTAGGTTTTTATCACGATTATGTTGAACTCCGGGAACTAAGCGCCTCCCGCGTTTCATAAATGCCTTCCTGTAGCGGGGCATTGCTGCAGGTGAAAGTTACTTCCTTCGCTTCTAGTGCAAACAAATATGGACACTAATTTTCCGCCCCTAAACAGGGCGAACCAAAGACTGAGGCTCTGTTCCCCAGAGGCAATGGAATTTCCAACCTGTTACGAAAAATTTTTCGAAATTTCTATGGTAGAGAACACCTTTGAAAAGATGTCTCCTTCCCTGATACATAAAGCGCTGATCGGCGAGTTAGGAGAACTTGGCAATATTAGAAAAATAAGAAAAACAGATCTATTAGTTGTGAGTAATAGTAATCAAGCTGAGAAAATCCTAAAGTTAAACAAACTTCACGATATAGACGTCACAGTTAAAGCTCATCAAAGCCTAAACACTTTAAAGGAAGTTATAACAAGTAGAAATGTAATCCCCAGAACGGTTAAATAATCAAGAGGTTACAGAGGCCAGAAGAATAAACACCAGAATAAATGGTAAACAAACGGTTTTAACTTCTTCAAGAGACTCTCCTTCAGGGCACGATATGTTAGAATTCTCATGATCAAAAATCTTCCATTATCTGCACTGTCAAAAATAAGTTTAAATTTAAGGTACATTTAATAATTTAATTTAAAGACTTTGTATCTTAAATCGTGAATAAGTTACATGTACTTTGAAATTAAAGCTTTGTACATTAAATTTAATTGAATATTAAATTTCAATACAGTCACTGAAATTACTGGTATATTTACATTAGATTTAATGTAAAAATTATTAAATTTAATGCATTGCAACATTAAATGAATTTAATACACGGTTTATGAAATTTAAATTACCTTAAAATTAATGTAAAGTTTTTTTAGTGCCGTCAATGTTACCTCCTCCAAATATAAACTCAAATTTGGTCAAACAGCATTTCCCCTCATCCTGGAAAATTGCAACATTGATTACAATTTATAAACCATTTAAACCCAGATCCCAGATCAATGGGACCTATGTCTCTTACCAGCCACCTATACAAACCGCTTGAAAGGATCATAAGCTCTAAACTAAACTGGATCCTAGAAAGAAGAAACCTAAAAATAAACGAACATATGGGTTTTATAAAGAACAGATCTGCCGTTGACCACCTGGCAGGTTTTGATATGGACACCGAAAACTTTGTTAGACATAGGCAATAGACCACTGCAGCTTTCTTTGACCTCGACCAGGCTTTCGACAGAATGATTTATCACTCAATCCTAGACACAGTATGGAACTGCGGAACTGAGGGATAATATCTTCTCATTAATTTCGGTATTCTTGTCCAACAAACAAATCGTGGTAAAAGTGATCAGTCATGTATCCAACTTACATAAACAGTTAAACGAAGTCCTTCAGAGGTCTGGAATTAGCCCAACACTCTTTAACATATCCATCAACGACATCAGAAAAATAATCGCCCCACAGATCTTTCTGAGAATTTTTGCGGACGATATCCTAATATTCCATTCCCATGTTAACTTCCACAGAAGTGAATTGCTAATCCAAGAATGTCTCAACAATATTAATAACCAGTCAAACAAAGTTAGACTATCGATATCCACCTCTAAGTCGGAATGGATTTATTTCTGCAAAATTAGAAATTGCTTTAAAATTTTTGACCTCCGATTGAACATATCCCCGAGCCCTAACCCACCATATCACAAATTTCTCGGACTTATCTATGGAAGCTTTACATCGATTATCTATTCAACAAATGTTCCACTGATCTGTTCATGTTAAAGATGCTTGCTAGGGTCAAATCGGGATCCCATAGGGGGGAAACCAGGGAGTGTACGAAATTTCATGCAAAGAATGCAGCTCATTTTACGTAGGCCAAACCAACCGTAAAATAAACGTCAGAAGAGATGAACCTATAAACGCTGTCAAGCAAAAAACAACTTCTTCTGCACTGGTCCAATACTGGTTAAACACAGGACGTAAAATAAATTTTTCGGGAACAAAAATGCTGTCGAGATGTGAAAATCTGTCGACAAGAGTTATAAGGGAAGCCAGCGAAATTGCAAAGAGGCCCAACAACTTAAATAGCAGAGATGATAGCCAGCGAGTGCCTAATTCTTGGAAAAATCTGCTTACAAAACATCAACCCGTAGCACTTAGTAACGAAACAGATTACAACTCGCCAACGCAATCCCAAACATTGACAACAGTGCCGATGACGCGCAGCAAGTCTCGCACCCTGATTGGTCAGAATAATTCGGAAATCGAACGCGCCCGACGTACACACGGGACCAACAGCAACCGAGTCACGAGCGTCAGTTCGCTCATAGAGACCGTACAGTGAGCTTTGAAAATAGTGAATGAGAATCAGGATATTCAAATTCTTGTTTGCTACGAATTTTTTAAAATACTATTTCGCCATAATGACGTAAAAAAATATTTTTGCGTAAATTTAAAATTTATTTGAGTAAATGTATGTTAGTTCCAATTTTTGTTCAATTTCTTTATTTTTTCAGTATTAACTGAAAATTTGTGATGTTTTTTATCCATGTTTTTCTGTCTCTTATAGAATAAATTATCTTTAAGTTGTGGTTGGTGCAAAGGTACAGAAGTCGTGACAAAAAGCTTTTATAAAAAAACGTGGTACGCCTCTGGACTCATGATTTTCAGTTTAGGAGATACTTATACAATCACTTTAAAAATAATATAACTATCAACCTTATCTTTAGTTCAGATGGAAAACTGTACGAACAAAATATATATAAATAGGCCAAAAAATACGATTGAGTCAAAAGCAAATAGGTACTGAAAAGAACCAAAAATGAAGTTAATCATATTATTGTGTATAATCGGTACAGTTTTTGGTTCTCTAGTGGACGATAGAGAACAATGGCTGAATTTCAAGGTAAATAAAATTAAATCTACTTAGAGTGGTTTTTATAGAGTTAGTAAGTTTGGAGTAAATTTTGGTGCATTTTAGATTCACTTCAAAACGTGGCGAGATATATTAACTATTTAACACTATGGTCGCGATTATCATAGACCTATATCATGGCTGGAGAAGCGATCCTGCACCATTACTAAACCATCTTCATGTTGTTCAGTAAGCGACATGTACTTAGTGTTTAACCTTTCACCTTGGGGATGTTTAAATCCTATTTCACACGATGCTTGTTTCGCTGTGAGATTACCTGATTGTTTTTAGCGCTGGATTCCAAGCAAGATGTAACGCTAAACATTGTGATGATTAGTTCGCAATTCTGGCTTCATATGCATATATTGCACTTATAGATATATTCAAAGTGACACAGACGTGGCTGTAGCAAATTTTTTACAAAAATGCACAATCATTTTCAACGTTTCATAACAATTATTTAGGAATTTGTCAAAGTATTTATAAACTCATTGAAAATTACCTTTAAAAAACATAAATACGGCGTTTTTTTTTCATCTAGGAGCTCTGTCTATCGGGGTACGTGAGAAAACGCCACTTTCTCACTGGTTACCGCTCAAAGTCAGCAGTCGTCGTTAAAAATGCTTTTTTTTTGTTTTTATGGTTCAATTTTGCGCTTAAGCTCACTATGGCATTTTCCTTAAGTTTTTCCTAGCGATTTTTTAAAAGAAAGCATATCACCAAGTACAGTTTCGATTAATTTTATTTGCCATGATTTCGTCCTTTACTTGGGTATTTCACTACACTGTGCTTAGGTATTTTCTTATCAGTATCAAACTTATTGCTCCCTTTTTTTTGTATTCAGATAGATCTTATTTTTTTTTCTGGCCATTTAGAATTACATTTGATGGATTTTATGTATATTGGGTTGCAGAAATCAGGAAATTTCTATTGATGTATTAATTTATATTACTTGAATTTAAAAATAACTACTGGGCTACTTATTAGATTCATTATTCTTTTTTTTTTGAGTGGAAAATGCTAATGATTAACGAATTGGCTTAAGTAACAAACGCATTTTAGCCTACTGTTCTTGCCTTATCGGAAGTCGATTAGTGCGCAAACAGGGCCATGGTTATAAATGGAGTCTGTTTTACTTTAATTTTTCACTTTTTCCTGGTTTGATTCGGCCGAAGCAGCTGTAGACTTCAATCTCAATTTTTGGTTGCCAAATTTTTGAGATTTGAGATGGAAAGTCGAAGACAATCCCAGTAATTTTATTGAGTTTTTGTGTACCTTAACTTTTGCCAGGTTGGCGATTATGGTTTTTTGTGTTATCGGGATAAACCTGGAGATAGGGATTTTGGGCAGTTTGCACGGGTCAACAAATGAATCAGTCTGACCCCAGAAAATCGGGGTCCACTCTTAGGAATACAACTCAGATCCACCCTCTGGGTAGGGAAACAACCAATAATCCACCCTCTGGTTATAAGTCCCCCATTGGAGCTAGAAGAAGTCCAGATCGACAACAAATTAGGACTTCTCTATCATTAGAATTAAGAGTAATTAGTAATAAAAACATTTCTTTTTTTTTAACATCTTTGAGTTTCTTTTGTCCCACCACTTCTTGTCAACATTTAATTTAAGCATTTGTATTTTTGATATTTTGTGCAGCAAGAGGGAGAGCTGGGTTGAACGCTAGGCCCGAGCAACAACGTGGGGGGTTTCTGAGTTTACCCGGCGCCTTTAAAAAATAAATACCCACCCCTACTCTACGACATAGGGACTAGCTCGGCACTTTGCTAACTGGTGCCGCCTCTAGCTTTCAACTCTGCTCTGCTCCCACAAGACAGTTTTTTTCCTTGTGCCCTGAAATAAATACCAGTGCAGCATTGTAAATTGATTTGAAATCTTTAGGTTTTGAAAAGGAATTGATAGATGAATTAGGGGGGTTGTAAGTATGTTTTTAAAAACTTTATTTACTTGGTACATGACAGAGTAACAGTATATCTAACTCGTTTGTTCAGTTTAGTCATATTTATAATTCTAAAAATGCTGACAAGATATGAAAACCGACGCTTAAGAAATCTAGGAATTGTTTCATCATGTTTTGTAATATTGCAACATGGCTAAATCTCACAGGAATATAACCCATCCATTCTAAAGTAAAAATATATACCTAGTATATAATTTCACATAGCTAGAAAATTTTGTTATCGTTATTTGAATTTTTTAAATCATTCTTAGGTTTTCCTAAAAATTTCTTATATATAATAAATACAATTTTAAACCTAACAAATACATGATAAACTTTTTTACCATTTTGTCTTCTATCACTTTATGTTTTACATAGTGACAGCAGTTTTATAGCTTTGCTACATTTTTCTTATGTTTATAAATTTCAATGTATTCTGAAATATCGAGTTTTTTCTTTTTGGTACTGAGTGTATTACTTTCAAATTTTTAATGTTTGGAAATATATACCCTGTTTCTAAAAAATGATTAGCAAAATTGTTTTTCTTTCGTATTGTTTCTTAAAAAATATTCGAATTCGCTAGTTAATTATTGAAACACGAGCTTTTCTTTGATTTCTTCAATGAGAAGCCTAACGTATCCTACCGACTGCGCCAGTTAACAACTCGGGGTTTTATGTTCATTTTTAAAAAACTTAATTTACTTAGTATTTAACTTATTCGTATTTATAATTTTAAACCTGCTGACAGGGTATAAGAATCGACGCTTAGGAAATATAAGCATCGTTTCATCATGATATGTAATATTGCAATACGTCTAATTCTCGCAAGACTATAACCGATGTTATTTTTTACTAAGGACTTGCTTTGTATTTTTAGGTATGAAAACGCTTTTGTTTTTCATTGTTTTCATCCAACAAATGTGCCTGGTTTTAAAATTTAGGTTTACCGGTATCTGCCTTTTTTACAATAAAATTTGTCTCGGAGTTAATTTCCCTTTTTGATTTTATGAAAACAGATTGAAAGTATGAAAAAAGTTGAATGAATATTTTTTGCTTAGAAATTCGTTAGCAACTTTAATACAAAGTATCGGAAACATTAGTAGCATGTAGTGGAAATCTACGATTTCGAAGAGTTAAACTGTCCTCCTACAGAGATCTGAAAACAAGTTCAAAAAATCAGTGTCTGAATTCCATTAATCTGTGATCATATTTCATGTTTCATGCCCTGATTCATATTTATAGATTAAAAACTCTGCCATAAAATTAACCTCTTAAAATAGTGTAATTGAATTTCACAACTAATGTGTTTTCGACAGAATAGAATAAAGTTGTACATTTTCAACCAATAAAAAAGTTGCACCATTCTAACTATATCGTGTTCAAAACCAAATTCTAAAGCCTGCATTTGCAAGTAATTTTACAAGAAAAAGTTTTTTTTTGAAATAAAATTTAGGAATACTATTTTTCATGGTTGATATTTGGAATAGTTTTTATCCCATACACGCAGCTTAAGGTATGAACATAACTGCCAAGCATATATTATTTTACAAAATTCATCATATCACAGAATAAACGCTACCAGAAACAGAATTTTAAAGAATGCATACTAAACCTTTTGGAAGAAATTTGTAAATAATGTTCATGGCTGTAGAAGTTTATAATGAATTAACTTTTTTCTTAAATAAAAAATTGGATGGGTAAGTACGTATCCCCATAATATATTTTATTGTGGAAAAGGCCGAAACCCATCAATTTAATGTATTAAATTTATATATTTAATCTGAACTAACCCGAACTAACGAATTTTTTTACCGATTTACTTTTATACTTGTATGCACTGAAAACAGCGAAAAAAAAAAGTTTTCACCCTTGTAACAAATTCTCGGTGTGCCCAAAAAATGACATGGAATTTTTTCACGGATGGTTATTTCGGGTTTCAATCCTTTTGTTCAAAAAATCGCCGAAAACTCATTTAACATTTTCAAGTGTGGTTCCTCTCGTTACTCAGCGAGTAGCTCTTCTGCATCTCTGATGTTCAGGGTTTTAAGATCTGATGCTATATTGTCCCCCCACCGTAGTCGTGATTTTCTTAATGGTCTTCTACAGGTTGGGGCCTGCTTCCATACTAATTTGACTTATTTTCTATCTTGCTGCCTCCTGATATGGCCGGCCTATTACAGTCTTTCCGTTTTAATTAGTTTTACAATATTCGGTTGGTCATATAGTTCTTCTAGCTCCCTGTTTGTCCTCCTATGGTACTCTTGTGCTGTATCATTCTTTTAATTTTGCAAAAAATAATTGATATGCAAAAAACAGCCGAGTTTAAGGATTTTTTTGCATTTTTGCATATTCTTGAATTAGTTCTTCATTTGCATTTTTGCAATACCAAAGTGACAAAACTGATCGCACAGAAGCTCAAATTGTAGGTTTTTAAAATCTCTACAACTTTTATTTGAAACTTTTTTTTCCAAAATGCGTTCCTTGGCTTATAGATTCAAAAAATAGCTCCCCTGGGCGCCAACCTATTTTTTACTGTTACATTTTATGTAGAGTTTTGTTCTAACATTTCCCCTAACACCTCTGTATAGGTCTCATCCATCTCGGAATTTACGTCAAAAACAGTATTAATTTTTACCCATGGCTTGAACTATAAACCTTTAATTTAATTCTATAACTTTCGTTACCCCCTTAAATTTCTTAGTTGGACAACGGTAGAAGATCTTTAATTCAGTCAGACATCTTTTTATTTTCCTGTACATGACTAGATATTAACCCGATTGTTTTTTACAGGAACGCCGTTCCAGTAATTTTTTTTTTTAAATAAAAATCATTGAATAAGAACAGGTCCAGTTTAGAAATAATTTATTCAGTAATACTGTAATTTCCCTTATTAATAAGAAAATTACTGAACCAAATTTATTAAAACATTTAAAATATATAGACTAACAATAGTTTTCTGGAAAAAAGCCATTTACTTAAAAAATGTAAATATACCACATTTTGGTCAAACTATTACTTAACTCGGTATTTATTCTTCTGTTTCTAGAGTAAACATGGTAAATTATACAAAAATATAGAAGAAGAAAAACAAAGGTTTTCAATATTCCAAAAAAATTTGCATGCCATTGAGGAGCATAATAAAAAGTATGAAGCAGGAGAAACAACATATTTTAAAGGAGTTAATAAATTTACTGATCTTACAAAGGAAGAATTTATTTCTTTATTAAAACATCGAAGTACCGGTCGCCAAAATCGGGAAATATATCCAGTTCACCAAAAATCGCTCGATGCTGACGCACCAAGTTCAATTGACTGGAGAAGCCAAGGAGCAGTATCTAAAGTTAAAGATCAAGGCAGTTGTGGATCATGCTGGGCTTTTTCTGTAGTAAGTATTGAATCATACACAATTACTTCAATTTATTTAATATAGATACGAGGTCTGTTCAAAAAGTTCGATAAAAAAAGTAAACCTCATTATTCAGTTAGGACAAACTACGTCACATTTAAACTACTCTCTCCCTGAAACAATACATTTGTCCCAACGTTGCTCCCATTCTCTAAATCAATGTTACATGTCTTTTTAGATAAGACTACTCAGGCACCACGTTATGGTGCGTTAGATGTTTTCAACATCCAAAAAGTGGTACTGTTTAAAATTTCGGACACAACCAAGTGTCTGTTTGCATGTTTTTTCTTGTCCTTCTTTGAGTGCCCTTTTTTTATTGGGATTTATGTTGAAAACTCATTAATTAGTTCTTCATTTTCAGTATCTTTGATGGAGAATTACGTTGTAGTGATTCTTTTACAGATAGAAAATCATCGATACCTCTCTTCCTCTATATTATGATTTATTTCACTTTGATTGTATTTATTTTATTGACCTGTTTCAGGAACTATTTTATAATTATTATTTCTACACTACCTATTAAAAAGAATTTAGCGTATCCATGTTTCTTTCTGGAAATTTACCATATTGAATCATAGTTACTGTTAAAGAGCTAAAAATAATTAAACGTACTTTCACTATAATAATGAATTTTGAGATGATCTTTGTCGTTTATGATCGTATAGTTTTTCATGTTTTTAAGAATATATAAAAAATTTTCATAAATGTAAGAGCTTCGATTATAAAAAAGAAAAATGGTTTTTTCTAATTAGATAAATCAAAAACTATATGACAAAAATACAAGATAAAATTTAAAAAATTACACGAAATTAGCCTGCAATTCATGGAATGTGATTTTCTCTGAGTTGGCTGGATAGATTCGGCAGTAACTTGGATAAACGAATACCCTAAATGTATAGTGACACCTCACGAGATGATCAGATGTCAAATTAAATTTCTTAGGCCGTGCAATTCTCCTGTAATAAAATTTTTATAAAAAAAATTGAACCGACTTCTAAAAGTGCGCTAAAAAGTGAAAAATAACCATAAATTTTTATATGAAATTGAACTTTTTGAAGTCGGCGCCAAACTAATACCTGACAAAATGTGATTCACATAAACAGATTAAAAATACTTTATTTGTAATTGCTTTCTTACCATAATTTGTATATATTAGTAGTTATTTATTTCGTGTACAAATAATTTGGCGCCGACTTCAAAAAGTTCAATTTCATATAAAAAGTTATGGTTATTTTTCACTTTTGAGCGCACTTTTAGAAGTCGGTTCAATTTTTTTTATAAAAATTTTATTTTTCTATTTTTAGTTTTAGAATTCATTACGATATTCATAAATTATTTGAACTAAGTACTAATCGAGATTAGTGTACCTCGCAATGACTCCAAACTGGCAAAAAAGTACCCATTTTATCCAAAGTTGTAAATCACCCTAAAATGAACCACTAAAAATTCAAACGAATATTTAGTCTGTCATAGAAAATCCCCTATCTTAAATTTCAAATTAATTTTAGATTGGTAATATAGGCCCCAAAACCTTCCAATATCGATATTTAAAGAAAATAAATTAATTTTTTATTTACCATATTGGATACGCCATATTGAATTTTTTAAAAATAATTTTTGATTTCGTCATGTGTGACCCCGAAAACTCTCCCGTAGCAATTTTGGTGAAAATCGGACAAAATTGATTTTTTTGTCCGCCATATTGAGTTTTTTTAAAAATAATTTCAAATTCTTTATGTGAGGCCCCGAAAACTTCCCCATACAAATTTTGAAGAATATAGGACAAAATTGATTTTTTCTTCCGTTATATTGAATCCTCTATATTGAATTTTTTTAAAATTATTTTAGATTCGTCATATGCGACTCCGAAAACTCCCCCATGCCGATTTTGAAGAAAATCGGACAAAAACGATTTTTTGTCAGCCATATTGAATCCGCCAAATTGAATTTTTTAAAATTATTTTAGATTCGTCATATGCGACCCCGAAAACTCCCCCGTACCAATTTTGGAGAAAATCGGACAAAATTAATTTTTTTGTTGGCCATATTGGATCCGCCATATTGAATTTTTTAAAAATTATTTTAGATTCGTCATATGCGACTCTGTAAACTCCTTCTTACCAATTTTGGTAAAAATCGGACAAAATTGATTTTTTCGTCCGCCATATTGGATCCGCCATATTGAATTTTTTAAAAATAATATGAGATTCGTTATGTGTAACCTCGAAAACTTCCCCATACTAATTTTGGAGAAAATCGGACTAAATTAAATTTTTTTGTCCGCCATAATGGATCCGCCATTTTGAATTTTTTAAAAATAATTTTAGATTCGTTGGATACAACCCCGAAAATTTCTCCATGCCAATTTTGGAGAAAATCGGACAAAATTAATTTTTTGGCCGCCATATTGTAAGCGCCATCTTGGATTTTACTGCACCAATTTCATCTAAAAAAATATGGGACCACCGCAGCAATTTCCTTTACATAACGTAAAAAATTTCATTCAAATCGGTGCAGCCGTTCCGGAGTAATCGGTGTACATACATAAAAAAAAAATACATAGTCGACGAATTTAGAACCTCCTTCTTTTAGAAGTCGGTTAAAAATAAGTTTTTTGATCGTAAATATATAAAATATAAAATATAATTTTATGCCCATTTTACAAAATTTTTCATATTTTTATTTAGACAGGGACACTTGAAAGCTTTTACTACTTGAAAAATAACAAAATGGTTCTGTTCAGTGAACAACAATTGGTGGACTGTGTTACGGATAATTACGGTTGTGGTGGAGGTTTCGAAAATAACACTTTAGAATATGTAAAGGCTAATGGTAAGTACGAGATATTTTCAATTAAAAAAAGTAACAGCTTTTACAAATTATCGTTTCTCAATTCAAATTCAATATTAAATCGATTTCATTCAAAATCATGCAGTGAAAATAGTACAAAAAATAAAATGCTTCCTTCGTGAAATATATTATTCTAGAACTAAAAAAATGTACCTATATTCTGCCATTTAAAAAAATCATTTTGAAGGAAGGTATCGAGATTTTAAACTTGAGCTTAGAACTTTTACAGGAAGAAAAATCAGCATATTTATTTATTCATTGTATGTTTAACTACGTAGTTTAGGTTTCTCTTTTGCTTAAAGTCACATTGATCGTAAACTTTTAGAAAAAAAAATTGAAAAAAGAAAAATTTTCAAAAAATTAACAAAATGATCAATCAAGAAATTTTTGATGGTTGTCTGTTATATGCTTCATTATATAATTTTCATCACTTACCAAAAAGGTTTCGTATGATTATCAAAAAAGTAGAATACTATAACCCAATATTTTCAAATAGCAACTTGTTTACGAAGTTGATTTATGGTAAAATTGTTTCATCTCTTGAATGCATGTTGAATATATTCAGGAGATGACAGATTATGCTCGGTATGAGCCCTGTATTACGAACACCTGCAGGGACTTCATTCAATAACCATAAGTTTATTTTACAAGTTAACATGTCGAATATGCTACTATATTACAGTGATCAGATTGTCCCCCAAGACATTTTTTTTCGGAGACAGCGTTTTCTCTTTTTTGAAAAAATCTTATTGTATGAGTTTAAATGGAATCGGTTACTAAAAAAAGAAAAAAAATTATTGTGTCTCCCTGCGCATTTAAGCATCCGTAAAAATAGTTGTAATTGAAAGAGTATCTAATAAGGAACCTTCGAAAAAAAAATTATCAAAAAATATAGTTTCTGAGAAAATCGAGTTTTTTTTTCGAAAAACGACCGCCATTTTATTAATCTTGAAAATATTCAGGTTTTCAAATTTTTTCTGAAAGTCTACTACTCATGTGATCTTAATCAAAAGAAAAAACTGAATTACGTCGATTAGTCATAAAAATATATAATTTCGAATAGAGTGACTTTTATTTTTCTTTACGGTAAAAACTCTAAGCTCAACTTTAAAATCTCGACTTTCTTGAAAATGATTTTTTCACAAAATGACCAAATATATGCATATAAGTATTTTATTTTTTGACTATTTTCACTGCATGATTTTGAATTTAATCGGCCATTAAAAAAATATATTTTTTTATCCTACAATCCTATAAAAAATTTATCAATATCTTTGCAAATAAATTTTGTTTTTACGCTTTATAAGCACTCCTGAAATTTTTCCTGCCATTTCTTGTATTTTTCACAGAAAAGCCAAAATATTTTTTAACATTCACGATTGAAGAAAAAATATTGGTAGAGAATGTTTCAGGAGCATTGTTTCACTTTCGTGGTAAAAGTTTCGGAAAATTTTACCAACAAAGTTAGCCACCATATATCCAAAGTCCTATTGACCTCCATGTTTAAATAAAGAAACATTAAATAAAAAACAGTGTTATATTTTCTGACATCTAGAGATTAAAAACCATGTAGGGTTTTTCTAATTACCAAAAATGTATTTGCACTTATTAAGATAGTTCATTGGCTGAGTTTTTTGAAACCTCAAATATCCTTTGTTGATATTATTTCCCGTAAGACTGCGAAATTTCAAACAGCTTTCCCATCTCATAGTCGAGATAATCGATATAAAAAAATACAACATTTAACATCGTTTTTTATGTGAAGAGTTGTAGTTAGTGTGATATGTTATACGTAACTCAAAAAACTTCTTTAAAGAGAAAACAAGATGTATAGAATTATTATAAAACACAATATACTGCAAGATCGGGATGCCCAGACATGCCGTTAATGCACAGTTATAATGTAAACTTCGTTATGTAAAGACATTTTGAACGATTGTTGCATGGAACTCATACAAAAAGTGGTAGGCACGTCATCAGTTGAGGTTTAAGTACGAAGTCCATTGCTAATGTGTTACAACCGCTTGCGCATTGCATATAAAATATATGTGCCTAAGTCTGTGACACTATGACATATGGGATTAAATCAAGATAAAGGTTAAATAAGGATAAAGTCAATTTAGTAGGTAACTTATCGAGCCCACGTAATATAGGTAATGTTTCCGAATCATCTCTTCGTTAGTCATATACGATTTGATCTGTGAGGGCGTAGAGTCAACGGCTAGAGTTCAGGAAAGAAGTAGAGGGTGTGTTGCATGAAAAAGCATTGAATAATTTTTGTTACGATTATATCCGATGAATTATCTACTTTAACAACCCAATGGAGTTCAAGTTAACCAGGGATCAAAATGCAAAAAGTCTTATCATATTATTTTGAAGCGTTACTTTTTTCAAAAACTAATTTTCGATTATACTAATTTGCTCTTGTGAAGAGTCATCATGACACCTTTATTCAATTTTGCCTTCATTCTTTTTATTATTATAGGTATAGAATCAGAAGAGACCTATCCATACATAGGAGACGATCAAGAATGTAATTATAAGAAAGAATCAGTCGCAGCAGAAATTCAAGGATATATTAGAACTGAAAGTAAAAACGAAGATAGTTTGAAATCAGCTGTAGGTTTAAAAGGACCAACTTCTGTAGCACTTGATGCCTCAGACTTAGGAGCTTATGCAGGAGGTGCGTATCTTTCTATACACCGTTCAGCATTTATAGTACATCAATATAATTTTCTGCTCAATAAATATTTTTTATCGAAAATAAATTAAAATAACTAATCTTTTATTATGATAGGTTTTATCTTAGTCAGTTCGGAAGTTTTTACCAACCTCTTTAACCCTCCGAAACGTCGGACTATTATTTTCTAATACAACAAAATTATTTATACGGCCAAATTAAGAAAAGAAAAAAAACTATTCTAAATTTTAAAATAATAATATGAATCGAAAGCGTGGAATATTTGATCCTATTGGGATATATTTTAAAAATAGCAGGTAGGTCGTTGTGGCTTCTATTGCTTTTCTAAATGCCTTTAAACTGTCTGTTACATGATTCAAATGGAGTATAAGTCTGGTATTTTCAGACTTTTTAATATATTTTTCTGGACGGGTAGGGAGATCCTTTGTTTTCTCAGGTGTTAAAAGGAAGCTTTCCAGAAATTTTATACTTCTGGAAAATTATTCGCATGACAAGTATTCTGCTGGCTTTGTTACACTATTGCAGAAACGGCGACTCAGCTTTGCCGATTTATTTGAGATGATATCTTATGGTTTAATGTTCTGTGAAGAGATATGTTATCATTCAAATATATCTTTTTGGGAGATTGCTAAGTTTTGGGCGTTCTTTCCCGAAACATTTATGAACTTTTTCACTTTCCTAAAGTCGAGCGTATCATTCATTCCACCTTCATTTTATCCGATTTTGTCTATTACTCCTAAGTAGACCTTTTATGAGGTATTTTGATAGTCATCAGAAAGTTTCCTGGCTGACAAAAGGAGTTTTTGTTCCTTCTTTTTCCTCCGTTCGGTCCATTCTCTCATTTCCTTTGATACTTGTGTGCCTTTCACCTACACCGGGACTGCCGTGTCATTCTTTGTCGGCGATTTTAGAGCTTAGCTTCAGTTCCAAGTCAACTTAGTATCGTCGGTGTTTGACCTAAGAGCTTTCAGCATTGCTTGGCTGTTTGAAAGTATAAATATTTTGACCTTAATGTTTTAGGGAAACAAACACATTGACAAAAATTTTGATTGCATACATTCGTCTTGGAAGATGATAGTGGTATTTTCTAGAGATTTAGCAAGCTTTAAGCCTAGACCAGATATTTCTACTTCAGCTCACTCTTCCGTCTCATACCAATCAGTAAACTATACCATTGAATCCATTGATTATATTGGACTTGTATCTGAAGTCTCGATATGTTCAACAAAATTTCCAGGTTTGAGGTTTTCTCTTTGGAACAGCGTAGGGGCAGTCTTTACTCTCTCCCTCATCTCAGCCTGGTGCAGTGCAATGTCTCTGTTGTCGCACTGGGGCATGTTGACCTAGCTCCTATGATTCCTAGCGCTATATTTTTTGCAGCTTTTTTGATCTGATGTGTACTATGCTTTTAGTTATCACAGTATGGTGATATAAGTGAACATGAGTCTAATAATCATGTCATGTGATCATAAAATCATTTTTGGTTTCAAGTCTAAAGTTTTCCAGCTTGCGGTCATCTTATTTTAGAGAATCTTCTCAATGTGGGTATCCCTAGTCAATCTTTGGTCTAATCTTCTTGTGAGTGGTACGACGAACATTTCAGTTTCAGGCTAGCGTGAAATCTTTCCTCTGTATACCAAGTACTAATTTTGTTTAAGACAGTTTTCATGAGGTTTATCATAGTCCCCTCGTTCGTGTTTCTTCGTGCAGTAGTTTTGAGCTAGTCAGATGAGTCCGACGATGATGTACGCCTTCACAAATCAAGTTTCAGGAAGGTGGTTAGCAACAAACTTTTCATTCGTTTTAATTGACAGAGTTGAGAGAAATTTCTGAAAATCTGTTCTTTTGGGAATAAAACTGTAATGGCGTTTTAAAAAAGGGCAAGTCAACCTCTAAGGATGTCTTTGTTTACGACAGCGGAACATCGGTAGGTTCTCGGGCGCCACCCTCGGGATTAATTTGGTCGGGGGCCCAGTTATATACCGGGCAGCTTGAGTGTATTAGTGTTGGCGGCCGGCTGTCAATTGTTACGTGAGATTTTAAGAACGGGAACTAGGTAATGAAACAAATGGTTTTTAAAACATCCTGTCTCCTGTATTCCATACTTTTTACCAAGGTATGGCCTAAAACTAACTTACAACCTAAGGTGTACAACAAAATTAACAATTAAGCGGTCTGGAGGGCAAAAGTATGTTATGTGCGCTGTTTACAGTAGCTTGTATTTGTTGCTAGCGGTAAATGGTATCATTCATGACACTATTCACAGTGTTTCGTACTAGATGTTTGTGACGCTATTCATGACGGCTCGTACTTAGATTCACGACGCTTTGCATGACACCTCAAACTTAAATTCTCGACGCTTGGTCCCGTAACGCTGTTCATCGCGCCTCGTACTAAAAATTCAACAGGCGACAGTACACACGATATGTTTAAGAGTAACCCAATCGGCGGTATGCGGCTTCTCTACCCGCGGCAGCGGCGAAAAACGTCGAGGCGGCAGTTGCGTCCTTATCAACGGACATCGGAGGGCACCCGGCAGTAAAACACTGGTCATTACGGAAACAAAACAAAACCAACGGCATATAAAGCGTGTGTATACGTGACGGTAGGAAAGAAAGAAAGGAAACTACGCCGCCCGTACTTGTAAGGATTCTCGTGAAGGTCGGTGGGATGGAACGACATTGTTGGTATTTACAATGGTCCTCGAAAATGTCGACCAATAGCGGTAGGAAATTAGGAAAGGCACCGACACTGTTCGCACTTATAAAGGTCCTCGGCAGTATTGGTAGAATGACACAACATTGCCCGTACTTACAAGGGTCCTCGACAATGCGGGCCATTAGCGGGGTAGGACGTAAGGAAGCCAGCGGATGGAGAAACACCATATATACCATATATACAAGCATAGCCTCATCTACATTGTTAAACTAGGAAAGTGCGGTTCGACGGGCGACCCAGGCAGTCTGTTGGGCCTGTGAACCCGAATGGAGAACGTGTAGTTCTTAGAAAATTAATGCCCAGCTCGAGTTTAAATAGCCTCCCCAAGCTCACACTACGACGACGAGTGACGGCGTGGGGTGATCACGCATACAGTGCTGCGGTATACTGCACACGATCACTAGAGATGGACACTCTGAAAACCGTCGGAAAATCCCGGCATGGTGCTGCAAATCTAATTGCATACCGGCAATATGTAAACTTTAAGCATTCTTTTCCCACAAGAATCGGATATTTCGGATGTATAATAAATAAAATAAATCCCGACGCACATTTTCATGCCCAAAAATTCAGTAACTTTGTGACAAAACGTTTACCAAGTTGTTTATGTCAATAATTGCAGCAAAAATATTTTTGTTTTGTATTATACATAATTTTATAAATATTTTATTATATTGTATTAAGTAAAGTGAAACGCACTTTCCGAATTGCCCAAAACTATAAATTTCTAAACCGAATATTATGTTAACCTCTATTCCTGCAGAGTGGCGCAAAATATGTCCTTTTGACAGGCCGATTTTTCAGATTTATCAGTATGACCTTGCAAAATTTTACAGTTTTAACACGTTATTGTTCTATCTTTCTATTGTCGAAATACAACTTCATGATGTCTTTAAATTTTATTCTGAACTGACCCAAAGGCAATTTAGAAAAAGTAGCAAGTAGTGCTTTTTGTCAAATTGGGTTTGTGTTTCAAAAAGGTCACATAACAAATATTCTGTAATCACTTGTAAATCCGTCTTGGTAAACAACTCATAGGTAAATTACAAAGATATATTTTATTTATTAAATGTCCTTTAACAAAATATTATTTTTATAGAAATAATTATATCTTTAAAGTTGAAGAGCACATCAGTGTTGCAGTTTTTTTGAAACATGAGATAGCAAAAGTCAGTAACAAAAACTGAACAGTTTCCGCCTTAAATTTTTTAATACATTGAATGAATGGATGAATAAGAATGGTGATACTGGACTTCCCATGTTTACATTACATCCCCCCACCATGATCGAAGTGGTTCGATATCGATCGCCTTTGCGAATCCAAGCAGCCTCGTTACCTGATTTTATCGGACTCTAGTAATATTATTGTATTCCCAAAATAGCCTTGCATTTTTAGAATATGATCAACAGTTTCATTTTCCTTCAGACACCGTTTTCATACCGCAACATCTATGATGCCAACCCTATGAAGATAACTCAGTAGGTAACAATATGCCATCACCATTCGTAGTTCTTTCGTCTTCAAGTAAAGAAGCTTCAGAGTAAGTCACGCCTTAGGTCAAATATATGTTACTTGGTACTTCATTTCAGTGGTTTCCCTTCAGATTTCAATTAAGATGCTTTCCAGTAACAGTTTCAGCTCTTTCTTGCCATCTGTAATTGGAACAGGTAAAATGTTTTGCGGGTCATATGGTTTAGGTGGATCCCATATTTACCAATTGATCCATTTCTTAGTTTCTGTGAATACGCATGTGATTTGGCACTCAAACGAGTCTAATTATGCAGCCATTCTTTGCTAGATTATCAAGTACATCCTTACACTCAAACAGCAGTCTTGAAGCTACTACATTGGATCCGTATGTGACTATTGCTGCCCTACTCTTTGAACATATGTTAATAGTCTTGTTCAGGTCCCTCTTGCGGAGAAGATCACATTGCAGAATAGCATAAATTCCCGTTTGTCAAACTCTCTGACTTTCGTGCTTCTACATAATACTCCAGCTCCTGTTCTTTCATTCTGTCGACATCTGTCTGTAAACCATTAATATCTATTTCTAAGAAGAGTTTATTCTTCTTCCCGTTTGTCAAACTCTCTGACTTTCGTGCTTCTACATAATACTCCAGCTCCTGTTCTTTCATTCTGTCGACATCTGTCTGTAAACCATTAATATCTATTTCTAAGAAGAGTTTATTCTTCTTCCCAATCCTCTCTGTTTTCTTAAAATATCTCATTAGGTTAGTTTAGTTTCAAAACCTGCATCATATACTCTGTTTGCATAGGAAACATTTTTTCACAATGCTCTCCCATCTATACCCGTAGCCGACCGGCAGTTCCTGCTCTGAAATGCTCTTGTCAGCTGCCTTCAGGATCTCATTTCCTATAAAAAAAAAGAGGAGAGGAAGGAGATTTACTAGAACCTCCAGCGTCTAAGTCGAGGCAGTTCTCATTTCACTCGTCAATTCTACACAAGCCACTCTGTATTGTGAAATAAAATGGGAATAAGTTCAAAAGAAAATAAACATGTTTTTTTATTCGATTTTCTTCTTCTTCTTTTTTACTTTCTCATTTCTCAAATTAATATTCTATTTGCTTACAGAATGATATTTGAAGTGTAGAACTTTACATTAAATAAAAAGAACTTGATAAGATAAAGTTTTATTATTTTTAGTAGATTTATTTGAAAAGATCAATTTTCCCCAAAATTTTCCAAACTTCTGTTAGCTTATCAGTTCCACTAATGAATTATTTCCTAGGCTGTTTACACTGGTGTTTATTGAAAAGAAATGCTAAAAACATTATTAAAATATGCTTTTATTCAAAATAAATAATTAAATAAATAAGAACACTTTTAACTTAAACACGTTTTATATATTCCCTTTTAGGTGTGTTTACTGATGAAGACTGCGGAAAAGAATACCTAGAACTCAACCATGCCGTACTAGCTGTTGGCTACGGAAAAGATGAAAAAACTGGTTTAGACTATTGGTTGATAAAGAACTCCTGGACTGAGGACTGGGGAGAAACCGGATATTTTAAAATAAAACGCGGATCAAACGAATGTGGAATTGCTACAGATGGAATGTATCCAGTTTTTTAATAGCAGACTTGTTTGAAAGTTACACATGTATTCGTATAGAAATCCAATAAATAATTGATTAAGTAAATTTTACTTAGATTATAATAGGTGTTAAAGTTTCATTACTTTTTAGTTTAATTTTACTCTCGCATTTAGACAAACGTAAAAAGAGACCGAACAGTAGTAGCAGTAATACAGTAGGAGTCGTATAATATAGTACTCGACATATTGCACGTCCCTCGTCTTATCGAAAAGGCTTATCGTTTTGCTCTCAAATATATTAACTCTCACTTCAAAAACTACTCCAAAATATAGTGACAGTATCCCCGATTCCAGGTTCCTGTATTGTGAAGCATGGGATTATCCTGGTGGCCACCAAGAAGAAATTAGGGAAGTGACTTCGACTACATGGTAGGCCATTTTAGTCACGCTGTCGCTGTATTTTGTATTCTCGTATTATATGTATAATTTCTCATCTCTGCAACCAACCTATATACAGTCCACTAATTACTCTTTGTCTCAATCTCCTACAATAGGTTACCAAGTTATAGATTAAAACATAGATTACCAAGTTATACATAAAAACAACTTTTTCTGGACCAGTGCTTCTTTTGCAAAAAAGAATAACTTCAACGTTCTCTCCCTCAGAGTAGTTGTACTTAATGTTAAAATGTAGAAATAAACATTAAAACACCATCAAATATATTTCATTCTTTTTTATGAATAGAAAGTTGATATAAAAATAAATAAGTAAGGGAAAAAATTATAGAATTGTTGAAGCTGGTGGCGCATCAAAAGATTCTCCTAGTCTTCTTCTTCCTCTTGTTATAGGCTTACAGCCTGTTTTTTCCAACTCAATCATTCATCTCATTTGATGTTGAAATCCAGGACTCTCTCCATCTTTTAGGTGGTCTACCTATTGGTCTTCTGGTTTCCGGTGTTCCATCTCGGGCGATTCTCGCTATTCTATTTTGCGCCATTCTTCCTACGTCCTAATTCCAGGCTCTTTTGCACTTCCGTCCCCATCTTACTATATCCTGCATTCCATGTTCCTCGCGTATTGTTGAATTGCGTATGTGATCTCTTAATGTGTATCCCGATATTCTTCCTAGTACTTTCATTTTGGCAGTTCTTAGAATTGATTTTGTTTTTGTGTTGTCAGCTATCGTCTCTATTGCGTACGTCATTATCGGTCAAATACAGGTCTTGTAGATTTTTGTTTTTGCGTCCTTGCTCATGTATGTGTTGTGCCATATTATATCCGCCAGGCTTCCTGAGATTCTATTTGCCTTGTTTACTTGGTTTCTTACTTCTCTTGTTCTGTCTTGGTTTGCGGATATCTCAACTCCTGAGTAATTAAAGGTCATGAGTTGTTCTATTGGTTTGTCATCCACTACTAGTTTTGCATCTTAAGGGCACTTTGCTTATTACAATTGACTTAGTTTTATCGATGGATATTTTCATGTTAAATTGCTTGTTTATGGTGTGGAATGCAAATAGAAGTCTTTGGAGCATAAAGCACATAAAAACCGGCTTAGTAAATTCAATAGATTTCTCTGCTATCTGTCTTACGATGAATATGGCATCTACTGCAGATCTGTTTTTGCGGAAACCTTACTGTTCTTCTGATATTCTGCAATAGTCAGTTATTATACCTTCAAGGATTTTGGTGAATAATTTCATTATTGAATTTAATAAAGTTATTCCTCTATAGTTTTCCGTGATTTTCTTATCACCCTTCTTGAAAATAGGTACTGTTATACTTTTCTTCCAATCTCGGGGTATCTTTTGGTCTTTAATTATTTTGTTAAAGAGTTTTGTTAGTTCTTCGTGTAATGCATTTCCACCATATTTAATTAGTTCGTTGGGAATATTGTCGGGTCCTGGGGCTTTTCTCGTTTTTAATTTGGCTATCGTGTCTTTCGTCGTTTGGAGGCTTACTTCCTTGGTGTATTCGTCATATTCAGATGCATTTTCGAGTGGGTAGTTGTTCTGTTGTGATTGATCTGTATTTCTATATAGTGTTTTAAAGTGTTCTTCGCATTCGTGCTCAGAAATTTTTTGGAATTGTGTATATTCGTTTATATCCTGTTTCCTTCTTCTGATCATGTTCCATACCTTCTTTTGTGCCCCGTACAAGTCATGTTCCATATCTACTGTGAACCTTCGCCAATATCCGTTTTTGATTTGTCTTATGTCGGCGTTTACTCTGTTTCTTATTTCTTTGTATCGATTGTGTTCTGTTTCTGACTTGTTATTTCTGTATCGGAGGTAAGCCGGTAAGCCTGTCGTTTCTCTGCTGCCAATAATTTCACCTCAGGAGTATACCAGTGCTTAGCTGACGGCTTAGAATTTGTGTTGACTTCTCTGTATCTCAATGCTTCCTCGGCCGATTTATCTACATTTCCTCTGATTTTTCCCCAGCTTTCTTCAACATCATCTCCTCTCCTAGTTCTTTGTTAAAATGTTTTAAATTGAATAAAAGACGAATATTTGTCAAATTTCCACTATATTTAACTAAAAAACTTGATGCGTTTCGCTAACACTGTAGCTTCATCGAAAGTTCTATTTTAAATGACAAAATATTTTGTTACTTGAAAAACTTATACCTAGATTTACAATAATGAATAAGTGCAATACCCTAATTTACATTTTATTACCTTTTATTTAAATTATTGGGAAATTCACACTGGTTTTTGTTAAAAGATATTTAGCAGGGGTGAGGTGTTGATATCTGTTTGGTCATTTAATAGATTACCTGTGTTTTTTAATCGATTTATTTCTATGCTTTCCAAGAAATTCAGTTTATAACCTTTCCTATCTACATGGAGAATTTCAAAATTATCCTCTAATTGATGATTTTGTTCTATTAAATGATTTGCGTATGAAGAACTGTTTTTATTGTGTAAAAAATTATTTTTGTGTTCCTGAATCCTTTTTTTAAACGGTCTGCTGTTTGGCCTATATTTACTATTGGGCAACTTCCGCATTTAAATTTATAGACACCAAACTTTTTATTTTTATTTGTTTTTGTTTTATAATTTTTAAGCGTTTTCCAATTGAATTATTTGTTTTGAAGGCTACCCCAATACCTTTTTTATTCAGAAACTTTTTAATTTTAATTGATGATTTACCAAAATATGTTAAAGCGGTAAAGTTGCGTTTCTTGTTTTCTTGTGCAATAGGATAAACTTCTTGTGTAACTTTCTTTTTTAATTTTTTTGTTAAAATCGAGTTGACCGTTGATGGTAAGTAACCATTGTTAACTGCAACTTGTTTAACCCAATTTAGTTCTTTATTAAAATTCTCTTCAGATAAGGGAATGCTAATAAGATAATGAATAAACTATGGTAAGCCGCTAATTTATGTTGTTCTGGGTGAGATGAAGTTCTATGTATGGTTGTATCCGTATGTGTGGGTTTGTGAAAAATTCCAAAAGAGTGTTCTTTTTCCATAGTAAATTGAATATTTTGGTGGATTGAGTTAATAAAATCTAAAGATTTATTAAGTTGTCGATCTGCGCCTATGATACACACTAATATGTCATCCACATATCTGTACCAGTACAAGAAATGTTGTCTTATGTGGTTATTAAATATTACTTTTTCTATATGGCCCATAAAAATCTCTGCTAACAGTGGGCTTAAAGGGCTTCCCATAATCAATCCGTCTTTGTTTTTGTAGGCTTTATCATTAAACGCAAAATAGTTTTGGTTAAGGCAAGCCTCTAATAAGTTTAAAATATCGTTTTTTATTAAATTACTGTGTCAAAAGTGTGAAACTAGAATAAAAGTAAAATATATAATTCACAAAAATTTTTTAACGCAAAATAGAAAACTAAACTATCTAATTCAACAAAAACCAAATTCATCTATTTCAAACACTAACTTCTCAGATTACCAGTTTTTTGATATATTTATTAACCTTTCTGACATTTCTTTCAATCAGGAAGAAGAGTTATTAAATAAAGCTTTTAAACATAACTTACAAAATAAACTCAATATTAAGGATTTCGAAACCTTAGGAGTAGAAACTGAAATTGCATTGAAAGATTATCCTAAGAACTTATCAATTAAATATCAGAGCGCAGAAATAATTAAATCCGAATTTAAAAAAAAACAATATTCAGGAAAATAAGGAAGAACAAACCCTAAAGACGATAATTCAAAAAACAAAACAACAGAATATTATTTTTACCAGAGCAGATAAGGGAAATACGGTGATAGCTATAAGCAAAAATCAATATATTGAAAAAACAGAAAATTTTATCCAGTCAGAAGAGTATGAATCCTAAATAAAGACCCTACAGAAAAATTCCAAAAAGAAATTAAACAAGAAATTAACCATGCACTCAGCATTGTATCACAAAACAAACAAATTTAAACTACTTACAATGAACCCTCAAATACCTCAGTTATTCTGACTAATCAAACTACATAAAGTAGATTATCCAATAAGACCAGTGGTATTATACATGTCTGCACCAGCATATAATGTCTCATCATTCCTAATAGACAAAATAAAACACTTTTGCAACTTTACACCAACATATAGTATAAAAAATTCAATGGAACTTGTCAACAAAATAAAAACCCTAACTTTACCAGACAGTGCTAAGCTAATATCTTTTGATGTTAAGAACTTATTCCCAAGTATTCCACCAAAAGAAACGCTCTCTTTAGTAGAAAATCTATTGAACAAAAATAAAGTAAACTTGATTATAAAAAAGGATATTTTAAACCCACTAGAGGCTTGCCTTAACCAAAACTATTTTGCGTTTAATGATAAAGTCTACAAAAGCAAAGAAGGATTGATTATGGGTAGCCCTTTAAGCCCACTGTTAGCAGAGATTTTTATGGAGAATATAAAAAAAAATAATATTTAATAACCACGTAAGCCAACATTTCTTATACTGGTACAGATATGTGGATGACATATTAGTGTGTTTCATAGGCACAGATCGACAACTTAATATATCTGTAGATTTTATTAACTCAATCCACCAATAAAATTTAAATTTACAATGGAAAAAGAAGAAATACAATGGAAAAAGAAGAAAACAACTCAATAAGTTTTCTTGATCTAGTCATTACTAAAGTTTTAAATAAATAGTCTTTTGGAATTTTTCATAAACCCACGCATACTAATACAACCATACATAGAACTTCATTTCACCCAGAACAACATAAATTAGCGGCTTACCATAGTTTTATTCATCATCTTATTAGCATTCCCTTATTTGAAGAGAATTTTAATAAAGAATTAAATTGGATTAAACAAGCTGCAGTTAACAATGGTTACTTACCATCAATGGTCAACTCAATTTTAACAAAAAAATTAAAAAAGAAAGTCACACAAGAAGTTTATCCTATAACACAAGAAAACAAAAAACGCAACTCTACCGCTTTAACATATTTTGGTAAATCATCAATTAAAATTAAAAAGTTTCTGAATAAAAAAGGTAGCCTTCAAAACAAATAATTCAATAGGAAAACGCTTAAAAAATTATAAAACAAAAACAAATAAAAATAACAAGTCTGGAGTCTATAAACTTAAATGCGGAAATTGCCCAAAAGTATATATAGGCCAAACAGGCAGATCGTCTAAAAAAAAATTTAGGAACACAAAAATAATTTCTTACACAATAAAAACAGTTCTTCATACGTAAATCATTTAATAGAACAAAATCTTCAATTAGAGGATAATTTTGAAATTCTCCATGTAGGAAGGAAAGGTTATAAACTGAATTTCTTAGAAGCCATAGAAATAAATCGATTAAAGAACACAGGTAATCTACTAAATGACCAAACAGATATTAACACCTCACCCCTGCTAAATATGTTTTAACAAAAACCAGTGTGGATTTCCCAATAATTTAAATAATATGTTATAATATGTAAATTAGGGTATTGCACTTATTCATTATTGTAAATCTAGGTATACGTTTTTCAAGTAAACAAATATTTTGTCATTTAAAATAGAACTTCTGATGAAGCTACAGTGTTAGCGAAACGCGTCAAGTTTTTTAGTTAAATATAGTGGAAATTTAACAAATATTGGTCTTTTATTCATCGTTGAATATGAATTTCCATCAAGTAAAAGCCAGCACCCTACTTAGTTTAAAATGTTCTAAATTAAATTAAATATAAAGTGTATTGTAGTCGCTCAGAGAGTATCTTGTTAGTTCTTAGCTACATCTGAAAAATAAAAATATACGGTAAAACCGGTAGTAATACAATTTAATTCAATTCCGATAGCTAAGTCCAAGTATTTTCAGCAAGTCGCATAGTCTGTGACCTCTATGTGTGCAGTTGTGTGTTATATGCCGAGCTTTGGAAGGAAGGTAATATCAAATTGTGTGTGGCACGTACCTGTTCGTATCTTAGAATGTACCAAATATCAAAGGGCAGGAAGGTATTATATTGGCCTTTTTACAGTGATAACTTTCACTAGGGTTTAGTTAATTTTAAATGAATACAATTTAACTTTGTTTAAACTCAAAATCCAACAAATGATGCCTCCATGCTTTAACTGGGCAAAAATAAAGGTGTATTCTTAAAAAATCTGCAGAAAAACTGCTTACTGATACTTATTTCAAAGCTTTGCCTAGATTCGACGCTTCTAGAAATATTCGAAAATAAAAGAACAATAAAAAGTTTAACAACACCCTTAATGATTGTATTTAAATATTTTTTATTCTTACAATACCAAATTTTGACACTTGATAGATAAATAAAATTTTAGTATTCATTTAATATTTAATAATAAAAATCATTTGCTGAAAACAAGCCGTGATGTCACAGTGTAATCATGTAGATATTCGTTCGGAATTCAAACATTTTTATATTTCTTATAATTATAAGTATTTTCAGTTCTACTATAAGTAGTAACCTTCGAACATACTCCTGTTATGGATATTTAATTTCTTGGATCACTCATACCGATTTTATTTTATCTTTTTCTAATTGCATTATTTAAAAGAGTATCATATGATAATCGGTACGTCAACTCTGAATACATACAAGTATGAATATATGGTTGTCTAAATTATTATTATTATTATTATTGTTATTTTCAATATGTTAACAATATCTAACAATATTTAACAATAAAAATAAGTTTTTAAATCCTCGTTTTGTTAATATTAATTGTAAACTTTGAATTTATAGTAGTTTCTAACACTTAAAAAGACTGAAAAGAGTCACGACAAGCAATTAAACTGAAAGAAAAGATAAGTAAACATGTTTATTTCTGTCAAATATGAAAAAAGTCTCTCTTCCACCGACCATAAACAGCCTTCAAACAAATCTATTGTTGTTTAAATCTATAGGGTATGATCGAAGGTAGTAACCGTCCCCTTTATCGGCTTTAGTCAAAGCAGCCTTCCTACTTCCTGTAAAGGTGCATATAAATATGGCGAGACGAGCGCGTGACGAGCCCGTGTCGAGTATGCTTAGAACTTACAGCGAGGCTCCTTTGAATTTTGCCAATTTGTATTAGTATCAAAGTCCGTCGTTGGCTAGTTTTTTTTATAGTTGTTTTGTTTTTGAGTAGCTTGACCCATATTCGCAGCGATCCATGTTCTGTCGGTTTTTTAGTGGGAACTCAAAAAAATTTTTTTATCTAGTGGGATGGGTTTAAGACACGCTCTTTGGAAAAAATTTACTTTGCAGCAAGTCTGAAGACATGAAGTTTTTTTTTTAATTTTTTTGTTAATAAAATGAAATTTATTTAGCACCTGACATTGATTAAAAGTTGTTCATAAGTGAATATGGAGTGATCTGAATAGAGAATATGTTGAATTTAGAGGAGACCGTAAATAATTCCAAAATTTGTCAGTTATGGACAGAAATTTCAGAAAAGAAAAGAAGTGGATGTGTGAAACGAAATTTTGTCAGAAAATTTGCATAAAGGCAGCTGGAAATATATTTTTCTTTTGGAAATGACTGCTTCTATTTTGTTGAGGATATATTCAAAATGTAACGAAGAGATTTTGATGGAATTTCTGTATTATTCGCTAGCATGTTGGAACTATAAATTTTCTAAAAGTTTGAATCATGACCTTTTTTATACAAGGTAGTGCGCTGTTATCGCCCAGATTTACGTTTTTATGTTTAATATACTTTTTTTATAGTAAAATCCTACTGCACAAAACTAACAAAGCTGTCATTTGTTCGTCATTGTCAGACAAAATATGACAATTAAATGCACAAGAGGTTTATGTATCTGTGAAGAGCCATAAACCAAAGGCGCAGCAATTCTCGGAACAGATTTCATAAATAATTCAGCTTTCTGAATTCGGATCAAGTAAGGGGTAGATATTGTACATGTCGTATGTATTTAAGGAGAGAGTAATATACTTAAAGATAATTAGATTTAAAAGTATACATCGTAAAATTATTAAATTTCTTATTATTTTTAAAATGTAAAAGAACTTTATCACTGATAATTATTACCAGTTATTAAATTAATTAGTGTTCTTAGTGCATGTTTTGTAAGAAAAATATTGACAATAATAAACAAGTTTATTGTAAAATGCAATCTTCAATCCTGAATCCGCTCCAATACTTCCTTCTGATCTCCAACTATTTTTACATAAACAATTTGAATTTGAAACTGAACATTATTCAATATTAAACAATTTAAAATAAGTAAATTAATATATGTCAACAGTAATTTTTTTATTTTTGCTAAAATTTATTAAATTTTGTTTAATTATAGACAATTAACAAATTAACAATTCTTTTTTCTAAATAAGCAATTTAAAAGTTATTAATGATTAAAATTAAAAGTAAATATACTGAGATTATCAATGTACAAAAGTGGGTACATTTATATTCCGCAGCTATATTGTTATGGTATAAGGCATAGGGGTTAACAACATACTTTTTTGTTTATTTCTTAATTTAAATGTAGTTGAGCGATGTAACTAATTTATTTATTTTTTGCTCATTGTTTGTAGTAAACAATGACATTATAAAATTATAATAATTTTAATAAATGATAACAAATATTGACAATAATCGTAAAACGCATGTCGATTTTTTTTCATTTATTGAAAGTAGAAGTAAAAACAAAAAATAGAGCCCAGTCCGAATCCTGTAGGATAATTATTTTTAAGAGGAAATGCGATTGAAAATTTTATTCTTTTTATTAAAGTTAAATAAAACCGTAATGGTTGGATAATTTTTAAACAAAACAAATATAGCTTACTTGTAGCATCAAAAGGTACACTCTCTCCAGTTTGAGCTTAATCGAATCATTTTTGTGGAAGAAAAAAAACAAAAAAAAACGAAAAAACTGTTTTTTGCATTTTTCTTGGAAAATTTTAAGGTTAAGGTAAAAATCTGTACCAAAGTTGTAGATCTTTTTATTACCTACAACTTTTGCACTTGAGTTCTTTCGATAAGATGCGTACTTCGGCCGGAAATCGCAAAAAACTGTTTTTCATCCCTAAAAATCACTCCCATTTCACTCTAGAGGGTCGCCGGTGGTTCGAATCATTTTCCCTTCATTAATTATGATATTACCTACAATATTCCGCTATCAGTTTGCTGTAACGAATTATTTTTTTCCAAATCTCATTTTGAATGATGTAATTTTGTTTAATAAGTATTCAAAATCGGTAGGAGACATTCTGGTAAAATTTGTGCATTGTTCGCTAACACGTTGGAAGATTAAATCGGCCAGAAGTTCCGATTCTAACCGTTTTTTATACATGGAAGTACGCCAATATCGTCGTGGTTTTTGTTTTCTATTTAACTAACTTCAATCAAAACTTAATTTTTCTTTTATCTTTTATTGGTTTACACCACCTAGATGCAAAGTTCAAAGTATGCTCGTTGCAAGCTAGCAGCATGCTCGTCACGGGCGCGTCATGTGCTCGTCTCGCCATATTTATACCCACCTTAAATTTATAATACCGCTGACCGATCACTGGTCAATACGGATTGTATGAAGCAGCCATCTTGTTCGCAAACCAATAAAAAATGCTTGCTTTCTATTCTGCGAGATAATCCAATTATTTTTTAACACTTGATCAGTACACCTTTAGCTCGAATACAGGTGAAATATATTCTCAATTTCTTATTGCACGTAACTCGCTCGTTTCTCGTGACGTTCCAATGCCCTGTTCATTGGGCTTATAATTTCTTACATCATTTTTTTTTGACTTTACGTAGCCAATTCCAGTTTTAACTCTAACCTTAATTAACTTACATCATTCTTTTTAAAGATGAAAGAAGTCTTGCATTCTTTTCTCCTGTCAAATGAATTACAAAGCATTTCAAAAATTATAGTATTCTAGTTCGGTAAGATGTGGATTCTGACTTGCTCCCAGTTAAAAGCAATTCAACCAGCGCCTTTGGAAATAGAACAAGATTGGACTTTTCAAGGTGTGGTGGTTTCGGTGTAACTATCATAACTACAGTTAGCGTTGGATTGCAATATGAAATCGTCCCGATACTACAATTATATCCTCATAAATGAACGATGCCAAAACCCAGCTAAATCGGTAAAAGTATAGCTAGGATAAGATGTTATTTCAAACCATAATCCAATAGTTGCTCAAGTATATATTAAGCTGAAAACGATCATGAAGCAAATAAGCCACGACCATATCAGCAAACTGCAAAACACAAAAATCATAATTAAACTTAAGAGAGGAGGCAATGGTAACCTCGCAGAAATAAAATACTGTTACAAAAGGATAAGGCTCGGCGAACACAATAATGTGTGACATACAAAATCCTTCGATTTATGGATAAAAGAAGATGTTTGAAAGAAAAAATCAATTTACACATTGAAGACAAAGTTGTACGTGAAATGGATGCATTACTTTCAGTAGGAAAAACAACGGTGAATAATATAATTAAAAACTGAAACATTACTAATACAATGGCAAATAAATTTGCATCCGGAAGACCTAGAAAAACTACCAAAAGCATCTACAAAATTGTCAAACGTAAATCTGTGGTGGATCATACAAATAATTCTGCAATTATAAGCATGACAACTATGAAATGAAAATCTTACAGATGTTATTAGTAGTACAGTATCTCGAAGATTAAAGAAAGTTGAGTTTCTAGGACGTATTAGTATAAAAAAAAATAACTAATAAGTGTAAAGAAGAATTTCCTAAAAATATCAATACTGGATAGTAGAAGACTGGAAAAAGTGCTCTTTTCTGACGAAACTAAAATAAATTTATTTGGAAATGATGGAAGGAAGTACATCCGGCGAGATGCATGGAAAGATAATATTGATATCAAATGTCAGCTATAAAACATGGCGGAGGTAATGTAATGTCATAAGGCGCTTTTTCCTGGAAATGCGTTGGTCCCCTAGTTGAAATTGTCGGAGTTAAGGACTCTACATTACTCTATACTCAAGTTTTTATGACGAAAAAAATCAATGTTTTAGGTTAGCCAAATTAATTGCCTGACTTTAATTCAATAGAACATTTATGGAACGAGTTAAAAATGAAATTAGACACAAACAATCTTATGAATAAAAATATTCTGTGATTGAAAGTGCAAGAAGAATCGGCGAATATTCCTCAAAATGTAATTCATAATCTTATTGAATTCATGTTCCTTAGAGTGAGTCCAAACGACAAAAAAAAATCTGAACGTATGCGTAGCGTAATAAGCCATATGTCAAATTTCAAGTATTGTGATTTGATAAATTTTAAAAAAGACGGAAACTTTTCAGCGGACTGCTTTAAACATGGTGAAAATTGTTTATTTTTAATATTTGTATGAACATAACCTATGTTTTTTTTCAGAAGTTTATTGCTTTATTCATATTTTTTTATTTTGCGAGTTTTGAGATAATGGATATTTATGAACTATGTTAAATTGTATTAATTAATTAAAAATGCTTGTTACCGAAGACCATTACTGCGTGGTTCTCAAAAAAAAAACAATTCTTGTTAACTTTTTTTGACAATTTTATGATAATTGCAAGAATACAGTTATTCGTTATATAAATTAAAGCCTATGAAATAAAAGCCGTTATACGATACAATTTCTATTCAACGACAATCGCTGATATCGAGACGCTAATCCACAGACATGCCCTTAGCTATGGTTACCAGATCAAATAATGATATTTCTTGAAAATATCCCTGACTTTTCAGTAAATATCTGGACATTTTGTGTGAATGTTGTATATGGTATGTTAAGGCAGTAAAATTTTCAGAATATTTGCAATCGAAGCACCAAATTCAAATATCGAGCGAGTGTTTTCATTAATGGGAGCATAGTGGGGTAAGGAGAGAAACAGGCTAGTTATATTGTTATACGCTTTACTTTTGGCTGCGACTTTGCTGGTTCTGCTTTCATTTTCAATGAATTCAAATAAATCTTCTATCTCTTTTAATATTTTATTAAAATATTCACTAAATCATGAGGAACAACAGTTTTTCTTCCTACTTAATAATTTAATGCCACTATTGTAGTTTTTTTAATTTTAGTTCCCCTCGACTCTATGTTCATGTCCTAGTTATATTCTATTTCTGTATCTAAATTATTGTTTTACAGTCATAGGCGTACTAATAAATATAACTTATAACTATTTATTTACATGATTAGTGAAATGAAAAAGTGTGTATTTATGGGACGATCAGACATTATGAACAAAGCTAATGGTTCCTATAAACAGTAAAGTTTTAGACTTCTGGAGATTAAGGCTTGCTTTTGTTTAAGCCGATTAGAATATAAATTCACTTAAGATATAACTTCTTCTGAAGAGAGTGTTAAATATTAGACTATAATTATCTATTAATCCATAAGAGTAACTTAAAAGTATTTATATATAGTAATTTAATAATTATTAATTTGTAGTAATAGTTGGTTTACAACAATATCTTTTGTTAAAGTTCTACTCTTGACACAATTTAATTTAAAGAACATATCATGTACAGAATGTTAGAAATGGTTATAACAGATCAAAATTTGCCAAATTGCCAAAAGAAACTTCAAGCAATAAAAAAATTCGAAAGTAAATTTATTAATATACTAAATTAAAAATTCACTTATTTTGTTAACATTTAATTAATTTATTCTTTCTTATTAGAATAATTAATAAATATTTTTTATTACTTATATTTTTCTCTTTTAATTTCAAAAAAATACTGACAATTGTTTCTCTAACAGGCGGCTAAAATTTCAGACATGTCAAGAAAATTCCTGTCGTCTGGTAACCCTACCTTTATATAAACCTATTATAAACATTTAAAAAGTAAAAATTAACATTGATGGAAATTTAATAACAGACATCCAGTTAGTATTATATGTAATGTATTCTTCTAAAAACTACAAACAATTGTAATTATTAAAACGATTGTTAGAATTACAGTTAAATTGAAATTCTCGTCTTAGAACTCCTTGGCAATTCTTTGCCAGGTAGAAGTGGTAAACTTTGGATATAAAACTTCTTTTAAAGAGTTTCACATTACGGCACAAGTAACCTGAATAATTTCAGAAACGCTGTTTACCGACTTGGAATTCGCACTGTTTTACATAAGGGTATAGCTCTACATATTTCCATATCGTGTTTCCTAATTGTTGGCCCAACTACTGCGAAGAGCTTTTCAAATTCACCAATAGTAACAGAAAAACATTTTTAAAAAATGAGGATCATTTTCTTGCATTTCTTGAATTAAATTATTAGTATGTCCAAGCCTTTCTCTAATGTTTTCCTCAAATATAGACCGGACCCATTAGAGATGACTTTCTTGTTTTTTTTTTAAATAAAGAATATATCAATAATCTCCTTACATTTTGTAACTTTTTTTTCTAAATTACAAGACTGCCGCAATTAATGTTTTATTTTGCTTCATTTTAGTTTTCAGATAAAATATAAACAAAAATCCTGATAAAAGTTAGGTTAAGACAAAAAAAACACACTCCTTATGACCGCGGAACGAAATATCCCATGTGGACGATATATTTTTAACTTAAGAGGGCGTAATACTCCTCCGCTCAAATTTTTCTTGTCGTCTGGATTAACCCTTAGACTTGCTGCTGTAAATGCTTCTAAGGCCACAAATTGCTTCCAGGGGTATTAAGCGTACTTCAGGTTGATACTTATTTTATTAGAATATGTAGTGTTTATCAATGTTTATATTTTATATTTGTGTATAATGTGTTATCGTAAATATTTCAACTATATATTTAGATAGTACAATAATAATAAATTATTTTAACATAAGTAGGTTTTTATTTAGTTTTTTGAATTAGGAAATATGAACCAAAAATCATTTGTCTTGAAATTTTTGCACGCAACTGTACATAGTTTAATAAATTCAAATCAGTTTGGTTTTAGAAACAACATGTTAACTATAATCAACTTGTGGACTATATCCACGAGTGCTTTGAGGAGAAAAGATATGCCCAAGAATTATTTTTCGATTTAACTGAGGGATTCGATTACGTGTCTCATATTTTCCGAGTAAAAAAGCTCTCTAATTATCATATTGGTAACCACGCTGTTGGTTTGAGTGAGTCATAGTTATCTAATCGTCTCTAGTATAGACCAGTGGAGTGCCTTTAGGCTCTGTGCTAGGGCTGATGCTACTTTTACTCTATATAAATTATATTGGCGCTGTGGAACTCTTGTTATTAGTGGATAATTCAACTACTCTAAATAGCTCTGGAAACTGTCAGCAGTCAAGTCAAATAGTATTGATTAGTTACATGAATATACAAGCTTGGTTAATCACTATTAGATTGAGTAATTATTCATCCAAAACTAAAACTTGCATTAAGACCAGTGAATAATGACATTGACTCAGTAAAATTTTTGGGAGAGTAACTTTACGCAAAGTTGACATGGGAGGAGTAAAAATATTTAAATTATTTGCAACCTACAAAGTATTGTCACCCCCAACATCCTTATAAATGCATACTACAGCTATATAAATATTCATCTATCCTTTGCTGAAACATTCTTCTCATGCGACTGCTATATTTGCTATACACGGAAGCTGCGTGAGAGTGATTGTGGACTTAGATATACTAAATGTTATGAAAGCAGTTTAATCTCCCTGGATATTCTTACGGTGTCCGGGAAAATGTGGGAAATCTCCCGGATATGAAAAAAAAAAAACACGTGAAAGGAATACTATAAGTTAATATAGACCTTTTTTGTATAGGCCTCGTTGGAGATATGAACTCCCAAAGAGCTGTAATGGACATAATTATTGAACTACCAAGGATATCTCAATTTTTTTTGAATATATATGTATACCAGGTAAGATCCTTCAAATTACTAGGCAAGAAAGCAAAGAAAGTGTTGTGAATTACTCACAGCTGCAGGGACATACTAGCTGTGACACTCATGACCCCATTTTGTTTATGCGCTGTATGATGAGAACTTTAGACAGCGTTTATTACATACCTGTAACTGTTGACTAAAAATTAAGTACTCTTCATTCATTTCACTAATCCTAATCGTTTTCGAAAAAACGTCATTTTATTTACACTGTTAGTACCCTAATCTCTGTCAGGTTGAATATGAAAAATAGGAGTTTCCTCTGTCACAATAGTTTTAATAAAAAGTTAAACTATAGTTTTAGTTAAAAGGGTTCAATACGGACTCCGTGAAATTTGATACACTAGCCGACACGACGAATTGAGGACTGCTGTACCCGCCACATTAACTAAGGCATTGTTCCTTAGTTGATCACAATGAAATGTGATTTTCCGTAGAAGTTCTTCCCTACTATCGACCGGAGTGAAATCCACTAAGGTTTTGATTAGTCCTCGCAGGTAAAACTCCAACGGCGTGAAGTTGGGAGATTCAGGATAGACGTTATTCAGGTACTCCCGCATAGCACGGTGGTTCCCCATCGTGCACGTAGTACATGTTTCGGCGGGTTGGAATTGGTAAGTGCTCTACTAAATCGTGAAAAGCGTTCCGGAGGAACTCCAAATAAAGTTCTCAATTCAGTCGTGTCGACAATACGAATGGTCCAATCAAAAAATTGCCAATGATTCCTGCCCAGATATTAACTGATTGAAACTATGTTGATGCTGTGAAATAATAGTTGACTAAGGATTTTCAACAACCCATACATGTGAGTTGCGTAAGTTTATGATACCATTTTTGGTAAACGCTGCTTCATCCGTGAAGAGAATAGTGCTGATCCAATAGCCAGTTTGCAAACTGCATTCTACGGGGAAAATCTTCAGAAATCAATCCATGCACTTTTTTCAAATGATATGGATATAACAGCTGTCCATAACACAAATTCTTGTACTATTGTTTTCGACGTATTAAACTGCACCGATGATTTTCGAGTGCTAATTGAAAGAGGGTCATTTACAGCATTTAAAATATTTTCCTCCAATTGCGGCGTACGTATTGTTCTTCCCCGACCAGCATCAGTAATTATTTTCCCAAAATTGTCTAAACTTATGACGAAATTTCATAATATTACCTTATTAAATGGAATCATCTACCATTTGTTACAGTTTTGTTATTTTACGAACAAAACTATAAATAATTTTACCAAAATACCAACAATCAAGCCAAAACTCATCATAAATTAATCCCTTATTTCCATCAAAGTAGTCTCTTTAATACATATAAAATAAAAGCTAAAAGTCACTGTCACATCAAAAACCGGTTTTGTAGAAAATCAATTGTGCCTAGAAATGCATCAAACACTCCATTTTTGCCACTTTCATGAGGGGTGGAGTTAATCTTTTTTTTGTTTTTTTTTTTGGCGTTCTAAAGCGTTAGTGGGGCCAAGCCTTGGTTATGAAAACTGGCATAAGCTCAGAAAGCAATATTTTGGCTGATTTTTCTAATTATACAGAACTACGTTTATTCCAGTAAACAGCTGAAACCATATTTAGTGTTTTAGGGCAACATTTGCCAGATTTTTGGGGGATAAAGAGAGATAAAACTGTATTCGTTCACCCTTAAGTGAAGTGTCGTGAAAGTTATCACCTCTAAGAGGCCAACACACCATATTTGTGATTTTTGATACTTGTTACACCCGTAAAGACAAACAGGAACATGCCACAAAAGGATTTTATTAAACCGGAATCTTCCTTTTCTATTTAACAACTGGAATTCCATGCGGGAGCCTGGCATAAAACACTCCATTGCTCCCAAAGAAGATACAGGATATCCTGCTTGCTGAAAGTACTTAGACTTAGTGATAAAACCACACTTCAGGTATTAGAACTATATATAATAAACTGTGGTATTAGCTAATTTATCGTATGTTTTTATTTTTCCCCTGTGATTGGGAACTAATAAGACTTTATGTGTGCGATCACAGGACACTTTATATTTAATTTAATTTAAAATACCTTGTAAACCGAAGGTATACATATACACCAGGTAATTTAAATTTCATCCATTGGAACTCCAACACTTTTAATTTAGTTCCTAAATCGGCGTACTAGATAATTTATTAGTGCAAAATACAACTGTACATAAAAAGTAAGGTTATTCAGTTCAGCTGATAGTGAAAATTAAGGCCTGACCTAGATCTAACTGACTGCGTTTGGCGCGGATGGCATACTAATTTAATAGTATTATTCATTGTTCCTTTTCTCGTTTTTTTTTGCAGTTATTATTTAGCAAATAGTCATATTTAGTTTAAGTTGAAATTCATATAGATTTTAAAACAGAATACTTTTTTTTTATTGTTAAATATAGATTTTAACTGTTTTTGGAACCGGGGTATTTTATTTTTGGATCTGGTTGTTTCCTGTTTTCGATAACATCATTGCTTTTTCTTACCGACGGGCCTAAAAAAGGTGGCGCTTGGAATTTATATACCCCCCCCCCCTAATCTCTGGCATGCAAGCCTAGGCACCCTAAAAGGAGAGATCAACACCGAGAAAATAA
This sequence comes from Diaprepes abbreviatus, assembly GCA_034092305.1. Lineage (NCBI taxonomy): Eukaryota > Metazoa > Arthropoda > Insecta > Coleoptera > Curculionidae > Diaprepes > Diaprepes abbreviatus. Next base: position 2,300,265 of record JASJET010000095.1, read on the forward strand.
CCACCTGTACTGAAGCATTCAATAAGAATTAATTTTCTTTCTCTCTTGTGGCGTAGCACATTTTCCCTTAGACGTTGGTCAACTTGTTGAAATATTTTCTGGTCTGAAAAAGTACGATTAGGATATTTCTCGTGATATAAACTTCTGGCTTCCAAAGCATTGCAAGATGCAAGACCATATATTAGATGCATATCTGCATACTCAATAACCCATATTTCCAATTATTTTGCAATCAATTTCACCACGCAATCCAAAAATCAGTAAATTAATATCCAAGTAAAGAATCAATGTATCAGCGATGTCAAAAACTGACAAGTTCTAAAATGCAGGATATTTATTTCTTTCGTACCTTGTTACGTTTTAATTTTCCTGTCTAATTTCCTATCAAAAATAGTAATATTTACGCTTACCTCCTCGATCATTTATGTGTTTTGTTTTTTGGTTTGGGAACATATTTAAAAATGAAAGAAAACGTTGGCAGTATATCTTGTCCATAGTAACTGTTCGATAGTCCTTGTTGTTGTTATGTTGTTCCTAAGGCTTCTCTCCTTTGTACCTAAAATATAGAAATGTATTAGACTTGTACAGAGTGGCTCGGTATAGAATATTTAGTTAGAAATTCTTAATTTAAATTGTCTTTTGCGGTTATTGTTACCTTCATCGAGAGATCTCGAGTGAGCAGATAATCATTTGGCTGCAGGATCGACAGATTTCTGAGTGGAAGCTCTATGGATACTGTTGGATCTTCTATGTCTTCTAGGCAGTTAAATTTTCCCATTGTGTCAGTTATCGTGCGACTATGAGAGATTCTATTAAGCTAAAAATGGAAAAACTACCTTAGTGTCAAATATAAATAAAGTTTAAGGTTAGAATCTACTCGACTTTTCTTGTGAGATAGCTTTACTTCAGCAAAGCCTTTTAATTGCTATAAATTTTTGAACGTACCACAATTGTCCTAGTTACTTGCTAATAAAATTTCTTATAATAATTTTAAAAATTTCATATTTTTATTTTTCATTGTTTTGAGGACTTGTCAGTTGTCAGTCGATATACAGATCCCTGTATCTTTTCCCGCCGTTTCTGTGGACGTTTTTCTGGGGACATGAAAAAAATCTTTCAGTGATAAGGACACTTTCCTTGCAGAGTTGGACCGGAAAGGTCCCTTGGCAATTTCGCTAGTTTTGAATTGAAAGATTCGGGTCCTTGACCAAATTTATAGTAACTGTGTTGTTAAAAGCTGTGTGCTGATTTGGTTTGGTCAGTTCGGGAGACTATTTTTTTTCTGTTCCACCACAAAAACGCCACATAACATCACTAGTAAGTTTATGTTTTAACTTTTGTTTTAATTCTCAAGTATTAATAAGTGTGGGTATGTTTAAAAAGAAAAGGAATAAGTAACCTACCTCACTCGTAACATAAAAGGTTGAGTTCTCTCTAAGTCCATCTTTTGTTTTAGGCCTTTTTTTCTTTTCCTGTGATTCTCTTGCCTTCCTTTTGTCGTTTCTACCCCTATTGCCTTCATTTGGATCATCATCGGGGCCTTCTTGCGGATATCTCTACAGCACCTGCCTTGCATGCTGTACATACCACCACACCAAGTGATCCAGAGCCTCAACATCAGGACATCAAGAAGCCGGCGTCAATCAGGTTTTATGTGTTTGTGTCGTTTCAAGGAATTATAGACTTTTAACCTGCTTAAATTTTGTCTTCGGTGAAACCTATAAGTTTAAAGACCTCATAGCGTTTTATTTTCTTTTGTATATATAATTATTAAATAATCAGAGTACCTACCTCTTTAAAAACTATTGTGTTTCCTCATATGGTACAATTTATTGAATTGTGCAACCATATGAAGTTGATATCTTCACGTATGTAGGGGGCATATCTGTAAACTCCAATAAACAGGCCTATTTACACGGGTAGAGTGCACTCAATATTATGACTGTATACATATATTTATTATTTACCATAAATCACTTTTTCATAGTTAAAATCACGGCCAAAAATAATGAATTAAACTATAATTATTTTTGTTAAATTTATCTTCGAAAGTGTTAATTGTCAAAAACCAGCTGCTTAAACAGCTGGCTGTCACAGGCTTATTCTTTTGAACAGAGAAGCGTTGGGCTACGCTTAGCTGAATTTACACCGAGAAACGTAAAATAGATACTTGTTTTTAAAAATTTTTTTTTGGGTGTTTTCTTAGCATTAAAGTAGATTTCCTGTTTTGTTTTTTTTTTTGATCGGTCTCTGCCTTAACCTTTAGGGCACTAAAACAGGTGGCGCATTTATCTAGACCACTCTCCGTTCCCTTGGGAGCTAGCCGGATGAGCCCTAAAAGGTAGAGACTATTACAGAGCCACCTGATTAAAGAAAAAAAAATAAAGTAGACTCAAATCAAACATCAAAAATTCTTTATTTTTCTAACAAGACTTAAATTTATTAATTTACAATAATCCATTTTCTTTCATTCTTAAAACTATCCGGATTTAAAAATTTTTTTTCTAACAAATTTGACACCTCTTCTTCTCCCAACGATTATTTTTTTTATAACAACCTAGCAACTTTTGCAACAACAATACTTTGTTTTTGATGCCGATAAAATAAAATGCATATTTTTTGCGAAACTAAGTCGAACTGAAATTCACAGAATTAGACGTTTTTAATTAAAGAGGTAAACTCTTATTTTGGATCTATTTTTTTTTATTATAAGGTTGAAGGTTGAACATTTGATAGGAGCAAACATGTATCTTTTATCGAAATACACCAGATTCACAATGTATATAAAATAACGTTTTTTCGAAAACGGTTAGGTTTACCCCGTCGTGCGGGGTTGCTAGTCCTCCATCGGGCGCCTCCCCAGGTGGCGGATAGGGAAATGCCTCCCAGATATGGGTGGTACCGGGGAAATGAAATACCCGGGGTGGACCAAAACTAGCATTGAGCAGTGGCAGCTGGCTGCCTCAAAACTGATCATGAGCAAGGGTTCAGAGAATTTCACTGGTCATGATTCAGACAGCAAACGGCGGAGTGGTACCCACAAAAAGGCGTCTGCACAGCGATGAGGAAAGCAAGGGGAAATCACCTCATCATATTTCCCTAGTAATCGTAATGGCTGAAGAAAATGACGATTTACAACATACTAATCATGGTTCTCGGAGACCAAAATTCGGCAGGGGAAGTGAGAACAAGGACGGCAGGGCTTCCCAGGTCGTAATCCAGCGAAATCTCTGTCTATTGGAAATATACAAAACAAATCTTAAAATTGCAACATGGAACGTAAGAGGCATGTATGAACCTGGAAAATTGAGAAACATTCAACGAGAAATATCGAGACTTAAGATCGACATACTGGGTATAAGCGACACAAGATGGGTCAGTTCTGGAGAACTTAAGTCGGAGAACGGAAGAATCTATTACTCTAACAGCAGCGACACTCAACACAGATATGGAGTCGCTATTATTCTTAGTGACAAGGTAGCAAAATCAGTAATAGGATTCATTCCGGTATCCGAAAGAATTATAATGCTACAGCTGATGACAACCCACGGCAAATTAAATCTATTACAGATTTATGCACCGACTGCTGATAAAATGGAAGACGAAATAGAAAACTTTTATAATGAGCTCCAACAGACACTACGCCTCACAAAATCTAGAGACATTACTGTTGTAATGGGGGATTTTAACGCAAAAATCGTCCAGGGTAAATGTGATTCCATTATCGGGCCATACGGCCTTGGAGTGCGCAATGATAGAGGAGATCGTCTTATAGAATTCTGTCAAGAGCATAATCTAGTAGTAACAAATACCTTTTTTAAGCTACCTATACGTCGTCTCTATACATGGAAGTCGCCAGCTGATAAGGACAACAACATAGTTAGAAACCAGATTGATTACGTCTTGATAAAAAAACAGATATCGAAACGCAGTACATTCAGGCGTACCCAGGTGCGGATGTATTTTCGGACCACAATCCCTTAATCGCTAAATTCCAACTTAAATTAAAAAGGATACAAACAAATCATAACATCAAAAAACTAAATATACAAAAATTAAAATCAGAAGAAACGAAAGAAAAGCCGAGACAAGACATCAACACAAACTTAGAAAAAAGACAAGGCAAGCCTGGGTTAAACGATGACAACGTTGAACAACAGTTACGGTTTTTCAAAACGTCAATTATGGAACCAAGCAAGATAGTACTTACAAAGATACAAGAAAGAAGATTGGATGACAGATGATATTTTGGAGTTGATGGAAGAAAGAAGGAAACACAAGACCAACAAGACCCGATAACAACAGTTCCAAATTCAAATAAGAAGAAAAATAAGAGCAGCAAAAGAAGAGTACCTTTCTGGAAAATGCAAGGAAATAGAGGAGTTGCAAAACAAGTACGACAACTTCAACTTGCATAAAAAAGTCAAAGAACTAGCTGGAATAGAAAAGAGAAAAACCTCAAACGTATTGCTAGACAAAGAGGGAAACATTATTATGGAAACACAAAAAAAATTATGCAGGTGGAAAAAATACATAGAAAAACTATTTGAATATCAAAGACACGAAAATTCTTCTATAAACAGTCTGAGCGGTGACATAGGGCCTGAAATTACTAAAGCAGAGGTCATTTATGCATTAAGGTCGATAAAAACTAATAAAGCTGTTGGTCCAGATGAAATGCCAGGTGAGTTGTTGGAGCTGATCAATGACAAAAATTTAGATTTATTGGTGAGATTATTTAATACAATTTACACGACAGGAACTATCCCCCGAGAAATGTTAACATCAACATTCATATGTTTACCAAAGAAAGCAAATTCAAAAGAATGCAGTGACTATCGAACAATCAGTCTCATGTCACATACTTTGAAAACCCTTTTAAAAATTGTACACGCTAGAATACATTCCAAATTGGAGCTGGATATTAGTGACACACAGTTTGGCTTCCGGAACGGGGTGAGTACAAGAGAAGCATTATTTGCTTTTAATGTGCTTACTCAAAGATGCTTCGATATCAATCAGGACCTCTATGTCTGCTTCGTAGATTACAACAAAGCTTTTGATAGGGTCAAACATGACAAAATGATAGAGATTCTCATCAGCAAAAATTTGGATGAAAGGGATTTAAGGTTGATATCAAATCTGTATTACAATCAGCGAGTGGCAGTAAGATTTGGACAGGAAATATCCGAAGATGTGGAAATACAAAGGGGAATTAGACAAGGGTGTATATTGTCACCTTTACTATTTAACGCTTATTCTGAAGAGGTCATATTGGAAAGTCTTGAATCTGAAACAGCAGGGATAAAAGTAAACGGAGTTTTAATCAACAATATTAGGTATGCAGATGACACCGTAATAATAGCTGATAGTTTGAAAGACCTAGAAAAGATAATGCATAAAATATTAAAAGTTGGTGAAGAATATGGACTCTCTCTTAACACAAAAAAGACCAAGTTCATGATAATTAGTAAAAACAACACCAATAATAATGAAACCCTAATGGTAGGAGGCCAGCACATAGAAAGAGTTAAGAAGTACACTTACTTGGGAACCCTAATAACAGAAAATAATGACTATACCGTCGAAATAAAAACCAGAATCGAGAAAGCACGTGCCAACTTTATTAGAATGAAAAAGGTTATCTGCAGCAAAGATCTAACGTTAGACCCGAAAATACGACTGACTAAATGTTACGTATATAGTGTTCTATATTATGGAATGGAAGCATGGACACTGAATCGAGAGGCAATGAGAAGACTTAACTCTTTTGAAATGTGGACCTATAGAAGAATTCAGAGGATTTCGTGGGTGGATCGAGTTACGAACGCCGAAGTGTTGAGAAGAATGGGGAAAGAAAAGGAAGTCAAGATGACAGTAAAACAGAGAAAACTGCAATATTTCGGACACATTATGCGAGGAGAAAAGTACAGCATCTTACGCCTCATATTCCAAGGCAAAATAGGTGGCAGAAAAGGCGTGGGACGACGACGAATTTCATGGCTAAAAAACCTAAGAGAATGGTTTGGATGCAGTTCAAAACAGCTATTTAGAGCAACTGCCTCAAAAATTAAAATAGCTATTATGATTGCCAACCTCCGCAATGGAGAAGGCACTTGAAGAAGAAGTTAGGTTTAGCAACATGAATGAAGAGTACTTAATTTTTAGTCAATAATTAAAGGTATGTAAAAATCATTTTCCAAAGTTTTTATCATACAGGGTGTAAAAAAATTGTTTCATGAGTGTCACAGCTAGTCCGTCTCTGCAGTGGTGAATAATTTACATTTTCTTGGATAGTAATTTGAATGGTCTTATCTAGTACATACCCCCTTAAAAAAATTTAAATATGTGTGTTTTTTCATATCCGGGAGATTTCCCACATTTTAGCGAACATCCTTTATATTCTTAGTTGCCTCAGGCATGTTCAGAAAGACGTCGATGGTTATACTTTATAACGTGATTTCTACCAATATAACATCAGAAAATGAGGGTGATATCGTTATAAATTATAGTAGAATTGCAAGGGCCAGAGATGGAATAAATCACTACCGTATTAAATTTTTTTAACATTCTTCCTGAACACATTGACGCTCAGTTTCACAATGTGTGGTCACCGAAAGGTTAAGAAAAAACCAATGGTTATAAAAAAAAAATTGTTTCACTGGAAGTTAACCATGAGTTAAGTTTACCAGTAGGCAATCCTGTGGTTACTTACTTAACCAAAAGAACATAACCTCATTACTTTGCTTACGCTTTTTATTTGTTGACGGTTCGGACAGAATAAAAATCATTTGCGTTTTTGTTGAATAATCCAATATAAGAAATGGGGTAACCAAAATTAATTTAGAAAAAAGTAACTAAAACTTAATGGACTAGATAAGATTTACTAAATCTATTTCGAGCTAGTTTAGATTATTTCATGTTCTTCTAAGAATTTTTCTTTTTGAAGTCTTAAGAACAATAATTTTTCTTCTATTAGAATTGCATTCAGACTTTTGTACTTCTTTATATATTTATTTCTTCCAATTCTTGAAGACTCAACAAAACCTACAACATTATATGTTATGTCCTTTACAAAGTATATTCAACTATAACACAAAACAATTTTTTATAAAGAAATTTATAATTTATTATATTTTATAGGAAACCAAAAAAAAAACTTTTCAAGTAAAAATAAAAAAATAAATTTTTAATGGAATATAACTCATAAACATTATCTTACAGATACAAATATTTATAAGTTACTTATCCCAACCTTTACTTGCCCTCAACTTCTTGGAAACCGGTGTTCTAAGATTGTTTGCTGCATAACTAGTCCAATTATTTGACTGTTCTTGTTCGGTTTGTTCGAAAACGGTGTGATGGTTTTCAAGCATTGATTCTAAATAAATAAAATGTTAAATACTAAGTACAAAAATGAATTGTTAAAATTCCATACCTGTTACAATAAGATTTTCTTTTGATCAGATATTTAATTGTTTTACATGATCATTTTCATTGCTCTCGTCAACATTTTCTTCAACAATGATCATTGGCAAATCTTTCGGAGCATCGCAACCATAGTTATTGTGGAAGCCTGAAATTTGTTCTTCCCCAAGTATATTTTTGAGGGCTTCATCCATTTTGGTTATTATAGGTGCTGTATAGGTTCCTCCTCCCGTTTTGTTAATTTCCATTTTAAATCTTGAAAACTTTTCTTTGGTTTTTCTTTTTAAATTTCTATATTTTTCTTTCAAAACTTTGACATTTCTTGTGCCATTTACAGTACAACTGGTGTTGAACTCATTTTGTAAAATTTTTCAACAATTTTCTTTATCACTCCAAGTGTGAGAATCACTCTTTTTTACTTTCAATAATATTCTTATATTTGTCTACCAGAGATATAAGAAGGATTTTTTCTTCTTTACAGAAATTTACAGCTCTTTTTTCTCTCTTCTCCATGATTATAAAATTTTCACAAATATTAGCTTTATAATAATAAACTTATTTTCGAGGATTTTTTTTTTGAAATATCGTCGTAAAAATAGAGGTTAGTTGTCAAACCAACATTGACAAATAAAATTTGACCAATGGTTTCGTAACCAGCCCTCAATTCTTGTTTGTGAAACACCTACCTTTGAAAACTCATGGTTAACTTGCAAGTGTTGGTTATTTAACCACTTCATGTTACCATCGATTGTGAAACTGGGTGTGAGAATGCAATTTTCAATTTAGAATTAGGCGATATCTCAGGAAAAAGTCCTTTTATAGTGAGAAGAAGTATCTCCTAAACAGCTTTAGTGACGTGATCTAAACCTTGAACTCAGAGTTACATTTTCCTGTTAATTTTGTATTTCCTGTTTAATTGGTAATTAAATTTATGTGTTAGCTGTGTCTCTATGTTTTACACGTGTGAATGTTGAAAAATAATTTAATTAAATTTTTAAAATATTATTTTTTATTAATACTTGTCATTGTTTTATTTTTGATGACTTGTGAGATTACTGTTGTATATTCATCATGAATAAATAAATATTGACTGATTTATCGATTGATAAACATCTGCTGACGTAAAATTGTTTAAAGTGTTATTCTAATTGATTTTAGCTATTTTTAAATTAACTTTTTTGATCATCAAGTATTTCGCGAACAATGAACAAAAGTGGTTTATTATTATTACACAATCGTGTCTTATTATTATTTCAAAAATCACTGAACAAGCCGTTTTAATTATATGAATTAAATATATGCTAAACAATTCTTGACATTTGGACTTTACGATAAAAATCTAATTTTTATTTTTTTTAAGAGTATATTTATTATTATTTTAAAAATCACTTAATGAGTTAATATTATAGGTATATGATTATTAACTTTATATCTTTATAAAAAAAAAACAGTCGCGTGACGTAAGACGCATTAAAAAAATTAATCGTTTGGATCAACACGTTTGTTGTATCATTATGATTTGCAAACCAAACAGCTTCGCACCCCTCAAGAGAACATTCACTCATACCAGGCATACAAAGACACCAAAAGTATGAAGCTCTGTGGGAACCCTTTCCATGTTATCGGGTTCTAGGTGACGTTGTCTGCTGTACTTCCTACGAACTTTCGGACAGTTCGCGCGGTTGCTAGGAGAATTGCTTTCTGCATCGGTTTATATAGATGCTCACTAAGGCTCAGTCCCTTGATGTTCTGCAGGAGGGTATTGTTATGATTTACAAGCCAAACGGCTTCGCACTCCCTCCAGGAATTATTCACTCATACAGGCATACAAAGACACCAAAAGTATGAAGCTCTGTGGCAACCCTTTCCATGTTATCGGGTCCTAGGTGACGCTGTCTGCTGTATTTCCTACGAATTGTCGGACGGTTCGCGCGGTTGCTAGGAGAATTGCTTTCTGCATTGGCTTATACAGATGCTCACTAAGGCCCAGTCCCTTGATGTTCTGCAGGAGGTTCTTTGGAATCACTCCAGTTGTTGACCGTATTATAGGAATCGTTTGGACGCTGTTCATTGCCCATTGTCTCCGGATTTGAACTTCCAGATCTCTGTATTTGGCTATCTGCTCGTTGTATTTTGGCCTTAGGTTGTTGTTAGGTATAGCAATGTCGATCAGTGTAGTTCGCCTAGAAATTTTATCTATTAGTATAATGTTTGGTCTATTATGAGCCACTGTGTGATCCGTCAGAACCGTTCGGTCCCAATACAACTTGAACTGGTTGTTCTCAAGAATAGGCTCCGGATTGTACTTGTAATAAGGCACTTTTCCTGCCTGTAATAGGTTTAACTTTTCTGCTAACTCTTGGTGGAGTATCTTAGCAGCTGAGTCGTGTCTTTCTTGATACTCGGTTGTGGCAAACGCTTGGCATCCTCCAGTTATGTGCTGGATGGTCTCCGATGTTCGACAGCCGTATCTGCATTGGTCATTTTCTATTGAGGAATCTCTAATGATGAACTTTCGATAGTTCTTCGTCGGAATAACCTGGTCTTGGATAGCTAACAAGAAGCCCTCCGTTTCCGGAAATATCTGTCCTGAAATCAACCAGTAGTTCGACGCTGAGTTGTCGACATTGTCCTGATTGACCTCATTTGGATGCCGTCCATGAAGTGGCTTCCGTAGCCAGGTTTGTAACTTCTCTTGGTCTGTTTCGTGGTGAGAAGTAATATCTTGTTCCCTCACCTGTAGCGGCGTTCAAACGTGTGCCCGCATATTGCTCGATGTAGTGTGGAAGAGTCCGCTAACCTGTGGAAATATGAACGTAAGTTTATTATTTATTGGTCGAGCTGCTTACCAATATCCACCAATCCTCTTCCTCCCTGGTGTCCTGGAAGCATTGTACGTTCAATAGCACTCCGAGGGTGATGTTTTTGTGCTTTTGTTAGGAGTGTCCTTATTTTTCTTTGCAGGTTTTGGATATCCGTCCTGCCCCACTTTACAACTCCAAAAGAGTAGCTCAGCACAGAGCAAGCGTACGTGTTGAGCGCCTTAATCAAATTTCTACTATTTACTACTACTAAATTTAATTTACCTATTGTATCATTATATTTGTTATTATTATTGTAGTCTAAGTTTTATTTGATATCATTATTGCTAGAAATATTTCTATTGGCCTGCGTTTAACATATTTTCTCTGTTTCATGATAAATTTGTAAAAAATATCTTTTACTTATGTACTTAGATTCACCCTTTATAAGTTATGATTTAATAACTCTAAATTGGATTAATTTCATCACCAAATATTGCTACTCGTACGGCTAGAGAAACATCAATAGAAGCTCAGAAGTAAAGACATTGATTCCGGTTTTCGGGACCGCAAGCTATGTTGAAATGGAAAATGGTGTATTTTTAATAAAGAAATAAGAATTTCTAAAATTGATTCAATAGTTTCTTCTACTTCCACGAAACAAATAAACTTTACCTCTTTATGATTAAGATTCACTGTCAAAAGGAAATGCATTAAATTTAAGGTAAATGTGCTGGAAGTAAATTTCATAGACGTTTGTTAAATGCATTTAATATAATGCACTAAATTTAATAATTTTTATATAAATCTAAATTAATTTATTCTATTAAATTTAATCATCCATTAAATTTAAAGTTTGATCATAACTTTTTAAGATGACTATGTACATTAAATATACAGACAGTATTCTTTAAATTTGAGATATGTTATCTCATATTTAATGCACCAGCATTGATACGAGTTTAAGAAGCTCTGAAACTACCAGGAAAAGGTGGTAGGGTCCGCCATCAAAACCAGTTTCGGACCTATTGGTTTCCGTCAGTACGGAGAAGACACGTACACCTCACTATAAGAAAAATAAGTTCTTTAAGCAACTTATATCATACTAAATAAAAAGTTCAATACAAGTTGCGCCATCTCCCGAAATCTCATGCAATGTATATTGATTAATAATGTAACTTCCTTTAGTATTAGGGTATACCGGGTGTCAACGAATCTATTAGACAAGTCATAATTTCTAGAGTATTATGTGTATCAAAATGAGAATTGGTACAGGTAAATGGTATGTGAAGGGGAGAGTTTTCGCATATTTTCCACTTTCCGGCCACTTCCGATTTCACCGGAAAAGGCCCCGGTTTTGAATTTTTAAATGGAACACCTTGTGTATTTTACCATTTTTGGATTTCTGAGACAATTCTAGATCAGAATGTGACATTTTAAAAACTTTTTCCGTCTACTTCATTTTTTAGAGCCACTTTTAAAATTGCATCTAGGTGGCCATGATCGGACGCAAACTAATCTAAGGGCCTTAGGTGATGTCAAAAAAATACGATCGCAAAGTTTTAGTTACTAGTATGAAAGACTGGAATAAGACAAGTTGACAAAATTACGTTTTCATTTCTAACTATTAATTTTCGAAAAAAGCATTCTTTGACGAATCTAACGGTACTAATTTATTTGCGATTTGCAGCTGTTTTTATCAAGTCTTCTTTGGAAAACAAAGCACTTGATAAAAACAGTTGCAAATTGTTATGTATAATGGCGCACGTGTCATAAGTAAATAAATTATCCAGTATTTTGCTTAATAATATTTAATTTCTGTTCTTATATCTAATCTAATCGCAAATAAATTAGTACCGTTAGATTCGTCAAAGAATGCTTTTTTCGAAAAGTAGTTGTCCAAAAGGGGTCGCCATTTGAAAATTAATAGTTAGAAATGAAAACGTAATTTTGTCAACTTGTCTTATTCCTGTCTTTCATACTAGTAACTAAAACTTTGCGATCGTATTTTTTTGACATCACCTAAGGCCCTTAGATTAGTTTGCGTCCGATCATGGCCATCTAGATGCAATTTTAAAAGTGGCTCTAAAAAAATGAAGTAGACGTAAAAAGTTTTTAAAATGTCACATTCTGATCTAGAATTGTCTCAGAAATCCAAAAATGGTAAAATATACAGGGTGTTCCATTTAAAAATTCAAAACCGGGGCCATTTCCGGTGAAATCGGAAGTGGCCAGAAAATGGAAAATATGCGAAAACTCTCCCCTTCACATACCATTTACCTGTACCAATTCTCATTTTGACACACATAATACTCTAGAAATTATGACTTATCTAATAGATTCGTTGACACCCGGTATGTGAATGAATTTTAATGTACAGAAGTTGAAATATCTTTTCAGTTACTTTATTGAAATTTAAGATACCATTTAATCAAATTTAATGTACAACGAACTGATATTCCAATGAATTGGTTTTAATTCAAAGTAAATGTAAATTATTCACGATTTAAAGTACAAAATCATCAAATTTAATGTAGAATGGACTGTTGTATAATCACATCTCACTGACGATTCCCGTCGCAAATTAAGTTCAAATAGAAGATCCAAATATAATACAGTACGACAACGCGTGTCTGGGAAGGTGTCAGCTGAAACCCACTGATCAGTCCTAAAGCTGGCACCGGGAGGAAACACTCCATTTTTAGAGGAAAACATCAGGTCTAGCCAACAGGCAGTAGCAAGGGGCCTACACGGATTACGAAAGGACATTAAATTTGAATGAAATTTAAAATTGTTTTTGATAAGGTATACATTTTGTACCCAACCTCCTCTTTATAACTAGAATTAATTATAAGACCTAAGAATTTTTAAACCACAAAAGTATATTAGGCTATCAAATCTATTTAATTATGACTGATTCTAGATGATACTGCACATTTTACTTACAAAACTATACAGGTATCAGCCCCAGGGGCGGATCCAGCCTCTCTCTTTGGGGGGGGGGGGCGGTGATATCACAAAAGTACAGTATGGCAAGAAAAACAAGTTGTCAACGGGGGGGTAGTGCAAGCAGCATACTCATTCCAATATAAAAGGCACAATGGGTTCTATTTTCCTGAACTCAAAGCTTTTGGGGGGGGGGGGGCGATCGCAAGCATACAGACTCATATACTCTATTCAAGAACTAGAGAGAGTAATAAAACTGTTACCGAAACCTCTAACGTACCTGCTCCAGGGCCGCAGGTAAATGAGAACTGTCGTAAATCTAATTATATTTCATTATATTTAAATATATCTTATAAATTTACTGCAACATAGAATTCCTGATAGTTTAATTTAATTTCTGTCAGTGAGCAAAGTACAACTTACAGTTTTTTCTTAGTGATTTATCTTGTTTGCGCTTGTTTTTATATATTATTTGAGATTAGTGAGATACCCAAAAGATATGGCTTTCACCTCTATATTTATTCCAAAATCGTCAAAGCAGGGCATTCCTCAACGAAAAACTTATTACGATGAATGTTTATGATGCCATAAGATATCAATATTTAGATAATAATGTTAAAAGCTCTGTTGAGATGTGTTCCAACATGCCAGGAGTTGGAAAATTTACTATGTACCGAATACTGAAAGAGAAAAAACGACTGGAATTGTTAGTGCTCCCAAGCCACATTCGATCACAGGCAAAGGAAAACCTCGTTGGAAGAAGAGATGAAAACTGCAATTAAAGGGGTTGTATATACATTTTATTATGAGAAGCAGATCCCAACCATCTACAAAATTCTAACTAAAATCATTAAAGATCGCAATTTACCTGAAATTAAAAGAACTGATCTCTGGAAATTGCTCAGAGAACTTAATTTTTGCTATGAAAAACCAGATAGAAAATCTGTTCTTGTAAATCGTCCGGAAACTGTTCGTTGGAGACGTAAATATCTCTCTAAAGTAAAAGGTAGAGTTGCTAGAAATAACACAATTAATAAAATTGGTAATTTAACTAAACTTTTGAAAGATTTTTTTTTGAATAAAGTTACTGCGGAAAATTGGGAAAAATCCACATAATAAAAGAATAAAACAAAATGTGAGAACTTGATCTCATAATCGGTGAGATAGAGGAACCAATTATAATTAATTTTAGCGAAGATAGTTTCACTGACTTTGATTAGGAATGAGATACGTAATGTTTACTAATGTAAATACAATTTATTATTTAAATTTTGGTTTTTGTTGTATTTTATTGTTTAATGTTGTTTATATATTTTTTTATTTTTTTATGTATTTTTGTTTTAGTGTGTCCCACTCTTTAATTTTATATATATTTAATTTTATTATTGTGTTTGTGTCTTTTTCTTAAGCGTGTAGAATTAACATGTTTATCTTATTTTTTTGGGGCTATCGTATTTCCATATATAAAAGTAAATTAAATTAAGATATCAGTACAATATAAATAAAAATAAGTAGGTCTAATTTTAATTACAACATAAAGAAAAGTAATTACATTTGAATCCCTTTTTAGTGTTTAAATGTAATTCTACAGATGGTTTAAGAAATAAATAAACTGAAACGTCAAATACCCTAAAAATGTTTTTAATTAATTATAAAATGACCGATAGCCCCAAAAATATTTTATTATTATATGGACGCATTTATTTTTTTATATATGTTTAACTTTTTGTTTTTTTGACAGTGGATATTTTGTAAGTATTTAAATTATAACTTAGAATTTTTTGATTATAAAATTTCTAATCCATTGCTATGAAAAATATATGTGTCTAACAAATTTAGCTAAAAACACCGGACTAAAGAACACAGGTAGTTTGCGAAGAGAAAAAGGGTTAAAAATGATTTATTACTCTCGCTAGTTCTTGAATAAACTATAGTTTAAGAGGAAAAATCGGGTCCATTTTCCTCAACTCAAAGCTCTTGGGGGGGGGGGGGACGATCGTCCCCCCCCCTTGGATCCGCGCCTGATCAGCTCTGGAATTTGCTTGCATGTTTTTAATATTAAACTATATATTACTTAGCTTTTTACAACCAAAATTTTCTTCAAGTAACTGTTTTGTTGAGTGTATTTCTTAACAGAAAAATAATCTCAGAATTGAATTAAGAATGGAAAAAAAAAGTTTTCACGAGCAATGGTACATATTTTTGAAAGATTTTTTATAGTTCATTAGTTGAATTAAATTATTATATGAGGTAACCTAAAAGTAAATATATTGTTTTATTTTTTGGCAATTTATTTGCCCAAGTAGGAATGGACAAACAAGAATTTTTTGTAATGATACAATTTTTGTGTATTTAATTGCCTCTATATTAACTCATTTTACTTTTAGTCTTCTTCATCTAGCCCTTTGCGTCCACTGCTGGACATAGGCCTTCCTCATTCTTGTCCATTGTGCTCTATCTTGAGCGATTTGCATCCAATTTGATGTAATTCTCTTTAGATCATCAGTCCAGCAAGTAGGGGGTCTTCCTCTACTTCTTTTGTCTAATCTTGGCCTCCACTCGAGTAATCTCTTCGTCCACCTTCCACCACTGATTCGGGTGACATATCCGGCCCAGTTCCATTTGAGTGTTGAAATTCGGAAAATTACGTCGATAACTTCTGTCTTTCGTGTCAGGTCTTCATTTCTAACTCGGTTACGCAACGATATACCTAGCATTGACCTTTCCATCTTTCTCTGAGCTATTTGCAGCAATTTAGAAGTTGCTGTTGTCAATGTCAAAGTTTCGGCACCGTAAGTCATAACCGGTAACACACATCGGTCAAATGCTTTACATTTTAAAGAAATTGGTATATCGCTTTAAAAGATGTCTTTAAGTTTTCCATAGGCTACCCATGCGAAATTTACTCTTCTCCGTAGCTCGCATGTTTGATTATCTCTTGTGATCTTTATTTCGTGTCCAAGGTATATGTATTTTTCCACAAGCTCCGCCTCGTTGTCTCCAATATTGATATTTCCACTTGGTACCAGTTTTCTCATAAATTTTTCTTTTTGATATATTTATTTTAAGACTCACATTGACGCATACTAGCTAAAGTTCATGTAACATCGTACATATCTCCTTGAGATTATCAGAAAACAAAACTATGTCGTCCGCGAACCTCAAATTTGTTAATATTTGGCCGTCTACATTCAGGCCTCCTTTTTTCCATTTAAGTTTCTTACAGGCGTATTAGTAGTGAACATAACCCGATTCGCTCGATCCCCCCACTCCTCGACCTTGACCTTGACCTTGCTTCACCCCTCTTTGGCCCCGCCCACATGTCCTTGTCATTGACCTTGAAAATGCATGTGTGCTTTGGCCTTGTGTTCAAGGTTGTGTGTGACCTTGACCTTGACCTTGGTCGAGACAACCTTGACTTTGTTGAAGGTCACCTTGGGTGTGTGACCTTGAAGATATGTTACGTGGTTGGGGGTGACCTTGAATGGTTTTATATAAGGTATGGGGCAGTTTCATTCATCAGTTGGCTCTGACTTGTATAAGTAGTACATGTGTTAATATTTGACAAATCATGGCATATGTTTGTGAAAATTGCGGTTCTAAGTTTACTAATATTTATAATATGAGACGTCATCAAAGAGAATCGTGTGCGGCGAGATTTAATGAAGTGCCTGGAGGAAAACGGCTCCGAATTGAAGAGTATACATCGACGATTCCGGTAATTAATTGCGCTACATGTAATGTAGATGTTCCAATAAATCATATGTCGGTGCATAAACGAACACAACAACATAAAAATAATTCATTTTTGCCGGTATGTCATGGTGTGCAACTCGTTGAATGTGCCTTCAAAAGGAGAATTGCAACCTATCGGGTTAGCAGTGATATGGAGCATTCCGATTACGTAATGTTCTTTGCAGACATTAAATCCAAGGTGGTGGAACTTGTTAATAATTTATTGCGTGTGCATCATGCTTTAAAAGTTAACATGACAGCTGTTGGCGAGTACATGCTTCCATCACAAGAAATATTCAGTGAAAAATCCTTCAACACTGCTAATCAAATAATTAGTGTAGAAAGTGATTTGGATGCCGTTTACCATTCTTTCACCGAATTAATAAAAACGCAGGCGACAGAGTTCCAGGAGAAAGATTCAGGTATGGAAAAATCAAAACCCGATATATTAAACTGATTTTTATATATTATTTTTCTTGTTATAGGATGGGCTCTTGTGCGAATTTTATACTTGGAAGTTGGTATCAACAAGTATATGCCTATGGGTGGCTCATCATACATCAAGTTGCCGTGTTCTATTGAAAAGAAAGGAGCTGTCGTCAATGTGATTAACCAGGACGAATTTTGCTTTGCGTGGGCTGTAACATCAGCATTGTTTCCTCCAACAGCAGAGCCTTCACAGAAGACATCCTACCCCCATTTTTCTAGAGTGCTAAATGTAACAGGTATGGATTTTCCAGTAAAATTACGTGACATTAAAAAATTTGAGGAAATGAACAACATATCAATTAACGTATACGGTCTGGAATCTAAATATGAAAATAATGAAGTAATACATGAAGTTATTGGTCCACTGAGGTATGCGTCAAAAAAGTTGGATAGGCATGTAAATTTATTGTTAATTACAAAAGACTGTAGTAGTAAAGATGGCGGTGAACATTTTTGTGATACGACTTGTTCAAAGAGTCATTATTGTTGGATTCGGGATTTATCACGTTTAGTTTCAAGTCAAATTAGTTGTCAACAACATAAAATATATTTCTGTGATTCAGTGGATTTAAAAATCGATAAATTTGGAAAGAGTGTGCCGGAAAATATTTTAAAATTCGAGGGTATAGAAAAGAAAATGCGCGTTCCATTCGTGGTTTATGCAGATTTCGAATCTGTTTTAAAACCCGTTGAAACGGTACAACCAAACCCACAAAATTCTTACACTGTAAAAAGTTTTAAACATGAACCATATTCTTTTGCTTATTTAATTAAATGCTCTTTTGACGACTCACTTTCGAAATTTGAGCTATTTCGGGGGAATAATGCAGCTCAAGTCTTTGTGGATCGTATCGAGTGTGATTTAAGGGCTCTATACAACACATATTTAAAAGACATTAAGCCTATGAAACCGTTAACGCCTGAAGAAAAAAGGGAGTTTAATGATGCTAAAATATGTGGTATATGTGAAGGCCCTTTTGAAGAGGGTGAGATTAAAGTACGAGACCACTGTCACATAACTGGTGCAAAAAGATTTGGTGCTGCACATTCCGTTTGTAATTTAAATTATATATTACCCTCTTTTATCCCTATCATATTTCATAACTTAAGCGGCTACGACAGCCATTTATTTATAAAAGAGTTATGTAAATATGGGGATAAAATTGGTGTTTTGGCTCAAAGTAAGGAAAAGTACATATCATTTACCAAAAGCATTTATGTGCACGATTATTTTGATAGTAAATGT
Organism: Diaprepes abbreviatus; assembly: GCA_034092305.1. Classification (NCBI taxonomy): domain Eukaryota; kingdom Metazoa; phylum Arthropoda; class Insecta; order Coleoptera; family Curculionidae; genus Diaprepes; species Diaprepes abbreviatus. The sequence goes on from JASJET010000095.1 coordinate 2,318,910, forward strand.
GGAAAAGTCAAGAGGAAATATTTAAAGTTGCGATTTATTGATAGTTTTAAATTTCTGTCAACGTCTTTGGAAAATTTAGGCAGCGGTTTAAACGACGACGATTTTATTGAAACGCGGAAACATTTTTCAAATATCAACCAATTTAATTTGATGCGTCAAAAGGGTGTTTTTCCCTATAGATTTATTGACTCTATAGAAAAAATGGAAAATACATGTTTTCCAAGTAAAGATGAATTTTATGATAATTTACGTGAAGAACATATTAGCGATGAAAGCTATAGAAAAGCAAAAGAAGTATGGCGCTTGTTTGGGTGTAAAACTTTGGGGGACTATTCGGACGTGTATTTAAAATCAGATGTGTTGCTATTGTGTGATGTTTTTGAGCAATTTCAGAATAATTGTTTAAAATTCGATAAACTTGATCCGGCACATTACTATACCCTTCCAAGTTTATCATTTGATTGTATGCTACGTATGACTAAGGTAGAGTTAGAGCTCTTAACTGATATAGACATGATACATTTTTTTAAGAAAGGTATACGCGGCGGCATAAGCCAGTGTACAGAAAGGAAGCACATCGCTAATAATATTTTTTTTACCAGACTATGACCCAACAAAACCTTCTTCATTTATAACATACCTTGATGCTACAAATCTATATGGTCATAGTATGTCACAAGCATTACCATATGGTGGTTTTCGATGGTTAAGCGAGCGCGAAATTCTGGATTTAAATATTATGGCTGTTGGTGATGATAGTTTACATGGCTACGTTTTGGAAGTGGATGTGCATTATCCGACTGAGTTGCATGATGCACATTCTGATCTTCCATTTCTAGTAGAAAATATCATACCGCCAACAGAAAACGCTAAATTACCGAAATTAATTCCTAATTTACAAGATAAAAAAAAATACATTGTACACTATAGAACTTTAAAACAAGCCATCGCCAACGGCTTAGTGGTAATGCAAACCCATCGAGTATTACAGTTTAAGCAATCAAAATGGCTAAAATCGTATATTGATTTTAATACCAATTTACGTAACAAGGCCACCACAAAATTTGCGAAGGACACTTTTAAATTAAAAAATAACGCGATATTTGGTAAAACTATGGAAAATGTGGAAAATCGAAAGGATATAAAATTAGTAACACATTGGGAGAACAGTGTAGGCAGAAATGGAGCTAGAGCACTAATATCCCGCCCCAATTTCAATAGTAGCTCGATATTTACCGAGAACTTTGTTGCTATACATATGAATAAAGTTAAAATACTGTACAATAAACCAATTTATATCGGTTTTTCCATATTAGATATATCAAAGACTGTAATATACGATTTTTATTATAATTTTATTAAATCCAAGTTTGGTGATGATGCTTCGTTACTTTACACCGATACTGACTCGCTTATATTAAAAGTGTATACGGAAAACTTTTATCAAACTATATCAGAAAACCCCGAAAAATTTGATACATCAAATTACCCCGAAATTAATAATTTCAACATAATTGAAAGTAATTCTGTAGTTGGTAGAATGAAAGATGAGTTTCCTGGTGATCCGATAATAAGTTTTTATGGTACCGGCGCGAAGGCTTATTATGTAAAGTCCATTAATAATGAATTAAAAAAAGCCAAAGGTATCAAAAAATGTGTTATCGAGAAAGACCTTCATCAGGAAGACTACCAAAGAATTGTTGAACGGGGTGGTTTGATATTAAGAAAGATGAAGACATTTAGAAGTGAATTACATAACATTTATACCAACATAATAAATAAAGTAGCATTGTCACATAGCGATGATAAACGTTATGTAATTCCCAGTTCAACCAAAACTCTACCTTGGGGGCATGCAGACATAGATTTTTACAAAACAGACCCGGAAGAAAACTTAGCAAATTTAGTCACCGTGTTGGAATCATTTCTAAGTCAGGACAGCACGTAATCTGGAAAATCCATATTTCATTATTTGTATTGTTTTCATTATTTCTATTAAACATACAACATTAATATGTAACGATAGTATTGTAATTTTTTTTTTCTTTTTTTTTTAAATAAAAAACATGTATTCACTACTTGATTGCTTTTTTATTGAACCTTTATTTTAAAATTATAAATATAATGAAGTGTCGACAAATAACAAACTGTAAAAGTTATTGTTGAAAAATTTGTCTAATAGTAAATTAAACGCACAGGTCTACGAGTAAGTGTTTAATGTGAAACAGGTTTGCTGACAAGATCCTCCATAGTCTTTTCAATTTTCAACATTCTAGAGTTAAGTTCATCACGCAGTTCGTCTTGCCTAAGTTCATATATTGCAATAACAGTATCATCAATGTATCCTCTAAGTTCTTGACCGGTTTCAATTAATTTCTTGCGTACGTAACCTTCAAGTTGGTTTCTGAATATATCTTTAATAACAATTGTTGAGTCATGTAAAGCTTTCTGCGTATCTTGCACACACTGAGCAAGGTTATTATCAACATAATTTCGTGTGGTCGCATCGTCTCCTTCAAGAGGTTCTGCTAAATAGCACAATCTTTTGCTTCCCATGTCGTAATCTCCATTAGGTGTAAGTTTAAAACCTATTCCTGAAGGACGTCGCATAAAGTTAAAATCCTTAAATTTTCTTTTGCGACCGAACTTATCAATAGTGTTTACTTCTGACATTGTTATGTGAGACTGATTTGCAACCATTAGATTTCACCCTAATATATGGTTCTATTTCATTAATAAACGGACTCTGCAGAAAAATATGGATTGCAAAACGTATTTTAGGTGATGTTTAATAAATACACGTACAGATTCATTTTACTATTGTTTTATTGAAAAAAAAAATTAAAATATAACAAAAGATTGAGTTTACTTTTTATTATTAAAAAAAATAAAAAAAAATAACAAACAAAAAAATTAAAAATTAAGAAATAAAATACATGTTAATTTCTTCTGTACAGGTAAGCTTCTTCTATGACCCAATTTCTTCTCTGGATGGCACGTTCATTAATGTCCTTGAACTGGTAGTAAACTAGTCCACAAAAGCCTCATTGTACAAATTTAACCCTGAAAAGGTCAATGTAGTTGAAGTCGTACGTAAGATCATTTCGCCAGCAGATACCTAGTCTTTTACAATGATGACAAGTTAAATAAAAAGCTCTTGGTATATGACTGTATGTTTTGGCTGCTTCACTAGGTTGTTCATCGGTTGGCAACATGATGTTTGAATATGTTGTACTTTTCAATCGCGGTACTCTAATTATGTATTACTTTTTAAAATAACCTTGACAGGACCAAAAAAAATCCTTGAAAATTACAACCTCGAAAACGACCCTGACATTGACGGGTACTTTGACCTTGGCCTTGGCCTCGCATCTAACAAGTTTAGTACTATATTTATATGCTTCTTTAAAACAACCTTGAAAACGACCCTGGTATTGCCGGTTACGTCGGCCTTGGCCTTGGCCTTACATCTGACAAGTTTAAATATTATACTTAATGCATCGAACAAAAGGAATAAAGGTGGTGTAGTGGGGGAAATGGGCATAAAAGCAGACTTGCTGGCTCGAACTCTTCACAGTTCGTCAGAACACCAAACAGTACAGTGCTAAGAAAAAGTTAATTGTGTGAGTTTGAATATCGAAAATGTCGAGTGTACGGTCTCTTTTAGATGCTCTTGACGTGAGCTGCGGTTCACAGCAAGGCATGCTGGATAACATGAGTGGTTTGGAAGTGTTAAGTCCGGGGGTATTCGAGAACTGGAATGGCGTGGAGCATGAAGATGCCGAAGACCGAGCTCTCAACGATGGTCGCGACGAAGAGTTAGTTCAGTCGGCAGCGCAATTCCTGGAATGCTGGACGGAGGAGAAGGAGCCAAAGATAAATGTGATTAGTGATGTGGTTGTGCGAAAAGCATCGCGGCCTAGGGAATCTTCTCCGAAAGCTTCGAAACTGAAAAAGCTCTTGACTATGCGGAAGTCGGAAATCGCCGATAAAAAAACATTTTATTCGGCGATTAAAGGTGTGGGACAAGGGAAGAAGAAAAAGTTTAACTTTAAGCGTCCCTCCACCCCTGTTCCATTACCCGACTTCCTAAAAACAGCACCGCAAGAGCCATTATCAGTAGAAGTGGAAGTCATAGAAGGCCCCGATGGACCAACACCACCAACGCCACCAACACCGGCCAGCGTAGAGAATGAAATAGTGTCGGAGGTGAAGTCTTCCCCAGCGCCAGCGCCACTGTCGCCGATATTGGGGTGCCGGAAACCCATGAAGAAGCGGTTTAAGCGGTGTTTTGAAGGCGATGAAGTTTCCGCTGCTTCGTCGTCGTCGTCGTCGTCGTCGTCATCGTCTTCACCAAATAAAACCGCGTCTTCTTCCGAGCCATCACAACCTGAGTGGGTCGAAGACTTCACCAACTCTCAGAAGACCAAATTGACAGACATTTACGCCATGAAAAAACGCTTAGTGAATGAAGTGAACGAGTGTGCCAGTGACATTATAGAACTTGAAAGACAATTAGAGATAAAAAAGGTGAAATCTGCGCGGTTAAAAAGACAATTAGAGGACTTTAATAAATTATGTAGTAGGTGTTAGATAGTTGTAGAGATTAGCTTTTAATTTATAGTATTAAGTTTGTAAATATATATATATATATATATATATATATATATATATATATATATATATATATATATATATATATATATATATATATAATGTAGTTAATAAAAAAGTGTTTGATCAAATTTTTTATATTTTATAATGAGAATAAAAATGACTTGAAAATTTATTTTTGTGTGTTATTTCATATAGGCCCTGTCCCACATAATATTAGGTAATAAAAAAAAAAGAGTGAATAATCCACTAAAACTACGCAATAGCAATAGTTGTAAATATTTTCTGATAATATTTACAAGTATGCTAAAACATGGTTCGGTTTATGAAGTTAAGGTTCTGTCGCCAGAACTTCTAATACTTTGTATCTCAATATTGTATGTTTTTATGAAAAAAACATAAAATATTGGTTACAAAGTATTATAACCAACTAAAACTACGATCAAATTATTTTGTGGTCCTGAAAAGGACCGTTTGGTTGTAAAACATGCGACTCTTTTATTGAGTTGTGGAGTCGCACGGCCCGTCATCATCAGCGGGGGTGGCGGTGCTGTCCTCTGTGTATTCGATGATGAACCGCCAAAGTTCATCCCATCTAGGATCGTTCGGCTCCCACTCCAAACAATTCTCTGTGGTAGAATCTACCACAGGGCATTGGATGGGTTGTTGTTGTTGTTGTTGTTGTTGAGTCGCTGACATGTTGAACTAAAATGATTGTAATAAGTATTGGTGGTCGTATATATAGAGACAAATTAATGGTGGGGGGTGAAAACAAATGTCGTATTACGTATTGAGACCAAAAGTTGTTTGTGGTCTCAAATACGAACGAACGATTTAGCTGGGTTCCACCAGCACTTAAAGTTTTAATACTTTGTATCTAATATTGTATATTCTATACATACAATATTAGTGACAAAGTACTAATATGTACTAAAACTACGATCAAAGTATTTTGTGGTCCTGAAAAGGACCGTTGTTGTGTGCCCTTAAAAAGGGCCAGGGAGAGTGTAGGCTTATGGTGTCCCATCCTCGCTGGTCGACCACCAGCTTGACGAATCGCAGGGGCCTTGTGGGTCGTCGGGTGTTGGTGATGCTGGAATTTCCAGCACCGCATCTTCCGTCGAGTCCGGCTCTGGCTGCGGCGACGGAGTTTCGAGTCTTTGTAAGACCCAATCACCCGCGTCGTCTAATTCCACTAGACCCGAATCATGGTCATATACTAGCGGAATCGGCTCATCCAAGTCATCCCAACGTAGGACGTCAATTTCAAAATCCACCTCGTCGTCGTCGTCGAAGACTTGCAGGTCTCCAACGTTGTCGGCTACGGTGTCATCACTAAAGATGGATGAGCCTCGGCTGGCGGGTCTTTCTTCCTCCATGTTCATCGTATGAGGGTTGATGAATATATGACTGTGTAACTGACCCAGTCTCATATATATAGAACTACCCCCACCCCACCAACGGATTCTAAATGTTATGTATTGGTGAGAGCATATAGAATTATTGATTTTTTCAAAAACTTTAAATAAGGAATTAGATTTGTTTAGACAATAAGACTTATTCTTAATATTTTGTGAAGAATACATTACAAAAAAAAATAATAGAAACCTTGTTTGAACTGTTAACATTTTCATAGGTTCTCAAGCATATAACTTGGCACTTAAGCTACGAGACAAATCGTCGTTAAACGAATATCTCGCCCCATAAGTGACGATTACTAAACTACGATCAAAATATAATGTGGTCCTGAAAAGGACCGTTTTTGTGGCCCTAAAAGGGCCTGGGGGGAGGGTGGGGTGCCTACCGTGGAGTAATACCCAACGATATTAACACCGACCTAGGTGCAGCCCTTGGTCTTCTCATTGGCGGCACCGTCGTCGTCGCTGGTGGTGTCGGCGTTGCAGGCGGTGCCGAAGGTGCCGCTCCTGGTGCGGTACCCCCGCACTCCTCACACTTGCATATTTTGCCGGGCACGAATGGCCTGACAATGCCAATGATCCTTTTTGGTATATCTTCCATCTTGCCGATCGAATGTGTAATGATGAAATAATTCTAATACCAGCCTCTATATACATTCAAAAAGTTGGAGGGGGTAAGGTGGAGTGCATATATGCATTATATAAGTTTGAGAATAATATGATTTTATAACTCACCGTATCTCTGTTATGGACACAAACTACCCCCCTCCACTTTTCTAGCATATAGTACTAGACTTTCTCTACATTTTTTTCAAGTAAATTTTTTTGATATTTCTAACCATTACTTTGCTACATATTTACAAAAAATGCAAATTATGCATATATTTAAATTATTTTCAGGCAAGGTAAGGACCATTGTATTCTACTCAAAATTCTAGGTAATTAAAGTGCTTTTATTTTTTCTCTATCTTGAACGGTTCCCGAGCTACAGCGCTTTAAAGAATTCAAATTACTAACTTTCTATAACCCTTTTTTTCAAATTTCATTTTTTCGAATTTTCAAAAATACTACAATATGTAGAAAAAAATTCTCTCTTTAATTTCCCAATACCGTTTTTCTCTAAATCTTCAACTTTAGCGCGTATTCAGCATTTTCAAAAAAAAAAAAAATCATAATTTTTTTTACACCATCGCATTCTCCTCAAAATTTTGGGCTATCAAAGTGCTTTTATTTTTTTTCTATCTTGAACGGCTCCCGAGCTACAGCGCTTTAAAAAATCCAAATTACTAACTTACTATAACCCTTTTCTTAAAATTTCATCTTTCCGAATTTTGAAAAGTACTACCATATGTAGAAAAGAATTCTCTTTCTAATTTCCTAATATCATTTTGCTCTAAAACTTCAACTTTGGCGCGCATTCACCATTTTTCAATTTTTTTTTGAAAAAATTTTTTTTTACGTTTTTACTATCGAGAAAAATGCTTGCTTATAGTACTCGATTTCCTCTATAATTTTTTCTTATAACTTTTTTCCCTATTCCTAACCGTTACTTTCCTACAAATTTTCTAAATCGTTGTTTTCATATTTTGCCTTAAAAATTTTTTCTTGTGTTATTTAAGCTCTTTTTTCCACTTAATAAACCACCATTTTCTAAATTCCCGTACTCTTTTCTTAAAGAGCGGGCTTTTCCGCCAGCTTTTTTTTTTTGGTTGGGTTTCAAATAAATATAAAACTACTACTTCACTCATTACAAATTTATTGATTCAAGAACATTATTTTGTGTTACATATAATAGATACATTAAAATATAGATTTATTGGTCACCGAACCGTTTAATACATTATAACTAAAAAATGAGTCGTGAATAACTAATGCGTACACTTTAGTGTCTTTGGGGAATTTATTCTTTCTCGTTTGGAACTCCAATTTTACATCCACTGTCGATGAGTTAATCGCCTCTGGTTGATGACTGCAATTGATAATAAAAACGGGGTTTTTCATATATTCCGCGAACGTTATCATCGGATCGTTTATCTCGCGCCCGTAGTAGCTGCTTTGGAAGTTTTCGTAATTGTAATAGGCTGCTGCGTACAGTTTCTTGGCGAAATCTAAATTCCATCTTTCGTATGGATAAACGGTTGAATTCAGATACAGTCTAATGTCGCATACGTCGGCGTGGGTAAACTGGGTTGCGTTTTTTTCTTTCTTGTCGCAATTATTGCTGTCTTGAAACCCGACGATTATATAGCGCGGTCTTTCCAGACTTGTACTCGTTCTCAAGGCCCACACGTCGGAAGATGTTTGCCTTAAAGCTGGTAATTCGTACAGATCCCATTTACGATATGCCATTTGAATACTGGCATTGTTTCCTCCTTTATTAATGCGAGACAGTATTTTCAATTTTTGCTTGTCGTCTGGAATGATGTGACGAATTTTCCATTCGATTTTGTCGATACTAATTTCTGCCTCTACTTCGCCGACGTAACAATTTGTAAAAGTGCGAGCTATAATCATAATAAGCTCTTGTTTTACGTTGAAAACACCTTTTGCGTAATCTTCGGCGAATCCCATAAGATATTTTAAGGGTAATTTCCCGGAGAATACGTTACTTGCCGTGTCTACGATATCTTGGTTTGCTTCGTCGAGACCCCATCCGCACGTCATGAGAGATCTTTGTTGCAAACTTCCGAATGAAACCATGGTTTTTAATGTCGTCGTAACTCCAGGTTTACGAACCACGGCGACCTGCTCACCTCCCATCTCGTAGCGAATTTCATCGAACAAAAATGCGAGGGCATTATTTGATAAAAAACATCTTTTCGTTGCGTCTATGGGTTTAAATTTTCCTTCGATATATATGTAACTTTCGGCGATATCCAGTATAATATCTTGAAAATTAATAGGGATACGGACTTCATCCGAATTGTTGAATGATGGAGATCCGTATGGTTTATACGTATGCTCTTCTAGACTAATAATGGAATTGTCCAAGATGGGCTCGGAGAAAACCTCTATTTTATCGCTGGTGGTGGAAATCATTTTCGCACTTTAAGACCGATTGATTTTAAAAATTTATAGTCTTCGGCAGATAACTGTTGAGATGTTTGTGATCTAACGTCTGGACGACGACTAACCTTGACGTTAACTCTTCTTTTACTTTTATTATGTTTCGGCGGTTCCCCCATCTTAGTCGACAGCACACACAATTGACGATTGAAGCAAAAACCCATTTTTATGAAAGTTTCTTCAGTTCCAACTTCACGATTATTTTCTCGCCTTGAAAATTGATTAGATCACCGCTATCGTCCAAGATGCGAAGAGTAATGTTGTCGATAAACTGACGTCCTGCCGGCATTAACGGCATATAAATATTATTTTGTGGTTCTTTACTGATTTTGTAACCGGGCTCCACGTCGATATCGAATTCGAACAAGGTATGACCTTCCACCGAATTCATATATGCTCCGGAAATTATATTACAATCTACGCGTATGATGCGTACTTTCATTATTTCCACCATCTCGGTTGATTCGTGCTTTTTGTCTCTTTTTAACACTGTATGATTAAATCCTAACATTTTACCGATACTCGCCTCTCCCCGGAAATCTATAGTATATTGGGATTTCAGTTCACATTTCAGCGTATTATTATTAGCGACCAAGTAAAAGATTCCATCGTTCTTTTCTTCAGTTGAAATCCTCAAAGCCTCCAACATAGCTTTACCTATCTCATCTATTTCATAGGCCCCAGGTGGAATCTGCAATTGTATCGGCTCGGTGGTGTAACCCTCCTTCATGTAGGCAAACTTATTGTTGTTTTCGTCCACATTAAAAATTGAATTGTATGTGTAAAATCCCAGCAATGCCAGACCATATTTGTTTTCTCTATTTAATTCGACTGGTGGATAAAAATTGGCGCTTAAGACGCTCGAGTGTCCTGTTAGTGTGAACGTATAAGACATGACTAACCATTAAAACATCACACATCTCGGTTTTATTCTTAGCGGCAACATTTAAAAAGATTCATCTTCACACCTTTTCTCACTGCATTAGATAGTGATGTTTTTATGCTATTTTCTGCTTTTATGCGCACATCGCTGATTTTGCAATAACAACAAAATATTTTTCTAGCCGTAAAATCCTCATCAGTCATAACCTCGTTTAAATTGCTGCTGCTGCTGCTGAAATAATGTTTGCAACCGCACTGATATTTTAATATATCGATATCGCTTTTAAGGTGCTCGGGCAACTTTTCCCAAACGAATGGAATTTCATTTGGGGCTAATGCAATCATTACTTCCTTGGGCATGTTTTCTAACTGTTTCACGGTCATTTTTCTTAATCCACCGGCTAGATGAAATGCTTTCAGTGATTGCAACATTTTAGTATAGTTATTGCGATCCATTTGCGGTGTTAATGGTGACGATGATGATGATGACATCTTTTACGCTGATGATTCGACAAGAAACTTTAAGCACAAATGTCCACACCAGACTGTTCCAAAATCCTGCTGACGATCGTATGTATAGTAAATAATTTTTGATGGTTCCGATCCCGTTTGTAGATATCGTACCAATTCGATCGGTGGGGGTAAATCGCCGAAGCTGTCATAATATGTTACTTTAGAATTATTTTTTCTATAAGCTACCCAATGAGTCCCTGCACCACGCGTACTATCCAAATTCACTATTGCTGCTTCGTAACGTCGAGGACCTTGTCTAGGTAATAAATCCCTCATATAAACGCCTCGAAAGTGTCCTATTCTTTTCTTTTTGGCATATTTTTCTATATCGATGTTAGATAGTGGTCTTCGAGGTAGGGATTCAATTAGTTTTTTGATCTACGATTTAAAAATAATCCCATACCTTTACGATATGGCTTTAGAAACAAACCATTTCCTTTCGATTTTAAATACAGGCCGGCACCGGTTTTATCTTCGCTGCTTTTTTTTACTGCTTTTATGGCGCGCACAATTCCCGCTGCCCCACCGGCTAATGAACCCAAAGCTGATAACCCGGCAAAAATTGGTATTAATGGTAATATTCCACCAGTTTTAGGAATCGGTATTATTCTCGGTGTACGAACCTTCCTTTTGCCACCTGCCGCTTTTACCGATCTACGTGCTACCGACAGAGCTATTTTAGATGCATTCATGACATTTTTTTCCAACACATTTTTACTTCCGGCTTTTAATAATTCCCTTCGAACTGCTTGTCGAATAGCTGTTCCGAAACTGGCTTTCCGAACATGTCGATTTTTATTAACACCTTTCCTTTTTGTATGACGCGTGCCTTTACTAGATGTTTTTTTTGTTGATAATGATGATGGTACACCCATACCAAAACGTTGTTTTCCTTTCATAATGTTTGTAACTAACCAAGCTGCTGTTTTTTCACCTAAACTGGAATCTTTCGATTTTACTCTATTCCAAGCACTTTGTTCGAGCTCGTAATCCGCTCGATGTCTCGCACTTATGTTGTCTTTATTATGTAAATAGGCTAAATCGTGTTTTTTGCATGCGGCATCCAAAGGATTAATGCCTGGATCACCTCTTGTTACACGTTTTATTACTTTTGTTCCGGGTCCGCAATATTGATAACCAGGAATGTGTACCTCGAATGGTAATTTATTTATTAACGAATTCACAATACCGTATCCAGTTTTGTTGGAAACGTGAGACCGTCCACTTCGTTTGACGCTCGGCATCTGAATGACAGTTTTTGTGAAAAATTGCCTATAAAATATCAAATTTTCCTAAGATGCGCGTTATCGATCTTAAACAAAAACTTCCTATTGACAATCTCGATGAAAAAGTCGGACTTGGATTTGAAAAGAAGATAATGAAGAGACACGGTCCTCTACTTCCTTCCTCTATTCGCGGCCTGTTAATTGGTCCATCCAATTGTGGAAAAACTAATGTCATGATTTCGCTGCTTACACACCCCCTTGGGCTACGTTTCGAAAATGTCTATATTTACTCGAAATCTCTGTATCAACCGAAATATGAGTATTTAAGGAAAATTTTAGCGCCCATCAAAGGTTTAGGATACTATGCCTTTAGTGATTCCAGTAATATTGTGGAACCGTCCGATGCAAAACCAAACTCTATATTTATCTTTGATGATGTTATATGTGAAAAACAAGATGTTATAAGATCGTACTTTAGCATGGGACGTCATAAAAATATCGACTCCTTTTACCTAGCGCAAACATATTCGCGAGTGCCTAAACAGCTTGTGCGAGACAACGCCAATTTTATTATTATGTTTAAACAAGATGAGTTGAATATGAAACACATATTTTCCGACCACGTTTCACCGGATCTAACTTTTACTCAATTTCAAGAAATGTGCTCAAAATGTTGGGATAATAAGTATGGATTTTTAGTAATTGATAAAGACAGTGATGTGAAATCGGGAAGATACCGTAAAGGATTTGATAGCTATATATTACTGTAATAATAAGAGAAAACGCTCATTTGATTGTTGAAACGTCCTTTGTTAACATCATGAATAACGCGATCGACTTAAAACGTAAACTAGTGGAAGCTACCAATGCCGTCAGAAAAAAATTTAAACAAATTAAAGCGGCTAAAGAGTTTAATGTTGTGGAATTGGAAAAGTTTTACGAACCCATTTCTAAGCCGTTGAAAACTATATCTGATGTGGTTAAGCAACGTCAGCAGCAGCAGCAACAACAACATCAACAACAACAACAACAACAACAGCAACAACATTATCCAGCTACAAAGCCACATAGTCTCAGTACATCAGTGCAGTCGACTCAAATATCAGGTTTTCCCCAACCTACACATTCCTTTCAAACCTCCACACCTATTCAGCAGCAGCAGCAGCAGCATCGCATTTCAAAAGAAGATATTAGCCAATCGGTGTTTGATACACCCTCGACATCAACTAATACATCTCTCGCATCCGCTGACACCACAACTTCCGATACTTTAAACGCACACCTGAAAGGATTACGTTCGAAACCATCTCTATACGATACTGTATATGGTGTACGTTTTGGTTCAAAAACAGATCATAACAAAAATTTTATTGGTAATTTAGAGGTGCGTTTTCGAAATGGAAATATTGTCTTATACAAGAAAGGGAAAAATATTGCAGAATATGGTGGATCACCGGCACTTTATGATTTGTTATTTCTTAAAACACCCCCAAGTGTAGGCAAGGAACAACAACAATTAAGTGATAATGTACTTTTAACGTACAAGGAAATTTTGGAATCAACGAGTGCTGTCTACAACAATTTTAAAAAAAGTGATGGTTTACGGGAGACCAGATGGAACAAATATTTACGAATTATTAAACCTCTGATAATGGGCACAAAATTAGGTGGTACTATTACAAGAAAAAATCTCTCGGAAAAACTACAGTTACCCGCAAAAAAGAAATTATCTTCGAAAAAATTTCAATATGTCTACTGGAACAAAGCTAAAGAGTTGGTGGATCGTTTACGTTTGTTGTGGAGTTCCAAAATGGCCGGTCACACTGGATATGTCAATCATAGAGGAATTACGAGAAGAAGATATAATATATTAAGCTCAATATTTAATGATATTATTCAGTTCTTCCTTCGATCTGAAACCTTTAGTATTACTAATAATATGGAGCCCAGTCTAGAAAAAATCAAGATTGTTAATGAACTACATAGAACGGCTAGAAAAAATTTTGTAAGACGGCGCACGATAATAAAAGGATACAGAGATTTGTGGCAAATTGATTTGGCTGAAATGCAACAGTATGCTGATGAAAACGATGGTTATCGTTATATTTTGGTCTGTATAAATTGTTACTCGAAATTTGTCTATACCAAAGCCATAAAAAACAAGACTGGTATAGAAGTTACTAATGCGATGAAAAGCATCATTGAAGAGGCATCATATACACCAACAAATCTGCAAAGTGATCAAGGAAAGGAGTTCTATAATACAAACTTTCAAGCCCTGATGAAAAAATATAATATAAATCATTATTCCACTTACAGCACAAAGAAAGCTGCAATTGTTGAGCGAGTCATAAGGACTTTAAAAAATAATTTATATAAACAATTCTCGACAAGAGGATCTTACAAATGGATACATATATTATCGGCAGTAACAAAAACCTATAACCATTCGAAACATCGCACCATTGGAATGAAGCCTGCAGACGTGCAAGAAAAAACACATATTAAAGCATATGATTATTTAAAAATTGTACCTAAAAAATTTAAGTTTTCCATGGGTGACATTGTGCGTATTAGCAAGTACAAAAGCTTATTCGAGAAAGGATATACGCCCTCTTGGTCAACCGAATTGTTTAAAGTTGTAAAAGTTAACGTTACAAATCCACCTACTTACTTGTTGGAATCGTTAGAAGGTCAGCCTATAAGAGGGTGTTTTTACGAATCAGAAGTACAAAAAACAAGCAGTCCTGACGTTTATCTAGTAGAAAAGGTCCTTAGACAACGCAAGAAAAATCACATCGAACAATTATTTGTCAAATGGCTAGGATTTCCCAACCACTTCAACTCTTGGATAGATAAAGCTAATATTGTTTAAATAACATATTGTATGACTATATTTTTTATTTAAAATGTAAAATAAATAAACAATATATTGTAAAATAAAGTTTTTTATTTCAATCTTCATTATTAAAAACAATGACAATAAAACATCATACACATAAATAACATTTCAATATTCTTGGAGGGAAGGTCCAATTCACCGACGACTACGACGTTATCTTCAAGGCTATGCCACTCGGAGTGCGTTCTCCTATTCTTTAACCTGCTTTTTTTAGATTTTTTTTTGAAGTCGAGTCGTACGACAGTGCGCTTAATGAGTCATTTAAAGGCTGATGATAGAGTATTTTCTGCATAATTTCAATTTTTGTTTTAAGCTCACTATTATTTTTGTATATCATGGGGAGGACATCCTTGTTAAATATGTCACATATTACAACTGCAAAATTGTAAAACTTTCTATTAACAAAGTGTTTTGTCACAGCATCGTCATCATCTTTAGGTTCGCCTAAGTTGGTTATGATTTTTCCACCCATATCATACTGCCCATCCGCTGTAAGTTTAAAACCAATCCCTTGTGGCCCAGATAATATATGATATTTTTCATTATATTTCTGACGACCAAATTTATCAATTGTGTTGTTTCCTCGACTCATTTTCAATCTTTACTAAACTATTTTATTTTTATTTGCCCTACTTATATTAAATATTTCAGCTGAGAAAAAGAAACACTGACTATGATCTACTGGGTTGGTATGTTTATAAAAGAAATAAAATAAAACTGTGATTGTAACAGATATTTATTTACAGTTATTTAATTGCACAAATACAAAAATTATAAAAAATTAATTTTCCATGTCTTCGTTTTCGTTGCTCAAAATTCTATCCCATCCGACACTATTTCGATCGTCAACGTCTTGGGCTGTTGCTGTTGCAGAAACCAATTCATATTTTGCAGCAAGCTCACCTGGTAAATGTGGAATATTGACGAGGTATTCTTTTAATTCTTCTTCAACCATTTCAGCACAAAATGTATCCATGTCTATGGAACCATATAAAAATTTGTCGCACAAGTGTGCCCCAGCCATAAAATTGATTGTATCCCTGATCTCGTTCTTATATTGATCTTTGGTTACATCAATATGCGACCAATCATTTACGCTATCTAACATATCGTGAGCCCTATTTCTTAATTCTCTCCCCAACCAAAATATGTATCTATCTACACATTCGTTGGCGGTCGTCGTCGTCGTCGTCGTCGTCGCATCAGCAGACATCTTTAACAGAAATAATGAACACGCGTAAGTATTCTGATATGTGCAACTATATTTTAAATTTAATTACATCCTTTTTTTCAAACAATTTACATACAATTTACTCCAATGAGCCAAAACGTAATAATGTTCGAGTATTGTTTCCAAAAACTCTAGTGCCCTGCCCCAAATAAGTTAGAGTGTATTTATCTTTAGTTTTACTCATAATATCTACAATATCGTCAGATAGTGTTTCGGCCACACGTTTTGGTAAAAAAGTCTCAAATGTGCTATTATCACCGTCATCGTGTAAAGCCACTAAAAGAGTTTTACCAAATCGTGTAGTCATTGAAACCATCTTTACAATTTTATACACTTTGCCTACAATCATTTCGGTAACCTTTTTTTTCTCTAAAACCTCGAAATCTTTGCTAAACATTTCATTAATTTCATCTAGAGTTTCTTTTGCAATACTCATTATTGAAAAAAATGGTATATAAATCCAAAAATTACCGTGAATATAAAAGCACTTTCAGAACACTACACGAACACAATATTTGATGTTTATGCCACTGATATCTGCGACTGTTTGAAGTCACTTCTTCTCCCACGAACCTTTATAGCGGGGTTTCAAGGTCGAATTGTAACAATGGTGGGGGTAGCTTAACGATAGAAATAGTGGGAGGAGTATTCAAGGTCAAATGACGTCACACATTTAAATTGGTATAAGGATAACTTCAAGGACAAAATATAATGAAACAAATAACTACATTTTATGTACTTTATTCATTGATTTTTTTCTGCCATTCTTCTATGCGTTTAACATTATCACCTAAACCTAATTTCCTTAATTTGTTCAATAATAATTGTTTGTTTTTATCTCTTAGAAAATTCTTACAAACTATACTAGCTAAAAGACACACTTCAGCATGGTCCATATACTTAAAAAATACACTAAAGTCCTGAGCCTCCGAATCTTGCATTTCATATGCGTAAAATTCCGAACAGGCTGCAGAAATTAGAAATTCCTCGTACATTTCTCGCACTAAACTTTCCATATTAACTACTACTACGTTAAACTTAAGTCCTACACTCTAATTTCATCTAACACAACCGGATCTGCAATGAACCTAATCAGTTTTTCCAAACAGTCACTAAACCCCAACTTTTTTATCTCACGAACAAAGTCTTGTAAATTTATTGTTTTGCTGCAATATTTACGACATGCATTCGCAGCCTTTTCATATTCATAAGCCAAATCACAATAGCGCGACGCCCATTCTGCTCGACTTTTCATTGCATCATTGAAATAATTATTAGCCGTTTCAGTGAACTCATCGCCCAATTTTTTTACTGTCTCTTGCAAAGCACTATTCTTATTATTCACTCATTTTTACATTCACGACACTTTTTTATTGCTGGTGGTGGCCCATCTATATGATGGCGATATATTTGTTCATAGTGAATGTAACAGGGTAAGCTTAACTGTAGTTCCTTGTTACACCGATATGACGCTGGCAGCTTATCCCAAATTTGCCGTAAACTCAGCGTATCAACGCAAGTTTTTAAATATTCGAGAGGAAAAAATGCTAGATCCTTCTCTTCAAAATCACACAAACTTTTTAAATTACTCTGATATAAACAAATTACTCTGCCGACTTGCTCTATAATTTTTTCTTTAGATAGTTCCGTATCTGACATTTCACACTGAATGAATGCAAGTAGACTCACACAATTTATAGAACAATTTGCAAGGTCAAAATCATTTCAAGATCATCCCACACTATTACAATGCACAAATAACTACTTCAAGGTCACACACCCAAGATGACCTTCAACAAAGTCAAGGTCGTCTCGACCAAGGTCAAGGTCAAGGTCACACACAACCTTGAACACAAGGCCAAGGCCAAAGCACACGTGCACTTTCAAGGTCAATGACAAGGACATGTGGGCGGGGCCAAAGAGGGGTGAAGCAAGGTCAAGCTCAAGGTCGAGGAGTGGGGGGATCGAGCGAATCGGGTTATGTTCACTACTCGTATTCTAGTATTGCAGTAAACAGTTTAGGCGATAAGGTATCACCCTATCGGACTCCTCTGCCAATTGGGATATGATCCGTGTTTCTGTGTAGTTTCACCGACATAGTTGCATTCCTGTATATATTGTAAATTAACTTTGTATATCGATAGTAATGCGGCATGCTTTTAATGCTTCCATAATTTTGTCAAGTTTTACCGTATCAAAGGCTTTATAGAAATCCACAAAAGCCAGAACAAGTGGTCAATTTTATTCGATAGTTTTTTCTATTACCGTTTTGATGCTCTGTAGGTGATCGTTTGTTCCAAATCCAGTACGAAACCTCGCTTGCTCTATTTGTAGGTAGAAATTAAGTTTTTTCTCAAGTCGATTCGTTCCTATTCTTGTTAGGAGTTTATATAGGTGACTAAGAAGGCTTATTGGTCTGTAGTTTTCCAAATCATAGGAATCTCCTTTTTTGTACCTCAGCATTGTGCCACTTGTCGGGTATTGTACTGTCCAAAAGGCACATATTAAAAAGGTCTTTTATTTTTTTAAGTAGACACCTTCGATTTTGATTGCATCAGTAACTACACCATCTTCGCCTGGAGATTTGTTATTCTTAGTTTTTCTTAGGGCTTGTTTTATTTCGTCTATTGTGATTTGTTCTAATCCTTGGTTGACAATGCCCTTGTTCCTTGTCAATATTTCAGGTACTTGATCTTTGCTATGCTCTTTATTTTGGCTTCTGTATAGTAATTTGTAAAAATCTTCGACTACTTTAAGGATCTCCTCTTTGTCTGTTGAAAAATGACCATTCTTATCTTTCACTATGATTATTTGTCTTGTTCCCGTTCTTAGTTTTCTTCTTAACACTTTCATACTTTTATTGTTCTCAGTAGTATGTCCGATCTGTGCTTGTTTGTATTTTCGAGTTTGTCTAACAGCTTTGGATATTTCTTTATTTATTTTTTGTAGTTCCTCAGTTTTAGTGTCCGTTTCGCTTCTCATTCCTCTTCTTTTCTGCATTAGTTGTCTGGTATTTTGACTGAGCATCTTTTCTTTTTGGGTTTTAGGCCAAAATTTGTCATGACTTTCTAGTAAGGCAGTTGTTAGTTTATTATTTAGGTCGTTAGCGTTAGTTTCTGCTTCAGGGCTACTAATTAGGTCGGCAATACACTGGTGAAAACCATCTACATCTGATGTTTCATCCATGGTCTCCCTTTGTTCTATTTCTTGATCATCATATTCCTCTCCTTTTTTAAACATATTTCTATTTTACCTCGTACCATTCTATGATCGCTATTGGTAGCAAATCTGTTTAATAACGTAATGTCTTTAACTATGCAGTTCTTGTCGGTGATAATGAAATCTATTTCGTTTCTTGTCCTTCTATCGGGACTTTGTCATGTCCATCTTCCATGTGGTTTCTTTTGGAAAAAACTGTTCGTTTGGTATAGTTATGTTGCAGCAGGAATTTTAACAATATTTCACTTCATTCATATCTGTCGTCCGAGCTAAAGTTTCCCAGTGGCGTTTCTGTAGGGTTAGATTTCATTCCTATTTTGGCGTTAAAATCACCACATATAAATTACTTTTAGTAGCTAACCTATAAACAAAAACTTGAAATAATTTTGAACATACAGCGGATGTAGCCACTTGATCTCCCGATTACTAATTATATTTCATTTATTTTTTAAGATCCTTGGTAGATATTAAATTTATTTAGAAATACTTATCGGCATTAAATCAAACTAGTATTTTAAAGACCAATAATAAAAAAATATTATGTTTTATCACCAGATTATTGCTCACTCGTCTAGAAGCCTAGTAAGTTTTCGTAGCCAAGGAAGAGACATGGCTCTACTACAATTTTTCATGTTTTTTGACCCCCAGATTACGAATATCGAGGATGGATTCCTAAAAAATGGTCAGGTCAGAAATACCAGCTAGGATTAATCGTAATGCGAAGATGTAATGTGTTTATTGCTTTTTACCGCATAGAATAAATAGAGTTTCATCAGTTATAACTAGAGACCAGATTATATGTATTTGCATGTTGCATATGCATTTGCTTGATCCCTCCTCAGTCATACCGCAGGCCTCAGACACAATCAAATTACGCAAGTTGTTATTCGCACGTCCATTGTTTCAGATTAATTTTCTATTTATTTGTACAAAGTTTAACGTGTAGTGTCCCCTGCTCCAGAAAAAAGAAGTATTGTTTCGTGGATAACTAACCATCTTGGAACATTTACATATATATGTTTATATTGTCGAATTTGCGAGAAAAACGTTTTGCGCACAAAAAGTTTTAAATAGACCAACACGTTAAGACAAGTCTGCACATTGCAACAATGCAAAAAAGGCCAGCGACAACTTTTAGCAGCAGCAGCGATTTAACCTCCAGAGGTAATAAAAAAAATTGCTGTAACATGGAGCTATGCGAAGCATAGATACCAGATGAATCAACATTGCGTAAAAATTACATACCGACAATTTACCTACACGTTCTGAAACAAATACGCAGTGAACTCAAGAATAATATTATTTGGATTTAAACTGACGAAACTACCGACCTGTGTGCCTATTATATTGCAAATTTAATTGTTGGTACATTAAAACAAGAGGCTTCGTCTTCCTATGCCTGCAAAGAACTTGAAAAGATAAATCATTCTATGATCACCAGATTTTTGAATGAAGTTATTAAAAAAATCTTCTGCAGATAAAAGCGGGATTTGTGTTACTCTCAGATGCTGCTCCCTATACGATCAAAGCAGGAAAAGTCCTCCAAGTATTTTATTTCAGTTTGATTAATATGCTCACGGAGTATATCACTTCGCTGAAGTACGGCCCACGTTTGGGAATGTAAATAAACTGATCTCGTCAAAAAAGAAAATATTTCTTAAGGGACCTGCCAGATAAACTACCAAATTTGTCTTTACCTCCCGAGCAGTGGTAACTCATTGGGGTACGTGGACCGAAGCTGTATTATTTTACAAAGAAAATATCGAGGCCATCAAAGGTGTAGTAGACTACTTCAACAGTGCAGATGCTTTGGCAGTTGGTCACTGCAAGAAATCATTTAATGATTCCAGTATTGAAAAAAACATTGCTATGATTATTATTCATTTTTCCCATATACCTGCGAGTATTAGAAAGCTTGGAACTCAAAGTTTGGCATTGATTCAGAATCTATTCAATTAATGAATAAAATTCGTCTAGTAAACTTCTTATTGCCAGAGGTATTCCGGGGCAAACTTACAGAAAAGTTTGAAAACATTTTGAACAATAACCCAGGTTTTGAACCTTTGTGTCAAATTAGTAGTTTTATTAATGGGTCGGATGAACTTTTACCAGAAACAATAAGTGCCAATATAGCACCTAAATTCAAATACAGCCCAGTTACTTCAGTTGATGTAGAACGGTCCTTTTCTGCTTATAAACATGTTTTGAGCAATCGAAGACACAATCTTACTACAGGACATTTGGAACAGTACGTAGTCGTTTCTGTTTACAACAATAGAAAAATGTAAAATAGTTTGTGAATGATACTTTTGTCCGATATTATTAGTAAATAAAAAAATTGATAAAAATTACTTAGTTTATGTTGTTTTTGAAATAAAATAACTAATAACTACAATGTTTTTTTATTATTTGATGCTTCATATTTTAATAATTTTAATGCATATTTTAATCATTTTTATGCACATTTTCCTCTTTAAAATATGGCGTATGAATAAAATACAATATTGTTTTTTAGAAACTATATTATTCACATTTTATTAATAAAACATGGATTAGACCGTATTTTTAAGGCAAGATTCAGAGATTAAAACAATTATGATTATATTAATATCTTCGTAAGCTAATCATTAATTAGAATGCAACTTGTTAATGACGCTACTGCCTCTACTTTCGTTCATACATACTTTTGAGTTTTATATTCAAAATAGACAAGTTGTTGAGAGTTAATAATAATCTATGAATCTCGTGAAAATAACCCGTCAGGGGGGTCATAGAGGTGGACTTATTCCCAGTGGGAGTGACTTTACTTTCATGGCTACTGGGCTTGATGTCCTCAAAGCACCAGTCATATTTGTGTATGTCATGTGAAGTCCATTCTCGGAAGGTCGGTCGTTGTTAAGGAAGTTTCTTTAGAAGGCAGAGTCTTGCTTTAGCTGACCAGTCAAGTGGTAGGGTATTACCAAAAAAAACGTTCCAATGTCAAGGTTACACAGGACAAGCTGATGACTGCGTGGCTTAGGGAAAGTTAAATTTCAATTGTTGGCACTCCAGGAATTGAATACATCCTGGTTTCAAGTACACCTTCCTGCAACAAGCTAAACACTGTTGCAGGCGACCATTTTTTTTCCTGCGCGACTCATGGGAACAATATGAAACCTGATTTATATTTAAAAAGGGCAATGTCCCCTTAACGGCATCAGTAATCAACTCGGCATCCATTCTTCTTTAGATACCTCTATCTAATGACGGTCAATCCTTACATACGCATAAACTTCAAAAATTAAATATATGCTTACGTCTTAAAAGGAGTAATTACCAGCACTGACCTTTCTATTTACTCAAATGAAGAAATTCTAGGCGTCTTAAAAACCAAGGAGTCATAGGCCTCTTCTAAATACCTTCCAGAGATACCGAAAAAAGCTATAATACCTTCATCTTATCTTTTAACCTTCATACCTTACCCCCCACAATAAAAGCTGGATATGTCAATTTGAGTCAGACCTTATTTATCCAATCATTTAAGTTCTTTTAACTATAATCGCTTCGGCCGCAATACCCTGAAATGCAAAAACCCAGGAACTTGTCCCTCATGAGGTCATCCTTGTACCCTCAACCCTACCCGCGTTAATTGTAATGAAACTCATTCTCCCAGATATAAAAGCTGCAGAGCATACAAGCAAGAATTTGGCTTTGAAAATATCTATTTGTCAGAAAAACTTAAATATGTCGAAGATTAAAAAAGATATGAAGATTTAAACCCAACTTTCTTATGTCCGTATAGTTCAGTTGCTGCAAAAAAAAACATCTCTTATCGGAAAAATTGACACAGTTTATCTTCTCTGACATCCCTTATTCTCAACTCTCCCCCCATAAAAAACGTCACCCCCTCTTCTTCAAATCGTACAGTACATGTTTCCTCCCTACCCTCATCATTCTCAAAATCCTCCCTTGCCAATCTAAAACCTTCCACTATTAAAATCCAGACCTATTCCTCAGATAAATTTCTCCTTAAACCTTCAAAAACTGATCTCGAAAATTAACAGCCAAATCCGTTAATGATTCCTTATTAAAAATGATGGCAGTCGATTACCTTCAACAAGAATGGGATAATAATTTAAAGAAAACTTCGAAACCAAAAATAAATTAAACTATGTCACTAAACCAATGGGTCCCACACAATTAACCTCTTGAACCTTACAATATGAGGATATGCCTACATCAGAAAAGATAAACCCAATCTACTCAAAGCATCGGGGGCGTAGCCCATCTTATAAAGACAAACATTCCTTTCACAGAAACCACTCTAAACTCTTCATTAGGAATAAATGCGATCTTAGCTTACTTAGCATTCTAAATATCCATTTGCAATATTTAGTATTCCCTCTGACATAAGGAACAGAAGCTTTGGAGCTATTCTCTTGGTTTTCGCGATTTTTCAGGGCCAAGCGTTTGTTTTTTAGAGCCTTTTCTATATGTTCTTTTTTATAACCGTTCTTTGTTAGAGCATCTTGCAGTATATTCATGTCTTTGTGGTAATTTTTTTGATCTGTAAGGGACTGCGATCGAAACGCAATTGCAAATAATTGGGCGGGGTGGTGATGTAAATCTGCGTTGAGGTATCTGTTGGTGTGAGTCGGCTTTATTTCACACCAACAGATACCTCAACGCCCATTCACTATTTTTCTCATATCAAATAATATATATATATATATATATATATATATATATATATATATATATATATATATATATATATATATATATATATTTATTTATTTATTTTCTTGATTCTTGAACCATAGATTATATAATTTTTCTTTTATTTTGTCTTTTCTTGGGTTTAGGTTCTATATTTAATAAATACATAAAATTATTGACGTTTCGCCCTTTATTCAAGGCATTTTCAAAATTTCTGCCTCCTAAAAATATATAATTAAATTACATCACATAAAAAACATATTTAACATTTTCGAAAAACTAACAAGACACTTAAACAATAGTCAAAACTTTAAAATCTTTTAAAAATACTTAATTTTACCGGTACGCACCTTGACATTTTGCTGTTTTGTTTCTGAATAAAATTTAAATTTTACATCGTTTACTAAGGATACGTGGAATGCTAATGTGTTTTATTTTTTTAATATTTTTTATATTTTACAATGCATAAAAAAACAAATAAGGTATATGTTTGGTTTTATGTTTAAGAGGATATTCCATTTTTGATTCTTATTTGACTGGATCGAATACTTAATGTTTAAATTAGGTTTGCGTAAATGTGGCTCAAATTTCCCATATCTGTTCTGTCGTTAACAGTGTTTTTATCTTTTTTAATTTCAATCATTTCTTTTATCTGTAATTTTTGGTAATTCATATCTTTGTTTTTTATAATGGTACTGTTATAATCAAAAGTGTGTTTTTCGTCCTATGTGTGTTTGTTTAACGCTGTTAAGGCGTTTTTTGTATATTTATGGCCATTTAATCTGTTCTTCAGTAATTCGCTCGTCATGCCTATATATTTTTTGGGACAATTTGTGCAAGGGATCGAATATATTATATTTGATTTATTCATTAGAGGAGTTTTACTTTTTAAATTTGTGAACAATGTATTTAATTTATTATGTGACCTGTGGCATACGATGATATCATGCTTTTTTAAAATGTATTTTATTTTTTCTGACAGCTCACTAGTGTACGGTAATGCCACATATTTTTGTTGTTTATGTTCTATGTTTTTTGTTTTTACGTTATTATAAAACTTATATGTTCGTTTATCAATTATTTTGGTGATAGTCTTTTCGTCGAAATTATTATTTATTAGTATCTCTTTTACTTTTTGCAGTATTTTTGGTCGGAATTCTGGAGACGTTAGGGACATAGCACGATCAGATAGACCGATTATAACGCTATTTTTTTGAGTTTTTGAATGATTAGAGAAATAGTTTAGATATCTACCTGACCAAGTTGGTTTGGTGTACCATTCAGTTAAAACTTTGTTCTTTCTGCGTATAAGTGTCATATCTAGAAAATTTATTTTATTATTATTCTCTATTTCGGACGTGAACTGTAATTTTTCGTTGAAACTGCTAAACTCTTGGAGAATTTCATTTATTTTTATGCATTGTAAAATATAAAAAATATTAAAAAAATAAAACACATTAGCATTCCACGTATCCTCAGTAAACGAAGTAAAATTTAAATTTTATTCAGAAACAAAACAGCAAAATGTCAAGGTGCGTACCGGTAAAATTATGTATTTTTAAAAGATTTTAAAGTTTTGACTATTGTTTAAGTGTCTTGTTAGTTTTTCGAAAATGTTAAATATGTTTTTTATGTGATATTATATTAATTACAATACTGATCGAGTTCAATTGAATTTTAATTAATCTAATATTTAAATCAGGTGCAGATCAAAGGCGATCAGCAGATTTTCATGGATAACTTTAAAATATTTATTTTGAAAAGCTCCTTGATAATATTTATAATGGACTATTGGGCCTCTGAACCTGCATTAAAGGATATAATAAATAATAAACAAATATTTATGACTTTTGAGAATTGTTTGCAATATAAGGTAGATGAAACATCATCAGTTGTTTGCGAAATTATGCATCATTTGAATTTCGAGAAGTTGTCATAAAATGCTGTGTGATAGTGTCGATATTTTTAAATTGACAGTTTGGCAAAACAGAGGCGGTTCTGCAAAAATTCACAAGTCATTTTCAAAGTTTCATATCAATTATTTAATAATTTATAAAATTTCTCAAACCTTAAAAAAATCATAAACAATTGAAAATATGGCGCAAATTTCCATTTAGAAGCTCTGTCTATCGGCATACGTGAGAAAACGCCACTTTCTCATTCGTTACCGCTCAAAGTCAGCAATAGCCGCTAAAAAGTTTTTTTTTTAAAATTATATCTTAGCCGGTTAATTATTCCGTACAAAATCATTTGCGTATCTTAAGGTTTACGAAAAGGGATTGATGGATGTTATTTTCTTAGGAAAGACTGTGTTTATTTTAGGTGTGAAAACGTCTTTTTTTTTGGTGTTTTCATTTATTAAATGTATAAATTTAAGTAATTTGGTGAAAAACTCGTTGTGTATGAATTTAAAAAATTAGGTGGAGCAGTATTTGTCTTTTTTTCGATAAAATTTGCATGAAAATAACTACCCTTTTTTAAGTTTATTGAAAAGAGATAAAAGTATAAAAATAGATGAACAAATATTTTTTCCAAGAAATTAATTAGCAGCAATAATACAAACTATTTGGAGTTTTAGGTCTAAACATCATCTAGCAAATATCTATATATGAAAAATACGATTGCATAAGTCTGCAGTTTTTTGTTAATAAATGTATATTTGTCCTAATTTTTGCCAATTTGCCTAATTTTTTGAGTTATTCACTAAAGATTTCTCTTTGTGATGTTTTTTCCATGTATTTTTTTACAATAATTGTCTTGTTGATATTTCGCATATTCTGTCTCCCACAGAATAAATTATCTTTACGTTGTGATTAATATTTCAATATGAAAAGTACTGAAGTCGTCACAATAAAAAACTTTTTTGAAAAACTCTTGGTACGCCTCTGGAGTCATTTTTAGTATAGGAGGCACTTACTTTAAGAAATAATATGACCCTTCACCTAATCTTTAGATCAGATTGAAATCTTTACATATACAATATATATAAATTCGCTCAAAAATACGATTAAATCAAAAAGAAATTGTTACTGAAAAGAGCAAAAAATGAAGTTAATCATATTGTTGTTTATAGTCGGTACAGTTTTTGGTTCCCTAGTGGAAGATAGAGAACATTGGCTGAGTTTCAAGGTAAATAAAATTAAATCTAGTAACAATGGTTTTATGTTGTTAAAAAGCTTCGAGTAAATGCACCAACTTTTGAATTAACATCCAAACCTGGCGAGATATATTAATTATTAAATATTATGGTCTAAGGTGGTCAATATAATAGATCTGGATCATGGCTAGAGCAGCTATTCCGCACCATAACTGAACCACCTTCATGTTGTTCAGTAAGCGAAACGTACTTAGTGTATATCCGTTCCTCTTTGAGATGTCTAAAGACTAACTCACACAACGCTTGTTTCGCTGTGAGATTGCCTGCTTGTTTTACCCCTAGGTTTCAAGCAAGTTGTAACATCAGACATTGTGATGGACTTGTACATAGTATCAATATGTTCAAAGTGGTAGTTTTGCAAAACAACTAATTTGTGAAAATCATTATAAATTCATTGAAAATTATCTTTAAAAAATTATAAGCAATTAAAAATTCGGCATTTCTCCTTAAGAGCTCTATATATTGGAATACTTGGGGAAACGCCACTTTCTCATTGGTTACCGCTCAAATTCAGCAGTCATCGATTTTATTTTCCATTATAATTTAGACGACATTTTTTTTCGGGAAAATTCACTTTCATATTTTTGAGTTCACAAAAAGGGATTGATAGATGTTATTTGTTAATAACGACTTGCCTGCATGGAAACGTTTTTTTTTTGCTGTTTTCATTCAATTAATGTATAAATTTACCTAGTTCGGCCAAAAATTAATTGTGCATGAATTTAAAAAATTAGATTGACAGGTATCTGCCTCTTGTTGAAGGAGTTAACTACCCTTTTTCAAATTTTAGAGATTAAGAGTATGAAAGAATATGAATGAATATTTTTTCTTAAAAACCTATTAGCAATAATAATAAAAACTATTTGGAACATAAAGTATGAGTAGCATGTAGTAGAAATCTACGATTTCGAAGAGTTCAACTATCTCCTTTCAGATATCCGAAAACAAGTCCAAATATTCAGTCTCTAATCTCCATTAATCTGTGATATATAATATTTCACGTTTTATGTCTTGATTGGTGTTTATTCAGTAAAAAATCTCCCCTAGAATTAACCTCTTAGAAGAGTATATTTTAATTTCACAATTAGTGAATTTCCGACGAAATAGAATGAAGTTGTACATTTTCAGTCCTAAAAAAGTTACATTAAACCCTGATTCCAACTATATCTTTTCAAAACGACATTCCAAAGGCTGCATTTGCAAGTGATTTTATGAGAAAAAATTTGTTTTTAAATAAAATTTTTAGACGTTAACATTCGCGAATATTTTTATATCGGACGCAGTAGCGGATCCAAGCGGGGCGGTGGGGGCGATCCAACCCCCCAAGAGCTTTGAGTTCAGGGAAATAGACTCGTTTTTTTCTTTTATTCTAGGAACTATATATGCTGCTGGCATCTCCTCCTCCCCCCGTCTACAACTTGTTTTTTCTTGCGATCGCCCCCCTTCATCGAGAGTTTTAAGTTCAGGAAAATATACCACATTTTTTATCTTATACTAAGAATATGTATGCTGCTGGCATCTCTCCCTAGTCGACAACATGGTTTTTCTTACAATCGCCCCCTTCTAAGAGCTGTGAGTTCAGGAAAATAGACCCGATTTTTCCTCTTATACTAGGAATATATATGCTGCTGGCATCTCCCTCCCCGTCGATAACTTGTTTTTTCTTGCGATCACCCCCCTCCCCAAGAGCTTTCAGTTCAGGAAAATAGACCCGACCCTGTCTTTTACACTATAAATACTAGAAATGTTGCTGGTATCTCCTCCACGTCGACAACTTGCTTTCGTTTGCCATACTGTACCCTTGACCAGACGTGTAGCTTAGGGTATGAAATTTCTACCACGTATATATTATTTTACGAAATTCAACATATTACAGGATAGGCACTACCAAAAACAGACTTTAAAAAAATTTACATGAAAAACCTAACAGAAAAAAAATCATAAATAATGTGACTGTAGTAGATTGTAGTGAAATAATTTTTCCATAAATTTAAAAAAATATTGATACTTGGATAGGTACCCCCGTGATACATTTTATTGTGAAAAATGCCGATAACCACCATAAACTGGGATAAACCAAATTTATATATTTAATTTGAACTAACCTGAAGTAAAAAGTTTTTTTAACGAATTAACTAAATTTATACAATTATTGAATGAAAACAGTGAAAAAAAAATTCCACCCCCAAAAAAAATACAAAGCATACCTATTGAATAACATGTTTTAATCCATAATATGCTGGTGATTGCATATGAAATATGAACCTTTTAAATTATAACTAAAAAGATTTTTTTTTAGGAAAGAACTTTGGGAGTTGTTTTTTATTATTGTTTGTGATGAATTTCCCAGAAAAAAATTGTTCATATAATTAACAAAATAAGTAGTTAACCCCGTGATATAGTTTATTGTGAAAACAGCTGATATCTTCTTCTTCTTCAAATGCATATCCACTATGGATGTTTGCGATTACATTTTCCATTTCTTCCCTGCTTCTCGCGCTGTGTATCAGTGT
Source organism: Diaprepes abbreviatus (assembly GCA_034092305.1). Classification (NCBI taxonomy): domain Eukaryota; kingdom Metazoa; phylum Arthropoda; class Insecta; order Coleoptera; family Curculionidae; genus Diaprepes; species Diaprepes abbreviatus. The sequence continues at coordinate 2,348,349 of JASJET010000095.1, forward strand.
CTGAATATCGTGCAACCCCGTCCATTGTCTGATATTACGGAGCCAGGAAATCTTCTTTCTTCCAATTCCTCTTTTGCTCTCGATCTTGCCTCAATCATCAACTTTAAGAATTGGTATCTCTCATTTCGCATGATGTGCTCTAGATACGCCGCCTTTTTTTTTCTTGATTATGCTGAATAGTTCACGTTCTTCCCCAATACGTGAGAGAACTTCTTCATTGGTCATTCTCGCTGTCCATGATATTTTAAGGATTATTCTGTATATCCACATCTCGAAAGTCTCTAATTTATGGATAGCGCTTGTCTTTAATGTCCAACCCTCCACACCATAAAGAAGTATTGACCATACGTAATCTTTTATGAACCTCAGTCTTAATTTTAAGTCAAAGTCTGTCGCACCTGTTCAATGCGACATTTTATTTCGTTGTCAGATGTCCATTCTTCGAATATCCATGTGCCCAGATATTTAAATTTGGTGACTCTTTCTATGGGTACTGCATTGAATCTTACGTTGGCGTTTTGGAATAAATTGGGATCTCTTGAGATAATCGTGAATTTTGTTTTCTTTGTATTGATGTTCAAGTCCATTGATTTGCTGCGGTCTCCTATTATGTTAATGGGTTCTTGGAGGTCGTTTATATTGTCAGCGATCAGGACTGCGTCATCCGCATAACGGATGTTATTAATCCATATTCCGTTAACTTTAATTCCCATTTTAATATCTTCGAAAGCCTCCTGGAAAATTGTTTCCGAATAAATGTTAAACAGGAGAGGGGACAGCACACACCCTTGTCACACTCCTCTTCGGATTTGTATCGGGTTGGATATATTATTATCTGATTTTATCTGCGCGGTTTGACCCCAGTATAAGCTTTCAATGCATCGCTAATATTTTAATTTTTCAAATTTATTTACAACTCTAAGGTTTTTGACAGAAAATATTTATACATTTATTGAATAAAATCAGTGAAAAACAATAATGTTTTCATCCCTGTAAAAAATACAGAACAAACCCTTAGTGAGAAAGTGACATGAATCAATTCATTTTCATGAGCCAAAAAATTTGCAAATCATTTTACACGAAAAAATCAGCCTTATAAATTGCAGCTTTGCCTGGCAGATTGCTGTGATGCCAGGCTCAATAAATAACAAATTTAAGAAAGAATTTTTATGCGCTGGATTCACATAACTGATTAAGCTTAATTCGTGACGTTTGATTTCTGCATGTTAGGGTAATTTTTTAAATCTTTAGCTTCTTTCTGTAGCTTGCGTTAGCTCTTCTAACTTCCTTAGCTGGGCGACTATCAAAGAACTTTAATTCAACCCGACGTCTTCTTATTTTCCTGTACATGACAAAATATTAATCAGTTTATTTTTTAAAGAACCGCCATTCCAGTAAAATTTTACTTCATAGATTCTTATAAATAACAATCACTGAATAAGAACAGGTTAAGTTTAGAACTTATTCAGTACTGTAATATCAAAAAGTTACTGAACAGAATTTATTAGAATCTATGAAATGTATAGACTGAATGTGATGTTCTGGAAAAAGCTATGTACTTAAAAAATATAAATATTACATCCAACATTTTGGTAAAATTATTACCTAAGTCAGTTTTTATTCTGTTTCTAGAACAAACATGGTAAATTTTACAAAAATATAGAAGAAGAAAAACGAAGATTTTCTATATTTCAAAAAAATCTGCATGCCATTGAGGAGCATAATAAAAAGTATGAAGCAGGAGAAACAACATATTTTAAAGGAGTTAATCAGTTTACGGATCTTACAAAGGAAGAATTTGTTTCTTTATTAAAATATCGAAGTACTGGTCGCCAAAATCGGGAAATATATCCCATTCATCAAAAATCGATCGATGCTGACGCACCAAGTTCAATTGACTGGAGAGACCAAGGAGCAGTATCTAAAGTTAAACATCAAGGCGATTGTGGATCATGCTGGGCTTTTTCTGTAGTAAGTATTTTTCAAAATTAAGAGAGAAAATTATTCGAAATTATTATTAGCCTAAATATTAGTTCAATAATTAACAGTAAAAAAAGTGGAATCTTGCAAAAATTAGAACACCAAAGAGGGGATAAATTTAAAGTTCGAAAATACGGTTAACATTCTATATTGTTCTGACATCATAACAGAAACTATAACCATTGGTTAGAAGTACTTTACTCTATAATGAAAATATTATTTCTATTAATAAACTTTCCAGCTATTAAACAAACAACTAACATTTTATAAAAGTCTGTATATAGCACACAATTCCTAAAAATTTAATAAAATGTAGTTGCTTTGGGATAATTCTGCTTTAATAGGATGATATCTGTAGATCTAAGAGGAACCAATAGTACTAAGTTATCTGGACAAACCCACGTATCTGAAGTGCTACTGTTTTAGTAAAAATCAAGCAGGAGCATTGGTAAAAAGTAGTTATATTCGCTATCTCTTCTGAAACTTCCTTCAGATTTTTAGTCCACTCAGTATTCTTAACAAACTGGAGGCAAATCACTTTTTATCGGAGTATCATTCCATTGTTGGACGTGGGGTTATTCTGAAGCCTTAAAAATAGTACATACAACTATCTAATGCAGATAGTGTTTTGAACTTTGCGAAAATCGTCTACGATGTTAATATGTTACGATAAACTACCTATCATTGACTCAACTTAATAATAAATAGGGTATTCAATTTTGAGACTTTTGTAATGTTCTTCGAGTAATTAGACGTGTCATCTTAGACTTATTTCCGGACATTTTACCTGTTATTGAACACGGTACGTTTACTCGAAAATATGAGATCACTCGATAAGCTGGGCAGTAATGAGATGGGTGGCGGTGAGAATTTATAATAAGAGATATCTTTATATGAGAAAATTGTCTATAAACCGAATCCTCGAAACTATCATGAGCTATTCTTTGTACGAGTATACTTGCTGATCGTTCTGATGGTAGTTTTCTAATTCTACTCAATTTTGAAAATGACCATTGTTTGGCTACATATTTTCCATGCTTTTAAGTGCTCTTTTTTTAGTAGAACTTATGTTGAAAACTTATTATATTGGAATGAAAGCATTATATACTCATATTTCGGTCACATATATGTGTAACAATTGATCTTTTTATTCGATCAGATAAAAATTGGCATTGTTTTCTTTCGTTCTACGGCATCTGGGTCATATTCATTAGAGGTATATAATTACAACAAATCGTATATATGGTGCAAGAGCATTTTTTTTAATTAGCTCTTTATTTCTATGGACCTAATTTTTTAGTATCGTCGATAGAGTATTACTACTTGGTTTTTATAGATAGAAAATCCTCGATACCTCTTTCACTCTAGGTTATGATTAATTTTGCTTATATATTTATCATTTCTACACTATTAATTAAAAAGAATCTGGGTTGAGTGAATGAATGAATGAATGAAAAAGGGGGTGGTGATACTAGATCATCGATGCCTAGGCCTCCATTGGGCCCTTTACATCACACCATAGCTGCAGGTTATTCGCGGCCCATCGCTTTTGTAAATCTAAGCAGCCTCATTAGTTGAACTTGCCTAACTGCCTCTGGTAATAAAATTGTATCTCCGAAATATCTCTGTCTCAGTCCGTTGAGTGCTAGGCATTCTCTAAGGACATGATCAACAGTTTCATCCTCCTCCAAACACCATCTGCACGTCGGGTCGTCTCCGATACCGATTCTTTGAAGATGGCCCCTCAAGTAACAATGTCCTGTCAACAATCCCACCACAATTCGCAGCTCTTTCCTTCCCAAGGAGAGAAGCTCCTTAGTACGCCGTGCTCCGTGCCCAGTTATATGTTCCTTAGCGCACCTCATTCCAAGACCCCCTCCATGATTCAATAAATTTTCTTTTCAGCAACGATTTTAATCTCCTTTTGCCAATAGCAATTTGGACAGATAGTATTGGTTGGGGTCCATATGGTTCAGTTGCCGAACTTAACTTTGCCATACGGTCTGCTCCCTCATTCCCGTGTACGCCCGAGTGACCCGGGATCCATACGAGTCTGACTGTGCAACCGTTCCTTGTGGTACCATTTCATACGTCCTAGCACTCAGATACCAGTCTCGAAGTTACGACACTGGACTTCAGTGCCAATGTCGCAGCCTTACTGTCTAAGCATATATTTATTACCCTATTCTTGTCTATATCCCTCTCACAGAGATAGGCACACTGCAGAATAGCATAAATTTCCGCTGTAAAGATTGTCGCACATTGTCCGAGAGGTAGTACTCTCTGACTTCTGTGCTACTGTCGAATACTCCGGCTGCAGCTATTTCAGCTTGTCGAGATCCATCAGTATACCACCAGGATCCATTTTTCGGAAGATTTTGTTTCCCTCCCAATCCTCTCTACTTGACTGAAATATGTCCAGGGAGTGACTGGCTTTTAAAAGCGGCATCATGTAATCTGTCCGCATGGGGAATGATGAATACTTCTCCACCGCACTTTCCCAGACACCTGAGTATTCGCCCGTTCCAATTCCAAGGCAACTGAGACGATAAAGAGTCTTCAGGGCCTCGTTCTCTATGTAGAAGTGAAGAAAAGGCAAGTTCACCACTACTTCAAGAGCCCTGGTGGGAGCAGTTCTCATCGCACTCTATATTTCCATACAAGCCATTCTTTGAACTTTGTCAAGTTGAAGAATGTGTTTGCGCTTTGTTGTACTACGCCACAATACAATAGTGGCGTACGTTATCATGGGGCGGATCACCAGAGTGTACATCCAAAATAGCACTTTAGGTGTCAGTTCCCATGTACACCCTAAAGGCTCGTTTTCAAGCCCAGAAAGCACATATGGCTTTCTTGGTTCGAGCCTTAATATGATCATTCTAGCTCAGTCGTGAGTCCAGAATTACTCCCAGGTATTTAACTGTCCCCTTAAATTAAAGAGTCCTTCCCACCAATTGTAGGATTTCTCCTTATTTTCCTCTTTTTTGTAAAGAGTACCACCTCGGCCTTGTTTGGGTTTATTCCGAGTCCTTTCCCGTGGCACCATCGTTTCGCGATCCGGAGGACCCGCATGATTGGCCCCTCCAGGTCCCGGATATCGTGACCAGGGCACAAAATGACCAGGTCATCAGCATAAGCCTGTGTATACAAACCGTCATTCAGTTCGTTAAACAGGCTGTTCACCACAAGGCTCCACAGCAAAGGCGATAGCACTCCTCCCTGTGAACAGCGCCCACTTGACAGTGCTTTAACAGTTACAATGTTAAGCTCAGCATATATTATTCTCTAAGTACACATTGTTCTGATCCATGCGACTACTGTCATTTCAGAGCCTCGTCGTTGTAGAGCATTGCATATCGAATCGTGAGACGTGTTGTCGAATGCCCCTTCAATATCGATAAAGGTACCTAAGGCAGATCGTCCACCCAACAGCGCGTTTTCGGCTCTTTTGACGAGTCGGTATAGCGTCGCAACTGGTTGATAGGATGGAAAGACTTAGGATTTGTATAGTCTGTTCTTCCTACCTTGGGAATAAAGACTATTTTTGCTTCCCTCCACGTCATGTAACCCAAGCTCAGACATGAGCGGAATAGTTTCATTAGGTGGCTTATTATAATATCGGAAGAATTTTGTAGTAAAGCTGAAAATATACCATCCTTGCCAGGTGACTTGAAAGGGGCAAAAGTTTCCATCGACCATTTCACCCTTTCATATTCACTAACCTGAACTAACTTGTACTCATGATGTGTTAAGGGGAGTCTTCGTTCTTTAGATTCGCCCTTATATCGATTTGAGCCTGGAAAGTGCACACTTAGTAGCTCTCCTCGGGTCCCCTCTTCTGTCATGATTTGACCTCCTTCATAGATAGTATTTTGCAGAGGCGGGATGCTGAGGGCATGCTTTCTAGGTTATCTATGTTCATTTTTGGAAGTTCACCATCTTGAACCACCGACAATATTCGAGAGTGCTATTGTACTATTCTTATAATAAAATATGGATTGATTTTCATTCCCACTAACATAAAAGAGCTAAAGATATTTAAAGGTGTTTTCACTTTACCAATGAACTTTGTGATGATCTTTGTCGTTTATGACTGTATAGATTTTTATGTTGTTAAAAATGTATATAAAAATATAAACAATTGTAAAAAACCATAAAAAGGGGAAAGAAAACTTGTTGTTTTTTTTAATTATATAAATCGTAACTATATGACAAAAATAAAAGATACAATAAAAAAATTACAGGTAATTAATCCGCAATTCATAGAATCTGATTTTCTCTGAGTTCATTAAAGAGTTTTCGTAACAACTTGGGTTAACGAATACCCTAAATGTGTACTGCCACCCCACGAAACTAGACTTTAAGTTAAAATTTTCAGACCGCGCGGTGCTCTTGTAGATTTTTTTTTTCTCGTGAAATAAAACCATAAAATATAACTTTATGCCCTTTTTACAAAATATTTCATATTTTTATTTAGACTGGGACACTTGAAAGCTTTTACTATCTAAAAAATAACAAAATGGTTCTATTCAGTGAACAACAATTGGTGGACTGCGTTACGGATAATAGCGGTTGTAATGGAGGTTTCGAAAATAACACTTTAGAATACGTGAAGGCTAATGGTAAGTACGAGATATTTCCTATTGAAAAACATAATAGTTTTTAAAAATTATCGTTTCCCGACTCATATTCTCTATTAAGAGAATATGTCTAAAATTTTACCCTCGAATTCACTAACATGGTTTAAGTTTAAAACCATTGTAAATTGCCAGCAGAGTGTTTAAACTGACAAGAGATGAAACAAGTTTTAAAATAAAGCAAATACAAGCACAAATTTTTTTTTATTACTGATCCAACAAAAATGGAGGATTTTATTTATTTTCGGAATAAAACAATTTCTTCTACATATTTCAAGGCTTTATCAAGGTTGTTATCCTTAACATTGCTACACTGGGTTTAAAAAAAAGGTGCGATACCTCACAATGAGGTTAAAGGTCAAGTTGATTTAATTCTAAACGAAAAATGAAAACACAGAGAGTACAGCTGAAGGCTAGTAGCAGCACTAGCGAGCAAAAATGCCGTGCTAATCCCTATACCGGAGAGTAGGCGTGTATTATTCAGGGTGCCACTGCATCGGAGTCAGGATGAATGCAGAATGTTCGTAAAAAAAAAGAAATAAATCTAATTACATTAAGACACAATACCTCGCAACAACTAATATTAATAAGAATAAAATCTTAATCCTAATACCAATTAAGAATAAAATCCTTAAATAAATATATAAAAGTGATTCAAGTTTTGCCTGAAAAGGGCGATTCTGTCAGTTATTTAATCTCTCGGTTACAGTATAGGCTCTGACGTAACCATAGGACAGGAACACGCATGTAGAGTGGATAGCCATTATGTTTTAACCCATAGAGTGGACAACAGTTATAAGTTCAAACCCGTAGGTCAGATACCTGTAAGGTGGATCCCGATTTCCTGGGCCTAGACGGATTTCTTGTTAAAAACGTGCTCAAGACTAATAAAATCTCTGTTACCAGGTTTTGTCTCGGCAGAAAAGCCAAAAAAAAATCGCCAATCAGGCAAACAAAATAATCAAATAATAATGAAGTGATACCGGGACAAACTTCAATCCCAAATCCAGCAAGATTGCTGCAAATCCAGCGGGATGGAAGTCTTCCGCCTTCTTTTGTCGATTCTAACCGGAAAAAGTCCAAATTGATGTCAATTTGGCCTCCATTTATATGTAAGCCCCAAGCTTACGCGACACGCTACTTCCTTTGAAGTGTCAGTACAGAATTGACCTGGAGCGAGTCAAAACAACAAAAATGGCTGAAACAGATTGGCTAATTACTTAATCGGCTCTAATTCAATTAGGCAGGCAGTTTATTTTTTTTATTTTTAAATTAAGAAATATGCATTTCCTGCCAGTCATTAGCAACACGGTATTAGTTGCCCATCCAAACTTTGTCCAAAAATTACTAAACAGAAGCCACAGCCCAACACGCTACTGCCTAAAAGAATAAGAATTGCCTATCTTTAACTCGAAGCAACACACTAGTCAGTGACAAATATCCTAACTTCAATAAAATCTACGTAAAAACTTCACTTGTATAACCGGCAAGAAAATGATATCTAATAAAAATAGATAAGTGCAAATTCCTTATCTAGATATATACAACTTACTACAGTGTCATAGAATTAATAACCCAAGAATCAAGCTAAAAACAAAAATCAACACCAGGATGTAGTTTTTTAGTGTAAGAGCATAGGCAAATTACAGAATGATAAAGAACAATCGAGTTGGGAAGAAAATTTGCAGGACAGTAGATCTAGGTTGGCTCGGGATATAGTAAAACCCAAAAATGCAATGAATACTATGCTGCTATACGAAGGATATATGAGAAATGATAATGTGTTGCCCAAAACGCTAACGTTTGCAAAAATAAGGTAAACTTAACCAAAATAACCATAGTAAAATTAAGATGAGACTTTAACCGTGACAATATCCCTATATAAGCGTTTATTTGTTTAAATATGTAGTATAAATAATGACAAAACAAATCTGGCCGACTAGGAGGTCTATTTTTCACTGCAACAAGATTGGGTTTAGGTCTTAAATCATCTTAGTGAATCTGATTGTAAATGTATCATGATATATTTTATCCTAAAATCCAGTACATTTCCTAAAGTTTTCACAACTGCAAAGGTGGTACCCCTCTTCAAGAATAAGGGCTCCATTGATGACTGCAACAATTATCGCCCCATATCTTTATTACCAATCTTGTCAAAAGTTTATGAACGAATTTTGAAAAATCAGGCTAATGATCACTTTGAGTCAAACAAATTGTTTGCCTTGAACCAGTTTGGATTCCGAAAAAACAGGACTACAACTTTGGGTATCGATCACTTCACTAGTAATGTTTTACAGGGCTTTGAAAAGTATCTTGACACTCTTGCATACTTTTTAGGCCTCACAAAGGCATTCGATTGCGTTACACCTAGCATTCTTCTAAAAAACTACCATTCTACAATTTTCAGGCTGATGCCATTCAACTACTTAATTCATATCTATCGGATCGTGATCAGTCTGTTCACTTTGGGCAGTGTAATTCTAAAAAACAATCTCTAAGGTTTGGTGTACCTCAAGGGTCGGTATTAGGTCCCATCTTATTCCTCATCTATATAAATGACTTGGCATACTGTAAGGGCAAGGGAGTCAATACTGTTTTGTTTGCTCACGACACAACGTTTTATATAAGTTATCGCCCTTCAAAGATTGACAGTCTTGATTACAAAACTTCAGAAAGAGAACTATTTCAATGGTTTTGAGCCAATCGCCTCTCCTTGAACAACTCCAAATCACAAAGTATTTTTTTTTTACTCTAAGAAATAACAGTGAAATTGTACAGTCCTTTCTACCTCAATGTGCAATGGAGGTCAAATTTCTGGGAGTACACCTAGATGCAGGATTAACCTGGGAACAACACCTTGTTAATGTCTCAAGAAAACTATCCCAACAACTGTTCTTGTTCAGGAGTCTTGTACGGGTAACTTCCAAAGAAACTCTTCTGACAGCATATCACAGTAACTTTCATTCTCTTTTGGCTTATGCTATTCTTTCCTGGGGTCATTCTTGTCATACTGATAAGGCGTTTGGACAACAAAGAAAATGCATTCGTATTATCTCTGGGCTTGATTATAGAGAAGACTGTCGAAATTCGTTTAAGAATTTAAAAATTTTAACTTTACCTTGTGTGTACATTATGCAGTGTTTGTTGTACGTTAAACAAAATCTTGATCTATACAGATCACACGAAGATATTCACAACTATCCAACAAGAAACAACAACAATCTTGTACCAGACTTTGGCCGGCTTGAGAGATCCAGAAATGGTTCAAGATATTTGGCAATAAAGTTCTACAACTGCGTGCCAGCTAGAATTAAAGCTCTTAACTTCTATCAGTACAAAAAACAAATCAAGAGCTGAACGCGTTTTTTTTCATTCAAGGAGTATTTCGAATCTAATTTTAATCTGTAGTATTGTCTTTGTCTGTTGTCAACTTCTCTTAGCTTTTTTTTTACCAAAACTTTCTTCTTAAGAATCAATATCGTGTAATGTTTTATTGGTATTAATGATAATAATTAATTGACAAAATTTTAATATTTTATTTGGCTTGTAAAAGTAGTATTTGTATATTATTACTAATAAATTATCTTATCTTATCTTATCTTTACTTCATCAATATCTGTGTAAATAAATTTTGTTTTTAATGTTTATAAGAACTGCTGAATTTTTTTCTGGTATTTTTTAAAATTTCAACGTATTTTGTATATTTCACAAAAAGGTCAAAATATTTTTTTTTCGTTCATTACGGAGCAAAAAAATATTAGTAAAGAATGTTTCAGAAGCATTGTTTCACTTTAATGGTAAAGGTTTCGGAAAAATTTTCTAACAAAGTTTGCCACCTTGTGTCCAAATTGCTATTAATCTTTATGTTTAAAAAAAGATTGTGTTATGTTTTCCTACATTTAGGGATAAAAATCCCTGTAGGGTTTTTTTTTAACTACCAAAAAATGATCTGCCCTTATTAAGATTGTTTTTTGAAACTTCGGGTATCCTTTGTTGATATAATTTTCCATAAAACTGCGGAATTTCTGACACCTTTCCATCTCATTTGCAAGATAATCAATATAAAAAAATACAATCTAACATGGGCTATATGCGAATAGCCGTGATCAGTATGACATTATTATACATAACTTGAAAAACTTTATATCTTTTTCTAACATGTGAGTATGACGTTATAAGACACGATGTACTGGGAGATTGGGTCACGGCGTCAACCCGTTAATTTACAATTATAATGTGAAGTTCATTATGTAATAATATTTCAAGCGATTGTTGCATGGAACTCATAAATAGAGAAGCGGCAAAAATATAATGCGAAATAGACCGCACGGAGTTGTATTTTTTACTGATGGTGGTGATGTCATCAGTTGCATATAGTATCTATATACCTAAGACTATGGGGCAACGTCAAATGGAATTAAATCAATATAAAGGATAAATAAGAATAAAATAAACTTAGTAAGTTACTTGTCAAGCACACGTGGTATAAGCAGTGTTGCCGAATCATCGCTTGGTTACTGAAACACGATTTGCTCTGCGAGTGTGTATGGTCAACGGCAAGAGTTCAGGAAAGAAGAAGGGGATGTTATCCCTATATCCGATGAAGTACCTACTCTACCATCCTAATGGAGTTTAGGTTAACTAGAGTTCAAAATGCAAAAATTTTTATTATATTATTTTGAATTGTTAATCTTTTCATAAACTTATTTTTGATTACACTAGTTTGCTATTGGAGCATGTTACTTTTATTCAATTTTACTGACGTTCTTTTTATTATTATAGGTATTGAGTCAGAAGAGACCTATCCATACATAGGAGACGATCAAGAATGTAATTATAAGAAAGATTCAGTTGCGGCAGAAATTCAAGGTTATATTAGAACTGAAAGTAAAGACGAAGATAGTTTGAAATCAGCGGTAGGATTAAAAGGACCAACTTCCGTGGCACTTGATGCCTCAGACCTAGATGGTTACGCAGGAGGTGCGTATCTTTCTATACATCGTTCAGCATTTATAGTACATCAATATAATTTTCTGCTCAATAAATATTTTTTTATCTAAAATAAATTAAAATAGCTAATCTTTTGTTATGGAAGGTAGTTATATTCTATTATGGCTTTTTAGGTTAAATTTGCGATTACCACACATGCTCAGTATTATAGTACATGGATATAATTTTCTGTACTATAAATATTTTTCATCTAAAATAAATTAAAATTACTAATGTTTTGTTATGGAATGTAGTTACATTCTATTATGGCTGTTTGGATTAAATTTGTGATTGCTAAATATGCTATGTTTTTATATCAGGCAGTTCGAAATTTCCCATTTTGTATTTCTAATTTTTAACAATTTCTCTAATTCTCTAAAACGTCGGAATATCATTTTTTAATAAAATAAAATTATTTATACTGCTAAAATAAGTAGTGACAAAAAAAATAATTCTAAGTTTTAAAGTAATAAGATGAATACACATCTAGGAGAATCACCTATTCTGGTCAACAGAGGAATCAGAGATCGACTTATAAAGACGAATTTAATATCTAATCAGGTCATATTCATTGTCAGGAAGATATAACTTGCAGATCATCCAAGTTTACGCCCCTATTAATAGTGCTGGTGATAACGAAATAGAACAGCTATATGAGGATATTACATCGGCACCAAAAACCGAAAATGCACACTATTGGGTGGTGATGGGCGACTACAACGCCAAGTTAGGAACACAGGGGAAGCTTTGGACTCGGCACTATCAATGGAAGAAGAGAAGCGCTAACAAACTATTTTCAAAATTATAACATTGATTTCATGAACATATTTTACAAAAAAACGGAAAGTTGTAGATGGACGTGAGGAGTCCGGACCACCGAACAAACAATGGAATAGATTACATTATTACCAACAAAAAATATATTGTATCCGATGTGACAGCCTTAAACAAATTCAACTTGGATAGTTATCACAGATCGTTCGAGCAAAAATAAACTTTAACATTAAAAAAGGAAGGAATTAACTTATTAAACTCCAAGGTTTTCCGATATTAGAGGATTTAAAGCAAAATTTACATTGTACATTGACAATAAACAAACTGGAAAATAAAATTCAAAAAGATATCAAAACTGCAGTAAAGAAGATCTGCACTGTTACAAGATAAACAAACAGTAAATTATCACAGCAAACCAGAGAGCCGATACATAAACGAAGAAATATGGAAAAAGGCACAGCAGACTATACATAACTCAACAAACAAATCAGGAAAAAATTAGATATGATATAAAAAAGCATAACACGGAAAGTATTAAAATGATCATAGAGATCAACAAAAATATGAAGGTATTAAAATTCATAAACTCAATTGGTAAATGCAATTTATACCAGCTTAAAGATAGAGAAGGAGAAATGGACGAAACTGATTAACATCGTAGAAAAGTTCTATTCAAATTTATATACTTCAGTTAACCCAAAACCAGACATCAAGCTCCCCAATATTACAAATGTTGATTCAGAAGAAATACTTGACGTCACAACTGAAGAGTGGAAACATGTTTTGTTACAAATGAGATCTGATCATGCTCCAGGTGAAGCTGGTATATCTAGAGAAATGTTGAAGCTTGAAGGGTCTGCAATGCTACATTCAATGAGTATTCTTTTGAATAAATGTTTTCAAAACGGCAAAATCTCTGATAGCTGGTAAAACGCCCGAGTCATTCTCCTATACAAAAAAGGCGACAAATTTGACATCGAAAATTGTCGCCACATCCGTACAAATTGCTTACAAAGATTATAACTAATAGAGTAACAAACAAATTTGACTCCTATTGACCTCCAGAACAAGCTGGGTTTCGAAAGGGCTTTAGTACAACAGATTGAGAATATTAAATTACTAATCGAAAAAAGCACAAAATATAATATTCAAATTGACCTAGCATTTGTTGATTATAGCAAGGCTTTTGACTCTGTCGAATATAGGCTATATTTCAAGCAATGAACACTGCAAGAATTGACTCTAGATACAGAAATCTTCTGAAATATATTTATGATTAGGCTACACTGCAAATAAAGATAACAGAGGACGTAGAAATACAGAAGATAAATATTGGTCTAGGGGTGCGACAACGAGCCACTATTTCCCCTAACTTCTTTACTTTAACACTGGAAGATGTCTTTAAACAACTAAACTGGGAATGTAAGGCATCACCATGAATGGTAGATATCTCAGCCATTTATGTTTCGTGGATGACGTGGTATTAATAAGTAAAGATCTAAACAAGTGACAAGAAATGCTCTCTGAGTTGAAAAATGCTTCAGAGAAAGTTGGATTAAGCATGAACCTAGCAAAAAGCAAAATAATGTCTCCAGAAGATAAGCCAGTTTATGTAGGAAACAACGAAATACAAAGAGTCGAGGAACATGTGTATTTAGGCCACCTAATTAGACTTGGGAAAGAAAACCAACAAGCGGAAATAAATAGAAGAGTTAAAATGTCATGGGCAGCCGTTGGAAGATTTGGATACGTTCTGAAAAATTCTGATGTTCCCTTTAATTTGAAAAGAAGATTATTTGAATCGTACGTTCTCGCAGTAATGACTGATGAAATGGAAACAACCACACTTACAACTAAAGCAGCCAATAAACTGCGTACTACTCAGCGAGCAACAGAAAGAGCTGGGAATATCACTGCGAGACCGAATAAGAAACGAAGAAGTAAGGAGACGCACGAAAGGGGAGGATGTGATAAAACGCATTGTTAAATTGAAATGGACCTGGGTAGGACACGTCGATAGGCAAGACCATTCAAGATGGACAAAACATATATTGCAGTGGAGATCTAGTTCGTCTAAATAAAATATCGGAAGACCCCAAAAAGACTATATAAAGAGGAAAGCAGATAGAAATTAGCACCGGATTGCAGAAAATAGGTTGAAATAGAAGAGACTAGATAAGGTCTATGTCCAGGAGTGGACCGAATTGGGCTGCGAGAGAGAGAGAGAGAGAGAGAGAGAGAGAGAGAGAGAGAGATGAATCGAAAGCTTGAAATATTCTATTAGAATAGATTGTAAAAATTGTAAGTGGATCGCTATGGTTTCTGTTGCTCCGCTAGATGCACTTTGATCTATTTGTGGTACGTAATTCAAATGAAATATGAGCCCGGTATTTTAACACATTTATTTCCTCTTTCCAAAAATTTAGAACTTTTGTATGATAGCACTATGCATTCGCGTGGTAGGTATTCTACTGGCTTTGCTGCATTATCGCAAAAAGGTCAAGTCTCCTCAGTTCTGTTCATTTTTTTTGAGACGATATCTTAATAGGCAGTGTCTTGTGAAGAGCTATGCTATCATTTAAATATATCTTTTTGGGAGAGTGATAAGATTTTGCGTTCTTTCGCGATATATTTATGAATTTTTTCGCATTGTTAAGGTCAGACGTAGCTCTGAATCACTTCCTTTATGAAGCTTTTCGATAGTCCGTAGCAAGTCTCTTGGATAAAAAAAGAAATTTTTGCCCCCTTCTTTTTCGAGGGTGTCCGTTTCCTCATTTCTTTGATTCTCTTCTTGTGTTTCCGGTAAAACACTCATTTTCCCAAATTTTGATGGCATACATTCTTCTTGGTGATAGTGGTGTTTCCTAGAGTTTTAGCAAGCTTTAAGCCTAGTTCAGATATTTCTACCACAGTCCCCTCTTACATCGTATATCAATCAGCAAACCATACCATTAAATCCGTCTCTAGATGAAATAATCTCTCTCCACTCATTAGGCAGTAGTCGTTTACTACTTCATAATTCGTGTCAAATTCATACCTTATGGATATGAAATCTAATTATTTTGTCATGAATGTAATTGAATTTTTATCTAAAATCTCCATATAACCAACAAAACTTGTCGACTTGGAGGTTTTCTGTTTGGAACAGCTTAGGGGGTGTCTTTACTACTTCTCTCCTTTCAGCTAGGTGTAGTTGAGAGAGGTTCAGCATTACCTTTATTGTCGCAGTATGGCATATTGACATAGGCTCTGTGATTCCTAGACCCCTGTATTTTTAACAGTTTCATTTGAACTGATGTTTGCTACGTTTTTGGCTATCATAATAAGGAGGCATATGTTAACATGGGTGTAATAATCGTGTCATGTGATCACAAGATGATTTTTGGTTTCACGCCAAAGATTTTCCATTATTTTATTTTAGAAAATTTTCTCAATATAGCTATCCCAGAACAATGTCTGGTCTATTATTACTTCTAGATAATATAATTTCTTTCAAAAAGTTCAGTATCGTCCTATTTGCCACTAGGGTATTCGTGCCTAGTTTTCATTTCTTTGTGAACGGTACGATGACTATTTCGGTGAGGCTGATATGAAGTCCCGAAGACAGTTTGTATAAGGCTGATTTAAATATTCTTGTGTTTCCACTATTCAATTATTTTAAATTTTCAAAGTTCTCTTTACATCAGTTTTTAGTGATGAGAAATGTGAAAACCTTATTCAAATATTACAAATCGAATTTTTATTTGATAAACTGAGTCTATAAATTCAACAATTTTTTGATAGATTGAATTTTTATGTAAAATAAATGATTTTTTTCCAAAACAAAAATTTTAAGAATACTTTTAACTCAAATACATTTTTTTCTTTAGGTGTGTTTACTGATGAAGACTGCAGAAAGGAATACTTCCAACTGAACCATGCCGTACTAGCTGTCGGCTACGGACACGATGACAAAACTGGTTTAGACTATTGGTTAATTAAGAACTCCTGGACTGAGGAGTGGGGAGAAAATGGATACTTTAAAATAAAACGAGGATCAAACGAATGTGGAATTGCCACTGATGGAATGTACCCAGTTTTTTAATAGCATACTTGTTTTAAAGCTAAACATAGATTCGTATAGCAATCTAATAAATATTTATTAATATTAATTTTGTTTCAATCTTCTATCAACGAAAAAAAGCTTAAAAAATATTTGAAATGTGTTATAATAAGTTACCAAGTTATACATTAAAACATAGGTTCCAACCTTTTTTGTACTACCATCCTCTTTGCAAAAAAATATCACTTTAACGTCCTCTTGTTCATGCTAGTTGTACCCAATGTTGGAATATCGTATTAGAAATTAAAATACCATCAAATATATTAAAAAATTGCTTATTATGAATAAAAAAATTGACAATAAATAAGTGACAAAAAAATTAATTGATTGATTGAGGCAAGTGGAGCTTTAATAATTTTTTAATATCGTGCTCCAATTTTTACAACAATAGTCACAACTCGCCACTCACAATTATCTACTGGTTTCTTCCTTTTTTGGAAAGTAAATTTGCTATCGCAGTGAAATCATGCTCTGCCAAATTTGATGAGGGGAATACAATTAAAAATTTGTGAACTATTTTCGGCAATGCAGGGTAGAGTCCTTTTATTGACCTTAGCAGCAGGACTCTTTGTATCGATATCTGAATTTTATTATAAGTTCTTCGTTAGTTGTGTTCTACCATTTCTTCTTCTACGTTTGATGATTAGATTGCTTGTACACCTGGTACCGACCAAATTACGAATGAGATGCTAAAGTACAGAGGCTCCAGCCTTGTCACAGAGCTCACTGTTCTATTTCAAAAAATACTCCGCACAACGTCAGTACCCAACGAATGGCGGAAAAGCATCACAATTCCGATCCATAAAAAAGGATCAAAGAAACAACCCAAAAACTGCAAGGGAATCAGCCTACTGAACAGTTCCGCCAAATTGTTAACCAAAATACTGTCACAACGGATCGTAGACAAGTTAGGGGGGTGCGAAGAACAGCAGGGCTTCCGGAATAACCGCTCTACTATCGACGGTATATTTATTATCAGACAGCTGGTTGAAAAATCTATCGAATACGATGAACTGCTCATTTGTTCTGTGGGCTTTACACAAGCGTTCGACCGAGTCAAACTGGGACACATAACAGAACTACTGCGAAGAAAACAAGTAGACGAAGCAATCAAACGCACAATATACGAACTGAATTCCAAAAACACCATGGTAATTAAAACAAATAACACTCTAACAGAGGAAATCCCACTATCCATAGGAATAAGACAGGGTGATAGCCTAAGTCCAACACTTTTCAATGTAATCATGGACGAAATCATTGATGAGGTGAAAAGCACAAATATTCGATACCCAATGGGATACAACACCGTTCAGATTATATGCTTTGCAGACGATGTTGCCTTGACAGCAGATAGCGAGGACAACTTATAAAGAATGCTTTTCCATCTCAATCGAACAGCCTAACAGTATAATATGAAGATATCTATGGATAAAACAAAGCAATAGTAATAGCAAAAGAACCGGTATGATGCACACTAATGTTTGATGACAAAGATATCGAACAGGTTGGGAAGTTTAAATATCTGAGAGCACATATAACAAGTAACAGGGCCGTAACGGAAGGAGTACGCACACAAGCCAACAAAGCGGCCATGATATCAGGCCAACTAAGAAACATAATCTGAAACAATAAACATATGACGGCTGAAAGCAAAGCAAGAATTTACAAGGTCTGTGTAAGACCGATACTGACCTACGGCACAGTAACAAGAAATTAAACAACAAAGACAAAACAAACTATGAGAACCACAGAAATAAAAACGCTGAGAATGATCACGGGAACAAGTTTAAGAGATAGAATAGGAAACGCAAAAATACGCGAGGACAGCGAAGTGGGGGATGTTGTGAAGTGGATTCGAAACCGTCATAAGCAGTGGAGAGATCACGTGGAACGAATGGACGATGACAGACTAGCAAAAACCCTGATGAGAGATAAACCAAACACCAAACGGCCGTCTGGACGGCCCCCCGAAAGATGGAGAGACAGCTGGATTTCGACCTCAAACGAGGATCGATGAGGCATCGTGTAGATAACAGAACTTGGTTCTACCTAGAAGAAGAAGAAGAAGAAGTACATTTGAAAAAGGATCTAAAACTCAATTCGGTATATTTATGTTTAAATTATTCTAGAACTTCTCCGAGAAATCGGCATAAATAACGTCCAAGTATTTGCATTAAGTCAATAAGTTTTGACTTTTCAGACATTGCTGATAATTTTGTATTCTCCTCTACTGAGATTCCGCTTGAATAGAAAAAGTTTTCACACAGAAGCCGCTGTAATGTTTTTGTTTTATTTAAATTCACCTCATCATCTCGCAGTTGTAAGTTTATTGCATCAAATATTTCATATAGAGCTTTCAAATAAACTAGGCCATTTTTGAATGCAATCTAGTTGCTGCTCAGTTCTTCATGTATGTTTTCAAGGAGACCTAATCCTCAGAAGATTATAAAAACAATTTAGACAAATACCTCTAGAGAGCTAACGAAATTTTGTGTGAAGATGCAAGCGATTGAAATCTTCATTTTTAGTACATAGTTCCCTAAGGAATCTGCCATTCAATTATTCGTTGTCGCTTCCTGTTTTAATAAGGAAATGGAGCGACGTATGTAGGCTTGTTTCAAATTCACTATGAAACCCTTCTGACGCCTCCTTATTGCTGAAGCACCATCAGTAGCCAGTAACAAATTATTATGATAAACATATCAAAATATTGAAATCGATTCTATCTTTGCATCAGTTTCCAAGTCTTTAGCAAATAATAATTCCTGACAAATTATTTCTCCTTTAATTATCGAGTAAGGGCTTCGTTTATTTGCAGAGTTAAGTCATCGAGTTGAATGCAAAATTTTCAATGTTTTTTATAATCGTAGAAAGACATTCCTAAGTCTTTGGCCATTTCATCAGTTCTTCTATGCACTGAACTATTACTCAAAGGAATACTGATATCTGATGCATTATTGTGATGAAAAACATTTTTGGATATGTCTTTCACTGCAAGCAAGATTAATTATTCACCAGTGGTTTGAGGTTTTCACGGTTTTGCGATTAACAATAAAATATTTTATCCGTAACCCATAATTGACGACGCAAAAATATTTCTTTTGTATTTAATAATAATAATTATTATTATTATGTCCTTATTTCTGGCTCCATAAAATTAACAACATATTATAATTACTTAATATACAGGATAATATAGAGACAGAAAGGGCGAAGTCCAGATGTGGATAACACCTGAGTGACATTCACCCTGATCAACTCAACCCAGACTGAAAGTAAATAGGACCTAAATAATAATTAAACACAGAAGAGAAAAGAAACAATACTTTTACATACAAGTTAGATACACTGATACAAATTCTGGATTTTTCGTCATTAAAATTCAAAAGAAAAAGAGGAAACTACAATTTTCTTAATTGTTTATCAAATGCGTGTTGGAAGACAACATATCTAAATTTTATAGGTGTGAGAGCTTTGAAGAAGTCCGGTAGAAAATTATATAGTTTAGCGACATTGCAAGTAAAAGAGCGTTCAAACAGAGAAGATTTATGCAGGGGTGGAGTTATTGTTCCTCGAAAACGAATGTTGACGTTATGCACGTCGGATCTAAAAATGATTCGTCTGTATAAATATTGTGGGCTTTTATAACATATAATTTTATGGTAAAAACAAGCTTTATGTAACCACCTCCTGCTCTCCATATTCAGCCATTTTAAGTCGAGTAGCTTATAAGATATTCTCTCATATTTACGAACTCCATAAATTAGTCGCAAACAAGAGATTTGCACTTTCTGTATTCTTCGTTTTTGAATGGCTGTTAGGCAGTTTCCATATATTACATCTCCGTGGCTAAAAATGGAGAGCACCAGCGAGTCACAGAGCAAAGACCTAAATTTTATGGACAAATCATGGCGGTAACTGTAAAGAAGTTTTAGTCTAACATAAGCCTTCGGAACACAATGGGAAACATGCTTATCAAATCGCAGTGTACTGTCAAAGACAACACCCAGATTTTTAACACTATCCTCAATAGGCAGAACTGAATCGCCAAATCTTTACATTTATAAGATTTTTAACAATCTCTTTATCAGTCTTTTTTTCCAATATAGCATTTTTTCGGATTAGGATACAAGAAATGCTACAAGGAGACCGAATGAATTGTTTTAAGGTCTTGGTTAATAGCGTTGCAAGCCTCAAGAATATCCTCCCTTCTAAAAGACAAATATACCTGGGTATCATCCTCGTAGCAATGCGATTTGCACCTTCTCAAGGCACTTGGTAAACACGAAGTGTAGATTGCATATAACAAAGGACTCACAATAGAGCCCTGCGGTACACCATAAATTATGGGCAGCTCCTCTGACATCTCGCCATCCAGTTTAACGCATTGCCTTCGACCCTCCAGAAAACACCGAAAAAATGAAATGGCATGATCACTAAGACCGATATAGTGAAGTATTGCTAATAGCAATCGGTGGTCCAGAGTGTCAAATGCTTTCGAAAAGTCGAGCAGTGTCAGGACTGTTACTTTTCCTGAATCGGCTGCCCGAAATATATCATCAGCGACATTTGCCAGGGCAGTAGAACAACCATGATTCCTTCTAAATCTAGATTGAGCCTCAGGCAGTATTCGGTTAACCTTCACGTGCTCTGTAAGTGGTTCATTAATTATTTTTTCTAATATTTTTGACCTACAGGGCAAAATACTAATGGGATGAAGATCCCGAAGTTCACGGGGACCACTATCTTTTGGCAATGGCACCACGAAAGCCCTTTTGCAGCATTCTGGATAAACAGAATTTAATAGACATGCATTCATTACATGCGTCAAGTAGGGCAAGATGAAAGGACAGCAGAGTTCCACCAAATCAATGCTCAATCCGTCATGACCCTTCACCTTAGACTTAATTTTAGAGATTATCTTCGCCACCCTTAACTCTGTTACTCCTGTAAATTTAAAATTACGAGTTACATCATCTTTCACACCATTTTCATAAAATTTCAAAAGTTCATTATTGTCTCCCTGAATCGGGTATAGAAGATCTAAAAAATCTGTTTATTAAATTAGGATCCTTCAGATTTTCGGGGATATCAACTTTGTTTTTACTAACTGCTCTACTGTATTTTTTTAATTCTCGCCATATATCTTTTGACAGTTGTAACCTCGCTTCCAAATAAGTTTTTTTTTCGTTACGAACAGTTAGGGTTGTGAGGTTGTGAAGAGATTTATAATATTCCCAGTGCTCACCATTCTTTGTTCTTTTAAATTTACTTAAGGCATTATTTCTAAGTTTCATCAAATTTTTAATACTCGCAGTAATCCTTGGTAAACCTAGCTTTTTTTCATGGGAGCATGAAGATCTAGTAAGGTAGCTACGTTGGAGTTAATAAATTCTACTTTATCGTTTATATTTTCAATATAAAAAATATTTCTACAGGGTATTGACTTTAAATCAGCCGTAAATTATAATATATTTATATTTTTTAGATCTCTATATTCTTTAAAGATAATTTGTTTTTTATTATTTGGTAGTTTAAATTCACAAGATGTAAATTCATGGTCCGACATTAATGGGGCAGGTAAAGTATCACAATGTGTTACTAAATCGGGATTAGAAATCAAAAAAAGGTCAATAAGTGAGACAGTATTGCGTGTTATTCGAGTAGGATTATTAATTAATTGAGTAAGTCCCACAGTGCGTATTAATGAATTGAATTGTATCACATCACTTGAAAATACATACAAAAAATCTACATTAAAATCCCCCGTGCACAACAACTCATTACTTATTTAGTACTAGTGATATTATGGTATTCCCAAAGTCAGACAAAAAATCAGAAATTCTATATGTAGATGATCTATATATACATCCAAAAATTAAGGACGTATTGTTAATTAAACTTTTTATCCATAATTGTCCAAAATTTTTATTCTTTGTAAAATCATTATGTAAAATAGAAAACTTCAGAGTATTTTTGATATAGATTCCGACACCACCACCCCTACTTACCCTGTCCTGTCTAACAAACTTATATCCATCGATTTTAATATCTTTAGACTTTATTGTTTTGATTAGCCACGTCTCTGTAATTCCCACTATATCAAAACTCTCACCAAGCACAAATTATTTAAACGCCACGAACTTTGAAGTTAAAGACCGAATATTAACATGACCTAGCTTGAAACCTCGATTATTCATAATTATGTTAAATTAAAATATACAAATATTTCCTCCTTTATTCAAGAGCAAAAAAACGGTTATAGCTATATAATTAATGTTTGTATTTTCCCTAAGTAATACGTTTCCTCTCTTTCTCCGGAAAGAGAAAATTAGAATGTAAATAAAACAATGAAATATACAACTTGTGGTAGAAAAAAGTCCCATAAACATTGAAGAAAAAAAAATAAACAAATAGAGAACGAAAAATAAGGGACATTTTGGTGCTATGCAAGCGTATCCCAGTAACAAAAATTAGGTCTTAGCAAGTGTTTTCAATTCTTGTAGATCTCCAATTAGATTTTTTGTGTTATTGCAAAACTTGTATATATTACCTCGAATTGTCCAAGCATTATTTTTATATATTTCTCTAACTTTGAGAAATAAATCATATTTTAGAGTCGTTAACACTTCACAAACCATAATCGCGCTATTTTTGAGTGCCTTTATAGCATAAAATATTTCGTCGCATTTCCACTGCGTTGCGAATTCAACGATAACTGGCCGGACTGTGGATTTATTTTTTTCCTGGGTTTTTGTTGAGGCGATAAAAACGACTAATTTCTTGCTTAGAAATATCAACACCAATTTTATTATTGATGATATCACAAAGGTCTTGTAACAAAAACTGTTGATTTTTTTCCTCTATGCCGCGAAAAAGTAATTTTTTGTTATTATTATCCTTTCGGATATTCTCCAAATCATCGTGAATTCTTTCCATTTCATCTTGAAGCTTGTGTATTTCTGTTTTTAATGAGGTGAATTCCTTTGTAAATTTTTCTTCAAATTTTTTCAATTCGCTTTCGAAAGTTCCAAGCTTTTGGGTATCTACATCCGATTTTTGAAACGGATATTCATTTCTTAGACTATTCAAACCTTGCTTTAGCCTGTCTTCCATTTCCACCATCTTGGCTGACAGTGGCGATTGTTGCTTGGCCTCAACATCTGCGCTTCTTTTGGATCTCATGGCGGCAGTTAATTACGATTTTCACTTTGTTTTTAATTAAATATGGCACTGAACAATCACTTGGTATCAGTTTTAAGGGAAACAGGTCTTTAACATTTAAATATTTTGAAAAAAAAAAACAGGGAACTGCTTGCTTCGCGTATTCACTCGACAAGCGCCATCTACTTTCTTGCCCTATTTATCAGCATGTATTTTAATTAAACGTTCTTGTAGCTTAAAAGGCATCATTTGAATGTTTTTGGTAAATTAAAAAATTAGATAATGATCGTTTGTAGAAGAATACGTGAATCCATATTTTAATGACTTAATATTGTACTGTCAGCGCACAATCCTGAATCCCTAAAATTTAGGGATCAAAAATCGTTACAGTCTACAATCTCGAACCATTTGATATATATTTTTTAATGGCCATTAATCACTGTAGAAAAGGACTGTGTATTATAACAAATATTACAAAGAAACAAAGATTACAAATAAACAAAAGTTTAAATATGCCAAAAGCAATTCCTTCAACAAATTCTAGGAAATATAAAACAATGATTTTTGCTGTTACTGTATGTTTCAAGTTATTTTAAGAATTTCTAGATTAAAATCATATACTCTAGCTTAAAAAATTGTTTAAACAAATATAATGACAATTATTTAAATAATTCATTCTTACTATTCCATAAACAAAACAAAGGAAATACAAAATGATAACTTTTGCATCCACTGTGTATCTTGAGTAATTTGACGCATCTCTGGAATAAAATGGCAATCTAAATTTGCAAAAAAAATGTATATAAATGATCAAACAATTATTATAATGAATTTAATATAAATCGGTAATCAACAAAACGAATAAAATACTAAACAATAATTTTTGCAGTAACTGCGTGTCTTAATTTATTTAAATAATTCGTAGGTTAAAATTTTTAGTTAAAATTAAAAAAAAAATATTGAAACAAGTATTTAAACATTTTTTTGCCAATTGATTATACCTAAATAAGACACAAAACAAAGAAAATACAGAATTATAATTTTGCAGATACTGAGTGTTTTACTCATCTGTAGACCAAAACCGAACACTAAATTTACAAAAAATATATTGATATGAATGATTAAATAACTCTTTTAAATAATTTGAGATTACCTGTTAATAAACTAAATGTACAAAATACTAAACAATAATTTTTGCAATAACTGTGTGCCTTAAACTATTCAAAGGATCATTAGATGTAAATTGTAAACTGAAGTTAAAAAAATGTTTAAACAAAAGTTTAAACAATTTTTTTTTATAGCTCATTGAAACAAATTGTCACGGTTTCACATCTTAAATTTAGTATGGTTAAGTTGTCTAATTTTCCCTAATGTTTGCTAATATTAACGTTTTGGGCAACATAATATATTTTTATTTAAGTATTTATCATATATCCTTCGTATAACAGCATATTATTCGTTACATTTTTGGGTTTTACTATATCCCGAGCCATCCTAATTTTTCTTCCTTGCAAATTTTCTTCCCATTTCGAATATTTTCTTTATCATTCTGAAATTTGCCTATAAGAAAGGTAACCTGAATTTCATTTTTAGCTTGATTTATAGGTCTTTGACTCGACGATATTGTTCTAGCTTGTTTATATTTGAATAAGGAATTTGTATTTACCTTTTTTTTGCCGGTTGTTCAAGTGAAATTTATGCATTTATTCATTTTTTATAGCAGTTTTTCCTGATTTTTATTTTAAATAATTTCATAGGTTTTGTTGATATTTTTGTTGGGGTTATTTGGCACTGCCTAGCAATCGGTTTCGAGTCGACTTATAGGCAAATTCTCATTCTTTTAGGTAGTAGCGTGTTGGACTGTGGTTTCTGTTTAGTAATTTTTGGACGAAAGTGGTACGAACAACTAATACCATGTTGGTAACGGCTAGCAGGAAAAGTATATTTCTTAATTTAAAAATAAAAATAAATAATGAATTTCTATTCGATTTAGAGTCGAAAATGCCAACGATCAATTAATTAGGAAGTCTGTTTCAGCCCGTTCTTATTGTTTCGAGTCGCTCCGGGTCAATTTTATACTACTTTTTCTATAAAGTTGGTACCCCTGTGAAATTTCCGTTAACACTTAAAGGAAGTAACGTGTCATCAAGCTTGGGGCTTACCTATAAAATGGAGCCATTTTTGCCCTCATTTTTACTTTTTCTGTTAGAATGAGCAAGAGAAGACTGAAAGCTTTCATCCCGTTTAATTTACAGCCATCTTGTTGGATTTGGGATTAGAATTTCATTTGGCGTGTCGTGGTAGCAATATAGTGTTGTTTGGTTTGAGTATTTTTTGCTTGCTAGGCGATTTTTTGGGCGGTTTTACCGAGACACAACTTGGAAATATGGATTTTGTCAATCTTTAGCACGTTTGGATCAGGAATCAGTCTAGGCCACAGGAAATCGGGGTCCACCCTACAGGTATCTGCCCTACGGATTCGAACATTGCTTTTGTCCAACTTACACGCAACCACTATATGGGTTTGAACTTCACAAGTATTAATCAGCGAGAAAAAAATAATTAGAAGACACAGGCATTTTTCCCTTTTTTTCTGTATATTTAACCTAGTTTGATCTTCTTTAAATTTTGTAAAATCATGCTAGAGTTAGATCTTTTGATGGAAGATTTTTATTTTTTTAACAATTTAAATTTTAATTAAAGGTTTTATTATACGGTCTACTTCGAGTTTTATTTGACCCACATGCTACTTACGCTTGGTATTTCTTTTGTTTTGTTAATAGCGAATTTTAAAGAGTAAGGTTGAAAGCTAAGTCCAAACAACATCGTGAAAGGTTTCTGCCTCTGATGCGGAGGCATCCTTAATTCCCCGCCCCCTACTCACCTTCAACTACACTTTAATGATTTTCTCTATCTTTCTTGTATTGAATTGAATTAAATTTATCTTCCACCTCATTGTGAGGATTTGCGCATCGCGCCTTTTAGTAAAAATCTGTGTAGCAAAATTAATAAACAGAAGAAGCAAAATACAAAATGATAATTTTTGCAGTTACTGTGTACATTAATTTGTTTTTAGGATCTCTAGACTGAAACCGAATAATAAATTTGTTCTTTTTCGAAATTCATATATTCTATAGTTATGTTGACCATAGACTCTAAACCCCAAACCCCTAATTTATACACCCTTAAAACCTGAAATTATAATCTCTGAGCAAATCTACCCTATATCTGTAAATCACATACTAAAATCTAAAAGTCCATGAGTTTTTTTTTGAAAGTACGAACCCTAATTTCATAATCCAGAACCCGAAGCCCTAAATCCCAAATCTATCAACACTTAAAACTAAATTAAATAATTAAACCGAAAGCCCTAAACCTTTATTTTTTTTTACGTCAGCAAACCTTAAGTATCCATAACCTACATCCTGTACCATAAGATCCTAAACTATAAACCCTTAAAATCTTGAAACATAGATCCTTATCTTATCTACCCCACTTCTATAAACCGAATACTTTGATCTGAAATCCCTAAACCACCACTTTTTATTCCTATGAATATGAAATATTTTATCTAATATAAGCTGCTTAAGGGATTTACCTTTCCGATGCTCAAGTGCGCTAGCCTATTCTGTACTGACGAGAACTAACAAGTTCGAAACCGGTCTACAGATGGCGGTGCACTACCATAGGAAAGGCTTCCACCCTTTCCTGGTATTCTTGCAATCTGAGATTGTGCTTTGTCTCTAACTGTGTTAAAACAGAGTACGTTTTTCCTTATAGTATAAGGTTTCTTCAGTTGGTTTGAGAGCTAAGTTTCTCTTTTATAATTGTATTTTATACAACGAATTGGAAGTATATTATCCACTTTTGGTTTATATATTTTATATTCGATATTTAAATCCAAGAAGCGACAAACCCTGTCTTTTTAAATTTATAAGCCCTAAGTACGTTACCCATTAACCCTAACTCTATAACTCGAATCAGTATGTATCTAAGACTAAAGGTTTAAACCCTAAATTACTATCCTATGTTCTATCAACCCTGAAAGATACTCAATATACTGAAAAACCATAATCTTAAAACTCTTATACCCAAGCACACATAAATCTCAAACCATGATTAAAAAAATATTTGTAAATTCTTAAGTCCAAATTCTAAGCGCTAAAACCCTAAATTCCAAGCAAATGAACCCTCCAACCGGGAAGTTATAGGTCCGAACTGGTACTATTTTATGTATAGGTCTAAAAAAGGAATGTGAAATTAATGACGTACTAATATAATTTTTTTTTAATTTAGTGATTGTACACATTATATTTCATCCTGTAAACATTCCGTACTCATTTATTAAAAAGTCTGCGGCTTCATAATTAATACTTTTTATTTCAATCGGATATTCGCTCCTCAAAAAAGCTATATAGGTTGTCCCACGACGAACTGCAATGATGTATTTCTCAGAAAATAGACTTTGGAAAATTTTTGAATATTTGACAGGTGACTAAAGTCGATGGAGGCAATTCGGATAAAGTAATTTCAAGATTTCACTTATGATTATACCGGAAGTTGATCCTTTCTTGCTTATTTTAAATGGAACACCCTATATATTATCTCATTTTTAAATTTTGATTGCCTTATACCTAAGCCTAACATATTTAAAATTTTATGTCAAAAATGGGATGTGCAGACCTAAACATCAATCAACTATTAATTTTTCCTATGTGAAAGTCTATATTGTTTAATTAATGTTGTTTTTTTGTAGAAGGGAACCTACTTTAGTGAACACTGTGGTGAAATTTTAATAATAAATTAATACAGGATGATCAAAAACTAACATTAAAAATTAACTTGAAAAAATCGCTAGAAGTCAATTTTTTAAATGCTAACCCCCTATTTTTATAATGTTATCTTATTTAGCATTCAGAGGAAAGTTGTTGTTATATATGTATTCTCCTTTCAGGCAGAGAAAAGAAAAGAATATATACAAACAGTTTATTTCCTGCAAATACCACTCTGGTCGTCTCTCTATACGCGTTTCGACCACCTTATGATTTCGTCAGTGGAGGTATATTGGACCCAGAGCAACATTCGCAGGAAATAACTAATATATGAAATATAAATTTCAAAGTAAGTCGGTAGGATATGGCAAAAACCTGCCAGATACCGTTCTCGACGTCAGACTGAAAAATATCGCCAATCGAACGACATCTATGAGCCACCGGAGTAGTGAGAATTTTTTTTAAATCTAAATTTCAGTAAGAAGTAAAGAAACCTATCTGCCGTATTTAAATAGTTGTTTATGTATTATCCTTTAAGGCAGAGAAAAGAAAAGAATATGTACAAACAGTTTATTTCCTGCAAATACGAGTCTGGTCCTCTCAACATTCACGTTTCGACCAACTTATGATCACGTCAGTAAAGCTGTATCGGACCCAGAGTAACATTCGCAGGAAATAACTGATATATGAAATATAAATTTCAAAGTAAGTCGGTAGGATATTGCAAAAACCTGCCACCTACCGATCTCGATGTCAGAATGAAAAATATCGCCAGTCGAACAACATTTATGAGCCACCGGAGTAGTGAGAATTTTTTTTAAATCTAAATTTAAGTAAGAAGTAAAGAAACCTATCTGCCGTATTTAAATAGTTGTTATATGTATTCACCTTTCAGAGAGAGAATAGGAAGGAATATATACAAATAGTTTATTTCCGGCAAATGCCATTTGAAATCTTGAATTTTTGGCGCAAATGAAATCTCAAAATTTTACCATGAAATATAATATATTATTACCAACTATGAACGCCTTACCAAATCCTGGCAACACCCTGTAAGGTACCTCAGTTCAGACTTACCTAATGATTGTCCTAATGCTGACTGGAGTCTACCTATACGCTAGCTCATCTCAGTGTAGATTCGTTGTTTTTATATTTTTCCACTATTTTTAATATATTGCCTGTGTAAGTTTTATAAATGTCTAAATCGGGAAAAAGGCGCCACCAAATTTTACTTTAGAATGAGCTCTGATGATTATACTACGAGCAATTGTAGTAAAGAAAACTTGGAAAAGAATAAATATTTAATATGTCATATCCGGGTAAATAAATTACAGAGTTTAACTGCTTAATAGTATTCTAATTTAAGATTATAGGAAATAAAACCAATTAAATTGAGGCCAATACATTTATTCCTCACGGTATACCCGTTCCCAGAAAATAAGTACAACCCCTGGAGAAAGTTATCACCAGTGTGAATTCTTGCAAGCTCCTCTAATGGGGCTATCTGATAGAATTGCGTTTACAAATGGTAAATTTGCAATCAATAAAAAAACTCTGTTAACAACTTAGTCGAAAGTTATTGACTTTCTATGACGTAGAAAAAAAAAATGAAAATTAAAACAAAATATAGCAAGGTAAACTTGACAGTGTCCTGCACAGTGAACGGGAAACCGATCCAAAAAGTAAACAAATCAACTACTACCTTTGGAAGGTTTACGTCGACATAGCCCAGTCATAGAAAATAAAAACACTCTCTATTTTAAACTGGACTATGAAGTTCCATAAGCCCAACAATGCAGGAGACTATCAATTTTGCAGTAATAAAAGAAAATAAGCAATATCAAAAAAAACTACAAAAATATCTGCAAAGAGAAAGAATTAAAAAATTGATAATGAGAGAGATAATGAGTGTTTAAATGACAGTTAACAAAAATATAAGCAATAGAAAGTTACACAAAAAAGGTGATAGATAATTACAAAAATTAGGTCATAGAAATCAACTTTTAACCGTCGCTCAAGTGATTAAAATCTTAACAAAATTTTTCTGAAAAGTATGTTACAATTTTGAACAAAATAACTAGTTTCCAAAATACTCAATTGTTAAGCAATTAAAATTTTCAATACAGGTATCATTATAATATTTAGTACTTTAAAGAATAATTAAATGGTTAAATAGCCACTCTGGGACTCTAAAAATGGGACCATAATAAAAAAAATCTCAATTACAGTAGGGTATCGCAAAATAAAACATTTAAATTTGAGGTTGTAGCGCAACGAAGTCGACTGCGTTTCACTTTACATAGTTTACTGGTTTGCCGCAAATATTATGTGATTTGGTAAATTTAGCAAAAGATAAATATCATTAGAAAAAAAAATTAAAGTCCAAATATTTAAAGTCTATTAATTAAAAAGGTTCAAATCATGTACATAAGAATCCCTTACTTGTTAGCCCTCTAGGTAATCGAAAAGGGAACTGTGCTTAGATAACTAAGCGATTAAAAATACAGGTTTAATATCCATTAGGCTTAACAATCAGAAACTCTCATGTACATACTTTGGCTAAAACTAGGCACTTAGCTGAATCACTTTCAAACAGGTGGTTAAACAAGGCCTGTGACATAGACGGCTTCACCAGAAAGGACGTTGACCTGGCTCAATATTGATTGTCTCTTTCAGAGGCTCACAATCCCAGAAGTGCACCACGATAACCCAAACTGTACATTATAAAATTCCATCCAAAAAAAAACTGAAGAAATCCAAAGACACTGAAGTTATTCTAAGACATACTGTAGTTATCCTCAAAGACCCTAAAATAAAGAAATAAAAAATTCCTACTCAATCAGTCGTACAAAAGGCCTACGCAAGCCTAGCTAAATTTTTCTTAAACACAAAACTGACTGTTTCAAAAGAAATATGTACATACCTCGAACTCAAGAAAATGGTGGCATCTGATAACTGTTGAGCCGTTGTTTCTGGCTGGCTGAAGAAAAATAATCGCCAAGCTGGCTGTAGGGTGAAACGACCAAAATCACCAAAAATTGTTTGCACCCCGACTTGGTTTTGTTACTTTAATCGGCCATTTATGACCAAATACCTTTACCTGGGAAAGTAGTAAAACTAAACCACTTCTCGCTCTTGCGTCAGATAGCCAAAAGAGAACGATTTCTCTCAAATCACTAGCACATTTCTTCCAACGGAAGTTACCAAAAAACTTAATAAAAACGTCCATCAAAAATCTATCCAAAAAAAATAACCTTAATCTCGTAGCCATAATCTCGAACCCTTGAAATTTATCATACAATTTGAACTACTTCCGGAAAATATATGCAAAAATTCTTCTATCTCAATTTTAAACTGGCCAGTACTAAAATCAGACCGAGACAACCAATATCTTAATAATCTAAACTGCCTCGTCCTACAAAACGAATACCCAATAACAAATTACTTAATGGGTTCGAAATATTCAAGAATGAAATCCAATTAGTTCGAATTAGTTCGAGGGTCTAATTTACAATATTATAATTACCAAAAATTCTAACTAGTAAAGTAAAGGGGAAATATTCAACTAATAAACTAAAAACAACATAATAAAAAAAGTCAATACCATCTTATTTCAAATTTAGCATTTCGATAATATTCAACTGATGTTCCATCTTATAGGCAACCCTAAAAACTTTGCACGCAATTCAGTGGACCTGACTATTTAACAGCTGCTATGTGAAAATAAATAAACATTTCCTAAAGAAAGAAATATCAACAAGAAAACAAAAAAACTGTTTATATTTATCCAATCATTAAGAAAACGCTTTTCCCAATCTGCGATACATTGTCTCGAGGTACCTAACGAAATTTACAAATTACAGAATTAGATCAAGTTTCGATGTCAATCAAAATTTCAAAATGTAAACAAAAGGAATAATCTGAATATAGATGAAACCCATATTAATGAATGAAAAACAAAAGGTAATCATTAGTTTTATAGTTGAAAACAACATTTACTGTAAATTTACGTTTCAAGTTATGCATGTCATTGACAACCTTTAAAGAAAAACGTACAAAACAAAAATCTATTTATTGCTTTGGTAATCTGAACCTGTAATTTAATGTAAAAAAATGTAAACGAAAATATTTATTATTTGAGATCAATTTTTAACCGTATGGCCCTCTCACCATACGCGTTTCGACCACCTTATACTCTCATCAGTGGAGCTGTATCGGACCCAGAGCAACATTTCTAACTACTCCGGTGGTTCATAGATGTCACTTGACTGGCAATTTCGATAAAAACGCTATAGGGGTTTTAAGTTTTGTTATTAGTTGGCCATAAGGACGAAACGCGACGAAAGAAAATAATAGAATAATAGAGCTATTCCTCTTGATGCAGCCATTTATGTTCTGTCTAAAAGCTCTCTTTTGACCATGGCATTTGCAATCAAATGGCCTAAATTTTGAGAAAACAGCCATTGTTTTATCTCATATTTTTCTCATGCATTTGTTGACAATTTCTCACTGTTACGCGAGTGGTGCGGGCCGATATCTATAACTATTATTGATCCGTTTCATAAAAGATCCAATTCTTGTTGAAAATACTTCTCTGCAACATCCCCGTTCATATCCTCGAGATAACTTCCAGCCCTGTTAGGCAGAAAAGTTAAAAAAAAAACTCTTTTTAACAAAACCCTTGGAACTACCGATGTGTGTAATTATGAACCTGCGGCATTTTCCTGTGGGTCGTTTTATTCCAGCAGACCAGCCCTCCAATGCAGCTTGTCGGTAGCTCTGTACATTTTGTCTTACCATACCTTAGTTGCAGAATGTTCTTCTTTCAACCATATTTTTTATAAATAATAAATATCTTTCCTATCTTCTCGATGTTTCTTAATTTTTCATAGGCATTTTCTTCTCTGACCAACAATTTCCGGGTGATCTGTAAGAATAGATTTCGTATATAGCTTTTCTCAGCAAAAATTAAATCCTTTTAGATGCCCAGTTTTTTTAGCTTCTGGTAACTCACTATCTAGAATTTTATCGATGGTTGTGATCTGCTTCTCATAATAAAATGTACTTGCAACTTTTATTATTGCAGTTTTCCTCTCTTCTTCCAACCGAGTTTTCCGTGTTCCTGTTACCGAATGTGGTTTGGGAGCACAAATAATACCAGTTGTCTGTTTCTCCTTCAGCATCCGGTGAACAGCAGATTTATCAACTCCTCTCATTTTGGAATACATTTCAGCACAGTTTTCAACATTATTGTCAGGGTACTGATGTTTTAGAGCATCGTAAACATTAATCGTAATAATTTTTTCGTTGAAAGTAAAATCCTAGATTTTATCAATTTTGAAATAAGTATGTAGCTAGAAGCCATATCTTTGGAGTAACTTTCTCGCTAATCTCAATAATACTTTATTATATATAACAAAAAGTACAAATAAGATAACATCTCTGTGTAAAGTGTATTCACACTGCTCGCACACGGAAATTAAACTTAATTTATACAAGCTCATAATACTTAAATAAAATTAAATATAATTAGATTTATGTTGCGTTCTTAATTACCTGCAGCTGTGGAAGGTCGGAGCTATCGCTGAAAGTTTTATTATGCTCTCTAATTCTTAAATTCACCTTAAGAAGAAGGTGCGACATATTTTATCTTGCATATTGGGTTTGAGGAAATTAATTTAAGATCCGTAATATACTCCCAATATTCATTTTGGACAAAATCGGAAAAATGTAAAATTTTTGATACCCAATATTGTATCTGCCATATTAAATTGTAAAAAATTAACTTTATATTCGTAATCTCTGACCCAGAAAATTCTCTAATACCGGTTTTAAAAAATATATAAATAATGTGAAATTTTCAATCCGTCATATTGGATCTGCCATATTTAATTTCAAAAATATAATTTTGAACTCTTAATACATCCTGCCAGTAATTTAGACACAATTTATATCACATTAAATTGTGCTATCAATACTGCTAAATCGCATCGGCAAAAAACGTGTGTTACTACGTTCGATTAACCTCTGTACTCTAAAGCTCGTGAAATAGTTGCAGCCTCAAATCCTAACTCAGACTTCTCTAAAATAGTTGTTAGACTAGGCGGATTTCATATGCTTATGTCCTTTCTTGGATGTATGGGATACATAATGGACGAAAGTGGACTAAAGGAAGCTTTAGTATAAAATATATGCTACAAATTCAGTTGATTAAATGCTGAATGGTCATGCTTATGCAAGAAGTGTTCGAGATCATACACTATTGCGACTAGCATTATCAAATATAATATTCCAAGGCATGAACATTGAAAGCTGTGAGTTAGATAATTTGATTGGACAGATTACTTGCCGCGATGTTTCTTATGAAAACATCGAAGGATGTGTAAATAGCTCGACTGCATTAATTGATATTCCAAGATACAGTAAATGAACTGAAAACTCGAGGTCCTACAACGCAGTTATGGGTACAATACTTTGAAATGGTATCAATAGCACTAGATTTCATTCGCGCGGAAAGACTGGGGCTTTTTCAAGAACACCTTCATGCAGTACGAAAAATGCTACCGTATTTTCATGCCAGTGGTCATTTTTTATATGCAAAATCATCACATGTCTATCTTCAAGGTATGATGAAATTAAAAGATACGATGGATGAGTTGACTTTTGAAAACTTTAAAAATGAGTTTTTTACTGTAAAACGGACAGAAAAATTTAACTCTGGCACATGGACTGATATGATAATAGAGCAAAGTCTAATGAGATCTATGAAGTCAGAAGGCGGATTGTCTCGAGGTCGAAGTACACAAGAAAGTGTTTTATGTAAATGGGTCTACGCAATATATGCTACGAATAAAATTTGCGAAGAAATTGAGAATTTTTGTAACATTTCTCTGGATTCGGCTGAACAACATGCACGAGTAAAAAGAGACAATCGTGATGTGAGCAAACTCATCGATTGGTTTACACTTCATAACCCCTTCCCGATTACTCAACAGGTTGTATCTTAAGCTTTTGGAATCGTTGGTAACGACCAAGTTAATTGTCATAAAGCTTATGAAGTATTGTCGTCAAAACCAGCCAAGATTGATATAGGGGTATCTTAACAAAAACTAGAGGGAATCTAAATTTCCATAGAATAAGGTAGTTAATTACAGGGTGTCCTGTTTGGAAAACTTAGTAAATCAGTTTTCAATTTTACAAATGTGCAGAAATCTTCTGGTACAAAATATTATTTGTTTTATGAGTTTAGACAAGTTCTTTAACCTTTATCTATAATTATTGAAGGTATTTTTATTATCACTGATGTTAGTTGGAGAATATTACAACTTTTTTAAAGGCTATATTTGTTTTCAAGATTAATAGATTTTTCTTATTAATCTACCAATGCCTCAATAATATGTTGAACTAGTTTCTGGACAGTATAAAAAATTCTATGGAGAACCTAAAATTTTAAATACAGTGTGATTCTCCGGGGGATGTGGGACAGCCGGCTAAAATATTTTCGAGATGACAGCACCTCCGGTTATATCGGAAGTAGATGTCAACTTGCTTATTTTAAACGGAACACCCTATATATTATGGCATTTTTAATTTCCACGTAAAATTCTAGATATATTTCATGTATTATGTTCTATACTTATGTCTCACCGTTTTAGACATATTTAAATTTTTATGTCAAAAATGACGTTTGCGGACCAAACTTAACTATCAATTTTTCCTATAAGGAAGTCTTTATTATTTAATTTGGGTTAGTTTTCTTGTAGACGAAGATCGACTCTAGTAGTCTCAGTATGATATTTTGAAAATTATAAGTACATAGTTGTCAAAAAAGAGAATAATAACTATTTTTAAAAATCATCAAAAGTCAATTCTTTCAAAAAGAAAGCACCTATTTTTATAACTTTATCATATTCAGCATTAAAAATAAGGGTAATTTTGTATAAAGTTGTCTATACCAAAAATTTGTAGTTTTCAGAATATTGACAATTCAACATTTTTCTATTGTAAAAATCCTACACGGCTTTTAAGTTTTGTTATTAGTTGGCCATGACGGCGAGGCGTGGCAAAAATAAAACAATCGAACCCTACATAAATGTTACTATTTCTTGCCATTTGACATTCATCAATAAAAATCATGCCGGGGCGATTAGATTACACGCACGAAAATTATTTATTATTTATGGAGAATGTGATAGAGTTATTTCAAGAACATGCGATACATTCACGATCCGATATCCGCAGAAACGGAAACGAACACTACCAACTGTTAAAAAGATTATAAAAACCTTTATGAACTTTGGATCTGTAAAAGCTAAAAGAAATAGAAATAAACCAGTTGTTAATAAAATAAAGCTACAAAAATTATTTGAGTAAATGTTCAGATTGACGCCCTTGAACTTCCAAACATTTTTTGCACCTAAGCAGGAACTCTTCGTGGGTGGCACTTCTTATTGGCTGAGGATTAAGTTCTTCAAATGCTATTTTGACGCGCTGCATGCAATCTTCGATAGTGATTAATGCGGTGTTGTATACTTTATTTTTGATTGTCCCCAAATAAAAAAAGTACTGTTAGGTCGGGGGAGTGAAGTGGCCAAAGATGTGGTTCATTCTTGGTTATCCATTGATCATAAAACAAGTTTTCCAGATGATTGTTAACTAAATGACTATTTTGTGGAGGTGCTCCATCATGTTGATAAAATGGATTTCTATGATCAGCCAACGGCAAGTTATCTAAATAGTTCACTTCCAAATTTCTCAAGATGTCGAAGTAGCGCTCACCTATAAGTTAGAAAACGTATTTTGTATCTAGAAGTCTTCAAAAATGTCTTATTTACCATTCAGATTATCTTGGTGGAATTCTAGGGTGACGACGCCGTCATTTCTTATAGCACAATACACGTTACACTGCCAAGATTGTTGAAAATTTAATTCTCTAAGTGGATGTACGTAAATAATAAATAAGTTTAAATAATCTTTGTGCATGTAATTTAATCGCCCCGGCATGATTATTATTAATGAATGTCAAATGGCAAGAAATAGTGACAATTCTGTCGGGTTCGATTGTTTTATTTTCGCCACGCCTCGCCGTCATGGCAAACTAATAAAAAAACTTAAAAGCCGTATAGCATTTTTACGACAAAAAAATGTTGAGTTGCCGATATTTTGAAAACTACTAATTTTTGGGATAGACAACCTTATTCAAAGTTACCCTTATTGTTAATGCTTAATATGATAAAATTATAAAAATAGGTGTTTTCTATTTGAAAAAATTGACATTTGACGATGTTTTGAATATAATTTTTATTCTTTTTTGACCCCTCTATACTAATAATTTTTAAAATATCATAAAAAGACTACTAAAGTCGATCTTCGTTTACAAGAAAACTAACCCAATCTAAATAATAAAGTCTTTAAAAAAATATTATTGTTAAGTTTTGGCCCGCAAACGTAATTTTTGACATAAAAATTTAAATATGTCCAAAACGGTGAGACCTAAATATAGAACATTATACAAGAAATATATCTAGAATTTTACGTTTATATAAAAAATGCAGTAATATATAGGGTGTTTCATTTAAATTAAGAAAGTTGACATCTACTTACGATATAATCGGAAGTGCCGCCATCTTGAAGATATTTTAGCCGGCTGTCCCTCATGCACGTTAGTACACTGCCAAATTTTCAGATTTTTCATAACTATAGTTTTCCCACAATCAATCGATAAACTTCCCTGAGAATTACTCTGTATAGGGTATGCCTTTAAAAAAATTTTTATTTGCTTTCCTACTTTTTCATATCACTTTCTATAACCAAAAATGATTTTGGAATATAGATATATTATTCTTCTACAACTTTCGCCTAAAATATTTTTTCTTACTTATATAAAAACGGAGGAAGTATACTTTTCCACACTAATGGATCATCCGGTATAATGAACATGACTTATCAAACTGGACTGCTCATGAAAATAATTTTTGACCCCGCTTTATTGGTCGCCATTAGGTGCAATGATTTGTATGGCAACATTGAATGCCCTGCTAGTTTCTTACATTGGCGTGAATGTGTCGTGTATGAATGTCAATTCTATTATTCTAACAGGTTTAGACAATAACTATCTCTTTCTATACTATATCTAAAACAATAAATCGATCTTCCTTGTTTTACTTGACAGGTTAATTGAGTATATTCAATAAAAATGACCAGGATAATTGTTTATGTAAAACAATACATAACTGGAATTTCTATTTTTGGTTTCCTCAAAATGATAATTTTTCTGTTTAAAGCAACTCCAATAAAGCTAATTTTTTTTTCTTTGGAACAGCGTAAATAACAATTTTATTATTTTTAGATAATAAGCATGAAATGTCAGTTCTTATAAATAACTGACAATGCTTTTTCTATGACTGTTTACATATTTTATTTTTTTACAATAAAACTGTTATTTAGCAAAATAGCTAAAATGTGAAATATGCGCCAAAAACAAATAGAGACTAATTTTTTTTAAGTATCTGTTTTAGAAAAGATTGTGGAAATCAGTGGGTATTTTTGTAAATAACTAGTTTGATCTACATCCTTATTCGGACGTAGAGTATAAGAAGTTGAAAAAAAGTATTAAGGCATTTATTTTTAAAAATTTTATATTATGAATTAATATATTGTTTAATGTAAGGTATCGAAATGTCCACTTAATCTATTGCAAAGTAAGAGACTTTCATCATTTAAAAATAGCTTTGATAAGGTCTTTGTTAAAATTACTTTTTCCTCGACGCTTTTAGGGAACTGATATGTTAGGTATTTATATAGGGTTAACAACATTCATAATAATGTTGACATTTCCTTCATAATAACGGAGATTTAATTTAAAGGAAGTAAAGTAACATAATGTACTAAACCATTTTTATAAAAAAAAATTTAACTCTAAAGGGTATAGTGTTAAAGCAGTTTATATTTAATTGTAAACAAAACAATATTTATTAAAACACTTTAAATATAAAAAAGCTTGTAAATACAAGAGAATTCTTACATTAATACAATCATTTTTAATATATACATAAAGATTAACTAGCAACTTTTAATTTTTACACTAGGTCAAACTTTCTATTTACTTAACTATTTGAGGATCTGGAATTGACCTTTCCTAGAGTTGAATTTTTGAAATGGTAATCAATTGCAGCTTCTCACTACTTCGACAAAGGATTTTCATGACATAAATTTCCTATCTGAGCTAAAATCAAGAATTTTTGTTTTATTAATTAATAACATATTCAAACAAAAGGTTATTATTTTATTTTTAGACAAAACAAATACATAAAAGTAAAATTTATGTAATTTCCAAACATGCTTAATAATATTGAAAAATTTCATATTATATGGAATCATTTATTTCTATTTTAATATGGCATATTGGTTTATAATCATTTTAAATTTTAACACCATACCAGTTTCGATGTTCAACTTTATATGTCAGTGGAATATTAACCTTATGGTAAAACGATGTTGTTGTTGGTTAATGCACATCTAATTCAGGACTTTTTTTGTAGAGCCAGGGTATGTTATTAAGTCCAAGTTTAATTGCTTCAAGATGTTTACATCAAACAGTGCTTCTTAGTTTTTTTCAGGCAGTTGATTTGTAAGAAGCACAGCACTAACTTTTTGCTCATCTTCTCGTATAAAACTATTTCCAGAAAAATGCTCTGAACAGAGTTACTCATCTGGTGTATAAAAGAAATATGATCATGACCAATTTGCTTCAGCCCTTGAATTTGAAGATTCTTTTCTCTTAGAAAACTAACATATTGATAGCATTTAAAATTATCATACATCATATCCATAAGATTAAACTTGTTACCCTTAGATT
Organism: Diaprepes abbreviatus; assembly: GCA_034092305.1. Lineage (NCBI taxonomy): Eukaryota > Metazoa > Arthropoda > Insecta > Coleoptera > Curculionidae > Diaprepes > Diaprepes abbreviatus. Next base: position 2,388,627 of record JASJET010000095.1, read on the forward strand.
TACAATTTGATTCTAAGCTAAAATTTTATATAATTATTACTGAATGCTTTATAACTTACCAATTAAATAAATTCCAATTTACCAGATGAGGTATTTGGACGTCATACGATGAAGAATCACATTTTTTAAAATACCAAAAAAAAACCTTAAAGTTCACGTTCCTGTTTGAAATTTTCAGTAAAACGTTACATAAAATGTAATAATATGCATAAATCAGCCAAATCAAAAATAAATTATTGTCAAAATGAAAAGTATTCAGTCAATATCAAAAATATTCTTTTACCAATATAATAAAAACTTAGGGAATTCATTGTTGCCAAAGCAATTATTTGCACTTAATGGCACGGATTATGAGCGTCATTTTTATTATACGGGGAGGTATTATGCATGATCAGTCCAGTTTTATATGTCAAGTTAGTGCCCGGTATGTACTTCAAGTTGTCCTTCAATATTTTTATCATGTACGCAGTACAGTATTTGAGTGTCATTTGCCTAGACGACTTCAAATGCAATTATGTTTTAAATTATAAAAACTGGATGAGTTAAAGCTATCCAAGTAATATTTATGATCTTTGCAATTTAACACAACTCTGATAATTACTGCCATAAATTAAATACAAATAGTTCAGGTGTTCTACTGTTCGGGAATAGCTCAAATCACTCCAAAATTTTAAATGGTCATATAGAGTATAATTGTAAAGATATGCAGAGCATATGAACGAATGTCTCCAAAAAGATTATTTAAATTTAAAAGAAATATGAATAATAACAGAAGAGTTTTAAATAAATATGTTAAACAATAAATTTTTATCTTAATTAATTATTGCCATGTCATTTAAAGGCTATGTTTTAGTCTGACAGATATAAAAAATTCAAATGATTGAAATCACAACGCGAAATTCAAAAATTTTGGGAACTTTTTGATCAAATCTTGTATTTAAAGGAGCTTTTTGCAGAAAGAATATTTTGCAACACACAAGAACCCAAAAGAATATGTATCGATATTTACTTTAACGGCATCAACATAACCCAAGTGAACGTTCACCATGCTAAGGGCGCTTCAGCTGTAAGGGTTAGAATTAAAAACTAACTGGAAATTGTGCTGATCCAGGAACCCTGAATCAACATAAATCAGGTAAAAGAATTTCTCTGCAGGGACGCTAAGGTAATATATCATGTATTCTTGTCTTTCAGAATTCTTAATGAGAGATCTCTTTCTTGTTCCAACATACTTCGAACTGAAATAGAAGAAGAAGCTAGATATCATCATAGCCTTACCATTAGAAGTGAAAAAATTGGTAGAGTACTGCCAGGAAAAGAAACTGCTACTACTGGGCTGTAACTCCAACGCTCACAATTTGGGATAGCAAGGACACCAATCAAAGAGGTGAACAATTTTGAGAATACATTTTTAAATCTATTAGTACCATAAACAATATAGGATATACCCCAAAATTTGTAAAAAGGGTAAGGGAAGAAGTATTAGACATCGCATTAAGTACACCAGGCTTAACAAACTTAGTGTGGAACTAGAGGGTATTGGATGAAACTTCTCGTTTAGACCATAGAATAGTCGCATTTGGTTTAGAAAGCGATCCTCCTGAGCCAGCCTCAGAAGGACTCCTAGGAAAACAAATTGGGAAAAATACAGCACTAATCTGAAAACAAACTTATCATGTGTTCAGACCAGAGAACGCGCTAAGCACCATATGGAGCTGCAAAATGGCTTGCAAAAAGTAAATGAAGCAATACTCGGAGCCTATGAATTGAGCTGCCCCTTGCAAACAAGCAAAAGTTGTAGGAATGCACCTTGGTGGAATGACCATCTGTCAACAACTTACAACAAAGGAATTAGGAAAGCTAAAAGAAACAGCCTCAATAAATTATGTGCAGACATTTCATCTACATCTGCCGCGGCTAGAGTATACAAAGTCATGGATTAGGATAGGGTCGACAAAGCGATGGCACTCAGAAAGCCAGACGGAGACTACGGAGAGCGAGAAGGAAAGATCATTATTCTTACTCACTAACTTTTCGAAGAGCATGTCTAGCATCGTGAATGAAATAATAGAACATCACGAAAGGCCCTACAGGGAAGCTATAGCAATAGCCAGAGACATATGAGTAGCAGGCCTTTAAAATGGATAATGAACACTTTCACATCATTTAAAACCCCAGGAGTTAATAGAACTATCCCAGCCCAGCTCCAACGAGGGCAGGAAGAAATTTCATCACACATATTACTCATCAGTCAAAGAAATATGGAGAAGGGCCAGAGTCATCTTCATTCCCAAAGCGGGGAAAAAGGACACTACACACCTTAAATTCCTGCGACCCATCAGTCGCTCAACCTTCATTTTAAAAACGATGTAGAAAACAGTAGATAGTTATATCAGAACAAAAATTCTTGTACAGGCGCCAGTGCACCCTCATTAACATGCATATCAAGCGAGTAGGTGTATGAAAACCACAATGCAATGCAATAATGCAATAAATAGATTAAATTCAAGAAGCTCTGAACAATAAGAAAACTGTAATATGTACCGTTCTTAATATAGAAGGGCTTTTGACAACACTTCACACAAGGCAGTTGATGACAGGGGAGTGGACGAAACAACGTCCAAATGGATAGCGCGACTTATCTCCGCTAGAATAGCAGAGACATAGATAGGACAGGACACTATCGCCATCTGTACCACCAGAAGATGCCCTCAGGGAGGAATAATCTCTACACTTATGTGGAGCCCAATTGTAGAACGAATCCTCTGTCACGGCTATGCTATGATAGTGGTCGCGAGAGAATATCATCTGTGGCATAGTTCAAAGAGGGCTTGAACACACTAAGAAATGGTACCAGATGATGAGACTAAATGTCAACCCCACCAAAACTACCAAAGTAGCCTTCACAAGGAACAGAAACCTCAATCTGAAAATCATCAAAATGAATAGAAACGTTATTTAGTGGAAGTCAGAGGTTAAAACTAGGATTGACCTTAGGTAATAAACTTCTGTGGAACAAGCACGAAAAAGAAGTAATCAACAAAGCTACAAAGGTCTTGATGGTCTTTAGAAATTTTGCGGAAAAAAGCTGGGACACAAAACCCAAAAAACCCGTAGCGGTTGTACACTGTAATAGTGAGACCAATCATCACATATGGGGCAGTGATCTTGAGTAAAAGAACCAGTCGGGATAATATGAGAGCTAACCTCTCGAAAGTTCAAACACTGGCCTGTGCGTGTATAACCGGGGTAATTAAAAGCTACCATGGAAGTAATCCTAAACTTTACACCTCTATATATACTTGTGGAGAGTAGGGCGAAGAGGACAATTTATAGGATGACGAGAGACTAGATCACAAAAGGAAAGCCCAATCTCTCATCCAGAAATCAACAAATCTGGGACATGTCCCAGATGAAGTGAAAAATAAATTCGACATTATGAAAAACTTCAACACATGTTGAGTCGCAAAAATGAATGGGACAGAAACGCCATTGAAAAACTTAACAAGAAATCAATTAAATGGTTTACAGATGGTTCCAAAATAATGAAGGAAACTGGATTAGGAGTGTATGGATCCGGCACCAGACACTGCGGAAGCTTGGGTAAGTCTAGGCAGAAATACCTGCTATTAGGAAATGTATTCATTTCAACAAAGGAAAAAACTATCGCGGCCAAGAGATTCCCATCATGTCTGGTAGTGAAGTAGCCATCAGTGTCCTGAGCTTTCAAGCAATCAGCTCCAAGATGGTCTGGGAATGTCTAGACGAATTAAATGAATTGAGTAAGAAAAATATGGTCTCCCCTATGAGGGTACTGGGACACACCGGAGTAGAGGGGAATGGAATATTAGACAGGCTCGCGAGAAAAGAGACTGAAACATCATTTCTAGGGCTAGAGCCTTTCTGTGAGATTAGCAGCAACGTAATGCTGAAAGAGCTAAAAATAGAGGAAGGAGGCAGGGGGTGCAATTATTGGACCGGGCTGCAAGGATTGAGACAAGCAAAGATACTTCTTGGGAACTACTGCGAGGAGGAGGACGAAACCTCTATTCATATTCTTTCACAGTGCAGCGCTCTATAAAACCCTAGAATGCGGTTCTTGAAAGCATCCCAAATAGAAGAAGGGGAACTATTTACTTTGAAGCCGTCCAACATCTTAAAGTTCCGCAGGGAAATAGGACTAGAGGACCTGCTATAGCCGATAAGGTACCCCTTACGACTTGGAAGTAGTAGAGGCGCACAAAAGATCTATTAGGTCGCAGTGTACAGATCCCTAACTTTACGAATACATACACATACTTTAGCGTTAGTTTTTCTTTAAAAGGAGGTTTTGTAGATTGAACAAAAAAAGATTAGTTTTCTAAGAGGTAAAAGAGTCGAACAATATTGCATGACCGACTTGAGAGATTGTCGATTATGTGTGTCGAACATAGTTCTAAAAGTTTTTCTTAACTCATTTTACACACACTCTATCTCATAAAGAGGCATTAACTATTCATTTTTATTCTTGCGAGAACTGGTGTTTAATCCAGAAGACAGCAGTTACTCATTAATATGTAGAGGATAAAACCAGTGAACTATCTCCTAAAAAAGCAACTTGTTGGATGAAATCAAAAATAAAAAGTGCTTCCTCTTGACCATATAAAATATTTTTTATCTAAAATTTCCACTTAAATTATCTTTGATTTCACTGTTGCTTTTGTGTTCTTGACATGTTATTTTAGAAAAATTAAATTATATTTAGGACTATTCATTTTAGATATTATCTTAAGAAATATACAATTAATTACATTACTTTTATCGAAGAAATCTTAAGATAATATTGTCTTTAATTTTTTTAATTGAATATAATTTTTAAGTATGTGTTGTCGGACTATTTTATGAATATTAAAGTTTCCTAGAATCAAATTAAGTGATACAATTTTATCTCATAAATATAACGTAAACTTCCTGGAAATGACTAGAAATTTCTAGTTTAATCAGATGAATCTGGTTTTCAACTTCTCTACCATTTTATACCATTAACGACATGTAAAACTTTGAATGACTAATAAACTAATTACAGTAACAACAGACACCCTTAGCCGAAAATTTGTTGGCATAATTAAGCCAACAAATTTTCGGAAATATTAAGTCTTGAGATAATTAACTCAAGACCTAATATTTCCGAATCTATAAACTTTAAAGTCCTACACCATTAACACTAAATATATAAACATGAAACACAAAAACAATAAAACCTAAATCTATAAACCCTTAACTAAACAATCCTCATCATGCATATACCATCGTTCTTGAAAAATGTTTGAATATATATTTTCATTTATCTTGTTTGGTAGCTATCAATAATACCTGTCCAAATATTTATTTTATAGTTATACTGATCGTGTGCAATTTTAATGGCATATGGATTTTTATCCGCATAAACGTGTTCCTCGTACAGATTGGTGACTCCAGATCTCGTAAAATATGTCAGTACACTAAATTTTTTTACCAAAATTTGGGTCACGAATTCCTTTGTTTCGAATAATTTTCCAAAGACGCATGAGAGGATCAATTAATAAAAGTTTCTGAACCTTTTGGACGAATGTAACAACTGTTCGTTTAAAATATTATTTACAAAAGTTTTAGCGACATCCAACTCAGTTTTTAGCGACGGGTACTAACACTTGGTTCTTCTCCAACTCTTTCGAAAATTTCCTCTTTTTTCACGCCCATTTTCTTCATACAACCCATACACCCGTAGCATGCTAACTTTCTCTCGGGTATTATATATATATATATATATATATATATATATATATATATATATATATATATATATATATATATATATATATATATATATATATATATATATATATATATATATGTTAGGTCGGATATTCTCACGGGTGTGATGTATAATCGAAGGTTTTTGGGTATCCCGTGAATGTGCTGAGTCCTTGTCAGGACTGTAAGGCAGCTGACGTTTAGGCGAAATCTCATTCACCATTTCCAAAGTTAGGAGTAAACTGACGACTGCCACTCGGGTGCTGTCGGTCTCGTGTGTACGTGGGGCGCGTTCCCTGGCTGGATGATTCTGGCCAATCAGGTTGCGAGACCTGCTGCGCGTCATCGGCCCTATTGCCAGTGTTTGAGGTCGCGTTGCCGAGTTGTAATCTGTTTTTTTACTACCTACTGTTGATTGATGTTTTGTAAGCAGATTTTTCCAAGTATTAGGTCATCGCTGGCTATCATCTCTGCTATTTAAGTTGTTGGGCCTCTTTGCAATTTCTATGGCTTCCCTTATAACTCTTGTGGACAGGTTTTCATATCTTGACAGCATTTTTGTTCCTGAGAAATTTAGCTTTTGTTCTATATTTAACCAGTGTTAGGCCAGTGCAGAAGAAGTTGTTTTTTGTTTGACAGCGTCTATATGTTCGTATATATGGCGCTTATTTTACGGTTCGTTTGACCTACGTAAGATGAGCTGCATTCTCTGCATGGAATTTCGTGCACTCCCTGGTTTTCTAGGAGGATTCTTTCTTTAGGTGTTGGCAAGAGGTCTTTTACTTTACGGTCTGTGGTCAAAATGACTTCAACATTGGGTCTCTTGAGGAATTTTTGCGATTTTGTCTGGAGTGCTTCTGACATAAGGAACAAAAACTTTGGAGCTATTCTCTTGTTTTTTACCATTTTTCGGGACCAAGCGTTTGTTTTTTAAAACCTTGGCTGTATGTTCTTTTATATAACCGTTTTTGCTAGGGCGTTTTGCAGTGTATTCATCCCTTTGTAGTAATTTTCTTGTTCTGGAAGGGACTACTATCGAAACGCAAGTGATTTCACTACTGCAAATAATTGGGTGGGTTAATGATGTGAATCGGCGTTGAGGTATCTGTTGGTGTGAATGGATTCTCTGTAGACACGGTGCGAAAGCAACCCATCCTTTTTTCTTTTCAGTAAGACATCTAGAAAAGCTGGTTTTTTTTCCTGTTCTGTCTCCATGGTGAATTTGATTTTTGGGTGTATAGTGTTTATGTGATTTAGGAAATTTTTGAGATTTTCTTCTCCATGTTGCCAGATAACGAATGTCATATACGTAATGCAGCCACAGTCGTGGTTTGTGTGAGAAGGCCTCTAAAGATTTTGATTCGAAGTCCGCCATACATAAGTTAACGAGTGCAGAAGATAGTGTCGATCTCATAGGGGCTCTCTCGACTTGTTTATATCGCTGACCTTTATAAGTAAAACAGGTGTTATCGAGACCGGGTCTAACTAATGCAATAATATATTTTGGCAGATTGTATTTATTTTCTATTACAGAAAGAGCTTCATTGACTGGTATTTGCGTAAAAAGTGTTGTGACGTCGAAATTAACTAGAAAATCTTTTCCTTGTAAACGTATGTTTTTGATTATTTCGCAAAAATGTTGCGAGTTGTTAACTTAGGAGGTCGTTTTTTCGACGAAGGTTTGAAGAATGGTGGCTAGATATTTTGCTAGAGTCTCAGTTGAAGAGCCAGCAGAGCTTATTATTGGCCCCAAATGGGCTCCGGGTTTGTATATTTTGAGTAAGCCATGAAGTTTAGGACATATGGATGATTTTTCTCTTGGTGTGATCTTCTTCTTTATTTTTTCGTTAACTGGAGATGCTCTGATCAATATTTTGGTGATCTTTTCTAGATAAGTTGCATAGTCTCCATTTATTGGCATCTAGGCAGGATCGTTTAGCAGGGCGATCATCTTTTCATGATAGTCTGTTTTGTTTAGGACCACTGTCAAATTTACTTTGTCAGCTAGAAGTATTACGATCGAGGTGTCTGCGCAGGTCTTATAGGGCTCGATGTTCTTTAGCAGATAAATTTTTGGAGATTTGCTTTGAACAAAACGACTAAAATTACTTGGCCGATAGTTTCTGCTATGTCGTTGTTTGAGTTGGTTAGAACTGTTTCAAGTCCACATATTATAATATTATCGGTTGGGATACATGATGGTGCTATCGCAAAATTAAACAACCTTTGGTTAAAACACTTTTGGTGGCTGGTGTCAAAACTTTGTCAGATAAGTTGTATACGAAATTGAAAAGAGGCCCAACAACTTAAATAGTAGAGATGATAGCCAGCGTTTACCTAATACTTGGAAAAATCTGTAAACATTTTGACAATATTCTATCAGATATTGAAAAAAATTCTTCCGATGACTTTCGCCTCGTGATCATTAATTTCTTGGGAAATAACAAGCTGACAATTACGTTACTCTTATTAAAAATATACTGTCATCGTTCAAAAATGGGTTGTAATATGTCTGTAAAGATCCATTTTCTACACTCACATCTCGACTTTTTTCCTGACAACTCCGGAACTGTAAGTGATGAGCACGGCGAACGCTTCCATTAAGATGTATCAGCAATGGAGAAAAGGTACCAGAGGGAGTGAAATGCTTTCATGCTTGTCGACTACTGTTGGACTCTTGTTAGAGATTCTCTAGAAATTATTCACAAAAAGACATGATATTTAGTGTTTCTATAAGTGTAAACGTATGAATTTTTTATTATTTTGTTAAAAATAAAATAAAAAAACTTATTCTTGAAAATTGCTTTTAATTTTATTGTAATTTTTGTGTTCAGCGCCCCAAAATTAACAAAAAAAAAATGCATTTTTCAGACCGGATACAACAAATAAACTAAAATTTATTGCGTAATATTATCTAGAATTTTTTTTCATACAACCTTTAGGTTTCGAGATAAACTGGGAAATCCGAAAAAAGTGGCAATTTTTGGGCCGCTATTTTGTTAGCAGGAAGTTACCAATCTTACCATCGATGTATGTTTTAAAGGAAGCTAAAATGAACACAATAATAAAATATCAGATCGCATTTTTTCCAAAAATGGACACTTTTTTGTCTAATTTCCATGGATTATAATCAGCAACCTTTGTATTTGATCACATATGTACAAGCTCTAGAGAAATTTTCGATTAATTTCTGATATACCTTTTTTTCTTTTAGAATGAATATAAACCAAGGAGTTTAGGGGTTTATCATAAAAAATCTTAAATTTTACATCATAAGTCGAAACAGATACAATTTATGCTATGAATGTCAGCTTGAGCTAGTAGATAAATAAACAATCAGTATATTCAAAATTCCATAACTGAATACTAGTTTTTGAGAATAATTTGCATTTATAATTTTTTTCTGATATAAATACTTTAAAATTTCATATCGCTATGGCAGAAATAAGAAAAATATATTTGCTGTAAGTAAGCAATTTTTTAAGAAAATGTATATATTAGATCCATTCTTAGTTAGGTTTCTTCATTTTTTTAGAATTTTACTAAAAAGCTCCACTTGTGATGTTTCCTGTGTGATGTTGGTTGAAGTGGTTATGATCAAACTTTCCTTTTTCTTGTCCAAAATTACAACAGATAATATGCATAAATGAATTTTACGTGTACTGCTGATAGCCAACAGCAACTATCCAGCCAGCAGAGGAAACTACCGTGGCTTCGGCCGATGTTAGGCCCGTAATACATTACAGACCTTATTAAATTAAAGGTTTTCGTAGGTCTGACGGTAGTAACCTTAAACGACATACTACTTTGGATTGCCGGAACTTCAGCATGGTATTGTTGGTTTCTATATTGTGTTTTTGCCCTATGGAGCGAAATCGGGAAAAAAATAATTGGTGAGCTCATAATTATCAAAGTGTTATTGTGCCAGAGTACTAATTCACAGCCTTCCTTCTCAATCCCTATTTTCTAGCGAGGAAAGGAAGAAAAATACCGTCGATACTATGGTGCACGACATATCTCTTGCCTTAGTTGAGGTTAACTAACAGCTTCTATTAAATGGCTGTCCAGCTCTGTGCGACAGGCTGTAAAGAGGTGAACAACGAGAGAGATGGGACGCTAGACATTAATCAATGTTGGTACATGACAATTTGCTTACTGGCGCTTTAACACCGGGCGGAACACCCGAACCCAAAGTAGGAGTGTCTCCTCTCTTAGGTCCGGGTGCCAGGAGCCACAGCCCCACTCACCGTAATATAGGTAGGTATGATTCTCCAAACTTTGGGTAAGTATGACAGGGTCCAATCACAACTAGCTTTTTGAAAATTTCCATGCTTTCTGTGCGCCATATTGCATCGCCACTTTGAAATTAGTCGATTAAGACTAATGTAGATCATATGATTCATAGTTATTATAACAGACAAAGATCAGAAGCTAGAAATTTTGAAAAATCTGTTGCCAAATTTAAGTTAAGCAGTTCTGAAAATTCCAATTACTTGAATTAAGATTAATTGAAGAATTTGCCATTCAACGAATGGTAATCTAAAAATTACGAAATTTGAAGGTATGAAAAAATCATACTGTATAATTATTGATACATTTTATGGTAACCCTGGATGGCTTGCAAACTTTCGATCACTAAAATCCTGGGTGTTTCGTCCTGAAACCAGCAGTGGACTCATCAGTAGGTGCGTTCCTCAGACACCCTTTGAAATACTTTCTATAAGGTCATTTCTGATATTTGAATCTTCTTGACGTCGGAAACTATAGGTGAGATATTCCTCAGGTGGTTATTTCTACATCACCGTTACATTGCCTACCTCTAAGCTTTGATCGTCCCGATTAATCCTTTGTAATCTCGAATTATATAAAAAGCAGGATACCTGAGGAACTGTCCCTTTAGTGGTCTTTCGGGTCCCACTGCTAGAACTAAACAACGCGCGCGACCCTGTGCCGCATCCTTCCACTTCTGACATCAAAGTTGCCATTCACCGTAATCCTGAATGGCTTGCAAACTTTCGACTACTAAAATTCCGGGTGTTTCGTCCTGATACCGGTGGTGGCTTCATCAGTGGGTCCATCGGTGCCTTCCGCAAACATCTTTTGACATATTTTCTGTAACGTCATTTCTGATATTTGAATCTTATTGACGTCGGAAACTATCGGTGAGATGTTCCTCAGGTGATTGTTTCTACATCACCGTTACAATATGAAATTATTTATGGAAAATTAAATAAATCGACTTTAAGAGATCAATGGTTTGCAAAAATTAGACTTGAAATACCCTACAATGCGGCGTAAATAGTAGCATATGTTTTAATCTTAAGGGCTTGCAACTCTAAGTTTCGGAGCGAGAGGGTACGACTCTGAAAAACCTTAGCTGTATGATGTTAAAAAGGAAAAAAAATAAACATTAAAGTAAATTTCTGAGGTTTTAATTTATTTTTCTTTATTTTTATCCTGTGCCAGCTATTTATCAAAACGTTTATTCAGGAAAAAAATCCTAATCCTAAAGATATGTTCTATGCATTTTCTAAATATGTATGGCAATAATTAATTTGACTCATAAAGTTAATCTGCTTCTAGAATATATAGCATATAGACATTGCTTCTATCGATACAGTCTCAAGATATTACATATCGTTTCAGCCCTAAATGCGCTAACATCAGATAGGACACAGCCCTGCCCAAGGTTGGAGCGCCTTTAGTAAGTATCCGTCAGATAACATAGGAAGTGGAACAAGTCGACAATGTCATTTTTCTTTATAAAAGATAATGGTGTGAGTCTAAGATTTTGTTTCCCTCACTACAGTTTGATTTTAGACGTTGTAAAGACGTGAGGGGTTTCTTAGCTTATTTGACTGTAAACCTCGAAGAAGAATGATTATTTTAAGTTTGTCACGGACTAATGATACAAATTACCATTTTTTTTGCATATCTTTTGCCTTTAGGAATTTGGTTTGCTGCGAATTTTTTTAAATCCCAATGCGTTATAAGGGCGTAAGAAAAATATACTTGCGAAAGTCGACAATTTTCTTTTAGTAAATGTAAGTCTAAATTTTTGTCCAGTCCCCTATTTTTTTCAACATTTTCTTATAACGTTCTTCTCAAGTATTTTTATTGTAAGTAATTATGTTATTGATATTCCGCCTATTCTTCCTCCCACAAAATAAATTATTTGTACGTTAAGATTGATACGTTGATAATAAAAGTACAGAAATTGTTAAAAAAAACTTTTATGGAAATATCTTAATACGCCTCTGGATTCATGTCACTTTTGGTTTAGGAAGCACTTAAAAAAATAATATGACTCTTCAACTTATCTGTGGTTCAGATTGAAAACTATACATCGACAATATATATAAATTGATCAAAAAATACGGTAGCGTCAAAACCAAAAAGTACCGAAAAGAACAAAAAATGAAGTTAATCATATTATTGTGTATAGTCGGTTCAGTATTTGGTTCCCTAGTGGAAGATAGAGAAAATTGGCTTAATTTCAAGGTAAATAAAATTAGATCTAGTTACTATGGTTTACGTTGTAAGCTTGGAGTAAATTTTGATGCATTTTGAACTAACTTCCAAACCTGGTGAGATATAATAACTATTAAACACTGTGATTAGAACGAGGCGATTATAGCGAAATCAACCATTAATGATCCACCTCCATGCTGTTCAGTAAGCGAAAAGTACTTACTGTTTTGTAATGGACCAAATATTATTTAATTTACACTGTTCAATGTGAACTATATTTTGTTAAAATGAGTAATTAACTAGTCACTCTGTAAATACTTTGTTCCGTGGGAACAGGGTAATATATATTTTTTTATTACCACCCAAGGAAGTTTAAAGGAAAAATAAATCAGTTATCGAGCTTAACTTTTATTATTTTTGTCGCTTAAATGTTTTCTTAAAAATATATAAACTCAGTCAATTCATGAAGACATAAAATAAAAGTCCCTCTCTAAGATTTGTTTATAAATCTGTCGAAGAAATCCTACCCTGTTTATGTAAATAAAAGCAGAGAGATAAGGGAGGTTTTTAACATATGCAAATACCGTTAAAATGTATTAAAATATTGAACGATTTTCCCATTATTAGAAACAAAAGAATGATCAAATAAACTCATTATAATAGCAATATAACGTTGGACAATTTGTACAAAGAATTTGTATAATAACTGGTTTTCTATTGACAAAAAATAACGAGTTAAGATATTTATTACCAAAACAGCTAAGAAAAGTGAATAGTTTTTTTCACAGTTTTTATCATATATTCTTTTCGTTATAGGTAGACGTAGATTAGTTTGTTCTACTATTCTTTTATGTTAAAAGTATGATTAAGACGCTCAGAGGCCAATTCGGGAATTAAGTATCCGGTGTAGAAGGGCTAACGCCCTCTTTATTTCGAGACTCAAATTTACAGTTCCAGGATATATAGGGGTAAAATGCGTACCTGCGGGGTGGGGGGTAGAGTGTAAAAGTTGAGGACGGTCTTTTAAGAAATACTAAACTTCAGTTACAATCTGGAGATCGTTAAGATCGGTATCGTCCTCAAAACCATTATCGTAGAAAATTAGGTGACGGATATAATCATCGAGAAAGAAGGTTATCTTTGCTTTGTTTTGTTTTGAATTTAATTTGGGAAGTTAAGGGAATATCGTGTGTTATTTTAGTCGAGCATTTCGCGATTTTAATACTGTTTGATTATGAAATATAAATAAATAGCTGTTTCTTTCGCATTTTATTATTTTTTCTGTTTAATGTTTTAATAAGATATTTATATGTATTTTTTCAAAATTGGATTTTACATATTTGGTTAATAGAACGGCCAATAAGTGCAATTACGTTAGTTGCTTCGGAATTATTAGTTTAAGTTTCTCATTGTAAATAATTCGTTTCCCTGTTTATTCTTGTTAATAGAGAGAGAAACTTGTTTTATTTAATTTAATTAAAAACCTTCACGCTAGTAAATTTGCGGACTTACTGCTGTGAGAGCAGTAAACAAGAGATGTCATCTGACCAGCTGATTAGTAGTCTTGCCTGAGTCCTGAAGTTTCGAGTTATGGTTTTGTTAAGTTTAAATAACCATAGTTGTTTGGAACTAAAGCTACAAGAAAGAAGATGAACGTCTAGACTTCCAGAGGGTCCTGGTTACTATAAAATGTAATTATACGGTTTTTAAAATAGCTGCTAATATGTGACAGTAGGATGCTTATAGATGAGACGGCCAACGCTACCATAATATATCATTTGCAGGAGTCAATAATCAGATACTGTCACAGTTTAACCGTTAACCTTTGGGACTTTTAGAGCCTACCTTACACGACGTTGTTTTTGTTGGAATTCATGCGTATTTTTAAACATTGTATGTAGTCCAAGCCATAGGTAAATATAGTGACGTAAATTTCGAGATGGATTACATAAAATGTAACAGCAAAAATAGGTTGGATTGAAAAGGGGGGGGGTCATAGTTGGCGAAACAGGTTTTTTGAACCTTCAAGCCAGGGAACACATTTTAGGAAAAAAAAATTGTTAATTTGTTATTGCAAAAAGGCTAAAAAAACCCTCAAAGTCGACCATTTCTTTCATACCAATTATTTATTGCAAAATTCATTATTTTGCACTTCTTTGCTTTTAAATGAATCCCTCGTCTTTCTGAACAAAATTATATTTTATAATAGTAAATCGCATAATTTGTTGTTGAGATATTGCTAATTGTTTATCCCAAGACCCAAAATGTTAATTGCTATAACTTTTTTTTTGAGTGAACATTTTGACCTCCACAAAGGTTCAATCTCTTCGTGAAGGCCAAAACTTTCATATCTTGTTAGGGCCAAATGAAAAAATAAATTTTCAACCCCATAAATATCGCTTTAAAAAAGGGGGTGTTTTTTTGATAAAGAAATAGAGCTCTCGCGTCCACAAGAAAACTGAATTCGCAGCTTCAAATCAGCAGCGGTCGAAAAATTTACCTTATTTCAGCAACGAATGGACCAATTTCCGTGTACTTTTTTTTAAAATCTGATGTAGCTGAAAAAAATTATGAATAGAGCCCCTTTGTTTAGGGTGTTAAAAATTTGCCCTTAACTTGATATGAAAATTTAGGCCTTCACGAAGAGATTGAGCCTTTGTGGAAATCAAAAAGTTGACCCAAAAAATCAACATTTTGCCTTTTGGGATAAAGAAATAGCAATATCTCAGCAACAAATTATCTGATTTACTGTTATAAAATGTTATTTTGCTCAGAAAGACGAGGGCTTCCCTTTAAAATCAAAAAAGTTCAAGAAAAGTTAATTTTGCGATAAATAATTGATGTGCACAAAATGATCGATTTTAAGAGTTTTTTGACATTTTTGCAATAACAAATTGACCACACAGAAGCTCAAATGGTAAGTTTTTAAAATCTCCACAACCTTTATTTGAAACTTTTTTTTTTACCAAAATGCGTTCCTTGGCTTGTAGATTCAAAAAATCTATTTTATCCTACTTAGACCCCCCCTCTTGATCCCAATCTATTGTTTGCTGTTACATTTTATGCAAGGTTTGTTCTTACATTGTCCCCAATACCGTTGAATAGATCTCGTCCATCTCGGAATTTACATCAAAAACAGCACTAATTTTTTTCTATGGCTTGGAATCATAGTTTGTTTGTAATGTTCGCTGCATATGTAGCATTACTGGTTTAGATAATGCCAATATGTGCACGAAGTAGTAGTTTGTAGCGAACTTTTTACAAAAATGCTTTATCATATTCAGAGTCTCAACCATTAAATATAAATTTATGAAAGTCACTGTAAATTCATTAAAATTATCTATAAAAAAAACATAAACGATCATAAGTGCGGCGTCATTTCCACTTAGACTATTATCAGACGTAAGAAAGTACCACTGTCTCATTGATTAACGCTTACGTTTAGCAGATAACGTTTTTAATTTCGCATTAAAGACTTTGTATTCTTTTGTAGGGACGAAAATATGTCTCGCTGTTTTCATTCAATAAATGTATGAATTTACTTAGTTCGGTCATCAACTTTTTAACTGATCATGAATTTAACTTTACGTGTATCGGCTTTTTCGCAATACAATTTATCATAGTGTTCTACATTAAAAGGCAGATTGTGTAAATCACTTTTATATTATTGGGTTTACGAAAAAGAATTGACACATGGCATTTTCTCCGTAAAGGCTTTATTTATATTTTTTCATAGACGTGAAAACTTTTTTTCGCTGATTTCATCCAATAAAAGTATTAATGTACACATATTCTTATCAATACAAATTATTAAACAAAAACAGGTTCAGGTTAGAACCTTTTTATTTAATAATAATAAATAAACTTTATTAGGCTCAATTGCCCTATAACCTTACGACGGAGGACTTTCTGTTGTATCACTTCTTTTACCTAACCCTAATAAAATGTAACTGACTTACATCAACCTGACAAATTATGATTTAAAAAAGACGTTTCTAGCGATACATTTTAGGGGTTATTATCAGCCACTAGAACTACAATTCAACGTAAAAAAATTCGCGTCAGATATTTTTCAATGTCTACACAATATTATAGAATAAGTGAAACCAGAGTCTGACTTTTTAAACTTTTTTCATAATGCTGGAAATAGACAGTTTAACCCTTCGAATGATAGATTTCCGCTACATGCTACATACTAAAGGTTTTTGATGGTTTGTATTATTGTTCGTAATGAAATAATTAGAAAAAAAAATATCTTTATAAAACTAAAAATGGGATAATAAATCCAGTGATATGTTTTATTGTGAAAAACAGATATCCGTCAAATTAACTTTTCAAGTTACTGTACAACTAATGAGTTTTTGACCGAAATAAGTAAATTTATACATTTATGGAATGAAAATAGTGAACACGAAAATGTTTTCACTCCTTTAATAAAATACAAAACAAACCCTTATTGAAAAAATTAAATGTGTCGATGTATTTCGATACGTCTGAAAAATTGCTGCTCTGGCTGGCTGCAAGCTCAGTTTTATGGAATTTTAATAACAAATTTAATATAAAATTTTTTGGTGCTATATAGATCCCAAATAGCTGGTTTAGCTTAATTCATGACGTCTGTTTTCTGCATGTTAGGGTAATTTTTTAAACCTTAACTTATTTTTAAATCTATGGTTACCTCCCCTAACTGTCTTGGCTGCTGAAGATGTTTAGTTCATCTGACGTCTTCGTATTTTCATGTACTTGACCAAATATTAGCCATTTTTTTTAAGGAACGCAGTTCAATATCACTACACATATTCTTATCAATAAAAATCATTGAACAAGAACAGGTTTAGTTTAGAACCTTTTTATTTAATAATAATATTAAATAAACTTTATTCGGCACAATTGCCCAAAAGACTAACGACCGAGCCTTCCTGCCTTTTACATTTCTAAATATCCTTATGATACCAACAACTTGATATAATATCAAAGCGGAACCAATTTTAGAATCATCTCATGATAGGAACAGTTCGAAATATTACTATTTTTATCACTTTTAACTAATATTTTCTAATATAGCCAATCTATACCTTCGACCTCTAAGTTTAAATAAATATCCCTTCTGATAAGTAAGAGAAAATTCAAAGATGCTACCCTAAGTATATCCTTTAACTACAATTTTTCATATGGATGAATTTTTACTTTCTAATAATAAAATAGATGTCGGCTATTCATAAAAGCTTATTAATTTGTGTCCCAATTCACTTTGTTTTAATTTATTCCGTTTAATGATACTGTAGCATCTTCTACTAATAAAACTTATCTTTACTCAGTTTTTATGAAAAAATAAATACTGAACTAAATTTTAAAACATAAAAAAATATATTGACTTAAAATGGGGTTCTGGCAAAAGTATTTACTTGAAAAATATAAATACACCATATTTTGACCAATCCAACTCTGAACATATTCTTTTGTTTCTAGAACAAACATGGTAAATTATACAAAAATATAGAAGAAGAAAAACAAAGATTTTCAATATTCCAAAAAAATTTGCATGCCATTGAGGAGCACAACAAAAAGTATGAAGCAGGAGAAACAACATATTTTAAAGGAGTTAATCAGTTTACTGATCTTACAAAGGAAGAATTTATTTCTTTGTTAAAGTATCAAAGTACTGGTCGCCAAAATCGGGAAATATATCCGGTTCATCAAAAACCGGTCGACGCTGAAGCACCAAGTTCAATTGACTGGAGAGACCAAGGAGCGGTATCTAAAGTTAAAGATCAGGGTGGTTGTGGATCATGTTGGGCTTTTTCTGTAGTAAGTATTTTTCAAAATACAGAGATGAAAATCCTAAGAAATGACTTTAGTTTTACTCATATTCATATATATATATATATATATATATATATATATATATATATATATATATATATATATATTGGCTTAAATGATTATGTAAGAACTAGCAGGTAAAAAAATAAAAATTCGCAACAATTAAAAACCAAAAAGAGGGAAAATTAAAGTTTGAAAATAGGGCTAACTTTCTATATTGTTCTAACATTATGCCTGCAACAATAACAGTATGAACACTGTAATGAAAATATTATTAATGAATTTTCAAATAATCAAAAAAATAATTAAAATTTTACAAAAGTCAATACCTAGCACAGAACTGTCCAAAAAAAGTTTTTCTATGGTAAAAATAAGATAACGTCTAGAGTACTAAGGCGAACAAGATATATTCGTAAGTTATCTTTACTCTCCGTGTATTTCTGGTGGTGATGTTCTCGCAAAAATCAAGTAAGAGGATCTGTAAATAAAAACTCACAGTCACTATCTCTTTTGAAACTTTTCAAACTTTCAGTTCATTCAGTGACCTTAAAAAAACTGGGAGCAAACCACCGTTTGTCGAAGAATCATTTAATTGCTTGTGGAATTGGGACATTTGAAAGCCGTAAAGACAGTACATACAACTATCTGATGCAGCTGGTGTTTTGAACTTTTTGAAAACCACCCACCATAATATTAAATAAGACTCTTTTTTATACTTTATTTATTGTTTACTTTTGTAATGTTCTTCGAGTAATTTAGAGGTGGCATCTTTATCAGATTTATTTCCGGTTATCTTTTCTGCCATTGAACCACATCAATGAATAAGCTAGACGGCAATAAGATGTGTGGAAGTAAAATCTTTAATTATATGTTTGTATGAGAAGGTTTTCTATAAACCGAATCCTTGAAACTACCGTGATCTATTCCTTATACGAGTACATGAATGAATGAATGAATGAATGGAAAAAGGGTGGTGATAATAGATCATTGGTGCCTAGGCCTCCATTGGGCCATTTACATCCCACCATATCAGCAGGTTTTTCTAGGCCGATCGTCAAGCAGCCTCATTAGTTGAACTTGCCTAACTGCTTCCGGTAAGAAAACTGTATCTCCGAAATATCTCTGTCTCAGTTCGTTAAGTGCTGGGCACTCTCTGAGAATATGATCAACAGTTTCATCCTCCTCCAAACATCATCTGCATGTCGGGTCGCCTTCGACACCGATTCTATGAAGATAGCCCCTAAGGTGACATGTCCTGTCAACAATATCCCATTACAATTCGCAGCTCTTTCCGTTCTAAGGGGAGAAGCTCCTTAGTACGCCGTGCACTAGACCCAGTTATATGTTCCTTAGCACACCTCATTCCAGGAGCTCCCCTCTACGATTCAATAAATTTCCTTTCCAGCAACGATTCTTTTGCCAATAGCAATTGGGACAGGAGTGACCTGTACCCATACGAGTCTGACTGTGCAGCCTTTCCTTGGCATACCATTTAATAGATCCTTGCACTCAGACACCAGTGTCGAACTTCCGTTACTGGACCTCAGAGCCAATATCGCAGCCTTACTGTCTGAGCATATATTTATTACTCTATTCCTGTCTATGTCCCTCTCACAGCGATGGGCACATAAGCATAAATTTCCGCTGTGAAAATTGTCACACATTGTCCGAGAGGGTAGTACTCTCTGACTCCTGTGCTTCTGCTAAATACTCTGGGTCTAGCTCTTTCATCTCGTCGAGATCCATCAGTATACCACCAGGATCCATTTTTCAGAAGATTTTGTTCTCCCTCCTAATCCTCTCTACTTGGCATAAGTATCTCCAGGGAGAGGTTGGGTTTTAAAAGCAGCGGCGCTAAGTAGTCTGTCCGCATGGGGAGTGATCGACACCTCTCCACCGCGCTTTCCCAGACACCTAAGTATTCGCCCGTTCCAATTCCAAGATGTCCTAGGCAACTGAGACGATAAACAGTTTTCAGGGCCTCGTTCTCCATGTATCAGTGAAGAGAAGGCAGGTTTACCAGGACTTCAAGAGCCCTGGTGGGATCAGTCCTCATCGCACTCAATACTCCCACACAAGCCATTCTCTGAACTTTGTCAAGTTAAAGAATGTGTTTGCGCTTTGTTGTACTACGTCACCGTACAATAGCGGCGTACGTTATCATGAGGTGGATCACCATAGGGTATATCCAAAATAGCGCTTTAGGTGTCAGTCCCCATGTACATCCAAAGGCTCGTTTACAAGCCCAGAAAGCACATATGGCTCTCTTGGTTCGAGCCTCAATACGAGTAAATTTGCTGCTCATTAAAATATGATTTTCTAGTAAAGGTCTTAATCCTGAATAAGACGAATCAGTCAAGAGTGTTCTTCATACGTATTACCATGTTTTGTCATGACTTTAGCCTGCTTGTCTAAAATTTCGAAAATGACCTTTGCTTAGCTGCATATTTTTCTTGTTTGAGTGCCATTTTTTTTGTAGAACATGTAGAAAACTATTATTTGCATTAGCTTGGCATAAGTGTAGTTATATATCAAAATATTGATCACATATATGTGTATTAAATAATTTTTTTTAGTAACTTAAAAATTGGCATTGTTTTCTCTCATTCTGCGAAATCATGATAGTACTTATTAGAGATTACTAAAGATATACCATTACAACAAATCATATCGATATTGGAACAACATTGTCTTGAATTAGCTTTTCATTTCCATAGACTTATTTTTTGTATTTCAGGTAGAGTACTATTACGTGTTGATTTTTTAACAGAAAGGAAATCCTCAGTATCACTCCACTTCATGATTTATTTTACTTTGGTTGCTCTAGTTTTGTTGACTAGTTTGATTGTACACTACCAATGAAAAAAAATACAGATTGTCCAGGTTTATTTTTGGAAGTTCACCATCTGAAACAATCGTAACTATTGGAAAGTGCTTTTGCGTTATTTTCATAATAAAATATGACACTTCCTTTCCCGGTAAATAAAAAAAAAGAAAAATATCAGAAAGTATTTTCACTTTAACAATGAATTTTTAGATGATTTTTGTCGTTTGTGATTGTATATATTTTAATATTGTAAAAAATGTAAGAAATTATAAAAACTTCGATTATAAGAAAGAAGAAGAAAAATTGCTTTTTCTAATTAGATAAATAATAATTAGATGACAAAAATAAAGAGTACAATTGAAAAAACTACACAAAACGTCGTTTTCTGTGAGCTGGCTGTATCTCTCACAATGACTTGGATCAACGTATACCCTAACTGTATACTGCTACCTCACAAGACCAGACGTTAAGTTAAATCAGGCCATGCGGTTCTTTTGTAAGAATTATTTTATGTGTTCATGGTTAAAAATTATAAAATATAACACTATGCCCATTTTATAAAATCTTCCATATTTTTGTTTAGACTGGGACACTTGAAAGCTTTTACTATCTGAAAAATAACAAAATGGTTCTGTTCAGCGAACAACAATTGGTGGACTGCGTAACGGAAAATTATGGTTGTGGTGGAGGTTTCGAAAATAATACTTTAGAATACGTAACAGTTAATGGTAAGTACGAGATATTTTCAACTGAAAAAAAGTAACAGTTTTTAAAAATTAGGGTTCCCTCGCTCAAATTCGGTGTTAAAGGAATACCTAAAATAAGTATGGATGTGTCATAATATGGTATGTCTCATCCTATAATCATATACAAATTTTTCAACATCTCTGTAAATAAATTTTGTTTTTAAGCTTTATAAGTAAATATTTTTTATCGTCAGGACATCAAACAATATTGGTTTATTTACCAATATGTTTCAGATCATTGATTTCATTTCCATGAAAAGGCTTCAGGAACAGTTTTCCAACAGAGTTAGCCAGAACCTATTGGCCTTAGTGGCTAAATAAACATTTAATAGAAAAATTATTAAATTTTCTTATATTTAGACGCACAGATTCACTTATATTTTTTTAAATTATTAACAATTTACTTGAACTTATTAAGATAGTTCATCGGCTTACGCAGTTTCCATATATTTTCTTGAATCTTCGAATATTCATTGTTGAAATAAATTTTCGTAAGAATGTGTAATTTTAAACACCTAGCTCATCTTTTAATCTAAATAATCATTATAAAAAAATACAACATTTAACATGGGCAACATGCTAAGGGTCGTAGTTTGTGTGACATAATTATACGTAACTTAAACATGTCTTTATATAATCTTTCAAAAAACGAACATATTGATGGTGATTATGAAGAAAATCTTAAGAAAATTATGTATGGAGACATTCTTCATGAAAAATGCGTGGGAGAAAATTATTCATTGATAAGTGTGGTGAAGAAAATCCCTTCGTTAAAATTGCGGCGAAAAAAATCCCTTCTTCTTAGTGCCGTGCAAACAATCCCACAACAGTTTTATATTGCCCCAAAAACCCATAGGTTTACGAGGTTCCCCACCATAATCCAGGTGGGGATTTTCCATTTTATAATATACTATAACTCTATTATAGTCTATAAATTATAAATTATATATGCATGTGCTAAAATGCTATTTTTTTTAATTGCACTATTCATTTTTATTGGTTATTCTATAGTATATTATTTTAAGATTTACAAGCCAAACTGCTGCTCACTCCCTCCAGACATTAATGACTCATACCATGTATACACAGATACCAAAAGTATGGAGTTCTCTGGGAACCCTTTCCACGTTATTGGGCCTAGGTGACGTGGACTGTTGCACTTTCCACAAACCTTCGGGCGGTCCGCGCGGTTGCAAGGAGAACTGCTTTCTGAATCGGTCTATATAGATGCTCACTAAGGCCCAGTCCCTTAATGTTCTGCAGGAGGATCCTTAGTATCACTCCAGTTGTTGATAAAATTATGAGAATCGTGTGGACACTGTTCATTGTCCATTGTCTTCGAATCTGCACTTCCAGATCTCTGTATTTGGTGATTTTCTAATTATATTTTGGTCTTAGGTTATTGTCAGATATAGCATTGTCAATCAGTGCAGTTCGCCTAGAATTTTTATCTGTTAGTATAATGTCTGGTCTATTATGAGCAACTATCTGATCTGTAAGAACAGTTCGATCTCAATACAGCGAGAACTTGTTGTTTTCAAGAATAGGCTCCGGGTTGTATTTGTAGTAAGGCACTTTTCCTACCTATAATAGATTTAATTTATCTGCTAACTCTTGGAGGAGTATCTTAGCGGCTAAGTCGTGTTTTTTCTTATACTCGGTTGCGGTAAACGCTTAGAATCCTCCAGTTATGTACTGGATTGTCTCCTATGTTCGACAACCATATCTACATTGATCGTTTGCTATAGAAGGATCCCTGATGACTAACTTTCGATAGTTTTTCGTTGGAATGACTTGGTCTTGGATATCTTACAAGCCTCCGTTTTTGGAAAAATCTGTTCTGAATTCAACCAGTAGTTCGACTCTGAGTTGTCGACATTGATCTGATGGACCTCATTTTGATGCCGTCCATAGTTTCTGCAGTCTTGTAACTTCTTTTGGTCTATTCGGTGTTGAGAAGTAATATCCCGTTCTCTCAGCTGTAACGGCGTTGAATCGTCTGCCTCGCATATTGCTCGATGTAGTGTGAACGAGTCCGTTAACCTGTAGAAAGAAAAACGTATATTTGTTATTTGTTGATCGAGCTTCTTACCAATATCGACTAATCCTCTTTCTCCTTGGTATCTTGGACGCATTTTACGTTCAATAACACTCCGAGGGTGTGGTTTGTGTGCTTATTTTCCTTTGCAGGTTTTAAATTTCCCACCTGCTCTATTTTACAACTCAAAAAGAGTAGCACCCGTACGTGTTGAGCACCTTAAACAAATTTCTGCCATTTAGACTAGCACATTATAATTGTATTATATTATTAGGTAAGAAGTCTGATCGGGCTTTGTATAAAGTTAGGTGAAAAGAATTTACATAAAAAATATATGTACATTTTTTGTTCTTGTATTCATATTTAAGAAAGCTACGTTGTAACAGGACGTAGATAGTAGTATTGAAAACAAGTTTATGCTATTTTTAAAGTTTTTATGCTCGTGTTGTGTTATTACTTTAACTCGAACTCACAGGGCAGTTAATATTTATTATCACGTAAAATCATTTTTATTAAAAAATCAACGTCTTGATTAAAAATTATTGGTATCAAAATAGTATGTCAGAATGCAAGTTATTTAATTCCACGTCAATTGCCCAGAAAGGAATTTTTTCGTTTTCACAAAAAGCGAAGGGATTTTCTTTGCCGCTCATTGTCTAGCAGAGATTATTTTCATGGCACCTACTTAAGGAGGATTTTCTTTGCCGCACAATTTTTGAGAGAAATTTTTTACGCTAACACACTAAAACGGTGTGGTTTTTTGCCTCTTTTTGTGTCGAAAGATTTTTTTCGGCACACTTATTCTGGACGAATTGTATTCGCCGCAACTTTATTCGTAATATTTTTCATAGCTACCATCGATATGATGTATACTGTAAAATCGAGATGCTCAGCTATGCCGTTAATTAGTTGTGATTTAAGTATTGGCGTCCATTAATAATTACAACATACAAAATTAGATCAAAATATAGGTTAAATAAGAAAGTAAACTTAGTAGGTGACTTATTGAGTCCATGTGGTATAAAAAATGATACCAAATCGTCGTTTCATTATTCATAAATGATTTGCTCTGTGAGAGTGTATACTCTGCGCCAAGAGCTCAGAAGAGAAGTAGGGGGAGTGTCGTACGAAAAAATATTGAACCAGTTTCTTTACGATTATATCCGATGAATTATCTACCCTAATAGTTCAATGAAAGGTCGGTTAACTATAGGGTTTAAAATGCAAAAATTCTTATTTAATTATTTTGAAGCGTTAATTGGTTTAAAAACTAATTCTTGATTAGACTAATTTGCTGTCGACAAGGTCAGTCAATTTTACCTTTATTCTTTTTATTATTATAGGTATTGAGTCTGAAGAGAGTTACCCTTACATAGCAGATGACCAAAATTGTAAATATAACAAAAAATCAGTTGCAGCAGAAATTCAAGGATATATTAGAACTGAAAGTAAAGACGAAGATAGTTTGCAATCAGCGGTAGGATTAAAAGGACCAACTTCTGTAGCACTTGATGCGTCAGGCCTGTTTGATTACGCAGGAGGTACGTATCTTTCTAGACACCGTTCAGCATTTACAGTATATTAATTACTATAATTTTTTGTACCATACTTATTTTCCATCTAAAAGAAATTAAAATAACTAATCTTTTGTTAAGAGATATAGTTATATTCTATTATGGCAGTTAAGATTTAATTTGTGATTGCTACATATGTCGCATTTTTATCCTAATCAGTTTGAAATTCCCTTTTTGTATTTCTAGTTTTTTACAATTTCTCTAACCCTCTAAAGCATCGGAATATTATTTTTAGTAAAATAAAAGTATTCTTATATTGCTAAATTAAGTAATGAAAAAAATTATTCTTAATATTAAACTAATAAGATGAGTCAAAAACTTGGAATATTTGATCCTATTGCAATAGATTGTAAAAAATTTTGAATACCTCGTTACGGCTTCTGTTGCCCTTTTCACCTATGAGAATTATTGTATGTGATTCTAATGTAATATAAGGGGGGTTCCTTGTTTTTTCAGGCGTTAAAATGATGCTTTCCAGAAATTTATAACTTTTGTAAAACAATACTAAAAATTCGCATAGTAGATATGTCGCTGGCTCTGCTGTACTATCAAAGAAACGACAAGACTTAGCTTTGCCACTTTATTTTAGTTAATATCTCAAAGAGCAGGATCCTGTGAAGAAATATGTTATCAATCTAATATCTTTTTTGGGAAAATTGAGAAGTTTTTGCGTTCTCTCGCGTAGATTTGTGAATTTCTTCGCTTTTTTAAGGACGGGCATGTTATTGAATCTCAATAATATTTGATATTGTTCCTAGGTCCAAAGCAGTTTCTTTATGTGGCTATTTGATAGTCTGTCTGTAGATAGTTTTCTAACTGAAAAAAAGTTGTTTTTCTTTTTTGAGAACGTCCGCTTTCTCATTTTCTTTGATTAACTTGCGCCCTGGCACCAACACCAGGATTATGCCGCTGTTATTTGTAAATAATTTTACCGCTTGCCTCTCGTTCCAAGTCCACTTAGACTCATAGATGTTAGGCCTGCAAGCTTTTAGCTCTGTTTAGTTGGCTAACAACGCTTTCCACAAGGATTTCTTGTGTGTTTAGATTGAAGCACTTATCGGCACAAATTTTCGGGTGATATTATCCTATCGCCGAAATATTTCTGCTCTCTGAGAACATGATCAGTACTATAATTCTCTTCCAAACACCATCATTATGCCGGGTTATTCGTGATGCTAATTCTATGAAGATAGTCTCACGTGTGACAATGTCCTGTCAGCAGTCCTATCACGCTTCGCAGTTCTTTCCTTTTCAACTGAAGATGCTTTCTGGTAAGTTGCACACTAGGTTTCACACGAGTTTTATTATGCTGTCATTCTTTGTTAGATTAACAAGTTACTTTTTGCATTCAGACACAAGTTGTATAGTTACTACATTGGACCCTAGTGCCAATGTTGCTGCACTACTGCCTGGGCATACGTTAATAACTCTATTTTTGTTTATGCAAAGACGGCCACATTGCAGAATATGAAAGACCGTGTATGCTGTCTCAGAGAGTAAAGTTTTCTGACTTCCTGCTTCCACTGAACACTCTAACCCCGACTCTTTTATCCTGTCGTGTGTAAATCCCCAGGATCCATTTCTGCGAATAACTGGCTCTTTCTCTTAATCCTCTCTGCTTAGTGAAAGTATCTCAGAAAAGCGGTCAGGTTTCAAAATCTACGCCATGTAGTCCATTTCGATAAAGTGTATCTTTTTATAACTCTTCCGTAGCTACACTGATAGCAATAATTTCCTGCTTTGAGATGCCCTAGGCAGCTGAGACAATAAACTGCCGTTAAGTCCTAATTTTTTATGAATAAGTAGAGAAGGGGGAGGTTCACTAGAACCGTCAGCGTCCTAGTAGGAACAATCCTCGTCACATTCATCATTTTTATTGGCTCAGTGGGTGACAGCAGCGTCAACTTATGCACGAACTAAAAGGCAATCTTTGCGAATATTAACAGTATAATAAACTAGAAATTCTTAATTAAAAATTATATTTTTTGTTTTTTTATGAGTTTTTAAAAAAAGTGACAAATTTAATTTATTTTTATTATATATTTTTATTACTTCAGCTAAAAAAAAGTAGGTACAATCAATAAAAAAAAAATTGTTAAACACAGTGAAAATTAGGTTAAGTAATGTTAAAATAAAAAAAAAACTACTATTGACTAATAAAGTGGAATAAAAATTGCTATACATTACTGTGTACTTACCCTGGATGGCCAACTTTTGAACGATGTATTTTATTATTTAGAATGTGACTTAGCATGGGAATTTCTAACACGTGGTACACTATCGATCTTAACCTTATCCATTTATTTCTTTGATTTAATTTCCTTTTGAAATTTTTGAAATTTATACTGCTTTTTTACTAGTATTGTTACAATTTACGACACAGCAACTCCAATTGCTCATTATATTATTTCTAATTATTTAAAAACAATTCACATATGTATTTGCTTTTGCTCCCCCCTACCATGACTTCGCACTGAACGAATACAAGCCAGTCTGTGCTATGAAAAAAAACGAAAATATGTTTAAAAGAAAACAAATATATTTTTTATCCGATTTTCTTTACCTTCTCCTTTTTTACTTTTTAGTTCTCTCCTATACGAAAGCTGAACAATAAAATAATTCTTTTGACATATTGATATTCCATTTGCTTAAAGAGTGCTCTTTGGAGTATAGAACATTACATAAAATTTAAAAAAAAATGAAAAAATGTAATTTTTATGGATTGTAGCAAATTTAATTTAAAAGATTAATTTTCTCCAAAATTTCCAAAAATTTCTTCGTTTTTTAAATCTACCCTCCTCAGATAACTGATTCAAATGTTCTCTTATTTCCATTACTGAATTATTTTGAATTTTAAAGATTAAGTTTGCACTGGGGCTTACTGATAAGAAATGTAAAAACATTATTTAAATATTGCAAATTGAATTTTTATTTGATAAATTCAATAATCTATTCGGTAGATTAAACTTATTTGTAAAATAAACGTTTTACTCCAAGAAAAAAAAAATTGGAATACTTTTAACTTAAACACATTTTTTACATTTTTCTTCAGGTGTGTTTACTGATAATTACTGCGGAAAAGCATACCTAGAACTGAACCATGCGGTACTAGCTGCTGGCTATGGAAAAGATGAAAAAACTGGTTTAGACTATTGGTTAATCAAGAACTCCTGGGCTGAGGACTGGGGAGAAAATGGATACTTTAAAATTAAACGTGGATCAAACGAATGTGGAATTGCTACAGATGGAATGTATCCAGTTTTTTAATAGCAGATTTGTTTTAAAGTTACATATGTATTCGTATGGAAATCTAATAAATAAATAAGAGAATAAATTTTACTCACATTTCCTGTCAACGAAAAAATTAATTTATTCAGTAATACTGTAATATCCCTTACTAGTAATAAAATTACTGAATCAAATTTATTAAAACATATAAAATGTATAGACTAACAGGGGTGTTCTGGAAAAATATATTTACTTAAAGAATGAAAAATATCACATTTTAGTCAAGTTATTACTTAACTCAGTATTTATTCTTCGTTTTTTAGAGTAAACATGGTAAATTATACCAAAATATAGAAGAAGAAAAGCGAAGATTTTCAATATTTCAAAAAAATTTGCATGCCATTGAGGAGCACAACAAAAAGTACTTTTACTGATCTTATAATTTACTGATCTTACAAAGGAGGAATTTATTTCTTTATTAAAACATCGAAGTAGTGGTCGTCAAAATCGGGAAATATATCCAGTTCATCAAAAATCGCTCGATGCTGACGCACCAAGTTCCATTGACTAGAGAAGTCAAGGAGCAGTATCTAAAGTTAAAGATCAAGGCGACTGTGGATCATGCCGGGCTTTTTCTGTAGTAAGTATTTTTTAAAATTGGGGGGGGGGAAATCATACAAAATTACTTCAATTTATTTAATATAGATACGAGGTCTGTTCATAAAGTTCGATAAAAAAAGTAAATCTCATTATTCAGTTAGGCCAAACTACGTCACATTCAAAGTACTCTCTCCCGGAAACAATATATTTGTTCCAACGTTGCTCCCATTCTCTAAAGCAATGTTGCATGTCTTTTTAGGTCAGGATACTCTGGCACCACGTCATGGTGCGTTGAATGATTCCAACATCCAAAAAATGTCTACTTCCAAAAGTCAATTTTACTTTAAGAACAAAAAAGTCACATGGGGCCAAATCCGGCTTATATGGTGGGGAGGGGAGTGATTCGTCGCGGTAATATTATATTTTGCCAAAAATTGGCGCACAATTTTCGTATGTTCAAATCGTCTTTCAAAATGGTAAGAACACTGCCTGTAATGATTCTTAACTCAGACGTAATTATTCTTGTAGTGATTACGTTTTCATTTACAAGAGACGTCCCTTTCTCTCGTAGTCTTTGACGTACTCGCGACCGTTTAAAAACCGGTTTATCAACTTTTACACTACCCTTTTTTTTTATCGCTGATTCCCTATATACGATACTTTATCCGAGTTTCACTAGGAATTTGGTGTTGCTCTAATAAAGGAGTTTGCTCCATTTTTAAGGAACGATGAAAAATACTTGAATGCTAGGTATCCTTGCCACTATTAACCAAGTCACAAACATTGACTCCAGCTCTACCAAAGTTCTGGAAAAAAGATTAGTGCACGAACATTTTGAATAGACTTCGTGTATAATTAGTTTTTTGAAAATTAGCGGTAAAAAAAAGTAAAAATTTGCAATAATTCGATAACCGAGGTGGGGTATGAAATTGAATCTTGAAGATAGGGTTAACTTTTTATATTGTTCTGGCATCATAACAACAACTATATGAGGTGGTTAGAAGGACTTTACTGTGTAATGGAAATATTATTTCTTATTAATAAACTTTCAAACAATTAATCCAATCATTAAATTTTTACAGAAGTCGTTCGAAAATTTACTAAAATATAGTTATTTTGGCGTAATTCTGTTTTAATAGAATGATGTCTGGAAAATTAAGACAAACACATAATAGTAAGTTATTTTGACTACACGCGTACTTCTAGCGCTTCTATTTTAACAAAAATAAAGAAGAAGTATCCGTAAAAAATATTTACATTCACACTGGGCAGTGATGGAGGTGAGGATTTATATTAAGAGATATGTTTGTATAAGGAGATTGTCTGTAAATCGAAACCTTAAATCTCTCATGCTTGTATGAGTTATGCTTGCGATGGTAGTTTTCTAATTCTAGTCTTAATCCTGTTTAAGACGAATCGGTCAGCAACGTACTAGATACGTATTACCGTGTTCTGTGATGATTTCATCTTGATCCATTATTTGACAGCTTCTCGTACCGCACATCGTGGTACCCTAAGAGCCAGTTCCGGATCAATATATTGAGATCATGAGCTAGGTCTTGCTACCTTATCAGCTTCTTCATTTCCATGTATGCCTTCGTGCTCTGGTACCCGCTGTAGCATAATTCTCTTGTTCTTTGCCAGAGTCATAAGTTCACTCTGCTATTCCCAAACTAATATAGATGGTACCTTTTGACCCATCAGGGCTGCTTCGATGTCGGAATAAATGAAGCTTTCCTTTGTAAGCTCACCTTTTTCTCTCATCTGCAGATTGCATATATTTCTACCTGGAATACTGTTGGGTATCCTTTGTTGATATAATTGTCCATAAGACTGCGTAATTTCAGCCACTGTTCTATTTCATTTGCGAGATAATATAAAAAATGCAGTTTAACATGGGTTATATACAAAGAGCCGTAATCAGTGTGATATGGTTATATATAGATTAAAATACTTCTTTATATCGTTTTCTGAAAAAAATATATGTGAGTATATGCGATGGTTACATGGAACTCATACTAAAATAGAGAAGCGACAAAGCTGTGACGCAAAGTTGACCGGACGGAGTTGCTGATGGTGGTCACGTCATTAGTGAGGTTTAAGTATCGACTTGAACACACTAGGGAATAGTACCAGATAATGGAACTAAATATCACCACCGCCAAAATCATCTTGATAGCCTTCACAAGGAAAATAAATCTCAATCTGAAAACCACCAAAATGGATATGAACGTTATTGAGTGGAAATAAGAGGTTAGACATCTAGGACTAACCCTAGATAATTAACTTCTTTGGAGCAACCATGAAAAAGAAGTAATCAACAAAGCTACAAATGCTTTGATGGTCTG
This sequence comes from Diaprepes abbreviatus, assembly GCA_034092305.1. NCBI lineage: Eukaryota > Metazoa > Arthropoda > Insecta > Coleoptera > Curculionidae > Diaprepes > Diaprepes abbreviatus. The sequence goes on from JASJET010000095.1 coordinate 2,420,054, forward strand.
TAGAAATTTTGCGGGAAAAAAGCTGGGGTAAAAACCCAAAAATTCTGTTGCGGATGTACACTGTCAGAGTGAGACCAATCGTCACATATGGGGCAGTGATTGGAGTAAAAGAACCATTCTGGCTAATAAGAGATCTAACCTCTCGAAAGTTCAAAGACTGGCCTGTGCGTGTATAATCGGTGCTATGAAAATCTGCCCAACGGTCGCCACAGAAGTAATCCTAAACTTTACACCTCTACATATACTTATGGAGAGTACGGCAAAGATGAGGTCATAAAACGAAGACCAAATCTCTCATCTAGAACTCGACAAATCTAGGGCATGTCCCAAGATGAAAGGAAAAAGAAATTCAACTTTGTGAAAAACTTCAGTACATGTTGTGTTGCAAAAGTTAATGGGACAGGAACACCATTGAAAAACTTAACAAAACATCAACTAAATGTTATACAGATGGCTCCAAAACAATGAAGGGAACTTGATTAGGAGTGCACGAATCCAGCACCAAACACTACCTGGGTAGGTCACCAAGCATTTTCCAGGCAGAAATACATGCTATTTGGAAATGTATTCATTCCACCAAAGACAAAAACTATCGCGGTCAAGAGATTACCATCATGTCGGATAGGGAAGCAGCTATTAGTGCGCTGAGCTCTCAAGTAATCGGCTCCAAGATGGTCTGGGAATGCCTAGAAGGATTAAATGAATTGAGTAAAAAAAATAAGGTTACCTTATGTGGGTACCGGGAGACATCGGAGTTAAAGGGAATAAAACATTAGACAGGCTCGTCAGAAAAGGGGCTGAGACACCATTTCTGGGGCCATTGCCTCTCTGTCGAACCAGCAGCAGCGTAATGTTGGAAGAACTAAAAGTAGAGGAAGGAAACAGAAATCCAATTATTGGACGCGGCTGCAAGGATTTAGATAAGCGAACTACGGGGATACGGGAACTAAGACCAAAAGAGATTCAAGGAATGCATAAACCTTAGTACCAGCAGAGTTCGACAGGGATCTTGACAGGACATTACCACTTGAAGGGATACCTCAAGAAACTCGGATTTTCAGAAAGAGAAGAGTCCACATTTAGCGAGGAGAAGAAGAAACCTCTATTCATATCCTTTCAAAGTGTAGCGGTCTGAAAAACCCTAGAATGTGGTTCTTAGGAGCACACCAATAAAAAAAGGAGCTACCCACTTTGAGGCCGTCTAACATCCTAAGGTTGCTAAGTTAAATAGAACTAGAGAACCTGATACAGCCGATAAAGTACCCATTACGACTTGGCAGCAGTAGGGGTGCACGAAAGATCTACTAGGTCGCAGTGTACAGATCCCTAACTTTACGAAAACATACACATACTTTAACGTTAGTTTTGCATTAAAAAGGAGTTTTTGTAGATTAAACAAAAAAAAGATTAGGTTTCTAAGAGGTAAAGAAGTCGAACAATATTGTGAGACCGACTTGAGAGATTGACGATAATTTATGCTAGATACAGTTCTAAAAGTTTTTCTTAACTCCTTTGATATGTAGAGCATAAAACCAGTGAATTGTCTCCTAAAGAAACTTGTTGGTTAAAGTCAAAAATAATTTATCTTCCTCTTGACCATGAACTTATTGTATATCAAATATTTTTTTTCTAAGATTTACACTTACATTATCTTTGGTTTCACTATTGCTTGATATTATTTTAAAAAAATAAATCCATTTTAGATATTATCGTAAAAAATATACATTTAATTACATTACTTTTATCGAAGAAACCTGAAGATAATATTGTCTTTAATTTTTTTAATTGAATGTCATTTTTAAGTATATGTCGTCAGATTATTTTATAAATATTAAAGTTTCCCAGAATTAAATTAAGTGATAGAATTTTATCTCATAAATATAACTTAAACTTCGTGGAAATGACTAGAAATTTCTAGTTTAATCAGATAAATCTGGTTTTCAACTTTTCTACCATTTTATACCATTAATAACATATACAACTTTGACTAAATAACTGATTACAGTAACACCACACACCCCTAGCTTAAAACTTGGTGGCTTAATTACCTTAAGACCTAATATTCCCGAATGTATAAACTTGAAACCCGTAAACTCTAAATTTGTGAAACTTAAACACATATATTTTAAGTCCTACACCAATAACATTAAATATATAAATACAAAATACAAAAACAATAAACCCTAAATCATCATGAATATACCATAGTTCTTGTCAAAGATGTCTTTTGAAAAAGGTTTGGATATATATTTCCATTTATCTTGTTTGGTATGGATCAATAATACCTGCCCAAATATTTATTTTAAAGTTATGCTGATGGTTTGCAATTTTAATAAGTTATTAACAGGTTGTACACCAAAGAAATCAAGAAAATGAGAGGTATTGTTGTGTATTTCAGTGTATATTTTGAATTTTCGACCAAGCGCTTTTGGTCTTACTTAGACCACCCTCAGGGCTTAGAGTTAGTCAAAGGGCATATCTCAACCTTGCCATTTAGAGAACAGTCTCCAACGCCAGCGCAGCCTTTTTACAGTACAAGTCAGGTATACGATTAAAACGAACAATCCTAAATTAAAATTTAAACGGTAAGAACAATGTGAATATTAATATTATTATAAACAATCAACTTTTACATTAACAACTTAAAAAACAATAGCAATGGCAAGGTTGAGGTGTGCCTTTTGATGAGGTCTGAGCCCTGAGGATGGTTTAAGTAAGACCGAAAGGGTTTAGCCGATAATTCAAAATTATACACTAAAATACACAACAATATATATTCTTCTTTTGCAGTTCTAATGGCATGTGAATTTTTATCCGCACAATCATGTTCCTTCTGCAGGTTGGTGACTCCAGATTTTGTAAAATACGTCAGTAAACTAAATTTTTCTACCAAAATTTGGGTCGCGAATTCATTTGTTTCGAATAAATTCACAAAATGTAAGGCGCATGTGGAGATCAATCAATAAAATTTTCTGAACCTTTTGGATGGATGTAACAACTGTTCTTTTAAAATATCATTTACAAAAGTTTTAGGGTTATCCAACTTAGTTCTTACTGATGGGTACTAATAGTTAGTTCTTTAACTCTTTCCAAAATTGCCGCTTCTTTTTCAACTGTTTTTGTTGTTCTAATACGCTGCTAGTTTCTCGAAGATGACGCTTAATATTGGCAAATTTTGGATGATTTGTTATTCGACGGTCAGAAAATCTCTCCATTTAAATCCTAACGCTTAGACGACACTCATTTTCTTTATAAAATCCATACACCAGTAGCATACCAACCTTCTCTGAGTGCATATATATATACATATATATATATATATATATATATATATATATATATATATATATATATATATATATGTATATATATATATATATATATATATATATATATTTATATATATATATATATATATATATATATATATATATATATATATATATATATTTATATATATATATATATATATATATATATATATATATATATATATATATATATATATATATGAATAGTTTGTTATTCCGGATTTCAATCCGTTCGTTTTCACTACGTTTCACCAAAATCTTATATGGCCACATGGAAAAGAACACCTGGACAATTTCCTCATATACCTGAACAATATCCACCACAGAATCTAATTCACGCTAGAAATCGAACAAGAAAATAAACTTCCTTTTTTGGACCTGCTATTAACTAAGAAACTCAACAACACCCTAGGCTTTAGCGTATATCGGAAACCCACACATATTGACCGATATCTCAATGCAGCGTCACATCATCATCTCTCTCAAAAGCAGACAGTATTCAACACACTAATATCAAGATCTCTCCGCCTAATAGAAGTTGACACAAAACAAGACGAAATAAGACACATTTCAACAGCTCTAGAACGGAATGGTTTCTCACAATCAGATATAAAGAAAGCCATAAAAAGACAAGAGAAGACTACAACAAAGACCAAGATCAAACAAAGAACAAAGCCATAATACCATACGTAAAAGGAATAACAGACAGAATCGGAAGAATCAACATACAGCCCATATTTAAACCACAAAAGCAATAGCTAACATCCTGGGAAATCCCAAAAACAAGCCCAAGCTTGAAAATCATGGGGTTTACAGCATTCCATGTGCAGATTGTTATCAAACTTATATAGGACAAACAAACAGGCGCATATCAGCAAGAATCCAAGAATATAAAAATAGCCTCAAAAACAAACAGACAACCTCAGCCCTATTTCAACATCACCAAACAACCGGACATACCATCGACTTCGAAAAAACAAAAGAAATAGCATCAGTACAGAACTACAAGGTACGCACCATAAGAGAGGCCCTAGAAACCGAAAAAGCGGGACAGCTAAATAAACGAGACGATGCTATAAATTTTTCAACTAGATGGAAAATATTAATAAAAAATCAAGAAAGAAAACAACAAAAATCAACTAGTACACGAGAGACCTGCATACAACAACAAAATATATCGTACTCGGCAGAAAGGAGGGGCCTGCGAAGCCGCTCATCCAATCAGAAAGCGAGCCAGCTAAACAAAACTCGAAATTCATCATAGGCCACCATCAGTTCTCAGCGAGTAACGAGACGAACCGCACTTGAAAATGCCAAATGAGATTTTGGCGAAACGTCGTGAAAACTATTTTTTGAACGAACGGATTGAAACCCGAAATAACCAAACTATTCATTCTACCATCCGTGAAAACCTACGATATAACATATATATATATATATATATATATATATATATATATATATATATATATATACGCAAAGAGGCAAACCTCTATTAATTGTGTTTTTCATCCTAATCACATCGTTAACTGGGATGGCACTGCGATTCTGGAAAGAGTTCCTTCAGGCTTTTCGAGATGGTCCATATTAATCAAGATGGCAACGCTATGAATAAAAAAAAGCGTCACTGAATCTGAGTGCCCTTTACGGCTATATTTTAAAATTGGAAAAGGAAAAGTATTTGAGACTCCTGGACAGTCTATCTCTAGATGAAACTTTTTTCCATTGTTTACTCATATATCATGTAAAAAATATCAAAGTAATTTTTTGCTAAATCTCACACTTGGCTACGCTACTGTTTTAGGGATTCTCATTACTTTTCCTACTTAGGCCACCCACATCACTGTTCCTGGTTGACACCTGACATCTGTTACTACAAAATGGTGAAACAGTTGAGTAAGATATTGTGCAGGTTGTGATTTTTGAAAATTTTATCAAATCTAACAATCCTATCATATTATACCCTTAAATATAATTAAAAGTAAGGTGTTTTTTTCTCCTGTTTCATATTTAAACCACATTGACGAGTTTCTTCTTAATTATCGGTTAGGTTTAATATTCTAACTTTGTAATTATTATAAATAAATTCTTAAAAGCTTGATATAATTAATACTTGGCCCTATATATATATATATATATATATATATATATATATATATATATATATATATATATATATATATATATATACATATATTAAATAGTATAGTGTGTACTACGTTTGACACTTTCAATGAAATTAATGTTGAAGTGAATAATAGTTGACTATTAAAGAATTTATATTCAAAGTACTTTTTTATTGCGCAGAAGTTAAGTACTAGCTTGTCGATTTTACTCGCGTAATTTCAGGTGGTTAAATTACTCTCTTTTATGTAATTTCATTAAAAAAAAGTAACTTGGTTTTCTAATCTTTTCCCACAGAACTGCAACTTACACTCAAAATTATTTTACGACCACAGATATCGGTAACCTTTTTAAGGCTAATCAAATTTTTAAAAAGAAGCTTAACAAATCTCTACAAAAATGTACTGTTTTTTGAAAAAAAAATAGCGTGAATCAGATATTGTTACCCAGCAGTTACCACGCGAAATTTATCCTATAATTATATATTCAAAGCTCACTTTACGGCATATGTGAGCGAAATGACGCTTGTGACTCGGGTGCTGTCAGCCCCGTGTGTACGTGGGACATGTTTGTTGGCTGGATAGATCTGACCAATTAGGCTACGTGTCATCGGCCCTGTTGGCAGTGTTTGAAGTTGTGTTACTGAGTTATAATCCATTCCTTTACTACCTACTATTAGTTGATGTTTCACAAGCAGGTTTTTCCGAGTATTAGGCAATCGCTGACTGTCATCTCTGCTATTTAAGTTGTTGGACCTCATTGTAATTGCGATGACTCTCTTGTGGATAGATTTTCACATCTCGATAGCATTTTTGTTTCTGAGAAGTTTAACTTATGTTGTGTGTCTAACAAGTGTTGGCCCAGTGTAGAAGAAATTGTTTTCTGCTTAACAGCGTTTACATTATATATATATATATATATATATATATATATATATATATATATATATATATATATATATATATATATATATATATATATATATATATATGAAAATCAGAACATCAGTGTCACAGGCTACCTTGCCCTCTATATTTTATATAACGTCATGGTGAAGTAAATATAAATTTTTTCTTGCAAATGCAGAAAAAATTAAATTATTATTCAATGTTTTCTAAGGCTTCTTGCAATATTTTTCTGCATTCAAAAGTTATAAATATACAAATCTGCACCTTAAACCTTAAAAAGAGTGAAGACGTGGAGGGCTTACAACCGTTAAAGAGCTGGATAGGCGAACCTGTTCAGAAAGGAAGAGTATTTTAACTTATTAAAGTAAATTTATCCTTGCGCTCAACTTGACTACTTTGGTTTGGCATATATATATATATATATATATATATATATATATATATATATATATATATATATATATATATATATATAACAGGGAACTGTTCGCCCGTAGACGCCGTACAGTGAGCTTTGAAAATGGTGAATGAGATTTCACCGAAACGTCAGCTGCCTTACAGTCCTGAGAGGGACTCAGCACATATAGGGATCTTGATATTAAGGTATTGGCTACGCCCTGTATTTGTGAGGGGTGATCCCTCCGCCTAACTGATGAACAAGGAAAAAAAAAGGAACTGTCACACATAAAAAGGGCCCTCCAACAAAACAGCTACAAGATACCAACAATAAATAAGGCAATAAAATTGCAACAAAAACCAACGCAAGAAACAAGACCACCTGCCGAGGATAGACAAATCACTATACTTCCTTACATAAAAGGCACAACAGACAGAATCGGCAGATTACTCCGGAAAAACAACATATCTACAGCCTACAAACCACATAAAACAATAGGCTCTTCTTTAAGAAATCCAAAAGACAAAATCAGTCTAGAAAATCAAGGCGTATATATAGTCTCATGTGGCACCTGCAACAAACATACATAGGCCAGACCAACAGAAGAATATCCGCTGGATTAGAAGAACATAAGCTCGGTATAAGAAACAAACAGACAACATCGGCGCTTTTTCGACACCAGCACGAGACAGGACACAAAATTGATTTTGACACCGGCCAGCAAATCGCTAATATAGGACACTACAAGGCAAGATTGATTCGTGAATCCATCGAAATTGAAAAGATTGGCACTCTGAACAAGAGAGACGATGCACTGAATCTGCCCTCTACTTGGAAAGCTCTCTTAAAGCGGGACCATGATACCGACACGCGTGCCACGCTTAAACTGACACCAAGGGTGGCGCTCGAGAGAGAGGCGGAGCCAACGCCAACGCCAACCAACCGCTACTATCTGCGACCGCGTATAAAGCACGCTGCACGCTGACTTTTCTTTCAGTTGATCTACAACCACCAAGCACAGAAGATGCCAAATGGGATTTTGGCGAAACGTCTGCAAATTTCTACAGGAAACCAAACCAACGAACGTATGTATTCTCGGATTAATACTGAATCGTATATATATATATATATATATATATATATATATATATATATATATATATATATATATATATATATATATATATATGAAAATCAGAACATCAGTGTCACAGGCTAGTGATGTTCTGTTAGATGAAACACTAACAGCTGCCTTGATTGTTTGGATCGCAATGGGTGCGCGTTTACAGCAGCACAACCTCGCGGCCTCCGGCCAATTCTCAGGTCATAATGCTTGGGTCAGGTTTACCCTAATCTTGTTAAGAGGGCATCAGAGATATTTTTGCAAAACCGAAATGTTTCCAGATGAAGTACGAATATTCAAAAATATTTTCCCTTAGTTCCAACCCTTAATATTCGTTGGCTGCGACGTTTCGAATTTCAAAAAGAAAGTGTTTTTCATCGTAGGAGAACATTTTTTTTTCCAAAAATTGGAAATAATGCATTTAAATCTTATGAGCATGTTAAAAAATTTTAATTCCTCTGGGAAAAAAGTTATTGCAATTTTTTGGATTCAAAAATTGTTTTTTTCAAAATTTCTCGGCATCAAATGAAAAATAATTTTTTAAAAAAATATGTCTGAAAAATAGACATCATTTTAAATAATTTGGTATAAGACTGGTCGTTGTATTTTAATTAGGAGAACGAATAATCGACGTCACACTTTCAGCTCCATTTTTTCAGAAACTATGTAACACAGATTTTGGGTTTAGCTCACTTTTTTTGAAGACAAGAATTTTGTTAAGAATCATAATTTTCGAGGTCGATAGGTTTTTCAATTATCTACAACTTTTTTCATGCAACTTTTAGTTTTCTAGATAAACTGGAGAAACCAAAAAAGTGACAATTTGTGGAACACTATTTTTTTAGCAGGAAGCTACAAATCTTACCATTGATTAGGGTTGCCATCTCGTAAATCTGCCAACCAGGATAAGAAGCGTGAAAACCCCGGATTTTGGAGCTCTAAACCCGGACATATTAACAGTATTTTTTTCAAGTTACTCAGTAAAAGAAAAAATAGTTTTAATTGTTATAAATCAACTGTTTATTTATTTTCTTACAACTTTAAACTAAATTTAGTTTTCTAAATAAATAAAATAGAATCTTTTTAAAGTTTTAACAAAAAATTAGCTATCTTGCATCTTTATTTCTCCAAATAAAACAAAAATTTACTCTTTTAACGAAATAAAATCTTCTTAAAGTTTTAAGAAACTATCAGCATTTTTACCTGCATTTTTAATTTCTTTAATGAAACAAAAATTTACTTTTTTAACAGAATAAAATCTTACAGTCGGATTCACTAACGTTGTTTAGCTTTAAAACCATATTAAATTGACAGAAGAGAACTTAAATTGACAAGAGCAACAATAAGTCAAACAAGTTTAAAACCCGGTAAAAATGGAGAACTTTATTTATTTTCTGGATACAACTCATGTATTTCAAGGCTTTTGTGTCAGGTTGTTTTCCTTAATATCCCTATGTAAGCGTTTACTTGTATACACATGTAATAATGACAATATCGAATGCAAAACGAAGTTGATCGACTATAAGTTATAAATTTCATGTCAACTAGATCGGGTTTAAGTCTTAAATCTTTTTAGTATATCTGACTGCTAAGTTTTAAGAAACTTTAATAAAACAGGTTGCTTTTCTAACCTTTCAAAATGATCCTTTAATGAACGGTAGCTGGAAACAGGCTTAACCAACGCGTCTTAGAATGATAGAGAAGCTGTTTGTTTTCGAAATCAGCTGTGTCGCAGAATTCTAAACTAAATTATAAATTTTGAAGATGATAGATTCAGCGTCTCCTGGCAGTAAATCACATCCATGGTGTACTGCTTTGTTAATGACGTTTATAGAGCAACCCACACCAATTATGTTGGGGTTTAGGCTTTGTTTGAGTTTATAGAAAACGTTGTTGATTCCACGTCGTTCTATTCCACCGAAGTTTGTGTTGCAGTTGTCTCCATAAAACCCAATACACTTAGACAAGAGATCATGCTGGCTAAGTTGTTTTATAATCAGTTCAGTAATTATGTCAGATGTCTCATTTTCCGTGCTTTCTATTTCGAGGAGCTTTGTAATGATTCCGTTTTTTTTTTCATTAAAATATTGAATAATAAGAGTAAATAATTTTGTGCTTCCGTGATTACTAGCATCAGTAGCTATGCTGACGAATCGTACATCTTGTAATCTCGGTAAATATGTCAGCAGCCTAAAACCCGGACTACAAATGAAGACCCGCCCGGACGTTCCCCGGACGCCCTTTAAACTAGGACAAATCCGGGGAAACCTGGACGAATGGCAACCCTAGCATTGATGTATGTTCTAAGGCATACTAAAATAAACACTTTGCAACAAAAAATCGCAGGTCGCATTTTTCCTAGAAATGGGTACTTTTTGTCTAATGTCCATGGCTTATAATTAGCAGCCCTTATACAGGGTGTCCGGTATATACTTCTTAATTTCTCGGGAGCACACAGGTGAGGTCAAAATAACTCTACTTTGTCATAGCAAAAAAATTCCTAAAGTACCCCTTAATGGTGGTACAGAGCCCTAAAGGGATGCCCAGTGATTTACCTTATCAGTTCTAAGTTTTGAACTGACGTAAAATTTAATGAAATTTTAATATTTTATAGAAGCCAGAAAAATATTAAACCATAATACAGTAGATCATCAGGAAAGTCACAAACGAACTTGCAGCCAAGCTCGTTTGTCCTCATTTTTGACAGATGTTATTTTACAGAGACCAAAACTGATTTTTAAATACTTCATACATTCCTCTTCGAAAAAGTTACTCTTAATTAATTTCGATATTACTAGCGGTTTTCGAGATAAATCAGTTTCTGTGCGAAAAACTCAAATGCTGCTAATACTAAACACAAACAAGAAAAAATAAAATACGCTTTCTCACTCTTTGAAGGTAAGTGAAAACGTTTAAATGTTATTTTGGCAAATGTTCAATTTGGGCCCCACGTACTTCAATACCTTTTCTTATTCTTGGAATATTTTTCCGCTGCATTGCAAATTATATTTCGATATTATTACGGACTTCGTTAGAATGCTGTGCTATTCTTGCTAGTAGTTCTCCTCTAGTATTAACTAGTGTTGAATAAACTAGTTCTTTGAGATGTCTCCCAGAAGTAAAAATCCAAGAGATCTAGGTCTGGAGACCTTGGTAGCCATAAAACAGGCTCACGTCGACCTATCCATCGAAGGCCAAAAACTTTAGTTAACTGTTGACGTTCTATATGGTTAAAATAAGGTAAAGGTCCATCATGCATGTACCTCATCTGGATTCTTCCACCAAGAGGTACGTCTTCCGTTAAGTTATTTATATTTTGCTGCAAAAATTGTAATCTCAACATCCAATCTTCCTTCAAAAACAAATAGACCTATAAGGTTATTTCCGATGATGTCAGCCCACACATATACAATAAACCTTTGTCGATGTTTGTTTTCAATTATAGCAGCTTAAAAATGTAAATTATGTAAATTTATTATGCTCTTGTAAAACCAGCCTTATCGTGAACAAAATAAGGTTAGAAAAATTTAGATTTAGGTTATGTTGCTGTATAAACCAGTTGAAGTCTTGCGGGATAATCATCTGGAGTCATAGCGTGTACTTTTTCAACGTGGCACGGGTGAAGTAACTGTTCTGTTAGAGTTTCATGTACAATCCATTTTGTAACATTGTTTTGTGTCACGAGCTTTCTTATGTTGTTTAAGGGTTGTCATTGATATCTTACAAAATTTGTTCCTCTAGGTAAGGGTCTCGTGCTCGCCTGGGAGGCCCTCACCGCCACCTCGCAGCAAAAATGACACTGAATAAAACATGCAAAAAATTAATTCGTTAACTACAATAATTATTTCCTAGTCATCTTTGAACTTTTTCTGTAGGCTTCGATCAACCCTTTGAAAGTATTTTGGACTTGGCAATGTTCGAGCTGGAAATCTTCTAGCATAAAAAGTCTTTTTGCCTTCGAAGAATTTCACAACGCTTCACCATAAATTAAATGCATATCAGCACACTCTGTGTAAGAATAAGCTTCCATTTTTAAAATTCTTAGTACTTGAAGGCGATTTTAACAAGTTCTTTCAATAGTAATTGATTATGTAGGTATTATCAATAACAAACTGATTTTTATCTGTTTATGTCTACTATTAGTACCTTTTGAGTTTTTGGCATAAAAACCGATTTATCTCGAAAACCGTCAGTTTTATCGAAATAAATTTATAGAACCTTTTTTTTTAAGAGGAAGGATTTAAGATATCAGTTTTTACCTTTATAAAACGACACCTGTCAAAAATTAGTCCCAACGAATGTGACTGCATGTCCGTTACGGATTTCTCTGATGATTTAAAACATCTACTGTACTATGGTTTAATGAGTCTTTATGACCTCTATAAAATATTAAAATTTCATTAAATTATACAAGTTGGTTTAAAACTTTGAGCCGATAAGATAAATCTCGGTGTACCCCGGTAGGGCTCTGTATTTTCGTTAATGGCCACTATAGGAATTTTTTTTCGATAACAAAGTAGGATTATTTTGACCTCCCCTGCTCTCAAGAAATTAGAAAGTACCGAACCCGTATTTGATCACTTATATCAAAGTTCTTAATTTCTAATATAATACCATTTTTTTCTTTTAGAAAAAATGTAAACCAAGGAGTTTATCATAAGAAATATGAAATTTTGCATCATAAGCCGTAAAACATAAAATTTACGCTAGGAATATCAACTTGGGCTAGTAGATAAATAAACAATCAGAATATTTCAAGACTTTATTAATTTATTGTTTGCTTTTTCAGATCGAGTGTTATACAGGTGTAACAGAGGTAATGATAGAAAAGCCATATCAAAATGCAGAATAAAACTAATGCAAATTAAACATAAAATAAGCAGTTTGTTAACTTTTGATAAACTTCGCGATCAAGAATGCACATATAATAACACAGGTCAACAACTGTTGACTGATATCCTAACCTAAAAGTGCAAAATACACTCTTTTTCGACATATTTGAGGTAATGTAAAATCAAAAGGTAATTTTTTTGTCACAAAACTTGTAAAAGCACCTGAGAGTATGATTGTTTCTCTTTAAAATTGTTGTGAAATGTTTAAATATTTTTTTTCACCGAGATATGCTAATTTGAATTTTTTGTCTCATGAGTCTACTCGATTGCAAGCCAAAAACCTAGTAAAAACTACCTCTTTAAGTGAACTTTTCTAAATTCTGTTATATTTTCTTTTAGGTTTAAACTTTTTGAAAATTTGTCCGCCATATTGAATGCGCCATTATGAATTTTCAAAATCTGACGGTAAAATTGCAATCAGCGACCCCTAAGATACTTATATTTTCATTAAAATAACGGAATTTAAAAAAGCACACTCAAAGAGGTAGCTTGTACTCTGTTTTTGGCTGGCATTCGAGTAGATCGGTGAAAAAAAAGATATCTAGCCATTTCAGAACTTATTTTAGAGAGAAAGGATCGTACTTTCAGATACTCCAATTAATTTTGTGAAAAAAAGTTAGCTTAAGTAACCTCAAATATGGCGAAAATCAGTGTTTTTTACATTTTTAGATTAGGATATCTCAAAAACCTGACGTGAGGAAATAATTCTGAAGTGAGATTCAAATTCAGCGCACCAAGAATCCTACGGAAATATATAGTAGAGTTTCTATTGCTTGATCCTTTTTGGCCTGTGTAATAAAGGAGTAACGGAACTTTCGGCAACACTGGATTCAGTCAAACTGCATATATTAAGAGCACTGTTTTTTAATAGTAAAATTCATTCAAAAGTGTCAACAATTTTTTTGAATGTAAGCGTTTACAGGCTTCTATTGGACTTCTGGAAACCGAATTGGGATGTTGACAATTTTTGGGAAAATGTTTAAATCATGCATAATATTTCATTTTTTTAAAATATAACTAGTACTTTAAAAACCATAAATTTTATATTTAGTTTCAAAATTCCCGCCAAAACGCCAATACTTGTCACTTGACCGATGTGATGTCACACTGGTAAACTGACAAGGATATATAATTTTTTTTTGGGAATTTTTGTGATATAAGATTAGTTTTAAGTTATTTTAAGTATTGTGCGGTGCCTCAGCGTACAAGTACTATAATTAAAACACCTGAAAATTTATTTGTTCACTTTCGGAAAATAATAGGAAAATGTGGCTTTAGCTAGCCCGGCACTACTCGTTTTATTTTAGTTTTGAGCTTATAAATATCGATTATTACTATTATGTATTCATTATCTGTTGCGGAAATAACAATTCTTGCTAAATTACTTACATGGAAATCTTCATATTTCAAAATTCAGCATAGCAGAAGTTCCTGCTTGTTGCGAAGAAATTGGCCACCATAAAACAATCAACTCTCGGCAAATTCGAACTATTTGCCTTAATACATCCACTTTCCTTCCTGAGAAAATTTTTTAGAACCGTTTTCAAAAAGAAAAGTATGCTAATTTCGGAGAAATTACATGAAAATGACTATAAAATATGAACTAGGCAACGTAGCCCTTGACAGCGATCATGAATGTGATATAAAACCAAAAAATTTGTATATCAAGCTTGTGACAGCGATGACATTAGCTGTATTCTTTAGAGTAATTATCAAATGATCAAAGTTAGAAAAAGTGAAACTGATAACCATGTTATTTTGAATATGTATTCATTGATCATTAGGTCGAAGTAATCATGATTACTTCAGATGATAAAACTGAGAGTAATAATGCCTCAAAAGAATAACCGTATCAGGACGGAGTGCCAGTCATGATGTTAGTATGGAGGGATGGTTGATTTACTTTGATAGGTGTTCATTGTCACGTGACTCGAAGGAGGTTTAGTTACATTTTTATTATTAAATAAAAATAAAATTCCTTAAAAATAAAAAAAAAATATTGTGTTTTTTAGGATTTCAATTTTGGAATTTTTATTTGAATACAGTCAACATCCCAATTATGATCGATTTAGTTAGAGCGGATTCTATTTTGTAATTTAAAAATTAAAAATTCAGGACGTTTTCAATGAACGAGTACAATTTGGCTCAGCAAAGCATCCATAGATAGTCAAGGTAATTGTTTATAGACACTCGAACAATTAAATCATTAATAACAAACAAACTGACAGGTTTTGGGACTTGTACTCGATTCTCCTGGCCAAAGAATGTAAAAATTTAAAAATACATGATAATATTGAAGGAGCTTGGCTACGAACCCCTCCCCTTAGCTCCCAAACTAAGAGATCAAAGAAACTTGCAAGGTCACTGCTTATTTTAGTACTCTGTTCCTGATAATATCATTTTTTGCCAATCATTTGCATTTTAAATTTTTATATTGTATGAATTTTATAAATTTGGCCATAGAAATAGAAAGAAAAAGCTATTTGCTTTGAGCAAGCAATCTTTTTAAGAAGAAATGTATACTAGCATCAATTTTCTTTTAAATTCTTAATTTTTCCAGGATTTTACCGAAAAGTTTCACTTGCGATGTGTTCCTAGAATGAATTTTGAAAGTTTAGCTGAATTAACGGTGTGAGTCTTAAAGTTCCTTTACTGCAATTTGATCTTAGACGTGGCGAAGATATGGAAAATTGCTTAACTCATGTTACTGTTACATTAGATCCAATCTTCGTTCGGTTTCTTCATTTTTCCAGGATTTTACTAAAAAGTTTCTTTGGAAAGAATTTTGAAATGTTGGTTGGAGCGGTCATTTTCAAACTTTTTTTTTCTTTTCCAAAGTTACAAAACAAGCGGCAACAGGTAATATGCATAAACGAATTTTGTGTGTACACTGCTGACAGTCAACAGCAACTATCCAGCTAACAGAAAAAATTCCCGTGGCTTCAGCCGATGTTAGGCCTATGATCCATTACAGGCTTTTTTACATTAAAGGTTACCACAGGTCTGACGGTAGTAACCTTAAACCACACACTACTCTGAATTGCCGGAGCTTGAAGATGGTATTTTTGGTTTTTATATTGTGTGTTTGCACAAGGGAGCGAAATCAGGAAAAAGGCAATATGTGAGCTCAGAATCATGTAAAAGGTATTGTTAGGCCAGTGGCATTGTGGCAAGGAATTAATTTGCAGGCGTAAGTCTTTCTTCTCAATCTCCATCTTCAAGCGAGGAAAGGAGTAAAAATACCGTCGCTAACATGCGGCATGGCACATATCTTCTCTTAATTGGGTTTAACTAACAGATTCCATTAAATGGCTCTCCAGCCCCGTATGACAGGCTGTAAAAGAGGCGAGCCCCGTACGGATGAGATGCTAGACAATAATCAATGTTGATACATGACAATTTGCTAACTGACGCTTCGACACCGGGCGAAACACCTCAACCCAAAGTAGGAGCACCGCCTTTCTTAGGTCCGGGCGCCAGGAGACGCAGTCCCCACTCATCGTAATATAGGTAAGTATGATTCTCCAGACTTTGGGTAAGTACGACAGATAATTCTCAAGATATTTTTTATCGTAACTAATTATGTTATTGATATTCTTCATACTCTTTCTCCCACAAAAAAAGTTACCTTTGCGTCAATATGTTGATAATAAGCATACAGAAACAGTTATAAAAAAACTTTTATGAAAATATCTTGGTACGCCTCTGGATTCATATCACTTTTGGTTTATAAAGCACTTGTACAATTACTTAAAAAAACAATATGACTCTCCACCTTATCTTTGGCTTAGATTGAAAACTAGACATAGACAATATATATAAATTGGCAAAAAAATACGGTAGCGTCAAAACCAAAAAGGTACCGAAAAGAACAAAAAATGAAGTTAATCATATTATTGTGTATAGTCGGTTCAGTTTTTGGTTCCCTAGTGGAAGATAGAGAAAATTGGCTGAATTTCAAGGTAAATAAAATTTGATCTAGTTACTATTGTTTTATGTTGTTAGTAAGCTTGGAGTAAATTTTGATGCATTTTGAACTAATTTCCAAACCTGTTGAGATACGATAATGGTTCAAACGAGGCGATTATACCGAAATGGGTAGGGGAATCAACCAATAATGATCCACTTACATGCTGCTCAATAAGCGAAATGTACCTAGTGTTTAACTATTAACCTTTAGGACGTTTAAAGCCTAGCTCACACATTTTAGGAATAAAAATTCAAATAAAGGGTGTAGAGATTTTAAAAACCTACAATTTGAGCTTTTGTGCGATCATTTTATTTTGTGATTGGAAAAAGGCTAAAAAACCCTCAAAATCGGCCATTTCTTTCATATCAATTATTTATTGCAAAATTAACTTTTTTGCACTTCTTTATTTTTAAAGGAAAGCCCTCGGCTTTCTGAATAAAATTATATTTCATAATAATAAATTGGATAATTTGTTATTGAGATATTGCTAATTATTTATTCCAAGACCCAAAATGTTGATTGCCATAACTTATTTTTGAGTGAACATTTTGACCTCCACAAAGGTTCAATATCTTTGTGAAGGCCGAAACTTGTTAGGGGCAAATAAAAAAATTTATTTGCAACCCCTTAAATTTTGATTTAAAAAAGGAGGTAATTCTTTACAAAGAAATAGGGCTCTCGCGCGCGAATGAAGACAGAACTCACAGCTTCAAATCAGCAACGCTCGGAAAAATTCGCCTATATTTAAGGGGTTGAAAATTAATTTTTTCATTTGCCCCTAACAAGATATGAAAATTTAGGCCTTCACGAAGAAATCAAGCCTATGTGGATATCAAAATGTTCACCCAAAAAAAAGTTATACCAATCAACATTTTGACTCGTGGGATAAACAAATAGCAATATCTTAGCAACAAATCATCTGATATACTATTATAAAATATTATTTTGCTCGAAATGACGAGAGCTTTCTTTTAAAATCAAAAAAACGCAAAAAAAAAGTTAATTTTGCAATAAATAATTGATATTGAAAAAATGGCCGATTTTAATTTTGGTTTTTAAAATCTCTATAACTTTCATTTGAAGCTTTTCTTCCAAAATGCGTTCCTTGACTTGTAGATTGAGAAAACCGGTTTTAGTCAACTTTGACCATCTCCTCTTGACCTCAACTTATTTTTCGCTTTTACATTTGATGCAGGGTTTGTTCTTACATTGTCCCGAATACCCCTCGATAGGTCTCGTCCATCTCGGAATTTACCTCAAAAACAGCACTAATATTTACCTATGGCTTGGACTAATAGTTTGTTTGTAATGTAGCTTAATGTCTACATAATGTCAATATGTGCACGAAGCGGCAGTTTGAAAAAACAGACCTTGTTGTAGCGAAAAATGCATTATCATTTTCAGAGTCTCGACAATTAAATATAAATTTATGAAAGTCACTGTAAGTTCATTAAAATTATCTTTAAAAAAAACATAAACGATTACAAGTACGGCGTCATTTCCTCTTAGACTATTATCAGACGTGAGAAAGTACCACTGTCTCATTGATTAACGCTTACGTTTAGCAGATAACGTTTTTGGTTCCTCAGTAAAGGCTTGCTTTGTATTCTTTTGTGGGGATGAAAATATTTTTCGCTGCTTTCATTCAATAAATGTATTAATTTACTTAGTTTGGCTAACAATTTTTTAATTGCACATGAATTTAACTTAAGTTAACGTGTAATGGCTTTTTCGCAACAAAATTTATCACAATATTAGCTACGCTTTTTTAAATTTTTTGAAAAGAAATGAAAGATACTTTTTTTCTAAGAAATTCACGGACAATATACAAACTATCTTAAATACTAAGTGTGAGTAGCATATAGTCGGAATCTGCCATTTCAAAGGGTTACCATTTTCTGAAAAAAAAAATCGGATATTTAGTATATGATTTCATGATTAAGTAATAAACTGTAATACATTAGAGAATATTGAACACATATTCTTTTGAGTCATGAATTACAATTATAGGGTGCTAACAACCTCAAAATTCGTCCTTAAAAACGACGATTTTTTAATTATAACTTTAAAGGCAGTTTATTTGAAGGTTGTAGACAATGTTAGAGATTGACTAAAATGTGGTTTTCGGACTTGCATTATCTTTATTTTTATTTATTTTTACGACGTTTCGATTAGGTTGTATCTCTAATCGTTATCAAGTATAAACTGAATGTTTTGTGTTAAGACTACGAGCTTATATAGGGACTGTGTCCACTAAAGCGCAAAGTTTCGCTTCACCGTACACACCTCAATGATTTGATGTTACAAAGTAGAGGTTGCCAAAGATTAGGTATCTCAACACTCGGTTTACTGAAGATTCCATTATTGTTTTTATTGTAAGCTGCTTCTATAAATTTTCTTTTTTTCATGTTGGATTTCATATATATTGCCGCCGCCTTAGACCATTTTATATGGTGTTGTTTATCCCAAGAGTGTTCTGCAATACCTGATCTCGACGTTTCCCCTTTTTGTGTATGAGTTTTATGTTCCTTAATTCTAACTTCTAGTGGTCGTTTGGTTTCTCCAATATACATTTCACCACACTCACATGGAACTTTGTAAACAAATTATTTGTTATTGCTAGTTTTTCGTTTTGTTTTTTGTAAATGAGCTCTAAGTGTATTTCCTGATCTAAAGGCTGTTTTTATATTATGGCAATTCGTCTTATTTTCTCCGGAGTTCCCTTAATGTACGGAATTTGAAGAAAGAACGTGTTTCTTGCTGTCCAGTGTTCGTCGTTCTAAAGTTATTTATAACATCGTCAATTAGTTTTAAAGGATAATCATTCTATTGTAAATCGGATTTAATATTGGCTACCTCTTTTTTCCAATGACTCGGCATTATTTCATATAGATATAGCGCGATTATAGAGGTTGCGTATAATTCCCAGTTTTGTTACAACAGAAGGATTAGAACTGGGAAGCCTCGAGATCAGGTATTGCAGAACACGCCTGTGACAAACAACGCCATATAAAATGTTCTGAGGCGGCGGCAATATATATGGAACCTAATATGAAAAAAAGGAAATTTATAGGAGCAGCTTACATTAAAAACAATAATGGAATCTGCAGTAAACCGATTGTTGAGATACCTAATCTTTGGCAACTACTACATTGTAACATCAAATTATTATGGGGTGTACAGTGAAGCGAAACTTTGCGCTTCAATGGACACAGTCCCTATATAAGCTCGTAGATTCAACATTCAGTTTATACTTGATAACAATTAGAGATACAACCCAGTCGAAACGTCGTAAAAATAAATGCAAGTCAACGTAAGTAACAAAAATAAATAGAAAAACGAATTATTTACAATGGGAAACTTAATCTAATAACAAATAAGAATTACAAAGAAACTAACATAATTAACTTCCCAAATTAAATGAAAAACAAAACAAAACAAAGAAAACCTTTATTCTCAACGAATATATATATCACCTAATTTTCTACTACACTAGTCTTAAAGACGGTACCGACTTTAACGAATTTCGGACCGTAACTAACGTTTGGTAATTCTTAAAAGAGTGTGTTCGAACCTTACATGCAGTATCCCTCTTTTTAGTGCCTTTTTCGGTCGTACTCCCTGTAACCATCAATTTGATTTCCTTAAAGTTCCAAAGTTTCGGACTTCTCATCCCGAGGACGTTAGCAATTCTATACTGAATGCTGGATTCCCGAGTTGGCCTCTGAGAATTTTTATATAAAAACAGTTAATCAAACTATTCGATTTATTTCTATAGGTAAAGGAATAAGATAAGATAGCACCTGTAAAAAAAACCTGAGTACCATTTTATTCATATTGCTGGTAGTTAAATCATTCTTTCTTGTAATCAGGAAAAACAATCGCTATATCATTCCTTTCACAGGCCAAACGTTATATTACATTACATCTCTCGGCCAAGGTAATTCTAGATGTGATGGAACTTATAATGGTTTATAATTTGTTGTACACTAGTGTCTCACACTACTTGCAGAAATTAAGTGTGTATATTTACGGTAGGATCCACAGAAACATGTTCCAGAACCGATACCTACACAGCTTCGTTTTGCACAGGGAACTCACTGTTCCTCTTTCAATTGGTCACAGATTCCGTCATGGTGTTAATTTCAATACAACTTTGAGGTGGACGTGCTTATCGAGATCTGATTCAGTGAATAGTTCACCGGTTCTCGCAGAACATTCGTTATTTTGATAAATGAATCATTTCCACTCTTTCTTGAATCGCGTAAGCCATTTATATATATATATATATATATATATATATATATATATATATATATATATATAAATATATATATATATATATATATATATATATATATATATATATATATATATATATATATATATATATCATGGGAAAATCGTTCAATATTTTAATACATTTTAACGTATACCATATGGTAAAAACCTCTCTTAGTCCTTATCCCTTCGGTTTTATATTCATAACCAGGGTAGGATTTCTTCGAAAAATTTATAGACAAATCTTAAAGAGGGTCTTTTACTTTATGTCTTCATAAATTCTGAGTTTATATATTTAAAAAAAAAACATTTGAACGACAAAGATAATAAAGTTGAGTACGATAATTCATTTATTTTTCTTTAAGACTTCCTTGGGTGGTAATTCAAAAAATATATACTTACTCGTTCTCATGGGAAAAAAATCTATCCACAGAGTGATTTTTTAATTACTCATTTTAGCAGAATACACTTTACGTTAAACAGTATAAAATAATTAATATTTGTTCCACTACAATAGTGAATAGGAAAATTTTTTCACTCCTATAATAAAATACAAAATAAACCCTTATTGAGAAAATTACATGTGTCAGTGCATTTTGATAAGCCTAAAAAATTGCTGCTCTGGCTGGCTGCATGCTGTTTTGCATTTCATGGAATTTTAATAACAAATTTAATATAAAGTTTTCTGGTGCTATGTGGATCCCAAATAGCCGGTTTAGCTTAATTGATGACATCTGTTTTCTATATGTTAAGGTAATTTTTTTTAATCTGTTGCTTATTTTTATAGCTCTCATTACCTCCTCTAAATTCTTTGGCTGAGCGACGGCTAAAGCTCTTTGTTTCAATCTGAGGTCTTCGTATTTTCCTTAGTCCATTTGTGTATTTAAAGGAACGTCGTTCCAATAAAATATCATTACACATATTCCTATCAATAAAAATTATTGAATAAGAACAGGTTCAGTTTAGGACCTTCCTATTTAAAAATAATAATAAATAAACTTTATTAGGCACAATTTCCCAAAAGGCGAACGACCGAGGTTTTCCTGCCTTTTACATTTCTAAATATATTTATGATACCAACAACTAAATAGAACATCATAGCGGAACCCATATTAGAATCATCTTATGATAGAAGCAGTTGGAAATATTTATCACATTACATAATTTTCTTTATTTTATCACTTTTAACTAATATTTCCTAATAGAGCTAACCTTTATCTTCGACCTCTAACCTGAAATAAATACCCCTTTTGATAAGTAAAAGAAAATTCAAAGATGCTACACTAGTGGTATGTCCTTTAAATACAGATTTTTATATGAATAAATTTTTTACTTTCTAATAATAAAACAGATATCGGCTAATCATAAAAGCTTATTAATTGATGTCCCAATTCACTTTGTTTTAATTTATTCTGTATAATGATGCTATAACATCTTCTACTAATAAAAACCTCTCTTCCTTCAGTTTTTCTGAAAGAAAAATTCTAAATTAGATTTTAAAACATAAAAAATGTATAGACTTTAAATGGGGTTCTGGAAAAAGCTATTTAGTTTTGTACAAGCTAACTCGGTACATATTCTTTTGTTTCTAGAGCAAACATGGTAAACTATACAAAAATATAGAAGAAGAAAAACTAAGATTTTCAATATTCCAAAAAAACTTGCATGCCATTGAGGAGCACAACAAAAAGTACGAAGCAGGAGAAACAACATATTTTAAAGGAGTTAATCGGTTTACTGATCTTACAAAGGAAGAATTTATTTCTTTGTTAAAGTATCAAAGTGCTGGTCGCCAAAATCGGGAAATATATCCCATTCATCAAAAACCGGTCGACGCTGAAGTTCCAAGTTCAATTGACTGGAGAAGCCAAGGAGCAGTATCTAAAGTTAAAGATCAGGGTGATTGTGGATCATGTTGGGCTTTTTCTGTAGTAAGTATTTTTCAAAATAGGGAGATGGAAATCTTAAGAAATGACTTCAATTTTTCTCTTATTCATATGTATATTGGTCTAAATGATTATTTAAGAGTTAGCAGATAAAAAAAAAGTTTGCAACAATTAAACAACCCAAAAGGGAAAAAATCGAAGTTCGAAAATACTTTCTATGTTGTTCTAACATCATGGCAGTAACTATAGCAGTTTTCAAGTAACCAAAAAAAAAAATAATTAAAATTTCACAAAAATCCATACCTAGCACAAAACTATCCAAAAAAAGTTTTTCTAGGGTAAAACAAGATATAATCGTAAGTCATCTTGACTCCCCGAGTATTTCTAGTGTTGATGTTCTAGCAAAAATCAAGCAGGAGTATCTGTAAATAAAAACTCACATTCACTATATCTTTTGAAACTTTTCGAACTTTCAGTTCATTCAGTGTCCTTAAAAGAACTGGGAGCAAACCACCATTTGTCAAGAATCATTTCATTGCTTGCAGAATTGGGACATTTTAAAGCCGTATAGACAATGCATACAACTTTCTGATGCAACTGGTGTTTTAAACTTTTTAAAGACCACCTACCACAAATTGTTATGGAAATACTACCTCCTAACATAACCCAATATTGAATAAGACTCTTTTTATACTTTATTTATTGTTTCCTTTGGTAAATTTCTTCGAGTAATTTAGAGGTGGCATCTTTATCAAATTTATTTCCGTTGAACCTTACTAAGATGGTAGTTTTCTAATGAAGGTCTTAACCTTGGATAAGACGAATGGATCAGCGGCGTTCTTTATACGTATTATCATGTTTTGTGATGACTTCAGACTACTTGTTTAAAATTTCGAAAATAACCGTTGCTTGACTGCATGTTTTCTTTGCTTGAGTTTCATGTTTTTGTAGGACATATAAAAAACTCATTATTCGTATTATTGTACCATAAATGTAGTTGTATATACAAATATGGATAACATATATGTGTATTAATTTTTTGTTTCCTCTCATTCTACGAAATTTGGATGGTACTCATTAGAGATTTATTTAATTACAAAAGATATTTAATTACAACAAATCGTATCTATATTGGAACAATATTTTCTTGAATTAGCTTTTCATTTCCATGGGCTTAATTATGTATTTCAGATACCACTCTTCCTCGAAGTTATCATTTGATTGCTCTTGTTTTGTTAACCCGTTTCAAAAAGACTTTTATATTTATTATTTGTATACTACTAATGAAAAGGAATATAGATTATCCATATTTATTTTTGGAAGTTCACCATTTTAAACAACCGTTACTCTTGGAATTGCGTTATTTTATAATAATATATAGCTTGATTTCCTTTCCCAGTAAGACAAAAAGAAAAAAAAAATAGTAGAAGGTATATTCACTTTAACAATGAATTTTTATATGGATTTGTCGTTTGTGATTTTACATATTTTAATATTGCAAAAAATATACATGAAAAATGTAACTAAGCTTCGGTTATAAGAAACAAAACAAAAATTGTTTTTTCTAATTAGATAAATAACACAAGTCTGCAAAAAAAAATTGAGAGCTGTTTTGGTTTTTTTGCGTAATTGTTATGTTTTTGGGTGTGCTGAATCCGAAAATGACTTTCATTTTGTCATAGAACGTCACATTTTCTGACAATGTAGGTATCTATATTAAACAAGTTGTCATCTTAAAATAAAAGATAAAAGACTAAAAAAAATTGTTTTTAATTTATAATTTCGTAGCAAAACATATTTTTTTTATCTAAAACACATTCATTAGTAACCACTAAACACATTTCTTTTTCCCAGTGAGACTCCTTTTGGTACATTTTCGCTTGTAGGAAGCATCTGGAAGGTCTCTCTGAAGTGTCCAACAGTAGTCTGCCAACATTGAGACGCTCCATCTTCCCTGGTATCTTTTTTCCATCTCGTTAATCTCTTGGTGAAATCGTTCACCTTGCTTTTCACTCACATCTCCTAAATTTTTTGGAAAGTAGTCGAGGTGGAAATGAAGAAAATGTACTTTTAAACTC
Source organism: Diaprepes abbreviatus (assembly GCA_034092305.1). Lineage (NCBI taxonomy): Eukaryota > Metazoa > Arthropoda > Insecta > Coleoptera > Curculionidae > Diaprepes > Diaprepes abbreviatus. The sequence continues at coordinate 2,445,024 of JASJET010000095.1, forward strand.
ATTAGGCAATCTAAAGCTTGAAATGCTTTTAACATTCTTTTGAAGATTTGTTTGTAGTTAAGGTCTTTGTTATTGCCTAAAAATTTCTCTATGACCTCTTTAAAGGCAATCCATCCTTCTCTTTGAGGATCCGTCATGGTTATGATGAATTGTGGATCAGCGATAAGCCATCTAATATCTGGTCCAACGAAAACACCTTCCTTCAACTTTGCCTCCGAGAGGCCTGGAAACTTTGATATTAAGTATTTGAAGCAATTTCCATCTCTTGGAAGTGACTTGTGACTTTACAAATTGCTTCATCAATCCCAGCTTTATGTGAAGCGGTGGTAGAAGAACTTTATGAGGAGGCACCAAAGTTTCATACAGGAAGTTCTTTTCGCCAACGTTAAGCTCTCTCGGAGGCCAACACTTTTTGATCCAGTGATTTGCTCGGTCTCTACTATCCCATAGACACAAAAAGCAAGGGAATTTGGTAAACCCAGATTGTTGTCCGAGCAACATGCTCAAGATTTTTAAATCACCGCACACTTGCCAACCGTGGTCTTTATATTTTAATTTGCAAAGAACCAATTCCAGGTTCTTGTAAGTTTCCTTGAGGTGTATGGAATGACCGACAGGAATGGAAGCATAGAAACCGCCATTATGAAGCAGAACTGCTTTAAGGCTTCTTTTTAAAGAATCTATGAAAACACGCCACTGTGCTGGGTCGTATGAGATCTTTAACGTATCCATCAAACCTTCAATATTGGTACAATAAACCAACTCGTCCTCTTGGGCAAAGTAGGAAGTGAATTGCTTCTCACGATATCTAAACCAGGAGGAAGACACTCCCGGCAAAAGTAAGTTCCTGCTTTTGAGCCTTGATCCAAGCAACTCAGCAGCGTTTTTGGGAAGATTCAAGTCTCTTACCAAATCATTTAGCTCGCCCTGGGAAAACAATTTCGGACTGCTGTCATCTTCAAATTCAAAACTTGATTTGTCATCGGGTTCAGGTACAGCACCATCTTCGTTAGAACTTGGAATCTCTTCCAAGGTAGCAGGGGCCTTGGGCACTGATATTTTGGTCCCATGAGGGATGGAACGAATAGCTGATTGCAGATTGGGGTATGAAATTGACTGCTTCCGTTTTGAATTATACCCTTTCACATTACACGAACAAAAGTAACAATCATCACTATGGTTCTTTTGCTCGCGCCATACCATAGAAATCGCATATCGGAAATCTTTTTTCTTGCCCTTAAACCAATTTCGAAGATCTTCAATACATCGTTTGCAGACTTTATGAGGTGCCCAAATTTTATCCTGATCTCCAAGTTTTAAGCCAAAATACGCGAAGTGTACTTTTTTTTACAAAGTCCGTAATATTAAGTTGTTGCTTTAATACCATATATTCGCCACAAATATAACAGAAACTGTCAGACGAATTCACACACTTCCGCACAGACGACATTGCACTATATTGAAACAAGATCTATAAATCAATGACGAGTGTACCGCGCCACTTTCTACACTATCGGAGCGCGCACGTTCAGGTTACAAAATATTTATGTTTATTAATTTAGCTCACACAGGGCGTTCTTTATTTAGAAAGTAATGATAGTTATGGCCTGTATACATTTAAAAACAGCAATCAAAATAAAATTGTACCTATTTATTTATGACTTCAAGTTAGTCCAAAAAACCTCTTTTCTATAATAAAATTTTGTGTTTTGTAAAATAACCTGACGTTCTGGAATTTTTTGAGTATTTTTTTAGTTTTCAGAACACCTAAATACATAGAAATCAGTTGAAAACATCCAGACAGCATTTTTGTTGCAGACCTGTGTAATTATTAAATGACAAAAATAAATGATACAATTGAAAAACACACACGAAAATAACTTGCAGTCTAAACTGGCTGTATAGTTCCCTCAATGACTTGAGTCAACATATACCCTAAATGTTTACTACAACCTCACAAGACCATACGTTAAGTTAAAATGTTCAAGTCATGCGATTCTTTTGTAAGAATTATTTTATGTGTTCTCGGTTCAAAATCATAAAATATAACACTATGCACATTTTACAAAATCTTCCATATTTTTGTTTAGACTGGGACACTTGAAAGCTTTTACTATCTGAAAAATAACAAAATGGTTCTGTTCAGCGAACAACAATTGGTGGACTGCGTAACGGAAAATTACGGTTGTGGTGGAGGTTTCGAAAATAATACTTTAGAATACGTAATAATTAATGGTAAGTACGAGATATTTTCAACTGAAAAAAAGTAGCAATTTTTAAAAATTATCGTTCCCTCGCTCAAATTCGGTTTTACAAGAATAAACCTAAAATAAGTATAGATATGTCATGATATGATATGTCTCATCCTATAATTCTATACAAATTTTTCAACATCTTTGTAAATAAATTTTGTTTTTAAGCTTTATAAGTACTCCTGAATTTTTTTCTGTCGTTTCCTAAATTTTCGCGTATCTTGTATATTTCACAAAAAGATCAAAATATTTTTTATCGTCAGGACATCAAATAATATTGGTTGCTTTACCAATATGTTTCAGAGCATTGATTCCCAGTTCATGAAAAGGCTTCAGAAATAGTTTTCCAACAAAGTTAGCTATAACGTATCCAAATACCTATTGACCTTTATGGCTAAATAAACATTTGATAAAAAAATTATTATTAAATTTTCTTACATTTAGAGAGAAAAATCCACTTATATATATTTTTTGAATTATTAAGAATTTACTGGAACTTATTAAGGTGGTTCATCGGCTAACGCAGTTTCCATGTATTTTCTTGAAACTTCGAATATTCATTGTTGAAATAATTTTTCGTAAGACTGCGTTATTCTAGACACCTTGCCCATCTTACAGTCTAAATAGTCATTACAAAAATACAACATTTAACATGGGCAACATGTGAATAGTCGTAGTTTATGTGACACAATTACACGTAACTTAAAAATTTCTTTATATAATTTTTGAAAAACGAATATATTGATGGTGGCTACGAAGAAAATCTTAACAACATTATGTGCGAGGACAAAAATTTTTTCACGAAAAATGCGTGGAAGAAAATCACTCAACGACTAGTGTGGTAAAGAAAATCCCTTCGTTAAATTACGTGGAAAAAATCCCTTCTTTTCAGTGCCGTGTAAATAATCACACAACAGTAAGAGCGGCCTAAGAAATCTCTCTTATATTGCCCCAAAATCCCATAGGCTTCTGAGGTTCCCATTATAATTCAGGTGGGCATTTTTCAATTTTATAATATACTATAACTCTATTATGGTCTGTAAATTATAATCTATATGTATGTGCAAAAATACTGTTTTGTAATCACGCTACTCAACTTTATTGATTATTCTATAGTTCCTTATAATTGTATTATATTATTAGGTTAGTCTAATGGAACTCTGTATAAAGTTAAGTGAAAAGAATTTACATAAAAAATATAATTACATTTTTGTCCTTTTATCCATATTTAAGAATGCTCCTTTGTAACGGAACGTAGCTAGACGGTATATTGCAAACAAGTTTATGCTATTTTTAAAATTTTTATGCGGGTTTATATGTTATTACTTTAATTCGAACTGACAGGTCAGTTACTATTTATTTATCACGTAAAATAATAATTATCCACATATATTCACAAGTTATAATGTAAACCTCGTTATGTAATAACATTTCAAGCGATTGTTGCATGAGACTCATATTAAAATGGATAAGCAACAAAGTTCTAACGCGAAATGGAAGGGCCGAAGTTGCATTTTTTACTGATGGTTACGTCATTAGTTGGGATTTAAGTATCGACGTTCATTAATAGTTACAACATACATACATCATAGACTCCTGCAAATGATATATTGTGATAGCGTTGGCCGTTCCATCTATAATCATCCTGCTGTCATATATTAGCAGCTATTTTAGAAACCTATAATTAAATTATACAGTAACATAGACACACAGGAAGTCTGGGTGTTCATATTCTCTTTTGCAGCTTTAGTTCCAAACAACTACAGGTTATTCAAGCTTATCAAAACCATAATTCAGAACTTCAGGACTTGGGCAAGGCTGCCTATTAGCTGGTCAGATGCCATCTCTTGTTTACAGCTTTCACAGCAGTACGTCCGCGAGATTAGTTGCGTGAAAGTTTAATTAAATTAAATTAAACAAGTTTCTCAAAACATTTAGTCTATTAATAAAAATAAATAGAAAAACGAATTATTTACACAAAGAAACTTAAATTCCTATTATTGGCCGTTCTATTAACAAAAATGTAAAACCCAATATTAAAAACCCCTTTAAATAGCTCACTAAAACACTAAATAGGAAAAAAGAATAAAACTCGAAAAAACAGCTATTTATATTACCTAATCAAACAGTATTAAAATCGCTAAATTCTCGAGTAAAATAACGCATGATATTCTTTTAACTTCCCAAATTAAATGAAAAACAAAACCAAACAAAGAAAACCTTCATTACCGACGAATATACACGTCACGTAATTTTCTACGACATTGGTCTTAAAGACGGTACCGACTCTAATGAATTTCAGACTGTAACTGAAGTTTAGTATTCCTTAAAAGAGCGTCTTCGAACCTTACACCCCGTGCCCCTCTTTTTAGTGCCTTTTTCGGTCGTATTCCGTGTAATCGTCAACTTCATTCCCTTAAAGTTCGAAGGTTTCGGAATTCTCGTGCGATGGTGTTAACTATTCTTTCTTGATTCCTGAATTGGCTTCCCAGCGTCTTAGTCATAATTTATATATAGAAAAATAGTTAAACAAACTATTCTAAATTTTCCTATAAATAGAAGGGATCGATAATAATGTCCGTGTAAAAAAAAACAATTCACTCTTTTAGTAGTCTAGAAGTATTTAGCTCTTTCTTTCTTGTGAATAGAAAAAAACAGACATTATACAAACTCCCTTTACATTCGGTCAAACGATATATTTCTATTATAGTGAGTTATTTGATTATTCTTTTATTTTCTATTAATGGGAAAATCCTTCAATATTTTAATACATTTTAACGATATTTGCATATACCATATGATAAAAAACCACCCTCTTCGTTTTTATTTACATAACCAACGTAAGATTTCTTCGACAGATTTATAGGCAAATCTTAGAAAGGGTCTTTCAGTTGGTCATCAAAAATTGACTGAATTTATACTTAAGATAATATTTATGTTTAAATACGATAACTGAATTGTTTTTTCTTTAGACTTTTTTGGGTGGTACTAATAAAAAATATACTAGCCTGTTGCCACGGATAAAATCTATTCACAGAGTGATTATTTACTTACTCATTGTAGCAGAATATCCTTCACGTTAAACAGTATAAAATAATTAATATTTGTTCTATTACAGTGGTACCAAATCGTCGCTTCATTATTCATAAACGGTTTGCTTTGTGAGAGAATATAGTCTGCGCCAAGAGTTCAGGAGAGAAGTAGGGGGAGTGTCGTACTAAAAAACATTGAATAACTTTATTTACGATTATATCCGATGAATTATCTACCCTGATAGTCCAATGGCAGTTAGGTTAACCAGGGTTTAAAATCCAAAAATTCCTATTAAATTATTTTGAAGCGTTAATTTGTTAAAAAACTAATTCTTGATTGGACTAATTTGTTGTCGACGAAGTTAGCATGTCACCTTTACTCAATTTTACCTTTATTCTTTTTATTATTATAGGTATTGAGTCTGAAGAAAGTTATCCATACATAGCAGATGACCAAAAATGTAAATATAACAAAAATTCAGTTGCAGCAGAAATTCAAGGATATATTAGAACTGAAAGTAAAGACGAAGATAGTTTACAATCAGCGGTAGGATTAAAAGGACCAACTTCTGTAGCACTTGATGCATTAGGCTTATATGATTACGCAGGAGGTACGTATGTTTCTAGACACCGTTCAGTATTTACGTTATATTACTATAATTTTTTGGACTATACATATTTTCCATCTAAAATAAATTAAAATAACTAATCTTTTGTTAGGGGATATAGTTATATTCTATTATGGCAGTTTGGATTAAACTTGTGATTGCTACATATGCTGCATTTCTTTCCTAGTCAGTTTGAAATTTCGTTTTTGTATTTCCAGTTTTTAATAATCTCTCTAACCCCCTAAAGCATCGGAATGTCATTTTTATTAAAATAAAATTATTCTTATACTGCTTAATGAAGTACCGAAAAAATTATTCTAAATTTTATTGTAATAAGATGAATCAAAAACTTGGAATATTTGAGCCTATTGGAATAGATTGTAAAAAATTTTGAGTACCTCGCTACGGTTTTTGTTGCTCTTCTAGGCGCATTTTGACCTATAAGATTTATTGTACGAGACTATAATGAAATATCAGGGGGTTCCTTCAGGCGTGAAAATGACGTTTTTCAAAAATTTAGAACTTTTGTTAAATAATATTAAGCTTTCGCATAGCAGGTGTGTCGCTGGCTCTGCTGTAGTAATTGCAAAACTCCTTAGCTTTGCCAATTTATTTAAGTTAATATCTCAAAGGGCTGTATCCTGTGAAAAAATATTATCATTCTAATAACCATTTTTGGAAGATTGAGAAGCTTTTGCGTTGTTTCGCGATAGATTTATGAAGTTCTTCGCTTCCTTATGGACTGGCATATTATTCCATCTCAATTGTAATTGATATTGTTCCTAGCTTCAAAGCACCTCCTTTATGTGGCTGTTTGGTAGTCTGCAGAAAGTTTCCTAATTGAAAAAAGGTACTTTTTCCCCTTCTTTTTCAAGAGCGTTTTTTGTCCCCGGCACCCACACCAGGATTATTCCGTTGTTTTTTTTAAGTGGTTTTACCGCTTGCCTCTAGTTCCAAGTCTAGTTAGATGTTACGCCTGATAGCTTTTAGCTCTGCTGGTTGTCCAGCTACGCTTTTCACAAGGATTTCTTGTGTGTTTATATTGAGACACTTATAGCCACAAATTTTAATTACCAAGGTCGATCGTATATGTAAATCCAAGCTGCCTTGGTACCTGACTGTTCAGGTGATATTATCGTATCCTCGAAATATTTCCGCTCCCTGAGAATATGGTCAATAGTATCATTCTCCTCCAAGCACCATCTTGATGTCCTGTCAGTAGTCCTACTACGCTTCGCAGTTCTTTCCTCTTCAAGTAAAGAAGTTCCTGGTAAGCCGCCGATGAGGTCTAATTATATATTATTTAGCTCTTCTCATTCCAGGGGCTTCCTCCTAGCGTTTAATAAATTTGTTTCCCAGCAACAGTTTCAGTTCTCTCTTACCAGTATTAATTGGAACAGGTGTAATAGGTTGGGGGTCATATGGTCCAGCTGCAGATCCCACCTTTACCAAACGATCCACTTCCTAATTTTTGTGTATACCAGAGTGACTAACATCTCACACGAGTTTGCTTGTGCTGCTATTCTTTGTTAGAATAACAAGTACCTTTTTGCACTCAGACATAAGTCGTGTAGTTGCTACATTGGACCCCAGTGCCAATATTGCAGCACTAGAACTGTCAATGCCCTAATGGGAACAATCCTCGTGACACTTATTATTCTTATTGGCTCCGCGCATGACATCAGCGTCAATTATTGCACAAACTAAAGGGCAATCTTTGCGAATATTAACAGTATAATAAACTGGAAATTCATAATTAGAACGATATTTTTGGTTTAAAAAAAAATGAAAAATGAAAAAATTAATTTATACAGATTTACAAGGCAAACGGCTTCGCACTCGCTCTGGGGATTATTAACTCATACCAAGTATACAAAGACATCAAAAGCATGAAGCTCTGTGGGGACCCTTTCCATGTTATCGGGTCTTTGGTGGCGTGGTCTTCTGTACTTCCTACAAACTTTCGGACGGTCCGCGCGGTTGCAAGGAGAACTGCTTTGTGAATCGGTTTATACAGATACTCACTAAGGCCCAGTCCCTTGTTGTTCTGCAGGAGGTTCTTTGGTGTCACTCCAGTTGTTGATAGTATTATGCGGACTTGTCCACTGTCTGCGTATTTGCATATCCAAATCTCTGTATCTGGCGATTTTCTCATTGTATTTTGGTCTTAGGTTATTGGTGTTAAGTATAGCAATGTCAGTCAGTATTGTTCGCCTAGAAATTTTATGTTTCAGTATAATGTCTGGCCTATTATGAGCAACTCTTTGATCTGTTAGAACCGTTCGGTCCTAATATAACTTGTATTCGTTGTTTTCAAGAATAGGCTCCGGATTGTAATTGTAGTAAAGCACTTTTCCTTCCTTCAATAGTTTTAACTTATCTGCTAACTCTTGGTGGAGTATCTTAGCGCCTGAGTCGTGTCTTTCCTTATACTCGGTTGCGGGAAACGCTTGGCATCCTCCAGTTATGTGCTGGATTGTCTCTGATGTTCGACAGCCAAATCTATGTCGTTTTCTATTGAGGGATCTCTGATGATGAACTTACGATAGTTCTTCGTCGTAATAACCTAGTCTTGGATAGCTAACAAGAAGCCCTCCGTTTCCACAAACATCTGTTCTGAAATCAACCAGTAGTTCCACGCTGAGTTATCAAAATTGTCCTGGATGATCTTATTTGGATGCCGTCCATGAACTAGTTTCTATAGCCAGGCTTGTAACTTCTCTTGGTCTCTTCGGTGGTGACGTCCCGTTCTTTCAGCTGTAGGGGCGTTGAATCGTTTGCTTCGCATATTGCTCGGTAATGTGGAAGAGTATGCTAACCTGTGGAAATAAGAACGTAAGTTTATTATTTGTTGGTTGAGCTGCTTACCAATATAGACCAATCTTCTTCATCCTTCGTGTCTTGGAATCATTGTACGTTCAATAGCACTCCGAGGGTGATGTTTGTGTGCTTTTTTATAGTATTCTTATTTTCCTTCGCAGGTTTTCGATGTCCGTTCTGCTCCATTTTACAATTCCAAAAGAGTAGTTAAGTGCAGAACATGCGTACGTCTTGAGCGCCTTAAACAAATTTCTACTATTTAGACTAGTTCTCACACCCGTCTTACCCTCCTGACAAATTTGGTTGTCAATTCGGCCTTCATAGTACGATGATTCGTTCAGCCTGTTTCACACCTAGGAATTTGTATGTTTGTTATGCTTTCATTGCAGCTATAGTTTCACCGTTCTGCATCTCAAATGTTCCCGGTTGCATCTTTTCTTTAACGATGTTCAAAATACGGCACTTGTCAAGTCCAAACTGCATTCCGATATCCCCGGAGAACTCCTCCACAATTTCAAGCATTTGCACCAGCTGTTTTCTGGTAGCAGCCATCAGTTTAAGATCATCCATTTATAGAAGATGATTCAATCTTAATACCTATTTGTTGTTATTCATTTATGTTAATTTATTATTATTATATATTTTTATTACTTTACCTAAGAAAAAGTAAATAAAACTAATAAAAAAATTGTTAAAACACAGTGAAAATTAGGTTAAGTAATGTTAAAACAAAAAAAAACTACCATTGACTAATAAAGTGGAATAAAAATTATTATATATTACTGTCTACTTACCCTGGATGGCCAACTTTTGAACAATGTATTTTATTACTTAAAATATAACTTTACATTTCTAACACGTGATAAACTATCATTCTTAACCTTATCCATTTATTTCTTGGATATAATTTCCATTTGCTGGCAATTTTTGAAATGTACACTACTTTTTTTTCACATTTTCAAAAATCTCTTCGTTTGTTAATTCTACCTTCTTCAAATAACTGATTCAAATATTCTCATATTTCCACTACTGAATTATTTTGAATTTTCAAGACTGGGTTTGCACTGGGGCTTACCGATAAGAAATGTAAAAACATTTTTTAAATATTACAAATTGAATTTTTAATGGATAAATTGAGTCTATAAATTTAATAATCTATTCGGTAGATTAAATTTTTATGTAAATTAAACGTTTTACTCCAAGAAAAAAAAAATTGAGATACTTTTAACTTAAACACATTTTTTACATTTTTCTTCAGGTGTGTTTACTGATGATGACTGCGGAAAAGCATACCTAGAACTGAACCATGCGGTACTAGCTGTCGGCTACGGAAAGGATGACAAAACTGGTTTAGACTATTGGTTAATTAAGAACTCCTGGGCTGAGGACTGGGGAGAAAATGGATATTTTAGAATAAAACGCGGATCAAACGAATGTGGAATTGCCACAGATGGAATGTACCCAGTTTTTTAATAGCAGACTTGTATTAAAGTTACACATGTATTCGTATAGAAATAAATAAATAATAGAATACATTTTACTTACATTTCCTGTCAACGAAAAAAAAATTTAAAAACATTATGTGAAATATTTTATAATAGGTTATTACATTAAAACATAGGTTCCTACCCTTTCTAGACCACCGACCTATTTGCCTAAAAGAATAACTCCAACGTTCTCTCCCTCATAGTTGTTATACTTAATGTTAAAATATTGTATTAAATATTAAAACACCATCAAATATATTAGAAAATTATTCATTGCTAATAAAAATAAGTAATAATGAAAGAATTAATAGAATGTTTGAAGTTGGTGGAGTTTTAACAATATTGTTCCGGACGGCCGGTCTTCAAACAAACAATGCACACTGTATTATTTTAATAACTTTTTTTTGTCAACCTTACTTTTGACACTTGTCAAAATAATTCAAATTGCGTCGACAAGCTCTCAAACTACACTGACCGCAAAAGTCGATCTGGACCCTTTATATACCCTTTTGGTCGATACCGGAAGATTCCATAATTCTCTAGAAAGATTTCCATACTACCTGGGGTAATCAAAATAAGAAAAAGGAATAATCCAGCGATTTCTAGACCTTCTATTATAGGCGTTCCATGTTAAAAATAAGGAAATCGAATTCTCTAAAAAGTTCCAGAACTTCTTTCATTCAACACAAACTAATACTATGAAATATAAAATGCTACAAAGTGCGTTACATTAGTAAAAATACCTAAAACCTTACAAACTACGAACACAAACTAATACTATTAAATATAAAACGCTACTAGAAAATATACCTAAAACCCTACAAACTACGAACACAAACTAATATTATGAAATGTACAACGCTTTAAATTTCGTAACATTGCCCCCCTTCCAAGTCTTGATTGTCCCGATCAACCGTCTTGATCTTGATAATGGCTCATCTTCGCATGAAGGCTTTTTTGAATTCGGTACACCAGATCGTTTAATCGAGTCACTACGTTGTGCGGACCTTTCCATGACTTTTCAAGCTTTGAGGAACGCCCTTTGATTCTTTTTGAATTGTACAATCAAACTCTTTCACCAACCATGAATCCACCAGTATTGGCTTTGAGGTCATTGCGGATCTTCATTCTGTCGCTTTCTATTTGTAACTTTTGACGGACTTCTTCGTGTAAGACCTACATCTGCTTACTAAGTTGGTTGGAATAGTCTTCCCAAGTTGCTTCAGAATCGGGTGGACGTCCAGTAAGCAAATCGGCTGGAAGGCGTAATTCCCTTCCAAAAATTATGCTAGCAGGTGTTTTTTCAGTGGCTTCGTGAATTGCTGAACGATAGGCTAGTAAAAATGGCTGAATGCATTTATCCCAGTTATTTTGTTGTTCATTTACTTGTACCCTTATGTAATTCTCCAGCGTTCTGTTAAATCTCTCAACCATTCCATCTGACTGCGGATGAAGGGGTGTTGTTCTAGTTTTGTGGAATTTGAGAAGCTTGCAAAGGTTCATAAAAACGTCAGATTCAGAATTTCTGCCTTGATCAGAGTGTATCTCTCCTGGCACCCCATATCTACAAATCCGCAATTCAAACAACATTTCAGCAATGGTGGTGGCTTCTTGATTTGGTATCGCATAAACTTCTGACCATTTACTGAAGTAATCCATAGCTACCAACATATGGCGATTCCCGGATTTACTAATAGGAAATGGTTCTGCTATGTCTATAGCAATTCTTTCAAAAGTTACTCCTACATTGTACTGCTTCATTTTACCATGACTACGGGTCCTCGGTCCTTTACTGGCAGCACAGTCGGTACATGTTTTGCATCTTTTACATTTGCGCGGCTCCCCAGCCAATAGAACCTCTTTGGAACTTTTTCAAGAGTTTTCATAACCCCTAAGTGTCCGCCACCTACACCATTATGTAAAGCTTGCAATACTTCTGGAATCCTTTTGGTGGGTAAAACAGTCTGGTATTTGTAGTCTTTGCCATCAGAGCTCTCCCAAACTCTATTTAAAAGACCATTATGCATAGTCAAGGAATCCCATAAGGCCCAGTAACCTTTCACTTTTTCAGATTTTGAAAAGATTTCTTGAAAAGTTGGTCGAATTGAATTATTATTCTTTAATTTAATGATAAGGTTCAGATCTGGATCTTCTTCATTCCTCACTCGCTTCCTGCAATCTTCCATAGTTATAGGATTGTTATAAAATCGATTTTTATTTGTATCCCAAATAAAAAAATCGACCACTGATATTGGGAGATAGTGGGACCGGAGTGGCCACAGAAAAAAACCACTGTTGGCTATCCATCGGTCATCAAAAGTATTTTGCAAAAAAATTTCGACTCGGTAGCCACCATGTAGAGGTGCCCCATTATGCTGGTGAAACAGGATTCTATGAACAGTGGGAGGCAAATTATCTAAGTAGTCGTTTCCAAAATTATGTAAAATATTCAATTGGACATTTTATATCTAGAATAATGCAAAAATGTTAACTTACCATTTAAACTTTCTTGATAAAATTTTAGTGACACAATGCCATCATTTCTTATTGCCCAATAAACATTAAACTGCCAGAATTTTTGAAAATTTAGTTCTCTAAACACATGTAAATTTAAATCACACCAATAATGGGAATTGTGTCGACTACAGACAGCTTTTTATGTAAATTTGGCTTAGTCTGTCCATATGATATTGTCTAGAAAGAAAATTATTTCTTTGTGTCCAATTTATGATAAATTCACTGAACGTAACTCGTCTTGGAAAATCAGTTTCTTTTATATGTCGAACCATGGAAAATGTGTAATTGCTGCTCCCCTCCATGATCACTAATAACTTTCAAATGGTGGCAGCTTTATACTTTTCTGTTGCATTTAATTGCTCTTCAATGCCATCTACCAGTAAAACGCCAACTAAGATTATAACTAAAAATCTGCAGCAAAATCGCAATACAAAAATATTAAATTGGCAATATTTCGAATACTAAAAATTTTCGACATAGACAACCTTACATAAACTTACCCTTATTTTTAATGAGAAATAAAATAAAATTGAACACCCTGTATTCTTGGTTTTCAAAATATTATATAAATCTGATAAGGCAGGTTCTTTTCAACAAGAAATCCAACACAAATTAAAAAAAGGCTCACTTAGAGGAAAAATTGGTAATCATTTTTGGGGTCTACAAACGACATTTTTGACATAAAGCTTAAATACACATATGAGAAAAACGCTGAGACTTAGGTATAACACATGATATTCAAAATGTACCTGTATTCTTGGTTTTCAAAATATTATATAAATCTGATAAGGCAGGTTCTTTTCAACAAGAAATCTAACCCAAATTAAAAAAGGCTCCTTTAGAGGAAAAATTGGTAATCATTTTTGGGGTCTACAAACGACATTTTTGACATAAAGCTTAAATACACATATGTGAAAAACGCTGAGACTTAGGTATAACACATGATATTCAAAATGTACCTGTATTCTTGGTTTTCAAAATATTATATAAATCTGATAAGGCAGGTTCTTTTCAACAAGAAATCTAACCCAAATTAAAAAAGGCTCCTTTAGAGGAAAAATTGGTAATCATTTTAGGGTCTACAAACGACATTTTTGACATAAAGCTTAAATACATATATGTGAAAAACGCTGAAACTTAGGTATAAGACATGATATTCAAAATCTACCTGTATTCTTGGTTTTCAAAATATTATATAAATCTGATAAGACAGGTTCTTTTCAACAAGAAATCCAACCCAAATTAAAAAAAAGGCTCACTTAGAGGGAAAATTGGTAATCATTTTTGGGGTCTACAAATGACATTTTTGACATAAAGCATAAATACACATACGTGAAAAACGCTCAGACTTAGGTATAAGACATGATATTCAAAATGTACCTGTATTCTTGGTTTTCGAAATATTATATAAATCTGATAAGGCAGGTTCTTTTCAACAAGAAATCCAACCCAAATTAAAAAAAGGCTCACTTAGAGGAAAAATTGGTAATCATTTTTGGGGTCTGCAAATGACATTTTTGACATAAAGCTTAAATACACATATGTGAAAAACGCTGAGACTTAGGTATAACGCATGATATTCAAAATGTACCTGTATTCTTGGTTTTCAAAATATTATATAAATCTGATAAGGCAGGTTCTTTTCAACAAGAAATCCAACCCAAATTAAAAAAAGGCTCCCTTAGAAGAAAAATTGATAATCATTTTAGGGTCTACAAACGACATTTTTGATATAAAGCTTAAATACACATATGTGAAAAACGCTGAAACTTAGGTTAAGACATGATATTTAAAATCTACCTGTATTCTTGGTTTTCAAAATATTATATAAATCTGATAACGCAGGTTTTTTCCAACAAGAAATCCAACCCAAAATAAAAAAAAGGCTCCCTTAGAGGAAAAATTGGTAATCATTTTAGGGTCTACAAACGACATTTTTGACATAAAGCTTAAATACACATATGTGAAGAACGCTGAGACTTAGGTATTAGACATGATATTTAAAATGTACCTGTATTCTTGGTTTTCAAAATATTATATAAATCTGATAAGGCAGGTTCTTTTCAACAAGAAATCCAACCCAAATTAAAAAAAGGCTCCCTTAGAAGAAAAATTGATAATCATTTTAGGGTCTACAAACGACATTTTTGATATAAAGCTTAAATACACATATGTGAAAAACGCTGAAACTTAGGTTAAGACATGATATTTAAAATCTACCTGTATTCTTGGTTTTCAAAATATTATATAAATCTGATAACGCAGGTTTTTTCCAACAAGAAATCCAACCCAAAATAAAAAAAGGCTCCCTTAGAGGAAAAATTGGTAATCATTTTAGGGTCTACAAACGACATTTTTGACATAAAGCTTAAATACACATATGTGAAGAACGCTGAGACTTAGGTATTAGACATGATATTCAAAATGTACCTGTATTCTTGGTTTTCAAAATATTATATAAATCTGATAAGGCAGGTTCTTTTCAACAAGAAATCCAACCCAAATTAAAAAAAGGCTCCCTTAGAGGAAAAATTGGTAATCATTTTAGGGTCTACAAACGACATTTTTGACATAAAGCTTAAATACACATATGTGAAGAACGCTGAGACTTAGGTATTAGACATGATATTCAAAATGTACCTGTATTCTTGGTTTTCAAAATATTATATAAATCTGATAAGGCAGGTTCTTTTCAACAAGAAATCCAACCCAAATTAAAAAAAGGCTCCCTTAGAGGAAAAATTGGTAATCATTTTAGGGTCTACAAACGACATTTTTGACATAAAGCTTAAATACACATATGTGAAGAACGCTGAGACTTAGGTATTAGACATGATATTCAAAATGTACCTGTATTCTTGGTTTTCAAAATATTATATAAATCTGATAAGGCAGGTTCTTTTCAACAAGAAATCTAACCCAAATTAAAAAAGGCTCCTTTAGAGGAAAAATTGGTAATCATTTTAGGGTCTACAAACGACATTTTTGACAAAAACTTAAATACACATATGTGAAAAACGCTGAGACTTAGGTATAAGACATGATATTCAAAATGTACCTGTATTCTTGGTTTTCAAAATATTATATAAATCTGATAAGGCAGGTTCTTTTCAACAAGAAATCTAACCCAAATTAAAAAAGGCTCCTTTAGAGGAAAAATTGGTAATCATTTTAGGGTCTACAAACGACATTTTTGACAAAAACTTAAATACACATATGTGAAAAACGCTGAGACTTAGGTATAAGACATGATATTCAAAATGTACCAGTATTCTTGGTTTTCAAAATATTATATAAATCTGATAAGGCAGGTTCTTTTCAACAAGCAATCCAACCCAAATTAAAAAAAAGGCTCCCTTAGAGGAAAAATTTGTAATCATTTTAGGGTCTACAAACGACATTTTTGACATAAAGCTTAAATACACATATGTGAAAAACGCTGAGACTTAGGTATAAGACATGATATTCAAAATGTACCTGTATTCTTGGTTTTCAAAATATTATATAAATCTGATAAGGCAGGTTCTTTTCAACAAGAAATCCAACCCAAATTAAAAAAAGGCTCCCTTAGAGGAAAAATTTGTAATCATTTTAGGGTCTACAAACGACATTTTTGACAAAAACTTAAATACACATATGTGAAAAACGCTGAGACTTAGGTATAAGACATGATATTCAAAATGTACCTGTATTCTTGGTTTTCAAAATATTATATAAATCTGATAAGGCAGGTTCTTTTCAACAAGAAATTCAACCCAAATTAAAAAAAGGCTCCCTTAGAGGAAAAATTTGTAATCATTTTAGGGTCTACAAATGACATTTTTGACAAAAACTTTAATACACATATGTGAAAAACGCTGAGACTTAGGTATAAGACATGATATTCAAAATGTACCAGTATTCTTGGTTTTCAAAATATTATATAAATCTGATAAGGCAGGTTCTTTTCAACAAGAAATCCAACCCAAATTAAAAAAAAGGTTCCCTTAGAGGAAAAATTTGTAATCATTTTAGGGTCTACAAACGACATTTTTGACATAAAGCTTAAATACACATATGTGAAAAACGCTGAGACTTAGGTATAAGACATGATATTCAAAATGTACCTGTATTCTTGGTTTTCAAAATATTATATAAATCTGATAAGGCAGGTTCTTTTCAACAAGAAATTCAACCCAAATTAAAAAAAGGCTCTTTTAGAGGAAAAATTTGTAATCATTTTAGGGTCTACAAATGACATTTTTGACAAAAACTTTAATACACATATGTGAAAAACGCTGAGACTTAGGTATAAGACATGATATTCAAAATGTACCTGTATTCTTGGTTTTCAAAATATTATATAAATCTGATAAGGCAGGTTCTTTTCAACAAGAAATCCAACCCAAATTAAAAAAAAGGCTCCCTTAGAGGAAAAATTGGTAATCATTTTAGGATCTACAAACGACATTTTTGACATAAAGCTTAAATACACATATGTGAAAAACGCTGAGACTTAGGTGTAACACATGATATTTAAAATGTACCTGTATTCTTGGTTTTCAAAATATTATATAAATCTGATAAAGCAGGTTCTTTTCAACAAGAAATCCAACCCAAATTAAAAAAAAGGTTCCCTTAGAGGAAAAATTTGTAATCATTTTAGGGTCTACAAACGACATTTTTGACATAAAGCTTAAATACACATATGTGAAAAACGCTGAGACTTAGGTATAAGACATGATATTCAAAATGTACCAGTATTCTTGGTTTTCAAAATATTATATAAATCTGATAAGGCAGGTTCTTTTCAACAAGCAATCCAACCCAAATTAAAAAAAAGGCTCCCTTAGAGGAAAAATTTGTAATCATTTTAGGGTCTACAAACGACATTTTTGACATAAAGCTTAAATACACATATGTGAAAAACGCTGAGACTTAGGTATAAGACATGATATTCAAAATGTACCTGTATTCTTGGTTTTCAAAATATTATATAAATCTGATAAGGCAGGTTCTTTTCAACAAGAAATCCAACCCAAATTAAAAAAAGGCTCCCTTAGAGGAAAAATTTGTAATCATTTTAGGGTCTACAAACGACATTTTTGACAAAAACTTAAATACACATATGTGAAAAACGCTGAGACTTAGGTATAAGACATGATATTCAAAATGTACCTGTATTCTTGGTTTTCAAAATATTATATAAATCTGATAAGGCAGGTTCTTTTCAACAAGAAATTCAACCCAAATTAAAAAAAGGCTCCCTTAGAGGAAAAATTTGTAATCATTTTAGGGTCTACAAATGACATTTTTGACAAAAACTTTAATACACATATGTGAAAAACGCTGAGACTTAGGTATAAGACATGATATTCAAAATGTACCAGTATTCTTGGTTTTCAAAATATTATATAAATCTGATAAGGCAGGTTCTTTTCAACAAGAAATCCAACCCAAATTAAAAAAAAGGTTCCCTTAGAGGAAAAATTTGTAATCATTTTAGGGTCTACAAACGACATTTTTGACATAAAGCTTAAATACACATATGTGAAAAACGCTGAGACTTAGGTATAAGACATGATATTCAAAATGTACCTGTATTCTTGGTTTTCAAAATATTATATAAATCTGATAAGGCAGGTTCTTTTCAACAAGAAATTCAACCCAAATTAAAAAAAGGCTCTTTTAGAGGAAAAATTTGTAATCATTTTAGGGTCTACAAATGACATTTTTGACAAAAACTTTAATACACATATGTGAAAAACGCTGAGACTTAGGTATAAGACATGATATTCAAAATGTACCTGTATTCTTGGTTTTCAAAATATTATATAAATCTGATAAGGCAGGTTCTTTTCAACAAGAAATCCAACCCAAATTAAAAAAAAGGCTCCCTTAGAGGAAAAATTGGTAATCATTTTAGGGTCTACAAACGACATTTTTGACATAAAGCTTAAATACACATATGTGAAAAACGCTGAGACTTAGGTGTAACACATGATATTTAAAATGTACCTGTATTCTTGGTTTTCAAAATATTATATAAATCTGATAAAGCAGGTTCTTTTCAACAAGAAATCCAACCCAAATTAAAAAAAAGGTTCCCTTAGAGGAAAAATTTGTAATCATTTTAGGGTCTACAAACGACATTTTTGACATAAAGCTTAAATACACATATGTGAAAAACGCTGAGACTTAGGTATAAGACATGATATTCAAAATGTACCAGTATTCATGGTTTTCAAAATATTATATAAATCTGATAAGGCAGGTTCTTTTCAACAAGCAATCCAACCCAAATTAAAAAAAAGGCTCCCTTAGAGGAAAAATTTGTAATCATTTTAGGGTCTACAAACGACATTTTTGACATAAAGCTTAAATACACATATGTGAAAAACGCTGAGACTTAGGTATAAGACATGATATTCAAAATGTACCTGTATTCTTGGTTTTCAAAATATTATATAAATCTGATAAGGCAGGTTCTTTTCAACAAGAAATCCAACCCAAATTAAAAAAAGGCTCCCTTAGAGGAAAAATTTGTAATCATTTTAGGGTCTACAAACGACATTTTTGACAAAAACTTAAATACACATATGTGAAAAACGCTGAGACTTAGGTATAAGACATGATATTCAAAATGTACCTGTATTCTTGGTTTTCAAAATATTATATAAATCTGATAAGGCAGGTTCTTTTCAACAAGAAATTCAACCCAAATTAAAAAAAGGCTCCCTTAGAGGAAAAATTTGTAATCATTTTAGGGTCTACAAATGACATTTTTGACAAAAACTTTAATACACATATGTGAAAAACGCTGAGACTTAGGTATAAGACATGATATTCAAAATGTACCAGTATTCTTGGTTTTCAAAATATTATATAAATCTGATAAGGCAGGTTCTTTTCAACAAGAAATCCAACCCAAATTAAAAAAAAGGTTCCCTTAGAGGAAAAATTTGTAATCATTTTAGGGTCTACAAACGACATTTTTGACATAAAGCTTAAATACACATATGTGAAAAACGCTGAGACTTAGGTATAAGACATGATATTCAAAATGTACCTGTATTCTTGGTTTTCAAAATATTATATAAATCTGATAAGGCAGGTTCTTTTCAACAAGAAATTCAACCCAAATTAAAAAAAGGCTCTTTTAGAGGAAAAATTTGTAATCATTTTAGGGTCTACAAATGACATTTTTGACAAAAACTTTAATACACATATGTGAAAAACGCTGAGACTTAGGTATAAGACATGATATTCAAAATGTACCTGTATTCTTGGTTTTCAAAATATTATATAAATCTGATAAGGCAGGTTCTTTTCAACAAGAAATCCAACCCAAATTAAAAAAAAGGCTCCCTTAGAGGAAAAATTGGTAATCATTTTAGGGTCTACAAACGACATTTTTGACATAAAGCTTAAATACACATATGTGAAAAACGCTGAGACTTAGGTGTAACACATGATATTTAAAATGTACCTGTATTCTTGGTTTTCAAAATATTATATAAATCTGATAAAGCAGGTTCTTTTCAACAAGAAATCCAACCCAAATTAAAAAAAAGGTTCCCTTAGAGGAAAAATTTGTAATCATTTTAGGGTCTACAAACGACATTTTTGACATAAAGCTTAAATACACATATGTGAAAAACGCTGAGACTTAGGTATAAGACATGATATTCAAAATGTACCAGTATTCATGGTTTTCAAAATATTATATAAATCTGATAAGGCAGGTTCTTTTCAACAAGCAATCCAACCCAAATTAAAAAAAAGGCTCCCTTAGAGGAAAAATTTGTAATCATTTTAGGGTCTACAAACGACATTTTTGACATAAAGCTTAAATACACATATGTGAAAAACGCTGAGACTTAGGTATAAGACATGATATTCAAAATGTACCTGTATTCTTGGTTTTCAAAATATTATATAAATCTGATAAGGCAGGTTCTTTTCAACAAGAAATCCAACCCAAATTAAAAAAAGGCTCCCTTAGAGGAAAAATTTGTAATCATTTTAGGGTCTACAAACGACATTTTTGACAAAAACTTTAATACACATATGTGAAAAACGCTGAGACTTAGGTATAAGACATGATATTCAAAATGTACCAGTATTCTTGGTTTTCAAAATATTATATAAATCTGATAAGGCAGGTTCTTTTCAACAAGAAATCCAACCCAAATTAAAAAAAAGGTTCCCTTAGAGGAAAAATTTGTAATCATTTTAGGGTCTACAAACGACATTTTTGACATAAAGCTTAAATACACATATGTGAAAAACGCTGAGACTTAGGTATAAGACATGATATTCAAAATGTACCTGTATTCTTGGTTTTCAAAATATTATATAAATCTGATAAGGCAGGTTCTTTTCAACAAGAAATTCAACCCAAATTAAAAAAAGGCTCCCTTAGAGGAAAAATTTGTAATCATTTTAGGGTCTACAAATGACATTTTTGACAAAAACTTTAATACACATATGTGAAAAACGCTGAGACTTAGGTATAAGACATGATATTCAAAATGTACCTGTATTCTTGGTTTTCAAAATATTATATAAATCTGATAAGGCAGGTTCTTTTCAACAAGAAATCCAACCCAAATTAAAAAAAAAGGCTCCCTTAGAGGAAAAATTGGTAATCATTTTAGGGTCTACAAACGACATTTTTGACATAAAGCTTAAATACACATATGTGAAAAACGCTGAGACTTAGGTGTAACACATGATATTTAAAATGTACCTGTATTCTTGGTTTTCAAAATATTATATAAATCTGATAAGGCAGGTTCTTTTCAACAAGAAATCCAACCCAAATTAAAAAAAGGCTCCCTTAGAGGAAAAATTGATAATCATTTTTGGGGTCTACGAACGACATTTTTGACGAAAACTTAAATACACATATGTGAAAAACGCTGAAACTTAGGTATAAGACATGATATTCAAAATGTATCTGTATTCTTGGTTTTCAAAATATTATATAAATCTGATAAGGCAGGTTCTTTTCAACAAGAAATCCAACCCAAATTAAAAAAAGGCTCCCTTAGAGGAAAAATTTGTAATCATTTTAGGGTCTACAAACGACATTTTTGACAAAAACTTAAATACACATATGTGAAAAACGCTGAGACTTAGGTATAAGACATGATATTCAAAATGTACCTGTATTCTTGGTTTTCAAAATATTATATAAATCTGATAAGGCAGGCTTTTTCAACAAGAAATCCAACTCAAATTAAAAAAAGGCTCCCTTAGAGGAAAAATTGATAATCATTTTTGGGGTCTACAAACGACATTTTTGACATAAAGCTTAAATACACATATGTGAAAAACGCTGAGACTTAGGTATTAGACATGATATTTAAAATTTACCTGTATTCTTGGTTTTCAAAATATTATATAAATCTGATAAGGCAGGTTCTTTTCAACAAGAAATCCAACCCAAATTAAAAAAAGGCTCCCTTAGAGGAAAAATTGATAATCATTTTTGGGGTCTACAAACGACTTTTTTGACATAAAGCTTAAATACACATATGTGAAAAACGCTGAGACTTAGGTATAACACATGATATTTAAAATGTACCTGTATTCTTGGTTTTCAAAATATTATATAAATCTGATAAGGCAGGTTTTTTTTAACAAGAAATCCAACCCAAATTAAAAAAGGCTCCCTTAGAGGAAAAATTGGTAATCATTTTAGGGTCTAAAAACGACATTTTTGACATAAAGCTTAAATACACATATTTGAAAAACGCTGAGACTTAGGTATAAGACATGATATTCAAAATGTACCTGTATTCTTGGTTTTCAAAATATTATATAAATCTGATAACGCAGGTTCTTTTCAACAAGAAATCCAACCCAAATTAAAAAGAGGCTCCCTTAGAGGAAAAACTGGTAATCATTTTAGGGTCTACAAACGACATTTTTGACATAAAGCTTAAATACACATATGTGAAAAACGCTGAGACTTGGGTATAAGACACGATATACAAAATGTACCTAGAATCTTGCGCAGAATCCAAAAATGAAATATTATATAAGACGTTCTATTTCAAATAAGCAAATTGACACCTACTTCCGGTATAACCGGAAGTGCCATTATCCTAAAAATATTTTATCCGGGTTGTCCTATCCACATTATTATGCTGTCAAATTTTCCCTGTATGTGTACCAAACTTCAGCTTGATTGGATAATCGGAAGTGAAGTTGACCTTGAAATTGCTTTAAAATACACATTCAAGGTCAAACGTTGCATTGTCATCGAGTTTATCTATGTGAACCAAATTTCAGCTTGATCGAATAAGTGGAAGTGGAGTTGACCCGAAAGTAATCTTGAAATATCGTTCAAGATCAGTTCTAAGGTCATAATATTGCATTTTCACCCAATTCCGAGCAACGTTTAAAATTTCAATTCTCTAGCTCAACGAGAAGTGAGTTTAAAATTTGTGCCGGACGAACAAACAGACCGACAAGAAAGTTGGTTAATAAGAACGTTGTAAAAAATTGTAAATTGGCCTAGGCAACATATTACTAATGGTGAAATTATTACTGAACAATTATCTTAGTGAGATGTTCTGGAAGAAGATACTAATAAATTATATATGTTACAACCATTCATTTATCTACACAAGATGTTGCTGAACATATGTTGACTTAAAACTGTACAAAATATTCTTCCCATTGATTTGATCTAATTCTTAATTTAATTTGTTTGAACTTCATTTAAACAAGTATAAATTAATATAAAAAGATAAATAAATCGTGGCTTAGTATTATAACAAAAATAACTTAACCAGTAGTTTTAATTATTTGATTAAAATGTGTTCCCGTTCTTGACATTTGGACTTTGCGATAAAAAGTTGATTTTTGCTTTTGTTATTAGTATTTTAACTTTATTAATAAAATCACTTAATGAATTAATGTTATCGGTGCATGATTATGCATTTATTATCTTTATAAAAAAAATATTCGAGTGGCATAAGACACATTAAGAAATTAATCATTTGGATCAACACATTTGCTGTATCATTATACTTGTTGTTATTATCAATATATAATAATTTTTATTTGCCATATTATTGTGTGATTTTTAAAAATAGTAATCCATTGACGTTTTTGTGATCTACGGATGCGTTCCTGTTACGGCAGCGGAACATCGGTAGACGAATATCTATCCTGCAGACAGTCATCGGTCAAACGCTCATCGTAAGAATATCCCATCCTAAATACTCCCAGTCGGTACCGACTCATGTTCGAGTTTTCCTTATTCTCTAAACTATTTAATAGTTCAACTATCCAATTTTCAAGACATCTACCCGATTGTCGATCTCGGGCGCTATCCACTGGATTAATGTGGTAGATGGCCTACATTACACTGGGCAGCTTGCTACGGTAGAGAAATGGGAAGCTAAGGGTCAATTGCGCATACTAGTTACTGAATTCCGGCTGCCAATTATTACCTGAAATGTGAAAAATGGGAACGCGGTTTTAAAACATCCTCTATTCTGTATTTCATATTTTATAATAATATGGCCTAAAACTAACTTAAAACTTAATATTGACAATAATATAAACAAATGGACGTTAAGTAGGGTAAGAGTATGTATGTGCGGTGATTATGGCATCTCGTACTTTTCGAGCGGTAACGGCACGAAATACGGTAACCCAGCAAAATCATCACAGTACTCTTCACGAAGCTTCGTACTACCAATTCGCGACGCTATTATACGGTAACTCATGCTTTACTTTTGCGACGCTGTTCACAACGCCTTGCACTTAAGGTTCGCAACACTGTTCACGGCGCCTCGTACTAAAAATTGAACCGCCGACAGTACGTTATATAAACCGGCATCGATCGGCGATAGGCGATGTTTTTTGTACGCTGTGGTTCTCTAGGCGGTGGTGGTAACTTCGAGGCAGTATAACTGGTCACGATGGTCCGCGACTGTTATTATGTGCCTTTAATGATGGACATCGGTCAGCACTTGACGGTAAAACACGTTCTAGGCCTTTACGGAACAAAAAACAACTAACGTCATGCAATAAGTGCGTATAGAAGTGATGATAGGATAGAAAGAATACAACCGACGCTTCCGGTACTTCTAAGGGTCTTCGACTGCATCGGTAGGATGCAACGACATTGTTCGTACTTATTAGGGTCCTCGACAATGTCGACCAATAGCGGTAGGAAATTCGAAAAGTAACCGACACTGCCCGTACTTATAAGGGTCCTCGATAGTGTCGGTATTTTGGAACATAGACCGCACAAGGTCCTCGACAATGCCGACCACTAGCGGTAGTACGCAAAGAAATCAATGGATGGTGAGACACCATATCTACAGTGCTAAACCAAGAATGTACTATCCGGTAGGTGACCCGGGCAGTCCGTTTGGAGTCTGCTTTTGGGTGGAGAATCTGCAGTTCTCAGCAAATTAATAGCCAGCGCGGCCATAAATAGTTTCTCCGAACTGCGGTTGGTCGCTTTCGTATTCCCAATATGCCGGCAAGTGACGGAGTGGGAGAATCGCGCATACAATGCTACGGCCTACGGCTCGGTATTATTATATACGGGCGGAAAACATCGGAAAATCTTATTTGCCAGCATAGCACGATAAAACTAATTAGATAACGGTAATAAGAAAGCTTGAAATAATATTTTCCCCCAAGAACTATATTTTTTCGATGTAGAATAACTTAGATGCTTTGCGGTAAACATGCTCATACCCAAAAAGTCACTAACTTCGTTACATTTGCTAGAAATAATTCGCTTAGTCTGCGTTTGACGTGCTTTTTTCTGTTTCATAATAATTTATGAACAATTATTTTTACTTATGTATTTAGATCCACCCTTTATAGCTATCATTTAATAACTCTAAATTTGATTAATTTCATTAGCAAATCACCCTCTAGATTGCAAATTAATAATTTTGTATTTTACCGCGTCGACTTTGTTAAATTTCAACTTTCCATGGTCTATGGAAATATCGATGGAAGCTCAGAAGTACAGAGTTTAATCCGACTTTCTTCCCTTTTGCGACACCACAACCTACGTTGAAACGGAAAACTGTATGTTTTTAACAAGAAGAATTTCAAAAATTGATTCGATAGTTCCAGAGATTACCTTAAGCAAACAAATAAACATTACCTCTTTATGATTCACATTTTGTACAAATAGTTTCGAATATCCCCTTTATTACTTGAACTAATTATAAGGCCTGGAAATTTTTGAATTACTCATTCTAGATGATGTTACATATTTCCTTCGCTAAATTATATTAGTATTAGCCCTTAAAGTTGCTCATATCTTTTTAATACTTAACTAAATATTATTTATCTCGTCACAATTCAAAATTTCTTTAAATATTTGAAGATATTTTGACTGTATATCTTAACAGAAAAAAATAATAAAGTTTTCTCAGAGCTGAAGCAAAAATGGAAAAGGAATATTTCCACAAGCTATAATACATATTTTTGAAGGTTCTCTATATTATTTTACTTTAATAAAATTATTATATTTACTCAGATAACCTAAAAGTAAATATATTGTTTTATGTTTTGGTAATTTCTTTAGTTCCAGTAGGAATCGTTAAAGCTATAAAAAAAAATTTAAAAATGGAAAATCATGTGGACCTGAGGGCATCTATACATAATTACCAAAAAGTGGAACAATAAAGCTTTCTCAATGGTCAAGAACCCCCTACACAATGGAACTAAGGCCTCACTATCTCCATCAACAAAAAAAGACACAAGGAAAATTGCCAAAATTGCAGAAATATAACGATAATCAGCACAATGAGTCGACTATACGGAAGAATACCATGAGGAAACGGCAGATTTCGTAGTGGTAGATAATGCAATGAAAATATTTCTTGTGTCAAACAAATAATCGAAAAAAGAGCCGCTACAAATCAAGATACTCAAATATTATTTATAGATTAACTATGAACCAATATAGAAGAGGCAGATGCGAGGATTACAAATATTTAGGAATCATCTTTTACAGAACGTGGTGCAGGCGACAAAGAAATACGAGCAAGAATTATCCAAAAAAGTGATAGGATGCCTAAATAGATTACTTTGGAGCAAAAATGTTAACAAAAAACGAAAATATAACATATATAACACAATGATTAAAATATGTTTAATTTACGGGGCTCAGACTTGGAGACTTACAAAGAGAAATAAAAAACGAACAGAAGCCTTGAAATGGATGCTTTGAGGAGGTCAGCAGGAATATCACAGGCACAGAAAATAGGAAATGAAGAGACTTTACGACAGTTGGGAATAGAAATACGATCATGAAAAATATAGAAAGAAAAATCTGGTATGGTCATATACAACGAATTGCTCACATACGACTGACCAAACAAACCATGATTTAATATCTAGAGTACCGTAGAAGAAGAGGAAGACCTAAAAAAATTATATATATATATATATATATATATATATATATATATATATATATATATATATATATATATATATAGGAATTGACAACCAAGAATATTTTTGTAATGGAGAAAGCGAATTACTTGATGTTAACTTTTGTTTTTAGATTATTTTATTTTTACTAATTTAATTATTATCAACTTACAAGGGAGCAAAAGCTATTTTATAATTCAAATGCACTTAAACACTAAGCGGATGAAGCCACTTAATTTCACAATTACTATGTTTTTTATATTTCAAGAATCTTGGTAGAAATTAAATTAATTTTTTCCAAAATAAGAAAAAGGAGTAATCTGGCGATTTTTAGACCCTCTGTCATAGGCGTTCAATGTTTAAAATGAGGAAATAAATCTTATTAAAAGTTCCAAATCTTCATTCATTGACGTCTCATGAAGAAATTAACAGAAGGTAAAATTAAATAAATACAAACTAGTAGAAAATAAACCTAAAACCGTACAAATTACAAACACTAACTAATACTATGAAATGTATAACGCTGTAAAGTTCGTTACATTTACAATATACATATACATATATATATATATATATATATATATATATATATATATATATATATATATATATATATATATATATATATATATATATATATATATATATAATTTTGGAAGGAGTTTATCGTGTTGCGGTCTGTAGGATAAGAATAATTAACTCATTTTTCTTTTAATACTCAATATTTCGACATTTATTTTATGCCTTCTTCAGGAGTAAAAACTAAAAATCAAACACACAACAGGTAGTTCACAAACAGTTAAACAAAACTAATATGTAATTAAAATACTTACAAATTAGAGTTTCCTTCTAAGAAATCAACCCTAAAACACACTCAACATCGTACGAAGTGTAAAACATCAATAAAACATTTAGGTTTGTATATTTATACAGTGATACATTATTATTATTAACGAGACGAAAAAGGGTTCTTTCTGATAACAAAAAATTTTTCTTTTAAGGTAGTATATACAGTTTAGATTAAATTTAAAATATTACAGTAGATGTTGCTAAGTTGGTTAGTATCAGATTTATAGTTTATGGTGTTTTTTGTTTTTTTAATATGATACATTTCCAGGAATAGACGACTTTTATAATTGTTTTGATGTTCTAAAATTTTTATGTTGTTATAATCAAAGTGATGACCTGTATTCAAATAGTGTCCAACTACAGCACACGTGTTTTTTCCCAATCGGCAATCGCTTTTGTGTTGGGTAATCCGCTGTTTGAGCCACTGTCCACTTTGACCCACGTAACAACCCTGGCAACCCAAACATGACATCTTAGAAATTACATTATTGTTCATTAACAGCGGTGTTCTGTCTTTAACTTTAGAGAATAAGTTACCGGTTTTTATTAAGTTGTAATTAGCTATTCTAATCTACAATTTACAGTTCATCCTTAGCTAAACTTTATTGCTTACCAAAGATACACAAGCCAGAGGTTCCACTACGACCCATTGTGAGTTCAATAAATTCGATTACATATAATTTGTCAAAATTTTTGTCAGATATTCTAAAAAATGCATTTAAAGATCAAAATGACTACAACATCAAAGACACTTTTACGTTCGTTAATAACATTAACGGACTCATACTACCTCCAAACTATGTACTAACTTCTTTGGATGTTGTCTCACTGTTTACAAACATTCCTGTTGACTTAATAGCTGGCATCTTAAATTCAAAGTGGACAATTATCGAACAACAAACCACTTTATCCAAAGATAATTTTCTAAAACTAATCAATTTCATATTTAACAATACATATTTTATTTTTAACCAAACATTTTATAAGCAGATTTATGGCACACCTATGGGTTCTCCAATAAGTCCAATTCTGGCAACTATTGTTTTGGACCATTTACTAGACAATGTTTTACCGACTTTGCCGTTTCAGTTACCTTTTATATACAAATATGTTGACGATTTCATTTGCGCGGTTCCTTCCGACAAGATTCATACTCTTTTAGATACATTTAACTCATTTCATGACAGACTTCAATTTACCATAGAATTGGAAAAAGAAAACAGTGTCCCATTTTTAGACACAAAAGTAATTCGAACGTCGGGGAATAAGTTAATTCTTGATTGGTATGTGAAACCGACTGCATCCGGTAGATTTTTGAATTATTTCTCAAATCATCCAAAAACTCAAAAATTTAACACCGTTATCGCCATGAAAAACAGGATTGTCCATATTAGCGATGAAACTTTTATAAAGGATAATTTGAGAAAGCTTTTTAACATCTTCTTAAATAATGGTTATCCCAGACACATCCTCAACAAACTCATATACAACTCTTATATATACCAGGGCCCAATTGAAGATTCGTCAATACAATATAAATATAAAAAGTTACCATACTTTGACAAACTGACACAATCCATTACGTCACTGTTTAAAAGTTTTCCTGAGATTAGAATAGCTAATTACAACATAATAAAAACCGGTAACTTATTCTCTAAAGTTAAAGACAGAACACCGCTGTTAATGAACAATAATGTAATTTATAAGATGTCATGTTTGGGTTGCCAGGGTTGTTACGTGGGTCAAACTGGACAGTGGCTCAAACAGCGGGTTACCCAACACAAAAGCGATTACCGATTGGGAAAAAACACGTGTGCTGTAGTTGGACACTATTTGAATACAGGTCATCACTTTGATTATAACAACATAAAAATTTTAGAACATCAAAACAATTATAAAAGTCGTCTATTCCTAGAAATGTATCATATTAAAAAAACAAAAAACACCATAAACTATAAATCTGATACTAACCAACTTAGCAATATCTACTGTAATATTTTAAATTTAATCTAAACTGTATATACTACCTTAAAAGAAAAATTTTTTGTTATCAAAAAGAACCCTTTTTCGTCTCGTTAATAATAATAATGTATCACTGTATAAATATACAAACCTAAATGTTTTATTGATGTTTTACACTTCGTACGATGTTGAGTGTGTTTTAGGGTTGATTTCTTAGAAGGAAACTCTAATTTGTAAGTATTTTAATTACATATTAGTTTTGTTTAACTGTTTGTGAACTACCTGTTGTGTGTTTGATTTTTAGTTTTTACTCCTGAAGAAGGCATAAAATAAATGTCGAAATATTGAGTATTAAAAGACCGCAACCCGATAAACTCCTTTCAAAATTATTAAGGTACGGTCGATAACAAAAAAGAAAAACAATATATATATATATATATATATATATATATATATATATATATATATATATATATATATATATATATATATATCAAATGCACTTAAACACTAAGCGGATGAATCCACTTAATTTCACGATTACTATGTTTTTTATATTTCAAGAACCTTGGTAGAAATTAAATTAATTTTGGCTAAAATAAGAAAATGGAGTAATCTGGCGATTTCTAGACCCTCTGTCATAGGCGTTCAATGTTTAAAATGAGGAAATAGAACTTATTAAAAAGTTCCAAATCTTCATTCATCGACGTCTCATGAAAAAATTAACACAAAGTAAAATTAAATAAATATAAACTAGTAGAAAATAAACCTAAAACCGTACAAACTACAAACACAAACTAATACTATGAAATGTATAACGCTATAAAGTTCGTTACAATATATATATATATATATATATATATATATATATATATATATATATATATATCACCATTTCCGGGTGAGCTGATGTAGGAAGTAACACTGTCTTTATAAAATAACTTTAACCGATCCTAAATATACTGATATATTCAATATCTGTTATTTATTATTACTAATAATAACTCAGATTTAGAGCCGAAGGACATAAAGTGATAAAATCATAAACCACTTTGCTGAAACTACTTAAAAAACCAAATGTCAATTAACTTCTTCAGGAAATACATAGTTGACACTTCTTTTAAAATACATACACTTAACATAGTTTACTGATATGTCCGTTGTTTCTTCTTCGTTCTTTCAAGTTAGAACAAAACCTAAAATTTTTAAAGAAACATAAATATAGATATTTTTGGTGATGCGTTGAATTTTTTTGACTGAGAAGTCACCGTAAAAAGTAGAGTTTATTTATTAAAGGATAATACGTTTAGAATCGATAGTATTCTTTGCGACAGCAGTTGATTGTTAAGGTTGCCTAAAGGAACGTATTTATCTGAGCACGAACGAAAACGAGGAAAGGCGGAGCATATATATATATATATATATATATATATATATATATATATATATATATATATATATATATATATAAATATATGAAAATGCGTGATCGAAGAACGGCAAACTGTCTTCGGCCTAACGACGAATGGCAAGAGACAATTTAAATACCATCCATTGGAAGTTGGAACTTCCAAGATAAATAGTGGTGGCCTTCTTACCCGTGCTTCATTGGCTATTCCAATCAATCGGATGGGATATTGGTAGTATAAACATTGCCGAACAGTAAATGGGGTGAGACACCATCGTGCGTATCCTATCGTTCTCGTCGAAATAAAATAGGCAAATTTTTCAGAAGAACCGGTAATGTATTTTTTTGAAAAAAATTTAGATAAACATTTCAATTTATCCTTTTTGAAATCACAACAGGACCGATATGGTAGCGATTAGAAATATTTGCCCAAACATTTATTTTAAAGTTATGTTGATGGTGTGCAATTTTATCGGCATATGGATTTTCATCCTCATAAAATGTTCGTTGTGCAGATTGGTGACTTCAGGTCTTGTAAACAACGCTTCGTCAGTAAACAATATTTCTCCCCCAAAATCTGGATCAGAACTTCTTTTGTTTCAAATAAATTTGCAAAATTTGAAGAACATGGTGAGATCTACCGGTAATTGTTCCTGAAACTTTTGGACGTGATATAGATGTAACAACTGTTCTTTTAAAATATTATGCACTACACTTTTAGAAATATTCAATTCACGTTCTAAGCCGTTGGTACTAACACTTGGTTCTTCTTCAACTTTTTCCAAAATTGCCTCTTCTTTTTCGACTGTTCAAGTTGTTCGCGACAAATACTTATTTTCACCCATTCTTGTTAGGGCATTGGTGATAACAATGTATATGTTATAGCGTAGTGTTTCACGGATAGAAACACGCGATTCATTATTAATTTGGAAATACATCTATTCATTCACTTGGTTTCTTGTAGAAACTTGCAGACGTTTCACCACAATCGCCTTTGTCATCTTTTTTGCTTATTTGTTGTTGGTCATCAAGATCAATCAATCAAAAAATTAAAGTGCAGCTGGCTTTATACACGGCTGAAGATCATATTTATTGATGGATATTGGCTTCGCCCCCTTTTTAGCGCCGTTTGGTCCTGCTTGAGAACCATATCGAATTCTCCATATCGAAGGAAGAATAAGTGTAACATCTCTCGTTCAGACTGTTTTCTTTTTCAATTTCAATATTCTCGCGAATCAATCTCGACTTGTAGTGTTATATGTTAGCAATTTGCTGGCAGTGGTCAAAATCAATTTTGTTTTCTGTCTCGAGCTGATGTTGGGAAAGGGCTGACGTTGTCTTTTTATTTCTTATATTTAGTTTATATTCTTCTCGCCTTGCCGATATTCTTTTGTTGGTTTGGCTTATGTATGTGTTACTGCAGGTGCCGCATCCAATCTTATATATAGCTTGATATTCCAGACCTATTTTGTCCTTTGGATATCTTAGAGATAAGATTATTATTATCTACAGCCTACGAACCACACAAAACAAAGGCTCATATCTAAGACACCCAAAGCACAAAATCGATCTGGAAAATCAAGGCGTATAGAAGATCGCATGCGGCACCTGCAGAAAAACATACATAGGCTAAATCAACAAAAGAATATCGCAAAGCTGGATCATAAACTCAGCACAAGAACTAAATAAACAACATTAGCTCAAGGCTGGACACAAAATTGATTTTTACAACTGTCCGCAAATTGTGAATGTAGAACACTACAAGTCACGATTGATTCGCAAGTTCATCGAAATCGGAAAGGATTGAATAAGAAAGATGCATTTTCTTCCTTCTGCCTGGAAAATTCTCCTCAAGCGGGATCCGGTACGATG
Organism: Diaprepes abbreviatus; assembly: GCA_034092305.1. Lineage (NCBI taxonomy): Eukaryota > Metazoa > Arthropoda > Insecta > Coleoptera > Curculionidae > Diaprepes > Diaprepes abbreviatus. Next base: position 2,478,246 of record JASJET010000095.1, read on the forward strand.
TTAGAGCTCAGACTGTCACCAGCAGCTGCGTATAAAGTACGTTCTGTTGTAAATATATGTTATTCACGATAAAAAATTAATTAAAATAAAGTATCAAAGGTTCATTTACAATCCAAACTACGTCTACAATACGGTATTTTCATCAGAAATCAGTACAATTCAAAAAAACCAACCAAAATTTTTTTTCGAAAAATTACGGTACGTTTCATTAGTATGATCACCCGATTTTGAGGTGTGAATCTTTAAATACTATAAAAGGAGACATCGACAATGGCAAACTGCGTCAGATCCTGTTATTTAGAGCAGCAAATCATAAGGAGACGAAGAATGAAGAAGTATTTCCACAGAAACTGTTCGAAGAAACTCCGAGTTTAAGGATACTTCGTAATGCACAAATTAAGTTTTGGTTTCGATATTTTTATAGTCTCACTTCCGGTTTACGTACCAAATTCGATATCTCGTGGCCATATATTCTGTTCTCATTAAAGAATTGTTTGTTTTTCCTGGATTTATTTCATCATTTCTACGGATTTTTCTGGATTTCTCTGTCTCTTTCAGAACACCGACGATCTTGTTGATGGCAGCTTAGAACTTTGAGATCTTCTCGAAGAGCCTGTAAACCGACAAATAGATTTGTTAGACGCGTGCGTCTAGAGACGTACTATAATATCCCTATCCGTTCATGGCAATATCCGACGTTCCCTGAATAGACTCAGGTTCATTGCACCCCGATAGCTCACAGGCGGTTTATTGCTGAAAATAACATTCCGGGATAAATTGTGTTCCTGAGTTTTCCCTTTTTTTAAAATAGAGTACGGATGTAAGAAATACCTGCTTATGGCCACCTAGGTAAGTTATCGAGAATAAAAAGGGACTTCAGATTCATTTTCTTCGACCAAAGATCGCGTATACTCCGTATACTTGAAAAGGGTTACGGTGAAACGGGATCTGACACCTAAAGATCGCGGATACTTCGTAAAATAACTGAGCTTTCCCTGCTCAACCATGTTAATAATAAACTTAAATCTTCGCGTAAAAAAATAAATTAAAATCTTAATTTCGCGTAAAAAACATAAATTTAAAATACCTTCATCGTTGACCTCATACGTTCGAAAAAATTAAAACACTTTTTATTAGTGTTATAAACCAGGACATTAAAAGCGATTAAATTCGGGATTCCACTGCGTGTTTAAGCTTGTATATCAGAATTGAAATATATCGACTTGCGACGGTTTATTGTCATACAAAAAACTGATTTTTGCGGACATAGATAGCTTAGAATATATAGATAGGTAAATTTAAATTCTTGCATTATATTTTTCTTATTGATTTATATCCAGGGGAGCTAGTATACAGACTGTTAGGTTCTTGTAGTATATTTTCACAGGCCTTGAAACAAAAAAGTATTCTTAAATATCTAATTACATTTTCACCATTGTAGTTAGATGTACCCCTAAGTCACATTACATTATAGGGCTCCTAACTCACTTCTCAGACGCACCCTGAAAATCCTCTTTTCTAAATTTATGAGAAATAGCTCATCATTTCACAGTTTCAAGTGAAGCGAGAGGAAAGGTGAGGTGGCCAGAAGTTTCTTTATGGTCGGGCGGTTTATATGGAACTTCACTGACAGCCCTGCTATATTTTTTACCTAATTATCTTTCCTTCAGTGAAAATGAAAATCAATTCCTCAAGACTTTCTTAGCAGATTTACTTACTTTTTTGGAATGCGGGACCAGTAGCGTAATACTTCCAGGTAATTTAATTACTTTAGATTCAGAAATTCGAGAGGCCCCTAAGGAAGCTTGGTTTGACCTTCTGGAGAGAAGCAACCCTCTATCGGCCTACAGGAGACAACAAGAAGAAGACACCAGCAGTTTTGCTTTAGATTTGTCTTCTCCAAACGTTACCGAGTCTGAATCTTTTTCTACGCCCTACATCGAATTTTCAACTCATAGATCTTGATGTGATGATCTGCAACCAGCAAGCACAGAAGATATCAAATAAGATTCTGGCGAAACTTCAGCAAGCTTCTTCAAGAAAACAAATGAACGGACTCTTTTTAAAATAAAGACATGAGTTTCTCAAAAATTTACTATTCACTGTGTATTATAATGATAATAAGGCATGGTATTATTCAGAACTTTTAATCACATTGTGGTACAGTAATTCACAAAGGTTTTTAATATAACAGGCACGATCTATTAACAAAAATTAAAAATAAAATGGAAAAGATATAGCCAAAAGATATAAATAAATATTAATTAAGTACTTCAAAAGGGTTTTCATACCCTAAATTGGTAACAGTCAATATTGGGATATTGAATACTTCTTGAAGCCTCCATTAACATTTATAATGACCTAGAGTTGTCTCGACATACGCACATAATAAACCTCACATTCTCCAAAGCTGTTTAAAGGCTGCGCTTTTCTGCTATTGACGATCGTACTTTTGGAACAGTTCTGAACGAGAAATTTACCTGGAAAATCTTGAAGCTTTTATGATATAACCTGTGATATTACTCCAAAATATAACTTAGGAACTCCAAAAGGGAAACGCTGTACAGTATTAGTAAAACCTAATGTTATTTTCTCAGCTTGCCCTTTGAATTTGATATAATTGTCTTCGTTCTCGGACAGCTGATACGTGGTAACCCTATCACAGCGCAGGCAAATTGTGGGCGCAACTCTGCGTTGACACTTGTTTTTCATATGTTTGAATAAATAAAGCGCAATTAGTTAGTCTTGGTATATTTCAGAAAATTTGGGGATGTAATTTTTAAAAAGATGTAAATTCAACTTTGTTTACTAAATAATATAATTTTAAACTACCAAGCTTGCTGCTTTCCGTTAATTTGGTTAATTGAGTTTGTTACGTGAATAAACCTAGCAACAATTTGTTTTTGTTTAGTCATCTTGTTTTTATGAACACCCTAAAGCATATATTTCTCAATTAGATTAAAATTATTGTTTTTAACTTCATAAATAATAAACTAAAAATATTTAAATATTTTTTTGGATAAAATGTCTCACTATACGTCAATGTGGTGACGTAGCTTCGATTCAATTATTTTCTAAAGTTGCAAGCAGATAAATGAAATCAAATCGAAAAATTGGAATAAATTATTAACCAATTATAAATAATTGTAATCTATTCTCTACAGAGGTGTATCATAAGAGACGGTAGCCCCGGGACTGGACTAGTTAAGGAAAAGCAACCTAAACCAAAAGATATAAAGAAAAAATAGACGAGTTTTGTATTTCAGTGTATGTTTTATTAATATCGGCCAAGCACTTTCGGTCTCTCTATCGGACCATCCTCAGGGCTCAGACCTTGTCAAAGGGCACACCTCAACCCTGCCAGTTTGAGAAAAGTCGCGAGCGTAGCCTCCACACAGAACAAGATGTATACAATTAAAAAATTTTCAAAAACTTTCAAAATTAAAATTAAAACTAGAATATTCAACACACTGTGCACATTGACATTACATTTTAGTAGCTCGCGACTTTTCTCAAACTGGCAGGGTTGAGGTGTGCCCTTTGACAAGGTCTGAGCCCTGAGGATGGTCTGATAGAGAGACCGAAAGCGCTTGGCCGATATTAATAAAACATTCACTGTAATACAAAACCCGTCTATTTCTTGATTTCTTCGGTGTACAACCTGTTAATAAATTATTCAAAAGATATAAGACATTCTTGTGGGACTATAGCCAGAAAGATGGTTGGCCAGAAAAGAAAACTCTTTTTTGTTAGTCTAGCTTTCGAGAAATTTTATTCTCGTCATCAGGACTTTACAGTTAATGTGTATGAATAGCCACATTTTGTCCAACACTAGCAGACATTTTATACTATGAACTAGGATTACATATTATAAGAAATTACGGTCTGACGGCGCCCACGTATTAAATAAATTAACTCCAAATAGAAAATACCATTGAAAAACCAGGGAGTGTACAGCATCCCATGTAGAGACTGTGAAAAAGAATACATTGGGCGAACAAACAGGAGAATCTTTATTAGAGACCAAAAACATACACTATAAGTTTCTTGGAAACCAGATAGATTGCACCCATAAGGCAGTATACAACCCACATCATCAGAGAAACTCTCAAAATAGAAAACACTAAAAACCAACATATTTAAATATGTTGTTGCGTAGTGTTTCACGGGTGGGAACATGTGATTTAGAATTAATCCGAATATACATTCGTTCAATCGTTTGATTTTCCGTAGAAGTTTGCAGACGTTTCGCCAAAATCTCATTTGGCATCTTCTGTGCTTGATGGTTGTAGATCAACTGAAAAAAAATCAATGTGTAGCGTGCTTTATACGCGGTCGCAGATAGTAACGGTTGGTTGGCGTTGCCTCCGCCTCCCTCTCGAGCGCCGCCCTTGGTGTCAGTTTAAGCGTGGTATGCGTGTTGGTACAATGGTCCCGCTTAAAGAGAGTTTTCCAAGTAGAAGGAAGATTAAGTGCATCGTCTCTCTTATTCAAAGTGCCGTTCTTTTCAGTTTCGATGGATTCACGAATCAATCTTGCCTTTTGGATTTTTCTTTTGTACGAATCTTAAAATTCTGTTTGGCCATAGTTGTAGTAAGAAAAATATATTTGTGATTAGTAAGTGGTCTTTTTAAGAATAAATATATGCTAGCTCTAATTTTGGTTCAATTTCTTATTTTTTTTTTAGGATTTTATCGAAAAGTTGTGTGACAGAATTTGATCATAGACTCTTTCCAATGATGTATTGTGGTAGCGTTAACCCTTTCAACTATAATCATTTCCTACCCCATACTAATTAGTAACTATTTTAATAACCTACAATTAAATATCACAGTAATAAAGACACTCTGGAAGTCTGGTCGTTCAACTTCTCTCTTGCAGCTTTAGTACCAAACACTACGGTTATTAAAGCTTACCACAACCATGACTCAGATCTTCAGGACTCAGGAAAGGCTGCTAATTAGTTGGTCAGTAGACGTCTCTTGTTTTGTAGGTCTCGCAACAGCGCGCCCGCGAGTTAATTCGCGTGAAGGTTTTAATTAAATTGAATAAAACAAGTTTCTCAAACAACTTAGTCTATTAACAAATAAATAGAATAACGAACTATTTACAGTGAGAAACTTAAAACTAATAACAATTACGAAAAACTAACATAATTGCTCTTCTCGGCCGTTATTTAACCAAAAACTTAAAACTCAATTTTGAAAAAAAACACGTATAAATAGCTTAATAAAATATTAAACAAAAAAAGAAATAAAACGCGAAAAACAGCTATTTATATTACTCAATCGGACTGTATGAAAATCGCGAAATGCCCCACTAAAAAACCCACGATAATCCCTTAATTCATCGAATTAAATCAAAACAAATTAAACAAAGATAACCTTCCTTCCCGACTATTATACCCGTGACGTAATTATTCTACGGCACTGGTACTACAGTACCGTTCTAACCGACATTCAAATTGTGACTGACATTTACTATTCCTTAAAAGAGTGTCTTCGAATCTTACACCCCTATCCCTCTTTTTAGTGACTTTTTCGGTCGTACGTCCTGTAACGGACAATTTCATTCCCTTAATGCTCGAAGATTTGGGAGTTTTCTTACTGAGAGCGTTAGCTGTACTATACCGGATGTTTGATTCCCGCATTGGCATCTGAGCATCTTAATCCTACTTTTTATATAAAAGAACGGTAAAACAAACTAACCTACGTCTTCCTATAATGAAAAGAATATATGTTAAAGACTGTAAAAAAAATTATTCACTTTTCTTGGCTATATTGGACTTAAACATCTTAACTCATTATTTCTTGTGAATAGAAAAAACAATTATTAATCATAATTCTTTTTACAAATGGTCACACGATATATTTCTATTATAGTGAGTGTATTTGATCATTCTTTTGTTTCCTAATAATGGGAAAATCGTTCAATATTTTAATATATTTTAACGGCATTTCATATACCATATGTTATAAACATCCCTTAGCTTTCGGTTTTATTTACATAACCAAGGCGGGATTACTTAGACAGATTTATAGGCAATTCTAAGAGAGGGTCCTATTACGTCTTCGTAAATTAACTGACTTTATGTATTTTTTTTAAGAAAACATTTAAACGACAAAGATCATAAAAGTTAAGTGCGATAACTGATTTATTCTTCTTTTAGACCTTCGTGGATAGTGATAAAAAAATATAACTACCCTATTCCCACGGAATATCTATTCACAGAGTGATTATTTAATTATTTATTTTAACAAAATATAGTTGACATTGAACAATGAAAATAATTAACATTTGTTCCATTACAGTTGCACTTATGACGTTTTTCAATAATGAATTTTGAAATATTAGTTAGGGTAATGGTCTTAGTCTCAAAGTTTACTACCTACACTGCAATTTGATTTTAGATGTGGGGAAGACGTGGAGGATTGCTTAACTCATCTTATATTATATCGAGGAAATTTATTTTGTAATTGTTCATTTTGAAATTCCGTGACTAATTAGTGTAGAATACCAGTTTTTGCTTATAATTTGCCTTTAGAACTTCTTCCTGATACGAATAGCAGTAATAAGGAAAATATATTTGCGGCAACTAAACAATTTTTTTAGGAAAATATGTTCATTAGCTCCAATCTTCGTTCGGTTTCTTCATTTGTCGAGGATTTTACTGAAAAGTTCCGCGTATGATGTTTCCCTCGAAAGAATTTTGAAATGTTGGCTGGAGTGGTCATTTTCAAACTTTCGTTTCCTAAAGTTAAAAGATCAGCCTCACTGTCCAGCCAGGAAGAGAAAAAGCCGTACCCTCAATTAGGCCTGTGGCTCATTATAGAGTTTTTTTACCTTGACGGTTTTTGCAGGCCTGATCGTAGTAACCTTACACCGCATACTATTCTGGATTGCTGGAATTTGAGCAGAGTATTCTTGGTTTTTATATTGTATTTTTACACCGTGAAACCAAATAAGGAAAAAAGCAATGGGTGGGCTCATAATTATGTAAGAAAGCCAGTTTTATTGTGCCTAGGTATGAATTCGCACGCGTAAGCTTTCCTTTCGCCCTCACCGGGACACACGGGGATAGAGGGGAATGAAATAGTAGACAGGCTCGCGAGGAAAGGGGTTGAGATATCATTTCTGGAGCCAGAACCTTTCTGTAGAATTAGTAGCAGCATGGTCCCCACTTATCTTAATATAGGTAAGTATGATTCTTCAGACTTTGGATAAGCAGAACAAGTAAGTCGCAAGGTATTACATATTATTTCAACCCTAAGCAAGCGCACTGTTGATGTACAAAATTCATAGTTAGGGCCTCTCTTGCGCGCTAAATAGAGCTAGGACACAGTCCTGTCCAAGGTGGGAGCTGGGTTTTTACAATTTTGTAAGTATTTTTCAGTCTATGTTAGGTAACATGAGAAGTGGAAGAAGAGGAATGCGACACAGTCAGTGTCGTTCCTAAAAGATAATGGCATAAGTTTTAGGTTTTGCTTCCCGCGCCACAGTTTGATTTTAGACATTGGAAAGACTAACTAGGTAATGTTTATTTTAAATGGGACACCGATTTATATTTTAAAATATCATGTTTTTGTCAATCACTTGCATTTAGGATTTTTGTTAATAACGAATTTTTTTAAATCCCATTTCACCATAATGATGTAAGGAAAAAGAAAGTCTGCAATTTTTTCTTAAGGAATGAATAATAGTCCCAATTTGTGTTCAATTTCTTATTCTTTTCAGTATTTTGTTGAAAATTTCCACTTATGAAGTTCTTTTCGAGTATTTTTTTTTACCACAACTAATTGTTTTGTTGATATTCCTCATACTCTGTTTCTCATAGAATAAATATTTTTATGTTGTGATTGATACTTAAAGTACAGAAACCGTTACAAGAAAAAAATAAAACCTATTATGAAAAAATCATTGTACACCTCTGGAGTCATATCACTGTTTAGAAAGCACTTGTACTTGTACTTGTACCTTATCTTTAGTTCAGATTGAAAATTTTACATACACAATATATATAAATTGACCAAAAAAACGGTTGTGTCAAAACCAAAAAGGACAAAAAATGAAGTCAATCATATTATTGTGTATAGTTGGTACAGTTTTTGGTTCCCTAGTGGAAGATAGAGAAAAATGGCTGAATTTCAAGGTAAATAAAATAAAATTTAATATATTTTACTGTGAAAAATTCGATATTTGTCAGCTTAATTTAGCTAAATTATACATTTATTGAATGAAAATATCAAAGAAATTGGTTTTTCGCCCACATAAAAATGCAAATCAATCCCCTAAACTGGCATGTATCAATCCTTTTCCCTAAACCTAATAATATGCAACTGATTTTACACGAAAAAAATCAACTTTTCAAATCATGATTTAAGAAAACGTTTTTAGGACTAAACTTTGGTAGTTGTTATTAGCCCCTAGAATTACAATTTAGGATGTAAAAAAGTACGTGTCGAGTATTCTTCAATATCTACAAAATATCACTGAAAAAGCAAAATAACCACTCTTTACTGGTATTCTTGCAATCTGAGCTAGTGCTTTGTCTCTAAGTGTGTTAAAACAGATTACGTTTGTCCTTATGGTATAATATAATAATACATTTTGACCAAATTATTAACTAATTCGGTATTTATTCTTTTGTTTCTAGAGCAAACATGGTAAATTATACAAAAATATAGAAGAAGAAAAACGAAGATTTTCAATATTCCAAAAAAATTTGCATAACATTGAAGAGCACAACAAAAAGTATGAAGCAGGAGAAACAACATATTTTAAAGGAGTTAATCAGTTTACTGATCTTACAAAGGAAGAATTTATTTCTTTATTAAAATATCGAAGTACTGGTCGCCAAAATCGGGAAATATATCCGGTTCATCAAAAATCGGTCGGTGCTCAAGAACCAGATTCAATTGACTGGAGAGACCAAGGAGCAGTATCTAAAGTTAAAAGGCAGGGCTTTTGTGGATCATGCTGGGCTTTTTCTGTAGTAAGTATTTTTCAAAACCGAGGTAGGAAAATCATAAGAACTTACTTCAGTTTATTCATATACATATGTATATTAGTTAAAACAGTGCAAATTTGCACAATTAGACAGCACCAAAAGATATCTTAACAATATTATAGAGTGGTTAATTTTGGATCTAAATGAGACATGGAATAACATACTACGGTTAGTTTGAAAATGTGCTTAAATTTCACACGGTTAAAATCAATTTTAAGCTGAAATCTTTTAAAATTTAAAAATCCATACAGGATTGTTCTAATAACTGTTAATGTAATGTTCCTTACCCGATTTTTTTGGGCTCTGGACTGATTCTTTCATTGACACGTGCAAACTGTTCAAAATTCCTGTCTCCGAGTTTATCCCGGTAAAAAAAACTATTACTGCCAACCTCACAAAAGATACGGTACTCCAAAACTCAACAAAATTACCAGGATAATTTTCGACTTTCCATCTCAGAATCCCAAAAATTTGGCAAATAAAAATTGAGATGGAAGTTTGCAGCTACTTCAGAAGAATCATACCAGGAAAAAGTGAAAATTCAAGGCAAAATATTATTTATAACCATGGCCCAGCTTGCGCACTAATCGACTTCTGTTAGGCGCGTTCAATTTCCACGTGTGAAAGAAATGATAGCTCAAAAAGAATGACACTGGGCGACGACAATCGGCTGAAATACATTTGTTAGTTAAGCCAATTCGTTAATCATTAGACTTTCCATTTAAAACAAAACAAAAATCTAATAAGTATCCCAGTAATTTTTAAATTCTGCACGTTCTGCCTAGCCGAGTAAGTAAAGAAACGATGAAACTAGTGGTATTTCACCGTCGATGTTGCCATCTTCCACTTATGCTACTCCTCTCATATCTCCTTACAGTGCCAGACTAGAGTCAAGCTCAACAGGGTCTTCTTTCCCCACTAATTTTTCCAAGCCCGTTCCCTTGGCAGTGGTTTCGGTAGATAGTGGGTAGGGACAATGGGAATCTCGTTAATCCATTCATGCGCATGATGTGTCCCCACTATTAAATCCGGAATTAGCTGGGAAATACCTTATTGCTAACGACCACAAAGGGTTTCTGCAACCAGGTATTTTCATGCGCATCTCGGTCTGCATTTTTGTAAGGATGAAGCACTGATGTTATATTGTCGCTGATTGATAGAATAGAAAATTAATAGGAAAATAAAATGTATAGAGTTATTAAGTTAAATGGAGCCACCTTAGAATATTTAAGAAAATTCAAGATTTATAAAAAGATAAAATAAAATAAAAAATAAAAATAAATCAAACACAGCCAAGGAAAGAAAGGAAATAGCTCTTGGAGTGCCAGTTATTGTTATTTAAAAGCCACATTACATTTCACTTACAATACTCTAAAAATACTAGGCTAAGTCAAGAAACAAAACTAAAATAAATGTATATCTAAAATGAGCTTAAAAAGATAAAGTATAAAATTAAAATTAAAATAAATGTATATAGGACAATACAAACACACATTAAAAATGCTCGCTCTCAGCCCAGTCCAGATTGCGCCAAAATAAAGAAAAATAAAGAGACAAAGTCTCAAAATAACTATACAATGGTGGAAGAACCCACCCATGCATGTAAGTAAAGGTAAGTATATTCAGTAACATAGATTTAGTTAATGGTATTACTTATCGTTTCTCTGATGTTTCTAGAACTAAATCCAAAGAGTGCAGTTACGTCTCTATTTGTGTTTGTACACCATGTGCCCCTAGCACCCAATACAACAGGCATAAAATGAGGCGGTCTGTCGGGAAGAAGATTGTTAATTCCGGCATAGAATTCGTCATTCTCATATATGGCTCTTCTATTGTTGCCAGCTAAAAGAGCTTCTGGTCCTTCCCATGACACTGTTACGTCTGAAATAAATATCTCAGCATCATTATATGCTATTCTGTCCGGAATTCGCAGCAAGCCGGACGGGCATCTGATGCTTTGTTCCTTAAGAACCGTTAGACCTTTAGCCCTTAAGTGTTTACAGAGATAATTAACTATATTGTCATGGCGTTTCATTATGGCCCATTTAGACAGAGGGCATCGTTGCAAAACGTGGGAGAGACTTTAGATTCTCCCACAGCCTGCCCGACCCAACCTCTCATGCCGTGGATTCGAAGGTATACCACAAGTAGGTAAACAATTACCTTTAGTTGCGTCGCTCTGATGTAATCGCCACCGGACCAGAAAGGTGGGGGATTGTCAATCAAAAATCCACTCTCCGAGGCACCCTGTCGTAAGCCACCACCCGAATAGCCAGCCTCTAGTTTTTCGGCCCAATGTCGTTTTATTGAAGGACCATTAGTGAGTGTACTACACCATCTGCATATTTTTTCTCTAAATTCTACGAGTACGAGAAATTCAGTACTAATCTAGACAATGCGATATTTTCAATTTCCAGCTTATTGATTCTTTTCAACATAATCATAGAAACGTAGGATTTGAGAGATACAACTCCCAAACCCCCCTCCCTACATGAAGCGTGTAAAAACGCATCCTGGCATGTTCGATTAAGATGTAGGTTTTTACGTAGAAAAATACGTATCTCTTTGTCAATTTTATTCAAACATACAAGAGTAACAGTAATATTTTGTAAGGAATCTATGAACTTTGGAATAATATAAGTTTTGAGGACGACTAGGCGCTGATGTGATTTAAGAGGCGATTTTGAAAGTCTATTTAGAATATCCCGAAGCTCGGGAACGATTGGCTTTGAAGAACCACATGCGCCGTATTTTTTACCTAGATATTTCACATATTCACCAGCTTGAAGTTGCTGGATTGGTTGTGTATTTATCTAAAATATTGATCTTGTTAACTGGTACAAATGTAGCCTATTACGGCCACGCCCACATCTCAACCCACACTGAGTCCAAACTTTGATTCCTCGAGACTACATATTAGTTCGTCGATCACCATGCTAAAAATTAAGGGCGATAATGGATCGCCCTGTTTGACACCTCTGTTGACCATAATTGAATTAGATCTGCCGTTATGTAGTAGAATTGAGGTGGAGCATGCTCTTACTGATCTAGAATAAGATCTTTAATTATGTCGGCGACGCTGAATCTGCCCAAGGCCCTCTTCACTGTCCCATGAGACACCGTGTCAAAGGCCTTCTTGAGATCCAGCGACAAAGGGTAGTCCAGCAGCTCTTCTACTTTTAATAATATTTTGTAGTTTATTTAGAGTGACACCATCGACAGATCTAAATCCTCTTTGATTGTTATATAAATTTAATTTTGTCAGTCTTTTGTATAGTATTTTATTGAGTAATCTTAAGTAGGCGCTAGAGATAGTGATTGGTCTCCAGTTACCAATGTCCGTAGGATCCCCGTTCTTCAGTAGAAGAATTGTGCGGCTCTCTTTCCAGAAAGCCGGAACTATCTTATTGAAAAGTATGGCCAGTTTAAGGGAAGGAGCCGCTTTTAGATCTGAGAGCCGGATGCTATCCGGTCCTGCAGCATTGCTGGTCATCCGACCAAGGGCGTGGCGGACCTCGTCTTCCGTAATCGGATTCTGAAGTCCGCCATATCCGTTGTCCAATATAGGAATGACAGGTCTGTCGTCCTCTTTAGATGGAGCACCAAAAATTTGTTTATAAAAATTCTCCGCCATTCCCGGGCCAACCACTTTAGACTCGCCAACAGGCACACCCTCCACAACATGCTCAACCAATTTGATTCTGTTATATTTGTACAGCCTTTGAATTACTTTATATTGGTGACTTCTCTGCGCATCAAAACCGGCTCTTGCGGAAAAGTCACGTTGTTTATTGGAATTGACCCCGTCCCTTGGGGGGGGGGGGGGACAATATTATGACTATATTCAGCCAGCGCAATCCTGGCGTTGCGTTGGCGTTTTTACTGCATAATTGGCACATATTTAGTATCAATAAGTTCTCTGTTTGTAAAGTTTCTTGTTTATCGTTAGCAATGTTGCGAAGATGCGCCATTAGCTCGCCTTCAGGTCCAACCGCAGGTCCGGTATCGACAGGAAAAAGTAACGTCCTCTCCGGAGTCACAGGGTTTGGTTCTAATGGAGTCTCTGATGTGATAAAGAAATTGACTCATTTGGATTATTTGTATCATGCTCTGAAGTGGCGATTAAAGGATTAGCCAGGTAAGAATCTGAAAGATTAACCGACTGAGCCCCCAGCGTGGCATCAGCCGGTTCAACCAATAACGGTGGAATTGAGTTATCGTCTTCAGAGTTAGAGTGATTTTGTACAGAAGTTTCCTGAATCACAAACACCTCATCAGATTCATCAGTGGGAGGAGCCAAAGTCTCCGCCTCATTTTAGAATTCCAACACCAGCGTCCTATAATCATCACGTCTCCTAATGTATTTCGGCTTATTGAGATCCGGCGCTCTCGGAAAGTCATAGCTACTACCGCCGTTTACCCTCGCTTGATTGAAATTCTTCACTGTGACATTCAGAGTACTGGACAGAAATCACATTGAGTCAACATCACGTTAAGACCATATTAATACATAAGTAGGAGATTCCTGCAACCCAATATACATATAATTCCATCTAAATATAAATGGCAGAAAAAAAAACGAGATCGATCTGAATACAAAAAAGGTAGCAGCAAGTTCGACATCGATAAGAAAATACTTAGGCACAGTGAAGTGAAATGCTAAAGTAGGACAAAATAATGGTAAACCTGAAAAATATAATTAATAGAAATTGTACTTAATGAAATGCTTTTCTTCAAAGAATTCCTGGGACATACTTAAGGAAAATGATACTGTTTTACCCATAAAGACATTATATGCAAAATAAGGTTAAATTAACCGAATTAACCATAGTGAACTTAAGCGAAAAACTGAACCTTGACAGGATTTTTTTGTTGTAAAAAATATATACTAAAAATGTAAACAATTGTAAAGCTTCGTTAATAAAAAAGAAAAACAGTTTTTTTCTAATTAGATAAATAATAACTAGGTGACAAAAATAAAAGATAAAATTAAACAAAAATACATGAAATTATTCTGCAATCTATTGAACGTAGTTTCCCCTGAGCTAGCTGGATAATTCCCGTTACGACTTGGGTCAATGAATATCATAAATGTATACGTCCTTCTCGGGAGACCAGACTCTATTGTAGGATTTCTTTTTGCTCACAAAACAAAATCACAAAATGTAACTTTACATCCATTTTACAAAATCTTCCATATTTTTATTTAGACTGGGACACTTGAAAGCTTTTACTATCTGAAATATAACAAAATGGTCCTGTTCAGCGAACAACAATTGGTGGACTGCGTTACGGATAATGATGGTTGTGGTGGAGGTTTTGAAAATAATACTTTAGAATACGTCAAGGCTAATGGTAAGTATGGGACATTTCCTATTGAAAAAAGTGACAGTTTTAAAAATTATCGTTTCCTAACTCAGATTCAATATTAAAAGAATAATCCTAAAATTTAAATGTATAATGATGTCTTAAAATCCATTACAAATTTACAAATATCCTTGCAAATAAATTTTGCTTTTAAGCTTTATAATCACTCCTGAATTTTTTTCAGTTATTTCCTAAGATTTTGCATATCTTGTGTATTTCACAAAAAGATTAATATAGCTTTTACCATTCAGGATTAAAATATGGTAAATAATGTTTCAGAACATTGTTTCCCTTTTCAGGAAAGTGTTTCGGAAATAGTTGTATGTTAGATAAAAAAATTTTTGTTAAATTTTCTTAAATTCAGATGTAAAAATCCATGTAGTTTTTTTTTTAATTATTGAAATGTAGCTCTAATTTATTAAAGTGGTTCATCGACTAATGGATTTTCTGTATATTTTCTCGAAAATTCAGGTTTTCATTGTTGATATACTTATCGTAAGACTGTATTATTTCAGATCATTTCATAATCGAGATAATCAATACAAAAATGCAACATTTAAATGGGCTATATGAGAAGAGCCGTAATTAGTGTGACATAGTTATACATTACTTAAAAACTTTTCTGTACAGGGTGTGTCACGGCGATCGATAGATTTAAGAGTTTCACGAACTTTTCTTTAAAGAATTTTAACAGAACAAGGCATGCACCTCTATAAATTCATCCTTCTTCAGGCTATTCATCCCGGGGACGCATCACAACTTGAAGAGTTTTATGAAATGATTTTAGTACGAACACAAGAAGATCTGGCATTTTTTACGAAAAATTATATGGACAGACGGATCAATATTTACAAGAGAAGATATTTTTAATACACATAATTCTCACTTTTGGAACACTGAAAATCCTCAAGTCATTCGAGAGAAATATTTCCAAAACAGATTTAGTGTAAACGTATTTGCTCTAATTATGCACGATCAAGTACGCTCTTATATTTATGAGGGAGTCTTGAATATCGAAAGATATCTGGCCGTATGACAGATTTTGTTGAAAATCACATTGTGGAAATGTGATAAACCAGAAATTTTATGATATGTTTAAGGATGTAGATGTAGATGTAGGTTGTATGATGATATAGTACGCCAGGGTTGATAGGCTTTTACACTACAGCCTTCAGACTTATTGTGTTGCCTCCTATATCGGTTCTAGGTGAACAGGTTAGTTGCCTTGATGAGGTTTAGCAGCCTGCTTATTAGTTGATCCTCTGGGTATCAGCTTTCCCAATAAATTGATTCCTAAAGGTGTCTACAGTAGGCCAAAGCTTCGCACTCAAAGGGGATGTGTGAGGTCGTCTCGTCCTTTTCATCACATAGTCTACATAGCGGTTCTTCATTGAAGAGAGTAATTGTATGTAAATGTTCTCTCAAGCTGCAGTAACCAGTTATAAGAGTTATAAGTCCTGCCACCAGCCTGATTTGTTGTCTGCTGAGACGCAGAATTTCACGACTTAGTTTGCTGGATGGTCTGCTCAGCAATAGTTTGTTGCACCTGTGGCCCGCAATGTGGTTCTAGTGGGTTTGGTGTTGTTGATTTATCCATCAAGACAACCATCCATGAATTGCAGCCTTTGTAATTTCGAATACTGGCTCTGGTCCAACAAATGGAGTGGCATACCCCTTTCTTGCAAGTTGGTCCACTTGTTCATTGCCCGATACACTCTTGTGCCCTGGAACTCACGCGAGAGTGATCCTGTTGTGTTTTACTAGAGCGATAAGGCTTTGAAGACTGTCCCAGAGCTGTTTTGATATTATTTGATAACATGCTAGAGCTTTCAGTGCTGCCTGACTGTTAGAGAAGATGAGGACCGTCCTGCCCCTGTAACCTGTTCTCAAATTCTTCCAAAAGCAGACATTTATAGCGTAAATTTCTGCATGAAATACTGTGGTATCCTGCCACAATGCTACACTTATGTTTAGTCTGGGTGTATTCCCGTGCATTCCGGTGCCTGTATCATGGTCAATTTTGAACCAGTCAGTGTACCAGACCAGGTTTCTTAAGTGACTCACTGTTTGATCGTATTCCGCCTTCCAGTCAAGCTGAATGGTGTAAGGTCTGTCAAAGTTGTAAGTTTTAGGTATGGCGTCACTGCTTATTTCAAGTAATGAGTTTGTTACCACGCCTTTGAGACTGGTGTGTCCAAGGGCAGGTTCAGTCTACCAGACGTTGTTTTTGTCCATCCTGTAAGGCCTAATTCTCACCTCAGCCCTAATTATTATATCAAGGGAGGAAGGTTTAGTAAGGTTTCCATGGCTGCTGTTGGGGTGCTCCTCATGACACCCGTGATACATAGGCAGGCCAGTTTTTGGAGTTTAAAGAGATCCAGACTGGCCCGTCTTTGCATGGTTTTTGTTCACCATACTACCGAGCCATAGATTATCATGGATCTTACCACCGCAGTGCACAATTTGTGGCTTTAATCCCCATGTCTTGCCCATGTTTTAGAGGTAATTTTCTGCAGGTGTGGGTTCCAGGTGAGCTTTGCATCTAGGATTATACTTAGATATTTAACCTCTCGGCTCATTTGCAGTTGTGTATTGAAAAGAGTTGGTAATTATAATTAACTCACTTTTCTTCTTTTAGTAAAGTGTATGAATGTAGTTTTTCCAAGGTTTACTCTAAGGTGTTCCTTACTACACCACTCCTGCACTGTATTTAGAGTACCTCGCATGAGCTCCGATAATATATTGCCATGTTTCACCACAATGAGTATGACTATATCATTAGCATACCCCTGAGTATAATAGCCTCGGTCGTTGAGATTTACGAGGGGCTCCTCGACCACCAAATTCCACAGAAGTGGAACAGTACCTTTCCTTGCGGGCAACTCTTGGCTATTAACACATCGACGGTTTCTTCCAACAGTTTAGGCCATGCTCGTCTACCCTGAAGCATATTTTGGATCCACCTGCGCATAGTGTCTCCAATGCCATGTCTTCTGGCAGATGCTACCATTGCGGCGAATGAGTTGTGATCAAATGCTCTTTCGATATCAAGGAAGGCTGTCAGTGCTATTTCCTTGCTATCCTTGGCAGACTCCGTTCTACTTACCAGGTGATATAGAGCTGACTCACATGATTGTTCTGATTGGTAGACATGTTGGTTGGGGTGTAGTGGCCTCTCTTTAAGAGAGGTTTTCCATATATGCTTTTCAATCAGTTTCTCTGTTAGCTTTGGCAGAAAAGATGACAGATTAATTGGCTTGAACGATTTCGTTTGGGAATAGATGAATTAGGCATCTAGGACCGTGGAATTGGCCGCCAATGTCCCACAAACCTAATACTATTAGATTTTTATCTTCAGGAAACAATAAAGCAAAGGATTTACCCCATGAACGTTGAGTCAGTAGAAGAACTTGTAGCTCGAATAAAAAGAACCTTCAACTTATTCTATTCAGCTGAAATAACAAAAGCTAATAGAAAAGTTTTTATATCTAACATCGGAAAGTGTATATTAATCAATGGAGGTGCTATTGAACATTTAGATTAAGGTTATTTTTTGTAATTATTTTAATTCATTACTAGCTGTTTTTTGTTATTACTTATTATTTAGCATTATTTACCGTTCATCGCCGCAATTTTTGTATAAAATATTATTATAATTATGATGACTTCTCATAATGTTTCTAAATTTTCTTCTGTTCGTTAATATTAAGTTAGAATATCTTTCGTTGAAAATTTTGAATGTTCAACTTATAATTCAGTTGCACTGGCTATGAATAAAAAAACAGTTCTAGCTAGGAATAGGGATACCCTATATGGACAAACAAGAATATCTATGTACTGAATGAATCAACAATATAGCATCGTAATCGAAAAAGATATTTTTTTTTTAATTTTTTAATAAAGCAAAAAATCGCTGTTACTTCATCTTAAGTATAGTTTTTTGAAAAACGAATATGTCTAGCCATGCCGTTAATTCACAGTTTTGATGTAAAGTTTGCTATTTAATAATACTTCGAGCAACTGTCGCATGGAACTACTAGAATGAAGAAGAGGCAACGCTTTAACGCGAAGTTCGTAGACCGAAGTTGCATTTTTACTGATGATAGCTACGCTGTCAGTTGCGATTTAAGTATTGACGTTCACTAATAATGTGTTACTGCATTCTACATATTGCATCTGTGGACCTACAACATATGGAATTAGGTCAAGATAAAGATTAAGTAAGGATAAAATATACTTAGTAGGTGGCTTATAAGACCCAAGTAGTATAATTAGTGTTACCGAATCATCACTTCCTTATTTATACACAATTTTCTTTGTGAGGGTTTATAGATAGCGTTAAGCTTCTAAGAGAAAAGTAGGGGTGTGTCGTATGAAAAAGCTTTTAATCGTGCATGATACTTTTGGCCTCAATTATATACGATGAATTACTTAAAAAGCACAATTCAATTTAAGTTGACCAGGGCTCTAAATGCAAAATTCTTATTAAATTATTATTAGGCGTGATTTTTTTCAAAAACCAAATTTCGATTATATTAATTTGCTGCTGGCAGGAGTCAGTATGTTACCTCCATTGTCTGATTCAATTTTATTTTCATTCTTTTTATTATTATAGGTATACAGTCAGAAGAGAGCTATCCGTACATAGAAGACGACCAAGCATGTAACTATAAGAAAGATTCAGTTGTCGCAGAAATTCAAGGATATATTAGAACTGAAACTAAAAACGAAGATAGTTTGAAATCTGCCGTAGGATTAAAAGGACCAACTTCTGTGGCACTTGATGCAACAAACCTTTCTGATTACGCAGGAGGTACGTATCTTTCTATACATCGTTCAGTATTTATCACTATAATTTTTTGTATTATACATCTTTTCCATCTAAAGTAAATTGAAATAACTAATCTTTTGTTATGGAAGGTCGTTATTTTTGTGCTGCTAAACTAAGTAGCGAAAAAAATTATTTTAAATTTTAAAGTAATAATATCAATCGAAAGCTTGAAATATTCGATCCCATTGGAATAGCTGGTAAAAATTTTGGGTAAGTCGTTACGGCTTCTGCTGCCTTTCTAGGCGCACTCTAATCCATAAAATGTGTTTTTCACGACTGTAATGAAATATAGGCCCAAGATTTGAAAACTTTTTACAATATTTTTATGGATCGGAAGGGAAGGTTCTTGTTTCTTTTGGTGTTCAAATGACGCTTTTCAGAAATTAAGGACTTCTGTAAAATAGAGCTATGCACTCGCATAGCAATGTGTCACTGTCATTGCTACACTATCGCAGAAATAGCAAATCTCTTCAGTTTTGCTGATTTATTTTAGATAATACCCCAAAAAGCAGGGTGTTATGAAGAGATATGTTTTCATTCTTTTGTCATTTTTTCGACGACTGAGAAGTTTTTTTTCATTCTTTCGCAATGGATTTATTGTCTGATTTTGTTCGTAGCTCCGAAGCACTTCTTTTATATGACTATTTGATTGTCCGAAGAATCCAAAGGCTGCAAAAAGGAATTTTTCTTCCTTCTTTTTCGGAGGTATCAATTTCCTCATTTTTTTTGATTCTCTTGTGCACTAGGATTATGCCATTGTTCTTTGTTACTATTAGTGGTTTTGGAGCTTGCCTCCAGTTCCAAATCAACTTTGTCTCGTAGATGTTTGACCTGAGCGCTTTTAGATTGAGGAACTTATCGGCACAAATTTCAATTGCCGAGGCCGATCACTTCTTCGAATCCAAGTAGCCTCTTTACATGTTTGCTCAGGGTGATATTATTTAATCCCCTAGATGTTTTTGAAAACATGGTCAACAGTTTCATTTTCATCAGGGCACCACCTTCATATAGGGTCATCCGTGATTCCTATACTACGAAGATGGTTCTGGAGGTGACAATGTCTTATCAGCACGATTCGCAGTTCTTTCCTTTTCAAGTAAATTGCCGCTGATCTGATCTTAACCAAACGATCCGCTTTCTCATTGCCGTGTACACTCGAATGACCCAGGACTCACACGAGTCTGATTATGCTGTCATTCTTTGTTAGATTATCAAGAACCTCTTGGCACTCAGACACTAGTCGTGTAGGTACTACATTAAACCTTACTGTCAATATTGCAGCACTACTATCTGAACATACGTTAATAGTCCTATTTTTGTTTATGCCCCTTTTGCAGATATGACCACATTGTAGAATTGCATAAATTTCCGGTTGAAAGACTGTGCTTGCTGTCTCAAGGAGTAGAAATTTCTGACTTCTATGCTTCTACTGAGCACTCCAACTCCGGCTCATACTTTCATGCGTAAACCACTTAGATCGATTTCTGGGAGAGTTGGCTCTTCCTCCCAATCCTCTCTGCTCAGTAAAAGCATATTAAAAAAGTGGTTTGATTTCAAAATCTGCGCCATGTAATCTGTTTGCATTGGTAGCATATTTCCTGCTTTAAAATGTTCTAATGAGATGGTAAACAGTCTTCAGGGTTTTATTTTCTATAAATAAGAGGGGACGAGAGAGGTTCACTAAAACCATCAGCTCCCTAATAAAGACAGTTCTCATCGGACTCATTACAGTGAGCCTGTATTGTGAGAGAAAACAGAAATAAGTTTAAAAGAAAATAAGCATTTTTCTTTATCGACGTTCTTCTTCTTCTTTTTTACTTCGTCTTTCCTATATGGAGTTTGCAGTAAACAATAAAATAATTTTTTCGACATAATAATATTTCTTTTGCTTGTATGTGGAATATATAATTTTTATTAATTGTAGCAAATTTTTTTCAAAAGATTAATTGTCTCCCAAAACTTCTAAACTTTTCTTTGGTTTGTCAATTCTACCTTTCTCAAGTAATTGATTCAAATATTCTTTTATTTTCGCCCTTTATTTTTTTTGAATTTTCAAGGCTATGTGGCACTGGTCTTTATTGATAAGAAATGTAAAAACCTTATCTAAATATTACAAATTGAATTTTTATTGAGTCTATAAATTCAATAATATAGTCGATAGTTTAATTATTATGTAAAATAAATGTTTTTATTCCAAGAAAAAATCAGGAATACTTTCAACTCAAACACATTTTTTATATTCTTTTGTAGGTGTATTCACTGATAATGACTGCGGAAAAGAATACCTGGAACTCAGCCATGCTGTACTAGCTGTCGGCTATGGAAAAGATGACAAAACTGGTTTAGACTATTGGATAATTAAGAATTCCTGGGCTGAAGATTGGGGAGAAAATGGCTATTTCAAAATAAAACGCGGATCAAACGAATGTGGAATTGCCACTGATGGAATGTACCCAGTTTTTTAATAGCCGACTTGTTTTTAGAAATTAAATAAATAATTAATAAAATAAATTTTACCTAAACTTCCTCCCAACGACAAAAAAGGTTAAAAAAATGTTTGAATAATTTTACAATAGATTACCAAGATACGTAATAAAACTTAGATTTCCAACTTTTTCTGGATCACCGCTTCCTTTGTTAAAAATAATATTATTTTCTATAATATTTAAGAATCCTGCATTTTTGATGCTTCTATTTAAAAACAGTACAGAAATGTAATTTTTTTAAATGGAAATATTATTTATCAATGGGATGGGAATATAGATAGCGAGTATCTACTGAAAATGAAGAATTTATAAATATTTTATAAAATTAAACCAATAATCTTAGACATATTCTTGTACTTCTTTGAATCAATCAGTTTTAGGGAGTAAATTAACAAAATTAACCTATTTTCGTCTTTCTGTCTTTAATATAATTCCAGAATCTGTATTTCCCTTACAAAATCCAAGTAATGTAAATAAACGGAGTCCAGATTAGAACAAAGTTTCTGAATACAAATAATATTTTCAATCTTATACTGTAATTCCCTTGTTTTCCCAGAAAAGTTAGTAAAGAAGTATCGATAATGCAGGACTCTTAATTATTTTACAAAATTAGACCAGTAATTTTAGAGATCTGTCCGTATTTCCCTGAAAAATAAGTTTCCGGATGTAAATTATCACAAATAGTCCATTTTCGGCTTTCATTCTCCAATCTAAGTGTAGAATCTTGTACTTCTCATATAAAATCCAAGAAATGCTAGTAAGTTGAGTTTAAATTAGAGCCAAACATCTAAATTCAATGATTATTTCGTATTTCCATATCTTCCTAGAGATGTTATAACGAATGAATCGAAAATGGAGGATTTTTAGAATACTATTCTAAATAAAACCTATAATCTTGGAGATATTTTCGTATTTCCCTTAAAAATGGATAACAAGGAGATTACGGCACAAAATACTAAGAAATCATTGAATTTAGACATTTTGTTCTAATTTGAGCTCAATTTAGCTTAGACTATTGACTAAATGTGTCGTTTTTATTAACTTACGCTCCAAAACGCATGTATTTGGGAAATATAAAAATAAATAATAAACTCCAATGCCCTCTCCCTCAGAGTAGTTATACCTAATTGAAAATCATGGTCCTTGGGTTTAGACCCTGTCAAATTGGAATATATATTTGACGTTTCGCATACGATTGCACGATGCATTTTCAGGGATTTTTACTTCACGAGATTAGAAAGCTGAATGGCTATCAAGGAGCAATAGCCCGGTATTTATACCCAAGTGGTGTTCAACGAACCGTGATCCAGCGTTACAATCGATTGCCACGTGTAATGTAGACTGTAACCTGCATATATATTAATATTATTTGGATATTTAGAAATTTCAATTGATTCTCTAATTTCGCGTTTAAAGGAACCAGATACTGAAGCTAGCACCTTGGTTTCTTTTACATTAAAATTGTGACCTGAGCAATGCTGGTGCTTAGCTACTGCAGATTGTACAATTTGTTTCTTTTTTATACATCTTTCATGTTCCTTAAGCCTAGTCAATATAGACTGTCTTATTTATTAAATGGAAAATTTGCATGTCTTCAAATAATATAATAATAATATATTACGAATAATTTTAGTACAAATCTTCAAACAGATGATGATCTAATCTAAACATATATCAGATCTCAATATTAAATAATTTTGCAACTAGGTAACATAATACCTGTATGTGCACAAAATCAATAATATCATATTAATTTCAAAAACAACCATAAAAAGAAAACATAATGAATAAAAATAATACTAATCAATGGAATACCTACATACTAAACAAACCTACACACTAGTAACCTATGAAGATTTTGTCAAAAAAAAAGTTTAAATTGATCAATGTTATGAAAAATATATGTTCTGCAAAGCTTACTAAATTTTTTCACATTGAAGATTGTTCTTATACTAATCGGGATAATATTGTAGAACTTGGGCGCCAGACAGTTAACAAATCTATAACTAATGTTTTTATTACTATTTGGTATCCTTAGATGTCTATTCATTCTACATCTCGTTTCATAAGAGTGACTTACACAATTTTTTAATTTGGCAGACTTATGTACATAAATACAAGAAAACAATATATACAATGAACGAACAACAAATATTTGTTCTGAATAAAGAAACCTAGTAGAATATCTTTTTTTTTTTCCAAAAAAGTACCTTTAAAATGTAATTTTGTACTACGTTAAGTTGTTGTAACGAGTTTTGATACAGGCCACCCCAAACAATTATTCCATATCTAATTAAGGATTCTACTAATGTTTTATAAATATTTATTAAAAGTTGCCTAGTGAAAATGTTTCTCAGTATATAAAATTTATGAATTAATTTTCTGATGTTGTTTGTTAATTTTAAAATGTGCTGATTCCATTTTGTCGATTATTATACCCAAATATTTTATGAATGGTACATTTTTTATTAAGATATTTCCAGCTTCAAATTGGTTAAAGTCTGGACGATTTGATGTTGTTATCAAAAATGCAATATAATGAGTCTTGTTAACGTTCATAGTGAGTTTAGAGTAATCCAGCCAGTTTATTATTTTAAGCAGACCAGTTTTTGTTGATTCTTTTACTTGATTCCAGGTTTCTCTAGAAAAAACGGCTACTGTTTCGTCCGCGTATGAAATTAAAGAACTATGCTCCAAACACATGCTTGTTAGTGAATTTATATAAACAATAAACAAAATCGGTCCCAATACTGTGCCTTGAGGAACCCCGATTCTGATGTCTAAAGGGTCACTATAGATGTTATCAATTTTTAAAATTTGTTTTCTATTACTCAAGTAACTCTCAAAGACACTCAACACAGAACCCCTAACACCATAGACGTTTAAAACCTTCAAAAGTGAGTCATGGAGTACAGTGTCAAATGCTCTGGCAAGATCCAGAAAGACGGCAAGACATTTTTTATCATTATCAATTCATGGTTACTGACTTAGTAAATTCATAGATCGCATCTGATGTACTCAATCCACTGGTAAATCCAAATTGATTTTTAGAGAGGATGTTATTAATTTCCAAAAAATTTACCAATCTATCCTTTAAACATTTCTCAAATATCTTCGCAAAATTATTTATTACACTAATTGGACGATAATTGCTAATAGTCGCTTTGTCTCCTGCTTTATGTATTGGTGTAACAAGTGTCAGTTTGAAATGGCTGTTTAAAAATTAAATTTATTAGATAAGTCAAGGGTTTCAGCAAGAAGAGGTGGAATTGTTTAACGAACTGAGAATTTATTCCATCTACACCGGGAGCGCAATTATTCTTTAAAGAGTGTATTTGTTTTATTATTTCGATTTCATTGACAGACTTCAGGAACATAGAGGAAATAGAGGTATGTCGTAACTGAATTTTTTTTTATCAGGATCCTTTATCTTATTTAACATATTAACTCCCACATTCACAAAAAAAATATTGCAAAAATTTGCCATTTCTTTCACGTCTGAAAATATTCTATTTGTATCTTCAATTTGCAGCTTTTTTTTTTTGTTTTTTTTTATTATTATGATTTGAGGCTTCATTAACAATCTGAAACATTTTTTGGCGTCATGTTCACTATTCATTATTTTTTGTCTATAGTAATCATATTTGCATTTATGTATGATTTTATTTAAAGTATTTCTGTATTCTTTATACTTTTTTTCTTCATTTAAGTCGAATTTTTTTCTAAGACATTTTTTTATTATATCTCGTTGCTTTATTGAGTGTATAATAGCAGATGTTATCCATGGTTTAATTTTTTTAGCTTCCTTATACCTAACAATCCTCCTATCTTCGGATTCCTTTATAATACGAGATACTATTGTAGTGAAGTTTTGAGTCGCAATTTCTATGTCATTACTAGCAGTCACAACACTCCAATCCTGCTCAGCCAGCAAGTCATTAACTTTTTCATAATTGATTATTGTAACAGTCTTTGTAACAAATCCTGATGAAACTTTTAATTCACTTATTTCATTGGTATAAAAATTTATCATAACCGGATAATGATGTGTGAGGTCAGACTTCAGAATGAAGCTAGAATATTTAAGTGAAGAGCATATTAACGTTTTCTTAACAAATATATGATCAACGCATGAAGCACTTGTCGGTGTTACACGTGTCGGGCCATTTATAACAGACTTAAAACCATTGGACAATAAAAGTGATAAGTAATTGTTACTAGTGACATCATTTCCTAATTCTATGTTAATATTTATATCTCCCAAAATTAATTCTACATGACATTCAGGATTTTCAGTCAGATATTTTTCCAAGTCCTCACTAAAACATGGAAGACTCGTTGAAGGTGGCCTATAAATACATGTAATTCCATACTTTATATAATTTACTATAAGAGTAATTTTACTAAAAGTTACTCCAGATTTAACAAACTTTTTATTTTCAATACTAATAACACCAAGGTTATTCTTTATAAAAATGACAACACCATCGTTTTGGTTAACATCACCCCGACTGTAAAACATACGAAAACCATCAATGTCATACAAATTATCTTCAATCTTCCACGTTTCACTCAATACAATAATGTCACAGAAAAACAGTTTATAGGCCTGAAGGAAAACAAAGTTGATTAAAGTTTTTGTTTATACTTCTAATATTGAAATGTATTAAATTTAATCTTTTTCTATTAATATCAATGTTCGTCTGTATTAAATTACAGTCCATACTTTGTTGGGCAGATCGACCATCAAGTAGCTCCAACTCCTGTAAGATTTCTTGTGACTTAGAAGCCATTATTATAACCTTAGTCTGTCTTGTTTCTCAGTATCTTTATAAGGTACTCATACGAAGGACAGTCTCTATCACTGGCTTCGTGATTTGCATTATAATGCAGGCCAAATTTCTTATTCGCTTTTTCACAGTTTATGCATTTTTTATACCTTTTTTTGACACTGTTGAATTGAGTGTTCTCCTGCACAGTATTCACATATGGTATTATTGGGGCAAACATTGTTTTTGCGAAAATGTTCCTGACAGTTGAAACAACGTTCTATGCCGATATCCTCATAAATTCGGTGCCATTCCCACTGTACAAAAATCTTTACATTCATCAGCTTATGAAACAACTTAGGCGAGCAGTCTCCGTAAATACTTTAGGTTCCATTTTTTTTTATTTGTCTTTAAAAATGTTACTTGCAATTCATCAGTGGTGTCAATAAACTGATTTTGTTTTCGTATACAAGCTTCTATATATTGTTTGTCGATAATCACATAATGACATTTTAACAGCTTTAGTTGTTTCAGTTCTTTCTTGCACTGAATTATTGACCAAATCTTTCAGATAACGTCTGATGCATTCGAATTCTTTCAAATTCAAATTAAAATCATGCTTTATTTTCAAAAGAATTCAAACTCCTTGTAGGCCAAGAGACATTTATATAATACAAAAGTAAAAGCAATGAAGTAGTAAACCAATATAAAAATTGAGCACAAAACATAAAGAACAGGAAACATTAATAGAAATAGAAAAATATTTGTTTATATGATTTAAATTCAAAACATGCCTTATGGTCAAAAGAGTACAAGCTTCTTGTAGACACAACTATGTGTCAAAAGACGTTACCAAGTATAATTTCTATAATAGAAAAGTAAGAGCAATGAATAATGCAAGGAAACCATACACAAATTATAAAAATTATTGAATATGGAGCATAAAATACAAAAAAAAGGAAATGGTAACCGAATGAATAAAAATATTTGTTTATACAGAGACTAGGTCTAAGATTTATGTTAGGATTTATCTTCCAAATATTCATTAACTTCTTAGTCAGCTCTATCAAATAGTTTTGTGTTTCTCTTTTAAAAGATGTAAAGTTAATTATTCCATTTACGTCCTCAGATAGGTGATGCTTTTAACATTATAAATAAAACTATTCTTTATCATAGTGGTGGAGGGTACAAGTAGGGGAATATTATGAGCCTGGCTGGTGTTGTAATGACCTTCCTGAATCAGGATTCCATATTTTTTAAACGTAATATAAATGCTCTCCAAAATAAACATTACATGATAGAGTCTTATTCTTCTCTCAGCGGGAATCTACAAGACTCTCGGGATCCAATGCCATACATAAAACGTACCGGTCTCTTTTGCATTACAAAGAAAGAAATTAATAAATACAAGCTACAACCATTCCAGAAAGATATTTCATAGGCGAGGTGAGATTCTAATACCTGATGTCTCCATCACTCTAGGCATTGATCTGAGAACAAAACAGCCAGAAGTTAATTTGTTGTCTAAATTATCAATTTGTTTACTTAAATTCAACTAACCGTTCAGATGTAAATCCAAAAATTTGACACTATTTAAATTATTTAGTGCTTTCAAATCTAACAGTATAGTCTTCAAGGTACATTTAAGTTTAAGAACGTTAGTTTTTTCCGCATTGAATGTTAAAAAATTGCTTTCACACCAGACCCTAATTTTATCTAAATCTTTACTAATTCTTATTCCTAGACTACACAACTCCTTCTACATAATAGTTCTGTTCTCGGCAAAGAGAACAAACTTGCCGCTGATGTTTAAAATTGCATGGGAAAATCCATAATTGACGTTTCCAGAGTTGAATCTTACTCCTGCAAAAGAAACCACCTGGGTTCTCTAACAAAGATAAAACTTAAATCAATTTGGGGATGTATGGCCAAATCCATTAATTTGCAGTTTCTTAGGATGAAGAAAATTTTTGAATATGTCTTTCATTTCTGACAATATTAATTCTTCCCCTATTGTGTAAGTAAAACTATTATTTTAGGCTGAAGAGAAATTAAAGAGAGCACTAATTTGGAGTAAGTCTGTATATAAATTAGGGCAACATATTTAACATGAAATAAATCAGAGAGATAGACAGAGCGAGAGCGCGAGTGTAAATGAGAGGGTTCTAACTAACACCAAAAATATTATCACACAAGCTAAGGTAGAAGTTTTTTAAATTAAATTGCTTTAGCTTGTCCAGAAGACAATAATATTATAAAATATGATATAATTTTAATTGACATTAACTAACAATATTAAAATTACAATAGCAATAATACAATAATATGGAGATAATCAATTTTTCATGACGGCAAGAGAAATTATTAAAGAGTAATACAAAACCAGAAATATTTAAATTTTGTAATGTTTTTCCGAATTACTTTTCTAAAATCTGAAAGCAGGACATAAGACGTGAATTAATAGATGAATCGCAGACCTGATGCGTAATCGGTACCTAAGTTATTCCTTCACACTACGGTCCTGCAAGACAGATTGAAAAATATTTTAACAATTGTTGTACTGAAATTAAATTTTATTAGTGAAAATCATTGAAAATTACAGTCGAATCGATCAAAAAATCTGCGGCTAAAGGATCAGAAAAATATACGCTAAAAGAACGGGATTGTATTTTTGCGCTGATAAAGCATTTAATTTCGGTCGAAATTGATTGCGAAGGTATGACAATCTCGAAAATTTAGAATTCTCGTAGCTGCTAATGGAAATTGTGGTTCCAGTTCTGGAGATGAGTTTCCTGGTCTTCGGAATTGTTATAATGAGTTTAAGTAATAATTAGATTAATGTTTTAAATAGATTTAGTTGGCACGGAGAGATTGTTGTAGACTCGTGTAGTATATATTGTAGTGTTCGTAAAACATGTGGAAGATGAGTCAAATGTTAAGAACAAAGTATATTTTTGCTACCATCTACCGCCGAGGTGCATGTGATACTCATTGGCATTTTATTTCCTTCTGTAACGAAGTTACCAATTTTTTGGGCATTAGTATGTTCGCTGGGATTTAATTTATTTATTTTACATCCGAAAAATCTGATTCTTGCGGGAAAAGATTGCTTAAAGTTTTAGATTACCAGAATATAATTAGAATTACCGCGCTATGCCGGGAAATATCATTTTCCGAGATTTTCAGAGCGTCCGACCATAGTAATCGTGCGCCGCATACAGCAGTATTGTATGCGCGATCACCGCACACCGTCACACGTCAGCGTAGTGGGAGCTTGGGCCGTCTATTTAAGTCCAAACGGACTGGACTGGGTCGCCTGCCGGGCCGCGCCTTCCTGGTCTAGCAATGTAGGTGAGGCTAGGCTTGTGTGTATATGGTGTTTCACTATACACTTCCTTCCTTACGTCCTACCCCGCTAATGGCCAGCATTGCCGAGGACCCTTGTAAGAACGGGCAATGTTGTGTCATCCTACCGTCACTGCCGAGGACCCTTATAAGAACGGGCAGTGTCGGTTCCTTTCCTAATTTCCTACCGCTATTGGTCGATATTGTCAAGGACCCTTATAAGAACGAGCAATGTCGTTCCATCCTGCTGACGCTGTCGAGGACTCTTATAACAACGGGCAGCATCAGTTCCTTTCTTTTCTTCCTACCGTCACCTATACACACACGCACTGATGCCGTAAGTTTAGTTTTGTTGCCGTATTGACCAGAAATGTGTTTTACCGCCAGGTGCCCTCGGATGTCCGTTGATAAGGGCGCTAAACAACTACCGCCCCGACGCTTGTCGCCACCGCCGCGTATAGATATCACCGTCGCCGTGTAGAGACGCCACCTATCGCCGATCGATGTCGGGTTATTGTTACCGCGTATACCGCCGACGGTGGAATTTTAATACGAAGCGCCATGAACGCGGATTTCAGATATAAGGCGCT
Source organism: Diaprepes abbreviatus (assembly GCA_034092305.1). Classification (NCBI taxonomy): domain Eukaryota; kingdom Metazoa; phylum Arthropoda; class Insecta; order Coleoptera; family Curculionidae; genus Diaprepes; species Diaprepes abbreviatus. Next base: position 2,508,641 of record JASJET010000095.1, read on the forward strand.
ATAATTTGCGTGCGAGCCGTCGTGAATAGCGTCGCAACCGTATAGTACGAGGTATGTGAATGATACCGCTGGGTTACCGTCTTCAGCGCAACCGACCAGTACGAGCTACCGTGATCCTTATTTAAAGAATCTTCATAAATTTCTGTTAAATAACTAATTTTGTACCTTAACTGTTATTTCTAGCAACTTTACCTTTGAGCCCATATGATCTTGATCAGATTTAGTTCACAATCGTATGGTTGAAGGTGAAGAATGGATATTCTTCTTGATGCAGCCATTTATGCTATATCTAGCTTTCTTTTGACCATGTCATTTGTAGGCAAATGGCCTAAATTCTGAGAAAGCAGTCATTGTTTTGTTTCATCTTTTTTCCAAGTATTTGTTGCTAGTTTTTCACTGTTACACGAGTGGTATGGGACATTATTCATAAGTATTAATGATCCCCTACGCATAAGATCCAATATTTATTGAAAATACTTTTTGAAGACGTTCTTGTTCATATACTCGTGATACTCTCTGGTCCTGTTAGGCAGAAAAGGTAATAAACCGCCCTTAGTAAAACCTTTGGAACTACCGATGTGTGTAATTGTGAACATGCAGCATTTTCCTGTAGGTTGTTTTAGTTCAGTAAATAATAAATATCATTCCCATCTTCTCTTTGTTCCTTAATTTTTCCGAAATATTTTTTTCTCAAACAGACTCTTTCTGGACGATCTATAAAAATAGACTTGCTCTCTGGCTTTTCTCAGCAAAAAATTAAGTTCTTGGAGTAATTTCTAAAGCCCAGTTCTTTTAATTTCTAATAAAATCTGATCTTCGTTGATTTTAATTAGAATTTACTCGATTGTTGTGATCTGCTTCTCATAATAAAATGTATGTTCAACTTTAAATCACTACGACCACACTGTGTAAAGTGTATCCACTGCTCACTGACAGAAATTAAACTAAATTTATAAAATCTTATATTTAAATAAAATTAGATTTATGTTGCATTCTTAATTACCTACGGTGCTGGAGCAGGTGCGTCGGAGGTTTTACTGACAGTTTTACTGCTCTCTCTTGTTCTCAAATACACTTTAAGAAAAGTAATTTCCGGCTGTTGTCTTCCAAAATGATATTTTACTCTAAACAGAGATCAAAACAGTTCTTTTATCAATGTTATATGATTTAAAATTAGATTAAGAATGGAAGTAATTGATTGAAAATTAGCAGCATGTTAAAGGTTTTTGGTATTAATGTGTTTTGTAAATTTTTGTTTATAGCTTAAATTTTAATAATCATAGCAACGAATATAGATTCCATACAAAAGAGCCTTTCTTGGTGAGAAAATGTGGCCAGTGGTGGGTACCTATGTTAACAAAGATTAATTACCTACAAAGCCGATAGAGCAGACATCTTTCTCTTAGTGTTAGAGAAATGAAGGGTGTATACTAATGTTCTGATGGCCGAGAAGTCAGGAGTGTTGGGAATTTCCCATTTTATGTGATTGTAGGTTCGAATCTCGATACATACAGAATTTTTTAAATATTTCTATAAAAATATGTTATTAAAATTAATATGAATTATAATAATATATTTTTATAGAAATATTGATCATTTTTTTGAAGAAACAAAGTTGCACTCGATATTTAATCTTCATAATAATTTTAGATTTTGTTCTAAGAAATTTTTATTTATTTCTTGATTGAAACGGTTCAATTAAAAATAATAATTCTATTTTTCTTGCGGCAATATTTGTTGTGTATAAGTAACAAAAATATTGAAAAAAATTCATGAGACGGGATTTAAAGCTGTGCCATATACAACGGTAAAATATTTGCTATAGCAACTGGCTGAGTGCCACGAATACATTGGAATAACTACCCATTTGGAATTAGACAAGATGTAATGACTCCCGTACTATGTATAAAGATCTTATGCATAGTAATGGGAACGCAGTACTACCAATACAGATCAAGGTATAATTTTCTTGTTTCAGTGCTAAACTTTTCAAATTTCAAACAATTTATTTCATATCCCGATGACAAAGTTTTTAAAATGACATGAAATCTTTGAATAAGACTTACGTTCAATCCTGTAAATTCGCTGCTCAGTGTTGTCATAGTCAAGTTTTGGTTTATCTGCTATGAAACCCATGTGACTTTTAAACGCTTTTTGGATATCTTATGAGCGTTGCTTTACAACAGCTATATCGTTGTCTCCTTTGACATGCCATTTTTTTTGTCTAAACGATAGCTGATGTGAAGCACACATTCAAATGTGCGGACCCATGGATATAAAGTAGATAAACCAAATCAAAAGCGTTCTTCGTTGCTGGGAGAGTTCATCGACTCCTCGTTCATAGTAGACGGAGTGGCACTACAATTATAATACTTTTGTGTTGAACATGTGTCCATCAAAGCATTACATAATTTACCATCAGTCATCGTTTACAACAAATCGATTTGAAATCCATCAACGTTGCATAATATAGAAAGAAGCTCACTAATTTCATCTAAAACTTTAGAAGTTTCTTCTTTCGTAAACTCAATTTTCTCCTTGGCAGAAATAAACTTGATAGGACGGAAATATAACGAAGAAGAAGGTCGTGGATTTTATCAGATCAGTTTTGCCGTCAAGCAACTTAAGGAGACAAATGAATGCACGAACAAAAATTCGTCTGTAGCTTTGGTGTTCTCAAATCTCGGCTTATAAGTGCTATGCCCCAAACTCCCATCAGAACCCTATTTGCTCACCAACGTATAATATGAACGAGGTAACATACTTCTAATAACTTCAGACTGAGCTCCAACTAAACATTCAGTTGTTTTATTCAAAATCGCCCTGAAGTTTAATTTTAGCTCGAGATTCAGTTACAGAAATGTGTTCGTCAGAAGGACAACAAGAAGCTTAATGTCTCGCCTTTACTGAGCACTTCCTTGTTTGTTTATAGGGATGACAAGTAGATTTGGAGTCAACATAATACGCTAACGCTTCATCTGGAGTTAACTGCCTACATTGTTCAAAACACGTCTTCTTTTTCGAACTTTCACTGACATCTTTTATTTGTTTAGCCATACTCCGATTTCCCCCCTTACGACTAGCTAATTCTGTGGCTGTAGGCAACTCTCTTGCACTTCGAGTTTCTAAGAGATCTTCTACTCTCTGTCTGATGAATCATCAAATATTTTTTTGAGTCGACCTAGAGACCGAGCTACGCTTGATGTTGAAGTGCACGGCTGGTTTACAAACACATTAATCTCTATTCTCAATTTTAATGTTTAATTATAAACATTTCTTATTAGTCCATTTCTCACTTTATTTTCTTGGAAAAGCTTGCAATTTTCATCTTAAGTTTTCTCAAAGATTATTCAAAAGCATCAGTAATACTATGATTTTCATATCAACCATTAAAAATATGACTGATTCTTTCACTTTTCTCATGTTTCAGCCAATCTTCGAAAAAATTTAATTTCGTCATAATCATGAATCGTTCTACAACAAAGACAATAATTTTACTTGCGGGCCTTTTCGGGGTCTAAAATATGTATAAATTTATGCTGGAGTATTGTAAATATAACATATAGAAGAACCTAGATGGATACAATTAAGAAAAATCTGCACAATTTTTTTTATAGGTTTTTAAACTCATACCAAAAATATACATGGGTACATACCTTGAACAGAGTATTCCATCACAAAAAACTTGTTTCGCTTTGCTAATAATTTTAAGAGATGTTGTCATTAGTGTGCTAGATATGCAACTGGTTTGCAAAGGCAGATCAAACTCCTTTCATATCGTTCGATCCCGAAAAATACCTGGGATAGGGGATTAACATAATCAGTTCTTGGAATTCGGTACCTGGACAGAAGGTTGTTTACAAGTTTCTACCACCAGTTCCTGGAAATTAGGTCATGCATTGTTCCGCTCACTTGTACTGGACAAGACGCTGTGAGTCGGTTCAAAATTTTAAAAAAAATTTTATTTTTCTATTTTTATTTTTAAACTACGATTTTGAAAAGCTGACGCTGGTAGCCGTTGCTATGTGGTAGTTAATCATCTTCGGGAAATGTTTAAAAAGGAACTACTATGTTTTATACCACTAAATTTATTAAGAAAACAGTGACTGCAGTTTCAACTCACAGAGTCATTTTCAAACTGAATTACAAAGGTAGACTAAGTATTCAATACAGAAACATGAGAAAATTTAACAATAAATAAAAAATACCTGAGAAATTACATTATTACAAAAATTTTTAGAAAAACGTTTACAGGTAATACTATATCTAATGACTCTTTTCACCCCTTACAACACAAAATGGCTGCATACAATTCAATGATACATAGAGTATTCCCTTTTGCCTCTCTCTGAAGAAGATCTTCGAGAGGAACTAAATATCATTGAAAGGATTGCAATATCAAACAATTTCTCCCAACAAACTATAAATAAATTAACAACTAAAAAACAAAAACAACTAGCTTTTAATTCAATATATCCCAAAATAAAAAATGATAAAGATAGTTCATCTCATATATCTTTGTCATACTGTGTACCCTATCAGAAAACATAGCTAATACTCTTTCCAAACATAACATAAAAGTAGCCTTTAAATCTCAACACAATCTGTCTACTATCCTTTACAATGCTAAAGATAAGATTAATAAATTTGATAAATCAAGAGTTCATAAGTTAAAATGTTCGGAGTGTGATAGCTTGTATATTGGACAAAGTGGTAGAAGCTTTAAAACTGGCTTTTCAGAACACCACCGATCATATAGACTACAAAAAACAGACTCGAGCTTTGCCAACCATTGCTTAGAACACAGCCACAGTTTTCCTGATGTAAGCAACACTGACATATTACATTATTCAACAAAGGGCCAAAAGTTAAATATTCTTGAATTTTTAGAAATTTATAAACATAGTAAAAATAAAATGTAAATTTGCTTAATGACCAGACACAACTTGGGTTTTCCCCGTTATTTGTTGTCACCAAATAATAATTAGTTCCCAAAATTTAGTACCTCCCCTTTGTAAGAATGAAATATCTCAGGTAGTTTTTATTTATTGTTAAATTTTCTCATGTTTCTGTATTGAATACTTAGTCTACCTTTGTAATTCAGTTTGAAAATGGCTCTGTGAGTTGAAACTGCAGTCACTGTTTTCTTAATAAATTTAGTGGTATAAAACATAGTAGTTCCTTTTTAAACATTTCCCGAATACGATTTTGAGTTTTAAATTCGAACATCAGTTTCAATTAAGTACTAAGCGAGATGTGTAATATACTTCACAATATTTCCAAAAGAGTTAAACCACACTAAATTGAAAAACAAAAAATTCTTTGATTCTGAGAGTTCTCCAAAAATCCGTTTTGAATGAAAATATAACAAGCAAATATTTAGTTTTAGAACTTGAGACGTGGAAATTTTTTAGTCCGACATATTTTATCTTGCATGAGTATGAGGGTAATAATTTGAGATCGGTAATATACGCCCAAGAACCTACCAATATTAAATTTGGACAAAATCCGAAAAATGTAAAATTTTTGGTCCCCAATATTATATTTGCAATATTAAATTGTAAAAATTTAATTTTACATTTATAATCTACGACCCCGAAAACTCCCTAATGCTAGTTTTGAAAAAATGTAAATAACTTAAAATTTCCAACCCATTATTTGGGTCCGTCATATTGAATTTCAAAAAATAATTTTGAACTCTTAATTAATCTTATTCGACATCCTCGAAAACCGCTTAGTACCAATTTTGGATAAATCCAGTAATGTAAAATTTTTTGACCACGAAATTTTTAAAAATAATTTCAAATTCGTCACCAACACCCTCAAAAATTCCCCAATACCAATTTTGGACCATATTTTATTCTATCATAATAAATTTTTTAAAAGTAATTTTACAACCCGAACCCGAAAACTGACCCATACCAATTTTGGAGAAAATCGGGCAAAACTATTTTTTTTTCCGCTTAATTATAAGCGCCATCTTACTCGTAGATTTTACTGAACCAAGTTCAGCCAAAATAATATGAGACTACCGCAGCTATTTTCCGAATATAGCGCAAACAATGTTGCTAGAATCTGTGCCACTGTTCCTGAGTACTACCTTCGAAGTCGGTTATTTAAAAAAAACAAGTTGTTATTTTTTAACCGATTTCTAAATGAAGAAGGTTCTCGATTCGTTGACTATGTTTTTTTTTCTATGTATGTACACCGATTACTCCGTAACGGCGGCACCGATTTGAATAAAATTTTACGTTATGTTTAGGAAGTTGCTGCGGTGGTCTCATATTTTTTTTGGACGAAATTAGTGTAGTAAAATCCAAGATGGCGCTGATAATATGGCGGCCAAAAAAATTAATTTTGCCCCATTTTCTCCAAAATTGGTATGTGTGAATTTTCGGGGTCGTACACAACGAATCTAAAATTATTTTTAAAAAATTCAATACCGCGGATCTAATATAACGGATAAAAAAATTTAATTTTATCCGATTTTCTCAAAAATTGGTGTGGGGGAGTTTTCAGGGTCGCTTATAGTGAATCCAAAATATTTTTTAAAAATTCAATATGGCGGATCCAAGATGGCCGACAAAAAATCAATTTTGTCCGATTTTCTTCAAAATTGGTACGGGGGAGTATTCGAGGTCACACATAACGAATTTAAAATTATTTTAAAAAAAATCATTATGGCGGATCCAATATGGCTGACGAAAAAAATAAATTTTGTCCGATTTTCTCCAAAATTGGTATGGGGGAGTTTTCATGGTTGCACATAACGAACATGAATTTATTTTTCAAAAATTCAATATGGCAGATAAAAAATTAATTTTGTCCGATTCTTTTCATAATTGATATGGGGAAGATTTTGGGATCACACATTACGAATGCAGTGTTAATAGCTGAAAGCGAAGACGATTTGCAAAGACTACTGCACCAATTTAACATAACAGCGAAAAAGTTTAATATGAATATATCAGCGTCAAAAATTAAAGCCATGACTACATCTAGAACACCACTCAGATGCAAACTAGAAATAGACAACAAAATTATACAGCAGGAAATGATGTTCAAGTATTTTGGAATAGAAATATCCGGATATGGGGATGTTGAAACGGAGATGAGGGGACAAGCCATGAAAGCAGCAAGAACAGCCGCATGTCTTAACAGTACCATATGGAGCAATAATCATATAGGAATCGAAGTTAAATCCAGAATTTATAAAACAACATAAGACCCATACTAACATACACTGCAGAAACCAGACCAGAAACCTCGAAAACAAAACAAATACTGGGAACAATAGAGATGAGAGTGGTGCGCAGGATAGCTGGCAGGACACTTATGGATCGGAATAGGAGCGAAGATATAAGAAGAGTGTATAAAGTCGATAACATCAATGACTGGGTATTACAAAGAAAAAGGGAATGGAACGAATACATCAATTGCATGACCGACGACAGAATAGTAAAGATCACGAGGGACAAATCACCAATAGGATGTAGGAGTATCGGAAGACCCCGTAAACGATGGAGTGATAACCTCGCAATAGACTGAAACCAGGCAAAGAGACGAAGAATAATAAGCAAATTGCTTATATATAAGAAGGAAGAAGAAGGAGACATTATGAATCTGAAATTATTAAAAAAAAAAATATGGCGGATTAAAGATTCTACATCTCTCGATTTTGTCTAAAATCAGTATTGGGGTTTTTGTTAGTGTTAATCACGAATTTAAAATGTTTTTTGAAAAACTGAATCTAGCGGATGGCGTCCTGAAAATTTTGCATTCCTCGATTTTCTCTAAAACTAATATAGGGGGTTCTTGAGGGTATAAATTATGAATTTAAAAGAATTTTTTCCTGATTCAATATGGCAAATCCAATATAGCGGACTAGAAATTTTACATTTTTCGATTTTGTTTAAAGGTGAGACTTAATCGTTTTTGAGGATGTAAATAGCGAATATAAAATTATTTTAGGAAAATCTAATATGTCAGATACAATAAGACGGTCTAGAATTTTAAAATTTACTGATTTCATCCAAAAGCACTAGGGCTTTGAAGGGTTTAGATTAAGATTAGGTTAAGATGTTAAAGTTATTTTTTTGAAATTCAATATGGCGGATCCAATATGGTGGGTTGAAAATTTTACCATATTCACATTTTCTCAGATTTGGTGTTGGGGGTTTTCGGGTTTGTGTATTACGAACATGAAGTTAATTTTTTACAACTATTAGGTTGATAAGATATGAGAGATTAAAAATTTTACATTTTCCGATTTTGTCTAAAATTGATATTGCGGGATTCTTGGGGCGTATAAGTTTTTTGGATATCAATATTGGAAGGTTTTGGGGCCTATATTACCAATCTAAAATCAATTTGAAATTTAAGATAGTGGATTTACTATGATAGATTAAATATTTGTTTGACACAATTCCACTGGTATTTAGAGAACTCTACGAATCAAAGAATTTTTACTGGTTCATTCTAGGGTGATTTACAACTTTGGATAAAATAGGTACCTTTTTGCCACCTCGGAATCATTGCGAGGTATACTAATCTCGATTAGCACTTAGTTCAAATAATTTATGGATATCATAATAAATTCAAAACTAAAAATTGAAAAATAAAATTTTTATAAAAAAAACTGAACCGACTTCTAAAAATGCGCTAAAAAGTGAAAAAAAACATAAATTTTTATATAAAATTTAAATTTTTAAAGTCGGCGCCAAATTATTTCTAAATGAAAAAAAACTACTAATATATACAAATTATGTTAGGAAAGCAATTACAACTAAAGTATTTTTAATCTGTTTATACGAATCACATTTTGTCAGGTATAAGTTTGGCGCCGATTAAAAAAATTTCAATCTCATCTAAAAATTTATAGTTATTTTTCACTTTTTAGCAGATTTCAATTTTTTTTATAAAAATATTTTTCTAAATATTTTTTCTCCTATGTCACGGCTTAGTAAAAACAATGAAATTTTTTAAAACAACGTATACTTAGGCTCAATAAAAAAAATTATCGTCAATACCAGACGAGATAGACATAGAAGTGCATTAACAAAAATTAAAGGGAATATAAAAATCAATAAAATAATGTAGGTAAATATAGGATGTCCCACTTGAAAAACGTGGTAAATCAGTTTTGTATTATGCATATCTGCAAATCCCGTTTTGTACAAAATATTAGTTATCTTATGGATTTTTTAAAACCTTTACTTATAACAGTTCAGGTGTTTTTGTTATCATTGATGTTAGTTGGAGAATATTACAAATTCTGTAGGTCAATATCTGCTTTCAAAATTTATTAATTTTTCTCATTAACTTGGCATCGCCGCAATACAATGTTAAACTAATTTCTGAGTTGTATAGAAAATTTTGTGGAGAACGCAAATATTTAACAATATATAAAGTGTCCCTTTAACAAAATTTCGTTTTTTGCTCTCCTACTTTTCCATATTCTCTTGTGTAACCAAAAATGATTTTGGAATAAAAATATATTAATCTTCTACAACTTTTGAATAAAATATGTTTTCCTACTAGTTTAAAAACAGAGCTATAAGACTTTGCCACATTACTGGATCACCGGGTATGTACTTCAAGTTGTCCTTCAATATTTTTATCAGGTATGCAGTAGAGTATTTGAGTGCCATTTGCATAAACGACCACTGTGTACTAAGTTTCAAAATATTAAATCCGAATGATTCAAAGCTATTCAAGTGATTAACTATGACCTTTAAAATAAATTTGAACTTAATTCGTCTCTGATATTTATTGCCATAAATTAAACACAAATAAGTTAGGGCCGAGATTTTTTAACAAAAATATGGAAAATGAAAATAAAGAAACCGATACGAAAAGAATTATTTTCTCTTTACATATTTGTATTCTATAACAAGTTTCTTTTCATATCGCAAAGATTCGGCAAATAAGGATTTCATACTACCCATTCTAAAAAAACTTGTGTTTATTGTTTTATTTTCACGAATGATGATTGTTATTTTTATTTGTAAATATGTTATTTCATGGTTGTTTCGTGGTTTTCTCAATTTACAAATTCAATACAGTTCAATATGAATGGCACCCTGGGAAACCTAAAACCCATGAAACGGCTAAATGATTTATAAGTACAGCAAGTTAGCACTTAGAGTCAAACTGTTAATAATTAAATTATTTATTAGGTCAATTATTGCATATAGTGCACCCTCTTGGGTAACTATGTGCAAGACCAACTTAGGAATGCTCCAAAGCATACAAAACAAAGCACCAAGGTTGATAACTGGCGCACCTTGGTACGTCAAAAACACCATTATACACAAAGATTTAAATATGTCAACCTTCCGAGCATTCCTAACGAAGTTGCTTAATAACTACTTTATAAAAGCTTAAACATCTGAGAATCCTGTTATTATCGCCACTCACAACATCCGAAAACGACCTTGGAACAGATTTCCATAACCACTTGACTGGGTAAACGATCAGTGACGAGAACAACGAAAACAGGCTTCAAAGCATGAACCTTAATCCTTTTCCACACTAACGCGAATCGTTCCATCAGAACTAACACGAGTCCAAAGGCCATGCCTGACTCAAAAATACAAAGATGACGCAAGTCTGTGGAATGCTACGTGGAAATGTGTGGTTTGTTGATTTCTGACAAACTGTCTGTCCTTTGTGTATACAGACCACCAGCGGGCGATGTCGAGTTGTTCTCTGTTTTCTCTAAGGCCATAGAGTTACTGTTGGGATATTCACAGTATGTAATTGTCTCTGGTGATTTAAATATAGACTATTCTGAGGATACAAGCCAAAAACAATTCTACGTGATATTCTTAATTCTTTTAATCTGGAAATAACTACATACTTGTCTACTAGAATTGCATTATATCAATTTGGTAATCTATGTGGGAGTGTCATTGATTATATTTGCACCAACCTGCCAAGGTCTAATTATAGTTGTAAGTTAATAAATCCTCACTTGGCAGACCACTTCGCTCATATAATTAGTGTTTCTTATGATTTTGATGTAACCAATCATCACACAGCGGAAGATAGGGTGGGTAGAAATTTAAGCCCGGCTAACTTATCACACTTTTCAGATCTTTTAGAGCAGGTTGATTGGTCTTTTCTACTGGAACTTCCAAGCGTGGATGTTGTCTGGTCGGAGTTTTCATCTACTGTAGGCCATTACTTGGATTTGAGTTGTCCGTTGGGAGTGAGACGAAGTTACAAAAAGTCGATGATAAAAACTAATGCGTGGTATGGTCCTTTTTTGGCAAGACAAAGAAAGGAACTGAATAATCTTTATTTCTTACAAAGATATATAGCCAGTATCGAACATAGGATGTTATATGTAAGACAGGAGTGGTATCTCTTACAACCAACAATTGCCAATAGCATTTCTTCAATATCTGATAGAGGTACATGTAGTTTACCACCGCCAGTTTTTTGTTTCATTTCTATTCTAATTTTAGAGGCTTTCAATTTTATTCTACCTTTCCTTTTTCCAAACGCCTAAAAAATAAAAAGGTGTTTTCAAAATACATTCATTCATATCATATCCATTTACTAATGCTAATTTTTCCAGAGTTTTTGATTCATATCCCATCGAAGTTGATACACTTGCTATAGCTTTCTATGGTGGCTAAATAAAAATATGCCTGGTCTAAATAAATTTTCTATTTCTTTTTCAGTATGATAATTAATATTTGTAGGTATATAAAAAAAATTATGAACAAAATAGTAAACAATTTTAAGGTTATCTTTGGAAAAAGTTACCACAACGATACTAGCAAAGGAAAAAAGGTTTTCACGGATAGATGCCACAGAGACACGTAAATTTCTTTCCCTATCGCCTTTAAGTTCAGGCGATATTCGGTTACTCCGATGACAACCGATCTGGCTCAAAAAATAGGAAAGTGGACAGTTATATGGAACTAAAGAGATCCTTTTCCTTATTTTTGTTATAGAATCTCAGCCCAGGTGTTTTAGCGTTCTAAACTAGTTCAAATCAACTTGAAATTTTTGATTGGTCACATTTTTCGTTTAATCACAACATCAGAAACATTGGTTCTACATTTCCTCGGATCAAAAATTTACAGAGTAGAGGAACGAATATCTCCTAAAAGGTTATTTAAATTTAAAAGAACTATAAAGACTAACAAAAAAAAATTAAATAAACATATTAAACAATTCAGTTTCTATTATATCCAAAGTATCGCCATGCCATTTATGGAACATGATAGATATGAAAAATTTAGAACTAATAACCAACGAGAAAAAAAAATCGAGTACGAAATTCAAAAATCCTGGAAAACTCTTTGCTCAAACCTTATATATTATGGAGCTTTTCGGGGAAAGAATGTTTCGCCACACACAAGAATTCAAAAAATATATGTATCGATTTTGACTTTAAAGTTAATTTTTCTTGAAAAGGAGTTATTGTAGATTAAACAAAACAGATTAGATTTCTTAAGAGGTAAAGAAGTCGAACAATGTTACAAGAGCTATTTGAGAAATTGTCGATACTTTATGTTAAACACAGCTCTAAAAGTTTTTCTTAACTCTTTTTACAGATATCCTAACTCACTAATATGAAGAAGATAAAATTAACGAATTGTTTCGCAAATAATCCATTTGTTGGTTGAAGTCAAAAATAAGAAGTTCTTCCTATTGACTGTGAACATAAAATATATATATTTTTTTTTAAATTCGCAATTAAATTATCTTCAGTTTCACTGTGGCTTAACCTATTTTTTAATAATATTTTTCAAATGTATTGAATGTTTTCATGCAGACTAAGTGTATTCTTGACATTTTATTTGAATAAAATTTAAATTTAATTTAAAACTATTTAGTTTAGATATCATCGTAAGAAATATTCATTATTTTTTTCAAAGAAAGCTTAAGATAATATTGTATTTAATTTTTTTTAATTGAATATTATCATTTTCAAGTATGTGTCGTCGAATTGTTTTAAAAATATTGTAGTTGCAAAAAATTGAATTAAGTGAAGCAATTTTATCTTATAGATATAACCTATAATATGTGGAGATGACTAGACATTTCTTGATGAATCGGATATATCTGATTTTCAACTTTTTTGCCGTTTAATTAAACATGATCACAAATATTTTTATTTCATTTAGTTAAATGAGACAAGGTATTCTAGATCGATTTTGGCTTTCTGAATACGAATCGGTTGTCTTTTTTGATCGAGCACCCCAGAATTTTAGTAAAACAGGGTAAAGGGTTGGAGAAACGACATGTAAAACTTTGAAGGACTAATAAACTGATTACAGTAACAAACTTAGCTTAGAACATGGTGACTTCACCTTAAGACCCAATGTTCCTGAAACTATAAATTCTAAAGCCATATGTTATAAATTCGTGAAACTAGAACCGAAATATTTTAAATCCTACACCAATCACACTAAGTATATAAACCCTTAATTAAAAAATTCTAAACACATTAACCTTACACTCAGAAGCCCTATATATATATATATATATATATATATATATATATATATATATATATATATATATATATATATATATATATATATATATATAAAGGGTGTCCAAGATAAGGATCCTAAGCATGGGGATCTCAGTACCTGTTGGAGTTACAGCTTAGGTTAAATTAGAAAAAAGTTGCGTACTTTGAAGCGTATTTACATGCCGTTGAGAAACTTTAAAAATTTTCATGGCCAGCTGAGATATTGGGGAAAAACGAAAATTTGATGAAATAGATTTTATTTTAAAAGATATTAAAAAACTAATAAAACTTTTTCATTAGCAGTTTTTAGGTACTACGTGATGGAGTTTTTAAATTTTATATCCGACGTTTCGTTTTCGAGAAACCATCATCAACTTTATTTTTATATAAGGGCCAAAAAAAAAGTATACCCTGTATCTGATTTCCTTTTTTATTACAAATTCAACGATGTATCACATGTCACATTTTTTTTGTTAGATAAAAGAATAACTTAAAAATATGTTTAAAAAAATAGAAAAATCGCTTTTTTTTTTGTCTAACAAAGAAAATATGACATGTGATACATCGTTGAATTTGTAATAAAAAATGGAATCAGATACAGGGTATACTTTTTTTTTGGGCCATATAAAAAAATAAAGTTGATGATGGTTTCTCGAAAACAAAACGTCGGATATAAAATTTAAAAACGCCATCACGTATTATCTAAAAAGTGCCAATGAAAAAGTTTTATTAGTTTTTTAATATCTTTTAAAATAAAGTCACAAAAAAATAAAATCTATTTAGTCAAATTTTCGTTTTCCCCCAATATCTCAGCTGGCCATGAAAATTTTTAAAGTTTCTCAAAGGCATGTAAATACGCTTCAAAGTACGCAACTTTTTTCTAATTTAACCTAAGCTGTAACTCCAACAGGTACTGAGATCCCCATGCTTAGGATCCTTATTTTGGACACCCTGTATATATATATATATATATATATATATATATATATATATATATATATATATATATATTTTCTTGGGTGTAAAATCCGTTTTATTAATAAAACTGCATATGTTTTATTTGTTATGCATATCTATTGACGTTTCGGTCACACTTGACCTTCTTCAGAATGATTTTTTATAACTATAATAGAAAAAGATTTTTTTTGCTATATTATAACATAAAATTAATAAGTTAAATTTTAAAACATACCTTATATAAGTTTTTGCCGAGGATCACAACTTAGACTACATATTGTTAACACATGGTTCACTTTTTGACGAGATACTACAAAAACCTTCCTTTTTGTGTCGCATCTTTATTTAAACTGAATTTTATTTTAAATAAGATGCGACACAAAAAGGAAGGTTTTTGTAGTATCTCGTCAAAAAGTGAACCATGTGTTAACAATATGTAGTCTAAGTTGTGATCCTCGGCAAAAACTTATATAAGGTATGTTTTAAAATTTAACTTATTAATTTTATGTTATAATATAGCAAAAAAAATCTTTTTCTATTATAGTTATAAAAAATCATTCTGAAGAAGGTCAAGTGTGACCGAAACGTCAATAGATATGCATAACAAATAAAACATATGCAGTTTTATTAATAAAACGGATTTTACACCCAAGAAAATCAAAAAACTTTGAAAAATATACAAATAGAAAAATCCAAGAAAAGAAAAATAAGAAAAAACATATATATATATATATATATATATATATATATATATATATATATATATATATATATATATATATATATATATATATATATATATATATATGAAGTAAAATGCGAAGCAGTAAGTGCAAACTTCTCTCCATCATGTCCTTTCTGTGTTAGAGGTTGCGCAGTTAGAACAAATTGCTATAAAACACAATTCATCCTATTCCACCATCATCGGGATGATGACCTACCAGTACCACCATACCGAGAAGAAAGTCAAAGATTACCCTCTCCGGCACAGCATTACTAGTTCAAATTCATTCATTGTTAGTTGAAATCAAGAACTAGCGAAATGCGAAAACGTATTATTATTTTTTTGCTTTTTAATGCTCTGAATAAATTGCATTTCATTAATTATAACGTAAATGCCCTTGTGTATGAAGGGAAGTAGACGTCTACTTACAGGCGCTTACCTAGGGCATGAATGAGTGAAATGAATGAATGAATGAAAAAGGGGTGGTGATACTAGATCATCGATGCCTAGGCCTCCATTGGACCCTTTACATCCCACCATATCTGCAGGTTATTCGAGTGTGATCACCTTTGCGAATCCAAGCAGCCTCGTTAATTGAACTTGTCTGACTGCTTCCGGTAACAAAACTGTATCTCCGAAATATCTCTGCCTCAGTCTGTTGAGTGCTGGGCACTCTCTGAGAACACGGTCAACAGTTTCATCCTCCTCCAAACACCATCTGCATGTTGGGTCGCCTTCGACACCGATTCTATGAAGATGGCCCCTGAGGTGACAATGTCCTGTCAACAATCCTATCACAATTCGCAGCACTTTGCTTCCCAAGGAGAGAAGCTCCTTAGTACGCCGTGCGCTAGGCACAGTTAGCACACCTCATCCCAGGAGCTCCCCTCCATGATTTAATAAATTTGCTTTCCAGTAACGTTTTTAATTCCCTTTTACCAATAACAATTGGGACAGGTAATATCGGTTGGGGTCCATATGGTTCGATCGCAGAACACAGCTTTGCCAGATGATCTGCTTAAATATTCCAGCGTATGCCCGAGTGATCCGGAACCCATGCGAGTCTGACTGTGCAGCCTTTCCTTGTCATACCATTTAGTACATCCTTGCACTCAGACACTAGTCGCGAAGTCACGACACTGGACTTCAGTGCAAATATCGCAGCGTTACTGTCTGAGCATATATTTATTACTCTATTCCTGTCTATGTCCCTCCCACAGAGATGGGTACACTGCAGAATAGCATAAATTTCCGCTGTGCAAATTGTCGCACATTGTCCGAGAGCGTAGTACTCTCTGACTCCTGTGCTCCTGCCGAATACTCCAGCTCCAGCTCTTTCATCTTGTCGAGATCCATCAGTATACCACCAGGATCCATTTTTCGGATGATTTTGTTCCCCTCCCAATCCTTTCTACTTGGCATAAATATCTCCAGGGAGAAGTTAGGTTTTAAAAGCGGCGTCATGTAGTTTGTTTGCATGGGGAGTGATGGATACCTCTCTAGTGTCTGCTGCCGAATTGCATCAAGATATTGCATTTTGTCGCTTAGATGTAACAGACAAAGAAGTTAAAATTACGTTACAGCAAACTTTATGCATATAGTTCTAAATTTCAAATATTTTATTTAGTTTTAAATAACTTTAAAACAATATAAGATGTGATTATTGAATGAAATTAGTGTAATTTTTAGATTTGTTAAAGTACTACATGACCAACGAGTACTATAAAAAATATACACATAAAAAATGATAGTTAAAAAGTTAAAAATGAAGATCTAAAAGGGAAAAATAGTGATCTAAGTAAAAATAATATTGAGGAATGTAAAAAAATTAAACTTCGAGTCAAGAATCAATATCGATGGAAGGAAATTCTCAACTACGTGAAATGGGATCATAGGTATGTGATAAAAAAGTATATACAACTTTCCTATTATTTAAAGATCACATTTACAACAGAATTGTGTTAATTTTTTAACCAGAACGTTTATTAATTTTGAAAATCAAATATCTTGCGCAATGTTCTATATCCATGAAAGAAAATATATGAAAAGTATTAAAGTAAAAAAAAAACTGAAGCAGCACACCAACATAATAAATACTATTTATTACAATTTATGTCCCTTAAGTATTATTTATTTTATTAATATTTATTGTTAATTATTTTATTAATAGATGCTTATAATTAATAAATAAAAATAGATATATAAAATGTGTTTAAAGTATTAAAGCAACCATCAGCGGAAACTATAATGGATTATATGCCCTAGGTGACGGCTGGCGACTCAGGTGCCTGGGAAAGCGCGGTGGAGAGGTGTCCATCACTTCCCATGCGGACAGACTACGTGACGCCGCTTTTAAAACTCAACCTCTCCCTGGAGATATTTATGTCAAGTAGAAAGGATTCGGAGGGAGAACAAAATCTTCCGAAAAATAGATCCTGGTGGTATACTGATGGATCTGGATAAGATGAAAGAGCTGGAGCCGGAGTATTCGGCAGGAGCACAGGAGAGACAATTTTCATAGCAGAAATTTATGCTATTCTGCAGTGCACTCATCTCTGTGAGAGGGACATAGACAGGAATAGAGTAATAAATATATGCTCAGACAGTAAGGCTGCGATATTTGCACTGAAGTCCAGTGTCGTGACTTCGCGACTGGTGTCTGAGTGCAAGGATGTACTAAATGGTATGACAAGGAAAGGCTGCACAGTCAGACTCATATGGGTCCCGGGTTACGTGGACATACGCGGGAATGAGGAAGCAGACCGTCTGGCAAAGTTGGGTTCGGCGACTGAACCGTATGGACTCCAACCAATATTACCTGTTCCAATTGCTATTGGCAAAAGGGAATTAAAATCGTTGCTAGAAAGCAAATTTATTGAATCATGGAGGGGAGCTCCTGGAATGAGGTGTGCTAAGGAACATATAACTGGACCTAGCGCATGGCGTACTAAGGAGCTTCTCTCCTTGGGAAGGAAAGAGCTGCGAATTGTGGTGGGATTGTTGACAGGACATTATCACCTCAGGAGCTCTCTTCATAGAATCGGTGTCGAAGGCGACCCGACATGCAGATGGTGTTTGGAGGAGGATGAAACTGTTGACCATGTTCTCATATAGTGCCCAGCACTCAACGGACTGAGACAGAGATATTTCGGAGATGCAGTTTTGTTACTGGAAGCAGTTAGACAAGTTCAACTAACGAGGCTGCTTGGATTCGCAAAGGCGATCAGCGTCGAATAACTTGCAGATATGGTGGGATGTAAAGGGCCCAATGGAGGTCTAGGCATCGATGATCTAGTATTACCACCTCTTTTTCATTCATTCATTCATTTATTCATTCATGCCCTAGGTGAGCACCTGTAAGTAGACGTCTACTTCCCTTCATACACAAGGGCACTTACGTTATAATTAATGGAATGCAATTTATTTAGAGCATTAAAAAGCAATAAAAATATCACGTTTTCGCATTTCGCTAGTTCTTGATTTGAACTAACAATGGCAGGGCGCATAATTTGAAAATATTTGTTTAATCAAAAGTAATTCATGTAGAAAAATTGCAAAAAATTCCATTTTTCAAACGTTTACCGATAATAACTTAAAAACTATGAATCAGGCGCCAATATCACAAGAGACACTTTGTTTTGAGAATCCACCGAGAAACACAAAAATAGTTTTCATTTTACAAAAAAAGAAAACAATATTTTAATTATTAATTTTTTTTTTATAAAAATTACCTGATTATTTTTCGGGAATTCGCCCTGGATATTCTTAGTCAAAGTGTCAAAATACATATAGAAAAATTTGATGGATCTACGTCTTTTCATCGGCTACAAAAACTCGATGAACTCCCCGAATATCGTCAAATAGGTGCCTAATTCGTCGGACAATTTTTCAAACGCACTTCTTTTATTGCCACTTTCCTATAAAATTATGTAAGATGACCTTTATAAAATAACTTTTGCAGGTTGGAAATATGCTGATACATTTAATATGTTTTATTTATCATTATTAATAACAAGTCAGAATCGATGGGCATAAGTTAATAAAATCATAAATAACTTACATGAAACTACTTAAAGAATTAAGTGCCAATTAACTTGCTTCAATAAATACATAGTTGACACTTGGACTAGAGGAATTCGGACGGGTCCTTATAGAAATATTATATAGCAGCGAACTGTCTGAGTGCGGATGGGTCCCTATATAAATATATATATTTTTTATGTTTCTACCAGAATTCTGAACTTGTATTCTCATATATTCTATAGATATATAAATATGCACTGGGTATGAGTAGTTAGTTTAATTTGTAATATGAATGTGAAAGCGTTAACAAGTAGTTATTAAAGAGTTGTTATTTAGTAGTTAAAAGTGTTGTGTTTTATTCTAACCCAGTGAGTGATTATAAAGTGAGAAAATCGTAACAAGAGTTTGCCGATATTTCCTATGTTTAAGCGTAGTGTTTCATGGATGGGAACAAATGACTCAGTAATAATCTGAGAATACATTCGTTTGTTAGTTTGGTATCTTGTATAAACCTGCAGATGTCTCGCCAAAATCCCATTTGGCATCTTCTGTGCTTGCTGTCTGTAGATCAACTCATCAAGATCAATCAATCAAAAATTCAAGGCGGAGCGTGTTTTATATGCAGTCGTAGATCGTATATACTGATTCGCGTTGGCGCTTCGCCACCTTTTTGAGCGTCATTGGTAATGTCAATCTAGACTCAGGCGTCGTGTCTCTCAGGAGAATTTTCCAGGTAAAAAGAAGATTAAGTGAATGATCTGTCTCAACTACAGTGCCGTTTTTCCAATTTCAATGAACTGGCTAACTTGCCTTGTACTGTCCTATATTAGTAATTTGCTGACAGTTGTCAAAATCGGTTTTGTGTCCTATTCCGAGCTGATGTTCGAAAAAGCTGATGTCTGTTTATTTCTTACGCTAAGTTTATGTTCCTGTAGCCTTGCCGATATTCTTCTGTTGGTTTAACCTATGTATGTTTTACTGCAGGTGCTGTATGCGGTCTTATATACGC
Source organism: Diaprepes abbreviatus (assembly GCA_034092305.1). NCBI lineage: Eukaryota > Metazoa > Arthropoda > Insecta > Coleoptera > Curculionidae > Diaprepes > Diaprepes abbreviatus. The sequence continues at coordinate 2,528,852 of JASJET010000095.1, forward strand.
GTTGATTTTGCAGATGAGTTTAGTCTTTTGGTTTTCCTAGAGATTAGCCTACTATTTTGTGTGATTATAGGCTGTAGATATGTTATGTTTCCTCAGCAATCTACTGATTCCATTTATTGTGTCTTTTCTGTACGGAAGTATGATGATTTGAGTATTATCGCTGGGTGGTTTTATTTTTTGAGTGGATTTTTGATGCAATTTTTTCGCTGGCCGAAGGTAGTAACCTTAAACCGCATACTACTCTGGATAGCCGGTTCTTGAACACAGTATTGATGATTTGTATATTGTGTTTTTCCACTATGGAGTGAAATGAGAAAAAAATCACTGGGTAAGCTCATAACTATGTAATTTGTTGGCACGGTAAACCAGATTTATTACGACAAGGTATTAATTCTCAGGCGTAAGCCTTCCTCTCATATCCTATCTAATAGCAGGTAGAGGGGGGAAAATCTTGCCGAAGACATGGGATACCACATATTTCTCATGTTAATTGAGGTTAATTAATAACTTCAATAAACTTGCGCTCCAGCCTCTTGGTGGCTCGCTGTAAAGATGTGGATCACGCGACAAATAGGGCGACAAACCTTGATCAATGTTAATTTATGATATTTGCTAACTAGCTCTCCATCACTAGGCGGTACACCTCCACTAACACCCTAACTCAAAGCAGGAGTATCAAGCCCAGACAAGTGCCTTCCCAAGTTTGGATTCCAGTTAACATGGTGCAGAGTAGCTGCTCCAATGGCTCCCCAATCTCGAGCGAGGACGCTCCTGGTCCAGGTCTAGAAGACGCTGCCCCTACTTATTGTAATACAGGAAAATATGATTCTTTAGACATTGGGAAAGTATAACTGGTAAATATCCCGATAATACATATTGTTTCAGCCCTAGCAAATGCAATATGAATGTATTAATCTCTTTGACGCTGCCCCTACTTATAGTAATACAGGAAAATATGATTCTTTAGACATTGGGAAAGTATAACTGGTAAATATCCCAATATTACATATTGTTTCAGCCCTAGCAAATGCAATATGAATGTATTAATTTCTTTGTTTAGGCACTCCTTGAGCGACAACCCTTAGGCAGGGCTGTGCTTTAATTAGGGCTTCATACAACGCAAGGTTCTTACAATTTGGTAAGTATTTTTTAGCCAAGGTCAGGTAAGTAAATAAAATAAGAACTGGAACAACATTTTCAGTTTTCTTCACATTAATAATATGAGTCACAAGTGTTGCTTCCCCCACTACAGTTTGGACATGAGGCATTGCTTATCTCTCTTAACTGCAAATCTCGAAGAAATCTACTAGATAATTGCTCATTTTGAGTCCGTCCCTGATTGATGGTTTAAAATGCCATTTTTTGCCAATCATTTTCATTTGGGATTTTTGTTTGCTAGTAATGTTGTAAAATCCAATTTTGTCATAATAGTGTATGAAAAATATATTTGCGTAAGTCTAAAATTTCTTCTTAGTAAATATATTGTCACGCCCAGTTCTGAGGTGTGACTAGGGACTTAGCATTTAGGAATTTGGTCTTCAGAGATTACACTCAAAATAAACTCTTTACTTCGGATTATATATAAAAACTAGTTTAATTAAAAATAAGCGGCATTAACATTTTGGACTGTACATCATTATGATTAAATGTTTGACTTACATTAAGGTTATCTTCATCCTGGCACTCTTCACGGGGGTTGTCACTAGAGTTCTCTATTTGCCGACCTGCTCAGGACTGGAACACGCTTGAGTTTTTCGCTTCACTAACCTTCCGGGTAATTAACTAATTCGCGATAGACTGGTTGCTCTGCATCAGATCAACTGACCCTTAAACTAATTCAACCGATTGACCCGATTCAACTGATTGAACCGATTGACCCGATTCAACCGAGTGAGCCGATTAAACCCTGTCCCAAGCATGTCCGTCCTTTTTATCATCACGACCCGGAAAGCGACCTTGCTGACTTGGTGAATTTGCACGATCGACGACCAGTAAATAAACATAATATTTCATAATTAAAAGGTTAAAAAATTATAAAAGGTGACGCGATTGTTATTGTTTAAATTTAAAATAAAAGATTAGTAAAATTGGAAAATGCTAATTTATGAAATATTATGTTTTTATATTTTTCCCTATGTGACAATATGTTAATCCCAACTTTTGACCAGTTTCTTAATTTTTTTTAGTATAAAATTCCATTTGTAACGTGTTTCCCAAGTATTTTTTTACCATAACTTATTGTGTTGTTGACATTCCTCATATTCTATCTCCTACAAAATAAATTATCTTTACACTGCGACTGAATCGTTGATAACAAAAGTACTTAAGTCGTTACAAAAAAATAAAACTTTTTAAAAAAATCATGCTACGCCTCTGCATGCATATCATTTTCAGTTTAAGAGACACTTATACAATTACTTAAAAAAATAATATGACTCTTCACTTTATCTTTGGTTCAGATTTAAAACTATACATCCACAATATATATAAATTGGCAAAAGAATATGGTTGCGTCAAAACTAAATAGGTATTGAGAAGAACACAAAATGAAGTTTATCATATTACTGTGTATAGTCGGTACAGTTTTTGGTTCCCTAGTAGACAATAGAGAACAATGGCTGAATTTTAAGGTAAATATAATTAAATCTAGTTACTAGTTATATTGTTAGTAAGCTTGGAGTAAGTTTTGATGTATTTTGAACCAGCTAAACACTGTGTTTAGAAGGAGGCGATTATAACGGGCCCACACCATGGCTAGAGGAACCATCCCACGCCATTAACAATCCACCTTCGCGTTGTTTAGTAAGCCAAACGTACTTAGTGATTAATCAGTGACCTGTGTGATGTTTAAAGCCTAGCTCACATGACGTTGTTTTGCTGTAGGAATGCCTGCTTATTTTTAAAGCTGGGTTCCAAGTGAGTTGTAACACTGGACATTTTGTAGTTCATCAGCGATGTTGGCGTCATATATGGCATTACTAGTCTGGACTTATAGATAGTGTCAATATATGTACAAAGTAACAGTTTGAAAAAACAAACTCGGTTGTGGTGAATTTTTTTAAAAAAATGCATTATCATTTTCAGAATGTCTACAGACATTGTTAAAAGCTCTGACTACACTCAGATATGAGAAACTACCACTTTCTCACTGGTTAATGCTCATATTTATCAGATAACTATTTTATTCAGTTATAATTTAAAACACTGATTTTTTCATGTAAAATCATTTGCATATATTTTGGGTGTGCTTTGTAATTTTATAGGGAAGAAAACCTATTTTTTTCTCTGTTCTCATTCAATAAATGTATGAATTTACTTAATTTGGTCAAAAACTCGTCAGTAAACATTAATTTAACAAAGTTGGTTGACGGGTATCGGTTTCTTTTTGCAACAAAATTTATCACAGGGTTAACTACCCTTTTAAATTTTTCAAAAAGAAATAAAAAGTACTTTTTGTTTCTAAAAAATTCACAAACAATAATATAAGCCATCTGAAACATTAAGTGTCAGTAACATGTAGTCGCTTTCCACCTTTTCAATTGGATACAACCTTCTGAAGAAAAATGCAGAAATTCAGTCTCTGATTCCGCTTATTATGTAATATGTTCTAGTAGTTTTCAATTGTGTTTGGAACGATGGATTTTTAAAATCAGTTTTTCATAGGGAGCATGAAACCTTTATGAATACTATGATTTGCAAAGATACAAAATAAAGAGTTGAAATTAAAATCATGTTGATAACTATTTATAATAAATTCTTATTACTAAAATTAATGTGTCTGCATTCTCCACGGGACTCACCTGTGTTGCAATTTTCCATCATAAGGTGCCTTGTACGGGGTTACCATATTCCTCCGCCCTTAGATGAAAATTCTGGATTTCACCTCAAAATTTGAGAATGAACCATAGGTGCTTGCTCCGGGTTGATTCTTCTTATCTCTCCTTAAGTACTTGAGATATTTACGGCCGAAAAACAAATTTTAAATTCCGTCTCAAATTTTTCTCTGAAACGCCAATACTTGTCACTTTATCTCTGTGAGGTCACTAGTGTATAAACACTGATAAACTGACAAGGACATATAGTTTTTTCGTAGTTTTTTTTTAATAAAAGATGAGTTCTAAGTTACTTTAAGTGTTGTGCGATACCTCAGTATACAAGTACTACAATTAAAAATCTGGAAAGTTATTTATTCAGGTTCTATCTTCGAAAAATAATACGAAGAAGGGGCTTCAGCTAGCCCGCAATGATTCGGCACTACTCGTTTTATTTTAGTTTTGAGCTTATAAATACCTATTATAACTATTATATATCGGTTGCGGAAATAACAATCCTTGGTAAATTACTTACATGAAAGTCTTCACATTTCTAAATTCAGCAGAGCAAAAGTTACGCTTTATTATGAAGAAATTGGTCACCATAAAACAATCAATTTGCGGCAAATTCGAATAATTTGCTTTAATAAATCCACTTTCTATCATGGGAAAACTTCTTGGAATCAAAGGGACTAGTAAATAAATTTCGAAGCAATTACATGAAATTGACTATAAAATATTAACTAGGCAGCGTAGCTCTTGACAGCGTAGCTCTTGACAGCGATCACGAATGTGACATAGAACCAAAAAATTTATAAATCAAGTTGATAACTTCCTTTTAAGAGAATGTTCTCGCGATTTTTTCCGCACTTTTGTATAGCTACATTCTCTCGGAAGTAAATACAACCCATTATTTTCGAGCTTTTGAATTTTCACTGTTTCGATTTTTGAATATTTTAATAACTGGATTTCGCACACATTAGCTCTCATCGGGTTTGTTTCGTAACACATGGACTTCTTCAAGAGTTGTTTCTGTACAAGGTGTTTCTAGAAGAAAGAGTTATTTTCGTTCATTATTGGATATTTGTAATGGGACATTATTATATGAAATATTTCATTTGGTAAAATTGGCATTGCATATAAACGAAAATAATTACAATTTTCTTGTTACTATTGGAAATTCACTAATAAATACTATTTGATTCCCCTAAAAACAACTTTTTCAAAATATGGTAAATTTTCTAATTTAAGTTTAAATGGCAGTTTATTATTATTAATTAAATATTTTTCTATCGATTCTATTTCGATTAATAAAGTTTGTGGTTTTAATTATTGAATGTGTTTAACTTTGAAAAGGTGATTGCAACTTATATTTTTTCTAAAATATCATATATTATTGGAAACTCCGTTGTGATTTGGGAAATTGTCATATCGACAAAGAAACGGTGGGACGTTCGGCTTCCATTTTATGTGATGTATCTTCAATTTGATTGATCGATCTTTTAAAAGGATTTGATTTTTTGATAAAGTTTTCATACTCGTATTATCTTAAAAACTTTGGATTGACTTATTTAATGAGGTGATTTGTTCTTTTACAATATCTTTTATTGTCTTTTGATTATTAGATAATATTTAATTGCTTGGTTATATTTATTAGCGTCTGCTTGATCCAAATTTTCGGTCATTGATTTTATTACAGAACCTATCCCGTTTATTATTAGACTTCTTTCTTGTCTATTTCTAGGTGATGAGTTTAATTGATTTATTTGTTTTTATATTATTTTCGAAGGATTGCGCCAAATTATAAGAATTATAGAAATTTCTCTAATAACTATATTTGTGTAATTTTCAAATGCGGTTTTAGTATGTATACTTGGGATCTTCTTGGTCAACTTAAGTGGGGCTCAGCCTTGACTCGTACATTATAAGATGGACTTTAAGACACGACAATGATAGGATTTGTAGATTGAGCTTTAAAGCCAGTTAAAATTTTGAATGATCCATGCTAATGTTCAAGTATCCAATCCAAGGTATAGATGTTAAGTTATGGGATTGTTCAATTAATGCATTAGTGGTGTGAGAAGCTCGATCGAGATATTGTTCGATGGAATGTCTGAAAAAGGTACAGAAAGTGTCACAGTTTAGGTCCTTAGGGATGATAATATTGCGTACGAAGTATGGGGCTCCACAAATTATGCGAAGGACCTTGTTTTGAAACCTCTCTAATATTGAGAACGTTGTCCTGCCAGTGTTAATCCAGGTGGCAGCACCAAATGACAGCGCCGAATGTAAGAATAACTTATAGATAATAAGTTTATTATTTATGTTTAACTTGCTATTCTTATTGAGGAAGGCGTAAAGAACGATTAGAGAGATCTTCGCTTGGGCCAAGATATAGTCGGTATTGAGTGACCAATTGAGTCTTCTATCAAAGACTAGTCCTAGATATTTTGCACTATTTCGCTAGGGAATGTGAACATTAGATATGGGTAGCCGATTGTCCGGTGCTGGATTACGTGATTTTTAAAACATAACTACCTGAGTATTATCAGGGTTCAAATTTATCTTTGAATAGGTCATCCATCGTTCTAATTTGTTGATATGGCCTTGAAGCCTTAAAATAATCAAGCAAGAAGACCAGAAGACGTCGCAGATGCGGTGTTATCGGCAAATGAATAGAGTTTACTGCGGTCATCGATCGGTATGTCTGCAGTATAAAGGTTAAACAGAGTTGGAGACAGGAGGAGAACCTTACGGTACCTCAGCACTTATCTGCTTAACCTCAGACATTGTACCGTCAATTGACACCACAAGTGATCTGCCTTCTAGAAAACTGGAAACTAGTTTTATTAAGTAGTTCGGAATTCCCAGCCTGATCAGTTTGATCACAAGACTGTTGTCAAAAGCCTTGCTGATATCAAAGAAGATCGCAACCGTGTGGAATCTTCTGTTGAATCGATGTAAGATCATCGAGGCCAGCCTGGTGGTCTGCTGAACGCTACTATGATTACTATGTTTGCTCCTGAAACCAAATTGCTCTGGAGGCAAGATGTTCCTGTTTGTCATGAAATCACTTATTTTATTTAAAATGATGCGTTCAATTATTTCCCCAAGATTGGAAAGCAGGCAAATGGGCCTATAACTGTTGATACTTGTGACCCTTTCGCCTTTCTTTTTAATAAGAATCAACTTTGCCAGTTTCCAATCCGAGGGAAAATGTCCTAATTGTATAACTGCGTTAGCTATATTAGCTGTAGCAGAGAGGGTCTTGTCCGGCGCACTTTTAAGTTCAGCGTTTGGGAGAGCATCCAGACCCGGCACTTTCTTAACATTTAAACTCTCGGCGATCTCTTTTATTTCCGCAAGGCTAAGATCGGTATGCCGAGATCAATAAATCAAACGGTCTTGTAGATCCGTACCGTATTATTGATCCTTTGCCCCTTGGCTAAATCCATGCTTGGATGTATATTTTACTGTCTTTGGTTAAACATTTAGTCATCCTGAAAAGACGACCACCATGTATTTGCAGAGATTCTCATTTCGATTCCCAGCACTGATTATAAAGGATCTGAAGCTCCCTCTGATTGCAGGATCACCTGTTCTATAAGCTCTATTCTTAAGTCTGTTTTTTGCGCGAATTCTTGATTGATTCTTTGATTACTACTTACTAACTGGTTTTCACGATTTTTGTGTTCCACCAAGTCCTTACCTTTATCTCGTGTTGGCGATTTTTGTCCTCTACTAGGCTTGTCTAACTAGCTTTGGCGATGCTTGTTCTCTGCTAACTTTCCTAAAAATGTTTTTTTGCCACTTGTTTCGATTTCCAATGCATTAGGAAACTGGTGACACAGAACTGTTCGCGATTTTTGTCGTCTAGCACATCCTATCGACTCCGATGCGAAGCGTGAACAACTTTATTAGTACTATGCCTTGCAAAGATACAAAATAAAGAGTTGAAGTAATCATCAGATTTCCATTCATTTGTGATATGATCACGTTTCGTGGTCCGATTTACGTTAATGTCGTACAAACCGAAGGTAGCGGCGTGGCTGTTTTTAATTTTTTTTTGTCGCGCCTTCGTCAAAATATCATTATATGGAAGCAAAACTTTTTTAATGTTTTCGCGTGATCTTTCGACCTTAGAATGACCCTCCTCAGGATTTTCCAAGCATTTATCCGATTTTGGCGTTTCGCGATCCCGGATGTTATCTCTGCTAGCTCCGGTCGAGGAATGCAAATATGGAAAATCGCGCTCTTCTGGAATATCCTGTGTTTGTCCCGACAATTTTTTATTCGATGGCGACCCAGTCGTCGAACCTATGCTCACGTACAGCTGTTTATTTATGCTACTTATATTAGTAATATTAGGATTAAAGCTAGTGTGTTTGTGTGATGAGTGTTGTGTGGATTGTTTTAAAGAAGTTTGCAGAATGTTATTTGATTCGAATAAATTTATTAGATTTTTTACAGAACCAAAAAGTACAGAAGAAGCCTCAGTCTGTCTAATCAGGTTAGCAGGGTAGTTTGTTAAAGAATTTGCCGTGTCGCGTTGCGCGCCGGTCGTAACCGACGCAGAGGACCCTGCAAATCGACCCGGGGAGTCAGGATGACCACCCGCCTCATTTGACATGGACTTAAATTTAAAATAAGGAGTAGACAGACAGAATTTTTTTTTAATCAGGAATTTTTATTGTAAGAAATATTTAATTACGGTGGGCTATTGTTTTATTTTTATTGAAAGTGGCTTATAAATGGTTTAACCGGAATTTGGTTAAACGGGAAATTTTTATAAATCAAAAATTTACAGCAGATTTTTATTTATTGTCTGTCTTAAGTCTTTGTATGAATTTAGAAAAAGATTTTGTTTTGTATTAAATAAAAATAAATTTGTCCGCGATTTTTATATTTGTGTCAGGTCTTTGGTGTTAAAGTTGTTGTGGTCGACCTCTATTGTGTGTATTTTATTTTTCTAAGAACTGAGAAAGGTTGTCTCGGCGTCCCGAGGTCCTTTTACAAAATAATAAAAATAAGTAAATATTTTATTTACAAAAAGTTATCCAATTAAATTATTATTATAATTTTGGTAATTATGGATTGCAGTTATGAAACAAAATTAGTGTCTTTGAGTCTAATTAACTATTAGGTAACTTTTGATTTTCTTCTAGGAATATCTAAAAATGGGGTACTATTTTTAGGGATTGAAATTGAAAAATACCTGCCAAGTATAGATTATTTTATGAGATTCAACAAATCATAGAATAAGATTTTTTTAAAAATTACACAGAAAATCTTAAGGAAGTAGTTGATTTTGTAGATAGTAGTTTTCCACTTAATGTTGTTCGAAATGATTGTTCATGATTGTGACAGTTTATAAAAATCACTAATTTTTTTCATTAAAATAAAAACAAATATTAGGGTTAATTACCCCGTAATATATTTTCTTACTAAAAGAGCTGATCCCCTTCAACTTAATTTATAAGGTTAGTGGTAATCAGCTGCCTTAAGAAATGAATATCGTAAATAATTTTTTTGACCATAGTTTAAGTTATTTTATAAAACAAATATTACCAGGTTTGTAAATTATGAACTTTATTTGGAAAATTTTTGAAAAAAAAATTATTTATTCTAGACCAAGTTATCGCCATATTTGTTGGACCCTGTCTCACAAGTCGTGTGTTGCAGTGACCATCATATTTTACTGTTTATTTAAAGTCAATCAAACAAAAAATCATCAGTTTAATACTTAGTTTAGTGCTTGATCGAGCTATTTTCTTAAATAAACAAAATGGCGCTCTCTGATAATTTATTTGCACATTTTAAAGGAAAAAGCACTAGTTTATTGTTTATAAAAAATATTTTAATAAAACATCCTTCAATTGAGCACTAGTTATATATGCTTACAATAAGCTCTATAAATTTGATTGAAATCCGTCCAGTGGTTTTTGAGTTACAGTTGTCTATTCCTGGATCATATAATAGTTCTTCTGCCCATATGGAAACTTCTAGGATATCGATTTGCTGTTGTCAATATTTTGAATCCCGACTCAATGTCTACAAAATATCATAGAATAAGGGAAACCAGAGACTGATTTTTTGAACTTTTTTCATAATGCTGAAAAAGGGTATATTTCCACTACTTCGAAATGGTAGATTTCCATTATATGCTACATACTTGAGGCTCCTGATGGTTTGTATGTCACAGAGGGTATTCTCGAGTTTTCCTCTTATGATCACAACCACGTCATCGGCATAGCCCTGACAAGATATGCCGAGGTCAGTTAGATCACAGAGGAGCTGGTCTACAATTAAGCTCTACATAAGTGGAGAGGCTACTCCCCCTCAGGGTATCTTCTGGTGGTACAGAAGGCGATAGTGTCCTGTCCTATTTCTAATCCACATAGTCGATTTTGCTTATTCACGACGTTTGTTTTCTGTTTCTTCTGGTAATTTTTTAAACCTTTAGCTTATTTTTATTGTTTACGTTACCTCCCCTAACTTCCTTGGCTGGATGATGGCAAAAATATCTTTAATTTAACCCGACATCTTCATATTTTTCTGTACTTGAGCAAATATTATTTCGTTTGTTTTTTAAAGAAATGCTGTTCCTGCAAAATATCACTAGACACATTTTTATCAATAAAAATTTTTAAATAAGAAGAAGTTCAGTTTAGAACCTATTTATTTACTATTTTTATTATTTTTAACTATTTTTTAACATAGCTAATCTTTATCTTCGATTTCTAAGCTTAAACAAATATATCTTCTGATATGTGAGAGAAAATTCAAAGTGGCTACCCTAATGGTATGTCCTTTAAATGCAATTTTTCCTGTGTTTGAATTTTTACTTTGTCATAATATAAAGAATATCTCAATACAAAAAACTTTGTTAAAGAATGTCCCAATGCACTTTGTTGTTTTAATTTATTCCGTTTAATGGTACCGTAATATCTCCTACTAATAAAACTTGTTTCTATTCACTTTTTCTGAAAGAAAAAATTACTGAACTAAATTTATTAATACATAAAAAAAGTATAGACTTAAAACGGGGTTCTGAGAAAAGCTATTTATTTGAAAAATATAAATATTCCGCATTTTGACCAAATTATTAGCTAACTCGATACTTATTCTTTTGTTTCTAGAGCAAACATGGTAAATTATACAAAAATATAGAAGAAGAAAAACGAAGATTTTTAATATTCCAAAAAAATTTGCATGCCATTGAAGAGCACAACAAAAAGTATGAAGCAGGAGAAACAACATATTTTAAAGGAGTTAATCAATTTACTGATCTTACAAAGGAAGAATTTATTGCTTTGTTAAATTATCGAAGTGCTGGTCGCCAAAATCTGCAAATATATCCTATTCATCAAAAATCGGTTGATGCTGAAGCACCAGGTTCCATTGATTGGAGAGATCAAGGAGCAGTATCTAAAGTTAAAAATCAGGGTGCTTGTGGATCATGCTGGGCTTTTTCTGTAGTAAGTATTTTTCAAAACAGAAAGAAGAAAATCGTAGGAAGTGACTTCAATTTTACATAAATAGTTGTTCAAGAATTGGCAGTTAAAAAAGTCAAAATTTGTAACAATTGGATAGTCAAAAAGGGGACAAAGTTAAAGTTGGAAAATACGGCTAACTTTATATATTATTCGGACAATATGGCAGCAACAATAGCAGTAAAAACTATTTTAGGCTATAATGGAAACAAAATTAATGAACTTTCAAATAATGAAACAAATAATTAAATTTTCACAAAATTCGGTATCCATCACAACACTGTTCAAAAATTTATTGCAAAAAAAATTATTTCGAGGTAAAAATACGATGATATCTGGGGTACTAAGGCGAACAAGAAATATTCGTAAATTATTTTGACTATCCGCAATCTTCTAGTGTGGCTGTTCTAGCAAAAATCAAGCAGGAATATATGTAAAAAAAAAATCACATTCACTATCTCTTTTGAAATATTTCGAACTTTCAGTCCACTCAGTGTCCTTAAAAAAACTGGGAACAAACCACCATTTATTGAAGAATTATTTTGTTCCTGACGGAATTGGTACATTTTGAAGTCTTAAAATTAGCGCATACAACTTTCCGATGCAGATAATGTTTTAAAATTTTTGAAAACCCCCTACGATGTCAATATGTTAGGATCTACTACCTCGTAACATAACTCAGTATTAAATAAGACTCTTTTTAGACTTTACTGATTGTTGACTTTTGCAATGTTCTTAGAGTAACTTAAACATGTCATCTTTATCAAATTTATTTCCGTATATCTTATCTGCCATTGAATACGACACCTTCATTATACCGTATGACTTCAATGAATAAGCTGGGTGGTAGTGAGATGGCTGGAGGACAGAATTTTTATTAAAAAGTATATTTGTATGAGAAGGTTTCTTATCAAACAAATCCTCGAAACTACCATGACCTATTCTTTGTAATAGTACATTTACTGCTCATTCTGACAGTGGTTTCCTAATGCAGATCATAATCCTGGATAAGACGCTTGAGTTAGCGGTGTATTGGATACGTATTATCGTGTTCTGTGGAGACTTCGGCCTACTTATTGAGGATTCGAAAAAGACCATTGCTTTTCCCTTTCCTTTGTTATGTGCTCTTTTTTTAGTAGGATATGTAGAAAGGTTATTACCCATATTATCCTGGCATAAAAATAGTTGTTTATGCAATATTGATAACATATATATGTACTAATTGACTTTTCTATCGGATCAAATAAAAACTAGGATAATAGAGATTTATTTAAATATAAAAGGTTTGAGTTTTATTAGCTTGTCAACTTGCCATTTGTCTGTTTAAAAACTCTAGACCGAAAAATTTCAAAATGTCAAAAAGTATATGATAGAATGTTATATTGAGTGTAATATACACAAGTAGAGAACCTCTGATTTATATTTTGAACGGTATCCGGAGCTCGAACAATCCAACTCGGCAATTTTTAAGAGACTAGAGGCAAACTTAATCAATTTTGGATTCTTTAAAAAGCCACGGCCAAAGGCGTGTGAAAAAGGTAAAGAGAATGAAATTATAAATGTAATTGCATGTATTATGGCTTCAACGTCGAGTAGAATATTGAAATGGATGTTGCGGTTTCTCATCAAAAATCATTAAAAATTTGAAAAGAAAATAAGTTTAAATGTTATCTTCTCAGGGGCCATCTTCATAGAATGGATATCGAAGACGACCCGACGTGTAGATGGTGTTTGGAGGAGGATGAAACTGTTGATCATGTCCTCAGAGAGTGCCCAGCACTCAACGGACTGAGACAGAGATATTTCGGAGATACAGTTCTCGGCCTCGAATAACCTCCAGCTATGGTAGGATGTAAAGGGCCCAATGGAGGCCTAGGCATCGATGATCTAGTATTACTATTCTCTTTTTCATTCACTCGTTTAATAGAAGGTATTTTTATTTTAAAAATGAGTTTTTAGATGTTCTTTGTTGTTTATTATTATATAATTTTTGTGTCGTAAAAACATTCATAAAAATGTAAGCAATTATAAAAGCTTCAATTATAGAACAGGAAAAATAATAATTGGATTAATAATAACTAAATGACAAAAATAAAAAGTACAATTAAAAAAACTATACGAAATTAACCTGCAATCATGAAAGGTGCTTTCCTCTGAGCTAGCTGAATAGTTCTTGCGATGACTTGGGTCAACGTACACCTCAATGTATACTGTTACCTCACGGGACCCGACGTCATGTACAAATTTCTAGACCGTGCGGTTTTCTTGTGAGAATTTTTTTTTTGTTCGTGTAACAAAATCATAAAATGTAACTTTACACACATTTTATAAAATCTTCCATATTTCTATTTAGACTGGGACACTTGAAAGCTTGTACTATCTGAAACATAACAAAATGGTTCTGTTCAGTGAACAACAATTGGTGGACTGCGTTACGGATAATGACGGTTGTGATGGAGGTTTCGAAAATAATACTTTAGAATATGTTAAAGCTAATGGTAAGTACAAGATATTTTCTACTGAAAAAAAAACATTTTATTAAAAATTATCGTTTCCTAACTCAAATTCGATAATTAAAGAATAATTCTAAAATATGTATAAATGTGTCATGATATTTCTTACCCCAAAATCCTACCATTAGGACCGAGAAAAAAATATTGGTCTCTTTACCCGTATGTTTCAGAGCATTGTTTCCCTTCTCATGAAAAGGTTGAGAAATAATTTTCCAACAAATCTCGCCATAATGTATTCAAATACCTGTTGACCTTTATGGCTAAATAAAGAATATTAGATACAAAACATGATTACTATATTTTCTTACATTTCGAGGTATCGAAAAGTTATTAAAAACTTGCACTTATTAAGGCAGTTCATCGACTAACGGAGTTTCCATGTATTTTCCTGAAAATTCTGGTATTCATTATTGATATAATTTTCCGTAAGACTGCTTAACCTCAGACACCTTGCCCATCTTATAGTCTAGATAATCCATATAAAAATAGAACTTTCAACATTAGGCCGGCGGAATTAGCATCTGGAAAAAAATTATTTTAGTAAACTTCTGATTACGTAGAAACCTTCAGTATGAAAATAGTAATTAAGTAGTATCTTATGTCTCATTTTCTTTTTTGGGAAAAATTTTTTATTTAACAATTAAGAGGTGAAAAACAGTTTTTTCGAATTCAGGAGAAGGTACTGTTTTTCAGTGCAAAAGTTTCAAATAAAATTTATGAGCTTTGAAAATACATATAAAATGAGCTAAAATTTGTTTGTTAGTTATTCCAAAAAAACCTACTAAAATGACTGTTTTTTTAGTTGTTAATAAACAATAGAAAAATATATTGCATTAACTTTATACTACACTGAAAGGAGTCTCTTGTTGCAGGCAACAAGTAAACAATATTTCAAGTAAAAATATTGAGTAGTTTTTGGCACAGTGAATTTGTTTATAACATTTTATGTTGTTTTTTTTTTAATTGTTTATTCTCCGCGATCTAAAGATCATAAAGTGATCTGCGGGTGCGCAAATGAAAGCTCGAGACATAATAACAATAACAAGAACCAAATTAACTGTTGATCTTAAAATATTGGAACAGATAAACAAAACTGGTTGGTTTTTTCATTATAAATAAATAGAATTATACTTCGACCATTGTTGATATGGAAATGTCGATAAGTGGACTTGATAGATGAGATTTTGACGCATATTTTGAAAAAAAAAACAAATTCTGTACGACCACTAGAAGCTGAGATAGATTTTTTTTTTTCAAAAAATCGCTGCTGCGTTGTTTATTATTAGGTGAATATTTAGGTATGAACTCATAGGAAGATGGTTAAATTATTTATTATTATAGTTCACAACTCAATTATGTCAAAATTTTTAGCATTACATTAGTTTAAAGTTGCACCTACTCTAAGAATCAGAAAGTAAGTAGTGGAGGGGGGCTTTCTTTCAGCCTGCGACGCACGGAAAAAACATGACTCCGATGCTGCACGTCCTTTTTCCGGAAAAATTTGGATTGTCTCGGCGAATATTAGTCGTAGAATCTTTATTTTTTTTTTTAATATGGGGTTTCTCGACGAGATATGAACAATGGATGATATGTTTTTATGAAGAGTTATACAAAGCAATAAACAAATTGTTGCACATGTTTTTCAAATTACGAAAAGAAATGTTACAGTTGTCAACAGTATACTACTAATTCGGAATATTAAAAATCAGAATAATTTTTAATATACCATTAATATTTATGGAGTTATAGCATGAAACAAATAGCAACCGTCATTTACCGCCAAATTATTTGGTTGTACAAGAAAAACACATGTTAACTTTTTTGTTTATTTTATTGGACGAACATTTTTCACATATAAACATTTTTGCTAATATACATATTTTTTGCTTAAATCTATTCTTCTTCTTCAAGTGCCATATCAGGTCCCCCTGACGTTGGCAAGTACATTGGCAAGTCTTTCACGGTCCTGCGCCAGCTGGAACAGTTCCACCGCGCTACGTATACCTGTCCATTCACGAATATTCCTCAACCAGGAAGCCTGTCTCCTTCCTACCCCTCTACGTCCCTCTACTTTACCCATCATGATTAGCTGAAGAATTCTATATCGCTCCCCTCTGAATATATGTCCAACATATGAGATTTTTATACACTTCACAGTGTTTAACAGTAGACGAGTTGTGTCGGCCCAATTGAGTACCATTTCGTTGGTCTGCCTAGCTATCCAAGGTATTCTCAGCATTCGCCGGTGTAACCACATTTTGAGAGCCTCCAACCGATTAATCGTGGCAGCCTTGATTGTCCAGATCTCTGCCCCATATAGTAACACTGGCCAGACGTATGATCTTATCATTCTCTGTCATAGTTTTAGGTTGAGGTTATCATTGCAGAAAAGTGGTTTAATTTTTTGAAAAGTTGCTCTAGCAGTCTCTATTCTATACCTTATCTCTTTATCTGGGTTTAGATTTTCGGTGATATAACATCCAGGATATTTAAAATAAGTCACCCTGTCTATACTTTTTCCTTCTATTTGTATTGAAGCGTTAAGATGAGGTTGTCTACTAAAGACTATAAATTTTGTCTTTTTGATATTTATGTTGAGCCACATTTCTTGACCTTCAGTGTTAACACAGTTTAATATATGTTGCAGGTCTTGTAGTTTGTCGCTTAGGATAACAGTGTTGTCAGCATGTCGTATTGTATTTATATATTCTCCATTGATTTGTACTCCCATTCGTTGTCCTTGAGTAGCCCGTTTAAAGATTTTATTTGAATATGTATTAAAAAGCAGTGGAGATAGTATGTAGCCCTGTCTGACGCCTCGCAGAATTTTACTTTCTTCTGTGAATTTTCCATTTAGCCTTACTGTTGCTTTCTGCCGCCAATATAGATTTTTAATAATTCTTTCGTCTCTGCTGTCTACCCCTACGTTATTTATCTTAAATCTATACAAAATATTTATTCCGTTCTCTGTTCCTTAGAGACGATTGACTCATTTTCGAAACCCTTATCAGTTTCATTATTATCATTACAATTATTATCATCATTATCGTTCTCATCGTCATCATCGTTATTACTCTCATCATCATCATCATTCTCATCATTGACATAATTATCATCATCATTAACATCATCGTTATTATCATAATCATAATTATTTTCTCTCCCATTACTTTCATCGTCTTTAAAAGTAATATTCCAATAATTCTCGATTGGATAATCGCTTACAATATAATCGACAAATGTAGTTTATTCTTCATCTAGAAGAATAATGTTATCAACAAATGTTGCTATTTGTTTGATGCTGTATCTCGATAAATATTCATGGCACATTAAAAAACAATTTAATTTTTAATATTTAATTAGTAGTCTCCGTTGATCACTGTAATAATTTTTTCGCGATTTGAAAAGCACGTAAGTATGGTAAAGTTATGCATAAATGTATAAAAGTGCAACAGTTTGTTTATTGACATTTTTAACAATAATTTGATTACAAAAATATATCATCTATTGTTCGAATTTGAAGTGTCCGAGTCATGTTTTTTTCCGCGCGACGCAGACTGAAAGAACGCCCCCCTCAACTGCTCACTTTCTGACTCTCGGAGTTGCGGCAACTTCAAACTATTCTTATATCAACAATTTTGAAAAAATTGAGTTGAAAACTACTGCATACAATAGTTTAACCATCTCCCTAAGAGTTCCTGTTTGAATAATTTAATGTTAATAAACAACTCCGCAGCGATTTTTTGAAAAAAAAAACTATTTCAGCTTCTAGTGGTCGTACACAATTTTTTTTTTCGAAATGTGCGTCAAAATCTCAGCTATCGCGTCCACTTATCGGTATTTTGATATCAAAAATTGTCGAAGAGTTATTCTATTTGTTTATAACGAAAAAAAAGAACCCCAATTTTGTTTATCTGTTCCAACATTTTAAGATCAACAATTTATTTCGTTCTTTTTTGTTATTGTTAGTATAAGTCTGGAGCTTTTATTTGCGCATCCGCAGACGCTGTACGACCTCTAGATCGCTGAAAATAAACAATCAAAAAAACATAAAAAGTTATAAACAAATTCACTCTGCAAAAAACTATCGAATATTTATACTTGAAATTTTGCACATTTGTTTAATGCAACAAGAGACTCCTTTAGTCGCAGTATAAAGTTAATTCAATATATTTTTCTATTGTTTATAAAGAACTGAAAAAAACAGCCATCATAGCAGGTTTTTTTGCAATAACTTACTAACAAATTATCCGATTCGGATGGGCTTCAGCTCATTTTGTAGGTATTTTCAATGCGCACAACTTTTGTTTGAAACTTTTTTACTGAAAAATAATAACTTTTCCTAGACCTCGAAAAAACTGTGTTTTCACATTTTAATTTTTAAATAAAAAATTTTCCCCAAAAAAGAAAATGAGACAAAAGATACTACATAATTTCTATTATCATTTTAAAGGCTTCTACGTAGTCAGAAGTCTACTAACAATAAATTTCAAAATCACCTCATATGAGGCTACCTCCGCTTTCCTATATGGGTAACATACGAAGAGCCGTATTAGTGTGACATAGTTATACGTAACTTAAATACTTCTTTATATAGTTTTTTGATAAACGAATATATCATATTTACTGTAAAAACAGGATGCCCAGCTATACCGTTATTTCACAGTTATAATATAAATTTTGATATTAAATTATATTTCGATCGATTGTAGAATGGAACTCATACTAAAATGGGTAAGCGACAACGATACAATTCGAAGTAGACGGGCCGAAGTTACATTTTTTATGATGGTTATGTCATCAGTTGAGATTTAAATAACGACGTTCGGTAATATGTTTTATCACCGCTTACACATTGTTGACATACGGAATTAGATCCAGATGAAGATTAAATAAGGATAAAACTTAGTAGGTGACTTATCGAGCCCAAGTGGTTTAAACACTGTTGCCGAATCATCGCTTAGCTATTCACACATGATTTGCTATGTAAAAGTGAATAGTCAGTGCCAGGACTTTAGGAGAGAAGTTGGGAGCGTGTCGTATGAAAGAGCATTGAATAATTTTGGTCACGATTATATTCGATGAACTACTTACTCTAACAGTTTAATTGAATTTAGGTTAACCAGAGCTCAAAATGCAAAATATAAATTATTCTGAAGTACCAATTGAATCAAAAACTAATTTTTGATTACACTAGTTTGATGTTGGCGAGATCAGCATGTCACCTTTATTCAAGTTTACCTTTATTCTTTTTATTATTATAGGTATTGAGTCTGAAGAGGGTTATCCATACGTAGCACACGACCAAACATGTAAATATAAGAAAGATTCAGTTGCAGCAGAAATTCAAGGATATATTAGAACTGAAAGTAAAGACGAAGATAGTTTGAAATCAGCGGTAGGATTAAAAGGACCAACTTCTGTTGCCCTTGATGCATCAGACATATCTGGTTACGAAGGAGGTGCGTATATTTCTATACATCGTACATTATTATAATTTTCTGTACTATACATATTATCCATTTAAAATAAATTAAAATAACTAATCTAATAAACTAAAATGATCATATTTTATTATTTCAGTTTGCATTAAATTTGTGATAGCTACATATGCTGCATTTTTACCCCAGTCAGTTCAAAATTCCTTTTTTGTATTTCTAGTTTTTAACAATCTTTTTTACCTTATAAAGTGCCTGAATATCATTTTCTAATAAAATAGCATTATTTTTATACTGATAAAGTAGCGAAAAATTTTTTTCTAATCTTAAAAAAAAACATGGAAATATAACCCTATTGGAATAAATTATAAAAATTTTGGGTGAGTCATTACGGCTTCTTTTGCACTTCTGTGGGCACTTTGATTTATAAGATCTGATGTACGTAATTCTAATGAAATATAATAATAGGCCCGAGTTTGTAAGACAGATACCGCTGGCTCTGCTGAACTATTGTAGAAACGGCAAATCGCCTCAGCTTTGCCATTTATTTTAGAAAATAACTTAAAAAACAGTGACCTGTGAGGAGATATGTTATCATTCTAATATCTCTTTTTGGTAGGTCGTGAATTTTTTGGCGTCTTGACGATAGATTAATTAATTTCTTCGCTTTCCGAAAGACTGGCATATTATTCCACCTCAGTTGTAATTGATATTGCTTCTAGCTCCAAAGCACTTCCTTAACGTGGCTATTTGATAGTTTGGAGAAAGTCTTCTGACTGAAGAATAGTTTTTGCCCCTTCATTTTCGAAGACGTCCGCTATCTTATTTCCTTTAATTCCTTTATGTCCTGAAACCCACACCAAGATTATCCCGTTTTTCTTTGTAAATAGTTTAACAGCTTGCCTCTAGTTCCAAGTCAACTTAGACTCGTAGACGTTTGGCCTGAAGCCTTTTGGCGCAGTTTCGTTGTCTAGAAGTACAAATAGTATCACTCTCTTGATGTTTATATCGAGACACTCATCGGCATAAATTTTAATTGCTGAGAGTGATCGCCTATGTAAATCCAAGCAGCCTTGTCGCCTGACTGCTTTGGAGGATATTATCGTATCCTCGAAATATTTTTTCTCTGATAATACGGTCAATAGCAGTATTAATCTCCAGGCACCACCTTGATATCGGGTCATCCGTGATACTAATCCTATGAGGAAAGTCTCTTAGGTGATAATATCCTGTCAGCAGTTCCACCAAGATTCGGGTTCTTTGTTCTTCAAGTAAAGAAGCTCCCTAGTAAGCTGTGCATTATATGTTACTTGGCACATCTCATTCTATGGCTTTTCTCTAGCGTTTAGTAAATCTACTTCCCAGAAATACTTTTAGTTCTGTCTTACCAATAATAATTGGAACAAGTGTAATAGGTAGGAGGTCTTATGGTTCACCCTCGGACCCATCTTTACTAAATGATCCGCTTCTTTATTTTTGTGTATGACTAATGATCCAGGACTCAAACGAATGTGATTATGCTGCCAGTCTTTGTTAGATTATGAAGTACCTTCTTATACTCAAACATCGATCATATAGCTACTACATTTGACCCCGTTGACAATATTGTAGCCCTACTGTCTGAGAATACATTTGTACTCCTATTTTTGTTTATGCCACTCTTTCAGAGATAACCATATTGTTTAATGACAGAAATTACTGTTTGAAAGACCATGCGTGTTGTCCCAGAGAGTAAAGCCCTCCGACTTCCGTGCTTCTACGGAGTACTCCAGCCCTGGCGCTTTCATCCTCTCGAGATCTTTGTGTAAACTACCTGGATCTATTTCTTGGAAGAGTTGACTATTTCTTTCAATCCTATCTTTTTGGTAAATTACCTCAAAAAAGTGGTTGGCATTCAAAAACTACGCCATGTAATCTATTTGTATAGGGAGCATCTTTTCACAACTCTTCCATAGCTAGACTGGTAGCCGCCATTTCCTACTTCAAGATGCCCCAGGCAGCTACTACGGTAAACAGCTACAGGGGATCATTTTCTATAAATGAGAGAAGGGGGAGGTTCACTAGAACCATAAGCACCCTAGTCGGGATAACTGTCATCACACTTATTATTCCTACACTAGTCAGTCTATATTGTGAAAATACACGGAAATAGGTTTTAAAGAAAATAAATATGTTTTTTATTCGATTTTTTCCTTCTTCTTTTTTACATTGTCATATCTCTCCTATATGGAAAATGAGTTTGCAGTGAAGAATAAAATAGTTGTTTCGACATATTGTTATTCCATTTGCTTACAAAGTGTTTTTTGGAGTGTGCAACATATAATTTTTATTACTTGTAGCAAATTTATTGCGAAAGATTAATTTTCCCCCAAAATTTCTAAAACTTTTCTTGGTTTGTCAGTTCTACCTTCTTGAAATAATTAATTCAAATATTCTCTTATTTCCGCTATATAATTTTCAAGGCTATGTTTGCACAGGTGTTTATTGAAAAGAAATGTAAAGAAATTATCTACATATTACAAATTGAATTTTTTTTGGATATATTGAGTTTATAAATTCCATAATATGTTCAATAGATTGAGTATTTATGTAAATTAAACGTTTTTATTCCAAGAGAAAAATTTAATAATACTTTTAACTGAAACATATTTTTTATTTTCGTTTTTAGGTGTGTTTACTGATAATGACTGCGGAAAAGAATACCTGGAACTCAACCATGCCGTACTAGCTGTCGGCTACGGAAAAGATGAAAAAACTGGTCTAGACTATTGGATAATTAAGAATTCCTGGGCTGAGAATTGGGGAGATAAAGGATACTTTAAAATAAAACGCGGATCAAACGAATGTGGAATTGCCACTGATGGAATGTACCCGGTTTTTGAATAGCAGACTTGTTTTAGTGTAACATATGTATTCGTATTGCAATGTAATACATAATTAAAAAAATAAATTTTACTTAAATTTCCTATCAACGACAAACAATTTAAAAAAATATTTCAGTAGTTTTATAGTAGGTTTTTAAGTTAAACATTAAAACATAGGTCCCCAACCTCCTCTAAACCATCGCTCCTTTTGCCAAAAAGAATCAGTATAACGTTCTCTCTCTCATAGTAGTTGTACTCACAAGGAAGGTATCCGAAGTGTCCGGCTCCCATTTTAATGAAACTTCAAGATGTTGTAGAGGGTACAAAAATAAGAAATACGTATTTTTTTATCTGCGGAGATTCACTATAACAGGATGAAAACCGCCCCTAATGTTTACCCCTAAAAACAGTATTTTTGAAATATCTCGGTTCTAAGTGAGATATATTTACAAAACAAAATGAGAATATGGTATTTTTAACCCCAAGAAAATTATTCCTTATTTCTTATTAGGGTAAACCATATATTTACGCAAGTAATTTGATTCTAAAAATTATGAAATTTAATGGAATGGTTTGAAAATATTTTTTTGACGAATACCATAAGTAACTAAGTTGACGGGTTTCGGGGTTTCTAAGAATAAACTAGTAAAAGAGGGTGAGCCACCCCCGAAGACGTTTTTTTTTTAAATTCCAAGTTCTACTTGAGATATCTTTATAAAACAAAATGGGAGTTATATGTTATTTGAAATGATGTGGAATTATGGTGTTTTCACCCCCAAAATATACCATCCCTTATTTCTTAATAACGGTAAACGATCTATTAGCTCACTTAATTTAATTCTAAAAATTACGAAATTTAATGAAATTGTTTTAAAGTATTTTTTTCACGAACACCATAATTAACTCAAGTTGACATTTTTCGGGGTCTCCAGAAATAAACTAGTAAAAGAGGGTGAGTCATCCCCAAACACTTTTTTTAATATTTCCAGTTCTAATGAAGTTAACTCTACAAAACAAAATGGAAATTATTTGTTATTTCAAAAACACTGTTTTTAGGGGTCGGTTTTCACCCTGTTATAATGAATTTGCGCAGAACATATTGAAGTTTCATTAAAATCCTTCCTTGTCAGTACCAAATACCATCAAATGTATTAGAAAATTATTTACTATGAATTAGAAAATTTACGTAAAAATAAATAAGCCTGTTTTGAAGTATATCGCGGCAAACAGACTATAAAAATGATTTGGAGGGTCAAGGGATTCCTGTGTGAGGTTGCAAGCAATTGAAATCTACATTATGTTGACTATATAGTTGGTTAAATAATATGGTACTCAATTTTTTGCCTTCATTTAATAACTAAAGGTACAGAGTGTCCAATTTTCAGTGATTTTACTGGTTATCTCTGTTATTAGTACAAAAAGAAGGATAAGGTTTTTAAGGCACTCTGCTACTTTTTTAAGAAACAAACGATGCCACTAAAAGAATTTTCATAAACGCGATTTTGAAAATTATGCATTTTTGGGTACTCCACGTATCTTGCAGCTTAGCGCAAAGTTAAAAAATAGAATTATTGGGGTTTTTCATATAGGGTCCAGTAGCATTATCAGTTTTTTTATAGATTCAACTGTTTGTTTTGGAGAAATAATAAGGAGAAGAAGAAGAAAGGAGAAGGGGGAAACCCACTACCCTCCCACCGCTGCCCTATGAAGGAGAAACCATGGTGTCCCCGTGACTTTAATATTTAATTATCGAGCAAAGTATCTTTTTTTATTCCTTTCTTTCTTCTTATCCTTTTTTTCTTTATTTATAAAATTTACAAATTTCTATGGTAATAAAAGTCACTGAGCTGAAGCGGTGGCCCTTCTGAGTTTTGGAAAAGCCCAGGAGGTACAAAAGACCCTCCTTGTATGCAATTAAAAAAGTGTTCTTGAACTAAAACAATATTCTAACATAAATGAAGTATTAAATTAGCCTCGCACACTGAATTTGCTTGGCTTCCAATAACATTCTTAAACTATAGTATAATGGTCTTAACTTAGGCATATCCGAAAAATGGCAAATATAAAAATTATTCAACGTAATACAAAAAGATGAGAGGACCGATAGCCTACCAAAAATAGAACGTGAAGAATTTATATAATCTGAATTTTATCTGCGACAAAGTTATGGAAAATGTATAATATATTGAACTGACCCAAAGTACAAAGAAGCCCATAGTGCTCAGTATCATCCAAATCGTGCAAATTGAAATGACGACCTTCAGCAGTCTTTGCTGAATATAATTATTGCATAAAAAAAATTCAATGAATCGGATCATCCAGATGCTCATGATTATTCCCACAATGTATACATTCAGCGTTCTCAAATTTTCCCAGCCTCAAATAGTGCACACGAAACTGACCATGTCCTGTCAGTATTTAAGATATCTTTTTATCTAATTTCAGATTAATCTCTTGTCTGAATCTGATGTCGGGTATAAAACTAAATGTACATCTGCCAGTGTCATTATCCTCCCAACTGGTTTGCAATTTATTTAGTATTCTCAATCTTAATGATCGTCTTGTTGCTGCTGTACTTAATCTAGGATCGGGAGAAATCTCAAAATTATTTCTTCGAATAAATCGATCACTATGATGCCTATTGATATCTAACCTCTCTAGAATTAATTGATACAGCGGCGGTATGTTAGCCAGAACAGAAGCGGCCTCCTCGAAGTTGTGACATATGATAGACTGCTTGTCTTACTAATTAAACTTCTAACGGAATTAAGTTTGAAATGCGTTCTTTTATGCAGAAGTTTCTCTTCGAAAATTGATGCAAAATATGTTAATGTTGGAAGTATTGTTCCATAAAATGTGGTTCTCAAAGCCTCGAAGTCTATAGAAAAGATTCGACTTAAAGAATTCCTAAGTTTTTGAAATAGTGATTTAGACTTGTTGTATATATAAGTGAAGTGAGATTGATATGACAACTTTTCATTTATAATGATACCCAAATATTTAGATTGTGGCACTCTGGACAATCTATTCTGACCCACTCTAATCGTGGCATTTCTTGAGAACTTGCCTATTATGATATAGTTGGATTTATCCACAGCAATTTCTAGTTTGTTTCTGTCAGCCCACTCATTAACTATGAGAGCATTATTCATTTTATTTATTAAAAGCGGTCTGCTATTTGCAGGTACAGTTACTGCAATGATGTTGAAAACTCCTCTAGTAGCGGATCCACTACTAAGTTCCAAAGGTTTAGTCCTAGCTTCGACCCTTGGGGACAGCCCTTAGTCAAACTTCTTTTTAACTTAAAATAGTCATATTGATATTCAATGTTCCTGTCTTGAAGATAGCTTTTAATTATATTGAAATAATACATCGGTATCTTTTTCGATTTTAGTGCATTTAGAGCTGATGGCTACCAAATATTAATAAATATAAAGATATATTATAGTCTTGTATTTCTTGTTATTGTTCACACTATCCATGACTTTTTGTATTGCCATCTCGGTACTTTTGGATTTCACGAAACCAAGCTGGTTCTCATAATGAAATGTATTCTCTTCATTATGTTTAAAAACTTCAACTTTGATGAAGTGTTCGAACGTTTTGCCTAATATAGGTGATAAGGTAAGCGGTCTTAATGTTTTATTTTCATCTTCTAGTTTACCCGGCTTGGGAATTGTAATTAATTTCCCCATCTTCCAGATTTTTTGAAAGTATCTTTGTGTAAAGCAATCCTTAAAAATTCTGCACAAATAGTCTGCAATCACTACTCTTACTGTTTTAACGGTAATGCCCAAAATTCTACCTGCCTTTTTAATATTGATGTTTTTTAAGTAGTTCTCGACTTTTTCAATATTCCCAAAAATAATATTTTCACCTACTTTCTAGTACAAACGAGCTGGTCCTGCAGCATGCCTTATTCAATAGAATCCAAGGCCGGATCATCAAATTTTATAAATTCATTCACAATCTCTATGGCTGATTTTTCAAATGTGGTAGTTATACTTTTATTCCGTTCGTTGTTTTCACAGCCTACTGATTTCCTTATCTTATTATTTTTCTGAAGTCTATCACAAACGATTATATGCGGCAGTCTCCAAGGGTCTGTCCAGAGATTGTCTTGTACAAAATTATCCCATGATTTCGGTTGGCTTTTACGGATTTTCGTCGCCGCAATAATTTTTATTTTCATAGAGACATTCTTCGTCGAAATATCTCCTTTAAAGGCATTCTCGTCGCATTTTGGATAACTTATTTTAATATTATTTATAGGGATGTTTTCGTCAATAGTTGCGATTTAACTCATTGGGGAAATAATTGTTCCGCTACCAATTTTGGTTCGTTTTGTTCGTTTTATTTATAAAAGTGTTTCCCAAAGAAGTATCTATTGGTTCATATTTTTGTTGCGGGGTAAAATGTGAAATTCCTGATGTCTTGGATTTTGGTATATTTTGAGATTGAAGCTTGACCAAATCCTAAACATTGGTTCGGTCTATTATTAAAAAGTTGGGCTGATCTTTAATAATAATAGATATTTGCAGGTAGCGCATTAACAGGATAATCCGTCTTAGGCATGTTAGTAAAATAATGTGTATTATTGTTTTTTGGTTTATCATATTCAATGATTTTTAACAATTCTGTATCATCGGACGTATTTATTATTGAGAAAAGTAGGCTTTTCGCGTCTTGTAATTTTAAACCAATTGTTGAGATGTTTCGTTCTTTTCTGGTTTTAGGGTAATTATGTCCTGCACTTATTCTGTCGATCTTTGATCAGAAGATATTAATAATCGCGCCTTTGACTACAGGCTACGAAGTGAGGTAATTCAGTCTCTCTACCTGCAAGCTTGCTCAATATAGTATCAAACCGACCAACATTTATAGCTGCACTAGCGTCTGCCTGATTTCTGTGATTTTTATAGAAATTATGACAAGCACTGGTAAATTTGTTTATTTATTTCATATTCCCATCAAACAACTTTAATTAACGTTCAAGCATTATTTTCCTAATGAACCTATCACAACTGGATCTAAAAACTGGATATGTGATCCTTTTCAAGGAGATATAACTTCGGATACTTCTTTAACTTCACTGAAAAAAAAGTTCATTAACTTATCCTCTGACAGTTCCCTAAAAATTTTATGGCTCAGTGATAGAACTGAGTATTCTGATTTAGCGGAAAAATCTTGCCCTTTTGTATGAATATCTATGTGAGACAGGATTTTCAACATATGCTTGATTGATTGATTGATGATGTGACATGGCAAGCTAGGGTTGTAAATCCCTTACACTGGAGTCTTTAGACTTATTCTATTGTCTGCCATATCCATTCTAGGTGAACAAATTTGTTGCCTTGATTAGGTTCCAGAGCTTGCTCACTAGTTTGTCCTCTGGGCATAAGCCTTCCGGATAGATTGATCTCTCAAGGTGTCTTCAGTAGGCCAAAGCTTCTTACTCGAAGATGATATATGAGATCACCTCGTCCTCTTCATAACATAGTCTACATATTGGTTCTTCGTTGAAGATGCCCATTGTATTTAGGTGTTTTCTCAAGTTGCAGTGGCCAGCTAGAAGTTCTGTCACCAGTCTGATTTGTTGTCTGCTTAGACGCAGAACTTCACGGATTAGTTTGCCGAATAGTCTTCTCAGCAATAGCTTGTTGTGCCTGTGACCCGCAAAGTGGTTCCTTTGGATCTGGTGTTGTTGAATTATCTACTAGGACAGCCACCCATGAATAACAGTTTTGGTAATCCCAAATGCAGGATCTAGTCCAATAAATGGAGTAGCAGATCCTTGTCTTCCAAGTTGGTCTGGCTTTTCATTGCGTGAAACCCTCTTGTGCCCTGGCACCCATGCAAGGGTGACCATGCTGTGTTTTGCCAGAGCTGTGAGGTTTTGAAGACAATGTCAGACCTGTTTTGATGTTATTTGTAACCCGCTAGAGTCTTCAGCGCTGCCTGACTGTCAGAAAAGATGAGAACAATTCTGCCCGTCCATTTTCAAGTTCTGCCGAAGACAGTAGCGTGAATTTCTGTCTCAAATACTGTGGTATGCTTCTCCAGTGTTACGCTTATATTAAATCTGGATGTTTCCCCTTGTATTCCGGCGCCTGTACCATAGACAGTTTTGAACCCGTCCGTGTACCAGACGATGTTTTCTAGCTGACTCACTCTTCGGTCAAACCGCGCCTTCCAGTCAAGCTGAATGGTATAGGGACTGTCAAAGTTGTATGTTCTTGGCACGATATCACGGCTCATTTTTAGCAATGAGTTCGTTACCACACCATTGATGCTGATGGGTCCGAGGGCAGGTCCAATCCACCAGACGTTGTTTCTTTCCAGCCGATAAGCCCTCATTCTCGCTTCAGACTTGATTATTATACGAAGGGGAGTGAGGTTCAATAGGGTTTCTATGGCTGCTATTGAGCTGCTTCTCATGGTAACCGTGATGCATAGGTATGCTAGTCTTTGGAGTTCGGAGAGCTTCAGAATGGCCCGTCTTTTTGTAATTTTTGTCCACCATAAAACCAAGCCATAGGCTATCATGGGTCTACCACCGCAGTATACAGCCAGTGCACAGTGTGTGGCTTTAATCCCAAAATCTTGTTTAGTGCCCTTTTTGCTGCCATAATGAATATTTTTCCTTTAGATATAATTTTATGCAGGTGTTAGTTTCAGGTAAGCTTTGCATCCATGATTACATCTAGATAATTAACCTCCTGGCTCATTAGCAGTTATGCATTGAAGAGAGTTGGTAATTTTAATTCTCCTAACTTTCTTCTTTTTGTGAAGGGTATGAGTGTAGTTTTTCCAGGGTTTACCTTAAGGTGCTCCTTAGTACACCACTCCTTCACTGTAATCAGAGCCCCTTGCATGAGCTCTATTTACTTGCCTGAGAGATAAGTTCATAAACCGGTTAAATATAAAACCTGATCTAAGACAAATTTTCAGGCATCGAACTAAATTTTGAACTGGGTTGTTCTACCAAAAAGGCACAAATATCCCGTTTTGGGCTTTTTCAAATTCTGTGTTATTGGATTTATTTTGTATTGATTCTTTATTGTAGATTATCACTTTAGTTTTAATAATGTTTGTCAGTAAATATTTTACAATTATATAATATAATTTTTCATTGTGAACTATATCGGGCAAGGGACAGCCCTTTTATTTTGGCGTTTACGGTTTCGTCAGTTTTAAGCACATCTGCAGGGTAGCCATGGCTTTTAACATACCGTTCAGCGTCAAAATAACCTGTCGTACCAAAGCTTCTGTACTGAAATTTTGCTGATGTCGAAGGTTGAGAGCTATCCGACCTCGAATCTAAATACTGGGCATACGGATCGTCTGCTTGAAGTTTAAGTCCTGTGAACGCAGTGTATTGGTTTCCTTTATCCAAAGGTCGTAACCCAGGGATAAAAGAGGGTGATTTGTTGTGAAGGGAAGAAGAAGACAGGGTAGAAATCGTTGGCGAAACGTCGTTTGGATTCGCAATTTCGTTTTCGAAGTCATATGGGACGAGTCTGCGGGGACGAACGTCATGTGTCGCAGGGTCGTCGAAAGATGAAAGATATTGCTGAAAGTTATTCAACAAATCGTTTGTGTTTTCTGTCGTTGTGAAAAAAGGGGCACCAGCAGGTGTTGCCGGAGAGGACCCACCATAACCTTCCGACCCGGCTGAAGGCCAAGCAGCCTCACCTTTCTTGATGTTTAAATTGGGCCCTTGTTTTTGAGCCATGCTCTTAAATTTGGAAAAATTTGAAAATTGTTTTTTGTTTGCCAAAAAATAAAAAGGGATAATTTAATACAAAGGACGCGTATGGAAAGTGAGCAGGAATAGCTCTACGTGTCCTTGTGCAAAAAGATAACAGGGTTTGCTAATTACTTTTGGAAAAAATTAGCTTTTTTCGTTGCAACTAGGAGAAGTTTGACTTGATTTTTTGTAAGTCAAGTTATCCGAAAAAGTCAATCAAAAATCGTAATTTTGTCAGTGATTTTGTATCGGAAAAGAGACGTAAATTTTGTAAAAATGTATGCGAAAAGTTACCGAAGTTTTGTTGTCTTTTCCGTTTCACGCATTTTGTTTTTTGAGAAGGGATTCGAGAAATGTTATTGGGGGATTGTTGTTGTTATATATCACGGTTTGAAACAGCCAAAAAAAGATGTTTTCTTGGATTAATTTGGAAGAAAAAACGGGCATGATCCGTCCTAGAAAAAGGATTTTTTAATAGGACTTTGATCGGTTTTTTCTTGACTTATGGCAAGCCCCTGATTTAAGACTTGGGAGTAAGGGAAACTCCAAAATTTATAGAAGCGTTTTCGCGATCTTTATGTCGGTGATCCGCTACTGCACCGCCAGTTTGCGTATGCAGTCTCGAATAGCACCCGACTTTCGAACTGTAGTGTCTGAGGGCCTGGTAGTTCGGAAACTTACCTTAGGTGTTCGTAAGCAGATACTACCTGTCCTGATTCACTCTAGTTTATACCTAGGGAATCCTCAGACACCGCATTTAAACCGGAAAGTTGCTTTCGCTTTATGGTTTCTTGAACCTTTGGTTTTTCGCTATCGGGGTGCAAGTGATAGTTACTAAATACCCAACCAAAGGTTCGGTATATATGTTGTTTAGGCTTAGACTTTTCTACGAGGTTCTGGAAGTTCTATGCTGACTTTAGAAAAATCGTCGCGGTTGCGGGGAAGGTCTGGGTTTGAAAATTTAGCAAATCTGCAAGGGAATCCTCCTATTTCCTGAATTCTTCGTGTTCTTGATAGAAATTTCGAAACAAAAGCGTTTTGCCGTGAGAACAGCTACTTTCGAGACGAAATTTCATGCTTCTTTTTTTTTCTTAACAACTGGTGACTTTTTTCTTCAAAACTGATGGTCTTCTTTCTTCACAACTGTTGTTTTTCAAAGTTTTTCTTCTTAATAGCCAAATCGATACTAAAACTGACTCGTTTTGTCAAGCTTTTTATAGTTTTATCGAACTAAGTTAAGTTGGACCAAACTATGCTCGAAATAACCAATCAGCGTGCTTCTAGCATTTTGGTTTCCTAGGCCACGCCTCCCAATGCTTTTCTTATGGGAAAAATTTCTATGTCGAATTTTAGAGGTTCTATGCATTATCCCACAGCAATGGAAATGTATAATTGTTGTTATATATTTACAATCAATATGAAAAATAAATTTTAATAGCCCATTTTTACTGGTTCATTTACTGTTCTCAATGATTACACAGGGGGTTCGACAATTTATTTATTTATTTTAGAAGGGGCGCGCAAGAAGAAAAAGGATGGGAATCGCTCATGTAGAGGATCAAACCAATGATATGTCTCCTAAAGAATACACTGGTTGGTCGAAGCCAAAAATAAAATGGCCGTCCTCTTGATCATGAACATGGTGTATATGAAATATTTTTTTATCTAAAATTTGCATTTAAATCATCTTCAATTTCACTGTTATTTAACCTATTTTTTAATGATATTATTTAAATATATCGAATGTTTTCATGCAGACTAAGAGTGTTCCTAACATGTCATTTAAAGAAAATTAAATTATAATTAGATTTATTTTAGATATAATCGTAAAAAACATACATTTACTTATATTACTTTTATCGAAGAAACCTTAAGATAATATTGTTTTTCGTTGTTTTAATTAAATAATATTATTTTTAAGTATGTGTTGTTGGATTATTTTAAGAATAATGAAGTTTTCCAAAACTGAATTAAGTGAAGCAATTTTATCTCATAGATATAACTTATATTATGTGGAGATGAATAGAAATTTCTTGTTAAATGGGATGAATCTGATTTTCAACTTCTTTGCCGTTTTATTAAACAGGATCTAAAATATTTTTATTTCATTTAGTTAAACGAGACAAGTTATTCTAGATCGATCTTGGATCTCTGAATATGAATCCGTTGTCTATTTTGATCGAGCAGTCCAGGATTTTAGTGAAACTGGGTGAAGGGTTGGAAAAACGACATGTTAAACTTTGAAGGACTAATAAACTGATTACAGTAACAACAGGCACCCTTAGCTTAAAACATGGTGACTTAATCACCTACTTAAGACCCAATGTTCCCGAATCTATAAATTCTAAACCCAATCTGTGAAACTTAAACCCATATATTTTAAATCCTACACCAATCACACTAAATATATAAACCCTTAACTAAACAATTCCAAACACATGAACCCATTAACCCTGCGCTAAAAAAACCTTACATATATATATATATATATATATATATATATATATATATATATATATATATATATATATATATATATATATATATATATGATTCAGTATTAATCCGGGAATACATCCGTTCGTTCGTTTGGTTTCTTGTAGAAATTTGCAGACATTTCGCCAAAATCTCATTCGGCATCTTCTGTGCTTGCTGGTTGTAAATCAACAACAAACCAGCAAGCATAGAAGATGCCAAATGAGATCTTGACTTCTACCAGAAACCAAACGAACGAACGGACGTATTCTCCGATTAATACTGAATCACACAAACATATATATATATATATATATATATATATATATATATATATATATATATATACATATATATACATATATATATATATATATATATATATATATATATATATATATATATATATATATAATTTATTTTTGTATCTTAAACCTTTGTTAATATTTTTCTGGAATTCTTTCTTGGACATAGGTTTTTTATTTGAAAATCAAAAAACGACAATTTTTCTGACGTTTCGCTCTAACATAGTTATTTTATATTCATGTCGAATCTACAAAATTACAAATTTTCTTTTCAATAAAACATCTATCACAGAAATTATCCTACAAAACTATTACATTTATATATCCAAGTTAATTAAAATTAATAAAACATATTTTACAACAGTTTAAAACTAAAATAAAACGATACAACAGGTTAAAATATTGAAAACTATAACAGAGTACATACCTTGAAAGTAGCTTTGTTCGATTGTAAGAAATAAATTCAACTATTATAACCTGGTCTGCAATTGATGTGGATATATTACTTTTTATAACAGCAAAAAAATAGATTATTATTTTTTTTAAAAATGTTCTTTGATTTGGATGAGATAACCCATGTCAAAAAATGCCTCTGTGCAAATTTTCAGCCCTTGTAGGTCCTATAATGGTCTAAAGGGGGTACGTCCATTTTTTCGGCTTTCTTTTTTTACGGATGCAAGTTTGCATCAAAAAATATTTTGGCAAATATCGGTAATTAATTGCATATCAATCAGTCATAATTTTTTTCTATTTAAATATACTTCTTAGATAATTGCGACATGTTTTCACCTAACTGTTACAGATTACAGCCTATAAATGCTCCATATATAAGTGGGCAAGGATCTTACGGCAAAAATAAATGATACCAAAAGAAGTCATATTCAGGTCAATAGAAGAAACCTTTATGTAAACCCTTCACCATTTGCACTACTGATGCGTTTATTGTAGATCTTCCTGAACCGTTATTAGGTACTAGAAATGATGCAAGTATCATGAAGAAAATAATGGATGATCCCGGTGGTATAAGAACTATCATGAGAACAAGTGATGTTTGTATTGTAGATAGACGTATCAGGGACATAGTATCTTATTTAGAAGAACTAGATTTTAAAGTCCTCATATCTGCCTTGAAAGGAAAGACACCAAACTTAAATTCGACTGAAGCTACTCGATCTCGTTATATTACGGAATTAAGATGGGTAGTTGGAGCCGTCCATGGAATTCTCGGAAAGAAATATAAGCTTCTTCATCAACAGCTAGATAATAAATTTTTACCAAAGGCTGGTCTTCATTGTAGGATTGCATGTTTTTTAAACAATCGCTACAGAAAGCGTTTAAATAGCGATAAATGTGAAGATAGATTATAAGACGTAATCATAGAGAGAATGTTGAAATCCAATACAGAGGAAAATACTTTAGCAAAAGAAGCTGAGATTTCGAGGTGATGTAGATGAAGTACTACAGCAATCAAATTAACATCTCAAGATCAGTGATTTTTCCCGAAATGACTGAAAGAGACCTTAAGATATTTTTTCCAGATACCTATTAGTTAGGTCAAGCCAAATGTCATTTGGCTGAATTATGGACGACTTCAGTAATATCCATTTGGAAAACATTAAAATGAAACCTAACATTTTTAATGTTTTAATATGGTCCAGAAATATAAATCAAAAAATCTATAAATGTTACATTGAGTACTGATTCTATTGGCCACAGCGGTATTTTAAGTCATTTTTGCGGCTGTGTTAATGGACTAAGGACTGTCGACTCCTGTTCCCGCAATGCAGCAGGCATATATTTTCTTAGTAATACTGGATATAAATCTAATATTATTAAACCAGCTAAAATTCTTTCTGATGTATTTTCTACCACGAATATTCATCCAGTAATAGAAGAAGATAGTGAAAAAGATTAAAAATATATAGAATGTTTTCTTATAATATGTATATGATACGATTCTTGAGAACTTTTATTAATGTAGTTTTAACATATTTACATTCAGTAATACATAATTACTTTTTTATTTGGGTAAAAAGATTATTTATTCGTTCATTAAACATAGTTATTCTAATTTCTATTGAAAGTATTTAGCATTTCTATGTGAATTATCACTATACCTGAAGTATTTTAAGGCGTGTTGCGATTATCAGTGATGTAAATCTCGATTCTCTGTTTTCCCTTGTAAATGAGTCCCAGAGCATAATTAAGTATATTGGCATCTATTTTACTACTTGCATTTGAGGTTTTATCCAAAATAACTTATGAAAATGCAAAAAAAAAACGGCTTCTTGAATTTTTGAGGGTGTTTTATCAAAAAAATCGTAATTCCATGAGCGGCAGGCAAAAGAACAAAAAAAAACACAGAAAACCATTATTTTAAAGTTAGCCAAGAATTTAGAAAAATTACAAAATTTTTGCTAGAAAAATCCGAAAAAATGATTATTTATCTCCAAAAAATACATCTCTGTGAATTTTTTCAAATTTGTTGGTGCAAAATTGCGCCTGTAAAAAAATAAAGTCGAAAAAAATTGAACATAACCTCTTCAGACCATTAAAAGAGCCTATGGGGGCTAAAACTTTGCACAGAGGTATCTTTTACCATTGTTCACTGAACGCACTACTAGCCGTAGTGAGTCGGTTGGGATCAGATTTGACCATCTTATCCCGCTATAGCCTTTGGTTCAGTAGTTTCGACCAAATAAATAAACTGTACCTCTTTTTAATTTGGGATACACATTTTGTACAAATACTTTCGAAGCTCCTCTCTATTACTAGAACTAACTGTAAACCCTAGGAATTTTTAAACCACTAAATTATATTAGTCAGACTATCAAATCTCTTTAATTGTGACTCATTCTGATGGTACTGCATATTTTCCTCAACAAATTATATCAGTACCAATCCTTGAAGTTGCGTATATCTTTTTAATACTAAACTATATATTATTTTACTCTTTACAATCCAAGTTGTCTTCAAATAACTGAAGTTATTTTGATTGTATTTTTAAACCAAAAAAATTAACCTCAGGATTAAAGTTAGAAAGGAAATGGAATATTTTCTATGGTGCATGTTTTTGAAGGGCTCTGTATATTTCACTAGTTTAATAAATTTACTATTTGTAACATTTATTGAGATAATCTAAGTGAGTAGGAATGGACAACCAAGGATTTTTTTGTAGTGAAAACATTTTTGTTCAGTTTAATTGCATCCAATTGCCGCTAGATTAACCTGTTTTACAGCGAATCTAAGAACAAAAACCCGCAATAGTATTGAATGTACAGCGGATGTAGCTACTTTATCTCACAATTACCACTTATATTTTTGGTTTGATTATGCCACATTTTAAACACGGATTGTAATTATTACGCAGAACACACATCAATGAGACCACTCTCGCACAAAGTATTTATTTTATAATTAGTATAATACACAGTAGAACACTCCTAACAAAAGTACAAAAATATCACCTTCGGAGCGCTATTGAACGTACAATGCTTCCAAGACATAGAGGAGGAAGAGCATTGGTAGATATTGGTAAGCAGCTTGACCAACAAATAATAAACTTACGTTCATACTTCCACAGGTTAGCAGACTCTTCCACACTATATCGAGCAATATGCGAGGCAGACGATTCAACGCCGCTACAGCTGAGGGAACAGGATATTGCTTTTCACCATCAAACAGACCAAGAGAAGTTACAAACCGGGCTATATAGGCCACTTCATGGATGGCATACAAATGAGGTCAATCAGGACAATGTCAACAACGCACCGTCGAACTACTGGTTGATGTCAGGAAACATGTTTCTGGAAACTGAGGGATTCTTGTTAACTATCGGGAGTTCATCATTAGAGATCCCTCAATAGAAGGTAACCAATGCAGATGTGATTGTCGAACATCAGAGACAATCCAGCACATAACTGGAAGATGCCAAGAGTTTGCCGCAACCGGCTATTAGGAAAGACACGACTCAGCCGCTAAGATTCTCCACCAAGAGTTAGCAGATAAGTTAAACCTATTACAGGTAGAACAAGTGCCTTATTACAAATACAATCCGGAGCCTATTTTTGAGAACAACCAGTTCAAGTTATATTGGGACCGAACGGTTCTGACGGATCAGACAGTTACTCATAATAGACCGGACATTATATTAACAGATAAAATTTATAGGCGAACTACACTGATCGACATTGCTGTACCTAACAACAACAATCAAAATATAACGAGAAGATCGCCAAATACAGAGATCTGGAGGTGCAAATCCGAAGATAATGAACAATGAACAGCGTCCAAACGATTCCCATAATACTGTCAACAACTGGAGTGATACCAAAAAACCTCCTGCAGAACATCAAGGGACTGGACCTTAGTGAGCATCTGTATAAACCGATGCAGAAAGCAATTCTCCTTGCAACCACGCTAACCGTCCGAAAGTTCGTAGGAAATAAAGTAGACCACGTCATTTAGGACCCGATAACATGGAATGGGTTCTCTTTCCACAGTACTTCATACTTTTGGTATCTTCGTGTACTTGATATGAGTCAATATTCCCTGGAGGGAGTGCGAAGCCTTTTGGCTTATAAATCATAATGTAATAAATTATAATTCACACGGTTAG
The DNA here is from genome assembly GCA_034092305.1 of Diaprepes abbreviatus. Classification (NCBI taxonomy): domain Eukaryota; kingdom Metazoa; phylum Arthropoda; class Insecta; order Coleoptera; family Curculionidae; genus Diaprepes; species Diaprepes abbreviatus. The sequence continues at coordinate 2,566,120 of JASJET010000095.1, forward strand.
TGAAGAAACGGTAGTAGCTATCATTGAAATACTGTACCTCTACCCTGAAAACGCTAGCATTGGTAACACTGCAAGCCAGTAATCGAGACAGAGCAGTCGACAGAATGCCAGTCTAACTTTTCAGGATGGTTACGTTCTTTTTTAATGCACTGATAAACAAGGATAGAATAACAACTGGTTTACGTGTGCAGCGTAGCGTCACTTAGTGAACTGAAGAAAATTCGTGGACCTTTAAGCATGAAATCGTTTAGATTTCATAGGGTACCTGTTTTATAATTAAAATAATGATAATATTAGGCAACAATAATAGTTTTTTGTAATTACTTATGTAATAAATTATCTCTTACTCAAACGATGAGTAAAGAAATGGTAGATTATTTATAAAAACGGGTAGAATTGTAGCTCTCATTGAAAAACGGTAGATCAACCGTTAAAATTGTAGGGATGACAACACTGCTAGTCCTTCCTACTAGACTGGCTTACTGTCCGGGCTTCTTGTGCATCCGGCATTAGAGAGTAGTTGTAAGCTGAAAATCAGCGATTAGGACAATAATAATCATAGTCTTTGCGAGTTAATAACTCATTAGATTGCAACCTGCTAACGACCCTATTACCCATACTTCCGTTCATGCTCACTGTTGAGTTTTATATTTGAAAAAAATAAGTTTTTGAGGGTAGCAATATGAATACATCCGAAAAGATTCTTCTTTAATATCGATTTGTGCATAGTCTGGTCATCATATCAAGGAACTTACATAAAGCGCTTGGAGCGGGTTCAGTCGAAATTTGCAAACTTCTTATTGTATAAACTAAGAATTGATAGGAGTCTTTTATCACACTAGCAGCGATTATCAATTCTGAGCATGACCAGCCTAGAAAAACGCCGAATTTTCTTGAGTATACTCTTTGAGTTTAAGATAATTACAAATATTATAGACTGTTCTGGTCTCTTGGCGCTTATCAATTATCGGGTTCCTTTACGAAGCACTCGTCTCACCGAGGGGTTTTTAGTTAACAGGAGCCGAACAGATGTTGGCAGATACAGTGCTATGAATCGAATTATGCATTATTTCAACATTTATGTCCCCTTTGACACCGAATTCAACGGTACAGTGATAACGTTTAAACCAAAACTGAATTTACTCATGTCTGACGATGTTTGAAATTCAGAAATAAGGTGATGATTGCGACTCTAATGTTTTCTGTGTCGTCGAGTTGTATGTTTGTAATTGAGTATATATTTTTTTAATTGTTATTGTTTGTTTAAATTTTCATTTTGTTGTTGTTTTTTAATTTTAATCTGTAACTAGCTCTGGATAACATGTGTACTATTTGGATATTTAGATCTTTAATGTACTGTACTGTAAATAAATAAATAAATAAATAATTTGTCAAGAAAATAAAAAACTTATAAGTTTAACGAATAATAACCAAGGTAGGTGTCGAATATGCGACGCTGCCGAATTGCATCAAGACATTGCGTTTCGTTGCTTGGATGTAACAGACAAATAAGTTAAAATGACTTCACTTTATACAGAGAGTTCTAAATTTCAAATATTTTATTTAGTTTTAAATAACTTTAAATAATCTTTAATTCAATATAAGATGTGATTATTGAATGTGATTAATGTGATTTTAGATTTGTTTAAGTACTACATGACCCAAGAGTACTATAAAAAATATACACATAAAAAAACCTTAGATAGTTAAAAAGTTAAAATTGAAAATCTAAAAGGGAAAAATAATGATCTAAGTGAAGATAATATTGAGGAATGTAGAAAAGATAAGCTAAGTCAAGAATCAGTATCAACGCAATTAACAAATGTGTTATTACGAGAAAACGTCGTACAAAGGAAATACTCAACTACGTTAAATGAAATCATGGGTATGTGTTAAAAAATAACATACATCTTCCCGATTATTTGAACATCACTTTTACAACAAAATTGTGTTAATTTTTCCCCTACAAAGCTTATCAACTTTGAAAATCAAATACCACGCGGAATGCTTTATATCGTGTGAAAGGAAATATATGACAAGTATTAAAATTTAAAAAACTGAAACAGCACACTAACATAATAATATTTAAAATAAGTGTACCTAAACCTTTTTAAATAATTTGAATTTTGACAAAATCTAACCTAATTTTCATGTTTCAAATACTTAAGAAGTATTTCAGTTATGTACTCAAAATTTACACTGAAGTGTAACAATAAATCATATTTTATATCCCAATTATGTTGCTATATTATACAGGGTGTCCAAATAGTAAAACTAATCAAACTTTAAGTAGCTATAACTTGATTTATTTAAATAGGATGCTATACATTTTACCTTTTACCAGAAAATGTACCTTTTAAATACCTATCAAATGATATAGCTAAGTCTTCGCGTTTTAGCAGAATACGCCAAATAATCGTTTTCTGAACCATCTTGTATTTTTTGAATAGATGTTCTAATGTATCTAGTTGCCCATGACATTTGGAAATGACAGGTAATTTATAACTATAAGAATAGTAATCAGGAATATCTTTACAAATGTTCAGAAACTCGAAACGCGAATTATAGTCATCCAGCAGGCTATAATAGCAATAATGGTAATAACATATTGACGATAGCACAAAACACAAGCAAAATATGAATAGTAGATGTTCGAAATGTCAACTATTTATTTCCAAACACTTACATATTCTTTTTTTGAAACCACTGCTAACTCTGGACAACATTTGTTGGGTTAAAGTTTGAAAAGCATCTCTTATGCATATTTTCATATCTTGTGATGTTGTGGGGGGCGCATTGTAGACAATTTCTTTTATGTATCTCCATAAAAAGAAATCTGGTGGAGTTAGGTCTGGAAATCTCGGGGGCCAATTTTGAAATCCCTCTCTCTCAATCCACCTGTTTTGAAAGTTGACATTTAAAAATTGTCAAACCTCGCTATGATAATGAGACGGAGCTCCATCCAGTTGGAGTTACATAGTTGTTCTAATATTTAAAAGGACATCTAATAACACTGGAAGTTGGTGTAAAAGAAATTCGCGGAACGTCAAACTATTTAAACATTCTTTAAAAAAAGTAGGGCCCAATTAAATATGGACTCAGTATTCCTCCCCACACATTAACCGACCTCATATTCTGATTTCTCATAACTCTGTATTGATGCGGATTTGAATCAGAATAGTAATGGAAGTTGTATCTATTTACGAAACCATTGTTATGAAAAGTACATTCTAAACAATACATTATCAAAAAGTGTTCATTTTCTGCCACTTTATCTAACATCCACAAGCAGAATTCAGTTCGGTTGTCAAAATGATTTCCACAAAGCACTTGACCATGCTGGATTTTATAAGGATGAAATCTGTATTTATTAAGAACCCTTGAAACACTTGCTTGGCTAATGTTAGTTTCTTCAGATATATGATTCTGACTAATATTAGGATTTTCGATCATTGATCCAAGTATCGTAAAAACATTTTCTTCATACTCAGTGACAGATTTTATTATAACAGGTTTTTTATAACTGACACTGGTTTAATAGTCTCACAAAAATGACTGGTTTCTGATAGTTTCTTTCAGGAAACCTTTGAGCATAGACTCGAGAAGCCAACAAACAATTTTGATGACATTCTCCAAAAATAAAAATGATATCAATATGCTCTTCCTTTGGATAAATCTTCATTTTGACAAAGCAATAACACAACAATATTCAAATAATTCAATTCAATAAATGAAGTTTCACAGTTACAACAAATAATACCGCTATTATAGCAACAGGCCTTGCAGACTAAACTGACAGACTACATGAATTATTTGACGTTTCTAAATGCCATAAGCAACTAGATACATTAAAACATCTATTTAAAAAATACAAATTGGCGCAAAAAACGATTATTTGGCTTATTCTGTGAAAACGTGAAGACTTGGCTATAGAACACCATTTAAACTATTCGATAGGTATTTCCTGGTAAGGTAAATAGTATAGTGTTCTATTTAAATTAATCAAGTTGTAGCCACTTAAAGTTCTTATTTGATTAGTTTTAATTTTTGGACATCCTGTATAATATAGCAAGTTTATTATAACTAGGATATAAAACATGATTTATTGTAACACTTTACTGTAAATTTCGAGTATATAACTGAAATACTTCTTAAGTATTTGAAACATGAAAATTAGGTGAGATTTTTTCAAAATTCAAATTATTTAAAAACCCATAAGTTTTAGGTAGTAAAAACCTTATTAAAATAGGCATTTATTTTGATCGGAGAATCCAAAAATGCAATAATATACAGGGAGTTTCACTTAAAAAAGCATAACTTTGATACTTTCGGAGCTTTTGGGACACCCTGAATAATGTGAAAATAATTTTAAAAAGTAACTATATTAGACCCCCATATATCCCAAAAATAAAACTTTTTGAAAGTCACGTATTTTGTCCGCAATATTCTGTGCCGTATAAGGTGAATAACCCTGTATCTTACAATGTGTTTAAAGTATTAAAGCAACTATCAGCGAAAGTTATAATGGATTATATGCATTAGGTGGGCGCCTGTAAGTAGACTTCTACTTCCCTTTATATACAGGAGCGATTACGTTATAATTGATGAAATGAAATTTATTTATAACATTAAAAAGCAATAATAACATTACATTTTCGGATTTTGATTAATCTCACCTTCTAGTTCTTGATTTGAAGTATCGATGGCAGGGCGCACTATTTGAAAATATTTGTTTAATCAAAAGTTATTCGTGTTGAAATGTGACAAAAAAATTCCAGTATTCAGTTGTTTAATGACAATAACTTAAAAACTATGCATTGGACGGAAATATCACAAGAGACACTTTGTTTTTGGGGTTGGCCGAGGAATACAATAATATTTCTTATTTTACAAAAAAAAAACAATTTTTTAATTATTTTTTTGTTCACAACAAATACCCGGCCATTTTTCGGGAATCCGTCCTTGACATTCGTAATCAAGGGGTCAAAATACATATAGAAAACTTTGGTGGAGCCAAGTCTTTTCATTGGCTACGAAAACGCATTGGGTACCCCAACTACAGTTAAATAAATTCCTAATTCGCAGGAAAATTTTTCAAACTAACTTTTTTTCTTGCTACTTTCCTAAAAATTGATGTAGCATGAAACACTGTTTTAATTAATATGCTATATTTATCATTACAAATAATAACTCAGACTTAGAACCGATGGACATACGGTAATAAAATCATAAACAACTTATCTGAAACTACTTAAATAATTAAGTGCCAATTAACTTACTTCAATAAATACATTGTTGACACAAGTACAAGCACATAACATAGTGTAACGAAGGACTAGAGGAATTCTGCCGCGTCCTTATAGAAATATTATATTGTAGTGAACAGTTTGAGTTCGAATGGGTCCCTATACAAATATTATATCGATGAGTCATCACTATTTGTCATGTTTCCAACATAATTCTGAACTTTTATAATCATATATTCTATAGATACATAAATATGCACAGATATGAGTAGTTAGTTTAGTTTGTATGTGAATGTGAAAACGTTAATAAGTAGTTATTAAAGAGTTGTTATTTTGTGGTTAAAAGTTCAAAAAGAGCAAATTCTTGCCGATATTTCCGATGTTTAGGCGTAGTGTTTCATGGACGGGAACAAATGATTCAGTAATAATGTGAGACTACATCCGTTGATTCGCTTGGTTTCTTGTAGAAACTTGCAGACGTTTAGCTAAAATCTTATTTGGCATCTTCTGTGCTTGCTGGCTGTAGATCAACTCACCAAGATCAGTAAATCAAAAATTTATTGTGTTATATTTGAAGTCATAAATCGTATCTATTGATCGGCGTAGGCTCCGCCACCTTTTTGAGCACCGTTGGTGGTGTCAATCTAGGCTGAGAAGAATTTTCCAGGTAGAAGAAAGATTAAATCACCCACAGTGCCGTATTTTTCAATTTCAATGGACTCGCGAATCAATTTTGTCTTGTATTTTTTTGTATTAGGAATTTGATGACAGTCGTCACAATCAGTTTTAAGTCCTGTTTCGAGCTGATGTTCGAAAAAGGCTTATGTCTGTTCATTTCTTATGCTAAATTTATGTTCCTGTAGCATTGCCGATATTCTTCTATTGGTTTAACTTCTGTATGTTTTACTGCAGGTGCTACATGCGATCTTATATACGCGTTGATTTTCCGGATGAGTTTGGTCCTTTGGGTTTCCCAGAGATGAGCTTATTGTTTTCGTGGTTTTAGGCTGTAGAACCTAACATAGGTTCCCTAAAAAATCTACCGATTCTATCTATTGTGTCTTTTATGTACGGAAGTATGATGGCTTGTCTATTATCCGTACTAGGTGATTTTATTTACTGGTGTTAACCTTAAACCACATACTACTCTGGAATGCAGGAGCTTGAGCACAGTATTGATGGCTTTTATGTTGTGTTCTTGAACTATGGAGTGAAATGAGGAAAAAACACTGGGTGAGCTTATAATTATGTAAGTTGAAGTAACGGTAAGTCAGTTTTATTACGCTAGGGTATTAATTCGCAGGAGTAAGTTTTAGTCCCATGCCCGATCTTCTAGCGGGGGGAGAGGAAAAAATCTGGCCGAAGACATGGGGTACCACATATTTCTAATGTTAATGGGGGTTACCCAATAGCTTTAATCAACTGGCGCTCCAGCCCCTGGGTGGTTTGCTCTAAAAACGCGATCCATCCGATGAATAGGGTGACAAACATTGATCAATGCTGATTTATGACAATTTACTGACTCTACAATATCAGGTGATATAACACGACTAGCACCCTAATCCAAAGCAGGAGCACTGATGGAGCACCAATCCCAGACAAGTCCATCCTCAAGGTTGGATGCCAGTTAACACAGTAGCAGAGCAGCTGCTCTAATGGCTCTCCAATCCCGAGCGAAGACGCACCTGATCCGGGGGCCAGAGGATGCGGCCCCCACTTGTCGTCATATAGATAAATATAGTTTTCCAAACATTGGGTATGGCAAGTATCGCGATTTTACATATAATTTCAGCCCTAAACATGTGCATGATTGATGTATTAACCTCGTTGTTTAGGCGTTCCTTGTGCGCCAACAGGTAGGGCTGTGCTCTGCCTAAGGTCCGGGCTTCATTCAACGCAAGGCGTTTATCGTTTGGTAAGTATTTTTAGTCAAGGTCAGATAAGGAAATAAAATAAGAACTAGAACAAGGAGAAGTCAACACTTCACACAGTTTTCTTCATATTAAATAATTATATGAGTCACAAGGTGTGCTTCCTCCACTACACTTTGATTTTAGACGTGAGAAAGACGTGAGGGATTGCTTGGATCTTCTAACTGCAGATCTCGAAGAAATCTTCTAGATAATTGCTCATTTTGAGTCCGTCACTGATTGATGGTTTAAAATACCTTTTTTTTCCAGTCATTTGTATTTAGGATTTTTGTCTGCTAAGAATTTTTTAAAATTCCATTTTGTCGTAATGATGTATGAAAAATATGTTTGCGTAAGTCCAAAATTTTGTCCCAATTTTTGTCCACTTTCTTAATTTTTTTAGTACTTTACTATAAAGTTCCGCTTGTAACATTTTTACTAATTATTTTTTACCGTAACTAATTGTGTTTTTGATATCTCTCATATTCTCTCTCCTACAAAATTTATTATCTTAACGTTGTGATTGAATCGTTAATCACAAAAGTCGTTACAAAAAAATAAAACCTTTTTAAAAAACTCACGTTACGCCTGGATGCATATCATTTTCAGTTTAAGAGACACTTATACAATTACTTAAAGAAATAATATGACTCTCCACCTTATCTTTGGTTCAGATTTAAAACTACACATCCACAATATATATAAATTGGCAAAGAAATATGGTTGCGTCAAAACCAAATAGATATTGAGAAGAACAAAAAATGAAGTTTATCATATTATTGTGTATAGTCGGTACAGTTCTTGGTTCCCTAGTAGATAATAGAGAACAATGGCTGAATTTCAAGGTAAATATAGTTAAATCTACTTACTATGGTTTTATATTGTTAGTAAGCTTGGAGTAAATTTTGATGTATTTTGAATTAACTAAACACTGTGTTTAGAAGGAGGGGATTATAACGGACCCACACCATGGCTAGAGAAGCCATTCGACGCCATTAATGATCCACCTTCGCATTGTTCAGTAAGCTTAACGTACTTAGTGTTCAATCATTGACCTGTGGGATATTTAAAGTCTAGCTCACGCGACGTTGTTTTGCTGTTGGAATGCCTGCTTATTTTTAAAGCTGGTTTCCAAGTGAGTTGTAACACTAGACATTTTATGGTTTCTTAGCGATGTTGGGTTCATATGTAGTATTACTAGTCTGGACTCATAGATAGTGTCAATATGTTTATAAAGTATCAGTTTGAAAAAACAAACTAAGGGTGTAAAAGTATCTACCAAGTATAGATTATTTTATGAGATTCTACATATTATAGAATAAGGGCTACCAGAAATAGATTTTTTTTTTTAAATTACACCGAAAATCCTAAGGAAGTAGTTGATTCTTTTAGATAGTGGTTTTCAACTTAATGTTGTTCGAAATTATTGTTCATGACTGTGGCAGTTTATAAAAATCACTCATTTATTTCATAAAAGTAAAAACAAATATTATACAAATATATATACCGGGTGTCAACGAATCTATTAGACAAGTCATAATTTCTAGAGTATTATGTGTATCAAAATGAGAATTGGTACAGGTAAATGTTATGTGAAGAGGAGAGTTTTCGCATATTTTCCACTTTCCGGTCACTTCCGGTTTTACCAGAAATAGCCCCGGTTTTGAATTCTTAAATAGAACACCCTGCATATTTTAACATCTTTGGATTTCTGAGACAATTCTAGATCAGAATGTGACATTTTAAAAACTTTTTACGTCTACTTCATTTTTTTAGAGCCACTTTTAAAATTGCATCTAGGTGGCCATGATCGGACGCAAACTAATCTAACGGCCTTAGGTGATGTCAAAAAAATACAATCGCAAAGTTTTAGTGACTAGTATGAAAGACAGGAATTGGATTAAAAATTTAACAAAATTAACAAAAAACTAACAAAATAAACTAATAACTTAGACGACGCACTTAAAATATTTGAAAGTACAGTAGCTGAATTTGTTAAAAAGTTTAGTGTAGTAAATGTTCAAAGTGCATTCCTTCTTTTTCACGACACATTTCCGCTCGTTCAATTGTTTCTCTCAACACGTTTTGTAGCATTTGGGGCGTTATACTTCTAAATGCCCGTAAAATTCTTTCTTCTAATATTTCAAGAGTAGCTGGGGCTGCTCCATAGCAAACCCTTTCTTTAACATATCCCCAGACAAAGAAATCGAGCACAGTAAGATCCGGTGAGAAAACCTAAATATCTAATCCCTGTTAACTGACCTTGAAACAATATTGGCCCAATTATTCTGTTTCCAACGATACCAGCCCAGACATTGACGCCAAATCTTTCTTGAAAATTACCCTCTCTCATTTCATGTTGATTTTGTTGGGCCCAGTACCGAGTATTTTGCTTATTGAACATACCATTATTTGTAAATCGGAAATAGAAAAAAATAGAATAAAATCGATAAAATTTGGTTTAACTCTGTGATTTTGAAGCAGCCAATCACAAAATACTACCCGTCTATCGCCATCCTCAGTATACAAATGTTGATGTAACTGATATTTAAATGCTCGATATCCATGCTTTTTCAATATTTTTCTTGCTGATTCATAACTTATCTGCAGTTCTTGACTAATTTTTCTTAACGAAACTGTTTTATCAACCTCAACCATAGCAAGTACGTTAATTTCAGTCTCTTCATTTATGATAAACCTTTGTTCCGCCTCTTATTTTTTATTTGCCTAAAACGAGTCTCGACATACGGAAAATACTGATGGTTGGATGTTATCGATTCGGATATCTATGAGCATACAACTCGGCAGCATTCCTTGAATTTCTATGACACTCTCCAAATATTAATAAGATATCCACTTTTTCACTTTGAGTATAAATTATTTTAACGAAAATTTAAACTAAACTTAACGAAAATTAAGAAACTTTTACGTCTGTTCTTAGAGCGTATGTCACTGTTATTATCTACTTAAGTGAGTGCTTTGTTTTCCAAAGAAGACTTGATAAAAACAGTTGCAAATTATTATGCATCATAGCTGTTCATGGCGCACTTGTCATAAGAAAATAAATTATCCAGTATTTTGCTTAATAATATTTAATTTCTGTTCTTATGTCTAATCCAATCGTAAATAAATTAGTACCGTTAGATTCGTCAAAGAATGCTTTTTTCGAAAAGTAGTTGTCAAAAAGGGGTCGCCATTTGAAAATTAATAGTTAGAAATGAAAACGTAACTTTGTCAACTTGTCTTATTCCTGTCTTTCATACTAGTAACTAAAACTTTGCGATTGTATTTTTTTGACATCACCTAAGGCCCTTAGATTAGTTTGCGTTCGATCATGGCCACCTAGATGCAATTTTAAAAGTGGCTCTAAAAAAATGAAGTAGACGTAAAAAGTTTTTAAAATGTCACATTCTGATCTAGAATTGTCTCAGAAATCCAAAAATGTTAAAATATACAGGGTGTACCATTTAAAAATTTAAAACCGGGGCCATTTCCGGTGAAACCGGAAGTGGCCGGAAAGTGGAAAATATGCGAAAACTCTCCCCTTCACCTACCATTTACCTGTACCAATTCTCATTTTGATACACATAATACTTTAGAAATTATGACTTGTCTAATAGATTCGTTGACACCCGGTAATTACCCCTTAATATATTTTATTACGAAAAAAGCCGATCCCATTCAACTTAATTTATAAGGTTAGTGGTAGTCAGCGGCATGAAAAAATTAGTTTTTAAAAAAATTACACAGAAAATCTTAAGGACGTAGTTGATTCTTTTGGATAATGAGTTTCCACTTAATGTTGTTCGAAATTATTGTTCATGACTGTGACAGTTGATAAAAATCACTAATTTTTTTATAAAAATAAAAACAAATATTATATAAGGATTAATTTCCCCCTTAATATATTTTATTACGAAAAAAGCCGATCCCATTCATATTAATTTATAAGGTTAGCGGTAGTCAGCGGTATGAAAAAATTAGTTTTTAAAAAAATTACACAGAAAATCTTAAGGATGTAGTTGATTCTTTTAGATAGTGAGTTTCCACTTAATGTTGTTCGAAATTATTGTTCATGACTGTGGCAGTTGATAAAAATTACTCATTTTTTTCATAAAAGCAAAAACAAATACTACATAAGGGTTAATTACCCCCTTAATATATTTTATAACGAAAAAAGCCGAGCCCATTCAACTTAATTTATAGGGTTAGTGGTAGTCAGCGATATGAAAAAATGAGTATCATAAATAATTTTTTTAACCATATTTTGAGTTATTTTATAAAACAAATAATATTAGATTATTAAATTATGATCTTTATTTTGAAAAAGATTTATTTATTGTAGACCAAGTTATCGCCATATTTGTTGGACCCTGTCTCACAAGTCGTGTGTTATAGTGACCATCATAACATTTTACTGTTTAATTTAAAGTCAATTAAACAAAAAAATCATCAGTTTAATAGTTAGTTTAGTGATTGATCGAAGCTTTTTTTTCTTAAATAAACAAAATGGCGGCCTCTGGTAATTAATTTGCAAATTTTAAAGGAAAAAAGAACTAGTTTATTGTTTATAAAAAATATTTTAATAAAACATCTTTCAATCGCGCACTAGTTTTATATGGTTATAATAAGCTCCATAAATTTGATTGAAATTCATCCAGTGGTTTCTGAGTTACAGCTGTCTATTCCTGGATCATATAATGGTTCTTCTGCCGAAACGGAAACTTCTAGTATATCGATTTGCCGTTGTCGATATTTTGAATCCTGACTACCCCTCAACCCTTATAAAATGTATGTGTCCTTCATAAAATGTATGTAAAAACGTTTTAGCGAAGAATTTTGTGGGTTATTATCAGGCCTTAGAAACACAATTCATACGTGTCGAATACTCTTCAATGTCGACACGATATCACAGAATAAGCGAAACCAGAGACTGACTTTTTGAACTTGTTTCATAATGCTGACAAAGGGTAGATTTCCACTACTTCGAAATGGTAAACTTCCATTACATGCTCCATTCTTGAGGCGTCTGATCGTTTGTATTATTGTTCGTAATGAATTTCTTAAAAAGAAACATTTTCATAAAATTAAATATGGGTTATATTTTAGTGTGAAAAAATCAGATTTCCGTCAATTTCATTTTTCAAATTCCTCTATAACTGACGAGTTTTTGAAGATAATAAGTAAATTTATTAAATTTATTATTAAATATTTAACCTCTGATTTCCACTCAATAACATTCCCATCCAATATGATAGTTTTCACGTTGAGGTTTCTTATCCTTGTGAAGGCTACTAGGGTGGATTTGGGGGGTTGATGTTTAGTCCCATCATCTGGCACCATTCTCTAGTGTATTCAAGCACTCTTTGCACTATGCCACACAGGGTATTCTCGAATTTTCGTCTTGCGATCACGACCACGTCATCGGCATAGCGCTGACAAAATATGCCGAGGTCAGACAGATCACAGAGGAGCTGGTCTACAATTAAGCTTTACATAAGTGGAGAGGATACTTTCCCCTGAGGGTATCCTCTGGCAGTACAGAGGGCGATAGTGTCCTATCTCTAATCCACATAGCCTATTTTGCTTATTCATGACCTTTGTTTTCGGCATCTTTGGGTAATTTTTTGAACCTTTGGTTTATTTTTATTGCTTTTGTTACATCCTCTATCTTCCTTGGCTGGATGATGGCTAAAGATCTTTAATTTAATTTGACATCTTCGTATTTTCCGGTACTTGACCAGATATTATCCCGTTTGTTTTGAAAATAAATGCCGTTTTGATAAAATATCACTACACATATTCTTATTAATAAAAATTGTTGAATAAGAAGAAGTTCAATATAGAACCTATTTATTTACTATTTTTATTACTTTTAACTAATATTTTCTAATATAGCTAATCTTTATCTTCGATCTCTAAGCTCAAATAGATATCTCTTCTGATATATGAGAGAAAATTCAAAGGGGCTACCCTAACGGTATGTCCTTTAAATACAATTTTTCGTATGATTGAATTTTTACTTTCTAATAGTAGAAATGATATCTCAATACAAAAAACCTTGTTAGAGAATGTTCCAAAGCACTTTGTTGTTTTAATTTATTCCGTTTAATGGTATTGTAATATCTTCTACTAATAAAACTTGTTTCTATTCACTTTTTCTTAAAGAAAAAATAACTGAACTAAATTTATTAAAACATAAAAATTGCACAGACTTAAAACGGGGTTCTGAGAAAAGCTATTTATTTGAAAAATATAAATATTCCACATTTTAACCAAGTTACTAGCTAACTCGATACTTATTCTTTTATTTTTAGAGCAAACATGGTAAATTATACAAAAATATAGAAGAAGAAAAGCGAAGATTTTCAATATTCCAAAAAAATTTACATGCCATTGAAGAGCACAATAAAAAGTATGAAGCAGGAGAAACAACATATTTTAAAGGAGTAAATCAGTTTACTGATCTTACAAAGGAAGAATTTATTGCTTTATTAAATTATCAAAGTGCTGGTCGCCAGAATCGGGAAATATATCCTCTTCGTCAAAAATTGGTTGATGCTGAAGCACCAGATTCCATTGATTGGAGAGACCAAGGAGCAGTATCTAAAGTAAAAAATCAGGGTGCTTGTAGATCATGCTGGGCTTTTTCTGTAGTAAGTATTTTTTAAAATAAAAAGAAGAAAATCGTAGGAAATTACTTTAATTTTAGTTAAATAGTTGTTCTAAAATTGGCAGTTAAAAAAGTCAAAATTTGTAACAATAAAAAGAGATAAAGTTAAAGCTGGCAGATACAGCTAACTTTATATATTATTCGGACATTATGGCAGCAACAATAGCAGTAAAAACTATTTTGGGTTGTAATGGAAATAAAATTAATGAACTTTCAAATAATGAAACAAATAATTAAATTTTTACAAAATTCGGTATCCATCACAACACTGTTCCAAAATTTATTGCAAAAAAAATTATTCCGAGGTAAAAATACGATGATATCTGGGGTACTAAGGCGAACAAGAAATATTCGTAAATTATTTTGACTACCCGCTATCTTCTAGTGTGGCTATTCTAGCAAAAATCAAGCAGGAATATCTGTAAAGAAGAACCCAAGTTCACTATCTCTTTTGAAACTTTTCGCACTTTCAGTTGACTCAGTGTCTGGGAGAAAACTACGATTCGTCATTCATTGCTTCAGAATTGGCACATTTTAAAGCCTTAAAGAGAGTGCATACATACAACTTTCTGATGCAGATAGTGTTTTGAACTTTTTGAAAACCCGCTACGATGTTAATATGTTAGAAAATACTACCTCTTAAGACAACTTAACGTTAAATAAGACTCTTTTTTATACTTTATTGGTTGTTGACTTTTGTAATATCCTTCGAATCATTTGAACATGTCGCCTTTATCAAATTTATTTTCGGATATCGCAGGAGGAGAGAATTTTTATTAAGAAATATATTTGTATGAGAAGGTTTTGTTTAAACCAAATCTTCGAAACTACTATGATATATTCCTTGTACTAGTACACTTACTGCTCACTCTGGTGGTGTTTTTCTAATGCAGTTCATAATCCTAGATAAGACAAATGAGCCAACGGTGTTCTGGATACGTATTACCGTGTTCTGTGGTGAGTTAAGTCTGCTTGTTAGAGATTAAGTCTAAAATTTCCAAAGAGACAATTGCTAGGCTGCATCTTTTTCCCTTTCCTTTTTTAAGTGCCCTGTTTGTAGTAGGATATGCAGAAAACTCATTGCCCATATTATTCTGGCATAAAAGTAGTTGTATATGTAATATGTAATAACATACTCGTATATGTGTGCTTTTTTTATTCGATCAGTTATAAATTAGCATTGCTTTTTTTTTTATTCTACGAAATCTGGATAGGAGCGATTTATTTAATTATTAAAGATATACGATTAAATACAACAAATCGTATTTATGCTGGAACAACATTTTCCTGAATTAGTTCTTTATTTCCAGGGACTTATATTTTAGTATTTTATATAAAGTACTATTACGTAGTGATTTTTTGACAGAAAGAAAATTATCTACATCACTCTTCCTCTAAGTTATGATTTGTTTTGCTTTGATTGTCCCAGTGTTATTAGCCAGTTTCAGGAATGCTTTTATATTTGTCATTTGTACAGGGTGAATCGTTTTAAATGTTTTTGTGGGCTATCTGGAAAACCGTAAATGATTTTAAAAATCTGATGAAGTAGTTCCGAGCTCTTTTTTAAAGAAAATTATAATGGCAAAAAGAAATTACGGCTATCGCGATGAGTTTCGCATTTTACAATTTTCTAGAAAGTTCTATATTTTATTTATCAAAGCAAATACGATAAAACTAATAAGGCATTCTTAAGGTACTTTTTCTGTAGAATCCAGGGGTGTAGTCAGATTTTTAATTTTAATTTTAATGACGGAGATATAATACCAAGTTTAAATTTTTTAAATGGAACGCTCTGTATTTTTTAACACCATTTTTTGCATTTTGCATTTTATTTAAGAAATAGGTTAAAAACATATTTTTTTATTTCCTTATGAAGCTTATAGACTAGCTCATCAAAACTAGTGGCTCCGAGAAGCCAAGTTGTGCATATCTTAGTTTTAATTACCGAGATATATTACCGAGTTTTAATTTTTTAAATGAAACACCTTATATTTTTTAACATAATTTTTTGCATTCAGCATTTTTTTAAAGAACATTTTATATTGTCACTATAAATTGAAAACAAATAGGCTAAAAAAATTATTAAATATGTAAACTTTTTGAAATAGGAATTTTATTTACAGTTTCTTAACCTATGGTATATAATATAATAGATATTCTCTGATCTCGATTAAAAGAAATATCCAAATACTTAAATTATTTCCATAGATCACTGCTAAGAACACTTTTTAAGTTCGATGAATATACCATATTGTATATTATCTTTTAAGATAGTAGATTGTGACTATTTTCTCACTCTCTAGCATTACAACCCGGGGTGGGTCTTTGCTAACTTCCCAATCTGCCTCCACTTGCTGCGATCCATCATCAGTCCCTCCGCGCGTTCGACATTTAGGGTTTGTAAGTCTGCTGCAACGTTATCTCTCCACCTCATCCTTAGTCTTCCTAGCGGTCACTTTCCTTCTGAGTTCTCTTCCCATACCAACTTGACGATACGTTGATCTTGTCTCATAACATGGCCGGCCCATCTTAATCTTTCTGCTTTTATTATTTTCACTATATCTGGCTGGTTGTATAGTTCCTCCAATTCCTTGTTTGTTCTCGTTCTATATTGCTGTGTGGTGTTGTCCCTGACCGGTTCGTATATCCTTCTAAGCATTCTTCTTTCTGGGATTTTCAGTCTATTCTCGTTTTGTTTTGTCAACGTCCATGTTTCACATGCATTTGTCATTACCGGTCTTATAACTACTTGATATATTCTTATTTTCGTGCGGCGGGATATATTTTTCGATTTCATTATCTTTTGTAGCCCATACCAGCAGCGGTTGCCTCCTTGTATACTGTTTTTAATCTCTTGTGTAATGTTGTTCTCAGAGGTGATCGTAGCTCCCAAATATTTAAACTGATGGACCCTTTCAAAATTGTAGTGGTCCATAGTCACGTTCTGTCCTATTCTGTCTCGCCGTTCCGTTCTTATTGTAGCCATATATTTGTTTTTTCTTCGTTGATTCGTAGGCCAACTTTCTTTGCGGCATTTTCCAGTTTGAAAAACTCTTCCTTGACACTGGTAGTTGTATTACCTACAATATCGATATCATCAGCAGTGGAGACAGCGCATCGCCTTGTTTAAGACCACTGTTGATTGTAAAGAAGGTTGACAATCTTCCTTCAAGTCTTACTGCACTTGTAGATCCGTCTACACATGTTTTGGTGAGGTTAATTAGCTTCTTCGGTATGTTCAGTTCTGCCATGGCATTCCACAAATCCACTCTTATGATGTTATCGTATGCTTGTTTAAAATCTATAAATAGCTGGTGCAATGTTTTGTTTTATTCCCAACATTTCTCCATTAATTGCCTAATCGTAAATATCTGATCTACAGTTGAGCGGTTTTTTCTAAATCCACACTGGTAATTTCCTATTTGATATATCACACACGCAGTTAATCGTTCTAAGATCATTAGAGAGAAGACTTTATATCCTGTGTTAATAAGGGATATACCCCTATAATTGGAACAGCACGTTTTATCGCCCTTCTTAAGTATTGGTATTATCACACTTTCTTTCCAGGAGGTTGGTATTTTTTCTTCTTTCCATATTTGATAGATGAGTTGATAGAAAGCACGTTTCAAGGTTTCTCCTCCCTTTTTCAAACATTCTCCCGGTATAGTGTCGTTTCCTGGAGCTTTGTTGTTTTTAAGTTTTTGAATAGCTCATGACACTTCTTCCACTGTAGGTTCTTCTACTACGGGTTCGGCCGTAAGGTATGTATATTCAGGCCGGGCTTCATCTGCCTGGACATTCAGTAGCTCGTCAAAGTATCTTCTCCAGGTCTCTATCATTTCAGCCTCATTTGTAATAAGGTTACCTTCGTCATTCTTTATTACTATCCCAACTTTGGGTCTAAATCCGTTTTTTATATCCTTTACCTCTTGGAAGAAACGTCTAGTTCTGTTGTTCCTTCTATTTGACTCTAGTTCTTCAAGAATACCTTCTTCGTATGCTCTTTTTTTCGCTTGTATTGTTTTCTTTGGCTTTTTTCTGGCCTCGCTGTATTTCTGTGCATTTTACTCATTTGAATCTTGCAGCATTCGTTGTCGTGCCTGGTTCCTTGACTTTAAGACTCCTTCACAATCGTTCTCAAACCATTTCTTCTTTTTAGAGCTCTTTCTTTTTCCTATGATGGTTTCAGTAGTATGTATAACTGAATTTTTAATTATTTCCCACGTTTCGTACGTTGTTTCGATTTGCTACAGATCCTAGTATACTCTTCAGAGTAGTTTGGTTGTGACTATGGATAGATAAAATAATCCCTTATTCAACTAAAGTCTGTCAGTTTGAGGTTTATTAGCTTATCAACTTGCAATTTGTCTGTTTAAAAACTGTAAACCGAAAAATTTCAAAATTTTAAAAAGTATATGGTAGAATGTTATATTGAGTATAATAAACACAAGTAGAGAGCCTCTGATTTATATTTTGAACGATATCCGGAGCTCGATCAATCCAACTCGGCAATTTTTAAGAGACTAGAGGCAAATTTAATCAATTTTGGATTTTTTAAAAAGCCACGGCCAAAGACGTGTGAAAAAGGTAAAGGTAAAGAGAATGAAATTATAAATGTAATTGCATGTATTATGGCTTCAACGTCGAGCAGAATATTGAAATGGCTGTTGGGGTTCTCATCAAAAATCATTAAAAATTTGAAAAGAAAATACGTTCAACTGTCACCTCAGGGGCCATCTTCATAGAATGGGTGTCGAAGACGACCCGACGTGCAGATGGTGTTTCGAGGAGGATGAAACTGTTGATCATGTCCTCAGAGAGTGCCCAGCACTCAATGGACTGAGACAGATATTTCGGAGATACAATTGTGTTACCGGAAGCAGTTAGGCAAGTTCAACTAACGAAGCTGCTTGGATTCACAAAGGCGATCGGCCTGGAATAACCTGCAGCTATGGTGGGATGCAAAGGGCCAAATGGAGGCCTAAGTATCGATGATCTAGTATCACCACCCCTTTTTCATTCATTCATTCATTCAAGTTTAAATGTGACAATAAGTTATTAACAGATTGTACACCAAAGAAATTAAGAAATAGAGGGATTTTGTATTTCAGTGTATATTTTTAAATTATTACTATCGGCCAAGTGCTTTCGGTCTAACAAATTAAAATTGAAACTAAAACATTCAACACACTGCGTACATTGACATTATTAAAACAATAAACCTTTTTAATTACAACCCAAAAGAGTGAGGTTATGCCACGCACAGTCATAGCATAATATAGCAATAAAACTGTCCAAAAATTAAAATTATATACAAGTATGTGTAAGCCTGAGTAGAGCTTTTCTGTATGAGTTTTATTTTTTAATTTCTTGTCAATTGTATTTCACATCAATAATTCATTGACAATGAGCAAAAAGAGAAAAAAGGGCAGAAAGAAAGGGCAATAAGAGTTTATTAATCTACAGCGTTACTGTGATCGGCCATTCTGTGATATATTTCGAACACTTGGGTTCAGTGGCGTGAAATGATTTCCATTTTTGTAAAAAAGCAACAAATTATGCGAACATAGGCGTAGTTGAAATTTATTGAAATGTGTTAACTATTAATATATTTAGAATGAAGTGTCTGAAACTGAAAAAGATGATCAAAATTATTATAAGATTGCATCCCACGCAATCACAGCTCCCAGATATATAAATTGTTTAAAAAATAAAGGAAAAAGTTTAAAAATGGGGTTGCGGCCATTTACGTTGTTCATTCTTACATTGAGGCAATGGTCGGGGTTTCTTTTTATTTCCCTGCATGTTTCAAGATCCTCTCTGTAATCCAAGGTTTCAGAGTTATTACCCCTGGAGTGGTATAAGATTTTACTATTATGAGTTGGAGAGAAACTGTGTTTGGCAAAACTAATATGGTGACCAAACACAAAGGCCTGAAGTTTGTTAATATGTTCTCTAATTCGGACTGCTAATGGTCTAATAGTTTTTCCTATATACGTTGAAGGGCAGTCTGGGCAAGAAAGTTGATAGACCCTACTTTTTTGGATATGAGATATCAATTGTTTGTTATTGACCAGATGGGAACTGAGTTGATTTACACTCTTAAATGAAATCTTCACATTTTGAGTGTGGTTTGTTAGAGTCCGTGCTATCTTATTAGAGAAGTGACCTAAGTACGAGAGTGAGAAAAACTTCCCTTGCTGACTTTCATTGTAAGGAGTCGAGCTGTAAGCCTCTTGGGATTCTTCCTTGTTTTTAATTTTCTCTATATATTTGTCGATGACTGTATGCTCATACCCATTGTTTACGGCAATTTGCTTCAGAATATTGACCTCGTTGTTGTAATCGTCCGCTGACATGAGAATGTTGAGCAATCTATTAACATAGCAGTTTATTGAGTCCATTTTATGTTGTATAGGGTGGTTAGAATTAGAAGGAATTACGTGGTCTGTTTAGGTGGGTTTTCGAAAGATTTTGAAACTTAGAGAATTATTGGTTTTTCTGATAGTTAAATCTAAGAAATTAAGTTTGTTTTCGGTTTCTATTTCTAAAGTAAATTTTAGAGCAGGATGCAGAGAATTAAGACTACCTAGAACATCAATAGCCAGCTGTTCATTGCCCAGAATAATTGTACAACAGTCATCCACATAACGAAGCCAGTTTTTTATCTTGCTCTCAGAAATCAATCTCGGAATTAATGCATTTTCCAAGTTGTCCAGGAAGATGTCTGCTAAAAGAGGAGATAGAGGATTCCCTATTGCCAACCCCGATGGTTCTTCGTAGTATTTGTTATTGAAAGCAAAAGAGTCCTGAGATAAACAGAACTTAAGAAGGGTCATTATCCTAAGTTGGTCATCACTAGAGATGTTGTTCGCTGTCAACAGATTTGATATAATCGGAAGAGTTTCCATCCTCAGAATCGACGTAAACAGATCGCATACATCGAAGGAAACAAGAGTCGTCTGGCATAGTTACAGAGTTCAGTCCTTTGACCAAATCTGTGGAGTTCTTGAGGCAAAACTTAGGCTTATCTTTGATAAGTTTAATCAGGATTGCGTTCAAAACAAGAAGATAATCTCGAAACGGGAGTATTGGTAAAATTTACAACAAGTCAAATTGATACTCCTTGCTTATGAATTTTTGGTAACCCATATAAACGGGGTAAACACGGGTTAGAAATTAGAAGATATTTATTTCCATTTATATTTTTTTATGTGTGTGGCATAACCTCACTCTTTTGGGTTGTTATTAAAAAGGTTTATTGTTTTAATAATGTCAATGTGTGCA
This sequence comes from Diaprepes abbreviatus, assembly GCA_034092305.1. Taxonomy (NCBI): domain Eukaryota; kingdom Metazoa; phylum Arthropoda; class Insecta; order Coleoptera; family Curculionidae; genus Diaprepes; species Diaprepes abbreviatus. The sequence goes on from JASJET010000095.1 coordinate 2,587,239, forward strand.
GTGTGTTGAATGTTTTAGTTTCAATTTTAATTTGTGACAAATTTTTTAAAAATTTTTAATTGTATACGACTTGTTTTGTGTGGAGGCTACGCTGGCGACTGGAGACTGTTCTCAAACTGGCAGGGTTAAGGTGTGCCCTTTGACGAGTGAGTGTGGTTGGTGAGTACTGAGTAAGCTTATTTGCTGACCATATTCTCTTGTTTCTAGGGTCTGAGCCCTGAGGATGTTCTATGTTAGACCGAAAGCGCTTCGGTGATAGTAATAATTTAAAAATATACACTGAAATACAAAATACGTCTATTTCTTAAATGGTACAAGCCAAGAAAAACTCAATTTCTTCTCCCTGGCGACCCTGAATAAAGACTTAACATCTATAACTGGTATATGGATATGTTACGAAATAATTTTTTCTTTAATAATATTATATGGACGGATGCGTCAAGAATAACTAGTAATGGTATATATATGGTATATCGCCAGAATAATCATCTATGGGTACATCAGAACCCTCACCAACAAATAAATAGGGTTCCTCATGAGTTTAATGTATGGGTTGCTTTGTTGGGTAGTAAGACGCATCGTCTCATTTATGAATAATTTGCCTTAAGCGGAAAGTAACTGATTGTATTCAATTGTTGTCGAATTCCTTAACGCTCATTTTGCACAGAAATGGATAGCAAACAACGGACCAGTCAGGTGGCCACCTAGGTCAGCTGATCTTACTCCCTTAGATTTATTTTTTTGGTGTATATGAAAAACAAAATCTATCTAAATAGAAATAGAACTCTGGATGAATTACAAAAAAAAATTTGTGGCGGCTATACGAAGTATTGCTAATATTCACATTTATAACGCTGTGAGTAGAGGAGTGTATAGACGTTGCCAACTGTGTTTGGATAACAATGGAAAATAGTTTGAATATTTAATGTAGTTAATTTAGTGTTTTATTGATATTTTCGTCTTTATGAGTTTTGTTTAAGTATGTTTCTCATTTTTGTATTTTAACAATTGGTCCTTTAAAATGTGATAACATAAATATGCACAACTTGGCCTCTTGGAGCCGCTGGCTTTGATGAGTTAGTCTGTGAGCTTAATAAATAAATAAAAATTATGAATTTGGCCCATTTATTTTCAATTTATACAGACAATATTATATATTCTTAAGGAAAATGCAAAATGTAAAAAAAATATTTAAAAAAATAAAGAGTATTTCATTTAAAATATTAAAATTTGTTAATATATCTCCGTAATCAAAACGAAAATTAAAAAAATTCGACTACGCCACTGGATTCTACAGAAAGAAGTACCCTAAGAATGCCTTATTGGATTTACCAGAGTTGCTCTGATAAATAAAATATAGGATATTTTAATAAATTGTAAAATTCGAAAATTGGTTTTCGCCATTATAATTTTCTTGAAAAAAGAGCTCGGGGCTACTTTACCAGATTTTCAGAATCTTATACGGTTTTCCAGACAGCCTGTAAAACATCCAAAATGATCCAACCTGTACACTACAAATTGAAATGAATATACATTATCCATGTATATTTTTGTTAGTTCATCATTACTGTTCGAGAGTGCTATTGCGTTACGTTCATAATAAAATGTGGCTTGATTTTCGTTCTCAGTAAGATAAAAAAGCGACAAATAGTAGAAGGTATGGGAAGACTTCCCACAATTACATTGATGGGAAGGACTCTTCAATTTAAGGGGACTGTTAAATATCTGGAAGTAATTCTGGACTCACGACTGAGCTGGAATGATCATATTGAGGCTCGAACCAAGAAAGCCATATATGCTTTCTGGGCTTGTAAACGCGCCTTTGGGTCTACCTGGGGACTAGCACCTAAAGTACTATTTTCAATTTACACTATGGTGATCCGCCCCATGAAAACGTACGTCGCACAAACACATTCTTCAACTTGATAAAGTTCAGAGAATGGCTTGTGTGCGATGATGACAGTTCCCACCAGGGCTTTTGAAGTCCTGGTGAACCTGCCTTCTCTTCACTTATACATAGAGAACGAGGCCCTGAAGACTATTTATCATCTCAGTTGCCTAGGAGAACTTGGAATTGGAACGGGCGGTACTCAGGTGTTTGAGAAACCTCTCCCTGGAGATATTTCTGCCACCTAGAGAGGATTGGGAAGAAGACCAAAATCTTCGGGAAAATGGATCCTGGTGGTATACTGATGGATCTCGGAGGTCCAGAGTCAGAGAGTACTACTCTCTCGTGCGGCAATTTTTACAGCGAGAATTAATGCTATTCTGTAGTGTGCCCATCTCTCTGAGAGGCATGTAGACAGGAATAGGGAAATAAATATATGCTTAGCCAGTAAGGCTGCGATACTGACACTGAAGTCCAGTGTCATAACTTCGCGACTGATGTCCGAGTGCAAGGACATACTAAATGGTATGACAATGAACGGCTGCACAGTCAGACTCGTATGGGTCCGAGGTCACCCTGGCATACACAGGAATGAGGAAGCAGACCGTCTGGCAAAGTTGGGTTCGGCAACTGAACCGTATGGACCCAAGCCAATACTACTTGTCCCAATTGCTATTGGCAACAGAGACTTAAAATAGTTGCTGGAAAGCGAATTTACTGAATCATGAAGGGAAACTCTTGGAAAGAGGTGCGCTAAGGAACATATAACTGGGTCTGGCGCACGACGTACTAAGGAGCTTCTCTCTTTGGGAAGAAGAGAGCTACGAATTGTGGTGGAATTCTTGACCTCAGGGGTCATCTTCATAGAATGGGTGTCGAAGATGACCCGACGTACAGATGGTCTTTGGAGGAGGATGAGACTTTTGACTATATCCTCAGAGAGTGCCCAGCACTCAACGGACCGAGGCAGAGATATTTCGGAGACACAATTTTGTTACCGGAAGCAGTTAGGCAAGTTCAACCAATGAGGCTGCTTGGATTCGCAAAGGCGGAATTTCAGACACCTTGCCCATCTTATAGTCTAGATAATCAATAAAAAAATACAACTTTTAACATTAGGACGGCGGAATTAGTATCTGGAAAAAAATTATTGTTAGTAGACTTCTGACTACGTAGAAACGTTCAGAATGAAAATAGTAATTATGTAGTTAGTATCTTATGTCTTATTTTCTTTTTTTGGGAAAATTGTTTTATTTAACAATTAAAATGTGAATAAACAGTTCTCTCGAGTTTTTGGAAAAGCTACTGTTTTTCTGTAAAAAAGTTTCAAATAAAAGTTATATGCTTTTAAAATACCTACAAAATGGGCTAGCTTATCTATATCGAGTAATTTGTTTGTTAGTTATTGCAAAAAAACCTGCTAAAATGGTTGTTTTTTTAATTGCTGGTAATCAATACAATAATATATTGCATTAACTTTATACTACACCGAAAGGAGCCTCTTGTTGTATAAAACAAGTGTGCAAAATTTCAAGTCAACATACTCAATAGTTTTTTACACAATGAAAAATTGAATTTTTAAGTGGTAGTGAAATCTTAACATTCTACCATGAAATATAATATATTATTCCCAATTATACACGCCTTACCAAATCCTGGCAACACCCTGTAAGGTACCTCAGTTCAGACTTACCTAAAGTTGTTCCTAATGCTGACTGGAGTCTACATATATGATAGCTCATCTCAGGGTAGATTCGTTATTTTTATATTTTGCCACTATTTTTAATATATTGTCTATGTAAGTTTTATAAATGTCTAATTCAGCAAAAAGGCGCCACCAAATTTTACTTTAAAATTTGCCCTAATGATTATACTACGAGCAATTGTAGTAGAGAAAACTTGGAAAAGAACAAATGTTTAACATGTCATATCCGGGTAAATAAATTACTGATTTTAACTGCTTAATAGTATTCTAATTTAAGATTATAGGAAATAAAACCAATAGAGGCCAATACATTTATTCCTCACGGTATACCTCCTTCCCAGAAAATAAGTACAACCTCTGGAAAAAGTTATCACCATGTGAACTATTGCGAGCTCCTCTAATGGGGCTATCTAATAGAAATGAGATTACAAATGGTTAATTGCCATAAAAAAAAACTTGTTAACGACTTAGTCGAAAGTTATTGACTTTCTGTGACGTAGAAAAGGTGAAAATCATAACAAAAAAAAAAGGAATAAGTTAAACTTGACAATAAGGGCACAGTGAACGGCAAACCGATCCAAGAAGTAAACAAATCAACTTCTATACTTGGAAGGTTTACGTGGACATAACCTAGTCATAGAAGATAAAAAAACACTCTCTATTTTAAACTAGACTATGAAGTTCTATAAGCCCAACAATGCAGGAGACTATCAACTTTGCAGTCGTAAAAAAAATAAGCAATATCAAAAAAACTACAAAAATGCCTGCAAAGAAAAAGAATTAGAAAATTGATAATGAGAGAGATAATGAGTGTTTAAGTGATAGTTAACAGAATATAAGCAATAGATAATTACACAAAAAAGTGACAATTACAAAAATTAGATCATAGAAATCAACTTATAACCGTTGCTCAAGTGGTTAAAATCTTAACAAAATTTTCCTAAAAAGTATGTTACAAATTTGAACAAAATAACTAGTTTCCAAAATATTCAATTGTTAAGCAATTAAAATTTTCAATAAATTCATCATTATAATATTCAAAACTTTAAACAATTATTAAATGGTTAATTGGCCACTTTGGGACTCTAAAAATGGAACCATAATAAAAAAAACCTCAATTACAGTAGAGTATCGCAAAATAAAACATTTAAATTTGAGGTTGTAGCGCCACGAAGTCGACTGGGTTTCACTTTACATGGTTGACTGGTTCGTCGCAAATATTTAAAATCTATTAATTAGAAAACGTTTAAAATCATGTACAGAAGAATCCCTCACTTGTTAGCCCTCTAGATAATCGAAAAGGAAACTCTGCTCAGATAACTAAGCGATTAAAAATATAGGTTTAATATCTATTAGGCTTAACAATTAGAAACTCTCGTGTACATACCTTGGCTAAAACTAGGCACTTAGCTGAATCACTTTTACACAGGTGGATAAACAAAGCCTGTGACGTAGTCGGCTTCACCAGAAAGTATGTTGACCTGGCTCAATACGGAGATCGTCCCTTTCAGAGGCTCACAATCCCAGAAGTGCAGCACGGTAATCTAAACTGCATATTACTTCCCAAAATGTACATTATAAAAGTTCATCCAAAAAAACAAATACTGAAGAAATCCAAAGACATACTGTAATTGTCCTAAGATGTACTGAAGTTATCCCAAAGACGTATTGTAATTATTCCGAAGACGTATTGTTATTATCCCAAAGACCCTCGAACTCAAGAAAATGGTGGCATCTGATAAAAGTTAAGCCGTTGTTTTTGGGCTGGCTGAAGAAAATAATCGCCAAACTGGCTGTAGGGTGAAACGACAAAATTACCAAAAAAAATGTTTGCACCCCGACTTGGTTTTTTACTTTAATCGGCCATTTATGACCAAATCCCTTAATTTGGGAAAGTAGTAAAACTAGACCACTTCTTCTCGCTCTTGCGTCAGATAGCCAAAAGGGAACGATTTTTCTCCAATCACTCGCACATTCCTTCCAACAGAAGTTACCAAAAAAACTTAATAAAAACGTCCATCAAAAATCTATCCAAAAAAAATAACCTTAGTCTCATAGCAATAATCTCGAACCCTTCAAATATATCATACAATTTGAACTACTTCCGGAAAATATATACAAAAATTCTTCTATTTCAATTTTAAATTGGCCAGTACTGAAATCAGACAGAGAAAACCAATATCTTAATAATCTAAACTGCCTCGTCCTACAAAATGAATATCCTATGAACAAAGTACTTTACGGATTCAAAATATTCAAAAATGAAATTCAGTTAGTTCGAAATAGTTCGAAGGTGTAATTTCAAATATTTTAATTACCACAAATTCTAATTTGTAAAGTAAAAGGAAAATATTCAACTAATAAACTAAAAAGAACATAATGAAAATCGATACTATCTTATTTAGAATTTAACATTTCGATATATTCAACAGAGGTGCCGTCATATAGGCAACCATTAAATCTATCCATGTAATTCAGTGACTATCTGAAACAGCCGATATGTGACAATAAATAAATATTTCCCAAAGAAGGAAAATCAACAAGAAAACAAACAAAAAACACTATTTATATTTATCCAATCATTAAGAAAACGCTTTTCCCAATCTGTGATACATTGTCTCGAGATACCTAACGAAATTTACAAATTACAGGAATATATTAAGTTTCTATGTCAGTCAAAATTTCAAAATGTAAACAAAAGGAATGATCTGAATATAGATGAAACCAATATTAATAAATGAAAAACAAAAGGTAATAATTAGTTTTATAGTAGAAAACATCGTTTACCGTAAATTTACGTTTCAAGTCATGCATGTCATTGACAAACTGTAAAGAAAAACGTGCAAAACAAAAATCTATTTATTACTTTCGTAATCTGAACCTGTAATTTAATGTAGAAAAATGTAACAAACGAAAATATTTATTATTTAAAATCAATTTTTAACCGTAACAACAATGAATTTGTTTATAACATTTTATGTTTTTTTGATTGTTTATTCTCAGCGATCTAGAGATCGTACAGTGATCTGCGGGTGCGCAAATGAAAGCTCGAGACTTATACTAACAATAAAAAAAGAACCAAATTAATTGTTGCTCTTAAATTGTTGAAACAGAAAATTCGTTATAAACAAATAGAATAACTCTTCGACAATTGTTGATATCAAAATACCGATAAGTGGCCTTGATAGGTGAGATTTTGGCGCATATTTTGAAAAGAGAAAAATAATCTGTACGACCACAAGAATTTCAAAAAATCGCTACTGCGTTGTTTATTATTAGGGGATTATTTAAGTAGGAACTCATAGGGAGATGGTTAAATTATTGTATGCAGCAGTTTTCAATTCAATTATTTCGAAATTGTTGATGTTGCAATAGTTTAAAGTTACACCTAGTCTAAGAGTCAGAAGGTGAGTAGTTGAGGGGGGCTTTCACCTGCGGCGCGCGGAAAAAACATGACTCGGGCGCTTCACGTTCGTTTGGCCGGAAACATTTACGTTGTCTCGGCGAATATTCATCGTAGAATCTTTTTTTTTTAATTGGTGGTTTCTCGACGAGATATGAACAATGGATGAATGTTTTTGTGATTAAATTATTGTTAAACAAAGCAATAAACAAATTGTTGCCGTGCTTTTCAAATTGCGAAAAAAATGTTACAGTGGTCAACAGTATACTACTAATTAGGAATATTAAAAATTAGAATGATTTTTAATTTACCATTAATATTTATGGTGTTATAGCATGAAACAAATTGCGACTGTGATTTGCCGCCAAATTACTGGTTGTATAAGAACAACACATGTTAACTTTTTTGTTTATTTTATTGGACGAACATTTTTCACATATAAAATTTTTTGCTAATATACATATTTTTTGCTTAAATCTATACAAAATATTTATTCCGTTCTCTGTTTCTTAGACATCCATAGACACTCATTTTTGAAACCCTTATTGGTTTCATTATTATCATTACAATTATTATCATCATCATCACTCTCGTCGTCATCATTATTATTATTCTCTTTATCAACATCAGAATTCTCATCATTGACATAATTATCATCATCATCAACATCATCATTATTATCATAATCATAATTATTTTCTCCCCTCTTACTTTCATCATCTTTAAAAATAATATTCCAAATATTCTTGATTGGATATTGTGCAACAATTGTTTATTGCTATGTTTAACAATAATTTGATTACAAAAACAGATCATCCATTGTTCGAATTTGAAGTGTCCGAGTCATGTTTTTTTCTGCGCGCCGCAGACTGAAAGAATGTCCCCCTCCACTGCTCACTTTCTGACTCTCGGAGTTGCGGCAACTTCAAACTATTCCTACATCAACAATTTTGAAATAATTGAGTTGAAAACTACTGCACACAATAGTTTAACCATCTCCGTAAGAGTTCCTGTTTGAATAATCGCTTAATGTTAATAAACAATTCCGCAGCGATTTTTTTGAAAAAAAAAACTATTTCAGCTTCTAGTGGTCGTACACAATTTTTTTTTATTCAAAATGTGCGTCAAAATCTCAGCTATCGCGTCCACTTATCGGCATTTCGATATAAACAATTTTCGAAGAGTTATTCTATTTGTTTATAACGAAAAAAAGAACCCCAATTTTGTTTATCTGTTCCAACATTTTAAGATCAACAATTTATTTCGTTCTTTTTTGTTTTGTTTGTATAAGCCTGGAACTTTTATTTCCGTGTCCGCAGACGCTGTACGACCTCTAGATCGCTGAGAATAAACAATCAAAAAAACATAAAAAGTTATAAACAAATTCACTCTGCAAAAAACTATCGAATATTTTGCACATTTGTTTAATACAACAAGAAACTCCTTTAGTAGCAGTATAAAGTTAATGCAATATATTTTTCTATTGTTTATAAACAACTGAAAAAACAGCCATTATAGCAGGTTTTTTTGCAATAACTTACGAACAAATTATGCGATTCGGATGAACTTCAGCTCATTTTGTGGGTGTTTTCAATACGCACAACTTTTATTTGAAACTTTTTTACTGAAAAATAATAACTTTTCCTAGACCTCGAAAAAACTGTTTTTACATCTTATTTGTTAAATAAAAAAATTTCCCCAAAAAAGAGAATAAGACATAAGACACTACATAATTATTATTATCATTCTGTAGGTTTCTACTTAGTCAGAAGTCTACTAACAATAAATTTCAAAATCACCTCATATGAGGCTACCTCCGCCTTCCTATATGGGTAACATACGAAGAGCCGTGACATAGTTATACGTAACTTAAATACTTCTTTATATAGTTTTTTGATAAACGAATATATCATATTTACTATAAAAACAGGATGCCCAACTATACCGTTAATTCACAGTTATAATATAAATTTCGATATGTAATTATATTTCGATCGATTGTAGAATGGAACTTATACTAAAATGGGTAAGCGACAACGCTATAATTCGAAGTAGACGGGCCGAAGTTAAATTTTTTTCTGATGGTTATGTCAACAGTTGGGATTTAAATAATGACGTTCGTTAATGTGTTACCACCACTTACACATTGCTGACTATTGGGCTATGACATAAAGAATTAGATCCAGATGAAAATTAAATAAGGATAAAACTTAGTAGGTGACTTATCGAGCCCATGTGGTTTAAACACTGTTGCCGAATCATCGCTTAGTTATTCACAAATGATCTATGTAAGAGTGAATAGTCAGTGCCAAGAATTTAGGAGAGAAGTAGAGAACGTGTCGTAGGAAAGAGCACTGAATAATTTTGGTCACGATTATATTCAATGACCTACTTACTCTAACAGTTTAATTGAATTTAGGTTAACCAGAGCTGAAAATGCAAAATATAAATTATTCTGAAGTACTAATTGTATCAAAAACTAATTTTTGATTACACTAACTTGATGTTGGCCAAATCAGCATGTCACCTTTATTCAATTTTACTTTTATTGTTTTTATCATTATAGGTATTGAGTCTGAAGAGAGTTATCCGTACGTAGCACAAGACCAAACATGTAATTATAAGAAAGATTCAGTTGCAGCTGAAATTCAAGGATATATTAGAACTGAAACTAAAGACGAAGATAGTTTGAAATCAGCGGTAGGATTAAAAGGACCAACTTCTGTTGCCCTTGATGCATCAGACTTATCTGATTACGCAGGAGGTACGTATATTTCTATACATCGAACATTATTATAATTTTCTGTACGTAACAGTAAATTAAAATAACTAATCTAATAAAGTAAGATGATCACATTTTATTATTTCAGTTTGAATTAAATTTGTGATAGCTACATATGCTGTATTTTTTCCCCAGTCAGTTCAAAATTCCTTTTTTATATTTCTAGTTTTTAACAATCTTTCTTACTCTATAAATCGCCTGAATATCATTTTCTAATAAAATAGCATTATTCTTATACTGATAAATAAAGTAGAGAACAAAAATTTTCTAAACCTTAAACTAATAAGATGAATCGAAAACATGGAAATATAACCCTATTGGAATAGATTATAAAAATTTTGGGTGGGTCATTACGGCTTCTTTTGCACTTCTAGACGCACTTTAATCTATAAGATCTGATATACGTAATTTTAGTGAAATATAATAATAGGCCCGAGTTTGTCAGACATGTACTTCTGGCTCTGTTGAACTAGAAACGGCAAATCACCTCAGCTTTGTCCATTTATTTTACATAATAACTCAAAAAAGCAGTGACCTGTGAGGAGATATGTTGTCATTCTAATATCTCTTTTTGGTAGGTCGATAATTTCTTGCTGTCTTCGCGATAGATTAATAAATTTCTTCGCTTTCCTAAGGACTGGCATATTATTCCACCTCAGTTGTAATTGATATTGCTTCTAGCTCCAAAGCACTTCCTTTACGTGGCTATTTGATAGTCTGGAGAAAGTGTCCTGACTGAAAAAATAGTTTTTGCCCCTTTATTTTTGAAGGCATCCGCTTTCTTATTTTCTTTGATTCCTTTGAGCCCTGGAACCCACATCAGGATTATCCTGTTTTATTTTGTAAATGGTTTAACAGCTTGCCTCTAGTTCCAAGTTAACTTAGACTCGTACACGTTTGGCCTGAAGCCTTTTGGCGCAGTTTCGTTGTCTAGAAGTACAAATAGTATCGCTCTCTTGATGTTTATATTGAGACACTCATCGGTATAAATTTTAATTGCCGAGAGCGATCGCCTATGTAAATCCAAGCAGCCTTGTCGCCTGACTGCTTCGGATGATACTATCGTATCCCCGAAATTTTTCTCTGATAATACGGTCAATAGTAGTATTCTCCTCCAGGTACCACCTTAATGTCGAGTCATCTGTGATGCTAATCATATGAGGAAAGTCTCTTAGGTGACAATATCCTGTCAGCAGTCCCACCAAGATTCAAATTCTTTGTTCTTCAAGTAAAGAAGCTCCCTAGTAAGCCGTGCATTATGTGTTACTTGGCACATCTCATTTCAGGGCTTTTCTCTAATGTTTAATAAATCTGCTTCCCAGAGATAGTTTTAGTTCTGTCTTACTAATAATATTTGGAACAGATGTAATAGGTAGGAGGTCATATGGTTCAACCTCGGACCTATCTATACTACACGATCTCCTTCTTTATTTTTGTGTATACCCTAGTGATCCAGGACCTAAGAGAGTCTGATTATACTGCCATTCTTTGTTAGATTATTAAGTACCTCCTTACACTCAAACATCGATCACATAGCTACTACATTCCTCCCCGGTGAAAATATTGTAGCCCTACTGTCTGAGAATACATTGATAGTCCTATTTTTGTTTATGCCCCTCTTTCAGAGACAGCCACATTGTTTAATGACAAAATACTGTTTAAAAGACCATACATGTTGTCCCAGAGAGTAAAGCCCTCTGACTTTCGCGCTTCTACTGAGAACTCCAGGCCCGGCTCTTTCATCCTCACGAGATCTTTGTGTAAACCACCTGGATCTATTTCTTGGAAGAGTTGGATATTTCTCTCAATCCTCTCTTCTTGGTAAATAATCTCATAAAAGTGGTTAGGCTCAAAAGCTGCGCCATGTAATTTATTTGCATAGGGAGCATCTTTTCACGACTCTCCCATAGCTAGACTGGTAGCCGCCATTTCCTACTTCGAGATGCCCTAGGCAGCTACTACGGTGAACAGCTACAGCAGATCATTTTCTATAAATGAGAGGAGAAGGAGGAGGCTCACTAGAACCATAAGTACCCTACTCGGTACAGGTTTTAAAGAAAATAAATATGTTTTCTTATTCGATTTTCTCCTTCTTCTTTTTTACATTGTCATGTCTCTCCTATATGGAAAATGAGTTTACAGTGAACAATAAAATAGTTGTTTTGACATATTATTATTCCATTTGCTGACAAAGTGATCTTTGGAGTGTGGAACATATAATTTTTATTACTTGTAGTAAATTTATTGCAAAAGATTAATTTTCTCCCAAATTTTCTAAAACTTTTCTTGGTTTGTCAGTTCTACCTTCTTGAAATGTATTCTCTTATTTCCGCTATGTAATTTTCAAGGCTATGTTTGCACAGGTGATTATTGAAAAGAAATTATCTACATATTACAAATTGAATTTTTATTGGATATATTGAGTTTATAAATTCAATAATATGTTCGACAGATTGAATTTTTATATAAACTATACGTTTTTATTCCAAGAGAAAAATTTAATAATACTTTTAACTCAAACATATTTTTTATTATCTTTTTTAGGTGTGTTTACTGATAATGACTGCGGAAAAGAATACCGAGAACTCAACCATGCCGTACTAGCTGTCGGCTACGGAAAAGATGACACAACTAGTTTAGACTATTGGATAATTAAGAATTCCTTTGGTGAGAATTGGGGAGATAAAGGATACTTTAAAATAAAACGCGGATCAAACGAATGTGGAATTGCCACTGATGGAATGTACCCAGTTTTTGAATAGCAGACTTGTTTTAGTGTTACATATGTATTCGTATTGCAATGTAATACATAATTAAAAAAATAAATTTTACTTAAATTTTCTATCAACGACAAACAATTTAAAAAAATATTTCAGTAGTTTTATAATAGGTTTTCAAATTAAACATTAAAACATAGGTTCCCAACCTCCTCTAAACCATCGCTCCTTTTGCCAAAAAGAATCGCTGCAACGTTCTCTCTCTCTCATAGTAGTTGTACTCACAAGGAAGGTATCCGAAGTGTCTGGCTACCATTTTAATGAAACTTCAATATGTTGTGGAGGGTACAAAAATAAGAGATACATATTTTTTTATCTGCGGAGATTCACTATAACAGGATGAAAACCGCCTCTAATGTTTACCCCTAAAAACAGTATTTTTGTAATATCTCCTGTTATAAGTGAGATATTTTTACAAAACAAAATGAGAGTTACTTTTTATTCGAAATGATGTTAAAGTATGGTATTATCAACCCCAAGGAAATCACTCCTTATTTCTTACTAGGGTAAACCACTGACCTCTACTATGGACCCCTACTCTCGGCTGCTTAAGCCAAAAAATGGCAAACCATGGGTGAAAAAATGCGTTTCTGCACATCGGGCGCCAGTCATATTTTTGAGCGTTGATCAGATAAGGGCATGCGCATAAGCGATTTCCTATTATCGATCGGTTGTTTCGTAGCGCTATCCGTAAATAGCACAGTATCGGCTCAACGCCATTTTTGTGTTTATTTTTGCTTTGTGAGTTGCGTGCGATTTAAACGGATTTATAGCGTTTTAAATGATTTATTTTATTTGTTTTTGTGTTTTTATTTAATATAATTAAATGTGTACATATTTTATTTGTTTTATTTTCATTTTTCTCTATAGGGTAAAAAATAGTGTTGCTTTACAACGTTTTTAGATTTATAGTTTTTTCGTATAACATTAAATTTCCAAAACATGTAGTATGATATATTTTTAGCGCTTTCCAAATGATTACCAAAAGATAAACTGAAGTTTTAAGCAATCAATTCTTAAAAAAAATCTGAAAATTCGCACCAAACCATAGAATAGTTTATTCTATCATATGAAAAAAGTACATTCATCAATATGTCAAGAAATGGTACAATTTCTCCATCTATTACATTACTTACATAAATAAAAACATACATCCTCAAAATGAAGTTGGAATATTTTAAAACATACATATATAACTTACAATAATTATAATGTATTATTATTTTGTTACATACCTAAAATATTTCTGTACAAGGTTTATATTTTAGCCAGAATCAGCTATTGGCTCTATAATTTGTAAGCTCTGTTTAAATTATTTTTTCAAATTGTCAACGACTTTTTCCAGTTGCTAATTTGCACACTGTCCATATTCTTGCATAACTTCATCCACCTTATATTTAACCGATGTTTCCACCCAGCTCAAATGTTTTTTTTTCTGCAGCCATTCTATGATTTATTATGTTGTATGTCTGAAGATTGAGGACATGGCGTTAAAAAGCGTTGTTCATTATTAATGCTGGTTTTGGAAGTAAATTCAGATTAGTTATGTCCGTACTCATTTTATGAAATTGTCATGATTCATGTGGTCATGGCAATCCCCACTTTGAAATGGTCAAATCAAAAATTCATTAATATGTTAACCAAAGCAAAATATTATGAAATGTGAATTTCTTTTGTTGGTATGTTTTTTTTTATTCACCCTCAGCAATGACCTTGTTCACTTATTTAATTTGAAATAACATTTTCATCATTTTGTCGAAAAAATTAATACGATAAGAAAATATATGCTCCATTCACCATTACGGCAGAAAAATTTTATATAAAATTATTTTTAAATCCTGCATATCCGTTGACAAACCCATTTCGTATCAATATTTTCTTAAAAAATGAAAAAAAAAGATAAGGAAAAGAAGGTCATTATTTTTTAATAATTAGAGAATAAATTACCGGACCTTAAAAATGTTAATTATTCACTCCCACCCTACAACAAGAAAGTTAACGCACACAGACGGAAACAATAGATTAGAGAAATAGTAAGATACATTTTCTTCACAATTTTACTTTCACAGTATAAGAAATGACTAAACTAACTCCCATCGGTAGACACAGACCGGATTATTCCCTTCTGCTTCAGATATTATTTGTGCCTATCTGATGTGACTCCCAGAACAAGAAAGTTACATGACACCGACTTTTTTACTAAAGATTGCAACCATGGTTGCAACTTTGATAACTTGCTTGATTTAGACACCATTTATGACTAACTGAACTGACTAAATAGATTTTCGAAGTTCGGTCCTGTCGATGGTCACCTGATCATTTTGTAATGCGCATGCCGACATCTGATCTACGATGTTTACATTTTATTGTTGTAAATTTGCCGTTTTTGGGATTAAACTTTGCGGATCTATAAATATTTTATGTATGGGGTAAACCATATATTTACGCACCTAATTTAATTCTAAAAATTATTAAATTTAATGGAATTGTTTGAAAATATTTTTTGATGAATACTATAAGTAACTTAAGTTGACGGATATCGGGGTTTCTAAAAATAAACTTGTAAAAGAGGGTGAGCCACCCCGAATACGTTTTTTTTTTAAATTCCAAGTTTTAATTGAGATATCTTTACAAAACAAAATGAAATTTATATTTTATTTGAAATGATGTTGAATTATGGCATTTTTACCACCAAAACATACCATCCCTTATTTCTTATAATGGTAAACGATCTATTAGCGCAATTAATTTAATTCTAGAAATTACGAAATTTAATGAAATTGTTTCAAAGTATTTTTTCACGAATACCATAATTAACTTAAGTTGATATCTTTCGGAGTTTCCAGAAATAAACTAGTAAAAGAGGGTGAGTCACCCCTAAACACTTTTTTAAAATATTTCCAGTTCTAATTAAGTTAACTCTAGAAAACAAAATGAAAATTATTTGTTATTTGAAATGGTATTAAGCTATGGTATTTTCACTCCCAAGGATATAATCCCTTATTTTTTATTAGGGTAAACCATATATTTGCGCACGTAATTTAACTGTAAAAATTACAAAATTTAATGATATTGCTTGAAAATATTTTTTTTCCACGAATACCATTTCACTTAAGTAGCCGTGTCTCGGGTTTTATAAAAATAAACTAGTACAAGAGGGTGAGCAACTCCCAAATACTTTTTTTACATCTCAAGTTCTAATTGAGATAATTTTATGAAACAAATTGGAAACTACTTATTTGAAATGAAGTTAAATTATAATAATTTCATCCTCATGTATAATTAATATTAAAATTGCCAAATTTCAGTTGATATGAACGTTACAGAGCTTACTTATTTTTTTATTATAAGAAAATGTAAACTTATTTCGTTGGTTAAGTATTCATGTCTTTAAATTATTATAATTCATGACAAATAGTGATTTTTTATTCTATAACGTTCATTTGAATTAAAATTTGACAATTTTAATAATAATAATATATGTATGAGATTACCGTTAAATTTTACAAAAAACAACGAATAATATCCTTGGAAGTGAAAATACCATAGTTGAGCATTTTTTCGAATAACAGGTAATTTTAATTTTGTAGAGATGTCTTAATTAGAACTGTAGATATTAAAAAACGTATTTGGCGGTCTATCACCCTCTTTTACTAGTTTATTTTCAGAAACTTCAAAATACGTCAACTTAAGTTACTTAATGTATTCGTAAAAAAAATATTATCAGCAAATTTGGTTTAATATAGTAATGTCCAGAATTAAATTATGTAAATGAATTACAAGGATAACCCTCATAAAAAGTAAGGGATGCTATCTATGGGGTTAAAACAACATGGTATAACCTCACTTCAACTAACAAGTAATTTCCACTTTTTTTGTAAAGATATCTCAATTAGAATTTGAGATCTGAAAAAAATGTATTTGAGGGTGACTCACCCTCCTTTACTACTTCATTTTTTGAAACCCCAGAACAACTTAAGTTAATTATGATATTCCTGAAAAAAATTCTTTGAAACAATTTCATTAGGCAGCAAAGAGGTTTCTTCGGTTGGCACAGGTTTGGTTACATATGACAGAGTCAACAATCAATTGTTCCTTGCATCCCATTGCTCCCTTCGTGCATCCTTTCTGTTGAGTTGCAATGATGTTATTTTGCTCACAATGTGCATAGATGCGTTGGGTCAAGCAGGAGGTGATCACCTTATACAGTGTGGGTAGGCAGGTGATCGGCCTATACTTAGCTGGATCATGTATGTTATGTTGGTCCTTTGGTAGGAGGTACGTAATACCTTCGGTTAAGAACAATGGCATTTTTGCTGGGTTAAGGAAAACATCATTAATAAGATTAGCCAGCTGATAGTGCATACACCAGAACTTTTTGAGCCAGTAGTTTTGGATCCCGTCGAGACCTGGAGCTTTCCAGTTATGAGATTCTTTGATTATTCTTGAAATTTCCTCGGTGGTAAATGGCTCAAACTGTATCTGGCTGTAATCTTGGCAGATTTGGCATTCTTCATTGATCCAGCCAGCTGAGATGTTACAATCAGCTAGTGTGGAAAGTTGGTTTCCCCAGAACTCTTCTACCTGCTCTCTATTGGGATATCTATTATCTGCTATATTAGGTGGAGAGTTTAGCTTACGGTAGAAAGTCTTTTCTGATCGTTGGAAGAGCGCATTGTCTTGTTTTCGGTTATTGCTGGTCTTGTACCTCTTTAGCCGTCCTGCAATAACAGAGAGCTTCTGTTTCAGCGAATCAAGGCATTGCTGAGCAGTAACATTCGCTGGATCTTGTTGCGAATGATATCGGACACGATTCATGATTTCTTCAACTCGCCTTTGCAGTCGACTAGTTCTTGTGCCCCTGATGTACTCCGTCAGCTGTCCTATATCTATTCGAAGATTTTCAATTTTCTTATTTAGACGTCTTTCCCATGGTGGTGTGTTGGGTTCTGTTCTTGCTGATCGGCGCTCTGTTGTAACTTTAATTTCTAGAGCTCTAGCTATAGCAGTTGCGGCACAGTAGATGGCCATATGTAAGGACTCCAGAGTGTAGGCATCTGAAACATAAGCTGGTAAAATCGGATTGTTCATGATATCTAACATGGCATCCAGTTTTTTGGATGAATTAATTTTTGGCAGTGCCGGTCTTCTTAACGGATTACTTCCATCATACTCCAACACCGCAGCACTCATTTCCGTTGACAGTTTTTGATAAAAGATTTCAGTGTTGTCCTGTTGGGTTTCGTCATTCAGCTATTCCTGTTGTTCTTGGACCTCAGGTTCCGGTTGTGGCTCAGGTTCAGCAATCGGATTGTTGTTATTGTCAGTGCCTCTGATCTCACGTTCAATTTCCTCTTTGATGCTATTAAGCCGAGCTTCAGGAATTAGGCTGTTTCGGAGAATAACTTTATATTGATCAGCTATTCTCTGCTGGGACACTTGCATGTGTGGGTACTCCCTGCAAAATTCGACATGTAGTTATTGTCTGTAGCCGATCATCTCTCGTCCTAGTTGAGACCCTCCTTGTATGCAATTAAAAAAGTGTCCTTGAACTAAAACAATATTCTGACATAAATGAAGTATTAAATTAGCCTCGCAAACTGAATTTGCTTGTCTTCCAATAACATTCTTAAACTATAGTATAATAGTCTTAAATTAGGCATATTCGAAAAACGGCAAATATAAAAAATTTTCAACGTAACACAAAAAGATGAGAGGAACGAGAGCCTACCAAAAATGGAGCATGAAGAATTTATATAATCTGAATTCTATCTGCGACAAATTTATGCAGAATGTGTAATATGTTGAACTGACCCAATGTACAAAGAAGCCCATAGTGCTCAGTATTATCCAAATCGTGCAAATTGATATGACGACCTTCAGCAGTCTTTGCTGGATATAATTATTGCATAAAAAAATTGAATGAATCGTATCATCTAGATGCTTAGGATTATTCCCACAATGTATACATTCAGCGTTCTCAATTTTGCCCAGCCTCAAATAGTGCACACGAAATTGACCATGTCCAGTCAATATTTGAGATATCTTTTTATCTAATTTCAGATTAATCTCTTGTCTGAATCTGATGTCGGGTATAAAACTAAATGTACATCTGCCAGTGTCATTATCCTCCCAACTGGTTTGCAATTTATCTAGTATTCTCGATCTCAATGATCGTCTTGTTGCTGCTGTACTTAATCTAGGATCGGGAGAAATCTCAAAATTATTTCTTCGAGTAAACCGATCACTATTATGCCTATTGATATCTAACCTCTGTAGAATTAATTGATCCAGTGGCGATATGTTAGCCAGAACAGAAGCGGCTTCCATCGAAGTTGTGACATATGATAGATTGCTTGTCTTACTAATTAAACCTCTGACTGAATTAAGTTTGAAATGAGTTCTTTTATGCAGAAGTTTCTCTTCGAAAATTGATGCACAATATGTTTATCTTGGAAGTATTGCTTCATAAAATGTGGCTCTCAAAGCCTCGGAATCTATAGAAAAGATTCGACTTAAAGAATTCCTATGTTTTTGAAATAGTGATTTAAACTTGTTGCATATATAAGTGAAGTGAGATTGATATGACAACTTAGCATCTATAATGATACCCAAATTTTTAGCTTATGGCACTCTGGACAATCTATTCTGACCACTCTAATCGTGGGATTTCTTGAGAGGTGTCCTATTATGATAGAGTTGGATTTATCCACAGCAATTTCTAGTTTGTTTCTGTCAGCCCACTCATTAACTATGAGAGCACTATTCGTTCTATTTTTAAAAGCGGTCTGCTATTTGCAGGTACAGTTACTGCAATGATGTTGAAAACTCCTCTAGTAGCGGATCCACTACTACGTTCCAAAGGTTTAGTCCTAGCTTCGACCCTTGAGGACAACCCTTAGTCAAATTTCTTTTAACTTGAAATAGCCATACTGATATTCAATGTTCCTGTCTTGAAGATAGCTTTTAATTATATTGAAATAGTACGTCGGTATGTTTTTCGATTTTAGTGCATTTAGAGCTGATGGCTACCAAATATTATTAAATGCTCCTATGATATGAAGATATATTATAGTCTTGTATTTCCTGTCATTGTTCACACTATGCATGATTTTTGTATTGCCATTTCGGTACTTTTGGATTTCACGAAACCAAACTGGTTTCCATGATGAAATATATTCTCTTCATTATGTTTAAAAACTTCAACTTTGGTGAAGTGTTCGAACGCTTTGCCTAATATAGGTGATAAGGTAAGCGGTCTTAATGTTTTATTTTCATCTTCTAGTTTACCCGGCTTAGGAATTGTAATTAATTTCCCCATCTTCCAGATTTTTTGAAAGTATCCTCGTGTAAAGTAATCCTTGAAAATTCTGCACAAATAGTCTGCAATCACTACTCCAACTGTTTTAACTGTAATGACCAAAACTCTACCTGGTTCAGCTGCTGTTTTAATATTGATGTTGCATAAGCAGTCCTCGACTTCTTCTTTTTCGATGTTCCCAAAAATAATATTTTCACCTACTTTCTCGTACAAACCAGCTGGTCCTGCAGCATGCCTTATTCAACAGAATCCCAGGCCGGATCATCGAATCTTATAAATTCATTCAAAATCTCTATAGCTGATTTTTCCAATGTGGTAGTTATACTTTTATTCCGTTCGTTGTTCTCACAGCCTGCTGATTGCCTTATCTTATTATTTTTCTTAAGTTTATCGCAAACGATTCTATACGGCAGTCTCCAAGGGTCTATCCAGAGATTGTCTTGTATAAAATTATCCCATGATTTCTGTTTTACTTTTACGGATTTTCGTAGCCGCAATGATTTTTATTTTTATAGAGACATTCTTCGTCGCAATAGTTATCTCCTTTAAAAGTATTCTCGTTGCATTTTGGATAAT
This sequence comes from Diaprepes abbreviatus, assembly GCA_034092305.1. Lineage (NCBI taxonomy): Eukaryota > Metazoa > Arthropoda > Insecta > Coleoptera > Curculionidae > Diaprepes > Diaprepes abbreviatus. The sequence continues at coordinate 2,607,691 of JASJET010000095.1, forward strand.
TTATTTTAATATTATTTATAGGGATATTTTCGTCGTTAGTCGCGATTTAACTCATTGGTTAAATAATTCTTCCGCTACCAATTTTGTTTCGTTTTGTTGAGTTTGTTCGTTTTATTTATAAAAGTGTTTCCCAAAGAAGTATCTATTGGTTTATATTTTTGTTGCGGGGTAAAATTTGAAATTCCTGATGTCTTGGATTTTGGTATATTTTGAGATTGAAGCTTGACCAAATCCTAAACATTGGTCCGGTCTATTATTAAAAAGTTAGGCTGATCTTTGATAATAATGGAGATTTGCAGGTAGCGCATTAACAGGATAATCCGTCTTAGGCATGTTAGTAAAATAATGTGTATTATTGTTTTTTTGTTTATCGTATTCAATGATTTTTAACAATTCTGTTATCATCGGACGTATTTATTATTGAGAAAAGAAGGCTTCTCGCGTCTTGTAATTTTAAACCAATTGTTGAGGTGTTTCGTTCTTTTCTGGTTTTAGGGTAACTATGTCCTGCACTTATTCTGTTGATCTTTGATCAGCAGATATTAATAATCGCGTCTTTAATTATAGGCTACGAAGTGAGGCAATTAGTTCAGCCTCTCTACCTACAAGTTTGCTCAATATAGTAACAAACCGACCAACATTTATAGCCGCACTAGCGTCTACCTGATTTCTGTAATTTTTATAGAAATTATGACAATCACTGATAAATCTGTTTATTTATTTCATATTTCCATCAAACAAAGGGATATTGTCAGCTTGGAGTCGGATCAATTTTGCGTCTATTACTGTTGCTAATATCACTAATATTAAAGAGGTTCCTCAAAGCTATGGTTAGATCTTCTAGCATTTAATATAAGAATTAAAGGATTTATCGATTATGTTCGATATAAAAATCTAACAATATATTAATTAATCATTTAAACTATTTATTGATTAACGACAGGTTCGATGTAACAAATGTTTAATATAACAAATAAACAATTTGTTAATCAGTATTTCAATGGGACTAAAGAACGAGTGAATGGAGTGCACTTACAGTGTAATTTCGATGGGGATGATGATGGGTTCTGATTTCACTTGGATTTGATTTTTTAATTTTTTTCCTGTTTTTTTTTAACCTAGGTTTCAATAGGATGAGCGATGCTTGTCTTCTCCCTGGAGTCTACTTATGAGATGTATGACTATACTTGTTCCTTTCGTTTCGCACCAATAGAACATAAACTATCGTTTTCTCTCTGGTAAGCGATCTACACACTTGCACACATCACTGTAATTTTAGGGTTAACGCGAACCACTTTCTTTTGCTAAATGTACTCTACTGAGGGCAGATTATTTTCGTTCCCAGATTGTTTTCTTAAATTGTTCATAATTGTTAATTAATTGTAGAAACAAAATTTTTCTCCTTAATGATGCGCTTAGAATTATTCTATTTGAATTTGCAAATTAATTGTTGAAAGAAAGGCTTTTTCTTCGATTAGATGTCTAGCAAATCCTACCGACTGCGCCACTTTTCATCTCGGGGTTGATGTTTATTTGTTAAAAAACAATATTTATTACAAATGATACGATACAAGCTTCATACTGAACTATATTATGTATTTTGATTATATTTCTAACTTTAAAAAACTAACAATTGCTATGTAAGATTTTATAACATTGCAACATCAATTATTCTCACAAAAACACAAATAAAGGTGTCTTTTAACTGCAGTATCATAAAAAGTGCTAGTCCCGATGTTAATATTCGTATACAATTTCAACATGGACTAAATAATTTCTTGCAGGAAGTAGATTTGAGAAGTATAGTGTTTATATGCATTAACGTAATGCATTCCAGTAGCAGATCCAAGAGATGCAACGAAGAAAATCGTCTTTATAAGAGATAAGTATTCAAAATTCACACTAACTCTTAGGTGTATGTAAGGTTACCAGATTCAAAGACAGGAAAGCTTTACTGTACGTTTAGCGGTATATTTGGTCCTACCTAGCCAGTCATCGATTAGGCTTAGAGTTACGGAGATTATGTTAAATGCTTGCCTACTAAGCTTTGAAACATAGTGCTCCCAGTCCCTCGGTAGAGTGAGGTAGGAAGCTTCAGATTTTATGCTTGAGTGTCGGTAATCTTGATTTTAATTAAAAATTACTGTCCCACGATTATTTGGGTTTTAAAATTGCAGCTATTGAGATGGGAGGCTCAGCTCCTCCAGATTTCATTCTGGGAGACCCAAGCCTCTTCAGCCTCTCCCGGTTCCGCAGCCCCGGAAAGAGCTTCAAATAAACATATTAAATAATACTACGTTTATGATGACCAGGTTATTATCATGCCATTTATGGACCATGTCTTGATCCGAAAGAAAAATTTATTACTACTAACCAACATAACAAAAAATAGACGACGGATTGAAATCAAACAGAGTGCGAAGTTCAAAGATTTAGGTAACTTTTTGAAATTGGTTCTTTTGCAGAAAGAACGGAATGTGTTTTGCGATACACAAGAAGTCAAAAGAATATTTATCCTTTTTTTTTACTACTTTAATATTAATATTGGTTTAGAAGGAGTTATTGTAGATTAAACAAATAAAAAAATATTACCGGATCGACTTGAGAGATTGACTCTAAAAGTTTTTTTTAACTCCCTTTGCACAGATTTTATTTCTGAAAGAGGCAATAAGTATTTACTTTTACTGTTTAGGAAACAGGTGTTAAATACATAACACAGCAGTTACTCACCGACACGTAGAGGATAAAACCAGTGAATTGTCTCCTTCAGAATGGTGGAATAAAATAGTATTTCCTCTTGTCCAAAAACATAATGTGTATAATATGTTTTTTCATTTAAAATTTTGCATTTAAATTGTTTTCAGTTCCATTTTAGCTTCATCTATTTTTGGTAATATTATTGAAATGCCATAAATAGTTAGCTGACCTTTATACAGGTTAAGTGTATTTCTGACGTGTACTTTTAAAAAATTTAAACTAAACTTGGGACAATTCATTTTAGATATTATCGCAAACCTATACATTTAATTACATTACTTTTTCCAAGAAACCTTAAGATAATATTATTTCTTTTTTTTTAAATAAATAATTTAATTTTCAAGTATGTTTAATAATATAAAAGTTTCTCAGAATTAAAATAAGTCAAGCACGTTTATCCCAAAAATATAATATATATATATATATATATATATATATATATATATATATATATATATATATATATATATATTATATATAGACGATATTCCATTAAGTGGTATACAGATGGCTCCAAACAATGAAAGGAACTGAAATAGGAGTGTATGGACCCAGAACTAGACACCATGAAAGCTTGGGTAAGTCATCAAGCATCTTCCAGGCGGAAATACACGCCATCAGGAAATATATTCAATCCAGCAAAGAGAAAAACTATCGCGGACAGGAGATTGTTATCATGTCGCATAGTCAAGCAGCCATCAGTGCGTTGAGTTCTCAAATAATCAGCTCCACATTGGTCTGAGAATACCTAGAGGAACTAAATGAATTAGGTAAAAATAATGTCACCCTCATGTCGGTACCGGGATACATTGGAGTAGAGGGGAATGAAAAAGTAGATAGGTTTGCGAGAAAAATTTCTAGGAACCGAGCCTTTCTGCGGAATTAGTAGCAACATAATGGTGGAAGAACTAAAAAATAAGGAAGAAAGCAGGAGATTCAATTATTGGACGGAGCCTTGGTACCGGAATACACTAGGGTAGAGGGGTATGAAGTAGTAGACAAACTCGCAAAAAAAGGGGGCTGAAACACTTTTTTTGGGGCCCGAGCAGTGGAATCAGTAGCAGTGTAATACTTGAAGAACTAAAACGAGAAAAAAAAAGAGCGGGAGATCCAATTACTGGACGGATCTGCAAAAACAGAGACCAGGGAAGGTACTTCTTGGGAACTATGAACAAAAGAGATTCAAGAAATGCATAAGCCTAAGCAAAAACTTCTGACAGGAATCCTGACAGAGTATTGCCATCTGAAGAGATACCTCAGAAGACTTGGCAGAAAGAGAAGAGTGCTGATTCTGCGAGGAAGAGGACGAAACCTCTATTCATATGCTTTGAGAGTGCAGCGCTTTAGAGAACCCTTTGATGTGGTTCTTGGGAGCACTCCAAATAGAAGAAGAAGAATTACCCACTGTAAAGCCGATCAATATCCTAAGGTTTCTAGTGGAGATAGGACTTGAGGATCTGCTCTAATCGGTAAGGCATCTCTAACGAGTTGGCATCAGAAGGGAAACAAACTAGATTTAATACGTCGCAATGTACTGACCCGCAGTTTTATACACATACACACATACGTATAGAGATGACTAGAAATTTCTAGTTGCAATGGATAGATCTAGCTCTTTTTTCTTATTAGATTTGATAAAAAATTTTTTTATTTACCTAAATCAGACAACGTATCCGTTTTCGATATTAATCAAACACATCAGAATTTTTGGTAAAACAGGGTAAAGTGTAAGTAAATTACATGAAAAACTTTGCATGACTAATTAACTGATTTCAGTAACACTAGATACTCTTAGCTCAAAACTTGGTGGCTTAATCATTTTAAGACACAATATTCCCAAATCCATAAACTCTACATCCGTAAGCTCCGAATTCATAAACCTTAAATCCATATATCTTCAATCCTACACCAATAACACTAAATTTATAAATACAAAATATAAAAACCATAAACACTTAACTAAAAAATCCTAAACACATAAACCCATTAACCCTAAATAAACTCAGAGGCTTTAAATTCATAAACTCTAAAACCACAAACTTTAAGTCGATAAGCTCTAAATATATTAACTTTTTATCTGGGAAACCTAAACATAACCCAGTTGAAGAGGAATCTAAGGGGGGGCAAGTGAGGGGATCGTTTCCACCAACATTTTTAAAAACTACAAGTGAAAAAATAGAGTAGATTTTTGTAGCAGAGAAGTAAAGTTTGCAGGTTTAGAGGGTATTGGGTTGATAAGTTTAAGGCTTGTGAGTTTAAAATATATAGGTGTATGAGTTTAGGATTTATGGACTTATGATTTATGTGTTTGGAGTTTTTTGGGTAAGAATTTTTGGGCTTATTGTTTGGGAGTTTAAGGTGTTAATATTTATTAATTTGGGGTTTACGGGTATATGTTTTATCGATTTCGTATTAACGTATAAGTGTAGTGGTAAAAGTTTATGATTTATGGGTGGAAGATTTAGATATTTAGGGTTTATGAGTTTAGGATTTACAGATTTAGGTTAATGATTAATTATCAATCTAACTCTAATAGAATATTTAAATATCTTTCTCCTTCAAAAGTTAATACATAATTTAAAATTGGAACATAATTTATCCATTGAACTAGCATTTTACCCGTCGCGGTTTCGCCTGCAAAATATTTGTTTTATCGTACAAATAACTGGATTATAGATTGTAGAAAAAGTTTTGCTCATGTATTCGGGACTTAATTATGTTTAGAATAATAACAACTATTACCCGTCGTGGTTTCGCCTACCAAATATTTGTTTTGTCGTATAAATAAATTTATTATAGACTGTAGAAGAAGTTTCACTTATATATTCAAGACTTAATTATGTTTAGAAAAATAAAAACAATTAGCCGTCCTTGCTTAGCTCGTAAAATATTTATTTTATCCTATAAATAAATGGATTATAGATTGTAGAAAAAGTTTCGCTCATATATTCAGGACTTAATTATGTTTAGAATAATAAAAACAATTACTCATCGCGGCTTCGCCAGCAAAATATTTGTTTCATCGTATAAACAAATGGATTATAGATTGTAGAAAAAGTTTCGCTCATATATTCAGGACTTAATTATGTTTGGAATAATAAAAATAATTACCGGTAGCGGCTTCGCCCGCACAATATTTGTTTTATTGTATAAATAAATGAATTATAGATTGTAGAAAAGGTTTAGCTCATATATTAGGGCTTGATTATGTTTAGAATAATAAAAACAATTACCCGTCGCGCCCTCGCACGCAAAATACCTGTTTCATCATATAAATAAGTGGATTCTAGGTTGTTGAAAAAGATTCTCTCACATATTCAGGACTTAATTATGTTTAGAATAATAAAAATAATTATTCGACTGAATTAGTTGAGTACTACGTAATGCCATCTTGAAATTCATGTAATTTTACATATTTTTTTTTATCATTTTCACCTTTTCTAATAAAGATATCGCAAAATCCTTTCTTGCTGTTATCCCATAACATACCAGGGGCCCTATCCTCGAACTGGAGAACGTGAAGTGAACGGTGAAAAGGTGGCGAATGCGTATTCTTAAAATGTTCATCACTCATATCCTCGTTCACCCGGGAGAAGGCAAGCGAACGGTGAAACATGCGCAAATGAAATGTCAGCGGCTAAATGACATATTTAACGCACGGATTTCAAAAAATTAAATAATATTAAAAATTTTTATTTTATTTTTGGTTTTTCAAAATAACTCATCATTAAAAAAAAATAATATGTTGACGAATCGTTTCTTTTTGAACAAACAGTTGAAACGTTAATTAGGTGGTACCCCGATATTTTTAATATTTTCAAATTTTTTAATAAAATATCCTTAGAAAGTTGAATATGTCTCGCAAATATTAAGTAAATTTGAGATTACAGACATAAAATTATTACAAGAGATTGTGTTCATAACTCAATTGTATGAGCGTGCTATTTAAAAATGTTTTTCTATGGCCAGTTCTGCTTATAGATTTAACATAAATACTTGTGTCCATAACAGCTGAGTATCTTATTTATAAACAGTTAAATGTAACATAATTCTTTTCCCGACGCAACTTATAATAAATTTGAGAAATCACAATTTGTAAGCTATCTGAAATTTTTATTTAAATAAGCAAGAAATTTTATATTTAAATTATGCACTTCTTAATTAGACGGTGTTAAATAGTATACGACACTACAATTAAATAAATATTATGATTTTAATTTATCGGGACATATAAACATGAATTCATACAATAAATAACTGATTGGATAGTTTCCGTAGTGGATTGGGATGATGGCTTTTAGTCATACTACGTAAAGTTGTAATTTTCACCGTTTCAAGGTTTATCAGTGCTGGCTTTCTGCAATTACTGTCAGTATATTACTTTGTATATATGGTTTCTGTTTTTCTTGATACCCCTTTTTCTTTACGTATTAGAATCTTAAAGTACTTGACTCTTTGTATGCATTTTTGTTTAACAGTTCTATAGTGTTAATTTAAAATAAATTGAATCTTATCAAAGTACAAATATTGTAAAGGCAATCAATAACCTCACAAAAATAACAACAGCACCATTTTTTTTTTAATTTTTGACGATTAATTTAACGTACCAAAACTACTTTTTGCCTAAAATGACAACCAAACATATTACGGATATTTTCGGTCTGACAGCTCAATTCAATCTATCCATTTTATTTTTTGAAATTCTCCGGTTTTAGCACGTTCATATCTGGCAACATCACACTTTCGAGGATAAGGCCCAGGATGTGTTTGCGAAATTTCAGGTCAATATTTTCAACCGTTTAGGCTGTACCTTGATCGATCAGTTAGTCAGCGAGTCAGAACTTCTTTTATATATATATATATATATATATATATATATATATATATATATATATATATATATATTAGAGAGACCATTTAAGTTTTTCTCATAAAAGTGCAGTTTTACTATTCTATCATTTCTTACAGCATAACATAAGCTAAATTGCCAGGTTTCTTGAAAGTTCCGCAATCTTACTGTAAGATGGCCACATTTTGTAAATTTTGCTTCACCGGTGCAACCTATGTTATCCAAAAATCGAGGATCGTCTTGTATCATCGTTAATATAAATTCGCAAAATTGGACTCTTGTCGACAAATTAGTATCTCTTAGGTGTTGAACCAAAGATATTAAAATAAAGGTGGAAGTTGTGTTCCAACAGAAATCTTTATATTGAGCTTTTCGAGATTTCTGTTTGTAGAGTTACTTGTCTTAACGATGTCGTAGGATATGTCGCAAAATATTCCAAAATTGCAATTTCGAGATTTTCATCACGGAGAATACGTTTCCTTTCATGTATTTTGGCCTTAACGGTGCCAACATTTTTAAAATTTTCCAATATCCGTTTAATACTGTTCCGCGACAGTTTCTGTTTATCCGGATATCTATCAGCAAATATCTGGCATGTTTTTGATAAAACTGTGTTACATTCACCATATTATAATAAACAAATTTAAATAATCTTCATGCGTATAACTTAATCGGAATGATTTTTGATAATAATTGTCAAATGGTAAGAAATAGTGCCATTTCTGATGTGTTCTGTTGTTTTCTTTCGTTGCGTTTCGCCATTATGACCAACTAAAAACAAAACTTAAAAGCAGTATAGCGTTTTTACAATACAAACATGTTAAATTGCCAATATTTCAAAAACTACAAATTTTTCGAATAGGCAACCCTATTTAGAATCACCATTATTTTTAATACTAAATAAGATAACATTATAAAAATAGAGGTTCACATTTAAAAAATTGATTTTTAACGATTTTTTCAAGTTAATGTTAGTTTTTGATTATTCCGTATATATTTATTATCAAAATATCAACTCTCTCTCTCTCTCTCTCTCTCTCTCTCTCTTCAAATGCATATCCACTAATGGATGTTTGCGATTACATTTTCCATTTCTTCCCTACTTACTTCTCGCGGTGTGTATCAATGTCTGAATATCGTGCAACCCCGTCCACTTTCTGATATTACGAGCCAGGACATCTTCTTTCTTCCGATTCCTCTCTTGCCCTCGATCTTGCCTTCAATCATCAAGTGTAAGAATTGGTATCTCTCATTTCGCATGATGTGCCCAAGGTAGGCCGTCTTTCTTTTCTTGATTATGTTGAATAGTTCACGTTCTTTCCCAATACGTTATAGAACTTCTTCATTGGTCATTCTCGCTGTCCCTGATATCTTAAGGATTCTTCTGTATATCCATATCTCGAAAGCCTCTAATTTATTGATAGCGCTTGTCTTTAATGTCCAACCCTCCACACCATAAAGAAGTATTGACCATACGTAACCTTTTATGAACTTCAGTTTTAATTTCAAGTCAAAATCCGAACACGTAAGCAAGCGTCTGAGTTTTACAAAAGCCTGTCGCGCCTGTTCAATGCGACATTTTACTTCACTGTCAGAAGTCCATTCTTCGAATATCCATGTGCCCAGATATTTAAATTTGGTGACTCTTTCTATTAGTACTGCGTTGAATCTTATGTTGGCGTTTTGGAATAAATTGGGATTCCTTGAGATAATCATGAATTTTGTTTTCCCTGTATTGATGTTCAAGCCCATTGATTTACTGCGCTCTCCTATTATGTTGATGAGTTTTTGGAGGTCGTTTACATTGTCGGCGATTAGAACTGCGTCATCCGCATAACGGATGTTATTAATCCATATTCCGTTAACTTTAATTCCCATTTCCATATCCTCCAAAGCCTCCTGGAAAATTGTGTCCGAATAAAGGTTAAACAGGAGCGGGGATATCACACACCCTTGCCGCACTCCTCTTCGGATTTGTATCGGGTTGGATAAATTATTGTCTGATTTTATCTGCACGGTTTGACCCCAGTATAAGCTTTCCATTCATCGGATGTCTTTCTGATCTAAGTCGAGTTTTCTAAGAAGCAGGATTAGTTTATGATGTTGAACACGATTGAATGCTTTTTCGTAATCTATGAAGCATAGGCACACATCTTTTCTCTGATGTAACAGTTCTGAAGAAGCACCTGTGTAGCGACTATCGCTTCTCTTGTACCTAGGCCCCGCCTAAACCCAAACTGTGAGTCGCTTATGTCTCTTTCGCATTTGTTATATATTCTTTGATGTATTATTTTTAGAAATATTTTTAGTGTATGACTCATTAAACTAACGAGTCTATGATCTTCACATTTTCTTGCGTTGGTCTTCTTAGGCAATGGAATGAAGGTAGAGCAGAGCCATTGTTTGGAGCAGCAACCCGTTACGTAAATAATGTTAAATATTTTATGAAACGCCGCGATGCCTCTTTCATCCATAAGTTTCAATATCTCAGACGGTATCTCGTCTGGGCCAGTCGTCTTGTTGTTTTTTGAATTTTGTATAGCTTTTTCTGTCTCTTCTTTGTTGACGGGCCCGTTAAACATTTGCTCCTAGTACCCGCTTCCAGGTCCAGGTCTGTCATCATAGAAGAGTGCTTCTACATACTTTTCCCACACATTATTTTTTTCTGTGCTATCAAGAACTATCTGGTTGTCTTGGTTGACCGATACGCCTGTTCTTCTCCTTCTATGTATCTCAGCGGTTTCTTTCAACTTTTTGTGTAGGTTACGATCATCGTGTTGCTTCTGGAGTTGTTCTATTCAGCGCATTCACGTTTAAGCCATTCGTTTTTTGCTATTCTTATCTTTGATCTTACTAATCATTGAATACTTTTATATTTAGTGTTATCTCTGTCGCTCCTGTGTTTTCGGCGTTCATTCATTAGCAATAAAATCTCGCCTGTCATCCACTTTTGCTTGTTGTCTTCCAATCTATATCACAATGTATTTTTCATGGCATTTGTTGTAATATTTGTTAACCTTGCCCAAGATTGTGTCAGATCTTACTCCGTTTTTGGTGTTAGTGTTTGGATTTGTGTGTTGATCTCATTGCTTATTTCGCCTCTTCTGGGCCCTTTATCCTTTTTATTGCTATCCGTCGTTGTGTAGTTATATTTTTAGTCCTTGATAAGGCTACTTTTATAGTGGCTACCAGTAGTACGTGATCAGAAGGTACGTCTGCTCCTGGATACGTGCAAGCATTATTGACGGTTGAGCTAAATCGCCCGTTAATAAGGATAAAATCTACCTGATTGCGTACTATGTTTTGCGGTTTGTCCGCTGAGGATTTCCAAGTATAGAGACGGCGTGGGTGAAGCTGAAACCAGGTGTTTGTAATTTTCATGTCTTCTTCTTGACAGAACTGCAAAAGTCGATCACTTCTTTCGTTTCTAACTCCAAGTTCGTAAGGTCCAACTATGTTTTCAAACTTATCCTTTCCCATAATTATATTGACGCCGTGTTTTTTGGTTGACTTATGGAGTTCCTTAATTTCGCCATGAAACCTGTCTATTTCTTTTTCTGTAGAATCCGCTATTGGTGCGTATACTTGGATTATATTGAGGTCAGCGGGCTTGGCCTTGAGTTTTAATAAAGCAGCACGGTCAGAATATGGGACGAATTCCATTACAGATCTTATTCGCTTCTTTGTTATTACAATCCCTATACCCTTTCTATGGTTTCGGTCTTCGTTGAGAGTAAAAGAACTTTCCGTGCCCCGTCATGCATTCGTCCGCACCAGGCTACCATGTCTCAGCGATGCCCAGGATATCCAGTTCAAGCCTATTCATTTCTAGCATAAGATTCACCAGTTTCCCAGCTTCATACAGGCTTTGTGTATTCTACGTTCCTATCTTCATTGGTTTTCTAAGGCTTGTCTTTCTGCTTGTATCATTCAAAACCGTTCCCCCCGGAGATCCGAATGGGGAACTATTTAAACCTCCGGAAAATCTTGAGTTGAATGTACTCATGTAATTGTCTTGGGAAATGTAATGAAGGTGGTATCCCGTTGCCTTCCTTCATGCCATTTCTTGGCTTTATTTCGGCCGCCCATTCTGGATCAGATTCCGTTTGCAACCACCCAATCTGGATACAGACAGAAATATCAACACAGTACACTAAAGTATTTCCCCTAATAGAAGGGTGCCACACCCAAATAAATAATAAAGGCTTTCATATAAGAGAAATTGAAAGTTATGTTTAGGCTTGCAAACGTCATTTTTGAAATAAAATTTAAAATGTATCAATAACAGGAATAGGACACTATATATAAAATATTTCTATAATTGCGTAGAATCTAAAAATAATTTAACATACGATGTTCCATTTAAAAAAAGCAAGAAGGCATCAACTTCCAATATAAACATCTGGCAAATATTTTTACCGAATTGCACTCATCGAGTATAGTACACTGCCAAATTTTAAAAAATTTCCAATATATTTTCTGAGAAATCGATAGCAACAGTTCGTCGTGGAACACACTGTATATTCCAGTATTAAACTTAACAGAGGTGTTATTTTAATAAACATAAAAATCGCGATATGTTCAAGTACTTTGGTTACAAATAAAATTTTGTAAAATAATATTTACACAGGAAGTTGTCGACATAAGAGTTATAGTTTGATAAAGATTTTTTTATTGCCCGGAAACAAAGCAACAGTTAATTATCGATATTACTGAAAAAAAAATGGCCTCGAATATTGTAATTGTTCGCGGAACACTCAAACATTTTTTTGAAAGAAACTTGGTTCGCTTTGTGGGTGAGAGTTTTTTCACTTGACTACGATTATATCTGGGAGTCTAACAGTGCTTGAAGTGACGATAGATTTCCGGTATTATTTTTTCTGTTACCATCGATATTTCCATTTCATTTTTGCATGTTATTTTAGAAATTTGAATTTAAGTGAAATATTCAGTACATTTACTAGGAAATAACTGTTTATGCTTTACTTTGCATCAATTTTATTCGTATTAGCGTATTTGTATGTTTTCCTCCTGGTGTATTATATGCCTTAATTGCATTACAAGTTTTATAAAAGTATACTTTGTGGTTTAAAAGTAATTGATCGAATTCTAATACTAACAGATATATTAGAGAGAGAACATTACAAATCATGGACCTCGGAAAACCAGATCAAGCAGAAGAGGACCTACAGAAGACTGCAAGGCTTTTCGGTCGTCTACTCTTAGAATAGTTACCTTGAATATTATTAGCATGTTCAAGGCAGGAAAGGCGAACAATGTAGCACAAGACACGAATAGATTTAAACTAGACATCTTGGGAATCAATGAGGTGAGATGGTCAGGTTCTGGACATTTTCAAACCTCGAATGGGGTGATGTTATTTTTAGAAAATAATAAAAACTCTCATAGAAATGGTGTACCTAAAATGGTAACGAGATAGATTGTCTAGTATATAACGAACCAACACACCGGTACTTATTGTTCAAATATACGCCCCCATAACGGCAAAAACAAGAAGAAAATGTTTACTAAGTCGAGATTCGCCACAATAGTTATAAGTGACTTAAAAGTAGGACGAGAACGATACTAAAAACATGTAGGGAACATGCATTCTGTGAGAGAAACGAGAGAACAGACGGGTTGATGTTAAGAGAAGAACATGATAACAATAAATACTTTCTATAAACTCCCAAACCCACGACTCTTGCTACAATTAATAAAAAATAAGTATTATTTCTTTGCTAGGTCTGACGATAGTAGTATTTTCAAAAAAAAGTCGATACAGCTGATTAGTTTTTTGGTGTTTATCTTTTCTCCTTTTAGAGCAATATTAAAGCTAGCTTACCGGAGTTTAGGAGAGAGTTTATTCAGAAGCGTCATCTGTTCTTAGCTCCTTTAATAAGAGAAACAGATTATGTTGATATACAGGTCTGGAAAATCCAAACCAGAAACTCGACGTTTCTTAAGTATGATAAAGAAAATACTATATTATTCATCAAATCAGAATAAGACAGAAGATAAGCATCGTAAGCATCGACATACGTGTAAATTACCAGTTTGGCCCTCGGATGAGGAGTAATACAATGCTGGCGCGGTGAGATCGGGCGGCAGCATACACCACGCCCTAGTACACAAGAGGATTCCAAGTTATTTGCTTTCCTTCAGGCCGTCGAAGCGTAAGTACCGAGTATTGGTATTTCCGTGTTTCGCGCCAAATTTTTTTATATTTGAAATGGTAGTTTATTTCACGGAATAAAAAGAGCAGATTATTAAGTGGTACTTTCTGGTAAAGATATGGATGAGATAATCGGCAGATAGGCATTTACGTGCGAAAATCATCCTGTTCCTGGAAAATTTAGAATATCGGAAATTATTAAAAAATTTGAAACAACCAGTTGTCTAAAAATTTGTAAACAATGCACTGATAATAATGAGGAACAAGGAGAAGACCGAGCATATCGGGAGACTGACGTTTGTAGTTAAGCAGAAATTAATTTTCCTTGCAATAGTACCGTAATTGCCGAAGAACTTGATATGAATGCTCGAACAGTTCGAAATATTTTAAAGACGAACAAATATCGCTGTTACAAATTGCGAATAACTCAAGAAATTTTTCCGAAAGACCAGGAAACACATATGGTGTTTTGTGAGGACATAATACAAGGGGCTAATATGGATATAACTCCTGAAGTTTTGGCAAATACGCGAACCGTATTTTACAATGGACTGGGTTATTGTCTCGCTCAAAGTGGGGGCCTGTTTAAATACCTCTTGTAGGCTTTTAGGTGTTTATTTATTTACAATTACTGAACGTGTTACTTTTATTTTTTACCAGAATAAAAATTTATTTTTGAGAATGATTTTTAATTTTAAAGTGGTCTATTAGCTTATTTACTTAGAAATTACCGTTGCGTTTCACTAGTATTTTTATTACAATAAATGTTTATTTTGTAACAGAAATATCAATTTTCTTTAGGCTCAACGACCAACAAAAACAATTTTTTTTGTATTTCGACTATTTGATGTATTTAAAACAATAAATGTATCAAATAGTCATTAAATATTCTAAATTCCGTCGATTACGTTATAAGTTTAGACGAAAAGTAACTACACCCTCTCATTCGTTTCAAGGTACTGCTCTTCTTTGTGTTGCACGGGCGTAGGCATTCCCTGCGCTGTCCCAAACTAACCTTGTTACATTGACGTCGTTTGTGGCTTAGTGGGTTAGAATTTGAGAAAACGGCCAAAATAATTTAGAAATTATTTTGGCCGTTTAGAAATTTAAAATAGAAGGTTGGCTATAGTAACGTTTCTATTAAACCTAGGTAATATGAACGGTCAGTCTTTTCTTTCTAAAGTTTCATCTCAGGTCAAAGGCAACAGTGTTGTGGTTACGTCGCGCCCAGTTATATTTGTGCGCGGCTCTTCTATTTGACATTGGATTGTCGAGAAACAAATATCAACGATTACAAAATTGGACTAAACAGAAAAGCAGTAATATATTTTCGCCGTACTCTGGTGTGTAAAATACAAAAAAAAAACATGTTATCCACATGACGAGTATCTAACTTTTACTAAGTCAAAAGCCGAGGATAAATTCCAAGGCTTACTGGATCATACAGTGGACAGAATTATATTGCTTCAATTAGACGCCTTTGAACAAATCGATAAATTAGATTTGTAGATATGAGTTTCTATGCAATTGGGGTTTCGATGGTACGTCAGGTCAGCCAGTACAAAATGAAATTCACTGATCCGAATATTTCTGATACAAACTTATTCCTAACCTCTCTTATTCAACTTCAATTAGCAGGTATTAACACGCAAACTCAACAAAAACAATTCCAAACCCTCCTCTACTATGAATTGTGGGCCTCTGAAATTTGAATTTATTAAGAAAACCGAACAAAAGTCTTTAAAGGAAATAGAAAATTATGAACTCGAACCAGACAACTTGCTTCATATAAAAGAGTTTTCTTTTCCACCCGAGCTTCAGTACAGTACAATTTACTTATGACGATAATAGACGGCTAGATGAATGCTTTGACTGGAGCTAAATCGGTCCAATGTTGTTACCTCTACCAAAGAACATCTCAGTTCAACAACATTGATACTGTGTCCCAGTAAATACAGAGTATTTCAAGCTACAACTGTTAACTCTACACGCATGTATTCGATTCTCCGAATGCTGCTTGTATTTGTCGTATCAACGTGACACCTAAAAGTGGTAAGCCCGTAAGCAGAAAGACAGAGGTGAAAGCACAGACAAAAGCTACCATCCAACAGGCTTTTAAGGAGACAGATTAGGACTTCTTGTTGACATGCCAAAGAAAGGATTACGAAGCACTAACGATCGCAACACAGCTCGACGTTTCTTCGAGAACAGTGATGAGCCAGCTATTATAGCAAGAGTAAAGCGAAAACTGATCCTCTGGTTTCCCGTCATTTTGCAAACTATTGGAAGCGGACATTAAACTGCAATAAAGAAGATTTGGGAATA
Organism: Diaprepes abbreviatus; assembly: GCA_034092305.1. NCBI lineage: Eukaryota > Metazoa > Arthropoda > Insecta > Coleoptera > Curculionidae > Diaprepes > Diaprepes abbreviatus. The sequence goes on from JASJET010000095.1 coordinate 2,623,797, forward strand.
CAAACTTCAAACAGCAAGATTATTCTTCAAAGGATATTCTTGGTACAACATTCCAACAGGAATCCACAAATTACTTACTCCGTTGACCATACATCATAGCATTTGCAATATTACCGATAGGTAAACTATCGAAAGATGCACAAAAATCAACGGCCAAGGTGATAAGAAACTATCGCCTTAGACTTTGCCCGAAAATCTTCTCGAGAAAAAATATGGAGGATGTGTTCCAAAACTTTTCGCGTCGATGGATCCTTACACTGTTTTTGACATAGTAAGGATTCGGATAACAATTCATACGTATTGGAGAATGAGAAAAGAGCTGTTAACAAAGAAGGCAGTGATTAAAAAGTTGTTTTTATTATTTTTATTACAATCGTATTATTTATTCATTTATATGAATCAATAAATATTATACTACTGACAAATTATTTGCATTGGTATTTATTAAGAAGTTTTAAGCATAGAGGAAAAAGTACTTTCGCCTTTTTAACGATTATCGATATCTACGTATTTATTATTATAGTATTATATTTAAAATGTATCTTGAAGTCGAGGGCAATATTTTATTCATGGAAATATAATTATTCTTTTTATTTTATTTTTAAAGCGTTGAACCACATTAGACGTTTTTCGAATTTATTTTCAGGATTTTAAAGTTTCAGTCTGCTATTGTTGGATCCGATTTTTATTTTTAATATCAAATCCGTGCTTTCGACCCACTGTATTTTGACGACCTGAAACCAGCGAAAAGTCCTTGCCCGACACCATTTTTGCTGGAAACCAGGAAGCAAGCTACGATACAACAGTATGCTTTATTTCACTTCTTCAACATGGCTAAACGGGTTGTCCGTCGCTTTCTGTTACATTCCTTTTTTTTAGAGTTTCTGTTTTGCATTTTCCACACCTGTATAAAATGTGTAACTATAGTGACTGGTGCTATAGTTTACATTACAAAAAATATGGAAAGAAATAATGAACAGTATTTTATGTAATTTGAAGTAATCTGTACAACATGCAAGGTCATATAGCTTAGCCCTATATGCTGCGTTTAACCTCACTTTTTGTGTTGATATATTTGTATTTTGAACGAATAAAATATCAAGTAGGTTAACTAACGATAAATTTATGTTTATTTAAAACTGTGTACAGGCATTCCATCAGTTTACAACACATTTTAAATTAAATTAAATTAAATATAAAGTGTCCTGTAATTGCACATAGAAAGATTTGTTAGTTTTCAATCACCGGTGAAAAATACGAGGTTTGTCCCAAAAGTATCGAGCCTACATTCATATGTCCGCGTCAAAACTTCCGAGTGACCTCTGAGGAGTATGGGCGCCACCAGTAAGTCTTCACGAACTCATTGGTGTGCGCAGTTACCGACTGGACATGTTAGTTCGTGAACGGTGTGTGTTTGTTTACAGTGTCTTTTCTCGTTCGTCGCATTTTGTTATTGTAAAAAATGACGGAAAAATTAGATGAACGAATTTGCATCAAGTTTTGCTTTAATCTTGGAAAAAGTTGCTCGGAAACAATTAATATGATTAGAGAAACAAAGCGACAGTCTTCACAGTGGAAGCATTCTTAATCACCAAGAGCAAAAAAAGCACGTCAAAGTCGGAACAAAGTGAAGACAATGTTGACTGTTTCTCCGAGAGGTCACACGATCACTAAATAATACTACGTTGAAATATTCAAAAAATTTCGTGACGCAGTCAGAAGAAAACGGCAACAGCTTTGGACAAGCGGTGATTGGCTGCTTCACCACGACAATGCGCCAGCGCATTCATCGAACTTTGTGCAGCAATATTTAACAAAGCAGGAAGTCGTACAGCTTCCCAGCCTCCGTACAGTCTCGACGAAGCTCCCTGCGACTTTTGGCTTTTTCCCAGATTAAAAATGCCGCTCAAAGGACCCGGTTCGATAACAAAGAGACGGTTGAAACTAATGCGACGAATGCACTGAATGCAATTCCGAAAACTGACTTCGTGCTATTCAATTAAATGGGGACTACTGTGAAGGATGTCACTCACTGGATGATAAAGAATGACACCAGTGCGGAGATATGAAAGTAGGCTCGATACTTTTAGGACAAGCCTCGTATACTGTAAAATCGACAACAACATTTATTATGTATTTACTTCTGATACCTAAAAAGCAGTCTTATCATTAAGTCTAAACACTTTCAGCAAGCTGGCTAGCCTATAGCCTCTGCGGGTGCAGTTGTGTGTTATATGCCGGACTCCGGCATGGAAACCCGGACGTAAGAAGGGAAGGCAAGATCAAGGTTCAATGAAAATTGTATGTGGCACGTACCACTTTTTTTCTTAGGATGTACCAGGTATCAAAAGGAAGTTAAGTGCTGTATTGACTGCAGTTTGATATTAAACGTGGGAAAGACGTGAAGGATTTTTTAACTCGTCTTATTACAAGTGTAGGAGAAACTTATTAAGTAATGGCTTATTTCAAAGAGAGGGATAAAGAGAAAAGAGAACAACAGCACGAAGAACTTTGAAAGTAAAGAAAACAACACACGAGAGAAAAATTTCAGAAGAACTGGAAGCAAGTCGAACAAATAATCAAATTAAGAAATTTTCTTTAAGAAGTAAGAAGCATTAGAGGGGATTTTAGATCAAGGGTTGTTTCTTAAACAGATAATTGAAGACTAGCGACAAATAACAGTGAGGTGTCAGAGACCTGGAGAAGGTAGAGAGTCGCAGTCACCAACTATACCGCAGAACCGATGGGGGAAGAGCCAACTCTTGAAGAAGTAGCGAAGGTGATTAACAGGCTTAGATGCCTTAAGCATGGAGGAGAAACTTTGACATTTCCACGCCGTCATACTACGGATTTCGAAGAAAGAGAAAATGCCAAGTAGTTAGAAAGAAAGTGTTATCGTGCCCCTGCACAAAAAGGGCGACAAATTACTATGCTCTATCGTGGAATATCCTTCATAAATACTGGATATAAGATCTGGTCACGGATCCTGTTTGAAAGGCTAACTACATACGTAGAAGTTCAGCTGGGTGACTACCAATGTGGGTTCAGAAAAAAAGCGATCAACCATAGATCAGATTTTTACAATCCGTCAATTAATGGAGAAGTGCTGGAAATATGGCAGAGTACTACACCAGCTCTTTATCGATTTCAAATAAGCATACGACAATGTCTTGCGAGGGGAGCCATGGAATGTGATGATGGAGTTGGGAATTTCGAATAAACTCGTTAATTTAACGATGATTAGCTTGGAGAGCTTCTCAAGTGTCATACGGATTGGAGGGATGCTTTCAACCTTTTTGCGATAAATAATGCCCTGAAACAGGGACACGCGATCTCCCCACTTCTTTTCAATATAGCCTTAGAGAAGGCAATAAGGGAGGTAAAAACTGTGACTCTTCTATTCAGAGATGGGGGCTCCCATCTTCTATTGGCCTTTGTGGATGACATAGATATCCTTGAAAATACTGTGAATGTTAAAAAAAGAATTTCTAAAAATAGAATCTGCAAAAAAAATATAGGCTTAAAAATATATGAAAGTAAAACCAAGTACATGACCACATAAAGAATGGAGCGAAAACATCGAATACAACTTTGAAAGAAGCCATGAATTTAAACATCTGGGTGCCACTATTACTTCAGACAATAACATAACTAAGGAAATTAACATGAAAATACAAAGTGCCAATCGTTGTTGTTTTGCATTACAGAAAATAATAAAATATAACTATGGCAAAACAGAACGAGAATAGAAAGAATTGTAGAGAGAAATTCTACGGAACATATACGGACCCATAAGGGATGTTACAATATAGCGGTACCGTAGTAAAATAAACAGGAAGCTGGAAAAAAGCATAAGACCGACCGAACATTATAAAAATTATTAAAGCAGAAAAACTGAGATTAGCCGGCGATGTCAGAAGGCTGGAAGATGGAAGAATAGTCAAATTAGTATGGGAGCAGGCCCCAATCTGTAGAAGACCATTAGAAAGACCACGACTACGGTGGAGAGACAACATAGCATCACATCTTAGAATTCTGAACATCGCAAATGCAGAGAAGCTAATGACGGACAATGGAGACGAATCGTTGAGTCAGCCAAGTTCCACCTTGAGTTGTAAGAGCTGCACAAAGAGAGAGAGAGAGAGAGAGAGATAGAAAGAGAGAGAAAGAAAGAGAGAGTTTATTTCAAAATTCCATCATTGATCGATTTAAAATATATTAGTTGTCGTCAATAATTCGTAGAATTTTTTTCCGATATCGAATTATTAAAATTGTATTTCGCCATAGTAGTGATAAGAAAAATATATTTTGTTCCAAATGGTGAATTTTTTTAAGATCCATTATTCGTCCAGCTTCTTAATTTTCTTAGGATTTGACCAAAAAGTTCCGTTTGTGATATTTCCCTGGAAAGAATTTTAAAATGTTGGCTGGATTGGTCATTTTTAAACATTTTTATTGTTTTACAAAGTTTCAAAATAGACCCCAACAGACAATACGCATAAATATATTTTGTATGTGGGCTGCAAGTAGCTAACATCAATTGTCCAGTTAGCAAGAGAAACAACCGTTGCTGTGGATAGTTGCAAACTTTTTCACTTATAAGGTTTTCGCAGGCCTAACGGCAGTAACCTTAAACCGCATACTACTCTAGGTTTGGCTGATTTTCATATTGTCTTTGCAATATGGAGCGGAACGAGAGAAGCTCAGGAAAAAAAAACCTTTTAATTGCCGTGAGTAAGCTCATAATTATGTAAGTTGATGTCATGCTAAGCAATTTTGCCCATTCCCAATTTTCTAGCGGGGACAGGAAGAAGACTCTCGTCGGTGTCATGAGATACACCATATATTTTCTATTTATTGGAGCTGACTAGTAGCTTCCATTAATTGACACTCCAGCACCCTGGTAGGAGCCTCGCAAGGGATATGGCGCCCGTCATTAATTAATATTGATTTATGGTGATTTACTAACGAGTACTCCAACACCGGTTGAGATTCCCTGAACCAAGGGAGGAACACTACTGGCGTACAAACTACGGGCAAGGGCAAACGTCCCTAGATTTGACGCCAGCAAACACAATGCTATAGTAAGTGGCTTAATGGCTCCTCAACCAAGTCTGGGCATCAGGATGCGCGGCCCCCACTCGTTGTAATATAAATAAGTCTGATTCTCCAGACATTGAGCAAGTATGATAGGTGAGCCCCAAAATAGTACATATTATTTTAGGCCTAAGCAGGTGCCTTGTTAATGTATTAACTTCGTTATTAAATTATCCCTTATGCGGTAGGAACACCACCCTGCCCAAGGCCAGAGCGACAGAGAACCCACAATTTCATAAATATTTTTCAGCAAAAGTCTGGTAAGTACATAATATAGGTAGTGGAAGAAATCGAAGTCAACTGTCAGATCTCTTCATAGTATAATCGTGTGAGTTTCAGGTTTTACTTTCCCCACTACACTTGGAAAAACGTGAGGGATTGTTTCGCGTATCTGACTGTAGATCTCGAAGAAGCTTACTAGGTAATTACTCAGTTTAGGTCTGTTAGTTATTGACAGTTAAAAATACTAGTTTTTCCCATCATTTGCATTTAAGATTTTTGTTTACTATATGTTTTTTTTAATAAATGTATATTTGCGTAAATCTACACCTTTGTTTTTAGTAAATGTATATTTATCTCAATTTTTACCCAGTGCCTTCATTTTTTTCAACATTTTCCAACTATTTTTTGCCAGAATAAATTATCTTTATGTTGAGATTAATACGTTGATAAAAAAGTACAAAGTACACCTCTGAATTCATATATTTTTTAGTTAATGAGGCACTTGTACAATTACTAAAAAAATAATATGATTATGCTCCTTATCTTTAGCTCAAAACTATAAATACACAATATATATTGGTCAGAAAGTACAGTTACATCCAAAACCAAGCAGGTACTGAAAAAGACAAAAAATGAAGTTAATCATATTATTGTGTATAGTCGGTGTAGTTTTTGGTTCCCTAGTGGAAGATAGAGAAAATTGGTTAAATTTTAAGGTAAATAAAATTAAATCTATTGATTTTAGGTTATTAGCAACCGTCTATAATTTGGGGTAAATTTTGTGCATTGTGAAGTATAGTCCAAATCTAGTGAAATATAATAACTATTAAACACTAAGATTCTAAAACCGCGATTATAATGAACTTGTACCATGGCTGAAAAAATTATCCTTCATAATTACTGACCTATTGCGCGTTGTTTACTAAGCGAAACGTACTTGAGCAGGCCTGGACCTGTAGATAGGTCTATATGATCAAAGTCAGCAGTCGTCGCTAAAAACAAACAAAATTACAATTTGAATGACTAATTCTTTCATTTAAAATTACTTGCATTATTAGGTTTGTGAAAAGATAATGATAAATATCGTGTTCTTAATAAAGGGTTGCTTTATATTTTAGGTGTGATCAGATGAATGTATAAATTGGATAGTCCCGTTATGTCAGCACATTTCGAAAGCAAACTATACATTCTCATCAGGGTTCTTGGTTGAACAAGTGAATTATGTACATTTAAAAGCATTGTCTTAGATTTTAAATCCCAAACACATATACAAAGTTTTGTATTAAAAGTAGACATTTTCAACAGCTAGCACTGAAAGTTGTAAGGCAATAACATATCAAGGCCTTACATTTAGATACATCTGAATTATGCTTAAAATGGCATTACTGTTAATTGCCCAATTAAGATGTATATTTTTAAACCTTTTAATTCTCTGCTCAAATACATACTTCAGAACACATACCATATCTACCCCTTACTTTATCCGAATTCGGAAAGTCGAATTATTTATTAAATCTGTTCCGAGAATTGCTATGCCTTTGGTTTACGGCTCTTCACAGATACATATATCTCTTGTGTATATAATTTTCATACTTTGTCTGACAATGAAGAACAAACGACAACTTTAGTTTTAAACAATGAGGTTTTACCGTAAAAAGTATATTAAACAAAAAATTAAAATCTGGGCGATAATAGCACACTACCTTGTGTAAAAAAATGATCAGGATTCAAACTTCTAGAAAATTTATAGTTTCACCATAATCTTCGTTATATTTTGAATATTTGTTAAACAAAATAAAAGCAGTCATTTCCAAAACAAAAATGTATTTTCAGCAGCCCATTTCTATACGGCATACGCACTCGAAGTTTTCTTCTCGCTAATCTGTGCAAATTTCTGACGCAATTTCATATCACACATCCACTTCTTTTCTTTTCTAAACCGACAAATTTTGGAATATTTGCAGGTCTCCTCTAAATTAACATATTTTCTTCAGATCACTGCATATTCACTTATGAACAACTTTTAATCAATGCCAAGTGCTAAATAAATTTCATTTCATTAACAAAAAAATAAGAAAATCTCGTCTCTTCAGTCTCGCTGCAAAAGTAAATTTTTTCCAAATAGCGTGCCATAAACCCTTCCCACTAGATAAAAGAAAATCCTTTGAGTTTGCAACAAAAAACCAACAGAAAATGAATAGCTACGAATATCGGTCGAGCTACTCGAAAACAAGGGAACTTAACTTTTTGTGTCCAAATTGCATTTATTACCTCCTTTGAAACCTGCTGACGATGACGCTCGGGAAAGTTCAATGGAATCTTGCTGGAAATTCGTGGCACCTTTAGGAGCACTTATGTGTCGATTTTCATCAACTATTCTTTTGATTTTTATTTCTTCTCTAATAGATAGTTTTCGTAAGCGCTCAGAACTGGCACCATTTTCAACTTTATTCTCTTTTTCCCTCAGTAGTTCTTACTATAAGTCTACTTCCACCTATCAATTTTCCGATTTCCCCATAATATTTTTTGTCTTTGTGTAGTTTAATTTTAAACTCTTTTTAAATAACAGTTACTTATTGTTACTTATTATTTTACTAAAATAAATAACATGTTTACATGCAACTGAAATAATACTAATATGACGTTTCTATGGTTTTGTTTTCTTTCTAGCCAAGCCTGTTTTGGCAATTGGAAACCTACAATTTACATTGAGCTGCTATTTAGATAGGTATGCTCAAACTTCGGCAACGAAGAATCTATTTTTTTTTTATATTGTTTGTCTAAACTGACTAGATATTCAATCAACTTCTATATATAATCTTTAATGTCTTGGGCATTTAAAATAGATTCAAATATTCTAAACCTAATGATGTCCCTAGACTTTTGCTGATTACCGAAAGTCTAGACTAAAAATGGTGTTCTTAAAAGAGCTATTTACTTAAAAAATGTAAATATACCCTCTTCTTCTTCAAGTGCCTTCTCCATTGCGGAGGTTGGCAATCATAATAGCTATTTTAATTTTTGAGGCAGCTGCTCTAAATAGTTGTTTTGAACAGCATCCAAACCATTCCCTTAGGTTTTTTAGCCATGAAATTCGTCGTCGTCCCACGCCTCTTCTGCCCCTTATTTTTCCCTGGATTATGAGCGGTAATATGCTGTACTTTTCTCCTCGCATGGTGTGTCCGAAATATTGCAGTTTTCTCTGTTTTACTGTTATCTCGACTTCCTTTTCTTTCCCCATTCTTCTCAACACTTCGGCGTTCGTAACTCGATCCACCCACGAAATCCTCTGAATTCTTCTATAGGTCCACATTTCAAAAGAATTAAGTCTTCTCATTGCCTCTCGATTCAGTGTCCATGCTTCCATTCTATAATGTAGAACACTATATACGTAACATTTAGTCAGTAGTATTTTCAGGGCTAATGTTAGATCTTTGCTGCAGATAACCTTTTTCATTGGCACATGCTTTCTCGATTCTGGTTTTTATTTCGACGGTATAGTCATTATTTTCTGTTACTAGGGTTCCCAAGTAAGTGTACTTCTTAACTCTTTCTATGTGCTGGCCTCCTACCATTAGGGTTTCATTATTATTGGTGTTGTTTTTACTAATTATCATGAACTTGGTCTTTTTCGTGTTAAGAGAGAGTCCATATTCTCTACTAACTCTTAATATTTTATTCATTATCTTTTCTAGGTTTTTCAAACTATCAGCTATTATTACGATGTCATCTGCATACCTAATATTGTTGATTAAAACTCCGTTTACTTTTATCCCTGCTGTTTTAGATTCAAGAATTTCCAATATGACCTCTTCAGAATAAGCGTTAAATAGTAAAGGTGACAATATACACCAATTTCAGCCAAATTATAACCTGGTTCGTTACTTAATTCTTTTGTTTCTAGAGCAAACATGGTAAATTATACAAAAATCTAGAAGAAGAAAAACGAAGATTTTCAATATTCCAAAAAAATTTGCATAACATCGAAGAGCATAACAAAAAGTATGAAGCAGGAGAAACAACATATTTTAAAGGAGTAAATCAGTTTACTGATCTTACAAAGGAAGAATTTATTTCTTTATTAAAACATGGAAGTACTGGTCGTCCAAATCGAGAAATATATCCCATTCAGCAAAAATCCATCGGCGATGAAGCACCAAGTTCAATTGACTGGAGAGACCAAGGAGCAGTATCTAAAGTTAAAGATCAAGGCAATTGTGGATCATGTTGGGCTTTTTCTGTCGTAAGTTAACAAAAAATATAAGGGTAAATTTAAGTATGGATTTCTTCCAAGTAAAAATCAACAAAATCAAAAGGTATTATTTTGTCTTTAAAATGATGGTTAAAAAGAAAACAATATGTGAAAAATAATCGAATTTTAAGTTAAATGACCTCTGGTGGTACAATATATATATTTTTTTATAGTGGAATGATAGATGTTATTGAGAGTAGTTCCCGTGCCAAATATCAACTTGATGAGTTAAAAGTCTACCGCAAGATGTTAAAAATAAGAAAAAGAAATTTAAATTTGACAGGCTGTAACTCGGGAAGTATGAAGTTTTCGACTTTCTGTTATATGGCTTACTACCTTCATTTTACCATGCAAAAGTACTTGTCTAAGTATCCTGATGCTTATCCGAACATCCTGAATAAAATGTATACAATTGTAAAAGCGTAATTAACGTGCAATTTATAGGGAGTAGTTGCCTCTGAGTTCTAAATATTTACTGCCACCTCGTGAGACCTGACGTCAACTTAAAATTTTCAAGCCATGCGGTTCTCTTATACGAATTTATTTTTGTTCGCGAAACAAAATCGTAAAATGTAACTTTATGCTCATTTTACAAAATCTTCCTTATTTTTATTTAGACTGGAACACTTGAAAGCTTTTACTATCTGAAAAATAATAAAATGGTTCTATTCAGCGAACAACAATTGGTGGATTGTGTTCAGCATAATCACGGTTGTAGAGGAGGTTTCGAAGATACTGCTTTAGAATACGTAAAAGATAATGGTAAGTACAAAATATTTCCTATTGAAAAAATTAACATTTTTAAAAATTATCGTTTTCCAAATCAAATTCAATATCTAAAAAATAATTCAAAAATTTAAATGTATCATGATATATGTCTCACCCTAAAATTTTATAAAAATTTATCAATATCTTCGCAAATAAATTTTGTATAAGCACTCCAGAATTTTTTTCCGTTATTTCATAAGATTTCGCTGTCTTGTTCACACAAAGGTCAAAATATTTTTTACCGTTCAAGACTGAACAAAAAAATATTGGTAAAGTATGTCTCAGAGCATTGTTTCTCTTCCTATAAAAAAATTCTGGTGTTTATGGTTGATTTACTTTTTCGTAAGACTGCGAAATAAAAAATGCATCATTTAACATGTGCTATATGGGAAGAGCCGTAGTTAGTGTGACATAATTATGTACAGCAGCGTTTTCCACGTGGTGTCTCTCGACCTAGGGCCCTATCCTCGAACTGGGGAACGTGAAGTGAACAGTGAAAAGGTGGCGAACGCATATTCTTGAAATGTTCATCACTCATATCCTTGTTCGCCCGGTGGAAGGTAAGCGAACGGTGAAACATGTGCAAATGAAATGTCAGCCGCTAAATGACATTTTTAACGCACGGATTTCAAAAAATAAAATAGAATTAAACATTTTTATTTTATTTTTGGTTCTTCAAAATAACTTGCATTTAAAAAAAAATAATATGTTAACGAACGGTTTCTTTAGGACGTTTTATTTTCTGAGTAAACAGTTGAAACGTTAATTAGGTGGTATCCCGATATTTTCAATATTTTCAAATTTTTTAATAAAATATCCTTAGAAAGGTGAATATGTCTTACAAATATTAAGCAAATTTTACAGACATATAAAATTATGACAGGGGATTCTGTTCATAACTCAATTGTATGAGCGTGCTATTTAAAAATGTTTTTCAAGGGCCAGTTGTGCTTATGAATTTAACATAAATACGTGTGTCCATAACAGCCGAGTATTTTAGTTTTAAGCAGTTAAATCTAACATAATTCTTTCCACGACACAACTTATAATAAATTTGAGAAATCACAATTTGTAAGCTATCTGAAACTTTTATTTAAATAAGTAAAGAATTTTATATTTAAATTATGTTAACTACAGCACTTAACTTAATTAGACTGTGTTAAACACTATACGACACTACAATTAAATAAATATTATGATTATAATTTATCAAGACATGTAAATATGAGCCCTACAGACGAACGAATGAGGTCCTTCAGCATAAAAACCTTATTTATGGTACATTTGATCTTCAAGTCTCTACAAATCTTTATAATATATATATATATATATATATATATATATATATATATATATATATATATATATATATATATATATATATATATATAGTTGAATGTGAGATCCGCCAATATCTTTAATGGACGTCTTCTGTCTGGCCTTTGGTTTCGGTCCCTGGTTATAAACAGTTTCACTATCATTGTTCAAGTTTCAGGTTTTCTTTCAAACTTACTTGTCAGGAAAGAACATCTTGCAGTAAGAGGCTGGACACTTTGGGAATTCATACAATAAATAACTGATTGGATAGTTTCCATAGTGGATTGGGATGATGGCTTTTAGTCATACTACGGAGAGTTGTAATTTCCACCGTTTCAAGGTTTATCAGTGCTGACTTTCTGCAATTACTGTCAGTATATTACTTTGCATATATGATTGCTGCTTTTCTTGATATCCCTTTTTCTTTATATATTAGAATCTTCTAGTACTTGGCTCTTTGTATGCATTTTTGTTTAACAGTTCTAGAGTGTCAATTTAAGATAAATTTAATTCAGGCAAAGTACAAATATTGTAACGGCAATTAATAACTTCACAAAAATAACAACCGCACTATTTTTTTTTTACTTTTGACGATTAAGTTAACGTACCAAAACTACTTTTTGTCTAAAATGGCAACCAAACATACTACGGATATTTTCGGTCTGACAGCTCAATTCAATATGTCATCCATTTTATTTTTTGAAATTCTCGGGTTTTAGCACGTTCATATCTGGCAACATTGCCTTTTCAGGAAAATTATGTACCGTGATATTAGGATTTATGTAACACTGTTCTTTTTCCTGCCTTATAATAGGGATTGTGGTCTTGTAGGCTAGCGTAAATAAACAAATATATAAAAAAATAAACATATCTCATAGATATCCATTATCTCAAAATTGGCAAAATAAACCAAATAAATAAGACAACAAATTTCTGAAAAAAAAAACTTTTTCACCATATTTAAAGCAGCTCGCTGAAAGTTTAACGTCATCTTGCGTAATAACCTTGGAAATGGCACATTTAGGCGGAAAATCTTCTATCTTTTTTAAATTCAAAAAATCACAATGCTTGAAATTTGATATATCTCTTATTACGCTAGGTTTACGCAGTTTTCTCGCCGTCTGGATTCACCCTGAGTGCGGTTGTGACGGGTTTTCTCGTTAGCTAGCTTTTGTTTTACTTGTCACGTCCCCCGAAAACCGCCCGCACAGCAGTGTTGTCGAATCATGGCTTCGTGATTCATACAGCGGTGACATTGTCTGCTCATTGAAAAGACTCCATGAAATAAGTAGGGGGTGTATCGTACGAAAGAGCATTAAATTTCGCATGATACTTTTGGCTTCAATATATCCAATGAACTACCTTAAGAGCCTATTCGAATTTAGGTAGACCAGGATTTTAAATGCAGTGTTCTTAATTAATTACTTTGAAGGGTAAATTTTTTTAAAAACTAAATTTTGATTACATTAATTTGCTGTTGGCGAGGGTCAGCATGTCACCTTTATTGTCCTATTCAATTTTACCTTCATTCTTTTTATTTTCATAGGAATTGAGTCAGAAGATAGCTACCCATATGAAGCAGCTGACTTAACATGTAATTACAAGAAAGATGCAGTTGTAGCAGAAATTCAAGGATATATTAGAACTGAAAGTAAAGACGAAGATAGTTTGAAATCAGCAGTAGGTTTAAAAGGACCAATTTCTGTGGCTCTTGATGCATCACACCTACGTGATTATGCAGGAGGTGCGTATCACTATAATTTTCTTTACTATAAATATTTTTCTTTCAGAATAAAATAAAATAATTAATCTTTATCGAAATAATTATATTATAGCAGTTTGGGTTAAAATTATTCTTGCTACATATCCCGCATTTTTATTTTAAAGTTAGTTTAAAATTTCCTTTTTTTTTAACAATATCTCTAATCCTCTAAAACGTCTGACAATCATTTAAAAAAAATTATTTATATACTGCTTAAGCAATAAAAAAAATTATTATAAATTTTAAAGGAATAAGATGAATCAAAAATTTGGAATATTTCATTCTATCGGTATAGATTATAAATGGGTTATTACAGTTTTGTTGCTTCTCCAAATATTACTTTCAGATCTTTTGTACGTGGCTCTAATCAAATTTTGGAGATTTTTCACGATATTTTTTACGACAGAAGAGAGTTTTTTGTTTCTTCAGGCATCAAAATGACACATTGCAGAAATTCAAGACTATTGTAGAATGGTATTATGCATTCCAATAGCAGGTGTACCGCTGGCTCTGCTGCGCTATCGTAGAAACGGTAAATCTTCTCAGTTTCAAAGAGTAGTCTCGTGTGAAGGAATTTGTTGCCATTCGAGTATCCATTTTTTGAAACTGCGAAGCATTTCTGCATTCTTTTGCTATGGATTTATGAATTTCTTCGCTTTCTTAAGACCAGGAGTATTATTACACTTCAATTTGATCTGATTTTGTTTATGGCTCTGGAGCCCTTACTTTGTCGGTAGATTTTTGGTAGTTTGCAGAAAGTCTCCTGACAGAAAAAAGTTTTTTTTGATTCCTTCTTTTGCAAGTATGTCCACTTATTCATGTTCTTTGATTCCCTTGTGTCCTGGCACTCATAGCAAACTTACCCTGTTGTTCTTGGTTAGTGGTTTTAGGGCTTGTGTCCAGTCCCAAGTCAAGTTATATTCGTAGCTGTTTGATCTGAGAGCTGTTAGCTCTGTTTGGCTGTCTACAGTTCTAATATTTTTCTTAATGTTTTTACTGAGGCACTTATCAGTACAAATTTTAATTGCATACATTTTTGCTTGAATGATCTTAGAGGTGTTTCCTAGATATTTAGCGAACTTTAAACCTGGGTCTGATACTCTCATTCAAGCCACCTGCTCCATCCTAAATCCATGAGTAAACCATATCAGTATATCATACTTTGTAGACGTGTATTGGTTTTCATACGGATTCTTTTGAAAATGTATCAAAAACCTTCATATGCCCATACAGCTTCATTCTTATTGCCTTTACCGTAGATAAGTGTAGTGTAGAGAATTTAAGTATTGCTTCTAGTGTCATAGTATGTTCATATAGACCCTATAATTCCCAGACTTCTGTATTCCTTGCAGCATTTTTAAGCTCAGAACTGTATTTTTGGCTACCATGTAAAAAAGGAATATGGAATCAAAAATTCCGCTGCATATTCAGCTTGGCTTTATCGTATTTTGGACAATCTTTTCAATGTTTCTGGTCCATTTCTGCTCTATAATTATTCCAAGATATTTAGTAATTTTGGAAAAGATTAGTATTGTTCCATGTAATATGGAAACATTTTGTCTAGTTTTTTTCACCTTGAGAAAGGCAGGAGAGCTATTTATTGGTGTTAACATGTAGTTCTTCCTTTGTACATCAGATGCCGATTTGGTTTAAGACAGATTATATATGGCCTCTTATAGTGAAAACTAGGTCATTACTATATTCTGATGTTTGTGAATCTAGAGTCATCTAGCTGGCTCAGCTAGCTATCGACGATCAAGGACTACAGCAGAGGCGATACCACTCTTTCTGGGTGTAATAATTATCACCTCTTGGTTGCCAATGATTGATAGTATCTTGTTAGGAGAAGATTCCACTAGTATAAAAAGAACGTTACGATTCTTAAACAAATTAAATATTTTAAATAATTAATTTGTTAAACTTATCATTTTTATTATTAAATATGGCGTGACCACGGTTTGATAATACTGTTACATTCTCAAACGCAACGCCTTAAAAACTACTGATTACATTACACACAGAACATCGAGCAACGCATAATTTTATAAGTCTGCTTAATTACTAAGAAGGTAGGTTAATTGCACTGGTTTTAATGGAATTTGAATGGTCTCTAAAATATTAAGTTTTTTAACTTTGGGTAAGGTATGCAAAGTTTAAATATTGTTAACATCTGGGAAAATGTGGTCTGTTTTCATAAAATTGTTAGTTAAATTTGAATTATGTTTTTGAAAAAAAATGCATTTTGTGTGTGTATTCTTTAAATCTTGTACGGACATTTCTTCCTCTTAATCTAGTGTAACAGCTATTGCAATCCGAACAATTTATTCTAGAAACTTCTGATTTTTGTAGAGAAGAAATTTGATCTGGTGATAGAAGGCGTATAAATTTACAAGTGCAATAAAACTAGTACAATTAACCTTCTTAATGATCAAACAGACCTACAAGTGTCTTTAAGATAGTAGTAATAAAAAATGTACGAGCTAAAAAGGCCCTATAAAATAATGTAATCTGTAGTTTTTACGGCATTGCGTTTGAGAATGTAACAGTGTTATGAAACTGCGGTCACGCCAATTTAATAATGAATAAACAAATTAAAGTTTTTTGCATTAATTATTTACAATGTACTATAACAAAGTCATAGAATCCTTAATCAAGTATTTAAATATTTTAGTAAATTTTCTCACCTCAAAATTTTACAATTGTTACTGTTTTAACCTTCCGTTGCCAAAATGTAGGTTCATGACGCCTCTAAATTTTGTTCTGAACTTTAATTTAAAAATGAATCGATTATTTTGAAAAAGTGCCTATTTTTATTAAATTCATATTGCCAATGAAAACAGATCCTTATAGAAGCGCCTTTCTTATGGGATTGTTTAGGTTCCCAGCAACCTTCACTATTTTGATCTCTCTAGCACGCTGCCCCACCATACGTATTTCTCTTCTACAGTTTCTCCTCACCACAAGTTCCCCTTCTAGATGATTCTCAACACACATACCATCTCGGTCACAAGGAAGTTTAATATATTTACATACAGTTCATTTCTCACATTAAGTCATCTGGAAAAGGAGGCCATCTGCTTTGTGGGCACCAGAACTAATCCTTGTAAACATTGGCACCCATAACTAGCTACTCTTTCTAACCAAGAACGGTGCTGCTGTAAGGAATCTATATTCGTTGGTATTGTCAATGATGAAATATTTTTTATACATAACTTATTCTTTTTGTTTTTATTAAAGCTGAAAATAATAACAAGGGCAAAGTTTTTTATAGGATGAGATAGCAAAACTCAGTAACAAAAAGTGAATAGTTTTCCATCGTTAAGTTCTTAATTCAACATTATGAAGGAAAACACAAAGAAGTTAAAAATATCCATATGTTTCTCTTATTCGATTTTTTTTTGAGTTGAGTTATTTTTAATTTTCTGACTTCTCTCTTTTTTGAAAGAAATCTTCAGTTCTCAACAACAGATTTATATATATTACACTCAGGGGCGGATCCAGCCCCTCTCTTTGGGGGAGGGGGCGGTGATATCACAAAAGTACAGTATGTCAAGAAAGGCAAGTTGTCAACGGGGGGGTGCAAGCAGCATACTCATTCCTAATATAAAAAGCAGAATGGGTTCTATTTTCCTGAACTCAAAGCTCTTGGGAGGGGGGGGGCGATCGCAAGTACACATATTCCTATACTCTATTCAAGAACTAGAGAGTAAGTACACACATTCCTATACTCTATTCAAGAACTAGAGAGTAATAAAACTGTTACCGAAACCTCCAACGTACCTGCTCCAGTACCGCTGGTAACTGAGAACTGCCGTAAATCTAATTATATTTCATTATATTACTGCAACATAAAAATTCTGATAGTTTAATTTAATTTCTGTCAGTTTGCAAAGTACACCTTACAGTTTGTTCTTAGTGATTTATCTTGTTTGCGTTTGTTTTTATATATTATATATCTAGATAATAATGTTAAAAGCTCTATTGAGAAGTGTTCCAACATGACAGGAGTTGGAAAATCTACTATGTACGGAACACTGAAGGAGAAAAAACGACTGGAATTATTAGTACTCCCAAGCCACATTCGATCACAAGCAGATGAAAAACCTCGTTGGAAGAAGAAATGAAAACTGCAATTAAAGGGGTTGTATATACATTTTATTATGAGAAGCAGATCCCAACCGTCTACAAAATTCTAACTAAAATCAATGAAGACCGCGATTTACCTGAAATTAAAAGAACTGATCTCTGGAAATTGCTCAGAGAACATAATTTTTGCTGGGAAAAACCAGATAGAAAATCTGTTCCTATAGATAGTCCGGAAACTGTTCGTTGGAGAAGTAAATATCTTTCTCAATTAAAAGGTAGAGTTGCTAGAAATAACACAATTAACAATATTAGTAATTTAATTAAACTTTTGAAAGATTTTTTTGAATAAAGTTACTGCGGAAAATTGGAAAAAATCCATATAATAAAAGAATAAAACGAAATGTGAGAACTCGATCTCATGGTCGGTGAGATAGAGGAACCAATTATAATTAATTTGAGCGAAGATAGTTTCACTGACTTTGATTAGGAATTATATACGTAATGTTAATTAGTGTAAACTCAATTTATTATTTAAATTTTTGTTTTTGTTGTATTTTATTGTTTAATGTTGTTTATATGTTTTTTTTATATTTTTTTATTTTAGTATGTCCAACTCTTTAATTTTATATATATTTAATTCCAATTAGCCGTAAGTTTATTATTATTTTATTATTGTATTTGTGTCTTTTTCTTAGGCATGTAGAATTAACATGTTTATCTTATTTTTTTTGGGGCTATCGTATTTCCATATAATAAAGTAAATGAAATTAAGATATCAGTACAATAAAAATAAAAATAAGGTCTAACTTCAATTACAACATAAAAAAGGAATTACATCTGAATCCATTTTTAGTGTTTAATTGTAATACAGCAGATGGTTTAAGAAATAAATAAACTGAAACGTCAAATACCCTAAAAATGTTTTTAATTAATAATAAAATGACCGACAGCCCCAAAAATATTTTAATATTATATGGATGGATTTATTTTTTTATACATGTTTACCTTTTTGTATTTTTAACAATGGATATTTTGTAAGTATTTAAATTAAAACTTCGATTTTTTTGAGAAAATAAGGCTACGTTTTAGTCCATTATTATAGATCGGTATTTTTGATTATAAAATTTCTAATCCATTCCTATGAAAAATATATGTGTCTAACTGATTTTGCTAAAGACACCGGACTAAAGAACACAGGTAGTTTGCGAAGAGAAAAAGAATAAAAACTGATTTATTACTCTCTCTAGTTCTTAAATAAACTGTAGTATAAGAGGAGACATCGGGTCCATTTTCCTAAACTCAAAGCTCTTAAGGGGGGGGGGGGTGATCGCCCCCCCTTGGATCCGCGCCTGATTACATTACATAAAATAAAAAACTTAATATGATAAAATTTTTATTTCTTGAAAAAAATTAATTTCAAAAGATTAATTTTCACCAAAATTTCTAAAACTCTTTGGTTTATCAGTTATAACTTTTCCAAATAATTTATTTAAAAATTCATGTATTGTCACTACTGAATTATTTTAAATTTTTAACGTCAAGTTTGCGCTGTATTTGATTTACTGTGGAATATTTTATTATAAGAAAAAAATTTATATTAAATTAGTGTTTGTGGACAACAAATCTAAAAATCTTAATTAAATATAACAAATTGAATTTTTATTGGATAAATGGAGTATATAAATTAAAAAATATATTCAAGTCATTGAATTTTTATGTAAAATAAACAATTTTATTCGAAGAAAAAATTTAGGAATACTTGAATCTCAAATACATTTCTTATATTCTCCTTTAGGTGTATTTACTGATAACGACTGCAAACAAGATCCCATGGATCTCAACCATGCCGTACTAGCTGTTGGCTATGGAACAGATGACAAAACTGGTTTAGACTATTGGCTAATTAAGAACTGCTGGACTGAGGATTGGGGAGATAAAGGATTCTTCAAAATAATACGTGGATCAAATGAATGTGGAATTGCCACTGATGGAATGTACCCAGTTTTTTAATAACAGACTTCCATTAAAGTTACTTATGTATTGCATAGAAATTAATAAATAATTATTAAAACAAATTTTACTTAAATTTCCATTCAACGAGAAAGAGTTTAAAAAACTGTCTGAATTATTTCATAATATGTTAGCAAGATATACATTAAAACATACGTTTCCAACTTTTTCTGAACCATCGTCTCTTTTGCAAGGAAAAATAACTCCAACGTCTCCTCCCTCACAATAGTTATACCCAATGTCGCATAAAAAATTGAAAAACCATCAAATGTGTTACAAAATTGTTTATTACGAATTTGAAAATTGACATAAAAATAAGTAATGAAAATATTAATGGAATCGTTGAGTCTGGTGAAGTTTTAATAATTTGTTACTAAGTGGTTCCAACAATAGTCGGAAATTACCACGCTTAGTAATCTGTAGTCTGTCCCTTTTTTTTTGAAAGGGAATATGCGGCCATAGTGAAACCACGCTCAGCCAAATATGATGAGGAAAATACAATTAAAAATTTTTTTAACTATTTTTTGCAATCCATGATAGAGTCCTGGTAATGAAACCAGAACTCTTGGTTTCCATTTCTGAATTTTACTCTAAATTCTTCGTTGGCTGTGTGTTAGTTCTTCTTCTAAATTTTATGTCTAGGCTGCTTGTGTATGTAAAAAAGATCTAATAAAAACCAACTCAGTATGTTCATGTTTAGAATAATCTGGAACCTCTCCGAGAAATCAGCATCAACAGCGCTCAAATGTTGGCATTACCTAAGTAAGTCCTGCCATTTTGCTGGCATTGCTGATATTATTGGAAAGTGGCTGTATTCACCTCTACAGAGATTTCACTTAAAGAGAAAAGTTTCCCCACAAAAACAGCTGTGATCTTTTCGTTTTAATTAAAGTCATCTTATCACCTTGTAATTAAAAATTTACTTCACTGAATATTTGGTACACGTCTTTAAAATAAGCAATGTAATTTTTGAATGCATTCAATTTGCTGCGCAGTTGTTTCTTTATTTTTATGGAAATTTTGAACTTGGTCAAACTATAAAAACAATTCAGACAAATACTTTTAGAGAGACAATGAACTTCTGTGTGAAGCTGCAAGCAATTGAAATCTTTATCATTTTTACTATATACAGCATCAACCTAAAAATAAACCTAAAAACAAAAGACCAACTAGAACTAGAAGCGGAGAACTTCATAAAAATAGTCCAGGAAGCTGCATACAAAAATACTAAGGAGATAACCCACATTACAAAGGGAAATAATTATCCACTGGAAATTCGACAACTTGTTACAGAAAAGAGAAAAGCGAGAAGAAAATGGCAGCAAACAAGAGATCCTACAGATAAGAATATCTTTAACAACAAGACGCAAATTCTAAAAAGAGAAATTCAAAAAATTAAAGAAAACTCAATAAACTACTACTTAAGTAGTTTAACAGCAGACCAAACAACAGATTATTCAATGTGGAAAGCTACTAGAAGAGTCAAAAGAGCAGTAACATCGATACCCCCGATTAGAAAAGGATTAGGAGGTATTTACACCAAACCAAGGACAGGCAGATGCTGAGCTACAAGAAATCGAAAATGAAAATTCATTAAAGATAAAACTGGTAACACCACAAGAGGTAACAAAAGAGATAAGGGATAACGTAAGTGCGAAAAAAGCACCAGGTTTTGACCTTATTACAGGAGAAATACTCAAGCAGCTCCCAAGAAAAGGTATTGTACTGTTAACATACCTAATAAATGCTTCATTCAGATTAAGATACGTCCCAGCTGTCTGGAAAAGTGCTGAAGTTATTATGTTACAAAAACCTGGAAAACCTCCTAACAATATTGAGTCATACCGGCCAATATCATTGCTACCAGTTATCTCCAAACTTTTTGAGAAACTGTTGTTAAAGAGGTTAAAACCAATAATGGAATGTAACAAACTGATCCCAGAATACCAATTCGGTTTCCGACAAAAACACTGTACAGTAGATCAAGTACATAGGATTACTGATATAATCGAGAAAGCCCTTGAGGAGAAACAAATATGTTCAACTCTATTTCTAGACGTAGCCCAGGCCTTCGACAAAGTGTGGCATAAAGGCCTGACACACAAATTAAATGGATTACTACCGAAGCAGTACGTGGAAATATTGACCTCTTATATTACTAAGCGGACATTCAGAATAAAACAAGAAGATGAATACTCACAACTGAAAGATGTAAAAGCAGGGGTCCCACAAGGTAGCGTACTGGGACCAGTCTTATATGTACTATACACAAGTGATATTCCTTGTATGGATAATTCAACAATAGCAACCTTTGCCGACGATACAGCTATATTGTCTGTCGGCAAGGAACCAGAAACAGCCACTGGAAGGCTATAAGAAGATTGCAACAAATTCTTAGAATGGGCAGAAAAATGGAAAATAAAACTAAATGAAATGAAGTCGATACATGTAAATTTCACGAACAGAAAGATTAAAACTCCACCAAGGCTTTTGCTAAACGATAACACTGTCCCGCTTGATAATGAAGCAAAATACCTAGGGATGACTTTGGACGCAAAATTATTATGGAACAAACATATTAACAAGAAAAAACAGAACCCAAACTCAGAAGCCCTTCAGCTGCTGGACAACCAGAATCTCGTCCGAAGACTGAAGAGAACCAAGCCGTTTGAACTAGTGTAGTGCTGTGTGAAAGCAGAGCATGTGTCTGGTTTAGGTTAGCTTAAGACAACAAAACAAACTAAGGGACATCATTGGATAACTTTAGAAGTTAAGAAATTAGATTGTATTCCAAAAAAAATTAATGGTTAGTCACTTGTGACCAGTTTTAGCTGGAAACGTGTAACTAGGCATATAGGTAAATAAAAAAAAATACTATATAGTTGGCTAAATAATTTGCCGCATAGGCCATTGATTATGTCATAAAAACAGGGGAATAAGGAACTAAGACGTTCAAGGGTTTTTATTGCATAAATCGTTTCATTGGTCATTTCAAATGAGAAAACCGCAGAGTGCTATTAAACTAGAGGGTGCAATTTGGAGATAGGGTCAAAAATGCAATCCTTTCAGTTTTTTTAATATAACTGGAAAACCAAGCTAAAGTCGGGTATAGTTAATAGGAAACTTTCTATACAGAATCCAATTTCCCATCGAAGAGATCAGTCAAGGAAATGAAAAACGATTTTATACCAGATAGATATTGAAAAAAACAATGAACAAAAAAAAATACCATTTTTGTTTTTTTTTACTCTTTCGCATGTCACTTTTTTTAAAACAGAAATAGGTATAGGCTTCACAGAAAGTAGATAAAGTTTCCTTTAAAATGGTGTACTGGAAAAGTAATTTCGATTATAAATGACTGAGATATAGTCGTTCAAATTAAGCCATTTTTTTCGATTTGTATCGCGTTTGCCTTGTTCTTGATTTAATTCTTATTTTATACAACAAACTTGATTTTTACTTAATAAAAAATATATTCCAAGTGTCTTTGTTAAAAATGCATAAGAATTTCAATAAGTCTATTAAATTGTGAGGGGTTTTCAAATAATGGACAGCTAATCATACTTCAATATTACTTTTTTCTATCCGAAATATGAAGATTTGTATAAATATATTTGAAATCAATGTAATTCAAAATCTGTTTCATTTCTCTTTCATTATTTCTTAAGTCTACAAGGTCGCCTTTTACCGTTATCAAAAGATGATTAGAGAGATACGTGACGTCACTATTAGCCGTGAAAATAAATTTTGAACGAGTTGAAGTCAAAAAACTGTTCACAGCCGTGCTGCCGAGTTAGACTCGAAAAAGTGTATTTCAACTTTTTGGAGATCTGCCTCAACGCATTGCACGCTACATGTCTATCTTTTAAAACCGAGTATAGGAAAAATAACGGCAAAATTATATGATCGGAGCAGTTTCAATTATCCGCAAAAAGAACAGTTCCTTGATTTTATACATGCATTTAGCGGCTGTGATACTACGTCTGCATTTTTCAATATTGGAAAAAAATTTAGGAAATTCATAAATAAGAATATTATCCAACTAAATTCATATATGGAGACGTTTTTACGCGACCATGCAGCTTAAGAAGACAGCTTCTGCATCAGAATTAATTACAGCATTCTTATATGCGGCAAAGTTGAATAACACTCTCAGTAGCTACCGTTTCCAACTTTTTTGCAAATTGTCTAAAAGTTTTCTCTGGCTCAATTACCGCCAATGCGTGATGCCGTCAAACAGCATGGCTTGAAAACATATTTTCCAATGTAGCAGTAGAACGGAAAAATTTTAATCGTCTTGACTAGGGTTGGAAAAATCCTAAATATGGTTTGATAGCTAATGGTACTAATGAACCTCCTGCGGATGTACTACAGACTGCCAGACAAACTGTGGTTGCCAAAAATTAGGATTGACTTGCTCTCTATTTTGCAAAGAATGTATGGGTATCAATTGCGGCAATGCACAAGAAGCAGCGATTTTAGAAGAGGATGTCTTTGAAGACGTGGATGAAGATTGAAATTCAATTTGAAAATGTTATCGAAGAAATATTATAAGATGTTGAATAATTTAATATAATAATATTTTTATTGCACAAAAAAGTCATATTCATATTTCAGATTTCAAAAAAAAAAACAATATTTTAGTTCAATTTAATATCTCACTATTTAAAAACCAATCACAGTTTAATAGATTTTCTGAAATTCTCATTCATTATTAAGAAACTAACTTGAAATCAACTTTTTTATTAAATAAAGATAAATTTTATTGTAAAAAATAAGAATGAAAACAATATCAAAGCAAACGTGATAAAAATCGAAAAATATGGCTTAATTTGAACGACTATATCTCAGTCAATTTTAATCGAAATTACTTTTCCAACAAACCATTTGAAAGCAAATGCCATCTTTTTTTCTACGAAGCAACGCCTATACTTATTTCTGCTCAAAAAAACGGTGCGGGCACAAGAGTAAAAAATACAAAAAATTAGATTTTTTGTTTTTTTTTATTCACTAATTTTTCAATATTTATCTGGTAAAAAATCGTTTTTTTTTTATTTCGAGGGGAAATTTGATTTTCTATAAATAGTGCCTCATTAACTATATCCGAATTTTGCCTTGTTTTCGAGTTGTATTGAAAAAAACTGAAAAAATTGCATTTTCATGCCAAATTGCACCCTCCAATTTAAAAGCACTCCGCGGTTTTCTCATCTTAAATGACTAGTTAAACAATTAAACGATTTATGCAATAAAAATCCTTGAATGTCTTAGTTCCTTTCTATATACCATAATCAATAGCCTAGTAATGGAGCGACAAATGCAGGCGTTCATTCAGATTCTTCCCATTTACTTACGATGAATAAAACAATGTATAGCGGGAAAATTAGGTATTGCTTGTTTCGAATGCACTATGAAACCCTTCAGACTTCCTGCTATTGCTAGAGAACCAATAGTAGCCAATGAAAAAATATTATAAATATAAATCGTCTAGAAAAATGTTTTAGATATCGATTCTCCCTTTGTATCAGTTGTCACATCTTTTGCAAATAAGAATTATTGTCAAACAAACTTTTTCTTCTTTTATGAAATGTATGTCTGGTAAGAGAAATGCTTCGTTAGTTGGTAGAATTAACTCCTCCAGTTGCACTGAAAATTTGCAATATCTCCATATAATTGATAAAGATATTTCTAAATCTGAGGTCATTTTTTTTCACCAATTCTTCTTCGCACGGAATTATTGCCCAAAGGAATGATAATGTCGGAGGCATTCTTATGATGAAAGAATGTTTTAAATAAGTTTTTCACTACCGGCTAGATTAATTCTTCACCAATTTTGAAGTGAAGGCTCCTTCTGTTTTTCGATATGATTTCCATAAGCGTAATATTGAAGTCAACTGATTTATGAGCTTTGCTATTAAGATTTTAATTAAATCTAAGCTTGACAGCACATATTGTTCTTTCGAAGCCATAATACTTATTGCTGTCCCTTTTCAACAATGTTTTCCGATGTCCATGTTATGATTTTTTCATTCTAAAAACTATGCCCAGGTTGAGGCGAAGAACTGGTATCGATAATTTCCAGTGGCACATTTTCTTGTAGTGGTATTCTTATTGGTGAAGTAGCTTTTGACTCTGTGGTTTTGACCAGTGATCTATAAAAAGCAAAAGAAAAATGACAATAATACCACTTCATTTGTTTCTCAAAACTATTTAAAAATATATATAACGTTAAAATATACTACACACTTTAAATAATAGGTAATTCGAAAAGTTTGGTGATAAGTTAGTTAAAATAGAAAAGGTTTGAAAAAATAAAATATAATTGTGAAAAATTATTTTGTAAATAAATCTTTATCCTTCCTATATGAAAGGATCTTACTAAAATTATTGTACGTTATTCCTTGTAGTTTCTTGAAAAATAAAATAAAACCTCAAAGCCATTAACACCCATCCCTAAATTATTTTAAATTGGGGAATTACGACAACTGAAAAAAATCATTCTTATTGGTTAAAATAACATCCAGTTTACTCATTTTTTGAGTTTATAACTAGCTTAATTTTAAATCAAATGGTATATGTCTTTGTATCTATATTAGTTGTGTAAAAACGGTTTCTATCATTTTTCTCCATTTAAAATAATTCAGGTATAGAGGAGTTCTACCGTGCTTAAGGAAAAGCACCGAATTTTTAAAATTTTAATACTGATAAATTGTTTCAATGATTTTCTACATATCAGTTATAAAATTAATTATGAAGAATGTTATTTTAATAAGATATTATTTTTTTAGATTTGTCTAATATGTCGAATTGGTTAAATTTCCTGAATATAAAAGCAGTAAATTTATTTTTCCAAGTAAAAATGCAATAGGTATCAAACTATACTATTTTATTCACCAAAAAATAAACTAGTACTGCACTCTTTATGACTTGTTATGATTATTTTTTCATCTGTGTTGATGAGGAAAAAAACAGTGGTGGAAATTTAACCTCTTTCTTCTTTTGGATCGTTAATTTTTATTATTTGATAAATCAATGACTAGATAAAAATTATTTCTGATATCAATATAATAAAATATATTAAAATATGATAAAGGACAAAATAATACATATGATAAATACAGCGAAAAAAGCAGTAATTCTGTTTTAAAGAGTATAAAGGCAATATATTATATATTACTGCTTTTAGATTTACAAAAATTAAAGACCGTAAGATATTGGCCTTTTTTAATTATTTTTAACCCTTAGCAAGGAGTGGTTTTGTTTTTTTTTTTGGAAATCAAAGAGTTCTGCTCATCCTAGGATTATCCAAGGATTAATATGTTATAAATAGAATTTCGACTGCCATTTTGAAATAATGATGTAAGAAAAGATATTTGCGCAAGTACGCAATTTTTTCTAAGTAAATTTATATTACTACCAATTTTTGTTCAGTTTTTTTACAGAGAAATTCCGCTTGTGACGTTCTTTCCAACTATTTTTTACCATAACTTGTTACATTTTTGCTTTAAAATTTGTAATTTTAGTAACGAAACAGTGACTATTAATTTCAACTCTATTCCTACACAATGAAATTTAGAATCGTGTGAAGATCATTATTTTTAAGTTTTCGCTCTCTACAAATTATTGACAATAAAATTCAGGGGGGTTCCAATCTAAATTTATGAAATGTAGAGTTAGAAAAAAATAGTGTATGTGCAAAATAAAAGACAGAAAGGGTAATAAACAGTTTATTAGCAATAAATGTCGAAAATGATTATACACAAAAAATTAAAATGGCTTTCTAAAAGGTTGGTACCATCGACAACAAAAATACGTGTTGCCAAAATTAAAATTTAAAATTTCTTAATGGGTTTAAAAAAAAAAACAGAGAATTCTTTTTGTACCCACCATATATATTATATCAACAAAGGTAAATAAGTTGACCTTCTATAAGTTCTTCAAATTATTAAGACATTTAGAAATTAACTTACAATAATTATAAAACAAGTGACAAGAGTTACAATAGAAATACAACAAGAGAAGAAAGTTTGGTCAAACCTTAGCCAAAAACAAACACCAATGGTACGTTTATAATAGACATCTGTTGACAAGAGATGTGAATAAGATACAACCTGTTGTTTTAAGGTAGCCTGTGCTAAGAAGAATCTGTCTTCTTTAAAGACACAATAAGGTATGAAAGGTAGTTGAGCTCCTTGACCTCGCAACAGACTAACAGATGGAATCAAAATCCTGCAAATCTGCTTCAAATAAGCTAAAGATTAAAAATTAAGACTCACCTGCAGTCTTCCCGATATTCCTATGTTTTGGCCCCAATGTGCTTCGTGAAATATTTGCTTGCCCAGTTTCCTCAGACAATTCTATCAGCTCAGGAGTCTTAGATGGCACAATGACAAGTACCCTTTAGGTACATTTTACCTTGGTGATAGTGCTAAAAATATAAACTTAGTCAGTAACACTTTTACTAAAATATTATGTTGTTCGTGTTCATGATTCCGGTTCCCTACCACAGGAAAAACCTTCAAACAAAAGATGTTTGACAGAAACATTTTTAATTTGGCAGAACAAACCAAATGAATCAAAAAGGTGACTAAACTAACAAAAATAATACGAGTTTTATCGCTGAACATAGTGTTGGTGCATTTGCGATGTTGGCTTCATATGTATACCTTACAGGTCTGAACTTGTAGATGGTGTCGATATGTCCAAAGTGGCAGCCACAACAGACGGGGTTGTAGCAAATTATTGACAAAAATTCCTTGTCATTTTCAAGGTTTTATAACAATTTATTATAAATTTATGAATGTCATTGTACACTCATTGAATATTATCTTTAAAAAAATGCAGCGTCATTTCCGCTTAGAAGTTCTGTCTACGTAATAAGCCGTAACTCTGCTAAAATCTTTTTTTTGTCTGCTTTAATTTGACGGCTAATTTTTTCGTGTAAAATCACTTGAATATTATTAGGTTTATAAAAATTAAAGGATAGATGTAATTTTCGTAATAAAAGCTTGTTTTTTTTGTATTCTTTTAGATGTGAAAGCGTTGTTTTTCCACTGTTTCCATTCAATAAATACATAAATTCACTTAATTGGGGGAAAAACTCGTTATAAATTATTTAAAAAAATTTGTTTGACTGGTATCGGTGTTTT
Source organism: Diaprepes abbreviatus (assembly GCA_034092305.1). NCBI lineage: Eukaryota > Metazoa > Arthropoda > Insecta > Coleoptera > Curculionidae > Diaprepes > Diaprepes abbreviatus. Next base: position 2,652,457 of record JASJET010000095.1, read on the forward strand.
CTGCAGTAAAATTTATTACGGAGTTAACTTTTTTTTAATTTACGAAAAAAAATTACAAGTATAAAGAGATAAGTTTTTTTCTGAGAAGTTAATTAACAACAATTAAACAAATAGTCTGAAATATTATGTATGAGTAGCATGTAGTAAAACTCTACCATTCCAATGAGTTAAACTATCCCCTTAGAGATATCTGGAAATAAGTTCATTAAGTCTGTCTTTGATTTCCATTCATATTTGATGTATCATATTTTACGTTTCTGATTCATATTTAAAGTAAAAGATCGTCCTGAAAACTAATCCAGTAAATGCAATATATAAAAAGCAGCTGTACGTTATGTTTTGTTAGGAAACCACGTTGAATTGTAAGAAAAATGTTTTGCTAAACAACGTTGTTTATAACATTGAATAATGGTTTAAATCAATTAGACAAAATAACCATAAATATATATATATATATATATATATATATATATATATATATATATATATATATATATATATATATATATATATATATATATACACCAACTTTCTAGCGTTATACATTTCATAGTATTAGTTTGTGTTTATAGTTTGTAGGATTTTAGGTTTACTTTCTACGATTTCATAATTTATTTAATAAAATTTACCTTTGTTAATTTCTTCAGGAAACGTCTATGGAAGAGGGTTTGAAACTTTTTAGAAAATTCTATCTCCTTATTTTTAACACGGAACACCTATGACGGAAGGTCTAGAAATCACCGGATTACTCCGGTATCTTAAATTTATTACACCATGTAGTATGAAAATCCTTCTAGAAAGATCCGTAATGTTCTGGTATCTGAAAAGGGTTCAGATCAGCTTTCGTGGACAGTTTACTTAGAAACGTCGTCGAAGTAAGTTGAATTGTTTGATAAGTGTCAGAATTGAAGTGGGCAATAAAGAGGCTTGAGCTTTTGAAATAATAGAGTGTGTTCAAAACTCGACCGTCCGGAACAAATTGGTGTCAGAAGTGGGATCAAATCCAGAAGAGGTTAGTTCAGGTTAGAAAATTAGAAAAAAAATTGAATTGAAATTGGATGCCAGTGGAAACTAGGAAACAAAAAATTAAAATGGAAGAGTAACTGCAAACTAGCTTAAATCAGATATTGATGATGATACAAGATATGAAAACAAGCCAAGAAGATGTGATGAGAAGCTTAAAAGATATGAAGAGAAACCAAGAAGAACTAAAAACAAGCCAAGAAGACATTAAGAAAAATCAAAAAAGTATAAAACAAAAACTAAAAACAAGCCTTGAGGACATGAGGCAGGAATAAAACAAATCAAGAAGATATGAAACAAAAACTGAAAGAAAACATTAAAAAAAAAAGATATGAAGCGAATAGAACAAGAAATGCAACAGAAGATTAGCAAAATTAGAGAAGACATACATGACGAAATACAACATCAGGTGGCAGGAATCCACAAACAGATGCAACAGTTACATTGCAAATGGAGAAGGTAGCCAGTAATTAAAATTTACAATAGTTATAGAACAACAAAAAAAGTTACAATAGAAATACAACATGAGCCAAAGACCTTGACCAATGGTATGTTCTTTTAAGGTGCCCTCTGCTAAGGAGAATTTGTCTTCTGTAACGACACGATAATATATGAAAAGTAGTCGAGCTCGTTGACCTTGGGACAGGGAGAAACTAACAAAAATAATACAACCCTTACCCTACCTATTCCAATAAAGTCCTAACAAATACGATAAAATAATTCAGTGAACTACGTCTACTCCCGATAATCATCACGTTACTCATGAGCTGTTCAAACCGTTAAAACTACGAGGGTGTTAGAAAAAATAAAGTGAAGAAAATCAAAAATTGCGTAATAAACCAATTGTGTTGTTGAAATTCCTTACTTTCTGTCTACCACAGAATAAATTATCTTTCCGTTGATAATATAAGTTCAAAAGTCATTAGAAAAAAAAATTATAAGAAAGTCATGGTACGCCTCTGGATTCATATCATTTTTAGTTTAAAAGGCACTTGTACAATTATTTAAAAAATGATATGACTATCCATCTTATCTTTAGCTCATACTGAAAACTATAAATACATAATATATATAAATTCGCCAAAAATACGGTGTCATCAAAATCAAATATATACTGAAAAAGACAAAAAAAATGAGGTTAGTCATATTATTGAGTATAGTCAGTGCGGTTTTTTGTTCCCTAGTGGAAGACAGAGAACATTGGCTAAATTTCAAGGTAAATAAAATTAAAACTAAATTTAATGATTTTATGTTGTTAGTAACTGTCTATAATTTGAGATAAATTTTGTGCATTTTGAACTATCTTACAAATTTGGCGCGACATAATAATTATTAAATATCATGGTTTTGAAAAAACGATCCTACAGCATTACTGACCTATCTTCATGCTGTTCGGTTGGCGAAAAGCACTTGAAGATGTTTAAAGCTAATTGCGCTGTTGGATTGTTTACTTGTTTTTGCCGCTGGGTTTCAAACCAGTTGTAACACTGAACATTGTGACTAAAATGTGGCGGACTTATTTTTATTTTTACGACGTTTCGATTAGGTTGTGTCGCTAATCGTTATCAAGTATAAACTGAATGTTTTGTCTAAAGACTACGAGCTTATATAGGGACTGTGTCCATTGAAGCGCAACGTTTCGCTTCACTGCACACACCTCAATGATTTGATGTTTCAAAGTAGTGGTTGTCAAAGATTAGGTATCTCAACACTCGGTTTACTGAAGATTCCATTATTGTTTTTAATGTATGCTGCTTCTATAAATTTTCTTTTTCTCATATTGGGTTCCATATATATTGCCGCAGCCTCAAACCATTTTATATGGTGTTGTTTATCCCAGGAGTGTTCTGCAATACCTGATCTCGACGTTTCCCCTTTTTGTGTATGAGTTTTATGTTCCTTAATTCTAACTTCTAGCGGTCGTTTGGTTTCTCCAATATACATTTCACCACACTCACATGGAACTTTGTAAACACATTCTTTCTTATCGGTAGTTTTAGGTTTTGTTTTTGTTAAATGAGCTCTAAGGGTATTTTCTGATTTAAAGGCTGTTTTTATATTATAACTACTGGCAATTCGTCTTATTTTCTCCGACGTTCCCTTAATGTACGGAATTGTGAAGAAGGAATGTGTTCCTTGCTGTCCAGTGTTCGTTGTTCTAAAATTATTTATAACATCGTCAATTAGTTTTAAAGGATAACTATTCTGTTGTAAATCGGATTTAATATTTGTTACCTCTTGTTCCAGTGATTCGGCATTATTGCATTCAGATATAGCGCGATTATAGAGGTTGCGTATAATTCCTCGTTTTGTTACAACAGAATGATTAGAACTATGATTAAGATATTGTCCAGTATGTGTTGGCTTTCTGTATACTGAAGTTTTAATAATTTCGTTTGAACGGTTCACCATGACATCCAGGAAGGGCAATTGATCATTTACCTCTTTTTCTATGGTAAACTTAATTGTAGGTCGAACGGTATTCAGATGTTTTAAGAAATCATTAAGTTCTTGATCACTGCCCTTCCATACGATGAAAGTATCATCGACATATCTCAACCAGACTTTCGGTTTTACTGTTGCCGTTTCTATGGCATGAGTTTCGAACCATTCCATATATATATATATATATATATATATATATATATATATATATATATTGGCGATGACTGGAGAGAGTGAAGAACCCATTGGAAGCCCGTCGTCCTGGGCGTAGAACTTGTCCTTTACTTGAAAGTAAGCACTACGCAGGCAACACTCCTAAAAGGTACATCACCCCGTCCATTGGTAACGTGGGTCGATCTGATAAAGTAGTATCATTTGAAAGTCTAGTTTTGATTATATCTTGTGATTCCCCTAATGATACATTAGTATACAGACTTTCCACATCAAAGCTTATTAGTCTGTCGACTGGCTCTAGATTGATGCTACTAATAATGTTCACGAAATGTGTAGAATTTTTAACATATGTCTTTGTCTTACCTTCTAAAGGTTATATGATTTTTAAGAGAAACTTCGCAAGTGCATTTGTTGGTTTATTTGCGGTGTTGGCTTTATATGAATACATTACAGGTCTGGACTTGTAGATAGTGTCGACATATCTAAAGTGGTTGCTAAAACACGCAGTTGTAGCAAATTTTCAACAAAAATGCATTGTCACTCTCAATGTTACATAACAATTAATTATAAATTTATGAAAGTCACTTTATATTCATTGACAAATATCTTTAAAAAATCATTAACGATTATAAATGCACCCTCATTCCCATTTGGGAGCTCTGTCTGTCGACATACGTGATAGAATGTCACTTTATCATTGGCTACTACTGAATGTCAGCAGCCGCTGGTAATTTCTTTTCATTTAAAATTTGACAGCTCATTTGTGTCGATATGTCCAAAGTGACATAATTCTCGACAAAAATTTATTGTCATTTTCAGAGTTTTATAAATATTATTTAAACATTTATGAAAGTCACTGTACATTTATTGAAAGTCATCTTTAAAAAATAATAAACGATTATAAATGCAGCATCATTCCTACTTAGGAGCACCGTCTATTAGCGTTTTATCACGTACGCGTAAAATCAATTTTAAAATAAAAATAAGAAATTCGTGGCTATGCGGACGAAGACAAACCAGGGCAATCGTCATTTTTCGGACTCGGGGTCTTTCCATGTTTTTGAAGTTCTCCGCACTTTTTAGCATGAGAGTAATATTTATCAGCGGTCTCTGTCCGCATAGCCGCAAATTTCTTATTTTCCTTTTAAAATGACACGGACGATAAACTTCTTCTTTTTTTATATTTGTTGACTTAAATCACACAACAGCTCTCTTAGGCAGATCATTAGAGCGAAACCTTTACTTAAACTGTGGAATTCATAGTTAGTTTGGTTGCCGATGCCGGTTAATTCGATCTCTATCCTTCGAATAGCAGGTTTCGTGTGTCGGGTTTTGATATATTTCTTTTTTAATTTACAGTCGCGCCACCATATGGCGGTTTTATACAACATTTTGTTGAGTTCTCCTCACTTTTTATCAACTGCCTTTGTCCGCATAGCCGAGAACTTCTTATTTTTATTATATATACATATCTATATATATATATCCATTTTAAGTTAAAACAACGTTGATTTTTAATGAATATAATTATATTATCTAGTATATATTGACCCCATTTTTTTCTTCTTCTGTTTAAAGAAATACAGATGGTTTGTTGTCTGAAAATTCTACTCTACATGGAAAAAGATCCAGAGTGGAATTGAACTAAATACAAAAAAAATAAATAGATTTTCCTACTCCCTTTCGTTTCCTTCTATATTGCTAGTCTTGTTTTTGTTGTTTTACGATTATTTGATTATATTTTCAATTGTCCTCCGTTTCGTTTGTATAATTTTGTGGCAGCTGTAAAATTTAATAAATATATCCAATATATCTCTTTTAGTGGAGTGGGTAACCTATATGGGTGTGATGATGATGACAGCAGCTGACTCAAATGTCTGGTCACCAAAGAGAGCAGCCAAAGCTGGGGCCTGGTTAATGGTACTGTCTCGTTATTTTATATTTGAGTTGTTTGTAGGTCTTCTGTGGGTCACTCAAGCCATTTTGTAGTATTGTTCTGCCTGAGGTACTTGTAAATGAACAATTCTTTTCGTAACATTCTTTACTTAGGTCTATTTTGGTATTTGGTACCTAATTAGGTACACTACTGAACTAGCTCGCAGTCCCGGTATTCCGCTATTGTATGTTTTTATTTTTGTTTAGTTGGACATTATAATTAAATCAAGTAATTCTTAGAAATTACGTTTAGTTAATTTTTGTTAAGCAATGTATTATCGTCGTCGTCCTCTCACGGCTAGAAGTTAAGCTCTTCCGCCGCTCATGGACGGCGACCACCTGATATGCTGTGAAGGATTTGGAAGTAGTGAAGCAGATTTTTTATGAATTTTATAGAATTTACTAGATTTATGCGAGTTGTAAATAGAAATTGTTATTTCCCTGTCAGAGATTATTCTAACTTTATTTGAATATTATATTGTGGGTTTTTCTAGAATAAATATTATTGTTTATTAGAGAGTAATTAATATTGTTATTGGTTAAGTTGGCCGATGGTGCAGCAGCAGTCTATGATATAAAGGCTTATGAACTACACCGCTCAGCGGGTTATATCATAACTCAGTTAAATTCGATGTTGTGTTTACAAAATTTCATTCTAATACTCTTGATATGATCCGCAAAGTGCTACATGTCTGCCATGCTATATAAATAATACTTTTTTGTGTATTTTTCGAGGAAGTGACGAATTTTCGGATTTTATCTTTATGACTCATGGAGCATCAAACAAGTTCCCTATATGTCATGACGGGTCTAATTATATGCTTATAGAGCAGAAACTTGTTTCGGGGAGATAGCACAGACTTTGCATTTAGCGATGTATCTAACTGTTGTATAGCAGTTAATGTCCCTCTGGCTAACGCATGAATGAAAGTCTTAAATCGATGATATTCCCCAAATATTTAACTCTGTTTCTAACAGGAATATGAATATGAAGAAAATCTTCTTTTTATATTGTATATTTAAACTTACCAAATACAAAATCAACTTTTGTATATAATCTTTAATGTCTTGGGAAAATGAATAATTTGTAATAAATTCATTTAATTTTAAAATATTCTAAACCTATTGATGTGCTTAAACTTTTACTGGCCACTGTACATATAAATTAAAAATGGTGCTCTGAGAAAAGTTGTTTACTCAAAAGTTGTAAATTTTTTCTTGTATTTAATTCTTTTGTTTCTAGAACAAACATGGTAAATTATACAAAAATATAGAAGAAGAAAAGCGAAGATTTTCAATATTCCAAAAAAATTTACATGAAATTGAAGAACACAACAAAAGATATGAAGCGGGAGAAACAACATATTTTAAAGGAGTTAATCAGTTTACTGATCTTACAAGGGAAGAACTTCTTTCTTTATTAAAATATCGGAGCAATGATCGTCAAAATCGGGAAATTTATCCCATTCATCAAAAACCGGTTGATAGTGAACCACCAAGTTCAATTGACTGGAGAGACCAAGGAGCAGTATCTAAAGTTAAAAATCAAGGCGATTGTGGATCATGCTGGGCTTTTTCTGTAGTAAGTATTTTTCAAAATTAAAGGAGAAATTCATAAGAAATAACTTCAAATTCATTCATTACAGCCTTTGTTAACCTAAATAGTTGTTCAAGACTTATCAGTAAAAAAAGTGAAAATGTGCAACAATTTTCTTTATTGTTCCGATATCATAACTGCAACTATAGCAGTTATTTAGAAGTGTTTTACTCGGTAATGGAAATATTATTTCCTGTTAATGAACTTTCAAGCAAACTAATAAAATTTTGGTAAAGTGGGTATCTAGCACATAACTGTAAATTTTTTTTTAAAAAAGTTATTTTGGGATAATTATCCATAAAGTACTTTAATAGGATGATGTCTGGAGTATTAAGGCTAACAAAATATATTCGTAAGTTATCTTGACTACATGCCTACTCCTAGTGCCACTGTTATAGCAAAAATCAAGCAAGAGTTAATATCAAAATGAACTACATTGACCAGCTCTGAAACTTTCTAACTATTCAAATTTGTAGTCCAGAATCCTTAAAAAAACTGGGAGCAAACCATCATTTTTCAGAGAATCATTTCATTGTTCATGGAATTTGGACATTCTAAAGCCTTAAAGACAGTGCATAAAACTTTCCCATGCAGATAGTGCTTTGAACTTTTCGAAAACCAACTACGATGTTAATATGTTGCGTGTCATATCTCCTTATTAAACTCGTTGTTAAATAAGATTCTGCACTTCATGACATTAACTTTTTAAGACTTTTTGAATTATTTAATTTTGTAATGTTCCAGCTAATTTATTCGTGTCGTCTTAAATTTATTCACCAACATTTTACCTGCACTTGAATACGGCCTATTCCCTCCACACTATGACATCATTGATTAAGCTGGGCGATAATAAAATAGGTGAGGGTGAGAATTTAAATTAAGATCTATACAGGGTCTTCAGTAAATTTCTCCTAATTTCTCGGGATCATATAAAGAAGGTCAAAATAACCCTTTGTCATAGAGAAAAATTCCTAAAGTGTCCCTTAACGGAGATACAGAGCCCTAAAAGGGTACCCAGCGATTTATCGTATGACCTTTAGGTTTTAGACCGGCTTGTATAATTTAATGAAACTTTAGTATTTTATGGAGGCCAAAATGACTCAGTAAAACATACTAGTGTAGATGTTTTAGATCATCAAAGAGTCAGGAACGGTCTTGCAGTCACTCTCGTTGGTCCTAATTTTTGACAGGTATCATTATACAGTTGAACACAGATTTTTTTAAATGCTTTGGTCATTCCTCTTCAAAAAAGGTACTCTTAATTTTTCTCGATAAAACTGGCGGTTTTCGAGATAAATCGGTTTTTATGCAAAAAACTCAAAAGTTAAAATGCTAAACACAAACAGGTAAAAAGAAAATACGCAGAGTGTGCTGATGATCTTTAATTTATGGGGAAGAGCTGTCTAACTCTTCGAAGGCATGAAGATGTTATGCTGAATGATTTCCAGCTGGGCTTTGTCAAGTACTTAAACCTTTTAAAGGGTTGATTGGGGCTCGATTAATTTTCAATGCTAGTAAAATGCAAAAATAGTGATAACGTTTAAATGTTATTTTGGCAAATGTTGAATATGTGCTCCGTGTACTTCAATATATTTATTTATTCTTCGAATATTTTTTCTCACTGCACTGCAAATAATATTCCGGCATTATTACGGAATTCGTTAGAATGTTGTGCTATTCTCTCTAGTAGTTTTTTTTTCTGGTATTTACTGGTGTTGAATAAACTAGTTCTTTTAGATGTTTCCAGAAGTTAAAGTCTAAGGGATTTAGGTCTGAAAACCTTGGTGGCCATAAAACAGGCCCTTTCGATCTATCAATTGAGGGCCAAAAACGTTAGTTAAATGTTGACGTACTATACGGTTAAAATGACGTGTAGCACCATCATGCATGTACCACATTTGCATTCTTCTATCAAGAGGTACTTCTTCAAAAAATTATTTAAATTTTGCTGCAAAAATTGTAGATAAATCTTACCATTGAGTATTCATTCCAAAGTTTCATGTACAATCCATTTTGTAACATTGTTTTGTGTCGCGAGCAATCCTATGCTGTTTGAAGGATTATCAGCAATATTTTGCAAAATTTGTTGTTCTACGTGAGGGTTTCGTGCTCTCCAGGGAGGGCGCTCAAAATCGTTGGGTACCCATTTAGGGATCTGTATCTTCGTTAAGGGGCACTTTGGAATTTTTTTTTCTATGGCAAAGTAGGGTTATTTTGACCTCTCCTATGTGCTCCCGAGAAATTAGGAGATACTTACCAGACACCCTGTATTTGTATGAGAAGATTTTCTATAAACCGAATCCTCGAAACTACTACAACAAGTACACTTGCTGCTCGTTTTGATGATGGTTTTCTAATACACATATTTATCCACGATACGATGAGTCTGTCATCAGCATACTAAACATGTATTATTGTGTTTTGTGGTGACTTTAGCCTGCTTGTTGAGAAATCTGTCTAAAATTTCGAAAATGAACATTGCTTGGATGCATGTTCTTCCCTTTCATATAAAATGATTTTTTTGTTCGGTGAGGTTAAAATTCCTCCAAGTTATGAATTATTTTGCTTTGGTTATTCTAGTTCTCTTGACCCGTTTCGGAAACTTTTCTTTATTATTAATCATTTCTGTAATACTAAATAACAAGAATATTGGTTTTCTATGGTGATTTCTGAAGTTAGCGATTATAAACCACCGTTATTATTCGAGAGTGTTCTAATATAAAATATAGCTTCTCAATAAGATATAGAAGCGAAAAATAATATTAAGTATTTTCACTTTAACAATAAATTTTGAAGGTATTTAGATAAAGCATCAGGATAGTTGTAAAATAAAAGTAGTGAGTCTTATAACAAAAAGTCGAAAACTCAATACTTCTCGAGTTACAGCCTGTGAAAGTTCCATTTTTTTCTTGTTTTTAACATTTTGTAGTTAGTTTTTAGTTTACCAAATTGATATTTTGCACAGAGATTACGCTTAATAACTTCCTTATTCTGTTATCAGAATGTTTCTCTACTGTACTACCAGATATCATTTTACGTGAAATTTAAATATTATTTTTCACATATCTTTTTGTTTTGACAGCTATTGGAAAAAAGGACAAGCCATTTTACAGATAAAGGAGTACCTAATAAAAAAGGTACTTTTAATCGAGTCGATAAACCACCACTATTAGGCACAAATTGGAATTAACGTTTTTGTTATCAGTAAAATTAGTTTTTCAAATAAAATAAGAAATCAAATTACCATGCTTCAAATTTAGTTAAATCTAACATTCAAATATCTAAAACGTGATCTGACAGTTAAAATACCGATAACAGTTAAATAATTAACATTTTGTTTTATCAAGGTAAGTGAAATTTTAAACACAAAATTAATATTTTCAAAAAAAAAGAATTGACACAAAAACTAATTATAATATAGTTTCAAAATGACCTTAATTCACTGCTATAAATATCCTAATGCTTTCAATAAAAGTTATTGAACTATTCAAAAATTTCGGTTTTATTTTATATAACTTGGATTCAATTTATTGTTTTTTGACGAAGATCCTCGATATTATTTATGGGCGTTTTATAAACGGGGGTTTTTAAATACTCCCAGAAAAAAATCCATTGTATTGACATTGTGCGAGCGCGGCGTCCGAAATATTAGTGCGTTGCATGCCAAATTTTGCAAAGAAATCTTAAAAGAATCAATGAACGTACCCTGGTCTTTCACAATTGGCAGGCAGACTTAGAATTTCTGATTCCAGTTCCCCACCACATGGAAAAAATTTCGAAACAAAAACATTAGACAGGTTTTTCTTATAATTTGATAGAATAAACCAAGCGAATCAAAAAGGTGATTAAACTAGCAAAAATAATACAAAACTCTTTTTAACTAAATAAGTTATAAAAAAATCCTCTTTTTCACTAATACAAACTTTTGAAAACAAAACACTGACAAATGCAAAAAATGATGAACGATGTCCACTTGCGATCGATAATGACATGAAGACTATCTCACTGATCATACAGGAAGAATGGATTAATTTTACGTCTTTACGAAGGTGTTGGGAAAAAGAGGGTGACGGAATTGTTTTGTTCATGACTGTCAAAACAGAAAAGACCTGAGAAAAATAATATTTGAATTCCACGTAGTGACCTCTGGTAGCACAGTAGTGAAACATTTGTATAATATAATGATAAAACTCATTAAGCTTAGACATTGTCCAAATATCAACTTGATAAGTTAAAACAAAGAATGGAATTTTCGTCTTTCTGTTATCTAACTTATTACTTTTATTACTCTAAAATTACCTCTTCATGTATCCTGATGCATTATTCGAACACCCTGAAATAAATGAAGACAACTGTATAAACTTCGGGTATAAGAAAAAGAGAAATTGTTTTTTTCTAATTACATAAATAATAACTAGATGACAAAGATCAATTATTAAAAAAATTACACGAAACTAACCTACAATTTAAAGAAAGTGATTTGCCCTGAGGTGGTTGGATGATTTCCGCAAAGACTTCATTCAAGAAAACTCTAAATGTACACTACCATCTCACGAGGCCTGAAGTCAAGTTAAAATTCCTAGGCCGTGCGGTTCTCTTGTATGCATCATTTTTTTGCTCGTGAAACAAAATCATAAAATGTAATTTTATGCCCATTTTACAAAATTATCCCTATTTTTGTTTAGACTGGGACACTGGAAAGCTTTTATTATCTGAAAAATAACAAAATGGTTCTGTTCAGCGAACAACAATTGGTGGACTGCGTAACGGATAATTACGGTTGTGGTGGAGGTTTCGAAAATAATACTTTAGAATATGTAAAGGCTAATGGTAAGTACGAGATATTTCCTATTGAAAAAAGTTACAATTCATAAAGATTGTCATTTCCTAACTCAAATTCGATATTAAAATAATAATACCCATTTGTCAACATTTTTGTAAAAAATTTTGTTTTTAGGTTTTATATATTTATATATCTGTATATTTCGCAAAAAGGTCTAAACATTTTCTATCGTTCAGGACTGAACAAAAAATATTGGCAGAGAATGTTTCAGAGCATTGTTTCCCTTCTCATAAAAAAGTTTCGGAAACTGTTTTTCCACAAAGTTAGCCACATTATATTCATTTTATTGTTCAATGAAAAAACATCAAGTAACAATACGTTTTGAGTGAAAATTAGGAAAAGGATGTTTTTTGAAAAAATTTTGATACTTGCCACTTATGTCGAGATCATAGAACACGATTCTGATCTTGGTTTTTCACTATTTTTCTTCACTTTCCCGAAAAACTTAAAAATGAAGCGTCACTTCACAAAGCAGTTAAAACACCGAACTTACGTATTTATTTTCAGTGGAACTAGTTAAAATATCTATGTAATATATTTCAATTATTTTTGCACTAATTTTGTCAAACCAATTTAGAAAAACTTGTATTTTCAACGAAAAATCAGAAAAGGGTGCAACGTTGCTAAATGTAAAATATTTTCGTGATATAAACTATAAAATTTTTTCATCTCATGTCATAGTATGGCCCCTGTGACTCCTACACATACTCACCTCCGTATTTTTTGCAGCCTTTTTTGAGCTGCTGGTTCTTGTATTTTGGACTACCATATTAAGGAGGTATATGTGACCTTAAGTTTTTCTAATAGTTTCATATGACCATAAGATTATTTTCGGCCTCAAACCCCAGATTTTCCCAAATATTCTACGGATGTCTAGCTTGCTGCTATTGCTTTTGGTAAAATCTTTTCAATATGTCTACTTTTACCCGCAGATATTTAACCTCTTAAGAAAGGCTCAATATTTTTCTATTTAAACTTGGAGCGTTGTCTTCTTGTATTGGCAAGATGTCTATTTTATAGATTAATGTGTAATCCTTCATTTGTGCGCCAGTTGTTAATTTGGTTTAAGGCATTTGATAGTTTTTTTATTTCTGCCTCTGATAGTGACTAGGTCATCAGCATAAATTTGCATGTTAAGTCCTAGTCGTTCAATTGACTGACCAGACTCTCCTCGACCAGAAAGTACAGCATGGTTGATAAAACTTCCCATTGAGGGCATCCTTTGACTATGAATGTCGCCGCTTCATTGCCGATAAATGTAAGGATGATTCTGCTTTTTAGCATTGATTGAATCCATCTTGGCTTACTTTTAGGGCTCCGATTATGGATTCATTTGAAGCTTTGTCAAAAGCTCCCTCTATTTCAACGAAATCACACCACGAGATTTATTTTGCCATCAATGTTTTTTCCAGATTACCCACTAGACAGTGAGGGACATTGACTATGGATTTGCTGGCCTGATAAGCAAATTGCTTTTTGTAACGCGGTTTCTATTTAAGTGTTTCACGTCTGAAATGTCGATGGATAAATGTTTCCATTGTTTTTAAGAGAAGAAGTGAAGCTTATTGGGCGGTACGATTTTAGTTCATCCGATGGATGCCTTCCCGTTTTCGATATCACCCTATATTCTTTTCGTGCTTAAGGAACAGCTGGACTTAAACAATCCCTTCAGCAGGAGATGTATTGTTTCCAGATTCCTTTGTAATAGCGCTGGAAAGATTCTGTCTACCGGGCAACTTGAAGCGTTTAAAGCTGTTATTCGCTTATTTTATTTTGTTCGAGGTAAAGATTTTTCCTGCTAGGTGTGTACTGGAATTACAAGCTGTCAATAGCTTCTTCCCTTTGAGTCATTTACAGTTCATCTTCATTTACAGGATTCAATCCTGTAAAGTGAGTCTGCAGATGGACTCTTAAACTTTTTTCCTGGTTTATTGTATACCCTCAGTTCGTCCTTTTAATAAGCCCAATATACCTATAGTGTTCTTTTCAGAAGACTTTTTGGAAGCGCTGTGCTGGAGGAAGTTCTGCTATCCCCTTGAAGATGTGTCTCTACGTCCTTCTTTTGGAACGTCTCAGTTTTTTATTATATCCAGTTAGTGCTGCTTTATATTTCTCCTAATTTCCTGAATTTTTTGCATCAATAAAGAGTTGCCTTAATTTGACCTTGAGTTTTGTTTTATCAGGGCAAATCTTTTTTGTTTTAATGGGCAGCTGTTTTCATATGCTTTTATTATATTTATTATAGCAAAGAAGGTGTTCTCGTCTCTCGTTTTAAATTTTGGATTGAGACCTTCAACATCTCTGATGGTATTGAGTTCATACGCTTCCCAATTAGTTGGTTTAGATATCCTCTATTCTATAACCTGTAAGTTCGGTGACTTGAGTTCGACCTTTACATGCTGATGATCGACCAATAAAGGGCCGTCAGATATATGCCAGTTTTGTGTAGAATTTAATTTAAGTGGATTCCCGAGAGTTGAGTCAAGGACATCTTTCTTGATTACATTTATTAAAATGGGATTGTTGTCTTTAATTATTTTATTTTATTATTCAGAATCTTGAAACATGAACTCGTATTAGAATGCAGATGTAGTAACGCTATGACGCGAAATTGCGTTTTACTGGTAATGGCCACGTCTTCAGTTGGGAATTAAGTATCGACGTTTATTAATAACATGTTACCGTCTTTTACACATTGCATATAGGATGTACATACATCTGTGTACCTACAACATACGGAACTAGATCAAGATAAATATTGAACAAGAATAAAATATATTTAGCAGGTGACTTATCGGGCCCTAGTGGCATAAGCAGGAGAGACGTGGGGGTGTGTCGTACGAAAGAACATCGAGTCACGCGTGATAATTTCGGCTTTAATTATATTCGATGAACTACCTTCAGGGCCCAATTGAACTTAGGTTGACTAGGACTCTAAATTCCAAAGTTCATATTAAATTATTTTGAAATTTTTCAAAAACTAATTTTCGATTACCGTAATTTGTTGTTGGCAAGGGTCATGTCACCTTTATCACCCGATTCAAATTTCACCTTCGTTCATTTTATTATCATAGGTATTGAATCAGAAGAAAGCTATCCGTACATAGGAGAAGACCAAACATGTAATTATAAGAAAGATTCAGTTGCAGCAGAAATTCAAGGATATATTAGAACTGAAAGTAAAGACGAAGATAGCTTGAAATCAGCAGTAGGATTAAAAGGACCAACTTCTGTGGCACTTGATGCATTAGAACTATATTATTACGCAGGAGGTACGTATATCTATAATTTTCTACAATATAAATATTTTTCATCTAAAACAAAATAAAATAATTTCCATCATGGCAGTTGGATTAAAATTGTACGTGCTACATATCCTGGATTTTTATTTTAAAGTCATTTCGAATTTCTTTTTTGTATTTAGTTTTCAACAATCTCTTTAATCCACTAAAATATCGGACATCATTTAGAAAAAAATAAAATCACTCTTATACCTCTAAGCTAAGCACCAATAAAAAATTATTGTAATATGAATAGAAAATTTGGAATTTCATCCTATTATATAGATTGTAAATGGGTTGTTATAGATTTGTTGTTCCTCCAGATAGTACGTTGATCTTTAAATTTTTTGGTATGTTACCTTTATCTAATAAAAGCCTGAAGCCAAGATTATTATTCCACTTTAATTTTGTAAGATTGGCTTCTAAGCTCATCCTTTATCCGTGGCCAATTGGCAGTCCACAGAAAGTCTCCTACACAAAAACAAAGTTTTTGTCCCTTCTGTTAAGAGGATGTCTACTTTCTCTTTTTTTTTTGATTCCCTTATTCCCTAACACTTATAACACGCTTACGTTGTTGTTCTTGTATAGTAGTTTTAAGGCTTAAGTCAAATCCTAAGTCAACTTATATTCATAGGTGTTCGACCTAAGAGCTGTTAACTGTGTTTGGCTGTCTGACAGTTCGAATATTTTGGCTTCTTAGTGTTTCTATTGGAGCACTTATTAGCACAAATTTTAATTGCATGTATTTTCACTTGGAAGATGTTAGGGATGTTTCTTAGAGATTTGGCAAGCTTTAAACCTGAGTTTGATATTCTTAATCCAGCCCTCTGCTCCATTTTGGATGAGTAAACCATATCAGTGAATCATACCTTGCCGTCGTTTTTTGATTTTAATACGGATTTTTTTGAAATTGAAATCTTCATATGCTCAACAAAATTTCGTGGAATGAGGTTTTCTGATTGGAACAGCTTAATTACATTCATTTCTGCCTTTGCTATAGCTAGGTGTGATGTAGAGAAGTTGTATTGCTTGTATTGTCGCAGTGGAACCTATGGGCATGGTCCCTGTATTTTTTTTAAGTTGCCCTTTGTCGTATTTTTGGCTACCATGTAAGGAAGGAATATAGAACCAAAAATTCTGCAACATATTCAGCTTACCATTATCGTATTTTGGAGAATATTTTGCATTTAGTTGTTTTAGATCAATTTCTGTTCTATAATTATTCACAGAAATTGAAACATTTCAGAAAACCCCATTTAGCATTGAATGAAGCAATTTTGTCTAGTTTTTTCACCTTGTCAATGGCATAGAGGCCATCTTATTGGGGATATCATGTAGTTCTTGCCTTGTACAGCAAGTGCCAATTGGGCTTAAGACAGATTGCAAATGGCCTAAGATAGTGACGAGTAGGTTATTAGTATAACCTTACTTTGTAAATTTAGAGTCATTTAACTGACTCAGCAAACTATCTACGGTCATAAACTATAGCAGAGGCACTAATAGGCCTCCCAGAGGACATCCTTTAACTATGGTGATTATCAGCTCTGACTTGCCAATTTGATAGCATCTTGTTAGACGAAGATTTTATTGGTATTACAAAGAACATTACGGTGCTTAAACAAACTAGGTATTTTAGTAAATTCCTGATCTCAAAATTTTACACCTTAAATCAGTTCAGGCGCGGATCCAAGGGGGGGCGGTGGGGGCGATCGCCCCCCTCCAAGAGCTTTGAGTTCAGAAAAATATACTCGATTTTACCTCTTGTACTATAGTTAATTCAAAGACTAGAGAGAGTAATTAATCATTTTTTACCCTTTTTTCTTCGCAAACTACCTGTGTTCTTTAGTTCGGTGTCTTTGGCAAAATCTGTTAGATATATTTTTCCTATATATAATCAAAAATACCGGTCTATAATAATGGACTATTTGGGTTGGATAACAATAGACATTTGGAAGTGTTAAAAAGAATTTTAATCCTTGTCATAGGCGTCGGAAAGAGGTTTATTTTATCACTAAGTATTTATGGCATAATATTATTTCGGTAATAAATTTAAAATAAAAGGTTTTTATATTATTATTTTATTTCTTATGATTTCTTAATAATTCACATACAGTACAAAATACAGATAATTTTGACATATTTAACACAAATCACAATTGTATTTTTATTATTTTTAATTTTGGCATAAAAATCGTTTTAGGCACATTCAGACTAAAACGTAGCCTTATTCTTTCAAAAAATTTGAAGTTACAATTTAAATACTTACAAAATACTCATTGTCAAAAAGAGAAGAAGTTAAACATATATAAAAAAATAAATTCGTTCATATAATATAAAAATTTTTTTTGAGGGCTATCGGTCATTTTATTATTAATTATAAACATTTTTAGGAAATTTGACGTTTCAGTTTATTTATCTCTTAAATTAAACACTAAAAAGGGATTCAAATGTAATTAATTTTTATATGTTACAGTTAAAATTAGACCTACTTATTTTTATTTCTATTGCACTGGCATCTTAATTTAATTTCCTTTATTATATGAAATATCCGATAGGCTTAAAAAAATAAAATAAACGTGTTAATTCTACACGCTTAACAAAAAGACACAAATATAATAATAAAATAATAAAGAAATTACGGCTAATTGGAATTAAACATATATAAAATTAAGAATGGGACACACTAAAATAAAAATATATAAAAAAAAGTATATAACAAAATATTAAACAATAAAATACTACAAAAACAAATTGTGTTTACACTGGTAAACATTACGTATCTAATTCGTAATCAAATTCAGTGAAGCTATCGTCGCTCAATTAATTGAGTTTCCACATTTTGTTTTATTCTTTTATTATATGGATTTTTCCCAATTTTCCGCAGTAACTTTGTTCAAAAAAATCCTTCAAAAGTTCAGTTAAATTACTAATTTTGTACAATGTATTATTTCAAGCAACTCTGCCTTTTACTTGAGAGAGATATTTCCTTCTCCAACGGACAGTTTCCGGACGATCTATAAAAACAGATTTCCTATCTGGTTTTTTCCATCCAAAAATTAAGTTCTCTGAGCAATTTCCTGAGCTCAGTTCTGTTAATTTCAGGTAAATCCCGATCTTCATTGATTTTAGTAATAATTTTGTTGACGGATGGGATCTGCTTCTCATAATAAAATGTATGTACAACTCCTTGTATTGCAGTTTTCATCTCTTCTTCCAACGCGGTTTTTCATCTGCCTGTGATCGAATGGTTGAGTACGAAACATTCCAGTCGTTTTTTCTCCTTCAGTATTCGGTACATAGTAGATTTCCCTGTCATGTTGGAACACATCTCAACAGAGCTTTTAACATTATTATCTAGATATTGATTTCTTAGGGCATCATAAGCATTCATCGTAATAAGTTTTTCATTGAGGAAAAATGCCTTGGTTTAACGATTTTGGAATAAATATAGAAGGGGAGGCCATATTTTTTCGGTATCTTACTAATCTCAAAAATATATAAAAACAAGCACAAACAAGATAAATCACTAAGGACAGACTGTAAGGTGTACTTTTCTCACTGACAGAAATAAAAATGAACTATTAGAAATTTTATTATTGCAGTAAATTTATAAAAGCTTATAATATTTAAATATAATTAGATTTCCGGCAGTCCTCCGTTACCTGCGGTACTGGAGCAAGTATGTTGGGGATTTCGGTAACAGGTTTATTACTCTCTCTAGTTCTTGAATATAGTATAGGAATGTGTATGCTTGCGATCGCCCCCCCCCCTCCCAAGAGCTCTGAGTTCAGGAAAATAGAACCGATTCTGCCTTTTATATTAGGAATGTGTATGCTGCTGACACTCCCTCCCCGTTGACAACTTGTTTTTCTCGCGATAGCCGCCCCCCAATAGCTTTGAATTCAGGAAAATAGACCCGATTCTGCCTCTTATACTAGGAATGTGTATGTAGCTGGCATCCCCTCCTCTCCAAGAGCTTCAAATTCAGAAAAATAGGCACGACCCTGCCATTTACACTAGAAATGGGAATGTCTCCGGTGTCTCCCCCCCCCCCCCGTCGACAACTTGCTTTCGCTTGCCATAATGTACTTTTGTGATGTCACCGCCCCCCCCCCCCAAAGAGAGAGGCTGGATCCGCCCCTGAACCAGTTACTGTTTTAATCTTCTGCTGCCAAAATGCTTCTCTATGGTGCCTCTAAATTTTGTTCCAAACTTATTTAAATTTACATCGTATTAAATTTTCTCTAAAATATTTTACCTTAAGAAAAAAATTTCCATTAAATTAGTGTTTTTTGATCAAAAATATAAAATCCTTATTTAAATATCAAAAAGTGATTTTTTATTGGATGAGTGAGGTTTAAAAATTTACAAATATCTTCGATTAATTTTCAAGTAAAATAAACACTTTAATTTCAATAAAAAAATATAGGGATATTGAAAATTCAACTACATTTTTTATATTCCTCTCTAGGTGTATTTACGGATAATGTCTGCGGAAAAGAATACTACGAACTTAATCATGCCGTACTAGCTGTCGGATATGGACATGATGATAAAAGTGGTTTGGACTATTGGTTAGTTAAGAACTCCTACACTGAGGACTGGGGAGAAAATGGATACTTCAGAATAAAACGTGGATCAAATGAATGTGGAATTGCCACTGATGGAATGTATCCAGTTTTTTAATTCAGATTTGTTTTAAAGTTATTCATGTATCCGCATACAAATGTAATAAATATTTAATAAAATAAATTTTGCTTAAGCTTTTTTGAAGAGTTTTATAATATATTACCTAATTATACATTGAAACTTAGGTCTCCAGCTTTTTCTGGACAACCGTCTCATATGCAAAAAAAGAATAACGCCAACGCCTCCTGCCTCGTAGTAGTTATACCTAATGTTCAGATATCGTATTAGACAATAAAATACAAAATTATAACTACCAGTGCTCAATATAAGCTTCATTGTTAAAAATGCATTTTCTACAGTTCTGATTGTTAACCAAATTTAACCTATTTTGTGTGCAAAGAAATTATTTGATCTTTAACCAGTTTTTTCTAATAAAATTATTTTATCGTCATAAGAGCGACTATAGTATATTATGTTCTTCATTGAACAATTTAATTCTCAATTGTTTCAGTTTACGTGGCTATGGTGACTTTTTGAAATATTTAATATTTTGAGGTTGATATTTCAAAAAGGTAAATTCAATTTGTGAATATAATATGAGCAATAACCAGTATTTATAGCTTTGCTTTGTACAGTTACAATGGCTCCATATACCTCTAAAGTCATCACTGAACAACCATCTGTCGTTACGCCTACACAATTTCTCAAATCAAGATTTAGACTATTTAATCGTTGCAATACAATTTTCCCCAAATTTTCACCGGGTGCTTCTATTTCCATAGATTCTTCATTATATGCACTTGTTTCATTTTTAACCTCTAAAAATCCAATGAAGCCTTCATAAATCAAGTTATCATAAAAGTATCATAAAACTAGGCTAATTTGCGAAATATTCGAAATATCTGTAGTTTTATCAAACGTAATACTAAAATAATGGATATCTTGAATTTGATTCATGATAGTTGATAGAATTTCTTCACTGCAAAACAAAATTATTTTGTGTCGTTTTACTGGTAGAGAAGAGTTGATGATCATTTTAAATGAGTTGTTACTTGTTAATCGCCACATGTTACCCGTAATCTTAATAATTCTCGAACGTTTAGTTAATTAACAAAGCTTTGTGTCATCAGTGATCAATTGTCACGGTGACCTCGTAAAGAAATATTTTGTTTGCCAAAAAAAATTTGATCTCAACAACTGAAGAAAAACGCTTCTGATTTATTACGGCTAGATTGGGATTACTGGCTACTTTTAAAAATTGCGTGGCAGCAGATACGGCATTTTTGTGGTATATATTATTTTCATTTATTGAGAATACACCATATTTTCCTAAAAGTTTCGCAAAAGTAGTAAGTGGTTCGGTTACAAATTTTTTCAAAGCTACAGTTTTGCGTTAGCCTCCGAGCTGTTTCGACACAAACCAAGCGCAATATTTACAAAATAATCCTTTTTTTACATTCCACAAAACAAGTCAACTAAATTGATTTAATTTTTGGTTGGCATATCTTCTTTTCTCTTTGCCCTGCTTTTTATGCATTGAACTGCCATTGGTTTTTAGAGAAGGCGCAATACCTCACAATATAGGGAAAAACAAAAGTTAATTTATCGTAGCAAATCACCAGAATATAATGAAAAGCGTGCAAAAATACCGAGCTAACCCCTATGCCGGAGAGTAGCGCCACTGCATCGAAGCTAGGCTGAAAACCATGCACGATGTTATTAGGAACTAGCTTTCTACTTCATTCTCTAAAATTAGCACTCGACAACAAATAAAAATTCAAAGGATGGTAGCATGTAGGACAAATAGTTACAATAAAACTCTTTAATTAAAATTAAGCTGTAGAGTTGTAGCGTTATATAAACATCAAAATAAAGAAAAGATTAACTCTAACGGTGTACAACAGGTTAAGAAAATAATAATGAATATAAACTAAACCAATACACTACATAAAAAGAAATAATGTTTTTAAATTATAGAATTTAAGTGATGTAACCTATGGTCTAATGGCGTTAGAACATAAAATAATTTTGTCTATACTATGATATATAAAAATGAATACATTAAATGAAAAGGGTTAAATTCACAATTTAAAAATATTAAACAAAGAATGATGTTAACTGTTTAAATTCTTGTAGAATAATCTGCAATAGTAGCAGCTATCGAAGGTCCCCAATATTAATGACACCAGTCCTAACTAACCGGTAAGGTGGACTAACTAGTATAATATAATCAAAAAGAGAAACGCCTACTGGAAACTTAAATTAAAAAAAAATCAAATGAATTTATTAATCAATCTTCGCCAAAATATCGATACATATATATATATATATATATATATATATATATATATATATATATATATGTTCAAAAAGAAAAGACATCGAATATGAATTTTAAGTTAGGATAACATAAAAAAAAGAACTACCATTTAAGGATTAATTAGAGATAATTAACAAAATAAAATATTGTTTTTAAAGTATTTAACTGTTTCAAGATAGATAATAGTAAAGACACAACTATAATAGTAGACTAAAAGGCTAGTCTGACTCCAAGTGATCACCGATAATTACTTTAATTTAAGATAAAACAAAAGATTTACTATTCGATATAATTAGTTACTCAATTAAATCAATTACTACAAAACTGAAAATAATATTCAGCACTCGAGACCACTGTATGATGACATTACAACGTTTGGTATTAACATTAATTCTTATCAAATAAATTGGCCTAAACCTGATTAAAATAAAACATTAATTAACTCTAAGAAAAGAAGAATAGAAAAAATGTACTCAAAATATGATCATAATTATTACTACAACACTATGTGAAAAGCCATGATATGTATTTACACATAAATAAGAATATATAAATTTATAGAGTTTCTATTATTCACTTAATTTGGTCATTTCAAGCGCCTAAATATTGCAATTGAACACAGAAAAAAAGACTGGAGTCAAACTGAAAGTTTACGAAGCCATGAACATATCACGATGTTATATAATCCTAATTTCACCAGTAACAAACCCAAAATGGGACCCAGAAATTGAAAACGATGCAAAAATACTACAAAATTACTAATAATAAATTAATTAAGCTATAAATTGGGAACATCGTGACACGTCCAGGAAGCAAATAGTTACAAAATATAGTAAATTTACGACAACAAGATCACACTCAAAATTAAGTCTACTAATATAATAGAAATAATTACGACATTTATAGGTACAGCTATTTAAAAAAAGGAAATTCATAGAAAATTACTCAATGGTCATAAAGAAAAGCAAATAACAATCTGTCTTAGAACCCAATATAAAACTTAATGATAGTTTAATGTAGTCCATCAATTTACGTCTTAATGAAATTTAAAATAGCATTCTATGGCCAGAGTCAAATTAGAAATTTAATTTACTCGGTGGTGAGGAATAATTTTATTGAGCTTAAATCTTATTCAAACATAAAATCTATGAAAGATTGTTTTAATAAACTGTAATTAATGGATCTTACCCGATGTCGTGTTTAACAGAATGCCTTCGTTGACATGTACGAACTGCCCAAAATTCCTGTCTCCAGGTTTATCCTGGTAAAAAAACAATAACTGCCCGCCAAGCAAAAGATACGGTAACTTCAAAAACTCAACAAAATTACCAGAATAATTAACGATTTTCCATCTCAGAATCCCAAAAAAATTGACAGATAAAAATTGAGATTGAAGTCTACAGCTGCTTCGGCCGAATCAAACCAGGAAAAAGTGAAAATCAAGACAAAATAGCCTGCGTTTAAACCATGACCCTGGTTATTAAATTTTGTAATGTAAAATAATATCTTCAGATTTATAACATCTTCTGACAAATTACCTACAATAAATGCTCCAAACGGCAAATTTTAGAAAATTTGGGGATAATTTTTAAGACGATGTAAATACAGCTTTTTAACCTGATAATATATTTATAATAATAAGTTTGCTTCTCACGATAATTTTGTTAATTATTTGTGTGAGTTACTGCTACACATCGGACTAAACGCAGCAACAATTTATTTTTTATTTGTTTAGTTATCTTATTTTTATAAACACATAAAAACCTATATTTCTCATCTATATTACAAATCTGATTAAATTCTTATTTTATCATTACCATTGTTTGTACCTTTATAAACAATAAGATAAAAATTTTAAATAATTTTTTTTAATAATGTTGTTAAGTGGCTTCGATTCAATTATATTTTAAAGTCGCAATAAGATAAATGAAAAAATTGTTTTAAATTATTAACTAAATATAAATAATTTTTATTTTTCTTCTACAGAGGTATATCCCTGTTGAAAGTCTTAATGTTTAAACTCAACCATAAAAATTTTCATGAAATTTTAATCTGTTCCTAATTTTTTGCCGATTTTAAAATTCCAATTATCATTCTTGCCAGTCATTTGCTCTCAGGATTTTTGCCAACTTCGTTTCTTCTAAATGCTATTTCGCCATGTATTGTTAACAATTTTTTAACTAAACCTATAATGCTAAGTGAATAAAATTCAAATATAAGAAAAAGGTATGCTACTACACCTAGTTTGAACAGTGTTTCTTATGTGCAATTAGTTGACTCTACTCTCTTTTGTGAGACTTTTATTAGTATGATTGTTAAAGGGGATGATTTTCTATTGATCAATCAATTTGAATGAATTTCGGCCAATTACTCAGATTTCATGCATTAAAAACTAATATGTCATTGTTAATTTTAATATTTCGCCCCAGATAATACCATTTTTTGAATTCGTATAATAGGAATTTTCAAAAATCTTATTTGGCCATAGTACAAAAATTCCTTTTAGATGCAATGAGTAAGCTCATAATTATGGAAGTTGATGTCATGGTAAACTAGTTTTATTGTGCCAGGGTATTAATAGGTAGACGTAAGCCTTCACCTCAATTCCCATTCTTCTTGCGGGGAAAGGGGGAAAATCTCGTCGTTGCCATGGGATACGACATATTTCTACCTAGCTTCCATCAACTGGCACTCCAGCTACCGGGCGACTTGCTGTTAAGAAGCGAGTCACTTGAGGGATGGGGCACCAGACATTGATCACTTCGCGAACTAGCTCTCCAACAGAGGGCAGGAGATCACCACTGGCACCACAACCCAAGTCCGGAGCACTCATGGCGAACCAACCCCGGATAAGCGTCCTCAAGGTCGGGCAGCAGGCGGAAGTGGAAGAAGAGAAAAAGACACTGTGAGTTTCCATCATAAAAAATAATGGTGTGCCTTAGATTTTCCTTCCTTCATTATAGTTTGATTTTCGACTTTCGAAAGAGGTGAGAGATTTCTTAGCTCATCTGACTGCAGATCTTGAAGAAACTTAGGTAATTGCTTAGTTTAATCTTGTCACTGATAAATGATTTAGAATACATTTTTTTGCAAATCATTTGCATTTAGGATTTTTAGTTGCTACACATTTTTTTTTAAATATCAGTTTGCCATAATTGTGTTAGAAAAATGTATTGGGTAAGTCTGCAATATTTTATTGGTAAAAGTATATTAATCTCAATTTTTGTCCAGTTTCTTGATTCCTTTTTAATATTATATTGAAAATTTCTGTTTGTGACGTTCTTCTCAAGTATATTTTTAACATAACTAATTGTGATGTTTATACTTTTCTCATATTCTGTCTCTCATAAAAGAAATTATCTTTATGTTCGAATTAATACGAAGATAAGAAAATACATACAAAGGCGTCATTAAAATAAAATAAAACCTTCTATGAAAAAGTCATAGTACGCCTCTGGATTCATATCGTTTTTAGTTAATGAAACACTTGCAAAATTATTTAAAAAATAATATGACTATCCACCTTACGTTTAGTTCAGATTAAAAATACAATAACATATAAACTGACCAAAAAATACGATTGCATCAAGACTAAATAGATACTAAAAAGAACAAAAAATGAAGTTAACCATATTATTGTGTATAGTCGGTACAGTTTTTGGTTCTCTAATGGAAGATAGAGATAATTGGCTAAGTTTCAAGGTAAATAAAATTAAATATAGTTACTATGGTTTTATGTTGTTGGTAAGCTTGGAGTAAAGTTTAATGCATTTTGAACTAACTATTAAACACTGTTTCTAAGATGGTGATTAGAACGGATTTAAATTATGGATAGATAAGTAATCCTACACAATTACTGAACCACCTTTTTGTTGTCCAGTAAGCAAAACGGTTGGGACGTTTAGAGTCTAGTTCACACTACACTTGTTTCGCTGCTCGTTTTTACCTCTGGGTTTTAAGCGAGTTGCAATATTGGTCATTGTAATGGTTCATTTGCCATGTTGGATTCATATGTATTCGTGACTGGTCTAGACTTGTAGACAGTGTCGATATGTTCACAGTGGAATTTTGGCAAAACAGACAAGGTTGTAGCAAATTTTCAACAAAAATTCACAGTCATTTTCAGTTTCACAACAACTAATAATACATTTTTGAAAGTCACTATAAATTTATCGAAAATTATGTTCAGGAAATTATAAATGATTATAAATACGGCGTTGTTTCCTTGAATCTCTTCTATTTGTGTAGCTTCCAAGAAATATCTTCGCTTATTTCATTCCTTGCAGATCCGTCCTGCTCTCCTCCTCTATTTTTAGTGTTTTTAGCATGACACAGAAAGATTCGGGCCCTAAAAATGGTGCCTCAGCCCCTTTTCCCATTAGTCATTTGCCAAATCATTAATTTTCCGCAACACTCTGTTATTTAATTAGGAAACAAGGTCAATTTTCAATGCCGCTTTTCTCCAAGCATACACTTCGTGATGTCTTTAGCACACGGTCTAATCAAACTTTCTGCTATTGTATGTGCTTGTCCAGATCCTGCAATTCTGAACCATTTTGCTATCTTCGTTTAAATCTGTTAATAAAGAAGAAATACTAGACTTTTTGTTACCTGCCAGTTTTCTTTTAAGATACCCAACATGTTTATCCTTGTGATCGGGATATCTTGTTCTAAGGTGTCTACGAAGAAGAGATGTCTACTATATCATTCCCCTCTACCCCGGTGTGTCCCGGTACCCACAGGAGGGTGACCTTATTACTCTTACTTAATTCATTAATTGCTTCTAAGCATTCTCAAACCATCACGTAGCTGATTACCTGAGAACTCATCGAAGTGATGGCTGCTTGACTCTCCATGATAATCATTTCCTGTCGCGATAGTTTTCTTCTTTGCTGAATTGTGTATATTTCCGCCGCTTAGTGATTTACCCAAACCTTCGTGGTGTCTGATACAGGGTCCATACATTCCTATTCCAGTTCCCTCCATTGTTTGGGAGCCATCTGTATACCGGTTGATGGAATTCTTGTTCAGTTTTTCAGTGGTATTTCTGCCCCATTCAACTTTTTGTTGAAGGTTTTCACAAAATTGAACTTCTTTTTCATTTTATCTTAGGGCATGTCCCAGATATGTTTATTTCTGGATAAGAGATTGGGCCTTTGTTTTATAGCTTCATCTGTCATCATCCTATATATTGTCCTCTTAGCCATACTGTTTGAAGTATATGTAGAGATGTAAGTTTAGGATTACTTCCTTGGCAGCCATTGGGCAGTTTGTCAATGCTCCAGTTATGCACGCACAGGCCAAAAATGGTGTTTCTAAAAAAAGCTATTTACTCAGAAAATTTAAATATACCAAATTTTAATCAAATTATTACATGTCTCAGTATTTATGCTTCTGTTTCTAGAACAGACATGGTAAAATATATAAAAATATAGAAGAAGAAAAACGAAGGTTCTCAATATTCCAAAAAAATTTGCATGCCATTGAGGAGCACAACAAAAAGTATGAAGCAGGAGAAACAACATATTTTAAAGGAGTTAATCAGTTTACTGATCTTACAAAGGAAGAATTTATTTCTTTATTAAAATATCGAAGTAACGGGCGCCAAAATGGGGAAATATATTCTATTCATCAAAAATCGGTCGATGCTGAAGCACCAAGTTCAATTGACTGGAGAGACCAAGGAGCAGTATCTGAAGTTAAAAATCAGTGGCTGTGTGGATCATGCTGGGCTTTTTCTGTAGTAAGTATTTTTCAAAATTAAAAGAGAAAATCCTACGAAATTGCTTCAGTTTTGTTCATATACTATATATATATATATATATATATATATATATATATATATATATATATATATATATATATATATATATATATATATATATATATTATTTTCTTTTTATTTTGTCTCTTCTTGGGTTTAGGTTCTTTATTTAACAAAAAATCCAAAACAATTTGACGTTTAATTTAAGGCATCTTCAAAAATTTTTTTTTTTTTTTATTTATTGATCTTTCTAAAAATTTTTTTTATATAATTAAAAACAATCATACACAAACATATTTACAATTTTAAAAAATAAACAACCACTTTAAAAAACTATTCGAATTTCTAAAAAAGTTTTTAATTTTCACAGTACATACCTTGACATTTTGTTTATTTATTAATAATGAAATGAAATTTTTACAACGTCAATTTCATTTCATTATTAATAAATAAACAAGATGTCAAGGTATGTACTGTGTAAAATTAAATACTTTTTTATAAATTTGAATAGCTTTTTAAAGTGTTTGTTTTTTAAAATTGTAATTATGTTTGTGTATAAATGTTTTTAATTATATAAAAAATATTTTCAGGAAGATCAATAAATAAAAAAAAAACAAAAAATTTTTGAAGATGCCTTAAATAAAGAGCGAAACGTCAAATTATTTTGGATTTTTTGTTAAATAAAGGACCTAAACCCAAGAAAAGACAAAATAAAAAGAAAATGATATACTCTAGGGTTCAAGAATCTGGAAATATATATATATATATATATATATATATATATATATATATATATATATATATATATATATATATATATATATAAGGGAACAAACTTAAAGTTAGAAAATACGGCTAATTTTCTATATTTTTCCGACATCATAACAGCAACTATAGCAGTTGGTTGGGAGTGCTTTCATCTGTAATGGAAATATTATTTCTTATTAATGAGCCTTCAAGCAAACAACTAAAATTTTACAAAAGTAGTACATAGCGCATAATTGTTTAAAAATTTACTAATAGATTTATTCTGGGGTAATTTTCCACAAGGTTCTTTTAAAAGATGGTATCTGGAGAAACCGAACACGTATTGTAAGTTATCTTGGCTACCCGAGTACTTCCAGTGCTACTGTTCTAGCTAAAAGCAAGCAGGAGAATCTGCAAAAAAGAACTTACAGTCACTGAAATTTTCTGAACTTTCAGATTCTTAGTCCACTTACTGTTCTCAAAAAACTGAAAGCACACCACTATTTGTCAAAGAATCATTGAACATTCCAAAGCCTTAAAATCAGTGAATCAACTTTCTGATACAGATAGTGTTTTAAACTTTTCGAAAACTATTTAAGATGTAAATATGTTAGGACAAACTACCTCTTAAAGCAACTGAATAAAGTGAGGGCGGTTCAAGAACCCGTGAGGGGTTGCTAGTCCTCCATCGGGCGCCTCCCCAGGTGGCGGATAGGGGAATGCCTCCTAGATATAGGTGGTACCGGGGAAATGAAATACCCGGGGTGGACCAAAACTAGCAATCGAGCAGCGTCTGACCCAGAATGGGCGGCTGCACTGGTGAAAGGCAGCAGTTTCATCAAAATTGGGCTATAGCGCAAGAAGAATGACTCCGAAACGGTATAGTTCCGAACACGGAAAAGCGTAGCTGAAGCAGCGAAAACGGATTTCCCACTGCGGTACAGAAAAGGAACGGAACCCTTACTGTAGTATATCTTCCAAAAATCTAAATGGCAGACGAAAATATAAAAATGGCCCTCAGTCCGGGGCACCCCTTAAATGGGGAGAGGGTGCGAAGAATACCCCCGTCGTCTACCATTGACAATCAAGGAAGCGGAAACAAAATACAGTTATATGGCAAGACAGTACGCATTGTCACCTGGAACGTACGCAGCTTATTCATGCCCGGAAAATTAGCAAACACTGAAGCTGAGATGAGAAGATTGAAAATCGACATACTGGGACTGAGTGAAGTAAGATGGCCCGGCTCCGGAAAACAAAAAACAGAGCAAGGATACATTTATTATTCAGGCGGAGCCGACCCAGAACATCGATATGGAACAGCTATACTCGTTTCGGACAGAATGGCACAGTCGGTTGTGGACTTCGTTCCTCTGAATGCTCCGACAAGCGACAAGTCAGATCAAAAAATCGAAGAATTTTATAACAACATCGATGAAATAATGCGACTGACAAAGAGTGGAGAGATGACGATGATCATGGGGGACTTTAACGCCAAAATTGGCCGTGGCGCTGAAGGAGACAACATAGGTGCATGCGGTCTTGGTGCAAGAAACAACAGAGGAGATAGACTGGTACAATTCTGCGTGGAGAACAGCCTGTTGGTGGCCAACACCTTCTTTAAACAGCATCCCAGAAGGTTGTATACTTGGAAGTCACCTGCAGACAGAGAAGGAAGAATTGTCAGGAATCAAGTTGATTTCATTCTACTCCACCTAAACTTTAAGAAGTATATGAAATCCGTAAAAACCTACCCTGGAGCAGACATTTATAGCGACCACAATCCAGTTGTAATGGACTTTAGACTCAAACGATTCCTGAAAGTTAAAAGGGAAAAAGTAGCAAGAAAAATAGATATCGCATAATTGAAAAACCCCATAAAAAGGAAAGAAATTAGTCTCAAGATCGAGAAAGAAATGGAAACAATGGAGAAATCGGTACGGAGAGAGGACGTTGAAGGAACATGGAATGCTTTAAAAACTAAAATAACAAATATTCAAGAAGAAGACATTGGATTTACAAAAAACAACAGAAAGCAAGAATGGATAACGCAAGAAATCATAGACCTTATGAATGAAAGAAGAAAACACAAAACAAACCCAACAGAATACAAGCAACTCAATAAAATCATTAGAAAAAAGTGCAGGGAAGCTAAAGAAGATTGGATGTCAACAAAATGTCAAGAAATCGAACAACTTCAGAAAAGATATGACACCTTTAACGTCCACAAGAAAGTAAAAGAAATGACAGGCAGACACAGAAAGCGGCAAGAAACAATTTTAAGAGGGAATAATAACGAGGTAATTCTGGGGACAGTAGATAAACTAGAGAGATGGAAAGAATACATTCAAACACTTTTCGATGATGATAGACCCAGTGTTCCACCACCCGCAGTCAGTCAAATAAATAAAAAAGGCCCAGAAATAACTAAAGAAGAAGTTCGCCATGCAATAAAAGCACAGAAAAATGGTAAAGCTACCGGTCCAGACAAAATCAACGTCGAAATACTTAAATTAATTGCAGACAACGAAAGCAAAAGCCTAGACTTGTTAACATCATTATTCAATAACATATACAACTCCGGCAAAATACCATTAGACTGGCTAAAGTCAACATTTATAACACTGCCAAAAAAAACCTAATTCCTCACAATGCGATGATTACCGGATAATAAGTCTGATGTCTCATGTCCTTAAAACTTTTCTCAGAATCATCCATACACGAATTTACAGGAAGTGCGAAGATCAGATGGATAACACTCAATTCGGATTTCGAAACGGAATGGGAACACGAGAAGCTCTTTTCTCCCTAAATGTAATGACACAACGCTGCAGAGACATGAACGTGGATGTATATGCATGTTTTATAGACTATCGAAAGGCATTTGACTGCGTTAACCATCAAAAGATGATTGAAATTCTGAGAACAACCGGCGTCGACAAACAAGACCTACGCATTATCTCAGAACTCTATTGGCACCAAACGGCAACAGTCGAAGTAGAACAAACAACATCCGGAGATATGTGGATTAGACGGGGAGTCCGACAGGGCTGCGTGCTATCTCCGCTCCTGTTTAATCTGTATTCCGAGTCCATATTTAAAGAAGCACTAGACGATGCCCAAGGTGGAATCAAGTTTAACGGAACTACGATCAACAACATTCGGTACGCTGATGATACCGTCCTAATAGCAAACAGCGTACAAGAGCTACAAAGCATAATAGATTCCGTAGTACATCATAGCGAAATGTTCGGCTTACATCTAAACGTCTCTAAAACCAAAATACTGGTATTTTCAAAGGCGCCAATAAATGTACGTCTGCATGTCAAGGGACAAACAATAGAACAGGTAACATCAATGAAATATCTAGGAGTTAATATCAACAGCCAGTGTAACCCGAAGAAGGAAACTTTATCGAGGATCGAACAAGCGAGAAAAACACTAATGAGCATGAAAACATTTTTTACAAGATCAGACCTTAGTCTAGAGCTCAGAACTCGTATGGTCAGATGCTACGTTTTCTCTACCTTACTCTACGGATGCGAAAGTTGAACAATGGACCCACAAACAGAAAAAAGAATAGAGGCTTTTGAAATGTACATATATAGGCGGATGTTGCGAATTTCATGGATGCAAAGGATCACTAACAACGAAGTACTCCAGCGCATGAATAAACAAAAAGAACTGCTAAACACCATTAAAGAGAGAAAAATTCAATACTTGGGTCATGTGCTGAGAGGTCAAAGATATGAGCTACTTCGACTCATTATAGAGGGTAAAGTTCAGGGTAAACGATCAGTAAGAAGACGCCAGAATTCATGGTTGAAAGACCTGAGGAGATGGTTTGATCGCTCATCTACAGACATATTTCGTGCTGCAGCTTCCAGAGCCACAATTGCCATTTGGATCGCCAACCTTCGGAAGGAGAGGGCGCAATAAGAAGAAGGTTCAAGAAGTTCGTTCACTGATTTTTTTTTCTAGAAACGTGATAGCGCTGAAATCCATTTTTATACCTCGATTATTTGTCCTCAGCATTTAGGAAAAATTTGCTGTGATCGGATGCATGTTTTCTTAGGTTAGCGATTTTTGTAAAACGATTTTTCATGTTTCGTCAAAAGTGGAGCGAGTTACTTTACTACAGCAACGAATCAATATCAAATTCTTAATAAAACTTGTCAAAAAATGGAAATTGAAATGTTAGCTATCGTATATGGAGAATCCGCGATAAATAGGGCAGTGCGCCAGTGGCTAAACTGGTTTCTGAAAGGTCGGGAATGCGTGGAAGACGCCCTTCAAGGTCTCATGTAAATGAAAACGTAAAGAAAGGATTTGGTGCTTTTGGATCGTTGCATCACTACATGGATAAGTTAGATATCAGCATAT
Organism: Diaprepes abbreviatus; assembly: GCA_034092305.1. Lineage (NCBI taxonomy): Eukaryota > Metazoa > Arthropoda > Insecta > Coleoptera > Curculionidae > Diaprepes > Diaprepes abbreviatus. Next base: position 2,685,598 of record JASJET010000095.1, read on the forward strand.
GCAGTGTTTTCACCATTTTGAAATTCGATTTGAAATGTAATGGTGTTTTAAAAAAAGAACGTTGTGTTCTACGGCAACGGAACATCGGTTGGTGGATATTTATCATGCAGACAGTCACCGGTCAAATGCTCAGCGCAGGGGTATTTAATCACCCACGGCGGTATCTACCCACAAGCGGGATATCACTGCTCTCTGGACTATTCAATCGATTGACTATCCGATGGTCAAAACATCCATCCGGTGGTCGGTTCTCGGACTCCAACGCTCGGGATTATGGTGGTCGAGGGCCCACTTATGCACCAGGCAGCTTGTTATAGTGGATAAAAGGCATGCTGGGGGTGAATTGTGCCTTTTTGGTGGTGCTAATTTTTACCTGAAATGTTAAGAATGGTAACTAGGTAATGAAACAAGTGGTTTTTAAAAAATCCTGTCTCCTGTATTCTACACTTTCTACAAATATATGATCTATAACTAACTTGCAACTTATATGGACAATATTATATACAAGCAAATGGTTGGGAGGACAAGAGAATGTTATGTGCGCTGTTCACGGTAGCTCGTACTTGTCGGTAGCAATAGACAGTAATCCGGCGATATCATTCACGACACTATTCACGTTACCTCGTACTACACATTTGCGACGATGTTCACGACATCTAGTTCTTAAATGGACGGAAGCTCTGAAAACCGTCAAAAAATAACTTTTTTAAACACCATCAATATGAAAACTTTACGCAGTCTTTTCCCGCAAGAATTAGATTTTCTTGATATATAATAATTTAAATAAATTCCGGTGAACATACTCATGCCAAAAATCCAGTAACTTCGTTACAGAACTTGCGAAAATTGAGAGCTAATTTTTGGCAAAAAACAATGTTACAACGATGAATCACCCCTCCCCTCTCTATTTGCCAGATTTAACTCCTTAAGTAAAGTTAACTATTCGTGGTTGTAATTTTTTTGACATTAGGACCATCCAACATATTATGACGGGATGCCTGTATAGCCTAGCCCAAGAAGAGAGGCATTATTGTTTGAGAGAATGGGAGAAACGTTCGGGCAAATATATCGTTTCTGGGGAAGAGTATTTTGAAGGTGATGTCATTTCTGTTACAGAATAAAGCTATTTACTTTGTTATCGACTTATTACATGAACTTTTTAAACAGATCTCGTATATAAGACTCAGCACTTTAAGGCTTTAACTTTCTTAAATTTTATTGATTCTTTACTTTTGTAATATCCATAGAATAATTTAGACGAATCATCTTAAATTTATTTTTTACATTTTGTCTAATGTTGAACATAGCATGTTTACTCCACAACATGACATCATTGATAAGTTGGACGGCAATGAGATCTGGTGAGATGATAATTTATATTAAGAAACATGTTTGAGAATATTTTCTATAAACTAAATCCATCTCTGTACTAGTACACTTGCTTCCAGATATGTAGTAGATACGTATTACCGTGTCGTGTGGTTACTTCAGCCTGCTTAAAAAATCAAAATGTCAGTAAAAATGAATAAATCTACCTGCCGTATTTAAACTGTGGTTTATATGCAGAAAAAAGGAAAGAATATATACAAACAGTTTATTTCCTGCAAATACTACTCTCGTTCTCTCTCCATACGCATTTTGACCATCTTATGGTCTCATCAGTGAAGCTGTATCGAACCGAGAGCAACATTCGCAAGAAGCAACTGCTATATAAAATGTAAATTCCAAAGTATATCGGTAGGATATTAAAAACATGCCGACTTCGATGCCAGACTGGATAACCTACCGACAAATTTTGGAATTTATATTCTATATAGCAGTTGTTTCTTGCAAATGTTGGTTTCAGTTCGATTCAGTTCCACTGGCAAGACCATAAGGTGGTAAAAACGCATAGAGAAAGAGAACCAGAGTTGTATTTTCAAGAAACAAACTGTTTGTATATATTCTTTCTTTTTCTCTGCTTGAAAGGATAATACATAAACAACTATTTAAATACTGCAGATAGATTTCTTCATTTCTTACTGAAGTTTTGATTCTTTTTTAATTTAAAACTACTCCAGTGATTGTATAGATGTCGTTTGACTGGCCATATTTCTCAGTCTGGCACCGAAGTTGGCAGGTATCTCAGATAAAATATTGTTAGGTGGTGATTTTTTAACACAAATAAAATTCTCGATACCACTCCTATTTTTGGATCTTAAACCAGCATTAGTTACCCTTCGAGAGTGCTATTGCGTTAGTCTCATGAGGTAAAAAAGCGAAAAATAATAGCATTTGTTTTCACTTTAACAATGAATTTTGAGATAATTTTTGTCCTTTACGATTGTAAAGATATTTGAGCTAGCCGAATAGTTCCCGTTACGACTTAGGTCACTAAATATTTCAAATGTATGCTGCTACCTTACGAGATCAGACATCAAGACATGCTTTTTCTTGTAAGAATTATTTTTTTTTAAACAAAATCATAAAATGTACCTTTATGCCCATTTCACAAAATCTTCCATATTTTTATTTAGACTGGGACCCTTGAAAGCTTTTACTATCTGAAAAATAACAAAATGGTCCTGTTCAGCGAACAACAATTGGTGGACTGCGTTACAGATAGCGATGGCTGTCATGGAGGGTTCGAGAATAATACTTTAGAATACGTAAAGGCTAATGGTAAGTACGAGATAATTTCTATTGAAAAAGACGTAACAGTTTTTAAAAATTATCATCTTCCAACTGAAATTCGATATTAAAAGAATAAAATTACTTTACAGCAAATTTGCGACTGTAAAGTAAAAGGCAGTCTTTGGTTAATTTTTGGTCTCTAAATGCGAAAATTATGGTAAAAACTTACTAACTCGTAATATTTTTGAGTTATGATTTTTTCTGCAAAAATGAATGAGTATTTTAATCACATTATTTTATATAGTAATTTGTAATATACTGGAGCGCGGCATTGTCAAATTTACGTTTTCCATAAGTTAGGAAAATTGTCCACAATCTAGAACACCACTAGGGGCAAGTCAACTACGAAGTCTCACCCCCCTAGGGCTAAAAATAACGGAAGTACCCATTTAAACCCATATAATTCCAAACTTCACTCTGCCCTATAGCCGAATCTACTTATAGATGGCTCCTGTACCCGATGTTTCTAGAAAATACCGAAAATACGAAACGGCTAAAAAAGCAGCTGGCTCGCAGTTGTGTCATCAGCACTGGTTTAGCATGAGTAGTGCTCAGTATTAGATACAGAACCGAAGTGCACGAACAAGCCAATAGTAAGAGCCTTGTATTAATTGTATCTTTGTATTGAATAAAGTTAGCTGATGCCTGTAAACGTAGTATCACATCTCTAAACCGACGTACGTGACAGTACAAAAATGTCTTAGAGGTACAGAAACATGGCTGTGTTAACCCCGCTGATAGTTTTTTCTACTTATGTGATCAGTTTACCCTTAATCGCAGAAAAGGGCAATTAACAAAGTGGCCAAAGTAGCTTATCATAAGTATTTTGGATGTCTTGTTGGCGATTAAGATCGGGACTGGGCTCCTCCTATATGTTGCCAAACCCGTGCAGCAAAGTTAAGTAACTGGTTAAATGGCGAATACTCTTCTATGCCTTTTGCAGTTCCTGGGATTTGGCGAGAACCAACAAATCATTTTAACGACTCTTGCGCTGTATGACAAAAGTGTCTGGTTTCTCAAAAAAGAACAAACATAATATTGAATATCCAGATATTCCCTCAGCAATAAAACCGGTTCTTCATGGAGAAAGTTTACCGGTAACAGCGCCCCCGGCAAAATGGAAGGAAGATTAAGAAATGTATGATGATAAGGCAGAACCCGATAATGTACCAGAAAATGTATTTTCTTATTTTTCCAAAAGTGAAGGAAAAGCACCCCATTTAATCGAACAACCTTAATTGAATAATCTAGTTTGGGACATCCACTTGTCCAAAGAACATGCTGAAGTATTAGGGTCTAGATTACAACAATGGAATTTATTAGCCACTGGAACCAAAGTTACAATATTTAGGAATCGTAACCAGGAGCTAACCTCCTTTTTCACTCTGCAGGATAAAATGTGTGTTTGTGTTAATCCAAATAGTGTTATGGAAAAATTAGGATTTGCACATAACCCGGACGAAACTACTTGAAAGCTACTGCGAAAAGGGCTGTCACCTGTTTCTTAAAATACACTTCTTGCATTCCCATTTAAATTTTTTCCAAGAAAATTTAGGTGCGGCTAGTGACAAGCAATGAAAAAGATTCCACCAAGGCATATTCAAAATGGATCAACGCTACCAAGGGAAATGGGATCCAGCAATGATGGGTTATTATTGTTGGTTTCTTATGAGAGAAAACGAATATAAACGAAACTCAACATTTGCAAAGAAGTTATGTACAAAAGAGTTACTATAAATGTTGATGCTGGTAGCCGTTACTATGTGGTAGTTAATCATCTTCGGGAAATGTTTAAAATGGAACTACTATGTTTTATACCACTAAATTTATTAAGAAAACAGTGACTGCAGTTTCAACTCATAGAGTCATTTTCAAACTGAATTACAAAGGTAGACTAAGTATTCAATACAGAAAATTTGAGAAAATTTAACAATAAATAAAAACTACCTGAAAAATTACATTATTACAAAGGGGAGGTACTAAATTTTGGGAACTAATTATTATTTGGCAACAACAAATAACGGGGATAACCCAAGTTCTGTCTGGTCATTAAGCAAATTTACATTTTTATTTTTACTATGTTTATATTTTTTTAACGATTCAAGAATATTTAACTTTTGGCCCTTTGTTGAATAATGTAATATGTCAGTGTTGCTTAAATCAGGCAAACTGTGGCTGTGTTCTAAGCAATGGTCGGCAAAGCTCGAGTTTTAAAGCTTCTACCACTTTGTTCAATATACAAGCTATCGCACTCTGAACGTTTTAACTTATAAAATCCTGATTTATCAAATTAATTAATTTTATCTTTAGCAATATAAAGGATAGTGGACAGATTGTGTTGAGATTTAAAGGCTACTTTTATGTTATGTTTGGAAAGAGTATTAGCTATGTTTTCTGATAGGGCACCACAGTATGACAAAGATATATAAGATGAACTATCTTTATCATTTTTTATTTTGAGATATATTGAATTAAAAGCTAGTTGTTTTTGTTTTTTAGTTATTAATTTCTTTATGGTTTGTTGGAAGAAATTGTTTGATATTGCAATCCTTTCAATGATATTTAGTTCCTCCTTCAGAGAGAGGCAAAGAGAATGCTCTATGTATCATTGAATTGTATGCAGCCATTTTGTGTTGTAGGGAGTGAAAAGAGATATTAGATATAGTATTACCTGCAAACGTTGGTAATTTTAAAATTTTTAGAAAACCAACGTTTACAGGTAATACTATATCTAATGACTCTTTTCACTCCTTACAACACAAAATGGCTGCATACAATTCAATGATACATAGATCATTCTCTTTGCCTCTCTCTGAAGGAGGAACTAAATATCATTGAAAGGATTGCAATATCAAACAATTTCTTCCAACAAACCATAAAGAAATTAATAACTAAAAAACAAAAACAACTAGCTTTTAATTCATTATATCTCAAAATAAAAATGATAAAGATAGTTCATCTTATATATCTTTGTCATTCTGTGGTACCCCATCAGAAAACATAGCTAATACTCTTTCCAAACATAACATAAAAGTAGCCTTTAAATCTCAACACAATCTGTCCACTATCCTTTACAATGCTAAAGATAAAATTAATAAATTTGATTAATCAGGAGTTTATAAGTTAAAATGTTCAGAGTGTGATAGCTTTTATATTAGACAAAGTGGTAGAAGCTTTAAAACTCGCTTTTCAGAGCACCACCGATCATATAGACTACAAAAAACAGACTCGAGCCACAGTTTTCCTGATTTAAGCAACACTGACATATTACATTATTCAACAAAGATTTAGAAATATATAAACACAGTAAAAATAAAAATGTGAATTTGCTTAATGACCAGCCAGAACTTGGGTTTTCCCCGTTATTTGTTGTCGCCAAATAATAATTAGTTTCCAAAATTTAGTACCTCCCCTTTGTAATAATGTAATTTTTCAGGTAGTTTTTATTTATTGTTAAATTTTCTCAACTTTTCTGTATTGAATACTTAGTCTACCTTTGTAATTCAGTTTGAAAATGACTCTCTGAGTTGAAACTGCAGTCACTGTTTTCTTAATAAATTTAGTGGTATAAAACATAGTAGTTCCTTTTTAAACATTACTATAAATGTATTTTCATGTGCATTTTTGTAAGTAAATTCTGTTATCCTTAAAGTGTCTTATTTTTTTTTATTGTTTTATATGTTATATAAACATATTTGTATTAAATAAAAATAATTGATACATTCTATAACTCAAAGTCTATACGTGGTGGAAAATTCTCGTTGCTAATTTGCAATCAGAATGCTTTCAACTCCCACAGACAGCGATTATAACATCAGTAGCAATTTTTTTTCTGCATTTGTGGACTAAACTTACATTTAAATACATCATGATAAATCTCGTCTTAAAATCCCATAGAAATTTATCAACATCAGCGCAATTAAATTTTGTTTTTAAGCTTTATAAACAGTCCAGAAATTCTGTCTGTTATTTCTTAAAATTTCGCTTATTTCGAATATTTCACAAAAAGTTCAAAATATTGGTTAAGAATGTTTCATAAAAATTATTTTTCTTCTTATGTATCCTAATACCTATTGACTTTGTGGTATGTTAATTGTTAAAAATTAACTTGCACTTAGTAAGGTAGTTCATCCGCTGAGTTTTTTGAAACTTCGGGTATTTTTATATAATTTTCCTTAAGATTACGAAATTTCAGGCACCTTTCTCATCTCACAGTCGAGATAATCAACGTAAAAAATGCATCATTTAATATGGGCTATATGCACAAAACCGTAGTTAGTGAGACATAATTTTACATACCTTAAAAACTTCTTTATATAATTTTCTCAAAAACGAATATATGATCTATAGCATTATAAGACATGGTTTATTGCAAGAATAGGATGCCCAGCCATGCCGTTAATTCACAGTTATAAGGTAAACTTCGTTAGGTAATAGTATTTTGAGTGACTGTTGCATGGAACTCATACTAGAATGGAAATGCGGCAAAGCTATAATGTGAAGTAAGCGCACGGAACTTGCATTTTTTACTGATAATGGTCGCGTCATCAGGTAGAGTTTAAGCATCGACTTTCATTAATAATCTGTTACCAGCGCGTACATCTTGCATATAGCATATACATACCTATGTAGAACTACGACTACGGAACTAGATGAAGAAAAAATTAATTGAGGATAAAATAAACTTAGTAGGTGACTTAGCAAGCCCACGTAGTATAAGTGTTGTTGCCGAAGTATCGATTCGGGATATGTTCTGTGAGAATGTATAGTCAGCGGCAGGAGTACGGGAGAGAAGTAGGGCCGTGTCATACGAATGAGCACTGAATACTATGGTTACGATTATATCCGATAAAATACCTATCCTAACAGCCCAATGGAGGTTAGGTCAATCAGAGCTCAAAATGCAAAAATAATGATTAAATTATTTTGAAGCGTTAATTTTCTCAAAAATTAATTTCGATTACACTAATTTGCTGTTGGTGAGGGTCAGTATGTCACCTATATTCAATTTTACCTTTATTTTTTTTATTATTCTAGGTATTGAGTCAGAAGAGAGTTATCCATACGTAGCATACGACCAAACATGTAATTATAAGAAAGATTTAGTTGTAGGAGAGATTCAAGGGTATGTTAGAACTGAAAGTAAGGACGAGGATAGTTTGAAATCGGCCGTAGGATTAAAAGGACCAACTTCTGTGGCACTTGATGCAACAGACCTATCTGATTACGCAGGAGGTGCGAAATTTTCTATATACTATTCAGTATTTAGAGTGTATCGCTATAAATTTCTGTTCTATAAATATTTTTCATCTAAAATAAATTAGAATAACTAACCTCTCGTTAGGAAATGTAGTTAAATTTTATTGACACTTTTAGCTTAAATTTGCGATTTCTACATATGCAGAATTTTTATCTTAGTCAATTCGAAATTCATTTCTTATAATTTTAGTTTTTAATAGTCTCTATAACCCTCTGAAACAAGAGTTGGAATATTTGATCCAGTTGAGATAGATTTTAAAAACTGGTTGGTTGTAATGACTTTTGTTGCCCCTCTAGATGAACTTGCTTTATAAGATATGTAGTACGAGACTCTACTGAAATAACAGACCTGGATTTAGACTTTTTCAGTATATTTCTGGATGGGTAGAGAGAGGTTCTTTGTTGCCTTACGTGCTAAAATGACTCTTTTTAAAAATTTAGTACTTTTGTTAAATGGTGCTATGCATTCGCATAGCAGATATTCTATTGGCTCTGCTGCATTATCACAAGAACGACAAATCTCCTCAGCTTTGAGATTATATTGTAATGTACAGTGTCCTGTTAAGAAATATATTAACATTCTAATATAGTTTTTTGTGAGATAGAGAAGTTTTTTGCATTCTCTCGCAATGGAATTATGAATCTCTTCGCTTTCTTAAGGTCAGGCATATTATTCCACTTTAATTTTATCTAATTTTGTTTCCAATTCCAAAGCACTTGTTTTATGCTATTATAGTCTGCAGAAAGTCTCAGGATTGAAAAAATTACTTTCTGGTATTTATTCTTCGAGGATTTTTGCTTCCTAATTTTCTTTGATTTCCTAGTGCTCTGACATTCACACCAAGATTGCCCCGTTGTTTTGTATAAGCGATTTTCGAATTTTACTCTAGTTTCAAGTCAACTTAGACTCATAGATGTTTGACCTGAGAGCTTTGGGCACTGCTTGGCTGCCTGGTAGTACGAATATTTTGGCTTTCTTAGTATTTCTATTGAAGTAGTCATCGACACAAATTTTAATTGCATGCTTTCTTCTTGGAAGATTTAGCAAGTTTAAAGGCTAGATTTGATATTTCCACTTAAGCCTCCTCTTCCATCTAATATCTATCAGTAGAGCATATCAGTGAATCTCTCTCTAGCCGAAGTTATCCCTCCCTTTCATTTGGTAACAATCGGTTACTATTTCATAGTTCATGACAAATTCATGGATAGGAAGTCTACTAGTTTTAGCATGAATTATACTGGAATTTTATCTAAAATCTTCATATGTTCAACAAAATTTAGTTTTAAAGTTTTCTGTTTGGAACAGCTTAAAGCTAGGTCCAGTGGAGAAAGGTTTAGTATTGTCTTCTATGATTTTGGCTATCATAGTAAGAGGGCATAGGTGAAAATAAGTCTAATATTCGTGTAATGGTTTCAAGCCCAAGGTTTTTCCAATTTACCGTTATCTTATTTAGAGAATCTCCTCGATATGGCTGTTCCAGAATAAGTTCGGCTCTATTAATATTTCCAAATAACATAATATCTTAGGAAGAGCTTGACTTTATTCTATTTAACACTAGATCATTCATACCTAGTTTTTATCTCCTTGTGAATGGTACGACGACCATTTCAGTGGAGCTAACATGAAGTCTTAAAGACAGTTTGCATAAGACTTATAATAGTCCCCTCATTTGTACTTTTAATAGGGACAACTGGTCGTCAGAATAACCCTGCAAAATTTTACATCTTTAACATGTTACTCTTTTAACCTTTTGTTGTCAAAATTCAGCTTCATAACGGCTCTAAATTTTGTTCTAAACTATTACACAGATAATTAGAAAAGTATCAAGTACTTGGTCAAATTGGTTTTGTATTTCAAAAAGGTAACATAACAAACATTCGGGTATCAATTTTAATTCGTAAATTACACAAGTATATTTTATTCATTATATAGTTAAACATAACAATGGCGCAGTTTTTTTTGAAACATGAAGAAGTAAAAATCAGTAACAAAAACTGAACAGTTTTAGCGTTAAATTTTTTGACAAGGTTAATAAATGAATGATACTCGATATTTGATACTCTGGCCTCGTCGAGCCCATTACATTCCACTATGATCAGAAGTTATTCGAGACCAATCGCTTGGACGAGTCTAAGCAGCCTTGTTACTTTATTTGCCTTGTTATTTCGGGTGATATTATTGTGTCTCCGAAATATCTTTACTCTCTTAGAACATGGTCAAAAGTTTCATTCTTCTGCAGGCATCATTTTCATACCGGCTCGTTCGTGATGTCAGTCCTATGAAGGTGGTCTCGCAGATAACAGTTTTCCCTCAGCAATCTCACTACGACTCGCCGTTCTTTCCTTTTGAAGTAAAGAGGCCCCCTAATAACTCACGCATTAGGTCCAATTATTTGGCACATCTCATTCCAGGGGCTTCTCGGCAACATTCAATAAGTTTACATTCCAAAAACAGTTCTAGTTCTTCCTAACTTCTACTAATTGGACCAAGTATAATGAGTTGGGGGTTATACGGATCAGCCGTGGATTATATCTTAATCAAACGATCCGCTTTCTCGTTTCCGGTACACCCAAGTCATCCAGGACCCACACGAGTCGGATCAAGCAGCCGTTCTTTTTAAGATTATAAAGTACCTCCTTATACTCACACACCAGTCATGCACTAATTTATACTGGTACAATATTGCAGCTCTAGTGTCTATTTCTGCTTATGCCCCTCTTACAAAGACGACTACGTTACACAAAAGCATAAATTTGCGTTTGAAATACCATTTCGTGCTTTTCTACACAGTAAAACTCTGACTCTTGACTTCTACGGAACTCTCCTGCTTCGGCTTTTTCAGCCTGCCGAGATCCGTCTGTAAACTAGCAGAATCCATTCCTGAAAAGAGTTTGCTCTTCCCCCCCAATCCTCTTTGGTTGGTAAAAGTATTTCAAGAGAATACTTTGGATCCAAAAACCTCGCTACGTAGTCTATTTCTATAAGAATCATTTTTGTAACGCTCCCCCAGCTACACGGGGCTATTTCCTGAGCTGAGAGAAGCTAGGCAGCTGAGACATTAAACTGTCTTCAGAACTTCATTTTATATTCATAAATGGAGAGCAGGGAGGTTCATTTGATCCATACTCTTTATTCTTACACACGCAATTTAGTCTGTATTGTGTGAGTCTACATATATAATAGTTTATTTGATAGACTGAATTTTAATATAGAGTAAACGCTTTTATTCCAAGAAAAAGATTAGGAATACTTCTAACTCAAACACATTTTTTATATTCTTCTTTAGGCGTGTTTACCGATAAGGACTGCAAACAAGAATACGATGAACTCAACCATGCAGTACTAGCAGTCGGCTACGGAAACGATAACAAAACTGGTTTAGACTATTGGATAATTAAGAACTCCTGGGCTTGGTACTGGGGAGAAAAAGGATACTTCAGAATAAAACGGGGATCAAACGAATGTGGAATTGCCACTGATGGAATGTACCCAGTTTTTTAAGTCAAACTTGTTTTAAAGTTACAAATGTATTCGTATAAAAATCCAATGAATAATTAATAAAATAAAATTTACCTAAATTTCCGTCAACGAAAAAGTTTCTAAAAATTATTTGAATAGTTTTAAAATAGGTCTCTAAGTCATACATTAAAAGATAGATAGTTTTTCTGGATCACCGCCTCCTTTGCAAAAAAAAAAAATAATTCCAGCGCCCTCTTCCTCAGAGTAGTTGTATCCTTGTTTAAAATAATGTATTAAAAATTAAAACATCATCAAACGTATTAAGAAATTATTGGAATCATTGAGGCTGGTGAAGTCTTAAAAATTTGTTAATATCAAGTCCCAATTTTGACAACAATACTCGCAAATCGTCATACTCAGTGATCTGTAGTCTCTTCCTTTTTTTTGGAAAATTAATTTGTGACCACACTAAAACCACCTTTAGGAATATGATGTAAGTAATGTAATTAAAAATTTGTGAACTATTTTTCGGTGTCCATTTCCGACTTTTACTTCAAGTTTTTCATTCTATCAGTCTTTGTCCTCAAGGAGCCCAAACAAAACCAATGGAAAGAGCAAATGTGTTAAATCGGTCAAAATTCCATGACCATTTGATGCCGAACAAAAACTCTTATGAACACAACCCCGAAAAATGGACGGTTTTCGAAATAATCGGGGGTGCAAAACTGAAAACCCCCTTCGACTGAATGAGCTTGCTGGCGGCAAGTGAATGCTCTATAAGCCTTGTTGTAATAATGCCTTTGATGTTTGAGACATATAACTACAAGCCAATTTTAGATCACTGAAAGTAGGTGTTTCTTCTTTAAGTCTGGCGGTGGATTCATCAGTGGCTCCGCCGGCGCCTTCCCCGAACACCCGTCTACGTACTTACTATAAGTTGGAACTTATATTTGAAGCTAATTCGGATCGGAACATGCCAGTAAGATGTTCGTTCCACGACTGACTTTATAGAGGCAAGCAACTAATCCACATATCTTAAAAAAACCAACCCAGGTTATTAACAATCAGAATTGCTCCAGCATTCAACACTTTACTTCATCCCCCAAAATATCCTTACAATTAAGCTCATTTTCCAAACTTAGAGGGAAGACATCCGAACACAGCACTCGTAAATTTTGTTTCACATATATATATATATATATATATATATATATATATATATATATATATATATATATATATATATATATATATATATATATATATATATGAACTAAAATGCGAACAGTAAATTTCTGTGTTAGAGGTTGCACAGTTAGAATAAATTGTCATGAAACGCAATTTATCCTATTCCACCACCATCGAGATGATGGCCCACCTGTACCACCATACCGAGAAGAAAGTCAACACTTACTGTCACCGCCTCAGTGATATGGTAGAGGTACATGTTTCGTCTCTACTAGACTCATCAGGGTACCGACATGCACCTGGCTGTGCAAAGGACAGATCAGAAAGAATCATGCATATACTGAACGCGGCTTCGCCGACTTCCCGCCGGATGGCGTATATATGTTTATGCCCCTTTCACGGATTCGTCCGTGTGAGATGCAATAGCAGTGGATATATCCATATTATGCCGTTGTAGTGCTGAAATCACATTCAGCAAACATACAACTATATGCAGCTCCGTGTTTGAATGAAGTAAAATGCGAACAGTAAATGCAAACTTCTCTCCATCATATCCTTTCTGTGTTAGAGGTTGCACAGATAGAATATATTGTTATAAAACGCAATTTATCCTATTCCACCACCAATCTCTTACACAGAAAAGATATGATGGAGAGAAGTTTGCATTTACTCTTCGCATTTTACTTCATTCAAACACGGAGCTGCATATAGTTGTATGTTTGCTGAATGTGATTTCAGCACTACAACGGCATAATGTGGATATATCCACTGCTATTTCATCTCACACCGAGGAATCCGTGAAAGCCTCATGAACATATATACGCCATCCGGCGAGAGGTCGGCGAAGCCGCGTTCAGTACTTGCGTGCTTCCTTCCGATCTGTCCTTTGCACAGCCAGGTGCATGTCGGTACCCTGATGAGTCTTGTAGAGACGAAACATGTACCTTACCGTATCACTGTGGCGGAGTGGGTAAGTTTTGACTTTCTTCTCGGTATGGTGGTACAGGTGGGCCATCATCTCAATGGTGGTGGAATAGGATAAATTGCGTTTTATAACAATTTATTCTAACTGTGCAACCTGTAACACAGAAAGGATATGAAACCTAACAACTAAATAATAAAGATACAAATTAATTCCGTGCTTCAAGAGGAAAAAAAATTATTGTTCTTTAGCTATTTGATGCACAAGTTCAATACTCTCTAGAGTTCTATGATTTTATTCTATTTTACTGTTATTTCAGCATTGCTGTGCGGGAGCACCTACCTATTCAAACCGTTGGATAGGTAGAGAAGAACCTATTGTCTAGCCTCCTTGATCTCCCGACGTAACGCCGTTGGATTTTTAACTGTGGAGACACCTCAAAACCTTGGTGTATTCTACTTAGGTCGATAGTAGGAAGGAACTTCTACGGAGAATCACGTTCCATTGTGATCAAATAGGAACAATGCTGAGTTAATGTGGCGGGTACATCAGTCTTCATGTTGAACCCTCTTATGAAATTTTTAACTAAACAGTTGTTTAAGTTTTTATTGAAACTATGGCGACAGGAGAAAATTCTTCTTTTTCATATTCAATCCGACAGAAATTATGGGACTAACAGTGTAAATAAAATGACGTTGTTTTCGAAAACGGTTAGGATTAGCGCCATGAATGAAGAGAACTTAATTTTTAGTCAATAGTTAAAGGTATGTAAAAGACGTCCAAAATTCTTATCAAAGAGGGATTAAAAAATGGAGTTATAAGTGTCACAGCTTGTCCATCCCGGCAGCTGTGAATAATTCACAACACTTTCTTGGATAGTAATTTGAAGAGTGTTACCTGGTATATCATATTAAAAAAATTGAAATATACCTGGTGGTTCAATAATTATGTGTAAAAAACTTGATTACATTGGAGCTGTTTGGGAACTCATACCTCCGAAGATGAGACCATGGGGTGGTTGAAACGCTTGTGGACAGAGGACCAGAGTAGTATTTGCAGGAAATAAACTGTTTCTATATATTCTTTTCTTTTCTCTGCTTGAAGGGATAATACATTTAAGCAACTATTTATATACGGCAGATAGATGTCTTTATTTTATAGATGTCGTTCGACTGGCGATATTTTTCAGTCTGGCATGTTGTAAGGGAACAAAAGTTTATTGTGATTTTTAATAATTTTAACATTTATTAACTCTAAATTAAAATTCTACTAAATGGAAGAATTTACTCGAGTCCCCCTATGTATAAAGATTCGGACTGTTGAAATGTCTGGCCAAAAATAGTAACATATCAGAAAAATAAAAATCCATTAAAAAACTTAAGCCCAGTTTTATTACTTTTGGGGTAGTTAATTTTTCTTAAAAAAACAACATAAACTTAGTGAATTTATGTGACACAAAAACTAAACTGTTCTACCCTCTCGAAATTTTTAATATAAATCTGTCAAAGTCACTTAATAGTCTTAAAAACCACATCGTTAAAGGTGTTAAGTGGTAAAGTGAACTACATGTGGCAGACCGTGAGAGAGCTTTCTTTTACTTAAACTGAGCAAATTTTCCGATCATAAGAAAAAAAAAGAATATTTAAATAAAATCACTAAAATGCAATATTAGTATTTATTATTATGGACAAAGTTTGCGACTGTTACCCATTTTTTCCCCAATTGACGAAAATGAGAATAAGAAAGGGTGAAAATTGTTAAAACTTTGGGTTTTTTTATGGGTTCTTTCACGATCTTTTAATATAATTGTAGAATAGTTACTGACTAAATTAAATTCGACGCATGGATGACTTATGCCATCTATGAACCAGGGGACCGAAAACGTACCGACGCTCGGGAACGAAAACTACCTTTCGCGCGCGGGGATGCATCGCGTAAGTGCGTTCTATTGGTGGAAAAGCACGCATGTCGGAACCAACGCATCTAATAGGGGGATAAGGGAGGTTCTAAGGGATGAAAGTTGAGTTTGATTTTGAGAAATTAATTAAAGTCAGTTACGATTTAGAATCCGTCTAAGTCAGTTTGGCGTGTGTTTTAGTCTTTTACCAGTGTAAGAAGGTTTTTCTTTGCTGTCTTTTCTGCTATTTTTGTCTTATACTTTTTTATTCTTCCAGGCAACATTTCAAATAGTAAGGGGAAATTAACTTTATTTTCTATCGTAGAAGGGGGTCCACCATCCCTTTAATTTTTAATTAAGCAATTTAATTTTCTTCTATTTCTAAAAGGTTGTTTTTTTTTTATTTTTTGGACTTATCAAAATTTATTAATATTATCAGTTAAAATTTGGGATTATTTCATTAAGAGGAATATCAGAACGGCCTAGAGAGCTTGTAGTTTTAAGTTTTTTAATTATATTCGAAAATTTACTCTTAAGTTTCTGATTTATTTTTCTTTTATTTTTGTTAAATAGAGATATCCATATTTTTGTTAAATAGAGATAAGTGTTATGAGAAACTGGTCTTTCTTTTATCGATAAAAACTTTTTTGTGGGTAAACACACGGGCGTGCACTTGTATACCATGAAGCATAAGAAGAATCCTGGTTTGGCCAGCTAACAGCAGTTTTCCTGAAACCTGCAGTTGTGTTCCTGGTATTGGTAAGCGACAACTAACGGTAGACCTTTAGAACTAAACTTCAAGATCGACCAGACTACAAGAGTGCCTTTGTCGCAGCGGATTCGTCTAATCTATTTTTTCTCTTAGGTGTTAGGATAGTTACTAAATAATATGGACAGCAGTAAATTGTGAGCGGAACGGCCACATGCTACCTAGAACAATCCGTTTGCAGTAGTTCACAATTGAATACTGTCGCAATTTGAGTTTTTTTATTTTTGGTAAAATACCAACATATCGAGCACGGTTCAATGTAACTATAAGGGAGTGCCATATTTTATAGATTTAAAAAATGTAATGATAAAAACTACATTTTATTTAAAATAGTCATCGATAACCTCACATCCCTTAAATGGAACAGACGATGTAAATCAAGCTCATTTGATAAATTGGTTGACGTGTTTGAACATTGTAAAAATCTATTGCTGGAATTTTTAACGAAATTGTGCCACACTTCATAGACGTACTGTATAATCATATGTAATCTATTTTCAGTGAAATCATTTTTTATATCGTTAAATAAAGCACAAATCATTTTAATTTTGCGTGGTGTTTTTGGAAATAATTGTATGATTAAAAGAATTATTGGGTGTCACATTGAAACAAATATTCTTGTGAAAAAGAAATGTATTTCTAAGTAAAATAACAACCAAATGAAAGGGCTTCTTAATACTCTATTGTCTCTGATAGATATATATCACCATTTCTTTGGTTTTTCTTTCGAGATTCTATAAATCCGAAAGTTTCACATACTGCACCCGGTAAGAAAGAATTTTCCAAAATATTCGCATGGTTTCCATCAAACATTCGAACTTCCACAGAATTGTTACTTAATTTCGAGAGTCCATAATCTTTATCAGGCAAGTCTATACTGACAACAGTTGGTTTAAAAAGTACAATTTTTGATTGACGTTTATAATTTGGAGTCCATTTTATTAAAGCTTTAACACGTTTGTAGTAACTGAGTGCGCAGGCTCGATGATGTTCTGGTGTGTAAATACTCGCTGAACCCACGACGCTTTGCGCCAGATTTATACGAGCTTCAAAGTCCTCACATTTCAACATTTCTTCCTTAAAAAATAAAGAAAAAACAAAAATAAGGCTAAATATAATAAAAAAGAGAAACAATAAAATTAAGAAACAACGAAAGTTAAACGTGAAAATAAACAATAAATGAGTAAAAAAAAGGTATAAATTTTAAACAATAAATAAGTTTTACATTCAAATCGACATACTTACTGAATGTTTAGCGATGGCATCATGAGATATTTGCCATGACATTATTTGTGTCAGCAAATTAACTTGAAACCGATCCTCGTTCTGTATTTCGAAGCTTTGAGTTAATCTCTTAAGATATTCGGGTGCGCTGTCGATGAAGATTATGGTTCCTTTATAGCCTTTGTTTTCTAACTGATGAGCCGCCTCTAAGCCAACTACACCTCCAAACGAGTAACATACGATATGGAATGGTTGCGATTTGGATATTCGCTCTTCTATTATCTGCGTAAAAATAATAAAGTATCAATTTAGATCACAGTGTCTTGCAAGATACTGCAAATAAAAAGAAAATTTCTTAATTGCATACCGTAAAATGAGGTGATACCCAACTGCTATACCAACTGCAACGATTTTCATTAAAAAATGTTTTATTTCTTATTCCAATCCTTTTACTTTTCCGAAGCTTAAAACTTTTTTAATAGGTGCCCAGAACCTTTATCTATTACTTAAAGTACGAAAAACAAACTTAAAAAAAAAGGAAGTCTGAGGTTATAATATTTAAGTAAGGGTAATTTTTAAATAGTTTTTGTCCCTGGAAAAACTGTATCTGATAAACTCATTTAACATTTACATTTAAGGTAAAGACAGGTTCCTAGTACCATCTTATTTGTAATTTTAACATATAGCAACACGGCAACTTAAATGTTAGAAATCTATGAATTTTGAAAGCTGGTATTGTGTGGACGTAAAAATAAAAAAGACGAGGGTGAAAAGTGGCTTTCCAAAGGTGGGCAAACTGTGTTGTCCAGAGAACTCGAGCTACAAATGGTAAATAGACTAATTCAATGCTCCGAATGGAGACAACCATTGGATTTATATGATCTGAGAGTTATAGTGAAAAATTATTTAGACAAATTCGGTCGACGAGTTGAACGTTTTAAAAACAATTTGCCATAAAGAGAAACTTTTGATAAAGTTCTGCCAAAACATCAAAAGGAGAAGGACAGGAATAACACCTGAAGATGTCAGAGCTTATTTTGATAATCTTCAAAAGTCAATAAATGGTGCCAATGTGTCTAATATTGTTAACTACGGCGAAACAAATGTAACTGATGACCCGGGAAGAAAAAAGGTAATTTCAAAGCGAGGTATGAAATACCCGGAAATGGTGATGAACCATATTAAGTCCGCCACCTCCCTCATGTTTGCAGCCGCAGAAGATGAAACGATTTTACCACCTTACATCGCTTATAGGGCCAAACATATGTACAAATTTTGAAAGGTAGGCGAGCCACCAGGTACTCGTTTCAGTTCAACCCCTTCCAGGATTAGATTGAGACAATTGCCATTTCATATTCTCGAAACTTGTCCGGCAAAAAAATGTTAATAGGGGACAATCTTTCTTCGCACATTTCTGTAGAAGCTGTACAAAAATGTGAGGGGCATACCATATCGTTCGTGTTTCTACCAGCGAATTCCAGCCACATGTCTCAGCCCTTAGATGGGGCATTTTTTCGGATTGGAGGATTGGCGTAAGATACTAACTGACTGGAGAAAAGGCCCAGGCCGAAGAGAATCGAATGTTCCAAAGACCACATTTCCACATCTCCTTAAATTATTATTGGAAACAATTAAAGCTAGTGTGGCCAAAAATATTAGGTCGGGCTTTCGAAAATGTGGAATTGTTCCAATAAATTCTGATGAAATATTATCAAGACTACATAAGTTTTGGAAAATGATGCGGTTACAGTAACATATTTTGTAACTGATATTTTAAAATCATTACGATACGAAAATCTCTCCAAAACCAAAGCAACAGCGCAAAATGAATAAAGTTTTACCAGGTCGTAGTGTAGCAAGAATGGATTTTAACGAAACTAAATCTAGTAATGCCAGTGCTATTGAAAATATTTTCATTCACAACTCTTCAGACGAAGATAAAACAGAGGCATATTTGGAAGAAACCGTAGAAAGTCTGCCTGATTTTTCTCCAGTTGATTCTCCAAGCACAAGTGTCAATGAACATCCTAGCATTTTTGAGCGTTATGTTACCAAGAATGCTAAAACTTTTGGGGGCGTGTTTCCAGTTAATGAAATCTACTAAAATTGGCGATTGGCTGTTGATTGAATTTGTTAGTCAGAAATACATTGGTATGATTCAATCCATAGGTGAAAAGTACACGGCAAATTTTCTTCGAGTGAACCTTACGATGAAAAGACCGATAAATACAACATTTTTTGTTTATCCAGTTATTTCAGATTCGACCAAATTGTTGGTAAAATTAGTGCCCCTGAAAAGGATCGAGGAGGTATTTTTATATTTAAAAGTATTGGCCAATAAGTGGTAACTTTCTATCTGTTGTTTGATGTAAATCAGAAAATGTTTTCTTTTAAATAAAAAATTAAAAATAATTTATGGTGTCAAATATTTTTTAAAAATACGTAATTTTTTGCTACCCACCTCTTAGATAGTGTGAAAGCCATTAGATGTGAAATCAAACAGGTGTTGTTTTTCAGGCCGGTTGTAAGGTGAATCACAACACGACATATATGAATTATTTATGTTAAAAAATGTTGCTCTTCACCCCCGTTTTCGGTACCATATACTAATATAATCATGGTAATATTTTAAGAAATCTAATTTGCCTAATGTTACAAGGAAATCAATAATGCAAGAACAGAAGTAGCCAATCAGTGTTTAATTTCTTAACAGTTCTTATCACAATCCTCTATTTATGACTATCTATTTTTGTGTTACAATAATAAGATACAGTATTTATAATCCCGTACGGGGTTATCAGTACCCCATCGAGCGCCTCCCCAGGCGGCGGATAGGGGCATGCTTCCCAATTATGGCTGGTATCGGAGAAATCAAATGTTCTAGGCAGACCAAAAGTGTTATAGTAGCGTCTGACTTCAGAGAGGCGGCTACGAACAGCGTCTGACTTAGAATAGGCGGCTGAAACTTAAAACCTAGGAAAACAACGGGAAACTACCTAGGTAATTCTTTCCCCAGGATATCATTATAGCTGAAAACCAAACAATCAAGGCCCTCAGTCCAGGGCACCCCTTCAGTGGGGAGAGGGTGCAAAGAATCTCCCTATCAGCTAATATCCTGTACATGAACAACATAAAGAAAATAGGCACATGAAATGTCCAAAGTATGTTTCAGGCCGGAAAGTCAGCAAATACTATTAAAGAAATGAAAAGATTAAAGATTGACATTTTGGGTATAAGCGAAATGAGATGGCACGGAACCGGCCAATGCGAAGTGGATGGTCATCAGGTTTTTTGCTCTGGAGAAGACAGCACACATCACCGAAATGGATTTGGCATAATAATAACCAAAGAAATAAATCAGTCAGTGCACGGTTTTATACCGGTTTCGGATAGAATTGCAATTCTTAAGATAAATTCATGACCGTTCAAACTAAATATGGTGCAGATATATGCACTAACCTTTAAGAGTAGCGATGGGGATTTGGAACAATTTTACGACATCAAAAAGGCACTGAAACAAACACGCAAAGAAGCAACAACTGTTATAATGGGAGACGTTAATGTGAAGGCTGGCAAAGGAAAGATCGAAAACGTAATGGGCGATTGTGGACTCGGAATAAGAAATGAACGAGGAAAGGCCTTAACTCAATTCTGCAAAGAGGTGTATTTCATAATCTCTAATACTTACTTTAAACTACCCCTCGTTGTTTGTACACTTGGAAGTGTCCCACTGACGGAGAAGGAAACATGGTCAGAAATCAAATCGACTTTATTTTAATAAACAAAAGATTTCGAAATGCTTTGACATCAGTGAAAACATACCCCGGAGCAGATGTTCCATCCGACCACAACTTGCTGCTTGGAAATCTGAAGCTAAAATCCAAAAAACTTAAACGGAGACAGAATAACACACGAATATATCCACACAAATTAGAAAATGGGTCCATCAAGAACGATATTACTGATCATCTAAATAATAAGATCAATGAAATAAAAAAGAACATGACTGATGTAGATATAAAATGTAATGCTGTCAAGAGCATAATTAAAGAAATTGTTACAGAAAAACTTGGAACAAACATGAAAAGACAGAAACAAAAATGGATGACAGATAAAATCTTGGAGCCCAAGGAAAAACGTAGACAATACAAGAATAAAGATCAAAAAATACAAGAATGTCCACAGCAAAATTAGATTTGAAAAGTGGTGTTACGGACGTATGATGAGAATATCTTGGACACATCACGTAACCAGTGAAACTGTTCTGCAGCACATGCGAAAGGGGAGATAAATCATGAGGACCATTGAAGAAAGGAAGTTAACATACTTTGGACATATAATGCGTAACCAAAAATACGAACTGCTACAATTGGTTATGCAAGGCAAGATGGATGGTAAGAGAGGCCCCGGAAGACGAAGAATTTCATGGCTACATAATTTGCAACAATGTACCGGAAAGACATCTACTGAATTATTTAGAGTCGATGTCAATGAAGTAATATGGGCCAGAATGATCGCTAACGTCCACTGAGGAGAGCAAGAAGAAGAAGTTTATAAATAGTTAATTGAAGAAGAAGTGGTGTTCAGTAGGACTGTCAGTGTTTGCAGTCATTTTTGTTTATTGACACATGGAAAAAATATATATTAAAATTTGAGATATTTTTATTTAAATCTCAAAGATTTCGAGCTTTTTTATTAGTTATGTTGTCATAAATATATGTAATCTCTGATTATCGTCAAAAGGTCTTCCAGGACCTCTTGTGGGAATTCTAAACGTGAGCAATTTATAAATAAAAATAAGTCTTCTATCCTCTGCACTTACCGGTAAATAAGTTCTGGCCATATCTTCAATTGAATCTTTCTGGGTATCATTGGGATACTGAAGTCCTACAAAATCAGCTTCGATATTTTTGTAGAGAGGTTCCAAAACTGTGATTATTCCTTCGATTCCAGGGAAGAGCACCACGGTAGGTAATGAAGATTTGTCAGATATTTTACCTTTAATGGGAACAACGGGTATGTAAGCCATGGAAACATCATCGCAACGACGTATCAAGTCCGTTTCAAAAAGAGGTCGGTCTTTTTTGACTCCTAAAAGAATTAATAAAGATAAAGTTAATAAAAGCAAGAAAAGCTTGCATATTTATATAAATTTTATAAAATAGTAGTAATTTTTGAACTGTTATTGCCTGCAGATATGTTAGTTTTGCTTCAGATCTTCTTCATTTGGAAATTGAAGGAAGCAAAAAGAAGTGCAGCCATATTTCCTTAATATTTGATATTCCGCATTGAGAAACTCTAATCACTCAGAATTGCAAACATCTGTACATTTATTGTCAGGCAATTTTATAAATTTACAAATGTTTTAATTTCTAGGCAAATTTCTTGCAACTTGAGACGTTAGTTCTCTCATTTCTGTTTATTTGTCCTGTTTGAATTAAAATGGTTTAATATTTACCTTCATTTTTCTCATCTTGGATTTCTATTAGCTTATCAAAAGTCATGCTTTTAATATCTTGAGCTGTCAGAAATACTTCAAATTCTCTTTCTAGTGTTTGCTTGATTTCTACAGAAGTCATTGAATCCATTCCAACCTCAGCTAAAGTGGCTTGCAAAGAGATACTTTTAAGATCCTTCACACCTAGAAAACCACAATAACAAAAATATTTTTGTGCAAGATTAACGAAATACGTCATATAAAATTAGAAATTTACCTAGAATATTCGCTACAGCATCCACAATATTATCAGCTCCATCAGCGCCTGCTCGTTTTTCTGCAACTACTATACTTGAAACAACAGCTGATTCATTCTGCTTTAAGAAAATATCCATACATTCTAGACAATTTTTTATTCTTTGTTGGATAATTCCTCCGATTTCTATTTCTGCGTCTTCGTTTTGCAGCTCAGTAAGTAAACCAACCTAAGTATAAGTAAGTGTTTTAAAACAAGTAGATGAAAGATTAAAAAAAAATAAATTAAAATGAAGATAATAAGAAACAAAAACCTTAAAAAACCCAAAATAGTGCTTTTTAAAACTAATTTCATCTGTCTCATTTGAAATAGTGTAACTAGTATAATTTTCATAGAGGGGCGCCGCAAGGCACACACGCATTGTATGCCGTCGGTATTGTTCTGTTTCCGTAATGACCAAGAATGTGTTTTACCGTCAGGTGTCCACGGTTGCCACCATCCGTCACGAAAAAATTTACGGCCCCGATGTTACCGCCGATACGTAAAGAACCACCGCGTACAAAAAACGTCGCCTACCACCGATCGATGCTGGGATATATAACGTATTGTTGCCGGCCTAATTTTCAGTACGAAGCGCCGTGGACAGTATTGCGAGTTGTAAAGCACGAGGAATTGCGAATTGAAACACGAGGCGTCCTATAGAGCGTCGCAGACCTATTGTACGAATCATCGTGAATAGTGTGGCGAATTTTAGTACTACGTGAATAACGTTGTGATGATACCACCGGGTTACCATCAATCATACCGCTACTGCTTGAAAAGTACGAGACATTGTGAATAGCGCCCATTCATGCTCTTGCCTTCCAGACCGTTTAAGTGTTTATAATGTGTCCATCTTAGATTGTAAGCTAGTTTTATGTCATATTTGTGAAAGTATGGAATACAGGATTCATGAGATTTTAAAGCCGTTTTTTCCAATACCTAGGTTCCATTTTTAACATAACAGATAATAACTAATACGCGCAATTGACATCTGGTTTGCCGTTTCTCCACTATAACAAGCTTCCCGGTGCAAATGTGGCCCTCGACCACGTTAATCCTGTGGATGGTGCCCGAGACCGATAACTGGGTGGATATCTTAGCTACCAAACAGTCAAACCGTTCACTAGTTCAGAAGATATCTTGACAGTAAGGGAGTACCGACAGGGGGTAGTGTTTAGGATAATTATGAGATATCCATATGCTGGGCATTTGACCCATGACCGTCTACTGGATAGATATTCCACCTACCAATGTTCCGCTACCCTAAGAAAAAGGAATCCGTAGATCCCTCGATTACCACGATAGACTAAAAACGCTTCACACCATATTAACTTTAAAAAAAATAAAATCCGAATTTGTACTCTTTGAAAGTTTTTTTTTAATAAAAATACATGTTTAGTAATTGATGTTTTATTTAATTCTGAGAACATAAATCTGCCGCCAGACACCCTGTAGCCCCGCCTGATTATCATTTGTTTCGGGCGATTGAGAATGATTTATTATTACAGAATTTCAAGTCTTTTGAAACTATCAAAACTGGGTTGTCCCAAAAAGCGACGATTTTTATTGGCTTTAAATCCACTTGTTGCATTCAAATGATAAGTGATCGTAGTTTCTGAAGGACAATACTTCGAATAAAACAGAATATACCGTAACCTAAAAATATTTTTTAAATGAAATAAAAGTGAGAATTAAGTTTAAAACACAATATATAATTTTTCTTACGTCTCCAATTGCTCCCCACTCAATTGCCAGAGCTGGAAAACCTTCATTTTTTCTTCTTTCACATATCCTTTCCATCATGGAATTTGCCATGCCATAATTCGTCTGGCCAGGGTTACCTCTTCCGCAAGATACTGATGAAAATATTACAAAATCCCTGAAAGTTCATTTATGTCAGTGTATTAAAACTTTTACAATTATTGGAAAATATTTTGATCTACCTCAGCTCTGGACACATTTTTCTCGTTACAAGATCCAAGTGTTCAGTGGCGTAGGCTTTGGGTCCAAATGAAATCTTATAGGACTCTTTAGTCTGATTTTCAAATAAAGCATCTTTTAGGACAACTGCAAGATTAAAAATGGCATGTACTGGTCCCAGTTTAGTAGCTTCTTCGATAAGATTTCGACAGCCTTGAATGGTAGTTATATCATCATTACAAACTAATACTGTAGATCCGTATGTCTTCCAAATTCTAAGAGACACCAAAAAATAAAGAATTATTTTGCCCTGATGATGCAGTTCGAAATGAGATGTTGGAACGATGCATTTTATAAATTTTTCGGTAGTAGTACTTACGATATTTTGTGTGCTTGACATCCATTTTTGATCCCGCTTCGCGATGAGATGACTAACTTTCTACAACCTCTTAGTACCAACCAATTGGCCAACTCCAAACCAAAGCCCCCAAAACCTCCGCAAATTATGTATGTTTTTTCTGGATCACAGCAATATCTAAAAAGTTTTATGTTTGTTAGCAATTCATATTTATTAATTCCGATAATTTAGTATACTATCAACGATGCTGCGCATGGTATTTCACTAATGTTCATAATTTATATTACATGTATCAACAAATAAATGCTTATATAGGGATATTAAGGATAAGAACCTTGCGATAAAGCCTTCAAATAGATAAGAGGAATAAAGTCCTTTATTTTTGCCGGTTCAATAATAAAACAAAATGATTTCTTTATGCTAGTATTTTTGGAGTTTAAGACTTATTTGACTTATGTTGCTCTTGTCTATTTAAGCCCTCTGGTGTCGATTTAATATGGTTTTAAATTTAAATCATGTTAGTGAATCGGACTGTAAATATTTAAATTATAAACCCATTAAAAGCTATAATTTAGGTTGCATTTTTTTAAAACAAAATCCAAATGTAACAATCTGCTATTAACTTAAAGTTTAAAATACCAAGAATGTGTAGTTATTTTACCTGGGAAGCGCTGGGAAAATGAGTGGTGTCGGTTTAATACATGTTTCTTGCTGCTCTTTCCTGATCTCTATCAATACTTTCCCAATATGTTTTCCAGAACTCATGTACCGAAATGCTTCTTTCGGCTGATGCATATTGAAAATTGTTCTCGTTAAAGGTTTCACTGCACCACGGTTTATTCCATCTTGTACCATATCACATAGTTCGGTTTCATTCAATAGGGTTTCTAAAGTAAGCCCTTAATAGAAAAAGTGTTAAAGATCAGAGAACATTGAAATATATATATATATATATATATATATATATATATATATATATATACTACAAAAAAGTTTTTTTATTCAATTGACAATTTATCGACAGCCGTTTCACAGTAACGTCTACTAATTATGAATTCCTCAATAAATTAATACTTTTCGTCAAATTAAATAACCTGTATCATCAAGTAAATCTTTTCAAGTGAAAAGTCGAATCAATGTTAAGGAAGTGGGTCTATATAAGTCATTTCACCTTGTTTCTGTAGTTTTAATTACAGTAGAAATAAAATAGCCATCAGAGTAATGCGTGGTTGCCCCAGTCGAATCTTTCCGTGACTTCTTGAACTGGGACTTCAAAGAGAACTAGTTCTATTAAGAGATCTAAATGCCAGAGCCAAAAGAACTGACAAAGGAACATTCAACAAAATAAATATATGCCAAAAGAAATAGATCTGCTAAAAACAGTATGTAAAAGATAACAGAAAAAAACATCCTACAGGCTCACCGACACCATACATTGTACGAGTGGTACAACAAATAAATTAATAAACGATAAAAAAGTACCTAAGCAATTTCATCAATTTGTAAGGAAGTATGGATAAGACCCATTCGTTGAAAGGAAGAAGAAATGGCTCTTCCAAATGATCTGACATCATTCCTATTCACTAGCTTTGACAAGTTTTAACGAAATCTTCATTAAGACATATAACTACATAGTTAAACAACTCTTTCCTCAAGCAACATGTAAGTACTTACCATGGAAGCTGGCTTCCCTTTCAAACAATATCAAGTTCAATTCGTTATTACTTCCCACATCGAATTTTCCTATTTCTATAAATGTTCCTCCTTTAGCAAGGCATCTTACTGAAGCCAAAAGTTTTTCTTCAGCCAGAGAGTTAAGAACTATGTCTACTCCTCTACCATTGGTGGCTTTCATAACATGTTGCTCGAAGCTCGTGTCTCTCGAGTTTGCAATGTTCTTATCTAAATTTGACAAGAGGATAATTATTGAATTATACTGATACCTAGAGTAATGTTTTTATTTCAAAAATTGCTCTTAGATCATACATTAAAGTAGTTCTAGCTTTTAGCAATATATTGGACAGTTGTATCAATGCAAAATGTTAACTGCGCCGTCAAATGTATTCAAAAGATTTACCTTCTAACTGAGGGAATTTTTTTTTCAGAAACTCTCTTTTTGTGGGAGTACCAACGGTGGTGTACACAGTACATCCAATATACAGTGCCAATGTTATAGCAGCTTGTCCAACGCCTCCAGTACCAGAGTGAATAAGAACCGTATTGCCTCGTTGTATTCTACCTTTCTAAAAACACATAAAATATATTTAATTTTAGAGGACAGTTTTGTCAGAACCGATGTAATCTATCTCTTAAACTAAAATGTCACTGAGTGTCCCTTACCTTAAGTAATGCATACATGCTTGTTCCATAGACGATCGGTACTGTAGCTGCATCTGCTAGAGACCAGTTATCGGGTACTTCCAAGAGAAGTCTTTTGTTTATTTCTACAAGCGATGCGCATCCTCCATTTAAGATCATACCCATAACTCTCTTACCTCTGTAAAAAAATTGATGTAAATTAAGAAAAAAAAAGAAAAAATTAAAAATAAAAATTAATAATATTGGAAAAAGTAAAGGAAAACTTTAGAAGTAATAATCAAAAAGAATACATTTAAAATAATACATAAAAGAAAGCTTACTCTTGAGTTCGTCCTGAGAACTCAATTCCTTGAACACACTCTTGTTCTCTTCTGTCTTTAGTTACCGTACCAACATTTAGTTTTCCAGAGGCAATCATTATATCCCTAAAATTAAGTGCTGCATAGTATACCTGAAAAAAAGTAAGATCATGTCAATAATAGTCATCAACAAATTTTTAAATTTTATGGGTTTTGTTTCGGACCTGTCACAGTTAGATAAAATTTTAGAAATCGATAATGAAATTTTCTCATAGTAAGAATATTTCTATAACATTCATATAAATTTTCTTTAATTATTTTTGGTTGATAGTGTTGTCTATAGATAAATTCAAAATAATCAATGGAGTTTACTTACGGAAACTAATGTATTATTCAATTTTCTCTGCCTCTTACTAGATAAAGGACCTTCAATCCATGTTAAGGAAGACAAGTCTCCTCTGACCAGGGAATTCAAATAACAGTGTTCTACTATAATTTGGCGATTCTGTTCCAGCAATAAATGTCTGTACGTACCCCAGTGACCATTTTTAAACACATTTATAGAAAGATTTTTTTTGAACTGTTGTTGATAGAACGGCATATTCAAGTCAAATTCAGGGCAATTCGAGTCAGGCATAAAAAATAGTTTGATGTTTTTACAGCCTAAATATAGGAGGAAATATAGTTTTATATATAAAGTGTGGAAAAAAATATTTGGGTAAACATAAAAAAATGGTGAAAACTAACCTGGTTCTTTTCTAATGCAGTTAACAAATCCAAGAACACCATTAAGTGGTTCATCTTGAGCATATACAAGAACGTTGGTATATTTTCTTATTGCAGTTTTCATTTGTGATAACCATGAAAATTCTGTATCTTCTGAAGATACTTTTATCTACAAGAATGTGGGATTTAATATGAAATGAATCAACAATAGTAAAATAAAAGTATCTGTGATCAAATGACATCTCACTTTTCAATAGACATCCTAACCTAACATTTAATCATGGGAACTTGTTCTGATATATTTTCGTAAATTTATACAGAAATATGTTTGAAGCAGGTAAATTGTTTTGTATATATATTTTATGTTCAGCGTTACAAATGAAAGTTGAACTCATAAAAATTTAAGTTATAAAAGATGATACGAAATTAGTAATTATAATCATCCCTCTTAATGAATCAATGTACTCCAGGAAATTAGACTCTTATCGCGAAAAAAATGTAACCTGTGATTTTACTATTAGTGTATATTTCAGCACTCTAAATAACATATCTCGACGTTAACATTGGCAATCCTGTGCTAACAAAATGACGGATTAAAAAGTGTCACTTTTTCGGGTTTTCCAGTTTATCTCGAAAACTAAAGATTGTATGAAAAAAAGATTCAAATAAAGGTTGTAGATATTTAAATTAACTACCGATTCTTGTATATAAAGTTATAGGTGGTGCCACTAGTTATGGAGATATATTTTAGTTAATTTGTTGCATCTTGTAAGAAAAGTGTTTTTTGTTAAATAACAATGAAATTTAAAACTTAATTGCAAATTTCAAGAACAAGCTTTTTGTTTTATTTTATGTTTAACAAAATAATAAAAAATACATACTTTTACACTTGTGGAGACAACAAATATCCTGTTTTTTTGTTTTTCTTTTGTAAATTATTTCTGGAACATCTCTAACAACAGTCCAACAGTAGTCGGCAAGCATGGAAGCATTCCACTTATTCTGGTACCTTTTCTCCATTGTTGATATGTCCTGATGAAAGCGTTCGCCGTGCTCATCAATTACAACTCCGCAGTTGTCAGGAAAAAAGTCCAGATGTGAGTGGGGGAAATGGATCTTTAGATACATATTGCAATCCATTTTTTGATACGATGAAGGCATATTTTCAACGAGAGTATCGTAGTTGTCAGCTTTCTTGTTTCCGAAGAAATTAGTAATTACGAGACGAAAGTCATCCAAGCATTTTTTCAGGATCTGATAGAGTGCTGTGAAAATGTTTTTCTTTCAGAATATTTCAAATCTGTGGCCAAACAAAAATACTTTCTTTAATTTTTGCTTCACTTGGCATTGCGACTTTCTAACGCAGGTATTGAAAAGCTGGCTCATCTGTATTCAATGCCTTAACATAGTTTTTCATTAGCCCCAATTTGATATGCAGTGGTGGCAACAAAATCATTTTGGGGTCTACCAATAGCATATTTGCACATTTTTTTCACCTGCAACCCAAGTAAAAGTGCAATCACTTTTAAGTCGTCACAGATCTGCCATTGGTACTCATCGTATTTTATACTTGCCAATAGGTACTTCATATTGTTGAATGATTCTTTCATGTGAAGTGCATATCCAACAGGAATAGACGGTAAAATATTTCCCATGTGTACTGCTTTTAAACTCAATATTAAACTGTCCATAAACAACCTCCATTCCTCTTACTTGTAGTTTATATTTAAAGCCACCAATAAACCGCTAATGTTATTGTGGAAAACTTAGTTCTTTTTCATGTTAAAAAAATTGTTCTAGGCGTTCATAGAATTTACAAAAAACACAAACTGAAACATCGTCTTCTAATAAGTTCCACTGCTGCAATCTTGATTCTAGTAACTTTGCTTTACTTTTTGGAAATTCTAAATCTCTCCAAGATCATTTAATTCTGATTGAGCTATTTTGTACAGTTGGCGGTATAACGTGCTGGGTGTGAAATCAGGATCTCTTGATGTTGATGGCATATCTTCTTCTTGAAAAATCGTTGTATCGTTATTATCTGATTCGTAAGTGAATGTTTCTGGGGGTTCTGGAATAGAAAGTTCATCACTATGAGGCGCAGGTCTCATGACAGATATTTGGGTAGTCGATAATCGACTTTTTCTTCTTGGATGTACCCGTGCCTTACCCAACACGACGTATGATGCCGAAATAACAATCATTAATATGATTTGAAGACTTTTTCTAGATCATTGTGATAGCAAACTGCATTGATCGGTTTTCACTATTTAATCAGTTCCTCAGACTTGAAGCGCATGCATTCCAGCAGATATGTGGCGCCCACTGTTTGTCTTGATCTCCAAATATTACGATCGAAATGCAGTACAAAGCAGACATAAAAGTCGATTTGGGTTTAAATGTCTATCTCCTTTATTTTAAGTCCTGGAGATTGGAACTTCGTATTTGGGGAGTCATCCCTGGAGATCTTCAATGCGGTATTGCCAAGTTGTGAAAAATTTCCTTTACTTGGGGAAAACGTATATTTGGCAATGTTGTTATGTCATAACAATACAAATATACAACGTGCATTCTTGCAGTCACATTGTTAATATATAGGGAGATATGACATCATATATCTCTAAAACTTGAACTAATATTAAAAAATAAGTTTAGTTTCGGTTTTAGC
The DNA here is from genome assembly GCA_034092305.1 of Diaprepes abbreviatus. Classification (NCBI taxonomy): domain Eukaryota; kingdom Metazoa; phylum Arthropoda; class Insecta; order Coleoptera; family Curculionidae; genus Diaprepes; species Diaprepes abbreviatus. Next base: position 2,717,015 of record JASJET010000095.1, read on the forward strand.
ACACCAAAAATGGTAAGATTTTATTTTAGATACATTTTGGCTATTGTCCAGTGTAATGTGTTATCTATTATTGTATAAATCATTCATTATTTTATTAAAATCAATGTTTTTTACAAAGAATTAGATGGATAAAAAAATATTAAAATATACCTTTAGTTTTCGAGATAAACTGGAAAAACCAAAAAAAAAAAATAATATTCTTGGGCTGCCATTTTGTTGCTAATGTTTACAAGATTTTTGTATAGGATGTCAAAATATACACTTTCCCATAATAAAATCGCAGGATACATTTTATCCAAAAATAGATTTACTTTTGTCTAATTCCCATAGACAAAATAGTGTTTTAATAATCGGATACTAAGAAAATCCTCCTTACCAGTGTCGGTGCCTTAAATTCACTGTTTTCCTTAAAGAAAATAATTTTTTCTTGATTCGTGGTAAATTGTGTTATGACTGTTACATTCTGGTTGCTAAAAGATGCGATGTCAAAATCTAAAGGTTCCCTAGACATTATAAAACCATTTTTTTCCACTGAGCTAAACACAAGTTGAAGAACCTATTTTAAGAAAGGAAAATCATAAAATTATACCATTAAGTACCATTTTAAAAATATTTATGATTATATTATTTTCTATTACAAAATTGCTTAAATATTGAGTACTGAGTGTAACTCAAATTAAGTGCACAAGGGATTTTAAGAGCTATACCCATAAGTTCCCGATATATGCGGAACCCAGTATGTCGAATTTTATTTTAAGTTTAAAAATAATAAAAGCGATTGACACAACTTCCATTCACATTACTTTAGCACAGCGCCAAGAATAACCAGCACTGTAGCGAAAAGTTTTCAAACGTAATTCATTTGGGATTATCAATTACTTTCAAGAGTAGTGAAAAGTAAGTTACTAATAGCATTTGGAGAATTACTAATATTTCAATTATTGTATGTAGTCCAAATACGTCTATTAAGTAATACATTTACTGTATTTTAACAAAAGTATCAAAATATTCTTAAATTATGAAACACCAGCATCAAACCTCTGGACGAGGGTTAAATTTGTAAAGAAAAGTTTATGTGTTATCGTCACACCGTCGTGGTGAGATCCATGATAACCTCTGGCTCGGTTGTGTGGTGGATTATAACCACATAGAAACAGGTCATTCTTGAGATTTCTAAAATTCAGAGGCTAGCCTGGCCGTATATTACGGGAGCAATTAGAAGCACCTCTGCAGCAGCCACGAAAACTCTACTAAATTTTCTAAATTTGGATATAATAATCAAAGCTTTACCAGACCTTACACCATTCGGACTAACTGGAAGGCAGAATCTAATATAACCCAATGATTTAATAAAAAAATCTAGTTTTTGATCTTTAAATAAGAATATCTTACATCTTTCCTCTGCAAAACCTTAGATGCAACGATCAAATTACAGTCAGCCTCGGTCAACAGTTCATTGTTTTTTACTTTCACTCTGTTGACTTTTAATTCGGTTTTACTTAAAATCGTGACAGCTGGTTGAATTTGAGGCTGATCAGCGAGCACATCATGAATGAGTTCACCTAAAATAGGATTTTTCAAAAGATCATAATCAAAGTGAGTTTCAGTGGTGTCACGGGTCAATTTTGTGCTTGGGCTCACCATGGCTAATTTATTTAATTTAACCTTATTTTGCAAATACTGTCATTATGGGCAACACATAATTTTCCTTAAGTATTTTCCATGGATTCTTTGAAAGAAAAAAAAGCTACGATTAATTTTGTTTGCCATTATTTTGTCCTACTTTGGTATTTCACTGCACTGTGCTTAGGTATTTTCTTATCAATTTCAAATTTACTGCTTTTTTTTGTATTCAGATAGATGCTGTTTTTTCCCTACCATTTATATTTACATTCAATGGGATTGTATGTATGTTGAGTTGCAGAAATCAGGAAATTTCTATTGATGTATTAATATAGATTTCTTTAAATTAAAAATAGCTACTGGGATTCTTATTAGATTTATTATTTTTGTTTTGACTAGAAATTGCTAATGATTAACGAATTGGCTTAACTAACAAATGCATTTTAGCTGACAGTTGTTACTTGGTGTCTTCCTTTTTAAGCTGTCATTTCTCTCACACTTGGTAAGTGAACGCGGCTAACGGAAGTCGATTAGTGCCCAAGCAGGGCTATGGTTATAAATAGCGACCGTTTTGCCTTGATTTTTCACTTTTCACACTCAATTTTTAGTTGCCAAATTTTTGAGATTCTGAGATAGAAAGACGATAATTATCCCGGTAATTTTGTTGAGTTTTGGTGTACCGTATATTTTGCCAGGTGGGCGCTTATGTTATTTTATTGGGATAAATCTGGAGACAGGAATGTTGGGCAGTTTACACGGGTCAACGAAGGAATCAGTCTGACCCCAGAAGATTGGGTAAAGAACTTTAAAATGATTACTGTTAAAATGATCCTGCATAGATTTTTTATTTATTAAAATATTTCAGCTCAAAATTGATTTTTGCCTAGTGAAATTTATGCATAATTTAAACTCAACCGTTATGTTCATTTAGATCCAAAATTAACCACTTTAGAATACTATTAAGATATATTTTGTGGTTTTGGGGCCGATCATTTCTTTTTTTTTTTGTGATGAATATATAGTTCTTGAATTTTGAAATTTGAAACTTTCTGTTTTTTTTTTTTTGATATCTGCTACCTTGCAGTGCCTTCCCTTTGTTACCACTAAGAGTTAGTTTTGAGAGTGCTTTTATTACCGATTTTTTCCTGGTAAAAAAAAAGTACGGAGAGACCGACGAAATCCCTGTTTCCAGGTTCTACCTCGATAACTTCCCAAAACGCCAAACTGGCCAGAAAATACTCCAACCACAACTCACTAAAACGTTATCGAGGTACGCAAAACGTAATTCCACATCCAGATCCCGCAGGATGGCGGCAATAAAAACGGGATGGAAATTTCTTGACTCTGTTTGCAAAAAAACACAGGAAACTGAGCTGAAATCTTTTAATAAATGAAAAAAAAAAACTATGCAGGATCGTTTTAACAGTAATTATTTTAAAGTTCCTTACCCGATCTTCTGGGGTCAGACTGATTCCTTCGTTGACCCGTGCAAACTGCCCAAAATCCCTGTCTCCAGGTTTATCTCGATAAAAAAACCATAACCGCCAACCTGGCAAAAGATACGGTACACCAAAATTTCCGGGATAATTTTCGATTTTCCATCTCAGAATCCGAAAAATTTTGCAACTAAAAATTGAAATGGAATTTTGCAGCTGCTTCGGCCGAATCAAACCGGGAAAAAAGTGAAAATCAAAGCAAAACGGCCCCCATTTATAACCATGGCTCTGCTTGCGCGCTAATCGACTTCCGTTAGGCGCGTTCAATTACCACGTGTGAAAGAAATGATAGCTCAAAAAGGAAGACATCGGGCAACAACAGTCGGCTAAAATGTATTTGTTAGTTAAGCTAAATCATTAATCATTAGCATTTTCCAGTCAAAACAAAAATAATAAATCTAATAAGTATCCCAGTAGCAATTTTTAATTTCAAGAAATATATATTAATACATCAATAGAAATTTCCTGATTTCTGCAACCCAACATACATACAATCCCATCGAATGTAAATATAAATAGTAGGGAAAAAGCAGGACCTATCTGAATACAAAAAAAGGTAGCAGTAAATTTGATATTGATAAGAAAATACCTAAGCACAGTGTAGAGAAATACTAAAGTAGGACAAAATAATGGCAAATAAAATTATATATACTGTACTTAATGAAATGCTTTCCTTAAGAAAATCCATCAGAAATACTTAAGGAAAATGATACTGTGTTGCCCATAACGACAGTATTTGCAAAATAAGGTTAAATTAAATAAATTGGCCATAGTGCGTCCAAGCGCAAAATTTACCATGACAGTGGTAGTTACTGTTAACGCTAAATCACTTTAAGATTGTGCCATTACGGAGAGAATATAATGACATACAGGATGGAGCAGAGCAACTTGCTTATTTAAAAATTCAATTAAAAAGAAGTAATGCTGATATATATTTAATTCTTTGAACAGCATCAAGTAAAATCTGTAAATTTGATATTTTGAATATGATATCAGGCAGATGGCACCCATTATTCTTAATACACTGCGTTAATCGATCTCTGAGGTTTCGTTCAACTCATTCCGGTATATCGACGGGTATATTGGCCATAGTTTGACGAGTGTTGTTTTTCAGATGAACCAGTTTCCTAAGAGGATTATTGTAGACAAGTGATTTCAGATAACTCCATAAAAAATAATCGCAGGGGCTAAATTGTGCGACTATGCTGGCCAGTACAGATCGCTCCTCAAGAAAATGAGGTGTCCTGGGAACTGTGGCCGTGAAACAGTTATGGACGCATACGCTGTGTGTACCGTGACATCATCCTGCGGGAACCATTCATTTTCCATATCCATTTCGTTGAGTGTTGACAGGAAAAAACCCTGAATTGTGTGAACATAACGCTCAGAAGTCACCGAAATTGCCCGTTCGTTTTCTTCAAAAAACCATGGGCCAATTATTCCAGCTCGCGATAGTACACATTAAACAGTTCACGTTGTGAATGTAGGAGACGCTGATGTTGTATTGCTTTAATAGTGCATGATCTGCTTATTTATAGAAAAAAGTGAGCCTCATCGTTGAGTGTGTCGCGAGGTATAACAATAAATGCTTCACGTGCATTTTCCCGAGCAACAAAATCGCGTGGATTAAGTTCCTGCATCAAAGTCAATTTAAAGGGTTGAAATTTTAATTCTTCTTTAAGGATTCGCTTCACAGAACGGGTAGACAACCTAACAGCAGCTGCATGTGTACGGGAAGAACGCTGAGGAGATTGCAAAACAGAATGCTGTACAATGTTAATGTTTTGGGGTGACCTTGTTGTTCGTAGAAGGCCAGGTTTTTTTTTCTTCATATCCTCAGTTTGCCTGAAGTCGTTTACACATAAAATAATCAACTGCCTACGGAATGTGACCACAGGGCTCAATATTAAAAAAGGTAGAAAATGCACGTTGCGAGGCGAGGATTGAGTGACCGTTAAAAAGTATACCTCGGCAGCGAACGCGCGCTCCACCTTGGTCCACTCCATAATGCTAACTAAACCGAGCGGAGCTACAACTTTACGCTCCGCACTTTCCAATGCGCCTACCCCCACCCACTTCGGAGCAGCCATCGCTTCAGGTTGCCAATTTCAAATAAGCAAGTTACTCTGCCTTGCCTCACTCTGTATTTAAGCAAAATATCTTACCTAAAGGTTGCACATCTTTTGGTGTTGCTTCATCTATCAATTCTATGGCTTTAACCTTGATAGCACAAAGATTTTCCAACAAAATTTGCATGTTAACCCTAACAGCTTGTTCAGTTCTAAGTTTGGAAATGTTAGGGACAAATACGTACTTTTCCAGAACCGGAACTCCTAGATATTTTCTTCGTGGTATACAATTAGTAATGAAACCTCTAATTTCTATGGATCCGGATCTAAAATAAATTTGAAAATAAACTTTTAAGGCTAGGGGTTTAGTTGCCAAAAGTAATCTAAAATTATATAGTCCATTCTTAGTAAAAGGCATATTTACTAGAAATTTACTAGTACTTAAAGTGTTTTGTCACTTCTGTTCTTAAAATCTATTCAGTTTTGTTGTGTATTGTTTGATGTATCTTAACGATCCAGTCCAAGAGATTAGCTGTGACATACAGACAGACTCGGGTGCAGAAGTTTCCTTTATACTATATAGTGACTCCGATAAAGTATCTTACCTAATAATATTAGCGTCTTTAGAAACATATACAGGCAAATCCACTTTTCCTTCCCCAAATTGTCGCGCGTACTCAATATGTTTTTTTGCATTAATTGCTAATCTCCTAATTGATGTGGCAATATAGAGGAGTCTTGTTTCAACTTGAAGTATTTTCGTTTGGAGCATACTGTCGATGAATGTTACCCAGTTTCCATCCCAGGTTACTTCGGCCACTTCTTTATTAATATCACATAATTTTACTCCTTTAAATTGACCCCTAAAAGGGAGAGTAATTAGTTAATAGGAATCTAACAGCACAGAAAATCAGACAACACTAATAGTTAAAAACTGTCAAATACTTCCTTACAAAGGAATTATATTCAACGGTAATGATTATTTAATTATTTTTATAATTTTAACGATTTTTCTGTATTTTTTCATTTTAAACAGTTTAGTTATGGCATTATGGTAATTCAACAGAATTACCTTATGTCATAGTATCACCCTGGTTTAACTACTATCAGTCGTATAAAATCAAAACTTCTCAAACTTATATAAGTAAGAACATATCTGGAAAAAAAAAACTAGAAGAAAATTATGGGGATTGATATTTACGTGTAATTGTGACCTCTTAATTTAAGTTCTTTATAAATATCTCTAGTGTCCATGGTAAATATTAATGTTACTGGGTGCGGAAGAGAGGTCGGATCGCATTCATTGTTAGGTGCTTGAGTGATTCTACCTATGACCACTGGTACGTCACCTGAAAATACATTCAGCAGAAACAAAAATTATAAAAGAAATTTACTTCATAATCAATAGTTCTCAAAATAAAAATAACCTTCAACAATTTCGAAATTCCCAGTTCCTCTCTGTATCATAATATTCAGTTCCAACTTTGGTCCTTCTTTTGGTACTGTACAAGCTCTTTTAAACTTACAATTTTCGAAAATAACATTCATATCCGAAGGCATGAGACCGTGGATATGAGCTAAGGTTTCCCATGCCAGTAAAAGGTATTGTGATGCTGGTAACAGAATTCGACCTAAAAACATATAAAATCATTTTTGGTACAAAAATTTATAAGTTGTCTTACCATCAGTATTATGGCCCTCAAGATAGCCATATTCAGGATCCTCCAACACAAGTCCCACAGTTCTTCCTTCGGTCTTCATTTGCTCGTTCAATTGAAACTGTGATACCCACCACTCTCTTTCATGATTCCATTTAATTTTTGGTGAAATCATCGGCGTTCCCCTACTTACTGGAAATTCAATTTGTGGATATAAGTTTTGAATAAGAGGATTAAATCCTAACTCGTACAATCTAAAAAATATAAATTTTTAAATACTTTTCAGGTCTATTATAATAAGTTTAGTACCTTCCAAATGAAACAAGAAATTCAGTTAATCCTCCGTGGGTATTGACAAAGAATTTTGCGTCCATTCGGTCAAAATGCTTCTTTAATATTTCGTTGACAATTCCGTTACCAACTTCAAAAATAGAAAAATTTCCCTCGAGGGAAGATTTAACGTAGTTCAAAATGTTAAGAGAGCCAAAACAATTGGTGAGATATATGGCAGAGGCCTCTGAGGAAGTGGACTCGAAAATGATCTTTTTGCTGAGTCTTTGTGGTTTATTAACGATTTTAGTAAGGGTATGTTGTAGTTGAGTAGCTAAAAAGTTGCTCAATGATTAAAAAGTTACTCAAATGATGAGCAAAATATTTACGTAATGAAAAATTGTGTATCAGTTTTAAGTATAAATTTATTTGTAAAAATATCTTGACAAAAATAACTGTCTTTTGAATTTTCGACCCGCAATCTTTTAAGTATTGTTATAAACAATATATTGAAATATTAGATCTAACCTACAAATTCTTATTATATTCTCTTACCAACATTTTCGTCTCTTTGCAGCAAGACAGCTAATTCCCTACTATCAGTACCATCATTAGCACTGACAGAGTTCACCGCATAAGCAATAGCATAAGCACACTCCACTGCTTCCCCTAAACTTAAAGCCTGATCAAAATAAGCACAAACCAAAGTGCCCAAGGACAATCCTTTGGATAAACCAAAAACTTTATCAGGTATAATATCTAAAGCCTTAATAATGTCAGCAAATACTATTTGAAGGGTAAAATTAGCGAGAACTCTTTCAAAGATGGTACTGTCTTGAGTTTTTGATAATATTTCTATTATGTTGGTACTTTTGGTTATTAATACTTCATGAATTCTAAAAAAAACAGTAATAGAGATCTATTAGGAAAAGTTTTCATGTAATTTAGAATTTTAGGTTGACATATATTGTAGTATTATAGCTATATACAAGGGGTTATCATATAATAAAAGATAAATATTTTGAGTGAATCTGACCACTCAAAAAAACTTCTAAACCCGTTTTAGTTTTCATGCAAGTTAGACCTTTTATTTGGAGGTTTATGGAGACCTGTGGACTCTCTATTCCTTCTTATACCTAATTTGATATTAAATGTACCTCTGAATAGTAATTATTGCTAAAGGAACTTCCAACAATCTAGCAATATCCCCAGCAGGATCATCAATAACGCCAAAACATATTACCAAATTTGGTACTTCACCTCTGTAAAAATCGAGTGATTTTGATATTTTTCCAAACTTTGACACTAGTGAGTAACCTCTGTAGTGGTGATCTAGTATATTTTTTCTAGAAAAAAAAAATTAAAATAATTACTATCAAACTTCATATCAATAATTTTAAATATACTATGATGGGAAAGTTTTAAAAATGAAATTATAAAGAAAACAGTGTTTCTTACCTAAAAACTTCTTGTAACAATCTTATATATTCCGCGTCTTCGTGGTTTGCAATATCATCAAGTAAAACATTAACAGCTTCTTTGGTTCTGCCACTAACACAAACGAGTCTAGGGATGTCGTCTTTCGGTCGTCCATTATTTACCTTCTGTTTTGAGTTTTGTTTTAACAATACATGACAGTTAGTTCCTCCAAATCCAAAATTGTTAATTCCTAAGAATATCAGGAAGAGTTTCAAAAATGTCACAAGCTAAACAAAGAATAAGACAAGCAAAGGTATATAGCAAAATCAACGGGTAGAATTTAGGTCATATGAAAACAAGCATGATATATTTAACTTGCAAAAAAAGAAAGAAAGTATTTCAATGCTAACAAGAAATCATACACAACTGATGAGTAACTAATCTTGCCAGCAGTTAAATATGTATAAAAAACTGTTCATGAGCATATTAAAATTACTTTAAGCAATAATTCAGAGCAAAGGAGTGGTCATTATACGATTCCTAGAAAACATGCAAATTTTCCATTCAACTCGAGCAGTCAACTCTACCAACTAACGACGCAAGAAGAAAATGTTGTCCAAAAATTATTATTTGATAAAAGTTTGGTAACCGATACAAAGAGAGGATCGAGATTTAGGTCTATGAATGTTCTTTGTCGAGAGAGACGGAGCGTCACCAAAGATTCGTAGCGCATTTGAAAGAAGCATCATCAAATGTACTCGCTGTGCTTTTTGTTTTTCATCATTAGCATTAAGTTGCAAAGAATCTGAATGAACACCTATATATCTCGTTTTACTACGATAGTAAAACAGTCAATAAAATTAGAAGCAAATCATTCAGCGGCAGATTATTTAGCGTTTAGTGAACATGATGAAGATTTCAATCATTTGCTGGTTTACGCAGAAGTTTGTTGGCTCTCTAAAGGTATTTTATGAATTGTTTTTATAATATGTTCACCTCACTACTAGGTTTCCTTGATACAAAAGCGAAGACCTGTTTGTCACCTTGATTTCATTAAAAGATGACATAGCTTAATATTTAATGAAGAAAGCCTATAATTGCAAGGTGAAGAATTGAATTTAACTAAATCAAAAAACGTTATAATTGTGTGACACAATTTGATTGTAGACTCCTGTAAATGGAAAATTTTGATAGCGATTCTATAAACCTATAAAAAAATCTATAGTGGTAAAGTTACTCTGGAAATCTTGTCGATTTCCGTAGGTTATTGACATTGTAATGCTAAAGAACTACACATTTTTGAAACTTAACAATACTACAAACACAACTTTAAGACTCAGGATAAGATGTTATCTAATTGGTCAGATCAGGGCCTTTGTTTTAGAGCTCTCATATCACTACGCTACTAAATTAAGCAAGTCTCTGGAAACACTTCAATCTATTTAACAAAAATAAATAAAAAGGATATCACTTACAATGAGAAACTTTAAATTAATTCAATAAAACCATTTCTAAGTGACTCAAATAAATGCTCTTGTCGGCCATCATTTTAATCTTAGTATAATAATATTTTAAATAGTTTTCTAACATATCAACCAAGAAAAGGAATATAAACCAGAAAAAATAGCTATTTAAACTATTTAAATAAAACGGTATTAAAATTGTCCTCAAATATTTGGGCCATGAATTGAGAATAAACCGAGATAACCAGACCTGCGAAATTCAAAGACGCATGGGCGGCGTTCGGTAAGTTGAGAAAGGACGTATTTAAAAGCAATATACCAATTTGCTTGAAAAGAAAGGTTTATGAACAGTGTGTGCTCCCTGTTCTCACGGACGGTGCAGAAACTTTAACACTCACTAAGAAAAGCTGCGAACAAATTAGAGTGACTGAGCGAGCCACGGAGAGGTCGATGATGGGAATAACACTGAGAGATAAAGTTCCAAATGTAATTATTAGAACTAGAACAGGGATCAAGGATGCTATAGAAAGTATTACACATATGAAATGGAACTGGGCCGGACATGTGGGGAGAATGGAAGACGATAGGTGGACTAAACGCATTATAGAGTGGCGTCCTAGGTTCCAGGCATTTAGAAGTAGGAGCAGACCTCTAACATGGTGGACTGATGATATCAAGAGAATCGCAACAAACTGGATTCAATCAGCACAAGATCGGGAATGTTGGAAACGATTGAGGGAGGCCTATGTTCAGCAGTGGACGCTACAGGCTGTGTGATGATGAAAGTCGTTCTCCCATGTAGAATAAAACAGAATTTCTGCTTAACTTTCCCGAAAATAAATGAAGAATTAATAATAAAATTTTCTTAATAAAACCGTTTATACGCGTTGAATGTAACTCTCTTTAACATATTTCAAAAGGAATACTTATTAGTTTGCGGTACTAATTTCATTCCCGAAAGTTGCGGTCTTCATTCGTAGAAGGCATAAGTCTTCCTATGTTGGATATTTAATTCCCGATTTGTCCTAAACATCTTAAAATTAATATGTTTTATACATAAGGGTTAATGACAGTATTCTATGTCGTTCTTAAACTAAAATTTCCCGACTTTAGAAAAAAACCCATTTGCGCTCCTATTTTTATGTCGAATATATAACAAAATTACCAAAAGGCGAAGCCTTTGCACATATGAACATATAATTATATTGCATTGTAGCGATTTTATTTAAATATTCTTTTGATTTTTTATGATGAGAAGACTGTTCAATTTAAAAAAATTCTATCGGCGATCACCGATAACAAGGATAGGATTTCTTCGACAGATCTTTCAAAAATATTAAATGGGGTACGAGTTTTTAGTTTATTTGACATGAATTGTCTGGGTTTACGACCCAAAAGTAAAAAACTTAGTCGTTGCTTAAGCTTGATAATTGATTTATTTTTTTCTTTATTGGCAACGATTTTTGAGTGAGAGTGATCATTTAATTCCTCCATTTGGTGAAATATGATTTACAGCGAACAATATTTAATAAATAATGTTTGTTCCTTTACAACTGCTTTCGCAATTTTCTAACATTATCAGCAAAAATTTACTTGGATGTTCTTCACGTTGATTTCACGGAAAGAATCTAGAATATTATTAACATGAATATACTGAATAGAATTTTAGATTCTTCTACTACAGATACAGAAGAATCATCAAATTTAGGAGAAAAACTGGCGAAATCCACAACTAATGAAGAGTTTAAAGTAACATTAAATACTAGGATTCTACTCTGGATTGTATGAAATTGTTCAGGCTAGTTCATTATATTTGGCTGAGCGTCGGTTTAATGCAGTCGCAAATTTACTTTTCAAAAAAATGGAATCAACTATAGATCACTGAACGTGGTGTGTTGCAAGTAGAGTTGCAAAAATTCAAACAAAGTTTTAACCAGTTGCTAAAGCGTCAAACACTTTTTCTTTAATTTATTCTTTACTTGTGAATTTTTTAATCCATAATAAGCAGTTTTCTAATTTTTAATACGATATTTTAATATAAGCTGCAACAATTATGAGAAAGCTGGGGCGTTGGATTTTTTTTAGGGAGCAGTGATGCAGGAAAGATTATGAACCTATAAATTAATTTAAAAAATACTGTACGTTACCTATTAAACCTTTCTTATCGAGAAGCCGTTTTTCTGTAACAACTTGTATTTGACCGTTTTCCAAAGATTTTATGCCTTTTCTAGGAGTTTTAAAGTGCAAATTGGGAGGTATGTAACTTGTCTCTAAAGCGATTATGGCCTAAAAAAAAAGCAAATTAACACTTATAAACTTAAAAACACCTTTATCTTGGAGCCTCATTTTTAAATTTAAATATATATATATATATATATATATATATATATATATATATATATATATATATATATATATATATAATAAAAATAAGAATTCAAGATAATTAGGCTAGCGAACGGCAGCTTTCATCGGCGAGCAGATTGGGTGTGTAAGGAGTACTTATACTGGAGTGCCACGTAATTCTTTGTATGTTCTTTTATTGAGTTAAACCAATAAATTGAGAAAAGTAGTTTAAATATTGTTTTTGTTCAAAAATTAAAATGAAATTGTTGAAGTTAATCTATGAAATAAATTGTACCAAATACAATTTACAACATCCTGAAATAAAAATCAAATTAAATTACTATAAGTCAAAGCTTTAAACACTTTTCTAACAAATATTCCATAATTAGTGCGTTATGATCTTTAGCCGGAGATCAAAAAATATACATTATAATAATCAATATTAATTAATTATTACCAATTGTAAGTGCCATCCAGCGACACCATCGAAACGAACACAATTCCAATAACAAGAGGAATATTTCAGGGCGATTATCTTAGTCCATTGTGGTTCTGCCTTGCAATGAACCCACTATCACGCCGTTTGAACTCAACCAGATATGGCTTCAACGTTAGAAATAACAACGAAGAGGTGGTAAGAGTGAATCATCTTCTATACATGGATGATTTTAAACTGAAGGCTGCTGCCACAAAGCCAGCTGGAACCAATGCTTAAAATTGTAGAGGAGTTCTCCGGGGATATCGGAATGCAATTTGGACTTGACAAGTGCCGTATTTGGAACATCGTTAAAGGGAAGATACAACCAGGGGCTTTTGAAATGCAGAACGGTGAAACTATAGCTGCAATGGAACCAGACCAAACATACAAATACAAAACAGGCTAGAAGCATTGACCATCACACTATGATAGCCAAATTGACAACCGAATTTGTCAGAAGGGTCAGGCGGTTATTACGAACTAACTTAAATAGTAGAAATTTCTTTAAGGCGCTCAACACGTATGCTTTCTCTGCACTTAGCTACTGTTTTGAAATTGTAAAATGGAGCAGGACGGACATTCAAAACCTGCAAAGAAAAATAAGGACACTCCTAACAAAAGTGCAAAAACATCACCCTTAGAGTGCTATTGAACGACAACAAGGAGGAAGAGGATTGGTGGATATTGGTAAGCAGCTCGACGAACAAATAATAAACTTACGCTTATGTTTCCACAAGATAGTTCAGGTTACACTACATCGAGCAATATACGAGGCAGACGATTCAACGCCGCTACAGTTGAGGGAACAAGATATTGGTTCTCACCACCAAACAGATCAAGAGAAGTTAAAAATCTGGTTACGGAAGCCACTTCAAAGACGGCATCCAAATGAGGTCAATCCGGACAATGTCGACAACTCAGCGTCGAACTACTGGTTGATTTCAGGACAGATGTTTCCGGAAACGGAGGGCTTTTGTTAGCTATCAAAACCAGGTTATTCCGACGAAGAACTATAGAAAGTTCATCATTAGAGATCTCTCAATAGAAAATGACCAATGCAGATATGACTGTCGAACATCAGAGAAAATCCAGCGCATAAATGGAGGATGCCAAGCATTTGTCCTAACGGAGTATAAGGAAAGACACGACTCAGCCGCCAAGATACTCCACCAAGAGTTGACAAATCAGTTAAACCTACTGCAGGTAGAAAAAGTGCCTTATTACAAATACAATCCGGAGCCTATTCTTGAGAATAACCAGTTCAAGTAATATTAGGACCGAACGGTTCGAACGGATCAGACAGTTGCTCATAATAGAACAGAAATTATACTAACAAATAAAATTTGTCTTGGCGAACTACACTAATCGACATTGCTGTACCTAACAGCAACAACCTAAAACCAAAATACAACGAGAAGATCGCCAAATACAGAGATCTGGAGGTGCAAATCCGCAGAAAATGGGCAATGAACAGCGTCCAAACGATCCCCATAATACTGTCAACAACTGGAGTGATATCAAAGAACTTCTTACAGAACATCAAGGCATTGGGCCTTAGTGAGCATCTGTATAAACCGATGCAGAAAACAGCTTTCCTTGCAACCGCGCGAACCGTCCGAAAGTTCGTAGGAAATAAAGTAGATCACGTCACCTAGAACTCGATAACATGGAAAGGGTTCCCACAGAGCTTCATACTTTTGGTATCTTTGTGTACCCGATATGAGTCAATATTCCCCGGAGGGAGTGCATAGCCGCTTGGCTTGTAAATTATAATATTAATAAAAATAAATAAAGAGACTTAAACCACAATATGTACAAAAATTAGTTATATTCTTAATGAATATACTGAATATTCATATATCTCCTGGAGGATTAACTTCTAATGGAGACATGAGACAAAATGTAGAGCGTATCCCCGTTATACAGAGACCACAGTCCTGGTAAGAACATATCGGCAAATTTTTAGAATTATATGCACTAGAACAATACTTTCGTGGGTACCACAAATAAAACACTCTCTTGTGTAACACGAAATGAGGAAGAAATTCCGTCCTACTATATAATTAGACCTGCTTGTCAGGATAAATGTGATATATCTAATCCTAGAACAGAACCTCGGGTTTTACTTCCTCCTCCACGGTAACGTTCCCTTCCATTTGGCTGCTTGTCAATCTGCGAGAACCACTTTAATAGTTGCCACATTGAATTAAAAATACTAATACTGGGAGAAATAACGTCTACCCAAATGGGCATTTGATCCAATGGAATCAAAATGATGGAAAAGTGACCACGCTTGGAGTTTCAAGAGACTGGACGTCCATGAACGAAGCTAATCACACCAAATATATGCTTACGATTTATGCCCAATGCACTAGAACATAATGATTTTAACAGCCCTTTTCTCACCTACTCGAAATGATCATTTATTTGTGCTATTATATATAAATAAAATGCTGCAATCTCTACAAACATAGGAAGTATTTTGGTCGATAATATTTGAAAAAATCGCATATCTTACCTTTGTTACAGAACACAATCCTGACGCAAATTCAGTGTGTCCAATATTCGATTTTACAGAACCGATGGAGAGAGGCGTTGCCCTTCTCGGAATAAAAAAATTTTCAATACCTTTAAGTTCTTCAAGATCTCCAACGTTTGTTCCTAAAATATGATAAAATTTTAGATAGCTTCGATATATTTGGAGTTGTCTATTAAGGATAAAATATGCCTAATATTATTTTAGACCATTAATGAAGGATCGAATCAAATATATTTCCTGTTAAAAAATTGTACATTAAGCAGGTTATAGGCAGTTTGAACAATTTAGAAAACAAGATTTACGTACCAGTTCCGTGAGCTTCTAGAAAACTTAATTCAGCAGGTTTCACAGTATCGCATTCTTCATAAAACCTTTTGTAAAGTTGAGACTGACTGTCCCCAGAAGGATAAGTAAGGCCAGTGTCCTACAGTACAGAATACAAGATTATTTAAAATGTAATCGAAAAACTTCACAAATAATTTTAAGATAAATAAATTTCAGTGTTTTTTGGTATTTTTTAAATGTACCTTGTATCCATCGCAATTAGTTTTGGCATGCAAAACGGTAGCATAATTTCTTTTAGCCTCTTTAGCCTTCTGAAGAATAATAACTGATATGGCTTCTGATCTTACGTATCCGTTTCCAGCATTATCAAATACTTTACATGCTCCGTCCATAGAAAGAACACCCAATCTAAACAAGGATAGAGTGAATTACAGAAATATCGGACGCTTTAGAAAAACTAAACCTACAAGCAGTAATAATTTATTGCTATTATTTCTAGATAGCATTATTTTTAGTATTTTTATTATCTTATAAAAAACATTCTTCCAATCGTATATATTGTTACGATTTTGTCTTCAAAATCGCTTACTGGGTTCGCAAAATAAAACACAACACTAATACTTCCAATACTTATATTACCACAACTCTCTTATTACTACTACTATTCAAAATCCACTATACAACTCTTAACTATACGACTACACGACTAACTTCCATCTAACTAACTACGCTTACTCTATCTTTATTTATATACCTATGGAAATTCCTAAATAAATCTAGATCATGTAAGTCGAGATCTATCTAGAAGTATGACGCATCGAGACCTATTCCTTTCGGTACATTATAATAACGATGACTCATCACGTCGGAATATTTGTATATACGAGGGCATACCAATAAGTTTTAGTCGTTCGTAACAATATGAATATATTGTAGCATAATATTTCACGGATAGGAACTTGAGGTTCACTATTAGTCCTGAAATACATTAGCTCGTTCTTTTGGTTTTTTGTAGAAACTTGCAAACGTTTCGCTCAAATCTCATATGGCACCCTCCGTGCTTGCTGGTTGCAAATCAACTGTTGATCTACAATGATTCCGAAGTAATCCTCGTACATAAATAGAAAAGATACAAATTTTTTCATGATTTGCAAAAAAATTAACATCTTCAATTCCACTCACATAAAGTAATAAGTTTCTTTGATTGATATTCTATCACTGGTAATTTGTCAACTTAAAATTAAATTAAAAAAAAATAAATAAAGATTGTTTAGTTAAGGAGCAAACTGCTTGTATTGTATGGTTATGTATCGAAAAGAATACCTAAATGAATTTCAGATTAAATTCCTTAAGGAAGAAGAAAACATGATAGAGCATGGAAAAGCTGGAATGAAAGTGTTCACAGCGAAATTTTAAAAAGAGAGGTGAACGAGCAGACGTAGAGAAATAATGACGAGTTTTCATTATGATATGAGTTGAAGGAGGAAAGAAGAATTTACATAAAATTGATTAGCTATTGCCAAAATTTTCTCTTTGTGAAATCCGGCACTAATTATGGTAAGTACGGAAACGTTATCTTGGAGGAGAAAGTAAAATCCTATGTTCTGTTTTAGGATTTTTATATATTACATTTCTCCCGACAAGCAGGTCAAGTTACGTAGTAGGACGAAATTTCTTCCTCATTTCGTGTCTTACAATAGAGTGTTTTATTTGCGCTACCCTAGCGGCAAGCTGCATTATTTCTTGCCTGAGCGACATACTGAGTTACAAAAGTATTATTCTAGTGTATAGGGCTCTAAAGATTTGCCGATATATTCTCGCCAGGAGTGTGGCCTCTGTACAATAGGGATTCGCTCTGCATTTTGCCTCATGAGTCCATTGGAAGCTAAATTTTCACTGAGACGTAAGATCTATGAATATTCGGTATATTAATTAAGGTGTTAATTAATTTTTGAACATAGACTATTTTGTGGTGTAAATCTCATTATTTTTTTTATTAGTTAATATCAGATTTACAAGCCAAACAGCTTCGCCCTCCCTCCAGGGATTATTGACTTACACTAGGTATACAAATACACCAAAAGCATGAAGCTCTGTGGGGACCCTTTTTATGTTATCGGATCCTAGGTGGCGTGGTTTTCTGTACTTCCTCCAAATTTTCGGACGGTCCGCGCAGTTGCACGAAGTACTGCTTTCTGAATTGGTTTATACAGATGCTCACCAAGACCCAGTCCTTTGATGTTCTGCAGGAGATTCTTTGATATCACTCCAGCTGTTGATAGTATTATGGGAATCGTGTGGACGCTATTCGTTACCCACTGTCTGCGGATTTGCACCTCCAGATCTCTGTATTTGGTGACCTTCTCATTCTATTTTGATCTTGGGTTGTTGTTATTAGGTATAACAATGTCAATCAATGTAATTAGCCTAGAAATTGTATCTGTTAGTATAATGTCTGGCCTATTATGAGCAACTGTTTGATTTGTTAGAACCGTTCGGTCCTAATATAACTTGAACTCGTTGTTTCCAATAATAGGCTTCGGATTGTATTTGTAGTAAGGCAGTTTTCCTACCTGCCATAGTTTTAACTTATCTGCTAACTCTTGATGGAGTATCTTAACGGCTGAATTGTGTTTTTTCTTATATTCGTTTGCGACAAGCGCTTGGCATTCTTCAGTTATGTGCTGGATTGACTCTGATGTCCATATCTACATTGTTCATTTTTTATTGAGGTATCCCTAATGATGCACTTCCGATAGTTCTTCATTGGAATAACCTGGTCTTTGATAGCTAACAAGAAGCCCTCCGTTTCCGGAAACATCTGTTCTGAAATCAACCACTAATCTCAGATCTCATTTGGGTGCCCCCCATGAAGTGGTTTCTGTAGCCAGGCTTGTAACTTCTCTTGGTCTGTTCGGTAATAAGAAGCAATATCTCATTCCCTCAGATGTAGCGACGTTGAATCGTCTGCCTCGCATATTGCTCGATATAGTGTGAAAAAGTCCGCTAACCTGTGGAAATAAGAACGTAAGTTTATTATTTTTTGATCGAGAATATCGACCAATCCTCTTCCACCTTGGTGGCTTGAAAGCAGTATACTTTCAATAGCCTTCCGAGGGTGGTGTTTGTGTGCTTTTGTTAAGAGTGTTCTTATTTTTCTTTGCAGGTTTTCGATAGACGTCCTGCTCCATTTTACAATTCCAAAAAGTAGCTAAGTGCAGAGCATGCGTACGTGTTGAGCACCTTAAACAAATTTCTACTATTTGAACTAGTTCGTAACACCTGTCTTACCCTCCTAACAAATTTGTTTAGCCTGTTTTATACCTAGGTGTTTATATATTTTTTTGCTTCCATTGCAGCTATAGTGTCATCGTTCTGCATCCCAAATGCTCCCGATTGTTTCTTTCCTTCAAAATACAGCACTTGTCAAGTCCAAACTGCATTCCGATATCCCCGGAGAACTCCTACATCATTTTGAGCATTTGCTCCAGCTGGTTTTTGGTAGCAGTCATCAGTTCAAGATCATCCATGTATAGAAAATGATTTAATTTTACTATTTTTTCGTTATTTCTAGTACTAAAGCCAACGGCGTTACAGTTGGTTTTAGTGCAAGGCAGAACCACAATGGACTTAGTGAATCGCCCTGAAATATTCC
Source organism: Diaprepes abbreviatus (assembly GCA_034092305.1). NCBI lineage: Eukaryota > Metazoa > Arthropoda > Insecta > Coleoptera > Curculionidae > Diaprepes > Diaprepes abbreviatus. The sequence continues at coordinate 2,736,316 of JASJET010000095.1, forward strand.
CATTCGCATTGGGATTGTACTAGTTTTGATGGTATTGCTGGATGGTATTTGCAATTGGATCCTAGTTTTCCAGGTTGACATGATGCGCTCTAAAAAGGAAACAAAATGGTTATCGATCCTATACATTCTCAATATAGTTTTGAGCTACTCATGTGGCACTGAGTAGAAGGCCTTCTTATAATTCACGTATGCAGCAAAGAGGTTTCTTCGGTTGCTACTGGCTTGGTTACATATGACAGAGTCAACAATCAGTTGTTCCTTGCATCCCATTGCTTTCCTGGTGTATCGTCTGTGTTGAGTTGCTATTACGTTATTTTGTTCACAATGTGCATAGATGCATTGGGTCAAGCAGAGGTGATTACCTTATATAATGTGGGAAGGCAGATGATTAGCCTATACTTAGTTGGGTCATGTGTGTTATGTTGGTCCTTTGGTAGGAGGTACGTAATACTTTCTATCAAAAACAATGGCATTTTTGCTGAGTTTAGAAAAGCATTATTAATAAGATTAGCCAGTTGATAGTGTATACATAACTTCTTGAGCAGATAGTTCTCGACTCGGTCGAGACCTGGAGATTTCCAGGAATTCCTTGATTATTCTTGAGATTTCCTCCGTGTTAAATAGCTCAAACTGCATCGGGCTATAGTCTTGGCAGATTTGGTGTTCTTCATTTATCCAGTCGGCTACGATGTTATAATTGGCGGGTGTATAAGGTTGGTTTCCTCGGAAATCTTTTACCTGCTCTCTATTGGGACATCTATTATCTGCCATGGTAGATGGAGAGTTTAGCTTGCGATAGAAAGTCTTTTTTGATCGTTGGAACAGCGCACTGACTCGTTTTCGGTTATTGCTGGCTTTGTATATTTTTAGCCATCCTGCAATAGCACAGAGCTTCTGTTTCAGTGTTTCAAGGTATTGTTGAGCCGTACCATTCGCTGAATCGTGTTGCGAATGGTACCGGGCTAGATTCCTTTTTCCTTCAACTCGTCTTTGAAGTTTACTTGTTCTCATGCCCCTAATATACTCCTTCAGCTGTCTTATATCTTTTCGAAGACCTTCGATTCTGTTATTTAGACGTCTCTCGCATGGTTGAGTGTTGGGTTCCATTCTTGCTGATCGGAGTTCTGGTGTAATTTTAACTTAACGGGCTCAAGCTATCGCAGTCGCAGCACAATAAATTGTTGTATATAAGAACTCCAGATTATAGACTTCTGATACATAAGCTGGTTAAATTCGGTTATTCATGATGTCCAACATGATACCCAATATTGGTTAATATATTGTTGAAATATTATTTTTCAGTGTATTTTAAAACATACACTCAGAACATGAAGATTTAATTTAGGTGTGTAAAACCTAGTTCCCATTTTGTCAATAACAAACGATTAATATCTCATATCTAAAAAAGTGGGGTCTATTAACTTTCTTGCCCAGATTACCCGTTAACATACATAGAAAAACCTGTCAGACCATTAGCAGTCCGAATTAGAGAACATATTAACAAACCTCAGGCCTCTGTGTTTGGTCACCATATTAGTTTTACCAAACACAGTTTCTCTCCAATCCTTATAGTAAGATCTTATACCACTCCAACGTATATAAAGGCACTAAATACACTAACAATACGATAACTCTAAAACCTTGGACAATAGAGATGATCTTGAGTTATACAGGGAAATAAGAAGGAACTCCGACCATTGCCTAAATGTAAGAATGAACAACGTAAATGACCGCAACTCCATTTTCAAACTTTTTCCTTAAAATCATTAAACCATTTAAGCGTCTGAGAGATGTGATTGAATGGGGTGCAATCTTTTAATTTTAATCACCAGAGTTCGTGTTTTATAGCTTAATTATAATTATTTCACGCCACTGAACCCAAGTGTTCGAAATATATCACAGAATAGTCGATAATAATAATCTTGAGGATGAATAAATTTCTACTGCCCTTCCTGTCTGCCCTTTGTCTCCTTATTAATGACTAGTGATATGAAATGTAATAAATAAGGAATAAAAAAACTTTTAAGATATTAATGTCAAAGTTGAGTGTTTATAACAAATACACAATATCTCCCTTTTTCTTTCATTAATTATGATGGATTTAGGAAGAAAATTAATTTTTTTTTATATTTTTATTTCATTATTATAACGGAACAATACCTCGCAAATTCCAAAGTCATATATGGTTGCAAACATAAATTGCTGCCGCCTACAATAGCTGTGTCACACTGTCCTAATCTGATGGCTTTATAAGCATGCTCAAGCGCATCGAGAGAGCTACTGCATGCAGTATCACAAACGAAACTAGGACCCTTCAGTTTGTAAAAGTAACTAATCCTTCGAGCTTGCATCGATCGTTCACATCTAAAAAAAAAGTTGAATTTAAAGCATCGTAGGTGGATGATTTGGTTTATTTTGTGATTTAAATGACCAACCCTGTTATCGCATTGCCTTGAGATGTAGGCTTGTCATGGAACCAAGTTTTTTCAGTCTCACCATAGCCATAAGCCATGAACACACCGGTGTTGGTACCCTCCAAGTCTGAAGGATGAAGGCCTGCATCTACTATGGCTTCCAGTGTTTTTTCCAAAATTATACGTATCACTGGATCCATACGTGTTGCTTGTCTACGATGAATACCTAAAAAAAAAACAAAATAATTTATTTCTGACTAGGTAAGTGTCGAATAAGCAACGCTGGCGATTTGCTTCGGAATATTGTTTTGTCGCTTGAATGTAAAAGAAGGTAAAATTACTTTTAAAAAAATTTTTATCAATATAATTCTAGACTTGAAACCTTTTATTTAGTTTCAAACAACTTTAAATAAACATAAGATCAATATAACATGTGAGGAATAGTGTATTATAATTAAAATAAGGAAGCAGGCATTTTTAAATAGAACTTTTAAAGCCTTGATGATTTGTGGTCCTCCTTCTTTGATTGACTCTATTACCAGTTCATCGTCTCCGGAAGCTCTATTGTCTTTCCTCATGATTTTTTCTTCGGTTATTTCTGGAATTTCTTCCGATCCCCGATTTAGCACTTTTGGAATGTTGCTTGTGATCAGTAGCTGGTTTGATGTAAAAGTTCTATTTAATAAATGTATCGAAGAAGAAATAACCCCATCACAGTGGACAAATGCAACCATTGTTATTGTACACAAAAAAGGTGACGTTCCAGAACTTAAAAATTATAGGCCGATCACCGATTTACCAAAATGCTCGCAAACCGTTTGACACTCTTTTCTTTCGAGAGAGAAGGCGGGATTCCAATCAGGCTATGGGACAAATGACCATCTTCTGACCGCCAGAATTCTTATCGAGAAATGTATTGAGTATAATAGAACGCTGACGCTTGTCTTTGTTGATTTCGAGAAGGTCTTTGATTCAATAAATCAGCGGAAACTTCTAGAGGCATTAAGCGAACGTCGTGTCAATTATCGATACTCCGCAATTATCAAAATCATATATGAGAATATCACGGCAAATGTCATAACATGGGCAAATCAATGCATAGATAGAATTAATATCGCTCGAGGGGTAAGGCAAGGTGACACACTCTCCCAGAATTGTTTTTTGCATTGCTAGAGAGTATGTAGAGAAAGATAAACTGGGATTCAAAAGAAATCAACATCGATGGTGAATTGATAAATCGTCTCTGTTTTGCAGACGACATTATGTTAATAACAGACAATATACAGCAAACACAAAATATGCTGGATACGCTAAACGATGCCTCAGAAAAAGTCGATTTAAAAATTAATTTATCAAAGGCACAACACATGACAAACCTAGTAAAGAGTAGTTCCTGAAACATCAATAACATAAATCTAGAACAGATATACATAGATAATCAGACGCACGAAATCTGGCGAACAATATGTTTCTCATGGGCGGCATTCGGTAGACTCAGATATATATTGAGATCTGATCTTCCTATATGTTTGAAAAGAAAGATCTTTAACCAGTGTGTCTTGCCTGTTTCACCTATGGAGCTGCGACCCTTACCTTGACAAAAAAGAACATTAACAGAATACATGTCATGCAACGAATGGAATGGTCAATGTTGGGAGTCACTCTTAGGGATAGAATACCCAATCACATCATAAGAAACCGAACAAGTAAGAGACGCGGTGAAATCTATCTTACATCTTAAATGGAACTGGGCAGGACAGGTGACTAGGATGACTGATGGACGGTGGACAAAGACACTTGTAGAATGGAGACCAAGACATGAGGCCTATAGAAGTAGAGGACGACCTGCTAGTCGGTGGAGAGACGATATAAAAAGAGTGGCTGGAAATTGGAATTGGATACAATGGCACAAAATCGAAAGAGAAGGGTGGAATGAAGGAAGGCTTTCGTTCAGCAGTGGACAGGATAAGCTAAATGATGATGATGAAGGAAGGAGGCAATAACTTCTGTTATAGCCGGAAGTACCATCATTTTGAAAATATTTTAGTCGAATGGATCCCATCGACTTTAGTAAACTACCAAATTTTAAAAAATTTCCAAAATCTGTTTTCTGAGAAATCGATCGCGTCACTTCGTCATGAGACACATTGTATATATCGTTATTTATTGAATTAAATACACTTGTGATTGAGTCGAATGTTTTCTTAACAAATAGCACGTTTCATTTTGTTAAATGCATCACGGGATAAAGAATTTAAGATATTTCGGCAACCAATAATAATTTCGAGGTGACCAAATTATGTTTTTTTTTTTGGATTTTTATAATTTCCTTTGTAAGCAACAAAATATAACAACAGGTTATTAAGATTGCAAAGAAAAGAAGTATAAATTTTTAATAACTTTTTGTGCTTCTTCATTGGCTCTCATTTTTGACACGGATTGTCATTTTCACATAAAAATAATTTTCGCACATCGATGTCATGCCATTTTTTAAGAAAGTTTAGAAATCTTTGGTTGAGAAATTGATTTTAAGTGACCGCTTATCATATGCAAGGTTGGTTTTTCCTTTTTATTTATGGTTTTGCAATTATCGATTTAAATAATCACTACTCAAGTTCTTACCGAAATAGCCAGCATCAAATTTGTCAAGATTTGGCACTTTTCCACTCTTTCGAGGAATTTCTGGGTGACTAGCTTGCCATCTGTGCTCGTCGTCTGATACCAAATCTACCTTTTCAAATAGACTGTCACGGAGCTGATAAACGTCCTTAGAATCCGGATAAATACCCGACAATCCTAAAAATATAACAACATTCAACATTTGGTATTATTATACAGTGTGCTTAAAAAAATGGGGTAATACACAGGGCAACACAAACAAGGTGAATGAATCTTTGTATACTCTTATCGACTCACGAGACCATTTTTTTAGCAATAACCATAAAGTAATTAGTCTGGTAGCCCCGTGGGTTTTCATGGCTGATTAAGAAACATGGCTCCATCAAAGTTTTCATCTGTATCTGACACAATATTGTCTGCACGTGTTTATCCCAAGAAAAGTTAATTGGGTCCCTGGGATCCAGTTATAGATTAAGTCTAACTTTTATAGAACGGTGAGTACTTGTTCTTTTAGTAGGTGGATAATATATTTAAAGATACATAGACGTATACAGTAAAAATACATGGTAATTTATATTTTTTTTAAAATGTATTTTGGTGAGTTTTCATTAAAACTGAAAAACTAAATTATAACGTCATCTTTTACATTATTTTTTTTTGCGATATGTCTCGTAGAGGTAACCCGGTGTGGAATAGGCAGCTATATATCAAGACGACGATTTTTGGACTGAATTACCCGATCATTATGGTAAAATTTGACCATTAAATGTTTGAGAAGCAACAATAGATACCAAAGAAGGTATTATAGGAGACAAGAAATAGATCAAGAAATATTTAGCGACCATGGTACTGCCAGTGAATTTTCGAAAGATTCAGGTGACGAATGGAAGCATAGTGATGAAAAATCTATTTAAAACTTTAAAAAAGCCAAAGAGACAGCGACATAGAACAAGAAGAAGAGAATGAAGCTAAAAAGGGATATTGATATGGAAAAAGTGATTCAAAAAGCACCTGCGGAACATAGAAGAAAAACTAACTTACTAAGTTTTTGGGCATGAGTATGTTTACCGGGCTTTAATTTATTTATTATACATCCAAAAAATCTGATCCTTGCAGGAAAAGGATGCTTAAAGTTTCAATATTGCCGGTATATAATTAGGTTTGCCGCGCCATGCCGGGAAATGCGATTTTCCGACGGTTTTCAAAGCGTCCGTCCATAGTATGCGCGATCACCGCACGCGGTCACTCATCGGTGTAGCGGAAGCTCGAGTCGGCTATTTAAGCTCGAACTGACCATTAATTCGTGGAGAACTGCACGTTCTCCACCCGGGTCAACAGTCCTAACGGACTGCCTGGGTCGCCTGCCGGACCGCGCCTCCCTGGTCTAGCTGTTTTGTTTCCTTATTGACCAGGAATATGGTTTACCGCCGGATGCCCTCCGACGTTCTTTGATAAGGGCGTTAATCAACTGCCGCCTCGACGTTTATCGATGCCGCCTACCGCCGTTCGATGCCGAGTTACTGTTAGACATACCGCGTGTACAGTCGTCGGTCGATTTTTTTAGTACTAGGCGCCGTGAACACACATTTTAGATACGAAGCGCCGAGAATTGAAGTAGGAGCCATCGCGAATAGCGTCGCAAACGTGTAGTACGAGATAACGTGAATAGGGTCGTGAATGATACCGCCGGGTTACCGTCTTTAGCGCTACTTACCAGAACGAGCTATCGTGAACAGCGTACATAGCATACTCTTACCCTCCAGACCGTTTAATTGTTTAGTTAGTTGTATATTTTAGGTTGTCTATTAGTTTCAGGTTATATATTTATAAAAGTATGGAATACAGGATACAGGATGTTTTAAAACCGTTTGCTTCAGGTAACAATTGGTAGCCGACAGTCAACACAAATACGCGCTTGCCGTTTCTCCACTGTAACAAGCTGTCTGGTGCATAACTGGGCTCTCGACCACATTAATCCCGAGGGTGGCGCCCGAGAACCGACCACCAGTTGGATGTTTTGACCATCGGACAGTTACCGATGTTTCGGTGCCGTAAATAAAGTAGATTCGTAGAGCACGACGTGCTTCTCTTAGGAAAAACACGTCACAGTATTTTTAACTCTAACTATGAGGATCTCAGATCTATGTGGAGTACTCGTAACACTGGACGAGATATTATTAGATTTACGATTAGTTTGGTCTGATTTAGTTTTTTGCTAAGCTGTGTAGGGTTTGGTGATGTTGATATTAGGAAAGAAAGAGCAGTTAAAGGGTAAATAAATTAGCACCGATTTCGGACTTGTTTTAAGAATTTATTTTTCGAGTACAGGCTAAATATACACCAGGTACCTACCTAATTATAAAAGAGATGATGGTGGATTTTCCAGGAAGGTGTGAATTTCGCATTTATATACCGAACAAACCGACCACGTACGGGATAAAGGTACAAATCTTTGCCGATGCTAAAACACATTATATATAATACCGAAAATGGACAAGAAAATAGGACCCCATTACCAAATCCCTGGTATTCTTTTATTGAAACCGCAATTGAAGCACAACTTAACTTATATTGGTAGACTAAAAAAAAATAAAAGCAAATGCACCAGGAGTTCAAGTTAGTTGCCAACGAGCAACTGGCTCTTTCCTTTTCAGATTTCATGGAATGACAACTATTGTCAGTCATGTACCAAAAAAAGAGGAAGCATACCAGCAACATAAATGACGAAACGAACAATCGAGAAATGAATGAGTTTTATAATTGTACTAAAGCGGACGTTGATATCTTAGATGAAAAATGGGCAACATATTCTACTTCCAAGAGAACTTGCCACTATACTAAACCACTAGAGAGCTCATGTTGAGGAGGAGAGAATTCGAAAAGGAAACTCTAGAGTATAACAAAATTAATAAAACTATAAAACAGAAAACGGGACATGATTTAAGACAGTATAACACAAAAATGATTAGATCAACCATTGAAAACAACAAAAATATGAAGATTCGTAGAACACTTAACAACAATGGCTGCCTTCAAATACATCAACTAAAAGACACAAACGGAAACATTAAGGAATATATATGGGACTTGAGAGATATTGTTGAGAAATTCTACAGTACTTTATACATAAAAAATATTCCTGCAACAGATCATTGCAGCTGATGAAACGATTCTCAATATGGGTTCCGAGAAGCTACTGGATATCACTATACAAGAGGTAGAACTAGCATTATCTCAAATAAAAAAACGGTAAAGCACCTGGAGAAGACGGAGTTACAGCTGAGATGATAAAACTATTGTGGCATCAGTGACGATACTTCTTAATAAATGTTTAATAGACGGCATAATATCCCAAATATAGCAGAATGCTTAGATAATTTTATTGAACAAAAAGGATTATAAATTAAAAATTTGAGAATTACCTGCTTTCTCACCCGTATAAACTTCAGACAAAAATTTTAACAAATAGATTCACAGTGAAATTACGCATATCAACCCTCCTAACAGACTGGATTCCGTAAGGGCTGTGGCACAATAGAACACATACAATCCGTCAACAAATTAATAAAAAAGTGCAACGAGTACAACGAACCATTCCACCTTATATTCGTTGACTATAATAAAGCCTTCGACTCGTTGGAATTGTGGATTATTTTCAAAGCAATAAATAATGCAAGAATCGACTCTCGCTATAGGCAGCTACTTAAACACATATATGATAATGCAGCAATCGTCGTTAAGTCGCAGAAGGAATAGAAACAAACTCAATTCAAATAAAAAGGGGAGCTACACAAGGGGATACCATCTCCCCAAAGCTGTTCACGCTTGCACTGAAGAAGTTTTTAAGCCTCTGGACAGGAATAAGAAAGGTGTTAAAATGGATGGCAAACATCTGAGCCACTTTCGCTTCGCCAAAATATAATGGCGCTAAAAGACATGTTGGAAGAACGTTAAAGAGAATTCGTAAAAGTTAGATTAACCATGAATTTTAATAAAACGAAAGTCACGTCATCAGACAATGTAGAAGTACGTATAGGGGACCGGAATATTGAAAATATCAAAGAATATATCTATTTGGGACATGCCGTTAAATTAAGAAAAGAAAATCAAACTGCCGAAATAAATAGACGTGTTCGATTGACACGGCAGCCACGGGCAAACGTTTTGAGAAATCGAACCATGTCAATTAACCTAAATAGAAAAGTCTTCAGTGCTTCCATCCCGTCCGTGATGACATATGGAATGGCAACTATGACACTCACTGTAAGTGGGCTAACAAACTTAAGACTGCTTAAAGAACCATAGAGCGGATAATGTTGAACATGAGTGTTAAAGACCATGTCACAAACGAGAACATTAGACAAAGAACTAAGGTAAAAGATGTCATAATATGCATAGCACATCTGGAATGAAGTTGGGTGGGACATGTTCCCCGATAGGATTATTTGAGTTGGACAAGGCATATCATACAATGGCAACCTCGCTTACATAAATGCAGTGTTGGCAGACCACAGTTGCGTTGGCTTGACGATATCAGGGACAAGGTGGAGAATAAATGGCATCAACTTGCACACGATAACGAATCATGAAAGAGTACAGGAAAGGCCTATGTCCAGGAGAGGAATGTAAGAGGTTGCTGAAAGAAGAAGAAGAGGATTATACATTGCTGGAGTTAATAGTAGAATAATTTATCAGTGTTCAAGCAACGGGCATGAGATATCTCGTCTTGGTTTCCTAAAGAAACTTGAACGTTCCCTGTGTGAGCCATATATTCAAGAGAGAATATCCGGCAAACTATTGCTCGCCAGTTTCGTGCATGAGTAGTAAAAATGATTAAAACCTTATTACCAGTTGAGGAAGTACCCCAAGAAACATTTTCTAGGTCAAACAGGAAGAGATGAGATTTTTACATCAGCGGAAGTGACAGGAAGAGCAGCGTGCACGACGTAAGTTGTAAACAGCCTATTGGTTTACTTGTCTTGCAATATTTATAAAAGTATTTTTTTTATCTGATAAATAGTAAGCAATTTTTCGCGAAAAAGGTTTGCCAATAAATATTTCACATCGGGATACTTCTTCGATTAGGGGAAGCCTCATCTTTACCAAACAAAATACTTACCAGAAATAACAATTTCATCTCCAGGGTCAGGGTGCGCCAACATCTTACCGAACTTGATAGACGCGTCCTTATTATCAACCCATTCTCCATTCGCTAAACAATTTCCAACTTGTCGTGCCATGTTAGATCGAAGCAGCCACTTAATTTAAACTTAAAGATAAATTAAATATAAAAAATATGATTCTAAAAGAAATGTTGCCACAGAAATTTTTCAATCACAGAAAATTATATTAATTTATTTTTGGAATTTAATCTGTGATATTATTTTCTTATTGTTATTTTTGTTTGATGATTCAATGTTACTTCAAGATTCTGAGAAAAAATTTTACAATGAGGACGTAGTCCGGAATAAATACATTATTTAGAAAAGGTAGGGGTTTTTAAAAAAATCGTCCAGACAAGTTATCTTTGTTTTTTGATATGAATTTTTTCCAATATATTAAATTCTACAGGATGACGGGAAGAAGCCGTGCTATAATTAACTTTGATTTGTTAAATTGTGACCGCCAATATTTTGAACACATTATTTAACAAATCAGAGTTGATTATAGTATAGCTTCTATCTCGTAACCCTGTAAAGTTTATATTACTGGAAAAAATTCGTACCAAAAAAAAAAACAAATTAGAGAGTATCCGAGCGATTTTTCAAAAAAACTAGTGTGTTTTAAACAATTAGTCTATTCCAGACTTTCCATCCTCATTATATATAAATAAAAGCATGATAAATATGGAATAATTACAAAGATAGTCACATAAGAAATGAATGACGAATGTGTGTCAGAAATTGGTGATGACAGTATTGCAGTATAGAAAACTAAAAGAGATAATAAAATTTTTATAAAAAAATTGAATAGACTGAAAAAGTGAAAAATAACTATAAATTTTTATATAAAATTGAAATTTTTGAAGTCGGCGCCACACTAATACCTGACAAAATGTGATTCTCATAAACAGATTAACAATACTTTATTTGTAATTGCTTTCTTACTAGAATTTGTATTGTCACGGTTCAATTTTGCGCTTAGGCACACTATGGCTAATTTATTTAATTTAACCTTATTTTGCAGATACTGTCGTTATGGGCAACACAGTATCATTTTTCTTAAGTATTTCCCAGGGATTCTTTGAAGAAAATTTCATTAAGTACAGTTTCGATTAATATTATTTGCCATTATTTTGTCTTTCTTTAGTATTTCACTACACTGTGCTTAGGTATTTTCTTATTAATATCAAATTTACTGCTACCTTTTGTTTGTATTCAGATAGATCACCATTTATATTTACATTCGATGGGATTGCATGTATGTTGGGTTGCAGAAATCAGGAAATTTCTATTGATGTATAAATATATATTTCTTGAATTTAAAAATAACTACTGAGATACTTATTACATTTTTTTATTTTGTATTGACTGTAAAATGCCAATGATTAACGAATTGGCTTAATTAACAAATGCATTTTAGCCGAGTGCTGTTGCCCGGTGTCTTTCTTTTTGAGCTGCATGTTCTTTCACACGTGGTAATTGAACGCGCCAAACGGAAGTCGATTAGTGTTCAAGCAGGGTCATGGTTATAAATAGAGGCCATTTTGCCCTCGATTTTTCACTTTTTCCTGGTTTGATTCGGCCGATGCAGATGCAGACTTCCATCTTAATTTCTAGTTGCCAAATTTTTGGGGTTCTGAGATGGAAAGTCGAAAAGTATCCCGGTGATTTTGTTGAGTTTTGGTGTACCGTATCTTTGGTCAGTTATGGTTCTTTTTACCGGGATAAACCTGGAGACAGGGATTTTGGGCAGTTTGCACAGGTCAACGAAGGATTCAGTCTGATCCCAGAAAATCGGGTAAGGAATTTTAAATTATTTACTGTTAAAATGATCCTGCATAATTTTTTTAAATAATAAAAGATTTCAGCTCAAAATTGATTATTACGAGTATAATTTAAGCTTATTTTAAAACCAACCGTAGTATGTTATTCTAGGTCTTTTTTAGACCTTAAGTTAACCACGTGTAATGATATTAAATTGTATTTTTGGGGTTTTAGGGTCGATTATAAATTTTTTTGTAAAATTTAGATACGCAATTTTTTATAGTTTTTGGTTTTTTTTTAAATATTTGCTGCCATGTAGTGCCTGAATTTTATAATTTGTTATCAGTAAGAGTTGATTTTGAAAGTATTTTTTTCATCATTTGTAATTTGCACTATATTTTGGTTTGTTTTTGCCTCCTGGACGTATCACGATGTCCATAATTTTTGGACAAATTTATTTGACAGTAATAATATTTCAATATCTTGTTTGTATGCTTTCTTTGGGCCCCATTCTGGGTTTATTATTGACAGTTCTAAAGCTTTTTGCATCATGGTATGTTCATGGCCTCGTAACTTTCAGTTGACTCCAGCAATGCGAATAAGGTAAAATTTTCAATTCACCATATTGGATCCGCCATATTGAATTTCAAAAAAAATAATATAACGTCTTAATCTAACCTAAATCTAAACCCTTCAAAGCCCCCTAGTAACAATTTTGGAAGAAATGAGGAAATTTAAAATTTCTAGACTGTCATATTTCATCTGACATATTAGATTTTCTTAAAATAATTTTATATTCGCTATTTATATCCTGAAAAACGATCCGTCAAGAACCCTCTATATCAGTTTTGGAGAAACTCGAAAGATGTAAAATTTTTAGGACGCCATATTGGATCCGCCAGATGGAGATTTTCAAAAAATATTTTAAATTTGTAATTAATACTAACAAAAATCCCCCAATACTGATTTTAAAGAAAATCGAGAGATATAAAATCTTTAATTCACCATCTTGAATCCCCTATAATTGATTTTTTTTTAAATAATTTCGGATAAAATTAATTTTTTTCTCCGTCATTATTGGATCCTCCGTATTCAACTTTTTGAAAATAATTTCAAATTCGTTTTATACGACCCCGAAAACTCTCCCAACCAATTTTGGAAAAATAGGACAAAACTGATTTTTTTCGTCTGACATATTGAATTTTTTAAAAATAATTTCAGATTTGTTGGGCACAACCTCGAAAATTCCCCAATACTAATTTTGGAGAAAATCGGACAAAATTAATTTTTTTTAGCCACCATATTGTCAGTTCCATCTTGAATTTTACTGCACCAATTTCTTCGAAAATAATATGGGACGCAGTAACTTCCTGAACATTATGTAAAAAAATTATTCAAATCGGTGCCGCCGTTGCGGAGTAATTGGTGTACATACATAAAAAATACATAGGCGACGAATTAAAAACCTCCTACTTTTAGAAGTCGGTGAAAACGATTTTAGATTCAAAACAACACTCAACATTTTTGTTGTACATTTAAAAACCACATATTATTATTGTAAAATTAATATAACATTAATTTTCATTGCATAAATATACATTTTTTAAATTAAAAATGAGAAAAAAAAAACATCGATAAAAATTGCAAAAAAGTGGTCAATTTGAAATTGCTTTATCTCAGCCAAATTTGATCAAAATTTTTTTTTCAAAGACACATTTTGACGGGTGGAATGCATTCTTTTCTTTCAAGCAATGTCTCTACCTATATCAACTCATTTATTTTTCAAAAAAAAATAATTTTTTCGATTTCCTAAAAATATGTTTCGACAGAAAATTCAATTCTCTACAATAAATCGTAATGTTTATGCCAAAGCGCATTGTTTTTGAGTTAATTTTGAAAAATTGAGAAAGTGATATTTTCACCCCGTTTTCAAAAAAGCGCCCCTGAATTTAGTAGCACTTTGTGGTTTTATCATATTTGAGTAGCATATTCAGCCAACAAAATGCTGTTACTAATTTTTTCCTTACAAAAAGTTATAGCCAATAGCCTATAACAAGCATATATTTTTAAGCCGTGCCGTATTAAAAAAGAATATTAACATAAGACCGTGGTTAAAATTGGTCATTTTTTATTAAATTCAGAATAAAATAAACTGAAATAAATTATGTATCTTTTCTGTGACCAACACTGTATAATAAATTCGTATTTATCATATCCCTTACACCAGGTTATATCTCTCCAAACTCACATCTAAATATAGGCCAGCGGAATTAGCAAGTGGAAAAAATTTATTGTTAGTAGACTTTTGACTACGTGGAAACCTTCAGAACGATTATAATAATTATGTCGTATCTGTCTCATTTTCTTTCAATTAACATGTTAAAAAACAGTTTTTTCGAGTTCTAGGAAAAGTTATTATTTTTCAGTAAAAAAGTTTCAAACAAAAGTTGCGCAGATTGAAAATACCTACAAAATAAAATTTTTATAAAAAAACTGACCCGACTTGTAAGAGTGCTCTAAAAAGTGACAAATAACTAAAAATTTTTACATGAAATCGACATATTTGAAGTCGGCGCCAAACTAATACCTGACAAAATGTGATTCGCATAAAAACAGAAAATCACCTGGTACCGACCAAATTACGAATGAGATACTAAAGTACGGAGGCCCCAGCCTTGTCACAGAGCTCACTGTTCTCTTTCAAAAAATACTCCGCACAACGTCAGTACCCAACGAATGGCGGAAAAGCATCACAATTCCGATCCACAAAAGAAGATCAAAGAAACAACCCGAAAACTACAGGGGAATCAGCCTACTGAATAGTTCAGCCAAATTGTTAACCAAAATACTGTCACAACGGATCGTAGACAAGTTAGGGGCGTGCGAAGAACAGCAGGGTTTTATTTTTATTTTATTATCAGACAGCTGGTTGAAAAATCTATCGAATACGATAAACCGCTGTTCATTGGTTTTGTGGACTTTACACAAGCGTTCGACCGAGTCAAACTGGAACACATAACAGAATTACTGCGAAGAAAACAAGTGGACGAAGCAATCATACGCACAATATACTAACTGAATTCCAAAAACACAATGTAATTAAAACAAATAACACTCTAACAGAGGAAATCCCTCTATCCATAGGAATAAGACAGGGTGATAGCCTAAGTCCAACACTTTTCAATGTAATCATGGACGAAATTATTGATGAGGTAAAAAGCACAAATATTGGGTACCCAGTGGGACACAACACCTTTCAGATTATATGCTTTGCAGACGATGTTGCCTTGACAGCCGATAGCGAGGACAACTTACAAAGAATGCTTTTCCATCTCAATCGAACAGCCAAACAGTATAATATGAAGATATCTGTGGAGAAAACCAAAGCAATGGTAATAGCAAAAGAACCGGTAAGATGCAAAATAATGGTTGATGACAAACATATCGAACAGGTTGGGAAGTTTAAATACCTGGGAGCACATGTAATAAGTAACAGGGCAGTAACGGAAGAAGTACGCACACAGGCCAACAAAGCAGCCATAATATCAGGCCAACTAAGAGACATAATCTGGAACAATAAACATATGACGGTTAAGAGCAAAGCAAGAATTTACAAGGTCTGTGTAAGACCGATACTGACCTACGGCGCAGAAATAAGAAATGAAACAACAAAGACAAAACAAATTATGAGAACCACAGAAATGAAAACGCTGAGAATGATCCCGGGAACAAGTTTAAGGGATAGGATAAGAAACGCAAAAATACGCGAGGACAGCGGAGTGGGGGATGTTGTGAAGTGGGTTCGAAATCGTCGTAGGCAGTGGAGAGACCACGTGGAACGAATGAACGATGACAGACTAGCAAAAACCGTGATGAGGGAGAAACCAAACACCAAATGAGAGCCTGAACGGCCCCCCAAAAGATGGAAAGACAGCTGGATTTCGACCTCAAACGAGGATCGATGAGGCATTGTATAGATAACAGAATTGGTTCTACCTAGAAGAAGAAGAAGAAGAAGAAGAATATATTAAAAATATTTTATTTGTAAGTGCTTTCTTATCATAATTTGTATATATTAGTAGTTATTTATTTTATTTTGAAATAATTTGGCGCCGACTTCAAAAATTTCAATTTCATATAAAAATTTATAGTTATTTTCCACTTTTTAGAGCACCTTTAGAAGTCGGTTCAATTTTTTTTCCCTTTTTAGTTTTAAATTCATTATGATATCCATAAATTATTTGAACTAAGTACTAATCGAGTTTAGTGTACATCGCAATGACACCAAGGTGGCAAAAAAGTACCCATTTTATCCAAAGTTGTAAGTCACTCTAAAATGAACCACTTAAAATTCATTCTTCAAATACCCATGAAATTATGTCAAACAAATATTTAGTCTGTCATAGTAAATCTACTATCTTAAATTTCAAATCAATTTTAAATTGATAATATAGGCCCCAAAAACCTTTCATTATCGATATCTGAAGAACTTGAGATGTAAATTTCTTAGCACGATATATTTTATATTGCATATTGTGTTCGTATACGCCCCAAGAACCCCGCAATATCAATTTTAGACAAAATCGGAAAAATGTAGAATTTTCAGTCCCTCATATTGTATCTTATCAACCTAATAGTTGTAAAAAATTAACTTTATATTCGTAATACACGACTCCGAACACCCTGTAATACCAAATATGAAAAAATGCGAATAAAGTAAAATTTTCAACCCATCATATTAAATCCGCTATATTTAGTTTCAAAAAAATAATTTTATAGGTGGCTGAAGGACCGGTGGATGGCCCATTAACGGCATATATATTATAATGTGTTGTCAATTAAGAGCAATAAATAAAAATAATTTTATAGGTCTTAATCTAATCTAAATCTAAACCCTTTAAATCCCCCTAGTACCAGTTTTGGATGAAATCCGGAAATTTAAAATTTTTAGACCGTCATATTTCATCTGACATATTAGATTTTCTTAAAATATTTTGCTATTTGCATCCTCATTTCCACCTTTGAACAAAATCAAAAAATGTAAATTTTTAGTCCGCTATAGTGGACACCCTCTAGAACCCCCTGTTTCAATTTTGGAGGAAATCTAAAAATGTAAAATTTTCAGGATGCCATAGGGAATTCGCCAGATTCAGTTTTTCAAAAAATATTTTAAATTTGCAACTAACACTAACAAAAATCCCCCAATACTGATTTTAGACAAATCGAGAGGTGTAGAATCGTTAATCCGCCATTTTGGATTTTTTATACAACTTTAAAAATATTTTGGATTCGTTATGCGCGACTCCGAAAACTCCCCGACACCAATTTTGGAGTAAATCGACCACAATTAAATTTTTTGTCCGCTATATATATACAACGAGTATGCAAAATTTCAAGTAATAATATTCAATAGTTTTTTGCATAGTGCATTTTATGTTTCTTTTATTGATTATTCTTAGCGATCTAGAGATCTACTGTGATCTGCGGGTGTGTAAATGAAAGCTCGAAACTTATACTAACAATAATAAAAAAGAACCAAATTAATTGTTGATTTTAAATTGCTGAACACAATAAACAAAGTTGTGGTTGATTTTTTCATTATAAACAAATGGAATACCTCTTCAACAATTGTTGATATCAAAATGTCGATAAGTGGACGTGATAGGTGAGATTTTAACGCATATTTTGAAAAAAAAAACATAAATTCTATACGACCACTAGAAGCTGAGATACAATTTTTTTTCAAAAAATCGCTGCTGCATTGTTTATTATTAAGGGATTATTTAAGTAGGAACTCATAGGGAGATGGTTAAACTATTGTATGCAGCAGATTTCAACTCAATTACTTCAAATTTGTTGATGTTGCGATAATTTAAAGTTGCACACACTCCAAGAGTCAGAAAATCAGCAGTGGAGAGGGGCGTTCTTTCAACCTGCGGCGCGCGGAAAAAGAAGTTACTCGGACTCTTCACATTAGTTTCGCTGGAAAATTAGGATTATCTCGGAAAATATTGGTCGTAGAATCTTTTTTTTTAATTTGTGATTTCTCGACGAGATATGAACAATTGGTGATATGTTCTTGTAATCAAATTATTGTTAAACATAGCAATAAACAAATTGTTGCACGTGCTTTTCAAATTGCGAAAATAATGTTTCAGTGGTCAACAGATTGACTTTTAATCTACCATTAATATTTATGGAATTATAGCATGAAACAAATTGCAACAGTCATTTGCCGCTAAATTATTGGTTGTACAAGACAAACATATGTTAATTTTTTTGTACGGATATTTCTCTCAAACAAAATTTTTTGATAACAAACATATTTTTTTATTAAATCTGTACAAAATATTTATTCCGTTCTCTGTTTATCAGACATTCATGGACCTTCATTTTCGAAACCCTTATCGGTTTCATTATTATCGTTACAAATATCTTCATCATTATCACTCTTATCGTCATCATCATTATTACTCTCACCATCATCATCATCATCATCACTATTATCATAATCCTAATTATTTTCTCCCCTATTACTTTCATCGCCTTTGAAAGTAATATTACAATAATTCTCTATTGGATAATCGCTTACAATATAATTGTCATATATATTTTATTCTGCATCTCGAAAAATAATAATGCTATCAACACATGTTGCTATTTGTTTCATGCTATATCTGGATAAATATTAATGTTACATTAAAAATCAATCTAATATTTAATATTCCTAATTAATAGTGTACTGTTGACCACTGTAACAATTTTTTCGCAGTTTGAAAAGCACGTAAGTACGATAAAATTATAATTTTGCATAAAATGTATAAAAGTGCAATAATTTGTTTATTGATATATTTAACAATAACTTGATTGCTAAATTATATGACCCATGGTTTGAATTTGAAGTGTCCAAGTCACGTTTTCTTCCGCGTGCGTCAGGCTGAAAGAACGCCCCCTCCTGACAATTGCTACATCAACAATTTTGTAATAATTGAGTTGAAACTGCTGCATACAATAGTTTAACTCCCTTAATGTTAATTAAAATTACCAGCTCCGCAGCGATTTTTTGAGAAAAAAAAACACTATCTCAGCTTCTAGTGGTCGTACACAATTTTTTTTTCAAATTGTGCGTCAATATCTCAGCTATCGCGTTCACTTATCGGCATTTCGAAATAAATAATTTTCGAAGAGTTATTCTATTTGTTTATAACGAAAAAACGAACTCCAAATTTGTTAATCTATTTTAACAATTTATAATCAACAATTCATTTCTTTTTTTTTTTTTTTTTTGTTATTGTTAGTATAAATCTAGAATTTTCATTTGCGTATCCGCAAACCACTGTACGACCTCTAGATCGCTGAGAATAAATAATAAAAAAAAACATAAAAAGTTATAAACAAATTCACTGTGGAAAAAACTTTTGAATATTATTATTTGAAACTTTGCACATTTGTTGTATGCGACAAAAGGCTTCTTAGTTGCAGTACAAAGTTAATGCAAAACATTTTTCTATTGTTTATAAACAATTGAAAAAACAGCCATTTAAGCAGCTTTTTTTGCAATTACAAATTATCCGATTCAGATGGACCTTAGTTCGTTTTGTAGATATTCTCAATGCGCACTTTTGTATGAAATTTTTTTACTGAAAAATAATAGCTTTTCCTAGAACTGAAAAAAATTGTTTTTCACATCCTAATTGTTAAATGAAAAATTTTCCCCACGAAAGAAAATGAGACATAAGATACTACATAATAACTATTATCATTGTAAAGTTTTCTACGTAATCAGAAGTCTACTAACAATAAATTTCAAAATCACCTCATGTAAGGCTAACTCCGCCGGCCCAATAACTTATAACTACAATTGAAGACGCTGTTTTAAGATAAAACTTACCAAGAAATACCGAAAACAACTGAAATCCAAAAAAAGAAACGGAATTTACCTTATTATATTTGTCTATAAATTTATGTAAATAATCAAGGTAGCATAATTCATTCTCCAAAAAAACTCATTGTAAATATACTGCTCGTCTTTTGAAGTGGATAGTGCTAATTCCTTTAAAGCAATTTTTTTTAAAGAAATAGTGATATAGTCTACAGTGCAAAGCCCTATTTTGAAAATGATTAACCCTCAACTGAAACTTCGTGAGTGGCTTCATTTGAACGTAACTTACAACTATTTTACCTGTGCGAACTCTCGAAATTGGGTAGTTTTCCATACGGAAGGGGAAAACATGTCATTTTAATGATGCATTAAAAAAGTCTTAGCAACCGTTTGCTTTTCCCTTGAATCGTAAAATAATTACATATAAAAAACGGAAAAAGGTAGCCTACAAAATAATGGGCTGTTTGACCAGACCCCCACTTCCTTGTCAAGATATCGAGGTTATGAAAATATATTAACAACCAGCTGATTTCCACACAATTGTTTAATACATATTAGTATAATTGAATGATCATACTGGCCTACAATTTTCAAAGGCAGTTTTCTCAGACTTACATCTTATACATATCAATTTTACGAGGGCATGTTTAATGATGAGTAATCGTTTCTTTTTTCGTTTTGAAATGAAGTGTAGAACGCATTGATATATGTTGCCAACATAAGATAAAAATTTTATTTTTACCACGTATAAATGAATATAATAATAACACTGCTTGATAGCATTCTCAAAGCATTCACAAAAACTATACTGGAAGTATACGAGAAGAATAACAAGATTTCAGAAAGAACAGATCCATTTTTGACGCAATATTCATTGTCAAACAAATAACTGAAAAATCCCTAGAATTCAATAAACCTGCGTACATGTGCTTCGTCGATATGACCAAGGCTTTTGACAGAGTAGGCTTAAAGGACGTCTTAGAAATAATGAGAACAGAAGGTCTAAACCATAGGCTAATTAACCTAATATACGATATTAACAACTAGTGCAGAACAAAAATCAGAGTAGGATATATAACAACGGAAGACATATATGTAAACACAGGAATTAGACAGGGCGATTCGCTCAGCCCTTTCATATTTAATCTAATAATGGATAAAATAATGGAAAATCTCCCCAGAATAGCTGGATACAAAATGGGAAACACATTCTTCCATACCGTCTGCTATGCGGACGATGCTGTTTTTATTGTAGACTCTGAATATAATCTCCAAAAATTAATAACCCAGTAGGAAAAAGAACATAGGAAAGACCACCAAAACGATGGCGAGAATGCTGGACCTCATCTTCCGCGGAAGACGTGATGGCAATGAACAGGCAATAGCCTACTAGTATGGTTAACTGTGTTAGAAATAAGAAGAAGAAGAAGATAAATGAATAACAAGTAGACTGTAAGCCAGCGACAGATTTTGCGGACCAAATTCCTCTCAGCTGATAACTAGTGAATTGTATCATGAAGCCTCGTGAATGTCAGCTGCGGCTCCATGCGTGGGTTAAGCAGTGGCAGCCCCCAGAAAAAAATCATTTCCTCCCGACTGAAAATTAGTCAAATGATAATTGACAATATACTTTGAAGAAAAAAAAAAGTCAGTTGCCTGTAAGGTGGTGGATTATACGTCGGCTGGTCACACGAATATGAAAAAAATATATTTGTTCAGTGATTTCCTCTCAGTTAAAAATTTATAAGGTGATATATGCTATTTTGAATAAAGAAAATGTAGCGAACTGTATCTCGATGGAAAGATTGTCAGCTGATGCAGTAAAGGGTGTAGCGCGCGAGCCAGGCGCGAGTGTTGATTATCTGTTTAAATACACCAGCTGACGGATTTTTCCAGCTAATATTTTTATTACTTAGAATATTATGTCAACAATCACCTGACAAATTTTGAACCGGAAGGAAATAACGTATTTAAATTTATGCGACATCACGCCCCCTACATACGCAGGAAGAAATAATTCTATTGTTATATTTCAATCATATCAATATTCTTTCAATTTTAACACTTCAATTATTGGGATATCTTTTTCTTTTGTAACATCTAATGAGAAATTTGGACCATATGATAAAACTTCATTAACCTCGAACGGTATCGGGGTATCAGATACATTTTCGATCCACCTGTCGTTGTTTGTTTCTTTACAGATCTCACGCTTTTTAAATAACTGGTTTAATTTTTTTTGGTGTCTTTTTTAATTTTTCTATGCAATTCCTTAAACTTTTTATTTTCTAACGATAAGAATCTATCTAATATATTATTTGTTAAGTATCTCTCAGTTTTTTTAATGTTTTCTCTAATGGATGTATTTAAAGAATTAATTGCCTTTGTTGCCTCTGTAATAGATAGATAGAACCTAAACCCAAGAAAAGACAAAATAAAGAAAACTGATATAATCTATGGTTCAAAAATCAAGAAAATAAATATTAATAGTTTGGGTTGAAGCTACTAACAAACATCCATTAAGACATTTTATAAGGAAATAGAAGTATCGCATGGACCGCACGTGGTAATGCATCTTAAGGAATTATCAAAATCATACACTAAACTTGCCTCTCAAAAAAAATAGTATAATATGCAATTCCTCAAACTTTTTATTTTCTAACGATAAGAATCTATCTAATATATTATTTGTTAAGTATCTCTCAGTTTTTTTAATGTTTTCTCTAATGGATATATTTAAAGAATTAATTGCTTTGGTTGCCTCTGTAATAGATAAGTTTAAAATACTATATTTAGCTTTCATGATGATATTATTAAATTTATTTTCAAGGTACGTACCTGTAAAATAAATATGTGAAACATTCAAGTTTAAAAACGTAGGGAATAGATCTAAATGTTTACATCTTAATAAAAAAATTCTTCTATTTTTTTTGAGCGGCAAGTTTAGTGTATGATTTTGATAATTCCTTAAGATGCATTACCACGTGCGGTCCATGTGATACTTTTATTTCCTTATAAAATGTCATAATGGATGTTTGTTAGTAGCTTCAACCCAAACTATTAATATTTATTTTCTTGATTCTTGAACCATAGATTATATCATTTTTCTTTATTTTATCTTTTCTTGGGTTTAGGTTCTATCTACCTATTACAGAGGCAACCAAAGCAATTAATTCTTTAAATACATCCATTAGAGAAAACATTAAAAACACTGAGAGATAATTAACAAATAATATATTAGATAGATTTTTATCGTTAGAAAATAAAGTTTGAGGAATTGCATAGAAAAATTAAAAAAAGACACCAAAAAAAAATTAAACGAATTATTTAAAAAGCGTGAGATCTGTAAGGAAATAAACAACGACAGGTCCAAATGGATCGAAAATATATCTGATACCCCGATACCGTTCGAAGTTTGATCATAAGGTCCAAATTTCTCATTAGATGTTACAAAAGAAAAAGATATCCCAATAACTGAATATATAGCAAAAAAATAGAAACTAAATCCAAGAAAAGACAAAATAAAGAAAAATGATATAATCTATGGTTCAAGAATCAAGAATATATATATATATATATATATATATACATATATAAATATATATATATATATATATATATATATATATATATATATATATATATATATATATATATATATATTTATTTATATATATATATGTATATAAAAATAAATATATATATATATATATATATATATATATATATATATATAAATAAATATATATATATATATATATATATATATATATATATATATATATATATAAATAAATAAATATATATATATATATATATATATATATATATATATATATATAGAAACAACTAAAGGCTTTGTAATGATTACTTTATGAAGAAATTATGGTTATCTACTTTCAGAAAAAAACTATTGTGGTGGGGTCGAGTCAGTTGGTTCTTTATTATTTTGGAATTTTGATTTTAATTTGAACGTTAGTTACATTATTCAGGATAGCTCAATATATATATATATATATATATATATATATATATATATATATATATATATAAACGCTTTGTAATGATTACTTTATGAAGAAATTATGGTTATCTACTTTCAGAAAAAAACTAGTGTGGTGAGATCGAGTCAGTTGGTTCTTTATTATTTTGGGATTTTGATTTTAATTTGAACGTTAGTTACATTATTCAGGATAGCTCAAAAAACTTCTACTGATTAAAAATTAGCTCCTAATTCACTAACATAACTCGTAATTTCTACTATATGGAAGCGTTTATTATTTAATTGGGGTTGGCTTTCTTCTAGAAGGGGGTCTAATTTACTGGAATGTGTTGATATTGTGATATTAAATAAATACAGGGTAATCAAAAACTAACATTAAATATTAACTTGAAAACATCGTAAAGAGTCTTTTTTTTTAAATGGAAACCCCCTATTTTTATAGGTGGGCAAAGATGTGGCCCATTTTTGGCTATCCATTGATCATTAAACAAGTTTGTAGATGATTGTTAACTAAATGACTATTATGTGGAGGCGCTCCATCATGTTGATAAAATAAATTTCTGTGATCAGCCAGCGGTAAGTTATCTAAATAGTTCACTTCCAAATTTCTCAAGTTGTCGGAATATCGCTCACCTATAAGTTAAAAAACGTATTTTGTATCTAGAAGTCTTGGCGATCGCAAGCATACAGACTCCTATACTCTATTCAAGAACTAGAGAGAGTAATAAAACTGTTACCGAAACCTCTAACGTACCTGCTCCAGTGCCGCAGGTAACTGAGAACTGCCGTAAATCTAATTATATTTCATTATATTTAAATATATTTTATAAATTTACTGCAACATAGAATTTCTGATAGTTTAATTTAATTTCTGTCAGTGAGCAAAGTACAACTTACAGTTTTTTCTTAGTGATTTATCTTCTTTGCGCTTGTTTTTATATATTATTTGAGATTAGTGAGATACCCAAAAGATATGGCTTTCATCTCTATATTTATTCCAAAATCGTTAAACCAGGGCATTTTTTCCTTAACGAAAAACTTATTACGATGAATGTTTATGATGCCTTAAGATATCAATATCTAGATAATAATGTTAAAAGCTCTGTTGAGATATGTTCCAATATGACAGGAGTTGGAAAATCTACTATGTACAGAATACTGAAGGAGAAAAAACGACTCGAATTGTATTCCCAAGTCACATTCGATCACAGGCAAACGAAAAACCTCGTTGGAAGAAGAGATGAAAACTGGAATTAAAGGGATTGTATATACATTTTATTATAAGAAGCAGATCCCAACCATCTACAAAATTCTAACTAAAATCATTAAAGATCGCGATTTACCTGAAATTAAAAGAACTGATCTCTGAAAATTGCTCAGAGAACTTAATTTTTGCTGGGAAAAATCAGATAGAAAATCTGTTCTTATAAATCGTCCGGAAACTGTCCGTTGGAGACGTAAATATCTTTCTCATGTAAAAGGTAGAGTTGCTAGAAATAACACAATTAATAAAATTATTAATTTAACTAAACTTTTAAAAGATTTTTTTGAATAAAGTTACTGCGGAAAATTGGAAAAAATCCATATAATAAAAGAATAAAACAAAATGTGAGAACTCGATCTCATAATCGGTGAGATAGAGGAACCAATTATAATTAATTTTAGCGAAGATAGTTTCACTGACTTTGATTAGGAATTAGATACGTAATGTTTACTAGTGTAAACACAATTTATTATTTAAATTTTTGTTTTTGTTGTATTTTATTGTTTAATGTTGTTTATATGTTTTTTTTTATTTTTTTATATATTTTTATTTTAGTGTGTCCTACTCTTTAATTTTATATATATTTAATTCTAATTAGCTGTAAGTTTTTTATTATTTTATTATTGTGTTTGTGTCTTTTTCTTAAGCGTGTAGAATTAACATGTTTATCTTATTTTTTTGGGGCTATCGTATTTCCATATATAAAAGTAAATTAAATTAAGATATCAGTACAATTGAAATAAAAATAAGTAAAAAAGTAATTACATTTGAATCCCTTTTTAGTGTTTAATTCTAATTCTGCAGATGGTTTAAGAAATAAATAAACTGAAACGTCAATACCCTAAAAATGTTTTTAATTAATAATAAAATGACCGATAGCCCTAAAAATATTTTATTTTTATATGGACGAATTTATTTTTTTATATATGTTTAACTTTTTGTATTTTTGACAATGGATATTTTGTAAGTATTTAATTTTTGAGAGAATAATCCTACGTTTTAGTCTATTATTATAGACCGATATTTTTGATTATAAAATTTCTAACCCATTCCTATGAAAAATATATGTGTCTAACAAATTTTGCTAAAAACACCGGACTAAAGAACACAGGTAGTTTGAGAAGAGAAAAAGGGTAAAAAGTGATTTATTACTCTCTCTAGTTCTTGAATAAACTATAGTATAGGAGGAAAAATCGGGTCCATTTTCCTAAACTCACAGGTCTTGGGGGGGGGGGGCTGATTGCCCCCACCGCCCCCCCCCCCTTGGATTCGCGCCTGAGTACGTTTGACTCGCTCTAATAGTGGAAGTTGCGTCGATTAAACAATCCATTTTTTTGTTGAATTTGGCATCATCCGACCAAATAATATTATCGAAAAAACCAGCATTTTCTTGTGACAGAAATAAAATAAATTGACAGAACTCTGTACTCGTCGTAGAAAATCAGTGCCTTTTAAATGTTGTACCATGGAATATACATACGGATGAAAATTGTGTTCCCATAAAATCCTTAGAACTTGTGTTTCAGGTAATCTAGACTATGATGCTATTTGCCTTGTAGATATCGTCCGATATGCGGCGAAATATCCTAGTAGTTTCAATATTTTCATTTTTAACAATTAGTTTATTTCTATTTCTTTTTGCTTTTACGGATCCAAAGTTCTTGAAGTTTTCTACAATCCTTTTAACAATTGGTGCTTTTGGTTTCTATTTCTGCGGATATCGGATCGCGAATGTATCGCATGTTCTTGACATAACTCTATCACATTCTCCATAAATAATAAATAAATTTGAATAGTCTTCGTGCATGTAATTTAATCGCCCCGGCATAATTATTATTAATGAATGGCAAGAAACAGTGATAATTCTGTAAAGTTCGATTGTTTTATTTTCGCCACGTCTCACCATCATGGCCAACTAATAACAAAACTTAAAAGCCGTATAGCATTTTTACAATAGAAAAATGCTGAATTGTCAATATTTTGAAAACTAAAAATTTTGGAATAGAGAACCTTTTACAAAGTTACCTTTATTTTTAATGCTTAATATGATAAAATTATAAAAATAAATGCTTTCTATTTGAAAAAATGACTTTCGACGATTTTTTAAATATAATTTTTATTCTTCTTTTTTGACAAATTTATACCAATAATTTTCAAAATATCATAAAAAGACTACTAAATTCGATCTTCGTCTACAAGAAAACTAAACCAAATTGAATAATGAAAACTTTCTAATAGGAAAAATTTAAAGTTAAGTTTTGGTCCGACAACGTCATTGTTGACATAAAAATTTAAATATGTCCAAAATAGTGACACTTAAGTATACAACATTTTATATAAGATATCTCTTTAAGAATTTTACGTGGAAATCAAAAATGCAAAAATATATAAGATGTTCCATTTAAAATAAGCACGCTGTCATCTACTTCCGGTATAACCGGAAATGCCGCCGTCTTGAAAATATTGTATCCAGCTGCCCCTATACACGTTAGTATACTGTCAAATTTTCAGATTCTTCCTAATTATAGTTTTCCCACAATCGATCGATAAAGTTCTCGGAGAATCACCCTTTATACGTAAAATATGTCTAGAATTTTTTGACGTAGAAATAAAAAATGGAATATTATATAGGATGTTCCATATAAAATAGGCAAGATGACATCTACTTCCGGTATAACCGGAAATGCCGCCATCTTGAAAATATTTTATCCGGCTGCTCTCATACAGGTTAGTATACTGTCAAACTTTCAGATTCTTCCTAATTATAGTTTTCCCCCAATCGATCGATAAATTTCTCGGGGAATCACCCTTTTATGGTAATATAAGAAAACAATTATTTCCTGCAAATACAACTCTGATCTTCTCTCCATACGCGTTTCGACCACCTCAGGGTTTCATACGTGGAGCTATATCGAAGCTGGGGCATTATTTTTCAGTCGAACTTCGAAGTCAGCAGGTTTTTCATATCCTGCCGACATGTGTGGGAATTTATATTTGAACGGAGAATAGCCTATAGGCAACTATTTAAACACGGCAGATATATTTCATTTATTTCTTATTGAAATTTTGAGCCCAAGTCTACAGTTTCTAAATTTTTATCTCAAAGGGTAGTTTTCACCCCCTTAAAAACAAAAAGGGTGCATCAGGAACATATAGCTTTTGTTTCAGAGATCACCTTAATTACAAATTTTTATAAAGGTCGATATTTTATGTAAGAATTCTAAGGTAATACAGTATTGTTAGTTTCAATGACTGGACTACTATGTTGCCGATTATAGAAAATCAGCGCACTAAAACATCGTATAAGGAATTTTAAAAAATGGTTGGAAGCTGTTGTTTTCTGCCACATGTCAAAATATTGAATATGGAGAAGAAGAAAGTACTAGAAAATAAATATAATATAAAAAATATTTTTACAAAATAAATTGATAGTGCAACGGAACTGTGACCATTTTCAATACACCCAACACATTCTAAAAGTTAAACGTATATTCACTTTAATCTTATTCGGAGCTTTTTCTTTTAACAATGGTTGTTTAGGTTTCATTACTTTTTAGTTCAATTTTACTCGCGTTTACGCGTGGCACATTTTACTGGCCCTCGCGCATTTGGACAAATGCAAAAAGGGACAGAGTAGTAGTACAGTAATTGTAGTATAGTGTAGTACTCGACGTCTTGCACGTCCCTCGCCTTATCGAAAAGGTTTATCGTTTGTCTCACAAACATATTAACTCTCGCCTCAAAAACTGCTCCAAAATACAGTGACAGTGTTCCCGATTCCTGGTTCCTGTATGGTGAAGCTTGGGATTATTCTGGTGGCCACCAAGAAGAATTTAATGAAGTGATTTCGACTACAAGGTAGGCCATTTTAGTATTTGTGTCACGCTGTCGCCGTATTTTGTATTTGCTCATTATTTGTATAATTTCTCATTTCCGCAACCAACCTAAATACTGTCCACTAATTACTCTTTGCCTCAATCCCCTACAATGGTAAAAATTATTCGGTTACATAAAAACAAACAAAATTCTAATGCTTTTTATTGATTTAAAATCTACTCAAATGTTTGCTCTAGCTACATAAATTAAAAAATAATATTCATGTCCTTGACCTATTTATTGCGTTTCTAATTTTTAAAATTTTTCCTAATCCATATATGATTAAAATAATCCAAAACATTTGAATGTTAATTTTTTTTGTAAACTGCATGTCCTTTGAAGTGGATAATTGGGTTTCCCCTAAATCCGAAATACCAGTGGAAAACATTTATTTGACTAATAATACTTGAATATGAATAAAATTGAACAAAATCTTAAAGTATTATAAAATAAATAATAAAAAAAAAATATTTTATTTTCATCTATGTCCCACACTAAACGAAATCAAATTACTTTCTAAACCATAATTTCTGTCAGTAACTCGTTTAATACCGGTCATTAAAGCGATAAAACGGCGGAATAAATATCTCATGCAATTACAAATTATTTAAAATTTTGCCGCTCTATAAACAGGGCAGGGACTAAAAGTTTAAAATGCATTGTTGTCATATTTCGCGAGCCTTAAATAGCAATCAGCTGATCACATTTAAAATAGTACCACCATGTACTTTGTTTCTTATCGCGAAGATAATGGATGTGACAACACACATACATGGAATCTCCATCTTGAGTATAATTGAAAATAAGCGTTCCGACTGGGTTTTTGTAATTTGAATATTTTATTGATTTATTATTGATTCATGAATAGATTCTGTGAGTTCATACTATAATTAGTCTACATTCGTTGCATATAGATATTGTTTAAATACATTATGGTGTATTATAGTCTATATTTGGTGTATATGTTCATGGTAAATTGTGGATAATAACGAACTTTTAACTAGTGGGGCGCCTACAAAAAAATAGTCAAATGACGTAAAAAAAAAACGAATAATGATTAAAACTCTGCTGAGCCAATTCCAAGCCTGGGGCTTATCACGCAAGAGATGAGGAAGGGGGAGGAATCGAGGAGTAATACTTCGCTAAAAAAACTTGGGTTCAGCTAGCTCCGGCTGATAGCACCCTGTGAGGGTCCCTGTCTAGGGTTATAGACGAAGACAAGCCAACACTCTGGAAAGCAGAGAAGGGGAAATCACAATGGTTGAGAGAGGGAATGAGCTAAGATGGGGGAGGCTGACCTCCTAGCGCAGTAAAGATAATCGATCTAGAGGAAGAAAACGTTGAACGAAAACTACCAGGTCCTCTTGGAATGAGGGTTAAGACTTCTCGTTTCTTGGAAAAAAATCAAAATGTTAAAAAACCCAACACACAGCCTCGGAATCGGACACAAAAGTTAAGACGGTCTAAGCTACGGAAACGGGCAATGAATTGTGGTACATGGAACATTCGAGGTCTCTCTCGAAAAGTAAGCGAAGTTTTAAAGGGAATTTACAGGCTTGAGAATGGATATTATGGTACACACGGAAACGAAGAAAAAAGGAAAAGGATTAGAAAATCTTTGAAGATGCAATCATTTTTATAGCTGAGTATCAATGGAGTATAGAGCAAAACAAATAATCTCGATATTAATTAAAAAAAAGTTTAGGAAATATGTAACGTTAGCGAACGCCTTATAAAACTAAATATTAATTTACATGGATACAAGCTAACAATAAATGGAATTTATACAATGAATGATGATACACTGGTTAATGAAAAATATCAGTTCTTTCAACAATTAAATGAAGAAATTATTAAAATTGGATCAGCCAGAAAAATAATCATACTGGGAGACCTAAATAGCCACACAGGGCAACAGCACAAACACCAAGTCATCGGACAATATGCGGAAAACGTAGTGAATGACAACGGTAGCAGACTAATTGATCTATACACACATAACGAACTCCGGATCATGAACGGATACTTCAAACATAGAAATATCCATAAATATACCCGGATACAGCACACCAGAGGTTTGAAATCAATTATTGACTATCTAATTATCAGGCAGAAGAGCAAACTAACTGTGCAAGACGTCAGGGTATATAGAGGGGCCACATGCGGAAGGGACCACTACGCACTTAAATCTAAGATACTCTTTCAACATAGAAAATTTATAAAACAAACAATTAAATACACTGAAGGCAACTTGGAAATGATGGAACAGGAGTCTTCTCCTGAGCCTAGAAAGTTTGGACCACGAAATCGTCAAAAAACTCTATCAAACCAGGCTTGATGGAAATCTAGAAAAATTAACACATATGCAACAAAGTGACCCAGACACGACTTACAACCTAATAAAAGAGAGTATCCGTGATGCTGCAATGGAAGCTTTAGGAACAAAAGAAAAGAAAAAAGAACGGAGAAAATCATACTGGTGGGATGCAGAAATTGAAAAGGAAATAAAACATAAAAGACAAAAATACAAAATATCCCTGAACAAAAAAACAAATACCGCCAAGGAAGAATATAAAGAATCACAAAAAACCTAAGAAAACTTGTAAGTCAAAAGAAAACCGAATCGTGGAAAAAGTGTGCCTGATTAAATAATTACTTGGGCGGTCAGAAGAGTACGGATAGTTGGTGAACCCTTAAATCCCTTATACAAGAGAAAAGCAAAAATCTCGTAAGCTCTATCAAACCACAGACATAGGATAACTACTTCAAGAAACTTCTCACAGAAAACCGAGACATATTCCAGGAAAATGAAGAGTACCTAAACATTATAACAACCAGATCACCTGTTAGAGTCACATTGCAGGAAGTGAAAGAGGTATGTAAAACATTAACCTGAAAACATCCCGGCAGAGTTAATTAAATATGGAACTGACACCCTATTTCATTACCTAAAAGAACTGTTCCAAAAATACATGAACGGAACACCAGTCCCAAGAGAATGGAAATTATCATATATCTCAACTATTCCCTAAAAGGGAAGTAAAGACAACTGCGATAACTATAGAAGAATATCAGTGACAAGCAGCCTTAGCAGAATATGTGGTAAAATATTGAAGAATAATATCGAACGGGGGTACAAGGATATACAATCCAAAGAACTAGCGGGATTTAGAGCTGGTCGATATACTATACCACCTATTTTGTGTAAGCCAAATAAAAGAAAAAATGTTGGCATTTAACCAAGAGATCCATATGAAATTTGTAGATTTGAAGAAAGAATATGACAGCATACCCCTTAAAAAGTTATAGGAGGTTCTCGGAAAAAGCAACGTAGGACGTGTAAAAGTCATTATATGAAAATTCCACATCAAAAATCAGAATAGGAAATAAATTTATAAGTCGATTCCAAGTCCATAAAGGTCTCAAACAGAGATGCTGCTTCTCCCGAACCCTTTTTAAAATATATTTAGATCAAACTTTACACATATGGAAAAAATGCCAGGGAATAAGTATCCCAATGAGAAATACTACGATGTATACGCTATGTTTCGTGGATGATCTAATCGTACTGGCACATGTGCATAGGCAAAGAGACCAGAGTGCATCGAACCCTGCAAGAATTATAAATACTTGGGGATGAAGGTCGCACAAAAGGGAATAGCTGATCAAGCCACAAAAGAACGAAACACATAGGGCAGAAAAACAATTATACTTCTTAACCCAGTTCTATGGGACACAAATGTATCTAAGCAAACCAAAACACTCATTCATAATACTATTATTAAAAGCATAGTCACATACAGCTCTGAAGTCTGGCAGCTAAAAGAAGCCACCGAGAAGACAATGTTAGCCACTGAAATGGACTTCTGGAGACGATCGGCTAAAAAATCCAAAAGAGACAGGCAAACCAATGAACGTATCAGAGAAATAATGGGAGTCACTTACCCAATAATAGATGATATAAGAATAAAACAATTTATATGGTATGGCCACGTGCAGAGAATGGCAGAGGAACGTCTACCCAAACAAGTACAATTGTAATAGACAGTACCCCGTATCATAGTCAAGGCCAAGGAATAACCCCGGCATCTGCGTCTAAAATGGCGAATATATGTTAATGGCTCCTCTGAAAAAACATTGCATTTGCTTAAAGTGCAGTTGCTAGATTTAGTGAGGGTGAAAATATAATAGAGTTAAGACTGCCGCCGTACCATTGTAAACTTAATCCAATCGAATTAGTATGGGCGCAAATAAAGAGTAAATTGGGACGGAAAAACAAAACATTCATATTAGCAGATGTCGAAATATTATTGGATGTGGCAATTATTAATGTAACGGCTAGTGATTAGAAAAAGTGTGTCGATCATGTTGAAAAAGAAGAACAAAGAATGTGGGACTTGCACATTCACGTTGAGATAGTTATTGTACCATTAATAATCATTACTGACGCTGATAGTTTCTCAAATTCAGATATGTATCCTGACAGTGACTCTGCCAATGAATCAATGTGAGCTAAGTGGACCACGTTACCTATGTCACACTCCTGAGGATGACATTCGACCCGTCTTGGTTGGTCTGAGACGAACAAATCAGAAGAGAAATGCACTGGACGCCACTCAGAGAAGTTGGTAAGCAACAAACTTTCGATTAATGTGCATAAAATACCTTAAGGGCGTCTAAAAAATAACTTAAAATGACAACTATGCATTGTAGGTTTTGTGCATTTTTGAAGGATGAATTTTCTGTTGTTATTTGGATAAACTAGTTAATAAATCTATCTTTTATATATAAATTTTCTTTAATGTAATATAGTGGCGGCTAATGCATTAAAAAAGTAGGGGTTGCAATTCCAATTGTACAGGGTGAGTCAACGATTTGATGAAGTAAGTTTGTGCCTTTTCGGTGAAATTTACAAAGAAACTATATTTATTGTTTGATACCGTTTATTTTTACGCAGATTTTAAAAATATTTAGGACTCTACAGGGTGAGCCAAAAAACTAGGACAGCATAAAGTTGTATTTTTTTAAATTGAACACCCTATATACGAATCGTATTTTCGATTTAGCATATAATTTTAAATCTTTTTTATTAAGGGTTTACTATAACAAAACTTTATAGTTTCTGAGATAATTAAGTTTAAAGAAAAAAAGTCACATTTTCAAGCATCAATTCAATCCTAAATAACGTTTTCAATTTTGTGACAAATATATTTAAATTTAGAATTTAGCAAGGCCAAGGACAAGTTAACATAATTTTTACCTAATATTTGCAATAAAAGCTACAGGGTGTTGAACACATCGGCTCAAATTTGAACAAGTTCAAATGAATAAATATCTTTTTTTTAAATGGTACACCCTGTATATTTTCATGTTATTTAATAGAGTAATAAAAACCCTAAAAGTTTTGTTCAATATATCCTATACCTATTTATAATAGTTTTTGAGATATTTCAGTTTTTCTTATTTTCCATACTTTTTTACAGAAATAGCCTTCATTATCATAGTAGCCATGTAAAATAATAAAAAGAAACTACAAAAACAAACAGAATGTGGTTAAATATGATGAAATACATTATTCGTTATATTACAACGGCAATAGTTTAATTAAACATAATGTGAAAAAATTAACACAACAATAACGACAAGGCAAGTACATATTTACTTTTATACTAAATTGAAACAAAAAAATTACCTATTAAATACTGAGATTAATTATTTCTTTTTAATAAGTGTTCGAATAAACGACCCTCTTGTGCAATGCACAAATTTAGTCTTTTTTGCAGATTTTCTCGGACCCTGGACAAAATTAGGGGCGTTATTGTTCTACAGGTATCCCTAATCCTGTTTCGCAGATCTTCCACTGTTGTTGGTGGATTAAGATACATCTTATTTTTAATATAACCCCATAGGAAGAAATCTAATGGGGTGATGTCGCAAGACCTTGATGGCCACTCAATGAAACCCCCACGTCCAATCCATTTTTTGCGGATATCGTTGATCCAAAAACGCACGAACTTCACGATGGTAATGCGGAGACGCACCATCGTGCTGGAACCACATACTGTCGAGCTCATCCCTATCGAGACCTTGAAGCAGTTGGGGTAGTTCTTCTTGTAGAAAGTTCAGGTAACTATGGCCATTTAGTGGTTCATTAAAAAAGTGGGGTCCAATAATTCGATTATGATGAATACCACACCAAACATTTAATGACCAGTGGTTTTGATGTTGCACCTCTCTAATCCAAAATGGGTTTTCTGTGGCATAATAATGCATGTTGCGTCTATTTACGGCACCGTTACTTCTAAAAGTAGCTTCATCACTAAACATTGCCTTGCATAATAAATTTGGATTTAATTGAATCTCCGCATTTATTGTACGACAAAAGTTTACACGACTTTCAAAATCCTGTCCATGCAATTCTTGGTGTAAATCCATGTGATATGGATGATACCTATATTTCTTGGTAGTACGATTAGCGGTGGATTGTGATGTTTCACATAATGCTGCTAACTGACGGATACCAATATAAGGATTTTCCTGAACATTTAACAATACTTGTGGTTCTTTTTCTTCATTAGTTACTGGTTTGTTGACCACTTTACGTTTTGGATAATCAACAGTACCAGAAGAATCAAATCTTTGCATTAAGTTTTGAAAGGTATGGGTATTAGGCTGGCGTCGATCAGAATACTTCATTTTGTAAATTCTTTGAGCAAGAAGGCAATTTTTTTGAGCCTCTCCTATTGTATAAATCATATCTATTAACTCATTCTTTGGAAAATTCATTTTACAATATAAGATGAATGCAAAAAACCAAACTACACTACATAAAAACCAAAAGAAGCGATTGCGGTTATAAATTTGACACACAAAAAAATGTTCTTTTACATTGTTTTTGCCATGGCTACTATGATAATGAAGACTATTTCTGTAAAAAAGTATGGAAAATAAGAAAAACTGAAATATCTCAAAAACTATTATAAATAGGTATAGGATATATTGAACAAAACTTTTAGGGTTTTTATTACTCTATTAAATAACATGAAAATATACAGGGTGTATCATTTAAAAAAAAAGATATTTATTCATTTAAACTTGTTCAAATTTGAGCCGATGTGTTCAACACTCTGTAGCTTTTATTGCAAATATTAGGTAAAAATTATGTTAACTTGTCCTTGGCCTTGCTAAATTCTAAATTTAAATATATTTGTCACAAAATTGAAAACGTTATTTAGGATTGAATTGATGCTTGAAAATGTGACTTTTTTTCTTTAAACTTAATTATCTCAGAAACTATAAAGTTTTGTTATAGTAAACCCTTAATAAAAAAGATTTAAAATTATAAGCTAAATCGAAAATACGATTCGTATATAGGGTGTTCTATTTAAAAAAATACAACTTTATGCTGTCCTAGTTTTTTGGCTCACCTTGTAGAGTCCTAAATATTTTTAAAATCTGCGTAAAAATAAACTGTATCAAACAATAAATATAGTTTCTTTGTAAATTTCACCGAAAAGGCACAAACTTACTTCATCCAATCTTTGACTCACCCTGTACATTAAAAACATAGATATGTATAAAATCTGTCATAGGCACCGGTAACTTGACATAAAGAAGGTAGTAAATTTTTAAAAGATGGCAGTCAAAACAAAATACAATTTTAACTTACTGTGTGAATTATTTATAAAGAAAATCCATACGCCGATCTTTGGCATTAGCAAACTTATTAATAACCCGCTTATTGAAATCAGGTATGCTTGCGATAAGATCCCTCTCTTTAGAGAACATTGACAAAGAAGGAAGCCTTTCTTAGCTCATAGTATTCCGCAAAAACTTTTTTAATCGTTTGAGGGTAGAAAAGCACCATTCTGCTTTAGCCGATGCCATTGGATAGTAATTAAAATTTTTAAAAGTTTTGGAACTTCACTAAATATCTCGTTTAGCTCGATGTTTTGCCAAAGATAGTTATAAAGTACAAGCAGCCCCGAAATTGGTCTAAATTCTTCAGTTTTATAGATGACAGTCAGTTTGGTATGGAGTTTTTGTTCGATAAAAAAGGGGTAAATTTTAAAGGTATCATTAAATTTTTGTTCGGGAAAACATGTACTACATTTGACTGTTCCGAAGAAAAAGATTGGCTACTATCAAGTGGCCTATAAAGCTAAATCGTTCTTTTGCTTCACAAATAATTATATCACAAACTCCGTGGAATCATCGAGCTTACATCTTTTTGAAGTAGATGGAGATGACTCAGATGGAGATGGCTCTGCGTCGTTTGAGA
This sequence comes from Diaprepes abbreviatus, assembly GCA_034092305.1. Lineage (NCBI taxonomy): Eukaryota > Metazoa > Arthropoda > Insecta > Coleoptera > Curculionidae > Diaprepes > Diaprepes abbreviatus. Next base: position 2,773,581 of record JASJET010000095.1, read on the forward strand.
TAATAATATTTCTAATTTCTGTTAATTTTGATTGAAATAATAATATAATTTTATTTTCGATAACAGCGTCAATTTACCTTATTTGAAACATACCAAATAACAAATCAACTTGAGGCATTATTAAACGACTTCTAAAAGAAAGAGGTTCTCAATTCGTCGACTATGTATTTTTTTATGTATGTACAGCGATTATTCCGGAACGACGGCACCGATTTGAATGAACTTTTTTACATTATTTTCAGGAAGTTGCTGTTTTAGTCCAATATTTTTTTGACCGAAATTGGTGCAGTAAAATGCAAGATGACGCTGATAATTGGTACGTTTGAATTTTCTGGGTCGTTCACAATGAATCTGAGAATATTTTTTAAAAATTCAATAAGGCGGATCTAATATGGCAGATAAAAAATTTAATTTTGTCCGATTTTTTCCAAAATTGGTATGGGGGGGAGTTCTCGAGGTCGCACAATGCGAATCCAAAATATTTTTAAAAAATTCAAGGTGGCGGATCCAATATGGCGGACAAAAAATCAATTTTGTACGATTTTCTCCAAAATTGATATAGGGGAGTTTTTGCGGTCGCGTATAACGAATATAAAATTATTTTAAAAAAAATCAGTATGGCGTATCCAATATGCCGGATAAAAAATTTATATTGTCCGATTTTTTTCAAAATCGGCATGGGGGAGCTTTTGGGATCGCACAGTACGAATCTGAAATTATTTTAAAAAAATTAAAAATGGCGGATCCAAGACGGCGGATTAAAAATTTTACATCTCTCAATTTTGTCTAAAATAGAGTAGAGCTCTCCTTCTTCGTCACGGAGACACGAGTCTGCCACATGCACTTCCCTTTGAGGCCCTTTTTGCCGCGTCGCTCACTATCCGCTCCGAGCGATTGATGCGTCGAGTCGAGCTGCATACATCTACTAGAGGTCTCAGGGTAATTTCCAACACTTCCATAGTTTGTAGAATTGACGAAAATCCCTCATTGAAAGTCATGACTGCCGAATGAGCGGCAGTTTCGATCATCTTCTTGCCTGAATGCAAATGTTCTGGCGCCAACATCAAGATGCAGCTGTTCACAGACTCGTTGTTATTTGAATACGGGTACCCAAACATATTTCCAATACACTTTCAGATGGCAAACTTTCATATATTGGTTTTATTAATTTGATGCTTGAGGGAGCGAGAGGAACTCTGTCATGCTGAAAAGTAACTAAAGTCCTGTCGACCTCGGCCTGACGCTACTTGCACCAACTATTCCTTGCCAGGGAGACACATTCAGTGCTGGGAATTTTCGTCTGATGAATTGCAGTGCTCCAGGGTAAAAATACCGAAAAAACAACGACTTTCAAACTTTAAAACCATCGAGAAGTTTTTGACTTGAAATGCGGTCATAAACTGAGCTAGCTTGTTAACATGAAAATGGCATACCGACACACGTACATTTATATGCATTCACAAAATGTCAACAAACAATCGCTATATCCTTCCGAAAAAAAAATTTATAGCTGAAAGAGAGACGAAGCGACCACGCGTGGCTAGAGCACTCGAAATGGACAGGTGACCATGTTACAGGTTCCATATATCTACGAAGGAAAGTGTATTTTACAAAATCCTTCAGATGGCGTTTTCCTGATTACCTTTAGATTCGAAATATGCAACAAAAAAATCGATTTTTCAAAACCGCAACTGTGGACAACCTCCTTAAAGACTTATTTAATTACAAAAAATAAAAAATTACAACAAATTATATTTATGTTGAAGCAGCATTTTCTAGAATTAGCTCTTCATTTCCAAGGACTTAGTTTTTTAGTATCTCAGATAGCGTATTACTACGTGGTGATTCTTTAACAAAAAGAGAATCCACACAAAAAGAAAATCCACTCTTCCTCTAAGTTATGATTAATTTTGCTTTGATCGTACTTGTTTTTTTGATCCATTTCAAGAACTCTTTTATATTTATCACTTCTTCACTTGCTACACTGGTATTAAAAAAAAGGCGCTAAGATATGAGATAATTTAATCAGAGCAGAGCTGAAGGCTAGTGGCCACACCAGCAAGCAAAATATCGAGCTAACCCCTATGCCGGGGAGTAGGGGTGGGTAAAATTTAAGGGTGCCACTGAGTCTTAAGCTAGGTCGAGTGCAGAGACCTTCCATGATATTGTATGGACTCAGCTTTCAACTCAACTCTTACAAAAAATTAATAAAACAAATTAAACGAACTACCTAGGACAAGACATCTGTGGGTAAAAATAAAACTCTTCTAGATTAACTCCAATTAAGATCTTTAATTAAGTTAAAATAGTTGATAAAAATACATACTCTTCAAACTGGAAGATTCTTCTGCAGCATAACAAATATATTGAGGGTGGATTAAGGTATTCTAACCGGTAAGGTGAAATGTAGCTTTTCGCCCAATAGGATGCATTGGTCTGGTAGGCAGGACTCCGATCTTTTTGGGATCTAGACTGATTCCTTCGTTGACACGTTCAAACTGTTCAAAATCCCCATCTCCAAAACTATCCTGGTAAAAAAGCCATAACTGCCAACCTGGCAAAAGATACGGTACACTAAAACTCCACAAAATTACCAGGATAATTTTCGACTTTCCATCTCAGAATCCCAAAAAATTAGCAAATAAAAATTGAGATGGAAACCTGCAGCTGCTTCGGCCGAATCAAACCAGGAAAAAGTGAAACATCAAGGCAAAATGGTCTTCATTTAAAACCATGGCCCAGCTTGCGCACTAATCGATTTCCGTTAGTCGCGTTCAATTGCCACGTCTGAAAGAAATGATAGCTCAAAAAGATTTACACTGGGCTGAAATGTATATATTAATTAAGCCAATTCGTTAATCATTAGGATTTTCCAAAAATAAATCTAATAAACATCCCAGTAGTCGTTTTCAAATTCGAGAAATACCTATTAATAGATAAATAGGAGATTTCTGCAACCCAATATACAAACAATCCCATTCAAATATAAATATAAATGGCAGAGAAAAAAAAACAAGATCTATCTGCAAAAATAAAGGTAGTAGTAAGTTCAACATCGATAAGAAAGTCAAATTGAAAGATAAAAATTAATTGAAACAGTTTAATGAAATGCTTTTCTACAAAGAATCCCCGAGAAATACTTAAGGAAAATGATACTCTGTTGCCCATAATGACCATATTTGCAAAAAAAGGTTCAATTAACTGAATTAGCCATAGTGAACTTAAGCACAAAATTGAACGGTGACACACTACCCATTGAAAGAAATATAGGTTATCATATTTATTTTTGGATCTGAAACCAACGTTAGTTATTCTTCGAGAGTGATATTGCGTTAGTCTCATAAGATAAAAAAGTGAAAAATACTAGGATTTATTTTCACTTTCACAATGAATTTTGAGATAATTTTGGTCGTTTATGATTGTATAGATATTTGAGCTAGCTACGACTCCGAAACCAGACATCAAGGCTTGCTTTTTTCTTATAAGAATAATTTTTTTGTCCGTTAAACAAAACCATAAAATGTAGCTTTATACCCCTTTCACAAAATCTTCCATATCTTTATTTAGACTGGGACCCTTGAAAGCTTTTACTATCTGAAAAATAACAAAATGGTCCTGTTCAGCGAACAACAATTAATGGACTGCGTTACGGATAGCGATGGTTGTGATGGAGGTTTCGAGAATAATACTTTAGAATACGTAAAGGCTAATGGTAAGTATGTGATAATTTTTATTGAAAAAAAAGTAACAGTTTTTAAAAATTATCATCTTCCAACTGAAATTCGATATTAAAAGAATAAAATGACTTTACAGCCAATTTGCGACTGTAAAGTAAAAGGCGGTCTTTGGTTAATTTTTGGTCTCTAAATGCGAAAATGATGGTAAAAACTTACTAACTCGTAATATTTTTGAGTTATGATTTTTTCTGCAAAAATGAATGAGTATTTTAATCACATTATTTTATATAGTAATTTGTAATATACTGGAGCGCGCCATTGTCAAATTTACGTTTTCCATAAGTTAGGAAAATTGTCCACAATCTGGAACACCACTAGGGACAAGTCAACTACGAAGTCTCACCCCCCTAGAGCTAAAAATAACGGAAGTACCCGTTTAAACCCATATAATTCCAAACTTCACTCTGCTCTGTAGCCGAATCTACTTATAGATGACCCCTGTACCCGATGTTTCTAGAAAATACCGGAAATACGAAACGGCTAAAAAAGTAGCTGGCTCGCAGTTGTATCATCAGTACTGGTTTAGCACGAGTAGTGCTCAGTATTAGATACAGAACCGAAGTGCACGAACAAGCCAATAGTAAAAGCCTTGTATTAATGGTATCTTTGTGTTGAATAAGGTTAACTGATGCCTGTAAACGTAGTATCACATCTCTAAACCGACGTACGTGACAGTACAAAAATGTCTTAGAGGTACAGAAACATGGCTGTTTTAACCCCGCGGATAGTTTTTTCTACTTATGTGATCAGTTTACCCTTCATCGCAGAAAAGGGCAATTAACAAAGTGGCCAAAGTAGCTTATCATAAATAATTTGGATGTCTTGTTGGCGATTAAGATCGGGACTGGGCTCCTCCCATATTTTGCCAAATTCGTGCAGCAAAGTTAAGTAACTGGTTAAATGGCGAATTCTCTTCTATGCCTTTTGCAGTTCCTGGGATTTGGCTAGAACCAACAGATCATTTTAACGACTGTTACACTGTATGACAAAAGTATCTGGTTTCTCAAAAAAGAACAAACATAATATTGAATATCCGGATATTCCTTCAGCAATAAAACCGGTTCTTCATGGAGAAGGTTTACCAGTAACAGCGCCCCCGGCAAAATTAGGGGAAGATTTAGAAATGTATGATGATAAGGCAGAAAGTGAAGGAAAAGCACCCCATTTAATCGAACAACCTGAATTGAATAATCTAGTTTGGGATATCCACTTGTCCAAAGAACATGCTTAAGTATTAGGGTCTAGATTACAAAAATGGAATTTATTAGCCACTGGAACCAAAGTTACAATATTTAGGAATCGTAATCAGGAGCTAACATCGTTTTTTAATCTGCAGGATAAAGTGTGTGTTTGTGTTAATCCAAATAGTGTTATAGAAAAATTAGGATTTGTACATAACCCGGACGAAACTACTTGAAAGTTACTACAAAAGAGGCTGTCACCTGTTTCTTAAAATACACTTCTTGCATTCCTATTACACTTTTTTCCAAGGAAATTTGGGTGCAGCTAGTGACGAGCAGTGAGAAAGATTCCACCAAGGCATATTAAAAATGGAGTAACGCTACCAAGGGAAATGGGATCCAGCAATGATGGGTTATTATTGTTGGTTTCTTATGAGAGAAAACGAATATAAACGAAAGTCAACATTTGCAAAAAAGTTATGTACAATAGAGTTAGTATAATTGTCTTTTCATGTGCATTTTTGTAAATAAATTCTGTTATCCTTAAATTATCTTGTTTTTTTATTGTTTTATATGTTATATAAACATATTTGTATTAAATAAAAATAACTGATACATTCTATAACTCAAAATCTATACGTGGTGAAAAATTCTCGTTGCTTAATTTGCAATCAGGATGCTTTCGACTCCCACAGACAGCGATTATAACATCAGTAGCAATTTTTTTTCTGTATTTGTTGACTAAATTAAGATTTAAATACATCATGATAAACCTCATCTTAAAATCCCATAGAAATTTATCAACATCGGTGCAATTAAATTTTGTTTTTAAGCTTTATAAACAGTCCAGAAATTCTGTCTGTTATTTCTTAAGATTTCGTGTATTTCGAATATTTCACAAAAAGTTCAAAATATTGGTTAAGAATGTTTCAGAAGAATTATTTTTCTTCTTATGTATCCTAATACCTATTAATTTGTGGTATGTTAATTGTTAAAAATTGACTTGCACTTAGTAAGGTAGCTCATCCGCTGAGTTTTTTGAAACTTCGGGTATTTTTATATAATTTTCCTTAAGATTACGAAATTTCAGGCACCTTTCTCATCTCACAGTCGAGATAATCAACGTAAAAAATGCATCATTTAATATGGGCTATATGCACAAAACTGTAGTTAGTGAGACATAATTTTACATACCTTAAAAACTTCTTTATATATATATATATATATATATATATATATATATATATATATATATATATATTCTCAAAAACGAATATATGATCTATAACAATGACATGGTTTATTGCATGAACAGGATGTCCAACCATGCCGTTAATTCACAGTTATAAGGTAAACTTCGTTAGGTAATAGTATTTTGAGTGACTATTGCATGGAACTCATACTAGAATGGAAATGCGGCAAAGCTATAATGTGAAGTAAGCGCACGGAACTTGCATTTTTTACTGATGATGGTCGCATCATCAGGTAGAGTTTAAGCATCGACTTTCATTAATAATCTGTTACCAGCGCGTACATCTTGCATATAGCATATGCATACCTATGTGGAACTACGACTACGGAACTAGATGAAGAAAAAATTAATTAAGGATAAAATAAACTTAGTAGGTGACTAATCAAGCTCACGTAGTATAAGTGGTGTTGAAGAAGTATCGATTCGGGATATGTTCTGTGAGAATGTATAGTCAGCGGCAGGAGTACGGGAGAGAAGTAGGACCGTGTCATACGAATGAGCACTGAATACTATGGTTACGATTATATCCGATAAAATACCTTCCCTAACAGCCCAATAGAGGTTCGGTCAATCAGAGCTCAAAATGCAAAAATAATTATTAAATTATCTCGAAGCGTTAAATTTTTCAAAAATTAATTTCGATTACACTAATTTGCTGTTGATGAGGGTCATTATGTCACCTTTATTCAATTTTACGTTTATTCTTTTTATTTTTCTAGGTATTGAGTCAGAAGAGAGTTATCCATACGTAGCATACTACCAAACATGTAATTATAAGAAAGATTTAGTTATAGGAGAGATTCAAGGGTATGTTAGAACTGAAAGTAAGGACGAGGATAGTTTGCAATCGGCCGTAGGATTAACAGGACCAACTTCTGTGGCACTTGATGCAACAGACCTATCTGATTACGCAGGAGGTGCGAAATTTTCTATACACTATTCAGCATTTAGAGTACATCGCTATAAATTTCTGTTCTATAAATATTTTTCATCTAAAATAAATTAGAATAACTAACCTCTCGTTAGGGAATGTAGTTAAATTTTATTGACACTTTTAGCTTAAATTTATGATTTCTACATATGCAGAATTTTTATCTTAGTCAATTCGAAATTCATTTCGTATAATTCTAGTTTTTAATTATTTCTCTAACCCTCTAAAACATCAAATTATTATTTTTTAATAAAACAAAATATCATTTTAAACTAATAAAATGAATCAAGAGTTGGAAGATTTGATCCAGTTGAGATAGATTTTAAAAACTGTAAATTGGTTGTAATGACTTTTGTTGCCCCTCTAGATGAACTTGCTTTATAAGATATGTAGCACGAGAGTCTAATGAAATAACAGACCTGGATTTTAGACTTTTTACAGTATTTTTCTGGATGGGTAGAGAGAGGTTCTTTGTTACCTTACGCGCTAAAATGACTCTTTTTAAAAATTTAGGACTTTTGTTAAATGGTGCTATGCATTCGCATAGCAGATATTCTATTGGCTCTGCTGCATTATCACAGGAACGGCAAATCTCCTCAGCTTTGGCCATTTATTTGGGATGATATTGTAATGGACAGTGTCCTGTTAAGTAATATATTAACATTCTAATATAATTTTTTGGGAGATTGAGAAGTTTTTTGTATTCTCTCGCAATGGATTTATGAATCTATTCGCTTTTTTAAGGTCAGGCGTATTATTCCACTTTAATTTTATCTAATTTTGTTTCCAATTCCAAAGCACTTGCTTTATGCGGCTATTTAATAGTCTGCAGAAAGTCTCCGTGTTGAAAAAATTAGTTTCTGGTATTTATTCTTCGAGGATTTGTGCTTCCTGATTGTCTTTGATTTCCTAGTGCCCTGGCATTCACACCAGGATTGCCCCGTTGTTTTGTATAAGCGATTTTCGAGTTTTACTCTAGTTTCAAGTCAACTTAGACTCGTAGATGTTTGACCTGAGAGCTTTGAGCACTGCTTGTCTGCCTGATAGTACGAATATTTTGGTCTTCTTAGTGTTTCTACTGAAGTAGTCATCGACACAAATTTTAATTGCATGCATTCTTCTTGGAAGATTTAGCAAGTTTTAAGGCTAGGCGTGAAATTTCTATTTAAGCCCCCTCTTCCATCTAATATCTATCAGTAAAACATATCAGTAAATCTCTCTCTAGCCGAAGTTATCCCTCCCGTTTATTTGGTAGCAATCTGTTACTACTTCATAGTTCATGATAAATTCATGGATAGGAAATCTATTAGTTTTAGTATGAATTATACTGGAATTTTATCTAAAATCTTCATATGTTAAACAAAATTTAGTTTTGAAGTTTTCTGTTTGGAACAGCTTAAAGCTAACTCTAGTGGAGAGAGGTTTAGTATTGCCTCTATTGTCGCAGTGGAGCATGTTGACATAGCTTTTGTGATTGTTAGGCCAGTGTTTTTTTGCAGCTTTCTTTGTGCTGTTGTTTTCTATGATTTTGGCTATCATAGTAAGAGGGCATAGGTGAAAATAAGTATGATATTCGTGTAATGGTTTCAAGCCCAAGGTTTTCCAATTTACCGTTATCTTATTTAGAGAATCTCCTCGATATGGCTATTCCAGGTTAATTTCGGCTCTATTAATATTTCCAGATAACATAATTTCTTAGGAAGAGCGTGGCATTATTCTATTTAACACTAGATCATTCATACATAGTTTTTATCTCCCTCTGAATAGTTCGACGAATATTTCAGTGGAACTAACATGAAGTCTTTAAGATAGTTTTCATAAGGCTTATAATAGTCCCTTCTTTCGTACTTTTAATAGGGACAACTGGTCGTCAGAATAACCCTGTAAAATTTTACATCTTTAACATGTTACTCTTTTAACCTTTTGTTGTCAAAATTCAGCTTCATAACGGCTCTAAATTTTATTCTAAACTATTACACAGATAACTAGAAAAGTATCAAGTACTTGGTCAAATTGGTTTTGTATTTGAAAAAGGTAACATAACAAATATTCGGGTATCAATTTTAAATCGTAAATTACACACACATACCAGTCATGCACTAATTTTTACTTGTGCAATATTGCAGCTCTAGTATCTATTTCTGCATATGCCTCTCTTACAAAGACGACTACATTACACAAAAGCATAAATTTGCATTTGAAATACCGTTTCGTGCTTTTCCACGCAGTAAAACTCTGATCTTGACTTCTACGGAACTCTCCTGCTTGGGCTTTTTCAGCCTCCCGAGATCCATCTGTAACTGGCAGGATTCATTCCTGAAAAGAATTTGCTCTTCCCCTCAATCCTCTCTGACTGGTAAAAGTATTTCAAGAGAATAATTTGGTTCAAAAAACATCGCTACGTAGTCTGTTACTATTAGAATCATTTTTGTAACGCTTCCCCAGCTTCTCGGGGCTATTTCCTGATCTAAGATACACTAGGCAGCTGAGACAGTAAACTGTCTTCAGAACTTCATTTTATATTTATAAATGAAGAACAGGGAGGTTCATTTGAACCACACTCTTTATTCTTACACAAGCAATTTAGTCTGTATTTTGTGAGTCTACATATATAATAGTTTATTCGATAGATTGAATTTATATATAAAGAAAAGCTTTTATTCCAAGAAAAAGATTAGGAATACTTCTAACTCAAACACATTTTTTATATTCTTCTTTAGGCGTGTTTACTGATAACGACTGCAAACAAGAATACGACGAACTCAACCATGCAGTACTAGCTGTCGGCTACGGAAAAGATAACAAAACTGGTTTAGACTATTGGATAATTAAGAACTCCTGGGCTTGGTACTGGGGAGAAAAAGGATACTTCAGAATAAAACGGGGATCAAACGAATCTGGAATTGCCACTGATGGAATGTACCCAGTTTTTTAAGTCAAACTTGTTTTAAAGTTACAAATGTATTCGTATAAAAATCCAATGAATAATTAATAAAATAAAATTTACCTAAATTTCCGTCAACGAAAAAGTTTCTAATAATTATTTGAATAGTTTTAAAATAGGTCTCTAAGTCATACATTAAAAGATAGATAGTTTTTCTGGATCACCGCCTCCTTTGCAAAAAAAAAAATAATTCCAGCGCCCTCTTCCTCAGAGTAGTTGTATCCTTGTTTAAAATAATGTATTAAAAATTAAAAAATCATCAAACGTATTAAGAAATTATTGGAATCATTGAGGCTGGTGAAGTCTTAAAAATTTGTTAATATCAAGTCCCAATTTTGACAACAATAATCGCAAATCGTCATACTCAGTGATCTGTAGTGTCTTCCTTTTTTTTGGAAAATTAATTTGTGACCACACTAAAACCATCTTTAGCTAAATATGATGTAAGTAATGTAATTAAAAATTTGTGAACTATTTTTCGGTGTCCATTTCCGACTTTTACTTCAAGTTCTTCATTCTATCAGTCTTTGTCCTAAAGGAGCCCAAACAAAACCAATGGAAAGAGCAAATGTGTTAAATCGGTCAAAATTCCATGACCATTTGATGCCGAACAAAAACTCTTATGAACATAACCCCGAAAAATGGACGGTTTTCGAAATAATCGGGGGTGCAAAACTGAAAACCCCCCTGGACTGAAAGAGCTTGCTAGCGGCAAGTGAATGCTTTATAAGCCTTGTTGTAATAATGCCTTTGATGTTTGAGACATATAACTACAAGCCAATTTTAGATCACTGAAAATAGGTGTTTCTTCTTTAATTCTGGCGGTGGATTCATCAGTGGCTCCGCCGGCGCCTTCCCCGAACACCCGTCTACGTACTTACTATAAGTTGGAACTTATATTTGAAGTTAATTCGGATCGGAACATGCCGGTTAGATGTTCATTCCATGACAGCCTTTATAGAGGCAAGCAACTAATCCAGATATCTTAAAAAAACCAATCCAGGTTATTAACAATCAGAATTGCTCCAGCAACCTTACTTCATCCCCCAAAATACCCTTACAATTAAGCTCATCTTCCAAACTTAGAGGGAGGACATCCGAACACAGCACTCGTAAATTTTGTTTCGCTTAAATATATATATATATATATATATATATATATATATATATATATATATATATATATATATATATATATATGAAGTAAAATGCGAACAGTAAATTTCTGTGTTAGAGGTTGCACAGTTAGAATAAATTGTTATAAAACGCTATTTATCCTATTCCACCACCATTGAGATGATAGCCCACCTGTACCACCATACCGAGAAGAAAGTCAAAACTTACTGTCCCCGCCACAGTGATACGGTAGAGGTACATGTTTCGTCTCTACTAGACTCATCAGGGTACCGACATGCACCTGGCTGTGCAAAGGACAGATCAGAAGGAAGCATGCAAATACTGAACGCGGCTTCGCCGACTTCCCGCCGGATAACGTATATATGTTTATGCCCCTTTCACGGATTCCTCCGTGTGAGATGCAATAGCAGTGGATATATCCACATTATGCCGTTGTAGTGCTGAAATCACATTCAGCAAACATACAACTATATGCAGCTCCGTGTTTGAATGAAGTAAAATGCGAACAGTAAATGCAAACTTCTCTCCATCATATCCTTTATGTGTTAGAGGTTGAACAGTTAGAATAAATTGTTATAAAATGCAATTTATCCTATTCCACCACCAACCTCTAACACAGAAAAGATATGGAGAGAAGTTTGCATTTACTCTTCGCATTTTACTTCATTCAAACACGGAGCTGCATATACTTATATGTTTGCTGAATGTGATTTCAGCACTACAACGGCATAATGTGGATATATCCACTGCTATTGCATTTCACACGGAGGAATCCGTGAAAGCCGCATGAACATATATACGCCATCCGACGAGAGGTCGGCGAAGCCGCGTTCAGTATTTCCGTGCTTCCTTCCGATCTGTCCTTTGCACAGCCAGGTGCATGTTGGTACCCTGATGAGTCTTGTATAGACGAAACAAATACCTTACCGTATCACTGTGGCGGGGTGAGTAAGTTTTGACTTTTTACTCGGTATGGTGGTACAGGTGGGCCATCATCTCAATGGTGGTGGAATAGGATAAATTGCGTTTTATTCTAACTGTGCAACCTCTAACACAGAAAGGATATGAAACCTAACAATTAGATAATAAAGATAATTCCGTGCTTTAAGAGGAAAAAAAAAATGTTGTTCTTTAGCTATTTGATGCACAAGTTCAATACTCTCTAGAGTTCTATGATTTTATTCTATTTTACTGTTATTTCAGCATTGCTGTGCGGGAGCACCTACGTATTCAAACCGTTGGATAGGTAGAGAAAGACCTATTGTCTAGCCTCCTTCATCTCCCGACGTAACGCCGTTGGATTTTTAACTGTGGAGACACCTCAAAACCGTGGTGTATTCTACTTCGGTCGATAGTAGGAAGGAACTTTTACGGAGAATCACGTTCCATTGTGATCAAATAGAAACAATGCTGAGTTAATGTGGCGGGTACAGCAGTCTTCAACCCATGTTGAACCCTCTTATGAAATTTTTAACTAAACAGTTGTTTAAGTTTTTATTGAAACTATGGCGACAGGAGAAAATTCTTCTTTTTCATATTCAACTCGACAGAAATTATGGGACTAACAGTGTAAATAAAATGACGTTTTTTTTCAAAAACGGTTAGGATTAGCGCCATGAATGAAGAGAACTTAATTTTTAGTCAATAGTTAAAGGTATGTAAAAGACGTCCAAAATTCTTATCAAAGAGGGAGTAAAAAAATGGAGTTATAAGTGTCAGAGCTTGTCCATCCCAGCAGCTGTGAATAACTCACAATACTTTCTTGGAAAGAAATTTGAAGAGCGTTACCAGGTATATCATGTTAGAAAAAATTGAAATATGCCTGGTGGTTCAATAATTATGTGTAAAAAACTTGATTCCATTGCAGCTGTTTGGGAACCCATATCTCCGAAGATGAGACCCTGGGGTGGTTAAAACGCTTGTGGTGAGAGGACCACAGTGGTATTTGCAGGAAATAAACTGTTTCTATATATTCTTTTTTTTTCTCTGCTTGAAGGGATAATACATATAAGCAACTATTAAAATACAGCAGATAGATATCTTTATTTCGTAGATGTCGTTCGACTGGCAATATTTTTCAGTCTGAGTTTTTTTATTTTTAGTAAAATACCAACATATCGAGCACGGTTCAATGCAACTATAGGGAGTGCCATATTTTATAGATTTAAAAAATGTAATGATAAAAACTAGATTATATTTAAAAAAAGTCATCGATAACCTCACATCCCTTAAATGGAACAGACGATGTAAATCAAACTCATTTGATAAATTGGGTGATGAGTTTGAACATTGTAAAAATCTGGAATTTTTAACGAAATTGTGCCAGACTTCATAGACGTACTGTATAATCATATGCAATCTAATATATTTTTCAGTGAAATCAATTTTTATATCGTTAAATAAAGCACAAATCATTTTAATTTTGCGTGGTGTTTTTGGAAAAAATTGTATGATTAAAAAATTCTTGGGTGTCACATTGAAACAAATTTTCTTGTGAAATAGAAATGTATTTCTAAGTAAAATAACAACAAAATAAAAGGGCTTCTTAATACTCTATTGACTTTGATAGATATATATCACCATTTCTTTGGTTTTTCTTTCGAGATTCTATAAATCCGAAAGTTTCACATACTGCACCCGGTAAGAAAGAATTTTCCAAAATATTCGCATGGTTTCCATCAAACATTCGAACTTCCACAGAATTGTTACTTAATTTCGAGAGTCCATAATCTTTATCAGGCAAGTCTGTACTGACAACAGTTGGTTTAAAAAGTACAATTTTTGATTGAAGTTTATAATTTGGAGTCCATTTTATTAAAGCTTTAAGACGTTTGTAGTAACTGAATGCGCAGGCTCGATGATGTTCTGGTGTGTAAATACTCGCTGAACCCACGACGCTTTGCGCCAGATTTATACGAGCATCGAAGTCCTCACATTTCAACATTTCTTCCTTAAAAAATAAAGAAAAAACAAAAATAAGGCTAAATATAATAAAAAAGAGAAACAAAATTGAGAAACAACGAAAGTTAAACGTGAAAATAAACAATAAATGATTAAGTAAAAAAAGGTATAAATTTTAAACAATAAATAAGTTTTACATTCAAATCGACATACTTACCGAATGTTTAGCGATGGCATCATGGGATATTTGCCAAGACATTATGTGTGTCAGCAAATTAACTTGAAACCGATCTTCGTTCTGTATTTCGAAGCTTTGAGTTAATCTCTTAAGATATTCGGGTGCGCTGTCGATGAAGATTATGGTTCCTTTATAGCCTTTGTTTTCTAACTGATGAGCCGCCTCTAAGCCAACTACACCTCCAAACGAGTAACATACGATATGGAATGGTTGCGATTTGGATATTCGCTCTTCTATTATCTGCGTAAAAATAATAAAGTATCAATTTAGATCACAGTGTCTTGCAAGATACTGCAAATAAAAAGAAAATTTCTAAATTGTATACCGTAACATGAGGTGATACCCAACTGCTGTACCAATAGCGACGATTTTCTTATTCCAGTCTTTTTACTTTTCCAAAGCTTAAAATTTTTTTAATAGGTGCCCGGACCTTTATCTATTACTTAAAGTATGAAAAACAAATTTAAAAAAAAAGGAAGTTTGAGGTTATATTATTTAAATAAGGCTAATTTTTAAATAGTTTTTGTCCCTAAAAAAACTGTATCTGATAAACTCATTTAACATTTACATTTAAGGTAAAGACAGGTTCCTAGTATTTAGTTATGTATAATTTTAACATATAGCAACACGGCAACTTAAATGTCAGGAATCTATGAATTTTGAAAGCTGGTATTGTGTAGATGTAAAAATAAAAAAGACAAGGCTTAACAAAGGTGTGTTGTCCAGAGAACTCGAGCTACAAATTGTAAACAGACTAGTTCAATGCTCCGAATGGAGACAATCATTGCATTTATATGATCTGAGAGTTACAGTGAAAAATTATTTAGACAAATTCGGTCGACGAGTTGAACGTTTTAAAAACAATTTGCCAGATTGGGTTTCGTTATCATCAAAGCTTATTTTGATAATCTTCAAAAGTCAATAAATGGTGTCAGTGCGTCTAATATTGTTAACTACGACGAAATGAATCTAACTGATGACCCGGGAAGAAAATGGGTAATTTCAAAGCAAGGTATGAAACACGTGGAAAGGGTGATGAACCATAGTAAGTCGGGCACCTCCCTCATGTTTGCAGCCGCAGCAGAAGGAACGATTTTACCGCCTTACGTCGTGGATAGGGCCAAACATATGTACGAATCTTGGAAGGTAGGGGGGCCACCAGGTGCTCGTTTCAGTTCAACCCCTTCCGGATGGTTTGACAGTAACTGCTTCCAGGATTAGATTGAGACAATTGCCATTTCATATTCTCGAAACTTGTCAGGCAAAAAAAATATTAATAGGGGGATAATCTTTCTTCGAATATTTATGTAGAAGCCGTACAAAAATATGGGGGGCATACCATATCGTTCGTGTTTCTACCAGCGAATTCCAGTCACATATCTCAGCCCTTAGATGGGGCATTTTTTCGCCCATTTAAGGAGGCTTGGCGTAAGATACTAACTGACTGGAGAAAAGGCCCAGGCCGAAGAGAATCGAACATTCCAAAGACCACATTTTCACATCTCCTTAAATTATTATTGGAAGCAATTAAAGCTAGTGTGGCCAAAAATATTAGAGCTTTCGAAAATGTGGAATTGTTCCAATAAATCCTGATGAAATATTATCAAGACTACCGTTAAGTTCACAAGTTTTGGAAAATGATGCGGGTGCAGTAACAGATTCTGTAACTGATATTTTAAAATAATTACGATACGAAAATCTCCCCAAAACCAAAGCAACAGCGCAAAATGATTAAAGTTTTACCAGGTGGTAGTGTAGCAAGAATGGATTTTAACGAACTAAATCTTGTAATGCCAGTGATATTGAAAATATTTTCGTTCACAACTCTTCAGGCGAAGATAAAACAGAGCCATATTTGGATGAAGCCTTAGAAAGTCTGCCTGATTTTTCTCCAGTTGGTTCTCCAAGCACAAGTGTCAATGAACATCCTAGCATTTTTGAGCGTTATGTTACCAAGAATGATAAACATTTTGGGGGGGTGTTTCCAGTTAACGAAATCTACTAAAATTAGTGATTGGCTGTTGATTGAATTTGTTAGTCAGAAATACATTAGTATGATTCAATCCATAGGTGAAAAGTACACGGCAAGTTTTCTTCGAGTGAACCCTACGATGAAAAGACCGATAAATACAACATTTTTTGTTTATCCAGTTATTCCAGATTCGACCAAATTGTTGGTAAAATTAGTGCCCCTGAAAAGGGTCGAGGAGGTATTTTTATATTTAAAAGTATTGGCCAATAAGTGATAACTTTCTATCTGTTGTTTGATGTATATCAGAAAATGTTTTCTTTTAAATAAACGAATTATAAATAATTTGTAGTAAAAAATATTTTTTAAAGATACGTAGTTTGTTGCCATCCATCTCTTAGACAGTGTGAAAGCCATTAGATGTGAAATCAAACAGGTTGTTTTTCAGACCGGTTCTAAGGTGAATAACAACACTACATATATGAATTATTTATGTTAAAAAATGTTGCTATTCACCCCATTTTACGGTACCATATACTAATATAATCATGGTAATATTTTAAGAAATCTAATTGGCCTAATGTGACAAGGAAATCAATAATGCAAGAACAGAAGTAGCCAACAGTTCTTATCACAATCCTCTATTTATAACTATCTGTTTTTGTGTTACAATAATAAGATACAGTATTTATAATCCCGTATGGGGTTACCAGTCCCCCATCGGGCGCCTTCTCAGGCGGCGGATAGGAGTAAGCCTCCCAGATATGGATGGTATCGGAGAAATCAAATATTCGAGGCGGACCAAAACTGTTATAGTAGCGTCTGACTTCAGAGAAGCGGCTACGAATAGCGTCTTACTCAGAATGGGCGACTGAAACTTAAAACCTAGGAAAGTAACGGGAAAATACCTAGGTAATTATTTCCCCAGGATATCATTATGGCTGAAAACCAAACAATCAAGACCCTCAGTCCAGGGCACCCCTTCAGTGGGGAGACGGTGCGAAGAATCTCCCTATCAGCTAATATCCTGAAAATGAACAACATAAAGAAAATATGCACATGGAATGTCCAAAGTATGTTTCAGGCCGGAAAGACAGCAAATACTATCAAAGAAATGAAAAGATTAAAGATTGACATTTTGGGCATAACCGAAATGAGATGGCACGGAACCGGCCAATGCGAAGTGGATGGTCATCAGGTTTTTTGCTCTGCAGAATCAGATATATCACCGAAGTGGAGTTGGCATAATAATAACCAAAGAAATAAATCAGTCAGTGCATTGTTTTATACCGGTCTCGGATAGAATTGCCATATATTAACATATATTCAAGACCGTTCAAACTAAATATAGTGCAGATATATGCACCAATCTTTAAGAGTAGCGAAGAGGATTTGGAACAATTTTACAACGACATCAAAAATGCACTGAAACAAATACGTAAAGAAGCAACAACTGTAATAATGGGAGACTTTAATGCGAAGGCTGGCAAAGGAAAGGTCGAAAACGTAATGGGCGATTGTAGACTCGGAATAAGAAATGAACGAGGAGATGCCGTAACTCAATCCTGCAAAGAGATGTATTTCATAATCTCTAATACTTACTTTAAACTACCCCCCTCGTCGTTTATACACTTGAAAGTCTCCAATTGACGGAGAAGGAAACATGGTTAGAAATCAAATCGACTCTGTTTTAATAAACAAAAGATTTTGAAATGCTTTGACATTAGTGAAAACATACCCCGGAGCAGATGTTCCATCCGACCACAACTTGCTGCTTCGAAATCTGAAGCTAAAGCCCAAAAAACTTAAACCGAGACAGAATAATACACGAATATATCCACACAAATTAGAAAATGAGTCCATCAAGAACGATATTACTGAACATCTAAATAATAAGATCAGTGAAATAAAAAAGAACATGACTGATGAAGAAATGAAATGGAATGCTGTCAAGAGCATAATTAAAGAAATTGTTAAAGAAAAACTTCGAACAAACATGAAAAGAAAGAAACAAAAATGGATGATAAATGAAATCTTGGAGCTTAAGGAAAAACGTAGACAATACAAGAATAAAAATCAAACAAAATACAAGAATGTCCAAAGCGAGATTAGAAATAAAATAAAACTAGCAAAGGAAGATTGGTTGAATAAACAATGCAACGAAATAGAATTATTAAACTGTCAGCATGATTTGTTTAATCTACACTAAAAACTGGAAGAAACTGCTGGCGTAGGAAAAAAAAAACTGGTAGAGGGATTATTACGGACGACAATGGACTAGTCATTGTGGAAGCCGAGCATAAGGTTTAGAAATGGAAAGAATATATGAAATCATTATTCAATGACGAAAACAGAGATGACCTTGTAGAAAAAGAAATAATAACAGGACCTCCAATCACAAAAGGAGAATTAATAAATTCAATAGAAAATCTTAAAAAAGAAAAAGCTATAGGACCAGATGAAGTTTGTGTTGACTTGCTGAAACTAATCCAAAAAGACCATTTAGATATCTTAAGCGACTTTTTTAATCATGTTTATGATACAGGAAATATTCCTGATGACTAGCTAGTTTCGTCCTTTATTCCTGTCCCGAAAAAACCCACAACCAAAAAATGTGAGGATTGAAGATCCATCAGTCTTATGAGTCATGTTCTAAAATTATTTCTTAAAATAATACAATGACGAATATATCCGAAACTTGAACAGGACATTAGCGATACCCAATTCAGGAACGGTTTAGGCACAAGAGAGGCGCTATTTAGTTTAAATGTTTTAATTCAACGAAGTCGTAATGTAAATTGCGATGTATTTGCCTGCTTTATTGATTTTGACTAAGCTTTCGACCGAGTAAATCATCAAAAACTAATAGAAACACTACAAGAGCATCAATTGGATGATAAGGATTTACGAATTATTTCCAACCTTTATTGGAAACAAGAATCATTTGTTCAGATGGAGGAAAAGGAGTTACAAAAATTCCAAATTCGTCAGGGTGTCCGGCAAGGTTGTGTGTTATCTCCACTACTCTTTAACATCTATTCAGAAAAACCGTTTCGGGAAGCTCTTGAAGAGGTACAAGAAGGTATCTCTCTAAATGGGGTTTTGATCAATAATTCGAGATGTGCAGATGATACTGTCCTTCTTTCAGACACAGCTGAAGGACGTCAAAGACTGATAGAAAGGATAGATGAGATCTGTGAAAAATACAACATGCGATTTAATATAAGCAAAATAAAGGTTATGATAATAAGCAAAAACTTATCCCAAAATGTACAATTTCGCGTCAGAAGTTCTCTTAACAGTATCATCCATCAAATATCTGAGCGCACAACTACATGATAAGTGGGAGCAATTGAAGAAATAAAAATACTTATTGAGAAAGCCAGAGCCTATTTCAATCGCATGAAAACGCTATTATGTAATATGATGAGAATATCTTGGACACATCACGTAACCAATGAAACTGTTCTGCAGCGCATGCAAAAGGGAAGAGAAATCATGAAGACCATTAAAGAAAGGAAGTTAGCATACTTTGAACATATAATTCGTAACCAAAAATACGATCTGCTACAATTGGTTATGCAAGGAAAGATGGTTGGTAAGAGAGGCCCCGGAAGACGAAGAATTTCATGGCTACATAATTTGCAACAATGGACCGGAAAGATATCTACTGAATTATTTAGAGCTGCTGTCAATAAAGTAATATGGGCCAGAATAATCGCCAACGTCCACTGAGGATAGGGCACAGGAAGAAGAAGAAAAAGTTTATAAATAGTTAATTGAAGAAGGTGCAGTGTTCAGTAAGTGTGCCCTTAGTGATTTATCTTGTTTGTGCTTGTTTTTATATATTATTTGAGATTAGTAAGATACCGAAAAAATATGGCCTCCACTTCTATATTTATTCCAAAATCGTTAAAGCAAGGCATTTTTCCTCAATGAAAAACTTATTACGATGAATGCTTATGATGCCCTAAGATATCAATATCTAGATAATAATGTTAAAAGCTCTGTTGAGATGTGTTCCAACATGACAGGAAAATCTACTATGTACCGAATACTGAAGGAGAAAAAACGACTGGAATGTTTCGCAGTCCCCCATTCGATCATAGGCAGATGAAAAACCTCATTGGAAGAAGAGATAAAAACTGCAATAAAAGGAGTTGTACATACATTTTATTATGAGAAGCAGATCCCAACCGTCAACAAAATTCTTACTAAAATCAATGAAGATCGGGATTTACCTGAAATTAAAAGAACTGAACTCTAGAAATTGCTCAGAGAACTTAATTTTTGATGGAAAAAACCAGATAGGAAATCTGTTCTTATAGATCGTCCGGAAACTGTCCGTTGGAAAAGGAAATATCTCTCTCAAGTAAAAGGCAGAGTTGCTACAAATAATACAATGTACAAAATTAGTAACTGAACTTTTGAAAGATTTTTTTGAACAAAGTTACTGCGGAAAATTGGGAAAAATCCACACAATAAAAGAATAAAACAAAATGTGGAAACTCAATTAATTGAACGACGATAGCTTCACTGAATTTGATTACGAATTAGATACGTAATGTTTACCAGTGTAAACACAATTTGTTTTTGTTGTATTTTATTGTTTAATGTCGTTTATATATTTTTTTTTATTTTTTTTTATATATCTTTATTTTAGTGTGTCCCATTCTTTAATTTTATATATGTTTAATTCCAATTTGCCGTAATTTCTTTATTATTTTATTATTATATTTGTGTCTTTTTCTTAAGCGTGTAAAATTAACACGTTTATTTTATTTTTTTAAGCCTATCGGATATTTCATATAATAAAGGAAATTAAATTAAGATGCCAATGCAATAGAAATAAGAGTGTTTGCAGTCATTTCTGTTTTTTGACACATGGAAAAAATATTTATTAAAATTTAAGATATTTTTATTTTAATCTCAAAGAATTCGAGCTTTTCTATTAGTTTTGTTGTCATTTATATTTATGTAATCTCTGATCATCGTCAAGAGTTCTTCCAGGACCTTTTGTGGAAATTCTAGACGTGAGCATTTTATATATAAAAATAAGTCTTCAATCTTTTGCACTTACCGGTAAATAAGTTCTGGCCATATCTTCAATTGAATCTTTCTGGGTATCATTGGGATACTGAAGTCCTACAAAATCAGCTTCGATATTTTTGTAGAGAGGTTCCAAAACTGTGATTATTCCTTCGATTCCAGGGAAGAGCACCACGGTAGGTAATGAAGATTTATCAGATATTTTTCCTTTAACTGGAACAACGGGTATGTAAGCCATGGAAACATCATCGCAACGACGTATCAAGTCCGTTTCAAAAAGAGGTCGTTCTTTTTTGACTCCTAAAACAATTAATAAAGATAACGTTACTGAAACAACAAAAGCTTGCCTATTTATATAAATTTTGTAAAATAGCAGTAATTTTTGAAATGTTATTGCCTGCAGATATGTTAGTTTTGCTTCAGATCTTCTCCATTTGTAAATTGAAGGAAGCAAAAAGAAGTGCAGCCATATTTCCTTAATATTTGATATTCCCCATTGGGAAACTGTAATCACTCAGAATTGCAAACATCTATACATTTATAGTTAGGCAATTTTATAAATTTACAAATTTTTAGGCAAATTTCTGGCAACTTGAGACGTTAGTTCTCTCATTTATGTTTATTTGTCCTGCTTTAATTAAAAAGGTTAATATTTACCTTCATTTTTCTCAGCTTGGATTTCCATTAGCTTATCAAAAGTCATGCTTTTAATATCTTGAGCTGTCAGAAATACTTCAAACTCTCTTTCTAGTGTTTGCTTGATTTCTACAGAAGTCATCGAATCCATTCCAACCTCAGCTAAAGTGGCTTGCAAAGAGATACTTTTAAGATCCTTCACACCTAAAAAACCACAATAAAAAATATTTTTGTGCAAGATTAACGAAATACGTCATATAAAATTTGAAATTTACCTAGAATATTCGCTACAGCATCCACAATATTATCAGCTCCATCAGCGCCTGCTCGTTTTTCTGCAACTACTATACTTGAAACAACAGCTGATTCATTTTGCTTTAAGAAAATATCCATACATTCCAGACAATTTGTTATTCTTTGTTGGAGTGTTCCTCCGATTTCTATTTCTTCATCTTCGTTTTGCAGCTCAGCAAGTAAACCAACCTAAGTATAAATAGATGTTTTAAAATAACTAGGTGAAAGAATAAAAAAAAAATAAATTAAAATGAAGATAATAAGAAACAAAAACCTTAAAAAACCCAAAATGGTGCGTTTTAAAACTAATTTCATCTGTCTTATTTGAAATAGTGTAACTAGTATTATTTTCATAGAGAGCATTGTATGCCGTCGGTATTGTTCTGTTTTTGTAATGACCAGGAACGTGTTTTACCGTCAGGTGTCCACGGCTGCCGCCATCCGTCACGAAAAAATTTACCGCTCCGATGTTACCGCCGATAAGTAAAGAACCACCGCGTACAACAAACGTCGCCTAGCACCGATCAATGCTGAGATCTATAACGTACTGTTGCCGGTCTAATTTTCAGTACGCAGCACCGTGAACAGTGTTGCGAGTTTTAAAGCGAGAGGCATTGCGAATTGAAATACGAGGCGTCGTATAGAGCATCGCAGACGTATTGTACGAATCATCGTGAATAGTGTGGCGAATTTTAGTACCACGCGGATAACGTTGTGATGATACCACCGGGTTACCGTCAACCGTACTGCTACTGCTTGAAAAGTACGAGGCACTGTGAATAGCGCTCATTCATGCTCCTGCCTTGTTTAAGTGTTTATAATGTATCCATCTTCGATTGTAAGCTAGTTTTATGTCATATTTGTGAAAGTATGGAATACAGGATTCAGGAGGTTTTAAAACCATTTGTTCCAATACCTAGGTTCCATTTTTAACATAACAGGTAATAACTAACAGCTGACAGCCAGTCAATAATATGCGCAATTGACATCTGGTTTGCCGTTTCTCCACTGTAACAAGCTTCTCGGTACAAATTGGGCCCTCGACCACGGTAATCCTGAGGGTGGTGCCCGAGACCGACAACTGGGTAGATGTCTTGACTACCAAACAGTCAAACTATTCACTAGTTCAGAAGATAGGGATATCTTGACAGTAAGGGAGTACCGACAGGGGATAGTGTTTAGGATAATTATGAAATATCCATATGCTGGGCATTTGACCCATGACCGTCTGCTGGATAGATATTCTACCTACCAATGTTCCGCTACCGTAACAGAAAGGCATCTGTAGATCCATAGATTACCATGATAGATTAAAAACGCTTCACACCATATTAGCTTCAAAAAAATGAAATCCGCATCTGTACTCTTTGAAAGTTTTTTTAATAAAAATACATGTTAAGCAATTGATTTTTTATTTCATTTTGAGAACATAAGTCTGCCGCCAGACACCCTGTAGCGCCGCCTGATTATCATTTGTTTCGGGTGATTTAGAATGATTTTTTTTACAGCATTTCAAGTCTTTTGAAATTGTCAAAAAAATGGGTCGATTTTTATTGACTTTTCATTTACTTATTGCGTTCAAATGAGAAGTGGTCGTAGTTTCTGAAGGACAATACTTCGAATAAAACAGAATATACCATAACCTTGAAATAAAAGTGGGAATTAAGTTTAAAACACAATATATAATTTTTCTTACGTCTCCAATTGCTCCCCACTCGATTGCCAGAGCTGGAAAACCTTCGTTCTTTCTTCTTTCACATATCCTTTCCATCATGGAATTTGCCATGCCATAATTTGTCTGGCCAGGGTTACCTCTTCCGCAAGATACTGATGAAAATATTACAAAATCCCTGAAAGTTCGTTTATATTATTGTATTAAAACTTTTACAAATTTTGAAAAATATTTTGATCTACCTCAGCTCTGGACACATTTTTCTCGTTACAAGGTCCAAGTGTTCAGTGGCATAAGCTTTGGGTCCAAATGAAATCTTATAGGACTCTTTAGTCTGATTTTCAAATAAAGCATCTTTTAGGACAACTGCAAGATTAAAAATGGCATGTACTGGTCCCAGCTTAGTAGCTTCTTCGATAAGATTTCGACAGCCTTGAATCGTAGTTATATCATCATTACAAATTAGCACTGTACATCCGTATGTTTTCCATATTCTAAAAGACACCAAAGAAGAAAGAAGTATTTTGCCCTAATGATGCAGTTCGAAACGAGATGTTGGAACGATGCATTTTATAAATTTCTCGGTAGTAGTACTTACGATATTTTGTGTGCTTGATATCCATTTTTGATCCCGCTTCGCGATGAGATGACTAGTTTTCTACAACCTCTCAGTACCAACCAATCGGCCAGCTCCAAACCAAAGCCCCCAAAACCTCCGCAAATTATGTATGTTTTTTCTGGATCAGAGCAATATCTAAAAAGTGCTATGTTTCTTAGCAATTCATATGTATTGATTCCGATAATTTAATATACTATCAACGATGCTGCGCATGGTATTTCACTAATGTTCAGTGTTGTGACTATTTTTGAACGGTCGCCATTTTATACGTGGCAAACAAAGGACTGGATCATAAGTGGTTTTTAGTGTTTTCATAAGTAAGAAGTCGCAGTGATTAATAAAAAAGAATATAGATTATCATGGTCTATTGTTCAGCAAAAGTCGCAGCGAAGAAAAGAAACTTGGAGTTTTCTTGGTACCTGGGTAATAAATGAATGAAATAAAAGGTGGTGATACTTGATCAACGCTGCCCAGACATTATTGGGCCTTTTACATTTCACCATGACTGCAGATCATTCGAGGCCGATCTTCTCTTCTTCTTCATGTAACGTGTCAGGTCCCCCTGACATTGGCAATTACAATGGCGAGTCGATCACGGTTCTCTGTTATTCTAAATAGCTGTTCATTACTGTGTATCCTGTCCACTCTCGGATGTTCCTAATCCAAGAGATCTGCTTCCTTCTAACACCTCTACAACCCTCGATCTTATCCATCATAATCAGTTGAAGAATTCTGTAGCGACCCCCTCTGAGAACATGGCTAAGTAATTAGTTTTCTACATTTTACAGTTGTCAGCAATTCACGAGTGGCATTTGCCCGATCTAAAACCACTATATTAGTCTGCATAGGTTCTCTAGGTATTCGAAGCTTCGCCTCTGCAAGCAGATCTCAAATGCCTCCAAACGATTAATCGTGTCCACATGTCCGCTTTATACAACAACACTTACAAAATGTAATATTTAACCATCCTTTGGTGAAGTTTTAAATTTTGATCGTCATTGCAGACAAGCGATCTCATTTTAAGAAAATTTGTGCGGGCTGATTCGATTCTGCATTTAACTTCTTTATCTGGGTCAAGCTGTTCAGTAATATAACATCCAAGGTACTTGAAGTGGGATACTCTTTCAACGATTGGTTCATTTATTAGCAGCGAAGGGTCTGGATATGGTAGACGACTGGAAACCATAAATTTAGTTTTAGCAAATTTTATCTTAAGTCGTATTTCTTGACCCATCCTATTGACAGAGTCTAAGAGTTGTTCTATACCCTGATGTCCATGTCATCGGCAAAACAAATCGTGTTTATTACCTCACCGTTATGTGGAGCTTCCTTAAAAACTTTGTCCAAATATAAATTAAACTGCAGTGGAGAGAGAAGACATCCCTGACTAACGCCTCGCTGAATTTGGCATTCTTTGGTAAGCTTGCCATTAACTCGGACCACTGCCCTCTGATGCCAATATAGATTCCCTATAATCCGCACATCTTTATGATCCACACCAGCATTCTTCAATATGTCTATGAGCTTCACATGCTGTACCCTTTCAAACGGTTTTTCGTAATCGATAAAGCATACGAAGATGTCTACGTTGGTCTCGACACTTTTGTAGAAGTATATTTAGAGCAAATTGCGCTTTTCTAGTACCAAGGGCATTTCTAAACCCAAACTGGGTCTCATTTCAATCGTTTTTGCATTTATTCCTTATTTTACAGTGAATAGTAACTCAGGAAAATCTTCAAGGTGTGACTCATGAGATTTATTAATCTGTATTCGTTACATCTTTTGGCACGTTATTTTTGTGGAAGTGTTATAAACACAGATTTCAGCCATTATTTCGGTATTTCTGCAGTGTTGTACAAAGAATTAAAAAGCTTAACCAGTATATCGATATAGTCTTCGTGAATCAATTGCAGGAGTTCCACTGGAATGTCGTCTGAGCCGGTTGCTTTTCTGGATTTTTCATGTTTTATCCCATGAAGAACCTCTGGCTTCAGAATTTCTGGTTCTTCAGGATTGATTCGCAAAGGCATCGGCCGACTTTATGATGATGGCCCTTCAGGTGATAATGTCCTCTCAACAATTCCCCCACAATTTGCAACTCTTTCTTTCCTAAGGAGAGAAGCTCCCTAGGCAGCCGTGCGCTAGGTCCAGTTATATGTTCCTTGGCACTTGGAGTAATATTTTAATAAAAGTTGTATGTTGTTGTCAATTTGTATATTATATGTTTAAGTTTAATTGTTTATGATAGTTTTAACACTTTAAATTTATAATCTGCCATTTAAGGGACATTTTTTCGTTCAGAATTTGCATATTTCCAGAGACGTAGGCATTTCTTTAAATTCTTGCCAATTATCCTTTTGAAGTAGTAATTTCATCCAATTTTCTATTTAAATATATTTTTTAATCGACATAATTTCATTTTTTCTGTTTTTTTAACCAAAATTAAAAAAATATTTATTAAAACTTGTAATTTGTTTTAGTTTTCCTAAGGATTCAGAAAAACGTGAAATGTGTAGTTATGATTAATGAAGTTGAAAATTAGGAGTCATCACAATGCCATGAAGATAGAAGTAATTTTTCTTACATAACAAAAATAATAATGATCCTATCTCAGCAGTTCTTTATAATAAAACATTTTTTACGCGTAAATCGGTAAAAATTTTCTGTAGATAACTTCAGCAGTCACAAAGTATATATGATGCCAAAATCCTTTTTTACTTTTCAAATTATATTAAACGTTGTCTCCAAGATTTTTAGCTAATAAATAAAATACCTGAAAAACACTTGCATTAGTTTGAACTCAATAAATTATAAATTTCCGAATCAAACAGAAATCTAATAATTAATTTTGGGGCATTTCTGTGAACTATATTATTGTGACATTTGTCCTTCAAGATACGCCACTGGTATTTCAGGATATGCGGCAAGTGATAACAACTTGACTTGCACAGTACAACATCCCCTTTCTTTCCGAATCTCAGATAAAACAGCTACACTTGATACCTTTTCACTTCTATTAACAATGTCAATTCAGTGATTGACAATCATTCAGGCTAGTTGCTCCCATGGGCTACGAAAGACGCAACGAAAATGCACAACAGAAATTAAGGAGAATGTTACCTACCAATTACTCGAGACGCCACTGGTTTACTAAACCGTCATCCTAAACCAAAAGGTCATCCGATGTTCAGAAGCCCCTAGTGGCCCACCTAGCCGAGCATTTCAAGGTCAAGGACCAAGTAAACAAACACAAATAAATTCAACGTACAATTGTCCACTTTAATTCAAAAATTATTTGAGGGTTCAGTAGATTGGTATCAGACTATAACAAGTGAGTATAACGTATCTTTAATATAAAACTTATTTAACAGCTTGATATGTAATAAGTGAGTGTAGGGATATAAAAGATATAGTTCACCCTCCGTCCGAGTCAGTATGCGAATAGCACTTTGGTTATTTAACAGCCAAACCCTCGCGCAAGAATTATCACGCTTATCGTGCACAGTGAGACGCAATTCCGCGAGATATGCCAGGGACTATAATTACGTGCACATTATGAACCGGATGACTTAAAAACTTGAACTATAAAACGGTTTAAAAGTTAACTGAATGAAGTGTCAAAGTGTGACATATAATTAAGCTAAATCGGACAAAATATTAACAAAACATTTAACCAAACTATAATGTAAAATAAAAACCTGAGGTCCAAGCGTCATGGTAGCTACGGGTAGGTCACTATGTTATCAAAAGGACGCTGTAGCCCAAGACCAAAACAAAGTCTTGTCTTCAAAGTTTCACATACAGGAACACTAACAAAACCAGGCACATGAAGCAAGTTTAAACCATTAATAAACCATAAAAAAATAATAACTAAAAACTGGAATCAAAAATGCCTTCTTAACTAGACGATTTTTCGTTATTCCATGGCAACGTGCTTTTTCATAAAATGACCAGCTAAACGGCCTGAATGATCTCCAAAAGTGGGTTAATTAACTCTAGTGTCCATTATAGTTGGCCCAGAATCCAAAAAGCATTAGGGAGAATTACAGGGCTACACGATAAATTTAATCTTCTTTTCAGATGGAGTGAAATCTCTAAAGGGTATCTTGTCGGCTCATATATTGTTGATTTTCCAACGATCACTTTAGATAAAAAATGGTTTGAGCTAAAAACCAAATTAAAATAAAATGCATAAAAAAAGACTGAATATCGCCAAGCCTGGTAAAATATACATGAACCCTAAAGCAACAACTAGCCAATTTAGGCCACTCCTGAACCGGCAAATGGTGCAGAACGATAAATAGTGTAGTACGACGATTATTCCTTATCTAATACTCAATTACATCCTATCATTATTAGAATTACCTAGAAAAACAATATTCAATTGGTGACGTCAATGCTATTCCAGATGGCGTGATCACAAAATAACACTAAAATCGATGACTGACAGTCTGAACTTGACAGTTGTAACGTCAGGAAACTGTCAAAATTAAACCGGGAAATAATTCTCATTTTCTTAAAAGAAATGATAAATAATGGTTCAAGGACTACATTACTTCAATAATAAATTAAAAGCAGGCACAATGAGAATATGGAAAAAAGGTGTAGTGTTGATATTCAAAGTTTGACCTATCTTCTTTGACAACTGTTTGTTCATACTTCTTAAATTTTATTTTTTCACCCATTTTAAAGCTTTAAATGCGAGACAATGTTAAGGATTCGACCTTAAATGATACATTATAGAAAACCCATAATACTATAACTTCTTCGAGCAAACAACAGTATTTATAAAGCATATCATGCATACAGAATTATGTATTTTTATAAAACAACATTAATTATGTGCAACTAGTAGCTCAATGATAAGGTAAACCCTAACAGCCAGATTCACTAAGAAGATTTAAGATTTAAACCCAATCTAGTTGCCATGAAATTTAAATCAGCCAGTTTTGGTTTGCTTATGATATTATGATAATTTATATTACATAAATACAAAGAAGACAAAATATATGGTCATCAGCAAACGCCCAATCCTAAACACACAACTGACCATCAACCAACAAACAATTGAAAGGGTTGAAAGCTATACATACCTTGGCACCAATGTAAACAGTCAATGGGATCACTCATTGGAAATAAAACAACGTATAGCAAAAGCCAAAGCAGCGTTTACAAAAATGAGCACCGTCTTCAAAGGCCGTGATCTGCCGCTGAAAACCAAGGTCTTCATACTACAGTGCTATGTTTTTCCAGTTCTGCTCTACGGAACAGAGGCTTGGACGCTCTCTGAAGCGTCCATTAAAAAACTTGAAGCGTTCGAGATGTGGTGCTATAGGCGCATCTTAAGAATCTCCTGGGTCGACCGAGTCACAAATAATGAAGTCCTGCGCAGAATGGGAAAAGAGTGCGAAGTGATCAAAACAATTAAAAAACGCAAATTGGAATACTTAGGACATATTATGAGAAATGAACAGCGATATAACCTCCTCCAATTAATTCTTCAAGGGAAAGTTTACGGCAAGAGGGGGCCAGGACGAAGACGAATCTCTTGGCTCCAAAACTTAAGAAAATGGTTCAACATGAGCACGACTGGACTGTTTCGCGCAGCTGCCAACAAAGTAAGAATAGCCATGCTAGTCGCCAACATTCGGAACGAATAGGCACCGCAAGAAGAAGAAGATATTACATGTGTTTACAAATAAATGCTTATATAGGGATATTAAGGATAAGAACCTTGCGACAAAGGCTTGAAATTGGTAAAAGAAATAGTTGTATCCGGGAAATTAATAAAGTCTTTTATTTTTGCCGGTTCAATAAAAAAACAAAATTTTTTCTTTTTGCTAGTATTTTTAGGGTTTAAGACTCACTTGACTTATTGTTGCTCTTGTCTGTTTAAGCCCTCTTCTGTTGTTTTATAATGGTTTTAAAATTAAATCATGTTAGTGAATCCGGCTGCAAATATTTAAATTATAAACACATTAATGGCTATAATTTAGGTTGCATGTTTTTAAAACGAAATCCAAATGTAACAATCTGCTATTAACTTAAAATTTAAAATACCAAGAATGTATGGTTATTTTACCTGGGAAGCGCTGGGAAAATGAGTGGTGTTGGTTTAATATATGTTTCTTGCTCCTCCTTCCTGATCTCTATCAATACTTTCCCTATGTGTTTTCCAGAACTCATGTACCGAAATGCTTCTTTTGTCTGATGCATATTGAAAATTGTTCTCGTTAAAGGTTTCACTGCACCACGGTTTATTCCATCTTGCACCATATCAAATAGTTCGGTTTCATTCAATAGGGTTTCTAAAGTAAGCCCTTAATAGAAAAAGTGTTACGTATCAGAGAACATTGAAATATATATATATATATATATATATATATATATATATATATATATATACATATATATATATATATATATATATATATATATATATATATATATATATATATATATATATATATATTGTTGAAAATGTACGTTTAAAAAAAAACGGAACAGCGGAAAAAACAATTGTAAATTGTTTTTCTTATCTGCCTAAATGTAATAAAAGCATTTTTAAAAGAATTTATGTATTTTGCCCGGAAAATTGCCAAAGGCTGGGGCGCCTGAAGACTTTAAAAATAAAAAACCTATTGCAAAAAATCAGTTTAAATACGGTGTATCGGGAGTCCTCTGGATAAAAATAAATAGTGTCTAAGTAAGATAGGTTTTATTTACCAGAGCCCGGTACACTACAGTTCGAGAGACGGGCGATATTCGGGATTGTATACGCGAACTGGTGTTGCAATCTCGGATCACCGTCATAAAGATCGCGTAACTATTCTAACTTGAGTTTCCAATACTCAACAAACAAAATAAAATTTTCTCTTTCAGTCAGAAGATTAAGAAGAAAAACTAAGAAGATTTTTTGCGGAAATTTAACGTTAAAGATACTCTAAGTTTTCAGTGAAAATCGTAAAAAAAAAATTAGATTGAAAAACCTAACCCTCCAGAGACATTACGCTAGTTAAATTTTCCAAATTTACTTGCGGAAATCCCTTTATTAGTTTTCGTGAAAATCTAATTTTTATCTTAATTTCTTCTTAAAATTCAGATCTGTTACCCTTACTTTTTTCGACTTTGAAAAATTATAAAATTGCGTCTAAGTCCAGTTAGTCATACTTTTCTTGCGCATTTTTAAAATTTTACGATAAAGTCCAATTACTTATACTTTCTCTGCGTTAAAATTTCGGTGTTGAAAATCATTGAGGATTTTAACAATAAATAAATTGCGACTTGCGGTGCGACTTTAGCGTTCGACTTAAGTTAGACAATTTATCGGCAAGAAGAATAAATAAATTTATTCGGTAAAGTAGGTTCGTTGCGCTAAAAAAAAAAACATTTGGCCACGAAAAAGTATACTTGACCCCATACTAATTATTTTTTCAAACGATAATTGGTATAACCCTTGAACTCTTATGAAATTAAATTTTTTTTCTTAAGTCGTCTTGAGCATCCACGCTCGCTTCCCAGACGCACAACCCCATAGCTCCTTTTTAAATTTCGGCATAAAAGTTTTTCTTTTTCCAAAGGTGAGGCGGCTTGGCTTTTCACCGGGTCGGGCGGTTATGGTGGGTCTTCTCCGGCACCGCCTGCGCGGTGCCCTACCTTTCAATTTCCGGAACAACGTCCGATGTTCCAAAGTTTCCAAACTGACTCTGTACGTACGTCATCCTTTGATGCGGAGTTTAGGCAATTTCCGGGATTCATTGATGACAGTAGCATAGAGTTTAACCTAATGCCAGCTAACCCAGAAGCATCGGCATTTAGGCTTCACCAAACACAACCTAAAGATAGAACTCCTGGTGGAACAACTCACGAGTGCTACAGGACACAAACATCTCAAATATCAGAAACGGATGTTATGTCAAATTTAGCGGCGATATATATATATATATATATATATATATATATATATATATATATATATATATATATATATAATACAAAAAAAGTTTTTTTATTCAATTGACAATTTATGGACAGCCGCTTCACGGTAACGTCTACTAATTATGAATTCCTCAATGAATTAATATTTTTCGTCAAATTAAATAACCTGTATCCTCAATTAAAGCTTTTCAAGTGAAAAATCGAACCAAAGTTGAGGAAGTGGGTCTATATAAGTCATTTCCCTTGTTTCTGTAGTTTTGATTGCAGTAGAAATAAAATAGCCAGCAGAGTTATGCATTGTTGCCCTAGTCAAATCTTTCCGTGACCTCTGGAACTGGGAAATCAAAGAGAACAAGTTCTATTAAGAGATTTAGATGCCAGAGCCAAAAGAACTGACAAAGGAACATCCAACAAAATAAATATACGCCAAAAGAAATAGATCTGGTAAAAACAGTATGTAAAAGACAACAGAGAAAAATATCCTACAGGCTCACCGACACTTTACATTGTACGAGTGGTACAACAAATAAATTAATAAACGATGAAAAAGTACCTAAGCAATTTCATCATTTGCAAGGAAGTATGGATAAAACCCATTCGTTGAAAGGAAGAAGAAATGGCTGTTCCAAATATATATGATCTGACATCGTTCCCATTCACTAGCTTTGACAAGTTTTAGCGAAATCTTCAATAATACATATAGCTACATAATTAAACAACTCTTTCCTCAAGCAACATGTAAGTACTTACCATGGAAGCTGGCTTCCCTTTCAAACAATATCAAGTTCAATTCGTTATTACTTCCCAAATCGAATTTTCCTATTTCTATAAATGTTCCTCCTTTAGCAAGGCATCTTACTGAAGCCAAGAGTTTTTCCTCAGCCAGAGAGTTAAGAACTATGTCTACTCCTCTGCCATTGGTGGCTTTCATAATATGTTGCTCGAAGCTCGTGTCTCTCGAGTTTGCAATGTTCTTATCTAAATTTGACAAGAGGATAATTATTGAATTATACCGATACCTAGAGTAATGTTTTTATTTCAAAAATTGCTCTTAGATCATACATCAAACTAGTTCTGGCTTTTAGCAATATATTGGACAGTTGTATCAATGCAAAATGTTAACTGAGCCGTCAAATGTATTCAAAAGATTTACCTTCTAACTGAGGGAATTTTTTTTTCAGAAACTCTCTTTTTGTGGGAGTACCAACGGTGGTGTACACAGTACATCCAATATAAAGTGCCAGTGTTATAGCAGCTTGTCCAACGCCTCCAGTACCAGAGTGAATAAGAACCGTATTGCCTCGTCGTATTCTACCCTTCTAAAAAACACATCAAAAATATTTAATTTTAGAGAGAACCTATCTCTTAAACTGAAATGTCACTGAATGTCCCTTACCTTAAGTAATGCATAGATGCTCGTTCCATATACGATCGGAACTGTAGCTGCATCTGCTAGAGACCAGTTATCGGGTACTTCCAAGAGAAGTCTTTTATTTATTTCTACAAGCGATGCACATCCTCCATTTAAAATCATACCCATAACTCTTTTACCTCTGTAAAAAATGGATTTAAATTAAGAAGAAAAAATTAAAAATAATAATTAATAATAATGGAAAAAGTAAAGGAAAACTTTAGAAATAATAATCAATTACAAAAAAAACATTGAAAAATAATTTAAAGATTTTAAAAAATAATAGGTAAGAGAAAGCTTACTCTTGAGTTCGTCCTGAGAACTCAATTCCTTGAACACACTCTTGTTCTCTTCTGTCTTTAGTTACAGTACCAACATTTAGTCTTCCAGAGGCAACCATTATATCCCTAAAATTAAGTGCTGCGTAGTATACCTGAAAAAAAAAGTAAGACCATGTCAATAATAGTCATCAACAAATTTTTAAAATTTATGAGTTTTGTTTCGGAACCTGTCACAGTTAAGGGCTAAAGTTTTAGAAATCGATAATAAAATTTTGTCATAGTAAGAATATTTCTGTAACATTCATATAAATTTCGTTTCATTATTTTTAGTTGATAGTGTTTTCTATAGATAAATTCAAAATAATCAATGGAGTTTACTTACGGAAACTAATGTATTATTCAATTTTCTCCGCCTGTTACTAGACAAAGGACCTTCAATCCATGTTAAGGAAGACAGGTCTCCTCTGACAAGGGAATTCAAATAACAGTGTTCGAATTCAATTTGGCGATTCTGTTCCAGCAATAAATGTCTGTACGTACCCCAGTGTCCATTTTTAAAAACATTTATAGAAAGATCTTTTTTTAGCTGTTGTTGATAGAACGGTATATCCAAATCAAATTCAGGACAATTCGAGTCAGGCATAAAAAATAGCTTGATATTTTTACAGCCTAAATATAGGAAATAAAGTTTTATATATAAAATGAGAAAAAAAAAATTGGGTAAATATAAAAAAATGGTGAAAACTAACCTGGTTCTTTTCTAATGCAGTTAACAAATCCAAGAACACCATTAAGTGGTTCATCTTGAGCATATACAAGAACGTTGGTATATTTTCTTATTGCAGTTTTCATTTGTGATAACCATGAAAATTCTGTATCTTCTAAAGATACTTTTATCTACAAGAATGTGGAATTTAATATGAAATAAATCAACAATGGTAAAATAAAAATATTTGTGATCAAATAATGACATCTCATGTAACCTGTAATTTTACTATTGGAAAGTGTATATTTCAGTACTCTAAATAATATATCTCGACGTTAACATTGGCAACCCTGTGCTAACAAAATGGCAGATCAAAAAGTGTCATATTTTCGGGATTTACAGTTTATCTTGAAACCTAAAAATTGTATGAAAAGAAGATTCAAATAAAAGTTGTAGATAATTAAATTACTTACCGGTTCTTGTATATAAAGTTAAATGTAGCGCCACTAGTTATCGAGATATATTTTAGTTTATTTGTGGCATCTTGTACGAAAAGTGCATTTTTTTGTTAAATTTGAACTGAACCCAAAAATAACAACGAAATTAAAAACTTGATTGCAAATTTCAAGCACAAGTTTTTTAATTTTATTTTTAACAAAATAATAAAAAATACATACTTTTACACTTGTGGTGACAAAAAATATCCTATTTTTTTTTGCTTTTCTTTTGGTACTTTTCTCCATTGTTAATATATCCTGATAAAAGCATTCACCGTGCTCATCACTTACAGCTCCAGATGTGAGTGTAGGAAATGGAGACCTATTGCAACGCATTTTTTGATACTATGAAAGCATATTTTCAACAAGAGTAACGTAATTGTCAGCTTTTATATTTTCGAAAAAATTAGTGACCATTAGGCAAATGTCATTTCAGGCATTCTTTTCAGAATCTAATAGAGTGATGTCAAAATGTTTTTCTTTCAGAATATTTCGAATCTGTGGCCCAACAAAAATACCTTCTTTAATTTTTGCTCCACTTAGCCTTGGGAATTTCTGACGCTGGTACTAAAAAGGTGGCTCATCTGTATTTATTGCCTTAACATAGTTTTTCATTAAGCCCAATTTGATATGCAGTAGTAGCAACAAAATCATTTTGGGGCTTACCAGTGGCATATGTTTTACATTCTTTTCACCTGGCTCTAATGATTGTTGAACGAATCAGTTTTTTCTCTTGTAATGAAATGCCTTTGCCCAACTGTCCAATTTACACAAAAAACAACAAATCTTGGTGTAACCTAGCTGCAACCCAAGTAAAAGTGCAATCACCTTTAAGTTGCCACAGAGCTGCCATTGGTGCTCATCGTATCATATGAACTGTATATCCAACAGGAATAGACTGTAAAATATTTCTCATATGTGAGAGTACTACTTTTAAACTCAATGTTAAACTGTCTATAAACAATCTCCATTCTTCTGACTTGTATTTTATATTTAAAGCTGCCAATAAACCGCTAATGTTATTATAGAAAACTTAGTTCTTTTCCATGTTAAAAAAATGGTGTTTACGAAAAACACATACTGAAACATTGTCTTCTAATAAGTGCCGCTGCTGCAATCTTGATTCTAGTAACTTTGCTTTATTTTTTGGGAATTCTAAATCTCTCACAAGATCATTTAATTCTGATTGGGTTATTTCGTGCTTCTTTCTTCATCTTCATCCAGCCCTTTGCGTCCACTGCTGGACATAGGCCTCTCTCATTCTTGTTCTCTATCTTGAGTGATTTGCATCCAAGTTGCTGTAATTCTCTTGAGATCGTCAGTCCAACGAGTAGGGGGTCTTCTTCTGCTTCTTTTGTCTAATCTCGGCCTGCACTCGAGTTATCTCTTCGTCCACCTTCCATCACTGATTCGGGCGACATGTCCGGCCCAGTTCCATTTGAGTGTGGCAATTCGGGAAATTACGTCGGTAACTCCTGTCTTTCGTCTCAGGTCTTCATTTCTAACTCAGTCACGCAGCGATATACCTAGCATTGACCTTTCCATCTTTCTTTGAGCTATTTGCAGCGTTTTAGAAGTTGCTGTTGTCAATGTCAAAGTTTCGGCACCGTACGTCATAATCGGTAACACACATTGGTCAAATGCTTACGTTTTAAAGATGTCTTTAAGTTTTCCATAGGCTGCCCATGCGAGATTTACTCTTCTTCGTAGCTCGCATGTTTGATTATCTCTTGTGCTCTTTATTTGGTGTCCAAGGTATACGTATTTTTCCACAAGCTCCACTTCGTTGTCTCCAATATTGATATTTCCACTAGGTACCAGATTGGTCAAAAATTTCGTTTTGATATGTTTATTTTAAGACCCACATACTTGCTGAAGTTCATGTAACATTGTACATATCTCCTTGAGATTATCGGAAAACAAAACTATGTCGTTCGCGAACGTCAAATTTGTTAATCTTTGGCCCTCTATATTCAGACCTTTTTTTTTCCCAGTTAAGTTTTTTACAGGCGTATTCCAGTACTGCAGTAAACAGTTTAGGCGATAAGGTGTCACCCTGTCGGACTCCTCTGTGCAGTTGGCGGTATAACGTGCTGGTTGTGAAATCAGGATCTCTTGATGTTGATGGCATATCTTCTTCTTGAGAAATCGTTGTATCATTATTATCTGATTTGTAAGTGAATGTTTTTGGGGGTTCTGGAATAGGAAGTTCGTCATTATGAGGCACAGGTCTCATGACAGATATTTGGATAGTTGATTACCGACTTTTTCTTCTTGGATATATTTGCACCTTGCCCAACATGATATATGGTGCAGAAATAACAATCATTAAAATGATTTTACACACTTTCGAGACTTACAACTATTCGATTCGTCTCACTAATTTCAACTGACTAACCCCTCCACATTGTATGTGCCTATAAACCCAAATACGGCTTTTACATTTTCAGAGAATATTCGAGAATTTTCTATTCAATTCCATAATATTCGTAATAGTGGAGTTTGTCATTTCTTTGTATACCCACGCTGTTCAGTACAAATCAGACATAAAAGTCAATTTACATGGGTTTAAATGGTCCCGGAGGTTGGAACTTCATATATGCGGCGTTGCCAAGTTGTGAAAAATTTCTTTAACTTGGGGAAAACGTATATTTGGCAACGTTGCTATATCATAACAATACAAATATACAACGTGCATTCTTGCGGTCACATTGTTAATATATAGGAAGACATGACATCATGTATCTCTAAAACTTGAAGTAATATTAAAAAGTAAGTTTAGTTTCGGTTTTAGTACAGCAAAAATGGTAATATTTAGTAGATTTTATATTAGATACATTTTGGCTATTGTCCAGTGTAATGTGTTGTCTATTATTGTATAAATCATTCATTATTACATTTTACAAAGAGTTACATGGATAATATTAAAAGACAATACATCAATCGATTGATAATTAAATTATTTACAACTTTCATTTGAAGCTTTTTTTGATATCTTCCAATAATAAAATCGCAGGTTACATTTTTTCCAAAAAAAAGGGTTTACTTTTGTCCATGAACAAAATAATGTTTTTTTGATTGGATACTAAGAAAATCCTGCTTACCAGTGTCGGTGCTTTAACTTCGCTGTTTTTCTTAAAGAAAATAAGTTTTTCTTGATTCGTGATAAATTGTGTTATGACTATTACATTCTGGTTGCTAAAAGATGCAATGTCAAAATCTAGAGGTTCCCTAGACATTATAAAACCATTTTTTTCCACTGAGCTAAATACAAGTTGAAGAACCTATTGTAATAAAGAAAAAATTTAAAATTATACCTTTAAACACCGTTTTGAGAATATTTATAATTATATTGTTTTCTATTAGAAAGTTGCTTAAATAGAGTGCACAAGGGATTTTGAGAGCTATACCCATAAACCCCGAATGTCGGATTTTATTTTACATTTCAAAATCTAGTGTGTGTCATTAAAACATAGTAAGAGCGATTGACACAACTTCCAATCACATTGTAGCAAAAAGTTTTCAAACGTAATTCAATTAGGATTATCAATTACTTTCAAAAGTTGATGAAAAGTAAATTACTAATAATTGCATTTGGGAATTATCAATATTTCAATCATTGCATGTAGTCCAATTACGTTTGTTAAGTAATACAATACTGTATTTTAAGAAAATACCAAAATATTCTTAAATTATGAAAAACCAGCATCTAACTTCTGGAAGAAGGTTTAAATTTGTAAAGAAAAGTTTATGTGTTATAGTCACACCGTCGTGGTGAGATCCATGATAACCTATGGCTCGGTTGTATGGTGGATTATAACCACCTAGAAGCAGATCCCTCTGGAGATTTGTAAACTTCAGAGGCTAGCCTGGCTGCATATTACGGGAGTAATTAGAAGCAGCAGCTACGAAAACTATACTAAATTTTCTAAACTTTGATTGAATAATCAAGGCTTAATCAGACCTTACACCATTCGGAGTAACTGGAAGGCAAAATCTAATATAACACAATGATTCACAGATAGATCCAAAAACTTATCATAACAAAGAGGTTGGAAAATACGGCGCTAGTCGCGGATTCAATAGAAGTCAGGCAATTGAATTATTCAAAAAATCTAGTTTTTGATCTTTCAAATAAAAATATCTTACATCTTTCCTCTGCAAAACCTTAGATGCAACGATCAAATTACAGTCAACCTCGGTCAACAGTTCATTGTTTTTTACTTTCACAGTGTTGACTTCTAATTCGGTTTTACTTAAAATCGTGACATCTGGTTGAATTTGAGGCTGGTCAGCGAGCACATCATGAATGAGTTCACCTAAAATAGGATATTTCAAAAGATCATAATCAAAGTGCGTTGCAGTGGTGTCACGGTTCAATTATATGCTTGAGCTCACTATAGCTTATTTATTTAATTTAACCTTATTTTGCAAATACTGTCATTATGGGCAACAAAATATCATTTTCCTTAAGTATTTTCCATGGATTCTTTGAAGGAAAAAAGTTTCGATTAAGTTTGTTTGCCATTATTTTGCCCTACTTTTGGTATTTCACTACACTGTTCTTAGGTATTTTCTTATCAAAATCAAATTTACTGCTACCTTTTTTTTTGTATTCAGATAGACCCTGTTTTTTCCCTACCACTTATATTAACATTCGATGCGATTATATGTATGTTGGGTTGCAGAAATCAGGAAATTTCTATTGATGTATTAATATATATTTCTTGAAATTAAAAATAACTACTGGGATACTTATTAGATTTATTATTTTTGTTTTGACTAGAAAATGCTAATTATTAACGAATTGGCTTAACTAATCAATGCATTTTAGCTGACTGTTGTTGCCCAGTGTCTTCCTTTTTGAGCTGTCATTTCTTTAACACTTGGTAAGTGAACGCGGCTAACGGAAGTCGATTAGTGTACAAGCAGGGCCATGGTTATAGATGGAGGCCGTTTGCCTTAATTTTTCACTTATTTCCTGGTTTGTTTCGGCCGAGGCAGCTGCAGACCTCCATTTCAATTTTTTAGTTGCCAAATTTTTGAGATTCTGAGATGAAAAGCCGAAAATTATCCCGGTAATTTTGTTGAGTTTTGGTGTACCGTATCTTTTGCGAGGTTGACGATTATGGTTTTTTTTATCGGGATAAACCCGGAGACAGGGATTTTGGGCAGTTTGCACGGATCAACGAAGGATTCAGTCTCGTCTGTCACCCCTGAAGATCGAGTAAGGAACTTTAAATGATTACTGTTAAAATGATCCTGCATAGTTTTTTTTTATTTATAAAAAGATTTCAGCTCAAAATTGATTTTTACCTAGTGAAATTTAAACGTAATTTAAACCCAACCGTTATGTAAGTCTAAGTCTCATTAGGATCCAAAATTAACTACTTTGAAATACTATTAGGATATATTTTAGGGTTTTAGGGTCGGTCATTTCTTTTTTTTTTGTGATAAATATATAGTTTCTGAATTT
Source organism: Diaprepes abbreviatus (assembly GCA_034092305.1). Lineage (NCBI taxonomy): Eukaryota > Metazoa > Arthropoda > Insecta > Coleoptera > Curculionidae > Diaprepes > Diaprepes abbreviatus. The sequence goes on from JASJET010000095.1 coordinate 2,814,450, forward strand.
TGAAATTTGTTAGTTTCTTTTTTTTTGATATCTGCTACCTTGCAGTGCCTTTTTTCCCTTTGTTATCAGTAAGAGTTAGTTTTTAGAGTGCTTTTATTACCGACTTTTTCATGGTAAAAAAAAATGTGGAGAGACCAACGAAATCCCTGTTTCCAGGTTGTACCTCGATAACTTCCCAAAACGCCAAACTGGCCAGAAAATACTCAAACCACAACTTCCTAAAACGTTATCGAGGTACGCAAAACGAAATTCCACATCCAGATCCCGCAGGATGGCGGCAATAAAAACGGGATAGGAATTTCTTGACTCTGTTTGCAAAAATTCGCAGGAAACTCTCAATTTTGAGCTGAAATCTTTTAGTAAATAAAAAAAACTATGCAGGATCATTTTATCAGTAATTATTTTAAAGTTGCTGCAAACTGCCCAAAATCCTTGTCTCCAGCTTTATCCCGATAAAAAAAAACCATAACCGCCAACCTGCCAAAAGATAGGGTATACTAAAATTATCGCGATAATTTTCGACTTTCCATCTCAAAATCCCAAAAATTTGGCAATTAAAAATTGAGATGGAAATCTGCTGCTGCTTCGGCCGAATCAAACCAGGAAAAAAGTGAAAAATTAAAGCAAAACGGCCTCCATTTATAAACATGGCCCTGTTTGCGCACTAATCGACTTCCGTTAGGCGCAATTACCACGTGTGAAAGGAATGATAGCTCAAAAAGGAAGACATCGGGCAACAACAGTCGGCTAAAATGCATTTGTTAATTAAGCCAATTCGTTAATCATTGGCATTTTCCAGTTAAAACAAACATAATTAATCTAATAAATACCCCAGTAGCTATTTTTAATTCCATGAAATATATATTAATACTTCAATAGAAATTTTCTGATTTCTGTAACCCAACATACATACAATCGCATCGAATGTAAATATAAATGGTAGGGAAAAAAACAGGATCTATCTGAATACAAAAAAAAAGGTAGCAGTAAATTTGATATTGATAAGAAAATACCTAAGCACAGTGTAAAGAAATACCAAAGTAGAATAAAATAATGCCAAATAAAATTAATCGAAATTGTACTTAATGAAATGCTTTACTTCAAAGAATCTTTCGGAAATACTTAAAGAAAATGATACTGTGTTGCCCATAACGACAGTATTTGCAATATAAGGTTAAATTAAATAAACTGGCATAGTGATCACAAGCGCAAAATTTACCGTGACAGTAGCAGTTACTGTTAGCGGTAAATCACTTTAAGATTGTGCCATTACGGAGATAATATAATGATATACAGGATGGAGCAGAGCAACTGGCTTATTTAAAAATTCAATTAAAAAAAAGTAATGCAGATATATATTTAATTCTTTGAACAGCATCAAGTAAAATCTGTAAATTTTATATTTTAAATATGATATCAGGCAGATGGCACCCATTATTCTTAATACACTGCGTTAATCGAACTCTAAAGTTTTGTTCAACTCATTCCGGTCTATCCACGGGTATATTGGCCACAGCTTGACGAATGTTATTTTTCAGATGAGCCAGTTTCCTAACAGGATTGTTGTAGACAGGTGATTTCAGATAGCTCCATAAAAAATAATCGCAGGGACTAAATTATGTGACTATGCTGGCCAGTGCAGATCGGCCCTCCAGAAAATGAGACGTCCTGGAAACTATGGCCGTGAAACAGTTATTGACGCATACGCTGTGTGTCCGTGACATCGTTCTCTTAGAACCATTCATTTTCCATATCTATCTCGTTGAGTGTTGACAGGAAAAATCCCTGAATTATGTAGACATAACGGTCTGAAGTCATCGAAATTGCCCGTTCATTTTCTTCAAAAAAACCATGGACCAATTATTCCAGCTCGTAATAGTACACACCAAACAGTTACACGTTGTGAATGTAGGGGACGCTGATGAAGTTGGCTAGAGCTATTACGGCTTTAATAGTACATGATCTGCTTATTTATAAAAGAAAGTGAGCCTCATCATTGAAAAAAAAAAAACAATTGTGCCGTGAGGCCTGCCAAGAAAGGCCTCACATGCATTTTCTCGAGCAACAAAATCGCGTGGATTAAGTTCCTGCATCAAAGTCAATTTAAAGGGTTGAAATTTTAATTCTTCTTGAAGGATTCGCCTCACAGAATGGGTAGACAACCTTCCAATAGTTGCATGTGTACGGGGAGAACGCTGAGGAGATTGCAAAACAGAAAGCTGTACAATGTTAATGTTTTGGGGTGACCTTGTTGTCCGTAGAAGGCCAGGTCTTTTTTTCTTCATAGCCTCAATTTGCCTGAAGTCGTTTACACATAAAATAATCAACTGCCTGCCAGGAATACGACCGCAGGGCTCAATATTAAAATGGGTAGAAAATGAACGTTGCGTGGCAACGATTGAGTGACCGTTAAAAAGTATACCTCGACAGCAAACTCGCGCTCCACCTTGCTAATTAAAACCAGCGGAGCTACAACTTTACGCTCCGCACTTTCGAATGCGCCTACCCCCACCCACCTCGGAACAGCCATCGCTTCAGGGCGCTAATTTCAAATAAGCAAGTTGCTCTGCCTTGCCCCACCCTGTATTTAAGCAAAATATCTTACCTAAAGGTTGCACATCTTTTGATGTTGCTTCATCTATCAATTCTACGGCTTTAACCTTGATAGCACAAAGATTTTCCAACAAAATTTGCATGTTAACCCTAACAGCTTGTTCTGTTCTAAGTTTGGCAATATTAGGGACAAAAACGTACTTTTCCAGAACCGGAACCCTTAGATATTTTCTTCGTGGTATATAATTAGTAATGAAACCTCTAATTTCTATGGATCCGGATCTAAAATAAAATTGAAAATAAATTTTTAAGGCTAGGGGTTTAGTTGCTAAAACTGACCTAAAATTATATATTCCATTCTTATTAAAAGGTATATTGACTACAACGTTACTAATACTTAAAGTGTTTTGTCAGATTACTGGAAATCTTAAACTACTTTAGGTTCTTAAACTGTATCTAGCAGATAACTTTACCACAAAACCACAATTTTAAACGACAAATACGTTTACCCTGTGTCCTACTTAGGTGAGCGTGTTTGACGTTTTAACGGCATCGTCAACGCTTATGTAGGACAAACCAATGTTTATAATACCATTTGCGCCAGTCGCTGCATGCCGTTCAAGTAGGACACGAAACGCCTTTTCCGCCCCAACAGCTTACGTAGCTAAACCCACTTGATGTGCCAAACGTATCACGTCGCTTAGCTATGACCGGCAATTATTGTCCTCCGTTCTTAAAATTTATACAGTTTTGTTACATATTGTTTTATGTATCTCAGCGAGATTAGCTCTGACATAAAGACAGACTCTAGTACAGAAGTTTCCTTTATACTATATAGTGACTCCAATAAAGTATCTTACCTAATAATATTAACGTCTTTAGAAACATATACAGGCAAATCCACTTTTCCTTCCCCAATTTGTCGCGCGTATTCAATATGTTTTTTTGCATTAATTGCTAATCTTCTAATTGATGTGGGAACATAGAGGAGTCTTGTTTCAACTTGAAGTACTTTCATTTGGAACATACTGTCGATGAATGTTGCCCAGTTTCCATCCCAGGTTACTTCGGCCACTTCTTTATTAATATCACATAATTTTACTCCTTTAAATTGACCCCTAAAAGAGAGAGTTATTAGTTAATAGGAATCTAACAGCACAATAAATCAGACAACACTAATAGTTAAAAACTGTTAAAAATTTCCTTACAGAGGAATTATAGTCAACGGTAATAATTATTTACTTTTTTTTTATTATTATTTAAACGATTTTACTGCATTTTATCATTTTATACAGTTTAGTTATGGCATCATGGTAATTCAACAGAAATACCTGTCATACTATCACCCTGGCTTAACTACTATCAGTCGTATTAAATCAACAGTTCTCAAACTTATATGAGTAAGAACACATTTGGAAAAAACTAAAAGGAAATGATGGGGATTGATATTTACGTGTAATTGTAACCTCTTAATTTAAATTCTTTATAAATATCTTTAGTGTCCATGGTAAATGCTTGTGTCAATGTTACTGGGTGCGGAATAGAGGTCGGATCATATTCATTGTTAGGTGCTTGAGTGATTCTACCGGTGACCACTGGTACGCCACCTGAAAATACATTCAGCAGAAACAAAAATTATAAAAGAAATTTACTATATTATCAATCAAAAAAAAAAAAATAACCTTCAACAATTTCGAAATTCCCAGATCCTCTCTGTATCATAATATTCAGTTCCAACTTTGGTCCTTCTTTTGGTACTGTACAAGCTCTTTTAAACTTACAATTTTCGAAAATAACATTCATATCCGAAGGCATGAGACCATGGATATGAGCTAAGGTTTCCCAAGCCAGTAAAAGGTATTGTGATGCTGGTAATAGAATTCGACCTAAAAAACATATAAAATCATTTTTGGTATAAAAATTTATAAGTTATCTTACCATCCATATTATGGCCCTCAAAATAGTCTTGTTCAGGATCCTCCAATACAAGTCCCACAGTTCTTCCTTCGGTCTTCATTTGCTCGTTCAATTGAAACTGTGATACCCACCACTTTCTTTCATGATTCCATTTAATTTTTGGTGAAATCATCGGCGTTCCCTTACTTACTGGAAATTCAATTTTTGGATATAAATTTTGAATAAGAGGATTAAATCCTAACTCGTACAATCTAAAAAATATAAATTTTTAAACACTTTTCAGGTCTGTTATAATAAGTTTAGTACCTTCCAAATGAAACAAGAAATTCAGTTAGTCCTCCATGGGTATTGACAAAGAATTTTGCGTCCATTCGATCAAAATGCTTCTTCAATATTTCGTTGACAATTCCATTACCAACTTCAAAAATAGAAAAATTTCCCTTGAGGGAAGATTTAACGTAGTTCAAAATGTTAAGAGAGCTAAAACAATTGGTGAGATATGTGGAAGAGACCTCTGATGAAGTGGACTCGAAAATGATCTTTTTGCTGAGTCTTCGTGGTTTATTAACGATTTTAGTAAGGGTATGTTGAAGTTGGGTAGCTAAAAAGATGCTCACTGATTATAAAGCTACTTAAATGATGAGTAAAATATTTACATAATGAAAAATTGTGTATCAGCTTTAAGTATAAATTTATTTGTAGAAATATCTTGACAAATATAACTGTGTCCTTTGAATTTTCGACCCGCAAACTTTTAAATATTATTATAAACAGTATGTTGAAATATCAGATCGAATCTACAAATTCTTATTATGTTCTCTTACCAATATTTTCGTTCTTTTCTAGCAAGACAGCTAATTCCTTACTATCAGTACCATCATTAATACTGACAGAATTTACCGCATAAGCAATAGCGTAAGCACATTCCACTGCTTCCCTTAAACTTAAAGCCTCATCAAAATAAGCACAAACCAAAGTGCCCAAGGACAATCCTTTGGATAAACCAAAAACTTTATCAGGTACAATATCTAAAGCCTTAATAATGTCAGCAAATACTATTTGAAGCGTAAAATTAGTTAGAACTCTTTCGAAGATGGTACTGTCTTGAGTGTTTGATAATACTTCTATTATGTTGGTACTTTTGGTTATTAATACTTCATGAATTCTAAAAAAAAAAAACATTAATAGAGATCAATTAGGAAAAGGTTTCATGTAATTAAAATTTTAGGTTGACATATATTGTAGTATTATAGCTATATACAAGGGGTTATCATATAATAAAAGATAAATATTTTGAGTGAATCTGACCACACAAAAAAATTTCTGAACCCGTTTTAGTTTTCATGCAAGTTAGACCTTTTATTTGGAGGTTTATGGAAGCCTGTGGACTCTCTATTCCTTCTTATACCTAATTTGATATTAAATGTACCTTTGGATAGTAATTACTGCTAAAGGAACTTCCAACAATCTAGCAATATCCCCAGCAGGATCGTCAATAACGCCAAAACATATTACCAAATTTGGTACTTCACCTCTGTAAATATCGAGAGATTTTGATATTTTTCCAAACTTTGACACTAGTGAGTAACCTCTGTAGTGGTGATCTAGTATATTTTTTCTGGAAAAAAAAATCAAAATAATTACTATCAAACTTCATATCAATAATTTTAAATATACTATGATGGGAAAATTTTAAAAAAACAATGTTTCTTACCTAAAAACTTCTTGTAACAATCTTATATATTCCGCGTCTTCGTGGTTTGCAATGATATCATCAAGTAAAACATGAACAGCTTCCTTTGTTCTGCCACTAACACAAACGAGTCTAGGGATGTCGTCTTTCGGTCTTCCATTATTTACCTTCTGTTTTGAGTTTTGTTTTAACAATACATGACAGTTAGCTCCTCCAAATCCAAAACTGTTAATTCCTAAGAATATCAGGAAGAGTTTCAAAAATGTCACAAGCTAAACAAACAATAAGACAAGCAAAGGTAGTATTGCAAAGTCAACTGGTAGAATTTAGGTCACATACAAGCATGATTTATTTCACTTGCATAAAAAAGTTGGGAAAGTATTTCATTGTTAATAGAAAAAGCAGGAAAACTATACACAACTGGTGAGAAAATAATCTTACCAGCAATAAAATATGTATTAAAAACTGTTCTTGAGCATAATATAATTACTTTAAGCAATAATTCAGAGCAAAGAAGTGATCATTAGGCGATTACTTGCAAACATGCAGATTTTTCATTAAACTCGAGGAGTCAGCTATACCAACTAACGAAGCAAGACAAAAAAGTTGTTCAAATCCTATTATTTGATAAAAATTTGGAAAATGATACAAAGAGAGGATCGATATTTAGGTCTATGAATATTCTTTGTCGAGAGAGATTCGGCGTCACCAAAGATTCGTAGCGCATTTGAAAGAAGTAATGCCAAATGTACTCGCTGTGTATTGTGTTATTCATCATTAGCAGTATGTTTCAAAGAATCTGAATGAACACCTGTATATCTCGTTTTATTACGATAGTAAAACAGTCAATAAAATTAGAAGCAAATCATTCAGGACAGATTATTTAGCAATCAGTTAGTGAAAATAATGAAGATTTCAATCATTTGCTGGTTTACAAGAAGTTTATTGGCTCTCTAAAGGTATTTTATGAATTGTTTTTCAATATGTTCACCTCAGTACCGGATTTTATTAAAAAATGACATAGCTTAATATTTAATGAAGAAAACCTACAATTGTAAGATGAAGAATTTAATTTAATTAAATAAAAAAACGTCCTAATTATGTGACAGAATTTATGAAACAACTACACTTTTTTGAAGCTTAACAATATTACAAACACAACTTTAAGACTCAGAATAAGAAGCTATCTAACTGATAAAATCAGGCCCTTCGTTTTAGAGCTCTCACATCACTATGCTTATATATTTAACAAAAATAAATAAAAACGAAATAACTTACAATGAGAAAATTAAAATTAATTCAATAAAACAATTTCAAAGTGACTCAAATAAATGCTCTCCTCGGCCATCATTTTAATCTTGGTATAATATTATTTTGAATAGCTTTCTAACATACCAACCAAGAAAGAGAATAAAACCAGGAAAACAACTATTTTAACTGTTTCAATAAAACAGTATTAAAGTCGTCCTCCCATGTAGATTAAAAGAATTTTTCCTTAACTTTCCCAAAGGTAAATGAAGAATTAAAAATAAAAACTTTCTTAATAAAACCATTTATACGCGTAGAACGTAACTCTCTCTAACATATTTCAAAACGTATCACCTCCAATGTACTACAAATCGTAACTGACGATATAACTTTTTAAAAAGCACAATCCAACTTTACTCCCTGCAGATTCTCGTTAGTACCGCTCTTGCAACCGTTCCAAGAGGAATAGTTATCCGTTTGCAGTACTGATTCCATTCCCGCAAGTTGTGGTCTTCATTCGTAGAAGGCATAAGTCTTCATGTGTCGGATATTTAATTCCCGATTTGGCCTAAACATCTTAAAATTAATATTTTTTATACAAAAGGTTTAATGAAAGTATTATATGTCTTGCTTTAACTAAAATTTCCCGACTTTGGAAAAAACCCTATTTACGCTCCTATTTTTATGTCGAATAAGTAAAGAAATCACCAAAAGACGAAGCCTGCGCACATATGAACATATAATTATATTGCATTGTAGCGATTTTATTTAAATATTCTTTTGATTTTTTATGATGAGATGACTGTTCAATTTAAAAAAATTCTATCGGCGATCACGGATAACAAGGATAGGATTTCTTCGACAGATTTTTAAAAAATATTAAATGGGATACGAGCTTTTTAGTTTATTTGACATGAATTGTCTGGGTTTATATTTTATTGATGAAAACGTAAATGACCCAAAAGAAAAAAAAACGTAGTCGTTGCTTAAGCTTGATAATTGATTTATTTTTTTCTTTATTGGCAACGATTTTTGAGTGAGAGTGATCATTTAATTCCTCCATTTGGTGAAATATGATTTACAGCGAACAATATTTAATAAATAATGTTTGTTCCTTTACAACTGCTTTTGCAATTTTCTAACATATATTAGCAAAAATTTACTTGGATATTCTTCACGCTAATTTCACGGAAAGAATCTAGGATATTATAAATATGAATATACTGAATAGAATTTTAGATTCTTCTGCTACAGATACAGAAGAAGCATCAAATTTAGGAGAAAAACTGGCGAAATCCACAACTAATGAAGAGCTTAAAATAAAATTGAATACTAGAATTCTACTCTGGATTGTAGGAAATTGTTCAGGTTATTTCATTATATTTGGCTGCGCGTCAGTTTACTGCAATCGCAAATTTATTTTTCAAAAAAATGGAATCAACTATAGATCACTGAAGGTAGCGATTTGCAAGTATAGTTGCAAAAATTCAAACACAATTTTAACCAGTTGCTAAAGCATCAACAGCCTCCACCTTGTCTTTAATTTATTTTTTACTTATCAATTTTTTAATCCATAATAAGCAGTTTTCCAATATATTTGATAGTGTTCTAATTTTTAATACGATATTTTAATATTAGGTGCAACAATTATGAGGAAGCGGGGGAGTTGGATTTTTTTTTAGGGGGCAGTGATGCAGGATAGATTGTGAACCTATGAGTTAAATTAAAAAATTACTATACGTTACCTATTAAACCTTTCTTATCGAGAAGCTGTTTTTCTGTAACAACTTGTATTTGACCAGTTTCCAAAGATTTAATGCCTTTTCTGGGAGTTTTAAAGTGCAAATTGGGAGGTATGTAACCTGTCTCTAAGGTGATTATGGCCTAAAAAAGCAAATTAAAACTTATAAACTTAAAAAACACCTTTATCTTGAAGCCTCATTTTTAAATTTAAATATATATATATATATATATATATATATATATATATATATATATATATATATATATATGTATATATATATATATATATATATATTAATTCAAGATAATTAGGCTAGCGAACGGCAGCTTTCATCGGCGAGCAGATTGGGTGTGTAAGGAGTACTTATACTGGAGTGCCACTTAATTCTTTGTATGTTCTTTTATTGAGGTAAACCAATAAATTGAGAAAAGTAGTTTAAATATTGTTTTTGTTCAAAAATTAAAATGAAACTGTTGAAGTTAACTTTGTTCAAATCTATGAAATAAATTGTACCAAATACAATTTACAACATCCTGAAATAAAAATCAAATTAAATTACTATAAGTCAAAGCTTTAAACACTTTTCTAACAAATATTCCATAATAAGTGCGTTATGATCTTTAGCCGGAGATCAAAAAAAATATACATTATAATAATTAATATTAATTAATTATTACCAATTGTAAGTGCCATCCAGCGACACCATCAAAAAACGAACACAATTCCAATAACAAGAGAAATATTTCAGGGCGATTATCTTAGTCCATTGTGGTTCTGCCTTGCAATGAACCCACTATCACGCCGTTTGAACTCCACCAGATATGGCTTCAATGTTAGAAATAACAACGAAGAGGTGGTAAGAGTGAATCATCTTCTATATATGGATGATTTTAAACTGAAGGCTGCTACCACAAAACCAGCTGGAACCAATGCTTAAAATTGTAGAGGAGTTCTCCGGGGATATCGGAATGCAATTTGGACTTGACAAGTGCCGTATTTTGAACATCGTTAAAGGGAAGATACAACCAGGGGCTTTTGAAATGCAGAACGGTGAAACTATAGCTGCAATGGAAGCAGAGCAAACATACAAATACCTAGGTATGAAACAGGCTAGAAAAATTGACCATCACACTATGAAAGCCGAATTGATAACTGAATTTGTCAGGAGGGTCAGGCGGTTATTACGAACTAACTTAAATAGTAGAAATTTGTTTAAGGCGCTCAACACGTATGCTTTCCCTGCACTTACCTACTGTTTTGAAATTGTAAAATGGAGCAGAACGGACATCCAAAACCTGCAAAGAAAAATAAGGACACTCCTAACAAAAGTACAAAAACATCACCCTCAGAGTGCTATTGAACGACAACAAGGAGGAAGAGGATTGATGGATATTGGTAAGCAGTTCGATCAACAAATAATAAACTTGCGCTTATGTTTCCACAGATTAGTTCAGGTTACACTACATCGAGCAATATGCGAGGCAGACGATTCAACGCCGCTACAGCTGAGGGAACAAGATATTGGTTCTCACCACCAAACAGATCAAGAGAAGTTACAAATCTGGTTACCGAAGCCACTTTATGGACGGCATCCAAATGAGGTCAATCAGTACAATGTCGACAACTCAGCGTCGAACTACTGGTTGATTTCAGAACAGATGTTTCCGGAAACGGAGAGCTTTTGTTAGCTATCAAGACCAGGTTATTCCGACGAAGAACTATAGAAAGTTCATCATTAGAGATCTCTCAATAGAAAATGTAGATATGGCTGTCGAACATCAGAGACAATCCAACGCATAACTGAAGGAAGTCAAGTTTTTGCCGCAACGAAGTATAAGGAACGACATAACTCAGCCGCCAAGATACTCCACCAAGAGTTAGCAAATAAGTTAAACCTATTGCAGGTAGAAAAAGTGTCTTATTACAAATACAATCCGGAGCCTATTCTTAAAAACAACCAGTTCAAGTAATATTGGGACCGAACGGTTCTGACGGATCAGACAGTTGCTCATAATAGAACAGAAATTATACTAACAGATAAAATTTCTTGGCGAACTACACTAATCGACATTGCTGTACCCAACAGCAACAACCTAAAACCAAAATACAACGAGAAGATCGCCAAATACAGAGATCTGCAGGTGTAAATCCTCAGACAATGGACAATGAACAGCGTCCAAACGATCCCCATAATGCTGTCAACAACTGGAGTGATATCAAAGAACTTGTTACAGAACATCAAGGCATTGGGCCTTAGTGAGCATCTGTATAAACCGATGCAGAAAACAGCTCTCCTTGCAACCGCGCGAACCGTCCGAAAGTTCGTAGGAAATAAAGTAGACCACGTGACCTAGAACCCGATAATAAGGAAAGGGTTCCCACAAAGCTTCATATTTTTGGTATCTTTGTGTACCTGGTATGAGTCAATATTCCCTGGAGGGAATGCGAAGCCGTTTGGCTTGTAAATCATAATATTTAAACCACAATATGTACAAAAATTAGTTATATTCTTAGTGAATATACCGAATATTCATATATCTCTTGGAGGATTAACTTCCAATGGAGGCATGAGGCAAAATGTAGAACGTATCCCCGTTATACAGAGACCACACTCCTGGCAAGAACATATCTGCAAATCTTTAGAATTATATGCACTAGCACAATACTTTCGTGTCTCAGTATGTGGCCCAGGAAAGGAAAAATTAGGGCATCCATCTTCTCCATAAGGGTACCATAAATAAAACACTCTCTTGTGTAACACGAAATGAGGAAGAAATTTCGTCCTACTATATAATTTGACCTGCTTGTCAAGATAAATGTGATATATCTAATCCTAGAACAGAACATCGTGTTTTACTTCCTCCTCCACGATAACGTTCCCTTCCATTTGGCTGCTTCTCGATCTGCGAGAACTACTTTAATAGTTGCCACATTGAATTGAAAATACTAATACTTGGAGAAATAACGTCAACCCAAATGTGCATTTGACCGAATGGAATAAAAATGATGGAAAAGTGACAACGCTTGGAGTTTCAACAGACTGGACGTCCATGAACGAAGCTAATCACATCAAATATATGCTTACGGTTTATGCCGAATACACTAGAACATAATGATTTTAACAGTCCTTTTTTCACCTGCTCGAAATGATTATTAATTTGTGCTGTTATATATAAATAAAATGCTGCAATCTCTACAAACATAGGAAGTATTTTGGTCGATAATTATTGAATATTTGAAAAAATCTCACATCTTACCTTTGTTACAGAACACAATCCTGATGCAAATTCAGTGTGTCCAATATTCGATTTTACAGAACCGATAGAGAGAGGCGTTGCTCTTCTCGGAACAAAAAATTGTTCTATACCTTTAAGTTCTTCAAGATCTCCAACGTTTGTTCCTAAAACATGATAAAATTTTAGATAGCTTCGATATATTTTCAGTTGTCTATTAAGGATAAAATATGCCTAATGTTATTTTAGACCATTAAAGAAGGATCGAACCAAATATATTTCCTGTTAAAAAATTGTACATTAAGCAGGTTTTAGTCAGTTTGACAATTTAGAAAACAAGATTTACGTACCAGTTCCGTGAGCTTCTAGAAAACTTAATTCAGCAGGTTTCACAGTATCGCATTCTTCATAAAACGTTTTGTAAAGTTGAGACTGACTGTTCCCAGAAGGATAAGTAAGACCAGTGTCCTACAGTATAGAACACAAGATTATTTAAACTGTAATCGAAAAACTTCACAAATAATTTTAAGATAAATAAATTTTAGTGTTTTTTGCTATTTTATAAATGTACCTTGTATCCATCGCAATTAGTTTTGGCATGCAAAACGGTAGCATAATTTCTTTTAGCCTCTTTAGCCTTCTGAAGAATAATAACTGATATGGCTTCTGATCTTACGTATCCGTTTCCAGCATTATCAAATACTTTACATGCTCCGTCCATAGAAAGAACACCCAATCTAAACAATTATAGAGTGAATTACAAAAATATCGGACGCTGTTCAAAAAATCATTTTAGAAAAACTAGACCTACAAGCAGTAGTAATTTATTGCTATTATTTCTAGATAGCATTATTTTTAGTATTTTTTATTATCTTATAAAAAAACATTCTTCCAATCGTATATATTGTTACGATTTTGTCTTCAAAAACCCTTACTGGGCTCGCAAAACAAAACACAACACCTTTCACTAATACTTCCAATACTTATATTACCACAACTCTCTTATTACTACTACTATTCAAAATCCATTATACGACTCTTAACTATACGACTAGACGACTAACTCCCATCTAACTAACTACGCTTACTCTATCTTTACTTATATACCTATGGAAATTCTTAAATAAACCTAGATCATATAAGTCGAGATCTATCTAGAAGTATGACGCATCGAGACCTATTCTTTTCGGTCCATTATAATAACGATGACTCATCACGTCGCAATATTTGTATATCCGAGGGTATACCAATAAGTTTTAGTCGTTCGTAACAATATGAATATGTTGTAGCATAATATTTCACGGATAGGAACTTGAGGTTCACTATTAGTCCTGAAATACATTAGTTCGTTCTTTTGGTTTTTTTGTAGAAACTTGCAAACGTTTCGCCAAAATCTCATTTGGCACCCTCCGTGCTTCCTGGTTGCAAATCAACTGTTGATCTACAATGATCCCGAAGTAATCCTCGTACATAAATAAAAAATATACAAATTTCATGATCTGCAAAAAACTTTAGTATTTTTAATTCCACTCACATAAGGTAATAAGTTTCTTTGATTGATATTTTATCACTGGTAATTTGTCAACTTAAAATTAAATTAAAAAAAAAGAAAGAAAGATTGTTTAGCTTGTATTGTATGGGTACGTATCGAAAAGAATACCTAAATGAATTTCACATTAAATTCCTCAAGGAAGAAGAAAACATGATGGAGCATGGAAAAGCTGGAATGAAAGTGTTCACAGCGAAATTTGAGAAAGAGAAGTGAACGAGCAGACGTGGAGAAATAATGACGAATTTTGATTATGATATGAGTTGAAGGAGGAAAGAAGAATTTACATAAAATTGATTAGCTATTGCCAAAATTTTCTCTTTGTGAAATCCGGCACTAATTATGGTAAGTAAGGAAACGTTATCTTGGAGGAGGAAGTAAAATCCTATGTTCTGTTTTAGGATTTTTATATATTACATTTTTACCAGACAAGCAGGTCAAGTTATGTAGTAGGACGAAATTTCTTCCTCATTTCGTGTCTTACAATAGAGTGTTTTATTTGCGCTACCCTCATGGAAAAGCGGTAAGCCGCATTATTTCTTGTCCGAGCGACATACTGAGGTACAAAAGTATTATTCTAGTGTATAGGGCCCCTAAGATTTGCCGATATATTCTCGCCAGGAGTGTGGTCTCTGTACAATAGGAATACGTTCTGCATTTTGCCTCATGAGTCCATTGGAAGCTAAATTTTCACTGAGACGTAAGATCTCCTTAGGAGATATATGAGTATTCGGTATCTTAATTAAGGTGTTAATTAATTTTTGAACATATACTATTTTGTGGTTTAAATCTCATTATTTTTTTTATTAGTTAATATCAGATTTACAAACCAAATGGCTTCGCCCTCCCTTCAGGGATTATTGACTCACACTAGGTATAGAAATACACCAAAAGCATGAAGCTCTGTGGGAATCCTTTTCATGTTATCGGGTCCTAGGTGGCGTTGTTTTCTGTACTTCCTACAAACTTTCTACTGCTTTCTGAATTGGTTTATACAGATGCTCACCAAGACCCAGTCCTTTGATGTTCTGCAGGAGATTTTTTGATATCACTTCAGTTGTTGATAGTATTATGGGAATCGTGTGGACGCTATTCGTTACCCACTGTCTGCTGATTCGCACCTCCAGATCTCCTTATTTCTCATTGTATTTTGATCTTAGGTTGTTGTTATTAGGTATAACAATGTCAATCAATGTAGTTAACCTAGAAATTTTATCTGTTAGTATAATGTCTGGCCTATTATGAGCAACTGCTTGATCTGTTAGAACCGTTCGGTCCTAATATAACTTGAACTCGTTGTTTCCAATAATAGGCTGCGGATTGTATTTGTAGTAAGGCAGTTTTCCTACCTGCAATAGTTTTAACTTATCTGCTAACTCTTGATGGAGTATCTTAACGGCTGAGTTGTGTTTTTTCTTATATTCGTTTACGACAAACGCTTGGCATTCTTCAGTTATGTGCAGGATTGTCTCTGATGTCCATATCTACATTGGTCATTTTTTTTATTGAGGTATCTCTGATGATGAACGATGGTTCTTCGTCGGAATAACCTGATCTTCGATAGCTAACAAGAAGCCCTCATTTGGGTGCCGTCCATAAAGTGATTTCTGTAGTCAGGCTTGTAACTTCTCTTGGTCTGTTCGGTAGTGAGAAGCAATATCTCATTCCCTCAGCTGTAGCGACGTTGAATCGTCTGCCTCGCATATTGCTCGATGTAGTGTGGAAAAGTCCGCTAACCTGTGGAAATGAAAACGTAAGTTTATTATTTTTTGATCGAGACTATAAGAGGTTCTTATTTTTCTTTGCAGGTTTTCGATATCCGTCCTGCTCCATTTTACAATTCCAAAAAGTAGCTAAGTGCAGAGCATGCGTACATGTTGAGTACCTTAAACAAATTTCTACTATTTAAACTAGTTCGTAACACCCGTCTTACCCACCTAACAAATTTGTTTAGCCTGTTTTATACCTAGGAATTTGTATGTTTGTTCTGCTTCCATTGAAGCCATAGTTTTACCGTTCTGCATCCCAAATGCTCCCGGTTGTTTCTTTCCTTCAAAATACAACACTTGTCAAGTCCAAACTGCATTCCGATATCCCCGGAGAACTGCACCATTTTGAGCATTTGCTCCAGCTGGTTTTTGGTAGCAGTCATCAGTTTAAGATCATCCATGTATAGAAAATGATTTAATTTTACTATTTCTTCGTTATTTCTAGTACTACAGCCATATCTGGTGGAGTTCAAACGGCATTACCGTTGGTTTCAGTGCAAGGCAGAACCACAATGGACTTAGTGAATCGCCCTGAAATATTCCCCTTCGTATTGAGATTGTACTAGTTTTGATGGTATCGCTGGATGGCACTTGCAATTGGATCCTAGTTCTCCAGATTGACATGATGCGTTCTAAAAAGGGAAGAAAATGATTATTGACCCTATACATTCTCAATATAGTTCTGAGCCACTCATGTGGCACTGAGTAGAAACCCTTCTTATAATCCATGTAGGCAGCAAAGATGTTTCTTCGGTTGCTACAGGCTTGGTTATATATGACAGAGTCAACAATGAGTTGTTCCTTACATCCCATTGCTTTCCTGGTGTATCCTCTGTGTTGAGTTGCTATGATGTTATTTTGTCCACAATGTGCATAGATGCATTGGGTCAAGCAGAGGTTATTACCTTATATAATGTGGGAAGGTAGATGATTAGCCTATACTTAGCTGGGTTATGTGTGCTATATTGGTCCTTTGGTAAGAAATACGTAATACCTTCTGTTAAAAACAATGGCATTTTTGTTGAGTTTAGAAAAGCATTATTAATAAGATTAGCCAGTTTGTAGTGTATACACCATAACTTCTACAGCCGGTAGTTTTCGACGCGGTCGAGACCTGGAGATTTCCAGTTATGGAATTCCTTGATTATTCTTGAGATTTCCTTCGTGGTAAATGGCTCAAACTGCATCGGGCTGTAGTTTTGGCAGATTTGGTGTTCTTCATTGATCCAGTCGGCTACGGTGTTATAATTGGCGGGTGTAGAAAGTTGATTTCCCCGGAAATCTTTTACCTGCTCTCTGTTGGTTAATCTATTATCTGCCATGTTAGATGGAGAGTTTAGCTTACGAGAGAAAGTCTTTTTGATCGTTCGAACAGCGCACTGGCTCGTTTTCGGTTATTGCTGTTCTTGTATCTTTTTAGCAATCCTGCAATAGCACAAAGCTTCTGTTTCAGTGTGTCGAGGTATTGTTGAGCCATACCATTCGTTGGATCGTGTTGCGAATGGTATAGGGCT
Organism: Diaprepes abbreviatus; assembly: GCA_034092305.1. NCBI lineage: Eukaryota > Metazoa > Arthropoda > Insecta > Coleoptera > Curculionidae > Diaprepes > Diaprepes abbreviatus. The sequence goes on from JASJET010000095.1 coordinate 2,831,670, forward strand.
TGATTCATTTTCCCCTCAACTCGTCTTTGAAGTTTACTTGTTCTCATGCCCCTAATTTACTCCGTCAGCTGTTTTATATCTTTTCGAAGACCTTCGATTCTGTTATTTAGACGTCTCTCGCATTGTGAAGTGTTGGGTTCCGTTCTTGCTGATCGGAGTTCTGGTGTAATTTTAATTTCCAGGGCTCAAGCTATCGCAGTCGCAGCACAATAAATTGTTGTATATAAGAACTCCAGATTATAGACTTCTGATACATAAGCTGGTTAAATTCGGTTATTCATGATGTCCAACATGATACCCAATATTAGTTAATATATTGTTGAAATATTATTTTTTAGTGTATTTTAAAACATACACTCAGAACATGAAGATTTAATTTAAGTGTGTAAATCAACCTAGTTCCCATTTTGTCAATAACAAACAATTAATATCTCATATCTAAAAAAGTGGGGTCTATTAACTTTCTTGCCCAGATTGCCCGTCAACATACATAGGAAAAACTGTTAAACTATTAGCAGTCTGAATTAAAGAACATTTTAACAAACTCCAGGCCTCTGTGTTTGGTCACCATATTAGTTATACCAAACAGTTTCTCTCCAATCCATAATAGTAAGATCTTATACCACTCCAAGGTATACAAATGCACCAAATACACAAACAATACAATAACTCTAAAACCTTGGACTATAGAGAGGATCTTGAGCTATACAGGGAAATAAGAAGGAACCCCGACCATTGCCTAAATGTAAGAATGAACAACGTAAATGACCGCAACTCCATTTCCAAGCTTTTTTCTTAAAATCATTAAACCACTTAACCGTTTGAGAGATGTGATTGAATGGGGTGCAATCTTGTAATTTTAATCACCAATGTTCGTGTTTTTATTGCTTTTCCACAAAAATTAAAAAAATTAAAATTATTTCACGCTACTGAACCCAAGTGTTCGAAATATATCACAGAATAGTCGATAATAGTAATCTTGTGGATGAATAAATTTCTACTGCCCTTCCTTTCTGCCCTTTGTCTCCATATTAATGTGATATGAAATGTAATAAATAGGGAATAAAAGAACTTTTAAGATATTGATGTTAAAGTTGAGTGTTTATAATAGTATTGATATTCATTTTATTGTATTCATTTTGACTTTTTAACTGGGTACTTAATTTATACTGTGTAAAGGCTTAGCTAGCGTTAGAGACTGTTCTTCAAATGGCATGGTTAAAGTATGTCCTTTAATGAGTCAGTGTGGTTGGTGAGTACTGAGTAAGCTTATTTACTGACCACATTCCCTTGGCCGATAGTTCAAAAAAATATACTGTCAAATACACAATATATCTTTTTTTCTTTTATTATTTATGATGGATTTAAGAAGAAAATAATTTTTTTTTACATTTTTATTTCATTATTATAACGGAACAATACCTCGCAAATTCCAGTGTCATATATGGTTGCAAACATAAATTGCTGCCGCCTACAAAAGCTGTGTCACACTGTCCTAATCTGATGGCTTTATAAGCATGCTCAAGCGCATCGAGAGAGCTACTGCATGCAGTATCACAGACGAAACTAGGACCCTTCAATTTGTAAAAGTAACTAATCCTTCGAGCTTGCATCGATCGTTCACATCTAAAAAAAAGTTGAATTCAAAGCATCGTAGGTTGATGATTTGGTCTATTTTGTGATTTAAATGACCAACCCTGTTATCGCATTGCCTTGAGATGTAGGCTTGTCATAGAACCAAGTTCTTTCAGTCTCACCATAGCCAGAAGCCATGAACACACCGGTGTTGGTACCCTCCAAGTCTGAAGGATGAAGGCCTGCGTCTACTATTGCTTCCAGTGTTTTTTCCAGAATTATACGTATCACTGGATCCATACATGTTGTTTGTCTACGATGGATACCTAAAAAAAACAAAATAATTTATTTTTGATTAGGTAAGTGTCGAATAAGCGACGCAGCCGATTTGCTCCGGAATATTGTTTTGCCGCTTGAATGTAAAAGAAGGTAAAATTACTTTATAAAAAATTTTATCAATATAATTCTACACTTGAAACATTTCGAACAACTTTAAATAAACATCAGATCAATATAGGATATGAGGAATAGGGTATTATATTTAAAATAAAGAAGGAGGCATTTTTAAATAGAACTTTTAAAGCTTTGATGATTTCTGGTCCTCCTTCTTTGACTATATTACCAGTTCATCGTCTCCGGGAGCTCTATTGTTTTTCATATCTCTTAGGGCACTTATGATTTCTTCCTCAGTTATTTCTGGAATTTATTCCGTTCCCTGATTTAACATTTTTGAATGTTGGTTGTGATTAGTCGTTGATTTGATGTAAAAGTTCTATTTAATAAATGCATTGAAGAAGGAATAACCCCATCACAGGTGACAAATGTAACCATCGTTATTGTACACAAAAACGGTGGCGTTACAGAACTTAAAAATTATAGGCCGATCAGCCTAGTTAGCCACATATACAAACTATTTATGAAAATACTTGCAAAGCGTTTGACAAATAAAGTAGACTCTTTTCTTTCGAGAGAACAGACGGAATTCCGATCAGGCTATGGGACAAATGACCGTCAGAGTTATTACTGAGAAATGTATTGAGTATAATAGACCACTGATGCTTGTCTTTGTTGATTTCGAGAAGGCTTTTGATTCAATAAATCAGCGAAAACTTCTAGAGGCAGTAAGCGAATGTCATCAATACTCCGCAATTATCAAAAACATATATGAGAATGCCACGGCAAATGTCAGAACATCGGCAAATCAATGCACAGATAGATTTAATATCATTCGATGGGTAAGGTAAGGTGACACTCTCCTCAAAATTGTTTGTTGCATTGCTAGAGAGTATGTTAAAAAAGATAAACTGGAATTCAACAGGAATCGACATGGATGGCGAATTGATAAATTATCTATGTTTTGCAAACGATATTGTGTTAATAACAGATAATACACACGAAGCACTAAATATACTGGATATGCTAAACGATGCCTCAGAAAAAGTTGGAATAGTCCTTTAAACATCAATAACATAAATGTAGGACAAGTGCCTATATACAAATACTTGGGACATGATATCTGTATTAGGCGAGATAATCAGATGCACGAAATCCAGCGAAGAATAGGTTTATCTTGAGCGGAATTCGGTAGACTCAGATATATATTGAGATCTCATCTTCCTATATGAAAGGTTTTGTTTTGCCTGTTCTCACGTATGGAGCTGAGACACTTACTTTGACAAAAAGAACATTAACAGCAACGAAAATGGAACGGTCAATGTTTGGAGTCATTTTTAGGGATAAAATACACAATCACATCATAAGAAACCGAACAGGAGTAAGAGAATTGGTGAAATCTATCTTACATCTTAAATAGAACTGGGCAAGACATGTGGCTAGGATGACTAATAAACGGTGGACAAAGAGACTTGTGGAATAGAGGCCAAGACAAAAGGTCTATATAAGTAGAGGACGACCTCCTAGTCGGTGAACAGACGACATAAAAGACTAGCTGGAAACTGGATACAAGTGGCACAAAATAGAAAGAGATTGCTGGAATTAAGGGCGGCTTTCGTTCAGCAGTGGACAGAATAAGCTAAATGATGATGATGAAGGGAGGAGGCATCAACTTCCATTATAGCTGTAAGTGCTTTCATCTTGAAAATATTTTAGCCGAATGGCCCCCATCGACTTTAGTAAACGGCTAAATTTTAAAAAATTTTCAAAATCTATTTTCGAGAAATTGATCGCGTCAGTTCGTCATGAGGCACTTTGTATATATGGTTATTAATTGAATTAAATATACTTGTGATCGAGTTGAATACTTTTTTAACAAATAGCACGTCTCATTTTATTAAATGCATCACGGGATAAAGAATTTAAAATTTCTCAGCAATCAGTAATAATTTCGAGGTGACCAAATTACATTTTAATTAAGGATTTTTATAGTTTCCTTTGCAAGCAACAAAATATAAGAACAAGTTATTAAGATTGGAAAGAAAAAAGTACATTTTTTTAATAAGATAACACATTTTTGTGCATATTCATTTGGCTCTCATTTCTAGCATGGATTGTCATTTTCCCATAAAAATAATTTTCGCACATCAATGTCACGTCATCTTTTAAGAAAGTTTAAAAATCTTTGGTTGAGAACTTGAGTTTAAGTGACCAATTTTTCTTACGCATCGTTGGTTTTCCTTTTTTGTTTATGGTTTTGCAATTATCCATTTAAATAATCACTACTCAATTTCTTACCGAAATAGCCAGCATCAAATTTGTCAAAATTTAGCACTTTCCCACTCCTTCGAGGAATTTCTGGGTGGCTAGCTTGCCATCTTCGCTCGTCGTCTGATACCAAATCTACCTTTTCAAATAGACTGTCACGGAGGTGATAAACGTCCTCAGAATCCGGATAACCACCCGACAATCCTATAAAAATAACAAAATTCAATATTTAGTATTATTATACAGTGTGCTTAAAAAAATGGAGTAATACACAGGGCAACACAAACAAGGTGAATCAATCTTTGTATATTCTTATCGACTCTCGACCATTTCTTTAGAAATAGCCATAAACTAATTAATCTGGTAGCCCCGTGGATTTTCGTGGCTGATTAAGAGACATGGCTCCATCAAAGTTTTCATCTGTATCTAACACATTATTGTCTGCACGTGTTTTTCCCAAGAAAAGTTAATTGGGTCCCTGGGATCTAGTTATAGTTTAAGTCTAACTTTTATAGAAAGGTAAGTACTTGTTCTTTTAGTAGGTAGATAATATATTTAAAGATACATAAACGTATGCAGTAAAAGTACAAGGTAATTTATATTTTTTTTTAAATGTATTTTGGTAGTTTTCATTATAATTGAAAAATTAAATTATAATGTCATCTTTTACATTATTTTTTTTGCGATATGTCTCATAGAGGTCCCTCAGATGAAGAATTGGCAGCTATATATCAAGACGACGATTTTTGGACTGAGCTACCCAATCATTATGATAAAATTTGACCATTAAATGCTCGAGAAGCAACAATAGATACCAGAGAAGGTATTATAGGAGAGAGGAAATAGAAAGAAATGTTTAGCGACCATGGCACTGCCAGTGAATTTTCGAAAGATTCAGGTGACGAATGGAAGCATACTGATGAAAATAGGCATCTAAAACTTCAAAAAGCCAAAAAGACAGCAATACAGAAGAAGAAGAAGAAGAAAAAGAAGAGAATAAAACTGAAAAGGGATATTGCTATGGAAATGATAGAACGAAATGGTGCAAAAAAGCACCTGCGAAACATAGAACTCCAGCAGAAAATATATATATTTTTTGGTGGAACTTCGTGGACTAGCTGAAGATAAACAGCCAAGCGATCTACTGGAATCTTGGAGTTTTTTGGTGTGAAACCAAATGTTAGAACAAATTGTTGTCTATACGAGTCAAAGAATTACTAAAGTAAGAACCAAGTATGCTGCATTTAAATGTTGCTTTCAGTTACGTTATTAACGACACAAAAATAAACTAAAAAAAGCCTTTTTAGTTTATTAACTAACCGTGAAGATCTTAGATTTATGTGGAGTACTGATAACACTGGACGAGATATTATTAGATTTACGATGACTTTGCTCTGATTTAGTTTTTTGCTAAGCTGTCTAATTTTTGGTGATGTTGATACTAGAAAAGAAGGAGCAGATAAAGAGTAAATAAATTAGCACCCATGTCCAACTTGTTTAAAGAACTTATTTCGCGATCACAGGCTAAATATACACCAGGTACCTACCTAATTATAAACGAGATGATGGTGCTTTTTCAGGAAGGTGTGAATTTCGCATGTATATTCCGAACAAACCGACCACGTACGGGATAAAGATACAAATCTTGGCCGATGCTAATACACATTATATATATATATATATATATATATATATATATATATATATATATATATATATATATATAAATATATATATATATATATATATATATATATATATATATATATATATATATATATAATACAGAAAATGGACAAGAAAATGGGATCCCATTACCGAATCCTACTGGGATTGTACTTCGCTTAGTTAACTAATTATCTACCCATTAGGTCTAAGAGAAATATCACCGCAGATAATTGGTATTCTTCTATAGAAATCGCAAATGAATTATTGAAGCGAAGCTTTACTTATATTGGTACACTTAAAAAAAATAAAAGGATAAAAGGCAAATGCACCAGGATTTCAATCTAGTTGCAACTATTGTCAGTCATGTGCCAAAAAAGAGGAAGCAGTCCTGTTAATATCTACTAGCCACTATACCAGCAACATAAATGACGAAACAAACAAACCAGAAATGAATAAGTTTTATAATTGTACTAAAGCGGGCGTTGATATCTTAAATGAAAAATGTGCAACATATTCTACTTTCAGGAAAACTTGCCATTATATTAAACTACTAGAGAGCTCATGGTGAGGAGAATGAAATTCGAAAAAGGAACTCTAGAGTATAATGGAATTAATAAAACCATAAAACAGAAAACGAGAGATAATTTAAGACAGTATAAGACAAAAATGATAACAGCAACCATTGATAAAAACAAAGTTATGAAGATCCTTAGAACACTTAACAACAATGGCTGCCTGCAAATACACCAAATAAAAGATGCAAATGGAAACATTAAGGATTATATAAGGGATTTGAGGGATATTGTTGAGAAATTCTACAGTATTTTATACACAGAAACATTCCGCAACAAATCGTTGCGGCTGATGAAACGATTCTCAATGTGAGCTTCGAGAACCTACCAGAGATCACCATACAAGAGGTAGAACTACCATTATCTCAAATGAAAAACGGTATAGCACCTAGAGAAGACGGAACTACAGCTGAGATGATAAAACTACCGTGGAATCAGTGACAATGCTTCCTAATAAATGTTTAATGGAAGGCATATTACCCCAAATATAGCAGAATGTTTAGATAATTTTATTGTACAAAAAGAGTGAAAAATGAAAAATTGATAATTACTTCCCCACACGTAGTGACAAAAATTATAACAAATAGACTCACCATGAAATTAGACACATATCAACCCTCCTAACAGACTGGATTTCATAAGAGTTATGGCACAATAGAACACATACAATTCATTCATACACTAATAAAAAAGTGCAACGAGTACAACAAACCATTACGCCTCGTATTCGTTGACTATAATAAAGCCTTCGACTCGGCGGAATTGTGGTTTATTTTCAAAGCAACGAATAATGCAATAATCGAATCTCGCTATAGGCAGCTACATAAACATATAAATATGATAATGTATCAATCGTCGTTAAAATCGCAGAAGAAATAGAAACAAACTCAATTCAAATAAAAAGCATCTCCCTAAAGCTGTTCACGCTTGCAGTGAAGAAATTTTTGAGGCTCTGGACCGGAATAAGGAAGGCATTAAAATGGATGGCAAACATCTGAGCCACCTTCGCTTTGCGGATAACATAGTGATTTTTAGCTAAAATATAATGGAGCCACAAGACAACATGTTGGAAGCACTTTAAAGAGAATCCGTAAAAATTGGATTAACCATGAACTTAAATAAATTGAAAGTCATGTTATCAGATAATGTACAAGTGCATATAGGAGACCAGTATATTGAAAATGTCAAAGAATATATCTATTCGGGACATGCCATTAAATTAGGAAAAGAAAATCAAACTGCCTAAATAAATAAACGTGTTCATTTCATTTTCACACGTTTTGAGAAATCGAACCATTCCAATTAACCGAAATCGAAAAGTCTTCAGTACCTGAATACTGCCCGTGATGACATATGGAAAGGAAACCATGACACTCACTGTTAAGTCGGCTAACAAACTTAGGACTACTCAAAGATCCATAGAGTGGATTGTGTTAGGCATAAATCTTAAAGATCATGTCACAAACGAGAACATTAGACAAAGAACTAAAGCAGATGATGTCATAACATGCACAGCATACCTGAAATGTAGCTGGGTGGGACATGTCGCCCGATAGAATGATTTGAGATGAACAAGGCATATCATACAATGGCGACCTCGCTTACCTAAACGCAGTGTTGGCAGACCACAGTTGCGTTGGCTTGACGATATCGGGGACAAGGTGGGGAACAAATGGCATCAACATGCACAAGATAACGAATCACGAAAGAGTACAGGGAAGGCCTATGCACAGGAAAGGAATGTAAGAGGTTGCTGAAAGAAGAAGAAGAGAATAATACATTGCTGGAGTTAATAGTAGAATAATTTATCAGTGTTCAAGCAACGAGCATGATATATCTCGTCTTGATTTCCTAAAGAAACTTGAACGTTCCCTGTGTGAGCCATATATTCAAGAGAGAATATCGGGCCAAACATTGCTCGCCAGTTTCGTGTATCAGTAGTGAAAATGTTTAAAACCTTATTACCAGTTGAGGAAGTACCCCAAGAAACCGTTTCTAGGTCAGACAGGAAGAGATGAGATTTTTGCACCAGCAGAAGTGACAAGAACAGCAGCGTGCACCACGTAAGTTGTTAACAGCCTATTGGTTTACTTGTCTTACAATATTAATAAAAGTGATTTTTTTATCTGATAAATAGTAAGAAATTTTTCGCCAAAAAGGTTTGCTAACAAATATTGAAAATCGAGATACTTCTTCGATTAGAGGAAACCTCATCTTTACCCAACAAAATACTTACCAGAAATAACAATTTCATCTCCAGGGTCAGGGTGCGCTAACATCTTACCGAAGTTGATCGACGTGTCCTTATTATTAACCCATTCTCCATTCGCTAAACAATTTCCAATTTGTGGTGCCATGTTAGATCCAAGCAGTCACTTAGTTTAAACTTAAATATAAAAAATATGATTCTAAAAAATTGGTAGCCACAGAAATTTTTCAATCCCAGAAATTTACATTAAATTATTTTTGGAATTTAATCTGTGATATTAGATTCCTATTGTTATTTTTGTTTAATGATTCAATGTTACTACAAGATTCCGAAAAAAAAAGTAATAAAAGTATTGTACTCAAAATTTAATATTTCTCTTTGAATGTATACAGGGTGAGTCAACGATTGGATGAAGTAGATTTGTGCCTTTTCGCTGAAATTAACAAAGAAACTATATTTATTGTTTGATACAGTTTATTTTTACGCAGATTTTAAAAATATTTGGGACTCTACAGGGTGAGCCAAAAAACTAGGACAGCATAAAGTTGTATTTTTTTAAATAGAACACCCTATATACGAATCGTATTTTCGATTTAGCTTATAATTTTAAATCTTTTTTATTAAGGGTTTACTATAACAAAACTTTATAGTTTCTGAGATAATTAAGTTTAAAGAAAAAAAGTCACATTTTCAAGCATCAATTCAATCCTAAATAACGTTTTCAATTTTGTGACAAATATATTCAAATTTGGAATTTAGCAAGGCCAAGGACAAGTTAACATAATTTTTACCTAATATTTGCAATAAAAGCTACAGGGTGTTGAACACATCGGCTCAAATTTGAACAAGTTTAAATGAATAAATATCTTTTTTTTTAAATGGTACACCCTGTATATTTTCATGTTATTTAATAGAGTAATAAAAACCCTAAAAGTTTTGTTCAATATATCCTATACCTATTTATAATAGTTTTTGAGATATTTCAGTTTTTCTTATTTTCCATACTTTTTTACAGAAATAGTCTTCATTATCATAGTAGCCATGTAAAATAATAAAAAGAAACTACAGAAATAAACAGAATGTGGTTAAATATGATGAAATACATTATTCGTTATATTACAACGGCAATAGTTTAATTAAACATAATGTGAAAAAATTAACACAACAATAACGACAAGGCAAATACATATTTACTTTTATACTAAATTGAAACAAAAAAATTACCTATTAAATACTGAGATTAATTATTTCTTTTTAATAAGTGTTCGAATAAACGACCCTCTTGTGCAATGCACAAATTTAGTCTTTTTTGCAGATTTTCTCGGACCCTGGACAAAATTAGTGGCGTTATTGTTCTACAGGTATCCCTAATCCTGTTTCGCATATCTTCCACTGTTGTTGGTGGATTAACATACACCTTATTTTTAATATAACCTCATAGGAAGAAATCTAATGGGGTGATGTCGCAAGACCTTGGTGGCCACTCAATGAAACCCCCACGTCCAATCCATTTTTGCGAATATCATTGGTCCAAAAACACACGAACTTCACGATGGTAATGCGGAGGCGCACCATCGTGCTGGAACCACATACTGTCGAGCTCATCCCTATCGAGACCTTGAAGCAGTTGGGGTAGTTCTTCTTGTAGAAAGTTCAGGTAACTATGGCCATTTAGTGGTTCATTAAAAAAGTGGGGTCCAATAATTCGATTATGATGAATACCACACCAAACATTTAATGACCAGTGGTTTTGATGTTGCACCTCTCTAATCCAAAGAGGGTTTTCTGTGGCATAATAATGCATGTTGCGTCTATTTACGGCACCGTTACTTCTAAAAGTAGCTTCATCACTAAACATTACCTTGCATAATAAATTTGGATTTAATTGAATCTCCGCATTTATTGTACGACAAAAGTTTACACGACTTTCAAAATCCTATCCATGCAATTCTTGGTGTAATTCCATATGATATGGATGATACCTATATTTCTTGATAGTACGATTAGCGGTGGATTGTGATGTTTCACATAATGCTGCTAACTGACGGCTACCAATATAAGGATTTTCCTGAACATTTAACAATACTTGTAGTTCTTTTTCTTCATTAGTTACTGGTTTGTTGACCACTTTACGTTTTGGATAATCAACAGTACCAGAAGAATCAAATCTTTGCATTAAGTTTTGAAAAGTATGGGTGTTAGGCTGGCGTCGATCAGGATTTGTAAATTCCTTGAGCAAGAAGGCAATTTTTTTGAGCCTCTCCTATTGTATAAATCATATCTATTAACTCATTTTTTGGAAAATTCATTTTACAATATAAGATGAATGCAAAAAAAAACAAACTACACTACATAAAAACCAAAAGAAGCGATTGCGGTTATAAATTTGACACAGAAAAATGTTCTTTTACATTGTTTTTGCCATGGCTACTATGATAATGAAGACTATTTCTGTAAAAAAAGTATGGAAAATAAGAAAAACTGAAATATCTCAAAAACTATTATAAATAGGTATAGGATATATTAAACAAAACTTTTAGGGTTTTTATTACTCTATTAAATAACATGAAAATATACAGGGTGTATTATTTAAAAAAAAGATATTTATTCATTTAAACTTGTTCAAATTTGAGCCGATGTGTTCAACACCCTGTAGCTTTTATTGCAAATATTAGATAAAAATTATGTTAACTTGTCCTTGGCCTTGCTAAATTCCAAATTTGAATATATTTGTCACAAAATTGAAAACGTTATTTAGGATTGAATTGATGCTTGAAAATGTGACTTTTTTTCTTTAAACTTAATTATCTCAGAAACTATAAAGTTTTGTTATAGTAAACCCTTAATAAAAAAGATTTAAAATTATAAGCTAAATCGAAAATACGATTCGTATATAGGGTGTTCTATTTAAAAAAATACAACTTTATGCTGTCCTAGTTTTTTGGCTCACCTTGTAGAGTCCTAAATATTTTTAAAATCTGCGTAAAAATAAACTGTATCAAACAATAAATATAGTTTCTTTGTTAATTTCACCGAAAAGGCACAAACCTACTTCATCCAATCGTTGACTCACCCTGTACAAAATATTTATTTCGTTCCCTGTTTTTTAGACATTCATGGACATTAATTTTCGAAACTCTTATCGGTTTCATTATTATTATTACAATTATCATGGTCATTATCACGCTTATCGTCATCACTGACATAATTATCATCATCATCAACATCATCACTATTATCATAATCCTAAAAATTTCTCCCCTATTACTTTCATCGTCTTTGAAAGTAATATAACAATAATTCTCGATTGGATAATCGCTTACAATATAATTATCAAATATAGTTTATTCTGTATCTCGAAGAATAATAATGCTATCAACATATGTTGGTATTTGTTTCAGGCTATATCTGTATAGTGTTGTAAAAACACATTTTTATAAAACATAAAAAAATTTAAAACATTTTTATCATAAAAAATTTCAACAACAATCTGAGGGTCATCGTCAAAGCATTCATATTTAAGTGACGTCAACTTCGTTAGTAAGCTCCTCCCACGTCACATGATGCGCAAATAAGACACTCATTGACCTAAGGATTCTCTTAAATATCAAGCGCGATACGTTTTCAAGGGTCAGAATGACTTTGAATTCGCATGGAAAAGGTAATGTAAGAAATTTTATGTTTTACAGCCATGAATATTTTTACATTATAATCTATTAATTACTCATAGAATCAAAATCCAGAAATTTTAACAAAAAATGTGCCGGTCGAAACGTCAACACAGCTTGCCTGTAGAATACGTTACCGAAAGCACACAGCGAGTAGTTTTTTAGGAATAAAAAACGCGGCAATCAAGTTATTAACATAAATCATTTGGCAATAAATAAATAACATCTTTATACATCACATTCAATTGTCAGAATGACAATCCAGCGAGAAAAAACATAGAAAAACAGATGTTGCTAGTACAACAATTCAACAAGAACTGATGAAAAAGGCACGAAAGCAAACTAGTTTTGTTAAAGTGACATCGTTCTTGATTGGCCAAAAATGATTAGCATAGAGCTTTTGATATGAGCCAGCTCATTGGCCAAAACCCGTTTTCGCTTTTCCCGCTCAGAAGAAGTATAAAGATAGCACCAAACTTTGCATCAACAGCAGTTTTCAGTTGTCTTTCTTAGTGCTATTAAGTACTTTAGAAAGTTTCAAAAAGTACGATTTTTGGGAGAATAGAAGCAGAGAAGAGAGAAAAAAGAAGCAGGATACAATAGGAATTGTCGGATCTCTTGATTTTCATAAAGGAATTCGTTTTTTATTAAAGAAATTCGTTTTTTACGAAATAAATTCCAAAAGAGACGACAATTTCAGAATTTTCATCGCATTCAGGACGGCTGAACAGCCAAGAAGACGTACGACAACGACGATCTTTTTAGAGGGCTGCGTGGCTAATAAGTGTTATTTAATTTTTTATTAACCCTAAATTACCTCCGAGGCCCCTGGACGAACTAATAGCTTTTTCCCGGGAAATTGCCAAAGGCTGGGGCGCCTGAAGACCATAATAATAATCATATTTTTGTTTTTTGCATTAATCGGTTTAAATACGGTGTATTGGGGGTCCTCTGGTTTATTACTAACAGGTATAGGGTAAAATAGGTTTCGATTCCCAGAGCCCGGTACACTAGAGTTCGAAAATCGGGCGTTATTCGTGATTGCATACCTGAACTGAGGTTGCAATCACGGATCACCCAAAACAAGATTCATTTAATTAGACTTTTAATTAAATAATTTTCATCATAAATAATTTTATTTTATTATTTACCCATACATTTTTTCCGCAATCGAAAGTTCTATTAAGTTAGACTTACCCACACATTTTTTATTATGTGAATATTTATTAATTTAATTTTTCAAACCCACACTTTTTCTCGCCACAGTCAAGAAGATACGAACTTCTTTGCTCTGCGATAGACAAAGAATTTTTCGGACTTTGACTAAAAAATTAAAGCGGATTTTGCGGCATTGAATTTATTTTAAATTAATTAAAATTTTAAATTCAAAAAGGCTTTTTAGCTAAATTCGTGAATTAGAATAAAGGAAAGAATTTTTTTCGAATAATTTAGCAGCCGAACTTTTTTCCAAATCGTCGAGTTTCTTCAGCATAATTTGGTAAATGAAAGTTTTCGCGTTTTTTAGGAAATAGACTGACAGACAATTTTCCCTTTTTCTTCCATTTTTTCAATTCAAGACTTAGAGTATTTGTCCCATAAATCTTTTTCTGAAAATTATCCAAAGAAAATAATTTTTTAGAATTTTTCTACTTCTCAAATTACTCATTCATCATCCACAATTAACCCCATTTCACATTAGCTTTCTTCTCATACGAGTACCATAATTTATCATTGAGAAATATTTCCAAATTTCTCCAATTCTGCTTGTATAAATAAACATTTCCATTATTAGACAAGTACCATCCATCAGATCAACCGAAGATATTTCACTCCCCCAATTCTCAAAGAAGAAAGGTGAGGCGGCTTGGGTTTCTTCCAGGTCGGGTGGCACCCCCTGCCTGGTGCGCTTCCAAACGTACTTTTGAATCAACTACAGAGAACTCGCTCATTACCCATGATTAGACCGGAAGGTTGAATTAATCCAAGACCAACAAGTTGTCTTAACCCTGACCTTAATGACTTCATCAACAATTTTGTCAGTCTCTCCGAGGTAACAACAAATGACGCGTCGGTGACTCATTATTCATTTGGAAATCAAGTTCAGAGTTCACATCATTCATTGCGACCAACGGATTATGATAATCAATTGCGTTCCTCTGAACAATTGCGCTCACAGGCGTCACGCCCATTTTTCTCCACGATCGGTCAATTTTCTGGTAACCCCAAAGCGTATAGCGAAGGTTTTGTTCATCATAATGAAATAAAGAAACATCATTCACCAAATCAAGAAATTTTGTACCAAGTACATGGCATCCCTGGCATCGGATTAGAAAATCCTTCATTGTTACGATATAACAACCCTGATACGGAAGATATTAAAAAATTTACTACACCAAAACCCTCATTATTACGATAATAGGTATTAATGGTACATTAAAAATAAATTTTATTTTTAATATTTCTAATCAATAATATACTATTGACCACTGTAATTTTTTTTTTTGGCAATTTGATAGCACGTAAGTACGATAAAATTATAATTATACATAAAATGTATAAAAATGCAACAATTTGTTTATTGCTATGTTTAACAATAATTTGATTGCAAAAACATATAATCCATTGTTTAAATTTGAAGTGTCCGAGCCACGTTTTTTGCCACCTGCCGCAGGCTGAACGAAGGCCCCCCTCCACTGCTCACTTTTTGACTCTCGGAGTAGGTGCAACTTTAAACTATTACTACATCAACAATTTCGAAATAATTGAGTTGAAACTGCTGCATGCAATAGTTTAACCATCTCCCTATGAGTTCCTACGTAAATAACCCCTTAATGGTAATTAAAATTAACAGCTCCGCAGCCATTTAAAAAAAAACCCTCTGCTTCTAGTGGTCGTACACAATTTTTTTTTTCAAAATATACGTCAAAATCTCAGCTATTACGTTCACTTATCGGCATTTCAGTAAAAATGATTTTCGAAGGGTTATTCTATTTGTTTATAACGAAAAACCGAATCCCAATTTTGTTTATCTATTTCAACAATTTAAGATCAACAATTCATTTCGTTTTTTTTGTTATTGTTAGTATAAGTCTGGAACTTTTATTTGCGTACTTGCAGACTGGTGTATGACCTCTAGATCGCTGAGAATAAACAATTAAAAAAAAAAACAAAAAAATTATAAACAAATTCACTGTGCAAAAAATTATTGGATATTTTTACTTGAAATTGTGCACATTTGTTTTATACAACAAGGGGCTACTTTATTTGCAGTATAAAGTTAATGCAATATATTTTTCTATTGTTTATAAACAGTTGAAAAACAGCCATTTTAGCAAGTTTTTTTTGCAATAATCAACGAACAAATTATGCGATTTGGATTGGCTTTAGCTTATTTTGTAGATATTTTCAATGCGCACAACTTTTGTTTGAAACTTCTTTACTGTAAAACAATAACTTTTCCTAGAACTCTAAAAAACTGTTTTTTTCACATTTTAATTGTTAGATAGAAAATATTCCCCAAAAAAGAAGATGAGACATAAGATACTACATAATTACTATTATCATTCTGAAAGTTTCTACGTAGTCAGAAGTCGACTAATAATAAATTTCAAAATCAGCTCATATGAGGCTAACTCCGCCGGCCCAATAATTTATAACTACAATGGAAGACACTGTGTTAAAATAAAACTTACCAAAAAGTACCGAACAAAACTGAAATCCAAAAAAAAAACCGGAATTTACTTCATTATATATGGATATAAATTTATGTAGATAATCAAATTAGCATAAGTCATTCTCCAAAAGAATCTCATTGTAAATACACTGCTCGTCTTTTGAAGTGGATAGCGCTAATTCCTTTAAAGCAATTATTACTTAAAAAAAAAGAAATATTGATATAGTCTACAGTGCAGAAACCTATTTTGAAAATGATTAACCCTCAACTGACATTTCATAAATTGCTTCATTTGAACGTAAATTACAACTTTTTTATCTGTGTGAACTCTCGAAATTGGGTAGTTTTCCATATGTCAAAAAGTGTTAGCAAACGTTTGCATTCCACTGGAATCGTTAGATATATAAAAAACGGAAAAAAGTAGCCTACAAAATAATGGGCTCTTTGATCAGACCCCCACTTCTATATCAAGATATCGAGGTTATGAAAATGTATTAACAACCAGCTGATTTTCACAATTGTTTAATAATTATTAGTATAATTGAATGATCATATTGGCCTACAATTTTCAACGGCAGTTTTCTCATACCCACACCTTATATATGCCAATTTTACGAGATTATGTTCATTGATGAACAATCCTTTCTTTCTTTTTTTTTGAAATGAAGTGTAGAACGCATTGATATATGTTGCCAACATACGATAAAATTCTTATTTTTACCACGTATACATGAATATAATAATAACATTGCTTGATAGCATTCTCAAAGCATTCACAAAAACAATACTAGAAGTATACGAGAAGAACAACAAGATTTCGAAAAGGACAGATCCACTATTGACGCCATATTCATTGCCAAACAAATAACTGAAAAATCCCTAGAATTCAATAAACCTGCGTACATGTGCTTCGTCGATATGACCAAGGCTTTTGACAGAGTACTCTTAAAGGACGTCTTAAACATAATGAGAACAGAAGGTCTAAACCCTAAGCTAATTAACCTAATATCCGATATTAACATCCAGTGCCGAACAAAAATCAGAGTAGGATATATAACAACGGAAGACATATATGTAAACACAGGAATTAGACAGGGCGATTCGCTCAGCCCCTTCATATTTAATCTAATAATGGATAAAATAATAGAAAATCTCTCCAGAACAGCTGGATACAAAATGGGAAACACATTCGGAAGATGTGTGGAAGAAGTATGGAAATACCGTCTGCTATGCGGACGATGCTGTTCTTATTGCAGACTCTGAAAATAATCTCCAAAGACTATTGCACTCTTTTAACACTAAAGCGAAAGAATTAAATATGCTCATCAACACCGAGAAGACCAAATGCTTACTAACATCCAAAGAACCAATACGGTACAAGTTGGAAATCCACTCCAAAATTGTCGAACAGGTAAATCACTTCAAGTATCTGAGAGCAGAAATAACGAGCCATGGAAACCTTTATAACGAAGTAAGAGAGCAAACAATGAAAGCTGCTAGAATTTCGGGATGCCTAAAAGAAATTGTCTGGAAGAAGAAATATCTTAATACCGAAAGCAAAACTAAGATATATAAAACGGCTCTAAGACCCATCATAACATACGCGGCAGAAAGAAGACCAGATACAGGCAGAACTCTACAAATGATGAGAACAGTCAAAATGAAAACATTAAGAAGTATACAAGGGAAAACTCTACACGACAGAATACGGAATGAAGATATCAAACAACAATGTGGGATAAAGGACATAGGAAGATGGGCTAGACAAAGGCGAATATTCTGGATAAAACATATAGGGAGAATGAAGGACGGTAGACTTGTTAAAAGCGCAAAAATGAATAACCCAGTAGGAAAAAGAATACAGGAAAGACCACCAAAACGATGGCGATAATGTTGGACCTCATCTTCCACGGAAGACGTGATGGCAATGAAAAGGCAATAGCCTACTAGCATGGTTAACTGTGTTAGAAAGAAGAAGAAGAAGATAAATTAATAACAAGTAGACTGTAAGCCAGCGACAGATTTTGCGGACCAAATTCCTCTCGGCCGATAACTAGTGAATTGTATCATGAAGCCTCATGAATGTCAGCTGCCGCTCCGTGTGTGGGTTAAGCAGTGGCAGCCCCCCAGAAAAAAATCATTTCCTCCCGACTGAAAATTTATCAAATGATAGTTAACACAATAATTTGAAGATAAAAAAAAGTCAGTTGGCTGTAAGGTGGTGGATTATACGTCAGCTGGTCACACGAATATGAAAAAAAATATATATGTTCAGTGATTTCCTCTCAGTTAAAAATTTATAAGGTGATAGTGTATATGCTACTTTGAATAAAGAAAAATGTAACGCACTGTATCTCGATGGAAAGATTGTCAGCTGATGCAGTAAAGGGTGTAGCACGCGAGCCAGACGTGAGTGTCGATCATCTATTTAAATACACCAGCTGACGGATTTTTCCAGCTAATTTTTTTATTACTTAGAATATTATGTCAACAATCACCTGACAAATTTTGAACCGGGAGGAAATAACGTATTTAAATTTATGCGACATCATGCCCCTTACATACGCAGGAAGAAATAATTCTATTGTTATATTTTAATCAAATCAATATTCTTTAAATTTTAACATATATATATATATATATATATATATATATTATATATATATATATATATATATATATATATATATATATATATTCAGCTTATTATACTTCGAGCGTCCATACATTATCAAATTACAATCTCCTAAGGGTCTCTTCCAGGCGTCCGTACACAGACGTTTGGAAGTTTTTCTTTAAATATGAGCTTGGAAATTAGCAGAATTTTAAATTATGTTTATTTTTGAATATTCTTAGTTGAGTTAGTTGACATCTAGACAGCGGAGCGTTCACTTGTAAATATTCAAATAGTATACTTGCTGCACATCATGTCGATTTCCGGGCGTCCTTCTAATACACTTACCGTTTCTTCGTTCAGTTTCCGAGCGTCCTACGTTCGGCAACGTTGTATTTTTTAATATCTGTTCTCGTTCAAAAAGATTTTAATGGGCTTCGACACTATAACGTGCGCCGAGTACTCCCATTAGGTCTGTCAGGGTCCCGCATAGACTGTATTGTTAATTTTTACTACGATATAGGAATAGATAAAGGCTTTGTAATGATTACTTTTTGAAGAAAGTATGATTTTCCAGTTTCAGAAAAAACTAGTTTGCAAATCGCCCGAGTCAGTTGGTTTTTTATTATTTTAGGATTTTGAATTTAATTTGGACGTTAGTTACATTATTCAGGATAGCTCAAAAAATTTCTACAGATTAAAAATTTAACCCCTAATTCACTAACATAACTCGTAATTTCTTCTACATGAAAGCGTTTATTCTTTAATTGGGGTTAGCTTTCTTCTAGAAGGTGGTCTAATTTAGTGGAGTGTGTTGATATTGTGACAATAAATAAATACAGGGTGGTCAAAAAGTAATATTAATTATTAACTTGAAAATATCGCTAAAATTCTTTTTTTTTTTAATGAAACCCTCTATTTTCATAGGTGGCTAAAGATATTGCCCATTCTTGGCTATCCGTTGATCATAAAACAAGTTTGCAGATGTTTGTTAACTAAATGACTATTATGTGGAGGTGCCCCATCTTGTTGATGAAATAAATTTCTATGATCAGTCAGCGGTAAGGTATCTAAAGAGTTCAATTCCAAATTTCTCAAGGTGCCGAAGTAGCGCTCACCTATAAGTTAAAAAACGTATTTTGTATCTAGAAGTCTTCAAAAAATGGCTAAATTACCATTCAGATTATCTCAATAGAATTCTAGGGCGACGACGCCATAATATCTTAGCACAATACACGTTAAACTGCCAAGGCTTCTGAAAATTTAATTCTTCAAATAAATGTACGTTTAACTCGCTCTAATAGTGGAAATTGCGTCGATTAAACAATCCATTTTTCTGTGAATTTGGCTTCGTCCGACCAAATAATATTATCCAAAAAAAAAGCATTTTTTTGTTACTGAAGCAAAAATAAATTGACAAAACTCTACTCGTCGTGAAAAATCAGTGCCTTTTAAATGTTGTACTATGGAATATCCATAGGGATGAAAATTGTGTTTCCATAAAATCCTTAAAACTGGTGTTTGCGATAATCCAGACTATAATTTATTTATTTATTTATTTATTTACAAACTCTACAGACATATGTCCAGTTAGAGTAGGAAGGTTTACAAAATCACTTAATACAAGTACATAACAACTACAAATTACAGGAAAAATAAAGCAAAATTACAATATTTCTTTGAGCAAATTTTTAAAACTATTGAGACTTATACTGAATATATCACACTGTTGCCTTATTTCATTATACAATTTACACATATTTATAATAGGAGAATTTAAATAATAGTTAGTACGTGCTCCATCCACATACAAAACCACAGGATATCTTGTTGGGTAAGCCGGTACATGAAAATTTATCAAAGCTAGCAAATCAGGGTCGTCAATATTAGCATTAATAATTTTATGCAAGAATAATAAACATGCCATAGTTCGGCGACTCTCTAATGTCTTTAAGTTGTATGTTTTCATAATATCGAATTTTGGAATGTATAGCTGATAAGTGCCAGTTTGTTTGTAATACATGTATCTCAATAGTTTATTTTGAACTTTTTCTATGGCATGTTTATGATTAGAGTAATAGGGGTTCCATATAATAGAACAATATTCTAGGGTGGTTCTAACATAGGAAACATAAAGCGTTGAAATACATTTTAAATTATTAAAGTTCTTGCAGTTTCTTATTATAAATCCATACATTTTATATGCTTTGTTAACAATTTCACTGATATGCATTTTAAAATCAAGTTGTGAATCAAAAACAACACCAAGATCCCGCATCTCACTAACTCGAGACAGAACTTTTCCATTAATTCTATAATCATAATTAATTTTACTTTTTTTTCTTGTGAAGCTGAGTACATTACATTTGCTGATATTAAAGTGTAGACCATATTTTAGTGACCAACGATAAATTCTGTTCAAATCATCCTGAAGGTTTTCACAGTCTTGTATATTTTCAATTTTTTTGTATAATTTTAAGTCATCAGCAAACAAAAAAGAATTTGAATTATTAATCTCTCTAGTTAGATTATTGATAAATAAAAGAAACAGTAGTGGTCCCAGATTGGATCCTTGCGGGACACCTGATGTTGCAATAAAATAATTTGACCTATATCCTCTAACAAAAATTTTTTGCTGTCTATGCTTTAAATAAGATTGAAAAAACTGAAGTAAATTACTGTCAAAGCCAAATTCTATATCCAACTTATCCAAAAGAATACTGTGTGGGATCTTGTCAAAAGCCTTTGTAAAATCTGTGTATACAACATCTATATGGAATTTCTTATCCAGATTATCCGCTATATATTGAGTAATATTACATAAATTTGTAGAAGTTGATTTATTTTTAAGAAATCCATGTTGTCTATCAGTTATTTTGTTACGAACATAAGCATAATGTGCTTGTATATAATTGACTCAAAAATTTTTGCTGGACATGATAAAATAGCTGTTGGTCTATAATTCTGGATATTTGCTGAATCACCTTTTTTAAACACTGGACAAATCTTGACTTCTTTCCATTTTTTTGGAAAAGTTTTAGTATTCAAAGACATATTAAATAATATTCTCAGTGGTTCTGCAAAAAATTCTATCATACCCTTTATTATATAAGATGGTATATTATCAGGTCCCACAGCTTTATTGATGTTAAGGTTTTTGACTGCCTCGCACACATCACTGTAATCAATATGATGGAAAGAAAAAATCTCAGTAGTTTCATAAAGCTGAGTACGCTCAACATGGCGCAGGTCACCCTCAACATATACAGATCTAAAATAAGATGCAAATGCATTTGCTATACCCTCGCCATTAGCATTCTCATCATCATTTAAAAACACTTTAGCAGGAATGTTTGGTGAACTTCTGTTATTTTTTATATGTTGCCAGAATGACCCTGAATCCTTATTTATATCATGTTGAATTTTGTTTAAATATTGCTTATATGCATTTTTAACGTCTCTTTTGATTTTGGCTCTAAGCTGCATAAATTGCCTGTATGCATTTAAATTATCAGTCTTTCGAATTTGAAGTCTTCACTTATCTTTTGTTTTTATATCTTTTATTATTGACCTATTAAACCAAACTGGATATTTTCGATTTGTACATGGGCTTACTTTTGGTACACAAATTTCAAATATTGAGTTAACAATCTCATAAAAACATTCAACTGCCAAATCAACTTCATTAAACGATTCAAGTTCATTCCAACTAGTGTTCTGAAATAGCTGATACATAGCATGAAAATCAGCTTTTTTAAAATTGAAATTTTTTTCACAGCTATTATTTGATAAATATTTTTGTTTTGGATGTTTTAAGAAAATTTCCAAGGTTAATGGTGGATGATGAGTATCACTGCTAACAAAGCCACAAGTATTCTCAAAGACACTACAGTTAAATTTAGTCAAAACCAAGTCCAATATATGGCTGTTATCATTTAGAACTCTATTACTTTGTGTACACTCAAAAAAATCTTGAAAATTTAATAATGTTTCAATATGCTGGTCCTTGAAATTACTTATATAATACTCACTTAAATTCTTGATATTAAAATCTCCTAAAATTATAAATTTATTTTGGTACATAAATTCTAAACTTTCTATATAAAAATAAAGTTCTTCTCTTTCTACAAAAGTACAACTAGGAGAAATATACACATTTAATATATGTACTATACTAGCTTTACTATATTGTACCTTGACAGCTAACAAATCTATTTGTGCAGTTCTAAAATCTAAATTAATTAAAGAAGACCTATATTTACTCTTTACGGCTAAAAGTACACCCCCACCACGCATATTTTCATTTCTATTTCGACATCTGAAGACTGAAAAATGTTCAGGAAACAATTCATTGTTATACACACTATTTGATATCCACGTTTCAGTCAGTGCAATGACATCATATTCACTTTCAGTCATACATACGTTGTTATAAAATTCTGCTACCTTACTATTTAAACCATTTACATTCTGATAAGCAATTATAAAAGTGGAATCCTCCTGGCTATTTGGTGGTAACACATCGTTCTTATTCACTTCTGTACTAAAAAATGTTCACTGCTATAGTTGGTAAGCTGTTGCTGTCGCCGAATTTTCTGAACAAACATAGGGCAATATGGATCTCGAGCCGTGTGGTTTGTATCAGTTAATTTTGATCTATTGCAGCTGGGACAATTGTCAACTAATTGCCTTGTAAATATTGTCGGATATGCGGCGAAACATCCTAGTAGTTTCAATATTTTCATTACTAACAACTAGTTTATTTCTATTTCTTTTTGCTTTTATGGATCCAAAGTTCTTGAAGTTTTCTACAATCCTTTTAACACTTGGTGGTGTTGGTTTTTATTTCTGCGGATATCGGATCGCGAATGTATCGCATGTTCTTGACATAACTCTCCATAAATAATAAATAAGTTTAAATAATCTTTGTGCTTGTAGTTTAATCGCCCCGACATGATTATTATTAATGAATGTCAAATGGCAAGACACAATGACAATGCTGTAGGGCTCGACTGTTTTATTTTCGCTACGCCTCGCCGTCATGGCCAACTAATAACAAAACTTAAAAGCCATATAGCATTTTTACAATAGAAAAATGCTGAATTGCCAATATTTTGAAAACTACAGATTTTGGAATAAAGAACCTTATACAAAGTTACCCTTATTTTTAATGCCTAATATCATAAAATTATAAAAATAAGTGCTTTCTATATGAAAAAATTGACTTTTGACGATTTTGTAGATATAATTTTTATTCTTCTTTTTGACAACTCTGTACTAATAATTTTCAAAATATCATAAAAAGACTACCAAATTCGATCTTCGTCTATAAGAAAACTAACGCAAATTAAATAATCTAGACTTTCTTATAGGAAAAATTTATAGCTAAGTTTTGGTCCGCCAAAGTCATTATTGACATAAAAATTTAAATATTTCCAAAATGGTGAGACTTAAGTATAGAACATTATACATAAAATATGTCTAGAATTTTACGTAGAAATCAAATATGCAAAATAAGCAAGTTGACATCTAGTTCCGATATAACCGGAAATGCTGCCATCTTGAAAATATTTTATCTAGCTGCCTCCATAGACGTTAGTATACTGTAAAATTTTCAGATTCTTCCTAATTATAGTTTTCCTATTATTAATCGATAAATTTCTCGTTTCACCTTGTATAGTTGCTTATATGGTATTCTTCCTTCAAGCAGAGGAAATGGAAAAATATACAGAAACAATTTATTTCCTACAACTACAACTCTCTCCATACGCGTTTCGACCACCTCATGGTTTCATCAGTAGAGCTTTATCGATGCAGGGGCATTATTTTTCAGTCGAACATCGACAGGTTTTTCATATCCTGCCGACATATCTGGGAATTTATATTTTATATAGCAGATGTTTCCTGTGAATATTGCTCCAGGTTCGATACAGCTTCACTGACGAGATCATGAAGTAGTCGAAGCACATATGGAGTGAGGACTAGAGCTGTATTTGCAGGAAATAAATTGTTTCTATATATTTTTCCTTTTTCTCTGCCTGAACGGAAAATAACATATATGCAACTATTTAAACACGGCAGATATATTTCATTTATTACTTACTCGAATTTTGAGCCCAAGTTAATAGTTTCTAAGTTTTTTACCCCAAAGGGTAGTTTTCACCCCTCTAAAAACAAAAAGGGTGCATCAGCAAGGAAAAATTTTGTTTTAGAGATCACCCTAATTACAAATTTTCATAAAGGTCGATATTTTATGTAAGAATTCTAAAGTAATACACTATTGTTAGTTTCAATGACTGGACTACTATGTTGCCGATTATAGAAAATCAGTGCATTACAACATTGTATAAGGAATCTTAAAGAATGGTTGTAAGCTATTGTTTGTTGCCACATGTCAAAATATTGAATATGGAGAAGAAGAAAATACTAGAAAATATGTAAAATAAATATAATATAAAAAACATATTTTTACAAAAAGAATTGATAGTTCAACGGGACTGTGACCATTTTCAATATAGCCAAAGCATTCTAAAAGTTAAATGTATATTCACCTTACTCTCATTCAGAGCTTTTTTAAACAACGGTAAAAATTATTCGATTACATAATTGTAACGCTTTTTATTGATTTTAAATCTAACCAAATTTTTGTTCTAGACACATAAATTAAGCTGGTTTCATTGTTAAAATAAAAAATAATAATCTTATCCTTGACCTATTTATGTGCATTTCTAATTTTCTAAATTTTTCCTAATCCATATATGATTAAAATAATCCAAAACATCTGAATGTTAATTTTTTTTATGTACACTGCGCGTCCTTTGAAGTGGATAATTGGCTTTCCCCTAAATCCAAAATATCAGTGGAAAACATTTATTTGACTAATAATACTTGAATATGAATAAAATTGAACAAAATCTTAAAGTATTATAAAATAAAAAATTTTTTTAAAAAACGATTTTATTTTCATCTAAGTCGCACACTAAACAAAATCAAATTACTTTCTAAATCATAATTTCTGTCAGTAACTCATTTAGTACCGGTCATCAAAGCGACAAAGCGGCGAAATAAACATTTCATGCAATTACAAATTATTTAAAATTTTGCCGCTCTATTAACAGGGCAGGGACTAAAAATTAAAAACGCATTGTTGTCATATTTCGCGAGCCTTAAATAGCAATCAGCTGATCACATTTAAAACCATGTACTTTGTTTCTTATCGCGAAGATAATGGATGTGACAACACACATACTTGGAATCTCCATCTTGAGTAGACTTGAAAACAAGCGTTCCGACTGGGTTTTCGTAATTTGAATATTTTATTGATTTATTATTGATTCATGAATAAATTCTGTGAGTTCACATTCTAATTACTACCCTTTCGTTGCATATAGATATTATTTAAGTATATTATGGTGTATTATAGTCGATATTTGGTGTATGGTTTTTGGTAGATTATGGGATATTAACGAACCTTCAACTAGAGGTGCGCCTACAAAAAAATGAGATGAAGGGGGTGGGTAGGGTTGTTATGGGAGGATAGGGGGGGGAGGTGGGGGCTGTGGGGCTGGGGTGGAAGAGATGAGAAAGAAGGAGGGATGGAGAGTAACACCTTGCTAAAAAAACGGAGGTCAGCTGGCTTCGGGCTGTTTGTCGGGGTGGGTCGGTGAGGGTGTGGGGGGGGGGGTGTGGGGGGGGGTTGCTAACGGAGCTGGAGAAAACAGAGGGGGAGAAATCCAATTGTGTAGGATAGCTGGATGGGGAGGTTGATTTCCTAGACCAGTAAAGACAATCGACCTAGAGGAAGAAACTTTGAACAAAACTACCAGGTCAGGTCCTTCTGGGAATGGGGGTTAAGAAGACAGGGCTAACTCCTCATTGTTGAAAAAAATTACAATATTAAAAACCCAACACACAGCCTCGAAATTGGACACAAAAGTTAAGATGGACTAAGCTACGGAAACGGACAATGAATTGTGGTACATGGAACATTCAAGGTATCTCTTGAAAAGTAAGTGAAGTTTTAAAGGATATGAATATATATATATATATATATATATATATATATATATATATATATATATATATATATATATATATATATATATATATATATATGTCGAATATTCACATGGATGTGATGTGTAATCGAAGGTTTTCGAGTATCCCGTTTGCTGAAACCCTCTCAGGCCTGTAATGCAGCTGACGTTTCGATGAAATCCTATTCACCATTTTCAAAGGTCACTGTATGGCGTCTATGAGCGAACTGACGTCTGCGACTCGGGTTCTGGCCAATCAGATTGCGAGACTTGCTGCGAGTCATCGGCTCTGTTGCCAGTGTTTGGGGTCGCGTTGCCGAGTTGTAATCTGTTTCGTTACTACCTACTACTTGTTGATGTTTTGTAAGCAGATTTTTCCAAGTATTGGGCAATCGCTGGATATCATCTCTGTTATTTAAATTGTTAGGCCTCTTTGCAATTTCGATGGCTTCCGTTATAACTCTTGTGGACAGGTTTATTTTTTTTTTTTTTATTTATCTTATGTCCTGTGTTTAACCAGTGTTGGACCAGTGCAGAAGAAGTTGTTTTTTGTTTAACAGCGGTTATATGTTCATCTCTTCTGGCGCTTATTTAACGGTTGGTTTGGCCTACGTAAGATGAGCTGCATTCTCCGCATGGAATTTGAAGCACTCCCTGGTTTTCTGGAGGGATTCTTTCTTTAGGTGGCAAGAGATCTTTTACTTTACGGTTTGTGGTGAAAATGATTTCAATGTTGTGTCTCCTGAGAATTTTTGGATGCCCGAACACTATATATATATATATATATATATATATATATATATATATATATATATATATATATATATATATATATATATATATGTAAAGTAAAATGCGAAACAGTGAATGCAAACTTCGCTCCATCATATCCTTTCTGTATTAAAGGTTGCACAGTTAGAATAAATTGTAATAAAACACAATTCATCCTATTCCACCACCATCGAGATGGTGGTCTACCTGTACCACCATACCGAGAAGAAAGTCAAAGCTTACTCTCCCCGCCACAGTGATACGGCAGAGATACATGTTTCGACTCTCACTAGACTCATCAGGGTACCGACATGCACCTGGCTGTGCAAAGGACTGATCGTAAGGAAGCATGCAACACTGAACGCGGCTTCGCCGACCTCTCGTCGGATGGCTTATATATGTTTATACGGCTCCATCATATCCTTTCTGTGTTAAAGGTTGCACAGTTAGAATAAATTGTAATAAAACACAATTCATCCTATTCACTGTTTCGCATTTTACTTTACTTATATACGGAGTTGCATATAGTTGTACGTTTGCTGAATGTGATTTCAGCACTACAACAGCATAATGTGGATATAACCACTGAGTCTAGTGAGAGACGAAACATGTATCTCTGCCGTATCACTGTGGCGGGGAGGGTAAGCTTTGACTTTCTTCTCGGTATGGTGGTACAGGTAGACTACCATCTCGATGGTGGTGGAATAGGATGAATTGTGTTTTATTACAATTTATTCTAACTGTGCAACCTTTAACACAGAAAGGATATGATGGAGCGAAGTTTGCATTCACTGTTTAGCATTTTACTTTACTTATATACGGAGTTGCATATAGTTGTACGTTTGCTGAATGTGATTTCAGCACTACAACAGCATAATGTGGGTATAACCACTGCTAATGCATCTCACACGGAGGACTCCGTGAAAGCCGTATAAACATATATAAGCCATCCGACGAGAGGTCGGCGAAGCCGCGTTCAGTGTTGCATGCTTCCTTACGATCTGTCTTTTGCACAGCCAGGTGCATGTCGGTACCCTGATGAGTCTAGTGAGAGACGAAACATGTATCTCTGCCGTATCACTGTGGCGGGGAGGGTAAGTTTTGACTTTCTTCTCGGTATGGTGGTACAGGTAGACCACCATCTCGATGGTGGGGGAATAGGATGAATTGTGTTTTATTACAATTTATTCTAACTGTGCAACTTTTAACACAGAAAGGATATGATAGAGCGAAGTTTGCATTCACTGTTTCGCATTTTACTTTACTTATATACGGAGTTGCATATAGTTGTACGTTTGCTGAATGTGATTTCAGCACTACAACAGCATAATGTGGATATAACCACTGCTAATGCATCTCACACGGAGGATTCCGTGAAAGCCGTATAAACAATATATATATATATATATATATATATATATATATATATATATATATATATATATATATATTGTTGTATTCGTAGGTCGCAACTATGATATACAAACTGAAATTTGACCCAAAAGTTTACAGCGGTGTTTGGTCCACGATGCCAGCAGTTCGACTCATCAGTGTGTCCGCTAGCATCTTTCCCAGACACCCTGTGTTGACCTACTATGTATATTGTGGTACTAATATTTGTAGTTATTTTCGGGCGGAACGTGTCGGTAGGATATTACTGAAACATGTATTTCAGCCATCGACCTTTGCATTCTAGTCTTTATTTCATTATCTCGTATTACTACGACAATATATATATATATATATATATATATATATATATATATATATATATATATATATATATATATATATATATATATATATTTACGGGGTATTCTCAACGTTGACTCATTTATTTTAACAGCTCGTATAACTCGTAAAGAGAAATCGATTTACCAAAAATCGTTTACATAAAAGTTGACAAAGAAACAAATTATTAACAATTATTTAATAAATTTAAAAACTGAAATACAAACCTTATTTCATGATATTTTTAAGCACTGCATTGTAAAAACTTTGCTTACTAATTGAACAGATTACATCTAGTTCTACAAAAAGTGTTCAAAACTGTCACCATTTGTTCGGTTAACGCAAAGTCTTGTTCGACGTATTCACGAGTGAGTACAGGCGTCAAAAATAAAATCCCGGTCTTCACGGATAACATCATATCGTATTAAACTATCTGTTTTAAATAGATTGTTGTGAATACTCGCATATTTTACGACAAAATATTAAATTTCAGATTTAATATTGCCCCAAAAGTCCCTAAATAAAATAATCTAAAATAATACGGCACACAGTGCTAAAACAACTACAATTCTTCGATTGCGGGGAAATCCACACTTTAGCGCGGTACTTCTCTGAATTCAGAAGACGACGTCATCACTGCTATAAAAGGCAGCGGCGTAATTAAGCACATTACGGGTTGCTCTTTTGGAATCAACTTGTCCTTTTTCCGATTGAGCTTCGCTCTCGGGGGCCACTTTCACTGTTCTATTGTTTAGGCAGCTCATGGTTCTTAACGTAGGTTATCTTTGACAACATATCATACTACAGAAAATAAAGATCGTGCACGTATCTTAATTCCTGATATTGACACCGTCGATAAAAAGACGAGGTCAGCGGCACGTACGAGTTACTGAACCGACGCGTCCTGACTTTTAAACATTATTACCAGAACGTGACAAAGTGGAGAAAACCTGATATTGGCATTGCGACTAATAGTCAACTTCGTGTTGGCTATAAAGTTATAAATACCCATTTTGACAAATAAAACTCGAACGTGACAGTGGAGAGAGAAATAAGCCCGACCTTGACTTGCGCAAAACAATACTGAAAAAAAAACTAAGAGGCAAGGACGAGTGTTACTCGATAACCTCTTCCTAATTGGCTCATTCATTAGAAGTATTCGCTTGATAAAATAAAATTTAATTAATTTTCGTTAACTCTGAGCTTCACTCATTCCCCTCCTATCCCGGTGAGCGAAAAGAACGGTAAGGTGGCTAGAGCTTTTATTCTAATCGAGAGGTTTGGCAGGACTTCACCAATAACCCCTGATGTGTATTAAAACTTCGATTTTACACAAATAATTGATACAAAAAAAATCTTAAAATAAATTAGTCCCGACGAAAATGAACTTCCACGTTTCTGGAAGGATAAGATTAATCCAATAAACCCGGTAAATAGGGCCATATTCTCGGAGATGGGTACAAAAATACCGAATAATGGCGAGGTGCAGTGACGTCTCGTTGGAATCGAAAAAAAAAATCGCGAAAAACACTCATCATCTGTTAATACGACAAGATCCACAGAAAAAAATCGCAGAAATTTAGATCCAGGAAACATGCAGGAAACACATTATTTAAATGTTCGTGAATTTCTCGTCTGAAATGTGGCGAAGCTCCATCATAAAGGAGTCACATATTCTATCACACATTTAAAGGAACATGTTCTAATAATTTTGGCAGATTATTTTGAAGAGAGTCTAAATAATTTTCACCTGTCAGTCGATTTGGAAAAAAGTAAGGTCCTATAAGCATGCCATTTACTACGCCAGTCCAAACATTTACTGAAAATCTGTACAGAAAATGACATCTTTTTACTGCATGTGGATTGTCTACTGCTCAAACATGGTTGTTGTGGAAATTATTTACTCCGTTTCTTGTAAACGTGGCCTCATGGGTAGCTAAAATAAATTTGGAAAAATTGTCATTTATGTTGTACCAATGGTAGAGCCAGTGACAAAATTCACCTCTTCTAGGATAATCTTCTGATTACAAAGCTTGCATACCTTGATAATGATACGGATAAACTTGTTCTTGTAGTAAAGTTTTTCACACTTTACTATGAGCAACTTCTACTTCACCTGCTATGGACTAGTGCTCATTATTGGGTCATTTTCGACAATTTCTTAAATTTCTTTCTCGATCTCTACCATTTCTTGTGGAGGAGGTATTCCAGTGTGACCTTCTCGTTGTTTCTTTAAATACGCGGTTTCGCGAAGTCTTATAACTAAATTTACAAACATCAGAGACGGATAGTTTCGTAAAGGAACTCTCTCCGCATACAAACGACATGCTGCGTCTGCATTTTCTTGGCACTCCCTGTAAGTTAATATTACATCAACTAGTTCATTGTTTTCATAAACGTGGACCATTTTTATTGTACGAAACAGCCACAAATGAAAAATAATATCACGCACTACTGTACGAATTATTTAGCACTGGTCAAGTTGAATATTGCAGTCAAAACCGTGTAACAATTACATACAAAAAATAGGCATACCCAATATTAGTAGTAAAGAAAGTTTTTACAATGCAGTGGTTCAAAATATCATGAAATAAGATTAGTACTAAAGCTTTTAAATTTTTTAAATAATTTTTAATAATTTCTTTCTTTGCAAACTTTTAAATAAACGATTTGTAAGGTCATTTTTTTACGAGTTCTACAATCTGTTAACACAAATGACTCAACTTTAAGGGCACCTTATATATATATATATATATATATATATATATATATATATATATATATATATGTTATATCGTAGATTTTAACGGATGGTAGAATGAATAGTTTGGTTATTCTGGGTTTCAATCCGTTCGTTAAAAAAATAAGTTCTTAGCGAGTAACGAGACGAACCGCACTTGAAAATTCCAAATGAGATTTTGGCGAAACGTCGTGAAAACGATTTTTTGAGCGAACGGATTGAAACCCGGAATAACCAAACTATTCATATATATATATATATATATATATATATATATATATATATATATATATATATATATATATATATATATATATATATATAATTATTTTTGTATCTTAAACTTTTTGTTAAATATTTTTTTGTAATATTTTCTTGGGTATAGGTTTTTCCATTAGAGAAACAAAGGACAACAATTTTTCTGATGTTTCGCCCTACATAGTGAGCCTCTTAAAAAGAGCTGGTATATTTATTTTAAATCTTGAAAGTATACACACAAAACTACTTTCAAGATTTAAAATAAATATACCAGCTCTTT
The DNA here is from genome assembly GCA_034092305.1 of Diaprepes abbreviatus. Lineage (NCBI taxonomy): Eukaryota > Metazoa > Arthropoda > Insecta > Coleoptera > Curculionidae > Diaprepes > Diaprepes abbreviatus. The sequence goes on from JASJET010000095.1 coordinate 2,864,126, forward strand.
TGAAGAAGCTCACTATGTACAGCGAAACATCAGAAAAATTGTTATCCTTTATTTCTCTGATATATATATATATATATATATATATATATATATATATATATATATATATATATATATATATATATATATATATATATATGTTTATGCGGCTTTCACGGATTCCTCCGTGTGAGATGCAATTGCATTGGATATATCAACATTATGCCGTTGTAGTGCTGAAATCACATTCAGCAAACGTACAACTATATGCAGCTACATGTATAGAATGAAGTAAAATACGAACAGCAAATGCAACCTTCTCTCCATCTTATCCTTTCTGTGTTAGAGGTTGCACAGTTAGAACAAATTGTTATAAAACGCAATTTATCCTATTCCACCACCATCGAGATGATGGCCTACTTGTACCACCATACCGAGAAGAAAGTCAAAATATACCCTCTCCGCCACAGTGATTCGGCAAAGATACATGTTTCGTCTCTACTAGACTCATCAGGGTACCGACATGCATCTGGCTGTGCAAAGGACAAATCGGAAGGAAGCATGCAAATACTGAACGCGACTTCGCCGACCTCCCGCCGGATGGCGTATATATGTTTATGTGGCTTTTACGGATTCCTACGTGTGAGGTGCAATAGCAGTGGATATATCCCCATTATGTCGTTGTAGTGCTGAAATTACATTCAGCAAACGTACAACTATATGCAGCTCCGTGTATGAATGAAGGAAAATGTGAACAGTAAATGCAAACTGCGTTCCAACCTTCAATGCTAGAGGTTGCACAGTTTGAACAAATTGCTAAGGAACACAATTTATCCTATTCCACCACCATCGAGATGGTGGCCTACCTGTACCACCATACCGAGAAGAAAGTTAAAACTTACCCTCCCCGCCATAGTGATACGGCAGAGGTACATGTTTCGTCTATACTAGACTCATCACAGGGTACCGACAGTCGGTACAAACCATCACACTGCGGTGGCCTGACGAGTCCCATATTAGGACGAAACAGCGCTGTCGCCATCTGTCGGACCCGGAGTTATTCCATACTTTGGAGTGCTCCGCACTTTTTAATACGAGAATCATGTAGATTGACAAATTTTCACGTCCGCTTCGCCAAATATTTTATTCTATTTTATTTTAAATTACACGGACAAAAACTTATCTACATATTTATATATATATATATATATATATATATATATATATATATATATATATATATATATATATATATATATATATATATATATATATAGCATTAACATTATAAAATAAATCATCTTTATATTATATATTGTAATTCATATGTTGACAGCAAACGTATAGAAGTTATCAGAAAAAAATAAAACCATGTATGAAAATGTCAAGGTACGCCTCTGGATTCATATTATTTTTAGTTTAAGAGGCGTTTCTGCTATTATTTAAAAAATAATATGCCTATCCGCCTTATTTTTAGCGCAGATTGAAAACTATACATACACGATATATAATATATCAATGCGCCAAAAAATACGTTTCAATCAAAATTAAACATATACCTAAACAAGACTAAAAATGAAGTTAATTATATTATTGTGTATAGTCGATATGGTGTTTGGTTCCCTAGTGAGAGAAAGTTGGCTGAATTTCAAGGTAAAAACAAATTATATCTATTTACAATGGTTTTATTCTTTTAGTAACTGTCTATATTTTGCAGTATATATATATATATATATATATATATATATATATATATATATATATATATATATATATATTTATTTATTTATTTATTTATTTATTTACTTAACGCTGGTACCTACAAAATACTTATATACAGTACGTACTTCCCTCATATATACCGTAGTTGCCTCCGTTCTCGGAGGTAACTACGAACCCTACATAATATTTTACTATCGGTCATTGCAAGGTCGTCTGTATCGATCTGCGAAAAAATGCTTGAAGGTCACTTCGATTAATATATAACCTTAGATTCGACTAGTAAATTCGATGGTTCACCACCGGCGCTAGTGTCGTTTGTGCCCTGAAGACGTGCCACACGTAGTTCCCTCCGGCCATGAGGCACTGATAAGGTTATATAGATACGACGTAATTCCCTCCGAGTTATACAGAATATATATTCAGCGTATTTATCTCTTTTCTGATGCATAAGAATTGGAATAATTTTGTTTATTAGGTATTTTGCTCGCCGATATTCTGGTAAATTTAAGGTCATGTACAGGTGATTTCCCTGCTAGTTTAAAATTGGCTTAAATTTCCAAGGCAAATACTAAAAAAATCAATAAAAGTGCTAGAAGAAAGTATTACTAAAAATGGTCCAGGGGAAAAGAACAGATAAATATTTTCTGCTATAATTACATATTATCAATAATATATCCAAAAATTCCATGTAATGTCTCAGATAACTACGTAAATACAAAGACTACCTTCATTTTTATTATGTTTTATTAAGTAAGTTTATATTGTCTAGCCTCTAATTTAAGGACCTGTTTCTAAAAAGTGGTGTGAGCGCTTAATATCTTTGGTATCACGAGACTTACGAAGAAGGTGTCCTAACTCGATGCCTCTGATTTCAATAATTTTTTTGATGTGTTATCTTTTCTTTTGTCTGTGGAAAAACACTTTAAGCAGGTGAAATCTGCCCCCAAACTTTACCCTCGAAAATGGATTTTCCAATATATCTCAAGTTCTGATTGGAATTTTGCAATGAAAAAATGTATTTTCCTACTGATGTTAATGTGCAACTAACTGATGCAGTTTTGACCATAAAAGTGCCACATCCCTACTTTTTTACATTGAAAATTCTACTTTTTTGTGTGTAAAAAAGGTTCAAAATGAGATAAAGAAAATTAGAAAAAATATATTCGTTGATTGAATACAAAAATAAAGTTGAAAACAACTAGATCATTTTCTTGAACTATTCTTATATGAAAAATTACCCCCCAAAAAAAGGTGGTTAGTTTGCTTCAGCTTCTGACTGATCTTTTGCAAATAATCGAATTGTATGTTAACTTTTAGCACAAGACTAAACTATCTGATGCAATTTAAAGCGTATTTGTAACTTGTATTTTAAAAATTCGAAGTAATTTGTGTTTGTATAAAAAAATACTAAGTGATTTGAACAATTATTTTTACTCGATGAATACAAAAATGAAGTTGACCTCTTCAAGATAATTGTTTGTAACCATTCGTGAATGGAAAATTTATCCCCCCAAAAAAGGTTCCTTAATATGCTTCAGGTTCTAATTGACATATTGCCTATAACCAAATAGTATACTATTTATATGCGAAAAGTAAACCGGCTGAAGCAATTTTCACCGTAAAATGTGCAACCCTTAATTTTTTTTAATTCCTTGTTTGTGCCTATTTCTTTAAGAACATTTCAGAATGAGCTAATAATATTTGGAAATAGTGCTTTAATTATTTGAATTCATAAACAAAATTGGCCTTATGTAGGTAATTTAGATAATAATTCAATGAAAACTAATTTCTGAAAATAGGTTTTGAAATAAATGTTAGATTAGGTAATTGCCAATATAAAGTTTCATACTACTGCTGATATATAAGCACTAAACTACTTTATACGCTGTCGGTTATGCGAGTTGCTGCCTTATTCGATCTTTTCTGTGCCCGTTTTCATAAAGAAGTAAAAAATATATTTGTAAAAAAAATTCAGTTAATTTTTTACTTCTTTATGAAAACTGACACAGAAAAGATCGAATTTCAAAAGGAAATATAAGGGTGGCAACGCTCATAAAATCCTAGGTCTTCTAGATTTTTAAAAATTATCTTTACGTATTATTTTTTTTTTTATTTTTTTAATTTTGTATATCATGTGGGAAACATTTAAAAGGGCTTGTTGTGTAGAATAATTTTTTTATATAATTTTAAATAGTATATTTAAAAAGAAATTCTGAATATGAGAGAATAGACCATTCTTCCCTCTAATATCCTAAACTACTCCATCAAAAATTATAAAAAAAACAGGAAATACAGACTTACTTATAGTTTACAGGAATATATAACGAAAATCCTAGGGCTAATAAATTTTTCGAATTTAATTTAGCAAACGAAAACTCTTTTTTTTATTTTATATGTCATGTCGGGTATAATTTAAGAGGGTTTGATATGAGGATTACAAAAATACTTTTATCGTAATCTAAACTTTAAACTCTGTGCTTTTTGGTCAATATTATAAATGTTTTAATAAATTTTGTTAAAACAGTAAAAGTAAATGAATTATCCAAATTTATTCTATTCCCAATTAGCATAAATATGATTACTGTAAAATCAATATTCCGGTCCAGAATCTACAAGTAAATTTAACTACGAAAATGTTTAAATATGACACGTACTACCCTCCAGTGAATCATAGTAATATTGGAGGTAACTACATCGTCATTTTATTCCAGTATATACAACTCGGAGGAAACAACGAACTGTTCTTATTCTGACATAAATATAAACCTATACAATAGGTTCCCCTGTATATATATATATATATATATATATATATATATATATATATATATATATATATATATATATATATATGCAATTATTTTGGGCATAATTTGAGGCAATCACCTGGAGGTTAGTCCGCCTTGGTTTTTATCCGGAGGGAACGAAGACCCGTTTATACATATATATATATATATATATATATATATATATATATATATATATATATATTTCCAAACCTGGTGAATTATAATAATCAATTGGGGTTCTATATTTCGAAGGTGGTGAATAAAACGGACTTAATGATTGCTGGAGATTCTACACAATCACTGACCCATTTCTGTGTCAATCCATAACTCAAGGTTAAACCGTTCACCTTTGCGACATTTAAAGACTACCTTACAATACACTTTTTTCACAGCTGGATTTTCTGTTTGATTTGGGCGCTGGGTTCTAAACAAGTTGAAATGATGGACGTTATGATGGTTCCTCTTCGATGTTGGATTCACACATATGGATTGCTGGACTGGAATTTTAGCTGGTTTCGAAGTAATAATTTGGCAGCATAGACGCAGTTCCTGCGATTTTTATATAAACATACACTTTCGTTTTCAAGGTTTTAAAAGAATCATTAAAAATTGTACTGAAAATTAATCATATACGATTTTAAATACTGCGCCATTCGTCATTTACCGAGTCATATGCATATAACAATACATTGGTTACTGCTCAAACTTAATAGAGAAGTACCGAAATTGGCGAATAAATTATCATAAACTTCCTGCTTGAACAAAAGGAAAGGACCGGTAGTGATATCATTTTCCATCACTGGATCCAACAGTTGCCATCCAGCATCATGCAAAGTATAACATTATAAACATCATTACCTAAAAAAAAAATAGAATTTACAACTCGCAAGCATATATATCTATTGACTAAAAAGCCAGTCAACGTATGACAGACAAAATCCGAGAGAGGTCACTACATTTTATTTAGATAACAGCGCCTTTTTGACTGAGAGTAAGAAAATTGAAAGGAATAAATATAAGGAAAGTATGCGTAAATGAATTTAGTCAAACATGTAAAGCTTTAGTTTCCTAAAATTGACTATACTGCATTTACGCAGTGAATTTTTTATATTCTAAACCTAATGTAATTTTAGTAACAAATTTTTTTTTGAGTTGTATAGATCCCAGCCGGTTTATCTCAACTTATATCATTTATTTTCTCTATGATACAGACGCGGATCCAAGGGGGGGCGGTGGGGGGCGATAGACCCGATTTTGCCTCTTATACTATAGTTTATTCAAGAACTAAAGAGAGTAATAAATCATTTCTTACCCTTTTTTTCTTCGCAAACTACCTGTGTTCTTTAATCCGGTGTCTTTGGCAGAACCTGTTAGACACATATATTTTTCATAAGAATGGGTTAGAAATTTTATAATCAAAAATACCGATCTATAATAATGGACTATTTGGGTTGGATAACAATAGATATTTGGAAGTGTGAAGTGTTAAAAAGCATTTTAATCCTTGTCATAGGCGTCGGAAGGAGGTTTATTTTATCACTAAATATTTGTGGCATAGCATATCATTTCGGTAAAAACTTAAAATAAAAAGTTTTTATATTATTATTTTATTTCTTATGATTTCTTCATAATTAACATACATTACAAATTTTGACATATTAAATACAAAATTTTTAATTTTGCCATAGAAACCGTTTTAAGCACATTCAGCTAAAACGTAGCCTTACTGTTTCAAAAAATTCAAAGTTATAATTTAAATACACACAAAATATCCATTGTTAAAAATACAAAAAAGTTAAACATATATAAAAAAATAATTCGTCCATATAATATTAAAATATTTTTGGGGCTATCGGTAATTTTATTATTAATTAAAAACATTTTACTACATTTGAAGTTTCGGTTTATTTATTTCTTAGAATTACAATTAAACACTAAAAAGGGAGTCAAATGTAATTAGTATTTATATGTTACAGTTAAAATTAGACCTACTTATTTTTATTTTTATTGTACTGATATCTTAATTTAATTTACTTTATTACATAGAAATCCGATAGTCCTAAAAAAATTAAGTAAACATGTTAATTCTACACGCTTAAGAAAAAGACACAAACAATAAAATGCAACCAAAAGAAAAATTTAAATAATAAATTGTGTTTACACTGGCAAGCATTACGTATTTAATTCTTAATCAAAGTCAGTGAAGATTTCTTCGCTTAAATTAATTATAATTGTTTCCTCTATCTCACCGATCATAAGATTTTGTTTTATTTTTTTATTATATGGATTTTTCCCAATTTTTCGCAGTAACTTTATCCAAAAAAATCTTTCAAAAGTTCAGATAAATTACTAATTTTGTAAGTTGTATTATTTCTAGCAACTCTACCTTTTACTCAAAACAGATATTTTCTTCTCCAACGGACAATTTCCGGACGATCTATAAGAACAGATTTTCTATCTGGTTTTCCCAGCAAAAATTAAGTTCTTTGAGCAATTTTCAGAGTTCGGTGCTTTTAGTTTTCGCGATCTTTATTGATTTTAGTTAGAATTTTGTCGACGGTTGGGATCTGTTTCTCATAATAAAATGCAACCTCTTTTATTGCAGTTTTCATCTCTTCTTCCAACTAGGTTTTTCGTCTGCCTGTGATCGAATGTGGCTTGGGAGTACTAACAGTTCCAGTCACATTTTTCTCCTTCAGTATTCGGTACATAGTAGATTTTCCAATTCCTGTCATGTTGTAACACATCTGAACAGAGCTTTTAACATTATTATCGAGATATTGATATCTTAAAGCATCATATATATTCATCGTAATAAATTTTTCGTTGAGGAAAAAATGGTGTGGTTTAACGACTTTGGAATAAATTTAGAGGTCGACGCTATATCTTTTGAGTATCTCACTAATCTCAAATAATATATAAAAAAAGCGCAAACAAGATAAATCACCAAGGACACACTGTAAGGTGTACTTTACTCACTGACAGAAATTAAATTGAACTATCGGAAATTTAATTGTTACAGTAAATTTGTAAAAGTTTATAATATTTATACATAATTAAATATAATTAGATTTACGGCAGTCCTTAGTTACCTGCGGCACTGGAACAAGTACGTTGAAGGTTTCGGAAACAGTTTTATTACGCTCTCTAGTTCTTTTTTTTGTGATACCCGCTCCTCCAAAAGCTTTGAGTTCAGAAAAAAAAACCGATTCTGCCTCTTATACTAAGAATGTGTATGCTGCTCGCATCCCCCCACTGTCGGCAACTTGTTTTTTTTTGTGATTTCCCCCCCTCTCCAAGAGCATCAAATTCAGAAAAACTGACCCGATCCTGTCTTTTACACTAAAAATGGGAATGTTACTGGTGTCTCCCCCCCCCCCCGCCAACAACTTGTTTTCGCTTGCGATACAGTACTTTTGTGTTATTACCCCCCACAAAGACAGAGGCTGGATCTGCCCCTGCTATGATATGGTACTATTTTAGTCCTACAGCATATTTCTATAGCTTTGGTTTTCCCTTCTATCTGCCTTGGTTGTTTATTCTCGCACATACACATTTTTTAACAAGAACAATTTCAGTTTAAAATTTTTTTAATTACTGTTTTGTTGCATTCAAGTAATTTTTCTAATACAGCTAATTTTTACCATTGATTTCTAAGCTTAAGAAACATCACTAGTGATATGTGAGAAAAAATTTAATGGGACTACCCTACAGTGGTATGTTTTTTAAAAAATATTCAGGTGATTGTTTTTTTAGTTACTCATAATAAAGAAGATGTTTCCATCTTAAAAAAATTTTTTTAGTTGTGTGCCAACTCAACTTGATATCCCGATTTATTCCACTCTTTGGTATGGTAATACTAATAAAATTTGCATTTTTTTTTGTTTTTTCTAAAAGAGAATATTATTACGATTTTGTCCCTTCAAAATCGCGCACTGAGTTCACAGAATAAAACACAACACCTTTCACTAATACGTCCAATACTTATATTAACACAACTCTTATGTTACTACCCAGGGGCGGATCCAGCCTCTCTCTTTGGGGGGATGGGGCGGTAATATATTAAAAGTACAGTATGGCAAGCGAAAGTAAGTTGTCGACGGGGGCAGAGAAGCCAGCAAGTGATCGCAAGAAAAAACAAAATGTTAACGAGGGGGAGTCTACTTTCCTGAACTGAAATATATATATATATATATATATATATATATATATATATATATATATATATATATATATATATATATATATGAAACGCATAGAACTATAAATGCTACAGAAGATTAGCAAAATTAGAGAAGACGTACATGGTGAAGTACAATATGAGGTGATTGGAATCCAGAAACAGATGCAACAATTACGTTTGCAAATTGAGAAGATAGCCAGTACAGGGTGAGTCAACGATTGGATGAAGTAGGTTTGTGCCTTTTCGATGAAATTAACAAAGAAACTATATTTATTGTTTGATACAGTTTATTTTTACGCAGATTTTAAAAATATTTAGGACTCTACAGGGTGAGCCAAAAAACTAGGACAGCATGAAGTTTTATTTTTTTAAATAGAACACCCTATATATGAATCGTATTTTCGATTTAGCTTATAATTTTAAATCTTTTTTATTAAGGGTTTACTATAACAAAACTTTATAGTTTCTGAGATAATTAAGTTTAAAGAAAAAAAGTCACATTTTCAAGCATCAATTCAATCCTAAATAACGTTTTCAATTTTGTGACAAATATATTCAAATTTGGAATTTAGCAAGGCCAAGGACAAGTTAACATAATTTTTATCTAATATTTGCAATAAAAGCTACAGGGTGTTGAACACATCGGCTCAAATTTGAACAAGTTTAAATGAATAAATATCTTTTTTTTTTAAATGGTACACCCTGTATATTTTCATGTTATTTAATAGAGTAATAAAAACCCTAAAAGTTTTGTTCAATATATCCTATACCTATTTATAATAGTTTTTGAGATATTTCAGTTTTTCTTATTTTCCATACTTTTTTACAGAAAGTCTTCATTACCATAGTAGCTATGTAAAATAATAAAAAGAAACTACAGAAACAAACAGAATGTGGTTAAATATGATGAAATATATTATTCGTTATATTACAACGGCAATAGTTTAATTAAACATAATGTGAAAAAATTAACACAAGAATAACGACAAGGCAAATACATATTAACTTTTATACTAAATTGAAAAAAAAAATTACCTATTAAATACTGAGATTAATTATTTCTTTTTAATAAGTGTTCGAATAAACGACCCTCTTGTGCAATGCACAAATTTAGTCTTTTTTGCAGATTTTCTCGGACCCTGGACAAAATTAGTGGCGTTATTGTTCTACAGGTATCCCTAATCCTGTTTCGCATATCTTCCACTGTTGTTGGTGGATTAACATACACCTTATTTTTAATATAACTCCATAGGAAGAAATCTAATGGGGTGATGTCGCAAGACCTTGGTGGCCACTCAATGAAATCCCCACGTCCAATCCATTTTTGCGGATATCGTTGGTCCAAAAACGCACGAACTTCACGATGGTAATGCGGCGGCGCACCATCGTGGTGGAACCACATACTGTCGAGCTCATCCCTATCGAGACCTTGAAGCAGTTGTGGTAGTTCTTCTTGTAGAAAGTTCAGGTAACTATGGCCATTTAGTGGTTCATTAAAAAAGTGGGGTCCAATAATTCGATTATGATGAATACCACACCAAACATGTAATGACCAGTGGTTTTGATGTTGCACCTCTCTAATCCAAAATGGGTTTTCTGTGGCATAATAATGCATGTTGCGTCTATTTACGGCACCGTTACTTCTAAAAGTAGCTTCATCACTAAACATTACCTTGCATAATAAATTTGGATTTAATTGAATCTCCGCATTTATTGTACGACAAAAGTTTACACGACTTTCAAAATCCTGTCCATGCAATTCTTGGTGTAATTCCATGTGATATGGATGATACCTATATTTCTTGGTAGTACGATTAGCGGTGGATTGTGATGTTTCACATAATGCTGCTAACTGACGGCTACCAATATAAGGATTTTCCTGAACATTTAACAATACTTGTAGTTCTTTTTCTTCATTAGTTACTGGTTTGTTGACCACTTTACGTTTTGGATAATCAACAGTATCAGAAGAATCAAATCTTTGCATTTAGTTTTGAAAAGTTTGGGTATTAGGCTGGCGTCGATCAGGATACTTCATTTTGTAAATTCTTTGAGCAAGAAGGCAATTTTTTTGAGCCTCTCCTATTGTATAAATCATATCTATTAACTCATTCTTTGGAAAATTCATTTTACAATATAAGATGAATGCAAAAAAAACCAAACTACACTACATAAAAACCAAAAGAAGCGATTGCGGTATAAATTTGATACACAAAAAAATGTTCTTTTACATTATTTTTGCCATGGCTACTATGATAATGAAGACTATTTCTGTAAAAAAGTATGGAAAATAAGAAAAACTGAAATATCTCAAAAACTATTATAAATAGGTATAGGATATATTGAACAAAACTTTTAGGGTTTTTATCACTCTATTAAATAACATGAAAATATACAGGGTGTACCATTTAAAAAAAAAGATATTTATTCATTTAAACTTGTTCAAATTTGAGCCGATGTGTTCAACACCCTGTAGCTTTTATTGCAAATATTAGGTAAAAATTATGTTAACTTGTCCTTGGCCTTGTTAAATTCCAAATTTGAATATATTTGTCACAAAATTGAAAACGTTATTTAGGATTGAATTGATGCTTGAAAATGTGACTTTTTTTCTTTAAACTTAATTATCTCAGAAACTATAAAGTTTTGTTATAGTAAACCCTTAATAAAAAAGATTTAAAATTATAAGCTAAATCGAAAATATGATTCGTATATAGGGTGTTCTATTTAAAAAAATACAACTTTATGCTGTCCTAGTTTTTTGGCTCACCCTGTAGAGTCCTAAATATTTTTAAAATCTGCGTAAAAATAAACTGTATCAAACAATAAATATAGTTTCTTTGTTAATTTCATCGAAAAGGCACAAACCTACTTCATCCAATCGTTGACTCACCCTGTACTGGCTATCTTCTCAATTTGCAAACGTAATTGTTGCATCTGTTTCTGGATTCCAATCACCTCATATTGTACTTCACCATGTACGTCTTCTCTAATTTTGCTAATCTTCTGTAGCATTTATAGTTCTATGCGTTTCATATATTCTTAATTTTTTTAAGTTCCCGTCTCATGTTCTCCGGGCTGGTTTTTAGTTCTTCCGTCAATTGGTTTACTTCGATACAAGGATTTGAGGTCCAAGCTGGCAAGAATGTCATCTTTTTGTAGTCTTAGTCCTTGAAGTATGCTGACCAGGTGATCCGAATTTTTTAAGGTATGAGTCTGCAATTTCGGTCGCCGGTTGCATATTCTGGGCCAGGTAATTTTCTAGTTTTTGGGTAGGTGCATCTACTGCACTAACGATGGGTCTTATTGGTTTTCCTTTTTTATGAATTTTTGGTAGTCCGTATAGTTTGGGACATCTGCTAGCTTTTTTCCGAGGAACGATACGTTTTTCGATATCATCTCCTGGTTTGGCGATTTTGTTTTTGTTTTTTGTTGTTTCTTCGAAGTATGTAGTCGGATCTCTTATAACTTGCTTGTAGGTGTGGTTTTGAAGAATTTCTGTCATCTTGGTTTTGTATTCCTCTGTGTTCATGAATACAATAGCGTTTTCTTTATCTGCTGGTAGGATGATGATGTTTTTGTTGTTTCTAAGATCATTTAGAGCTTTTATTTCTGAACGTTTTATGTTGGTTTTGGTAGTTTGCAGGTTCTTAGCACGCGAGCTACCTCCTGTCGTATGATTTCAGCTTCTCCTTCTGACTTCTGGTGTAGCGTGGCTTCGATATTGGCAATAATGTCCTTATTTTGTATGGTCTTTGGGATTACTGCGTAGTTGAGGCCTTTGCTTAGAACTTGTTTTTCTTCTTCCGAAAGCTGATAATTAGAGATATTCTGAACTACTTTTGTAATGTCTATTGGCTTGGTTTGGTGAGGAGTTTTTTGTTGTAAATCGGTAAATTTCTTCTTTTGCCAACCAGACAGAACCAAGGTATAACCTGCGCAAGCACTAAATTATAAAAAGGCAGAGACAGGACCAGCACGCTCATTCCAAGCCGAGTACCGTCGAGGAAGCATCACTTGAAAATGCCAGCTGAGATGTTGGCGAAACGTCGTGAAGACTTTTCTATTGACGAACGGATTAAAAACCGGAAAAACACCAGTGCACATTCCACCATCCGTGAAAATCTTATTTTTCTCAAACTATTAATATTATATCAAATGTACTTTTTTGGGGTGAGGTTCATACGTGGATATTAAGCAACTTGTTGTGACGGTTTACCTTTTGTTTATAACATTTTCTATTTTTTTTTAATTACGTAAAAATGTTTAACATTTTACACGTTAACATAAAGAGTTAAAAGATAATGAAAAAAACATATCTAATAATTAAAAAATAACACTCGTCTCTTGAAATATCTATTTTTATGTTTACAGTAGTCATTAGGCTGTAAAATTGTAAGTTAGAATAACTGTGCTGTACAAAACGAGCAGTTATTCGGAATTTTACAGTTTACCAATCATTATTAAAATAAAAATAGCATATTCAAGGTACTTACATATTGCGTGAAAATTTAAGAATTTTAAAATTGTTACAATTTTTAATTATAAAGTATTTTATTTAATTGTATTTTAACTCTCTCTAATATACAAAACCATGTTTTACGTAATTTTTTGTCTTTTCGTTGTTTATAGGGAAAAAGAAAATATGTTATTAAATTAAGGAAAATTAAGAATTTTTTTTAAATGCTTTTAACAAAAGGCGTAACGTTAAAACACGTTCATATGAATTTAATTCCAAGAAAATAAGAAGAGGAAAATTACAATGAATTCTCACTTAAATCGGTTCATTTTCTTTTGTTTCTAGATCAAATATGGTAAATTATACCAAAACATAGAAGAAGAAAAACGAAGATTTTCAATATTCAAAAAAAATCTGCATGTTATTGAAGAGCACAATAAAAAGTATGAAGTTGGAAAAACAACGTATTTTAAAGGAATTAACAAGTTTACCGATCTCACCAGAGAGGAATTTATTTCCTTATTAAAACGTCGAAGTGCCGGTCACCAAAAACGCGAAATATATCCCATCCATAAAGAGTCTATCGATGGTGATTTACCCAGCTTTATTGACTGGAGAGCACAAGGAGCAGTTTCAAAAGTTAAAGATCAAGGCGATTGTGGATCATGCTGGGCTTTTTCTGTAGTAAGTATTTTGCAAAATAGAGGAAAAACTTTGGAGAATCATAAGAGGTGAATTCGATTTATTATTTATGTACAGGGTTTTTTTTATATCGGGTGATATAACTAGAGCTTTATTTAAATGCGAAAAGTGAAGGATTATTTCCATATTCTGTTTTAGATTTGTTTACAAAAACAGTGACGCATCGTAGAGAAACAAAATAAATTTGAATTTTTTGAATGGAACACCCTGTATATTTTCTGCCAGAATGACAATTTCTGATAATAAGTTAATGTTCGGACTAGCCGTTATTTAAATATTTAAGTTTAAATTATTAATAAACTGATAAAAAAAAACGAAGAGGCCTGAACAACAAATAGTTCATTTTTATTTTCATTGTGAGGTTTTAATATGATTTCGAATACTTATTATATTGACTCATACACATTTTGGCAATGGGTATTCGGAGGAAGGTAAACATCAAATAATTTGTCTTTTTTATTCTAATAATAAAAATATATCCGGAGTACAACATGAATACCGTAATATATATCCTGGTCGTCGAGTATTAGCTACTAGTACAGTAAGATACACTCTTAAAAAATTTAATGGAATGAAAAATTAGAACCGTAGTTAGAAATGAAGAAGATGATATAAATATTTTACTCTATTTTCAAGGTAATGTTTCGCTCTATTGTGATTTACCAGGCAAACGGCTTCGCACTTCCTCCAGGGAATATTGGCTCATACCAAGTGTACAAGAATATCAAAGTATGAAGCTCTGTGGGAACCCTTTCCATGTTATCGAGTCCTAGGTGACGTGGTTTGCTGTATTTTTACACTTTCGAACGGTTTGCGCGGTTGTAAGGAGAACTGCTTTCTGTATCGGTTTATACAAATGCTCATTAAGACCCAGTCCCTTGATGTTCTGCAGAAGGTTCTTTGGTATCACTCCAGTTGTTGATAAAATTACGGGAATCGTTTGAACGCTGTTCATTGTCCATTGTCTTCGGATTTGCACTTTCAGATCTCAATATTTGGCAATCTTCTCGTTGTATTGTGGCCTTAGGTTGTTGTTATTATGTACAGCAATGTCACCTCAGACACATTTCGACTATTTAAGTTAGTTCGTAATACCCGCTTTACCCTCCTGACAAATTCGATTGTCAATTCGGCTTTCATAGTGCGATGGTGAATTCTTTTAACCTGTTTCTTACCTAGGTATTTGTATGTTTGGTCTGCTTCCATTGCAGCTATAGTTTCACCGTTCTGCATTTCAAATGCTCCTGGTTGTATCTTACCTTTCACATGTGAACAACGTTAGATTTTACAGAAGAGAATGAGAGGTTTTTACTGGAGGACTATGCAGTTAGTGTATTGAGAGCTGATTGGAGAATGGGGGAACTGTAATTAGGGTCTGTAGATGCGTGGTAAATTAAAACATCGTCGGCAAATATTCTTATGTTGACTCTGTGATCTATGTGTTTATGATATCATTAATTCAAGTATGAGACTGATGGAAGAGCCCTGTGTGACTCCACCCATATGGGTTGTGGAAAAAGAATTTCTAATTTTAACAGCCACAGTTCTATTACATAGGAAATTTTGAATATAACTGTTGCCGCCTATGTTAAGCATTATAAGTGAGTTAATGATACTGCTTCTATCGAGTTTATTAGAGGCTTTGTTGACGTCGAGGAAGGTGGCAGTAAGATGTTTACGAAGGCGAAAGGATTTTTAAATATCTATTTCTAGACCTACAAAGTGGTCGAATGTAGATCTCTCAGGTCTATATGCCAGTTGCTCTGGTATTAGTAAATTGTTCTTCTTAAATACCCCAATAATCGGGAATTTATCATGCGTTCCAGAAGCTTACCTAGGTGAGAAGTTAAGGAAATGTGTCTATAGGATTCGAGGGACGAGGGGAGTTTGCCCGGTTTGTGAATAGACACAATGATGGAGTGTTTCCACTCTTGTAGAATATTTCCAGATGTCCATATTTGATTAGATATATGAAGAAGTGCATTTAATCCCGTAGGAGGTAGGTGTCTTATCATAGGGATTCTGATATTATCGGGACTTGAGGCAGTATCTTTGCTTCTATTTAGGGAGTAGTGGAGTTCGGTAGATGAGAAGGGCAGATAATAATATAGAAGGGGAAAGTTGAGTTCGATCATTCGAAGGGAATTTTGGTAGGTGGTGTTGTTGTATAAAGATGAGAAGTGGTAGGAAAATGCTTGAGATATCGTGTCTGAGTCAGTGACTAATTGGTCATTCTGAGTAATACCTAAAATATTGTTTGTGGGTTTTCCCTTTCCATGCTAATCTTCTCTGTATCGTTCCAATTTTAGTATATGTAACGCCGAGGCGAGTACTTAATGTAAAATAAACTAAGGTGGTAGCATCAGTGTTTGGTTCCTTTAAACGCAAAAATAAGAGAATCAATCGAAATTTATAAATATCCGAATAATATTAATAGGTTACAGTCTTCATCACACGTGAAAATCGATTATAACGCTGAATCACGGTTCGCTGAGTACCAGTCAGGTATAAATACCGAGCTGTTGCTCTTTGAGAGTCATTCAGTGTTCTAATCTCGTGGAGCAAAGCTCCCTGAGAATGCCTCGTGTAATCGTAGGCGAAACGTCGTATAACCATTCCAATTTGACACAATCTAAACTGACAAAGCACGATTTTCAACTTGACCAAAGCCGTGAAATCTTTCGTTCTTTATTAACCCTAAAAGTTATTAACAAAAACACCGTGCAAAAACTATTGAATCCTTTTGCTTGAAATTTTTCTTGCTTATTTTATGCTACAAATGGTTTCTTTTGCTACAATATGAAGTATATGCAATATGTTTTTTTATTGTTTATTAACAATTGAAAAAACAGGCATTTTAGCATATTTTTTGCAATAACTAATAAACCAATAATCCGATTTTGATGTTTTTTTTTTATTTTGTAGCTATCTTTAAGGCATATAACTTTTGTTTGAAACTTTTTTCGGAAAAACAATAACTTTCCCTAAAACTTAATCTGTTTTTCCACAACTTAATTGTTTAATAAAAATTTTTGTTAAAAAAAAAATTGAAGCCTAAGAAGCCATGAATTATCAATATCATTCTGGACATCCTTCCGCCGGCTGATATACAAAAATATTATTTTTTTTTCTAAATTTTAATTCGATTAGCCTAATACTGCGAAATAAAAATGATATAGATTACCTTTATTTCGAAGTTCTAACACTATCTTGAACTACAGGTTCTGTTCGAGGGTAGTATTGCGTGCTTCTTCTGATAACATATGACTGAATTTCCATTTCCAGTGACATAAAAAAGCGAAAAATAAAAGTTGTGTTCACTTTAACAATGAATTTAAAGATGGCTTTTTTCGTTGATGATGTGTGACAGAATTGATCATAGACTCCTGCTATTGACATATTGTGGTAGCGATAGCCATTCTATCTATAACCAATTTGCTGCCACACATTAATTTATAGCTATTTTAATAACCTATCATTAAATTTCACAGTAATAAAAACACTCTGGAAGTCTGGACGTTCCTCTTCTCTCTTGCAGCTTTAGTTTCAAACAACTACGGTTATTTAAGCTTACCAAAACCATAACTCAGAACTTCAGGACTCAGGCAATGCTGTCAATTAGCTGGACAGATGACATCTCTTGTTTACAGCACACACAGCAGTACATCTGCGAGTTTAGTCGCATGAAGGGTTATTAATTAAATTAAACAAAACAAGTTTCTCAAAACAAAAATAAATAGAAAAAACAAATTATTTACAATGAGAAACTTAAAACTAATAACAGTTCGAAAAAAAAGTAGCATAATTGCTCTTATTGGCCGTTCTGTTAACCAAAAATGTAAAACCCAATTTTGAAGAAACACGTACAGATAGCTTATAAAAATATTAAACAGAAAAAGAAATGAAACGCGAAAAACAGCTATTTATATTACTTTATTAAACCGTATGAAAATCGCGAAACTCTCGTCTAAAGTAATACACTATATTTCCTTAATTTCCCAAATTAAATCAAAAACAAATCATATAAAGAAAACCTTTTTTCCCGATGATTATATCCATTACGTAATTTTTCCACGACACTGGACGGCGATCCCACTTTTAACGAATTTCAAATTGTGACTGAAATTTACTATTCCTTAAAAGAGTGTCTTCGAATCTTACACCCCCTCTTCCTCTTTTTAGTGACTTTTTCGTTCGTACGTCCTGTAACCGACAATTTCATTCCCTTAAAGTTCGAAGGTTTCAATCATTACGTGCTTAAGACGTTAGCTCTTCTATACAGGATGTTTGATTCCCGAATTGGCCTCTGAGCGTCTTAATCTTAATTTCTATAAAACAAATTAACCTACGTCTTCCTATACCGAAAAGAATATATGATAAAGAATGTAAAAAAAATTATTTACTTTTCTTAGCTGTTTTGGCAATAAACATCTTAACTCGTTATTTCTTGTGAATAGAAAAAACAGTTATTATTCAAAATTCTTTTTACAAATGGCCAAACGATATATTTCTATTATAGTGAGTTTATTTGATCATTCTTTTGTTTCCTAATAATTGGAAAATCGTTCGATATTTTAAGACATTTTAACAGTTTGTGCATATACCATATGTAATAAACCTCCTTTATCTTTCGGTTTTATTTACATAACCAGGGCAGGATTACTTGGACAGATATATAGGCAAATCTTAGAGAGGGTCTTTTATGTCTTCATAAACTGACTGAGTGTATGTATTTTTAAGAACATATTTAAAAAACAAAGATCATAAAAGTTAAGCTCGATAACTGATTTATATTTTCCTTTAGATTTTCTTGAGTAGTAATAAAAAAAACATATACTATCCTATTCCCACGAGAAATCTATTCACAGAATGATTATTTAATTATTCATTTTAACAGAATATAGTTCACATTGAACAGTGTAAAATTATTAATATTTGTTCCATTACAGATGATTGTGTATATTTTTTTGCTTTAAAAAATATATGTAAAAAATGTAAACAGTTGGAAATACTTTGGTTAAAAAAAAAAAAAAGAAAAATTGTCTAATAATAAGAAAATCACATACTTGGGTTAACCCATACTCGCTACGACTTGGGTTAACCCATATTCTAATTGTATATTACTCCCACACAAAACCTGACATCAAGCGTAAATTTCCGTACTAGTAATAATTATTGTTTTTGTTCGTGGAACTAAAAATTTTATGCACGTTTTACAAAATCTTCCATTTTTTTTTTATTTAGACTGGAACACTTGAAAGCTTTAACTATCTGAAATATAAGAAGATGGTTCTGTTCAGCGAACAACAATTGGTGGACTGTGTTAAGGTTAATCACGGTTGTGGTGGAGGTTTCGAAAATAATTCTTTAGCTTACGTAAAAACTTATGGTAAGTAAAAAATTATTTCATATTAAAAAAAAGTAAAAGCAATAGCCGTTTTATCTATTTGCCCACATCGACAACTCCTTTTGTGTTTTACCTTTATGCTGCATTTTGTCAAACTTATGTATACCAAAACGCAACTGCATGGAATTCGGTATACTTCTGAAGTCGAAAGGTATTTTTATTGTCTTTGACGGATCTTAAGCTTTTTTGTATTGAAGTTGTTGGCTTGTTACTTATCTCTATGTTTTGAAGTATCCTGGCTATTGTGTATGTTACATTTTTGATGTAGGGTAGAACTTTTTTTCTTAGTATAATAGATTTTTCTTCGTTTTGTTGTGTTCTTTTTGGCTGTTGTGCTTGTTTTATATATTGTTTTGAATTACCATTATTTTATTTACTAATTTTGTATTTATGATGTTGTAATTCCTCCTTTAAGTATTTTTCTTTGCATATTCTTTTACTCGGTCTCTTAGCGATCTAAATACTCCTATTTTTTGCATTGGATCATGGTTAGATTCCTCGTTGGGGTACCTATCTGTGGATATATGTTTCCTTTATATCCTGTGTCCTAGTCACCTTTATATTTTTCCACTAGAACACCCGGAAAGGGGATTACACTGCCCTGTTAGGAATGGTATTCTTGGATTTAGAGAGCTCAAAGAATTAAAATAATTTTCAGGCTGCTGTTTTCCGTGGCTCCAAACTATTAATGTGTTGTCTACATACCGAAATTAATGAGACAGTCTTTTGTCCGCAAGCTGAAAGACTTGTTCAAATTTTTCCATGAAATAGTTAGCAATGATACGGCCTAGCAAACTTACTAGAAATATGCCACCGATTTGTTCGTATAATTGATTGTTTCATTGAAAATAGATAGTTGTTAAGCAATGTTGGAACAGGATTGCAATGTCTTCTGAAAACATTTTTCTTAGTTGTCATATGGCCTCATGAACTGGTACCATGGTAAAAAGTCACACAATCTGAAAGCAGACCAATATGTTGTTAGACTTGTGATTTTACTTATTTTCTTGATAAAGTGAGTCGAGACCTTTGTGTAAGGTTGTAGTAACGAGGATAAATATTTGGTCAGTTCATTGGTCGATGACTTGATGGCGCTTGATCTTAACGGTATTCAATTCCTATGTACTTTTGGCAGCCTGTAAATTATGGATGATGTGGCTTCAGAGTTCACTGGGGTTCTTTTTAGGGTTGGTTCTATTGTAGATATTTTGACAAGATTATTCATGTTTCTGGGAATGCTGGCGGCCGGGGCTTATTTAATTTTTATTTAAGTACTGGGATCCAGTAGTTTTCATCTTATTCTTATTGTCATCCGTGCCCATAATTATGGCAGCAATGCCTTTGTTGACTTGTTAAACTAGAATATTCGTGTGTTCATTGAGAATTTTGACTGCTCTTCGTTGTTCCAATAACGACGGTATAGCATTTTTAAGGATTCTGGATGTTTCCATGTGAATTTCTTTGTCTATGTCCTGTGGTTTGTCGTAGTAATGCCCCTGATGTTAAGGGCATATAACTAACGAACTATTTGCGACCACCTAAAATGTACGGATGGTTCGTCCCGATACCGGTATCTTTCCCAGACATCCTTGTACTTTCCACAAACTTGGACCTCTATTTAAGTCCGGTTTTGCCGGAAAGCGGTGGTAAGATGCTGGTTCCATAACATGCCCCCCTAAGGCATTTGCTTTCTGGCTTAAACTGTCGGACAGTCCAAGCTGTTAGAAAGCACAGGCCTGAAAAGGAAGTGGAACGGACATCCTAGGTGGTTTTTCCAAGTTCAGGTCAGGCTTAATCAAAGCCAACGGCGGTTTAGACCCTTATCTGCCGCCGTCCCTGCTCGGGCGTCATGTCGTAATAATGCCCCAGATGTTAAGGGTATATAACTAACAAACTATTTGCGACTACCTAAAATATAGGGATGTTTCGTCCCGATACCGGTGGTGGACTCATCAGTGGGATCCACCGGTATCTTTCCCAGACATCCTTATACTTTCCACAAACTTGGACCTCTATTTAAGTCCAGTTTTACCGGAAAGCGGTGGTAAGATGTTGGTTCCACAACAGGTTCTGATACCAGCCTTCAGATTAGCTACATTATTCTACCGGAACACATTTTTGTGTTATGGCAAATTTGGGTCCTTTTTATAGGACCTCTGTCTCATGGGTTAATAACTATCCTTTGAGTATATATCTCTGTGTTATATGTCTTTGTGGCAGTCAGACCATCAAATTTTCTTTTTTTCCTGTTGATTGAAGCGGTCTTCCTTGTTTTCATAGTTTTAAAAGTCAGGTTATCGATCTTGTCTCAGTCACTCCAGTATAGCAGGTTTCTCAATTTTAGAGTTAGAGGGAAGAAATGATTATCAGTGAGGGCTAAGTTGAATCTGGTCTGCTGTACATATTCATGTAATAAAGTAAGTTATATGCGTTGGTATATCCTTCGAGACTGACCTGAGTTAAATACGCTTTTCAGTCTAAGAAACTTGATGAAAGTAACAGTTTTAAAATTATCTTTTCTCAACTTTAATTCGTAACGAAAAGACTTATTAAAATAAATGTATAATGATATTTTTCCTTCTAAAATTCGTTAAAAGTTCAATCGTCTTTGCAAATATGTGTTATTCTTAATTTTTGTGGGCACTTTGAAACTTGAATTAGGCTCTAGGCGGAGTCCTTTCATTTATTAAGGAGGGTGATATACATAAAATGATCAACTGGGCTTTAGAGTCAGTTTTAATAAACAAGTATTTTTAGTTTGTTTTTTGACTTTGCCAGCTACGGCTTTAGTTACAGAAGTCTATACTATTTATACTTGGGAACCTTTTTAAGATACACAATTTTTATTCATTTAAAATGCATGACATAAAACATTCACATAAAGCCATCATGCGGTCTTCTCTAGATGGTCACCCATCCAATATTAACAGCGCTCAGTGCCGGTTCACTTCAGTGATCAGACAGGAAACGGCCTATCCACTAAAATGAAGCCACACCCTAAATTTTGTTTCTGTCATTAATCACATTTTGCGTATCTTGTATGTTTTACTCAAAGGTTAAAATATTCCTAATCCTTTAGGATAGATAAAAATATTGGTAAAGAATCTCTAAGAAATGTTTTTGAGCTGTTTCCGTTTCCATGGAAAAAATTTTTTCAACAAAGTTAGCTTACAATGTATGTAGAGAAAATTTTTGTTATATTTTCTTACATTTTAATATAAAAATCCATGTAGGGGCTCCTTCTCTGTTTGATAAATGTTGGCTTACACTTATTAATAACCCAAATTTTTTACAAATTTATTTTTGATAACACTGATTTCCTATTAGCAATGACCAAATCTCTAGTCTGATTCAATTTCACCTCTATACTTTTTATTTTTGTAGGTATTGAATCAGAAGAGAGCTATCCATATGTTGCACAAGACCAAATATGTAACTATAATAAAACTGCAGTTGCAGCAAAAATTCAAGGATATATTCCAACTGAACCTAAAAACGAACACAGTTTAAAATTAGCTGTTGGATTAAAAGGACCAACTTCTGTGGCACTTGATGCTTCAAATCTAAGTAATTATGCAGGAGGTGGGTATCTTTCTATACACCACTCAGAATTTGCAGTACATTGCCATAATAGTCTACAGTGTAAATATTTCCAATGTAAAATAAACGGAAATAACTAATCTGTTATATTCTATTATGACACTTTGTGTTAAATTTATGATTGCAACATATGCTTTATATTTTAGTCAGATCAAAATTTTCTCTTTGTGGGTTCTAGTTTTGAACAATCTCCCTAACTCTCTAAATCGTCCGACTATTATTTAAAAAAAATTGAATTACTCCTATACTGACAAAATAAGCAAGGGTAAAAAATTATTTTAAAAACTAATAGTATACGTAACAAGTACATATTTTGTAAGTTATTTCCTCCCGGGTGATAACTCGTGAAATGCTTCAGAGAATCGTATCATGAAGCCCCGTGAACGTCAGCTGTGGCTCCGCGGGTAGATTGAGCAGTGGCGATCCCCCCATTCACATAGAAAAAAAATATTTTTAATCATTTTCTCTCGATTGGAAATTTGTCAAATGATATTTAACACAATACTTTGAAGAAAAAGAAGTAAACTGGTTGTAAGGTGGTGGACTATATGAGTATGTCAGCTGGTAACACGAATATAAAAAAAAACATTTAGACATGGTCTAGTTGCCATAAAAGTTAGATCTTCTAGTTGGTCAGTTTTGTTTTCCTTATGATATTGCTATAATTAAAATTACATGCGTCAACAAATAAATGCTTATATAAAGTTATCAACACAGAGATAGGGTTTTAAAATCCGTAAGAGCTATAGTTGTTATTTGAAAATTAACAGATTTTCTAGTTCCGTCTTTTTAGAAATAAAATAAAATTATTATTTAACCTTGTATTTTTAAAATTCAAAATTATCAATTTTAATCCTTCACTGTCAACTTAAACTGATTTTAAAATTAGATCATATTAGTGAAATAGAGAGTAAATATTTAATTTGTAGGAATTTTTTGAACTATCCTGAATAATATAACTAATATTCAAATTAAGATCAAAACCTAAGTAATAAAGAACCAGCTGCCTAAAGAGATTTGTCAAACTATTTTTTTTTTCTGAAAATGGATATAAATATTTCTTCAGATAGTAACCATTACAAAGCCTTTAGCTATTTCCATATCGTGGCAAGAATTAACATTATAGTCTATGCGGGACCCCGAAGGACCTAAAAACCCATTAAAATATTCCGAGTGAGAATAGATATTAAAGGCATACAATGTTGTCGAGCATAGAACGCTCGGAAAATGAAGGAAGAAACAGTGAGTGTATTAGAAGAATGCCCGGAAATCGACATGATGTACAGGGTGAGTCAACGATTGGATGAAGTAGGTTTGTGCCTTTTCGGTGAAATTAACAAAGAAACTATATTTATTGTTTGATACAGTTTATTTTTACGCAGATTTTAAAAATATTTAGGACTCTACAGGGTGAGCCAAAAAACTAGGACAGCATAAAGTTGTATTTTTTTAAATAGAACACCCTATATACGAATCATATTTTCGATTTAGCTTATAATTTTAAATCTTTTTTATTAAGGGTTTACTATAACAAAACTTTATAGTTTCTGAGATAATTAAGTTTAAAGAAAAAAAGTCACATTTTCAAGCATCAATTCAATCCTAAATAACGTTTTCAATTTTGTGACAAATATATTCGAATTTAGAATTTAGCAAGGCCAAGGACAAGTTAACATAATTTTTACCTAATATTTGCAATAAAAGCTACAGGGTGTTGAACACATCGGCTCAAATTTGAACAAGTTTAAATGAATAAATATCTTTTTTTTAAATGATACACCCTGTATATTTTCATGTTATTTTTGGATAATCAACAGTATCAGAAGAATCAAATCTTTGCATTAAGTTTTGAAAAGTATGGGTATTAGGCTGGCGTCGATCAGGATACTTCATTTTGTAAATTCTTTGAGCAAGAAGGCAATTTTTTTGAGCCTCTCCTATTGTATAAATCATATCTATTAACTTATTCTTTGGAAAATTCATTTTACAATATAAGATGAATGGAAAAAAAACCAAACTACACTACATAAAAATCAAAAGAAGCGATTGCGGTTATAAATTTGACACACAGAAAAATGTTCTTTTACATTGTTTTTGCCATGGCTACTATGATAATGAAGACTATTTCTGTAAAAAAGTATGGAAAATAAGAAAAACTGAAATATCTCAAAAACTATTATAAATAGGTATAAGATATATTGAACAAAACTTTTAGGGTTTTTATTACTCTATTAAATAACATGAAAATATACAGGGTGTACCATTTAAAAAAAAAAGATATTTATGCATTTAAACTTGTTCAAATTTGAGGCGATGTGTTCAACACCCTGTAGCTTTTATTGCAAATATTAGGTAAAAATTATGTTAACTTGTCCTCGGCCTTGCTAAATTCCAAATTTGAATATATTTGTCACAAAATTGAAAACGTTATTTAGGATTGAATTGATGCTTGAAAATGCTTTTTTTCTTTAAACTTAATTATCTCAGAAACTATAAAGTTTTGTTATAGTAAACTCTTAATAAAAAAGATTTAAAATTATAAGCTGAATCGAAAATACGATTCGTATATAGGGTGTTCTATTTAAAAAAATACAACTTTGTGCTGTCCTAGTTTTTTGGCTCACCCTGTAGAGTCCTAAATATTTTTAAAATCTGCGTAAAAATAAACTGTATCAAACAATAAATATAGTTTTTTTGTTAATTTCACCGAAAAGGCACAAACCTACTTCATCCAATTGTTGACTCACCCTGTACAACAAATATACTATTTGGATATTTACAAGCGAGCGCTCCGCTATCTGGCTTCCAACTAAATCAACTAAAAATATTCAAAAATATAGAGAATTTAAAATTCTGTTAGTTTCCAAGCCCATATTAAGAGTAAACTTCTAAGCGTATACGGACGCCTGGAAGAGACTTACGCTTGTAAGATTGTAATTTAATAATGTACGGACGCTCGGAGTATAGTAATATATATATATATATATATATATATATATATATATATATATATTCCTGTTTTTCTTGAACCATTTATTATATGTATCAATATTTTTTTTTGTATTCTTGGGGTTAGATTAATACGTGGATGTTAAAAAGAAAACGTGTTTTGTTGTTTCGCCTTTGGCTTAAGGCATTTTTAAAAATTTTCCTTAATTTAATAATTCCAATAATTTTTTTATTGGTTAAACAACCTAAAATTTAAAATACACAAATAATGTTTAAAAGTCCACACATTAACAGAAAAGGTTAAAAGGTTAAAAGACAATTCAAAAAAATTGTTTAAAACTTTATATGATTTTAAAAATATTGAAATTTTTACAAAACTATGTAGGTACACACCTTGAGCTTGCTATTTCTATTTTGAGACTGAATAATAAAATGTAATGATTGTGGTATTGGAAAAACAATTTTTTTTTGTATTATTTTTTAAATCATTACTTATGGAGCCTTTGGTTTTTCTTTATATTAAAATTTATAACATATAAATGTTGTAAGAGGATATTCCCATCTATTGACTTTTAAGAGGGTATATTAATTTCTAATCAGATTTGTGTAAATGTGACTTAGGTTACTTATATCGGTTCTGCCGTTAACAGCGTTTTTTTCTTTTTTTATTTCCATCATTGCCTTTACATTCAATTTGTTATAATTATGGTCACGTTCAAGTATGGTTGTATTATTAAAGTTGAAGGAATTGCCTTTTTCTCGTACATGTTTATTTAATGCAGTCGTAGCATTCTTCATAAATTTGTGCTCATCTAATTTATTTTTTAGTAACTGTGTGGTCATTCCTATATATATTTTTTTGACAATTGGTGCAAGAAATTGAATATACAACATTAAACTTATTCATTTTAGGAGTTTTACTTTTCAGTTTGGTAAAAAAAGAGTTCAACTTATTTTGAGTTTTATGGCAGACAAGGATATTATGTTGGTTCAGAATATATGAAATTTTTTCTGAAAGTCCGTTTGTATACGGCAAGGAAATAAATTTCGATGCGTTATTATTGATGGCAGGACTGTCAGAATTGTAAAATTTGTGTATACGCTCTTTTATTATTTTATCAATGTCCCTGAGTGTAAAGTTGTTCCTTTTTTTTTTAAATAGGGGTCTAAATTCAGAGGAAGTTAAAGTGATGCCTCTGTCTGCTAAACCAATAATAACACTCTTTTTCTGAGATATTGGATGATTTGAGTAGAAATTCAAGTATCTCCCTGACCATGTGGGTTTAGTCTACCACTCAGTTAAGATTTTATTTTCTCTTCGCATAAGAGTCATATCTAAAAAGTTTATCTTACCGTCTTTTTCTATTTCTGATGTAAATTGCAATATGTTGTAAAAGCTGTTAAACACTTGGAAGATTTCATCTGTTTTATTAGAGAGAACAGCCGTTAAATAGTCTTCTACATATTTTTTAAAGAATATTATATTGAATTTAAGATCTTTGATAACTTTTTATTATAAATATTCCATAACTAACTCAGTAATAGTGGAGGGGATTGGTGAGCCCATAGCACAGCCATTTATTTGTTTGTAAAATGTATTATTATATTGAAAGTAATTTGTGTTTAAGGTAAGTTCCATGAAATTCTTTTTAGAGAAGGTCGTGTATTGTTTTAGAATTTCACATTTTTCAGACTAAATGACACTTTCAAATTCATATGGGATGTTAGTGTAGTGATACAACATCTAAAGAGATTAGTTTGTAATTTTCTGGAATGTTTATATTGTCCACAAATTTTTAAAAGTAAAAGAGTCCTTAATAAAATATTCATTTCCTCCAGTTATATTTGAGATGCAATTTGATAATAATTTTAATAGGCCATAAAAAGGTGATTGGTCTCAAGAGTATGTTTTGTTTGTGAATTTTAGGAAGACGATATATTTTTGGAGGGACAGCATTGTGAGTACTTAGATTTTTGCTTGATTTTCAGTTATTTGTTTCGAATTTACCAGTTTTTTTATGAAATTATTATTTTTCTTTTGGCACAAGAAAGTTGGGTCACTTTTAATTTTCTTGTAAGTGGTATTATCACTCAGTAATAAGTTCATCTTTGTCTCCTAATCAACGGTGTTCATAATCACACCTTTGTTGCTTTTGTTCGGTTTAAAAACTGTAATTTGAGGATTATTTTTTACAAAGGTATTAGTTTTTTTTTTATCTGTTTTTGAAATTTATTTTCTTTGATATTTTTGTATCAGAGTTTAATTGTATGGTTTGTTAAAACATTGGTAATTTCTGCTCTAATGATATCTTGTTCTTCAATGGGTTTATCTTTTATGACAGCTTCAACAGAAGCAATATATTCAATTTCTCGTTTGAGTGAGAAATTTGGGTCAAGAGAAAGGACTTCAGTTACGTCAGTCGGTATGTTGGTGTATATTTTCTATCCCATGTATATATATATATATATATATATATATATATATATATATATATATATATATATATATATATGTATATATAATTTTGTCGAAGTTGATGTGTAATAGCACAATCTTTGACTTTAATTCAATTTTTTTTCGTTGGTAAAACTGCAGGCGAACTGTTTTTTCCTGGTTTACAATAAGATTATTTTTCGCGCACTAGTCAGTGATTGCTTTTGCTAGCGTGTTTAAATAATCTTGCAGCTCATCAGAGTGATCCACCTCCACCGCAAGTGAATTATTTGTAACAAGCTTATTTTCACTGATTAACTTTCCCCTGCATTTCCACTTTTCTTGGTTTATCAGGGTTCCGTTTTTTCAAATAAGTGAATTAAATAATCTGATATTTCCACTTTTGAATTATTTTGATGTTTCTGATTTGCTGTAAATTTTTTTAACGTAGGGTAAAAGTGGGAGAGACGCCATATGAGGTGAGACGCCATACTTCCGGAAATTCAGTGAGTAAGAAAGAGATGGCTATATTTCTCACTGTTTTTAATTACTCATAGACGCTTTCTTCTCAAAGTGTCAGTTCTTGTTCGACTGCGCTCGAGAATTTTTAGTCGCTGCGGTTTCAATGAGTGTTAAATGTAAAACAAAGACACCGTAAGGTAAGAACTGGTTGAAATGTTTTATTTAGTTTGTTATTAACTTATTTCAACTACATTTTGCAATATATGTTAATACCTACGTACTTTAAATCTTTATGGCATTTCTCCCACAAAATGAGGAGAGATGCCAATCTTTGCAAAAGTGTGAATGAAGGGATATTTTCTTTATTGATTTTAGAATACCGAGAAAATACGTGAGGAAGCATACGGTAGTCAGGGGGCAGTGGAGTGAAGAGAACTTAATTCTGGCTATTGAAAAAGTAAAAAAAAGAGAAATATCGAAAAATGAAGCTCAAAAACTTTATGGAATACCGATTAGTACCTTGAGTAGGCGTCTCATGACTGGTGATACTAAAAAGTCTGGACTAGGTCCTTCAGGTATTTATCAAACTCTTGTTATTAATGTAAGAACTTATTGTTTTTATATGTAATGATATAGTAAGTAATTATATTAACTACTGTTCCAGCACCACTTGGGACAGAGAACGAAAAACGATTGACTTCTTATATTAAGCGCCTAACTAACGCTGGTTTTGCACCTGATAGGTCTACTATTCGGTCTCTAGTCTATCAAGTTGCCAAAAAGCTTGGAATACATTTTCTAAACAAAAAGGGAAGGCAGGTCAACATTGGCTCTCCTCTTTTCTAGAAAAAAACAAAGATGCTTCAGTACGTCATGCAGAAGGTTTATCTGTTGCAAGAGCCCAGGGAATGAACCGAGAAGAAGTAGGTGCATTTTTTAAACTGCTTGAAGAAAAAATGGTGAAGTACGATTTAACTAATTGACCTGAAAATATTTTTAATGTTGACGAGAGTGGAATTCAACTAATAAATAAACCAGGAAAAGTATTAACAGCCAAAGGAGCAAAGGGACGTTCATGTGATCACAGCTCGTGAAAAAGGAGAAACAATTTCTCTGGTTGCATGTTGCAGTGCTGAAGGCCATTTTCTACTTCCAGTGTTAATAATGAAAGGAGTCAATAAAAATTTAGAGTTTTCTGATGGCTTGCCAAATGGGTCTGATGTATATATGAATAAAAATCATCTTATATTAATTCTGAATTATTTTTGCGTTGGTTTAAGGAAAATTTTCTACCCAAAAAACCAAAGACAGGTTAAACAATTTTAATTTTAGATGGCCACACCTCACATTCCAATTCAATAAATCTGTTAGACCTAGCAAATGAAAATGATGTCATAATTATATGCTTGCCGAGTCACACTACACAAGCCCTTCAACCTCTTGATCGCAGTTTTTCAAACCTGTGAAATCCTATTATAATCAAGAATCAAATGCATGGATGTTAAGAAATAAGAATAGAATTATAACTCAACTACAGGTTGGGTCATTAATAAGGCAAGCATGGGGAAAAGCTGCAACCATGGGAAATGCCACATCAGGTTTTAAGGCTCGTGGAATATTCCCACTCAATTCTAATGCTATTCCAGATCATTTATCTGCCATATCTGATCTAATTGAAGTAGCTATTCCTGCCATTCCTCTTGAAAGTGCTGCCACTGCAGCTGTGTCTCCACAAAATCCATCAACTTCCAGACAAAAATCCACTAGTAAAAAAAAACCTACAAAGATTCTTTAGGAGTCTAATCCAATCCCAAAACTACCTAGGTCGACAGTGAAGCGAAAACAAGTTGCTTGTGTTTTGACTTCCCCTGAGAACGTTTGTAAGAAGACTTCCAATGTCAATTTAATTAAAGGAACAGCTAAAAAGCGCAAATTAGCTAGTGCAGAATTAAAGTCTTCATCTTCTGTCTTAGCATCCACCCCAATCGAAGATGATAACAATGTGTGCGCGGAATGTTGGGAAAATTATTATTTAACAAAAAATAAGATTGACTGGATTAAATGATTCTTATGCCAAAAATGGCAGCATGAGTCATGTATAATGTACGCTCCGCATTGCTATAATTGTGGTAGGGAAATGATCAGCAAAAAGAACCAAAAAAAAAGGAATAAGAACATATATGGCATCTCTCCCACACTATATGGCGTCTCTCCCATGGGAGAGATGGCCTGCTGTCAACTTATAATTTTTTTCTTTTTGATTTAAGTCTAAAACTCGTTAATTGTATTTTTAATACTTAATATTAGTGTACCTATAAAATAAAAAATAAAGGGCTGATTTATATTACATTTTTTATTTTTTACTTAGTTTCTACAAGAAGTATGGCATCTCTCCTACTTTTACCCTAAAAAAATTTGATTTTAAAAGGTGTAGCGCCATGGTAAATTCCCTATTAATAAAACATGTTAAACCCTCATTCTTACATTAAAAAACAAGTTTAACTGAATGAACTGAGTACACAAATTCAATGATACATTCCATAGGTAGAATTTATATGTAAATTAAATTGTTTTATTGTATGTAAAAAACAATTAGAAATACTTTTGACTTAGACAAATTATTTATCCTTTAGGTATATTTACTGATCAATACTGCGGAAAAGAATACTTCGAACTCAACCATGCTGTACTAGCTGTTGGATACGGAAAAGATGCTAAAACAGGTCTAAACTATTGGTTAATTAAGAATTCTTGGTCTGAAGACTGGGGAGAAGATGGATATTTCAAAATAAAACGGGGATCAAATGAATGTGGAATTGCCACTGATGGACTGTACCCAGTTTTTTAATAGCATACTTTTATTAAAATAACATAAATATTCATGTAGAAAATAATAAAATAATTATGAATTAAATTAAAGTTTTCAGCATATGACAATTGCAGATTTTTCAAGTCTTTAATCTTATAAAACTGATTGGCGTTCTTTATTATAACGAAAAGATAGTTTAATTTTTTTTCTAACATCATGACCTTTTAGTCCTTACAAAATGATGAGCTGCCGTAAGCAGTCTGAGCTTTCAGTGCGCGAAGGCTTCCTTTGAAGAGATAGTGTGTCAAGTAGGTAATGTTTTCAATATGATTATTTCTTTGTAGGATAGAGAAGAAAAAAGTATCTGAGTATTCATATTCATACCTTGCGATTATTTTCTCCCATAATACCCTGTTCCAGTCTATCTAGAACATGTATTCCTATCTTCTCCAATTTTTCAACCATCCTCCGAAACAACAACTAATAACACCAGGGAACAAGTTTCAACTATTTTTTTTGTTTCCTGAAAAATCCCAATTTTTTTGGATCCAACTACACCCAAGTAACTAAAAAATACCTATTAAAGATTTTAGTTGGCTCGCAAAATTAATTGTTACAAAATATTAATTCATGGACATATATAATGAACATACAAAATACAGATAACAATTTATTGTTAGTCCAACAAAAGTAATTAAATTGCACATTTTCATCACTGAATCTAAACTTTAGACACTCATTTTGCGCTTCTTTTAAAAGCAGCCTCTGAATTATCTCTCGTGATAGTCTAGCAATAGTCTGCTCACATCTCACAGTTCCATTTTACCTGATACCTTCTTTCCGTGTTTGAAATATCCTGGTGGAACCTCTCACCGTACTCGTCACTTAACATTACCACAATTTTCCGGAAAATAATCCAGATGAGAATCCAAGAAATGATTTTTCAAGGACATATTACACCCTGGGTTTTGGTAGCACGACAGAAATTGGCAACCAGATCTTTATAGTTTTCTACTTTCATGTTTCCTAAAAAATTTGTTGTAACCATTCTAAAGGTATTCCAAGGGTATTTTTCCTGGGTTTCAAGTATGGAATCGAATTGTGCATCTCCGAAAAATTTGCTAATCTGTGGACCCACAAATATTCCCTCTTTAATTTTAACGTCACTGATTGTAGAGAACTTTTGTTTTAAATAACTAAAGGTACGGCCTTCCTTGTTTTAGGTGGCGGTAGTAAAATTTTTTTCAGTAACAATTTCAAATTGTTATAAATTTCTTTCATGTGGACTGCATGGTCAAGTGGAACTGAAGGCAACTTGTTTCCATTATGGAGCTTTAAGACTTACTTTTGAGGAATCAATGAAAAGCCTTTAGCTGTACTAATGTTACGTATTCTTCCGAATCCATAAATTTTACATAATATAAACGTTTCGAGAATAGCTGCATATATTTGTGTCTGGCTCCTCGGCAGTACCTAGTTTGCCGAATGCATCGAGGAATTCTTCACTTTCTTTTAATAATCTGTATGGTTTTTTCCTCGCTTGTAAAAGACTGAATTATAATCACAACCTGTAAAGGCATATAATACTGTCAAAGCGAAGCAAACGTCTTTACAAAGAGCTACCTCTAGTTCTGTCATATTTGTAACTCTTTCATTATTACCAACGCCAAGTCGAAAATGTATAATTGTGCCTTCTGGAATTTCGTGCATGTTCCCTAACATCATAACTGTATCTGAACACCTAAAGACAACATTGGCGTGGTTTTTAATTTCACAAGCATGAAAAACAATGTCCGTATCCGCCTCTCTGTGCACTGGACATGACAACCCTGCCAAATATGTTTTTTGTATGTTGTCTTCATGAATAATAACTTGATTTTGAAAGTTTTTGCTCTCAATTTTTGCAATGCGCGTCACTCCCACCGTTATTATTCACGTCAACGCCTTGACAAAACACTAATGATACATTGGAAGTAGAGCCACCGGTCTGTATATGATTTTGCAAAGGTGTAATTCTAGAATGTAGCATGGGTGCAAAATAATATGCATACGTACAATAATATCCACCCAATGTGGGTTGGTATCTATCAGACTTATACCTGTCTTTTTTTTTCCTGGACTTGGATTTACATTTGGTGAATGCTCTACAATTTTTAAATGCGCGTCACCCCCACCGTTATTATTCACGTCAACGCCTTGACAAGACACTAATGATACACTGGAATAAGAGCCGAAGGTTTGTATATGATTTCCCAAAGTTGTCATTCTAGAATGTAGCATTGGTGCAAAATAATATGCATACGTACAATTATATCTACCCAATGTGGGTTGGTATATATCAGACTTATACCTGGCTTTTTTCTCTTGACTTGAATCTACATTTGGTGAATTCTCTACAATTTTTAAATGCGCGTCACCCCACCGTTATTATTCACGTCAACGCCTTGACAAGACACTAATGGTACACTGGAAGTAGAGCCCCCGGTCTGCATATGATTTTGCAAAAGTGTAATTCTAGAAAGTAGCACGGGTGCAAAATAATATGCATACATACAATAATATTCACCCAATGTGGGTTGGTATCTATCAGATTTATACCTGTCTTTTTTCTCTTGACTTGGATCTACATTTGGTGAATGCTCTACAATTTTTAAATGCGCGTCATCCCCACCGTTATTATTCAAGTCAACGCCGTGACAAAACACTAATGATACTCTGAAAGTAGAGCCACCGGTCTGTATATGATTTTGCAAAGGTGCAATTCTAGAATGTAGCATGGGTGCAAAATAATATGCATACATACAATAATATCCACCCAATGTGGGTTGGTATCTATCAGACTTATACCTGTCTTTTTTTTCCTTGACTTGGATTTACATTTGGTGAATACTCTACAATTTTTAAATGCGCGTCACCCCCACCGTTATTATTCAAGTCAACGCCTTGACAAGACACTAATGATACACTGGTAGTAGAACCACCGGTATGTATATGATTTTGCAAAGGTGTAATTCTAGAATGTAGCATGGGTGCAAAATAATATGCATACGTACAATAATATCCAACCAATGTGCGTTGGTATCTATCAGACTTATACCTGTCTTTTCTCTCTTGACTTGGATCTACATTTGGTGAATGCTCTACAGTTTTTAAATGCGCGTCACCCCCACCGTTATTATTTACGTCAACGATTTGACAAGACACTAATGATATACTGGAAGTAGAGCCACCGGTCTGTATATGATTTTGCAAAGGTGTCATTCTAGAATGTAGCATGGGTGCAAAATAATATGCATACGAAAAATAATATCCAACCAATGTGAGTTGGTATCTATCAGACTTATATCTGTCTTTTTTTTTTCTTGACTTGGATCTACATTTGGTGAATGCTCTACAATTTTTAAATGCGCGTCACCGCCACCGTTGTTATTCACGTCAACGCCTTTACAACACACTAATGATACACTGGAAGTAGAGCCACTGGTTTGTATATGATTTTGCAAAGGTATAATTCTAGAATGTAGCATGGGTGCAAAATAATATGCATACGTACAATAATATCCAACCAATGTGCGTTGGTATCTATCAGACTTATATCTGTCTTTTTTCTCTTGACTTGGATTTACATTTGGTGAATGCTCTACAATTTTTAAATGCGCGTCACCCCCACCGTTATTATTTACGTCAACGATTTGACAAGACACTAATGATACACTGGAAGTAGAGCCACCGGTCTGTATATGATTTTGCAAAGGGTTCATTCTAGAATGTAGCATGGGTGCAAAATAATATGCATACGAAAAATAATATCCAACCAATGTGAGTTGGTATCTATCAGACTTATATCAGTCTTTTTTTAGCCTTGACTTGGATCTACATTTGGTGAATGCTCTACAATTTTTAAATGCGCGTCACCGCCACCGTTGTTATTCACGTCAACGCCTTTACAAGACACTAATGATAAACTGGAAGTAGAGCCACTGGTTTGTATATGATTTTGCAAAGGTATAATTCTAGAATGTAGCATGGGTGCAAAATAATATACATACGTACACAAATATCTACCCAATGTGGGTTGGTGTCTATCAGACTTATACCTATCTTTCTTCTCTTGACTTGGATCTACATTTGGTGAATGCTCTACAATTTTTAAATGCGCGTCACCCCCACCGTTATTATTCACGTCAACGATTTGACAAGACACTAATGATACACTGGAAGTAGAGCCACCGGTCTGTATATGATTTTGCAAAGGTGCAGTTCTAGAATGTAGAATGGGGGCAAAATAATATGCATACGTAAAATAATATCCACCCAATGTGGGTTGGTATCTATCAGACTTATACCTGTCTTTTTTCTCTTGACTTGGATCTACATTTGGTGAATTATCAACAATTTCTAAATGCGCGTCACCCCCATAGTTAATATTCTCATCAACGCCTTGACAAGACACTAATGATACACTGGAAGTAGAGCCACCGGTCTGTATATGATTTTGTAAAGGTGCAATTCTAGAATGTAGCATGGATGTAAAATAATATGCTTACGTACAATAATGTCCACCCAATGTGAGTTGGTATCCATCAGACTTATACCTGTCTTTTTTCTCTTGACTTGGATTTACATTTGGTGAATGCCCTACAATTTTTAAATGCGCGTCACCCCCACCATTGTTATTCACGTCAACGCCTTTACAATACACTAATGAGACACTGGAAGTAGAGCCACTGGTCTGGATATGATTTTGCAAAGGTATAATTCTAGAATGTAGCATGGGTGCAAAATAATATGCATACGTACACAAATATCTACCAAATGTGGGTTGGTGTCTATCAGACTTATACCTGTCTTTTGTCTCTTCACTTGGATCTACATTTGGTGAATGCTCTACAATTTTTAAATGCGCGTCACCCCCACCGTTATTATTTACGTCAACGATTTGACAAGACACTAATGATACACTGGAAGTAGAGCCACCGGTCTGTATATGATTTTGCAAAGGGTTCATTCTAGAATGTAGCATGGGTGCAAAATAATATGCATACGAAAAATAATATCCAACCAATGTGAGTTGGTATCTATCAGACTTATATCAGTCTTTTTTTAGCCTTGACTTGGATCTACATTTGGTGAATGCTCTACAATTTTTAAATGCGCGTCACCGCCACCGTTGTTATTCACGTCAACGCCTTTACAAGACACTAATGATACACTGGAAGTAGAGCCACTGGTTTGTATATGATTTTGCAAAGGTATAATTCTAGAATGTAGCATGGGTGCAAAATAATATACATACGTACACAAATATCTACCCAATGTGGGTTGGTGTCTATCAGACTTATACCTATCTTTCTTCTCTTGACTTGGATCTACATTTGGTGAATGCTCTACAATTTTTAAATGCGCGTCACCCCCACCGTTATTATTCACGTCAACGATTTGACAAGACACTAATGATACACTGGAAGTAGAGCCACCGGTCTGTATATGATTTTGCAAAGGTGCAGTTCTAGAATGTAGAATGGGGGCAAAATAATATGCATACGTAAAATAATATCCACCCAATGTGGGTTGGTATCTATCAGACTTATACCTGTCTTTTTTCTCTTGACTTGGATCTACATTTGGTGAATTATCAACAATTTCTAAATGCGCGTCACCCCCATAGTTAATATTCTCATCAACGCCTTGACAAGACACTAATGATACACTGGAAGTAGAGCCACCGGTCTGTATATGATTTTGTAAAGGTGCAATTCTAGAATGTAGCATGGATGTAAAATAATATGCTTACGTACAATAATGTCCACCCAATGTGAGTTGGTATCCATCAGACTTATACCTGTCTTTTTTCTCTTGACTTGGATTTACATTTGGTGAATGCCCTACAATTTTTAAATGCGCGTCACCCCCACCATTGTTATTCACGTCAACGCCTTTACAATACACTAATGAGACACTGGAAGTAGAGCCACTGGTCTGGATATGATTTTGCAAAGGTATAATTCTAGAATGTAGCATGGGTGCAAAATAATATGCATACGTACACAAATATCTACCAAATGTGGGTTGGTGTCTATCAGACTTATACCTGTCTTTTGTCTCTTCACTTGGATCTACATTTGGTGAATGCTCTACAATTTTTAAATGCGCGTCACCCCCACCGTTATTATTTACGTCAACGATTTGACAAGACACTAATGATACACTGGAAGTAGAGCCACCGGTCTGTATATGATTTTGCAAAGGGTTCATTCTAGAATGTAGCATGGGTGCAAAATAATATGCATACGAAAAATAATATCCAACCAATGTGAGTTGGTATCTATCAGACTTATATCAGTCTTTTTTTAGCCTTGACTTGGATCTACATTTGGTGAATGCTCTACAATTTTTAAATGCGCGTCACCGCCACCGTTGTTATTCACGTCAACGCCTTTACAAGACACTAATGATACACTGGAAGTAGAGCCACTGGTTTGTATATGATTTTGCAAAGGTATAATTCTAGAATGTAGCATGGGTGCAAAATAATATACATACGTACACAAATATCTACCCAATGTGGGTTGGTGTCTATCAGACTTATACCTATCTTTCTTCTCTTGACTTGGATCTACATTTGGTGAATGCTCTACAATTTTTAAATGCGCGTCACCCCCACCGTTATTATTCACGTCAACGATTTGACAAGACACTAATGATACACTGGAAGTAGAGCCACCGGTCTGTATATGATTTTGCAAAGGTGCAGTTCTAGAATGTAGAATGGGGGCAAAATAATATGCATACGTAAAATAATATCCACCCAATGTGGGTTGGTATCTATCAGACTTATACCTGTCTTTTTTCTCTTGACTTGGATCTACATTTGGTGAATTATCAACAATTTCTAAATGCGCGTCACCCCCATAGTTAATATTCTCATCAACGCCTTGACAAGACACTAATGATACACTGGAAGTAGAGCCACCGGTCTGTATATGATTTTGTAAAGGTGCAATTCTAGAATGTAGCATGGATGTAAAATAATATGCTTACGTACAATAATGTCCACCCAATGTGAGTTGGTATCCATCAGACTTATACCTGTCTTTTTTCTCTTGACTTGGATTTACATTTGGTGAATGCCCTACAATTTTTAAATGCGCGTCACCCCCACCATTGTTATTCACGTCAACGCCTTTACAATACACTAATGAGACACTGGAAGTAGAGCCACTGGTCTGTATATGATTTTGCAAAGGTATAATTCTAGAATGTAGCATGGGTGCAAAATAATATGCATACGTACACAAATATCTACCAAATGTGGGTTGGTGTCTATCAGACTTATACCTGTCTTTTGTCTCTTCACTTGGATCTACATTTGGTGAATGCTCTACAATTTTTAAATGCGCGTCACCCCCACCGTTATTTTTCACGTCAACGATTTGACAAGACACTAATGATACACTGGAAGTAGAGCCACCGGTCTGTATATGATTTTGCAAAGGTGCAGTTCTAGAATGTAGAATGGGGGCAAAATAATATGCATGCGTAAAATAATATCCACCCAATGTGGGTTGGTATCTGTCAGACTTATACCTGTCTTTTTTCTCTTGACTTGGATCTACATTTGGTGAATTATCTACAATTTTTAAATGCGCGTCACCCCCATAGTTATTATTCTCATCAACGCCTTGACAAGACACTAATGATACACTGGAAGTAGAGCCACCGGTCTGTATATGATTTTGCAAAGTTGCAATTCTAGAATGTAGTATGGATGCAAAATAATATGCTTACGTACAATAATGTCCACCCAATGTGGGTTGGTATCTATCAGACTTATACCTGTCTTTTTTCTCTTGACTTGGATCTACATTTGGTGAATGCTCTACAATTTTTAAACGCGCGTCACCTCCACCGATGTTATTCACGTCCACGATTTGAGAAGACACTAATCATACACTGGAAGTAGAGCCATCGGCCTGTATATGATTTTGCAAAGGTATAATTCTAGAATGTAGCATGGGTGCAAAATAATATGCATACGTACAATAATATCCAACCAATGTGCGTTGGTATCTATCAGACTTATATCTGTCTTTTTTCTCTCGACTTGGATTTACATTTGGTGAATGCTCTACAATTTTTAAATGCGTGTCACCGCCACTGATGTTATTCACGTCCACGATTTGAGAAGACACTAATGATACACTGGAAGTAGAGCCATCGGTCTGTATATGATTTTGCAAAGGTATAATTCTAGAATGTAGCATGGGTGGAAAATAATATGCATACGTACAATAATATCCAACCAATGTGCGTTGGTATCTATCAGACTTATATCTGTCTTTTTTCTCTTGACTTGGATTTACATTTGGTGAATGCTCTACAATTTTTAAATACATGTCACCTCCACCGATGTTATTCACGTCCACGATTTGAGAAGACACTAATGATACACTGGAAGTAGAGCCATCGGTCTGTATATGATTTTGCAAAGGTATAATTCTAGAATGTAGCATGGGTGCAAAATAATATGCATACGTACAATAATATCCAACCAATGTGCGTTGGTATCTATCAGACTTATAACTGTCTTTTTTTTTCTTGACTTGGATTTACATTTGGTGCATGCTCGACAATTTTTAAATGCGCGTCACCCCCACCGTTATTATTCACGTCA
This sequence comes from Diaprepes abbreviatus, assembly GCA_034092305.1. NCBI lineage: Eukaryota > Metazoa > Arthropoda > Insecta > Coleoptera > Curculionidae > Diaprepes > Diaprepes abbreviatus. The sequence goes on from JASJET010000095.1 coordinate 2,904,295, forward strand.
ACGATTTGACAAGACACTAATGATACACTGGAAGTAGAGCCACCGTTCTGTATATGATTTTGCAAAGGTGCAATTCTAGAATATAGCATGGGTGCAAAATAATATGCATACGTAAAATAATATCCACCCAATGTGAGTTGGTATCTATCAGACTTATAACTGTCTTTTTTTTTCTTGACTTGGATTTACATTTGGTGCATGCTCGACAATTTTTAAATGCACATCACCCCCACCGTTGTTATTCACGCCAACGCCCTTACAAGACAATAATGATGCACTGGAAGTAGAGCCACCGGTCTATATATGATTTTGCAAAGGTTTCATTCTAGAATGTAGCATGGGTGCAAAATAATATGCATACGTACAATAATATCCACCCAATGTGTGTTGGAATCTATCAGACTTATACCTGTCTTTTTTCTCTTGACTTGGATCCATATTTGGTGAATGCTCTACAATTTTTAAATGCGCGTCAACCCCACCATTGTTATTCACGTCAACGCCTTTACAATACACTAATGAGACACTGGAAGTAGAGCCACTGGTCTGTATATGATTTTGCAAAGGTATAATTCTAGAATGTAGCATGGGTGCAAAATAATATGCATACGTACACAAATATCTACCCAATGTGGGTTGGTGTCTATCAGACTTATACCTGTCTTTTTTCTCTTGACTTGGATCTACATTTGGTGAATGCTCTACAATTTTTAAATGCGCGTCACCCCCACCGTTATTATTCACGTCAACGATTTGACAAGACACTAATGATACACTGGAAGTAGAGCCACCGGTCTGTATATGATTTTGCAAAGGTGCAGTTCTAGAATGTAGAATGGGGGCAAAATAATATGCATACGTAAAATAATATCCACCCAATGTGGGTTGGTATCTATCAGACATACCTGTCTTTTTTCTCTTGACTTGGATCTACATTTGGTGAATTATCTACAATTTTTAAATGCGCGTCACCCCCATAGTTATTATTCTCATCAACGCCTTGACAAGACACTAATGATACACTGGAAGTAGAGCCACCGGTCTGTATATGATTTTGCAAAGTTGCAATTCTAGAATGTAGTATGGATGCAAAATAATATGCTTACATACAATAATGTCCACCCAATGTGGGTTGGTATCTATCAGACTTATACCTGTCTTTTTTCTCTTGACTTGGATCTACATTTGGTGAATGCTCTACAATTTTTAAATGCGCGTCACCTCCACCGATGTTATTCACGTCCACGATTTGAGAAGACACTAATGATACACTGGAAGTAGAGCCATCGGCCTGTATATGATTTTGCAAAGGTATAATTCTAGAGTGTAGCATGGGTGCAAAATAATATGCATACGTACAATAATATACAACCAATGTGCGTTGGTATCTATCAGACTTATATCTGTCTTTTTTCTCTCGACTTGGATTTACATTTGGTGAATGCTCTACAATTTTTAAATGCGTGTCACCGCCACTGATGTTATTCACGTCCACGATTTGAGAAGACACTAATGATACACTGGAAGTAGAGCCATCGGTCTGTATATGATTTTGCAAAGGTATAATTCTAGAATGTAGCATGGGTGGAAAATAATATGCATACGTACAATAATATCCAACTAATGTGCGTTGGTATCTATCAGACTTATATCTGTCTTTTTTCTCTTGACTTGGATTTACATTTGGTGAATGCTCTACAATTTTTAAATGCATGTCACTGCCACCGATGTTATTCACGTCCACGATTTGAGAAGACACTAATGATACACTGGAAGTAGAGCCATCGGTCTGTATATGATTTTGCAAAGTTGCAATTCTAGAATGTAGTATGGTTGCAAAATAATATGCATACGTACAATAATATCCAACCAATGTGCGTTGGTATCTATCAGACTTATAACTGTCTTTTTTTTTCTTGACTTGGATTTACATTTGGTGCATGCTCGACAATTTTTAAATGCGAGTCACCCCCACCGTTATTATTCACGTCAACGATTTGACAAGACACTAATGATACACTGGAAGTAGAGCCACCGGTCTGTATATGATTTTGCAAAGGTGCAATTCTAGAATATAGCATGGGTGCAATATAAAATGCATACGTAAAATAATATCCACCCAATGTGAGTTGGTATCTATCAGACTTATAACTGTCTTTTTTTTTCTTGACTTGGATTTACATTTGGTGCATGCTCGACAATTTTTAAATGCACATCACCCCCACCGTTGTTATTCACGCCAACGCCCTTACAAGACAATAATGATGCACTTGAAGTAGAGCCACCGGTCTATATATGATTTTGCAAAGGTTTCATTCTAGAATGTAGCATGGGTGCAAAATAATATGCATACGTACAATAATATCCACCAAATGTGCGTTGGTATCTATCAGACTTATATCTGTCTTTTTTCTCTTGACTTGGATTTACATTTGGTGAATGCTCTACAACTTTTAAATGCGTGTCACCGCCACCGAAGTTATTCACGTCCACGATTTGAGAAGACACTAATGATACACTGGAAGTAGAGCCATCGGTCTGTATATGATTTTGCAAAGGTATAATTCTAGAATGTAGCATGGGTGCAAAATAATATGCATACGTACAATAATATCCACCCAATGTGCGTTGGTATCTATCAGACTTATATCTGTCTTTTTTCTCTTGACTTGGATTGGAATTTGGTGAATGCTCTACAATTTTTAAATGCGTGTCACCGCCACCGATATTATTCACGTCCACGATTTGAGAAGACACTAATGATACACTGGAAGTAGAGCTACTGGTCTGTATATGATTTTGCAAAGGTATAATTCTAGAATGTAGCATGGGTGCAAAATAATATGCATACGTACAATAATATCCACCCAATGTGCGTTGGTATCTATCAGACTTATAACTGTCTTTTTTTTTCTTGACTTGGATTTACATTTGGTGCATGCTCGACAATTTTTAAATGCACATCACCCCCACCGTTATTATTCACGCCAACGCCCTTACAAGACAATAATGATGCACTGGAAGTAGAGCCACCGGTCTATATATGATTTTGCAAAGGTTTCATTCTAGAATGTAGCATGGGTGCAAAATAATATGCATACGTACAATAATATCCACCCAATGTTTGTTGGAATCTATTAGACTTATACCTGTCTTTTTTCTCTTGACTTGGATCCACATTTGGTGAATGCTCTACAGTTTTTAAATGCGCGTCAACCCCATCATTGTTATTCACTTCAACGCCTTTACAATACACTAATGAGACACTGGAAGTAGAGCCACTGGTCTGTATATGATTTTGCAAAGGTATAATTCTAGAATGTAGCATGGGTGCAAAATAATATGCATACGTACACAAATATCTACCCAATGTGGGTTGGTGTCTATCAGACTTATACCTGTCTTTTTTCTCTTGACTTGGATCTACATTTGGTGAATGCTCTACAATTTTTAAATGCGCGTCACCCCCACCGTTATTATTCACGTCAACGATTTGACAAGACACTAATGATACACTGGAAGTAGAGCCACCGGTCTGTATATGATTTTGCAAAGGTGCAGTTCTAGAATGTAGAATGTGGGCAAAATAATATGCATACGTAAAATAATATCCACCCAATGTGGGTTGGTATCCATCAGACTTATACCTGTCTTTTTTCTCTTGACTTGGATCTACATTTGGTGAATGCTCTACAATTTTTAAATGCGCGTCACCTCCACCGATGTTATTCACGTCCACGATTTGAGAAGACACTAATGATACACTGGAAGTAGAGCCATCGGCCTGCATATGATTTTGCAAAGGTATAATTCTAGAATGTAGCATGGGTGCAAAATAATATGCATACGTACAATAATATCCAATTAATGTGCGTTGGTATCTATCAGACTTATATCTGTATTTTTTCTCTCGACTTGGATTTACATTTGGTGAATGCTCTACAATTTTTAAATGCGTGTCACCGCCACTGATGTTATTCACGTCCACGATTTGAGAAGACACTAATGATACACTGGAAGTAGAGCCATCGGTCTGAATATGATTTTGCAAAGGTATAATTCTAGAATGTAGCATGGGTGGAAAATAATATGCATACGTACAATAATATCCAACTAATGTGCGTTGGTATCTATCAGACTTATATCTGTCTTTTTTCTCTTGACTTGGATTTACATTTGGTGAATGCTCTACAATTTTTAAATGCATGTCACCGCCACCGATGTTATTCACGTCCACGATTTGAGAAGACACTAATGATACACTGGAAGTAGAGCCATCGGTCTGTATATGATTTTGCAAAGTTGCAATTCTAGAATGTAGTATGGTTGCAAAATAATATGCATACGTACAATAATATCCAACCAATGTGCGTTGGTATCTATCAGACTTATAACTGTCTTTTTTTTTCTTGACTTGGATTTACATTTGGTGCATGCTCGACAATTTTTAAATGCGCGTCACCCCCACCGTTATTATTCACGTCAACGATTTGACAAGACACTAATGATACACTGGAAGTAGAGCCACCGGTCTGTATATGATTTTGCAAAGGTGCAATTCTAGAATATAGCATGGGTGCAAAATAAAATGCATACGTAAAATAATATCCACCCAATGTGAGTTGGTATCTATCAGACTTATAACTGTCTTTTTTTTTCTTGACTTGAATTTACATTTGGTGCATGCTCGACAATTTTTAAATGCACATCACCCCCACCGTTGTTATTCACGCCAACGCCCTTACAAGACAATAATGATGCACTTGAAGTAGAGCCACCGGTCTATATATGATTTTGCAAAGGTATAATTCTAGAATGTAGCATGGGTGCAAAATAATATGCATACGTACAATAATATCCACCCAATGTGTGTTGGAATCTATCAGACTTATACCTGTCTTTTTTCTCTTGACTTGGATCCACATTTGGTGAATGCTCTACAATTTTTAAATGCTTGTCACCCCCACCATTGTTATTCACGTCAACTCCTTTACAATACACTAATGAGATACTGGAAGTAGAGCCACTGGTCTGTATATGATTTTGCAAAGGTATAATTCTAGAATGTAGCATGGGTGCAAATTAATATGCATACGTACACAAATATCTACCCAATGTGGGTTGGTGTCTATCAGACTTATACCTATCTTTCTTCTCTTGACTTGGATCTACATTTGGTGAGTGCTCTACAATTTTTAAATGCGCGTCACCCCCACCGTTATTATTCACGTCAACGATTTGACAAGACACTAATAATACACTGGAAGTAGAGCCACCGGTCTGTATATGATTTTGCAAAGGTGCAGTTCTAGAATGTAGAATGGGGGCAAAATAATATGCATACGTAAAATAATATCCACCCAATGTGGGTTGGTATCTATCAGACTTATACCTGTCTTTTTTCTCTTGACTTGGATCTACATTTGGTGAATTATCTACAATTTCTAAATGCGCGTCACCCCCATAGTTAATATTCTCATCAACGCCTTGACAAGACACTAATGATACACTGGAAGTAGAGCCACCGGTCTGTATATGATTTTGTAAAGGTGCAATTCTAGAATGTAGCATGGATGTAAAATAATATGCTTACGTACAATAATATCCACCCAATGTGAGTTGGTATCCATCAGACTTATACTTGTCTTTTTTCTCTTGACTTGGTGAATGCTCTACAATTTTTAAATGCGCGTCACCCCCACCATTGTTATTCACGTCAACGCCTTTACAATACACTAATGAGACACTGGAAGTAGAGCCACTGGTCTGTATATGATTTTGCAAAGTTATAATTCTAGAATGTAGCATGGGTGCAAAATAATATGCATACGTACACAAATATCTACCAAATGTGGGTTGGTGTCTATCAGACTTATACCTGTCTTTTGTCTCTTGACTTGGATCTACATTTGGTGAATGCTCTACAATTTTTAAATGCGCGTCACCCCCACCGTTATTATTCACGTCAACGATTTGACAAGACACTAATGATACACTGGAAGTAGAGCCACCGGTCTGTATATGATTTTGCAAAGGTGCAGTTCTAGAATGTAGAATGGGGGCAAAATAATATGCATGCGTAAAATAATATCCACCCAATGTGGGTTGATATCTGTCAGACTTATACCTGTCTTTTTTCTCTTGACTTGGATCTACATTTGGTGAATTATCTACAATTTTTAAATGCGCGTCACCCCCATAGTTATTAATCTCATCAACACCTTGACAAGACACTAATGATACACTGGAAGTAGAGCCACCGGTCTGTATATGATTTTGCAAAGGTGCAATTCTAGAATGTAGCATGGATGTAAAATAATATGCTTACGTACAATAATATCCACCCAATGTGGGTTGGTATCCATCAGACTTATACCTGTCTTTTTTCTCTTGACTTGTATCTACATTTGGTGAATGCTCTACAATTTTTAAGTGCGCGTCACATCCACCGATGTTATTCACGTCCACGATTTGACAAGACACTAATGATACACTGGAAGTAGAGCCATCGGTCTGTATATGATTTTGCAAAGGTATAATTCTAGAATGTAGCATGGGTGCAAAATAATATGCATACGTACAATAATATCCAACCAATGTGCATTGGTATCTATCAGACTTATATCTGAATTTTTTCTCTTGACTTTGATTTACATTTGGTGAATGCTCTACAATTTTTAAATGCGTGTCACCGCCACTGATGTTATTCACGTCCATGATTTGAGAAGACACTAATGATACACTGGAAGTAGAGCTATCGGTCTGTATATGATTTTGCAAAGGTATAATTCTAGAATGTAGCATGGGTGCAAAATAATATGCATACGTACAATAATATCCAACTAATGTGCGTTGGTATCTATCAGACTTATATCTGTCTTTTTTTTTTCTTGACTTGGATCTACATTTGGTGAATGCTCTACAATTTTTAAATGCGCGTCACCGCCACCGTTGTTATTCACGTCAACGCCTTTACAACACACTAATGATACACTGGAAGTAGAGCCACTGGTTTGTATATGATTTTGCAAAGGTATAATTCTAGAATGTAGCATGGGTGGAAAATAATATGCATACGTACAATAATATCCAACCAATGTGCGTTGGAATCTATCAGACTTATATCTGTCTTTTTTCTCTTGACTTGGATTTGCATTTGGTGAATGCTCTACAATTTTTAAATGCGTGTCACCGCCACCGATATTATTCACGTCCACGATTTGAGAAGACACTAATGATACACTGGAAGTAGAGCCACTGGTCTGTATATGATTTTGCAAAGGTATAATTCTAGAATGTAGCATGAGTGCAAAATAATATGCATACGTACAATAATATCCAACCAATGTGCGTTGGTATCTATCAGACTTATAACTGTCTTTTTTTTTCTTGACTTGGATTTACATTTGGTGCATGCTCGACAATTTTTAAATGCGCGTCACCCCCACCGTTGTTATTCACGTCAACGATTTGACAAGACACTAATGATACACTGGAAGTAGAGCCACCGTTCTGTATATGATTTTGCAAAGGTGCAATTCTAGAATATAGCATGGGTGCAAAATAATATGCATACGTAAAATAATATCCACCCAATGTGAGTTGGTATCTATCAGACTTATAACTGTCTTTTTTTTTCTTGACTTGGATTTACATTTGGTGCATGCTCGACAATTTTTAAATGCACATCACCCCCACCGTTGTTATTCACGCCAACGCCCTTACAAGACAATAATGATGCACTGGAAGTAGAGCCACCGGTCTATATATGATTTTGCAAAGGTTTCATTGTAGAATGTAGCATGGGTGCAAAATAATATGCATACATACACAAATATCTACCCAATGTGGGTTGGTGTCTATCAGACTTATACCTGTCTTTTTTCTCCTGACTTGGATCTACATTTGGTGAATGCTCTACAATTTTTAAATGCGCGTCACCCCCACCGTTATTATTCACGTCAACGATTTGACAAGACACTAATGATACACTGGAAGTAGAGCCACCGGTCTGTATATGATTTTGCAAAGGTGCAGTTCTAGAATGTAGAATGGGGGCAAAATAATATGCATACGTAAAATAATATCCACCCAATGTGGGTTGGTAGCTATCAGACTTATACCTGTCTTTTTTCTCTTGACTTGGATCTACATTTGGTGAATTATCTACAATTTTTAAATGCGCGTCACCCCCATAGTTATTATTCTCATCAACGCCTTGACAAGACACTAATGATACACTGGAAGTAGAGCCACCGGTCTGTATATGATTTTGCAAAGTTGCAATTCTAGAATGTAGTATGGATGCAAAATAATATGCTTACGTACAATAATATCCACCCAATGTGGGTTGGTATCCATCAGACTTATACCTGTCTTCTTTCTCCTGACTTGGATTTACATTTGGTGAATGCTCTACAATTTTTAAATGCGCGTCACCCCCACCGTTATTATTCACGTCAACGATTTGAGAAGACACTAATGATACACTGGAAGTAGAGCCATCGGCCTGTATATGATTTTGCAAAGGTATAATTCTAGAATGTAGCATGGGTGCAGAATAATATGCATACGTACAATAATATCCAACCAATGTGCGTTGGTATCTATCAGACTTATATCTGTCTTTTTTCTCTCGACTTGGATTTACATTTGGTGAATGTTCTACAATTTTTAAATGCGTGTCACCGCCACCGATGTTATTCACGTCCACGATTTGAGAAGACACACTGGTCTGTATATGATTTTGCAAAGTGTAATTCTAGAATGTAGCATGGGTGCCAAAAAATATGCATACATACAATAATACATATATATATATATATATATATATATATATATATATATATATATATATATATATATATATATATATATATATTGCAACTAATTGAAATAAATACTACATTTACTATACCAGTCAATAGATACCAATTCAGAGGATGAAGGTGGTATTCCAAAAATAGTAGCCCAAAATCCTTTTGCACTTGACGAAAGTGAAGAGGAAAAAGTGATAGTGATATCTCCGACGATTTCTTTAACTCATTTTTAGAATAAATTTTAAGTACTAAATATGATGTTATACGAAAAATATAAAAACATATTTTTTCTAAACGAATTTGCTGGCGATAAAAAGACAAAAGAATAAAATTAAAGAGTAACTAAGTTCTTTATGATACGATATTAATAATATTTTTAAGTTAGACACACGTACCTCCATAAACTCGATGAAATTACCTAAAATCGTTTGGCGTTTTATGGTGCATTACTTTGTAACACTGCAATTTGTGAAAACGACACTTGAAATTACATATAGCCATTTGAAATCGATGTATCTTATTGAAAATAGATGAAATGGCATAAAAATAATGATCAAACCTCACAGAATGTTCGCAAAAGTCACCCGTATATAAATATGTTGCGCATCGAGGTTTCTGCTCACGGGGCGGCCGATTTCATATCGCAGTCTGACTGACTTTGCGACAACACTGCGTTGTCTGATGATAATTTTTGTGCGTGTTTATATACATTCTCTAACATATATCAATTTCAGACGGCTATATATAATTTGAGATATTGATTTTTACATTTACATATCGGTCTGACGATTAAGGTGACATCAATAACGGATCTGACGATATTTTTTGTTCAATCCATGCGTCCATATCAGTCGGCTATAAATAATTTATATGTTTTTTCTTTATTTTATAAATATACATATATATATATATATATATATATATATATATATATATATATATATATATATATATATATATATATATATATATCCGGTTTCATAGCGTTCTACGCCTTCCGGTTCCCAGTCTCCATTGTTTTCGGTCTTCCCAATCCCCTGGAAGTAAGTTTCTTTCGGACATGTCTCGGTTAATACCCTTAATCCAGGTAACTTTTGGTCTTCCTCTTTTTATTTTTTCATTTGATATCCATTTTCGGATTTGCTTTAGTAGACGTTCGTCCGTCATTCTCTCCACATGTCCATACTATACCAGCTGACGTTGTTCGATTTCATCGAGTACAGTTTTCTTTACGCCCATAGTCTCTCTAATTCTCTCGTTGGTTATCCGTTCGATCCTTGACTTTCCGGCAGATCTTCGCCAAAAGTCCATTTCAAGAACCAGGAGGTTACGTTCTAAAGTTTGTTTATCTGCCAGGTTTCACATCTATACAATACAACGCTTTTAAATATTGCATTGTATAAAAGATGTTTTCTTTCCTTGGAGATGTTTTTTGACCATAATAGTGAGTTTAAGCATCCGATAGTTTTTTCTCTGTAGTTATTCGCTCCAATATTTCTTCTTCAGTTCGTCCACTTTAATTGATCTTTGTTCCAAGGTAGGTATAATTAGAACAAGATTTTACTATGATATTGTCATCTACTTCCAATTCTGTTTCTTCTTCACCGATACACATATATTTAGTTTTACTGCAGTTGACGGTTAATCCCCATTCTGCTTATTCTTTAGATAGTTTCCTCGTCATAAATTCGAAGTCTTCTTTATCTTGGGTCACTACCACTTGGTCATCTGCAAAATGAAGCATATATAAATGGGTGTCATTATTTAATTCTATTCCCATTCTACTGCATGATCTTCTCCAATTCTTTAAAGCTTCATTGAGGTAGGTTTTAAAGAGAGTTGGTGATAGCAACATCCCTGGCGAAGGGATCTGGTCACATGAAAGCTTTCTGATAAGTTATTGCCGATCTTAATTCTGAAGAATGCTTGGTCGTATAGCTGTTTGATGGCTTGGATTGCTGTATTGTTAATTGGAGACTTCTCCATCACGTGCCATAATTTTTGGATTGGTACCTTATCATATGCTTTTGTGAGGTCAACAAAAAGTAGATGAACCTCTCTATTTCTTGCCACCTTCTTTTCATTAAGTTGAGTTAAACTAAATGTATGATCTACGCACGATCGGCCAGCTCTAAAACCTGCTCGTTCTTCAATTTCTCGGGGGCCATATTCTGTTTCTACGATGTATCTAAGCAGTTTTCCGTATACTCTACTCATTGTGCTGGATACAGTTATACATCTACAGTTTGAGTATTCGTCGCGTCTTATTTTTGTGGAGTGGTGTTATCCAGCCTTCTTTTCATATAGTTGGGATAGGATCATCATTATTTAGGAGTCTGTTAAATAGTTCTCGAAGAAAGGACGTTAGTTTTTCAGTACCGTTCTTTAACAGTTCAGCAGATATTCCTTCCGGTCCAGCTGCTCTCCTATTTTTCAATGAATTCACAGCCCTACATACCATCTCCTTTGTTACCTCTATACAGTGGCCTTGTACGTTGTACCGTCTTGGGGAGTTACTGAGGTACTCTTGTCTTTATTTTTTATTAATACCCATATTGTTATTAAGAACGACGCAGTCGAACATTCTGATTTTTCATTTTGTTATTAGAACACAGGTTCCTAATGAAACGAAATGATATTGGGCGGCTAAAAATAATGATATTTTGTCTCTTTAGCTCTCAGACTATTAAACTTAGATACATACATTATACATCAAAAATATCTATGCATAGAATTTAAAAATGAAATCGATTTTAGTAACCTGCCAAATTTTAAAAATGTTCCAAGGTCTATTTTTTGAGAAATCGATTGCGGCAGTTGTCAGTAATCGAAACTCGTATGTAGAATGTGGGACACACCATTACGAAAAGACATGTAATAGCTTAAACCAAAGGCACTAGATTTTTTTTGTGATACAGCGAAATTGCCAATTTTGATAAAAACTTAAACCAACTAAACTTAGACTATACTTCGGCGATCAGCATCAGTACTAATACATTTTGTATTGAAAGATACTGTAGAGAAAAAATTTGGTACCGTCACCTAACGTAAGCCAAGTTTATTTGCAAACGGTATTTTCCAATGCAAAATAAAAATCAGATGTTACTTGATCACCGTGACGTTGTTTTTGATAACTGAAAATTTAAGTACTTCGCAAGTTTATCATAATTACTATGTTTGTTTGTAATCTGAACGATTCCTTTTTAAGTAAAAAATGCAGTTTCATATTAGAAAAATAACTTGCTAATGATAAACGACATACTGCGTGTTAAAGATTTGTTTTTATATTATAGAAAAAAAATGAAAGGTTAAAGCAAGGATGTTTGAACAATATACCAAAATAAACTTGTAATTTCATGACACTGCCCCAATATTACCTATTTTCGAATCAGAGAGTTTGAAGCTGATACTGCCACTGAAATAATTTTAAAGATTACTAGATACTGACCAAAAAGTTTGATAAAATTGAATAAAACTTTAAAAACCTACACTTAATTTTTTACATAAGTTATTTAAGATATATCAGAAATATAAGAAATTAAATCATATTCTGGAAGCATTTTAGGTTATACCAATAGTGGATACAATATAATTGCAGTTGGGTGTATAAAATACAATTATATACGAGAAACTTAGTTCTCAACCAACTGAAAAAACCTTATACTATAAGGACAAACGTAGGGAGAAATAAATCCTTTAAGCAACTTATATTAGACAAAATAAGAAATCTAATGCAAGCAGAGCCATCTCACAGGATTCCACGTAATCTGAATATATAATCTCATAGACATATAGCCTATATTTATATCAATGGTGGATATAATATATTTGTAGTTGGATGTATAAAATAAAATTATATAAGCAAAACCTAGTTCTCAACCAACTGAAAAAACCTTATACTATAAGAACAAAGCACTCTCTTGGATTGCAAGAATACCAGGAAAGGGTGGAAGCCTATTTCATGTTAGTGCACCGCCATTTGTAGGCTGGTTTCGAACTTGTTGATTCTAGTCAGTACAGAATAGGCCAGCGTACCTCAGTATAGGAGAAATAAATCATTTAACCAACTTATACGAGACAAAATATGAAATCTAATACAAGGAGCGCCATCTTCCAGCATTCCACGCAATATGCAAATATATTGTACCACTACTGGTATATATACAGATTTTTACGAGATTCAGACTGCGTGGAATGCTGAGAGATGGCACTGCTTATATTAGATTTTATATTTTGTCTAAGAGAAGTTGCTTGTTTCTCCGATGCTGAGGTGCGCTGGCCTATTCTGTACTGACGAGAACCAACAATTTCGAAACCGATCGACAGATGGCGGTGCACTACCATGGGAAAGGCTTCCACCTTTTCCTGGTATTTTTGCAATCTGAGATAGTGCTTTGTCTCTAACTATGTTAGAGGAGAGTGGGTTTGTCCTTATAGTATGAGGTTTTCTCAGTTGGTTGAGACCTAAGTTTCTCCTATATAATTGTATTTTTAGGTTTTAAACTACAGCCCTGCACTTTTATTAAAACTCAATACTACTTTACTGCCGTATGTAGAGAGAAACGGAAAATGTGGTCTAAAGGAGGAAAGGTAATAAACGCATTTAATAGCAATTCTGATTTATTTCTGTTTCATTTACTTTTCAAGTCTTTTCATTCCTGTTCACGGCAGCTTATGTTGTTGCGGAGGCTAGAAGGTCATTGTTCTAGTACAGCGGTTGTCAACATTTTTCTTCTTGGTAAGCCCTTCAAAAAATGGGAATAAATTTGCGAACCCCCTGTTTAGTCATTAGAAACAATAAATGAAACAGTAAAATTGGATTATTTAAATTGATTTCTCATATCTATAATGAAAAACTAAAACACAATCGTAAAGACTTTACAGACAAACATTATTTAAACTAAAGTGATAGCTTAACCTACAAAATGGGGGAATATTTGTGCCAGTTTGGTGGAACAAAAGGTTCAAAATTTTGTTCGATGTCTGTAGGTTTGAATCTTTGATTAGGTTGTGCCGTTTGTGTAGTTATCTTTCAGGTAAGTGTATGTTGAAAATCCTTTCGCACATAGATGTGTTGTATAAAAGGGCAATAAAACTTTAATGGCTTTTTCCGCCAAAATATACTCATTTCCTATACTGAGCTAAAAATCAAATTAAAGAGTTTTTAGGGAATTGTTAGAGGGTCAAAACCTTGCCATGAGAAAGCCATCTAACTTATGTACGAAGTAATAAAGAAACGTGGAGGCTTTCAATATCCTCACAAACAGCACGGCATAAATGAGAGTTTGCAATTCTGTAACTAACTCGAAATAATGCATCGAGAGCCATTGTAGTATCTTTGTTTACGAATTTTTTTTTTAAATACCTAACAGATTTATCCTGGTGATCCAGATATTTTGTTTCAAAATGTCTGCGAAGAAAATATGGTGTTAAACTGCTGTTGGCTAGGATTTCATTACGGATTACGCAAAGCGGTTTAGGTTCTGACACCTCTCCGGTAAAATAAAAACCCATTTTTGAATAGTCACTGTCATATTTTCGATTTTCCCGCTATGTTCGCGTATTTTTTCTTTGCTTTCAGCCTGGCGAGACGGTAGATCACTACAACTGCCACCTTGTGTTGATTCCAAATCAGGAACAGAAATAGAAAAAGCAATTGATTGCTCGTCCAGCAGTTTATCAGAGTTGACAAAACTGCCCGTTTTTAACCAATGATCTGTCATACATATAAGGAACAATAACTATTTACTTTCAAGTTCGACATGCTAACGTGCGATTTGTAACGCTTGGGTATTATTTACACAAGAATAAATTATTAAACTCTTAATATGTATGCATTAACTAGTAACTCATTTATTTGTTAGAAACCTCTCGAGGTTCTTAAACTCATCGTACGATTCAGGCCGACTCTGCTCTTCTTTATACGTGAATGTCGTGTTTCTATATCGGCAGGCGTTATTCTTGTTCTTTCGCGAGTATTCGAAAAGTCTTTGTCCGCAGAAGTAGAAGTTACCGGCTCGTTCGGGATTGTAGTCGCATCGCTACCGGCGCAACGACTGGTCGCGTTACGGATTGTTGCCTGTTGCGATGTTTAATTCAAAATTCCACCATTATAGTATTTTTTTCCACAAAACTCCTTACAAGACTCGCGAACACCACTGGGAAATGCTGTTTTAGTGCATAGATTCCTAACCTGTGCAAAAAAAAATAAATTAAACGCTCCCTCCCTTATAATAGTTGTACTAAATATTAAAGTATCGTTTTTAAAAGTCAAAATTTCAGTAAGAGAAAAAGAAATCTATCTGCCGTAGTGAAACGGATTTTTATATGTATTATCCTTTCAAGCAGAGAAAAGGAAAGAGTATATATAAACAGTTTGTTTCCTGCAAATACAACTCTGGTCCTCTCTCCATATGCGTTTCGACCACCTTATGGTCTTGTCAGTGGAGCTGTATCGAACTGAGAGCAACATTCGCAGGAAACAGCTGCTATATAAAATATAAATTCCAAAATATATCGGTAGGATACTAAAAACCTGCCGACGAAGCCAGACTGAAAAATATCGCCAGTAAAATGACATCTATACAATCACCGGAGTAGTGCGAAATTTTTAAAAATCAAAATTTCAGTAAGAAAAAAGCTATCTGCCGTAATTAAATAGTTTTTTATATTTATTTACACTTAAGAAGAGAAAAGGAAATAATATATACAAACAGTTTTCGCACTGCTCCGGTGGTTGTCTAGATGTCATTTGACTGGCGATATTTCCTAATCTGCCATCGAATTGGGCAGGTATCCTACCTACATGTTTGGAAATTTATATTTTATATAGCAGTTCTTTCCTGCGAATGTTGCTCTCGGTTCGAAAGAGCTCCACCGACGAGACCATAAGGTGATGGAAACGCGTAAGGAGAGAGGTCCAGAGTTGTATTTGCAGGAAACAAACTGTTTGTATATAATCTTTCCTTTTCTCTGTTTGAAAGGATAATACATATAAACAACTATTAAAATATGGTGTTAAAAATTAAAACTTTTCAACAATTTCCCACAATTTAGGCGGAAGATCCAAGTTGGAGCCTCATATTAATTTTGTAAGTCAGAACTATTGATATTAATTTCTGAATTTTACTTTAAGTCCTTCGTTAATTGCGAGTTCTTTTGCCAGTTTTTACTTTAAATTTGATCATTCTACTCCAGATAAATTTGAAAAAGATCAAAATTCGGTATGTTTACCTTTCCAAGTGTTCAAGTATTGGCAGTAAGTAAGTACATCTTCCCGTTTGGCAGCTCCTACTGGTAACGTTGGAATATGGCTCTATCCACCTCTATCGAGATTAGGATTAAACAGAAGAAGTTTCTACATAAAGCAAATGTGTTTTAATTAAATTCAACCCATCACCTTTCAATTGTAAAATTACATCATTAAATACTTGATACAGATCTCCCAAATACTCGATGTTATTTTTAAATATATTCAAGTTGAAGTTTTGAAGCAAATCTAATACTGACTCAACCAGAGTTTAAAAGGATTCAGACAAAGATCTTTGGAAAGCCAACGAACTCTTATATGGAGCAGCAAGCGATTGATATCTTCATCATTTCCACTATATAGATTGCAAAATAATCTGGCAATCAATGAATTGTTTCTAATCTTTTTAGCTAATTTAATAACGTGATGGAGTGACGTATATAGGCGTTCATTTAGATTCTGCGAAACCAAATGCGGATGATGAATAACACAGGGTATAGAGAGTACATTTGATGCTACTGGTTTAAAATATGCTATAAAACCATTATGGCACCCCTTCAGTGCTGAAGCATTATCAGTAACAGCTGACAAAATCTGATAAATAGGAACTTCTTTCTCTCTTTTGAAAAAAAAAAATATTCATAGTATTAAGACTGATTCTTCCTTTGTATCAGTTTCCAAATTTTTAGCAAATAATAATTTTTCACAGATTTTATCTTGCTTTATGAAATGAACGTATCTGTTTCGTTGGTTGGTAATCGCATAATGGCATTTCAATGTTTTGAGCCATTTTATCAATTCTTCTTTGCACTGAATTATTGCTTAAAGGAATTTTCCTGATGATGTCTGATACATTCTTATAATGAAGAACAGTTTTAGTTGCATCTTTCACTGCCGGCAAGATTATTTCTTCACCAATTGTGTGTGATTTTCTCACTTTTGCGACTAATAATAAAATATTATATGAAGCTCGTAGTCCATCATTTTATTGTTTTGACAGTGATGCAAAAGGTGTGATTTGGTTGGGTGTTCCAAATATTTCCTTCCCAGTCGTTAATAATAGGATACATCTTTGTCCTTTTGTCGCTTAGAAGACTTAGGGCTACATTAGAAAAGAAATGTTGATAAATTAAACATATAGTTAACTCCTTTGTTGGAGAATACTGATTATATCTGTTAATTACTATCCCTGTAAGAAAGTGCCTTGGGTTTTTCCTACCTGAATTATTGATACTCGTAATTGTATGTCGATTTCGATATACTACGTTTCATGGTCTGGGAAGTAGAGATCAGCGTCTAAATCCAGAGCACTGCATGAACTTCTAAACAAAGTGTATTCGCGGATAACTGTAAGAACGATATGAATAGAAGACGTATAAGTTACACTGAGCCTGTTTCTAAGATTGAGCTTCTTCAATACGGAGGCTACCAGGCTATGATGTGTTGTATGCTGTTAAAATATGGACACGGGTTTGCTACAACAAAGAGATGCTTTCCAATGCTAACTACCTCTAATAGAAGAGTTGTTGCAACATAAAAAGATTGAGTGTGTACATTACTTATATAGTTTTCAGGTGATTCTACCCGAAAATCAGGTGATGTTATTGTCGCCTAATTTTTACGTAATTAGCGCGTTTTTTGGTATTAATTAGTAGCAATGGACTAATTGTTACCATTTTTAATATAATTTTGATAGAGTAAATTCTTACGTTTATAATATGCCTTACATTTTTGACAAATTAGATTATACCTAAAAAATTATATTTGATGTGAACGGAGATAAAAAAAAACGTTAATTATTACTTCTGGGCTTTCACACTTAAAAAGGTTAATACAATCCTGCCATGTCTCAATTTCATAAAACTAATTTTTTATTGCAAAATACTTCATTATAAAAATAATGAACACTCTGAAATCAAATCTGATACAAAAGTGTATAGATCTCTAGATAGAGAGATATTTATTTCATGTTAATACACAATGTGCTTACATACGTCAATACAATATACGATAAGAACTACAAAATTAACACTTACATAAAATTAAAATTTACATAGAAAACAAATAATTAAAAGGAAAGAAAATTTAAAATTTAGTAATCCTACAATTGAATTTTAAAAAAGTCCTTAAATTTATACAATGTATTCTGAATTACAACATGTATGATGGTATTTTTAAACCTATCTATTGGGTTAACGGTAGGCTGTTAAAGTATTTGGGACCATAAAAGCTTGGACCATCTTGGCATCTCTTTAGGACAGCAGTTTTGTGGCAAGTCCTGTCCTTATCTTGTGCTGTTATATCTTGGGATCTCTTTAGATGACAGTAGCTTTGTAGCAAGTCCTGTCCTTATCTTGTGCTGTTATAAAATATATAAAAATAAACATTTTTCTTAACATACATTAAGCACATCATGATATCAATACTGGATAGTTTCAAGACCCTCAGTTCCCCAAAAACCTCAATCATCCCAGTATCCCAAACCATAAAACAATTGTACTACGTTTCTTTGCTATCTAAATATTCTCTCCGATTGAGAAACATGTTCTCAAACAAGAATGACCTATATAAACTTACTGTGAAACAAAGCAAAGTATGCAGATCACAAATACAATTTGATAGGTTAGGCAACAAGAGCCATTAACTTCTCAGCCCCTTTTCAACAGAATCAATATGTGTGTCCCAGAACAATTTAGGATCTTAACCCCAGTAGTGTCATCGTTCGCATTTTGTACCTCCCTTATGGAAAAGACAACTCGGTGTCAATATTTAAATGAAGTGTGCTAAGGGCAAATCAATACTCGGCCCTTCCTTGTAGCTTAGCTCACTCCTTTACAGCTTCCCCGACAACTCAGCAGAGCACGATATTGTGGTATCATCCGCAAAAAATGTAAATTTTTGCTAGAAGTTCAAATATAGGCAAATCGTTTATATAAATCAGTAATAATATAGATTTAATACGAACCCTTGTAGAATTCCGATAGTCATCTAACTCTCTACTGACATCAAATGTCCAACTCTATGCCTGCTTTATTATTATTATATCTTTTATATCGTTTTACCGAATTACTTGATCGGATGAACAGTATCTGACTACTTTTAATTTCAAATAAACATTTTGGATACACCGGAAAGTAGTTTTTCAACAATATATATGCTCATGGAATATATGAATGAATAAAATGTGGTGACTCCTTATCTTCAAGGCCTAGGCCTCGTTAAGTTCTTTACATCCCACCATGGCTGCAAGTTATTCGAGGCCGATTGCTTTTACGAATTCAAATAGTTTCGCTGATTGAACTGGCGTAATGACTTCAGGAATGTTTCAGTCTATTCAGTGTTGGGCAGTTTTTGAAAGCGTGGTCGACAGTTTCATGATTTTTAAAATATATTACCGAAAACCAATCTTTGGCACAATCGGTGAATCATACTACATAAAATTGTGTAATGTTGTTGTGTCCTGCACTCTGATGCTTAAAACCATTTCCTACAACTAAAATTGTCTTAAGGTTATTATATACATGTTGTCTATGTACAGGAATAAAAAATATTTGAACATTTAATTTAAATTCATCCATCATAAATTATACTATAAAGGTACTTTTCGAACAAAAATTCCCCTGCTTCACTTGGTACACAAACTTTTAACAAATATATATATATATATATATATATATATATATATATATATATATATATATATATATACCAAAATGAACCACCTGATTCAAGCAACTCTTTTAAACTTGATACGTGAGTCTTGAAAACAATATTTAAATAGGCAATAAATTAAAGATCTTTGTGTATTACTTTGTAATTAAGTAAATCCTCGGTTGCTAAATTAATTGCTATTTCAACAAAGTTACTAATTTTTTGCATGAATATGTTTACCAGGGTATATTTTTACTATACCGACATCATAGTGAGACTGCTAGAAGCACCCATCGACGATTAGCACACAATTTAAGGCTCCACACACTGATAATTCAGAGAGAACTACACGTTCTCTAGCCAGATGCATCTCCGTACGGACTGCTTGTGGCACCTGCCAGATATGCCTTCCTGGTCCTAGTATTTTAGATGAGCGAAAGCTTGTGGGTATATGGTGTTTTACTATCTCACTGCTTTTCGTACAACTTATTTATAGTGGCCAATACTCTCGAGGATACAATAAGAACGGGCGGGGTTGTTTCATCCTACCTATACTATCAAGGGCCCTTAAAGAACGAGCAGCGTCGTTCCTTTACTTATATCCTATCGTTATTGGTCAATATTGTCGAGGATCCGATAAGAATGGGTAATATTTTTCCATTCTACCGATACTGTCGAGAACCCTTAAATAACTGGCAGTGTCATTCTTTTTCTTATATCCTACCACCACGTGCTAACAATTGTCGCCGCCCATTACGGCCCGGGTCTCTGCCACGATATTAGTGCCACCGTATAGCGAACCTTCGCGGATAGGGACGTTGTCATCGGTGATCGATGCCGTACCACCGCCGATCGAGTAGTACGAGGCTCCGTAAATAGCGCCAGGAATGCTATCGCCAACTGCCACCGGAATTCGACTGCCGTCGATCGATTAGTACGAGACGCTTTGAACAGCACCATAAAAATCACCGTATAAGATCTTGTTCTACATACACGTCCATTTGATTATGATTATTATCTGTTATCTTAAGTTACCAAGCTAGTTTTAGACCATATTGTAAATTATGGAATACAGGATGACGGATGGTTTAAAGCTGTTTATTTCATTACATAGTTCCTCTTTCAGCAAATGTTGATTGGCAGTCGGCAGCTATTAATTAATATGCGCAAATGAGTCTTGGTTTGCTGTTTCTCTATTGTAACAAGCTGCTCGGTGCAAATGGATCCTTAACTATGTTAACCCAGAGGGTGGCGCTAGAGGCCGATAATCGGTGGAGATATCTTGACCTCCAGATAACCGAACCCTTGGATAGTTCAAAGAATAGTTGGCGACACTGATAGGGATACTTCGACCATGGGTATTTGGTGTAATTATAGGATATCCTTACGATAGGAATCGCCTGATCGCTGAATATTTGACCGATGGTTCTCTGTTGGATGGATATCCACTTACATATGTTTCGCTGTTTTATCAGTAAGATATCTGCTTACAACACAACCGAGAACGCCTTCATACTATATCAAATAGATGTTAAATTATTGCTATTGACTTCAGTTTTTTGATGTAAGATTATTTTTTATTTAATACAAAATGGTTTAGTTTTTTTTTTAATAATTTATTTCATACTTTTTAGCTTTAGGTATTATTTTGAAATGAATAGTTCTAATAATCTCATTGAAGGCTATCATCAATCGTTTGGAGGCATTGAAGATGTGGTTGAATGGGCGAATGCTTTGCATACCCTGGATAGCTATTCAGAATAATATAGCGATTTTAAATCGGGTAGATGCCATTCGTAAATTGCTGTATATTGCAGAAAATTAGCATATCTTGGCCATATTCCCAGAGGGGATCAGTACAGAATTCTTCAACTGATTATGAAGGATAAGATTGAGAGTTGTAGAGGTGTTGGAAGGAAGTAGATCTCTTGGCCGATGAACAACCAAGAATGGACTGGAATACACAGTGCTCAACAGCTATTTAGAACAGCAGAAAACCGTGATCACCTCGCTTGTAAATTCCAACATCAGAGGGACCTGGCATGGCACATAAAAAAGAAGATCTAATAATTATATTAGATGAATAGGTGACAGATATTTCAAAGAGGAAGGAAAAATTTTGCCTAAATTACATGACAAAGATAATAATCTAGAAAAGATCAACATTTTTAAAAAATTTATTTTGGTTTTAAGCCTTTTGAGATAACCTTATTGCAAAAATATTTTTACAGGATCCTCTTGGGAATACCCTCTACCATAAACTGAAAACTGCATTACTATAACTCACTAAAAATTACTCGCGAAAAAGTTCACCAACCAACAAATCCGTTCAGTTTTTAATCCTCTTGCAATAAACTTACCTGGAAAATATTTTTGTGGGACTACTCCAAAGGATCTCCAAAAACCGATTTAGAAATACTACTTCAGAGAAATGGTTGGTTTATCAATTTTTTTTTAAGAAATTTTTTCTACGTCATATTATTTTTGCGCCACGTACTTCTTTTATTCTTTCTCGGTAAATATCACTACGGTTCATTATTTTTATAAAAAAGTGAAACAAATCAACTAAAATGTACTTGAATGATAACTGGATTTTACCGCTTTTTTTCCGTCACTAATATATTATTTTTTGGGTTAAAAACAAAAATTCTTAATCGTGCAATTATAAGTTATGTAAGAGTTTTAAACGTAGGCCTATTACGATAACGTTTATCTACAACAACAAAAGAGGTTTTAAATAACAAAAGAATAGTAATGGAATTTGGAATATTCCGCGCCTATTTTTTATTATATAATTTATTTTCTTATGGTTCTAGATGCTAATGCTATCCGGCTATTTTTCCCTAAATTCTATAGTCAAATAAAGAGTTCTCTTTAACAGGGTGTCCAGTAAGTACCTACTAAATCCTCAGAAGTATGCAGGAGAGGTCAAAATAACCCTACTTTGTCGTAGAAAAAAATTCGTAAACTCCCTTAATGGAGATATAGAGCCCTAAAGGGGTACCCAGCGATTTACCTTATTAGCTAGTTTTGAACCGACTTGTATAATTTAATAAAATTTTAATATTTTATAGAGACTATAAAGACTCCTTAAACCATACTACATTAGATGTCTTAAATCATCAGAGAAGTGAGGAAGGGACTTACAGCTAAACTCGTTGAGCCTAATTTTTGAAAGGTGTCATTTTACAGAGCTGAAAATTGATTTTTTAAATACTTAGGTTAATTTTCTTCAAAAAAAGAACTCTTAATTTATTTCGATAAAACTGGCGGTTTTCGAGATAAATCGGTTTTTATGGGGACAACTCAAAAGTTACTAATACTAAACACAAACAGGTAAAAATAAAATACGCAGGGTGCAGGATGTCCTGATGTGCTTTAATTTATGGAAAAGCCTTTTTTTACTTTTTGAAGGCAAGAATGTTATATTGAAAGATGTACAACTCGAACATTGTCAGGTCAAAAAACCTTTCAAAGGGTTGATCGAAACCTAAGTGAAGCAGATAAAAGATGATTAGAAAATAATTATTAGAATTAACGAATTAATTTTTTACATGTTTTATTCAGGGTCATATTTGCCGCGACGTGGCGATGAGGGCCCTTCCAGGAAAGCACAAGACTATCACGTACAGGAACAAATTTTGCAAGTTATTGCTAACAACCAAACAGCATAAGAAATCTCGCGACACAAAACAATGTTACAAAATGGATTATACATGAAACTCTAACGGACCAGTTACTTCATCCTTACCACATTAAAAAGGTACACGCTATATCTGCGGATAATTATTCCGCAAGACTTCAATACTTCAACTGTTTTATACGGCAGCAACCTAAATCTGAACTTCTCTAACCTTATTTTGTTTACCGATGTGACCAGGTTTATTTGTTTTGGAAGAAAGAGCCACTTGTGAGATTTATTTACAATCTTTGCAGCAAAATTTATTTTATTGGAACACATAACTCTTGATAGAAAAATGTAAATGTGGTACATGCATGATGGCGAGACTCCTCATTTTAACCGTATAGTACGTCAAAACTTAACTAACGTTTTTGGCCCTCGAGATAGATCGATGTGGGCCAATTTTATAGCCACCAAGATCTCCAGAGCTAAATCCTTTAGACTTTTACCGAGAACATCTAAAAGAACTAATTTATTCAACACAGGTAAATATTAAAAAGAAGAATTACAAGCGATAATAGCACAGCATTCTAACCAAGTCCATAATAATACCGGAATATTATTTGCAGTGCAGCGGAAAAGTATTCCAAGAATTAGAAAATGTATTGAAGTACGTGGAGCTCATAATGGACATTTACCAAAATAATATTTAAATGTTTTCAGTATTTTTGCATCTTAATAACATTGTAAATTAATTGAGCACCTATCAACCCTTTGAAAGGTTTCTGGATCTGACAATGTTCGACCTGGAAGTCTTTCAGCATAAGGTTTTCTTACCCTTGAAGAGTGAGACAACATTAGTAACTTTTGAGTTTTTCGCATTGAAATTGATTTATCTCGAGAACCGCCAGTTTTATTTTTGAAGAAGAATCACCAATGTATTAAAAAACAGTTTGCAGCTCTGTAAAATGACTCCTGTCAACAAAAATTAGTCCTAACGAGTGTGGCTGCGAGTCTGTTTTCATCTAATCTCTTCTAATACAGATATTCCTGATCTTTCTGATGATCTAAAACATCCACTATAGTATGATTTAATGAGTCTTTATGGCCCCTAAAAATATTAAAATTGCATTAACTTATACAAGTCGGTTCAAAACTTAGTATGTATAGACGGTGTTAAGTTGTATATTTTAGCTATGGTATTCCCTTTCCCCCATATGTAGAGCTTTGGCTTTGTAGATTTTAAAACGATATATATATATATATATATATATATATATATATATATATATATATATATATATATATATATATGTATGTATATATATATATATATATATATATATATATATATATATATATATATATATATTGAGATATAACATACTTGACGAAACTATTCCATCATGGCGAATTCAGGCGTCGGGTTGTCACCAATTTAAATTCTGAGAGTGATGTATGGAGATTTCTTGCAGTACTTCCAACAGTTTGATTATTGAAACGGTATTGTATGCCATTTGAAATTCCTTAAAGGGGATAATTCATGATTTATTGCCGTCTTTCTTCCTATAGTTTGTTTTAAGCGGAAGACTTTATCCTTACATGACCTGTCATCTCGACAAATGCTCTGTTCCTCTGTCTCGTAATCCCTGTATGTTGGTTATCGAAATTTCCTTATAACTATTGAGGTCCTTTTTGGAACCGTTTTATGTTTAAAAGGTATGTCACTTTCCATTAATCTGGAACGAACTGCTACAATGAAATTTGTCGGTATCATATTTTAAAAGTTTCGCGTAGGCTACATGCTCTATTGTTTCCCAGTGATATAACAGCTTTTTTAATGACGTTTTCTGTGACTATTACTTCTTCTTCTTCGATGTTTATATGACCTTGAGGTGTCGTCCTGAATTCTTGTCGGTTTTCTGAGAAATATTTTTCGTGGATCAAATAAATTTCAGGTTTATGTTCTTCTCCTTTCTCCTATATGCGTATCTATTTCCTGACATTTTCTGTCCTACATCTTATTTTTTTCCGCTACTACCGTTTTCGTTATTCAATTTTTTCTTGTAAATAAATCTTCGTTTATCTTTCTGTGTTTTTAAGCTAAGCCACCTCTAGTATAACGTCTTTTTTCGTGGACTATTTTTTCTATTTCGTGGGTCCACCTTAAATGCTGCTTTTTCTCTTAATCTTCATGCTTAATACTCCTTCTGTCGCTTTTTGGACGTTCTTGATTATATTGTCATATAATGATATGACTGACCATCATCATTTATAAGTTTTTCATCGAATCTCTTCTAGTACAGATATTTTGTAGTATCTTGCATTAAGCAATCAATACTTTCAATTTTCAACTTATTTTATTATTTTATCATGAATTAAACAAGCATTGCATTTGCGTGAAACTTTGCTTGTAAAACCATCCCTCGTAGGAAACTGAAATATATTCTATGTACAGTTACAAAATAGAATAAATTAAAAATAAAAATTATAATCTTATTATTTGCTTTTTAAAATATTTATATCTGAGACAAAATCAAAGAGGATAAATATAACTAGAGATAAGTAATTTATTTTTGTTTCTAATTTCTATTGCAATGATAAAATAATAACAAATTATTGCGTTTGTTTTAATATTGTACAAAATAAAGTAATTCAATTTGGTAAAAAAATAATGAAATTGAACAAAATTATTTTTATATGAACAGTGTAATTCAGATACGGGTAAAATACTCTTCAAAGTAAAATTTT
The DNA here is from genome assembly GCA_034092305.1 of Diaprepes abbreviatus. Lineage (NCBI taxonomy): Eukaryota > Metazoa > Arthropoda > Insecta > Coleoptera > Curculionidae > Diaprepes > Diaprepes abbreviatus. The sequence goes on from JASJET010000095.1 coordinate 2,930,387, forward strand.
TCAGAAAAATAAATTGATGTCGAATTTATACAGCGCCATCTTTAATACACCCTTTCGGTATTTCTTATGTACTGACAGCCTCCGAATACAATAGGACTATTTTTTAAAGTTCTGTAGAAACTTTTATATTTTCATCATGTTCCTTCACCCCATCGAGTGAAATGGGATGTCTCCAAAAATATAACTATATATTTTATATCACATTTTTTATTTAGTTGCTTTACTCACAAAATAAGAACATTTGTAGGAGATTTTTAAATGTCGCCTCCTCTAATTTTCCAAAGGTAAATTTTCAAAATTTAAATAGATTTGAGCTTCTTCTAAATATATACAACGAAAATTTAATTTTGAGTGGGGTATTATTAAATAGGTCTTTAAAATGCAATTAAACATTTTACAAAGTATTTTTTATTTTGTCATCTCACTGGGTTTTTGAAAAAAAATGTTTTTGTTATAAATGGAAAGATCATATTAAAGTTATTACAATACTACTTTTATTTTTTTTTTCGTACTAATTAATGAACTTAAAAATACATTTTTAAACTTAGTTCCGACGACACGCCGATAGTTCCTGAAAAAAACGAGCGTATATGTGACGTAACAATGTTAATTTTACCTCAACAAAACAGACAAGTCATACGAGTGTTTAACTTTTAATCAATTGATTCTTGTTATTATCATCAATGTATTAATGAATTTATTGAAAATATCAAATCTTAAAAGTTACCGTGCCTGCGTCGTACAATTCTGTGCGAATGCTACAAAAACAACTATTGAAAAAATGTTTTTGAATGTGTCACAAGATGTTAAACGTCGAAATCAATGGTCCAAAGCAGTACGATGTATTAATCTTAAAACAAGGTTAAATTTCTTCTGTTGTGAGGATCATTTCAATATAAGTATTTCAATAAAATATTTTACTTAATAGTAACACAAGACACAAGTCTATAAAAAATTGGGTTATGATTATTGTTACTCGAAAAAGGTTAGGTTTAGGATGCAAAAAAACTTTTTGTTTTTTTTTTTCTTTCAAAATAAAGTATTGAGCAGTCACTTACGATTTTTTCTTGCAAAGTTACGATCATGTTAAGTACAGATTAGTATATTTTTAGAGACCGATATAGTTTTTTGCAAATTTCGATCCGCCGTTTTGAATCCACCATCTTAAAAATAAGAATTTCTTTTTTCCGACATAATATTCATAATCAGCGACTTGGAAAACCCTAAGTACAAATTTTCAAGAGAAATGTATCAGTAGAAAAATGTATGCCTCAAAAGGTGAATGTGAATGCTCGTTCTTGGGATTTATTTCGTAACTTAAAATGGCCGCAACTTTGCAAAAAAAAATAATAGGTGACCGCTTGAAAGCTTATTTTAAAGGGTAAGAGTAATACTAAATGATACAACTAGAAAAAAAGACTAAAAAAATTCTGTGCATCCTGTACAAAACTTCGAAAATAAAAAAAAAAAAACAACATTTGTCGAGTACATAATCAAAAACGCTTTAAGATCCGGCGTGATGGGTCAATTTTGATCTCGGATTCGGATTCTAAGCAGCAAATTATTTTGGAAATGAGCCCCAGTGCCCAACAAGAGAACATTGTAGGTCTATCTAATTTATATCAGCATATACCTAGAGTTAGACCAAAGAAATTTTTTAAGGAAATCTAGATATTAATAAGTTTTAATGAATTATTTAAAATGACTTAATAATAATTCTGTATACTATTATTTTTGTTTCATTTACAGCCAGATTTACCTAGAAAATTTAAGAGTTAAACTCATATAGTTGCCATGAAATTTAAATGTTATAGTAGGCCACTTTTGTTTTGCTTATGATACCTCGTTACGTTAAACATTGGACCAAATTAACATTTTTCAAAATACATGTCCTATTAGTTATTTCATCGTCATAATAACATTTTAATTATTGTTTTCTTTTCAGCTCAAATCAGATATTGAGAATTATGGTTACTATACTACAATGGAAGTCAGAGTAAAGATTAAAGGTAATGTAGTAATGGTTAATCTAATCGTACCAGACAGAGCAGTACGACTTCTAGAATAGCTGCAGAAATGCAGAAAAAAACAAAAACAATAAATTTTTCAAGAGATTTTGACTGAATTATCAGAAAATATAGAAATTAAAAATTATCAAGAATTTACTATTGTAACTATATCAGTAAATAATAATATGGATAGTAATGAAGTAAAATTCTTTTTCTTTAGATATAATATTAGGTGAAAAATTTAGCGTTGAACCACAGACTGATATTAGAAATGGCACTATTGCTGTGTAAGCAAATAGTCGTTCCAAATGTAGGAGTGTATTAGTCTAATGCAAATTTTCTTCAATTAGAGCTGATAAGGCATTGTGACGCGTTTTTGTGTAGGGGAGGAGCTTGTTGTGCTCTGCGTATCTACTTTGATTACGGCAGCGGAACATCGGTCAGTGGATATTTCTCGTGCAGGCAGTCATCGGTCAAATGCTCAGCGCAGGGGTATCGGTTTGACGGTATCTACTTATATTCGCGATATCCCTGCTCTCTGAACTGATCAACAGTTTGACTGCCTGAAGGTCAAAACATCCGCTCGGTGGTCAGGTCTCGGGCGCCACCCTCTGGATTCATGTGGTCAAGGGCCCATTTATGCATCGGGCAGTTTGTTACTGTGGAGAAACGGTAAGCCAGGGGTCAATTGCGTGTATTAGTGCTGGCTGTCGGCTGCCAATTGTTATGTGTACTGTTAAAAATGAGACTAGACGCCAAATTTGTGAGGCGTATGGGACTAGATAATGAAACAAACGGTTATACAACATCCTGTATCCTGTATTCCATTCTTTTATAGATAGACATGGCCTAAAACTAACTTACAATCTAAGATGGACAATAATATAAACAAATAAACGGTCTGGAGAGCTGTTCACTGTAGCTCATACTGGTCGGTTGCGCAAAAGACGGTAACCCGGCGGTATCATTTACGACGCTATTCACGTACCTCGTACTATACGGTTGCGACGCTATTCACGACGGCTCGTACGCAAATTATCGCACCTCGTATCTAAAATCCGCGTTCACGGTTCACGGCGCTTCATATTAAAATTCGACCGATGGCGGTATTCGTGGTAACAATAACCCAGCATCGATCAGCGATAGGCGGCGTCTTTACACGGCGATAGCAATCTCTACACGCGGCGGCGGCAATAAACGTCGGGGCGGCAGTTGTTTAGCGCCCTTATCAACGGATATCCGAGGGCACCTGACGGTAAAACAAAATCCTTGTCAATACGGAAACAAAACTAAACTTACCGCATCAGTGCGTGTGTGTATAGGAAGGAAAGAAAGGAACTGACGCTGCCCATTCTTATAAGGGTCCTCGACAGCTTCAGCAGGTTGGAACGACATTGCCCGTTCTTATAAGGTCCTCGACAATGTCGGCCAATAGCGGTAGGAAATTAGGAAAGGAACCGACACTGCCCGTTCTTATAAGGGTTCTCGGCAATGCTGACCATTAGCGGGGTAGGACGTAAGGAAGGAAGTGTATGGTAAAACACCATATACACACAAGCCTAGCCTCACCTACATTGCTAGACCAGGAAGGCGCGGTCAGGCAGGCGACCCAGTCCAGTCCGTTTGGACCGTTGACCCGGGTGGAGAACGTGCAGTTCTCAGCGAAATAATGTATTGCTCAAGCTTAAGTAGTCGGCCCGAGCTCCCACTACGCTGACGTGTGATGGCGTGCGGTGATCGCGCATACAATACTGCTGTATGTGGCGTGCAATTACTATGGTCGGACGCTCTGAAAATCTCGGAAAATTATATTTCCCGGCACAGCGCGGTAAATCTAATTATATGCCGGTAATATTGAAACTTTAAACATTCTTTTCCCGCAAGAATCAGATTTTTCGGATGTAAAATAAATAAATTAAATCCCGGCGAACATGCTCATGCCCAAAAATTAGTAACTTCGTTACAGATTGTTTACCGATTAAAACAGGCAGTATGGATTTGTAAGATCTTTCATAAATTAATTGCGTCAAAAATATATTTCGAATTCACAGGAAGAAGAACACAAGAGTATTTTTAACTGATTCTAATAGCTCACAAAACATTAATGAGCATTCAGAAAATTTCCGATTGATTACTAAAGATTATAGTAACTTACAACTTCAGGCCAAAATGAGTGAACTATTTAGAGTTATAGACTATCTAACAAACAAAAATTTGTATATTGGAGCTATGTGACGTCAAGATACTTTCCAAAGATTAGGTGTACAGTTTCATCTAAATGTCAGTAACTATTTTTAATAAAACAAATTCTGTATTAGCATATTTATTAAAAACTTTTATTTATATGCCTGAATCTAATGACATAAAAAAAATAGTATCTAAACCATTTGAATGTACATATTGACATATTCAAGCGATTATTGAGACATTTGAACTACAAATTGAAAAACTGAGTCAGAGGATAACAAGTGCAATACTTTAAAAAATTTAATATCTAGCATGGTTTTATAAATCTTGTATCGAAAAGATTTAAAGGTCGAATTTATGATGAATTTTTATTTGGACAAAATGAATTATTAGCGCTGCTAGCCGGTTCTTGGGGATAAAAATATACAATGATTTCGATCACTTTCGGTTACTTCTGATATAAAATTATCACAATCTAACGTTTTAGTAGGTAAACAAATTGCTGCTCTACGTATTTATATAGAACACGTGAATGGAAAAATACGAGAGTTTTATTTCTCAAACTCCACGCAATTATTAATCATAATTTTATTAATATTCATTTTAAAAAATTAAAAACTTAAAAAAATAAATTTATTTAATGTTGTTTTTTACAAGTTAAGATCAAACTATTTTAATAAAATATATAATTTTATGTCTTAAATTTATACAGATGTATACGATAAAACAAGTTTTTTAATATTCTTTTCTGCCAATCATTAACATTTGTAATTGCATTTGCGCAATACATTTAAATCAGTTTTATTCTTTGGAAAAAATGTGTTTAACGTTTTTTTGACTAGAGAAAAATTTGATTTCAACAACAAAATTAGTAGACAATTCATCAGGTGATGCTGCAAAATCGAATGAGTAAGTATAAGACACATCCGTAGACGCGGAATTTCTGTTTCTTTACTTGCATCAATGACTTGTTGAACAAATGAATCATCATCTGTTTTACAATGAACAGCTTCATAAAATTTTGATGCAGTAATACTTCCATATCATAATTCATGCCATATTGTTCATTCACTTTGTTGCCTTATTTCAGCCGACTTTTGTTATCCAGAAACTCGCCGTAAGATCCTGTAATTTTTTATTTCAATTTATCTGATTCTTCGGCATTTTGGGGCGAAAAATAGTTATATTTGTTTTGGTAATTGTTTAGCTTACTTACTGTTTACCTGTTTTGCTGTGTATTGAGTTATTTTTACAGGAATGAGCCTGGAGAAAGGGATTTGAGCAGATCTGTACGTTTCTATGAAAAAGTACTTTTAAACCCACCTAAAAATTCAGGCTAAGATCCATTAACAGCAGTTTAATAAAGTAACCTGTTATAGATTTTTGATTTATTAAACTTGGGCTCAAAATTAATTCTTAACGAATGGGTTTAATGTCAATTTGAATCTGGCCAAAGTGGTTTTAAGATCGTTTTGTCTTTATCTAATGAATACCGGTTAATTTTTAAAGGTTTTTCTTAGTATTTGACAGCTGTTACTATGATAGCGCTTTAACTATTCTTTTTATATTAGTAAAGGTTAATTTTCAAAACGTTTGCTATATTTCGTTTTACATTTGCTCTCTGGATGTTTCACGATGTCTCTAACTTATCGAAGAATCAATTTATCTTAAATATTTTTAAGTAAATTTGAATTATGTTCAATTTCTTAGCCCCACTCTGGACTTTTAGTCATTTAAAAACTAGCGAAAAAAAAATATTATGGCATCGTGTTATATCAGGTGGCTCGAATTTTTCTAGTTTGACTCTAATGTAAAACATGAGACTCTTCATCTGAGATTCGTGCTCCACGTTGGACGGCAAATTGCACCGCTGGTTCTTTACGCCAAAATCTCACAGTTGAGCCAAACGAAGTTTAGTAATGGAGTATAACCAAAATAACTAATGAAGCTAAATCGGCAGAATCTAGTCGAAAGTTAGCAGTCGTACCAGCGAGCGAATATACCAAGCGGGAAAGTGGAACGGGGTTATTTAAGGAGCCACAGGATGAAATACAATAGCGTCACTTTTATGAACAACTCTTGTGAAATTTGACTGTAGCAAAAAAGAGCATAACTAAAAAAGAATAACATATACAAGGCAAACTGCCATAATAAAGGATAAAAAGATTAACTACATTCAAATCACAGAAAACACCAAGTTCAACAATAGGAATCAATGTAACCACTAACCGTCTAGTGAATGTCAATCAAAATACCATAAATAGAGGTGGAACATTGGTAATCAAATGTAACATAAAATCGTACTTTCTAGGGTAAGAATATGGCCAAAATTCAGGAAGGTAAAAAAACCGAGCTGGGAAAGAAATTGATTAGGAAGTATAACTACGAAGATTTGTAGTAAAACCAAAAATGCAACTAACCAACCAGAATTCTAACATAATGCGTGTTTAAATTTAGACCGATTGCCAGTTTTAATTTGAGATTCTTTACAATTTTCAATACCTACCTTATTTAGTGGCTGTTTATGTAATTGGAAATATGCGCATATTTTTACGCCAGGGACGTAGTTCAGTTATTTTCAGTATTTTGCTATTACCTATAACTAATCTTATTTTGAAGTAATTCCAGCGATTTTTTTGCTGACTCGCAAAGAGATAGATATATGCCAAACCCAGCAACTCACATATAGAGCCAACAACAGATACTGAGTGATTTACCTTTTACGCTGTGTCTTTTGAGCAGATTCACGAATCCAGGCCATAAATAATTATCAAAAAGGTAAGGAACGGAGTAGCCACTAAACTCCCTAAATTTTGACACTTGTCAGTTTTTTGAGGCTAAAGCATGACCTTTTGGATACTTTAGACAAATATATAAACAAAGACAGACTACATTTATTTCAAAAAATCAACCATTTTCGAGACGAGCAAGAAATCCTGAATCCAAAGAACACATTCTGAATGATATTTTTGTAATCATTTTAAGAGCGCAATGAAGATAACAGCTCAAACAGACACAACAGAGTGGATATCCATAAAACTTTCTAAGTTCTAAAGGTGTACCAATGTCTCTAAGTGCTGATCCTGCAATACTTAATTACTCAAACTACTTTTTTTACAAAAATATACAAAAAATATCTATATTTTTCTAGATATATTGTCGTTACGGACGAAGGTAGCATCAAAAGGGATGGCGATATAAATTATTATGGTTGGTATGTTTGGTATGAAGAAAATTCTCACGCCGTAAGACAGACTACGCTTTATTTCTTTTTGTTTCTCTTAAATTACGACCAACCCTTTCAAGTATTGTTCGAAATTTCTGGACCTAAATTTTCCCTCCAGAAAATTGCATTATGCATTTATATTAGAAAACTATTTTTGTTCTCAACGAACTTAGAGACAAAGCATAATTCCAGATTATAAAAAAATACCTGGAAAAGGTGGAAGCAAACCGGTTTCGAACTCATTGATTCCCGTCAATGCAAGGTAGGCAAGAGCACCTAAACATAAAAAATGTATCCTTAGGTAATTTGTATCAGACAATATAAGAAGTCTAATACAAGCAGCGCCATATTCCAGAATTTCAAGCAATCTGATTATTTAATCTTTTTGAGTTCTGTACATTATTGGAAAAACTCAGGATTTCTGGAAAAATCGTTCGTACACGACGACTTTGTTTTTTTGTTATGAATTTATTGTAATATATTAAATTATACAAGATGACTCTAAAATGTTATAATCAACTTTGATTTGTTAAATAGTGACAAGCAATTTTTTGTACAGGGTGAGTCAACGATTGGATGAAGTAGGTTTGTGCCTTTTTGGTGAAATTAACAAAGAAACTATATTTATTGTTTGATACAGTTTATTTTTACGCGGATTTTAAAAATATTTAGGACTCTACAGGGCGAGCCAAAAAACTAGGACAGCATAAAGTTGTATTTTTTTAAATAGAACACCCTATATACGAATCGTATTTTCGATTTAGCTTATAATTTTAAATCTTTTTTATTAAGGGTTTACTATAACAAAACTTTATAGTTCCTGAGATAATTAAGTTTAAAGAAAAAAAGTCACATTTTCAAGCATCAATTCAATCCTAAATGACGTTTTCAATTTTGTGACAAATATATTGAAATTTGGAATTTAGCAAGGCCAAGGACAAGTTAACATAATTTTTACCTAATATTTGCAATAAAAGCTACAGGGTGTTGAACACATCGGCTCAAATTTGAACAAGTTTAAGTGAATAAATATCTTTTTTTTAAATGGTACACCCTGTATATTTTCATGTTATTTAATAGAGTAATAAAAACCCTAAAAGTTTTGTTCAATATATCCTATACCTATTTATAATAGTTTTTGAGATATTTCAGTTTTTCTTATTTCCCATACTTTTTTACAGAAATAGTCTTCATTATCATAGTAACCATGTAAAATAATAAAAAGAAACTACAGAAACAAACAGAATGTGGTTAAATATGACGAAATACATTATTCGTTATATTACAACGGCAATAGTTTAATTAAACATAATGTGAAAAAATTAACACAACAATAACGACAAGACAAATACATATTTACTTTTATACTAAATTGAAACAAAAAAATTACCTATTAAATACTGAGATTAATTATTTCTTTTTAATAAGTGTTCGAATAAACGACCCTCTTGTGCAATGCACAAATTTAGTCTTTTTTGCAGATTTTCTAGGACCCTGGACAAAATTAGTGGCGTTGTTGTTCTACAGGTATCCCTAATCCTGTTTCGCATATCTTCCACTGTTGTTGGTGGATTAACATACACCTTATTTTTAATATAACCCCATAGGAAGAAATCTAATGGGGTGATGTCGCAAGACCTTGGTGGCCACTCAATGAAACCCCCACGTCCAATCCATTTTTGCGGATATCGTTGGTCCAAAAACGCACGAACTTCACGATGGAAATGCGGAGGCGCACCATCGTACTGGAACCACACACTGTCGAGCTCATCCCTATCGAGACCTTGAAGCAGTTGGGGTAGTTCTTCTTGTAGAAAGTTCAGGTAACTATGGCCATTTAGTGGTTCATTAAAAAAGTGGGGTCCAATAATTCGATTATGATGAATACCACACCAAACATTTAATGACCAGTGGTTTTGATGTTGCACCTCTCTAATCCAAAATGGGTTTTCTGTGGCATAATAATGCATGTTGCGTCTATATACGGCACCGTTACTTCTATAAGTAGCTTCATCACTAAACATTACCTTGCATAATAAATTTGGATTTAATTGAATCTCCGCATTTATTGTACGACAAAAGTTTACACAACTTTCAAAATCCTGTCCATGCAATTCTTGGTGTAATTCCATGTGATATAGATGATACCTATATTTCTTGGTAGTACGATTAGCGGTGGATGGCGATGTCTCACATAATGCTGCTAACTGACGGCTACCAATATAAGGATTTTCCTGAACATTTAACAATACTTGTAGTTCTTTTTCTTCATTAGTTACTGGTTTGTTGACCACTTTACGTTTTGGATAATCAGCAGTACCAGAAGAATCAAATCTTTGCATTAAGTTTTGAAAAGTATAGGTATTAGGCTGGCGTCGATCAGGATACTTCATTTTGTAAATTCTTTGAGCAAGAAGGCAATTTTTTTGAGCCTCTCCTATTGTATAAATAACTCTTTCTTTGGAAAATTCATTTTACAATATAAAATGAATGCAAAAAAACCAAACTACACTACAAAAAAACCAAAAGAAGCGATTGCGGTTATAAATTTGACACACAGAAAAATGTTCTTTTACATTGTTTTTGCCATGGCTACTATGATAATGAAGACTTTTTTTCTGTAAAAAACTATGGAAAATAAGAGAAACTGAAATATCTCAAAAACTATTATAAATAGGTATAGGATATATTGAACAAAACTTTTAGGGTTTTTATTACTCTATTAAATAACATGAAAATATACAGGGTGTACCATTTAAAAAAAGGATATTTATGCATTTAAACTTGTTTAAATTTGAGCTGATGTGTTCAACACCCTGTAGCTTTTATTGTAAATATTAGGTAAAAATTATGTTAACTTGTTCTTGGCCATGCTAAATTCCAATTTTGAATATATTTGTCACAAAATTGAAAACGTTATTTAGGATTGAATTGATGCTTGAAAATGTGACTTTTTTTCTTTAAACTTAATTATCTCAGAAACTATAAAGTTTTGTTATAGTAAACCCTTAATAAAAAAGATTTAAAATTATAAGCTAAATCGAAAATACGATTCGTATATAGGGTGTTCTATTTAAAAAAAAATTCAACTTTATGCTGTCCTAGTTTTTTGGCTCACCCTGTAGAGTCCTAAATATTTTTAAAATCTGTGTAAAAATAAACTGTATCAAACAATAAATATAGTTTCTTTGTAAATTTCACCGAAAAGGCACAAACCTACTTCATCCAATCGTTGACTCACCCTGTACACTTGAAAACTTCCTGAATTTTGAACATTCTCTCTATTACATGTCCTTGCCACGGTTCAAATTTCAGTTTAAAGTCACTATGGATAGTTCAGTTAATTTTACCCAATTTTTGCAAACACTCTCGTTATGTGCAACACAATATCACTTTCCACAGATTCTTTGAATAAGAGCATTTCATAAAGTACAGTTTTGATTAATTTTATTTTCAAGTTTGACCATTGTACTAGCATTTCACTACATTGTGCTTAGTTGTTTCCTTAACGATGCTGAATTTACTGTTATTTTTTTTATTCAGATAGATCTCAGTTTTCCTGCCTACTAATATTTGAGTGAAATTTTTGGGGTTGCCTATATTCCTGTGGCTTGAAATGTATTTCGTTAATTTAAAAATAACTACTGGGATACATATTTAATTTTTAAAAAGAAAAATACTAATGATTAATCAATTGGAATATTTAACAGACTTATTTCAACCAACTGTTATTTGATCAGAATCATATTTTTGAGTTCTCAATCGGATCAACTGAATTCGCCTAAATGAAGTAGTGTTGTGCGCAAGCAAGGATTTTGATTATAAATGGAGGCCATTTTGCCTTGACTTTCACTTTTTCCTGCTAGAATCGGCAAAAGAAGACTGAAGATTTCCATCCCGTTTGATTTGAATTATCCTCTAGGATTTGAAATTGGAAAGTGGTTTAAATCGTTCCGGTAACTTTGTTGAGTTGTTGAGTTTTATTATCTTTTTACCTCCTTGGCATTTTGTGCTATTTTTACCGGGATAAACTAGGAAATAACGACTTTACCAGTTTTTTCCACTTTTCAACAAGGAATTCTGTTAAACTCCGCTACCATCGGCTAAGATTCATTAACTAAAATTTATTTAAACAATCTTTCATAGATTTTTCTTGTAATTTAGAAAAATTTAAGCTCAAAAAGTCTTACCACCGATTAAATTTAATGTTCACTTTGAATCTGGACAAAGCATGCTGTTATAAATCTCATTAAGACCTAAGTGGACAGAATTATTGATTAACTTTATTTAAATTTTTAAAGTTTTAATAGCGGCGCATTGTAAACCTTACTTATTTTTCTTATACTTGTACCGACTTAATTTTGAGTGTAACTTTGCTGTTAATTCTAAATTTACTATATTTACTTATTTGCTTTCGGAACGTATCACGACGGCCCCAATTAAGAGGAAAATTGATCTATTTTATACGTTTTAAAGTATTTGTGAATAGTATTCAATCTCTTGGCCCCATTCTGGGCTTTAAATTGGTGAAATAGAACAATTATCATCATGATATATCTGTTGACTTTCAGTTTGACTACAGTTTATTTTTTTTGTGTTCTATTACTATGTTTGGACACTTAAGACTGATCAAATTAAGATAAAATTCTGAATTTTGGCAGCGGAAGTATATTTATTTTTTAAATATATGCCAAATTTTGTGTTACCTGGCGTTTCACATGGTATTATGGTAATTATTGTGATTATTTTTGAATATTTGAATTTCAATTGAAGGCTAAATAATTTTTTTTTTTTATTTTAACCAGGTTTTATTTAATAGTAATTGAGGTTATTAGATTAAGCATGTGGCGTCATCATACAATGATCTCAATTCCCCACATATTTTCCAGTTTATTTTATGAATATCCTCAATTATGTGTTGGTTTATTAAATAATTATTTTGTATAATGAATCTTTTGTTTTATCTTATATCACCCTAATTATTAGTGATTACCCGAAGTCAGGATCGTCTTTTACTGTACATTTATAGATTTTTATCTTTACTACTATCTATCCTGATTTATCAGTTAAAACAGATAATTACGTTAAATTGATCATTTTTTGTTAATTGTCTCGAATTAATCCTTGATAAATACTTTATTTCTTTGGTTATTTTAACGTAAAGTTTACCTTCTATGATTACATTCTTTTGAATATATGGAAAGTTTAAAATTTTAAATTAAATATTTCACGATATTTTGGCGAAGGTTGATTAATAAATACATTTGTCTTTTAATTTAATTTTTCTAGTAGTCTGAGATACTATTTTTTTTGTTTTTAAAATGGGTCCTCCCTACTGATTTTTTGTCACCTATAGATTTTACTTGAGAATTTGACATGCGAGTCAAGATTATTAGTAACCATTCTGTTCATGTTTTGGTATATACTTTTTAAGTTACACTAATACCCTTGAAGCCAAGTTGAGAGGCTACTAAGCTAGCGGTCACACCATCAGACAGGCAAAAGTGTATTAATTTTTATGTTTTTATAAATTTTGAAAATTAAGTTTTTCCCCTGTTACATTTTATGATCAAGGAATATAAAGGATTTGCGTTGTTTTGGCGCCGTTGGGTATTAGTGTTCGTTGTTTATAATTTTTGTTAGATGTATTTCGTTAATTAATTGTTACCAAACTTTCATTGAAGCACATCTAGCCTTAAGCTGTTCAGCCATTTTTTTAATTTTTAATTAAAGATTTTTTATTTCTAGTACCTAAACCTCATTTATGTCACATGCTACTTGCGTTTGTATTTTTATTTTATGTGCTTGTTAATCTATACAAGGTAAAGTTGAAAGCTAGTTTCTAACGACATCGGGGAAGGTTTGTTAATACGGCCTAGCATTAGATGCAGTGGTGCCCTGAATTTTGCTCGCTGCTGCTGCTAGGCTTCGACTAAGCTCTGGAGATTTATTTGTTATTAACGTCGCTTCTTACTTAATTGTGAGGTGTTGCGTCCGTAAATACCATTACATAAATGTAAGAAGGGTGATAAGAAAATCACGGAAAACTATAGAGGAATAACTTTATTAAATTCAATAATGAAATTATTTACCAAAATCCTTGAAGGTATAATAACTGATTATTGCAGAATATCAGAAGAACAGCAAGGTTTCCGCAAAAACAGATCTACAGTAGATGCCATATTCATCGTAAGACAGATAGCAGAGAAATCTATTGAATTTACTAAGCCGGCTTTTATGTGCTTTGTAGATCTCACTAAAGCCTTTGATAGGTTGAGACTGGATGATATTCGGCAAATAATGTGAATTAAATGCATCCCAAACAATTTAATTAACATAGTTGAACAGCTAAACTCCAACACCACATCACAAATCTCATTAAGCGGCAACTTAACTAAGGATGTACCTATAGCATCGGGCATACGACAGGGGGACTCTTTGAGACCATTACTGTTTAACATAGTAATGGACCAAATAATTGAGAACGTCAAAAGAGCGGCACCAGGGTACAGAATGAATACCGGGGAAATAACAATAATATGTTACGCTAATGACGCCGTCATAGTCTCGGAAAATGAAGACGATCTCCAAAGACTTATATTTGCATTCCACACCATAGGCAAGCAATAGAACAACTCATGACCTTTAATTACTTAGGAGTTGAGATATCCGCAAACCCAGACAGAACAAGAGAAGTAAGAAACCAAGTAAACAAGGCAAATAGAATCTCAGGAAGCCTGGCGGATATAATATGGCACAACACATACATGAGCAAGGACGCAAAAACAAAAATCTTCAAGACCTGTATTCGACCGATAATGACGTACGCAATAGAGACGAGAGCTGACAACACAAAAACAAAATCAATTCTAAGATCTGCCGAAATGAAAGTACTAAGAAGAATATCGGGATAAACATTAAGAGACCACATATGCAATTCAACAATACGCGAGGAACATGGAATGCAGGATATAGTAAGATGGGGACGGAAGCGCAGAAGAGCCTGGAATGAGCACGTAGGAAGAATGGCGCAAAATAGGATAGCGAGAATCGCCCGAGATGGAACACCGGAAACCAGAAGACCAATAGGTAGACCACCTAAAAGATGGAGAGAGTCCTGGATTTCAACATCAAATGAAATGAATGATTGAGTTGGAAAAAACAGGCTGTAAGCCTATAACAAAAGGAAGAAGAAGAAGAAATGTAACTGTTTTCGATTTATTGAAAGTTGGAACTCGAAATAAAGGGGTGACACACTACCATTTTCTAAAATGTTGAAAATGCCTTCCACTGGTTAATTGATAGTAACCTAAACGTTCTTTCTTTGCGCGTCGGTAAGTTTCATTTTCAGTTAGAATTAACTTAAAGTAATGATTTGGCAATATCTGATAAAGGAACAGATTATTGAATCAGTTATGCTGGTAAATAGTTGCTGTATTCTGTCTCGAGTTTTGACTGTTACGTTTAGGCATAGAACATATAATAGAAAAAATGTTTAGAATTTTTCATCTCAAAAGTGTATAAAAATTGGGGATCACAATTTAAAAAATTCAAAGTGGATTATTGTACAGCTTCTTTCGAGTTACCAGGTAAAATTTAATATGTTGGAAAAAATTCGGACCAAAAAAAATGACAAAGTATCCGAAGTATTTAAAAAAAATAGTGTTTTTTAAAAAATGAATATGTTCCAGACTTCGTGTCCTCATTTTATAGTATCAACCAACCGTGAATTCAATTTGGACGTATAAATACATTTATTTTGGAGAAATTATTTTTGTCCTCGATCAGCTGAAGAAACATATGCCCTTATAAGGTTTAAAAGGTTGAAATTTTTTTTCAGTTCAAATGATTGATTAATTAAATTATCGTATAATAATCTAAGATATTTATATTGTTTATTAAAGGTCATATAGGTATTTAACGCGTAGAAATTATATTTCGATTATGTTTATGCTCAAAAAGGAAAAAACAATCTTGAAAAATTAAGTACACTAACTTTTTCTTGATTGATTAGATCATTGCCTTGACAACAAAATCCTTAAAATAAAGTTACCGTGGAGATATTACGTCAGTGACCACGCAAAAGTTGAAAAAAGGAATCGTAATCACAAATTCGAAACCCAAATACATTTATTTTAGAAGAAAAAAGACAATGCTCGCACTGATATAGTATGGCAGTGATAAGGTAAGATATTGGGTGTGACAGAACAGCGAGAGGCCAGTTTGTAAAATATCGTCATCAGAAGATGAAGATGCTCATTTATTAGTGCTTACTAACTTCAACCTGCTAAATCGAGGCAGGAAACCAACGTTGTTGAGATTATCTTCCCAAAAAGATGAAATTTGTAATATTTTTGATCCGATAAAAATTTTGACTATTAAATATTTAAAAATTACTGACGAATAGTAAAAATGGCGTTTTAGAAATTACTTAAAAAAGTACGCCTTATATTTAAGGACTTCTAATAATTCAGCGGCATATTGAATTCCTGATCATCTCGCATAATTGTTATTAACAGTGTAAATAAGTCATCATTTCACTCATAGTTCACCTTCTACAGGTAGACAAATAATACTGAATAGTATTGAAATGGGTAGCAATAAAGAAGTATTTACCACTCAAAAATTTAAAGTATAGGGTTACTGATGGTCCTGGAATAAAAAAGAGGTCATATTTTAGCAACATGATAGTTATCTTAAAACTATAATTTCAAAAATTTGAAATTCCGTAAACATAGTTTTATAGTAAACGAACTTTAAGAAGTTTGGTGAATCCATGAAATAATGATACACATCGGGTAAATTCCACCTCTATCAGCTGAACCTGAAAATAACGAAAATTTTTTATTAGAAGTATAAAACATTTTCACAATTAAAATGCCAGCAGTATCTTATCTCTTTTACCAAACAATTGATAAATTGTTAAATATTCATGGTATTTGTATTGACGGGGCATTGCCACCTGAAGGTTCACTTCAAGAAACTCGGACTGGTAGAAGGAGAAGAGTACAAATTCTGTGAGGAGGAAGGTAAAACCTCTATTCATATCCTTTCAAAGTGCAGCGCCATAGAAAACCCTAGGATGCGGTTTTTGAGAACACACCAAATCGAAGAAGGGGAGCTACCCACCTTGAAGCCGTCTAACATCCAAGCGTTCCTTAGGGAAATAAAACTGGAGGATCTGCTCTAGCCGATAAGGTAACTCTTACGACTTGGCAGCAGTGGGGGGGGGGGCACAAGAGATCTACCAAGTTTCAGTGTACAGGTCCCAATTCTACATACATACATACATACATACGTAATATGGAAAATGTGAAAATATTTTATAAAAGTGAGTGTTTTATGCTGAAATTACTCAGTAAAAAAACATTCAAAATAATGGTCATTTTGGAAGAAAACGTTTGTAATAAAAATGATAAATATTTTAAATATATCATATATAATTATATTAAAATTATTTTGGTTTTTTAAATTTGATCATTTAAAAAACGAAGTTAAATCACATTGCATGTCGTTCATTATACGCTTATGATAATTTGAATTGCTGATAATTAAAGCCAGTCTGTAATTTTGCATTAACTTCATTTGAATCATACATTAAAACTTAGTAAAGTTACAGACGGGAAGCTAATCATACATTTCCAATAAATTTTTTCCCATTTTTCTGCTATCTGGGAATCTCCTAGCTTCCAGATATTTGTTTGTAATTTAGACATCGATTTCTACAAAGTATAATCAAACATTTTTATGTGGGCAACATTTATATTTTCATATGGGTTTATTTTTAACTTTACATCGCAACCCTCGGCTTAAGCCCCCTGATCGGTGTGTGGGGGTTTTACTCTTCTTTTGGCTACAACATTCTCTTACTTTTTATATATAATTATTAGAAAAGCTTCTTATATGCTAAAATGATCACCGGCTCTTAGACCATAAAGCTCATTTAATAGTTCCTTTGTCTCTTCTCTATGAGGGATATATAATAAAATAACGTCTCAGACTGAAGTAGTATAATAGTAGGGAGACCAAAGAATGTTACATCGTGTAACCTTTCGCCTATTTTCGAGATTAAAAACTCGTAGACTCACAGTCCGCATTCACAAACTGTTTTTTAAGTTCCCATGTAATTTTAATAAAAAAAAAATGAAAAATAAAAATATGTTGAGTTTAAATAAGATGTTTATTTATAAAAGACAGTAGTTTTACAACGTTAACATAAGATTAGTCTCTAAAAAAAACTGAGATAAATTCAGACTTAAGCTACATAAAAGAAAATAATAAAAAAACTTTTCTTGGTGACATTCAAGACATACCATGATGGAATGATCCAAACACAAAAATTTATGGAAGTAAATATCAGGAAAAGGGTTAGGTCTATTTTTCTTTCGATCGCAATACGAACAACGTTCCTGCTAACCCGCAGGTACTGGCTCAGGCTTCGGTGCGTCTATTCCAAAAATTTATCTTATTACTGCTTGCATAATCCTCGGAATAGATTGAGTGACACGTCTTCCACTAACTGAAAAGTTCGTAAAAAAACTCTTCTTCGTTGATCAATGTATTTATTCATAGAAAGATCACGAATGAGTTTATACCAGACACATTTAATAACGAATAAAATACGACAATAGCCCACCTTCTCGTGTCACGAGCACAATCCTAAGCGGCATATAATTTGTCTACGCAGTCGACTCCTCCCTTAGTCGCATTATAATCTATAATCATATCTGGTTTGTTTGTATTATTATTTATTTTGTAATCACAATGCATACTTGACCAAATCAACAAATTTCTGTTCCTTTTGCGTATATAAGAAACGAGTATACAATTTTTCCGAAAG
This sequence comes from Diaprepes abbreviatus, assembly GCA_034092305.1. Lineage (NCBI taxonomy): Eukaryota > Metazoa > Arthropoda > Insecta > Coleoptera > Curculionidae > Diaprepes > Diaprepes abbreviatus. The sequence continues at coordinate 2,948,649 of JASJET010000095.1, forward strand.
GCAGACATACTTGATGAAACTGGACCGCTTACTGGAGCAGAAAAGTGTAGACGCATTTCTTTCTTATTTTTTCTCATAGTACTCAAAATAGTTAGTTTAAAATTTCTGTGAAGGAAATTCAATAACTCCATATCGGTAAACCAGTCTGTTACGTTACGACTGATCTCTTTTATTGGTTGGCCTAATCTTTGTACCACTGCAGTTGGTGAATTGCTGCATATAAATGGCCCAATTGGTTGTTCGCCTACGTAAACTTCTATATTAATAGTATAGAACATCTTTAAATCGGTCATAGCAAATATTTTTATCCCATATTTATTAGGATTACTAGGAATATATTGCCCTCGGAAATCTTCCAACTTTTCGTCAATTGTTACAAATTCGAATGGTATGTAGTATGTTTTAAAATTATAAATCACACTTTAAAATACTATAATGACGGCTAGCTTGCCCGTTTGCCTTCTTTCCGCTCTAATTACCAAATCGAATCTCAAATGTTCCAAAAGAAATTGAAATATACACTGAGACATGGCTAGTCTAAATAGTTCTACTCCTGTACGATTGTTGTTCCATAACTCATCTACATTTAGACGGCTCGATTTTAATACCCCGGCTCAATACATCAGTCCAATAAGTGCTTGAATTTTAAATACTTCTGTAAATTTTGCGTCTCTTTCGCTCTGGTAGGTTGCCCTAGTTGACTGAATGTATTTATTTGTATATAGAACAATCAAGTTTAGTAATTCATTTGAAAAAAAAAACACTTCCAAATTTCAATTTCTGTTTTTAAATTTTTTGCAGCACCTTTTTTTCCTGAAAGATGTTTTATTAAATTTGTTACACTAGTTTTCACATTTCCGTTTGAAACATGTTTCTCCATTCTGTCCTGTCATCTTTTCTAACAAATATATGCTCTTTTTCTATATCAGTTTCTTCTGAGTCCAAAATTTTTTGCTCTGTGTTACTACTTAAATCCTGCCTTGTTAAATTGTCCTCTGTCCCAGGCTCTTAATGGTCATCGTACTGAATAACTGGCTTCACATTATCTTTTTCCAAATAACGCATCATAAGCTGGTTCAAACAGACCGGATCTTTTTCCCAAGAGCATACCATCTGTAAGGAATTGCAAAATCAATTTTAAGTGTTCATAATTTTGAATTTAAATAAATATAATTAAAAAAATAAAAGATGAAACTTACCTTTGTTTTTTTTTTAATTAATATAGAAAATAACGGAAAATAGAAACTAAATATTATAAAGCAAACGCTTACACGCGGACTCACAGTCTGCATATGCAAAAATAACTCAAACAAACTCACTAACCTACAGTTACTTAAAAACTATTTATCGTGGACGTTGTGACCGAAAGATACTCAAAGGTACTTAAACATAGAATGACGGGGCCCTGAAAGGTTAAGAATTGTGAAAATATGATCTTACAGCTACGCCAGTGTAACTTCTTTGACCTGGACTATCCGCAACCATATAGTTCTGATTTGGGTCAGTTCAACCCTTTTTTTTTCAAAATTTCATAACTTTCGTGTAGCCCAATATTAGGCATTACTGCAATTAACTCATGTTCAAATAAATGCGTTCTTAGTCGGTTGGTACTACGACTAAAAATGACTGGTTTTAAAGATATCTCATTTTTCCTTCTAACGGTCCAAACTGTGACATGATATAGTTCTATGCTAAGCTAATTAACAGTTACTGAAAATTTACGAACTTTGGAGTAAGCGATTTAAAAGTGTTGACATTTTTGTTAAAGAATACCAGAAACCTAAAGACTACAAATTAAATAATTGATGGCTAGTCTTAAAATTAAGTATATAAGTTAAAAAAATACAGATACTGTCGCTTTTAAGATAATTCTAATCCCAATTATACCTACTTTAAAAATTAATATGCCATTAAGATTTATCTTTTGTACGTAGTTCATTGTATAAGTATTTTTGTTTATTCAATACGTTAATTAGGTGCAACAATTTATTGATAACATGGCTTTTAAAATAAAGGATTTCACGTTACCAAGGTTAGTGATACTTGATCATCGATGCCTAGGCTCCTTTGGGCTCTTTACGTGTACCATAGCTAGAGGTAGTTGAAGGTCTATCACCGTTGCCGATGTAAATAGCCTCGTTGATTGAACTTGCCTAATGACTTCCGGTGACAAATTTTTATTTCCGAAATGTCTTAGCCTTAGACCGTTGAGTGCAGGGCATTCTTTGAGGACATGGTCAGACGATATGGCATATATAACTTATAGTAGGCCTGGATTATATGATATATCATTCGTTAAAATCGGAGGGAATAAAGAAATTACAAGATGACGGTGAAAAAAAAATATCCTCCTGGAATTTGCACTTGACTTAAAATATATCAATCTACTACCTAAAAAAATTTTTGATTGTCCAAAGATTAATGAAATTTCTATTGACCATTCAAATTCTTAAATGAAACACACATGATGAATTGATCAACAAACTCTGAAGACGGAGTTAGCAAATGAGATCATAAACCAGGTATTTCGAACTAATAAAAGAAAAATCTATTAAAGATACCCATTCCGTGTACACGCTTTGCTCTCCGTCACTCTTTTGGAATTGTCAGATTATGCACAATTGCTACTGAAAGTCGACAGAACAAAGCCGCACAAATATCACCCCCGTAGTGCCATTAAATGGTGAATGCTACTAAGATGCTACAGAGGAAGAGGATGATGGATATCGGTAAACAATTAAAAGAACAACTAGCAAAATTTAGTTCGTTTTTCTACAGGTTAACAAACTTTTCTTTACATAATTCGGTAATATACGAGGCAGAGAAATTAATGCCACAACGATTGAGGTAATACCAACCGGCTTCTCATCACCAAACATATAAAGAGAAGTTTCAATCCTGTTTGCAGATGATTCTCCATAGACGACACCGTCCAATCTGTAAATGAGATACCGCGAAAAAATTTCGACAAATTAGCGTCAAACTACTGATTGACGTCTGGTGAAATGTTTCGAGAAACCGAGGAATTCCAAATAGCTATTCAAATACAGGCCATTCCAACAAAAAATGATCTGAATACATCATTCGAGACTCTCCAATCCAGATCGACCAATGCTAATGTAAATGTCAAATATCAATATATAACAGGGGGATACCAAGCATTTGCTGCATCGCAGTGCGAGAAAACTCAGCTGCCAAAATCCTAGAGTTAGTAAAGAAGTTGAAATCCTTACCAACAAAAAATAGTCATACTACAAAAACATATCGGAACTCATTCTGGAGAATAACGAATTCAAATTATAATCGGATCGAATTGACCTTACAAACTTGGACTTTCTAGAAACACCAACTTTCATCAAGGAAGATATAAAAGATTTTTTTGAGTCAAATGACAAAATGTGCCTCATAGTTCACCAAACTGCTCACAAATAAAATTGTAAATATAATTTAAAATCAGCTTAAATTTATTTATAGATAAGTAAACATTCTTTATTTTCGACAGTGGTGTACTGTTGTAAAGGATTTCCATATACAGAACGCCAACACATACTGGACAATATCTTAATCATAATTCTAATCGTTCTGTTGTAACAAAACGGGGAATTATACGCAACCCCTATAATCGCGCCATATCTCTATGCAATAATGCCGATTCATTGGAAAAAGAGGTGGCAAACATTAAATCCGATTTACAACTGAATGGTTATCCTTTAAAACTAATTGACGATGTTATAAATAACTTTAGAAAAAACGAACACTGGACAGTAAGAAACACATTCCTTCTTCACAATTCCGTACATTGAGAAAACTTCGAAGAAAATAAGACCAATTGCCAGTAGTTCTAATTTAAAAACAGCCTTTAAATTAGTAAATACACTTAGAGCTCATTTAATAAAAACAAAACCAAAAATTACCGATAAAAAAGAATGTATTTAAGAAGTTCCATGTGCCTGTGGTGAAATGTATATTGGAGAAACCAAACGACCACTAGAAGTTAGAATTAAGGAACATAAAAATCATACACAAAAACGGGAAAACGTCGAGATCAGGTATTGCAGAACACGCCTGGGATAAACAACACCATATAAAAAGGTCTGAGGCTGCGGCAATATATATGGAACCCAACATGAAAAAAAGAAAATTTATTGAAGCAGCTTACATTAAAAACAATAATGGAATCTTCAGTAAACCAAGTGTTGAGATACCTAATCTTTGGCAATCACTACTTTGTAACATCAAATCATTGAGGTGTGTACAGTGAAGCGAAACTTTGCGCTTCAATGGACACAGTCCCTATATAAGCTGGTAGTCTTAAAGCAAAACATTCAGTTTATACTTGATAACGATTAGAGGTACAACCTAATCGAAACGTCGTAAAAATAAATACAATGCAAGTTCGACAACCACATTTTGGAAATACATGTTTTAAATAATATCTCATCTTGAAAATAATTTAAATTTATTTCTTAGCAATCCTGATTCATTTCAATTTAAAATTTTGTCATTCGTTCGTTCACAAACTATTTCGAATTTTAACCATAAAGTGATAGAAAAATATATTTGTGGTAAATATGGAATTATTAATAAACATTTTTTAGTCATAAAGGTTTCAACACTAGTATTTTTTGAATCGTATATCACCTTTAATAATATGAGTTTATTGATAATGAAAAATCCTTCTATGATAAAGTTGCGGTACGTCACTGATTATCTAGTTTTTGTTCAAGAGGTACATATGCAAGTATTTAAAATATGTCATAATTACGTAAATTATCCTGTTTTTGGAAAAATATATAAACACAGAAATAAAAACGATTTTATTAAAACCAAATAGATACTGAAAAAATAAAAAATGAAGTTTTTAGTCTTATTGTGCATAGTTGGTAGTGTTTGGTTCCCTAGAAGAAGATAGAGAACAATGGCTGAATTTCAAGGTAAATAATTTGATTTTATTTAAATGTTTTCACGTAAGGATGGTCAGTACACTGCTTCATACGTTTGAGCCAATCGAAAAATTATTTTTGCCACTGTGGACATTGTTTTTGGACGCATCAATCGCCTCTTCTGGCGAAAAAGGTCGTTGACTACGCAGTTTCTTCTTCATGTACCGTAACAAAAAAGAAATCATTGGGTACCAATTTTGGGGTCTAAGCCGGAAGACTCATCAATTCTTCATTTTTAGTGCTGTAAAATTCATTTATTTGAGCGAATGTGTGAGAGCTCGCATTCCACGCCCTTGTCGAGAAAGGGGATACAGTTTTGATGTGAACAGTATTGTAGAGTTGATATCTTTGATTTTTACAAGTAATTTATGTCAAATACGATTCTTAACAATAGTGGTTAGATATTGGTAATTTTTGTTTATTTTCAATCCCTAACAAGGGGCGGTTTTGGAATTTTTTCGAAAAACAAAAAGTTTTGCTCTTCTTAAGTTTGCTCAAGAGTTTTTTGCAGTCAGTCTTTCCACGCCCAATTTATTTTTGTAGACAACATAGACCCAGAAATGCCCATACGTCACATTGATAATGAAGGCGTACCACCTCATTTTTCGCGATAAGATTTAAGGTAACCAGGACTATTTTAAGGTTTATTAAGAAACATCGAACAACAATTTTTGGTATGGTAAATACCACACCAAACACAAGGTGACTTAACGTTTCGCGGTGTCACCTTTTGAACCCAAAATGGAGATTTATAGAATATAAATGTATTATCATGAAATCGGCACATAAAATTGAGGCATCTTTGGATCTGGTGCTATCCCAATTCATCAATTCCATTAAAACCATGGTACATCCTTCAAAACTACTATTTTTAGCGAAAGTAGGTTCACCATTTTGCTTACATTTTCAATTCCTTTCATCGTTTTCTAAAATTGATAATTTTCTGTTATCTATTTCTAAGACATAGTAAATATTAATAGTGAGAGAAAATTTAAAATTTTCATTCCACTAATACATTCTTTAAATAAATTTGTGTGGATATTGAGCTTTTAGTTCCGATCAATTGAGAAGTTGTTTCAATATAAAAGGTTTTAATTTACTAAGTGTAACCGTAATTCACTTCCTAATTCAGTTAGCTGTAAACAATGTGGTAAGCTAACATTAAAGAAAAACATATAGATTTAGTACGAAATTAAAAAATTTTACTCTTACACTTTGAAAGGTTTGAATAAGCTATAAAATACCTTATTTACTCTGGATGAAAATTTTATTGTATTCTGTATATATTTTCTTATTTTTAGAGCAAACATGGCAAATTATACAAAAATATTGAAGAAGAAAAAGGAAGACTTTCCATATTTCAAAACAATTTACGTTCCATTGAGGAACACAACAAAAAATACGAAGCAGGAGAAGAAACGTATTTCAAAGGAGTTAACCAGTTTACCGATCTTACTAGGGAAGAATTTCTTGCTTTTGTGAAACGTGGAAGTGCTGGATTCAGAAATAATGTAACTTATCCCATTCAAAGAGAACCTGTCGGTATTCAATTACCGAGCTCGATTGACTGGAGAGAGAAAGGAGCAGTATCAGCAGCTAAAGATCAAGGTGATTGTGGATCATGTTGGACTTTTGCTGTTGTAAGTATTATATAATAATATTATAAAAGAGATAAAAAACTTATTGTTTTTACTAACATAATATTTTAAAGAATTGTATTATACATTGCATGTCTCGACTGGTACTGGGTTAAAAAAAATTTTAAGGTCGGTGCTAAATTAAAACTAAATAAAAAAATTATTATCAATACTAGATAAGCATGAAAAAACCCATCCGAACTTATTCAGGGAGCTCTAACTACAGTGGACCTCACTATGAGAAGAAAGTTTGTTTAATTATAAATATCAACTCGTTTTGATACACAATTACAGATGAGCCAGGAAATAAGGTATCTAGTTTTAAACAGTCCCGGAACTCAAACTCGCAGAAATTTATAACCAAAGATGAAATGACCATCATGATTGCAAAAACGGCTCTGGAAAAAATAGGGATTAAAATTATATACTGTACATTAATTTTATACAAGGAAGTTGGAGGCGGTAAATGGAATGGGAATACCCTAAAATAAATTTGATCCGGCATGTAAAGCTGTACTCCCCTTAAAGGGGCTACACTGTACTTGCGCAGTAGGTCACGAGACAGTACTGGACATGAGCGACCCTTTTATTACGTTATTATATTGGAAAATTACAATTTAGAATTCATTATTCAATGATTAATAAAATAAAAACTGCCATAAAATAGATTTAAACATAATTCCCTGGGAAAAAAATTTGCATAATGAGAAATCTAGGAAATTGACTTTTTTTAAAAAAATGTCTGTATTTCTCCCTATTTCGAGGTATTAGAACACGATTCTGACCTTCATTTTCCATAATTTTTCCTCAGTTTTGCGGAAAACAGTGAAAAACACTTTTCACTTTATGTTCAATTTTTTTGTACTGAATCGTGAAAATTTTGTTACAACTACAAATTTCACATTGATAGAAGACTCTATATTATATAAAAATTCATGAACTTGCACAATTTTATCGCAAAAATGAAGAAAATTATTAAGAAACAGATCAAAACAAAATGGTTTCCGCCAATAAATAGTGGTGTGACTCGTCCCGAAAACTCGAAACATTAGCGCTGTTGCCAGATTAATAAGATTTCTATGAAATTCACATATATTCCTTTCTTTCACAGATTGTCCCGCCTTTACGTGATCTCTGCCAGGCAATAACATTTTAATTAATAAATCTAGGTTAGTTTTAGCTTCTCAAACCAACCAAAACTAAGCTAAACCTGAACTAACCAAAACTGACCAAAAATTTTGGGTGGTTAAAATTAATTTTACCCTTTTTTATACATTAAAAAAATTAAACTATGTTATTAATTGTAATGGATAAATTTTATAGTTTATATTACCAAAATATAAGTCTCGGTCAATTTAAGTTAGTTCAGATTAGTTTCAGTTTTACAATTTCATCAAAATCAAGCTAAGTCCGAAATAACCAAAAATTTTGGGTAGCTAAGATTAATTTTTCCCTGAGACTATATAAAACATTACAAAAATTAAACTATGTTGTTGACTGAGATTGACAAACTTTATAGTTTATATCACGAAAGTATTTTACATCTGGCAACGTGTTAAATGAATATTAGTTATTTTCGAGAGTTCGTTGAAATACAAGTTTTTCTAAATTTATTCATTAAAATTTGTACAAAAATTATTGAAATATATTACATATATGGTATTTTAACTAGTACCATTGAAAGTAAATATGTTTTCTTGAGAATTAAAAGTGCTTGATGTAGTGGGGTTTTTTGAGTTTTCCAGGAAACTGAGTGAAAAAGAGTGAAAAGTCAAAGCGAAAATTGTATTCTACGAACTTGAAATAGGTGTTGGGTAGCGAATTTTTTCCAAAAAATCTCGTTTATCTAGATTTACCATAAAATAAATAATTACCAAAATATAAAATATGTATTTACCGAAAATAATGGATTATCAGGATTTGCAAAATAGTACCATACACTGATGCATTGTTATAAACAAAAAGTCTGCACAAATGTCTTGATAACATACACAAATATAAATCCCGAAATTTAACTAATGTTACTGCACGGTACAAAAAAAATCAAGATAATTTTAAGCATCGAGAACGATAACAAACAACAACATTAAACACAAAGAATACGTCGGGACGTCGATCGCTACTCTCGCAAATCCTGCTCAGGTTTTCTAGTTCTTATATTGCCAACTTCATGCAACAAGTTTACTATCAAATTTCTTTCTGCGCTTACTCCACGTAGTCACTTGATGTCAATTTATAACATTTATTTTCTGCATATTGGGATAATTTTTTCTGAATTTAGTTTTTTTTTTTGGGATTCTACATATCCCCTCTAACTTCCTTAGTTATATATAACACTAGCGACATCCATGATAACACAGCATGAAATGAAATTTATTCACTGAACAAGAATAGTAATTTCTTATAGATATCGGTCGCTGAATTCGAATCGGGCCTCAAGGTTGCTCCATCACATCAGGTTTTTAAATTTTCTAACCTAAAAGTGGAAAAAAACGCAACTTTGGCCTATATTTAAGATTATGTATCATCGCGACATTCTTTTTTTCAAAAATCTATATATTTATTTTACTCTTTCAATTGTCGGGGAGTTTGTAAAAATATATTTCTTTTTCTCCGAGGTATTCAATTCTGAAAATCTCAAATTGACCGATAAGATGTTAAGAGACAATTTTGATAAACCATAGGCAATCAAGCGATCAAATCCAAATTTATTATTAGTTTTGCAAAATTTGTTTGTTTGAACCTTTTGATTAAACAAGTTATTGAAAAATTCATTATTGCAATTTAAAAAAGCCTCAGGTAATCATCAGAAAATAAGTTGAAATGTATATCCAGAATTCATAAAACCAAATTCTACAAATACAAAGTCTACAAATGCATATCGTTAAATAGTTTATATTTAAATTGCACAATCTGTTATTTAATACTTTATTTATAACTAAATCTATCGTAATAACCATAACGAACGAATGAACGTATTTATTTTTGCAAAATGTAATTGAAGCATTTATTTAAAAAAATAATGAATTTTGCAATAATATGTTTAAACTAATTGTGTAGCCAAATTCAATATATAAATTTCATGTCGTGTAATCTGTGGCTCGGTGGACAAAAACCATACAGAGATAGACCACTCTGGAGCATGCAATCAACCGATGTATCATGATTAGGGCACCTTATCATGGGCTATACAGATACTAGAAGAGAAAGATAAATTTCCAATACATCATTTCCTCAAAACTGACTCAGTAATACACGCTGCCACTCCTCGACCTTGAAATAATTTTATGATCTAATTTTATGTATTTATTATTAAATTTTATTTTTTTAGACTGGAACAATTGAAGGTTTTTACTATTTGAAACATAATAAAATGATCACGTTCAGCGAACAACAAATACTGGATTGCAATACGGATAATTTTGGCTGTGATGGAGGTTGGCAAGATGTCGCTTTAGATTATCTAAAGACCTCTGGTATGTTCAAAATATTTTCTTTCTTTAAAATTGTTTTTCTTCCTAATTTTAAGTTGAAACTTAAGTAATAATATTACAAATAAATTAGAATTAATCTTTAGCGTCTTCGATACCACATAAAGCCAAGTTTCTTTATAAAAAATTTAATAAGTTAGGTCAAAACTTATTTTTTCATTAACTAAAAATCGTTTTTTCTTTGAAAATATCACACCCAACATTGAAAATACCATCAAATCACTAAGCATAGAAAATAAAGATTTCATAATAAATTCTGTAACATTTTAATAAACTATAAAAAAGTAAAATTTAAACCAAATTAAGTTTAATATCAAATAAACTAACCAATTTTTAATAAATAATTCCACCACTTATATACTTTAACTGTCAACAAATGTAATAAAGCTGTAACTATGGACAAAACTGATACAAAAATTCATAATCGGTTAAATGACACTTCCACACAAAAAGGGAAACCACAATTCAACTAATATACAGTCTGAGGTCAATAGGCTTGTAAATAATTGCTGTAAATAAAATCGAATACCAAAAAAATTAAAGACAAAATCAAATTGTAATATTGGCCATTCTCCCTGCGTACATGGCCAGCTAGAATTACTTAAACCAGGTTTCCCACTTCACCCAAATGTAATATACGTTACCCACATACATTTTATCAATATATTTATCTAAGATAATAAGTCATCTGCTAGGTTAAGAAATTTTATGTCAAAAGCTTTTTGGATTTCTGCGATTTAATTCAAAATAAAACTATTCCTTAAGGAACATACTAACGTTCTTTGACATAGTATCCTATACACCATAGTATCCTATTCACCAATAATCCCACTAACTTAACTGTATAACTTTAGAAAAAACTTTCCACTATTAACAAAAAATGATTATATTGAAGTCACCAAATTATATTCCTGAAAACAAATTTATTGAATGCTGAAATGAGATTTGCCAAGAAACATATAAGTGGACCTAATACGCGGCTTATTAGGGAGCTTTTTTTCCTAGAGAGGAAAGAGCTGCTGATCATGATGGAATTACTGACATGATATCGTCACCTGAGAAGTCATCTTTATAGAATTGGCGTCATTGATGATGGGGTAGACAGATGATGCCTGGGAAAGGGTAAAATTGTCTACCATATTCTCAGAGAGCGCCAACGCTTAATAGACTAAGCCAGAAATATTTTGGGAATACATATACGCAAGGTCTGGTAACGAGGCTGCTTGGATTTGCAAATGCGATAGGCCTTGAATGACCTGTAACCATGGTGGGATGTAATGAATCCATATCTTGTTTTTTTTTAAATAACAGTTTTATTAAGATGCTTAGCAGCACCACTTTACTGTGTGTGTGTGTGTATTTAAAAGTATATTTAACACAAGAGCGGATCTAGCCTCTCTCTTTGGGGGGCGGGACTTGTCGACGGGGACGAGGGAAGTCAACGACATTCAAGTTCCTAATGAGCAGGTAGAAGCGACTTTATTTTTCTGAATTAGAAGCTCTTGGGTGGGGGGGGGGCGTTCGTCTCCTTGGATCCGCGTCTGGTTCAACATAAATACCTTTTTGTAAACAAAAATTTTGAATGTCGTGAGATATATACTCCAATTTATTTTCAATTAAAGCTACATAGTTTCTAAATTTTTCCAATACTTTTATATTTAAGAAAATAACAAACTACAAAATGAAAGTAATAATCTATGAAAGTGATTAAATGCCTCTTACCATAATTAGAACATGGGCTTATTGATCCACATATATCAGTCGATACACATTCCTAAACTCTTTTCGCCTTTGTTTCTTCTGAAATAGATTTATACGGTACTTGTGAATGTTAATTTTCACACTTTTTAAAACTAGGAAATTTTGAAGAATGATCGATTCTTCAATGCCATAAATTTTGTTTTATTTCTATTATATTTGCTTGATAAAACTTGACCATAAGTTTTAATGAAAATAAATTTTCTTAAAATTTTATTTTCCTTAAGCAACTGTCACTTTATCTGTTCTTATTTGAACTGTTTTATTTTCAAAATTAATTTAAAAACTTTTCTCAATTAATTTGACAGACAATAAATGGTGTGATAATTTTCCACATACAAGGACATTTTTAAGTTTTATATATTTTCCTTCATTTGAGTTTATATTACTATAAGTTTTCTTCTTTTCTTGCGTCTACAACTTCACCAATTTAGCTACTTAGATCGTAGATTCACTAATGGATGATACTACCACTACTACTACCGTGACTATAATCATACATACAACTAGAGATTTTTTTGTAATTCTTAAAAATTGATTTATACCTACAGTATAATCGAATTATATGTTAACGAAGGAACAAAATGCAAAAGTGGTTATTAAATTATATACCAGAATTTTTTTAAAAATCAATTTTTAACTAATGCGTTACTTTACTGTTGCCGACGGCATTTATTGTTAACCTTCATTGATTGATTTAACTGAAACTTATGTTTTTTTTGCACTGTAGGTATTGAATCAGAAGGCGATTATCCATATGAAGGTGTACAACGTTCCTGTCGCTATGACCAAAGCGCAGTAGCAGCGAAAATTCAGGGATATACTCGAATTGCAAGTAAAGACGAAAATGGTCTGAAAACAGCAGTAGGATCAAAAGGACCAACTTCTGTATCAATTGATGCCACACGACTAGACAGTTATGCAGGAGGTGTGTATGTTTTCATATGCTGCTCATTATATATATTACATCATCTCACTTTCTTTATTTATCACAAATTATAACTTTAACAATATTATCATTTTTAAAATTGTTTCTAAACAAAATTATTCTCTAATGTAGACTTATTTTCATATTGTCTGTCCTCTCAGAAAATTCCATAAGGATTATATATCTATTGTTGTATAATATTTTAGTACAGCAGCTTTGGTTAAATCAGACTATTTACTGCATTGTTATGATGTTGCTAATCAAATTAACCCTACCATCAATTAATATCACTATAAAACGTGAAAAAAAAAAATCAAATAACACTCTACTGCAAAAAAAAAAACATACATGCCAAGATGTGGTAATTTGCACGTTACATTGTTAAATAATTCATTTTTCCACTTATTTTGTTTACTCCCAAGTTCTTATGGTCAACCGTTTGCCTTTTTAGATGTAAAATTTAAATAATAATAAATAATTGTGATATTGGATAGGCCTCATGACACGATAGATTCCTGAGTTGATTAATAAAAAATGTGGAAACTCATTTTTGAGCAAAAAAAACTCTACATTCATTTATTTATTTATAATTTTAAAAATTTTCTCATATTTTTCTTTAGGTGTATTTACTGATAGTTCCTGCCTCACAGAATATGGTGAACTCAATCATGCCGTATTAGTTGTTGGCTATGGAAAAGACTCAGGAACTGGTATGGATTATTGGTTAGTTAAAAACTCCTGGTCTGCGGATTGGGGAGATAATGGATTCTTTAAAATAAGACGTGGAACAAATGAATGTGGAATTTCCAGTTATGCAATGTACCCAGTTGTGCAATAACAAACTTGTGTTACATGAATGTATGCGTTTAAAGTTCTAATAAATTATTAAAAGAATATTTCTTATTTAATTTTTTATAGCTATGATTAACTTTAAAAATAAAAAAGGCTCTTATTACCTTAGATCACAGATGATAAATTGTTCTGGATAGTGGAAGAAAAACTGAAGTTTTTAGAATTGTTTCAATAGTTTGTAACGAAGTTATTGAATTTTTGGGCATGGTCGCCGGAATTTATTCTACTTATTATACATCCGAAAAATCTGATTCTTGCTGGAAAAGAATGCTTATAGTTTCCATATTGTCAGTATGTAATTAGATTTGCCGCGCAATGCCGGGAATTGCGATTTGCTGATGGTTTTCAGAGTGTCCATCTATAGTGATCGCCTGCCATATACCGCAGTACTGTATGACGATCACCCCACGCTGTCTCTCGTTGGTTGAGTGGGATCTCAATCAGGCTATTTAAGCTCAAGTTGGCCATTAATTTGCTGAGAACTGCACGTTCTCCACCCCGGTTCGCAGTTCACTGCTTACTTCCTGGTAGGTAAGGCTAGGCTTGTGTGTATATGGTGTTTCACCATCCACTTCCTTCCTTTCGCCCTACCCCGCTAAGTACCCTTGTAAGTACGGGCAATGTTGTGTGATCCTACCGACACTGCCGAGGACCCTTATAATTACGGACAGTGTCGGTTCCGTTCTTTCCTTCCTACCGTCACCTATATACTATTGCTATTAATCGACATTGTCGAAGACCCTTGTAAGTACGGCCAATGTCGTTCCATCCTACCGACGCTGACGAGGACCCGTGCAAGTACGGGCAGCATCGGTTCCTTTCTTTTCTTCCAACTAGCACCTATATACACACGCATTGCATTTCGTCGGTTTTGTTTTGTTTCCATAATGACCAGGAATGTGTTTTACCGACGGGTGCCCTCCAGTGTCCGTTGATAAGGGCGCTTAACAACTGCCGCCCCAACGTTTATCGCCGCGTATAGGGACGCCGCCAATCGATACCAGGTTACTGTTAGACATATTACGTGTCGCCGGTTGAATTTTAGTACGAGGCGCCATGAACAACGTCGCGGATTTTAGGCATCGAAAATTTAAGTACGAGACGTCCTGAAAAACATCGCGAATTTAAGTACGAGCCGTCGTGAATAGGGTCGCAAACGTATAGTGAAGAGTCTCATGAATAATACCGTCGGGTTACCGTGTACCGTTACCGACAAGTAGGAACTACCATGAACAGCGCATATAACATATTCATGCTCTCCAAATCGTTTGTTTATTTTGTTGTACATCTTAGTTTGTAAGTTAGTTTTAGGCCATATCCATGTAGAAAGTAGGGAATACAGGATTTTCAGGATGTTTTAAAACCAGTTGTCATTTTGAATATTTCAGGTAGTAATTGGCAGCAAGCAGCCAACACTAATACGCGCAATTGACCCCTGGCTTGCCGTTTCCCCACTGTAACAAGCTGCTCGGTGTATAAGGGGACACTCGACAATATTAATCCCCCCACTGGACAGTCAAACTGTTGAACAGTTCAGAGAGCAGGGATATCCCGATTGTAGGTAGATACCGCCGTGCGTAATTATATACCCCCGCGCTGAGCATTTGACCGATGACTGTCTGCACGATAAATATCCACTTACCGATGTTCCGCTGCCGTAAAAAGAAGGTATTCGTAGTTCCATAGAGCAAGACACTTTCTCTTTTTTAAAACTAAAAAGTATTTGTGGTAAATTCTATATATAATGAAACATTGTTGAGAGGCTTGTTGTTGAAAGTTGGTTAAACTGCCTCAAAATTGAAATTACACCCTTCAATCCTTGCTATTTGGTTTACCTATATACTGGCTCATTTTAGGTTAAATTCAATACGTTGAATTTTGTCATCATTTCTTTTAGTATTATGTACTTGAGAAAGGAACTAAAATGTTAAATTATTTTCATTGTTTTGTATGTTCAATTGGCCTTCAAATATACTAAAATCACACAGTGCTACCAAATTAAGGGTTGTGTTTTTGGGATTAAGGTAGATTTGTCTACTTTTCAGGTTTTTGAGTTTTACTCGAAAAATATGAATTCTTCGTGGTACATATCTACAGAAAAGTTGTAGATAATAAATTTTCTTCAAAATAGTGCCTTATAAAGCCCAAAAATGTAATTTTTTCAAATAAATACACCTCAAAAACAATACTAAAATCACACAGTGCTACCAAATTAAGGGTTGTGTTTTTGGGATTAAGGTAGATTTGTCTACTTTTCAGGTTTTTGAGTTTTACTCGAAAAATATGAATTCTTCGTGGTACATATCTACAGAAAAGTTGTAGATAATAAATTTTCTTCAAAATAGTGCCTTATAAAGCCCAAAAATGTAATTTTTTCAAATAAATACACCTCAAAAACAATACTAAAATCACACAGTGCTACCAAATTAAGGGTTGTGTTTTTGGGATTAAGGTAGATTTGTCTACTTTTCAGGTTTTTGAGTTTTACTCGAAAAATATGAATTCTTCGTGGTACATATCTACAGAAAAGTTGTAGATAATAAATTTTCTTCAAAATAGTGCCTTATAAAACCCAAAAATGTAATTTTTTCAAATAAATACACCTCAAAAACAATACTAAAATCACACAGTGCTACCAAATTAAGGGTTGTGTTTTTGGGATTAAGGTAGATTTGTCTACTTTTCAGGTTTTTGAGTTTTACTCGAAAAATATGAATTCTTCGTGGTACATATCTACAGAAAAGTTGTAGATAATAAATTTTCTTCAAAATAGTGCCTTATAAAGCCCAAAAATGTAATTTTTTCAAATAAATACACCTCAAAAACAAAATAAAAAAAAGAAAAAAAATTTTTTTTTTCTTTTTAATTTTTCCTCCATGACTTTTTTTCAAGTGAAGTTGTTTCATAAAAACGAAAACTGACGTCACGCCTGTTAGAACGAGCTCCTGCAAAAGTGCCAACGATGAAAAGTTACCGAGATATGGCGTCCCAAACTTTGCTACTTTTCTCGATATTACCTAATTTTTGCTTTTTTTTTTAAATTTCGTTTCACAACTTTTTTTAAAGTAAATTTAGGTATAGAAATTGTCCCCTTAAAAAAAGCAATATCACGCTCACTAAAATGGTCTCCAGCTGAAGTACGTAAGATGACGAGTAACCGAGAAATGGCCTTTCAAAATTTCCATCTTTTTACGATTTTTATAACTTTTTACTTGCACTTTATGTAATCTTATATTTTTGCGTGAAAATGTTTCTTTATTCCATGACCAAATTATTTTGGAATTTTGAAATGATAAAAATAATTATAATATGAAAAAACTATTAATATGGGGTACGAAATAAAAAATAAAATTAATTATCACATTTTTTTATACCTTTTTTAACTTATTTATTTTTATTCAAACTATGGCATCAGTCATAATTTTTCCAATTTCCTCATAAATATCTTCCAAAATTTCATCCCCAAGAAGGTCGGATACATGAGCATTTTCACAATTTAAACCTATACATTCTTTGTAGAACATGGAGCAATTGGTTCCCAACTTCCTGCAATCATAATTCCCTTGGTATTCTTTGGTTCATCCAGAGGCAATTCTTTCAAGCAAAAATAGCATTGCAGGGGGTTTATTTGTAAAATTCGATATCAACCCATTTTTCGAACTTTTCCAACCCCAGTCGAGAAGGTTTAAAATATTCCTCTTCCATTTATGCATTTGCAAGTATGTTCTTAACCCATGCTGTTTAGTAGCGTCAGTTGCTGAAGCCAATCGCGATAAAGCAAAATTCGAACTTGTTCAATACTTCTGGAATAACTCCCAGCAACAGGTTCTTCAGCTCTCAATTTTTAAGCCCTATAATAAATGCATTCAGAAGCAGAACCGATATTATCAGGACTAGCGTTTTCGCCCAAAAATACATTAAAATATAATTATTTTTATCACTAAATACCCTAAAATAATTCGTTCCCTGAATAAATAAAAATTTTCACGCAAAAATATAAAATTACGTAATGAGCGGGTAAAAAGTTATAAAAATCGTAAAAAGTTGAACATTTTGAAAGAGCATTTTTTAGCTACTATTCATGGTACAGACTTCTGCTGCGGCCATTTTAGCGGGCCTGATGTCAGCTTTCTCTTTGAGGGAGTAATGTCTATACCAAAATTCACTTACAGAAAAGTTGTAGGACGAAAAATATAAAATATTAAATAAAGATCCTACACATATATTTCAAAAAAACATCAAATCTGTAGTACATAATTGTAAAAGTTTGTTTAATGATAGGGATTTCAATAGATTAACTTTGATGTACCCACAGCCCTCAAAACTCTACTTTTTAATTAAACTACATAAAGATGGTTATCCTATCAGATCAGTAGTATCGTTTTTCTCAGCACCTTCTTATAAACTATCCAAAAAACTAATTGAAATTTTGAACAACTACACAAACTTTTCGGCAAAATTTCAAATAAAAAATTCGTTAGAACTAATTAACAAAATGAAAAATATAAGCCTTCCTAACAACGCCAGATTAATTTCATTTGATGTCAGTAATTTATTTCCTAGTGTCCCTATTCAAGAGACATTTTTGTTAGTTGAAAAACTTCTCTCTCTAAAAAATATTATCATAATTAAAAAACAAGAAATATTAAAATCATTAAAACATGTCTGGAACAAAATTACTTTGAATTTAATGGAACTGTATATTCTAGTGAAGAAGGCTTGATAATGGGTAATCCTCTTAGTCCCTTACTAGCTGAAATATTCATGGATTATTTATAAGATCTCATAAGCAAACACACTATTTTTGAGAAATTTCTTTACTGGCATAGATATGTCAGTTGTTTGTCTGGTACAGACAAACAACTGACAAATTTTCTCAACTTTATTAATAACATTCACCCCAATATTATATTTACAATAAAAAAAGAAATAAATAACAAAATAAACTTTCTAGATTTAACAATATCACGGGAAAATAATTTACACGTCTTCTCAATCTTTCATAAACCCACGCATACAGACACAACATACACAATTCTTCTTGTCACCCAACACAACATAAAATGTCAACGTTCCGTAGTATGTTACACAGACTTATTACAGCTCCTTTAAACAAAGTAAATTTTGAAAAAGAACTAAACATTATTAAACAAATTGCTGTTAACAATGGATACACCCCACAAATAATAAACAAAATTCTAAATAAAAATTGTACAACAAAGCGCTAAATCTGGTATTTCCCGTAATGAAAAATAATACAAAAAAATTTTTTACGATTACATATTTTGGTCAAGCAAGTCATTGCATCGCAAAATTTCTAAAAAAGTTCAATATTAATGTGGCTTTTAAAACCAGTAATTCAACTGGTAATCACTACATAGTGTAAAACAAAGTCGCTTTCTCTGTCCCTATGTCCCTTTGTATGCTTAAATCTTTAAAACTACGCACCGGATTTTGATGCGATTTTTTTCAATAGATAGAGTGATTCAAGAGGAAGGTTTATATGTATAATAACATCCATTAAATAGTGGAGAAATACTGTTATTTTTGAGGTTTCTAATGTGATGTCGTTAATTATCATATTTTTTTCCGCTTACATTGCAAACGCAGGCTGAACCCTACGAGATTTATCAAAATAATGTACTAATTATTTGTACACATTGAAAAGGTCTACAGAAAACTCCGCGATGGTATATGTCTATCTCTCATGGATATCCCACAATAACATTTTTTTGTCATTTACTTTTTACGACAAATAATGGCAAATTTTGAAGCGATTTTAACCAATACAGCATTAATCCTTATCCAATTAAATAGCTTAAATACATTGTTGATTTAATATAGATCTATATGGTCCTTTACAGCACAAGATTTAAATGAATATTTTCGAAGATATTACAGATTTAAAATTGCGGGAAGTAGCGCTTGCGGCGGTACTGGCCGACCGGGGCGGCGGCAGCGTGCCTAAAAATAGCGCGTCGGAGGCCGATGTAATAATTGTTGTAAAAATAAAATAAATAGTCACAGTTTTTCTGTAGTGTATTTAGTATCAGCATTGCACCCGTGCGAAGCCGGGGCGGGTCGCTAGTATTATAAAAAATAACAAAATAAAAACAAAAAAAGAAAATAAATCGGGTATATATAAAATAAAATGTAAAGATTGCCCTAAGTTTTATATAGGACAGTCAGGCAGAAGTTTTTCAACAAGAATTAAGGAACACTTTAGTAGTTTTATTAAAGAAAAAACAGATTCTCATTATTCAAATCACTTAAGAGAATCTAATCATAATTTTGATCAAAATTTTCTAATTTTACATACAGAAAATAAAGGCACTAAATTAAATTTATTGGAATCCCTGGAAATAAATAAATTTAAAAACACTGATACTTTATTAAATTGTCAATTAGACCTGAACAATTCTCCTTTATTGAACCTATTTTAATGACCTATTTCAATTACCTGTTTATTATGGGAAAATCCAAAAATGGTTTACCTTACCTAGACATAAGAAATTGTATTCATTCTTGATAAAGCTACCGTGTAGCGAAACATGTTGAATGTTATTCAAGTTTCAATTAAAGTGGAAGGTTAAGTGAAAATCTAGTTTTACTACGTTATCTTTTATAACATATTCTATAAATCAGTTACAGATAATTGTATATAAACGATTTGACAACAGAATAGTTACAGTAAAATATATCATATTTATCTTCCAGGTGATCATAAAGAGAACGCATAGAGTAAAATGGGAATAATTGTAATACATTAGTTCTTGGTTTCGGCAAATAGAAAAAATACTGGAGATCAAGTTGTTCCTGGAACATGACTGAACTCTCGCGAGTAAATCAGTTATCAAAATCTTGTTATTAACCAGTTTATACAAAAAGAGTACACGAGCCCCATTACTGCGCCTCTCCAGAATGGTTAAATTAAATTTTGTCAATAAACTTTCGCTAGGTGTAGTAGCTAGTGGATAAAACACATCCGATTTAAAGCATAAGAATCTTAAGAAACGATATTGAATTTTCTCTAATTTTTCAGAGTGTACATGGTAATACGAATGCCAGATAACTGAGGCATATTTTATATGTTTCGTATAAGAGAAAATATAATGTATTTTTGACCTGGAGCGACCGAAATTCTCGACTAGATGTCACTAAGCGTTCGGTAAGATCCCGATACTATATCATTAATATGATGGACAAACGTAAATCTGCAGTGAAACGTAACTCCTGGGTCTTTAATGTAGTTAAGTCACCTTAGAAAAGCACCATTGGTCCCAAAATCAATTACACTTGTCTACATTTAGCGGCAATTTGTTTTTTAGACACTAGGCATTTAATTTCATGAGATCCAATTCAAGGTACAAGCAATCGCTAGGGCTCTCTACGTCCGGAAAAATCTTTAAATCGTCGGCATAAAGTAGGCAGCTGTTATTCAACTCACATGTGATATCGTTAATAAAAATGTTAAAAACTAAGTAACCCAAAGCAGACCTTTGAGGAACATCCGACATAAATAATATTACTACATCTTTGACCAAGGTATTCAACATAGTGAAAGCGGTTTAATATGAAGCTTTCAAAAAATCTAATGAGATTGTCACTAAAACCGAAGTCCGACAGTTTAGAAAGTAAAACACCGTGATCAAGCCGATGAAATACTTTGGAAAAATCTGTGTAAACGACATCTACCTGAATGTTAGAATCAATACGATTTGAGACATTCTGCGCAATAGTACAAAAATTGGTCAAGGTTGACCTTCGAGAAGCAAAACCATGCTGCTGATCGATCATAAGAGGTTCTATATAATAGGATATGTCTTCCCTAAGGAGCCGCTCAAATACCTTTGCAAAATTTCACTTTATCGATTCTGATTCTATCATCATTTTTAAAAACTGGACAGATTTTTGATACTTTCCATAGTTCAGGAAAAATAACATGAATGCATAAATTGAAAATTATAAACAACGACTCAGCAAACGCTCCAGCACAATTTCTTACGATTAATAGAGGAATAGACTCAGGACCCTCCGTAAATTTGGCCTTTAATTTTTTACAGGCACATAAGAAGAAGAAACAATAGACTCTTTGAATAATTTCGCAAATGAATTAGTTATATCCTGATTTTGATAAGACTTAGGAACTGACAGAGTACTGTTAGACTCTCTAAGGCTGATGTATGACCAGAACGATTGGGAGTTCCTTTTAAATATCTCTTCAATATTTGCAAGATAAATACTATATAACTTACAGATAAGATTTTTTGAGATTGACCTAGTATTCTTGAAATATAAATAGCAACCCTTTATTTTTCAATAAACAAACACCTCCCTAGTGAACCAAGATTGGTACTTACTATGCCTGAACAAGGTCTTTGGTGTCACCTCATTAAGAATTATATCTATATCCTGATAAAATGCCGCCACAACCTCTTCAAAAAGACCGGTCACTATCGAACAAAAGTTGGTACATCCTAGGAAAATCAGCATTTCTAAAATTATAAGTATAATGTTCTTTTTAATGTTACCTCCGTAGTGTAAAGTGCAATTGAACGGACATTGCTACCAAAATGCTAAGGAAGAAGAGGATGATGGATACCAGTAAACAATTAGACAAATCACAAGCAAAATTTCTTTCGAATTTCCAAAGGTTAGCAGACTTTTCTGTACATTAGCCAATATACGAAGCGGAAAATTTTACGCCTTAATGGTTGAGGTAATATAAATCCGCTTCTCACCACCAAACAAATAAAGAGAAGCTTCAATCCTGTTTGTAGAAGTTTCTTCGTGGATAATATCCCCCCCCCCCCCCTAGAAATTATCCAAAAGAACTTCGATTATTTAATGTCAAATTACTATTGACGTCTAGAAAAACGTTTCGAAAAACCGAGGGCTTCGTAATAACTATTCAAGGCCAGGTCATTCCAAGAAAAAATTACCTGAATATATCATTGGAAACTATTCAGCGATATGCCAAGCATTTGCCGCATCGAGGCGCGAGGAGACAAGACTCAGCTGTCAAAATCTAAGAGTTATCAAAAAAGTTGAAACCCTTATAAACAGAAAAAGGGTTATAATACAAATACATTTCGAAACTTGTTCTGAAGAATAACTAGTTCACACTATACTGGGATCGAACTGTGCTTACAAACTTGGACTTTCAAGAAGCATATTCAAAGATATCAAAGATTTTTCGAGTTGAATGACAAAATGTACGTCATAGTTTATAAAATTTCTAGCAGATAAGATTATAAATTTAATTTATAATCAGCTTAAATTTATTTATAGATAAGTATACATTCTTTAGTTTCTACAATGGCGTACTGCTGTAAATGATTTTAATGTTTAACTTAATGTACAGGGTGAGTCAACGATTGGATGAAGTAAGTTTGTGCCTTTTCGGTGAAATTAACAAAGAAACTATATTTATTGTTTGATACAGTTTATTTTTACGCAGATTTAAAAAATATTTAGGACTCTACAGGGTGAGCCAAAAAACTAGGACAGCATAAAGTTGTATTTTTTTAAATAGAACACCCTATATACGAATCGTATTTTCGATTTAGCTTATAATTTTAAATCTTTTTTATTATGGGTTTACTATAACAAAACTTTATAGTTTCTGAGATAATTAAGTTTAAAGAAAAAAAGTCATATTTTCAAGCATCAATTCAATCCTAAATAACGTTTTCAATTTTGTGACAAATATATCCAAATTTGGAATTTAGCAAGGCCAAGGACAAGTTAATATAATTTTTACCTAATATTTGTAATAAAAGCTTGAACACATCGGCTCAAATTTGAACAAGTTTAAATGAATAAATATCTTTTTTTTTAAATGGTACACCCTGTATATTTTCATGTTATTTAATAGAGTAATAAAAATCCTAAAAGTTTTGTTCAATATATCCTATACCTATTTATAATAGTTTTTGAGATATTTCAGTTTTTCTTATTTTCCATTCTTTTTTACAGAAATAGTCTTCATTATCATAGTAGCCATGTAAAATAATAAAAAGAAACTACAGAAACAAACAGAATGTGGTTAAATATGATGAAATACATTATTCGTTATATTACAACGGCAATAGTTTAATTAAACATAATGTGAAAAAATTAACACAACAATAACGACAAGGCAAATACATATTTACTTTTATACTAAATTGAAACAAAAAAATTACCTATTAAATACTGAGATTAATTATTTCTTTTTAATAAGTGTTCGAATAAACGACCCTCTTGTGCAATGCACAAATTTAGTCTTTTTTGCAGATTTTCTCGGACCCTGGACAAAATTATTGGCGTTATTGTTCTACAGGTATCCCTAATCCTGTTTCGCATATCTTCCACTGTTGTTGGTGGATTAACATACACCTTATTTTTAATATAACCCCATAGGAAGAAATCTAATGGGGTGATGTCGCAAGACCTTGGTGGCCACTCAATGAAACCCCCACGTCCAATCCATTTTTGCGGATATCGTTGGTCCAAAAACGCACGAACTTCACGATGGTAATGGGGAGGCGCACCATCGTGCTTGAACCACATACTGTCGAGCTCATCCCTATCGAGACCTTGAAGCAGTTGGGGTAGTTTTTCTGGTGTGGTTTTGATGTTGCACCTCTCTAATCCAAAATGGGTTTTCTGTGGCATAATAATGCATGTTGCGTCTATTTACGGCACCGTTACTTCTAAAAGTAGCTTCATCACTAAACATTACCTTGCATAATAAATTTGGATTTAATTGAATCTCCGCATTTATTGTACGACAAAAGTTTACACGACTTTCAAAATCCTGTCCACGCAATTCTTGGTGTAATTCCATGTGATATGGATGATACCTATATTTTTTGGTAGTACGATTAGCGGTGGATTGTGATGTTTCACATAATGCTGCTAACTGACGGCTACCAATATAAGGATTTTCCTGAACATTTAACAATACTTGTAGTTCTTTTTCTTCATTAGTTACCGGTTTGTTGACCACTTTACGTTTTGGATAATCAACAGTACCAGAAGAATCAAATCTTTGCATTAAGTTTTGAAAAGTATGGGTATTAGGCTGGCGTCGACCAGGATACTTCATTTTGTAAATTCTTTGAGCAAGAAGGCAATTTTTTTGAGCCTCTCCTATTGTATAAATCATATCTATTAACTCATTCTTTGGAAAATTCATTTTACAATATAAGATGAATGCAAAAAAAAAAACAAACTACACTACATAAAAACCAAAAGAAGCGATTGCGGTTATAAATTTGACACACAGAAAAATGTTCTTTGACATTGTTTTTGCCATGGCTACTATGATAATGAAGACTATTTCTGTAAAAAAGTATGGAAAATAAGAAAAACTGAAATATCTCAAAAACTATTATAAATAGGTATAGGATATATTGAACAAAACTTTTAGGGTTTATTACTCTATTAAATAACATGAAAATATACAGGGTGTACCGTTTAAAAAAAAAAAGATATTTATTCATTTAAACTTGTTCAAATTTGAGCTGATGTGTTCAACACCCTGTAGCTTTTATGGCAAATATTAGGTAAAAATTATGTTAACTTGTCCTTGGCCTTGCTAAATTCCAAATTTGAATATATTTGTCACAAAATTGAAAACGTTATTTAGGATTGAATTGATGCTTGAAAATGTGACTTTTTTTCTTTAAACTTAATTATCTCAGAAACTATAAAGTTTTGTTATAGTAAACCCTTAATAAAAAAGATTTAAAATTATAAGCTAAATCGAAAATACGATTCGTATATAGGGTATTCTATTTAAAAAAATAAAACTTTATGCTGTCCTAGTTTTTTCGCTCACCCTGTAGAGTCCTAAATATTTTTAAAATCTGCATAAAAATAAACTGTATCAAACAATAAATATAGTTTCTTTGTTAATTTCACCGAAAAGGCACAAACCTACTTCATCCAATCGTTGACTCACCCCGTACATGTGATACTGAAACCAACTTGCTTAGTATATTATATTATATATAGTGACTAATTCTGTTGCCAATTTTCTGTTTTCTAGGATGCCATAATTTTGACCAATGAGGCAATAAATATTTTATTTGCATAATATATTATTTAATAAACCTGTTGAAATTATTTTCGATAGAGTAAAACACAGAAGCATAACTAAATAAATAGACATTTTTTAGCCATAATGTTTATTAAATTTTTTTAAATTTTTGATCTTTTTACTAAAACAGTAATGTTTTTCCCATCATATATTTATTGTGAACAATTTATATGTCTGTATTCTATAAATTATCTTTAACAATATTATTAACAAGTTGATAATAAAAGTACCGATACGGATACGGAAAAAAATAAGCCCGCATATAAAAAAGTTCCTGTACGTCACTGATTATGTAGTCTTAGTTCAAGAGGTACATCTTCAAGTATTTAAAATGTGTTTTTAATTACGAAAATTATCTAGCTTTTGAAAAAATATATAAATGTGCGAATATAGTGATCTTATTAAAACCAAATAGGTACTGAAAAAATTAAAAAATGAAGTTTTTAATATTATTGTGCATAGTCAGTACAGTGTTTGGTTCCCTAGAGGAAGATAGTGAACAATGGTATCCCTAAAATATGGTTTTTGATCGCATCAACTTTCTCTTTGGACGTAAGAAGTCCTTGGTTACAGAATTATTTTCCTCAGTCAGGAACACTAGGTGCCAAATCAGCACTGTATAGTGGATGCCTCATCAATTCTATGTTTTAAGTGCCCTAAAAATTACTTATTTGAGCGTCGATGTTTCCATCTCCCACTTATGCTACACCTCTCATGTCTCTTTACAGTGCCAGACTAGAGTCAAGCTCAACAGTGTCTTCTTTCTTCGCTAATGTATCCAAGTCTGTTCCCTTGGCAGTGGTTTCGCTAGATAGTAGGTAGGGACAGTGAACATCTCGTTAATCCATTCATGCGCGTCACTAATTAGATTACGAGCTATTTGGCTTTCGTGAATCCTTATTTTGGCAGCTATCTTTTTGCCGGTCATTATGCTACCAAACGCGGCATCTACCAAAAAGGAGTTCAAAAACAGTGTTGATGTATCCCCACTGTTAGGGCTATTTAATTAGCAAAGAAGAAGTCTTTCAGTTGCATGCCGAACAATGCCGTTACAAAAGATTTTTGTTTACATGCTCGTTTTTAGTACATGTTATTTATTTTATTATTTGTTATTACTATCGCCTTTTTTTATGTGTTTGTTTTTATTAAAACCTTCTCTTCACAAATATTTAAAAAATATATTCGTTAAATATTAATCACTTTATGATATTCGATATGGTGTGAAGCCCTTGAGATGTTGCCTTGATGACTTATCTTCAAAAATGTATGTCTTTTAAATAAATAAATTATCAGTTGAGCCATGAATTATATAATGTAACAAATTAACATTCCTTAGTCTATTAAATTAAAATATTCTCAGTTAAATAAGTACAAATAAAAATAAAAAATAAAAGTAAAATAGTCAATAAATAAAATACCAAAGGATTAAAATAAATGCAGGACTGAGCCTAAAGATAAATTTAAATATATCTATAGCGACTTTAGAACAAGATTGTAAAAATAAAACAAATTAAAATTAAATATTATTAAAATTGTGTAAATGGGGACAACACACACATACATTACAATACTCTCACTCAGTTCAGTCTATCTCAATGTGTACAGCTAAGACTCTTAAAATAAGATAGAATAAAATAAAATAAAAAAGATATTAAAACCAATAAAAGAAAAATTTTAAAAAATAAAAGCCTAAAAGGCTATTATAAGCAGGCATGTCCATGTAGCGTCACACCTTCTTCCAAATATTCCTAGTTTCTGTTGAAAGCTCTAAAAGTTGCCATGCTACCTATTATGGTATTGCTGATCAATTCTTTAATATTTCTCTTGGAAAAGCCGAAATAATTCATAGAAACTCTGTTTGTCCGATTGCAACAAACACCTCTGGCTCCGATGACAATTGGAGCGAATTTAATTTCTCTGCCAGGCTATAGCTGTTTGACACTGTTGAAGAACTCGTCATTGGAATAAAAAGCTACTTTGTTTCTAGCCGCCATTAAAAGCTTCTCTGGGTCTTCCCAGGGTATTGTTACATCAGACACTATTATTTCATTATCAGTATAAATAATAATATCTGGAATTCTTAGAATTCCCGAGAGGCATTTGATCCTTAGTTCTTTCAGGATATTAAGTTCTTTTGTTTCAGCAAGCAAATTTATATACATATTTAACGATGTTGTCGTGCCTTCGCATATGACCCCATGTTCCGAGAAGGCACCATTGCAGGACGTGAGGGATGATTCGACCCTCTCACACCCTGTACGGCAGCGCCTCTCGTTTGGCAGATGAGATAGTATTCCTCTGGTTGGAAAAATATTTCCTTTCAATTATACAGCCTTAACATAGTCTCCTCCCGACCAAAAGGGCGGGGAATTGAAATTATCAATCCAGGAACTGCTCTCGGTAGATTTCTATCGAAGACCATTGTCTAAATAGCCAGTCTCAAATCTATTTGCTCAATATACTTTAATAGATTGACCGTTAACAAGATCGCCGCACCATAATACACTGAGACATATCCAGAACATTCTTGGTTTAGAGAAGAAATAGTTATTATTTGTTTTCCTCTTACAACGCAAAAGTTATCTGTTATCTTTCTGTTTTGGGCTTGTCCTCTTTTCAAAGACTACAGATAAAATTTAATGTTATCAATATATAACTATACTGTTTGCATCTAATTAAAATGCGCACATATTAATGTAAGATCGCTCACGGTACATCTTGATGCTTTCAAAAATGTTTTACTGGTCAAGGATTGTTTGCATTTGTGAGACTTGATTAAATAACAATATTACTAATGATGTCCTGAATATTCCTGCATATGATTTTATTCGTCATGATAGAATGGATCGTGGAGGAGGAATAGGTATTTATCTAAGGAAAAATCTGAACTATGTAATTTTGCCAAGTAGTAATTTCATAGAACAACTCTGGATAAAATTGAGGCTGGCGGGGTCAAAGGTCGCTGTCTGCGTCGCCTACAAGCCACCAAAATACAATTACAAGGATTTTAAAAATATATTTGAATCAGACATATCCCAGATACGACCTCCAGTAAACAATGTATTTTGTTTTGGCGATTTTATTATCGATTTATTACAGGTTAACTCTACCGAAACGGAGTTTGTCCTGGATTGTTTTGATGCCCTTGGTCTGAGATAGATTATAAATGAACTAACACGAATCACTGATACAAGTTCTTCTCTACTAGATTAGATATTGGTTACTTCGTGTGTTATTATCCCGGCCATAAGGGTACAGCCGGTTGAATTTTCTGACCATAGACTCGATTCCTATATGGTAGATATATTGTATACCAAACCAAAACAAAAATTTAAAACTGTTCGTAACTTTAAAAACATGAATAATACTCAATTTTAATATGATTTACGCTCCATTCCTTGGAACAATATTTTTTATGTGGATGCAATTGACGATAAGGTTGACTTTTTAAGTGAAAATATTATTACTCTTTTCGACACATATGCCCCTTTTGTAATCTAAAAATGTGCACTTTATTCATTTTGGATGAAAATATTATCTCACTCTGTACATATTCTTATATTTTCAGAGCAAACATGGAAAATCATACAAAAATATTGAAGAAGAAAAAGGCCGATTTTCCATATTCCAAAAAAATTTGCGTGCCATCGAGGAACACAACAAAAAGTATGAAGCAGGAGAAGAAACCTATTTTAAAGGAGTTAACCGGTTTACTGATCTTACAATGGAAGAATTTGTTGCGTTTCTGAAACGTGGAAGTGGTGGGTATAAAAATACTAAAACCTATCCCATATATAAAAAACCTGCCGGTGTTCAACTGCCAAGTTCAATTGACTGGAGAGAGAAAGGAGCAGTATCAGCAGCTAAAGATCAGGGTGATTGTGGATCATGTTGGACTTTTGCTGTAGTAAGTATTTTTGAAAACAGATAAAAAACTGGATGTTTTTACTGACATATTGTTTTAAATAATTTAAATTTAAAATTTATAATAAGTAGACAACAGAAAAATATAGGAAAATTCAAGTTTAGATGTGCCAAAAATATAGCTTATTTTGTATACTTTACGGGAAATCTCCCGGATATGAAAAAAATACTTAAAAGGGATACTACAAGTGCCTATAAACCTTTTTCGTATAGGTCTCCTTTTCAGAGATATGGGCTCCAAGTTTTTTACACATAATTATTAACCCACTAGGTATATTTCAATTTCTTTTAATATGCTATATACCAGGTAAGATCCTTCAAATTACTATCCAAGACAGTGTTGTGAATTACTCACAGCTGCAGGGACGGACTAGTTGAGACCCTCATGACCCCATTTTTTACGCCTTGTATGACAAGAATTTTGGACAACGTTTTTTACATACCTTTAACTATTGACTAAAAATTAAGTACTCTTCATTCATGTTGCTAATCCTAACCATTTTCGGAAAATGTCATTTAATTTTCTCTATTAGTTACTTAATTTCTGTCGGGTTGAATATGAAAAAGAGGAATTTTTTTCTGTCACCCTATATTCAATAAAAAGTTAAACGAACTGCTTACTTAAAAATTTCGTAAGAGGAATCAACATTGATTCCGTAATGTCTGATATAATCGCGGGCATGACAAATTGAGGATTGCTGAACCCACCACATTAGCTCAGCATTGTTTCTTATTTAATCACAATGAAACGTGATTCTCCATAGAAGTTTCTCACTACTATCGACCGGAGTGGAATACACCAAGATTTTGATGTGTCCCCATAGGTAAAAATCCAACGGCGTTAGGTTGAGAGATCGAGAAGTCCAGGCAACAGGTCCTGTTCTATCTATCTAACGGTTTTGATAGACGTTATTCAGGTACTCCCGCACAGCAACGTTGAAATGAGGTGGTGCCCCATTATGCATGTTGTACATGTTTCGCCGGGTTTAAGTTGGCAAGTGTTCTACTAAAACGTGAAAAGCGTTCTGGAGGAACTCCAAATAAAGTTTTCCATTCAGTCGTGCCAGCAATACGAATGGCCCAATCAAAAATTGCCAATTGCCCAGACATTAATTGATTGGAACTGATGTTGATGATGCAAAACAATAGTTTCATGAGGATTTCCATCAGCCCATACATGTGAGTTGTGTAAATTTATGACACCATTTTTGGTAAACACTGCTTCATCCCAGAAGCGAATAGTGCTAATGAAGTTTACATTATTTCGTTGCTGATTAAATAGCCAGTGTGCAAACTTCATTCTACGGGAAATTAGTTCATGCACATTTTTTTCAAATTATATCTATATATCAGCAGTTCTTGAACAACTTTATGTACTCTTGTTTTCGACCTATTAAAATGCGCTGATAATTTTCGAGTGCTTGTTGAACGAGTGTGTTCTACAGCATTTTAAATATTTTTCTCTAATTGCGGCGTACGTACTGTTCTTTTCCGACCAGCATTAGTACTTCTTTTCCCAAAATTATGAAGAAATTTAATAATATTACCTTATGAAATGGAATCGTCTACCATTCTCCTTTAGACGTCGGTCAACTCTTTGAAATATTTTCTGATCTGGAAGACTACGATTAGGATATCTGTCGTGATACAACCTCCTGGCTTCCAAAGCATTGAAAGATGCAAGACCATACATCAGATGCATATCTGCATACTCAATAAACGTGTATTCCGTATTTCGAATTATTTCACAAATAATTTCATCACGAAATCCAAAAATCAGTAAATTAATATCCAGGTAAATAACCAGTGTTTCAGAGATGTGAAAGTTGGTAAGTTCTAAAATGCAGGATATTTATTTCTTTCGTACCATACAACAAGAACAATAATTTGTTTCTGCCGCCGATAAAATTAAACGCATATTTTTTGCTAACCTAGATCGAACTGCAATTCACAGAATTAGATGTTTTTAACTACATATGTTAACTCTAATTTTGGATCGAATTTTTTTTATCATAACCTGAACATTTGATAAGAACAAAAATGTATCTTGTATCGAAATACGCCAAATACGTGATATAAATAAAATGACGTTTTTTCGAAAACAGTTAAGATTAGTGGCATGAACGAAACATACTTAATTTTTAGTCAACAGTTAAAGGTATGTAAAAAACGTTGTCAAAAATTTTTATCACATAGGGCGTGAGATATTAATTTGAAGGATCTTACATGGTATATATCATATTAAAAAAATCGAAATATACCTGGTGGTTCAATAACAATGTGTAAAAAACCTGATTCCATTGCAGCTCTTTGGGAGCTAGGATCTCCAAAGGTGAGGCCGATAAGAAAAAAGTTTATATGAACTTGTAGTATTCCTTTTACTTGTTTTTTTTTCATATCCGGGAGATTTTCAACATTTTCCTGGACACCTTATATATTATAGCAATTTATTTTAATCTGATGGTAGATAAAAATTTTTATTTGCATTTTTTTAATACCGGACTGCTAAGCTGTTCAATAAACAAATTTTATAAACTGTTTATAGAAATCAATTATCTAAAAATAAGAAAAAAACATGTGTATGTGAAGCGAAAGCGAAAATTTTCGGTAACCTCTAAAAGATCTAATAAAATTCTAGCTGAAAACATTTTAGTAATGCAGTGAAGACCTAGACGATAAATACGAAATTGGTATAGTGTGAATTTTATACTGATGATCGCCTCCCACTTTCAAATCAAAGACAGAAGGTTAGCTTCCTCTCGGGTTTTGAGAGTGTAGATGAACACTTTAAATATCTTAAAGTTCAATATGGTGAATCTAATATGGTGTACAAAATGATTTATAATTATCGATTCTTAGGAAATTTTCAGTAGCGTAGATTACGGATTTAAAATACATTTTTTGAAATTTAATATACAGGTTAAAAAATGGCTAACTAAAAACTTGGTTCTTCTCAAATTCTTTCAAAATGGGTACTGGAGGATTTCAAGCTGTAAATTGCGAATCTGAAATGCATTTTGAAAAATCATTATAGCAGTTTTATAATGAGCAACTAAATTTTTGTTTGTTCAAACTAAATGTTTTCTTTACCATAATTATGGCTAGAATGGGTGATCCTTGGAAACATTGTACGATACATTACATATATCGATTGGTACTGGATTTAAAAAAAAATAAAATAAAATTAAAACTAAATAAAAAAAAACGTTGCTAACACCACATTAGCATGACAAAACTCAAACTCAAAAAAAAGTGTGGCTAATTAAAAACGCGAACTCGTTTTAATACACAACTGTAGATGAGCCAGGAAATTAGGTATTTAGGTTCAATTCTGGATGCAAATTACTGCTGTAACTCAAATTTGCAGAAAGTTATAATCAAAGATAAAATGACCATTATGACCGCAAAAATGATGATTAAAACTACATATTGTATATTCGTTACATAAAACAATAACAACATCCATTATAATCTATGGCTCAGTTGTATGGTGGACGAAAACCATTCAGAGATAAACCACTCTGAAGCATGCGATAAATCCATGTGTCATGCATAAAGGATCTTACCTTTTTCCATAAAGCTATTAAAAGAGAAAGAAAAATTTCAGATATGTTATCTGTCAAGTAACATTATTTCCTCAAAACTGGTAATACATGCTGTCGCTCCTCCAACTTATAATAATTATATGATGTAATTTTACGTACTTATTATTAAATTTTTTATTTTTAGACTGGAACAATCGAAGGTTTTTACTATTTGAAACATAATAAAATGATCACGTTCAGCGAACAACAAATACTGGATTGCAATACGGATAATTTTGGCTGTGATGGAGGTTGGCAAGATGTCGCTTTAGATTATCTAAAAACCACTGGTATGATCAAAATATTTTTTTTACTAACATTTTTTTTCCTAATACTAAATCGAAACTAAAATAATTATATTACCAATAAATGAGAAACCACATAAAACCTACCTTTTTTATAAAAAATGGATAAGATTCTCTTTCATTCTTTATCCGCAAATCGTATTCTCTGTGAAAATATCATATTCAACATTGATATACCATTGAATTAAGAAGCATAGATAATAAAGAAATAATTCGTCATAAAATCTGTAATTATTTAACAAACTACAAAAATTAAATTGTCTATTCAAGTAAAAACTATGAACTAAATTAAGTTTAATATCAAAGAAACCAAACAATTTTTAAAATACTATTCCAGACTTCTATACGATAAATGTAATAAAACTGTAATTGTAGACAAAAACGACTATAACACAAAAATGCTAACTTATTAAATGACACTTCCACTGACAAAAAAGGAAACCATAATCCCACAAGTAGAATACCATCTAAGGTCAATAGACTTGTTAATAATTAGTTTAAATGAAATCTAATACCAAAAAAATTAAAAACAAAACTAAATTGTAACAATGACCCTGCTTCCTAAGTATATGGCCCACCAAAATTACATAAACCAGGTTTGTAACTTTTTCTAATTGTTAGTAATATACAGTCGCCCGCAGACAATTTATTATAATACTTATATTATCAGTAATCTTCTAAGTAAAAATGAATTTTATTCCAACAATTTTTGGGATTTCTGCGACTATACTAAAAATAAACCTATTCCCCAAGCACACATATTAGCATCCTTTGACATAATATTCCTAAACACCAATATTCCCATTTACTTGGCTACTCAACTTTAGAAAATTATTGGGAACAAATAAAAAACTTCACTCCAATAACAGAAAATGGTTTTATTCAATTATATTTAATAAAAACCTTTTTCATTCTATTCACAAATTTACGATGTTTTCATGAGTCCATCAATTTCTGCAATAATAGCAAACCTCGTGATAGAACTTCTTGAAGAAAATATATTCAAACAACAATATGGTAAATCTTTTTTTTTAAGTTACGTCGATTACTGTATATTATATATACCTGAGGACAAAATTCAGTACACCCTCAATACATTTAATAATAATCATAGCAAAATACAATTTACAATAATAAAGCCATTCATTTCTGAGATATCACTGTTCATTTTCATCAAAGTCGTAATATAAAAACAAACTGGTACACTAAACCAATATTATCAGAGAGATACCTAAATTACAATAACATCTAAAAAATACAAAACAAGTGTAGTCGCAGTACTAACCTAAAGAGCTATGAAGTTTTCCCATTCGCAATTTATTCTCAAAATATAAAAAATTTAAATATACTTTGGCAAAACATAATTACCATAAAAAAAATATATTAATTCATAATAAAAAGCTAAGTAGAAAAATTCTATAACGATAATATATCTTAAACCATTTTTAAATACTTGTCAATGTTGAACTGTATAGCAATTCTGAAATTTATTAAAGTATGTTACATCAAGTCTACTTTCAAAGATTATATACATAAAATATCCAATCAATTGTCTATACTCATACCATACTTTGCTAACTTTGCATACACTATTAGGATTAACAATATCAAGTTATTTTAGTATGTAAATGTTATATTTCTTTCTTAAAGCAATACAACTTGAGTAGTCATCATTTTTTACACCAATTCTGATTTTTGAAAACCACGTCAACTAAATGAGCCTTTTTATTATTTTTCTACTCACTTCCTTTTCTGTATTATTTTTTAGAATTCACAGTATTTTCCATGTATTGTAATTTTCTAATGATAATAATTTTTCTTCCATAGCTTCTTTCCATTGGCTATTTCTACATAGTGCATCTTCATAATTTTCAGGTAAATTATTTCGAAAATATCCAGCCCATAGAGCTGTTATTAACTTTTTCCATAATTATCAAATTTTTTGGGTATTTTTTAGAATTTTCTCAGTCTATTTTCTCCTTTTTTATTTTATTTTGATTTTCACTTTTTATACAGTCTTCGTTATCTATTTCATTCTTTCCATCATCTTCAGTAAATCTAATGCTAAGTTTCAATTTGTTTACATTTATTACATTTTTGTCATATTCATCAAAAATAATATTCGAGCTGTCACGATCTTTTCTCTTTCCTGATCACATAATCGATAGTCATCTTCTGTATAGGCAACTAATAAGATTTTTTTACTAGATGGATATAACTTATCATTTATTTCTTCTTTTCGTATATGAATGTAGACATCACAACCAAACACTATTATCATCTAAATTTGGCTTTTGCTTGTAATAAATATCTGCAAGAGTTTTATTATTTGGTGCCATTGAAGTTTCCATTCTATTTAATATATAAACAGCTGTTCCGATAGTACTTTTCCAAATTCTATTTGTAGTCATCATTCTCGGCTTAATCTATGGTACAGCTTCCCTTATTCAATTTTCCTATATTCTCTTCTTCTATTTGGTAATGTAATTTGTTCGGTGTTCCTATAATTTATGCGCATTTGTGCCCATGTTTTTCTGTGTATTCAGCTGTCTGGGACCAAGTTGTTCCTGCCTATTTTCTGGGATATTACATAGTTGTTCTTGAGGTCCATCTATTCTTCTTGTTATATATCCTGCCCGTTGTCATTTTAGGGATTTTATTCTTTGTATTACATCGTTTACTTGAGTTTTCTGTTCTCTCTATTCTTTTACGACCCGTTTTAGTTATTCCTAACATGCATCTTTCCATGGCTCCTTGAATGACTTGGAATTTTGTGGTTTATTTCCTTCTTCAGTATCCAAATTTCACACCGTCATGGCCGCCAATATGCATTGATCAAATACTCTTTTCTTGAGGGACAATCGCGTTCTAGTCTTGAATATTATAGAATTTCGTCTAAATTCTAACTACGCTAGTTTAATTCTTCTGTTGATTTCCGAAAGTAATGAACCACATTTGTGTATCAATTGTCTCAAGTATGTATATTTATCCACTACTTCCAACGTAACTTCATTTATCCTTATTTCGACGTTGGCAATAACATCGTTACATATTACTTTTGTTTTTGCTAGGTTCATTTTTAAACCTAGTAATGAACTAGCTATGTAGACGTCATTAATTTAATACATTGACATTTGTTATTCCAGTCTAATTTCCGGAAGACATTCTCTCTAGGGTTGCTGTGAAGAGATTTGGAGATATTGTGTCTCCTTGTCAGACTTCTTTTTAGGTAAGAATGTTTACTCTAGCTGGAGCTTCTCTATATATGTTAGCTAACATTTGTACATAAGGTTTGTCTAATCCTCCATCGACTAGAGCTTCTATATCTGCTTTAGGATATACTGAGTCGAAAGCTTTCGCAAAGTCTATAAATGCTACAGCTAGTGGAACATCATATTCTTTTGTGAGACTCATTATTTCTCTTATTTGAATATGCTCCAATGTACTGAAGTCACGTACTCTCGAGGTTGTGTTTAATCAAGTGTGCTCTGTACTCTTTTGTTGATTGTTTTCATGAATATTTTGTATATGAGAATTATATTGGCACTATTTCACTGTTTTGGAATATGTCTGGCTTTTAGGCACTCTTCGTATATTTTTATTAGTATTCTCCAAGTTGTTTTCCCAGCGTGTTTTAGAAGTTCGGCTCTAACACCATGATTCCCAGCTACCTTAACGATCTTCATGATCTTAAGAGCGTCCTCGACTTCATTCACGAGAACATCTGGTACATCTTCTTGAACTGCAGTTACCTCTTTCCCCTAATTCTTTTTTTTTTCTTATTCTTTATAGCTTCTAAGCTCCTCATAGAATTTGGTCACGTGTTGTTATTTCATCCCTATTTGTGATTTTTTGTTTGTTAATGCTATTATCTGTTTGTTGCCGGTTGCCAACGTACTTTTGGTCTTTTAGTATCTCTTACGATTTTCGATTGCATTATCTAAAAGTCTTTCGTTGTAAGTTTTTATATCTTCTGCAATCTTTTTCTTTATTGTTTTGCACAGTTCGGTATATTCTGTTCTGTATATATTGAAATTAACTTTTATATGTCTGCGTTGTTTCATAAGAGCTCTTGTTTCATCGGAACATTTTCTATAATGGTTACGTTGTTGTGGTCCTCCAATTTTTTTCGCGCAATTTAAGATTGTCAGTTTAGCGTATGCTGAATCTTGCAACCTTTCTGCGATAAGCTCTTGATAACCTCCCGAGTTGTTACTTAGTTTAGGGATGATGTTGGTTTCTGGAGTAATTTTATTCGTCTAGTTTTGTGTTCAGTACTACTCGAGCTCTAACTAATCTATGATCACTTCCTCTTCAAATTTTGTTGAGAACGCTTATTTCTAACAGTTTTTATTTTGTTTGTGAGGATGAAATCCATTTAATTTTTGATAGTTGTATTAGGAGATTTTCATTTCTATTTTTATTAAGGTTTTTCTTGAAGTAGGTATTGACGATAGATAAGTTCTTATAACATGCATATTGAGCCAATCTTTCTCCCATTTTATTTCTTTCCCCAATTTCGAAACTTCCCACATATTCTTCCTAATTGGCTATTTTCCTTACTTTGGCATTGAAGTCCCCAATTACATACTAAAATTGACTTTTGTTATTGTTTACCATCTCTGTTAACTCATTGTAGAATTCCTCTGAGTCTGCTTCTGAGTGAGAGATGGTTGGTGCATATACTTGTACGATTTGAATGGTGTATCTTTTTGACAGTATTAAAGTTATGCTAGCTACTTTGTCTGAGGTGCTTATTATATCGATTTTCTAACTTGTCCATCTTTTATTAATTAAGAATTCCAGAGTTTTGCCTTTTTCGATAACGACTTACAGTTATATGCCGCTAGTTCCAGTTCTATTTGGGTAGTGGCTTAGACTTGCAGATTCTTAGCACCATCTGTCCTTCTGACTGGTGTCCTGGGCCAGTTGGGTCTACGGAGAATGAGTGCCGTGGCATAGATTGTCCCATATTCATTGCTTTCGAGGTTGTGAGGCGTTCCTTACCTCCAGTTTCCCTTGGAGTATCTATATATATATATATATATATATATATATATATATATATATATATATATATATATATATATATATACGGCTTTCACGGATTCCTCCGTGTGAGATGCATTAGCAGTGGTTATATCCACATTATGCTGTTGTAGTACTGAAATCACACTTAGCAAACGTACAACTATATGCAACTCCGTATGTAAGTGAAGTAAAATGCGAAACAGTAAATGCAAACTTCTCTCCATCATATCCTTTCTGTGTTAGAGGTTGCACAGTTAGAATAAATTGTAATAAAACACAATTCATCCTATTCCACCACCATCGAGATGGTGGCCTACCTGTACCACCATACCGAGAAGAAAGTCAAAGCTTTCCCTCCCCGCCACAGTGATACGGCAGAGGTACATGTTTCGACTCTCATTAGACTCGTCAGGGTACCGACATGCACCTGGCTGTGCAAAGGACAGATCGGAAGGAAGTATGCAACACTGAACGCGGCTTCGCCGACCTCTCGTCGGATGGCTTATATATGTTTATACGGCTTTCACGGATTCCTCCGTGTGAGATGAATTAGCAGTGGTTATATCCACATTATGCTGTTGTAGTACTGAAATCACACTCAGCAAACGTAGAACTATATGCAACTCCGTATGTAAGTGAAGTAAAATGCGAAACAGTAAATGCAAACTTCTCTCCATCATATCCTTTCTGTGTTAGAAGTTGCACAGTTAGAATAAATTGTAATAAAACACAATTCATCCTATTCCACCACCATCGAGATGGTGGCCTACCTGTACCACCATACCGAGAAGAAAGTCAAAGCTTACCCTCCCCGCCACAGTGATACGGCAGAGGTACATGTTTCGTCTCTCATTAGACTCATCAGGGTACCGACATGCACCTGGCTGTGCATATATATATATATATATATATATATATATATATATATATATATATATATATATATATATATATATATGTAAAACCATTATCTCATCCTAATCTGTGCATCGTATCTTTGTATCTTTAAAATTATTTTGAACCATAGCTATGTAATTTATAATTTTTCCCAGTACTTTTATTTTTAAGAAAATAACAAATATGAAAATAAGATAAATAATCTATAGAAGTGTTAGAATATAACTTATCATAATATAGTAATTGCCCATAATATGGACTCATTAATATATCAGTCAATATACATTAAAAACTCCTGCCTTCTTTCTTTCTTCTGACATAGATTTATCAATACTTGTGTCTATTTGCCCTGAAAACCAATTTCACACTTTTTAAAACTACAAAATCTTGAAGAGTGGCCCATTCTTCGATATCATAAATTCTGTTTTACTTCCTTTGTATTTATTTCATTCACATTCACTAAAGTATGAGACTACTACCACTACTATTACCGTAACTATATTAACACATACAACTAAGGATATGTCGGGGAACTTTCGTTGAATTTCATTATCAACACAATGTCCTTTAGTATCTACTAACCTTTATAGTTCAATAAAGAAACATTACATTTAAAGAAATATTTTTTCATAGAGTTCAATTAAAGGATTTTCTTGTATTTTTTAAAAGTTTATTTAGATTTACAGCACAATCGAATTGTATGTTAACGAAAAAACAAAACGCCAAAGTAAAAAATATATAAATTATATACCGTAATATTTTTAAAAACTACTTTACTATTTTCAAAATATCAAAATTTCAGTATGATATAAACTAAATCTGCTGCATTTAAATAATTGCCTTTCAAGCAGCAAAAGGAAAAAATATATACAAACCGTTTATTTCTTGCAAATACAACTCTGGTGCTCTCTCCATACGCGTTTCGACTACCCTATGATCTCATCAATGAAGCTGTAATGTTGCTCTAGGTTCGATACAGCTCCACTGACGAGAACTTAAGATGCTCAAAACGCAAATGGAGAGAGGACCAGAGTTGTATTTGCAGGAAACAAACTGTTTGTATATATTCTTTCCCTTACCTGTTTGAAAGGCGATTGTATTGTCCTTCATAGATTGAATCAACAGAAACTTATCTTTCTTTTGCACTCTAGGTATTGAGTCAGAAAGCGATTATCCATATGAAGCCGTACAACGTTCCTGTCGCTATGATAAAAACGCTGTAGCAGCGAAAATTCAAGGGTATACCCGAATTGCAAGTAAAGATGAAGACGGTCTGAAATCAGCAGTAGGATCAAAAGGACCAACATCTGTATCAATTGATGCCACACGACTATTCGATTATGCAGGAGGTGCGTATCTTTTCATATGCTGTTCATCATGTATATTACATAATCTTAATTTTCTGTATTTATCACAAACTATAACTTTAACAATGTTATCATTTTTAAAATGGTTACTAAAAAAAATATTCCCTAATATAAAATTATTTTAATAATGTCTACTCTCAGAAAATTTTCATAAGGATTATAAATCCATTGTTACATAGTATTTCAGTACAGCAACTTTGGTTAAATCCAATTCTTAGCATTTTCTTGTATCAGATTAAACCTACAATCATTTCTATTTTTGTTCTATTAATATCCCTCTGTTCTTCCGAAACGTGAAAAAAGTCTTATAGCTCTGACAAAACATTACTGAAATTTTAAAAACAACAGAACTTGCTGAAAATGTATACTATCGAATCCTTTTAAAAAATCAAATAACACTCTGCTACAAAAAAAATATATGTATTCTAGGAAGTGATAATTTGCATGTTACATTTTCAAATAATTAATTTATATAATTTATTTTTCCACCTATTTTGCTTACTCATTAAGGTTACACTTTTACCACTTTGGATATAAAAATTTTATCTTACAGTCAATACTAGTAAATAATAAATAATGGTAATATTGGATAGGCCTCATGGTATTATGAATGCCGGACCTGATTGAATTTTTTAACAAAAAGTGTCTACATTCATTTATTTATTTATAATTTTAAAAATTTTCTCATATTTTTCTTTAGGTGTATTTACTGATAGTTCCTGCCTCACAGAATACGGTGAACTCAATCATGCCGTCTTAGTTGTTGGCTATGGTAAAGACTCAGGAACTGGTATGGATTATTGGTTGGTTAAGAACTCCTGGTCTGCGGACTGGGGAGATAATGGATTCTTTAAAATAAGACGTGGAACAAATGAATGTGGAATTTCCAGTTATGCAATGTACCCAGTTTTGCAATAACAAACTTGTGTTAAACGAATGTATTCGTTTAAAATTATAATAAAATATTTTTCTGTTTAGAGTTTTAATTTGAATACCTAGGTTATGTAAGAAAGCTACGCTTCAACTTCGCCTTTTGTAATTGTTTTAATTGTAATAAGACATCTATTACCATGATTTATAAGCCAAACGGCTTCGCACTCCCTCCAGGGATTATTCACTCATACCAGACATACAAAGACACCAAAAGTATGAAGCTCTGTGGGAACCCTTTTCATGTTATCGGGTCCTAGGTGACAGGGTCTGCTGTATTTCCTACGAACTTTCGGACGGTTCGCGCTGTTGCTAGGAGAATTGCTTTCTGCATCGGCTTATACAGATGCTCACTAAGGCCCAGTCCCTTGATGTTCTGTAGGAGGTTCTTTGGTATCACTCCAGTTATTGACAGTATTATGGGAATCATTTGGACGCTGTTCATTGCCCATTGTCTTCGGATTTGCACCTCCAGATCTCTGTATTTGGCGATCTTCTCGTTGTATTTTAGTCTTAGGTTGTTGTTGTTAGGTACAGCGATGTCGATTAGTGTAGTCCACCTAGAAATTTTATCTATTAATATAATATCTGGTCTATTATGAGCAACTGTCTGATCCGTCAGAACCGTTCGTTCCCAATATAACTTGAATTGGTTGTTCTTAAGAATAGGCTCTGGATTGTATTTGTCATAAGACACTTTTCCTACCTGTAATAAGTTTAACTTTTCTGCTAACTCTTGGTGGAGTATCTTGGGGGCTGAGTCGTGTCTTTTCTTATACTCGGTTAAGGCAAACGCTTGGCATCCTCCAGTTATGTGCTCTCTAATGATGAACTTCCGATAGTTCTTCATCGGAATAACCTGGTCTTGGATAGCTAACAGGAAGCCCTCCGTTTCCGGAAACATCGTCCTGAAATCAACCAGTAGTTCGACGCTGAGTTATCAACATTGTCCTGATTGACCTCATTTGGATGCCGTCCATGAAATGCTTCCGTAGCTAGGTTTGTAACTTCTCTTGGCCTGTTTAATGGTGAGAAGTAATATCTTGTTCCCTCAACTGTAACGGCATTGAATCGTCTGCCTCGCATGTTGCTCGATGTAGTGTGGAAGAGTCCCCTAACCTGTGGAAATATGAACTTAAGTTTGTTATTTGTTGGTCGAGCTGCTTACCAATATCCACCAATCCTCTTCCTCCTTGGTGTCTTGGAAGCATTGTACGTTCAATGGCACTCCGAGGGTGATGTTTTTGTGCTTTTGTTAGAAGTGTCCTTATTTTTCTTTGCAGGTTTTGGATGTCCGTCCTGCTCCATTTTACAATTTCAAAAGAGTAGCTCAGCGCAGAGCAAGCATACGTCTTGAGCGCATTAAACAAATTTCTACTATTTAAATTAGTTCGTAATACCCGCCTTACCCTCCTGACAAATTCGGCTGTCAATTGAAGCTTCATAGTGCCATGGTCAGTTCTTTTAGCTTGTTTCATACCTAGATATTTGTATGTTTGAACTGCCTCCATTGCAGCTATAGTTTCACCATTCTGCATTTCAAAAGCCCCTGGTTGAATCTTCCCTTTAACGATGTTCAAAATACGGCATTTGTCAAGTCCAAATTGCATTCCGATATCCTCGGAGAACTCCTCTACAATTTTAAGCATTTGCTCCAGCTGGCTTCTGGTAGCAGCCATCAGTTTAAGATCATCCATGTATAGAAGATGATTCACTCTTACTACCTCTTCGTTGTTATTTCTAATACTAAAGCCGTATCTGGTGGAGTTCAAACGGCGTGATAGTGGGTTCATTGCAAGACTAAGTGAATAGTCCTGAAATATTCCCCTTAGTATCGGAATGGTGTTAGTTTCGATGGTGTCGCTGGATGACACTTACAATTGGATCCTAGTTCTCCAGGTTGATATGATGCGTTCTAAAAAGGAAATAAAATTATTATCGACTCTATACATTCTCAATATAGTTTTGAGCCACACATGTGGCACCGAGTCGAAGGCCTTCTTATAATCCACGTAGGCAGCACAAAGGTTTCTTCGGTTGGTACAGGCTTGGTTACATATGATTGAGTCAACAATCAATTGTTCCTTGCTTCCCATTGCTCCCCTCGTGCATCCTTTCTGTTGAGTTGCAATGATGTTATTTTGCTCACAATGTGCATAGATGCGTTGGGTCAAGCAGGAGGTGATCACTTTATTCAGTGTGGGTAAGCAGGTGATCAGCCTATACTTAGCTGGGTCATGTGTGTTATGTTGGTCTTTTGGTAGGAGGTACGTAATACCTTCGGTCAAGAACAATGGCATTTTTGCTGGGTTAAGAAAAACATCATTAATAATATCAGCCAGCTGATGGTGCATACACCATAATTTTTTGAGCCAGTACTTCTGGATCCCGTCAAGACCTGGAGCTTTCCAGTTATGGGATTCCTTGATTATTCTTGAAATTTGCTCGGTGGTAAATGGCTCAAACTGCATCTGGCTGTAATCTTGGCAGATTTGGTGTTCTTCATTGATCCAGCCAGCTGCGATGCTACAATCGGCTGGTGTGGAAAGTTGGTTTCCCCAGAACTCTTCTACCTGCTCTCTATTGGGATATCTATTATCTGTTATATTAGGTGGGGAATTTAGTTTACGGTAGAAAGTCCTTTCTGATCGTTGGAAGAGCGCATTGTCTCGTTTTCGGTTATTGCTAGTCTTGTACCTCTTTAGCCGTCCTGCAATAACAAAGAGCTTATGTTTCAGCGAATCAAGGCATTACTGAGCAGTAACATTCACTGGATCATGTTGCGAATGATATCGGATTTAGTTTTCAGTGAGTTGTGATCGCTTCCACATGTTGTACCTTTGTATACCCGTACATTTTGATAAATCAGGCTAATTTTTGGTCGCATTACTGCCTATTCTATGATGGATTTTAGATTTGTGGTCTCTTGTCGCCATGTATACATGTGTCTCTTACGATGTGACTAAAATCCATTCATTATACGCAGTTCATTTTGTTTGCGCAATGTTATTAGGTGTTGACTACAAGGACATCCGAATTGTGGCAAATCTCTATTGGGGACAAACGGCTAAGGTGAAAATAGGCAATATGCTCACTGAAAACGTCCAAATTAAGAAAGGCGTACGACAAGGATGTATCCTGTCTCCTCTACTTTTCAATATCTATTCAGAACAAATTTTTAGAAAAGCACTGGAAGAAACTGACGTAGGCATCAAAG
Organism: Diaprepes abbreviatus; assembly: GCA_034092305.1. NCBI lineage: Eukaryota > Metazoa > Arthropoda > Insecta > Coleoptera > Curculionidae > Diaprepes > Diaprepes abbreviatus. Next base: position 2,993,601 of record JASJET010000095.1, read on the forward strand.
TAAATGGAGAGATAATAAATAACATAAGATATGCTGATGATACAGTTATACTTGCCAACAGCATAGATGAGTTACAATGTCTCATGGAAAAGGTCCAGAAAGCTAGCAAGGAAAAAGGACTCGATCTAAATATAAATAAAACAAAATGGATGCTAATTAGCAAAAATCAACAACCAGCCAGACAATTGATAATAGATAATAAAATAATAGCGCATGTCGACTCATATATATACCTTGGCACAGTTGTTAACACAAGATGGGACCAAACCACCGAAATACGATCTAGAATTGAAAAAGCCAGAGCGACCTTTAACAGAATGAGAAGTTTGTTCATGAATGGTGACATATCTCTTCCATTAAAAGTAAGACTTGCTAAATGCTACGTATTTCCTGTCTTGCTGTATGGCGCGGAAGCATGGACAGTGACGGAAACTCTATTAAAGAGGCTGGAAGCGTTTGAAATGTGGGTGTATCGACGTATCCTGAAAATATCCTGGACTGAACACATCACCAACGTGGAGATAGTTCGCCGTATACGGAAAGAAAAGGAAATTATACCGACGATCAAGAGGAGGAAGCTAGAATATCTTGGTCATGTAATGAGGCATAACAAATACCGTCTCCTTCAGCTAATACTCCAAGGAAAGATAGATAGCAAACGCGGACCCGGAAGAAGAAGACACTCATGGCTCCGAAACTTACGTCAATGGTTTGGACTAACATCCGCCGAACTGTTCAGGAGCGTCGCAAACAAAATCAAGATTGCCATGATAATAGCCAACGTTCGCAACGGACAGGGCACATGAAGAAGAAGAAGAAGAATGTTATTAGCCGCATTCCGTAATAATTAATTGATCCCTCTACATACCTTCCTAGTATCTTGTCATTCTGTATTTCCCTACTATACTATAAGATCTCCTAGGAGAATAATTTCCATAGACGTTCCAATGGTGGCTATAGTCCGACTTAGATGATCGAAAAGTTCATTTTTATTTTTGATCATTGAGCCCTCGTTTATGGCATAAATTCTCAGTATTGATATCTTATGTCCATAAAATATCAGGTTAATTTTTATAATGTGCTCATTAATTGCCTCCCATGACATTATGTATCTTCTCAGCTTTCTCTCGATCAAAAGAGATACTCCCTGTTATGTTTTTCTCTTCTTTCCTACTCCGCTAAAGAAATGGTTATATTATAGATTTTCGTTGACCGTTTTTCCTTGTTTCGGTTATAATTACTAGATCCAAGTTCTGCTACTTTACTTCACTTAGTACTTCGGTCATTTTTTGGGAGATTTCTTGTGCATTCCATGTCTCGAAAAATCATAATTTTAGTAACTGTCATCGTTTGTAATCCTGTCTACTCTGAGGCTGTAGATTTCTTCTTTTAACAGTGCCGCTCTTTCCGAGTATCAGGAAATTAGCCTAATGCTTCCGCTTCTTAACCTGTAGGGCCAGATAATTTTTTGTCAAGGTTTTCTTCCTCTAGCCTTTGGCTAGCCAACGTCCAACTGCAAGTCAGCTGCTTCACCTGTAACCTAGTCATGGAGCTTACAGGGCACTATCATCCAGGCCAGATTAACCTTAGTTTTAAAACGAAGCTGTTACTCCTCCCCCTCCTTCTTTTTCATCCCTTGCTTGATGAGACTCCAGGCTCGGGACTGGCACAACGGAGTTGATTAATTAAACTATCTAAAAATCTAAGGTATTCATATAGTTTAATTAGGGGTGAGATAGGTACTTAATGCGTAGAAATTAGATTTCAATTATGTTTATGTTCACAAAGGAAAAACAATCTTGAAAGATTAATTACAATAACTTGGTGATTTAGTAATTAATCTATATAAGTTTTTGATCGATAAGACAATTGCTTCGACAACAAAATACTTAAAATAAAGTTCGATCACTGTTACTTACGGAGAAAAATTACCTACGCTCAAACACTTCACAAAGGATGCAAATTTACTAAAGCTAGTGTTTTAGTTAATAAGACGCAAAATGCATTATGTAAAAATTTAAAAAATTATAAAGGGTGTTTTTTATATAGGTATAGAACTTTAAGTTGGCAACACTTTTTTAACTGGCGGCCATTTTGTCAGATGTCAAGTGATTTATGTTTAATTTGGTTTGGCATTTCAAGATGAATAGACTGACGCCTGAACAACGCTTCCAAATTGTGCAAATTTATTTTGAAAATCATTGTTCTGTTCGAAATACGTATCGCGCACTATGTCCATTTTACGGTCTACATAATCGTCTATCAGAGCAATTAATTCGATTAACTATGGAACGTTTTCGCACCACGTTTACTCTAAATGATAATATGCATCCACAGAGACGTCATACAGTGCGTACAGAAGAAGTCATTGCTGCTGTAGAGCGTAGCATAGAGGAAGACCTGAATCAGTCTATCCGCCACCGTGCACAGGAATTGGATATGTGTCCATTCACTTTATGGAAAATTTTGCTGAAAGATCTTGGTTTGCGTGCTTACAAAATCCAACTCGTGCAAGAATTGAAGCCACACGATCACCTAGCAAGGCGTAGATTCGGTGAATGGGCCCAAAACAAGATTGCCGTTGATCCCGATTTTCATAAGCGAATTTTGTTTAACGATCAAGCTCACTTTTGTTTGAATGGATACGTCAATAAACAAAACTGCCGTATTTGGAGTGATGATAATCCTCAAGTGTATGTTGAGACACCGTTACATCCAGAAAAACTGACTGTTTGGTGTGCTTTATGTTGTATTGGTCCGTACTTCTTTAAACACGATGCTGGTCAGAACGTTACAGTCAATGGTGTCCGCTATAGAGCCATGATTACTGACTTTTTCGTTCATCAATTGAACAACCATGATGTGTAGGAGCTGTGGTTTCAACAAGACGGTGCAACATGTCACACAGCTCGTGCCACAATTGATCTATTGAAGGAAACGTTTGGTAACCGCATAGTTTCATGTTTCGGACCCGTGAATTAGCCTCCAAGATCGTGCGACTTAACGCCGCTAGACTATTTTCTGTGATGATATGTGAAGTCGCTAGTCTACGCCGATAAGCCCGAAACGATTGATCACTTGGAGAACAACATTCGCCGCGTTATTGCCGATATACGGCCACAAATGTTGGAAAAATCTTCGAAAATTGAACCTCCAGATTAAACTACGTCCGAGCCAGCCGTGGCGGTCATATGCCAGAAGTCATATTTAAATTATAATGCCAGAAGGTTATCTTTCGAATAAAGTAAATTTCATGTCAATTAAAAAAATTCATCTTTGTTTTATTCCATTTAAAAGTTCTATACCTCTATAAAAAACACCCTTTAGATCGCGTCCACAGATTTACGATAAAGCCCGCACTGATATAGTATGTTAGTGATGGAAAGGAATGTTGGGTAGGTTACGAATATGGTGTGAAACAACAGCGAAAAATCTGTTGGTCAAATGTCGTCATTAAAAGATGAGGATGCTCATTTGTTTGTGCTTACGATTAACCTGCCAAATCGTCGCAGGAAAAGAACGGCGTTGGGATCGTCCTCAGAAAGAGATGAATTTGTAAATTTTTTAATATATTTAAATTTTGATTAATATAGATTTAAAAATTTTTAACGAATAAGGAAAGTAGCATTTACAGAGATCACGAAGAAGTCCACAGCAAATTTATCCGTCATATTTGTAAAATAGAACGTGAAACAAATAGTCTTCTCCAATGTTCTTATCAGATATTCAAATTATGCTTGGTAGAATAAATTACTTATTAAGAAATAATCTAAATATGTGGATGAATATAAGTATAGACAATAACCAACGTTATACTAATGTATTAAAATATACGATAAAATTGGTCCAGATATTTTTAAGAGTTTACCAGCATATCACGTCTTTAATGGATGTGATTATAATCCATTTTTATAGAAAAAAATCAATCCGAGTTATTAATGAAAAAAAAAAATTATCTGAAAGCATTTATCAATCCTACAAATATAAATTAATTTAATTTATATATAATAATAATGAATGTTTATCAACAATAGAAAAGTTTGTATGTCAAATATATAAAATAAAAAATTGTGACGACACAAATAGCAGAAGATTTGAACTGTTCACAAAAAATTTCACGGCTGAAAATATCAATTAACCATTTGAAAATGAAGTTGTAAAATTTAATGGGTATCATTTTCCTCCGTATAGAGCTGAAATGCATCAGCATATATTGGGAGCAAAATATATTCGTAGTATATGGAAAAATACACACTTGGAGATAGCCATATTAAATACAGAAGATAATGGTTGGATGTTAAATGATTTCCCATAGTTCGAGGAAAATCAACTGCCACCTACACTAAGTGAAGTCATCTCAACCGACAGCATCGAGATTGAAGCAAATGATACCAATATCAATGGTTAGTTTTTTTACGTAATGCATACATTTGTAGTCGAAAGTTCTCAGGTATCCAGTGTGTGTGCTGAGTCCTTCTTAGGACTGTAGGGTAGCTAACGTTTCGTTGAAATCACGTTCACCATTTTCAAAGCTCACTGCTTGCGACTCGTCTGCTGTCGGTCCAGTGTGTACGTGGGGCTTATTTGTCTGTATGGTTCCGGCCAATCAGGTTGCGAGCCCTGCTGCGTGTCATCGGCCCTGTTGCTAGTATTTGGGGTCTGGGGTCCTGTTTCCAAGTTATGATCCGTTTTTTTACTACCCACTACTGGTTGATTTCGTAAGCAGGTTTTTCCAAGTATTAGGCAACGGCTGACTGTCATCTCTGCTATTTAAATTGTTGGTCCTCTTTGCAATTTCAATCGCTTCCCGTAAAACTCTTGTGGAGAGGTTTTCACACCTCGATAGCATTTTTGTTCCAGAGAAGTTTATCTAATATCTTGTGTTAGGCCAGTGCAGAAGAATTTGTCTGTGGTGTCTCTAATATACGGAACAAAAGCTTAAGAGCTCTTCTCTTGTTTTGCGCGATTTTTCAGGGCCAAGCGTTTCTTTTTTATAGCCTTTCTTATATAGTATTTTTTATAACTACTTTTTGTTAGGGTGTCTTGCAGTATGTGCATTTCTGTATGCTAATTTTCTTCACTTGTAAGGGACTGAGATTGAAACGCAACTGATTTCACTACTGCAAACAATTGGGCGGGGTGGTGATGTGAATCCGTTGAGGTAACTGTTGGTGTGACTCAGTTTTCTGAACACAGTATGTGAAAGGAAGCTATCCTCTTTTCTTTTTAGTAGTATATCTAGAAAAGTAGTTTTCTCTCCTGTTCTATTTCCATGGTGAATGATCTCAGTCCCTTACAGATCAAGAAAATTACCGCAAAGAAATAAACATACTGCAAGACGCCCTAACAAAAAATGGTTGTAAAAAGGAACATATAGACAAGCAAACAAACCCTTGGCGCGAAAGATAAGAAAAGATCTCTAAAGCTTTTTTGTTCCTTATGTCAAAGGCACCACAGACAAAATCGGAAAAATTCTCAAGAAACACAATATTGAAACCATTTTTCACCACGGACCGTAAAGTAAAGGATCTCCTGCCAGCACCTAAAAATCCCACTAGAAAACCAAGGGGTGTACGAAATTCCATTCAAGTTATTCAATGCTTCTCTATCAGATAATTTGTTACTGAGTCCAGTTTGGAATTTTTGCAAATTTTCTAGTATTGTTTCTGATGTTGGAAATCGTTGTTTTTTATTAACTTACTTCGTTCTTTTTTTATGTTTATCTCTATTCTAGCTCTTATCGATCTATGGTTAGTACCAGTGTCAAAATAATTCAATATCTCTACATCCTTTACACTAAAATTTTAGTTCGTTAGTATGTAATCGATTCCATTTTTCACACGTAAGTTCGGACTTCTCCATGTCCGTCGTTCCCTAGCCGATTTTTTAAAGAAGGATATCGTACAGTACATCCCTTCTTTTTGGAGATAATTTATGAGCCTCTCTCCTCGTTCGTTGATAGAGCCTAGTTCGAATTTTCCGACATATTTATTTTGATTGTCTGTCGGTACTCCTAGCTTGGTATTAAAATCGCCGATGATAAATTTCTAATGCGCTATCTCTGTGCTTGTGAAATGTCTTCAAAAATGTTTTCTATATCTTCGTTAGGTGCAGAGTTTGTAGGAGCGTATACTTGAATCACTTGAGCACCGTAACATTTAGATAATTTCATTACTATATAAATGACTCTGTGTGATATGGATTTCATCTTAGCAACAAGCTGATTCATATTCTTATGTGACATTATCGCTATTCCGCCAATATTTTGTAATTTTAAGGTAGTACACCCCGACCACAAGGGGCTGCCAGAAGTGACTCTTATTGTTCTGCAGATATAGAAGATTTAGCATGTAAGTTGTCATGACTTTTGAAATGACAACACAAAATACGTCGCTGGTTCTTGGTCTATATTGAATTAGGTAGCAACCAAGGAGTATTTATCATTCAAAAATAAAAAATGTAGGGGACTAATGGTCCTGGGATAAAAAGAAAGTCATAATTCAGCTATATGGTATATATCTTAAACCTAAAAATTCTAAAACAATAAATTCATAAGATACGAAGTTTTATAGTTACCGAACGTTATTAAGAATAATCTTTTTATTACAGGAAGAGTTCTTCTTCTTCGGGTGCCATGGGCTATGCCACACGTCGGCGATCATTTGTCTATCTTATGGTCCCATTATAACTAGAATCCTCTCCTCAGCCTGTCTAAATATGGTTGCGACGTCTGATCTACCATACCAGTTTCTTATATTACGGGGCCAAGAGTGTTGTTTTCGACTTGGCCCCCGTCTGCCTTCAATGTTTCCCTGTAGTATTAGCCTTGGTATGGCGTAGCGCGGTCCTCTTAGTATATGCCCTAGATATGGAGATCTTCAAAGTTTTTAGCTAAGACTGCAGTATCATCTGCATAGCGATTATTGTTTATTGGGATGCCATTCACTTTGATACCTCGCGTTTCATTTTCTAATATTAACTGAAATATTTTCTCAACGTAAATATTAAACAGAACAGGCGACAGTACACATCCCTGCCGGACTCCCTTCAGTATATTAAAGGTCTCTGTTGACAGATCGCCATCAATACGGATCTCAGCTAATGTTGCCAATAAAGTTCTTTTATTATTCTAATATATTTATCATCTATACCGATCTCCTGTAATCTTTCCAACAGCGGCTCGTGCTTTGCGTTGTCAAAAGTTTTCTGATAGTCAATAAAGCAGATGAAAACATCTTGCCTTTGGTCATAGCACTTTTGCACAAGTAATTTCATTGAGAAGAGAGCTTCTTTAGTGCCAAGTCCTTTGATAAAGCCAAACTGTGTGTCACCACTCATATCGTCACACTTTCTGTATATTCTTGAATGAATTACACGAAGGAACGTTTTAAGAGCGTGGCTCATCAAGCTTATGAGTCTGTAGTCTTCGCAGTTCTTGGGGTTTGTTTTCTTTGGACTAGCAATAAACGTTTACTTTAACGAATCCACTGCGATTTGCCTAGAGTCATATATCACGTTAAAGAGATATGTAAGTTGTTTAATATCGACTTGCTTTAAAACATCTGCATATATATCGTCGTGACCTGCATTTTTACCATTCTTCATATAGTTCATTGCGTACCTGACTTCAAATTCAAAAATTTTTGGACCAATCATGTTTTCAGTGTCATTCGTCGGAGCATCTGATCGTTTATCACTGAACAAAGTCTCCGCATAGTTCTTCCAAGTTTCTTTTAATTCGTCGGAATCCAATATCGGTCTTCCTTGTCTATTTCTTATTGATGGCAATGTCCTTGTTCTATTTGATCTAGTTATTTCCTTTATTTTTCTATGGAAATTAAAGGAGTCGTGCAGCTGATGAAGTCTTTCAGCCTCGTCACATCGTTCTTGAGTCCATTTCTCCTTAGCTTCCCTTATTTTTCTTTTGCTGGTTTTTAACAATCCGACGTTCAGCCATCAAGTTCAATATTTCGTTGGTGATTCATGGTTTGATTTTTTCTTGTTTCGGTCGACCAAGAACAGTCTCAGTAGCTGATTGGATGTGTGTTTTTAGCGCAATTCAGATCTTATCAGCTGGAACTTCTTGACTAGGGTTATTTCCTTGGCAAAGCCTATCCAAAGTAGTCCTCATGCTCCTTTACACTGCGGGTTGTTTTAATGCCTGAATATCATATTTTCGGGGTCTACGTCGTTTTGATAGTAGTTTACATCGAAAATAGAAGTTCGCAACAAGAGAGTTATGATTTGAGCTGATGTCTGCTCCTGGGTAGGCGGCAACACGTGTAATGTTTATTTGAAGGTTGTAGACAATGTTGAAGAATGACCAAAATGTGGTCGGACTTGCATTGTCTTTGTTTTTATTTTTACGACGTTTCTGTTAGGTTGTATCTCTAATCGTTATCAAGTATAAACTTTTTTTTTTGTTTGTTTATACTTCATAACGATTAGAGATACAACCTAATCGAAACGTCGTAAAAATAAAAACAAAAACAATGCCAGTCCGACCACATTTTAGTCAATACGTGTAATGTTTGTTCAAAAGTTGTAGACAATGTTGAAGATTGACTAAAATGTCGGACTTGCATTGTCTTTATCTTTATTTATTTTTATAACGTTTCGATTAGATTGTATCTCTAATCGTTATCAAGTATAAACTATTCTGATTTCTTTTGTTGATCAGAATAAAGTAAATTTGGTTGCGTGCAATATTTTTCTGTTCATCTTGAGAAGACTTCCAGGTGTAGAGTATTCTAGGTTGTAATTTATAAAAAGTATTCTTGATAACCAATTTTTCACCACGACAAAATTGGATCAGCATTTCACCTCGTTCTTTTCTGTTACCTAATCCAAATGCCCCTGTTACACCTTCTTGAGTTCTGCTATCGACCTTTGTGTTGAAATCACCCATCACTATATTAATATCTTGAGGCTTTAATGAGTGCAAAACTTCCCGGACTTTCTCATAAAATTGTTCAGCTTCGATTTCTGACTTGTCCGCTGTAGGTGCATACACCTGTATTACATTGATATTAATCAGTCTGGCACTTATTGGCAGAAGTATAACTCTGTCTAAGTATGCTACGACATTCCTCACAGACACATTTATCTTCTTGGATACAATAAAGCCCACTCCATTTCTGTGATCTGGATCATTGTTTCCGGAGTAATAAAATGTTGTTTCATCCTTCCTACATGTTCCACTATTAGGCCATCTTGTCTCAGCTATACCAAGAATGTCAATATCCATTCTTTTCATTTCCTGAATCGCATGATCAAGCTTTCATGCCGCAAAGAGCCTTTTGGTGTTCCAGGTTCCAATTCGCATTTTGTCAAGCCGGGGGATTCTTAGCACCCTCTGGTGACTTAACTTCTGCCCGAGACTGAGGGCCATTTGTTTAAAGTTTCTTGGCATGATAAAGAGTGGGTAGACAAAATAACGTCCTGGGGAAACTTGCTTGATTGTGGTCATCGTAGGTTTTCGTTCCGACGACATTTGGGGAAGACATTTCCTCCCTCCTAAATCTAAGGGTATACGGCCTGTACTCGGTGGCAGAGCCTCATCTGTGGAAACAGGGTAAGCCCGCGAGAAGGTGAGGTTGAGATGCATCACTACCCCTTAAACCCTCAAAAAGGAAGTCAATTAGATTTATTTATATTAGTGGTGTGTTGATTATTGATGTTATTTTACTTCAGTCTTTATTTCACAACTATAAAGAAATACAAAGCTTTTTCACAATGAAAATACTAACAGGACCTTACCTTTTTAACCAAAGATTGATAAACTAAATTATTTGATATTTAAGATATTTGTATTGTTTAACTAAAGGTCATATAGGTACTTAAAACATAACATTTACATTTCGATAATCTTTATTTGCATAAAGTTAAAAAATAATCTTGATGACTTAAAAACAATAAAAAAATATCGTTATTATAAAATTAGGTTTTTTGTTTGATTAGATAAACGCCTTGTCAGGTAAGTTCTTAGAAAAACATTCGATCACTGTTAATTTACTGAAAATAATTGATGAGGGATCAAACGTTGCATATATGAGGCAAATTTATCAAAGCTAGATATGTTTGTGTATTAAAATATATTACTGATAATGAATAACTGCGCATGCGCATCTTATAGATAATACATATGTGCACCAGTAGGAAAAAAAATATCACGCTCGCAGGTGCGCAATGATGATTATCTTATTCTGGAACTTACGCGATGAAAAATAACTAATAAGAAGTTGTATTATCAGTGGAGTTGTAATGAGATCATTAGGTGGTCAAAATTCGTATGGAGAGTGAACCAGAGCTGTATTTGCGCTACTTAGGTGGATATATAGATGTCGTTTGACTGGCGACATTTTTTAGTCTGACATCAAAAATCGGCAAGTTTAATATCCTACCGACATGATTCAGGAGACAGTTATTTCCTGCGAATGTTGCTTTTGGTTCGAAATAGATCCACTGACGAAATGAACGAGGAGGAACAACCAGAGTTGTGTTTTCAGGAAATATATTGTATATGTATTTTTTCCTTTAATTGATTGAAAGAATATTAAATACAAGTAGGTAAAAATCTAATATTGGAACTCATTCCGTACGCAGGCTCCACATACGCTCTCCACAACTGTATTGGAATTGTAATTGTGCACGATAACCATAGAAAGTCTATAGAGGAACACTCTTTGTAAAGGCTCATGCCCCATAGTGCAATTGAACAGACAATTCTCTAGAAATACCAAGTCAAACAGATGAACAACTAACAAAGTTTCATACCCATCTCCTCAGGTTTTAACAGACTTTTTTAAAATACATTAGGAAAAATTCGAATTAGAAAATTCAACACCGCAACGATTAAGGTAATTTGAAATAGTTTTTCATCATCAAACGGATAAAGAGCCGCTACAATCCTGTTTGTAGGAGCTCCTTTATGAACGACCTTCTCCTCCCTCCCAATAAAATTATCTAGAAAAATTTCGACAAATTAGCATCAAATATTTGGGGCTTATCATTCAGCCACTAGTTATTGATAACTAATATTATTCTATAAAAGTTATACGGTTTTGAAAGCGTGGAATACCTTATACATTTTTTTAGCTCGGAATCTTTTTCTTGGGTATCAGAGAAGAGTGGCAGTATTATGGGTTTTCGGCTAGGTATGTTTCTATCATTTAAGGCCGTACTCTGAACGTTTGCTCCTCTTAAAGCATTAAAAAGGGTGAAAATATTAAATGTAAAAGATGTAAACAAACCCATGTGAAAAGAAAGTTAGGTTAAACTTTAGATATGGTCATTGTACGTTTTCTCCATACTCTCCTGGAGCCTGCTTGCAATTTATTAATGGGATAGTGTAGTTCTTGAGCCAATATTTATTCTTTTTCGGAGGAAATGTGTATTATTTTCCGGCTTTATTATGACATTTTTCGTGACGTTAGAACTATCATTGGCTAAGGTTTATTTTGGTTGTCAAGCCGTCAGCTTTGACATCACAGGTCGTATATTGCTTTCGTAGAGAAATCCCGTGGCATGAGGAATGTAACAGAGTGTTGGATAGGGGAAATGTTGGTTATTCTGCACTACGTATTGATTCTGCACTATTTGCTGGTTCAAGAAGTGCATAGAATTGGGCAGCTGTTATGTATGACTGGTTGCATATCGTTGGCGGGTATGTATCGTGAATATTAGTCCCAACCGTTATTTTCAGGTAAGTGTAAAATTCTGTCATTTTTTGTGTTATGCATTTTGTTTAAAAGTGGTTTTGGGCTGAAAATCGTTCTTTTTCTAAAATGACCATTGGAAAAGTTTCGGCGTGTGAACCATCATCAATAAAGACACTTTCTAGAAATTTTATTCCACCTGAAAAAGGGATTAAGTGTACCGCTTGGCCCTGTATTCACTAGTATTTTGTGGGTTTAAAAGCAGTTTAGTATGGTTGGAATTGGACTAGCTGCAGTGGAAACTAGGGTTTATTAACCCATTTGTGGGGATCATTTACGCCGTTTGGTCGACTATTTTATGAAGAAGCACGTTGCCGTGGAATAACGAAAAACCCTCCAGCTAAGAGGGTTTTTTTTGGAACGAGTTTTCCTTTTGGATCGAGTTTTTAGTATCCAGTTTTTTGAATCAGATTTTAGTTCCTGGTTTTGGTTCCTGGATATTATATAATTTATTCCTGGTTTTTGTACTAGCTTCTTGTTCCTGGTTTGGTTAGTGTTTCTCTGTGTGGAACTTTGGAGAACAATACTCCGAGTTGGTTTTGGGGTACAGCGTCCTTGGACAATGTAGTGACCTACCCGTAGATCAAGGGGTACTACGATGCTGGGATCTCGAGTTTTTATGTTACTTATGATACTATATTGTTTAATTAGTTTGTTAACATCTTAACAGATTTACTTTATTATACTTCATACTTAAAACTTCATTTAGTTAATTTTAAAACGTTTTTACTCCCAAGTTTGTGATTCGTCTGGTTTGTAATGCGCACCTAATTATAGTCCCTGGTTTATATCCTGCGGAATTGCGTCTCACTGTGCACGATGAGCGTGATAACTCTTGCGCTTGGGTTTTAATTAATAAAATAACAAGAGTGTCATTCGCATACGGTAATATAATTAAAAATACTCATTTATTATATATTTGATACTGATTTAACTAATTGTACCATCTAAATTCTATTTGAAATTGTACATTTTTGCTCATTGATTTTATATTGAATCATTTTTATATTAAAGTGTTCGTTTGTGCTTTGGAAAGGCTTGCGTTTATTTACTTGATCCCTATCCTATGTAATGTTAGGCTAGGTGAGCCTCTATGGGTTTCAGAACATCGGATGACCTTCTGGTTTAGGTTGGCAGTATAGTAAACCAGTGGCGCCTTGGGTAATTGGGAAGCACCAATCTCATAATCGATCAAATATTATGAACTCGCCCACCTCCTTCTCGAGCTAGGAGTAATTAGTCTGAGCGTTTGTCAATTGTGATATTGACTTGATTTAAATATATAAGGAGGCAACACTATTGATAGACGTCTGGAAAAATGTTTCGTGAAACTTCTTAATTTCTATTTAAGACCAGGTCATTTCAACAAAAATTATCTGAATGTATCATTGGAGACTCTATAATTCAGAGCGACCAGTGTTAATATGGATGTCAAATTTCAGTGAATAAGAGCTGCCAAAATCTAAGAGTCGGGAAAGAAATTGAAACTCTTATAAATAGAATAAAATTCATATTGCTAATATATCTCAGAACTTATACTGAATAATAACGAGTTCAAACTGTACTGGGGTCGAATTGTGCTTACGAACTTAAACTTTAAAGAAAAATAAACTTTCATAAAAAGATATTAAGGAGTTTTTGAGTAGAATGACAAAATGTGCGTCATACCTTATAAAATTGCTAACAGATTAGATAATAAATAAATTTAAAATTAGCTTAAATTTATTTAAAGATAAGTATATATACTTTATTTTCTACAGTGGCATACTACTGCAAATGGTTTTTATGTTTAATTGTGATGCTGAATCCATTAAAACTTTCTTAAAGTATTTAAGATAGTAGCACAATTCGGTTGCCTATTTCTTGTTTTTTGAAGATGTAGCAATTTTAACCAGCGAGGAAATTAATATTTCTTTTGGCATATTAATTTAATTTTATCACATTCATAAGTTATATTCTAATTATCGTTCTGAAACTCTTTTTGAAGCAGATGAGTACAAGAGCATATTTAGAAATTTTTATTATTTAAAAAAATTTTTGTGTTCTTGAAGTTCATGCTTTAAATAATATTTTACTCTAAAAATATTTAAAAGTTATTTCTTCAGTATCCTGACACTTAAACGTAAAATTCTGTCATTCATCTTTTCAAAATGTATTCCAAATTTTACCGATAAAGTGACAGAAAAATATATATTTGAGGTAAATATGGAATTAATATTAAACATTTTTTAGCCACAATGTTTACTTAGTTTCTTCCTTTTTAACAATTTTACTGAAAGGTTTTAACAGTAATGTTTTTTCAATCATATATTTATTATGAACGGTTCATATGTCCCCAATACAACAAATTCATCATCATTTAGCTTATCCTGTTCACTGCTGAACAAAGCCTCCTTTAATTCCAGCCATCTCTTTCTATTTTGTGCCACTTGTAACCAATTTCTAGCCACCCTTTTTATGTCGTCTGTCCATCGAATAGGAGGTCGTCCTCTACTTCTATAGGCCTCATGTCTTAGCCTCTATTCCGCAACTCTTTTGTCCATCGTCCATCAGTCATCCTAGCAACATGTCCTGTCTAGTTCCATTTAAGATGTGAGATAGATTTCACCGCGTCTCTTACCCCTGTTCGGTTTCTTATGATGTGATTGGGTATTCTATCCCTAAGAGTGACTCCCAACATTGACCGTTCCATTTGTCGTTGCATGACCTGTCTTTTCAAGCATTTAGGAAGATTAGATCTCAATATATATCTGAGTCTACCGAATCCCGCCCACGATAAACCTATTCTTGGCTGGATTTTGTGCTTCTGATTATCTCGCCTAATATCGATCTCATATCCTAAGTATTTGTATATATGCACTTGTTCTAGATTTATGTTATTGATGTGTAAGGGACTACTCATTACTAGGTTTGTCATGTATTGTGTCTTTGATAAATTAATTTTCAAACCTTTTTCCGAGGCATCGTTTAACGTATCCAACATATTTTGTGCTTGTGAATCCCAGTTTATCTTTTTCAACATACTCTCTAGCAATACAACAAACAATTTTGGGGAGAGTGTGTCACCTTGTCTTACACCTCGAGCGATATTAAATCTGTGCATTGATTTGCCGATGTTCTGACATTTGCCGTGGCATTCTCATACATGTTTTTGATAATTGCGGAGTATCGATGGTCGACGCGACATTCGCCTGATGCCTCTAGAAGTTTCCGCTAATTTATTGAATCAAAAGTCTTCTCGAAATCAACGAAGACAAGCATCAGTGATCTATTATACTCAATACATTTCTCGATAAAAACTGTGACTGTCAGAAATTGGTCATTTGTCCCATAGCCGGATCAGAATCCCGCCTGTTCTCTCAAAAAAAAAGAGTTTACTTTATATGTCTAACGGTTGACGAGTATTTTGGTAACAACAAATTACCTATAACAATATTACCAATATGGTAATAATGAAATACAGATGTGGGTATGAAAAAAATTAAGCTCGTATATAAAAAGTTGCGGTACGTCACTGATTATTTAGCCTTAGTTCAAGAGGTATATCTGCCAGTATTTAAAATAAGTTCTGATTACGCAAATTATCTTTCTTTTGGAAAAATATATAAATAGTGCAAAAAAAAGCGATTTTATTAAAACCAAATAGGTACTAAAAAAATCAAAAAATGAAGTTTTTAATATTATTGTGCATAATTGGTACAGTATTTGGTTCTCTAGAGGAAGATAGAGAGCAATGGCTCAATTTCAAGGTAAATAAAATTTAATTTTATTTCAATGTTTTTACATTGTTTTAACTGTCATACTTTTTCAAGCATTTGAATCTATCGGAAGAGCCTTTTTGCCACTGTGAACGCGGTATCTTCCAAAATATAGTTTATGAACGCATCAACCGCTAGCTCTGGCGTAAAAAAATCGTTAATTATGCAACTTTTTCTTTGTATAAAGCTTTCAAGGTTTTTTAAATTTTGTTTAAAATGCATTTTGGACTAAAATACGGTCTTTTTACAAAAAAAGTTATTTTTTTTTAATGCTCGATGTATCTGTAATTATGAGAAATGGAAAGAAAGTTCATAAGAAAAAATGTTTGCATTTATTCGTGCAATCTACTTGGATTTTTCCGGAATTTTTTCTGCACTTTTGGTTGTATGCAATTTTTTGATTTTTAAAAATTTTTCAAAAGCATGATATGATTATGCATGGATCTAAAAACAGAACTGGAAAAACTCAGGGTCGTGGTGCGGCTTGTTTTTTAGAATTTTGGTCTATTTTATGAAAAAAAAACATTTTTTAATAGCTCATATGTATCTCGGAGGCTATGCTTTTTTTTATAAAAAAGACTATAACTCTGTAAAAAAAAGTCACACCATAACCCTGAGTTGTTCAAATTCTATTTATGTCTGTTAATGTGTAACCATATTACCATGTTTTTGAAAAATAAAAAAAAAATAAAAAAATAAAAAAATCGAATAGAATTAGAATTGCCGAAAAAAATTCAGAGCAATCCAAGATGATTGTATGTGTAAAAACAAACATTTTTTTTAAAAAAAAAAACGTATTTTAGTCAAAAATGCACCTAGAACAAAATTTAAAAAAACCTTTTTGAATCTCTCAGAAAAACTCAAAAAACGATCTTTTTGAAATTTTCCTATGAGTATTTCTCGCAAAACTGCATTAATATTAACAAAACCAAGAAAAAATGTTTTTTTTTTCACCTTTTTATTTTCAAATCAAGCCTTTAAAAGTAAAAAATTTAACTGACACTTTATACTACCTGAAAGTACTTAGAAAGATCTTTAAAATTCGTTTTTGAAAATTGTCGTATAATTATTACTTAGTGGAATATAAAACTTTGAAACTCTGCTAGTTTTTGCGTGGGGTGGACACTGTACGTTGGTATAATAAATGCACAGAGATACCGCAATCTTACGATATGTCCCATGATGATTTTGTTTACACGCAGCATCAATATTTTCTTAGAGTATAACCATTTTTATACGACGCGTCCGTGAGTGAACGACGGTCGCGATTGAATGCATATAAAGTATTAAATTCTTCAATGTACTCTTATTGAGATAAACCACGTCGAATATTATGAATAATGATCGTAAAAAAATGTTTATGAATTAATTTCATTTGTTGGTCGAGATGAAATTTCTAAGATACCGTAAATTACATAAGTAGAGTCTGTATGTCAAAATGTTCTGCGTACGTATTTCGTGCAAAATATCAAACTTTATTATGGATATGTTAGATGCTACCTAGCAATTCAATGTTGCTAGTTTACGAAATATAAATGGCTACCCTCACATTAAACTAATTTCTAAACTTTATGGTTCTAGCTGTCCGAAATAAAACTAGAGATTATTTTCATGTTAGTGATTATACAATAAGGGCCAAATAATTAGAACATCCTAAATACCTCTAAAAGTAGGTGGACACACGTCTCCTCTTTTTTATCTCTCAAGTTACAGAGAAAAAACAACATTCAACCTGGGAGTGTATTGGCTGTATATTGATTTCAAAAATTTTATGACAGCGTAACACAAGGCAAGATGTGGCAAGTGCTGGAAACAACAAATATTAACGTAACCTCAGTAAGAACTGTAAAAAGACTGTACGAAAATATAACAGCCAGAATTTAAAGGGGAAACATAGTCTCTGATGGGTTTAAAGACGATCAAAAACTGACCTAAAGATGCTGTGTTTTACCTACTCTCTTTAATATATATTTAGAACAAGTATTGAAATCATGGAAAAGAAAGTGCAGTAACATGAGAATATCCTTAACTGATAAACTTTTATACACGTTGTGTTTCTCAGACGACCAGGTAGTACTGGCACAAGACTATGATGACCATGAATAAATGATGAGGAATATGAAAAATACGGATACGGGGTAAATCTAACCAAAAACGAATATGTGTGTATTAGGATTATATAACAAAGTTAACAAATAACGGTAAGCACATAAAACAGTGTCAGGACTATACATAGTTGGGAATGAAAATCACAAATGATGGTAAAGTAGATAAAGCTGTGACAGATGGGTACAAGAAAAAAAGAGCCATGAATATTGCCGGAATATTCTGAGATTAATATATATTAAAAACAAACAAACAGCGAATTTACAATACAGTAACAAAGAGTATTATGATTGACCCTTGACCAGAAAATGGCAGGTACATAGTACGGAGGTGCTGAAAATGAAAACTGAAAATGTGAAAAGTGGGATCGTTTTCTGTTATTTGTGTTATTATTAAATCAATAGCATTTTCCAGGTTGTTTAAATAAATTTCAACTGTTAATTTTTTTGGAAATGAAAAATGGGCCTACTAGTTAATTGCCTAGTGAAAAACAATTTTCAGGGTATATTAGGGTTCGAACCAATCTGTGAACAGATAATCTTATCAGGTCTCTTCTTAAACAATCTCAGGATTTTCAGAATTATTTACTAAATAAGAATTATTCTCTATGTGTAAAATTCTATAGCTATTGCTAGAGTCGGAACTATGTTCACCGTCCAGTATATGCTAAAAAAACAAAGATTCAGTATTATTCTGTCTTATGCAATGACCATGTACAAAATATCGAACTTTAAAATCTTTAGTTATATCAATGCAGAATCAGCTACATTTTCGTTAATCTGATATACTATATCTCTTTTTTCTTTATTATTCAGAAATGAATCATATAAGGTATTTACCAATTTCACGTAATGATTTCTTTTGTGTAAGAATATTAACTAAATCAGTTTTTAAATCATGAGCATCAGTTATTTGTATGAATACCTTCCACTCCTTATTTTTGGATTCAGCAGAAAAAGAAATAGCGTAAACTCTATTCATGTAACTATTCAAAGCAGCAATTTTACGCGATCTCGAATGGAATGATGAATTATCTACAAACACTAGATTTCCGAAAATATCAAAGACATGCTTCTGGTTTATATTCTTTATAGTAAGATCCAAAAAAATTATACATTTATAAGTTTCTAACTCTAAAGTAAACTTAATCTTAGCATGTATGGAATTAACAAAACTCAGAAACTTCATTAATTGTATATTGCTTGCTATACCATCAAAATATTATCCACGCATCTATAGTAATAATCAATGTAAAGGGAAAAGGGCTTTTTAACTTCTTCTTCTTTAGGTGCCATGTCTGTATTCAAACGTTGATGGTCATCATGTTTACAATTTCCCGAAATCTTTCTCTATCGGCTGCTGCGCGAAATAGTTCTTCTACCGTGCAATCACACCACTGCCTGATGTTACGCAGCCATGAAAGCTTCTTTCGGCCTATCCATCTTTTTCCTTCCACTTTTCCTTGTATTATAAGGCGAAGTAGCTGGTATTTAGGTCCTCTAATTATGTGACCGAAGTATTCTGTTTTCCGCCTCTTTAAAATGCTCAAGAGCAGACGATCTGTATCCATCATTCTGAGAACATCCTCGTTGGAAGTGTGCGAAACCCATGATATCTTTAGGATTCGACGATAGCACCACAATTCGAATGCTACCAGTTTGTTTAGCGTTGTGGTTTTTAGGGTCCATGTCTCGCAACCTATAATAGAATAGACTATACATAGCATTTCAGGACCCTTTTACGAATATGCATTGATAGGTTCCTGTCGGATAGAACTGGTTTCCATGTCATAAAAGCCTTCCGCGATATTTCTATCCTAGCTATTACCTCTTCATCTGAGTCCCCATTTACATTTAACCAACCCAAGGTATTTAAAATGGTTTACACGCTCTATCCTCTTCCCATCGAGCCAAAGTTGACATTCATCTACAGTAACCTTCCCAACTGTCATCCACTTGTTTGTTTACTAATGTTTGGAGATTCTCGATGGTTTCTGCAAGAATGGCCGTATCATCAGCAAATCTAATATTGTTGATTACTTCTCCGCCCAGTCTTACTCCTTCTTGTCTGTCATCCAAAGCCTCTCTAAAGATTTCTTCAGAGTATACATTAAAGAGACAGGGTGACAGAACGCATCCCTGTCTTACTCCACGTTTGATGGGTAGGTTTTGAGTACGACTGTTTTCAATTTGGATAGAGACTACTTGATTATAATACAGATGTTTTAGCAGTCTTATATTGTAGTGGTCTAGACCTGCTGCTTGTAGGCACTCAAAAAGTTTATCATGTTGTACTCGGTCAAATGCCTTCTCAAAGTCGATGAAACAGACGTAGATGTTCTTTCGGAATTCACAGCTCTTTTGTAGGAGAACGTGCATACAAAATAGTACCTCTTTTGTTCCTAGACCTTTTCTAAATCCAAATTGCTTATCACTCACTCTATTTTCGCATAGAAGGAAAGGTTTTTAACTAGAATATTATTATTAACAAAGACGACAATGGGGAAACCTTAGCTAACTTATCTTCATGAGAATAGGTTTTTTCATTAATTTTGCTCCAAACAAAGTTTTAAAAGAGCAATCAGCTTCATAGTCATATCATCTGCCAAGTTGTTGAATCTATTCTTAACAATTTGCAGAAGCTCTTGAAGGGAAACTTTGGTAAAAAGATTTGTCAAATCCAAAGACACTCACAAGTTCTAAGTTATTAGATATCATGTTAAGAAAAACCCAATAAACAGCATATCTAAGCCTAAAATTCAATTACTTTGCCAGCTGATATATAAAATTAATATGAAATAAAAAAAATTACTCTTACATGGTGAAAAATTTAAAGGAGCTAAAAAATGTGCACCTTATTCATTTTACACTACTCACATATTTTTCATTTCTAGAACAAACATGGCAAATCATACAAAAATATTGAAGAAGAAAAAGGAAGGTTTTCCATATTCCAGAAAAATTTGCGTGATATTGAGGAACACAACAAAAAGTACGAAGCAGGAGAAGAAACATATTTCAAAGGAGTTAACCAGTTTACTGATCTTACAATGGAAGAATTTGTCGCTTTTCTGAAACGTGGAAGTGGTAAGTTCCAAGAACCTCAAACATATTCCATACACGAAGAACCTGTCGGTGTTCAAGCACCGAGTTCGATTGACTGGAGAGAGAAAGGAGCAGTATCGGGAGTTAAGGATCAAGGTGGTTGTGGATCATGTTGGACTTTTTCTGTTGTAAGTATTTTTAAAAACAGCTAAAAAAGTGGCTATTTTTATTGTTTTTATTCTTTAATTTAAAGAAAAATACCCATTAAGAAGTTGAAATTTGCAACAATTAGGCAACAGAAAAAGAAAGGAAAATTAAAGTTTAGACGTACTAAGAATACAGCCGATTTAGGTGCATCTCACTAGGCGCTCACAATGCGCAAAATATTCCTTTCGCTGTTCCATATCACGACTATGGTCGTTGCGGTCGCGGCGAAAGCGTTATTAATGACGTCATTATTCTCCCAACGGCCCATCTGAAAATATACCCGCATTTGTGGGTGTGGACGTTGAGAATTTTAGCGCAGTTTTTTAAAAATTTAAAGATGGTGTTGAATCATAAACTGTATTCAGTTATTTCCAACACAATGACAATAATATTGTGTCGAAATGGGTACTTAGATATTTTTAAGGTCGTAGATTACGAATCTAAAATAATCTCTTGAAATTCATGACAGATGTTTTTTTTTACAATAATTTTGGCTAAAATCAGTGAACTGTGGAAACATGGTAAGGCATACTATATCAGGGCACGGGGTTAAAAAAATCTTTAAAGATGGTGCTAAAATATTGCTAAATAAAACAAATTGTTACTAACACCAGATAAGCATGACAGATATCATGAAGGGAAGTTTAACTAGAGTGGAAGAGTAATTCATTCAGGATCACCTTATGGTTAATCTTGGAAGAAACATCCTTCATTATAAGAAGAAAGTTTGGCTATCTAAAAATATCAACTCGCTTTGATACACGACTGCAGATGAACCAGAAGATTAGGAATTAAAATTTAAGCCTTGATTCAAAACTCGCCTGGAATTGAAATGGGCAGAAAGTTATAACCAAAGATAAAATAGCCATTTATGGCAGCAAGAGCAGCACTAGATCAAATATAGGGATTAAAACTGTTTCAGAAAGCAACAGTAAGGCTAAATGGAAAACTCACAGAAGAAAGTAAAATTCTGCGAGGCGTCAGACAAAGCTGCATACTATCTCCACTGCTTTTTAATATATATTGAGATAAAATCTTTAAAGGGGCTACTTAAGGACAACGAATGGGAGTACAAATCAGTGGAGAATATATAAATACAATACGATATGCTGACGACACTCTTATCCTAAGCGACAAACTACAAGACCTGCAACATCTATTAAACTGTGTTAACACTGAGGTTCAAGAATTTGGGCTCCACATAAATATCAAAAAGACAAAATTTATGGTCTTTAGTAGACAACCTCATCTTAACGCTTCAATACAAATAGAAGGAAAAAGTATAGACAGGGTGGCTCATTTTAAATATCTTGGATGTTATATCACCGAAAATCTAAACCCAGATAAAGAGATAAGGTGTAGAATAAAGACTGCTAGAGCAACTTTTCAAAAAATGAAACCACTTTTCTGCAATGATAACCTCAACCTAAAATTACGACAGGGAATGATAAGATCATACGTCTGGCCAGTGTTACTATATGGGGCAGAGATTTGGACAATTAAGGCTGCCACGATTAATCTGTTGGAGGCTCTCGAAATGTGGTTACACCGACGAATGCTGAAGATACCTTGGACAGCTAGGCAGACCAACAAAATGATACTCATTAGGGCCGACACAACTCGTCTACTATTAAATACTGTAAAGTGTATAAAAATCTCATATCCTGGACATATATTCAGAGGGGAGCGATATAGAATTCTTCAGCTAATCATGATGGGTAAAGTAGAGGGACGTAGAGGGGTAGGAAGGAGACAGGCTTCCTGGTTGAGGAATATTCGTGAATGGACAGGTATACGTAGCGCGGGGGAACTGTTCCAGCTAGCGCAGAACCGTGAAAGTCTTGCCAATGTAATTGCCAACGTCAGGGGCACCTGATATAGCACTTGAAGAAGAAGATTGTATATTGGTTATATACACTGGGAGCAACACTCATGGTAATCTATGGTTAGGTTGTATGGTGTACAAAAAACATTAAGAGATAGCTCACTTTCGAGCATGCAATCAACCGATGTGTCATGGATAGGGTACGTTACCTTTCGTCACACCGCTATTAGAAAAAAAAGAAAAATATCCGATATATGATCTCTTAGGTAAAATTATTTTCTTAGAACTGACCCAGTGATACGAGAACCAAAAAAGCCAACTGCTAATCCCTAACACATATTCATGCTTAGGTAGCAGATGCTAGGATATACTATAAATATAGGTTTAACTCTAATTTTTTAATTAATTGTTTTCTGATATTGGACAAATCATTGCCAAACTTTAATTATGATTGATAATAAATATCTGTAGGAAATCTTCCTGTTTTTTAAAAAAGTGTTTGTTGAATCGCCCATTTAACTCGTGCTGCTGCTCATTCAATTTTGTAAAAATTATGTAACGTAAATTTACGTATTTATTATAAAATCTTCTATTTTTAGACAGGAACACTTGAAGGTTTTTACTATTTGAAACATAAGAAAATGATCACGTTCAGCGAACAACAATTAGTGGATTGCAACTCGGAAAATGGTGGCTGTAATGGAGGTTGGCAACATCTCGCTTTAGAATATGTAAAGAACAATGGTATGTTCAAAACATTTCATTTTTTAAAAATTGTTTGTCTTCCAAATAGTAAATTGAATCTACAATAATATTATTATTAATAAATGAGGATTAATTTTTGGTGTCTTCGATACCACGTAGAGACAATTTTCTTTATAAAAAATTTATTTTGAAGGTTAATTAGCATTTTTCTAGAAAAATTATTGATATGGTTTTGTTACAGAAAGAACTGTAGCTTGATTCAAATTCTAGAAAATAGTAAAAACATGCATCATTTAAACGTATAGAAAAAGTTTTGATCAAATTACTAGACAAATCTAACAAAATAATCATATCACTACTGTTAGTAATACCACTAAATTAGATGAAATGTTTATTCTCGTTTAGGCCTAATCTCGTTTTGTCTTGGTAGAGTTTAGTTTTGATATCAAAAACAAAAAATTTGGATCATTTGAGCAGTTCAGCTCTTTAAAGGACTTCAAACTGCAAGATCTTTAAAGGACTTCAAACTGCAAGATCTTTTGTACGTAACCAGGCATCTTATTTCATAAGGCGCTTAAGTGACATTTTCGAGATAATCTTACACTAATAGTGTTGTCTCTGCAATGTTATGAGGCAAATATTGCTGTCGGCTTTTCCTTTTTTTTCTGAGGTTGTATATCAACGGAAAATGTCCTGTTAGGGTGTGTTCCCAATATAAAGTCTCATTTAAGGAGTTTAAGTATCTCGTCTACATTCTTAGGAGATATATTTATGAAATAAAAAGATCCGGAATCATCAAATTTTATCCTGTTATGTAAAAATCATACTTTCTATATTTTTAAAACTTGTAGTTTTTAGTTTATGATGCTTCATGAGAGCAGCCATAAACTTTGCAACTATACTTCCCCCCGGAATCTTGGAACTTGAATTCTGATTATTTTCATGGAATCTTTTAGTAATTTCATAAATTTATTATACTTTTCAGAACGTAAAAAAGATAGATCTCATGCTATCTTGAGGAATTTAACCAACTAATTGCGATATTTTGATTATATCTGAATTTTTTTTTTATTTTTGGGTTAACAAAGTTGGTTCTCTTACAAAGGTTTTCTCTTTGTCGTTTTTTCCCATACTAATCAGTCCTTTTCCTTTTAAAAAATCGTTTCGCAAACATTAAGAAAGAGTGTGCATTTAAAATTGGTCTACAATGTCCCTAAGTATTTACCATCTTCAGAGTTCAATAAAGGATCATTAGACTGAAAGAAATATTTTTCAATATCTACATAGAACAGTCCAAGTAAAGGCTTTTTTGTAATTCTTAAAAATTTATTTACATCTACAGCATAACTGAATTGCATGTTAACAAAAGAGCAAAACCTAAAAATAGCTATTAAGTTATATTCTATAATTTATTCAAAGGTCAGCTTTAACGAATACGTCACTTTACTGTTGGCAATAGTTTCTGTTGTTATTCTCCATTGATTAACTCAACCGAAACTTATCTTTATTTTTTCACTATAGGTATTGAGTCAGAAGACAGTTATCGATATGAAGGCTCAGACCAAACATGCCGCTATAATCAGAACTTGGTCGTAACAAGTATTCAAGGATATACTCGAATTGCAACTAAAGACGAAAACGGCCTGAAATCAGCAGTAGGATCAAAGGGACCAACTTCTGTGTCAATTGATGCCACACGACTATACAGTTATGCAGGAGGTACGTATCTTATCATATGCTGTTCATCATTTATACTGCATCATCTCATTTTTTCGTATTTATCAGAAACTATAACTTTAACAATGTTATCACTTCTAAAATAGTCACTAAACAAAATTATTCTCTAATATAATCATATTTTCGTACTTGTCTTTCCTCTCAGAAAATTATATATCTATTGTTATGTAACATAAGTTTACAAGAAAGTATTTTATTTTGGTGATTAGATTCCATAGAAGCAGCGTTCTTGGTTAGAAAGAGTCTCCAGTAGTGGGTACCAATATTTACAAAGGTACCCACAAAGCAGATGGCGTAGACATTTTTCCATAAGTCCCTCTTTCCCAAATGAGCTGTGTATATTAAATGTCCTCATGACTCAGAGAGGAGTGTGAGTTTAGGTTCGAATCTCGATACATACAAAATTTTTTTTTATATTTCTATGAAATATATTATTAAAATTCCATGAACTAATTAAAATTATTTCTTGCGTGAAAGGATTCAATTAAAAATTATAATTTTACTGTTCTTTTGGAAGAATTTATTGTATATACGCAACAAATATGCCATATACAACGACCAATTGCTAACTATTCAGTCACAAATACATTAGAATAAGATAGTAATTCACTTGATAATCTAGAAGGGGAGGTTGTGGTGAGGAGGAACTGTAAAAGAAAATGCTTGTGGTGGGGGCAGCGTGCAAGAGAGATAGCATTAAAATAGTAAAATATTCGTCTTAATCAGTAATAATTAATCGAACCAGCGTTGCCACATCTCGCTCAATTGAGCGAGATCCCGCTCTTTTTCTTCCTGATTCATTATCTCGCTCCTCTTTGTTAAATTTCGCTCATTTTAATACTTTTGTTACTGCTACACAAAAATTACCGTTGGTGCAACGAATGAGTTCTTTCGAATGTTTTTCATTTACGAAATTTTTTAAACAAGAACATATTTCAAAATTATGTTATGAATTTAGTTGGTAAAGCAACAGATAGACAGTCAACCTTAATAAATTCTGTAAGAGTAGTACCGGTAATTTAGTGAAGAGCTTGGCTATTTTAGTGTGCGTGGCATCACTTCTAATATTTGTGTGGTTGCCTATATCCTATATAAATGCAAAAGGAGTGGAAATAATTTTTCCTAATGGTTTTATCAAACGTTTTGATTTTTAATTAATATAAAATAATGTCGAGTAATCAACTGATTTATTTAAAGCTTTTATGCATGTACTTCTGGAAGTATTGAGTGCTCCGCGCGCATCAATAGTAGAACGAACGAGAAAGCAAATAGCAATGCATGTTATCTCTCTCATTTCGCAAATTTAGTTTTGATTCTCTCCATATTACCATACGTTCGGAGCGAAAAAGATAGCATGTACTGCTCTTTGCATTCTATTTTTCTAGCATATAACTCGAGCAAATGCAGTTTCCGGTGGTATAGACTCTAAATTTTAACCAACAAAAATCTCGCTCTTTTAATTTAAATCTGGCTCGTATTTGACACGTTCGAAAAAACATGGGCCTGTAGCAACACTGATTCGAACGTGTCTTCACTAGTTTATTACCAACCTTGATTCCTAACTTTATACGGTCTTATGTGGAAATATCAATTTTTGCAATAACATCGATAAAAGCAATGTTATTATTTATAGCATGATGGTTAGTAAGTGGAGGCGATATATTAACCACCATGACAAGTTGGTTACTTTAGTGGTGAACACATTTCTAAAGATCAGTGCAAACTGATATCAAATACTGTGATCGACTTGTATGTTGCCTACGTCAGTAATTAAATTCACGGTCAAGACAAAGCGTAAGTATCCTATAATGTTTGTAACATATGTATTGAAGATCTGCGACAGTGGGAGAGAGTTATATGAAATTCTTTGAAATTCGGGTCGCCGATGAATTGGAAAAAGGACTGCGCTTTCTGTATGAGAAGTACAGTGAGCATCAACAGAACAACCACCATAAAAGATAATATTATTATATTTCTTGAGCAAAAGACCAATTCTCTAGTCAGCAAATATTCCAGTAACAGTTTGTGATCAGCTAGCACTCTCCCAGGAGGAACAAATTCAAAAATTCAGTACTTTTCAAGTGAGGGACGACTCTGAATAATGTGGTGAAACTTCGAATCTTATACGATTTTCACAAAATGAGCTAGATAATCTCATAAAATATGCAGATCTTTCAAAAGAGTGCTGAGTTGTTAGCATCAAGATTAGAAGAAAATAAATGCCTATCTCTGATGTAAAAATTGAGATTTCCTACAACTTTACTGTTCTGATGTACATTTAGTACGTTGTAGTGTTGAGAGCAGCTTACTAACTTTTATGGGTTTAGAGATATATCAGGCAAGTGATTGGCGTCTTTTTACTTACAAAACGAAGTCTATAAGCCGTTCTTCTACATAATGGCAATAAATATGCTTCCATCCCGATTGCGCACTCTACTTGTACGGATTTAAAGAGATTTCAGTACTTCTATAGAAAATAAAATATCTTAAACATAAATGGGTGATATGTGTCGACTTGCAGAAGGCTACTTTTTTGTTAGGCAAGACAAAATAACCATGTTTCATTTGTTTTTGGAACAGTCGGGATAAATGTGATGAAAGAGTCTTTGGTTCCACGAATAATAATCATCCTCCCTCCGTTACATATGAAATTAGGGTTAACGAAGCAAGCGAAGCTCTGGCGAAAATGTTCAGCGTTTTAGTTTTATTTCTTAGAAACTTCCTGCACTGAAAAATTAACGGCAGGAATTTTGGATGGAGTCAAGGTACGTCGATTGATCAAAGACCACTAATTTGTAAGGCATCCATGATTGAGGTTGAATAAGTCATGCATGGCAATCTTTTGTAGCGGTTGCAAAAAATTTCCTCGAAAACAACAAGGTTGAAAACTATCAAGAGTTAATTGAAGAAATAATTTATCACTTTAAAAAACTTTAGGCTATAATATGAGTATAAAATATATTGTCTCCTCACTCGTATAGATTACTTTCGACATAACCTAGAACTGAAGAAGAAGGAGAACACTTCTAATACCACATAAAACAATGGTGAACAGGTATCATGGCAGATGGGAAGGTCATATGATGCCAGACTATCACAGGGGGCTTATGCGTGATTGTCCAATACAAATTCACTATAGAAAATTACTTAGAAGACAATTTCTTCACGTGGATATTTATAATATAGATATTTTTTGTATAAATACATTTTCCTTTCTATCTCGTTAACTAGAGCTGATTCGAAAAAAAAAAACAATTATCAAATTCGAAATCACATTGTTGGACATACCTAAAATCGGGCCTTAAGTCTTATGCACCAAAATGTGTGCACGCTTCTGTAATCTTTTAGAACAGTAATTTTAGACTTTAAGCATATACTGCATTTTTATGGTATTTCCAATCAAATTGAACCCACCACTTTTGATGTTTTTTATCCATTATAATCGCTGCATTCTTCTGAAATGTGGAAAACAAAATCTTATAGCTTTTACAGTATATTATCAAAATTTTGAAGACAATAAAATTTGCTGAAAATTTATAGTATCAAATCCTATTAACAAAATCAAATAATAATCTACTACAAAACAAAACTACATATATTTTAAGATGTGGTGATTTGCGGGTTATTTTTTGAAATAATGCATTTTCCACTTATTTTCTTCATTCCCAAGTCTTATAAAGACAAAATTTTGCCATTTGGGATGTAAATTTTTTTATCCCACAGTAACTAATAATAAATAATTGTCATATTAGATTGGTCGCTTGGCATTTTAATGCCTCGCCAGATTGATAGAAATGTGGAAACTCAATTCTAACACAAAAAACACTCTACATTGATATATTTATTTACAATTTTAACAATTTTCTCATATTTTTCTTTAGGTGTGTATACTGATAGTGAATGCCTGACAGATTTTGGCCAACTCAACCATGCCGTACTAGTTGTCGGCTACGGAAAAGATTCAGCAACTGGTATGGATTATTGGTTGATTAAGAACTCCTGGTCTACGAACTGGGGAGACAGTGGATACTTTAAATTAAGACGTGGAACGAACGAATGTGGAGTTTCCAGTTATGCTATGTACCCAACTTTGTAATAACACATTTGTATTACGGTTGTACGTGTTTAAAATTGTAATAAACTATTAAAATAATATTTCTTAATTATTTTTTATTAGAGCTATGATTTAACTTTAAAAATAAAACAGCTCTTATTATCCTAGATCGCGGCGAATAGATTATTCTGGTTAGTCGAAAAAAAGTTGAACTTTTTAGAATTATTTAAATAGTTTCGTAATAGAAACCCTAAATTAATCATGGTTATGGCACAGGAAATATTTCTAATGACTGGTTAGTTTCGTCCTTTATTCCTATCCTCAAAAAACCCACAGCCAAAAAATGTGAGGATTATAGATCCATCAGTCTTATGAGTCAGGTTTTAAAAGTATTTCTTAAAAACATGAGTTACGTAACTGGCATCGCCCCTTCAAATAGTGAAGTGTCGCCGCCACTGGAACCACGCGTATTGGTATAGATAAAGACTTAAAAGTGCTGAAGTGAATTTTTTCCAAGTGTTATCTCTTTACACAGTTAAACTGATAAGTACCTGAAATAAAGCTGATTAGGATTTATATCGAAATTTATCAATCATTATTTTTACTATAAGCATGTAAGTAAATGATACCATGTTATAAAAGGTATTAGTTGCATTTATTTCAGAACTTATCTTGTTATACAATGAACAATCAAATAGAAGACTTGCATAAAATTAAGTTCTTATCTTTATAAAAACTATAAATACAATGTTCCCGTAAAATCTTTAGACAGTATAATTTAGACCGTATAATGTAAGACTTCTTCATTGTCAGTTGGTTATACTTGTTTCAAAAATTCAATAAAGTTGTTTAAGGACGCCCGTATAGTTTTCTTAGGCAAAGTTTGTTGAACAAAAAATACAGGAGCTTCTACGAACCCGTAGTCTGCTGGAAGCTCAACGTAACTGGCGCAGTCGGCAAAGATTCAAGATTAGTGCCCGTACAAGAAGTTAAGTGTAGTGCCTTCGGGATAGCCCTTTAACGGACTGGTGATCGAAAATCTTTAACGGGTCAAAATCTTAGAAATCAGAGCAGTTCCGTGACAACCGTCACAACCAGGGTCCTTAGTGTTGTATTGCTCGTACAAATAGAGGAACCCAACTTCACCAACATCCAACGGACCGAATATCCGATTGGAAAGTTGGAAATCAGAAAGAAGTCAAATCAACAGTCAAGTTGGAGCAGAAGTGAACCAAACAGGGTTCAGTGACAAGCCGTCACATTCAAGGGTCCATAGTGTTGTAGTGCTCATACAAATAGTGGAACCCAACCTTCACCATAGTCCAGCGGAACGAATATCCAGTTGGAAAATTGGTCAATCAAGTAAACCCAAGTCAACCCAAGTCAACCCACAAGTCAACGCAAATCAAGCACAACTCAAAGCATCCAGAGAATTAGATGTAAGTTATATTTTTATTTTTCTCATCCTTTTTATCTTTTCCTAGTTTGTATGAATATATTATTCTCTCTTGTTTTATATGATTAATAAGTTAAAAATAACTGTACGTAAGAATCGAGAATATAGAAAAGAAATTCGTAATCTTTACAATTCTGATTTTGATTCTGACTCTGATATCGATAGTCTTGTAAATAAATTCACAAGAATTGATCTATCAGATACCAACCGACCAAATATGGCAGAACCACAAGTCAATTATTCAGAAGTACGTCTTTTTCTTGACATTATTCCAAATTATAACGGTGAACCATGTGAATTAAACAATTTTATTGCTGCATGCGATGAAGCTGTTAAACAATATGAAACAAATCCTACAATTACTAAATTAATTTTTCGCGGAATTATTGGCAAATTGAAAGGGAAAGCCTTAACAATAATTTCAAGTCGAGTAGAGTTAACAACTTGGCAACAAGTTAAAGAAATTTTATTGATTTCTTTTTCCGATCAAAGATCATTTTCATGCCTATTACAAGAATTACACCAAATAAAGCCACATAATAAAGAAAATTCATATTCTTTTGGTGTTAGGTGTCAGTATCTAAGAAGTTTAATTTTTTCTTCAATTAATAGCGATATTTCTTTAAGTCAACCAGAAAAACTCGCCCAAATTAATAACATTGAAAAATTAATTTTAATAACTTTTGAAAAATATCTTCCATCGCAAGTTCAGTTAGCTGTAAGGTTAAAGAAGCCTGACAGTTTAGAAAAAGCTATGCAATATTTACTAGAGGAAGAAAATTTTCTTTCTATGATTCAAGATGGTAGAAGAAGTATTTCAACGCAAAATGCACCAAAGCCAAACTATTTTAATAACTTTGCTCAAAATCTACCTAGACCAAATTTTCAAGCTCCAGTTATGCAACAAATGCATACACCAAACCAACAGAAATATTTTCCGAGCCAACCTATAAATATAACGCCGAAACAACTACCTCAACCAAAATATTTTTCTAATCAACAAGTTTTTGGGAAACCAGCTAACGTATGGAAACCAAAAGGGACTTTGCAACCAAAACCTACTCCTATGTCAGTAGTAACAAAGCAAACAGTCCAAAAACCCAGAACATCTTTTAATTATAACCCAAATTACTTCCAATCACAATCAAAGCCAACTTTTATTTCTGAAGAACTCTATAATATAGATGATATAGAATACGCACAAAATGGCAATGCTAATATTGAAGAAGACGAAACCGAAAACATCCAAATAACTGAAATCCAAAGCCATAATTATCCAGAAGAACTTGTAAATGAAGATACCACAACAAATGAGGACGAATCAAATTTTCAAGAAGTGGCCTTTATTGCCAATCAAACATAGAATTAAACTATATAGATAATCGAAAACTACCTTATATTAAGATATCAGGATTCGACAAACCACTCAAATTGCTTTTAGATTCAGGTAGCCATATGTCCTTGTTAAATCCAGTCTTAGCTGAAAAATATTTTTCTGAACATATAGTTATAAAACCAAATACAAGTAAAACTTTATGCGGACAACAAACAACGAAATACGAAGCCCATATCCCGGCTTTTAAAGAATTTAACTCAAAAGAAAAAATTGTTTTTACTCTTTTTGACTTTCATAAATATTTTGACGGATTACTTAGCTACCGTGATCTCCATAATATGGGATTCAATTGGAATATACAAAAAGGTTTTTTACAAAAAGATAATAATACAATACCTGTGTTCCAATGTACACCATCTGATTATGATTGTTATAACATTACATTAAGTAACAACGAAATTTTAAGAACAATGATACCCATAGATGTTCCAAATGATGGAGAATATTATATCCCAGAAATAAAAATAAATGAGCAATGTTTAATACCGGAAGGTATCACGAACGTAAATAATGGTCAAGGAATAGTTGAAATCCATCATATAGGAGTTAAAGAGACATATGCAAACTTAACAAAACCCATTAAAGCCTTGCCTTTGAATAAATTCGTTACATTTGAAGGAAAATTTAACAACGATTACAGTTACCCTGATATAGACCAAATAGAGTATTTATTGAGATTAGATCATCTCAATGCTGAAGAAAAAGCAAAATTATTAAAAGTATGTAAGGATTACCACACAATTTTTCAATATCCAAATCAACCTCTTTCAGCAACTACTCAGACTCAGCATATAATTAGAACTATTAATGAGGAACCAGTTTATACCAAGTCGTATAGATTCCCAGAGGTACATAAAAAGGAAGTACGAGAGCAAATAAAGAAAATGCTTGAAGATGGAATAATACAAAACAGTACAAGCCCATGGTCTAGTCCAATTTGGATTGTACCCAAAAAACCTGATGCAGCTGGAATACAGAAATGGAGAATAGTTGTAGATTACAGAAAATTAAATAATAAAACCTTATCGGAAAGATTTCCTATTCCAAATATTGATGAAATACTAGACAAGTTAGGCAGAGCCCAATACTTTACAACCTTAGATTTGGCTAGTGGATTTCACCAAATCACTATGCATAAAGAGAGTATAGAAAAAACTGCATTCTCTACAGACTACGGTCATTTTGAGTTCTTAAGAATGCCATTTGGACTCAAAAACGCTCCAGCAACGTTTCAAAGAATGATAAATGAAGTCCTAAAAGAACATATTAACCAAATATGTCTAGTCTATATGGATGACGTCATTATATTTTCCACAACATTGGATGAACATATTAAAAACCTGAGAAAGATTTTTAAAGCATTTGAAAAATATAATTTAAAGGTTCAATTGGATAAAAGCGAATTTTTAAAAAGGGAAACCGAATTTTTAGGCCATATTGTTACTCCCGATGGTATAGAACCAAATCCAAAAAAAATTGACGCTATCTTAAAATTCCCAATACCAAAGACCCATAAACAAATTAAAAGCTTTTTAGGAATGATTGGATTCTATAGAAAATTTATAAATAATCTGGCAAAAATTACAAAACCTTTAACTTTGTGTTTGAAAAAAGGGAAAAAAGTAGAACATACCGAAGAATTTGTTAAAGCCTTTGATATATGCAAAACTATTTTATGTAACGATCCAGTACTAGCTCGTCCAGATTTCTCAAAAGAATTTGTACTAATAACAGACGCCAGTAAATTCGCTATTGGTGCTGTTTTAACACAAAATGGAAAACCAATATGTTATGCCAGCAGAACTTTAAATCCAAGTGAGGTCAATTATTCAGTGACAGAAAAAGAATTGCTTGCTATAGTATGGGCTGTAAGATATTTTCGACCTTACCTTTTTGGAAGACACTTTAAAATATATACAGATTATCGACCATTGAAATGGTTAGAGAACTTAAAAGAACCCAGTTCTAAGTTAGTCCGATGGAAACTTCTGTTATCAGAATTTGACTATGAAGTGGACTATATAAAAGGCAAAGAAAATGTTGTTGCTGACGCATTATCAAGAAATTCATCCGATAATCTAGAAAATCAATCTCTTTGTAATGAAATAGGAGATTCAGACGAGGTAATAAAACAGTTTATACAAACAATAGAAAACCATGTTACAACTGTACATTCTGCTGATGAGATGCCTTTATTATCTTTACCCTATTCAGAGAAACCATTAAATTATCATAAAAATCAAATGATAATTAAGATAACTGAATCGTCGCCGGTACCTCTTTGTATTAGAGAAAAGATATTTGAAAATCAAAGATTCTATATAAACCTTAGAAAACGCCATATAGAACAAGATCTAGAGGAATTTATTGCCAATCTAAATATAAATTCAACCTATCACCTTTATTTTCCTGACAAAGAGCATGAAAGGTATTTTATAAGGTACTTACAAGACAAATTATTGAGAATTTCTTCCAGACTCTTAATTTGTTCCACTAAACTAACTGACGTTGTTATGGATAAAGAAAAACAGGAAAAAATGAATTATCATCATGTGTATAAAACCGGACATAGAGGTATAGCTACAACTACTGAATCTATAAAAAGAAATTATTATTGGCCTAATTTAGACAAAGACATTGCTAACTATATTAATAATTGTAATATTTGTCAAAAGGCAAAATATGAAAGACAACCGAGTAATTTTGAATTTGAAAAAATACCGATAGGTTCAAAACCTTTTGAGAGAATTCATATGGATACATTGTCCATATCTAAACAAAAATATTTAACAATAATTGATACCTTTTCAAAATTTGCGCAAGCTTATTCGATACCAGGTGTAAACGCAGTAAATGTTTTAGATGGATTACTAGTATTTATATCGCATTATGGTTTACCACAGGTTATTGTATGTGATAATGGAGTTGAGTTTAATAACAATTCGTTCCTAGATTTCTGTAAATTACATAAAATAGAAATTCATTTCACAACACCTAAAAATCCAAACTCCAATAGCTATGTAGAAAGGTTCCATTCTACTTTGTTAGAACAAATAAGGGTCAAAACCCAACAAAATGCTAAAGAATCGCTAGATAACCTAATACGATATGCTCTCTTACACTATAATAACTCAGTTCACTCTACAACTAACTTTACACCATTCGAAGTTATAACAGGACACTTTAACTCGAAGGATCCTTTTGACATTCAAGAAAGAGATATTGTTTCAAAATACGTATCTGATCATAAAAGAAAATTAAAAGAAACATATCAAAAACTAGATGAAAAACTTAACACGGAAAAAGATATTAAACTTAAGAAAATAAATGAAAAGAGGAAAGTTCCAATATCTTTAAAACCAGATGACGAAGTTTATCATAAGCAAGAGACGCGAGACAAACTAGCTATGAAATTTTTAAAAGTTGTGCCTGTAGCACAAACCAGAAATAAAATAAAAACCTCTACTTCTAAGTACTCTAAGCATAATATAAAGAAACGCAAGAAGTATTAATAGCTTATATATAGATATGTTTTTTTTTGTTTCAGAATGAAGATGTTTTTTAGTTTATCATTAATCCTTCTTAGTATCCATTTTACTATAGCAAATATTCAACAATTAAGTAATCCAATTCTACCTATAGACTTAGGAAAAACTAAAATTCTTTCAAACAAATATACTTTTGTTAGCTATATTAATATCAGTGAAATTTTTGAACTTAATAATAAACTTAAATTGCAAGTCACTTTTATTACAAAAAATAAAAATGATAGCATAATATCAAATGAGCTGACGAGGCAAGCCTGGTCATTGATCGATCAAATAGAACACTTGTTAAAAGCGGTTTATCCTAATATTAGAGAAAAACGTGGTCTCATTAATTTTGGGGGTACGGTATCTAAATGGTTGTTCGGTACTTTAGATCATGAAGATGGTGAAAAAATTAATTCTATGTTGAACTTTTTAGATAAGAATGATCATTTAATCCAAGATAAAATTAACGAACAAATGTCTATTGCCAAAGAGTTTATGTCTAAAACTAATCAGAGTCTGTTTCAAATAAGAGCAAATGTAATGACAACAATGCAATTAATTGAACAGTATCAAGAAAGTATTAACGTAATAAATGCTTTACACTTAATAATAAATTCTCTTGTCAGTTTGGAAAATAATTTAAGTCAAATTGTTAATGCAATAATGTTTGCCTACCTAAATAAAGTTCATCCAGCATTTCTTCCATTAAATAGCCTTGAATCGATGATAATAAAAATGGAATCTTTGTACACCAATCATCAACTGGTATATTTCGAAAATAAACAAAATTATTATAAATTTTTAGGAATTCAACTTGTCTTTAATAAAGAGAGAATAATTTTTCTGATCCATTTTCCAATAATATTTTCCTATGAATTTAAAACCTATTTTGTATATCCAGTTCCTATACAAAATAAAATTATTCCATCGCCAAAACCATACCTTATCCTTAATGAGAAAACTAGAAGATTTCAGTATGAAGAAGATCTCTGTGAGAAGATAGAAAATACCTTCTACTGTAAATACCACTTAGAAAATTACGAAGACTGCATTGTTAATGTAATCACAAGAAATGATGCCACTAATTGCAGTACACTTTCAATTCACCTAGACAGTCCAATTGTGAATCAAATAACAAAACAAAATGTGTTGCTCACTACCTCCGTCAATACAAATGTAATAGAAGTTTGTCATACAGAAAAACACACTGAACTATATTCAGGTAGTTATTTAATCTTTGTACCAATGAGTTGTTCTGTTATTATTGGAACAGAAACATTTTATTCAACAGATGAAACTATTTCACCTGCAACTATTATTGAGCTTCCTTCTCTGAATATATCAAAACTTAATGAACATAGTAACTCAGTAAAGCTGAAAAATATGAACCTTGAAGAAATAAAACATATAACTTCATTAATGAATAGTCAAAAAAAATTTATTCTTCAAAGGAAAGAAATAACAAACTATACATGGATATGGGTCACTGTATCAATCTGCCTTATTGTTTGTGTAACAATATATTTTGGAGTTCGCTGCTACTATAGAACCAGCTATCCCTACCCTATTTTGAAGCTATTCAGAAGAAAGAAGAGAGAAGAAACTGAAAGACCTCCTCAGTTTGATCAACCGTAGGTCTTTTCCTAAGGAGGGAGGAGTTACGTAACTGGCATCGCCCCTTCAAATAGTGAAGTGTCGCCGCCACTGGAACCACGCGTATTGGTATAGATAAAGACTTAAAAGTGCTGAAGTGAATTTTTTCCAAGTGTTATCTCTTTACACAGTTAAACTGATAAGTACCTGAAATAAAGCTGATTAGGATTTATATCGAAATTTATCAATCATTATTTTTACTATAAGCATGTAAGTAAATGATACCATGTTACAAAAGGTATTAGTTGCATTTATTTCAGAACTTATCTTGTTATACAATGAACAATCAAATAGAAGACTTGCATAAAATTAAGTTCTTATCTTTATAAAAACTATAAATACAATGTTCCCGTAAAATCTTTAGACAGTATAATTTGGACCGTATAATGTAAGACTTCTTCATTGTCAGTTGGTTATACTTGTTTCAAAAATTCAATAAAGTTGTTTAAGGACGCCCGTATAGTTTTCTTAGGCAAAGTTTGTTGAACAAAAAATACAGGAGCTTCTACGAACCCGTAGTCTGCTGGAAGCTCAACGTAACTCATGGACGAATATACCCGAACCTTGAACAAGACATTAGCGATACGCAATTTGGCTTCAGGAACGGCTTAGGCACAAGAGCGGCGCTATTTAGTTTAAATGTTTTAATTCAGCGAAGTCGTGATGTAAATTGCGATGTATTTACCTGCTATATTGATTTTGAAAAAGCTTTTGACCGAGTAAATCATCAATTGGATGATAAAGATTTACGAATTATTTTTAATCTTTATTGGGGACAAGAATCATTTGTTCAAGTGGAGGAAAAGGAATGACAAAAATTCCAAATTCGTCAGGGTGTTCGGCAGGGTTGTGTGTTAAATCCATTACTCTTTAACATCTCTTCAGAAAAACTATTTCGGGAAGCAACGAAACTGTTCTACAACGCATGCGAAAGGAGAGAGAAATTATGAAGACCATTAAAGGAAAGAAGTTAGCATACTTTGGACATATAATGCGTAATCAAAAATAATTGGTTATGCACGGCAAGATGGATGATAAGAGAGGCTCCGGAAGACGACGAATTTCGTGGCTGCATAACTTGCGACAATAGACCGGAAATACATCTGCTGAATTATTTAGAGCCGCTGCCAATAAATAATGTGGGCCAAAATGATCGCCATCGTTCACTAAGGATAGGGTACAGGAAGAAGAAGAAGAATGGATAGTTACTGTGCTATGTTTATAAATTGATATGATATATAATTACTTCCAAATACGATATAATGAGAGGCTTATTGTTAAAAGATGCTCGCAATGCCTAAAAACCCAAATTGTACCCAGGAAGATACCTCAACTCCTTGCTGACTGGTCTACCTGTACACTAGATTATCTTAGGGTAAATCCAATACTTTCAAATTTATCATTATTTATTTCAGCTTTATATTGTATATTTTATTTTGATACATGTCCTAAACACCACAATGGCCGTTCTTCAATATATGAAAATTAAAAAAAAAATAGAAGAAATAAATATAATCCAATGCATAGGTTACTTTATTTACAATGTGGTCAGAAAATGGTTACATCCTGGGAAAAAGATAGCTATAAGCGAATAATTGTTCTCCTGTTTGGCTATCATGGAATTGCTAATCTTTAATGGTAGTCTAGTAACACTTTGTTAACAACGTGGTCTGAATGCTTGATAATAGAACAAAATCGTAACAAATCTAGATTATTGTTTGCTATTTATTTTATTTATCGAAGTATTTAGATAATTTATATTTTTTCTACGCCGGTACGTGCTTTTGTTTTGTTACTTTATTTGTCGGTATGGCTACTAGTCTGACCCTGGGGGGTTTTAGTGGCTTTTAGATCCACAAGTTGAAGTAAGTATTTCCGATGTATTTTTCCCGCCGAATCCGAATGGGAAACTTGCATTCGTCAAATGGTCAGATAACTTATTATTAACGATTTAATTGTTTAATATGCCTTAACAGGCTATACATAGTAGGTATCGATATAAAACTAATATATATCGATAACTGTATTGAATATAAATAACCTCGTTTAAGGTTTATCAAAAAATATTAATTATAACCAAAGTTATTGCAAAAGTATTTTTAAAAACATGGAAAATTGCGAGATGTTCAAGTTTTTCCACTTATAAATTGACTTTTAATTATCGAAATAATTTACACAAACTGTCATTTGAACGGTGGAGTTATCGGCTTTAAAATGTGACTTTACAAGTGACGTTTCTATTGTTTATAACAAAGTTACATTAGTTTAAATTTGAAATTTTTGATTTGAAAATCGCAAGGTATTTTTTTTGATAGGCATTTTAAACTGAAATGCGATTGGGATATCTTTGTTCGTGAGTAATTTCAGTATTTTCTGATTTAATTATTTTACTTCTTAAACATGCTTAACCCATTTATTTCCTAAGATATAGCCATTTAAGCGTATGCTTGGCCACGCACGCGAGTTGGTTGCACGCAGGGAGCTGTGACTTTCAATGGCTGCTTTAAAAACATATTCATTTTGAATCATAGAATAGCTTAATGAAAATTTACTACTTTACTATCAACTTATCTCACTAATTAAAATCTACTATTTCATTATCAATGCAAACACCAGATAAAATAATCTCATCGCGCAATTGCTCCGTGAAAAAACACGGAAGGATGGAACTTTTAGATTTTGTGTTGACTAAAGGAAGTTAAATGACGTCACTAAGAAAGACACCTATCCCCTTTCTAGAATTGATGACACGTTTACAACGTCGGCTGAATCATAATGGTTCTTCACACCGGATCTTTAGAAGTAGATATTGGCAAATAGGCATCTAAGATAAAGATAAGCAAAATGCTGCTTTTTCCACTGGTGCTGATCTGAATCATTTTAATGTTATGCCATTCGAATTCTGACGTGCTCCTGTCACCTTTGAGGACATTACCATGAGGTTTTTTTATGAAAAATAATTCATAGTCTACCATGATGATGTCATGGTTATGGAAAAAACATTTGATGAACATTTACAGAATCTACAGGAAGTTTCTGCAAAAATGAAAAACGCTAAACTTAGACTTACCTCCAAGAACTGTTTACTTTCTAACAAAAAGTTGAATTTCTTGGATATGTAGTATCACCTGAGGGAATACACACGGATGAAAGAAACTGCAAACAATAAAAGACTGGTCCCGAAGTTTTCACGGGTTATCCTCATACTATAAAAGATTCGTAGAATGTTTGCCAATGTTGCTTGACTGTTGCATAAGTTTACTGAAGAAAACATTCCTTTTCAATGTCATTCTGATAGTGATCAAGCTTTTCCAAAACTGAATGCTGCCTTATGTTCCAGTCTAATTTTAGGCTTCTCATAAGATTATTGAAAATTTATATTGCATACGGATGCCCGTAACATAGGGATAGGAGCTGTATTGTCTCAGCTACAGGATGGCAAAGAACGAGTTATTGAATATTTTAGCCGAGTACATTCAGAATCGGAAAGAAATTATTGTATCACCAGGAAAGAACTACTTGTCATGATTAAAGTTGTCCAGCATTTCCATAGATGACTACGCAGCTCCTAAAGGTCTCCTAAATATAAGGCAGCATGAAGGACAAGTAGCAAGATGGATTGAGAAACTACAACAATACAATTTTAAAATCAAACATAGACCAGGAAGACTATATAATAACGCAGATGCCATGTCAAGAAGACCATTTAAGGAAGATTGCAAGCACTGTGGCAAAATAGAACTGACAAGGGTTTCTTATTCGAAGAGTCACTTTTGACATTGATTTCAACTGGAGTACAGCTCAAGTTAGAAAAGACCAACTTAAAGACAATGATATGGAGTCATTTTTTCAACTTAAAGAAAATAAAAAACGTCCTAGCTGGGAAGAGATTTTGGATCAAGGACTCACATTCAAGGACCTTGGGTTACTAAAGAAATCCTTGGAATATGTCGATGGCAAGGAAATGAAAATCTCAGGTGATAGTATCCAGAAACAAAATTCCAGTGGTTTTAGAAGAAAATGACAATGGAAAGTTTGATGTTTATTTAGGATTTAACAAAACCCTAGATAAACTCCAAAAAAAGATTTTACTGGGTTAATTCCTGTCAAGGGGTAAAATCCTTATGTAGACAGTGCTCTAAATCTGCAGCTAGTCAGGGTCTCATTACAAGACTAAGGGAAAAATGAAAAAGTACAATGTTAAAGTACCTTTTGAATGGATGGCTATAAACATAACTGGATGATTTCCAGCAACAGATAAAGGCAACAAATACATTTTAGTTGCTATTGACTACTTCAGTAAACGGCATGAGATATTTGCCATCCCTAACCGGGATACCATAACAGTAGCTGAAGTCTTAGTCAACAATGTGTTCAGCCGATTTGGAATTTCTTTGGAGCTGCATTCTGAACAAGGAAGTAGGTTTGAATCCAAATTTTTTGAAAAGCTCTGCGAACTAGTTAGCGTCCATAGAACCAGGACAACAGCTTTACATCCTTAGTCAGATGATATGGTTGAACGATTTAATAAGTCCATTCAAGGACACGTTTTAAAGTGTATGAACAGATATCAGTAAGATTGGGATAACTATTTGCCAGTCTTCTTAATGCCTTTTCGATTCGCAGTTCATGAAACTACTTGACTTACACCTGCCAAGGTCTGATTTGGAAAAGAACTTAGGTTGCCCTGCGACATAATATTTGGTTCCTTAACTGATGATAATATGGTGACTGAAGACTGGTTAGATGCCTTTCAAGAGGAGTTCCGAGAAGCCCATGAACTGGTTGGAGAATGCATGGATCTGGCCACAGACAGAATGAAGAGAAGTTATGATATCAAGGCAAAGTTGGCAGGGTTATAGCAAGGTTATAGAGTTTGATTATGGAATCCACAGAGAAAGAAAGGAAATTCGCCTAAGTTGATGCCATCATGGGAAGGATCATATACTGTTCTGAAAAGAATCAATGACTCTGTCTATAGAATTTAAGGCAGTCCAAAGGCTAAAATGAACGTAGTACATCTTCACAGGTTGAAACCATACCACGGAAGCGTCGAGGCTAATCGGAACTATCAGAATTCCTAATTCTGAAGCAGTGTAACGAAAGAATAGGAAAACTTTTTGACGCGCCCTTGTAAAAAAATATTATTTTGATGCAAGGAATCATCTTTATTATATCGATGAGATATTACTGTTTCTTGTGATTTCTAGATTTGTATTCTCGTACATTTTTATCAATTCTCTAGATATATAAATAGAGATAGGATATGAGTAGTTAATGTAGTTGTATTTGAACAACGAAGTTGTTAAGAAGTAGTAATTAAAGCGTTGTTATTTATTAGTGGAAAGTGTTGTGTTTTTATTATGCTGACC
Organism: Diaprepes abbreviatus; assembly: GCA_034092305.1. Taxonomy (NCBI): domain Eukaryota; kingdom Metazoa; phylum Arthropoda; class Insecta; order Coleoptera; family Curculionidae; genus Diaprepes; species Diaprepes abbreviatus. The sequence goes on from JASJET010000095.1 coordinate 3,036,164, forward strand.
GAGTGAGTGATTTTAAATAGATATGATGTTAACAATATGTAAATCTGACATAGTTTAATGCAAAGCTGCATTCAAGAATCAACAAATCCAAATCTGCCCCTCTGATAAGGTTCCTCTTTCTCCCCTAGAGTAAGAGCTGTTTAATATTTAGCTCCGATTCAGTAAAATTTGAACTTGAAGAGTGTTTATTTTCTTAAACTACACTTGCCTTTAATGGTTCTTGAGATATTTTAATCTTTGAGTTTATTTATCAGCTTTGTGAAATGTCTGTGAAAAGAAGGTATTAAATCAGAAGTAGATGATTGATTGAATTTGATTAAGTATGCTGGTAAAAATACAAAAAATTTAAACAGAAAAACCACTTTTTTGCCACTTCTGAAATTAAAATAATTCTTAATTAAGAAAAAATCAATTTCTTTATTGAGATAACCTTATTTAATTACATTCTCTCAGCAAATATTGAAATAATTAGCTCGTTGTTTTAAGCAGCTATTTTTGCACATTTTTTTCTTATAACCTACGTTTCTATTTACGACATTAGTGGCGTGATAGTTTTACAGAAAATCCGGATTCTATTGTGGTGGGTGGAATTATATCAGGCCTTTCTATAACCCTCATGCCTAATATTTTTGGTATAAGAAATTAAACTAATAATGGCTATTTAATGGTGCTTTAAAACGGTCAAATAGGGATTCAACCTCGGAATAAAATATAATAAGCCATAAACTCTGTGAGAGGGATATAGACAGGAATAGGGTAATAAATATATGCTCAGATAGTAAGGCTGCGTTAGTAGTACTGAAGTCCAGTGTCGTAACTTCGCGACTGGTGAATGAGTGCTAAGACGTACTGAATGGTATGACAAGCTACGGCTGCACAGTCAGACTAGGTGTAGGTATCTGGTTACTCGAGCATACACGGGAAAGAGGAAACAGATCGTCTGGCAAAGTTGGGTTCGGCAACTGAACCATATGAACCCCAACCAATACTGCCAGTCCCAATTGCAAAAAGCAAATTTATTGAATCATGGAGGGGAGCTCCTGGAATGAGGCGTGCTAAGGAACATAAAACTGGATCTAGCGCACAGCGTAATAAGGAACTTCTCTTCTTGGGAAGGAAAGAGTTGAGAATTGTGGTGAAATTGTTGGAAGGACATTGTCACCTGAGGGGCTACCTTCATAGAATCGATATCGAAGACGACGTGTAGATGGTGTTTGAAAGAGGATGAAACTGTTGACTCTCTTTCTGAAGATCAGAGAGTGCCCGGTACTCAACGGACTGAGACAGAGATATTTCTCAGATACAATTTTGTTACCGGAAGCAGTTAGGCAAGTTCAACTAACGAGGCTGCTTGGATTCGCAAAGGCTATCGGCCTCGAATGACCTATGGTGGGATGTTAAGAGCCCGATAGAGGCCTAGGCATCGATGATCTAGTATCGCCCCCTCTTTTTAATTATTTATTCATTCATTCAAGCTATAATCTTGTATAAATCTTTTTTTTTTTTTGATGTTTTATAAGCTCAAAAGTCTCATAGATTCTCGTATACGCGAGTCAATATACTCAAGGTCAAAGTTCGCAAAAACCGGTTTTTATAAATATCTTGTTTTGTTTGCTCTAAATGACATTTAGAATTATCGGAATAGTTGTATAGCATAATATAAATATGATCCTAGACCATATTTTATACAATTAACAATTCTTGAGATATAGCGCGAACAGTGGGAAGCGCTTAGCTGCAAATATGATAATGCTAGGTTAGCCAGAGTTGCAACCAGTCCCGATTCTACCCAGAGAGTCCCGATTTCGATAATATTGTCCCTCGTCCCGACGACCTATCAATTTTATCTTGATTTTTGTTAACCCTCGATGATCACTCAAACGGCTCACATCAAAGCAGCCCCGCGTCCGCGCTCGTCGCATAAGTTAAATGCATTATTTAGTTTTATATCTCGTGCTCTCAACATACCTCCTTCAAACGCTGTTGTTGAGCAAGTATTTTCCCTTATGACGCCCCAATGTAAAAACGCGTTACTCTCTAGATTTAGTGAACGCAGAATTGCAAATTTCGCTCAACATAGACATAGACTAGGCAAGGATCTCGGCTCCGTGGGAGAAATTATTCGGATAAAAAATTTTCACATAATTCCTTTCCAGAGATCCTCCTATATATAAATGAAAAGGTTGCCGAGCGATAACCTAGTCCCAATTAATTTAAATATTTTTTTAAAACAAATTAATAAAAGTAGTTTTTTCGATCCCAAAAAAATATTTTTAAATTCTTTGAACTATTCTGAACAAAAAAGTTCCCTAATAATTTTTTCGTAGGATGCGTTGCTGTGGAGTAAGAAATTCCCAAAATTTCAAAAAACGCAAACATTACCATTTTCAAGCCTCAAAAATTTTGTTAAAAATTATTATTTTTTAGATTGCCAAGTACCTGAATTGAAGTTTAAATATCCCGCTTCAAGATTCAGAAAAGTAATTGGGGCTTATTTTATTTAAAGCAATGTTTTTTAATTGTTAATAATATTCTGTCAGCGGGCGTCCGCGCTCTCGCTATGCCACGTGTGACCCGTATACAGGAGCTCTATACAGGGTGTCCGGGAAAATGTGGGAAATTCCCCGGATGTGAAATAACAAGTGAAAGGAATATTAAAAGTTCATATAAATTTTTTTCGTAAAGGCCTCTTTTTCGAAGATATGGGCTTCCAAAAAGCTGCAATGGAATCAAGTTTTTTACACATAATTATTGAACCACCAGGTATATTTCAATTTTTTTTAATATGATGTATACTAGGTAAGACTCTTCAAATTACCGTCCAAGAAAGTGTTGTGAATTACTTACAGTTCCAGGGACGGACTAGCTGGTATAATTATGACTTCATTTTTTTACGACTTATATGGTAAGAATTTTGGAAAACGTTTTTAGCATTTCTTTAACAATTAACTAAAAATTAAGTACTCGTTATTCATGTCGCTAATCCTAGCCTTTTTCGAAAAAACGTCATTTTACTTACATCATGTATTTGGCGTATTTCAATAAAATCTTTGTTTCTATAAAATGTTTAACCTTCAAACTTATGATAAAAAAAGTTTGACCCAAAATTAGAGTTTACTTCTTTAGTTACAAACGTGTAATTCTGTGAATTGAAGTTTGACCTTGATTGGCTAAAAATATGCGTTTTATTTTATCGGCAAAAAGTATTGTTGTTGCAAACTTTCCTAGGTATGGAAGGAATAAATATCCTGCATTTTAGAAATTGTCAACTTTCACATCGCTGATATATTGATTCTTTACTTGGATACTAATTTTCTGATTTTTGGATTTCGTGATGAAATTAATTGTGAAATAATTCGAGATATGGAATACACGTTTATTGAGTATGCAGATATGCATTTGATGTATGGTCCTGCATCTTGCAATGCTTTGGAACTAGGAGGTTATATCACGACAGATAGCCTAATCGTACTCTTCCAGATCAGAAAACATTTCAACGAGTTTACCAACGTCTAAGGGAGAATGGTAGGCGATTTCATTTATTAAGGTATATATTATTAATTTTTTTCACAATTTTAGAAAATTTTGGTAAAAAAGTACTGATGCGGGTGGAGGAAGAACAGTACGTACGCCGCAATTATCGGAAAATATTTGAAATTCTACAGATAACACTTCTTCAAGGAGCACTAGAAAATTATCAGCGCAATTTAATACGTCAAAAAGAATAGTACATGAAGTTCTTCAAGAACAGGTGTTAAATCTATATCATTTGAAAAAAGTGTATGGTCTGATTCCTGAAGATTTTCCCCGTAGTTTACTTCATATATATATATATATATATATATATATATATATATATATATATATATATATATATATATATATATATATATATATATGGGGCGTAAAGCCGGTAACGTAGCTTCCTATAATACAACAATATATATATATATATATATATATATATATATATATATATATATATATATATATATATATATATATGTATATGTATATATCCACTATGACCAGTAAAGTCGTCATCCTATGGGATTTTTTTATTAATTGCTTTATTCGAAATTTGACTTTGGCAACAATTTCTGCTTCGATCGAGATGAAAATTAACCAAAAAAATAATAGTGACGTGGTTAGCATTATCAAATTTTAATTTTTTTCCAAAAAAAAAAATAAAAGTGGGGTTATATCTTAAAATATCGAAAAAAGTTATTAGAAAAAGGGTTTCTACCTGCAATTTTTAGCCCATATGCAATTCAGCATTGTAAGATAATTTAGATTTTTTGCCCATTTTTTGTAAATTGCGCCACTGTTGCAAAATAAGACTCAACGCAACCTACATAAATGTATACGTATATATATATATATATATATATATATATATATATATATATATATATATATATATATATATATATATATATATTATTTTGTTTATTTTTTCCTAAATTCAATCGTATACGTATTTAAGACGACTTTTTTTTAAATCATTTATTGATAACATTGCCATTACGACAAAACACTTAACATGGTTGTTAAGATACAATTGAATAGAAAAAACATAAGTCTAATAAATAAGAGGCAGGTGGCCTAGATTTAATCAATTTTTAGGAATTAAGGAAAGAAAAATTTTTATTTTTTACTTTTCTAGTGACCATAAATATCGGATGGTATAATTTTTCATTAAATGCTTTTAATATTCGTCTATTTTTTTTCTTTACCATTAAGAGTGTGCCCCCTAATTCACTAACATGGTTTAACTTTAAAACCGGTCTAGATTGACAGTAAAGAATTTAAATTGACAAGGGCAACAATAAGTCAACCAAGTTTTGAACCTTTAAAATACAATTAAAACAATATCAAGAAAAACAAAACTGGTCATCTGGAAAATCTAATTTCTAAGGCAACTAGATCGGGTATAAGTCTTAAATCTTCTTCGTAAATCTGGCTATGCATGTCTAACCATAAACTGGAATAGGCTGGATTGGTACGCGAAAAAAACATTCTCTGGGGCCCGCTTTTTGTGTGTCTGGGATATGTTGAAGCAGGGGCTTCCAATTTTTTTTTAATCGCGAACTTTTTCCAATTTCTTTTTCAATTTTCGCAACTTCTCTTTCCCATCCTCCATATATAGTAAATGAAAAAAAAATTCTTGAACCTAACAAAAAGGATCATATTTTTTACTAATAATTAATGTAATGATTTAGCTTGCAAATTTTATGATTTTTGGTAAATTTTTTGTCTAATCTCATGTCATCTTGAATATCCTGCTTATTCCTGGCTTTTGTCTCGATCTGTAGAAGAGCTAAAAATGCACTTTCATAGAGGTAAGAAGAAGCAAATGATACTAATATTTGCAAAGAAAGTAATCTTTTGTATACGAGTTACCCATAGCACATTAAACTTCACGTAATAATTTTTCCGATATATAAGTTGGGGCAGAGTAACTTGCTTATTTCCATTTGTCGCCTTGAAGCGATAGTTGCCTAGAGGTAAGTGGGTGAGAGTATATTCGAGGGAGTGGAACGTAAAGTTGTAGCTCCGTTTGTTAATATCATGGAGTGGACGATGGTGGAGCACGCGTTTTCTGTCGAAACATACTTTGCTAACAGTTAGTCATGAGGCTTACGTCCATCTTTTGGGAATAAGCAGACCATGCGCTATTGGAGTTCTGATACCCTTAGACATTTTATTCAACGTCCCTTACATTCACAACGTGCAACTATCGCGAGTTGGAATATTTGATCCACATAATTCAGGAGTCTTGCCTGTCAATACTCAGTGAGATGTATATGGGAGATGTATCGTTCCAGCCGAACGGTGACACAGCACACACAGCGCACGTATCCATGACAGGACGCCTCATCTTTTGGAGATCAGCACTGGCCAGCACGATTGCCTGATTCAGCTCCCTGCGACTATTTTTTATGGGATATCTAAAATGATTTGTTTACAATGATCGTCCTAGGACCCCGGCTCATCTGAAGAACAACATTTATTAAACTGTCTCCAACATACTCGTCGATATACTAGAAAGGGTTGAACTAAACGTTATAGTTCGATTAACGCAGTCTAGAGATATCAATGGACACCATCTTCCTGATATCATCGTAAAAACATAAAATTTAAATGTTGTATTTAATGCTATTTAAAGAGTTAAATATGCTCATGTATCTGTATTACTTGTTTAATAGAATTTTTAAATAAGCAAGTTGCTCTGCTCCACTCTGTATATTGTTCACGAAGGAGTCATATTGTTGCTCTTAAAATTCATCCTACACTTTATCGGGAATCTCTGTAACATTCAAAGACAAATGAAATTAATTTCATATCAATGCAGGAACTTGATCAGATAAGTCTGGAAATAACCTTGAATTTCAGATTCAAGAGCTTAACGGTGTTTATTAGTTTTCTCTTAGATTATTTGCAATCCTCATCTCCGTGTATTTAAATTATGTATATTCGTACGATTAGTAAGTCTATTGTGTAAGGCGGTATCCTAAATTTAATTATATTGTAAAAAAGATAAATTAAATGAAGAATATGTCTCCCAGTCGTATTGAACCAACCTAAATCGTTTAGTTTATTTAAACTCTTTAATTACGTTTGACACCAAAAATACAACATAAAAAGTTATTTTGCATTTTTTGAATCCATATATATGATCGCAAAAATTGAAGTGAGAAAGTATTAACAAGTTACATAAATCTTTTTTTGTACCGTGGTCAAGGTAATGTATGTGAGGATATTACATTTTCAGTACACAATAAGCTCTTCTGAGACATTGAGTGGCATGTAGATTCAGGAGCGGATCCAGCCACTCTCTTTGGGAGGGGCGGTGATATCACAAAAGTACAGTATGGCAAGCGAAAACAAGTTATCGACGGGGAAGGGGGAGACATCAACAACATTCCCATTTTTAGTGTAAAAGGTCGGGTCGGGTCTATTTTTCTGAATCTAAAGTTCTTGGAGAGGGGGGGGGGGACGATCACAAGAAAAAACAAGTTACCGACAGGGGAGATGCCAGCAGCATACTCATTCCTAGTATAAGAGGCAGAATCGGATCTACTTTCCTGAACTCAAATCTCTTGGGGGAGGGGGGCTATCGCAAGAAAAGCAAGTTGTTAACGGGAGAAGGAGTGCCAGCAGCATACACATCTCTAATATAAAAGGCAGAATCGGTTATATTTTCCTGAACACAAATCTCTTGGGGGGGGGGGGGGGCGATCGCAAGCATACACATTCCTACACTCTATTCAAGAATTAGAGAGAGCAATAAAACTGTTACCGAAACCTCCAACGTACCAGCTCCAGTGTCGCAGGTAACTGAGGACTACGTCTCATAAATTTACTGCAACAATAACATTTCTGATAGTTCAGTTTAATTTCCGTCAGTGAGCAAAGTACACCTTACAGTGTGTTCTTAGTGATTTATCTTGTTTTTGCTTGTTTTTATATATTATTTGAGATTAGTGAGATACCCAAAAGATATGGCTTCCACATCTATATTTATTCTAAAATCGTTAAACCAGGGCATTTTTTCATCAACGAAAAACTTATTACAATGAATTTTTATGATACCTTAAGATATCAATATCTAAATAATGTTAAAAGCTCTGTTGAAATGTGTTTCAACATGACAAATCCAGTATGTTCCGAGTACTGAAGGAGAAAAAAACGACTGGAGTTGCTAGTATTCCCCAACCATATTCGATCACAGGCAGACGAAAAACCTTGTTGGAAGAAAATATGAAAACTGCAATAAAATGAGTTGTACATACATTTTATTATGAGAAGCAGATCCCAACCGTCGACAAAATTCTAACTAAAATCAATCGCGATTTACCTGAAATTAAAAGAACTGAACTTTGGAAAATGCTTAGAGAACTTAATTGTTTCTGGAAAAAACCAGATAGAAAATCTGTTCTTATAGATCGTCTAGAAATTGTCCGTTGGAGAAGGAAATATCTCTCTCAAGTAAAAGGTACAGTTGCTAAAAATAACACAACTTACAAAATTTGTAATTTAACTAAACTTTTGAAAGATTTTTTTGAATAAAGTTACTGTGGAAAATAGGGAAAAATCCATATAATAAAAGAATAAAAGAAAATATGAAAACTCGATCTCATGATCGGTGAGATAGAGGAACCAATTATAATCAATTTGAGTGAAGATAGCTTCACTGATTTTGATTACGAATTAAATACGTAATATTTACCAGTGTAGACACAATTTAGTATTTAAATTTTTGTTTTTGTTGTATTTTTTGTTTAATGTTCTTTATATATTTTTTTATATATTTTTATTTTAATGTGTCCCACTCTTTAATTTTATATATAATTAATTCCGATTAGCCGTAATTTTTTTATTATTGTATTTGTGCCTCTTTCTTAAGCGTGTAGAATTACCATGTTTATTTTACTTTTTGGGGGCTATCGGATTCCCATATAAAAAAGTAAATTAAATTATGATATCAGTGCAATAGAAATAAAGATAAGTAGGTCTAATTTTAACTGTAACATATAAAAATTAATTACATCTGAATCCCTTTGTTGTGTTTAATTGTAATTCTGCGGATGGTTTAAGAAATAAATCAACTGATACGTCAAATGTCCTAAAAATGATTTTAATTAATAATAAAATGACCGATAGCCCCAAAAAATTTTAATATTATACGGATGAATTTATCTTTTTATATACGTTAACATTTTTGACAATGAGTATTTTGTAAGTATTCAAATTATAACTTAGAATTTTTTGGGAAAATAAGACTACATTTTAGTCTGAATGTGCCAAAATTAAAAATAATAAAAATATAGTTGTGATTTGTGTTAAATATGTCAAAATTATCTATATTTTCTAATGTATGTGAATTATTAAGAAATCATAAGAAATAAAATAATATTATAAAAACTTTCTATTTTAAGTTGATTACCGAAATAATATTCAATGCCATAAATACTTAGTGATAAAATAAACCCCTTCGAATGTCTATGACAAGGATTAAAATCCTTTTTAACACTTCACACTTCCAAATATCTTTTGATATCCAATCCAAATAGTCCCTTATTATAGACCGATATTTTTGATTATAAAATTTCTAACCTATTCCTGTGAAAAATATATTTGTCTAACAAATTTGGACAAAGACAACGGACTAAAGAACACAGAGAACGCGAAGAAAAAAAAGGACAAAAAATGATTTATTACTCTCTCTAATTCTTGAATATGCTATAGTATAAGAGGCCAAATCGGGTTCCTTTTGGATGGATCCCCGCCTGTATAGATTTTAGTATCTATTAACTTTTTCGCATGAGTTTTGATATTAATGGGAACCTGACCTATATTTAACTGAATATGTCACTGTAAATTATCCTGCAATTTTCGCTATAAAATACTAAGGAAAATATTTAGTTGAATTAAATTTAAGTAAATGAATGTTGGAAACATATAATAAATTATTTAGATGTTGGTTTATTCGAACATTATTATCAATTTAATTTGAAAGGAAGATAAATTTGTGTATCATCTGTGTAGACATGATATTTACAAAATTGTGTCGACTTTATAAAACTAGATGTGTACAACATATATAGAAGTGGACCTAAAATATTTCCTTGTGACACTTCACATATCAAATTGAATCGATTATTTCTACTTCAAAACTTAACAGTCACGAAAAATAAAAAAACCTTGAAATAATCATGAAGGTCATTGTGAAGGTCAAAGTTTTAAACATATTTGGATGAAAATTTACCGCTCCTTCGATTGCAGATGTTAAAAAAGAGGGTTTCTATTTGAAAAAATAAAGACCTTTAAACAACCACGAAGGTAATTGTCAAGGTGAAATTCAAGGTCGCCATTTGATTTCTCGTTAACAATTACTTCAGGTGTGATTTTAATCTTTACCCAATAAACCATCTCTGGGGCAGTCTTAGCTGCTTCGTTACTTACTTACGATCCTTTATTACACCAAGGGGAGTTTTACCCTTAAAAGTGAGTTATGGCAGCTACAAAAATTATTTGTCTAATATTTTTCAATGTTCTACTCGTATGCCAAGTTTTATTCAATTCGGTGTGGTACACTTGGATAGTGGGATATTTTTTAACATTTTGGCCTTTTAATCACAGACTTTATATTTGCCTGCGGAATTAGCATCTGGAAAAAATTTATAGTTTGTAGACTTCTAACTACATAGAAACGTTCAGAATGATAATAGTAATCTATGTCTTATTTTCTTTTTTGAGGAAAATTTTGTATTTAACAATTAAGATGGTAAAAACAGTTTTTTCGAGTTCTAGGAAAAGCTATTGTTTTTCAGTAAAAATGTTTGAAACAAAAGTTATGCAATTTGAAAATACCTACATAATAAGCTAGAGATCATCCAAATCGGATAATTTGTTTATTAGTTATTGCAAAAAAACCTGCTAAAATAGCTGTTTTTTCAATTGTTAATAAACAATAGAATAATATAATGCATTAACTTTAGACTGCACCGAAAAGAGCCTCTTGTTGCATACAATAAGTATACAGGGTGAGTCAACGATTGGATGAAGTAGGTTTGTGCCTTTTCGGTGAAATTAACAAAGAAACTATATTTATTGTTTGATATAGTTTATTTTTACGCAGATTTTAAAAATATTTAGGACTCTACAGGGTGAGCCAAAAAACTAGGACAGCATAAAGTTGTATTTTTTTAAATAGAACACCCTATATACGAATCGTATTTTCGATTTAGCTTATAATTTTAAATCTTTTTTATTAAGGGTTTACTATAACAAAACTTTATAGTTTCTGAGATAATTAAGTTTAAAGAAAAAAAGTCACATTTTCAAGCATCAATTCAATCCTAAATAACGTTTTCAATTTTGTGACAAATATATTCAAATTTGGAATTTAGCAAGGCCAAGGATAAGTTAACATAATTTTTACCTAATATTTGCAATAAAAGCTACAGGGCGTTGAACACATCGGCTCGAATTTGAACAAGTTTAAATGAATAAATATCTTTTTTTTTAAATGGTACACCCTATATATTTTCATGTTATTTAATAGAGTAATAAAAACCCTAAAAGTTTTGTTCAATATATCTTATACCTATTTATAATAGTTTTTGAGATATTTCAGTTTTTCTTATTTTCCATACTTTTTTACAGAAATAGTCTTCATTATCATAGTAGCCATGTAAAATAATAAAAAGAAACTACAGAAACAAACAGAATGTGGTTAAATATGATGAAATACATTATTCGTTATATTACAACGGCAATAGTTTAATTAAACATAATGTGAAAAAATTAACACAACAATAACGACAAGGCAAATACATATTTACTTTTATACTAAATTGAAACAAAAAAATTCCCTATTAAATACTGAGATTAATTATTTCTTTTTAATAAGTGTTCGAATAAACGACCCTCTTGTGCAATGCACAAATTTAGTCTTTTTTGCAGATTTTCTCGGACCCTGGGCAAAATTAGTGGCGTTATTGTTCTACAGGTATCCCTAATCCTGTTTCGCATATCTTCCACTGTTGTTGGTGGATTAACATACACCTTATTTTTAATATAACCCCATAGGAAGAAATCTAATGGGGTGATGTCGCAAGACCTTGGTGGCCACTCAATGAAACCCCCACGTCCAATCCATTTTTGCGGATATCGTTGGTCCAAAAACGCACGAACTTCACGATGGTAATGCGGAGGCGCACCATCGTGCTGGAACCACATACTCTCGAGCTCATCCCTATCGAGACCTTGAAGCAGTTGGGGTACTTCTTCTTGTAGAAAGTTCAGGTAACTATGGCCATTTAGTGGTTCATTAAAAAAGTGGGGTCCAATAATTCGATTATGATGAATACCACACCAAACATTTAATGACCAGTGGTTTTGATGTTGCACCTCTCTAATCCAAAATGGGTTTTCTGTGGCATAATAATGCATGTTGCGTCTATTTACGGCACCGTTACTTCTAAAAGTAGCTTCATCACTAAACATTACCTTGCATAATAAATTTGGATTTAATTGAATCTCCGCATTAATTGTACGACAAAAGTTTACACGACTTTCAAAATCCTGTCCATGCAATTCTTGATGTAATTCCATGTGATATGGATGATACCTATATTTCTTGGTAGTACGATTAGCGGTGGATTGTGATGTTTCATATAATGCTGCTAACTGACGGCTACCAATATAAGGATTTTCCTGAACATTTAACAATACTTGTAGTTCTTTTTCTTCATTAGTTACTGGTTTGTTGACCACTTTACGTTTTGGATAATCAACAGTACCAGAAGAATCAAATCTTTGCATTAAGTTTTGAAAAGTATGGATATTAGGCTGGCGTCGATCAGAATACTTCATTTTGTAAATTCTTTGAGCAAGAAGGCAATTTTTTTGAGCCTCTCCTATTGTATAAATCATATCTATTAACTCATTCTTTGGAAAATTCATTTTACAATATAAGATGAATGCAAAAAAAACCAAACTACACTACATAAAAACCACAAGAAGCGATTGCAGTTATAAATTTGACACACAGAAAAATGTTCTTTTACATTGTTTTTGCCATGGCTACTATGATAATGAAGACTATTTCTGTAAAAAAGTATGGAAAATAAGAAAAACTGAAATATCTCAAAAACTATTATAAATAGGTATAGGATATATTGAACAAAACTTTAGGGTTTTTATTACTCTATTAAATAACATGAAAATATACAGGGTGTACCATTTAAAAAAAAAGATATTTATTCATTTAAACTTGTTGAAATTTGAGCCGATGTGTCTAACACCCTGTAGCTTTTATTGCAAATATTAGGTAAAAATTATGTTAACTTGTCCTTGGCCTTGCTAAATTCCAAATTTGAATATATTTGTCACAAAATTGAAAACGTTATTTAGGATTGAATTGATGCTTGAAAATGTGACTTTTTTTCTTTAAACTTAATTATCTCAGAAACTATAAAGTTTTGTTATAGTAAACCCTTAATAAAAAAGATTTAAAATTATAAGCTAAATCGAAAATACGATTCGTATATAGGATGTTCTATTTAAAAAAATACAACTTTATGCTGTCCTAGTTTTTTTGGCTCACCCTGTAGAGTCCTAAATATTTTTAAAATCTGCGTAAAAATAAACTGTATCAAACAATAAATATAGTTTCTTTGTTAATTGCACCGAAAAAGTACAAACCTACTTCATCCAATCGTTGACTCACCCTGTACAAAATTTCAAGTAAAAATATTCAATAGTTTTTTGCACAATGTATTTGTTTGTAACATTTTATGTTTTTCTTGATGGGTTATTCTCAGCGACCTAAAGATCGTACACTGATGTGCTCTGCGGGTGCGCATATAAAAGCTCGAGAGCTGTAATAACAATAACAAAAAAGAACCAAATTAATTGTTGATTTTAAATTGTTGAAACAGATAAACAAAATTGTGATTGGTTTTTTCGTTATAAACAAATAGAATAACTTTTCGACAATTGTTGATATCGAAATGCTGATAAGTGGATGTGATAGGTGAGATTTTAGCACACATTTCAAAAAAAAAAAACAAATTCTCTACGACCACTAGAAGCTGAGAAAGATTTTTAAAAATTTTTTTATTATTAAGGGATTATTTAAGTAAGCACTCACAGAGAGATGGTTAAACTATTGTATGAGGCAGTTTTCAACTCAATTATTTCAAAATGTTTGATGTTGAAATAGTTTAAAGTTGCATCTACTCCAAGAGTCAGAAAGTGAGAAGTGGACGGGGGCGTTCTGTCAGCCTGCGTCGCGCAGAAAAAAAAACGTGTCTTGGATGCTTCACATTCATTTCACCGGAAAAATTTGCAGTTTCGCGATGAGATATGAACAATGGATGATATGTTTTTGAAATCAAATTAATGTTAAACATAGCAATAAACGAATTGTTGCACTGCATTAATTTTTAATGTACCATTAATATTTATGGAGTTAAAGCATGAAACAAATTGCTACTATCTTTGCCGCCAAATTATTGATTGTAGAAGAAAAATACATGTTAACTTTTTTGTTTATTTTATTGAACGAACATGTTTCACATACAAAATTTTTCGCTAACACATATTTTTTGCTTAAATTTATACAAAATATTCCATTCTCCGTTTCTTAGACATCGATGGACACTCATTTTCGAAACGCTTATCGATTTCATTATTATCATTACAATTATCATCATCATTATCACTCACATCGTCATAATCATAATTACTTTCATCATCAATATCACTGTCATCATTGACATAATTATCATAATTATCAACATCATTATTGTTATCATAATCATAATTATTTTTTCCCTATTACTCTTATCGCCTTTGAAAGTAATATTACAATAATTTTCTATTGGATAATCGGTTTTAATATAATCATCAAATGTAGTTTATTCTGTGTCTCGAAATGCTATCAACAAATGTTGCTATTTGTTTCATGCTATATCTCGATAAGTATTAATGGTACATTAAAAATCAATCTAATTTTTAATATTCCTTATAATTAGTATACTGTTGACCATTGTAACAATTTTTTCGCAATTTGAAAAGCACGTAAGTACAGTCAAATTATAATTATGCATAAAATGTATAAAAGTACAACAATTTGTTTATTGCCATGTTTAACAATAATCTGATTAGAAGAACATATCCTCCATTGTTCGAATTTGAAGCATCCGAGTCACGTTTTTTTTCGCGCGGCTGAAAGAACGCCACCCTCAACTTTTCACTTTCTGACTCTAGTCGCTGCAACTTTAAACCATTGCTATTTCAACAATTTTGAAATAATTGCGTTGAAAACTGCGGCATACAATAGTTTAACCATCTTCCTGCGAGTTTCTACTCAAATAATCCCTTAATGTTAATAAATAACTCCGCAACGATTTGTTGAAAAAAACTCTATCTCAGCTTCTACAAATTTTTCAAAGTGTGTATCAAAATCTCAGTTATCGCGTCCACTTATCGGCGCTTCAATATAAACAATTGTCGAAAAGTTATTATATTTGTTTATAACGAAAAAACGAACCCCAATTTTGTTTATCTGTTTCAAAATGAAGAAGGTGTAGCTGTAAAACTCTCGATGAAGTTAAAATTGACATGAAAGAAAACTTGTTAGATAGTAACAATGACGAGAGTGATGCTGAAAGCGATATTGATGAGAACATATTACCAAATCATGATGATTCATTTTCGTCCACATCTACTGATATTTTTGCTACGCCTGCTCTAAATTTAAAATAAGGAAAACCTTTTAATCCTTGGACACCTGCGCAAAAATGGTGAAAAACAAAAATATATTAGATTGATGGAAAATAAGGATTGAATCAAGATAAAAGTGTTTGAATACAAAAAAAAAGAAATAGTTTAAATATTTATATTATATTTTCTAGAAGAAAAGAACATATTTTTTATGTTTTTTTATAACTTTATATTTGTTATTTTTGCGTCGGCATAACTCATTCTTTATTTTAAAAGCATTTTTGATGTTTAGTTATTAAGAGCGATATTTATTTAACCTTACCATAGTAAGTGCAAAGCTGATTGTATGACTATAAGTAGATGTTGTCTCTAAAGAAGGTATCGTTCCTTGTAAATTGAGCAAAAATATCTGTAAACGTTTATAAAATCTATCATTCTAATTCACTATTGTTATCTAATTTTGAACCGTACTAATTTGATAATGAAAATTTTAAATTGACACATGCAACACTAACCCAGCCAAGTTCTTAATATGTTCATTATAGGCTAGAAATATAGCATTTTTTCCGAGAAGATCTTATGATTAAGAAATATAGGTTGATAACAATAGAAACTTTTACTTAATTCCGTAAAACACCCCTCTAATTAACAGTTCCAAGATTTTTCCTATCGTTTTTTTATTGCAACTAAAAAACGATATATTTGGTGATATTTACGATGCGAACCTGCTAACTTCAGTTCTCACCTTCATGACACCTAAATTAGATCTAAATCCGAGAGTATATCAGCCAGATTCACTAAAAAGATTTAAGACTTAAACACAACCTAAGTGACATGAAATTTAAATCTTATAGTCGATCCATTTTGTTTCGCTTACGATCGTGTCATAATTTATATTACATATGTCAACAAATAAATAATTATATAAGAATATTAAGGATAATAATCTGGCAGTAAAGCCTTAAAATATGTAAGAGAAATAGTTATATCCCGAAAATAATAATAAAACAAAATGATTTTCTTAGGCTTGTATTTTTAGGGTTTAAAAATTGCTTGGCTTACTGTTGCTCTTGTCAGTTTAAGCCCTCTGCTGTCAATATAGGACAGTTTTAATTTTAAACCATGTCAGTGAATCCAGATGTTAATGTTTAATATCTTAATGTCAATATTTATTCCGCGCCGATTTATTTTCTTATAATACCAACAATCATGTTCACCATTAATCTTTTTTTTTAATATGGATATAAATATATGCTACGGGTAATCTAACTTGTAGCTTTCCTCTTCTTCTACAGGATGTATTGGTATAAACAGATCACCTATTAACTTTTTTGGTAGCGTTTTTAAAGAATTTTTTACAAATTTGAAAGAAAAACAATAAATCAAGTTTTGGATACACAAAAATTTAAATTTTTTAAATGGGACACCTTCTATACTATCATCTGATTAGATGTTTTTTTAAACTTTGTCAAAGCTGGACATGCACCCTTAAATTCAAAATCTAATGTTTGAATGTTTTTCTTTTAACTTTGTAAGAAATTCTTTAGAAATACTACGATTACATTTTCATGAAGTTAATCAAATAAATGAGTTAGATGACTAATCCATTTATAATTAGTAAACCTGTACATTATACGCGCAAAACTAACGTTAATGATTGGCATATAATAATGCTGAGTGCTGATGATAAAGGCACATTTTCAGGCCTTGTATTTAAGTTATCTATTTTAATCTTGAATGAATTGCTATTCAAAATATTGTTGCAATTCACCGTAACCCATAACGGCTTGCAAACTTTCAACCACTAAAATCCCGGATGTTTCGTCTTGATATCGGCGGTGGACTCATCAGAGGGTTTGCTAGACACCTTTTAACATACTTTCTATAACCTTATTTCTGATATATTAATCTTCTTGGCGTCGGAAACTACCGGTGAGATGTTACTCACTATTACAATTTTAGCCAAAAATATGTTACATTTTTTCCTTGGTTTAATAAAAAATAAAAGTTTGGCAAAAGCGCCGGACGTAATAATATACAATAAATGTACAAAATACATTTGCGTGGGGTTTAAATTCGCCTAACATCACTCATTTCTGTGGTTACAATAAGATATACAGGGTGATTCAAAAATCGATCACGAAACTTAAGGGGGTGATTCTACTTGACAAAATAAGGGTAGAGCTTCATATAATTTTTTTTCAAAATGTCATTCGTTTTCGAGTTACAAGCCGTCCAAGTTCAAGTTTTTATTTTTTGTTTTTTGAATTACTCGCTTACAGGAAAACCGATTTGACTAATATTTGAAAGATAGGCTAAGTCTTCTGCGCTTCATCATTTTAGTAACAATTCACATTGATTGTTTGCCGCTAGAGGGCACTTTACCTACATTGAAAATTGTTTTTTTGTCATAATTTTTTAGTGTTGACAGCTACAGTAGTTTTTAGCATAGTTTCTGAAAGACTGATGCCAGGCCTTTAAAAAAGGTGCTCTTTATTTACATCGCTAAACCCAACGGTTTAGACGTAAATCACCCTTAAAAATTAAGAGGTAAATTTACTTTTCTCATTTCATTACCACCAGCTACCAGGTAAATAGCTATCAAAGTATACTAGAGCTGTCAGTTTAACATCAAATAAATTCGCTTTTTAAACTATTTAATTTATAATCTTAAAATAACTAATAATGGCTAATCAGTAAATATTCATATTATGGATTATTGCGATATACATTTAATTGATAAAAATTAATGAAACAGTAGTAAACAAACTAAAAAAGATTCTCAAAATGTCCCCCATTTTCTTCCATACATTTCCTAACACTCTTCAAAAAATGTCGCCTAACTCGATGAAAAATTTCTGGTGTTTCTTTAATAATTTGGCACTTTTCGATTATCCTGAAGCGAAGATCCTCGACGTTGATTACTGGAATATCGTACACCAATTGTTTCAAATGACCCCAAAAGAAAAAATCCATAGGATTAAGGTCTGGTGACCTCGCTGCCCATGCCAATGGTCCACTTCGTCCTATCCATCGCTCAGGATACGTTGCATTCAAATACTGTCGGACACGTATACTAAAGTGGGGCGGAGCTCCGTCTTGGAGGATCCACATGTTGGCCCTTACTTCCAATGGCACATCTTCCAGATACAATGGGAGACGATTTTGGATAAAATCTAAGTATACGTCACCAGTTAATGGGCCATCAAAGAAATGAGGACCAATAAGGTAATCTCCTATTATCCCTGCCCACACATTTAGTGAAAATCTACGCTGATGTTTCGTTTCTACCACATTGTTTGGGTTCTCGTAAGCATATGTGTGGATGTTGTGTAGATTTGTTATGCCATCACGAGTGAATATGACGCCAATTAATCGATTATCGTGTTCATACTTAGCTAGGATCTGATTGCACATTTCCAACCGTCTCGGCCGATCATCGTCATAAAGAGCCTGCACCTTTTTTGAATGAAACGGGTAGAGTTGTTCTTCTCTTAGTATCCTCCATGAACTAGCCTGACAGAGCCGCACTTCATTCCCAATTTTTCTAGTACTAATACCTGGATTATCTTCAATAATTTCAAGCACTCTTTCTTCTTGTTGCACGTTTCTAGCAGTTCTAGGTCTTCCCCTATTTCCATTATAACTTTTAAAGGAACCACATTCCGCAAGCCTCCTGTGCACACTGGAAAATGTTTGAGCATGAGGGATATTTCTTTCCGGATAACTCTCCATATAATATCTTCTTGCCAACTCTGCATTACCATTTGCTTTTCCATAACAAAAATGGATATCACAATATTCGATATTTGAATATTGGTGATTAGCCATTATTAGTTATTTTAAGATTATAAATTAAATAGTTTAAAAAGCGAATTTATTTGATGTTAAACTGACAGCTCTAGTATACTTTGATAGCTATTTACCTGGTAGCTGGTGGTAATGAAATGAGAAAAGTAAATTTACCACTTAATTTTTAAGGTGATTTACGTCTAAACCGTTGGGTTTAGCGATGTAAATAAAGAGCACCTTTTTTAAAGGCCTGGCATCAGTCTTTCAGAAATTATGCCAAAAACTACTGTAGCTGTCAACACTAAAAATTATGACAAAAAAACAATTTTCAATGTAGGTAAAGTGCCCTCTAGCGGCAAACAATCAATGTGAATTGTTACTAAAATGATGAAGCGCAGAAGACTTAGCCTATCTTTCAAATATTAGTCAAATCGGTTTTCCTGTAAGCGAGTAATTCAAAAAACAAAAAATAAAAACTTGAACTTGGACGGCTTGTAATTCGAAAACGAATGACATTTTGAAAAAAATTATATGAAGCTCTACCCTTATTTTGTCAAGTAGAATCACCCCCTTAAGTTTCGTGATCGATTTTTGAATCACCCTGTATATATATATATATATATATATATATATATATATATAATATATAAATATATATATATATATATGTGTGTGTGTGTGTGTTTACCAAGTGCTTTGAGAACGTGCAAGTCGTATTGCTACGCGGATGATACCCAGGTATATTTGTCTTTTAGAAGGAGAATGTTCTTGAGGCTTGTAACGGTATTAACTGAGACCCTAAAGCAATTAATTCGGTCTCCTTGCAGCATTCTTTGTATCTTAATCCGAAAAAATGCTGTATATTGATGTTTGGAAAAAGAGTGATAAAGAGATTGTTAAAAATCTTATAAATGTAAAGATTGGCGATTCAGTTCTGCCTATTGAGGATAGTGTTAAAAATTTAGGTGTTGTCTTTGACAGTACACTGCGATTTGATTAGCATGTTTCCCATTGTGTTCAGAAGGCTTATGTTAGACTAACACTTCTTTACAGTTACCGCCATGATTTGTCCATAAAACTTAAGACTTTGCTCTGTGACTCACTGGTGCTCTCCATTTTTAGCCACGGAGATGTAATATATGGAAACTGCGTAACAGCCATTCAAAAACGAAGAATACAGAAAGTGCAAAACTCTTGTTTGCGACTAATTTATGGAGTTCGTAAATATGAGAGAATATCTTATAAGCTACTCGACTTAAAATGGCTGAATATGGAGAGCAGGAGGTGGTTACATGAAGCTTGTTTTTACCATGAAATTATATGTTATAAAAGCCCATAATATCTATAGAGACGAATCATTTTTAGATCTCACGTGTATAACGTCAATATTCATTTTCGAGGAACAATAACTCCGCCCCTGCGTAAATCTTCTCTGTTTGAACGCTCTTTTACCTACAATGTCGCTAAACGATATAATTCTCTTCCGGACTTCTTCAAAACTCTCACGCCTATAAAATTTAGATATGTTGTCTTCCAACACGCATTTGATAAACAAATAAGAAAATTGTAGTTTCCTCTTTTTCTTTTGAATTTTAATGAAGAAAAATCCAGAATTTGTATCAATGTATCTAACTTGTATGTATAAGTATTGTTTCTTTTCTCTTCTGTATTTTTTATTTAGGTCCTATTTACTTTCAGTCTGGGTTAAGTTGATCAGGGTGCATGTCACTTAAGTGTTATCCAATATATATATATATATATATATATATAAATATATATATATATATATATATATATATATATATATATATATATATATATATATATATATATATATATATATATTATATATATATATATATATATATATATATATATATATATATATATATATATATATATATATATATATATATATATATATATATATATATATATATATATATATATATATATATATATATATTTATATATATATCGGCACGTCTCAGATTTCGCATTCTTTTTTGTTCAAGAGGTACATGAAATTAATTAAAATATAATATCTTTCCGCAAATTATCTTTGTTTAAAAAAAAATATTTTATATATAAATAAGTTGAAAACAATTCCATTTAAATTAAATAGGTACTGCAAAAGACTACAAAATGAAGTTACTGATATTGTTGTGCATAGCTTGTACAGTTTTTGGTTCCTTAGTGAAAGATAGAGAACAATGGTTAGATTTCAAGGTAAATAAAATTAAAACACAATGAAATGGTTCTTATAGTTGTATATTACACTATAATTTCTATGAAATATTAAGGTTTACATTTTTCACTTAAAATTCAGTTTTTTGACGAAGTTCTTGCATTTTAAATACTCTTCTAATCCTAGCATGATCCTATTGTTCTGGGTCACAAAAGAACTGCCCCAAATTAAAATATTATATGTTATGAAACTGAAAAACTATATAGAATTGTTTCAGTGAATCAACAATAATACTCATCTGAACTAAATCTAAATAATTATTCAATATAACGTTTATGCTCAGAACGGCCATATATATAATTTTTCCTGTAGTTCTTTTTGAATTTGATCTGATGCCTACCGAATATATTCAATCCAAAGGGAGTGTAATATAAGTAAAAATATTTCAGTAGCTTTCTGGGTCTACTACTTTCTGATTTATTATTACTCGTTCAACTTCCATATCGATCTAAAATTGTTCTTTGGTATATCATTCTTTAAAAATTGTTTAGTGTATTTTATACACCTTTCCCATACTTCGGGGCTACACCATTATATAGCTCCAGTCGGTCTCTACCAACATCTTTGTTATATGATATGGAATTTGTCTCAATTATTCTATAGTGATAAAGTCGCAGTGGTAAGATGGAAGTAGTAATACTCATTATTAATATATATATATATATATATATATAGATATATATATATATATATATATATATATATATATATATATATATATATATATATATATATATATATATATCATTTTTCCGATTCTTGAACCATAGATTATATCCTTTTTTCTTAATTTTGCCTTTTATTGGGTTTAGGTTGTTTATTTAAGAAAAATATTAAGTATTCGAACCTGCTAATAAAAAGCAAAAATTGAATATCCTCTTAAACACAAAATTAGATGTATGCGTTTTTTTTGTTTTTTTTTTGGTGCAATGTAAAATATAAAAAATATATAAAAAATAAAACACACTCGCATTCCATGTATCCTCAGTACGTAAATAGACGATGTAAAGGTTGAAATTCATTACTAATTAATAAAGAAAATGTTAAGGTGTGTACTGGTGTATATGTAGTGAGTATAAAATAAAGAATTCAAAAATAATATAAATCATTATTAATCTATCTATCTTATCAGACTCCTCAGAGCTATCATCTTCAGTTTCGTTACTCGTTGGAACATCAACATCATCCGAATTTCCATTAATGTCTGCATCTGTAATATTATTAATTTATGAGTATAAATTCTAACTACTGGAAATCAATCATATTAGATAACTATCAGAATTACTGTTAGAACGACTAAAAGATTTGAGGATATTTCTCCAAAATAAAGACTTGAGGGTCCATCAAACCAATAATGTTGGTACGTGTTATCTACTCTCTTCCATCCACAATTTTCAGGTTTGAGAGCAGTTGGCTAACTTATGTGAACACTACACCACACACTCGAAATATAAATTATTCTTTTGCATTACCGCAATAATTCTTTCTTTGTTGGTGGCATACTAGAGGCATCAATTGGTCCTCGAATTCTGCTTCATATACATTATTGCTTTGAAATGTGGTAAAACCGTGGGTATAACAAGTAAAACTGTCTGATATGACGCTTGCCCGACTTCGCAGGTAACAGCTGCAATGACACTATTGAACGAGATGCATTCACGTGCTAAGAGAAAGTGCTTCGGAACTTTGAAAGTTGTCAAGTGCATTAAAAATGGAAATAATCCAGCATCTCTCAAAACGAGCACAACCAAAAAGCTCGAAATTCAAATACTTTGAAAAAAAAAATTACACAAAAGGAATTGTCACGATGTGACTTCTTATTCTTTAAATAGTAAAAACTTTCAAGCATTCCGGTCTGTAAATTTAAGTCAAGATTAAATTTTTTTGGGATCACCGACAGTTTTTTTGATAAAGGATATCACATATTTTTCAATTATCAACCACAAATTTAAGAACACTTTTTTAAATTAACTAAGTTTAAACTTAGGAGTATAAACTTATGTAAATGCTATAAAAGAATCGTAAAAGAACACTACAAAAAGCGAGAACAAAATATGAAGTACACTTTCAGAGGAATTTCAGGTAAACAAGTAATATTAGCGAAAATGAAGATTGCAGTCTTAAAATAAACATTGACAGGACGCAGTACGTAGTTATTGGTGATCATTGTCGTAATTTGTTACGACACTTCTTCAGTAACATCAGTAATTGGAGGGAATATATATGTTGAAATGTTGCATAATACTGTTCATTGTATTATTTCTATCACCAGTTCTCAGAGTTGAGCCATTTATTTGAACCGCTTGTAGGACTCGTAAAGAGAAATCAATTTACCAAAAATTGTTTATAAAAAAAGTTGGCAAAGAAAGAAATTATTAACAATTATTCAAAAAATTTAAAAGCTGTAATACAAAACTTATTTCATGATATTTCCAACCGCTGTATTGTAAAAACTTTGTTCACGCCTGAGACTGGATATGCCTATTTTTTATATATAATTGTTAATGGTGTGTGCTAAGTAATTCCTACAGTAGTGCGTGATATTATTTTTTATTTGTGGGTTTTTTGTGTAATAAAAATGGCACAGGTTTATAAAAACATTCAACTAGTGGACTTAATGATTACTTACGGGAAGTGCCACCAAAATGCAGCTGCAGCACATCGTTTGTACGCGGAGAGATTTCTTTTACGAAACCATCCGTCTTCGCGGGGATGTTTGTAAATTTAGTTATAAGACAACACCAGGTATTTAAAAGAACAAAGAGAAGGTCATGCTGGAAGACGTCCTTCAAGCGAAATGGTGGATATCTAGGAAAAAATATTAGAAATTGTCGGAAACGATCCAACAAGGAGCACTAGGTCCATATCAGGTCAAGTAGTAGTTGCTTACAGAAAAGTGTGGAAAACTTTACAAGAACAACTATATTCGTACGGTTATCAACGGGTAAAAGCATTGCAACCAGGGGCGGATCCAGCCTCTCTCTTTGGGGGGGGGCGGTGATATCACAAAAGTATACTATGGCAAGAAAAACAAGTTGTTAACGGGGGGGGGGGGGGTGCAAGCAGCATACTCATTCCTAATATAAAAGGCAGAATGGGTTCTATTTTCCTGAACTCAAAGCTTTTGGGAAGGGGGGGGGGCGATCGCAAGCATACAGACTCCTATACTCTATTCAAGAACTAGAGAGAGTAATAAAACTGTTACCGAATCCTCTAACATACTTGCTCCAGTGCCGCAGGTAATTGAGAACTGCCGTAAATCTAATTATATTTCATTATATTTAAATATATTTTATTAATTTACTGCAACATAGAATTTATGATAGTTTAATTTAATTTCTGTCAGTGAGCAAAGTACAACTTCTAGTTTTTTCTTAGTGATTTATCTTGTTTGCGCTTGTTTTTATATATTATTTGAGATTAGTAAGATACCCAAAAGATATGGCTTTCACTTCTATATTTATTCCAAAATCGTTAAACCAGGGCATTTTTTCCTCAACGAAAAACTTATTACGATGAATGTTTATGATGCCTTAAGATATCAATATATAGATAATAATGTTAAAGTTCTGTTGAGATATGTTCCAACATGACAGGAGTTGGAAAATCTACTATGTACCGAATACTGAAGGAGAAAAAACGAGTGGAATTGTTAGTACTCCCAAGCCACATTCGATCACCAGCAAACGAAAAACCTCGTTGGAAAAAGAGATGCAAACTGCAATTAATATATATACATTTTATTATGAGAAGCAGATCCCAACCATCTATAAAATTCTAACTAAAATCATTGAAGATCGCGATTTACCTGAAATTAAAAGAACTGATCTCTGGAAATTGCTCAGAGATCTTAATTTTTGCTGGGAAAAACCCGATAGAAAATCAGTTCTTATAAATCGTCCGGATAATGTCCGTTGGAGCCGTAAATATCTCTCTCAAATAAAAGGTAGAGTTGCTAGAAATAACACAATTAATAAAATTAGTAATTTAACTAAACTTTTGAAAGATTTTTTTGAATAAAGTTACTGCGGAAAATTGGGAAAAATCCATATAATAAAAGAATAAAACAAAATGTGAGAACTCGATCTCATAATCGGTGAGATAGAGGAACCAATTATAATTAATTTTAGCGAAGATAGTTTCACTGACATTGATTAGGAATTAGATACGTAATGTTTACTAGTTTATTATTTAAATTTTTGTTTTTGTTGTATTTTATTGTTTAATGTTGTTTATGTTTTTTTATTTTTTTATATATTAGTGTGTCCCACTCTTTAATTTTATATATATTTAATTCTAATTAGCCGTAAGTTTTTTATTATTTTATTATTGTGTTTGTGTCTTTTTCTTAAGCGTGTAGAATTAATATGTTTATCTTATTTTTTTGGGGCTATCGTATTTCCATATATAAAAGTAAATTAAATTAAGATATCAGTACAATAGAAATAAAAATAAGTAGATCTAATTTTAATTACAACATAAAAAAAGTAATCACATTTGAATCCCTTTTTAATGTTTAATTGTAATTCTGCAGATGGTTTAAGAAATAAATAAACTGAAACGTCAAATACCCTAAAAATGTTTTTAATTAATAATAAAATGACCGATAGCCCCAAAAATATTTTATTATTATATGGACGAATTTATTTTTTTATATATGTTTAACTTTTTGTATTTTTGACAATGGATATTTTGTTAGTATTTAAATTATAACTTAGAATTTTTTGAGAGAATAATCCTACGTTTTAGTCTATTATTATAGACCGGTATTTTTGATTATAAAATTTCTAACCCATTCCTATGAAAAATATATGTGTCTAACAAATTTTGCACCGGACTAAAGAACACAGGTAGTTTGCGAAGAGAAAAAGGGTAAAAAATGATTTATTACTCTCTCTAGTTCTTGAATAAACTATAGTATAAGAGGAAAAATCGGGTCCATTTTCCTAAACTCAAAGCTCTTGGGGGGGGGGGGGGGGGCGATCGCCCCCATCGCCCCCCCCTTGGATCCGCGCTTGATTGCAACCAGAAGATTATCCTAGAAGAAATGAATTTTATCACTGGCTCTTACATCAGTACAACATAAATGAGAATTTTACCAAATTTATTTTGGCTACCGATGAGGCCACGTTTAAAGAAACGGAGTAAATAATTTCCACAACAACCATGTTTGGGTAGTAGAAAATCCGCATGCAGAGAAAAGAAATCATTTTTAGCACAGATTTTCAGTAAATGTTTGGGCTGATCTGGTAAATGGCAAGCTCATAGGGCATTACTTTTTTCCAAATTGATTGACATGTGAAAATTATTTAGACTTTCTTCAAAACAATTTAACACAATTATTTAAAGATGTTCCTTTAAATGTGAGACAGAATATGTGGCTTTTTCATGATGGAGCTACGCCACATTTCAAACGAGAAGTTCACGAACATTTAAATAATGTGTTTCCTAAGAGGTGGATATGGCGAAATGGACTCATTTCTTTGGTTGCACGTTTCCCGGATCTAAATCCCTGTGATTTTTTTTGTGGTGCTATTTAAAACAGTTAGTTTATCATGATCGGGAAGTGAATACTGTGGAAGAAATACAACGGCTAATTGCAAATTCTTGTAATGTTATCCGTGGAGACCGGGATTTTATTCTCGATGCATATAGTCACTCATGGATATGTCGAGCAAGACCTTACTTTGACCGAACAAATGCAGTGGTTGAAAATATTATTAAATAAGGTTTGTATTACAATTTTTAGATTTTTTAAATAATTGTTAATAATTTCTTTATTTGCAAACTTTTATATAAAGGATTTTTGGTAAATCGATTTCTCTTTACGAGTTCTACAAGCTATTAAAATAAATTACTCAAATTTGAGAACATCCTGTATATAGCTGAATGAAATAATATTTCATTAATCAAATGATTTTTGTTGAAACTTTTAAAATACATTTGAAATTCAATGCGTTCAAAAAATTTCAACTCTAGGAGTTTTTTTTTAGACAATAATTTCTTGAATAATGGAATCTCATTTTATTATCTATAATTGTCATATCATTACAATTATTTTTCTCAGTTAATAGCTTTTTCTGAACGCATTTAAATTTCGCTATTTTAATGTTTTCTCCTATGAGAGCATAGCTGGTAACTAGTGTAATACCTGTGTGCGCGCACGCGATGTTTCATGTATGTTAAATTTGTAACATCGGTTTATTCATTTTAGTAGAAAAATATAACATTGAAAATCATGGTTCTCGGGATTAGACCATGTCAAATTGGAATTATTATCCAATGTTTCGCCTACGATTGCACGAGGCATCTTCAGGGATCTTTACTCTACGAGATTAGAACACTAAATGACTATCTAGGAGCAACAGCCCAGTATTTATATCCGACTGATGCTCAGCGAACCATGATTCAGCGTTACAATTTCCAAGTGTGATGTAGACTGTAACCCGCATCTTTATTATTATTGTTTATATATTTACAAATTTTAATTTATTCTCTAATTTTACGTTTAAAGAAACCAGGTACACCTATATCTATAAAATACATCTAAGATTAATATCTCTAATTGAACAGGACGGACAAATTTGCAACACTGGATTAAATCACCTACGTCCAAGTAGAAAGAATCCATCAACAAGTCACTATGAAGCAAAAAAGAAAATTCGAAGGACTTTTGAGCAACAATAATCCAGCAAGCGCACCAACGAACACAGTCATCAATTTGTCAAGTATACAACTTACCGAAGCAGAGAAAACTATCTTATCTAAAGGACAGAACTTCGCCATCGCTCCAAGGCGCATACCAGTGGAAGAAATAATTTCTAGTGTCGAAGCTTCCATTAGAAAATGATCTCCAGAGCATGCAGACAAGATTCGATACGAAACAGCGAAGATCATAAAACACTTACAGCCACATAAATCAAATATCACATCAGCAGAAAGGAAGGCTGTTAAAAAACTGAATGAGAACAACATCATTTTAGTTCTCCCAGCTGACAAAGGAAATGCGACTGTTGTTATGGATAAGGACAAATATACTGAAAACATAAACCAGCTCTTGGACGACAATACATACAAAGTCATTCGGATGGATCCAAAAAATAAAATCGAAAGGAACTTCACCTCTCTAATTAATGCTTTCAGCCTCACTCCATAAGAAAAGAAAGCTCCAAGTTTCCATGCCTCAACGGACTGCCTAAAATACATAAAGAAAATGTACCTCTACGTCCAGTCATCATTGCAATAGACTCACCAACTTATAAAATAGGTAAATATCTGGCCAAACTATTACATTCCTTTACAGGAAAAACCGAATCCTTTGTCAAAAACACTTTGTCCAAAGATTAAAAACCATTCAATTAGAGCCCGGAGACATATTGGTCAGTTTTGATGTAGAATCCCTGTACACAAATGTTCCTATAGATTATTCAGTTTCCCTAATATCTGACATCTTACAAAATAACAACATGGACTCCACCCTTTTCGAGTTAATTAAAGCATGTCAGATTTCCACCTATTTTACTTTTCAAGTAACTTTCTACTCTAGGAAGCGGCGATGGGAGCTCCGCTATCACCTGTGGTAGCTAACATCTTCATGGAAGCTTTCAAAGAAAACGCCTTATCTTCTGCTCCTCTAAAACCTAAATTTTGGTGCAGCTATGTAGATGACACGTTCGTAGTTTGGCCGCATAGCGCAGATAAATTTCATAATTTCCTGAATCATCTAAATCAACAACACCCTAGCATAAAATTCACTCTGGAAACTGAATCAAATGGTGCCCTTCCTTTTCTTGATGTACTAGTATAAAGAAAAGAGAATGGCAAATTAGGACATTCTGGGTACAGAAAACCAACACATACAAATCGATATATCAATGCAACATCACACCATCATCCTTCTTAAAAATAATCCATCATAAACTCTTTGATACATAGAGCACTTTCAATATGTGACGTACAGTCACTGAAATCAGAAACAGAAAAACTGACTAATGCTCTGAGAGGCAAAGGATATTGCGCTGAAGATATAAGATGTTCTATTAATGAATATAAAAACCCAACTCCTCAACAAAATGACATAAATGAACCTCCTATGGACAGTGTTGTCTTACCTTACATACACGGAACCACCGACAAGATTGCCAAATTGCTCCGATAATCAAACATACGGACAATATTCGACACATGTAAAAAAATTGGACAATATTTGAAGTCTCGACGCAATTCCATTTCAAACAGAAGGCGTTTACAAGATACCGTGGTCTGGTCGTAAAGTGTATATAGGTGAAACAGGACGGTCTATATCCACTAGGCTTAAGGAACATGAAAGATGTATAAAAAAGAAACAAATTGTACAATCTGCAGTAGCTGAACATCAGCATTGCTCAGTTCACACTTTTAATGTAAAAGAAACCAAGGTGCTAGCATCAGCACCTGGTTTCTTTAAACGTAAAATTGGAGGAGCAATCGAAATTTGTAAATAATCAAACAATATTTATAGAGATGCGGATTACAGTGTGGGTGACTCGTGGAAATCGATTATTACGCTGGATCAAGGTTCGCTGCACACCAGTCGGGTATAAATATCGAGCTGTTGCTGCTCGATAGTCATTCAGTATTCTAATCTTGTGGAGTAAAGATCCCTGAAGATGCCTCGTGCAATCGTAGGCGAAAAGTCGGATGATAATTCCAATTTGACACGGTCTAACCCCAAAAACCATGATTTTCAACTTGACCAAAGCCATGAAAGCTTCCATTCTTTATTAGAAAAAGGTAAGGTTTTTTGTCGGAAAACTCGTCAATCATATTCCTGTGTATTTTCCAAAATCAGAAAACAAAAAAATATACTATTAATTAAGACCGGCTGCCATGGGAGCAACGACTTCAATGCGTTGGACTGGAAAATCGGAAAATATATTTTGGCGGATAATGTCATCGGTGGCCTTTATATATTTTTATCAAACCATACTGAAAAAATTAGCTTATTATTAGTAAATTTCCAAAATTCATCTTATAATGTTGAGAGTTGTGGACACCCTTTATAAACCAAAATTTTTGTAGGAAATTCGTTTTTCACGCGTTTTGTTGAAAAATATAACGTCTACAAATAGAAAAAAATATATTTATAAATTTTCTTACGACGGAGAAACGACGTGTTACGGAAAAACTTGAAAGCGAATAAATCGATTACGAGAGTTTTCGCAGAGGAAAAAGTTGTCAGTCTACTTATAAGTAAGCCACACAAGACGTTACAAAAGTATATTAATAATTCTTTTTATATGTAGATGGGCTTCAAAATTAACTATAAAGCCAAACAGAAAAAATGCTCCGTGAACAAAATTTTTCGCGGAACCAAAAAATCGATTACCGTCATATCCTTCACGTTTACGTAAACTACTAATAGTCTCTTGAATAAGAGCTTTGTTCTTTTGTTGTTATTCTTGTTGTATTTGAATAACCACTCCTTAAACAGACAACAAAATGTTTGTGTTAACGAGTTCTGTATTTAGAATTCTTTTTTTTTATTTAGAAAGCATATTACGCTTTTCTAAAAAGTAATAAGACGTTATTATTATTTAATATAAATCTAGTTTTTATATTGAATAAAAATACTACCGTCAAGGTTTCTTTAGAATTTTAAGAGAAGCGGTTACTTTATCGAAATAATGATACCAAATTGAAACTATTTCCAAAAATATTTTTTATTCCTTGGACAAATGAAACGGGACCACCCTTTCTCTGTCAACTCAAAATACTCACATATATTAAGCACAAGTCTGTTATTTTGGCCTTTCTTCTCTTCTCTTCTTCTTCTAGGTAGAACCAAGTTCTGTTATCTACACAATGCCTCATCGATCCTCGTTTGACGTCGACATCCAACTGTCTCTCCATCTTTTGGGGGGCCGTCCAGGCCGCAGTTTGGTGTTTGGTTTCTCTCTCATCACGGTTTTTGCTAGTCTGTCATCGTCCATTCGTTCCACGTGATCTCTCCACTGCCAACGACGGTTTCGAACCCACTTCACAACATCCCCTAATCCGCTGTCCTCGCGTATATTTACGTTTCTTATTCTATCTCTTAAACTTATTCCCGTGATCATTATCAGCGTTTTCATTTCTGTGGTTCTCATAATTTGTTTTGTCTTTGTTGTTTCATTTTTTGTTTCTGCGCTGTAGGTCAGTATCGGTCTTACACAGACCTTGTAAATTCTTGCTTTGCTCTCAACCGTCATATGTTTATTGTTCCAGATTATGTCTCTTAGTTGGCCTGATATCATGGCCGCTTTGTTGGTTTGTGTGCGTACTTCTTCCATTACTGTCCTGTTACTTGTTATATGTGCTCCCAAGTATTTAAACTTCCCAACCTGTTCGATACGTTTGTCATCAACCATTAGTTTGCATCTTACCGGTTCTTTTGCTATAACCATTGCTTTGGTTTTCTCCACAGATATTTTCATATTATACTGTTTGGCTGTTCGATTGAGATGGAAAAGCATTCTTTGTAAGTTGTCCTCGCTATCTGCTGTCAAGGCAACATCGTCTGCAAAGCATATAATCTGAACGGTGTTGTGTCCCATTGGGTACCCAATATTTGTGCTTTTTACCTCATCAATGATTTCGTCCATGATTACATTGAAAAGTGTTGGACTTAGGCTATCACCCTGTCTTATTCCTATGGATAGGGGGATTTCCTCTGTTAGAGTATTATTTGTTTTAATTACCATGGTGTTTTTGGAATTCAGATCGTATATTGTGCGTATGATTGCTTCATCGACTTGTTTTCTTCGCAGTAATTCTGTTATGTGTTCCAGTTTGACTCGGTCGACGCTTGTGTAAAGTCCACAAAACAAATGAACAGCGGTTTATCGTATTCGATAAATTTTTCAACCAGCTGTCCAATAATAAATATACCGTCGATAGTAGAGCGGTTATTCCGGAAGCCCTGCTGTTCTTTGTACGCTCCTAACTTGTCTACGATCCGTTGTGACAGTATTTTGGTTAATAATTTGGCTGAACTGTTCAGTAGGCTGATTTCCCTGTAGTTTTCGGGTTGTTTCTTTGATCCCCTTTTGTGGATCGGAATTGTGATGCTTTTCCGCCATTCCATGGGTACTGACGTTGTGCGGAGTATTTTTTGAAATAGAACAGTGAGCTCTGTGACAAGGCTGAGGCCTCCGTACTTTAGCATCTCATTCGTAATTTGATCGGTATCAAGTGATTTTCTGTTTTTTAATTTCTTAATTGTCAGGTGCATCTCTGCTTCACTGATGTTAACATCTGTTAGTTCTTCGCTTTCTTGTTGGTTATCGTCTACGTTGTTTTCTGTAGCTGGTGCCTGGAGTAAGTCCTTAAAATGGCTGACCCATTGTTGGCTGTCGATTGGACTTAGTTGAACGTATTCATTGATCGATTTTTTTCTGTTCCTCAGCATGTTCCATATTTTCTTTTGTCCTTTAAAGAGCATAATTACTTACTATCTAAAAGGATAAATCGAATTTCATTACTTTTTTTGTAATTTTTAATGTCCTCTTTTTATAACTGATCAAAATAGAGCGAGAAATATTTAAAAGCACTTATGGAGGGATGAAATTTAGCCACCGGCGATAAATTTGAAGGATGCAAGTTGTAATGTATTTAGATATTAATTTTTGATAGAAATAATATATATTTACAGGTAATAATTTATAAAATAGTAAAAATAGCCTTCATATGAAATTACCTTCTATTTTAAATTCATTTAAATGTCCTAAATTTATTCAATGCAACATAAATGAAACTTAAACAATAGCTGTCAATAAAATATTATGCGACTGAAGAGTCAAAAAAAATAGTGGTAATCATATAATATGGCTCGTTCATCTCGACTGTCTCTTGCTATCTTGCTTTACTCCTCAGAAGGTAATCTTTCACTATACCAACTGTTCTTTA
The DNA here is from genome assembly GCA_034092305.1 of Diaprepes abbreviatus. NCBI lineage: Eukaryota > Metazoa > Arthropoda > Insecta > Coleoptera > Curculionidae > Diaprepes > Diaprepes abbreviatus. The sequence goes on from JASJET010000095.1 coordinate 3,069,369, forward strand.
TTGAATAATGGTAGAGCAAGCAAGTGCTTTTGTATCTTTAAATCAAAAAGAAATCTCCTTTAAACCTTTGAATGGTTGGTTTAAAAGTTGACATACAAATTCAAAATTTCTAATTCCATTTTTTCCCAAAATAAAGATATTGTTGCTCGGACATCTGTTAAATATCTGTACCAACCTTTCCTGAACTCTCTGTGGTCTAACCATAATTTCCGGAATTACAGCATTAATTCTGATTGCAAACTTCTAGGAATCTTTTTGAAAAAGGTTTTTTATGCACTTGTTTATATATTATTTTCGCGATATTTCTGATTTTGGTAGAGTCTCTGTCAAAAGAAAAGTATTTATTTCTTTACTTTTGTCCAATATTGTAAAAAAGTTTTAGCTGAATTTTTAAACATTAATATTTTATTTTTAGAGGAAACATGGTAAATTATACCAAAATATAGAAGAAGAAAGACAAAGATTTTCTATATTCCAAAAAAATTTGCGTACCATTGAGGAACATAATAAAAAGTATGATGCAGGAGAAACAACGTATTTCAAAGGAATTAACCAATTTGCTGACCTTACAAAGGAAGAATTCATTTCTTTATTGAAACGTCACAATACTGGACGCCCATACGGAAAAATGAATTCGTTACATAAAGAACCTATCGGTATTGATCCACCAAATTCAATTGACTGGAGAGCACAAGGAGCAGTATCTATAGTTAAAGATCAACGTCGGTGTGGTTCATGCTGGGCTTTTTCTGTAGTAAGTATTTTTAAAAACACAGTAAATACAAAATTTTCGAATCATACAAAGTAAAGTCGGCTTGTAGTTTATATACGGATACCACTTTGAATGATTAGCGATAAAAAATGTATAACAATTATAAAAATTAGACAACAGGAAAAAGATGCAAGGTTTAGAAATGGATTAAGGTCTGGGAAGCCGAAGTTGGGTGAACGTGACATCAAAATTCAATCTTTTAATTTTTGTCATCCCGATCAGCATCTGGCGGGGAACGTTGTTCCAATGAAAGAGCAGTTTTTTCTTCCCTAGATCTGTTTTCCTTTAATTCTATATTTCATTTGGCTCAGAAAGGTACCTCGATAATCAGCCACACCCTATCCTGGATAATCAACTGACAATATTCCTTTAGCATCCTAATAAATAGTTATCATGATCTTTTTTGCAGAAGGGACAAACCTTGTGTCGTTCATAATAACAAACAGCCGCAAAAAGTTTACTGGGTTGGACATGTAAAGAGTCAAATACTGTCCTGATATAACTATGCGTTAAAGTTTTTAGACCAGAATCGACAAACGTGGTAGCTTCCTTGCTATCTCTGAGACATCACATAGCATATGGATCAGTGTTTTTCGTCTTTCAGAGCGCTCATTATATCGAGCGCTACTACGACCATGTTTAAAATCCAGAGCTTACATTTCTACAGTTATAAATAAAGGACTAGATTTCTCCCTATAACATCACACTGAAGGAAGATCATACATTTTAAGGTAGATCTAGGAGCTCTATTTCTACACAAGGTTTTTTATCTCATCCTCGTATGTTCATTGAGAAATACAAATCCAGAGAGACAATTCTGGAATAACTCGCTTCTTATCAGAGTTTCTTCAATTGATGACCTACGCATTATCTTTGACACCAACTTACGATTAAATGATCACATTAATTATATTTTTGCAAAATTTTATAAAATGGCATGATTTATACAAAATCTTGCTGGCATTTTTCAATTCCTTGTAGCTTTGAATAGTACAAAGCCATTTAGAGTATTTTTACATTATCTGGTATTCTTGTTGCGTCACTCATGTTAGGCGAACTGAACAGACATGATTAAAATTGTGAATTTTATGCTTTATGATCGCGGCATCAAGATAAATCATCTTTCGCATTCTGCTAGGTATTGAAAGCCTAGAATTGCGTAGAATTTATCTCACTAGCTTATTTAGATTTAATATCAGGCATAACATAACACCGTTGAAACCAATCAATTTGATACTCGTCTTCTCAACATGTTCTTGGTTAACAGAAACTGCACTGAAATAATACAATGAACATTAATGTGGAACATTTCCACACACATATTTCCTCTAATTTCGATGTTACTGACCAAGTGTTGTAACAAATCACAACTATGATCACGAACAATCACGTACTGTGTCTTGTCTATGTTTATTTTAAGACTGTAATCTGCATTTTCCGCTTCTATTACTTTACCTGCAATTGCTCTAAAAATGCTCTTCATTTTTTGTTCTTAATTTTTGTGGCGTTTTTATATGACCCTTTTACAGCATTTATATAAGTTGGTTGAAGTTTAAAGTTAGTTAAAAAATACTTCTTAAATTCAGGGTTGAAATTTGCAAAATATGTGATATACTTTATCACTGCCGGTGATTCCAAAATATTTAATCTGGACTTAAATTTTCAGACCGGAACGCTTGAAAGTTTTTACTATTTGAAAAATAAGAAAATGGTACTATTTAGTGAACAACAATTAGTGGATTGCGTTTATGAGAATTATGGCTGTGGTGGAGGTTGGGAAAATCTCGCTTTGGATTATATAAAAGTCTATGGTATGTTCAACAAATTTTCTTTTGGAAAAATGCCAATTTAAAAATTATGGTTTCCTAATTTTAATTTGATAATAAAATGATATTTTTACTAATAACACGAATATTGTCACGTGAACTCTGCATGCTATTTCTAATATATATATATATATATATATATATATATATATATATATATATATATATATATATTAGACATTGTTTTGTTTCTATAACTGTTAGATTTGCTGAGACAACACCAGATAAAAATACTGTTATGCCATTCATTTTTTATTGTGGTTTTTAAAAAATGAAAATTATTATTGATTTAAAACCAAAAAAAAATCTGCTTTTAGTGCCCTGGTTCATAGATGGCATAAGTCATCCATGCGTCGAATTTAATTTAATTTAATATTAAAACTGACCAGGGCTCAAAACTAATAATTATTTTATACAAATGTGATCGGTAACTATTATACAATTATACTAAAAGATCGTGAATGAACCCATAGAAAAAAAACCAAGATTTTAACTATTTTCACCTTTTCTTATTCTTATTTTCGTCAATTGGGGAAAAATGGGTAACAGACGCGCACTTTGTACACAATAACAAATACTAATATTGCATTTTAGTGATTTTATTTAAATATTCTTTTGCTTCCTTATGATGGGAAAATTTGCTGTTTAAGTAAAAGAAAGCTCTCTCGCGGTCGACCACATGTGGTTATCACTTTAGTACTTAACTTTAACCCTTAACGTTGTGGATTTTAAGACTATTAAGTTACTTTGACAGATTTATATTAAAAACTTCGAGACGGTAGAACAGTTTAGATTTTGTGTCACATAAATTTACTAAGTTTATGTTGTTTTTACAGAAAAATTAACTACCCCAAAAGTAATAAAACTGAGCTTAATTTTAAATATGTTAATGGATTTATATTTTCCTGATATGTGGCTATTTTTGGCCAGACATAAGATATACATTTCACCGTCCAAATCTTTATACAGAGGGACTCAAGTAAATTCTTCCATTTAGTAGAATTTTATTTAGAGTTAATAAATGTTAGAATAATTTAAAATCACAATAAACTTTTGTTCCCTTACACTATTTATTTATTTATTTATTCACCCTGTCATAAATATTCAAATTGAACATTGACATCGTCATAACTTTGATGAAATTTACATCAAAAATCACTCATATTCAACTACTAAGCTCAAAGTACAGACTCTGATTCAACAGTTTGAACAACAAGCTGGTGGTAACGACTAGCGGACGGGACAATGCAGCCAATACCATCAAACGAGTAGCAATTTCCGCAATTGTTCGTGCGAAACATCACACGACAATCCGATACGATATTATCGTTAGTTAGTTCGGCTCATTGACTAGCGGTTCACTGAAGATTACTCGTACCGCGGTGAACGTGGCCACATGCAAACCGATTGCGAAAAAGGGAAAAACAGCGTCAATACGACTACGCAAAAAAAGGCTAAAGTCGTACATCTGCGACCCGCTGAACTATTTATATCGTTGATCGGTCTGCCCACCATGGTTCTACTAGGATGCTGGCGATCTGCGGCGTAGGAGGCTCGCGCAGTAGGTATACTATGAGAGAGCCTCCTCCTCCCAATGCCTCCTCCCGATCATAACCCTCCGTAATAATATGAGAGTGCCTCCTCCCGACCATAACCCTCCGTAATAATATGAGAGTGCCTCCTCCCGATCATAACCCTCCGTAATGATATGAGAGTGCCTCCTCCCGATTCTTTGTGCACATGACCTACTCCGTGAATTATGTGGGGATAGAGTGATATAAGACTGGAAAAGCGGAAATTTTACAACAGTTCTTTAAAAGTTATACTAAATTTTCGATGTCATCTAGTAATGATAGTGAAAGTAGTATTGTTGAAAGGAATAAGTTATTAATTAAAGCAGTAAAAGATGTGGAAAAATCTTTTTGTAAAAAGGCATTAGCTTATGAACACGAAAGTCTGTATGCCAGACCAAATGCTAAGAAATGTTATAGTTTTTACCAGAGTATGTATGAAGAAGCAATAAAAACGTGTCAAGGTTTCTACACAAATCAAGATATTAAGCGATTGGTGCAACATTTTGTGGAAAAATATTTTCTTTCAGAATTAAAGGTGTTAAAACCTTATTTGTCAAGTGAATTACAAGGTGAAATACTAAGGCGTGAAGAAGAGTGGGACAAAATTTCTATCAAAAATTTATGAGTGATATAGTTTATTATGGAAGATTTAGTGATTGAAATTATGGAGGATTTTTTAATATCGAAAGAGTGTTCTAGATACTTTGCCGTTACTGGAAGTGAGGAAATTTTAGACATCATGTCTAATGAGGCACAAGACATGACGTCCTATTTCAAGTATATGGACCATATAAAAATATGTGAAAAAGCTGTAAAATTGTGTAAAATATTTTTAGAAACTAGGAATATTAATAAGTTGTTATTAGGATTAAGAAAATTAGGATTAAATAGTTGTGTAATAGATATATGTAAAAAATCAGGTTTAAAGTTTAATAAAATAGAATAAAATTATATTTAATTTGTATTTATTCATTCATAAAAAAATTGTTATACATAAAGATTACATTGGATAGTGCACACATAGACGGTGATTTAGAATGAAAAAAACATTTAGGTTCAGATTTATGAAGAGCAGGTTCCTCATCTAGTTCAATAACAGGTTTGGCTGAATATTTTCGAATGTAGTCAGCTTTTTCACTTCCTTTAACATACACATAATTTGCATCTTTCGTCAATTCATTGACAATAGTAGAAAAATAGTGTAATGGTGTAAATCCTGTGTTCCAATAGAGACAGTGGTGATTGTTCATTAACCAAACAGCTTGTTTGTATATCTCTGTATTAAGTAAATTTAATGAATAGGGTTTCTTAAATATGTGATGACTAATTTTGCTGCCATCATATGCTGCCAACTCCTTTGGAATAAATTTATTGCCTTCATCCTTAAATCCTTGGATATCCAAAACTAGTCTCATATTTTTAAAGATTCAAATTTTTTAATCATAAATTTTTTAGCACAATATTCTTCAATTTGTATTTTGAGAATTTTAAGTTTTTTTATAAAATTTTCAATTTGTTTATTTTTGCGTAAATTCATTACAAGCAGTTGAAATCTATGTTTCACCTCTGAACATCTTCACACTACTGGAACACTCGATTAATATGTTTAAATTAAATGGAATCCATTAGTAGGAGAGGGGATAAAATTAAATTTGTTTTACTATTTTAGTTAAGGGATTGTAGGAAAATATTTTATCATGAATTATAAGGCAATATGCTGAAGTTTTTGGAGAAATGCTTTCTTTTGTTTCAAATTCAATCCTCATAGTTACCGGACCAGTTTGTAGTAAATCGCGCTGATGCGAACAATTAATGTAAACAATTGGTGCTTTTCCTTTAAAGTCCGATGGACTAAAAATTGGTTCTACAGGATGATTATAATACATGTGTCGGAATTCCGAAAACATTTCATACAAAGTAGCAAATTTATTATTTGCGAAATCAAGTTGAAGATCGTTATAAGGATATCTTTCAGAGTTCAAAAATACATTTATATTTTTTAATTCACAATGATCAAATTTACTCATGTCTTGTTTGACTTTTCCTCGTCTATCTTTTTGAAAAGCAATTAACACATGTCGAGGGGTTTCAACTTTTGTAGAGGTTTTTACCGACCAGTTGTGTCTAGTAGTTTCCAATAATTCTGGATATTCAATTAATTCCCAACTTCTAAAAGTAATGAAAATATCATTATTTTTATCAATTAATTTAGTAAGAGCTAATTCTTGAGGTATTGCTACAGTTAAATGTGGAACTCGCCAACAAAGTTTTGTAATAACAATTTTTGGTTTTTCATCTTCAACTGTGGATATAACTGCATCAGTACTATCATTACTCCTTATTAAAATTAATTCCTGTTGAGAATTTAAAATAATTTTATTGTAATCTTCAAAAAAGCCTGAATATAATTTAAGTGGAATGCATAAAGAAGCATTTCCTTTTTCATCCGTCATTATTTTTTCTCCCATCTTCGATTTGGGATACCATCCAGCATTTTGAAGTTTAGCACTTTCATTTTCATTAAAAGACATATATGATTTGATTGTAGAAGTTATTCCTATATCACGAACCGAATCAATTGTTACACCGTTAAGAACATAACGTAACTCTTTAAATAAAAACGCAGGAGCATTGTTAATTAAAGATGTATTTTTTAAGGGAGTATCTTTATCATCAGTAACTTTTAATTCTAGATATAGTTCGCTCCTGCAAGGTAAAGAATATTTTCCAGTTTGTTGTAAAGAAATTCTAATTTCATCATTAGGTCCTAATTTTGAAGGATTGAAAGGGTCAAATGAAAGCATTTCCCAACTTGAAACAGATTCATCAACAAGAATATTTTCCTTAACATTTAAATATTCCATTATTATTTAATTTTAAACCCCAAGGATTCTAGGAACAAACGATTAGAAGGTGTTAACTTCTTTGAGTTTCTTTTAGTACTAATTGAATTTGGCTTGAACCTTTTTATATTAAATTGAGTTAAGTAAGGCACTTTGTTATAAAGAAATACCATTTTAAACTATTTTCTTAAGATGTAATCTTACTGTTACGGTTTCCCCTCTAAAATTGATGAAATCACCCTCTTGATCTATTATTTTAATTGTAATTTTGTCTACTGTTTTAACTGTAACAGGGAAATAAATAATATTTTGAGGAGACTCTATGATCTTATATCCTGGAGAGACACTTGGAAAAAACTGATGAATTATGTGAACTGGATCACCATTTAAATAGGATCCTTCAGCAATACTGCAGTCTACATTTATTGCATTTACTTTTATAATTTCTGCTGGTGAATCAGATATATGCTCATCATTTGCCTGTAACTCTTTATCATAAAATCCCAAAATTTTTCCAATTGTTCCTTTTCGAAATGTTATCGGAACTGTAGTTTTAATATGAGTTCGTAAGGTATTATTGTTAGGATATAAATGAAAACTTATTTTTTCTTTATCAAGATGATTTTGTAACACATTATTAATATCATCTATTTCATAACTACCGGGTGGAATTCTAAATTCTTTATCTGTGTTATAGATAAATAAATTATTTGTTTCATCAATGTTGGGAATTGCATTAAAGGTTTCAAAATTTATAAGTCCGATCACATGTTCAACATTTTCATCTAAATAAATTGGTGGATGAATATCCGCCGTCAAAATAGCAGAATTACCACTAAGAACAAAACTGTATGACATATCTCCAAAAAATTGTGATATACAATAAATTTATTTCACACGTTTCATATTTTTATACAAAAATTTTAGACATAATTGACCACAATTAGTTTTATTATAAGTTTGAAATGTGGTGTAATTATATCTAACATTATTTTTGTTCCCATCGCTATAAAAGTATTTTATTAATTCAACAGGAGGTTGTAAATTCCCATAACTATCAAAATATATTATATTTTTTCCTTTTTTTGTGTATGCTATCCAATGACTTCCATCATTGTGAGAACTGTCCAGACTCATTCTTTTTAATTATTTTTGGTAATTTATCTCTCATGAACACACCTCGAAAATTAGGAATATGTAAAAACTTAACATACTTAAACAAGTCAATATTTGTAAGAGCTTTTCGAGGTATTTCTTTCAACAGTTTTTTGAATAAGGTTTTAAGTATAGACCACATCCTGTTTTGTATGGTTTTAAATAAAGACCACTACCTTTTTTTCCAATTGCTATATCCTCCATCGCTGCATTGTGTCTTTTATCTTCTTCTAATTTTTGTTTAGCAGCTTTGGCATCATTAACAGCTTTCGCAATACCTGCCGCTCCACCTCCAAGGGCACCTAAAGCAGACAAACCTGCAAATAATGGTATAAGCGGCAAAAATCCACCACTTTTTGGAATGGGTATTATTCGTTTTTTAGGAGGTGAGACTCTTCCAAGTTTTCTGATTGATGCCAATGCTGTTCTCGCACTTTCCGTTAAACTTCTAAACTTTTTTCCCCTGAGTTGTTTTCTAGCTCTTGATATAGCCGTAGCCAAGGAAATTCCCCGTCCCTTTCGTTTTCTTGATACTCTTTTCCTCCTTCTCATCCCCATTCCTAACTTAGTTTTAGCTTTCATCGCACCAGTAATTCCTAAAGCAGCAACTTTCTCTCCGAAACTAGCGTCCTTAGCTTTATATCTCTCCAAAGCCTTTTTAGCCAATAATTCATCTGCATCATGTCTTCCTTTTATATGTTTTATTTCTGAATATGCTATATCATGCTCCTTACAAGCTTTATCTAAAGGATTTATTCCTTCGTCACCTCTAGCAAGTCTTTTTTCTAATTTAGTTCCTGGACCGCAATATTGGTAACCTGGTATATGCAACTCAAATGGTAATTTATTTATCAAAGTATTTAAAATACCTCGTCCTTTCTTTTTTTTTAAATGATGCGTGGAGTTTATAAGCATTATATAAATAGCAGTTGTAACAAAAATGATCCATTTTAAGAGATCTTGTCTTATATAGGAAAAATGAAGATTGAAAAACAACCCTTTTCGATACAAATTAAAGATTATGAAATTTTAAATAGCAAGTTTAACAAACATGGTAAATTATTTAATGGTGCTAGTAAAAGGGGATTAGTTGTTGGACCATCTGGTTGTGGGAAAACAAATGTAATAATAAGTTTAATTGGAGATCCAAATGGTTTGAGGTTCGAAAATGTGTATGTATATTCGAAATCATTATATCAAGAAAAATATGAATATTTAAGAAAACTTCTTAATCCCATCAAAGAAATAGGTTACAATGAATCAGAAGATGCTGAAAATATTATATCACCACAAGAAATAAAACCAAATTCTTTAATAATTTTCGATGATATCGTTTGTTGCAATCAAAACATAGTAAAAGATTATTTTTGCTTTGGAAGACATAAAAATACAGATTGTTTTTATTTATCTCAAACTTATTCAGCCGTACCAAAACAACTTATTCGAGATAATACAAATTTGCTCATTATATTTCAACAAGATTCTACAAATTTAAAACATATTTATGATGATCATGTAAATATGGATATGTCATTTCAACAATTAAAAGACTTATGTTTATTATGTTGGAAAGACAAATATGGATTTATGGTAATAGATAAAGACTCACCAATAACTAATGGGAGGTATCGCAAGGGATTTGATTCATTTATTTTTCTATAAAAAGGTTATATTCGTTGAATTTTATTAGTTTCTTAAAATTTGCTGATGATGGATGAGAAAAAAGCTAAGGAATTGGTTAGAACCCGTTTAGCAGTTAAAAGAAAATATCAAGCGCTAAAATCAGAAATAAGTGAATCACAAAGACAACAAGAACAACAATTTAAACCAATAACTCAACCCATACAAGAATTAATTTCTACAATTGGTAAGATTGAACCTCTTGAAGTAAAAGAAGAGTTAAAAACCCCAATAAAAAAATCTTATGAAACACTCGCATCACCTAAAAGATTATTTGAAACAAGAACACCAACAAAAGAATGGCATTATGGAACATCAACTCCCCAAAAAAGAAAAACTAATCAAACACCAATTCTTCCCTCAGAAATACCAACAATAATAGATTGGGATAAAAGTATAGCTTCAGTAAGTCAGCTACCATCTTTACAACAAACCAGTATAATTGCAGAAACCCAACCATCATCAGGAGAATCTACGTTAGGAAATATATCTGATATACTAGAACAAACAAGGCAAACTATTCAAACATATGTTCGTTCACCTTTATATCAAGATTATTTATCAGAATTTGATGAATTACCTCGGCAATATATTGATGGTGGTGTAAAAGATACAGAACATAAGTTTGACCATCAATATGGAGTTGTTCATGATTACGAAAATGAAAAATTTTATTTAGGAGTCACATTAAAAAATGTAGAAATTATTGGAAAAGATATAAGAGTAGAAGGAATAACTTATCCAGGTACACCTGGATTATATGAATTATTGTTTAAAAAGGAACCAATAGGTTATAAGAAAACAGATTTGGATAATTACATGGATATTCTAAAAAGAACCAATGCATACCGAAGAAATAACGACCCAAACGAACAAGTTCAGGGAAATGCATCACACAAATATATTTCTATAATTGGTCCCTACTTACAAAAGGCTGGGATTATAAAAACTAAAACTATTGAACGTGAAATGGTTCAAACATTTTTTTCAAGACGAAAAGCTCCATATAGAGAGAGTCGACTAGCATCAAAAAAAGGAGGAGCTATCACCCTTAAAGATATTAAACCCAATACAGATTATGTTTACTGGGATGATGTGAATGAACTTGTTGACAGATTAAAATTGCTTGTTGCTTCCCAGAGTGCCGGCCATACAGGACATAAAAACGAAATTATTTCTATTATTGAAGAATTAAAAGAAGCCGATATTATCATATAAAAGAATGTAATAGGTATTTGTCCACATTTCTAAAATGACTATTGATAAATTTGGTCGCCATATTTCAAAAAGATCCGCCCCTAACATATCTGCATTGGAAAATAAAATATTAACAAATGTTGAAGAAAAAATATTACAAAATTTTAAGAGTGATCTAAAATATATTGAGAACAAAATAATTGAAAAATTTGAACCTCAATTACGAAAAGATATTAGTAATTTTAATAAAAGATTATATCAGTATGAGGAAGATGTACAGAATACAGCCAAAAAAATTAGGTTATTTGAAGAAACAAAAAATAACAACAAAATCGAGGTTTTACAAAAAAAATTCAATGATATTAAAACAGAAATAAAGGCTCGCGATGAAGAAACTGTCAAAAAATTAATTGAAGAAATGTTGGGAAAAGACTTTATAAAATTGGAACAAATGTTTAGAACTTTGATTGAGGCTGTAAAAAAAGATTTATCAACTAAAGTTTTGGAAAATAACGAAAAACTACAAGAAATGTTTTACGATTTAAATCATCTTGAAACAGCGTACAAAGAGCTAAATTCCAAAGTTGAAAATTTAGTAAGAATAGATTTAAAAAATATGGAAACCATATTCACGAAAGAAATAAAATCTTTAAACGATTTAGTTCAAAAGTCTGCTGATAAGTTGCGGACTACCAAAACAGAAATTATGCTATCGAACATTCTTCTTGAGACTAAAATAGATGGGAAAATTTCGGACCTTGTAAATAAAATTAATCAAATCATTTCATCCATGGAAGGTGTTAAGGATGAAAACAGAAAATCAATTGAAACGTTAAAAAATAAAATAAAAGAACTTCATGAAAAAGGAGCAGTAAATTAAATAATGTCTAAGGAATTGGGTGCATTTTATTAGTAATGCTATAGAGAAAACCAATATGAACAAACCTATAAAAGAAATAGTCGTAAATGAACTACATAAACCAGCAAGAAAAAATTACAAGAGAAGAAGAACTATTGTTAAAGGACTAAATGATTTATGGCAGGCCGATTTGGTGGAGATGCAACCTTATTCTAAATTTAATAGAGGTTATCGATATATTTTGGTAGTAATAAATACCTTTTCAAAATATGTTTGGACTCAACCACTAAAAAATAAGAAAGGAAAAGACGTGTCTATAGCTATGAAAAGAATTTTAGAAAAAAACACTAAACCAAAAAATTTACAAACAGATTTGGGGAAAGAATTTTATAATCAACATTTTCAGGACTTAATGAAAAAGTTTAATATAAACCATTACAGCACCTTTTCAAATTTAAAAGCTAGTATTGTTGAACGTGTTAACCGAACTTTAAAAGGCACTATGTGGAAATACTTTAGCAAACAGGGAAATTATAAATGGCTTAGTATTTTGGAGGAAATTGTTGAAAAATATAATAACAGGATTCACACTTCAATCGGCATAAAACCAGCTAATGTTAATGAAAAAAATGAAAAACTATTATTATCAAATTTTTTCACTCATAAGAAAACCATTGATTCAAAGCCAGTTAAGTTCAAGTTAAATGATTATGTTCGAATTTCAAAAAATAGAGAAGCATTTGACAAAGGATATACACCAAATTGGTCTACAGAAATTTTTCAAATAAAGAAGGTTCAGTTAACAAGTCCAACCACATATATATTAAAAGATAATAAAGGTGAAGAAATTCGAGGAGGATTTTATGAAGAAGAATTGCAAAAAGTAAAATATCCCGATGTATTTTTAGTTGAAAAAATTTTAAGAAAAAAGGGGAAGAATGTGTTTGTCAAATGGTTAGGTTTTGATAAATCACACAATTCATGGATATCCAAAAAAGAATTAGTATAATTTTATTCACATACCTTTGTATTTGTTATTTTATAATAGAAAAATATTTTTAAATAAAAGAGAAATTAAATATATTTTAATTATTTTATTGATGGTAAAAACCTTTCGTTATAAATAATATTTCTATGTTCTACATTTAACACTTTAAAAAGTATAATTTCACATTGTTGAATCTTCCTTTCAAATCGAAGTCTGTCTAAATATTGTTTTTGAAAATCACTTTTTCTTGATTGTCTGTAGGCATAACTCCACACAAACATAGTAAAAACTGTATCATTTTCACTAAAAGTTACTCTTTTCGCTGAAGAATTTCTTTTTTCCGATTCCACTTGCAAGTTTGGATTCCAATTCATTTGGATACGTCATTAATAGCTCCATCATAGTAGAAACGTTTTCACTATTTATATTTTGTTTATAATTCAATATGTTGATAACACTATTTAAAATATCATTTGAATTCATTAAATTTTCTTGAAATACATTAAAATATGTAATAAAATCCTGTTTTTTGATCATTTGAATTCGATAATCTATAAGATCTTTTATCTGCAACAACTTGTCAACAGAAGAAGAACTAAGCATCACATAAAATTCATCCTTCTTTTGAATTTTTATTATTGGTATTTCCATATATTTTTCAAAACATATTGTAATATCACCAAATTTGATGGGATAAAGATCGCTATTTAAACTGTAGAAATAATTAGCAATAACACCTTCATATTTTAAGAACGATTTCCAATCATCTTCATTTAATGAAATTTTGACTCCATTTTTTCCACCAAATACGATTTTAGGAGAAAAATCGTTCAAACTAATTCCAACACACACATGTTTTGATAATGAATTATTCAAATAGTAAATTTTTAAATTGAACACCTCTTCTTTTTTGTTACAATTCTCACTATTAGGAAACGTTTGATAATTCTTAATACTGTTAGAATACATTTTAATTTCACCAAGCTTAATATAGCACTGGAAAATCTTAATTTTGAAATCGCTACTTATAGTTTTATCCCCACCATGGCCCCCCACCAAAACGTGAAATATTTAGTTATTGACTTTAAAGTGGTAGCATATAATACCCAACAATGTAATAAAAATGGATATAATTAGATTTAAGACAAATGATAAGTAATCAAATTTATCATATATTGGCGTAAAATTGAAATAATTTGAAATATTAAATTTTTTTATTTCTTCAAAACCTTTAACTTTATGGTTTTCAATTTCATCAAAACAGCTTTTTTCATTCCAATTAGTATCCAAAATAGTTTTATTTGAATAATAATATAAAATTTTAAAAGCTCTACTTGATTTTTCTTTGTCTAACATTTCATATGAAAATACAGAAATGTCGTTATTAATTTTATCGTGGAACATGTAATGACAATTTTTGTCCAGTGTAAGCTTAGAATCATTTGAAAAACACACTACACTATCGGTAACACCAGAAGGGTGATATACGTACAAGACACTTCCTAATATTGAATATAGCAGGATAAAAGGAGACATAATTGAAACTCTTTTTCAAATTTAAGCGTATATTAAGACCAAAAAGAGACTGATTGATATGTGTGGGAGATACAAATATTTATATAAATTTTGACAATCAATTTTTTACAATAAACAATTTAATAATCAGTTTTAAAATGGAAACCTTGTTTACAATCAATATATACAATGAAAACAATAAACAATTTTATAAACAATTTTAAAATGGAAACCTTGTTTACAATCAACATTTTTATTTATAAAATGAAAACATATGACATAGGAAAAGGAATGCGAATATTAACAAATAGAAAAATTTGTTATTAAATTCCTCCTTTTTAACATTTATTGATAGATTTAAATTTTTGCACCGATTTAAACATTCTGTTAAATCACAATATTTATTAAACTTGTAATGTTCACTAATTGGACAGTCATCACTATTCCATTTGTATATTTCGGTGCCACAATAAAAACATTTGCAAATATCTTCTTTCAATAAATAATAAAATCCATAACTGGCCAATACTTCAGGCTTTAGTTTCCCTTTCCAATTTTTAAAAGACCAAAGTCTTCTTTGGTAAGTTCTGAAGGAAATATTATCTATTTCCTTTTCAGTTGTTTCAAGACACATTTTATAAACTAAAATGATTATACTTTATATTTGGTCAACTTTAAATACTTAAACGTTTATTGGTGGAAGGGGAAAATAGATACCAATGGCTAAACATTGTCTTTTAACCATAAATATAGAGGAATATCCTGATGACCCCAAGCAAGAGAATCATATTCATTTGGTATTAAAAATCGTTTATCATCGGCACAAGTTAATGCCACTTTATTTATTAACTCCGTATAAATATTGTGTAATCGAGATCGAAATACATACATAGTACAAAATGTTTTTGAACCTTTTTCAACCACATCTTTATAATGAACAAACTGTAATTGTTTTTCCACACTACTTTTTTTAACCCCTTTAGCCCTTTTAGTTAATCCCTGCGTTGTTTTAATGCAATAAGCTTTTGACCCTGTCCCATAAAAACTCTCAATTGGTATACCAGCATACTCATCTTTAAATTTTCCTACTACAGACTCTGTAATTGGAATATTATAAATGTTATCTGTTTTATAGTTTGAAGTGTCAAAATAATTTATATTACTTTTAATGTCTCGATAAACATCATCAGTTTTAATTTCTAAAACTAAAGAGTCAGTATCTGTATATAATAATTTTACGTTTTCTTTGTAATAAGGTTTTAAAAAATTATAAAAGAAATTGTACATGACAGTTTTAGAAATATCTAAAATTGAAAAGCCTATATAAACTGGTTTATTATACACTATTTGAACTTTTTGCATTTGAATAGCTACTAAATCTTCACAAAATATTGAAAGATCCTTGAAATAAGGTTTTGCTATTAAATTCTCAGCACCATCTTTTTTTTGATTTTTTGACCATTGGGTTACCAAGCGGACATCTACCCTCCGATCAACGTTTTCCATAGTTTTCCCAAAGACACTATTGTTTGCCAATTTATAAGTATCTCTATCAAAAGGACTTTTTGATTCGTTTCTTAATTTAGTGTTCAAATCAATATATTTTTTTAGCCATGATGATTGGGAAAATTTTAATATCCTATGTATTTTAGTTAATTTTAAACCATTTTGAATACTTTGTTTTAACAATGTATAATGAATTATATATTTTGTTTTATTGTGTAAGTTAGGAATTAATTTAAAACATTTGGAAGTGGGAGATTTAAAATTTTCAGGACAAAAAGGTAAATCATTATGATCTTCATGTAGAGATGAAGGATATTCTAAATCTACTTCCAAAACATAGCCTTTTTCTGAGGTATCAGAAATATTCATAACATTAAAATTATTAATTTCTTGTTGGGAAAGCCAAGAAAAATCTTTTTGAGGAAGATGTTGCGACATAGCATAACCATACAAATTTGTAGCGTCTAAATATAAAATATATGTGCTAGGTTCGCTAGGATTAAAACTTGGTAAATATTTGTTATTTGCTATTGATTTCCTACAAGTACATATACTAACTCCACCTCGAACGCTATTTTTGAAAAAATGTAATATATCTGTATCCGTTAATAATTCCAACTCTACCCCTGTATATTTTAAACATGCGTCAAAGCTTAAACCTGGAAAAGTAAAATAATGTGCTGGATCTAAATTATAAGTTTTCATACAAGTTTTCCTAAAGTTTTGGAATATGTCTGCCAAAAGTAGAACATCTGATGTTAAATAAATATCTGAATAGTTACCAATTGTGGTACATTTGAAAAATTTCCAAACATGTTTTGCTCTGTCATATTCTTCATTAGATATATGTTCATCAGTTAACTGATTATAAAACTGTTCTTTTTCCGGCAATGATGTTTTAGATAATTTTGTATATTCATCAACATAACTATATGGAAATATTCCTTTTTTGCGAATTAAATTAAATTCATCATCATTAGGAAAATATTTTCTAACGTCAATGCATTGTTCATTAGAAAGTCTATTCGAAAGTTTTTCGATCGAACTTGGTAAAAATTGGAAAGAATCAATAAATCTTAATTGAATATATTTTCTCTTCAAGGTGTTTGAAACACGATCTCGATAAGTATCAACTTCAATAATTTTTTCAAAAGAAATGTATTTCTCTTTATTTTGAGCGATTACACTTATTTGTTCTTTATTTTTACACAAGTTTTTAATAAATAGATGGGCATCATAATTTTTTAAATTGTGAAAAATAACTGGAATATATTTAGGAATTTTAAAATTTAAATTGCATATGGAATGTGCGACTCCTCTATACTTTCCGGTTATGTGGCAATGATCGGCAACTTTGTCATTTTCAATGATTTTATTACAAATGTGACACATATTTGTGTAATTGAAATGTATTTTTTCTAGTTCAGTAAGCTTTATCATTTTTTTAGGTGATTTAAGGAAATTTTCATATAAACCATGAATATCTCTTTCTAAAAGATTTATAAATATTTGTGCACAATTTTTTCCGCGATATAATTCCAATTTTGATAATGAATTGTTGAATGAACATTTAATGTAGTATGCAAATGAATATGGAATGTGTTCATATTGTTGAATTGTATAAGAAGACTCTGAATTTATATTTATATCAGGATTATTAATATTTTGAAGTAAACATTCGAAATCTGCATAAACTACAAATGGTAGCTCCATTTGTTTTTGAATATTTTCAAATTTAAGTATATTTTCGGGTACAATATTTCCAAATTTATCCTTTCTATTTTCTGTAGAAGGTAAATCCATTCTTATGTGATCACAATCATACTCAGAATGATGGATTAATTGTTCATTAGTGGTAAAATACTGTCAGCAACCGTCACACAAATGTTTTTTGCCATTATGTTTTGTTACTTGGGTTGAAATTAATCGTGATAAATCGTTAATTAGACAATAATGAAAATTTCCTTCATCGTCGGAAATTAATAATAAATTTACATGAACATTTCTTTTAGTTTTTTTCCCATAGTACAGTGGACCGATAACTTCATATCGATCTTTAAAAATTTTATTTACTTTTTCTATTGTGAACACGTTTACGGATATGTTATTTTTTTTTTCAAAAAATATAATGTCCTTTATTGCTAAAGGAAAAGTCATACCTGCTATATCAAACAATGTATTAAAATGTGGATATGATGTCGGCTCTGTTGGTAATCCTGTTGGAGGATGAAGAGCTGCAACGATGCTCCATAAGAAGCAATATGGATCCTGATTTTGGATATTAAGGATGGCTTGCCTTTTACAGATGTCTTGTGGTAAGGGGATGTATGAGGAGGCACGTAGTGGATTAAATCGATTTATGTTTACCTCTAGATGTAATATACGAATTAATTTCCAACCTGCAAATGAAAATATTGTTATTATAAAAACGGAAAAGAAATTTCATAAAATTTTACAAAATTATATATTATTTTTATTTATTATTACCTGACTCTTTTTCTGCTAGTTCATCAGCTTTTTTGTCTACGATCGCTATTAACTCCCCCAAAACTTCGTTTAAATCGGATCCTTCGCAGACTACTTGAAAAGGTGTATTAAAGGATTTTACACCATGTTGATTTGAGGTTTCACAAAAATAATAACCAAACAGTTCCAAGTTAACTTTAATACATGTGTGTTTTTCCATTTCTTTTTTTATTAAGTTGATGATTTTTGTTGAATAATTATTCAAAAATTCAATTACATTTATGTACATCTTCAGCGCTCGAACTCTATAGGATATAATTCGATCTTGAAATGCGGAGTTAATAACATCAATGCCATTATCATTTTTCAAACATGCATTTTCTTTGTGAATATTTGATCGAAGATGTCCACTCCATGCTCTTCTTTTGAAACCTTGGTTACACAGATTACAAAAAATCTCTTCTGAAGTATTTTCCACATTTTTTTTGTATTTTTGACATATATTTTTAAGATGTCGTACCAAGTTGTCTCTTCTTGTAAACTTTTTTTTGCATGTTACACACTGCATACTCAGTCTCTTTTTGGGAAGTTCCTACACAGATAGTGAGAGCAAATTTTGAAAGACGAATCTTAAATAGGTAATAAAAGTAGGGGGAGAAAATTTTAAATAAGTGACAAAAGTAGGTGGGAAGAATATTACTAAAGGTGCTTAAATTTTGAAAAATTTAATATAATATAGCTCCTTAAATTTTGAAAAATTTCCTAAAGCTTCGAAAAACTATCTTTTAATTTCGATACTACCTCCATAATTCTAGTAAGATTTCTAATAATGTTATCTGCATAAGCATTATTAGGACCTTCAACTGGTGGAGGTCTCAATAATCCTAAATTTAGAACTAATGAGTTTATATGTGCTCCATGTATTCTTTTTCGTCTTTTTCGGTCTTGAGAAGACTTTCCACATTGACAAGGGCTTTTTAGGTTTGTTTGGGTTTCTATGGATTTTTGATTACTTTCGGTTTGAACCCCTATATCCTCCCCGAAAGTAAATGGAGAAAAGTTTCGGATATGAGGTGGAGATGGAGAAAAGCGATCTACAGTGGTCTTTTGACCACAAGGAATCTCCTCATCTTCAGAACTTTCCTTCTCCATGGAATTTTGAAAAATGTGATTGGAAAGTAGGGAGGGGGAGAGCGGTTCTTGTGGAATAGGAGATTGGGCAAAAAGTTCTGGAGATTGTGCAAAAAAATCTGAATAAGTTGGAGGAAGAGGTGAAGGAATTGGAGAAAGAGGTGAATAAGTTGGAGGAAGAGGTGAAGGAGTTGGGAAAAGAGGTGAATAAGTTGGAGGAAGAGGTGAAGGAGTTGGAGGAAGAGGTGAATAAGTTGGAGGGATAGGTGAAGGAGTTGGAGAAATAGATGAAGGAGTTGGAGAAAGTGGTGAAGGAGTTGGAGAAATATGTGAAGGAGTTGGGGAAAGAGGTGAAGGAGTTGGGGAAAGAGGTGAAGGAGTTGGGGAAAGAGGTGAAGGAGTTGAAGATGTAGGATGTGGTGAAGGAACGGGGGTGATATTTTCATATATTGGTGGAGCTAAATTGATTTTATCCAAACCTAAAAATGTTTTTAAAGAGTCAACATTTTTTACCGCCTGTGTTGGTATGTCGTCGTTGTTGGTAGGTGTTGGGTCTCTTTGAGAATTGTTAAAAATCCCCAAATAGTCATTTTGTTTTGTGATTTCCATTAAATAGTCCTCATCAATGTCTGTTTCGTCTAAAATATTTAAATAGGAATTTTGTTCTGCCAGAAGATCATCAACAACCATTTGTTCCTGGCTATTAACTCTAATGGCTAAATGTTGCAAAACATTAATTTTGTTGGAGTTCTCTACGTAATGTGTCATTGTTTTATTTTAAAAAACGTTAAAAATTAGAATGTAAACGGTGGTTAAGGGGTAGAGTTACTTAAGAGTTAAAAAAAATACTTGGAGCTTTAATAAACAGCAAAAATTTGAGAGAAAACGAACCAAAATTTGAAAAATAGATGTATTAACAAAATAAACTTTTAAAAATAAAATTCACAAAATTTAGTTAACAATTTGGAAGAGAACAATGGTTTTTAATAGTTGAAATTCAATCAGAGTTACTTCTAAAGATTTAAAAAATATATGAACCTTTAAGCGTAGAAAAAACTGGAAAAATGTTTAAAAAATATCAAATATGGTTTTAAAAATAATATTTTAAAAATAATATTTTAAAAATACAATGAAAAATATAAGCCACAAAAATTTGGAAGAAATCGTCCTTAAAAACACTGAAAACCCGTTAAAATTTGAACAAAAAGATGTTGCAGTAACAAAATAAGCTTTTAAAAATAAAAATTACCTATTTAAAACTTCAAATTCACAAAAAAAACATCAAAAAACACCAAGAAATCGCGACAAATAGAATAACGTTGTTCACTGTGTAGAAACTTAGGCGAGACTGATCTTCTTTCAGCTTATATATTGTGACGAACAAAGAAAAACCTTGACTTGAAGAAGTTCGATGACCAACCTACCCCCCCCCACCCCCGATTGTCCCCCGCAGCACCACCCCCCCCGCCCCCGATTGTCCCCCCGCACCCCCCCTTCCCCCGCGGATTTTTTTTTTTGCCTCTCGTTGTTGAGGTGTGTGTCTGTGTGTCTGTGTGTATCTGTGTGTGCGTGTGTAGGTTTGTGTGCGTGTGTATTTGTCTGTGTGTGTGTCTGTGTGTGCGTTTTTAAAAAAAAAACTGAGTACTTTTCGGCGATAAAACCCCATAGAAATTTTCTTTGACTGTCACAATTCGAGGGTCCAGGGGGCGGCAGCCCCCTTATACACGGGGGTCCAGGGGGCGGCAGCCCCCTGGTCAGGGGTCCAGGGGACGAAGTCCCTGGTGGGGGGGAGGCGGGGGGGCGAAGCCCTCTCGCCCCCCCCCCCCCCCGAGGGGCTGAAAACCGGTTTTCCTGGCTTTAAAATCGAGTTTTGAACACTTTTTTAACAACTCCAACAAGCCCGTTTAGTCGCATCTTTTCCATTAAACAACACAGTCGGGTTCGAAAATTAAAGTTAAAGTTAAAGTTTTTTTTATTTAATATGGGTGAAAACTGGCACGGACGGTTCCTTCGATTAGAAGGACGGAATGTGCGGATTGTTGCAGGGGTTGCACAACCCCAGCAACAACAGCAGCTACAACAGCAACAGCAGCTACAACAGCAACAGCAGCTACAACGGCAACAGCAGCTACAACAGCAACAGCAGCTACAACGGCAACAGCAGCTACAACAGCAACAGCAGCTACAACAGCAACAGAGGCCCTTTCAATTGAGGCGACCTCTGTTTTGGGCGCGACCTCAATCGCCGGGGCGACCTCAATCGCCGGGGCGACCTCAATCGCCGGAGCGACATCGTCGTTCTCCTTCACCATTAGAAGGGGAGGACAATGGGGTTGATAGAAACTTTTTAGATTCTCCAACTCCACCTCCATCTCCACCTGCGATCGAAGAGGACGACGTTTGGGAGGTCCAAACAGTTACATATCGCCCTATACAGGTTCACGAGATCTCCACCACTCGACCGGACCTGTAATGTAGATAGTGTAAAGTGTAAAGTGTAAATAGTGTATTAATTTAGGGACTTGTGTAATGACTTTAAGTGTTGTAAAAAGGTAAATAATTTTTTTCACATATTTTTCTACAATAAATAATTTTTAACATTTAACTGAAAACATCTTTTACCTGTAAATAGAAATTTTTTGTTTCAATAATCTACCATCTCCCTAGTAAATATACCTAGGGGCGTTCTACAACAAAAAGTGCATTTTTCCCATAAGAATAACATGGGGAAAATTTAAGGTTCAAATTGCAATTTTAGTGCCATTTTAGGGTGTGGCATTTTTAAAATTAAACAGAGCATAGTTTTGTTGAAATATCTATTTTCTATTATACATGAATTAAAAAATACAATAGGACATAGTTTTGTTGAAATATTTATTTTTATTATACATGAATTTATAAATACAATAAAGAACAGGGCTATGGTTTGTCTTTTACCTGTAACTAGAATTTTTTTTGTTTATGTAAGTCTTGAATTTTGTAATTATTTTATTTTATTTCTGTAAAATAAATAACTCGTATTTTATTTTGATTTTTATTAAATCTCATTTGGTCCCTTACTTTTCAATTCAATTATTTTAACAGTTAGGTAGGTAAATTTAAAACAACATTTTTAATTTTTCAAGTCAATGAATTTTTTATTTCAATTAACTTAATACTAATGAATTCAAAATTTTTCTACACTGCTTCGAAGAAATTAAGTAAAAAGTTTAAGAAAGTTTTAGGACAATAAAAATGTGATTTATCAAATTTACTTAACATAAATTATGTGTTATAATATATAATAAAATTTATAAATTTATTTTAGACTGTTTCGTTTCTTGATTTTATCAAATTTACTAACATAAATTATTTGACACTATACTAAAAAATTATAATTTTATTATAGGCTGTTTTGTTTCTTGATCTATTTCTAAAGTTTGAGTTAAACTATTACAAACTAAACAAACTTCACAGTTTATTATTTTGTACAAATCTTTTTCACATATAGCACATTTTAATTCGTCTATATTGTGTTGAACTTTTCTTTTTATGTGAGTGTTAACATGTATATGAGTTTCATCCTCTTCTACCATTGCTCTATATAAAAAATAGCAATAATGGCAGAGAGGATTATTTGAATTGTCCATTTTTTTAATATTAATATAAGACTGCATTACACAAAATACTTCCTGAAGGAAATTAACAGATGGAGTAAAAATGTTTTTAACGTTTGCTTGAGCTCTTGCATCTTCTACATCTTCTTCCAATTCTGAATCTCCAGACTCGTTTTCTAACAAAACTTCATTGTTTACATCGTTATTTCTAAGCTCTTGAAGCTTTGGTAATGATACAGAACCTATGCGGTGAAATTCTAGTAACTGGAACACTTCCGCCAAGTCAATTTCTTGATCTTCCATTTTTAAACTTTTTACTTAATTTCGCGAAGCGGTGTAGAAAAATTTTGAACTGAACTCCAGAGCTCTGCAACACATTTTTATATGGTGGCTAATGGAGTGGAAAAGGTGGTAAAACCAGTAGCGGAGCGGGAAAGGAGGAGGGGCAACCAGTAACGGAGTGGGAAAGCCGTTCTTAGAGATATGTCTTTGCAACAATGTATGGTAAGTTTTTAACTATGTTATTTTCACACTATAAAAATGTGAAAAAGTTATAGAAGCCTTCACAATCACAATATTCCTCTTCAATAAGGTCTTCTACACAAATAATTTCCCCTGTCTCACGCACTATAAGTTGTTCATATAACGTTCTACAAACAGGACATGTTTCTTTTGTTTTAGACCACTGTTTAATACAATTTACACAAAATAAATGATTACATTTATTTGTATAAGTAATTTCAATTTTTCTTATATTTTCCAAACATATGGGACACTCCAACAATACTTTTTTATTAAAATTAGCTGCACTATTTTTTTTTTCGGACAATTAAAAACTTTTTTCTTCATTTTTCTTTTGATTTTACCAGCCATTTTCCCACTCTTCTTCACACCTTAGTATTTCACCTTGTAATTCACTTGACAAATAAGGTTTTAACACCTTTAATTCTGAAAGAAAATATTTTTCCACAAAATGTTGCACCAATCGCTTAATATCTTGATTTGTGTAGAAACCTTGACACGTTTTTATTGCTTCTTCATACATACTCTGGTAAAAACTATAACATTTCTTAGCATTTGGTCTGGCATACAGACTTTCGTGTTCATAAGCTAATGCCTTTTTACAAAAAGATTTTTCCACATCTTTTACTGCTTTAATTAATAACTTATTCCTTTCAACAATACTACTTTCACTATCATTACTAGATGACATCGAAAATTTAGTATAACTTTTAAAGAACTGTTGTAAAATTTCCGCTTTTCCAGTCTTATATCACTCTATCCCCACATAATTCACGGAGTAGGTCATGTGCACAAAGAATCGGGAGGAGGCACTCTCATATCATTACGGAGGGTTATGATCGGGAGGAGGCACTCTCATATTATTACGGAGGGTTATGGTCGGGAGGAGGCACTCTCATATTATTACGGAGGGTTATGATCGGGAGGAGGCATTGGGAGGAGGAGGCTCTCTCATAGTATACCTACTTCGCGCACACTATATATGGCTTGGTACTATGGAAAATCCCGACATGGCGCCGTTTAACTATTTACTGAAAGGTACAGCCAATGCTTTAAATTTTTTTTTCCCAGAAAAGTTGCATTTTTCCGATGTGAAGTAAACTAGGTAAATCTCAATAAGAATACTTAGATTTTTAAAAAATAATAACTTCATTACATTATGAAAACCGTTACCTAGGTAAGTGTGGCCGCAGCATTTTAAGAGATTACTTCTCGATGATGAAGAATAACCATTTTGAAACTAAATTTTCAAGAAAGATGAAGCCAAATGAGTTTGTGTCAAAAAATAATGTTTATTGCTCTAGCTAATATAACATTTATCATCTTACATTTGGAATATAGCATATACTTTCTAAAAGAAAAGTCATTTCAAGGTAGATAAGCACTTAATTGATAGAAATATTAGGCCAAATACTGATTTTTAAGATTTTTTGTATCTTATAAATTTCACGAAAAAAGACAAAATATTTTTAATTACTGACCCTGCAGACAGGTGGAGTCATGATAGGTGAAAATGCCACTATATTGTTTTTTTTTTCTGAAACGTTTCCGACACATAAAGAAACAGTTTTCAAAAAAATTGCTAACAATAATTCATAGTATCTAGCAACTTTTATAGGTAAATGAAAAAACTCTAGACAAAAAAGAATTTCTTCATAAAATTTTTCGTATTTCTAAGAAACCAAATAAAACTTTTCTCTTACGAGTTCATCGAATTTTAGGATAAGTTAATTTTAATGTGATATCTTTTTAAAAAAATTGTTGTGACGCGTTTTCGTATAGGCGGGAAGCGGGAGAGCAGGTTGTGCTCTACGGCTCTTCTTCGTTCACGGCAGCGGAACATCGGTCAGTGGATATTTCTCGTGCAGACAGTCATCGGTCAAATGCTCAGCGCAGGGGTATTGGGTCAGCGGCAGCTACGTAAATTTGGGATATCCCTGCTCTCTCAACTGATCAACGGTTTGACTGCCTGAAGGTCAAAACATCCACTCGGGGGTCGGTTCTCGGGCGCCACCCTCGGGATTTAATGTGGTCGAGGGCCCACTTTATGCACCGGGCAGCTTGTTACAGTGGAGAAACGGCAAGCCAGGGGTCAATTGCGTGTATTAGTGCTGGCTGCCGACTGCCAATTGTTACATGTAATGGTAAAAATGGGACTAGGTAATAAAACAAACGGTTATAAAACATCCTGTATCCTGTATTCCATTCTTTTATATAAAGACATGGCCTAAAACTAACTTAAAATCTAAGCTATACAACAATATTAACAAATAAATGGGCTGGAGGGCAAGAGTATGTTTTGAGAGCTGTTCACGGTCGCTCATTCTGTTCGGTTGCGCTGAAGACGGTAACCCGGCGGTATCATTCGCGACGCTATTCACGTATCTCGTACTATTCGGTCGCGACGCTACTCACGACGGCTTGTACGCAAATTATCGCGCCTCGTATCTAAAATCCGCGTTCCCGGTTCACGGCGCTTCGTATTAAAACTCAACCGACGGCGGTATACGCGGTATGTAACAACGACACGGCGTCGATCAGCGATAGGCGGCGTCTCTACACGGCGACGGTCTTTACACGCGGCGGCGGCGATAGGCGTCGGGGCGGCAGTTGTTCAGCGCCCTTGTCAACGGACCTCGGCGGGCACCTGGCGGTAAACACATTCCTGGTCATTAGAGGGGCAGGACGTAAGGAAGGAAGTGTGTGGTAAAAACCATATACACACAAGCCTAGCCTCACCTACATCACCAGACCAGGAAGGCGCGGTCCAGCAGGCGACCCAGTCCAGTCCGTTTGGACTGTTGACCCGGGTGGAGACCGTTTGGTTCTCAGCGAAATAATGGTCTGCTCGGACTTAAATAGACGGCTCGCGCTCCCACTACGCTGACGTGTGACGGTGTGCGGTGATCGCGCATACGATACTGCTGTATGCGGCGCGCGATTACTATGGTCGGACGCTCTGAAAATCTCGGAAAATTATATTTCCCGGCATAGCGCGGTAAATCTAATTATATACCGGTAATCTTGAAACCTTTAACATTGTTTTCCCGCAAGAATCAGATTTTTCGGATGTAAATTAAATAAATTAAATCCCGGCGAACATACACTTGCCCAAAATTTTTGTAACTTCTTTACATTGTTTTTACGAATATTTCGCTTTGCTCTTGCCCAGTAGTCTTATTGATTTATTGATTGATTCAATTGTACCTTCCCTTTTTTCATTATAGGTATTCAGTCAGAAAACAGTTATCCATATAGAGGAATTTACGAAAAATGTCTTTACGATAAATCTAAAGTCGCAGCAGAAATTCAAGGATATGTCAATACTACAAGTAAAGACGAAGTCAGTTTAAAATCTGCAGTGGGATTAAAAGGACCAACTTCTGTCGCACTTGATGCCACAACACTGAAATTTTATTCAGGAGGTGCGTATCCTTCAATGTCAAAAATTTTAACTTTAGCCGAGTTTTAAATATTTGCAAAATTATTCTCCAACATATCATATACATGCTCTCAAAACACATTTACAAAAAATTTAATGGAGGTACTGGAAGAAGAAAGTTTTCTCCAATAAAATATTTTTTAATTTTGATTGTTTGATATAGTAGGCTAGGTTTGAAAAACCCTTACACTACAGCCAAACTCATTGAGTTACCTGTTCTATCTGCTCTATGTGAACAGATTTGTTGTCTTAGTCTGATTTGGGGTCCATTTACTAGCTTATTCTCTGAATATGAACTGTCAGGATTGATTCTTGAAAGTGTTTTCAGTAGATTAGAATTTTGCCCTATAAGATGATGTTTTATTCAGTCTATGTAATGAAAACGGATCAATTTCACCGAAAAATTTATTATAGATATCTGAAGATTTTAAATGGGGTTCGGAAAATTCGATTTCTTGCTCGTAGAATTTTTCGATTACATTTTAGAGAAAAGTTGTATTAGTGAAAGTTATAGGTATTGAAAAGACCTTTAATTTCACATGTATAAAATAGTGCAAATAAGGGAGGTTTTCGCCATTATCTCGATAAACTTTTTATCCATTTTAACATTTAAATCACAAAATTAAATGTCTTTTCAATGCATACATCATTCATCAATATAACTTTTCTATGAAACGTTATCCGAAAATTCTACGGGTAGAAACTCCAATTTTCCGATTTTAGCTGTAGTTTATAAAAAACAGAGCCGATCTGAGAGTACCACTTTAAGTATTTATTATTTACTACCCCCCCCCTTCTATGATTTTAAATCTTTCATTCTCATTTAGTCTATAAATTGTTTTTTGATCATAGATGTTCCTGATGCGTAATTTCGGTCGAATAAATGTGGTAGAAGATCCTTATCTTGGAAATAGGTTAGCATTTTTATTTGTTGAGTTCTCTTGTGTCCTGGCATCCACGAAGGAGTAGTGATTATTTTACCTTTTGTCATAATCTCCCTTAACTTCAACGAACAAATAAAGCCAAATTTGGACTATTTGAAGGTGTATAGCCCAAAGAAGCTATATTCGCGGAGGATACATTAAATTTTGGTTCTTATATGAATTCAAGCATTGTCATCAAGAAAGGGTGCATTATTGTGACACAAACTTTCTGATGAATAGTCTTAGTATAGTGTATTCAGAATTACTAGAAACCGACTAATAAGATGAAAGAAGGAAACACAAGACCAACAAGACCCGATATCAACAGTTGCAAATTCAAATAAGAAGAAAAATAAGAGCAGCAAAAGAAGAATACCTTTCTGGAAAATGCAAAGAAATAGAGGAGTTGCAAAACAAGTACGACAACGTCAACTTGCATAAAAAGTCAAAGAACTAGTTGGAATAGAAAAGAGAAAAACCTCAAATGTATTGCTAGACAAAGAGGGAAACATTATTATGGAAACACAACAAAAATTATGCAGGTGGAAAGAATACATAAAAAACTATTTGAAGATCAAAGACACGAAAATTCTTCTATAAACAGTCTGAGCGGTGACATGGGGCCTGAAATTACAAAGCAGAAGTCATTTATGCATTAAGATCGATAAAAACTAATAAAACTGTTGGTCAAGATGAAATGCCAGGTGAGTTGTTGAAGCTGATCAATGACAAGAATTTGGATTTATTGGTGAGATTATTTAATACAATTTTTACGACAGGAACCATCCCCCGAGAAATGTTAACATCAACATTCATATGTTTACCAAAGAAAGCAAATTCAAAATAATGCAGTGACTATCAAACAATCAGTCTAATGTCACATACTTTGAAAACCCTTTTAAAAATTGTACACGCTAGAATACATTCCAAATTGGAGCTGGATATTGATGACACACAGTTTGGCTTCCGGAACGGGGTGGGTACAAGAGAAGCATTATTTGCTTTTGATGTGCTTACTCAAAGATGCTTGGATATCAATCAGGACCTCTATGTCTGCTTCATAGATTACAACAAAGCTTTTGATAGGGTCAAACATGACAAACTGATGGAGATTCTCAGAAGCAAAAATTTGGATGAAAGAGATTTAAGGTTGATATCAAATCTGTATTACAATCAGCGAGTGGCAGTAAAAATTGGACAGGAAATATCCGGAGATGTGGAAATACAAATGGGAGTCAGACAAGGGTGTATATTGTCACCTTTACTATTGAACGCTTATTCTGAAGAGGTCATATTGGAGAGTCTTGAATCTGAAACAGCAGGGATAAAAGTAAACGGAGTTTTAATCAACAATATTAGGTATGCAGATGACACCGTAATAATAGCTGATAGTTTGAAAGACCTAGAAAAAATAATAAATAAAATATTAAGAGTTAGTGGAGAATATGGACTCTCTCTTAACACGAAAAAGACCAAGTTCATGATAATTAGTAAAAACAACACCAATAATAATGAAACCCTAATGGTAGGAGGCCAGCACATAGAAAGAGTTAAGAAGTACACTTACTTGGGAACCCTAATAACAGAAAATAATGACTATACCGTCGAAATAAAAACCAGAATCGAGAAAGCACGTGCCAACTTTATTAGAATGAAAAAGGTTATCTGTAGCAACGATCTAACGTTAGCCCTGAAAATACGACTGACTAAATGTTACGTATATAGTGTTCTATATTATGGAATGGAAGCATGGACACTGAATCGAGAGGCAATGAGAAGACTTAACTCTTTTGAAATGTGGACCTATAGAAGAATTCAGAGGATTTCGTGGGTGGATCGAGTTACGAACGCCGAAGTGTTGAGAAGAATGGGGAAAGAAAAGGAAGTCGAGATAACAGTAAAAGAGAGAAAACTGCAATATTTCGGACACATTATGCGAGGAGAAAAGTACAGCATCTTACGGCTCATAATCCAAGGCAAAAAAGTGACAGAAGAGGCGTAGGACGACAACGAATTTCATGGCTAAAAAAACCTAAGGGAATGGTTTGGATGCAGCTCAAAGCAACTATTTAGAGCAACTGCCTCAAAAATTAAAATAGCTATTATGATTCTCCGCAATGGAGAAGGCACTTGAAGAAGAAGAAGACTAATAAGTCCAATCACTTATAACAATAAAACTGTAATAAAACCTTTCAACCACAGCTGTAATTTTATACAGAAATCCTTTCAGGTCCGGAGAATAATGTTTATTTTTTATTTTAATTTTAATTTTGTTATGTTCGTAGGAAATCAGTTAACAGGCAAGAGTTGATTTTTATATTAAATTAAATAAAACATGACAACAATGTAATAAATTATAATATTTGCGTATGTATAAATACTTAGTTAACAATAAGTTCTCTATTACTAAATTAAATTTATTTCAATGTCGCTACTAGATTCATAACTAATTTTTCTGTTGAATTTTTAACATAGGTTTTTTCTATTTCCTTTACATGTTTTACACAATTTTCACAGTTATTTTGAGAAATTTTTTTCGCTCCACTCAAATTAATTAAAGCTAGTACATTAGAATTAAGTGTAGGTGAAATATTATTACGACGAATTCCTGCTTTAAGTTGGTGCCATATTTGCTCAATGGGGTTGAATATACAGTGGTAAGGTGGTAACCGCAATACTGTGTGACCAATACTTTCAGCAAGTTCGTCGCAATAATATTGCTTTTTAATAGACAAACTTTTAAACACTTCCAATAACTATTTTTTTCTATAGTTTTCATGAAAATATATATCTTTATCGTCCATATAGCCTTGAGTTTTGGCTTTTGGATCGTTTGAACAAGGTGCTTTGTTTAATTGTCTACTATGGTCACTCGCGTTGTCCATAACAATAACACTATGTGGCGGAATATTAGGCAATAATTTAGTTCTAAACCAATCTTCAAATAGCTCTGCTATTATGTCATCATGATAGTCAACACAAGAATCTCTAATGTTTTTGGATTAAAGAGACAAAACATTCTGCACCAACCCGTTTTCAGATCCAGCATGTAAAATTGTTATTCTTTTACCGCGGTTTGACGGCGCACGTGTCACACACTTATCGCTAGAATCGTCCAATCCATTGGTTGTGGTGTTACTGGTATCAATCCGTGCTTCATCTACATAAATTATTGGTAATTTTTGTGTTCTGTTGTCATAGATTTCTCTCAATTACTTTCGCTGCCATTATTGAAGGCGCCTGAATTCCATTAGGATTTGTCTTTTATTAATCTTTTTGAATTTAAATCCCGTTCCTTGGATGTACTTCCATAAAGTCGTTCTTGACCACTTAATTTCGGTTTCATCTCTTTCAAGTATTTTCATTAAATTGTCTAAAGTTGGAACATATAGGTCTTCATACATTTTATGAATTTTGCGTCGTATAATGTCTTTGTCACCATGGTCTAACTTTCTCAAAACTCCAGCATCACTTTTTTGCGTTCTAAAATGGGCTTTTAGGTAATTTTTCACACCGTGGAAAAAGTTTTCCTTGTAAGTAAAGCTGTTGCCTCTACAGCTTCCTTAAGGCACAAATTACCGCCCTCCATTAAGGTTAGAAACACGTTCTTAATAATTTCTTTAGCATCTGTTGATAGACGCACTTTTCGCAGCTTCAACGCCGCCACATTTCTAAATAATTATTAGGTTTACGGTATCAAATGAAATACGAAATAACCACGTGTAGTATGAATAAAGACACAATTTAAACTGGCTATTTCGGTTCCGATACAATTATAATGTAAATAATATCTAGAATTTTACCTGCATTTGTAAATTATTCCTGGCCTGTGCGGTTGTAAATTTATACCTCTCTATGTTTATTAGACTTTTAGTCGGTTTCTAATAATTCTGAATACACTATACCTGCCTTTACTGTAGTGTGTTTTGGCTAGTATTCAATAAGAATGACTCCTGCTTAGTTGCAGTGTAACGGGTTAAGAGCCTAGGTGGTCACTAAACGGTAGAGTGCGTACGGCAGCTAATATTTTTGGTGACTGAGTCGTGGGTCTAATAAAAATATATGAACCAATTCAAGGTATGTCGGCAGGATATTGCACCTGCCATCTACCGACTTCGATGTCAGACTGAAAAATATCGCCAGTCGAAAGACATCTATGAATCATTGGAGTAACGTAAAATTTTTAAAAAATCCAAATTTCAGTAAGTAATAAAGAAATCTTTCTGCCGTATTTAAATAGTTTGTTATATATGTAATTCTTCTTTCAGGCAGATAGTATGAAAAATATATATACAAACAGTTTATTTCCTGCAAATATCGCTCTAGTCCTCTCTCCATACGCGTTTCGATCACCTCATGATCCCGTCAGTGGAGCTGTATCGGACCGAGAGCAACATTAGCAGGAAATAACTGACATATGATCCATAAATTTCAAGATATGTCGGCAGGATATTGCACCTGCCATCTACCCACTATTTTTCAATTTGACATCGAAGTCGGTGTCAGATTAAAATCATGTATTTCAAAAGTCAATTTTCTTCTATAATTTCTATATGTGAACGAGCAACAATTACCTTAAGGGTAGGTCCGAAATAAAGTAATTCTCTCGCTTTCGTAACGAAACGAATCAAGAAAAGATAACCAACCAGTGCTATTGGATTCGTTTACTTTGTAACATGAAATGACGACTTATAACAGGAAAATAAAGACTTCTAATTTTAGCAAATATCGCATCAATATTGTGCGAGAATATGAAAATGCTACACCAGAACACGGCGGTCATGAGCTGAAGTTTATGTGTCGGCCTTTGGATGACGGGAATTATTACGAGTCCTTGGCATATACTCTCATTTTCCTTCGGAATCTCAGTGATGTATCATAGTTTCATCCTCTTTCTTGCTATTTTGAAGAAAAATTTAGAAACTGCATCGAAAAATTCAAAATAATTTTGAGTACTCATTTAATTATCATTATCATCTGCGAATTAAACACTTTGGTTGTAATATAAAAAAGTTTCTTATATTCTTCTTCAGGTGTGTTTACTGATGATTCCTGCTCAAAAGAACACGATGATCTCAACCACGCCGTACTAGCTGTTGGCTATGGACACGACGAGGAGACCGGTTTAGATTATTGGTTGATTAAAAACTCCTGGTCTGATGAATGGGGAGAAGATGGATATTTTAAAATAAAACGTGGATCAAATGAATGTGGAATTGCCACTCTTGGAATGTATCCAGTTTTTTAATAACAGACTTGTGTTATGGTTTCACACATAAACTATGTAGAAAAATCTAATAAATTATTAAGAATTTAGCTTTTAATTAAATATTGATTTAAAAAAATGAAAAGAAAATAGTCGATTTTTGACAATTTTTTAGTTGATAATATTTTAAGTTTCGGGCTCACTTTTTAGATTGAGATATAGGTTATTTATCATTTATGGCATCATTTTGTAATAATATATACAGAAAGTAAAACTGTCTCCCGCTACAGCCAACTCAGTATCTAATCCTACCGAAGTAATTTATTTAAATGCATGACATGCGTTGTCGCGTTGCTTATCAACATTACCAATTGCCTTTCTAAAATTCTCAACACTTTATGATTTAAAAAAAAATAGTTCTACCCTTAAAGGATAGTTGCTGGAAATACCACCAAAGATTAACAACCAGATTCACTAAGAAGATTTAAGAATTAAACCCGATCTAATTGCCACTAAATTTAAATCGTCTAGACAGCCAGTTTTGTTTTGCTTATGATATTGTCCTAATTTGTATTACATATGTCGCTTATATAGAGATATTAAGGATAAGAACCTTACGATAAAGCCTTGAAATATGCGACGGAAATAGTTGTTTAGCGAAAATACATAAAATTATCCATTTTTGGCGGTTCAGTAATAAAACAAAATGATTTTTTTTGCTTGTATTTTTAAAGTTTAAAACTTGGTTGACTTACTGTTGCTCTTATCACTTTAAGGCTTCTGCTGTCAATTTAGAACGGTTTTAAAATTAAACCGTGTTAGTGAATCTGACTAGAAGCGATTAAATTTGAGAAACTACCAAAACTACTGATACTGATACTAGCTCGTTTGGCCTACGTAGAGTATTGGTATGTATGGCCATAGTCCAGGGGCGGATCCAGCCTCTCTCTTTGGGGGGAGGGGGGGGGGCGGTGATATCACAAAAGTACAGTATGGCAATAGGGCAAGCGAAAGCAAGTTGTCGACGGGGGGGGGGGGGGGAGACATCGAAAATATTCCTATATCTAGTGTAAAAGGCAGGTCGGGTCTATTTTTTTGAATTTGAAGCTCTTGGAGAGGGGGGGGGGGATGTCAGCAGCATACACATTCCTAGTACAAGAGGCAGAATCGGGTCTATTTTCCTGAACCCAAAGCTCTTGGGGGGCGGCTCTCGCAAGAAAAACAGGTTGTCAAAGGGGAGAAGGAGTGCCAGCAGCATACACATTCTTAATATAAACGGCAGAATCAGTTCTATTTTCCTGAACTCAAAGCTCTTCGGAGGGGGGGGGGCGGTCGCAAACATACACATTCCTATACTCTACTCAAGAACTAGAGAGAGTAGTAAAACTGTTACCGAACCTCCAACGTATCTGGTCCAGTGCCGCAGGTACCTGACGAGTGCCGTAAATCTAATTATATTTAAATAATATAAGCTTTTATAAATTTACTGTAACAATAAAATTTCTGATAGTTCAATTTAATTCCTGTCAATGAGCAAAGTACCCTTATAGTGTGTCCTTAGTGAGTTATCTTGTTTGCGCTTGTTTTTATGTATTATTGCAAATTAGTGAGATACTCAAAAGATATGGCTTCCACCTCAATATTTATTCCAAAATCGTTAAATCGGGGCATTTTTTCCTCAACGAAAAACTTATTACGATGAATGTTTATGATGCTTTAAGATATCAATATCTAGATAATGTTAAAAGCTCTATTGAGATGTGTTCCAACATGACAGGGGTTGGAAAATCTGCTATGTACGGAATACTGAAGGATTAAAAACGACTGGAATTGTTAATATTCCGCCACATTCGATCACAGGTAGACGAAAAACCTCGTTGGAAGAAGAGATAAAAATGCTGGGGAAAACCAGATAGGAAATCTGTTCTTATAGATCGTCCAGAAACTGTCCGTTGGAGAAGGAAATATCTCTCTCAAGTAAAAGGTAGAGTTGCTAGAAATAACAGAACTTAAAAAATGAGTTAAAGTTACTGCGGAAAATTGGGAAAAATCCATATAATAAAAGAATAAAACAAAATGTGGAAACACGATCTCATGATCGTTGAGATAGAGGAACCAATCATAATTAATTTGAACGTAGATAGCTTCACTGACTTTGATTATGAATTAGATACTTAATGTTCACCAGTGTAAATACAATTCATTATTTAAATTTTTGGTTTTGTTATACTTTATTGTTTAATGTTATTTATATATTTTTTATTTTTTTATATATTTTTATTATAGCGTATCTCACTCTTTAATTATACAATTGCAATAAAAATAAGTAAGTCTAATTTTAATTGTAACATAAAAATTAATTACATTTGAATCCCTTTTAGTCTTTAATTGTAATTC
Source organism: Diaprepes abbreviatus (assembly GCA_034092305.1). Taxonomy (NCBI): domain Eukaryota; kingdom Metazoa; phylum Arthropoda; class Insecta; order Coleoptera; family Curculionidae; genus Diaprepes; species Diaprepes abbreviatus. The sequence goes on from JASJET010000095.1 coordinate 3,104,967, forward strand.
TGCAGATGGTTTAAGAAATAAATAAAATGAAACGTCAAATGTCCTAGAAATGTTTTTAATTAATAATAAAATGACCGATAGCCCCAAAATTTTTTAATATTATATGGACGAACTTATTTTTTATATATATTTAACTTCTTGTATTTTTGAAAATGGGTATTTTTATTAAGTATTTAAATTATAACTTAGATTTTTTTGAGAGAATAAGGCTACGTTTTAGTCTGAATGTGCCTAAAACGGTTTCTATGCCAAAATTAAAAATAATAAAAATACAGTTGTGATTTGCGTTAAATATGTCAAAATTATCTATATTTTGTAATGTATGTGAATTATTAAGAAATCGTAAGAAATAAAATAATATTATAAAAACTTTTTAAGTTTATTACCGAAATAATATTCTATGCCACAAATACTTGGTGATAAAATAAACCTCCTTCCGACGCCTATGACAAGAATTAAAATCCTTTTTAACACTTCACACTTCCAAATATCTATTGTTATCCAAGCCAAATAGTCCATTATTATAGACCTGTATTTTTGATTATAAAACTTCGAACCCATTCTTATGAAAAATATATGTGTCTAACAGCTTTAGCCAAAGACACCGTACTAAAGAACACAGGTAGTTTGTGAAGAAAAAAAGGATAAAAATGATTTATTACTTTCTCTAGTTCTAGAATAAACTATAGACTAAAAGCAAAATCGGGTCTATTTTCTTGAATTCAAAGCTCTTGGGGGGGGGGGGGATCGCCCCCACCGCCCCCCCCCCTTGTCAGTCAGAAGTTCAGGAATAAAGTAAGGGGCATCTAGTATGAAAGAGCATTAAATGGCGCGTGGTATTTTTATCCAAATTAACAACGCAGCACAAAATCTTTTATTTACCTGTTTTGAGATAAGATAATATTTTCTAACAATATATCCTACGGGTTTACGCTTGATAACACAGCAAGAAAATTGAGTGTTATGCTGGGCTTTTTCTTAAGTAAGTGTTTTACAAATTAGAAAGAAAAAAAAATTGAATATCATGAAAGTAACCTCCATTTGTCGTCCAAGTCAGAAATATGGAACAGTCTATTGGGAAAGTGTTATCGGCTAAAATATTAGTAAGAAATTTGAGAGTTTAATACGTAGTATTTAATGAAATCTTTGGACTTGATCCAGAAGCCAGACTTAGGGATCATGTCTTGATCCTGGATTTCGAAAGGGCAATAAATTTTGGGTTATGATATATGATCATTTGAAATTTGAAATAACTAAATGATAAAATCACCACTTATAATATGGTTATTAAAGAAAGTGATCGAAATAAAAGTTGTAGGGATCAAGGAGGCTATCATATCTGTAAGATAAAAATAATCTGTGATGCTTTCTAGTCCTCGTTATTGTGTGTATTTTTACAATATTAAAAATATACCCAAAAAAATTGTAAAATGTTTATTAAGAAAACAAAAAGAGGAAGAAAAGTTGACTTTTTTCTTTAAAATAATTGAACAGGGTGCGCAATTTGAGTGATGCCATTATTGTTTTGTCCCAAGTAGTAATATATAAAAGGCCAGTTAAATTAGAAATAAGTTTACATTATTTGAGATCCCTTGACGCAGTTGTCAAATTGTCTATACTTTAGTAGATATTAGGGGAAAATGAAAAATTTATAAAATTATTTCTGTAAATATCTAAAATTCGGCTTTAGGAAACAATCTTTTCTCAGAAAATGTTTCACTTTCCTATTCTTTATTAAAGAGCGTTATTAAAACTTAGAAAAATCATTTTATAGAATATAAGAGAGTAAAACATTTTCTAGAGGTAATTAGTAAAAAAAATTCCTTCGATATCTTCAAACGTGTAAACAATTTGGCAACTCGACCATCCTATTCCATTTGTACTAAAAAGTCAACTTTTCACTCACTTTCCCTAATTGACGGTGATAGCAATAGTAGTTTTACATATTTTGCGCATTCCGTATATATAATAACTTTATAAAAACACTAGAAAATAGCATATATCGGCCTTGCAAGTTGTGCATCCGACATTCTCAAGTGAACCACAGAGCCCCTCAACGTGAAAAAAATTGTTAATGTGTGTATAAACATTCTGCGTAGCAACGTTGCGTAACAATACAGCGTAATAGTGTAGAGAGATCAACAGAACGGTAATGTAACTCCGTCTCGTATTAAGTCTGGACGCCACTCCGAAACAAAACGTTGTCGAGCTTGGCGGTCGTATCAAAGAAATGTTACATTCCTATATTGCATTACATGTTTGCATAGCTGAATCAGCCATCTGCGATGTTTATCTTGAAAATTAATAACCGGGCCAGCGGGCAAATGTGCCAGGATTTTACCTAGGGAAGGGTGTGTTATTCGGGGCACCACTGCATCTGTAGCTAGGTTGAATGAAGAAACGCGAAGCTTTTAGAAACTAACTTTCAACTGCATTCCTATATATATAATCAATAAATAAATATATGTGGATCCAATAAAACTCGCTAGTAAATAATAAAATAACTTTAATTAAATAACTTTTTAAGTGTAAATTTAGATATGCTATAAATAAAACCCAATACGTTACCACTGTAGTAGCTACTGCTGATGATCAAGGTATGATCAAGGAATAAAACACTGGAAAATTACGCAATGCAAAAAAGAGGATATTATTTAAAATACAAAAAAATTTATTTTTTGCTTGTCATTTCGTTTATGCGACTGCTAACTGTGTTATATCGTACTATGGCTATAACATTACCAAACCGGATAGTGATGTGTAGGTACTAGTTAAACATAAGTGCTCATATATTAAAAACTGAAGATTTTCGCCAAAAAATAAGCACGAAAATAAAATGTAGAAGAAACAGGTAGAATGTAGAAAAACTGAATAGAGAAACCAGAAGATAGAGACCAATATAAAGAACCCTTGGGTTCTTATTTGTAGTTAAAAGAATTCCTCACTCAAACATGCTTCTCCTTCCTGTGCTGGCAATTACAATGGCGAGTTGATCACGGTTCTTTACTATTCTAAATAGCTGTTCAGCACTGTGTATTCCTCTCCACTTTCAGATGTTCCTCAGCCAAGAGATCTGCTTCCTTCCAACACCTCTACGACCCTCGATCTTATCTTTCATTATTAGTTGAAGAATTCTGTACCATTCCCTTTAAGAATATGGTCAATTTATGTTAGTTTTCTGCATTTTACAGTTGTCAGCAATTTACGAGTGGCATCTGCCCGATCTAAAACCGCCATAGTAGTCTGCATAGTGTTGTGAATGCACGCTTATTTTACGACAAAATATTAATTTTCAGATTTAATATTGCCCCAAAACTCCCTAAATAAATATATAATTAAAATAGTACGGCACACAGTGCTAAAACTACAATCCTTCGATTGACGAAACGGGGAAACTCAAAGAATAAATGGCGCGGTGCCGGCACTTTGATGCGGTGCTTCCTCCTCGATTTCCGAGCGCGATGTCACCACTGCTATAAAAGCGACAAGGCAGCGACGTAATTAAGGACATTACGGGTTGCACATTTAAAGTCAATTTATCCTTTTTCCGATCGAGCTTAGCTCTCGGGGGCCCCGTTGACTGTTCTGTTTGTTAGGCAGCTCGTGGTTCTTAAAGTACGTTGTCTTTGACAACATAATATACTACAGAAAATAAAGATCGTGCACGTATCTTAGTTCCTGAAATTGACACCGTCGATAAAAAGACGAGGTTAACTGCGCGTACGAGTTACTGAACCGATGCGTCCCGACTTTAAAATATTATTACCAGAACATGACAAAGTGGTGGATAACCTGATATTGACATTGCGACTAATAGTCAACTTCGTGTTGGCTATAAAGTTATGAATAGCGATCTTGACAAATAAAACCCGAACGTGACAGTGGAGAGTGAAATAATCCAGAACTTGATTTGCGAAGAAAAAACAGTACTAATTAAAAAAAAAACAGTGAATAAAAAGTTAACCAAGAGTCAAGGATGAGCGTTACTTGATAACCTCTTCCTAATTGGCTCATTCCTTAGAAATGTTCCCTTGATAAAATAAAATTTAATTAATTTTCGTTACCTCTGAGCTTCACTCATTCCCCTTCTATTCCGGTGAGCGAGAAGAAAGGTGAGGCGGCTACAGTTTTCATTCTAGTCGGGAGGTTTGGCCGGACTTCATCTACCCTGATTTGTGTTAAAACGTAGGTTTGACTCAAATAATTGATAATGCGAAAATTCTTAAAATAAATTAATTCCGACGACAAAGAACTTCCGCGTTTCCGGAAGGATAAAATTAATCCAATAAATCCGGTAAATATGTCCATATTCTCGAAGATGGGTACAAAAATACCGAATAATGGTGAGGTGCAGTGACGTTTCGTTAGCATCGAAAAATAATTAAAATTGGGAAAGGTAGTTGAACAAGACCCTTGGAAAAAAAATTAACAAAAATGCTGTATAATTTTGTTGTCTATTTCTAGTTTGCATGTTCTAGATGTAGTCATGGTTTTAGTTTTTGACGCTGATATATTCATGTTAAACTTTTTCGCTGTTATGTTAAATTGGTGCAGTAGTCTTTGCAAATCGTCTTCGCTTTCAGCTATTAACACTGCATCGTCGGCGTAGCACAGTATTTTGATTTCCCTGTTTCCCATTTATATCCTTTCAATCTACGCACGTGCGTTATCAACTCGTCCATGATGATGTTAAATAGTAGAGGGCTAAGAGAGTCACCTTGTCGGATACCATTATTTACTTCTATTTTTTCGGTCAATTCACCGTTTATCCAAGCTTGAATCGTATGTGCCTGATATATATTTTAAACCGTTTTGATAATGTTTTGAGGTATTTTTCTGTCGTAAAGTAACTGTGTTACATCCTCCAGTTGTATACGATCGAACGCCTTCTCTAGATCGATAAAACACATAAAGGCTGAACGATTATATTCAATTGACTTTTCAGTTATTTGTCTTATAACAAATATGGCATCCGTGCATGACCTTCCCGACCGGAATCACTGCTGTTCGTCTGCTAAGGAAGTGTGCAGACAACTTATGAGGACATAAACTAAAAAAATTGCCCTCTTTAAGAGTTATAAATAAATCTCTCGAATAAACCCTACCCTGGTTATGTAATTAAAATCGAAGAGATAAAAGCGGAGAGAGGATTTAACATGTGATATATGCAAAAACCGTTAAGATGTATTAAAATATTGAACAATTTTCCCATTATTAGGAAACAAAAGAATAATCAAATAACTCACTATAATATGATATATTGTTTGACCGAATGTAAAGGGAGTTTGTATAATGTCTGTTTTTTTCTATTCACAAGAAAGAAAGAATTAAGTACTTCAAGATTACTAAGAGAGTAAATAGTTTTCTTTATGTAGACGTTATTATAGATCCCTTCTATTTGTAGGAAAATCTAAAATATTTTTATTAACCATTTTTATATAGAAAATTAGAATAAAACGCTTAGAGGCCGATTCAGAAATTAAGTGTTCGGTAAAGAATGGCTAACGCCTTCTACATTTCATGAATATAATTGACGTTTACAGGGTTCTATGGGATGATATGGATGCCAACGTGAACCTGCGGGGTGCCGAGGGAATGCTGCCAAATGTAAAAGTAAAGAAGAAGTAAAATTCTTTAGTAAAAGATTGGAATCCATTTAGAGCGATCGGTACGACTTATAAGAGCAGTGTGATTACGTGACGTATTTATTCGTCGGAAATTAAGAGTTCTTTGTTTTTGTTTTTGTATTTCTTTTGGGGAAGTTAAGGAAATATCTTATATTATTTTACTCAATAATTTAACGACTTTAATACTGTTTGTTTAAGTAATATAAATAGCTGTTTTTTCTGTTTAATATTTTAGAAAGCTATTTATACGTTTTATCTTCTAAATTGAGTTTCACATTTTTACTAATAGAATGGCTATTAAGAGCAGTTATGTTAGTTACTTTGATATTGTTATTCATTACTAATTTTAAGTTTTTTATTGTAAATATTTTCTTTTCCTATTTATTTTTGTTAATAGAATGAAGTTATTTGAGAAACTTGTTTTGTTTAATTTAATTAAAAACCTTTATGCGATTAAATTCGCGGAAGCATTGTTGTAAGAGTTTCAAATAAGAGATGTCATTTGATCAGCAAGTTAGCAGCCTTGTCTGAGTCCTGAGTTATGGTTGTTGTAAGCTTAAATAACCTGTAGTTGTTTGGAACTAAAACTGTAAAAGAGAAGAGGAATGTCCAGATTTCCAGAGTGCCAATGTTTTTGTGATATTTCTTTATAGGTTATTAGAATAGCTATTAGTAGGGGGCATAAGTTTGATTGTAGACATAACGGCCTTACGCTACCAAAATATATCATTTGTAGATGTCTACGATCAAATGTTGTCACAAGACCCTGATGGCTGTATGATCAGCATAACGAATCGTGTTTATTAGCTCACCGTTGATTTTATCCCCAAGTATTTTATTATATAGGGTTTCCTTAAAAATTTTATCGGACTGTGAATTAAACAGCAGTGGCGAGAGAATACGTCCCTGTCCAACGCCTCGTTGAATTTGGCATTCTTTAGTAAGCTTACCATTAACTCAACAACAAAAATATATTACAGTCCTAAAAAACATGAAGTAAAACACAAACACACCTTTGATTATGCAAATATGAAAATCTCAAAAACTATAACCCACAAAAGAAAACAAGAATTGTATGAAATGTTCGCAATAAAAAAAAATTCGAATACAGCAAACGATGAAACAGACATTAATAATCTAAATCAAATGTACTTCATTATGTTAAAATAAATCAATGTAATCGAAATTCAAAATATAAAAAACTTTAAGGATAATTCTCCGTTATTAATTCTTTTAAATTGGATCACATTAATTTTTTTCAGAAATATGCTCTGTATTGCTTTAATTTAGAGATCCAAAACTTTTACGTCACTTAAAATATCCAAAATCTATACCATCTAGTTTCCAGATTGAGTCAAGTAACTGCGGCTATAGAGTTAAAAATGTAACGTCCATTCTCAGTGGAACTATCCAAATTATTTTTATAATTTAATATATAAATATATTAGAGTGTATGGTTATAATGTGTTATAATTAATCTGTACACAAAGAAAATTCCTGTATATATATATATATATATATATATATATATATATATATATATATATATATATATATATATATATATATATATATATCCAGGTCTGGAAAATCCAAACCGGAACCTGGACGTTTCATAAGTAAGATAAAGAAAATACTATATTATTCATCAAATCAGAATGAGACCGTCGTAAGCATCGACATACGTGTAAATTACCAGTTTCGCTCTAGGGTGAGGGGTAATACAATGCTGGCACAGTGAAAGTGGGCGGCGGCATACGCCAAGGGGATTCCAAGTTATTTGCTTTCATTCAGGCTATCGAAGCGTAAGTACCATATTTCGCGCCAAATTTTTTTGTTACAATGGTGGTGTATTCCACGGAATAAAAAGAGCAGATTACTAAGTGATACTATTCTGCTAAATAATCGGCAGATTTGCATTTACGTGCAAAAATCATCCTGTTCCTTGAAAATATAGAATTTCGGAAATTATAAAAAATTTGAGACAACCGGTTGTCTAAAAATTTGTAAAAAATGCACTGATAATAATGAAGAGCAACCGGTTCCTCAAATTACTGAAGAATGAGCAAATCGGGAAACTGACGTTTGTAGTTTAGCATAAATTAATTTTCCTTGCAATAGTACCGTAATTGCCGAAGAACTTGATATGAACGCTCTGACAGTTCGGAATATTTTAAAGCAGAACAAATATCGGTGTTACAAATTGCGAAAAACTCGAGAAATTTTTCCGAAAGACCAGGAAACACGTATGGTGTTTTGTGAGGACATAATAGAAAGGGCTAATAGGGATATAAGCCCTGAAGTTATGGCAAATACGCGAACCGTATTTTATAATAGACTAGGTTATTGTCTCGCTCAAAATGGAGGCCTGTTTGAACACCTCTTGTAGACTTTTAGGTGTTTTTGTTGATTTAAATTGAGTTTAATTATTTGTTTATTTATTTACAATTACTGAACGTGTTACTTTTATTTTTTACCAGAATAAAAGTTTATTTTTGAGATTGATTTTTAATTTTAGAGTGGTCTGTTAGCTTATTTACTTAGAAATTCAAAAACTATTTTTTTTGTATTTCGATTATTTGATGTATTTAAAACAATCAATGTATCAAATAGTCATTAAATATTCCAAATTCCGTCGATTATCTTACAAGTTTAGACGGGAAATAACTACAACCTTTCATTCGTTTCAAGGTACTGCTCATCTTCGTGTCGCACGGAAGTTAGCGGGGGTAATATTGCGCGTAGGCGTTCCCTACGATCTTCTGTTTAGAACTATCCTGAAAGAAGTTAGATGGGCTTAGTGGGTCAGAATTTGAGAAAACGGCCAAATTAATTTAAAAATTATTTCGGCCGTTAAGAAATTTAAAATAGAAGGTTGGCTATAGTAACGTTTCTATTAAACCTCGGTAATACGAACGGCCAGTCTTTTCTTTCTAAAGTTTCGTCTCAGGTCAAAGGCAACATTGTTGTGGTTGCGTCGCGCCCAGTTACATTTGTACGCCGCTCTACTATTTGACATTGGATTGTCGAGAAACAAATACCAACGATTACAAAATTGGGCTAAACAGAAAGGCAGTAATCTATTTTCGCCGTACTCTGGTGTGTAAAATACAAAAACAGCATGTTATCCACATGACGAGTATCTAACTTTTACTAAATCAAAAGCTGAGGTTAAATTTCAAGGCTTACTGGATTATACAGTGGATCAAATTATATTGTCTCAATTAGACGCCCTTGAACAAATCGATAAATTAAATTTGTAGATATGAGTTTCATTTGCAAATAGGGCTTCGATGGAACGTCAGGTCAGAGCCAGTATAAAATGAAATTCACTGATCCGAATATTTTTGATACAAACTTATTCCTAACCTCTCTTATTCCACTTCAATTCAAAACCGAACTAAAGTCTTTAACGAAAATAGAAAATTATGAACTCGAACCAGACAACTTGCACCATATAAAAGAGTTCTCTTTGGCACCTGAGCTTCAGTACAGTACAACTTATCTATGACGATGATAGATGGCTAGGTTAATGCTTTGGCTGGAGTGAAATCGGTCCAACATTGTTACCTCTGCCAAATAACATCTCAGTTCAACAACATTGATACTGTGTCTCAGTAAATACAGAGTATTTCAAGCTACAGCCATTATAACAAGAGTAAAGCGAAAACTGATCCTCCGGTTTCTCGTCACCTTACAAACTATTGGAAGCGGACATTAAACTGCAATGGAGAAGATTTGGGAATACGAACTTCAAACAGCAAGATTATTTTTCAAAGGATATTCTTGGTACAGCATGCCAACAGGAATCCACAAATTACTTACTCCATTGACCAGACATCATAGCATTTGCAATATTACCGATAGGTAAACTATCGAAAGATGCATAAAAATCAACAGACAAGTTAATAAGAAACTATCGCCTAGACTTTGCCCGAAAATCTTCTCGAGAAAAGTATACAGGATGTGTTCCAAAACTTTTGGCGTCGATGGATCCTTATACTGTTTTTTGACAACGTAAGGATTCCGACAGCAATTCGTACGTATTGCAGAATGAGAAAAGAGCTGTTGACAAAGAAGGCAATGATTAAAAAGTTCTTTTTATTACAATCGTATTATTTATTCATTTGTGTAAATCAATAAATATTATATTACTTACAAATTATTTGCATTGGTATTTGTTAAGAAGTCCTAAGCATAGAGGAAAAAGTACTTTTGCCTTTTTAACGACTATCGATATCCACGTATTTATTATTATAGTATTATTTTTAAAATGCACCTTGGACTCAAGCGCGATATTTTATTCAAGGAAATACAATTATTCTTTTTATTTTGTTTTTAAATTGCATATTTAACAGCTACTGAACCACATTAGACGTTTTTCGAATTTATTTTCATGATTTTAAAAATTTAGTCTGCTACGTTAGATCCAATTTTTATTTTTAATATTAAATCCATGCTTTCGACCCACTGTGTTTTGACGACCCCCCAACCATCTTTGCTGGAAACCAGTACGAAAGCTACGATACAACAGTATGCTTTATTTCACTTCACACTTTAGAGGTTCTGTTTTGGATTTTCCACACCAGTATATATATATATATATATATATATATATATATATATATATATATATATATATATATATGTATATATATATATATATATATATATATATATATATATATATATATATATATATATATATATTTTGGAGGTTCTTCTCTTGGGCATAGGTTTGCAATTTTTAAAAATAAACAACTTGTTTATGTTGACGTTTCGCCCATGATTCTGAGCTTTTTCAAAACCTTGATTATTACAAGATTCCTACAACAAAATGTCAAAACAATTTTAAAAACACTCAACATTTACCAACACAATTTCAAAAGATGGAAAAAAACAATTATGTAATGAAATAAAATAAGTTTTTTAAAATAGTAACACATAAACGCACCTTCAAAATTCATCTTTCCGGTACAAGCAGACTAAACTTATTGACAAGATTTGATATATTTGTTGGTTTGTTTATTTGTTGTTGGACTTTTTATGTCTGATATAAATATTGGTTTATTTCTTTATGTTATATACTGTTTATTGACTTTAGTTATTAACTTAACAAATTAGATTGTAATTATCTGACTAAGGTTTTTTATATCTTGTTTATCATTGTCAGTATGTTGTTCCTTCTTTATATGTATCATTTCTTTGACAAGTAATTGACGTATTTATGTATATATATATATATATATATATATATATATATATATATATATATATATATATATATATATATATACAGGGTGTCCAAGATAAGGATCCTAACCATGGGGATCTCGGAAACAGTTGGAGATACGAGGTCGGTTAAATTAGAGAAAAGTTGCGCAATTTAGTGCTAAATTAAACGCAATTTAAAAATTTTAAAAATTCAAAATACTTCCGGAGATTTCCGGAAAAAACCGAATTTTGGCAAAATCGTTTTTAATTTTTGTAGGCTTTATTTAAAGAGATATCAAAAAATAAAAGGTAGATTCTTCTTGCCACTTTTTATTTTTTATAATTTGGTCTAAACAAAATTTAAATCCGACGTTTCGTTTCTGAGATACCATCATGAACTTTCATTTTTTATATGGAACAAAAAAAAGTATCCCATGTATTTGATAGCATTTTTTATTACAAATTCAACGGTGTATCACACTTGCATATCAAGTGTGTAGTTCATTGGCTTTTATAAAACTGATATACCTTTCTCTCTCGCTCTCATGGAGCTCTTATGGAAAGTACTTGAACTACGTATTCGATATGCAAGGGTGATACATCGTTGAATTTGTAATAAAAAATGCTATCAAATACATGGGATACTTTTTTTTGTTCCATATAAAAAATGAAAGTTCATGATGGTATCTCAGAAACGAAACGTCGGATTTAAATTTTGTTTAGACCATATTATAAAAAATAAAAAGTGGCAATGAGAATCTACCTTTTATTTTCTGATATCTCTTTAAATAAAGCCTGCAAAAATTAAAAACGATTTTGCCAAATTTCGTTTTTTTCCGGAAATCTCCGGAAGTGTTTGAAATTTTTAAATTTTTTTAACTGCGTTTAATTTAGCACTAAATTGCGCAACTTTTCTCTAATTTAACCGACCTCGTATCTCCAACTGTTTCCGAGATCCCCATGCTTAGGATCCTTATCTTGGACACCCTGTATATATATAAATACATACGCACGTCTCTGAATCCGCATTCTTTTTAATTCAAGAGGAATATAAAAAATTATCTTTCCATAAATTACCTTTGTTTAAAAAAAGATTATATATAAATAAGTCGAAAAAAATTCCGTTAAAATTTAATAGTTTCTGCAAAAGATTAGAAAATGAAGTTACTAATATTGTTGTGCATAATTGGTACAGTTTTTGGTTCCTTAGTAAAAGATAGAGAAGAATGGTTAGACTTTAAGGTAAATAAAATTAAAACTCAGAAAAATGGTTTTAAATTATTAATACTAGCAGTTGTATAATACACTATCATTACCACAAAATATTAGGGTTTATAATTTTCACTTTAATTTCAGTTTGTTGACTAGGTTGCTGCACTTTAAATATATCTTCTAATCCTAGCACGATCCTTTATTTCTGGATCACAAAAGAGCAGCTACAATTTAAAGTATTATATACAATAAAAAAACTATATACAATTGCTTCTGTGAAAGAATATCCGTACATCACCAATAACACTCATCTGAACTAAATTAAAATGACTAGTCAATACAAATGGTTCTGGCCAATTAGGTTGCGAGACTTGCTGCGCGTCATCCATTCCGTTACTAAATCATCTATTTCGTTACTAAATGGTACTGTTTGATGTTTTGTAAGCAGATTTTTCCAAGTATTAGGCACTCGCTTGCTATCATCTCTGCTATTTATGTTGTTGGGCCTCTTTGCAATTTCAATGGCTTCCCTTTTATAATATAACCAGCGTTGGACCAGAGCAGAAGAAGTTGTGTTTTCCTTGACAGTATTTATATGTTCGTCTCTTCTGGCTCTTATTTTAGGGTTGGTTTGGCCTGAGCTGCATTCTCCGCATGGAATTTCGTACATTCTCTTGGAAAACGAGTGCGTCCGGCGTGCACAAGGGGCCGACAGCACCCGAGTCGCGGACGTCAGTTCGCTCGTAGACGCCATACAGTGAGGTTTGAAAATGGTGAATGAGTTTTCACCGAAACGTCAGCTGCCTTACAGTCCTGAGAGGGATTCAGCACGTACACGGGATGCCTGAAAACCTTCGATTATATATATATATATATATATATATATATATATATATATATATATATATATATATATATATATATATATATATATATATATATCAGGATTGTAAGGCAGCTGACGTTTCAGTGAAATCTCATTCACCATTTTCAAAGCTCACTGTATGGCGTCCACGTGCGAACTGACGCCTGCAACTCGGGTGCTGTCGGTCCCGTGTGTACGTCGGACGCGTTCGTTTTCCGAATGGTTCTGGCCATTGTTCCTTATGTAAGAGGAACCAAAGACAAGATCGCAAAAATTCTCAGGAGACACAACATTGAAACCATTTTCACCACAGACCGTAAAATAAAAGATTTCTTGCCAACACCTTAAGAAAGAATCCCTCTAGAAAACCAGGAAGTGTACGAAATTCCATGCGGATAATGCAGCTCATATTATGTAGGCTAAACCAACCGTAAAATAAGCGCCAAAAGAGATGAACATATAAACGCTGTCAAGCAAAAAACAACTTCTGCACTAGCCCAACACTGGTTAAACACAGGACATAACATAAATTTCTCAGGAATAAAAATGCTATCGAGATATGAAAACCTGTTCACAAGAGTTATAAGGGAAGCCATTGAAATTGCAAAGAGGCCCAACAACTTAAATAGCAGAAATGATAGCCAGCGAGTGCCTAATACTTGGAAAAATCTGCTTACAAAACATCAAATAGTATCACTTAGTAACCAAACAGATTACTCGGCAACGCAACCTAAAACACTGGCAACAGGGTCGATGACTCGCAGCAGGTCTGGCAACCTGATTGGCCAGAAAATGCCCGAAATATATATATATATATATATATATATATATATATATATATATATATATATATATATTCCTCCGTGTGAGATGCATTAGCAGGGGTTATATCCACATTATGCTGTTATAGTGCTGAAATCAGATTCAGCAAAACGTTCAACTATATGCAACTCCCTATGTAAATGAAGTAAAATGTGAAACAGTAAATGCAAACTTCTCTCCATCATATCCTTTCTGTGTTAGAGGTTGCACAGTTAGAGTAAATTGTTATAAAACACATATTATCCTATTCCACCACCATCGAGATGGTGGCCTACCTGTATCACTGTGGCGGGGACGGTAAGCTTTGGCTTTCTTATCGGTATGGTGGTACAAGTAGGCGACCATCTCGATGGTGGTAGAATAGGATAAATTGTGTTTTATAACAATTTACTCTAATTGTGCAACCTCTAATATAGAAAGGATATGATGGAGATAAATGTGCGAATTCTTTAGACCACTATCAGTTACGACGCAATAAATGATTCTTCATTTTTTTAATATTATTTAATATCTAATAGGTATTTTTTTTTCAATTGTTGACGTTTTGACAATAATTTATCTATTACAATTAGTGTTCTAAAAAACATTGAATTTTAAATTAAATGTCCAATGTTTGTTTTTAGTTATCTTCAGAAAAGTTGATAAGCATGGAATTTTAATATACTCTAATTCGTCAATTTGCATTTTAATATTATCAATTTATTGATTACAAAATAAAGAATTTAAAAATAATATAAATCATTATTAATCTATCTATCATTATCAGACTCCTCGGAGCTATCATCTTCAGTTTCGTTACTCGTTGGAACATCACCATCATCCGAATCATTATTGCCATTAATGTCTGCATTTGTGAAATTATTAATTTATGAGTATAAATTCTAATTATTTGAAATCAATTACATTAGATAACTATCAAAATTACTGATATAATACCTGCAAGATTTGAGGATATGTCTCTAAACGAAGGACTTTGGGTCCATCAAACCAATAATGTTTGTACGTGTTATCTACTCTCTTCCATCCACAATTTTTAGGTTTGAGAGCAGTTGAGCAACTTATGTAAGCGTTACACTACATATTCGAAATAAAAATTGGTCTTTTGCATTACTATAATAATTCTTTCTTTGTTGGTGGCATACTAGAGGTATCGACACCCATCACTTGTTCCTTGAGTACTGTCTCGTATACATTTTTGCTCTCCAATGTGGTACTACTGTGTCAAAATTTGATCATAGACTCTTGCAAATGACATATTGAGGTAGCGTTAGCCATTCTATGTATAACCAATTGCCGCCACACATTAATTTGTAGCTATTTTAATAACCTTTAATTAAATTTCACAGTAATAAAGGCACTCTGGAAGACTGGACGTTCATCTTCTCTCGTGCAGCTTTAGTACCAAACAACTACGGTTATTTAAGCTTACCACAACCATAACTCAAAACTTCAGGACAGGTGACATCTCTTGTTTACAGCTCACACGGCAGTACGTCCGCGAGTTTAGTCGCGTGAAAGTTTTTGATTAAAATTAAACAAAGCAAGTTTCTCAAAACAGTCCATTATCAAAAATAAATAGAAAAAAAAAACTATTTACAATGAGAAACTTAAACTAATGACAATTACGAAAAACTAACATAATTGCTCTCACTGACCAATATATTAACCAAAAGTGTAAAATCCAATTTTGAAAAAAAAAACACGTATAAATAGCTTACTAAAATATTGACCAGAAAAAGAAATAAAACGCGAAAAACAGCTATTTATAATACTTAATCAAACCGTATGAAAATCGCGAAATGCCCGACTAAAATATCTCACGATATTCCCTTAACTTCCTAAATTTAATGAGAAACCAATCAAACAAACAAAACCTTCACCCCCGACAAATTTACGCCATTTACTACGACACTGGTTTTAAAGATTGGTACCAACCACAGTACACGACTTCCAGATTATAACTGAAGTTTGCTATTTTCATAAAAGTGTGTTTTCGAATCTTATCCCTGTACCTCCTCCGTTTAGTGCCTTTTCGGTTGTACCCCTGTAACCCTTAATTTCATTCTCTTAAAGCTCGAAGGTTTGGGTCTTTTCGTACTGAGGGCATTAGCTATACTATACCGGATGCTTGATTTCCGAATTGGCCTCTGAGCGTGTTAATCCTAATTTTTATATAAAAGAATAGTGAAACAAACGAATCTACGTCTTCCTATAACGAAAAAAATATATGATAAAGACTGTAAAAAAAAATATTCACTTTTATTGGCTGTTTTGGAATTAACATCTTAACTCGTTATTTCTTGTAAATAGAAAATTTCGAAGAGTACAAAACGGTGAGAAACAGAATCAACAGTCAAATAGCTCAACTGAAGAAAGAATACTCGGAACAGTATTCAAAAGACATGGAACACGACCTATATGGCGGACAAAAGAAAATATGGAACATGCTAAGGAACAGAAAAAAATCGATCAATGAATACGTTCAACCAATCGACAGCCAACAATGGGTCAGCCATTTTAAGGACTTACTCCAGGCACCAGCTACAGAAAACAACAAGACGAAAACCAACAAGAAAGCGCAGAACTAACAGATGTTAACATCAGTGAAGCAGAGATGCACCTGACAATTAAGAAATTAAAAAACATAAAATCACCTGGTACCGATCAAATTACGAATGAGGTGCTAAAGTAAGGAGGCCCCAGCCTTGTCACAGTTCTATTTCAAAAAATACTCCGCACAACGTCAATACCCAAGAGAGGATCAAAGAAACAACCGAAAACTACAGGGGAATCAGCCTACTGAACAGTTCAGCCAAATTATTAACCAAAATATTGTCCCAATGGATCGTAGACAAGTTAGGGGCGTGCGAATAACAGCAGGGCTTCCGGAATAACCGCTCTACTATCGACTATCGGTATATTTATTATCAGACAGCTGGTTGAAAAATCTATCGAATACGATAAACCGCTGTTCATTTGTTTTGTGGACTTTACACAAGCGTTCGACCGAGTCAAACTGGAACACATAACAGAACTACTGCGAAGAAAACAAGTAGACGAAGTAATCATAGGCACAATATACGAACTGAATTCCAAAAACACCATGGTAATTAAAACAAATAACACTCTAACAGAGGAAATCCCACTATTCATAGGAATAAGAGAGGGTGATAGCCTAAGTCCAATACTTTTCAATGTAATCAAGAACGAAATCATTGATGAGGTAAAAAGCACAAATATTGGGTACCCAATGGGACACAACACCGCTCAGATTATATGCTTTGCAGACGATGTTGCCTTGACAGCAGATAGCGAGGACAACTTACAAAGAATGCTTTTCCATCTCAATCGAACAGCTAAACAGTATAATATGGAGATATCTGTGAAGAAAACCAAAGCAATGGTAATAGCAAAAGAACCGGTAAGATGCAAACTAATGGTTGATGACAAACGTATCGAACAGGTTGGAAAGTTTAAATACCTAGGAGCACATAAAACAAGTAACAGGGCAGTAACGCAAGAAGTACGCACACAGGCCAACAAAGCGGCCATGATATCAGACCAACTAAGAGACATAATCTGGAACAATAAACATATGACGGTTGAGAGCAAAACAAGAATTTACAAGGTCTTTGTAAGACCGATACTGACCTACGGCCCAGAAACAAGAAATGAAACCACAAAGACAAAACAAATTATGAGAACCATAGAAATGAAAACGCTGACAATGATCACGGGAACAAGTTTAAGAGATAGGATAAGAAACGCAAAAATACGTGAGGACAGCGGAGTGGGGGATGTTGTGAAGTGGGTTCGAAACCGTCGTAGGCAGTGGAGAGATCACGTGGAACGAATGGACGATGACAGACTAGCAAAAACCGTGATGAGAGAGAAACCAAACACCAAACGGCCACCTGGACGGCCCCCCAAAAGATGGAGAAACAGCTGGATTTCGACGTCAAACGAGGATCGATGAGGCATTGTGTAGATAACATATGTTATAAACCTCCCTTATCTTTCGGTTTTATTTACATAATCAGGGCAGGATTACTTAAACAGATTTATAGGCAATTTTAAGAGAGGGTCTTTTAGTTAGTCGTCATAAATTGACTGAGTTTATAGATTTTTAAGAAAATATTTAAACGAAAAAGATAATAAAAGTTAAGCTCGATAACTTATTTATTTTTCTTTAGACTTTCTTGGGTAGTAATAAAAAACATATACTACTCTATTCCTACGGGAAACTATTCACAGACTGATTATTTAATCACTCATTTTAACAGAATATAATTCACATTGAACGGTGTAAAATAATTAATATTTGTTCCATTACACTACCATAGGTACAACTGGCTGATATGACGCTTGCGCAACTCCGCGCGTAACAGCTGCAATGACACTACTGAACGAGATGCATCCACGTGCTAAGGGAAAATGTCTCGAAACTACGAAAGTTGTCCTGTGCAATAGAAATGGAAATAATTCAGCATATCTCAAAACGAGCACACACAAAAAGCACGAAAGTCAAATATTTTGAGAAAAAGAATTGTCATGATATGACAATTACACAGGATGTTCTTAAAGTTGAGCCATTTATTTTAAAAGTTTGTGGAACTCGTAAAGAAAAATCGATATACCAAAAATTGTTTATATAAAAGTGACAAAGAAAGAAGTTATTAACAATTATTTAAAAAATTTAAGAACTGTAATAAACTCCTTTTTTATGACCACCACTGCATTGTAAAAACTTTGTTTACGGCTGATACTGACTATGCCTACTTTTTGTATGTAATTGTTACACTGTTTTGAGTGCAATTTTTGATTTGACCAGTGCAAAATAGTTCATACAGTAGTGCGTGGTATTATTTTTAAGTTATAGGTGTTTTGTGTAATAAAAAGGGCAGATGTTTAAAAAAAAATGAAGTAGCGTACTTAATTTTAACTTACGGGGAGTACCAACAAAATGCAGCTGCAGCATGTCGTTTGTACTCGGAGAGATTTCCTTTACGAAACCATGCGTCTCCGCGGATGTTTGTAAATCTAGTTATAAAACTCTGCTTCATTGGATATTTAAAGGAACAACATGGAGGTCATGCTGAAAGACGACCTTCAAACGAAATGGTGGAGATCGAGGAAGAAATGTTAGAAATTGTCGGAACCTATCCAACAACGAACACTAGGTCCTCCAGGCGCGGATCCAAGGGGGGGAGGCAGTGGGGGCGATCGTCCCTCCCCCAAGAGCTTTGAGTTCAGAAAAATTGACCCGATTTTGCCTTTTATACTATAGTTTATTCTAGAACTAGAGAGAGTAATAAATAATTTATTACCTTTTCTTTTCTTCGCAAACTACCTATGTTCTTTAGTCTGGTGTCAAAATCTGTTAGACACATATATTTTCATAGGTATGGGTTAGAAATTTTATAATAAAATATACCGATCTATAATAATGGACTATCTGGGTTGGATAGCAATAAATATTTGGAAGTGTGAAGTGTTAAAAAGGATTTTAATCCTTGTCATAGGAGTCGGAAGGAGGTTTATTTTATCACTTAGTATTCATGGCATAGGATATTATTTCGGTAATAAACTTAAAATAAAAAGCTTTTATAATATTATTTTATTTCTTATGATTTCTTAATAATTCACATACATTACAAAATATAGATAATATAATAATTAAAAACATTTTTAGGACATTTGACGTTTCAGTTTATTTATATCTTAAACCATCTGCAGAATTACAATTAAACACTAAAAGGGATTCAAATGTAATTAATTTTTAAGAGTGCTGCACACTAGAATAAAAATATATAAAAAAAATAAAAAATATATAAATAACATTAAACAATAAAATACAACAAAAACAAAAATTTAAATAATAAATTGTATTTACGCTGGTACACATTACGTATTTAATTCGTAATCAAAGTCAGTAAAGCTATCTTTGCTCTAATTAATTATAATTGGTTCCTCTGTCTCACCGATTATGAGATCGAGATTTTGTTTTATTCTTTTATTATATGGATTTTTCCCAATTTTCCGCAGTAACTTTATTCAAAAAAATCTTTCAAAAATTCAATTAAATTACTAATCTTGTAAGTTGTGTTATTTCTAGCAACTCTACCTTTTACTTGAGAGAGATATTTTCATCTCCAACGGACAGTTTCCGGACGATCTATAAGAACAGATTTCCTATCTGGTTTTTCCCAACAAAAATTAAGTTCTCTGAGCAATTTACAGAGCTCAGTTCTTTTAATTTCAGGTAAATCCCGATCTTCATTTATTTTAGGTAGAATTTTGTCGACGGTTGGGATCTGCTTCTCATAATAAAATGTATGTACAACTCCTTTCATTGCAGTTTTCATCTTTTCTTCAAACGAGGTTTTTCGTCTGCCTATGATCGAATGTTGCTTGGGAGTACTAACAATTTTCTCCTTCAGTATTCGGTAAATAGTAGATTTTCCAACTCCTATCATGTTGGAACACATCTCAACAGAGCCTTTAACATTATTATTTAGATATTGGTTTCTTAAGACATCATAAACATTCATGGTAATAAGTTTTTTGTTGAGGAAAAAATGACCTAGTTTATCAATTTTGGAATAAATATAGAGGTGGAAGCCATATCTTTTGGGTATTTCACTAATCTCAAATAATATATAAAAACAAGCACAAACAAGATAAATCACTAAGAACACACTGTAAGGTCTATTATGCTCACTGACAGAAATTAAATTGAACTATCAGAAATTTTATTGTTGCAGTAAATTTATAAAAGCTTATAATATTTATATATAATTAAATATAATTAGATTTATGGCAATTGCCTGATACACTGGAGCAGGTACGTTTGAGGTTTCGATAATAGTTTTATTGCTCTCTCTAGTTCTTGAATAGAGTATAGGAATGTGTATGCTTGCGATCCCTCCCCCCTCAAGAGCTTTGGGTTCAGGAAAATAAAACCGATTCTGCCTTTTATATTATGTATGTGTATGCTGCTGGCTCCTCCCCCCCCCCCCCCGTTAACAACTTGCTTTAGTTGCTATAGCCCCCCCACCTAAGGGCTTTGAGTTCAGGATAATAGACCCAATTCTCCCTCTTATACTAGGAATGGGCATGCTGCTGGCATCCCCCCTCCCCCGTCGGCAACTTGTTTTTCCTTGTGATCGCCCCCCCCCCTCTCCAAAAGCTTCAAATTCAGAAAAATAGACCCGATTTTGCCTTTTACACTAAAAATGGGAATGTTGCTGGTATATCTTCCTCCGTCGACAACTTGCTTTCGCTTGCCATACTGTACTTTTGTGATATCACTGCCCCTCCCAAAGAGAGAGCAGAGAGTAGGTCAAGTAGTAGTTACTCATAGAAAAGTGTGGAAAACTTTACAACAATAATTTTATCCGTACTGTTATCAACGGGTACAAGCGTTGCAAACAGAATATTATCCTGGAAGAGTTGAATTTTCTCACTAGCTCTTACATCAGTACAACATAAAAGATAATTTTACCAAATTTATTTTGGCTCCCAATGAGGCCACGTTTACAAGAAATTAAGTAGATATTTTCCACAACAACCTTGATTGGGCAGAAAAAATCCGCATGCTGTGAAAAGAAGTCATTTTCAGCACAGATTTTCAGTAAATGTTTGGGCTGGCATGGTAAATGGCAAACTCATAGGGAATTACATTTTTCCAAATCGACTGACAGGTGAAAATTACTTAGACTTTCTTCAAAACAATCTGCCATAATTAATTAAGGACGTTCCTTTAAATGTAAGACAGAATATGGGGCTTTTTAATGATGGCGCTTCACCACATTTCAGATGAGAAGTTCACGAACATTTAAATAATGTGTTTCCTAATAGGTGGACAGGGCGAAATGGACCCATTGGCTTGTACGTTACACGGATCTAAATCCCTGCGATTTTTTTTTCTGTGGGGCTATTTAAAACAGTTAGTTTATCATGATGGGAAAGTGAGTACTGTGGAAGACCTACAGCAGTGAATTGAAAATTCTTGTAATGTTATCCGTGGGGACCGGGATATTTTTCTTGACACATGTAGTCACTCATGGATATGTCGTGCAAGACTTTGCTTTGACCGAACAAATGCAGTGGTTGAAAATATCTTGAAATAAGGTTTATATCACAGTTTTTAAATTTTTTAAAATAATTGTTAATAATTTCTTTATTTGCTTACTTTTATATAAACGATTTTTGGTAAATCGATTCCTTTTTACGAGTTCTACAAGCTGTTAAAATAAATTACTCAACTTTGAGAATACCCCGTATACAATTGAATAAAATAATATTTCATTAGTTAAACGATTTTTGTTTAAAAAAAAATAACTTACAGTTGAAACATTTAGAACGCGTTTGAAATTCAATGCGTTCAAGAAATTTTTTGAATAATGGAATCTTATTTTATTATCTATAATTGTCGTACCATTACAATTATTTTTTTCTGTCAATAACTTTTTCTGAATTCATTTAAATTTCGCCCTTTAAATGTTTTCTCCTATGAGAGCATAGCTGGTAACTAGTAAAATATGTTTGTGCTCGCACGATGTGGCATGTATATTAAATTTTTGACATCGGTTTTCTCATTTCAATAGAAAAAAGTAACATTTTCTTGCCGGACAACTCATCAATCATATGCCTTTGTCTTTTCCAAAACCAAAAAACTTCTTCTTCTTTCTAACACAGTTAACCATGCTAGTAGGCTATTGCCTGTTCATTGCCATCACGTCTTCCCCGAAAGATGAGGTCCAGCATTCTCGCCATCGTTTGGGCGGTCTTCCCTGTGATCTTTTTCCTACTGAGTTATTCATTTTTGCGCTTTTAACGAGTTTACCGTCCTCCATTCTCCCTATATGTTTGTTCCAGAATCTTCGCCTTTGTCTAACCCATCTTCCTATATCCTGTATCCCGCATTGTTGTCTGATATCTTCATTCCGTATTCTGTCGTGTAGAGTTTTGCCTTAATGTTTTCAGTTCGACTGTTCTCATCATTTGTAGAGTTCTGCCTGTATCTGGTCTTGTTTCTGCCGCGTATGTTATGATGGGTCTTAGAGCCGTTTTATATATCTTAGTTTTGCTTTCGGTATTAAGGTATTTGTTCTTTCACGCAATTTCTTTTAGGCATCCCGAAATTCTAGCCCCTTTCATCGTTTGCTCTCTTACTTCGTTAAAAAGGTTTCCATGGCTCGTTATTTCTGCTCCCAGATATTTGGAGTGATTTACCTGTTCGACAATTTTGGAGTCGATTTCTAACTTGCACCGTATTGGTTCTTTGGATGTTACTAAGCATTTGGTCTTCTCGGTGTTGATGAGCATATTTAATTCTTTCGCTTTAGTGTTAAAAGAGTGCAGTAGTCTTTGGAGGTTATCTTCAGAGTCTGCAATAAGAACAGCATCGTCTGCATAGCAGAAGGTGTGGAAGAATGTGTTACCCATTGTGTATCCAGCTGTTCTGGGGAGATTTTCTATTATTTTATCCATTATTAGATTAAATATGAAGGGGCTGAGCGAATCGCCCTGTCTAATTCCTGTGTTTACATATATGTCTTCTGTTGTTATATGTCCTACTCTGATTTTTGTTTTGCACTGGATATTAATATCATATATTAGGTTAATTAGCCTATGGTTTAGACCTTTTGTTCTCATTATTTCTAAGACGTCCTTTAAGCGTACTTTGTCAAAGACCTTGGTCATATCGACGAAGCACATGTACGCAGGTTTATTGAATTCTAGGGATTTTTCAGTTATTTGTTTGACATTTAATATTGCGTCAATAGGGGATATGTTCTTCCTGAAACCTTGTTTTTCTCGTATACTTATGATTTTGGTGATTTTCTCCAGTATAGTTTTTGTGAATGCTTTGAGAATGCTATCAAACAGTGTTATTTCTCGATAGTTTTCTGGGTGCGTTTTTTAAAAATGGGTATTGTTACACTATTTTTCCATTCATTCGGTATTTTTATTCTTCTATGATATTCTTGAATAGGGTTAATATTTCATTCCATAGCTTTTTCCCTCCGTATTTAAGAATCTCATTAGTGATCTCTACTGGTCCAGGGCTTTTTCTATTCTTAAGGGACTTTAAAGTGTTTTCTATCTTGTCATTTGTTGGTTCTATACTATTGTCCTCCTCATATTCATTTT
The DNA here is from genome assembly GCA_034092305.1 of Diaprepes abbreviatus. Lineage (NCBI taxonomy): Eukaryota > Metazoa > Arthropoda > Insecta > Coleoptera > Curculionidae > Diaprepes > Diaprepes abbreviatus. The sequence goes on from JASJET010000095.1 coordinate 3,128,865, forward strand.
GTATCTGTTCCATGTTCTCCTCTTCCTTATATAGATTTTTAAAGTATGTTTCCCACTGCTCTAATGTGATTATATTAGTTCTCACGGTATCTTTGACTTTAAGCTTGTTTCTTCTTAACATTCCCCATATTTTTCTTTGGCTTCCGTACATATCTCTCTCCATCCCTTTTGTGAACCTTTTCCAATAGTTTTCTTTTAGTTCTTTTATTCTGGCGTTTATTTCGTTCCGTGCCCTCCGGTAGTTGTTCCAGTTTTCAAACTAAGAAAACTTATTAATAAATACAGGCTGCCATAGAAGCGACAACTTCAATGCGTCGGACTGTAAAATCGGAAAATATATTTTATCGGACAATGTCATTGGCAGGGGCGGATCGAGCCTCTCTCCTTGGGGGGGGGGGGGGCGGTGATATCACAAAAGTACAGTATGGCAAAAAAACAAGTTTTCAACGGGGGGGGGGGGGGGGTGCTGCAAGCAGCATACTTATTCGTAATATAAAAGGCAGAATGAGTTCTATTGTCCTGAACTTAAAGCTCTTGGGAGGGGGAAAGGGCGACTGCAAGTATACACATTCCTATACTCTATTCAAGAACTAGAGAAAGTAATAAAACTGTTACCGAAACCTCCAACGTACCTGCTCCAGTGCCGTTGGTAACTGAGAACTGCCGTAAATCTAACTATATTTCATTATATTTAAATATATTTTATAAATTTACTGCAACATAAAAATTCTGATTTAATTTAATTTCTGTCAGTTAGCAAAGTACACTTTAGAGTTTGTTCTTAGTGATTTACCTTGTTTGCGCTTGTTTTTATATATTATTTGAGATTAGAGACATACCCAAAAGATATGGTTTTCACCTCTATATTTATTCCAAAATCGTTAAAACAGAGCATTTTTTGCTCAATGAAAAACTTATTACGATGAATGTTTATGATGCCTTAAGATATCAATATCTAGATAATAATGTTAAAAGCTCTGTTGAAACATGACAGGAGTTGGAAAATCTACTATGTACCGAATATTGAAGGAGAAAAAACGACTGGAATTGTTAGTACTCCCAAGCCACATTCGATCACAGGCAGATGAAAAACCTCGTTGGAAGAAGAGATGAAAACTGCAATTATAGGGGTTGTATATACATTTTGTTATGAGAAGCAGATCCCAACCGTCTACAAAATTCTAACTTAAATCAATGAAGATCGTGATTTACCTGACCTTAAAAGAACTGATCTCTGGAAATTGCTTAGAGAACTTAATTTTTGCTGGGAAAACCAGATAGAACATCTGTTCCTATAGATCGTCCGGAAACTGTCCGTTGGAGAAGAAAATATATCTTTCAAGTAAAAGGTAGAGTTGCTAGAAATAACACAATTAACAAAATTAGTAGCTTAACTAAACTTTGGAAAGATTTTTTTTGAATAAAGTTACTGCGGAAAATTGGGAAAACTCCATATAATAAAAGAATAAAACAAAATGTGAGAACTCGATCTCATGATCGCTGAGATAGAGGAACCAATTATAATTAATTTAAGCGAAGATAGTTTCACTGACTTTGATTAGGAATTGGATGCGTATTGTTTACCAGCGTAAACACAATTTATTTTTTAAATTTTTGTTTTTATCGTATTTTATTTTTTAATGTTGTTTATATATTTTTTTATTTTTTTATTTTAGTGTGTCCTACTCTTTAATTTTATATATATTTAATTCTAACTAGCCGTACGTTTTTTATTATTTTATTATTGTATTTTTGTCTTTTTTTAAGCGTGCAGAATTAACATGTTTATCTTATTTATTTTGGGGCTATCGTATTTCCATATAATAAAGTAAATTAAATTAAGATAACAGTACAATAGAAATAAAAATAAGTAGGTCTTATTTTAATTACAACATAAAAAAAAGTAATTACATTTGAATCCCTTTTTAGTGTTTAATTGTAATTCTGCAGATGGTTTAAGAAATAAATAAACTGAAACGTCAAATATCCTAAAAATATTTTTAATCAATAATAAAATGACCGATAGCCCCAAAGATATTTTAATATTATATGGACGAATTTATTTTTTTATATATGTTTACCTTTTTGTATTTTTGACAATGGATATTTTGTAAGTATTTAAATTATAATTTCTAATTTTTTGAGAGAATAAGGCAACGTTTTGGTCCATTATTATAGACCGGTATTTTTGATTATAAAATTTCTAACCCATTTCTATGAAAAATATATGTGTCTAATAGATTTTGCTAAAGACACCGGACTAAAGAACACAGGTAGTTTGTGAAGAGAAAAAGAGTAAAAAATGATTTATTACTCTCTCTAGTTCTTAAATAAATTGTAGTATAAGAAGAAAAATCGGGTCCATTTTCCTAAACTCAAAGCTCTTGGGGGGGGGGGGGGGCGATCGCTCCCACCGCCCCTGGTCATTTGTGACTTTTACATATTTTTATCAAACAATACTGAAAAAATTAGCTAGTTATTTTTTTTTTTTTTTTTTTTTTATATATTCTCGGGTCCGTCCTAAAGCCGGATGCACTGCGACCAGAGTAGGCCTATTGTGCTCACCCTAGACATTATAGCCACTCTGTCAACCTAGCCCCCTGGCTCAATCTGTACAGTCCTGCTAAAGAGTGATTGAGTATATCTTCCGGTTCCAGTTTTACTGACCCGAAAGTTTGTTGTCTAAATCTCACCAGTGACTCACAGTCACATATGATATGCTTCACCGTTTCCTCGGCTTGTCCACACAGTCTGCAGCCGAGGTTTCCGTTATATAGATTCATTCTATTCAGATGTACTTTGACGGCCATGTGTCCCGTCATTATACCTGTAATAGTCCTTAATTGGTTTCTACTCATTTGTAGTAGTTTCTTTGCCAGTTTCGGGTCCGGATTCCCAATAAATAGCTTGCTGTGGTTTAAACCCTGTCTGGTCATCCAGTGGTTTTTATGTTCTCTTTTGATCCATTCTTTGACTGCTTCTCGTGCCGCACACCGCGGCACCCCAAAGGCCGGTTCTGGACCAATGTATTGAGATGCTGACCCTGCTCTAGCTAGTTCGTCAGCTTTTTCATTTCCATGTATGCCTTCGTGTCCTGGTACCCACTTTAACATAACTCTGTTGTCTTTTGTCAGAGTTTCCAGCTCACTCTGACATTCCCAAACCAGCCTCGATGATACCTTTTGGCCCTTGAGGGCCCTTAGGGCTGCCTGGCTGTCAGAGTAAATGAGGATTTGCTTCCCTTTGTAAGCTCTCCTATTTATCTCATCTGCGCACCGTAAGATTGCGTATATTTCTGCCTGGAACACTGTTGGGTATTTCCCAAGGGGAAGGGTTAGTTCCTTCCTCGGTTGTAACCCGTATATCCCAGCTCCAGTACCCTCACTAGTTTTTGAACCGTCAGTGTACCAGATACTTGCACCCGAGAATGTTTCCGGTCTTTCTCTTTTACTTGCCATTCGATCCTCTATTGTGACTTCAAACGGTATATTATAACGGTAGCTCGAGTTCATATGGTCCGTGTCCATTTCCAACTCAGGGCTCCTGATTTTTTTACATATGTTTTTATGTCCTGACATCGTCATTTGCGATTTTACTGCTGAGTGATTTAGTCGGTGGAGTCCCATTCTTGCCTCTGCCTGAATCACTAAGTGTAGCGGAGGCAGATCCAGAATACACTCCATTGCCGAAGTGGGCGTTGATTTCATGGCCCCAGTAATACATAAACAGGCGACCCTTTGTATTCCACTCAGCTTTGTCATAGTTGCTCTCTGCATTACCTTGGGCCACCAGACCAAGGCTGCGTAAGTGATGGCTGGTCTCACAACACTGGTGTATAACCAATGCACCATTTTCGGTGAGAGACCCCATGTTTTCCCACATAATCTTCTAACAGTCATAAGAGATGTTTCCGATTTTCTGGTTATGTTTTCCACTTGTCTGTTCCAGGTCAGCCTGGAGTCTAAAATCACCCCCAGATATTTTACTTCTCTGGCAAGTGGTATTGTGTTTCCTTGGAGGATGATGGGACCGAGATCCTCTATCCTTCTCCGTTTTGTAAAGGGAATTAGGACAGTCTTTTGGGGACTTATATTGAGTCCCTCCTGCCTTACCCATCTTTCTACAACTTCAAGAGCCCTCTGCATTCTTTCTCTTACTGTTGTATTAAATTTGCCTTGGGTTAAGATTACCAAGTCATCTGCATATCCCAGCACAGAGTGACCCTCCCCACTCAGGGTTCGCAGAAGCCCATCCATTACTAGGTTCCAAAGCAGTGGGGAGAGAACCCCCCCCTGCGGACACCCCCCAGTCACCCGTGCCATCAGCGACTCTCCGAGCAGTTCTGTGTAGATCACTCTGTCTTTTAACATATTTCCAATCCACCTGCAACAGGTCTCCTCCAGATTGATGTTCCTTATTGCAGTGATGATTGATTGAAAAGACGTGTTGTCGAACGCCCCCTCTATATCTAGAAATGCTCCTAGAAGCACTTCTCCATTTTCCAGAGTGTTTTCCACCTTGCTGACCAAGTCGTGGAGCGCTGTCTCTGTGGATCTCCCGATTCTATATGCATGCTGGCTCCGATGAAATGGGCTGTTCACCATTAAATCATCTCTGACATGTCTGTCCAACAGCTTCTCGAGAGTCTTAAGGATAAATGACATTAGACTGATTGGTCTAAATGCCTTTGCTGTAGAGTAGTTGGGTTTCCCAGGTTTTTGAATGAACACTACCCTGGTTAACCTCCAAACCTTTGGCACATATCCTAGAGCTAGAGTGGCTCTTAATATGCAGCAAAGTCTGTTAATCAACAGGTTTGGACCCTGTTGTAACATTGCTGGATAAATCCCGTCCGGTCCCGGCGATTTATATGGTTCAAATGAGTTTATGGCCCATTTTATCTTTTCATAGGTAATCACCTTTTTTGCCGTTTGCCAATTGTCCTTGGTGGCTCTTACAGCAGTATTTATCTCTGCTTCAGTCCTCCAAGTCTCCGGTGATTTCTCAATTATTGTTGACCCTGGGAAGTGAGCCCGAAATAACTCGGTCATTGTTTCTTTCCCAGTATAGGTGTGCTCCCCTGTATTTGTTTTTAGAGAGTTTATTGATGGTTGCGTATCCTTTGAGAGTATCTTTCGGAGTCTGGCACATTCTGGGGTCGTTTCGATCTCCTCACAGTGCTTCCTCCAAGATTCTCTCTTAGCCTTACGCAAGTTCCTGTTATATTCAGTCAGGACCAGTCTATATTCGTCCCAGTTTCCTGTTATTTTCGCCTTGTTCCATAGTTTCCTAACTTGTCCTCTTTTCGCCTCTAATTTAGCATTCCACCACGGCACATTGCGAGTAGAATGTTGAGTGATCTGAGGACAGTTAGCTTCAAAGGCTGAGACTGTGGCTTCTGTTAGTTGTTCTGCCATCAGTTCTACTTCTATTATGTTGCTTACCGAACTTTTGATTTCCGCTAGTCTCTGTTCTAGGTCTAGGCAGTAGTTTCCCCAGTTTGTCCTTCGCGGATTCCGGTAGTTTAGTTGTTCCCGTTCTATACCCGTTATTTCAAACCTGATGCACCTATGGTCAGAACAACTTGCCTCCCTAGACACATGCCAGTTTTTTATAAAGTTGCCAAGATATGTTGTGCTTAACGTTATATCAATGACCTCCTGCCTTTGTCTGGTGACGAAGGTGGGTTCATTGCCTTTATTCATTATGTCTAAGTTATTTACCATTATGAATTCAAAGACTGACTTACCTCTTTGATTGATGTTTGTGCTGCCCCAAGCATCGTGATGGGCATTTGCATCACACCCAATGATCAGCTGCGATCCATTTCCTCTGCAGTCTCTCACCAGGTCTCCCACTGCTCTTGGTGGTGGTTCTTCTAGGTCATCGTAGGGGAAGTAGGCTGAGCCGATAGTGATGTTTGTTGGTCCAGCTCCCTTTGTTGCTATTTTTGCGGCAACAAGATCCCTAGAAATATGTTTCGTTAGTGCAAGCACTTTTAGGTGTTTTTTATACAATATACAGGTCCTTGGTTTATCGGCTGTTCTGCAATATATAAGCTCACATCCGATTCCCGTAATCCCTTTTACTTTCCCCTGGTGTATCCAGGGTTCTTGAATGAGGGCGATGTCACAGTCTTTCATCTCCCTGCACAGAGCGGCCGAAGCCGCCCTACTGTGTTGGAGGTTTACCTGTATCACCCTCACTTTTCTTCCCGGTTCCCAGACTACGGAAGGTCACCTTCCCGAATTTATAGAATGCCCTGAACTGGGTCTGTTCAAGGCATTTGAAGGATGCCGCATCAACCGAGAAGGCCAATGTTTGACCTTTCTCGTCCATTTTGCGGCTTAAATTCGTCCAGTCACCCACCTTCAGCCCTGGGTTCTGTGTTCCCAGGCGTGTTCTGGCTTTTTCTAGCTCGTCTGTCCCTGGTAGCCAGACGAGGACTTTAGGTCTTTTGGGAAGGTCCTTGGCCTCGACTACTGTCAGGTCTACTCCTTCCCATAAATTCCCTAGTTTTGCAACAGATTGTTGCAACCAGGTTTTTGTATTTACATTAGCACACGTGATCCATAAAATGCCTCCCGTGTACTTATTTCCCTCAAACTGTGGTGGATTCCCACTGCCAGAGGGCATCTCATCCATGATCTCTAGAAGCCTATTTAGAATTAGGTCAGCTTGGATCTGGTCAATTGTGAAGTCAGGGTGACGACTATGCACAATCGCCATCCTGAGATCACTTACTGCCCTGCTGTAAGAGGCTCCAGCCTGTCCTACTTGACTTCTGGTTCTCTTCGCAGGTCGTTTATCTCCAGGGGAGGTACTTGAGTCCGAGTGCAGCCGTTTGCTGGTTGCACTCCCCTCTTTTTTGGCTTCGGTCCCCGACTTTGGTTTTTCCTTAGTCCAAGTCCCCGCTGCCATTTTCTGTGCCTTCCGGATCTTCTTTCTTTGGGCTCCGGAAAGCTTCTTTCCCTGTGGGTCAACTTGCGTTTTCCCTCCAGGGTCTGTTTTCCCAGTGTCTGATTATTCGGTGGGACTTTCACCCATCCTACTGGATTCAGCCACTAGAGTGTTGTCAGAGGAGTCTTCTACAATGAGATCCACCTCTGATTGTTTGTCGGAGTCACTCATTGCTGAGTCCTCCTTTAATAATGTTTCTTCGTCTTCTTTTTCCTCATACATGTTCCCACGAGTATGGAAGAAAGGGTGGTCCACGCCGGCAGAGCTCCCTTTACCGACGCAAGGCTGTATTACTTTGGGATTTCGCCCGGTTTCCCAAAGGCACCGTCTGGAACAACTGATAGGCCCAGTTGCCATACATCCTCTCGGCACGGTCGCCACACGTTAGAATTAAGCCTGTGTTAAGTGTTTGTGTAAAGGTGCGCCCGTCTACAGTCAACGGATCGATACCGCCCACCTGCAGACGGCCTGGTGTAAAGTGATGTGTTAGTGTAGGCACCACTGTGCAGTTGTATCCCTCTTAGTCTGGTTCCTAACCACAGAGACCTATCCAGCTTGGTTGTACCTGCCGGCAGTCTGAACTGCCGCTGGCTTAGCTCTCTGTGTCATTGAAACTCGCAAGCCCCACCGGAAACGTCAACCCGAGGATACTTCGGGGGGTAGCTAGTTATTAGTAAAGCTTATTTCTCTACTTGTGTCCAATATTGTAAAAAACTAAATTTTTCTGAATTTTTAACCATTATTCTTTTATTTTTAGAGTAAATATGGTAAACTATACCAAAATATAGAGGATGAAAGACAAAGATTTTCTATATTCCAAAAAAATTTGCGGACCATTGAGGAACATAATAAAAAGTATGAAGCAGGAGAAACAACGTATTTTAAAGGAATTAACCAATTTGCTGACCTAACAAAGGAAGAATTCATTTCTTTATTGAAACTTCGCAATACTGGACGCCCAAATGCTGAAATGAACTCCTTACACGAAGAACCTATCGGTGCTGATCCACCAAGTTCAATTGACTGGAGAGAACAAGGAGCAGTATCTGAAGTTAAAGATCAAGAATTTTGTGGAGCATGCTGGGCTTTTTCTGTAGTAAGTATTTTTAGAAACACGGAAAATACAAAATTTTTGAGTCATACAAAGTGACACCGGTATGTAGTTTATATAAGGATACTATTTTGAATGATTTAAAAAGAATTAGCGTTGAAAAAATTGTATCAATTATAAAAATTGAAATGCAAGGTTTAGAAATGCATTATGGTCTAGGAAGACGAAGTCGGGTGAAAATGACATCAGAATTCAATCTTCTAATTTTTTTCATCCCGATCAGCATTTGGCAGGGAACGTTGTTCCAATAAAAGAACAATTTTTCCCCAGGTCTGTTTTTCCTTAATTCTTTATTTCATATGGTTCAGAAAGAAACCTCGATAATCAGCCACACCCCATCCTTGATAATCAACTGACAATATTCCTTTAGCATCCTAACAAATAGTTATCATGATCTTCCTTGCAGAAGGGACACACTTTGTCTCATTCACAATAACAAACAGTCGCAAAAAGTCCTGATATAAGTATGCAATAAAGTTTTTGGACCAGAAACAACAAACGCTGTACCTTCCTTGATAACAATTTTCTCATCTCTGAGACATCACATAGCATATGGATCACGCGTGTTATGCAAATTGAACAGATATGATTCAAAATTGTGAATTTTACTCTATGTAATTGCGGTATCAACATAAATCGTCTTTTGCATTGTACCAGGTATTGAAAGCCTAGAATTGCGTAGAACTGATCTCACTAGCCTATTTGGATTTAATATCAGGAATTACATAACACATTTTAATACTCGTCTGCTCAACATATTCTTAGTTAACAGAGACTGCACTAATGGTAGAAATAATACAATGAACATTAAAATGAAACATTTCGACACATATATTCCCTCTAATTTTGATGTTACTAATGAAGTCTTGTAACAAATCACGACTGTGACCACCAATAATCACGTACTGTGTCTTATCAATGTTTATTTTAAGACTGCAATCTTCATTTTCTGCTAATATTACTTGTTTACCTGAAATTCCACTGAAAAATGTGCTTCATACTTTGTTCTTGCTTTGTGTGGTGTTCTTATATCGTTTTACAGTTTTTAGACAGAATTATTCACCTTATAATGCAATGAATATTGCGACTAAAATACGTGACTATCAAAAAGTTTTACTTTTAGGATATATGGGGGTCTAATATAGTTACTTTTTAATATTATTTTCATATTATACAGGGTGTTCCAAAAATTCTGAAAGCATCAAAGTTGTGTTTTTAAATGGAATATTATTGCATTTTTTTATTCTTCGATCAAAATAAGTACCTATTTTAATAAGGTTAATATTACTTAAACCTTAAAGGTTTTTAAATAATTTGAATTTGGACAAAATCTAACCTAATTTTCATGTTTCAAATACTTAAGAAGTATTTCAGTTATGTACTCGAAATTTACAGTGAAATGTAACAATAAATGATGTTTTATATCCCCATTATAATAAACTTGCTATATTATACAGGGTGTCCCAGAATTAAAACTAATCAATTAAGAATTTTAAGTGGCTATAACTTGATTAATTTAAATAGAACGCTATACTTTTTAACTTACTAGAAAATGTACCTTTTAAATATCTATCGAATGGTATAAAAGTGTTCTATAGCTAAGTCTTCGCGTTTTCACAGAATATGCCAAATAATTGTTTTCTGCACCATTTTGTGCGATTTATAGTCGTCCAACAGGCTATAACAGCAAAAATGGTAATAACATATTGACGATAGCACAAAACGGAAGCAAAATATTTACAGTAGATGTTCGAAATACCGACAATCCATTTTCAAACACTTACATATTTTTTTTTCGAAATCACTGCTAACTCTGGACAACATTTGCGGTGTTGTAATTTAGGAAGAGTCTTTTATGTGTATTTTCATACCTTGTGGTGTTGTCGAGTGCGCATTGTAGACGAGTCCTTTTATGTATTCCCATAAAAAGCAATCTGATGGAGTTAAGTCCGGAGATTTCGGGAGCCATTTTGAAATCGGTCTCTCCCAATCCTTCTGTTTCGAAAGGTGACATTTAAAAATTGTCGAACCTCGCGTAGATAATGAGGTGGAGTTCCATTCAGTTGAAGCCACATAGTTATTCTAATATTTTCAACGACATCTTCTAATAATACTGGAGGTTGGTGTAAAAGAAAATCGCGAAACATCAAACCATTTAAAGGTCCTTCAAAAAAGTAGGGCTCAATTAAGTATGGACCCAGTATTCCTTCCCACACATTAATCGACCACCTATTCTCGTTTCTTATAACCCTCTATTCATGCGGATTTGAATCAGAATAGTAACGGAAGCCCGTGGGGGTTGCTAGATCCCTTATCGGGCGCCTCGCCAGGTGGCGGATGGGGGAACGCCTCCCAGATATGGGTGGTACCGAGGAAATGAAATACTCGGGGCGGACCAAAACTAGCACATGAAAATGGGAAGCAGCATGTTCATTACTGTGTTAGGATGGAGAAGAATACTTCGGAACAATTTAACACGGATACTTTTAGGCGACAATCAGTATATTAGATTGCGACGGCTAAAACACTGCGATGGGGAAGGCAACGGGAAACCACCCTATTATACTCCCTAGTATAGTCATCATGGCATTGATAAATGGAATTAAGAATGTTACTGATCATGGGCTACGGAACCCAAGATTCGGCAGGGGAAGCAAATCGAAATTAGACCACAGGGCTTCCCAGGTCGTTAGCCTGCGAAATCCCTGTGAACAAAACACCACCAGACATAAGACGAAAATGAAAATGAAGAACCCGTATAGGATAGCTACATGGAATGTAACAACATTGTATGTGGCTGGTAAGCTTAGAAATCTACTCTTGGAAATGGACAAGCTAGATATCACTATCATGGGGGTAAGTGAAACAAGATGGCAAAACACAGGAAAATACATATCAGACGGATATGCCGTTTATTCTTCTGGAAACCAAGACCCTATGCACCGAAATGGAGTATCAATAATTATGAAACAACATATTAGTAAGTATGTCATTAACTTCTTACCACTGTCAGACAGGGTAATACTAATACAGTTAAATGACAAACCTGTAAATATAAACACTGTTCAAATTTATGCTCCTACTGCTGACAAAGGTGAAAGGGAAATCGAAGAATTTTACCACCAAATAGAAGAAGTGCTAAAAACAACAAAGAAACACGAAACAACTCTACTCATGGGAGATTTTAACGCTAAAGTAGGACGGAAGGCAACGCATAACATCACCGGAAACTTTGGCTTGGGAGAGAGAAACTAAAGAGGTGAGCGTCTAATCGAATTCTGCCAAGAAGCTCACTTTGTCATTGCAAATACCTGGTTTCAACTTCCAGAAAAACGTCTGTATACGTGGAAATCCCCTCAAGACGGACAACATAGCAGAATAGTACGGAACCAGACTACATTCAAATAAACCACCGATTTCGTAACAATGTTAAAGATGTAAAAACTTACCCCAGCGCAGATATAAACTCAAACCATAATTTACTCTGCTCCAAAATACAAATTAAATTAAAGAAATTAACAAAGCCATTTAAACAAAACAGGATGTGCCTCGACCCCCTCAGAAATCCTCAAACACGTGAACACATATCGCAGCAAATAAATAACGAAATACACAAAATATCGAAAATACCAAACGGAAACAAAACCATTAACGAATGTTGGTACGATATACAAAACTCGACTTTAAAAGAAGTGGAAGAGTCTCTGAAAACACCTAAAAGAATGGCAAAAAATGAGTGGAAGACACAGGAAATTCTTGACCTTATGAAGGTACGACGGAAATATAAAAATAGAGATACTGACAAATACAGTGAAGTCAAGAAACTCATAAAAAGAAAAATTAAGCAAGCCAAAGAACTCTGGCTCGAAAATTCCTGTAAAGAAATAGAGAACCTCCAAAAAAAAACACGACAATTTCAATCTCCACAGGAAACTTAAATATACCTCCGGAATCAGAAAACCAAAAAATGCTCATTTACTCAAGGACGCCGACGGAAGAATCTGTAATCACGAACAACAGTGCAGAGAATGAGGGAGATACATCAGTGACCTTTTTGACGATGCTACTCGAGAAAACGCTGCACATACACATACTATATGCAGCAACGAGATAGACAAGGGCCCCAGTATAATAAAGTCGGAAGTCAGGAAAGCTATACAGCAAGCCAAAAATAATAAGGCACCTGGACCAGAACAGATCCCTGCTGAGTTGCTTAAACTTTTAGATTAGGAAAATATTTCTTACTTAACCACTTTCTTTAATAAAATCTACAACGAAGGAATAATACCAGATGATTGGTTAGAATCGCTGTTTGTAACATTACCAAAGAAAAGTAGACCCACCAAATGCAGCGACTTTAGGCTGATTAGTTTAATGAGCCACACACTTAAGATACTTCTACGAATTATACAGAAACGAATATTTCTTTTATGCGAAAATAGAGTGAGTGATAAGCAATTTGGATTTAGAAATGGTCTAGGAACAAGAGAGGCACTATTTTGTGTGCGCGTTCTCCTACAAAAGAGCTGTGAATTCCGAAAGAACATCTACGTCTGTTTCATCGACTTTGGAAAGGCATTCGACCGAGTACAACATGATAAACTTTTTGAGTGCCTACAAGCAGCAGGTCTAGACCACTACGATATAAGACTGCTAAAACATCTGTATTACAATCAAGTAGCCTTTATCCAAATTGAAAACAGTCGTACTCAAAACCTACCCATCAAACGTGGAGTAAGACAGGGTTGCGTTCTGTCACCCTGTCTCTTTAATGTATACTCTAAAGAAATCTTTAGGGAGGCTTTGCATGACAGACAAGAAGGAGTAAGACTAGGCGGAGAAGTAATCAACAATATTAGATTTGCTGATGATACGGCCATTCTTGCGGAAAGCATCGAGGATCTCCAAACATTAGTAAACCTAGTCAATGAAGCGAGCTGCCGAAGAGGCCTTAAAATTAACATCTCAAAAACAAAGTGGATGGCAGTTGGAAAGGTTACCGTAGATGAATGTCAACTTTGGCTCGATGGGAAGAGGATAGAGCGTGTAAACCATTTCAAATACCTTGGCAGTTGGTTGAATGTAAATGAGAACTCAGATGAAGAGATAATAGCTAGGATAGAAATATCGCGGAAGGCCTTTATGACATGGAAACCAATTCTATGCAACAAGAACGTATCAATGCATATTCGCGAAAGGATCCTGAAATGCTATGTATGGTCTATTCTATTATTCTGTTGCGAGACATGGAAACTAAAAACCACAACGCTAAACAAACTGGAAGCATTCGAATTGTGGTGCTACCGTCGAATCCTAAAGATATCATGGGTTTCGCACACTTCCAACGAGGATGTTCTCAGAATGATGGATATAGATCGATTGCTCTTGAACATTATAAAGAAGCGGAAAACAGAATACTTCGGTCACATAATTAGAGGACCTAAATACAAGCTACTTCGCCTTATAATACAAGAAAAAGTCGAAGGAAAAAGATGGATAGGCCGAAAGAAGCTTTCATGGCTGCGTAACATCAGGCAGTGGTGTGATTGCACGGTAGAAGAACTATTTCGCGCAGCAGCCGATAGAGAAAGATTTCAGGAAATTGTAAACATGATGACCACCAACGTCTGAATACAGACATGGCACCTAAAGAAGAAGAGAAGAAATAACGGAAGGTGTCTGTTCACGAAACCATTGTTATGAAAAGTACATTCAACAACGCATTATCAACAAAGTGTTCATTTTCTGCCACTTTATCTAACACCCACAAGCACAATTCAGTTCGGTTGTCAAAATCATTTCCGTGAAGCTCTTGACAGAGCTGAATTTTATAAGGATACAATCTGTATTTGTTAAGAATCCTTGGAACATTTGCTTGGCTAATGTTAGTATGTTCGGATATATGATTCTGGGATTTTTGATCACCGAACCGAGTACAATAAAAACATTTTCTTCACCTTTAGTGACAGGTTTTCTTATAACTGGTTTTTTATAACGGACACTCCCACTTTTCCGAAACTGGTGTAATAATCGCACAAAAAAGCTGGTTTAGGATGGTTTCTTTCAGGAAACCTTTGAGCAGAGACTCGAGAAGCCAACAAACAATGTTGATGATATTCTCCAAGGATAAAAATCATCAATACGCTCTTCCTTTGGATAAATCTTCATTTTGACAAAGTAATAACATAAGAATATTCAAATAATTCAATTCAATAAATGAAGTTTCTCAGTTACAAAAAATAATACTGCTGTTTTAGCAACAAGCTTTGCAGACTAAACTGACAAATTAAATGAATTATCTGACGCTTCTAAATGCCATAAGCAACTAGATATCTTAGAACATCTATTCAAAATGGTGCAGAAAACGATTATTTGGCGTATTCTGTGAAACCGTGAGGACTTAACTTTAGAACACCCCTATGCCATTCGATAGGTATTTAAAAGGTACATTTTCTGCTAAGTTAAAAACAAGTTATAGCCACTTAAAGTTCTTATTTGATAAGTTTTAATTTTTGGACACCCTGTATAATATAGCAAGTTTATTATAATTGGGGATATAAAATATGATTTATTGTTGCACTTCAGTGTAAATTTAGAGTAAATGAAGTAAACATGAAAATTAGGTTAAATTTTGTCTAAATTGAAATTATTTAAAAACCTTTAAGATTTAAGTACTATAAACCTTATTAAAACATGCACTTATTTTGATCATAGAATCCAAAAATGCAATAATATATAGGGGGTTCCATTTAAAAAAACACAGCTTTGATATTTTCAGAGCTTTTGGAACACCATGTATAATATGGAAATAATTTTATACAGTTATTATATTAGACCCCTATATATCTTAAAAGTAAAGCATTTTGAAAGTAATGTATTTTGGTCGCAATATTTAGGGCCATATAGTATGAATTATCCTGTATAAGTTATTAAAATTTACTACTAAGTTTAAAGTTAGTTAAAAAATAGTTCTTAAATTCGGGGTCGAAAATTGCAAAATATGTGATATATTTTATCACTGCCGGTGATTCAAAAATATTTAATCTTAACTTAAATTTTCAGACCGGAACGCTTGAAAGTTTTTACTATTTGAAAAATAAGGAAATGATACTATTCAGTGAACAACAGTTAATGGATTGCTCTACTGAGAATGAAAGCTGTGATGGAGGATGGCCAAATCTTGCTTTGGATTATGTAAAAGTCTATGGTATGTTCAATAAATTTTCTTTTTGAAAAAAAAAGTTAGTTTTAAAAATTATGGTTTCCCAATTTTAATTTGATACTAAAATGATAATTCTATTTTTACTAATAACAAAAATATTGTCACGGGTACTCTTATATCTCTATCGTCATTTTTGAGTGTGTTTTTTAAAACAATGATTATTATTATTGATTTAAAACTAAAAACAATTAAAAATTCTGCTTTCAGTGGACATAAATTGTTTTTTTGTTTACACGTGCTGTTTAGGTTTCATTACTTTTTAGTTCAATTTTACTCGCGTTCACACGTGACACATTTTACTGGCCCTCGCGCATTTGGACAAATTTAAAAAGGGACAGAACAGTAGTAGTACCATAGTCGTATCGTATAGTACTCGACGTATTGCACGTCTCCCGCCTTATTGAAAAGGCTTATCGTTTTGCTCTCAAATATATTGACTCTCGCCTCAAAACTACTCCGAAATACAGTGATAGTGTCCCCGATTCCTGGTTCCTGTATGGTGAAGCTTGGAATTATTGTGGTGGCCACCAAGAAGAATTTATTGAAGTGATTTCCACTACAAGGTAGGCCATTTTAGTATTTGTGTCACGCTGTCGCCGTATTTTGTATAATTTCATCTCCGCAATTAAACCTATATACAGTCAACTCTTAGTCTCAATCCCCTACATATTTTTTGGTCCTTCGAGCCGGATCTTCAATTTATTATTCACAAAATTAAAAATTTTCTTTAATTAATTAACATTTTGCAAAATTTTCTTCGAGAATGTACCATTTTTAGAATTTTATCGTTGGCCCTTTAAAAGTCTCGAAGGCGCACCTGTCACACGCAATTTCATGGTCGTACTCCCTCCATACCATTGCACCCACTAGTCCTGCTGATCAGCTGAATCAGTATCTTCAAATTGTCGACATAAAATATTTGAATTTTTAAAGCATTGGAAATTACTGAAATCGCGTATTTAATCCTCATTTTAGAGTAATAAAAGGAAATAGTAATATTTTTTGCTGATTTATTTTTATTCACTGGCTCTCAATTGGAAATATTATAATAATATCTTTTATTGATTTGTTGTTCATTAAATATTGTTCGATTAGAAAAGTAAATAATAGATTTGAAAATGTCAAAACTGGATATATACATTGCTCGCAGAAATGCTGCTAATTCTCGCATCAAAGAATTATTGAATATCGCGGAAAAAGCTCAAACAGATCAAAATGTACGTTTACATTTTAAAATGCGCTATAAAATGTTAGAAAATATTAAGGATGATTTTGATAAAAATCATTCGAATATCGTTGATTTAATAGCAAGCGTGGAAAACAAAGATGCTCTTTTAAAAACCGAAGCCACTTTTAGGGAACTTGTCGATTTTGATTATTTTGAAATTCAGGCTATTTATTATAGTATTTTTGAATCTGAACCCCTTGTCAACTTAAATGTCTCTCATTCTGCGCCATCCCAAAATAATGGTAGGTTGCCCAAATTGGAAATACCGGTTTTCTCTGGTGATATTCGAACATGGAAAACCTTCTATGATTTATTTAACTCGCTCATACATACTAATTCCAATTTGAGCAACGTGGAAAAATTTAGCTATTTGATAAATTCTCTTGATAAAGCCCCGCTTGCTCTAGTTAAATGTACACCTTTATGTGATGCAAATTATTTAATTGCCTATAATGCTCTGGTTAATAGATACGAAGACCCTAGACTTATTGCTATAACTCACTGGCAAGAAATACAGGGTACTAAAAAACTGTCTGATGATTATTCGGTCAGCTCTTTGAGAAATCTCGTGGACAAGTTTGAAGAAAACTTGGCTGCTTTAAATAATTTGCATTACCCAGTTAAACAATGGGATTTTGTGCTTTTTAATATATTAATGGAACGGTTAAATCACAGTTTAGCTACACGCTTTGAAATTGATTGTCATACTGAATTAAAAAACCCAGCAAATCGCTCAAATAATTTTGGTATTTTGAAGGACTTTTTACAAAAACATTGTGACGCTTTAGATGCTGTTTCTATTACTTCTTCTTCGGTAAAAGCACAACCTCCTAAAAATAGAATAAAAACATTTCTGAATAATATCGATCGCAAAGAAAAATGCCCTTTTTGTAATAAGTTGCACCCCATTTATAGTTGTCAAGACTTTTTATCAAAATCCGCTCAGGAACGGTATAATATTGTTAAAACTAAAAGATTGTGTATAAATTGTTTAGGTACAAGGCACCTTTCGCCTTCATGTACATCTCTTCGCACTTGTCGTAAATGTTCTCTAAAACATCATACACTTTTACATTTTGGTTGAGAATTTAAGCCCTCATCTTCTCAAAATGTTGTTTCTCATCCTCAGAGTTCTCAAGTTGTTTCTCATACATCCACGCATGCGCCTACTCAAGTTTCCCACTTGGCGGAAAGCTCTCTCGGTACAGGAGCATCGCAGTCACATTCAGATAAAGACAATTTGCCTAACAATAATTCTCCAGATGTTAACTCTTACGTTGCTAATTTACCTCGTAACCATACTGTTCTCTTGTCCACCGCGGTCATAGAAGTCAAAGATGCGTGGGGACAATTTCAAAAAGTCCGTGTATTACTGGATTCCGCAAGTCAGGCTAATTTCGTTACTAAAAAGTGTTGTAAAAAACTGGGTTTGGATTCTTATTCTCTAAATATTTCCATAGGTGGGTTAGGACCTGTGGCTACCAAGGCCACGCAAGGTGTTGCTTGCACAATTCGTCCTCATTTTAATTGTGAACCTTGTTTAACTTTAGAATTTGTTGTTTTACCGCAAATCTGTGCCGATTTGCCATGCGCTGACTTACCAGCAAAACATTTTAAAGAATTTTTGAATTTAAACTTAGCTGATCCAAATTTTAATGTTTCTTCTTCGATTGACATGCTCATCGGTGCTGAAGTTTTTGGCTCTTTATTGAAAGGTGAATCAATTTGTTTTGATCACCACAAACCCTCCGCTGTTAATACGTCTTTTGGATGGATACTTATGGGCAAAGTATCTCTTGAAAATAATTATCGTATAGGTACGTTTTGTACTTTAACTCAAATTGAAAATTGTATAAAAAGATTGTGGGAGCTTGATCAAGTAGCTCAAACCCCCAAGCTTTCTCCCGAGGAGAACGCTGCTGAACATATATTTGTTGAATCTCATGATAGAACTCACACTGGTAGATACGTAGTAGCTCTCCCCTTCAAAAATTCCTCTTCTCCTAATTTTTGTGATTCTCGCGACATCGCTCTTCGTAGATTTGTGAACTTGGAGCGTCGTCTGAAAACTAATCCCTCGATTTATCAAGACTACTGCAATTTTATGCAAGAATATCTATCAGCTGGACACATGGAACTTATTGAAGATCCCTTAGAAGCACCCCACTCTTACTATATTCCTCATCATTGTGTTTTACGCCCAGAGAGTCAGACGACTAAATTAAGGGTCGTTTTTGACGCCTCTACTAAAGATCCAAATCATATATCATTGAATGACACTCTTTTAGTTGGACCCAAGCTTCAGTTAGATATTTTCACTCTGCTACTGCGCTTTAGACTTGGCGCTGTAGGGTTTACAGCTGATATCAAGCAGATGTATCGTCAAATTTTGATTACTAAAAGTCACTGTGATTATCAAAGAATATTATTTCGCTTCTCCCAAGACGAATCTATTAAAGATTATCGTTTACTAACAGTTACTTACGGTGTATCTTCGGCTCCATTTTTGGCGATTCGTACTCTTCAGCAACTGGCTAGTGATTACCAGGCAAATTATCCTCTAGCCTGTCAAGCATTGAAAAATTCTATTTATGTTGATGACTTGATCTGCAGTTGCGATACTGTTAGCGAAGCTGTACAGCTTCAATAGGAGCTCGTCGAGCTCTTGCGACTTGGTGGTTTCGAGCTGAAAAAATGGGCCAGTAACAATCCACAGTTATTGACTCATTTACCGCAATCTTGGCTGCAAATTGATCCTCTTTCATTTGATAATGATCAGGAAAATATGGTGAAAATTCTGGGACTTCAATGGCAACCCAAATTGGATTTCTTTACGTATAACGTAAGTGTTAGTGAAACCTTCTGTACAAAACGTAATATTTTGTCAGATTTAGCTCGCATATTTGACCCTGAAGGATTTTTAACCCCAGTTGTCCTTTTCGGTAAACTTATAATACAAAAACTCTGGGCACTTGGGCTTCAGTGGGACGACATCCCACCTGAAGACATTGTAATTAAGTGGCGCAAATTTAAGGGTGAATTACCGCTACTGTCTAATTTTCAATTACCTCGTATTCTCCTCTCTCTCGATTATTTGTTTTGTGATATTCATGCATTTTGTGACGCTTCCTCTTAAGGCTATTCAACCGTTATATATTTTCGATACGAAACGTCCCAAAATCAAATAAAAACTTCTTTTGTAGCTGCAAAATCTCGTGTTGCGCCATTGAAAACGATTTCTGTTCCTCGTTTAGAATTGTGTGCAGCCGTACTCCTTTCAGATCTCTTGATTTCGGTTTTGTCTGCGTTTGAAGACAAGATTGATTTTCGGCGGATTTATGCGTGGTCAGTTTCGACTGTAACTCTATCCTGGATAAAATCGTCTCCTCATAAGTATAATACTTTTGTTTCTAATCGTATTACTCATATTCAAGAAAAGGTTGCTCCTACTCGTTGGTTTTATATTCCTTCCGAACACAATCCGGCAGATTGTGGTTCTCGAAGCTTAGTACCCTCTCAATTGCTTAACCATTCGCTATGGTGGGCGGGGCCCTTTTTTCTTTCTGAATCTGAAGAGCTTTGGCCAGATTCTTGTCGAACGTTCAAGTTCACGGAAACTGCTGTAGAGCAAAGAAAGACCGTCCACCTTAGTTCCACCTAGGGACTTCTTTGTAAATCTTCTTGATAGATTTTCCTCCTTGGATAAAATATTACGCATTTTGTGCAGATTTCTGCGTTTAATCTTGAATAAGAAATCGCAAGATACTCTTTCGGAACCATTTTCCGGAACTCTAATGTGCTTATTTAAGTACATTCGAAATGTAATATTTCTTGTTGAACCGGGTATCCTAAGGGTGGGCGGACACCAATCGTACTCCCATCTATCTTTTAGAAAGTTACATCCCGGCCAACAAACCCTTCAGCATTTGATTGCTCAAAAATTGTGGATTTTATATCCTAAGAAACCTATTCGCTTGCTTTCTCGTTGTTACAAGTATATAACAATCATTCTCACGTCTTCTCAGCCTACTATGGAAGGTATTCCTGAAGCTCGTTTTATTTTTTATTTATCTCGCGTTGTTGGTACCCAGATTTTCTCCTACATAGAGTGTAACACGGTTGTAGTCTAAGTTGAAGCGTTGGTAAATTTCCGACACCTTTTAAGTTTAGGTTTAAATGATCTTAACGCTCGTATACCGGAACATTTTTTGAATTTGGAACCTTTAAACTCCTTTATGGAACCGGACTTGATCTCGTCCAACCTCGGACGATTATCTCGATATCAATTACTACAAGCCTTACATCAGCATTTCTGGGTAAGGTGGAACAAAGAATATTTACACACTTTGATGCAACGCAGCAAATGGACTGAGTTGTCAGTTCCTATTCTCAAGGATACTCTCGTGTTGCTCAAAGACGAACACGCGCTGCCCTTAAAATGGCATTAAGGCCGGGTCTTAGAGGTGCATCCGGGTGCGGACGGAGTTACGCGCGTTGTGACTGTGCGTACCGCGCAAGGTAATTTCAAAAGACCTGTAACCAAAATATGTCCCCTACCTCAAAATTAAAATTATATATTTCTTTTAGTTTATTACTCTACTCTAAGTTTTTTTTTTTCATTTTTTTATTTGGATGGTACATAAATATTTTTTTTTTGTTTATAAAATGTCTCATTTTAGGTGGGCGGTATGTTTAGGTTTCATTACTTTTTAGTTCAATTTTACTCGCGTTCACACGTGACACATTTTACTGGCCCTCGCGCATTTGGACAAATGTAAAAAGGGACAGAACAGTAGTAGTACCATAGTCGTATCGTATAGTACTCGACGTATTGCACGTCTCCCGCCTTATTGAAAAGGCTTATCGTTTTGCTCTCAAATATATTGACTCTCGCCTCAAAACTACTCCGAAATACAGTGATAGTGTCCCCGATTCCTGGTTCCTGTATGGTGAAGCTTGGAATTATTGTGGTGGCCACCAAGAAGAATTTATTGAAGTGATTTCCACTACAAGGTAGGCCATTTTAGTATTTGTGTCACGCTGTCGCCGTATTTTGTATAATTTCATCTCCGCAATTAAACCTATATACAGTCCACTCTTAGTCTCAATCCCCTACACGTGCGAAAAACTAATTTTTAAAATACACAGACCAAATTTTTTTCAGCTAATAAATAAATAAATAAATAAATAAATAAATAAATATATATATATATATATATATATATATATATATATATATATATATATATATATATATATATATATATATGTTATATTGCCGTTCCCACACGTGTCCAAGTTGACCTCAAGAAACATGATGACAGTGCATTTGCACACCATTCCCGAAACGCAAACGTAATCAGTATTTTCATATCGTAAGATTCTCACGGACGGAAATGCTGATTTTGCAGATAAGACTATTATAAATAGGAAAGTGTACTTAGTTTAAGATACTAGTAATATAATTAATTGTAGCACGTTACTATGTCAGTTAAAGATTTGTTTTGTATTTAATTTAAAGTATTGAGAAAAGTTGTAAAGTAAATAAATAAAATTTTTTAAAAAGTGATTTTTGAATAAAGTGATATAAAATTGGCGCAGTCGGTAGGATCTGTCAAACGCTATTAGAATAAGAAGAAATCTAACTGGTAGCGGCGGATCCTAATCCCTTAACAGAAAAAGGACCAGCAGCATTGAGATTGCTCCCACTTGTCGAGGCTACGGAAGGAACACCTGGTGAAACCCCTGGTAGTTGCAGTCAAGAACACGACGGCTCAAATGCTCCTGCTAGTGTAAGTTAATGAATCATCTCGTTAATTAATTTGATTTTTATTTGATTGATTTAAAAGAAAAGTGTTCGATTATCTATTAATTTTCCCTTTTCTTTCACATTTCCATTACTGTTTAATATAAAAACAAAATGTCATTGCCAGACAATCAAACGGAAAATAATGGGCAAGTCAAACCTGAAGAAGGGGAGATAGAACCCTATAAGTTATCGGAAATATTTTCAATTGTACCCGAGTTTGAGGGTGACCAAATCTTTTTGGGAACATTTTTAAACGCGTGCGAACATGCGTACAATATGTCCACAAGGGATCAAAAAACTCTATTAGTAATTCACATAAAAAACAAGCTTAGAGGCAGAGCAGCCCAACTTATTAGTTCTAGGAATCCTAATTCCTATTTAGAAATAAAACAATTACTAAATTTACATTTTGGCGACTCTAGAGACCTAACGTCCTTTATACAAGACCTACAAAGACTTAAACAACTATCAAACGAATCACCACTTACTTTTTATAACAGATTACAAATATTAAGTGCCAAAATGCACGCTAGTGTACAAAAATCTAATCTCACCACCGACCAAAAGGTAGCTCAAACTTCCCTTATAGACACGATGACATTAAACACCCTATTAACCGGGTTAGAACCCAGATTAGGCCAACTTATTCGGGCCGGTAATCCTACAACTCTTTTACAAGCCCAAGCGCGTATCAAAAGAGAGTTACAACTATCGTACTTTGAAAACCAAAGGATGGTTAAACCTAACCCTCCAAAGCCAATGCCAATTGTTAGGAGACCACCCCCTCAACCCCTAAAATGTTTCAAATGTGGGCTTAATGGTCATATTTCTAGCCAGTGTCGTTCGCAGCAAGAACGCTATAATCCTCCTTCAAACTCTGGCTTCCAAAGACCACCGAATCAAATCCCTGGAACAAACCATTCACAACCTACCAACAGATTTTCTCCAAGTTATTCCAGACCACCACAATATAATAATTCACCCCAAAATCGTCCTCAAATGCAGAACCGGAATCCTAACTTCCGAGTTAACCCACAAAGAACGCATCATCTAAATACCAACTATGGGTACGAGAATTATCAAGACCCTTACAATTACTATCATTACGATTGTCAGGAATACGAGAACTCCCAAAACCAACCCTATTATCAACCATACGATGACAATTACAATCAAACTTCACAAGAATACCCAGTCGAACATCTAGATCCGGAAAATTATCAGGATTTTCTGTCACTCCCGATTCCACCAAACCCTCCGGGCGAGTCCCATCAGGAAACCGAATTCCTACAGGACATACAAACAAAAATTCGGACGATGAACCTGGACGACATGAACCCAAACCTGAACTTTCCCGAACAGGAATTTCTTTAAAATCTATTTTTCATTCTTTTTAAATGTCAAAATGAATTTAACGTCACCGATACCTACTGTATCGAAAATAATTTAGACCTACCAATATTAGAAATATTCTCCTTTATCTTTGCCGATAAGGAAATAAAATTGAAAATCTGTCAAAACATCGTCAAAACTCCGGACGAAGATCAAATCCCAATTATTCTTGACCAATACCACACGGGAAAAAACAATTTACACCGCGGAATCAATGAAACAATAAAACGTATAAAGGAAAAATATAATTGGCCGGGACTTACTAAAGATGTAGAAAAATACGTAAGAAGCTGCGAAATTTGTCAAAAAGTAAAAATTTGTAGGAAAAATCTTAGCACTCCTTTAGTTATTACCGAAACACCCAAAACTCCTTTCGAGAGAATTAATATCGACATATTTGAATATCCTACACGAAACCACGCACTGACAATTCGGGACGAATTAACGAAATTTACTCAAGCCTACCCACTTGAAAATAAAAAGGCCTCTTCAGTAGTTAATACCTTACTGGTATTTTTCCAACACTACGGTATGCCACTCAGAATTCACTGTGACCACGGTCGTGAATTTGACAACGTCCTAATGAAAGACCTCTGCGAACTATACGACATAAAATTGACATTTTCCAGTGTCCACCATCCGCAGTCGAACGGCTCCTTAGAAAGGTTTCACGCAACCCTCACGGAAATGCTAAGAGCTCATACGGCCGAAAACCCTGACGAACACCCTTTTAATATCCTTCCATACGCGGTTATTTGCTACAACAATACCAAAAACAAAACGCACGGTTTTACACCTTACGAACTAATTTTTGGTCACACGTCGAGTAGACCTCCCGAAACCCTTTACAATCAAAAAGAGTTAATATCAAAATATGTTAGGGACCTAAACAATCGGATGGAACACTATTACAAAGTTGCACGCATCAAAACCGAACGACAAAAAGAAAAGGCAAAAATTCGATTCGATAAGTCAGTTTCCGAAAATATTCCACAATATAATCCCGGAGATAAGGTGTATGTAAAAGAATCCCAAATTAAGGATAAAGCCCAAAATAAATTTAATGGCCCTTTCGAAATACAAGAAGTATTCGGAACTTCAGCAACCGTACTAAACCCCGAAACAAAACAAACTTCTAAAATTAATTTTGATAGATTAAAGCCCTACTACGAATAGTCTCCTTTTCAGACTCTTCGGGCTACTATCAGCCACTAACT
Source organism: Diaprepes abbreviatus (assembly GCA_034092305.1). Lineage (NCBI taxonomy): Eukaryota > Metazoa > Arthropoda > Insecta > Coleoptera > Curculionidae > Diaprepes > Diaprepes abbreviatus. The sequence goes on from JASJET010000095.1 coordinate 3,153,804, forward strand.
CACAGTTCACCATTACGCCGATCAATAACACCATAGGAATCTTCTTCCACGAAGAAAACACGATCAAGGTGTCAAACAACAAATGGACACTCCTGGTATATAAAGAACTACAGCCCCTTAAGGAAACCATATCAAACAATGATAGAATCCTATCCCGTCTAGTTGACATGCTCGAGAATCCTGGACCTAAAATGTTAGCCCTCAAGGCGGAAGTTCAAACACACATAAGTCTTCTAAAACAAATCGCTGACTCAGTAAATCAAAAATACAAAGACATAATGACGGATACTAAACAATATGCCTTTCGATCAAAACGCGGTTTAGTAAATGGAATAGGGACTATCTGGAAATCTATCACGGGTAACTTAGATTCATCAGACGGTGAATATTTTAATGAATGCATAGAAAAGGTCACTCGCGATGAACACCAGATTGAAAATCTACTAAAAAACCAAATTTCTGTCACCACATCTGTAATTAAAAATTTTAATTCCACAATTCAAAAATTACAAATAGACGAGGAAACGTTTAATAATAATATACAGGAAATTCAAAGCGCAATAGCAAACATTTCGAACGTTATGATATTTTTCGAAGGTAGAATAAAAATGGTAAATTTATGTGAATCATTAATGGAAAGTTACGTATTTCTTGAAGATTCTCTGAATGACATCCTAAACGCGATAACTTTTGCACGCCTAAAAATATTGCATAGTTCAATTATAACCCCAAGAGATCTGGTTACCTCCTTACACGAAATTTCACGATCTCTCATAAGGAATAATTTACCTTTACCAACTTACTCTACAAATGTCGCACAATATTTAGACATAATAGAGATAGAAGCCTATCAATCGGACGCAAAGATAATTTTTGTCTTAAAAATACCGTTAACTGATCCTGAAATATATACCCTTTACCACCTCTACCCTATCCCAATATTAGATAATCGAACAGGTCTTCACCATATTCTACCAACAACTCAAAAATATATCGCGCGAGACGATGATTCATTGCTCTATTTGTCACTCCGAAACCTGGAAAAATGCAAGCCACTGGGAATCAACACGAAAATTTGCTCCGATGTCCTTCCTTACCCCATCGATACCGATGCCATCTGCGAGGTCCAACTGTTAAAGCCACTAAGAGAGCTACCGAAAACTTGCCAACCTGCACTTTTGCTAGCTAAGGAATACAATGTCCAAGAAATTAGCCAAAACTACTGGTTAATCACGGTCTCCGATCCTCTACCTGTTACAGTCAAATGCGGTAGCAAGGAAATAATTACGAGACTAATAAACACTTACTCTTTACTTCAGTTACAACCCGAATGCAACGCCTTCGTTGGAAGTACCAGAGTACACGCGAAGTATCCTGTGGACAAGTATCAAACCATAACATACACGAGTCATACAGTGGAGATACCTTTCGAATGTTGTGGTCATCTTCCCGAAAAAATTCACATTCCAGACCTCAAGCCGTTGAAGCTAAGCAAGATTGATGTCGAAGATCTGAATATCGCCCAACACAAACTTGGCCAATATTCTGACGATTTGGATAAACTTATTAATGAACCATTTGTGACCAAACACCTTCATTGGTTCACAATCTTCACCATCACCCTGATTGCTGCTCTACTAGTCATTTATGTCTTCTGCAAATGTAAACGAAGAAGAAGCCCAAGAATTGGACTGGCAATCACCAATGACGCCGATCCACCGCCACCTCCTCCAGTGCCCAAATCCAGGAATACATTCCATCCCGTCCACCAAAGGTTGCGAGACCTATTACCCAAAAGAAGACCCAGCACCCGTTCTACCAGCGATGCCTTTCACGAAGAAGAAGAAATCGAACTTCAGTTCAGCCAGGAACATTAAAAGTTGCTGCGAAGCACCAACTTTTCTTTAAAAAGGGGAGCTGTTATATTGCCGTTCCCACACGTGTCCAAGTTGACCTCAAGAAACATGATGACAGTGCATTTGCACACCATTCCCGAAACGCAAACGTAATCAGTATTTTCATATCGTAAGATTCTCACGGACGGAAATGCTGATTTTGCAGATAAGACTATTATAAATAGGAAAGTGTACTTAGTTTAAGATACTAGTAATATAATTAATTGTAGCACGTTACTATGTCAGTTAAAGATTTGTTTTGTATTTAATTTAAAGTATTGAGAAAAGTTGTAAAGTAAATAAATAAAATTTTTTAAAAAGTAATTTTTGAATAAAGTGATATAAAATATATATTATATCGGATATTCTCACGGTTGTGATGTGTAATCGAAGGTTTTCGGGCATCCCGTGTATGTATGACTCAAAAACATTCGAAAAGCTATGGACGAAAAAATCGAGACTGCTTTGCGATCTCGCCTTCTTACGCAACTGCCGAGATCAATACCTCATACCGACCTGCTGCAACATTAGGTATCACATAAAAAACTCTAAAACAAACAGAATATTAAAGAACACCAATCTAGCCCTGCTTCGAGAAAGAATACAATAGACAAGAACAAGTCTAAATTCCATCGACTGTCAGTTATGTAGATTACGGCTCCGCTTAAGCAACACTATGCACGTGTCACTATGGTCTACTATAGACACTCTAGCAGAATTCAGGGCCGAAACAGATTTCTCAATAAGAACAGAGAGACAGAAAAGGAAAATTATCCGATTAAAAGAGTCATGAAAAGTCCCATTAAAGAAACAGCTAACGGAGGAGCCAGAAGTCGTACACAACTTATCTGACAAAATTTTGGCACCAGCTGCCAAAAGTGTTTTAACCAATGGTTTTAATTTCGCGACAGCACCATCACGTATCCCAACCGATAACATAATATGTGGAGTTGAAACAGCTCTAAACAACATAAACAACGACACTGCAGAAACTATCCGCCAAGAAATTTCAGCCGTTTTGCGCAAAGCAAATCCTCCAAAAAGTAATCTATCTGCAGAAGAACATCGAGCCTTACAAGACCTGCGAAAAGATACCTCGATCGTAATACTTCTGGCCGACAAAGGAAATTCGACAGTGGTCCTAAACAAAACAGACTATCATGAAAAGATGATCACCTTGTTAAACGACCCTGCCTACAAGCCAATAAACAGAGACCTACCACTTATCTAGAAAAGACCACCAAAACATTGATCAGGGCATCTCCACTTACCGAAGAAATAAAGAAGAAGATCACACCAAGAGAAAAATCATCGATATGTCCTAAACTTTATGGCTTACCGAAAATACACAAGCCCGGAGCCCCCTTGAGACCAATTGTAAGCTCTGTTGGCTCTACAACTCAGGCCCTAGCAAAACATCTAGCTACTATTCTTCAACCCTTCGTCGAAAAAACGGCCTCCTACGTTAAAAACTCGCAACATTTTTGCGAAATAATCAAAAACATACGTTTACAAGAAAAAGATTGTCTAGTTAGTTTTGACGTAACATCACTTTTCACACAAATACCAGTTAAAGAGGCTCTTTCTGTATTATATTCGGAAAACGAACGCGTCCGGCGCGCTCACGAGACCGACAGCACCGGAGTCGCAGACGTCAGTTCGCTCGTAGACGCCATACAGTGAGCTTTGAAAATGGTGAATGAGATTTCACCAAAACGTCAGCTGCCTTACAGTCCTGAGAGGGACTCAGCACATACACGGGATGATCGAAAACCTTCGATTACACACACACATATATATATATATATATATATATATATATATATATATATATATATATATATATATATATATATATATATATAGTAGCGACCACCTGAAAAGCTTAATGTTATTAGGACAGGCACTTCTCCAAATTGCAAGAAACTACCAAAAAAAAGTGGAAACTTCTCCCATTGGCAGTGTACGGCTACCTGCGGACTGGTTTACAACTTATTGCTTCTCGTCAGTACAAAGTAGGCATGAACATCTCACCATTTACTATTTCCTCTAGATCTTGCAATATATTTCTCTGTTCAGATTGCATGTAATTCCGGGAGATGGCACAGCTTGTATTGAACTTTTTATTTATTATAATTTAAGGTGTTTGAAGAATCCATTTTTCTTATGGCGAGATGAACTTGCCCACACTGTACTCATGAGAACCAGTTTGGTTGGTTCGAAACCGGTCTGCAGATGGCAGAATAATGCTAATGGGAGAGGTTTCCATCTTTTTCTGGTAGTTTTTTGTAATCTGAAGAAAAACTTTTAATTCCAGCTTGAACAAAATATGCCTGTACACAGGCGCCGATCCAAGGGGGGGAGGCGGTGGGAGCGATCGCCCCCCCCCCCCCCCCCGAGTTTTGAGTTCATGAAAATAGACCCGATTTTGCCTCGTATACTATAGTTTATTCAAGTACTAGAGAGAGTAATATATCATTTTTTAGTTAGTTAGACACATATATTTTTCATAGGAATGGGTTAGAAATTTTATAATCAAAAATACCGGTCTATAATAATAGACTATTTAGGTTGGATAACAATAGATATTTGGATGTGTGAAGTGTTAAAAAGGATTTTAATCTCTATCATAGGCGTCGGAAGGAGGTTTATTTTATTACTAAGTATTTATGGCATAGAATATTATTTGGGTAATAAACTTAAAATAAAAAGTTTTTATAATATTATTTTATTTCTTATGGTTTCTTAATAATTCACATACATTAGAAAATATAGATAATTTTGACATATTTATCACAAATCACAACTGTATATTTATTATTTTTAGTTTTGGCATAGAAGCCGTTTTAGGCACATTCAGACTACAACGTAGCCTTTTTCTCTCAAAAAATTCCAAGTTATAATTTAAATACTTACAAAATACCCATTGTCAAAAATACAAGAAGTTAAACATATATAAAAAAATAAATTCGTCCATATAATATTAAAATTTTTTTGGGGCTATCGGTCATTTTATTATTAATTAAAAGCATTTTTAGGAGTTTTGAGGTTTCAGTTTATTTATTTCTTAAACCGTCTGCAGAATTACAATTAAACCCTAAAAAGAGACTCAAATGTAATTAATTTTTATATGTTACCAAAAATTTAAATAATAAATTGTGTTGACGCTAGTAAACAATACGTATCTAATTCGTAATCAAAGTCAGTGAAGTTATCTTCGCTCAAATTAATTATAATTGGTTCCTCTATCTCACCGATCATGAGATCGAGTTTCCACATTTTCTTTTATTCTTTTATTATATGGATTTTTCCCAATTTTCTGCAGTAACTTTATTCAAAAAAATCATTCAAAAGTTGTGTTATTTCTAACAAGAGAGAGAGAGAGAGAGAGAGATATTTCCTTCTCCAAAGAACATTTTCCGGATGATCTATAAGAACAGATTTCCTATCTTGTTTTTCCCAGCAAAAATTAAGTTCTCTGAGCAATTTCCAATTTCAGGTAAATCCCGATCCTCATTGATTTTGGTTAGAATTTTGTCGACGGTTGGGATCTGCTTCTCATAATAAAATGTATGTACAACTCCTTTTATTGCAGTTTGCATCTCTTCTTCCAACGACGTTTTTCGTCTGCCTGTAATCGAATGTGGCTTGGGAGTACTAACAATCCTGTCGTTTTTTTCTCCTTCAGAATTAGATTTTCCAACTCCTGTCATGTTGGAACACATCTCAACTGAGTTTTTAACATTATTATCGGGATATTGATGTCTTAAGGTATCATAAACATTCATTGTAATAAGTTTTTCGTTGAGGAAATAATGCCCTGGTTTAATGATTTTGGAATATCTCACTAATCTCAAATAATATATAAAAATAAGTGCAAACAAGATGAAACATTAAGGACACACTGTAAGGTGTACTTTGCTCACTGACATAAATTAAATTGGACTAACAGAAATGTTATTGTTGCAGTAAATTTATAAAAACTTATAATATTTAAATATAATTAGATTTACGATAGTCCTCAGTTACCTGCGCCATTGAAGCAGGTGCGTTGAAGGTTTCGGTAACAGTTTTATTACTCTCTCTAGTTCTTGAATAGAATATAGGAATGTGTATGCTTGCGATCGCTCCCCCCCCCCTTCCCAAGAGCTTTGAGTTCAAGAAAATAGAACCGATTCTGCCTCTTACACTAGGAATATGTATGCTGCTCGCATCCTCCCCCCCATGCCGGCAACTTTTTTTTTCTTGTGATCGCCCCCCTCTCCAAGACTCAACCCTCCTTTTTACACTAGAAATGGGAATGTTGCTGATGTCTCCCCCCCTCCCCGGCAATAACTTGCTTTCGCTTGCCATACTGTACTTTTCTGATATCTCCGTCCCCCGTCCCCCCAAAGAGAGAGGCTGGATCCGTTCCTGCTTGTACATATGTTTTTTTCATTGGTTTTTCCTTGCAGGGTGTAAGGAAAATACGTGTACAATGTTGGACAACAAACTTGACGTCAAAATAGGAGGATTTAAGGCAGTTTAATTATATCCGATTTTACTTCGTTTAGGCGGTAGAAGACCAGAGTTTTAAGGATATATTCATTTTTTCCAAATTTCTTGAAAACTTGATAATTAAATTTTATGATTTTTGGTGTGTGGTCTAACACTATCTGATGTTTTCTAGTGGTATAGCGACCTGCTATAAAGTAGTGTTTGTGTCATAAAAGTGACGTCACTTATAAACATCGCATAAGATTTTTTATGTCATCAACATTGTGATGTGACCTAGATATTTCTATAGGGCAACCGCATGGATTTGGAAGCTTTTTACCCCTTGAAAAATTTTAAATAGGTAAGCGGTTTTATCAGGAAATCATATTTTCAATTACACTCATACACCAGTTTGCTGGTGTACTCCATGAAAAATAGACTTTCGTCAGTAATAAAAATTTTACCATGGGTTTTTTGCTTCGGCATCCTATTCTCGATGGTAACTCTGAAACCTGTACAAAAAAAATGGCGGACCAAAAATGGTCACGATTTTCGGTTTATCTCGAAAAGTAAAAGTTGTGTCGCAAAATGTTTCAAACAAAAGTTGTAGAGAATTAATATAAATTTTGAGGTGGTGCAACTAGTTATTGAGATATATTTTTTTTTCGACAAAATTTACGGTTTTTGTTTTTTTTTTTAAAAGACATTTATTAACAAATTACTGATTCAAAATTTAACATAAATATAGATATTATCATTCAAAAAAACTATGTCAAACCCGGAATCTGTGAGTTTTTTATTTTCCGAGATATTCGATGTCAAAGTTGAAAATTCAAGCTCAGTTTTTCGCTTTCCCAATTAAGATACAATGCTCAACTTTCATGGAAATTGTTTGTATTGTTTTATATTTTGAAGATCTATTGAGAAAAAAAATTTCAATCATGGGGCGAGAAATTTTGCAAAAACCAATTTTTGCACCAAAAAAATTGCAATAACTTTTCACCAGATGGAATGCGTACATTGGACTTAGATGTATCATTACCTTCCTCAAAATAAAAAAAAAATTAACTTTACGAAAATTTCTGTAAGCAAAACATATAAAAAGATAATCTTCTTCCTCTTCTTATTCTTAGTATAGGACTTTGTCCTGTATTGACTGTCAATGCATCTCGTTTATTCTTGTTCCTGTGACACCGATGTCCAGCTCTCTTTCCATCTTTTAGGTGGTCAACCAGGAAGCCTTGAGGAGTTTGGTATTCCTTCTTTTGCAATTTTTGCCACTCGGTCGTCGGTCATCCTGTCGACATGATCCCTCCATGCTCTCCTTCTTCCTCTGCCCCATTTTACGACGTCCTGTATTTCACATCTTTTTCTGATTTCATCGTTTCTTTGTCTGTCGCGTAATGTATGACCCGTGATACTTCTTAGCGTTCTCATCTCAGTTGTCCGGAGTAGTCTTTTGGTTGCTGATGTGTCTGCTCTTGTTTCGATGGCATAAGTCATTATGGGTCGTATGCAGGTCTTATATATTCTGATCTTACTTTATGTCGTCATATGTTTATTTCTCCATATAATATCACGTAGGTATCGTGACATTACGGCAGCTTTGTTGGTTGTTCTTGAACTTCTGCTTTTAAGTTTCTATTGCTGGTGATATTTGCTCCCAGGTATTTAAATGACATGACCTGTTCGATGCTTTGATTGTGTACAGCGAGCTTACATCTTCTTGGTTCTTTACTGATCGTGAGAGATTGGATTTTTCCTATGGAGATTGTCATGTTAAATTTTTCAGCGGTCTTTTCAAACTTGTACAGGAGCCGTTGGAGGTTGTCTTCGTCTTCCGATATCAGTACTGCATCATCGGCATAGCAAATTATCTTTAGTTCTTCTTTTCCCATTCTATATCCTCTACCGGCCTCTTTCACCTTTCTGATAATTTCGTCCATAATGACATTGAATAGAATTGGACTGAGGCTGTCTCCCTGCCTTATGCCGGTAGATATTGAAATTTGTTTCGATGTCTTGTTGCCTACTTTAATTTTCGTTGTATTTCTGCTGTTTAAGTCTTTAATTACTTCCAGGATGTTATGACATATGTTTCTGTCCTTAAGTAGTTCGAGAACGTCATGAAGTCTGATCCTGTCGAAGGCTTTTGTGAGGTCGACAAAACACATATATGCCTCTTTGTTGTATTCGATGGCCTTCTCTGTAATTTGGCGAATTATAAATATGGCGTCAGTTGTTGACCTGTTTTGTCTGAAGCCTTGCTGCTCCACACTGATTCCGCTAGATTCTATTTTTTTTGCTATGATTTTCGTTAGTAGCTTGGAGGTTGAGCTTAGAAGTGTTATTCCCCTGTCAGTTTTGTTGCCTTTCTTTAATATGGGTATGGTCAAGCTTTCCCTCCATTGTTCTGGTGTTTTCTCCTCGTTGAGTATTTTTCTATAGAGGGAATGTAACTCTTCTAGTAGTGCCATTCCACCATATTTGAGCATTTCATTTGTTATGCCATCTGGTCCAGGGGCTTTTCGATTTTTCAATTTGGTGGCTGCTGTTTTTATTTCTTCTTTTGTGAAAATCCATTTTGCAGCCTGACTTCTTTCCGCATATAATAATGTATAATGTATAATACGTCATATAAATATTTAATAATACATTAAAATTAGATAACTTGCCGCTGGCTGATCACTGAAATCTCTTTTATCAACATGATGGGGCACCTCCATATTATAGTCATTTAGTTAACAATCATCCGCAATATTTGTTTGGCCATCTCGCTCCCCCGACCTAACAGTACTTGATGTTTTACTTGGGAGACAATCAAAAATAAAATATGCAATACCGCATTAACCACTATGGAAGATTGCATGCAGCGCGTCAGAATAGCATTTGACGAGCTTAATCCTCAGTCAATAAAAAGAACTCCTGCTTAGGTGCAAAAAATGTTTGGAAGTTCAAAGGCGTCAATTTGAAAATTTATATTTTTGTAACTTTGTTTTATTAACAACTGTGAGACTCACGAATAGAACATTATACATGAAATGTGTCTAGAATTTTACGTAGAAATCAAAAATGCAATAGTATGTAGGGTATTCCGTTTAAAATAAGCATCCGGTATAACCAAGAATGCTTGCAAAAATTTTGAAAATATTTTAGTCGGCTATCCCCATGCACGTTAGTACACTGTCAATTTTTCAGAATCTTCCTAATTACTGTCTTCCCACAATCGATCGTTAAAGTTCCCGGAGAATTTCCCTGTACACTTTTCAAAAAAAAAAATTATTTTAAGGTTATATGGACCAAATTTATAGAAATATTAGGCCAAAAACTGATTTGTAAGATTTGTTGTATTTTACAAATTTCACGAAAAAAGAACAAAATAATTTTAATTACTGACTTTCCAGACAGATGGAGGCATGGTTGTTTTTTTTCTGACAGAAACGTTTCGGACACATAAAAAAACAGTTTTCAACAAAGTTGCTGACAGTAATTCCTAGTACCTAACAACTTTTACAGGTAACTGAGGAAACCCTGGACAAAAAGAAAAATGTTCATAAGATTATCCCTATTTCTAAGAAAACAAATAAAAACTTTTTTACAAATTGGTTCTCTCTTACAGGGTAATTATACATTCTCTTTTTTTTTCATTATAGGTATTCAGTCAGAAAAGAGTTATCTATATAGAGGAATGTTCGAAGATTGCCGCTACGATAAATCTAAAGTCGTAGCAGAAATTCAAGGATATGTCAATACTACAAGTAAAGATGAAGTCAGTTTAAAATCAGCAGTGGGATTAAAAGGACCAACTTCTGTCGGACTTGATGCCACAATGCTGGCAGATTATTCAGGAGGTGCGTATTTTTCAATGTCAAAATTTTTTACTTTAGTTGAGTTTTAAATATTTGCAAAATTATTTTCCAACGTATCATATATATGCTCTCAGAAAGCTTTCACAAAATATTTATTGGGGGTACTAGAAAGAGAAAATTTTCTCCAATAAAATATTTTTTTAATGTCGATTGTTTGTATAGTAGGCTAGGTTTGAAAAACTCTTACACCACAGCCAGACTTATTGAGCTACCTGTTATATCTGTTCTATGGGAACAGATTTGTTGCCTTAGTGTGGTTTGGGGGTCCGTTCACTAGCTGATCCTCTGGGTATGAATTTTCAGGATTGAAAGTGTTTCCAGTAGGTTAGAGCTTTGCCCTATAAAATGATGTGTAATTCAGTCTGTTGAATGAAAACAGATCGATTTCGCCGAAAACCTTATTACAGATATCTGAAGGTTTTAAATGATAGAGGAGGTCGGAAAATTCGATTTTTTGCTCGTAGAAGTTTCCGATGACATTTTAGAGAAAAGCTGTATTAGTAAAGGTTATAGGTGTTGAAAACACCTTTAATTTCATGTTTTACATGTCAAAATCGACATATTGACGAAAACCTCTTTTTCTGCACTGACAACAATGGCCGAAAGTAACATATAACACATATAACAATATTTATATATATATATATATATATATATATATATATATATATATATATATATATATATATATTTATATTCTAATATTTTCTTGGGTGTAGGTTTTTCATTAGAGAAACAAAGGACAACAATTTGTTTTCTGACGTTTCGCTCTACATAGTGAGCTTCTTCAAAAGAGGTAGGTATATTTATTTTACATCTACAAAATTATAAAATTTTTTAAAATAAACATATATCACAGTAATTACACTTTTATATTTTTAATTTAATTAAAATTAATAAAAATAAAACAGATTTTAAAAGTTTTATAAAAAGAAATTTATCCATATCAATTGCATACCAAGGATCATAATTGAACTTATTTTTAAACATACACACAAAACTACTTTCAAGGTATGTCCTATTTTATAATCTTCACTATTTTAACCTGTTGTATTGTTTTAAATTTTAAACTTTAAGACTATTTTAAAATCGGTTTTATTTTTATTAATTTTAATTAAATTAAAAATATAAAAGTCTAATTACTGTGATATATGTTTATTATAAAAAATTTTATAATTTTGTTGATGTAAAATAAATATACCTAGCTCTTTCGAAGAAGCTCACTATGTAGAGCGAAACGTCAGAAAAAAAAATGTTGTTTTTTGTTTCTCTAATGAAAAACCTATACCCAAGAAAATATTAGAAAAAAATATTTAACAAAAGGTTTAAGATACAAAAATAAATTATAAATATATATATATATATATATATATATATATATATATATATATATATATATATATATATATATAGATATGAATATCCGTTTGAAACATTACTGTTATCTCATATAAAAATAAAATCGTTCTTCTTTTCTAAAATACAATAAATGATAATATTTTTAATAAAATTTTTATAACAAAGTTGAACCGACTTCTAAAAGTGCCCCAAAAATGAAAAATACCTAAAAATTTTTATATGAAATTGAACTTTTTGAAGTCGGCTCCAAACTAATACCTGACAAAATGTGATTTGCATGAACAGATTAAAAATACTTTATTTGTAATTGCTTTCTTATCTTAATTTGTATATATTAGTAGTTATTTATTTCATTTACAAATAGTTTGGCTCCGACTTCAAAAAATTCAATTTCGTATAAAAATTTATAGTTATTTTTCACTTTTTAGCGCTCTTTTAGAAGTCGGTTTAATTTTTTTATAAAACTTTTATTTTTCTATTTTTAGTTTTAGAATTCATTATGATATCCATTTGAACTAAGTACTAATCGAGATTAGTGTACTTCGCAATGACTCCAAAGTGGTAAAAAAGTACCCATTTTATCCAAAGTTGTAAATCATCCTAAAATGGACCACTAAAAATTCTTTGATTCTTAGAGTTTTCCAAATACCAATAAAAACAAAATTTAGTAGTAGTAAATTCACTATCTTAAATTACAAATTAATTTTAGATTGGTAACATAAGCTTCAAAACCTTCCAATATCGATATTTAAAGAACCTGAGATGCACATTTCTTAGCTCGATATATTTAATACTGCATATTGAGTTTGTATACGCCTCAAGAACCCCATAATATCAATTTTCAAACCCTTTAATACCAAATCTGAAAAAATGCGAATAAGGTAAAATTTTCAACCTACCATATTGCACCCGCTATATTGAATTTCAAAAATATTATTTTAAGTCTTAATCTAATCTAAATCTAAACTCTTCAAATCCCCCTAATACCAATTTTGGATGAAATCCTGTAATTTAAAATTTCTAGACTTATTTTTTCCTTTAGTCCCAACTTTAAACAAAATTGAAAAATGTAAATATTTTAGTCCGTTTTCTTGGATTTGCCATATTGAACCCTGAAAAAATCCTTTTAAATTCATAATTTACACCTTCAAGAACCTACTATATCAGTTTGGGAGAAAATCGAAGAATGTAAAATTTTTAGGACACCATATTAAATCTGCCAGATTGAGTTTTTCAAAAAATATTTTAAATTCGTAATTAACACTGACAAAAACACCCCAATACTGATTTTAGACAAAATCGGAAGATGTAGAATCTTTAAACCGCCATCTTGGATTCGTCATATTGAATTTTTTAAAATAATTTCAGATTCGTTATGTGCGATCCCGAAAACTCCCCCGTACCAATTTTGAAGAAAATCGGACAAAATTGATTTTTTCGTCCGCCATATTGGATCCGCCAAATTGAATTTTTTAAAAATAATTTTAGATTAGTTATGTACGATCCTGAAAACTCCCTTGTACCAATTTTGGAGAAAATCGGACAAAATTAAATTTTTTTGTCCGCCATATTGGATCCGCCATATTGAATTTTTTAAAAATAATATCAGATTCGTTGTGTGCGACCCCAAAAATTCCCCCATACCAATTTTGGAGAAAATCAGCCAAAATTAATTTTTTTGGCCACCATATTGTCAGCGCCATCTTGAACATTACTGCACCAATTTCATCCAAAAAAATATGGGACTACCGCAGCAACTTTCTGAACATAACGTAAAAAATTTCATTCAAATCGGTGCCGCCGTTCCGGAGTAATCGGTGTATATACATAAAAAAAAAACACATTCTTGACGAATTGGGAACCTCCTCCTTTTAGAAGTCGGTTAAAAAGAAGAAATTTTTTAATTTTCGATTTAAATATATTCTGGTTAATAAAACATATAAATTTTTTGGCTGAACTTTCATACATTTATAAAGACCCATAATGGTCTCATCATCAAGGTGTTACATGCCACTTTCGTTGTTGTAAAAGTTATTAACATTTATAAAATAGTACAAAAAGGGGTTTTTTCGCCATTATCTCGATAAATTGCTTATCGATTTTGACGTATAAACACGAAATTAAAGGTTTTTCCGATACCTACAACTTTCACCATTACAATTTGTCCCTAAAATATCATCGGAAAATTCTACGTGTAGTTTATAAGAAATAGAGCCGATCTGACACTACCTTTTTTCTTATTTATCATTTACTAGGCCCACCCTATAATTTAAAATCTTCAAATATCTTTAATAAATGTATTCGCTTTTTTTTGTAAATAGACTGCAGTGGTATGAGGCTGTTTCATTCTCTTTGTCATTTAGTCTATAAGTTGTTTTTTCATCACAGATGCCTATTGTGTGTAAATGTTTCCTTAAGCTACGGTGACTAGAAAAAGCACAGTGCCTGTGGCCTGCAATGTTATTACATCGAGTCTAGCATTGATGGTTAATAAACGAAGATATCCACCCATAAATAACAGCCTTGGTGATGCTAAATACTAATTCTGGTCCAATAAATGTGGTAAAAGATCCTTATCTTGGAAATAGGTTATCATTCTTATTGGTTAGGTTCTCCTGTGTCCTGGCATCGACGAAGGAGTAGTGATTATTTTACCTTTCGTCATAATCTCCCTTAACTTCAACAAACAAATAAAACCAAATGTGTACTATTTGAAGGTGTATAGCTCAAAGAAGTTATATTCGCGAAGAAACGTTAAATTTTGGTTGTTATCTGAATTCGAATATTTCCATCAAGAAGGGGGCATTCTAGTGATACAGGCTTTTTGATAAGTACTCTTACAGTAGGTAACTGCTATTACTGTAGTACCCTTTGGATTGTATTCAATAAGAATGACTCCTGCTCAATTCCAGTCTAACGGATTAACAGCCTAGGTGGCCACTAAACGGTATAGTGCGTACGGCAGCTAACAATGTTGGTGGCTAAGGATCAGGAGTCTAATAGAATTAATTCAAACTGTCTCTTTTCCTCAATAGAGGGCGCCACTCAGTTTTAAAAGGTTTAAAAGACAGAATAACTTATGTTGAAAACGACAATGAAATACCAGATTTCTGCTACATATTTAAATTATATTTATTCTATAAATTCAGTTGGAATTTTAAATGGTATGCTATGGTGTTCTGACATCAATCAGATTCAAATCAGAATATCACTAAAGTTTCGCTAGATCGAATGATCCTTACATCCTGTCGAGAGAGATAGTCTCACATACCATATATTAATGTACCAACATAACACAGGTCTGTAACAAAAATGCTGTCTGGATGTTTTCAACTGATTTCTATGTATTTAGGTTTTTGAAAACTAAAAAAAATACTTAAAAAATTCCAGAATGTCAGGTTATTTTCCAAAACGCAAAATATTATTATAAAAAATAGGTTTTTTGGGCTAACTTGAAGTCATAAATAAATAGGTACAATTTTATTTTGATTACTGTTTTTAAATGTATACAGGCCATAACTATCATTACTTTCTAAATAAAGAACGCCCTGTGTGAGCTAAATTAACAAACATAAACATTTTGTAACCTAAACGTGCGCGCTCCGATAGTGTAGAAAGTGGCACGGTACAATTACGTGTTAACTCCTCATTGTTTTATAGATCTTGGTTCAATATAGTGCAATGTCGTCTGTGCGGAAGTGTGTGAGTTGGTCTGACAGTTTCTGTTATATTTGTGGCGAATATATGGTATTAAAGTAACAACTTAATATTACGGACTTTGTAAAAAAAGTACACTTCGCGTATTTTGGCTCAAAACTTGGAGATCAGGATAAAGTTTGGGCACCTCATAAAGTCTGCAAACGATGTGTTGAAGATCTTCGAAATTAGTTTAAGGGCAAGAAAGAAGCTTTCCGATATGCGATTCCTATGGTATGGCGCGAGCAAAAGAACCATAGTGATGATTCTTACTTTCGTTCGTGTAATGTGAAAGGGTATAGTTCAAAATGGAAGCAGTCAATTTCCCCATCCCTCATGGGACCGAAATACCAGTGCCTAAGGCCCCTGCTACCTTGGAAGAGATTCCAAGTTCTGACGAAGATGGTGCTGTACCTGAACCCGATTATAAGTCAAGTTTTGAATTTGAAGATGACAGCAGTCCGAAAATGTTTTCCCAGGGCGAGCTAAATGATTTGGTAAGAGACTTGAATCTTCCCAAAAACGCTGCTGAGTTGCTTGGATCAAGGCTCAAAAGCAGGAACTTACTTTTGCCGGGAATGTCTTCCTCCTGGCTTAGATATCGTGAGAAGCAGTTCACTTCCTACTTTGCCCAAGAGGACGAGTTGGTTTATTGTACCAATATTGAAGGTTTGATGGATACGTTAAAGATATCATACGATCTAGCACAGTGGCGTATTTTCATAGATTCTTCAAAAAGAAGCCTTAAAGCAGTTCTGCTTCACAATGGCGGTTTCTATGTTTCCATTCCGTACACCTCAAGGAAACCTACAAGGACCTGAAATTGGTTCTTTGCAAATTGAAATATAAAGACCACGGTTGGCAAGTGTGCAGTGATTTAAAAACCTTGGGCATGTTGCTCGAACAACAATCTGGGATTACCAAATTCCCTTGCTTTTTGTGTCTATGGGATAGTAGAGACCGAGCAAATCACTAGACCAAAAAGTGTTGGCCTCCGAGGGAGCTTAACGCTGGCGAAAAAAACGTCCTGCATGAAACGTTGGTGCCTCCTCATAAAGTTCTTGTACTACCGCTTCACATAAAGCTGGGATTGATGAAGCAAGTTAAAGGAATGTGTTTTCGTTGGACCAGATATTAGACGGCTTATCGCTGATCCACAATTCATCACAACCATGACGGATCCTCAAAGCGAAGGGTGGATTGTCTTTAAAGAGGTCATAGAGAAATTTTTAGGCAATAACAAAGACTCTAACTACAAACAAATCGTCAAAAGAATGTTAAGAGCATTTCAAGCTTTAGGTTGCCTATTGAGTTTAAAAGTACATTTTCTTCATTCCCACTTCGACTACTTTCCAGAAAATTTAGGAGATGTGAGTGAAGAGCAAGGTGAACGATTTCACTAAGATATTAAGGAGATGGAAAAAAAGATACCACGGAAGATGGAGCGTCTAAATGTTGGCAGACTACTGTTGGACGCTTCAGAGAGACCTTCCAGATGCGTCCTACAAGCGAAAATTTACCAAAAGGAGTCTCACTGGGAAAAAGAAATGTGTTTAGTGCTTACTAATGAATGTATTTTAGATAAAAAATAAGTTTTGCTGCGCAATTATAAATTAAAAAAAAATTTTTAGTCTTTTATCTTTTATTTTAAGATGATAACTTGTTTAACATAGATACCTACATTGTCAGAAAACGTGACGTTCTATGACAAAATGAAAGTCATTTTCGGATTCAGCACACCCAAAAACATAAGAATTACGCAAAAAAACCAAAACAGCTCTCAATTTTTTTTTTGCAGATTTGTGTAATCAAAATATGAGTGATAAAATAATAAGAATAAGAGATAAAAGTATAGTTTTAATGCTACCTTAAGTATATAAATGTAAATGTGGTTATATAGGCCCCCTTTTACAAGAACCTTTGAACGGGTTCATCATAAATGTAATTTACCTTCATCATCGGGCACCCCAAAAACAGTAGCTGAAGCTGGAAAATCGCCCTAATTAAACCATCCTGTGCTTCCAGATTTTCTAGTCGGTTCTACCAGATAACAAAAAAACAAACCAAGTATGTCGGCAAAAAAGGTATGATGATGCTGGTCTTAAAAAAGTCTACACGCAGGACTTGAATTACGCGGGAAAAGAGGGACAGGAAAACGAAAAATAAGAAGATCAGGCAGAATAGGCAGAACCCCAAATTAAATCGGAGAAAGGTATCACTAAATGCTTTACTTTGGAAATAAAAGAACTCATCGTAAAAAGGGCATCGGTTTCTCTCTGCTGAGAAATCTCAAAACTCGTGCTGTGGCATTGAAGGCACAACTTAAAATGAAAAGGCAAACTTTAAAATATGACATTCGACAATTCTCCTCCTCGTCAATTATGGCGTTTACATGGTTGCATACCTGCGAACTTCGTAGATCCATTCTGAACGACAAATGCGTCAGCTTAAAACCATGTACTTCAAAAGTCAATTTTCTTCTACAATTTCTACAAGTGATCGAGCAACAACTACCATAAGGGTAGGTCCGAAATAAAATAGTTCTCTCGCTTTCTTAACGGAATGGATCTAGAAAAGATAACCAACCAGAGCTATTGCATAGGTTTACTTTGTAACATTAAATGACAATTTATAACAGGAAAATAAAGACTTACAATTTTAGCAAATATCGAAGAAATAATGTGCGAGAACATGAAAATGCTACACCAGAAGATGACAGTCATGAGCTGAAGATTATGAAGATATTGGACGTTGGGGATCGTTACAAGCTCTTTTGCATACACTCTCATTTTCCTTCGGAATCTCAGTGATAATAGTCTCATCTTCTTTTGCCATCCCGAAGAAAAATTTAGAAACTTCTTCCAAAAATTTTGAGTGCTCATTAAATTATTATTAATTATTTATTGTCTGCAAATTAAACACTTTTGTTGTAATATAAAAAATTTTCTTATATTCTTCTTTAGGTGTCTTTACTGATGATTCCTGCTCAGAAGAACTAGACGGTATCAATCACGCCGTACTAGCTGTTGGCTATGGACACGATGAGGCATCCGGTTTAGATTATTGGTTGGTTAAAAACTCCTGGTCCGATGAGTGGGGAGAAGCTGGATATTTTAAAATAAAACGTGGATCAAATGAATGTGGAATTGCCACTCTTGCAATGTATCCTGTTCTTAAATAACAGACTTGTGTTATGGTTTCACACATGAACTATATAGGAAAATCTAATCAATAATTAAGAATATGACTTTCAATTAAATATTGATATAATTAAAAAAATGATAAGAAAATTGTAATTTTTTAATATTTTTTTTAGTTAATAATATTTCAAACTTCGGGCTCACCTTTCTGGATTGAGACATAGGCTATTTATCATTTATGGCATCGTTTTGTAATAATATATCCAGAAAATAATACCATCTCCCGCCACCTCAGTATCTAATTCTACTGAAAATAAAAATAGTTGTACCCGTAAAGGATAGCTGCTGTAAAAGCCAAAGATTTACAACCAGATTCACTAAGAAGATTTAAGAATTAAATCCGATCTAGTTGCCACGAAATTTAAATCTCCTAGACAGCCAGTTTTATTTTGCTTATAATATTGTATTAATTTTTATTACATATGTCAACAAATAAACGCTTATGTATGGATATTAAAGATAAGAACTTTGCGATAAAGCCTTGAAATATACGAGAAAAATAGTTGTTTAGCGAAAATAAATAAAATTCCCCATTTTTGGCGGTTCATATTTTTGCTTGTATTTTTGCTCTTGTTAGTTTAAGCCCTGCTGTCAATTTAGAACGGTTTTTGAACTTAAACTGTGTTTGTGAATCTGGCTGCAAGTAATTACATTTGAGAAACTACCAAAACTACTGTTACTGATACTGGGTCGTTTGGCCCACGTGGGGTATTGGTATACAGGTATGGAAAAACCAAAACAGAACCTCTAAAAAAAAGAATGTAACAGAATGAGACCGAATTCGTTTAATCATGTGGAAGAAGCGAATTAAAGCATACTGTTGTTCGTAGCTTGCTTTCTGGTTTCCAGCAAAGATGGTTGGCGAGATCGTCAAAACACAGTGGGTTGAAAGCATGGATTTAAAATTAAAAATAAAAATCGGATCCAACATAGCAGACTGAATCTTTAAAATCATGAAAATAAATTCGAAAAACATCTGATGTGGTTCAATAGCTATTAAATATGCAGTTTAAAAACAAAATAAAAATAATAATTGTATTTCCATGAATAAAATATTACGCTTGAGTCCTGGTGCATATTAAAAATAATACTATAATAATAAAAACGTAGTAGGAATTTGTTTAAGGCGCTCAACACGTACGCATGCTCTGCGCTTAGCTACTCTTTTGGAATAGTAAAATGGAGCAGGACGGACATCGAAAACCTGCTAAGAAAAATAAGAACACTCCTAACAAAAACACACAAACACCACCCTCGAAGTGCTATTGAACGTACAATGCTTCCAAGACATCAAGGAGGAAGAGGATTGGTCGATATTGGTAAGCAGCTCGATCAACAAATAATAAATTTACATCTTTATTTCCATAGGTTAGCGGACTCTTCCACACTACATCGAGCAATATGCGAGGCAGACGATTCAACGCCGCTACAGCTGAGGGAACGGGATATTGCTTCTCACCACAGAACAGACCAAGAGAAGTTACAAGCCTGGCTACAGAAGCCACTTCATGGACGGCACCCAAATGAGGTCAACCAGGACAATATCGACAACTTAGCGTCGAACTACTGGTTGATTTCAGGACATATGTTTTCGGAGACGGAGGGCTTCTTGTTAGCTATCCAAGACCAGGTTATTCCGACGAAGAACTATCGAAAGTTCATTATCAGAGATCCCTCAATAGAAAATGACCAATGTAGATATGGCTGTCGAACATCAGAGACGATCCAGCACATAACTGGAGGATGCCAAGCGTTTGCCGCAACCGAGTATAAGGAAAGACACGATTCAGCCGCTAAGATTCTCCACCAAGAGTTAGCTGATAAGTTAAAACTATTGCAGGTAGGAAAAGTGCCTTACTACAAATATATTCCAGAGCCTATTCTTGAAAACAACAAGTTCAAGTTATACTGGGATCGAACGGTCCTAACAGATCAAACAGTTGCTCATAACAGGCCAGACATTATACTGACAGATAAAATTTCCAGGCGAACTACACTGATTGACGTTGCTATACCTAATAACAACAACCTAAAACTAAAATACAATGAGAAGATCGCAAAATACAGAGATCTGGAGGTGGCAATCCGCAGACAATGGGTAATGAACAGCGTCCACACGATTCCCATAATACTGTCAACAACTGGAGTGATACCAAAGAACCTCCTACAGAACATCAAGGGACTGGGCCTTAGTGAGCATTTGTATAAACCGATTCAGAATGCGGTTCTCCTTGCAACCGCGCGAACTGTCCGAAAGTTTGTAGGAAGTGCAGAAGACCATGCCACCTAGGACCCGATAACATGCAAAGGGTCCCCACAGAGCTTCATACTTTTGGTGTCTTTGTATGCCTGGTATGAGTGAATAATCCCTGGAGGGAATGCGAAGACGTTTGGCTTGTTAATCTATAAATACGTGGATATTGATAATCGTTAAAAAGGCCAAAGTATTTTTTTCCTCTATGCTTAGGACTTCTTAACAAATGCCAGTGCACATAATTTGTAAGTAATATAATATTTATTGATTCACACAAATGAATAAATAATACAACTGTAATAAAAATAATAAAAAAGACATTTTAATCGTAGCTTTCTTTGTTAACAGCTCTTTTGTCATTCTCCAATACGTACGAATTGTTGTCTGAATCCTTACGATGTCAAAAAACAGTGCAAGGATCCATCGATGCCAAAAGTTTTGGAACACATCCTCCATATTTTTCTCGAGAAGATTTTGGGGCTAAGTCTAGGCGATAGTTTCTTATTAACTATCTGTAATATTGCAAATGCTATGATGTCTGGTCAATGGAATAAGTAATTTGTGGATTCCTGTTGGCATGTTGTACCAACAATATCCTTTGAAGAATAATCTTGCTGTTTGAAGTTTGTATTCCCAAATCTTCCCTATTGCAGTTTAATATCCGCTTCCAATAGTTTGCAAAATGACGGGAAACCGGAGGATCAGTTTTCGCTTGACTCTTGTTATAATGGCTGTAGCTTGAAATACTCTATATTTACTGAAACACTATATCAATGTTGTTGAACTGAGATGTTGTTTGGCAGAGGTAACAACGTTGGGCCGATTTCGCCCAGCCAAAGCATTCACCTAGGCGTTTATCATCGTCATAGATAAGTTGTAAAATAATAGAACAGAGTGAACAATTTGAGTGATACCATTATTGCTTTCTCTGAAATGGTAATACATGAAAGGTCAGTTAAATTAGAAATAAGTGTGCATTTTTTGAGATTTATTGACACAGTTGTCAAATTTTCTATACTTTATTAGATATTAAAGAAAATTAAAAAATTTACAAAATTATTTCTGTAAATATCCAAAATTCGACTTTAGAAAACAATCTTTCCTCAGAGAATGTTTCACTTTTCTCTTCTTTTTAAAAGGGCGTTATTAAAACTTAGGAAAATCATTTTATAGAAAATAAAATTTTCTAGAGGGAATAAAGTAAAAAAAAAATTCCTTCAATATTTCCAAACGTGTAAACAATTTGGCAACTCGACTAACCAATTGTACTAAAAAAGTCAACTTTTCACTCGCTTTCCCTTACTGATGCTGATAGCAATAATAGTATTACCTGCACGAGATATCTTGAGGAATCTTTACTCCACGAGACTAAAACACTGAATGACTATCGAGGAGCAACAGCTTGGTATTTATACCCGACTGGTACTCAGCGAACCGTAATCCAGCATTGCAATCGATTTCCAGGTGTGATGTAGACTGTAACCTGCATCTCTATTAATATTATCTGGATATTTACAAATTTCGATTGATTCTATAATTTTACGTTTAAAGAAACCAGGCACTAATGCTACCAACTTAGTTTCTTTTACATTAAAGGTGAGACTTGAGAAATGCTGGTGTTCAGTTACTGCAGATTGTACATCTTTCATGTTCTTTAAGACTAATGGTAAAGACTGTCCTGTTTCACCTACATACACTTTACAACAAGAGCAAGGTGTCTGGTAAACGCCTTCTGTTTGAAATGGAATTGCGTCTTTTGGAGACTTCAAACATTGTCCAACTTTCTTAGATGTGTTGAAAATTGTCCGAATGTTTGGTTTTCGGAGCAATATGGCAAGTTTGTCGGTGGTTCCGTGTATGTAAGGTAAGGCAGCACTGTCAGTAGGAGGTACATTTATGACATTTTGTTGAGGAGTTGGGTTTTTATATTTATTAATAGAACATCTTATATCTTCAGCGCAATATCCTGTCGTATTTCGCGGGCCGAATACCTCGAAACATGCGCTAATAAAGCCCACTAAAATAGGATGTTTCGTCCTCGGCGTCGACGGTAGGACTCATCAGTGGGTCCGTCGACGCCTTACCCAGACACCCTCAACACCCCTGTGTCTACTTTCTATATGTTGTACCTAATATTAGTACTCAAATTCACTCGGAACATACCGATCAGATATACCGATATATTCGTTTCTACAACATGCCCCCCCTAAGGTAGTTTCTCTCGCTTATTGAGACTCCACAGTGTCGATATAGAAAGCGGGTGACTGAAAGTAAATGTAGGAACGGACATCCCGAGTGGTTTCCAGATCCTGGCGCTGCATTAGCTGCCATGGTGCCAGCAACCCTATGCTGTGTACCGTCCTGTCATGGTCGCCATGTCGCATTTCGTTGGCCGAATACCGCGAAACACGCGCTAATAAAGCCCACTAAAATAGGATGTTTCGTCCTCGGCGTCGACGGTAGGATTCATGAGTGGGTCCGTCGACGCCTCACCCAGACACTCTCGACACCTCTGTGTCTACTTTCTATATGTTGTACCTAATATTAGTACTCAATTTCGCTCGGAACATACCGATAAGATATACCGATATATCCGTTTCTACAACAATCGGTTACCTCTCAGAGCATTACTAAGTTTTTCTGTTTTTGATTGAACTATGAACGTATCATCTACATATATACACCAGAATTTATATGTCAGAGGAGCAGAAGACAAGGCGTTTTCTTTGAAAGCTTCCATGAAAAAGTTTGCTACCACGGGTGACAGCGGAGATCCCATGGTCGCTCCCAATGTCTGCTCGTAGAAAGTTCCTTGGAAAGTAAAATAAATAAGTGGAAATTAGAGATGCTTTAATTAATTCGAGTAGGGTGGAGTCCATATTGTTGTTTCGTAATATGTCCAATGGTATGGAATCATCTGTAGGAACATTTGTGTTCAGAGATTCTACATCATAACTGACTAATGCTTTGATAGGCAACGGATAGTGCGCTAAAGATATAAGACGTTCTATTAATAAATATAAAAACTCAACTCCGCAACAAAATGTCATAAATGTATCTCCTCTGAACAGTGTTGTTATACCTTATATACAGGGAACCACCGACAAGATTGCCAGATTGTTCCGAAAATCAAACCTTTGGACAATTTTTGACACATGTAAGAAAATTAGACAATGTTTGAATTACCCAAAGAATGCAATTCCATTTCAAACAGAAGGCGTTTACAAGATATCTTGCTCTTGTGATTAATTATATGTAGGTGAAACAGGACGGTCTATATCTATTAGACTTAAGAGACTTGAAAGATGTATAAAAAGGAAACAAACTCTACAATCGGCAGTACACCAGCATTTCCCAAGTCACACTTTTAATGTAAAAGAGACTAAGGTGCTAGCATCAGTGTCTGGTTTCCTTAAATGTAAAATTAAAGAACCAATCGAAATTTGTAAATATCCAAATAATATAAATAGAGATGCAGGTTACATTCTGCATCACACGTGGAAATCGGTCACAACGCTGGATTCCTATTGGCGAAGCACCAGTCGGGTATAAATACCGGGCTGTTGCTCCTCGATATTCATTCAGTTTTCTAATCTAGGGAAGTAAAGATCTCTGAAGATGCCTCGTGTAATCGTAGGCCAAACGTCGGATAGTAATTTCAATTTGACACGGTCTAAACCCAAGAACCATGATTTTCAACTTGACTAAAGCCGTGAAAGCTTTGGTTCTTTAAAAAGTAGCAGTTTAAAAAATTATCGTTTTCCAAAAATAATTCAATATAAAAATGGTAATTCTGAAAATATTCCTTTAAAATGTTTATTATTTATTATCTTAAAATTCTAACCGAAATCATCACTTTTCTTACAAGTACATTATATTTTTCTGCTTTATTGCTATGAATAAATAACTGTTTAAGTATAAGTTAGATATGCTATAAATAAAACCTAATACGTTACAACTGTAGTACTTACTGATGCCACAACATAACGCAAACTCTGTATATTCCATGATAATGGAATAAAACAAAATCTACGAAATCAATGAGGTTATTATTTGTCATTTCGTTGATGAGACTGTCAACTGTGTTATATCGTACTATGGCTATAACATTGCCAAACCGGATAGTGTTGTGTAGGTACTGGTTAAACATACGTGCTCATATATTAAAAACTGAAGGTTCTCAAAAAAAGATAGACACGGAAATAAAACGTAGAAGAAGGTAGAATGTAGAAAAATCGAATAAGGAAACTAGAAGATAGAAACCAAAAAGTTGAGTTCTTATTTGGAGTTAAAAGAATTCCTCACTCAAACGTGCTTCTTTTTCTTCCCGTGCTCCAGGTAACCCTGATGTTGGCAATTACAATAGATAGTTAATCACGGTTCTCTACTATTCTAAATAGCAGTTTAGCACTTGTATTCCTGTCCACTCTCGGATGTTCCTCAGCCAAGAGATCTGCTTCCTTCCAACACCTCTATGATCCTCGATCTTACCCTTCATTATCTGTACCGTTCCTTTTGAGAACATGGCCAAGATATGTTAGTTTTCTGGATTTTAAATTTGTCAGCAATTTACGAGTGGCATCTGCCCGATTTAAAACTTCTATATTGCTCTACATAACTTTCCAGGGTATTCGAAATATTCGCCTATGCAACCCCATCTCGAATGCCTCCAAACGATTGATCGTGGCAGTCATTAGTGTCCACACCTCCGCTCCATACAACAACACTGACCAGATGTAACAGTTAACCATCCTTTGTTTCAAGTTTCATATTCAGATTTATTGTAGACAAGCGATCTCATTTTTAGAAAAGTTGTGTGGGCGATTCGATTCTGCATTTAACTGCTTTATCTGGGTCAAGCTGTGTATAACATCCAAAGTAATGGAAGTGGAAGACTCTTCCAACCATTTGTCCATTTATTAGCAGTGAAGCGTCTCGGCATAGTAGACGACTAAAAACCATTAATTTAGTTTTAGCAGTATTTATATTGAGTTTCATTTCTTTCTCAACCCTACTGACAGAATCTAAAAGTTGTAGACAGTAATGAAACAAATATTAATTATTTTACACTGTTTATCGTGAAGGATATTCTCCTAAAATGAGTAATTAGATAATCACTCTGTGGATAGATTTTATCCGTGAAAAAATAAATAAATCTGTCAAATAAATCGTACTAACTAAAACCGAAGAGATAAAAGCCGAGAGAGATTTTAACATGTAATATATGTAAAAACCATTAAAATGTATTAAAATATTGAACGATTTTCTCATTATTAGGATACAAAAGAATAATCAAATAACTCCCTATAATATGATATATTGTTTGACCGAATGTAAAGGGAGTTTGTATAATGTCTGTTTTTTTTCTATTTACAAGAAAGAAAAACTTAAGTACTTCTGGACTACTAAAAGAGTGAATAGTTTTCTTTGCATGGACATTATTATCGATCACTTCTATTTATGGAAAACCTAGAATAATTTTATTAACTGTTTTTATATAATAAAATAGGATAAGATGCTCGGAGGCCAATTTGGAAATTAAGTATTTGGCAGAGAATGGCTAACGCCTTGTACATTTCATGAATGTTATTGACGTTTACAGAGTTTTATGGAGTGACATGGATACCAACGTGAACCCGCGGAGTGCCAAGGGAATGCTAGTTTGGCTTCCAAGAAGTAATACTCTTTAGTTACAGTTTGGAATTCGTTTATGGCGGTCGGTATGACCTTTGAGAGCAATGTAATTACATGACGTATTTATTTGTCGGGAATGAAGGTTTTCTTTGTTTTTGTTTTTTTATTTCTTTTGGGGAACAAGGGAATATCTTATATTATTTTACTTGAGAATTTAGCGACTTTAATACTGCTTGTTTAAGTAATAATAATAGCCGTTTTTTCCACATTTCACTCTTTTTGCTGTTTAATATTTTAGAAAGCTATTTATGCGTTTTATCTTCTAAATTTAGTTTTACCTTTTTACTAATAGAACGGCCATTAAAAGCAATTATGTTAGTTACTTTGATATTATTATTCATTACTAATTTTAAGTTTTTCATTGTAAATATTTTCGTTTCCTATTTATTTTTGTTAATAGATTAAAGTGTTTTGAGAAACTAGTTTTATTTAATTTAATTAAAAACCTTCGCGCGATTAAATTCGCGAAAGCACTGTTGTGAGACTTTCAAATAAGAAATATCATCTAACCAGCTACTTGCGTGAGTCCTGAATTATGGTTTGGGTAAGCTTGAATAACCTATAGATGTTTTGAACTAAAGCTGCAAGAGAATAGAGGAACATCCAGACTTCCAGAGTGTCAATATTGTTGTGATTTTAACCCCAAATATTTTGTTATATAGCGATTCTTTAAAAAATTTGTCGGATTATAAATTAGTAGTGGAGAGAGAATACATCCTTGTCTAATGCCTCGTTGAATTTAAGATTCATTTGTATGCTTACCGTTAACTCAACAACAAAAATATATTACAGTCCTAAAAAACATGAACTAAAACATAAACACACCTTTGATTATGTAAATACGTAAATCTTAAAAACTGAAACCCACAAGGGAAAACGAAAATTTAACGAAATGATCTCAATAAAAAAAATTCGAACTCAGTAAAAGATATAACAGACATTAATAATCTAAATCACATTTACTTCAATATATTAAAATAAATCAATTAAACTGAAATTCTAAAACATAAAAAGCATTAAGAATAATTATTAATTCTTTTAAATTCGATCACGATAATTTTTTTCAGATAAATGCTTTATAATTTTTTCAGAAACATGCTCTATATTGCTTTAATTTAAAGACCCAAATCTTTCACGTCACTTAAAAATATTATCTAGTTTCCACATTTCAGTCAAATAATTACGGTTTTAGAGTTAAAAATGTAGTGTCCAGTCTCTTAATGGAGCTATCAAAAATACTTTTATAATTTAATATATAAATATGTTAGAATGCATGGTTATAATTAATCAGTACATAAAACAAAAATTCCTGTTCTTATTGATAAGTTTTTAACCTGTTATTTCATATATAATAACACTCCCAATGTTCATTTTTGTATATATATATATATATACACGCACGTCTCTGATTTCGTATTTTTTTTTAGTTCAAGAGGAACTTAAAATTAATTAAAATATATTATCTTTCCGCAAATTATCTTTGTTTCAAAAAAAAATTGTATATAAATAAGTCGAAAAATATTCTATTAAAATTTAATAGTTACTGCAAAAGACTAGAAAATGAAGTTACTAATATTGTTGTGCATAGCTGGTACAGTTTTTGGTTCCTTAGTAAAAGATAGAGAACAATGGTTAGATTTCAAGGTAAATAAAATTAAAATGAGGTTAGATGGTTTTATAATATTAATCACTAGAGGTTATATAGTTTACAATTTTTACTTAAATTTGAGTGTGTTGACTAGGTTGTGCATTTTGAATCAGCTTCGACTCCTAGCACGATCCTTTGTTTCCAGATAACAAAGGAGCAGCTAAAATTTAAAGTATTATATATTTTAGAAAATTATTTACAGTTGTTACACAGAAAGAATACCACTGCATCATCAATAATACTCATCTGAACTAAATCAAAATAATTATTCAATACAATGTTTACGCCATTGCTAATGCATCTTACACGGAGGAATCCGTGAAAGCTGTATAAACATATATAAGCCATCCGACGAGAGGTCGGCGAAGCCGCGTTCAGTATTGCATGCTTCCTTCCGATCTGTCCTTTTGCACAGCCAGGTGCATGTCGGTACCCTGATGAGTCTAGTGAGAGACGAAACATGTATCTCTGCCGTATCACTGTGGCGGGGAGGGTAAGCTTTGACTTTCTTCTCTGCATGGTGGTACAGGTAGACCACCATCTCGATGGTAGTGGAATAGGATGAATTGTGTTTTATTACAGTTTATTCTAACTGTGCAACCTCTAACACAGAAAGGATATGATGGAGCGAAGTTTACATTCACTGTTCCGCATTTTACTTCACCTACATACGGAGTTGCATATAGTTGTACGTTTGCTGAATGTGATTTCAGCACTACAACAGCATAATGGGGATATAACCATTGCTAATGCATCTCACACGGAGGAATCCGTGAAAGCTGTATAAACATATATATATATATATATATATATATATATATATATATATATATATATATATATATATATATATATATATATATATATATATATATATATATATGCAGGCGCGGATCTAAGGGGGGGGGGGGCGATTGCCTCTTCCAAAAGCTTAGATTTCAGGAAAATACATCCGATTGCGCCTCTTACACTAGGAATGTGTATGCTGTTGGCTTCCACCCCCTACCCCCCCCCCTCGACAACTTGTTTTTTCTTGCGATCGCCCCCCATCCCAAAACCTTTGGGTTTAGGATAATAGACCCGATTCTGGCTCTTATACTAGGAATGTGTATGCTGCTGGCTACCACCCCTCCCCCCGTCAACAACTTGTTTGTTTCTGCGATCACCCCCACAAGATCTTCAAATTCAGAAAAATAGACCCGATCCTGACTTTTATACTGTAGCTATTTTTAAATTAGATCTGATCCATACAGAATTTTTGTTTTAGAACTTTGATATATCCAATCCAAAGACAGTGTGATGTTTTAACTTATTGAAAAGACTAATAGTCATATAAAATTTAACAATTCCGAATAAAATAATGATCATTGAAAAAATCCGTTAAAAATATAAAAAATATTTCACACAATATAATTTCAATTGCTATCTGAGTCTATTATTTTCTGTCTGACTTATAATTACTGGTTCAAATATTATATTGACCAAATATTGATCTCTGGTGTGCTATTCTTTAAAAACTGTTTAGTATGTCATACTACACCTAACTAAGTGGCGTAACTAAGAGTATGTGCCCCCCCCGCAAATTTTTGAATGCGCCCTATTATTTTGTATCTGTCGTGAGTCTTCGTATTTATTAATTTTCATCAAGGGACTTGAGGCCGCCCCAAAATTGACAGCGCCCCCCCGCACCGCAGGGTCTGAGGTGGCTACACTATTATAAAGGTTCAGTCTGTCTCTTCCAACTTATTTGTTATATGGTATGGAATTTGTTTCTATTTATTCTATAGTGTTAAAGTCGCAGTGGTTAGGTGGAAGTAATAATACCTCATAATCTAATACATCAACTGTGCGAATCCTTTAGACCTCATTCAGTTACGACGCATTAAATAATTCTTAATTTCTTAATACTATTTAATATCTGATAAACATTTTTTCTTTCTCATTTGTTGACGTATTTTTAATAATTTATCAGTTACAATTAGTGTTTTGAAAAAAAATTTAAATTGAAAGTACATTTCCAATACTTATTAGTTATCTTCAGAAAAGTTGATAAGCAGCTTCAATTCATCAATTTGCATTTTATTTTTATCGCTTTATTAAGTACAATATAAAGCTAATGTAAATCATTATCAAACTTGCCGGAGCTCTCATTTTCAGTTTCGTTACTCGTTGAGATATCGCCATTATGCTAATCATCATTTTAATTAATCTCTGCATCTGCAAAATTATTAAGTTATGCGTATAAATTTTAATTACTTGAAATCAGTTACATTAGTTACAAATTACAAAATTACTGACATAATACCTGCAAGATTTGAAGATACGTCTCCAAAAGAAAGACTTGGGGGTCGATCAAACCAATAATGTTGGTATGTGTTATCTGCTATCGTCAATCCATAATATTCAGGTTTGAGAGTAGTTGTGCATCTTATGCAAACATTACACCACATACTCGATTTATAAATTGTTCTTTTTTATTGCTGCAATAATTCTTATTTTGCCGGTGGCATACTAGACTCTATCGACACCCATCAATTGGTCGTTGAATACTGCCTCATTCTTGCTGTGAAATGTGGTGCTACCATGCGTACAATAAATAAAAATGGCTGATACGATGGTTGCCCAACTCCGCACGAAATGGTTATAACGACACGGAGTACTTATACATACTAAGAGAAAGTGCCTCGAAACTTTGAATGTTGTTCTGTGCAGTAGGAATGGAAATTAGCTCTTAAAAACGAGCACGCCCAAAAAGCGCGAACTTCAAATACTTATAGCAAAAGATTTTTACACAAGAAATAATTGTCATAATATGACAATTATATATAGTTCAATAAGATAATATTCCATTACTTAAATGATTTTTGTTAAAAAAAAATACTTACAGTGGAAACTTTTAGAATGCATTTGAAATTAGATTTGTTCAAAAAGTTTCAACTGTAAGTGATATTTTTAGAAAAAAATTGTTTGAATAATGGAATCTTATTTTATTAAACTATCTATAATTGTCACATAATAACTATTATTTTTCTGTGTTAATAACTTATTCGGAACGCATTTGAATTTCGCGCCTTTAATGTTTTCTCCTCTGAGAGCAGAGCTGGTAACTAGTACAATATATGTGTGGTGGCACGTATGTTAAATGTATAACATCGATTTTTTCATTTTAATGACAAAAGGTAAGGTTTTTTCGTCGGACAACTCGTCAATCATATTTCTCGGTTTTTCCAAAACCAAAAAACTGAAAAAAAGGTTATTAATAAATACCGGCTACTATAGGAGCGACGACTTCAATGCATCGGACTGGATAATCAGAAAAAATATCTTGTCGGACAATGCCAATTTACATATTTTTATCAAATAATTCTGAAAAAATTAGCTTGTTATTAGTAAATCTCTAAAATTCATCATATCGTCATTTTGAGAGTGGTGAATACCCTTTATAAACAACAATTTTTGTCTGAAAATTTTTTTCCACGCTATTTGTTCATTAATCTCACGTTTAAAATTTATAAATTTTTTTACGACGGGAAACTGACGTGTTACGGAAAAAACTGGAAAGCGCATAAATCGATTACGAGAGGTTTCGCAAAGGAAAAAGTTATCGGTCTACTTATAACTAAGCAACACAAGAACTATAAAATCAAACAGAAAAATTGCTCCGTGAACAAAATCTTTCGCAGAGCCAACATTGACCACAACAAATCGTTTACCGTCATATCCTTCAAGTTTGTGTAAATTTTTAATATTGCCTCTTGAATAAGAACGTGGTTCTTTTGTTGTTATTCTTGTTGTATTTGAATTACAGCTCCTTAACCAGAATACTCAAAGATTATCACACAATCTCTTTGTTGACGAGTTCAGTATTTAGATTTCTTAAAGTAGTATACTTTTCTAAAAATTAATAAGGCGTAATTATTATATAATATAGATCTCGTTTTTATATAGAATAAGATACTGACGTCAAGATTACTCTGTACAAATAGTGATACCTAGGGTAACCAGGGGTAATGGCGTTCACTTAAGAAAAACATGATGTATTTTTTAATTTACTTAATATAAATCAAAATTAAGAAAAGTAGCAAAGTCTTTAATTATCGAGTAATCAACAATTTAACAACAAAAGCATATATATTTGACCTACTAGTAGTAGGAAAACGTTTAAAAAAAAACATGTTTGAGTGGCATTGCCCCTGACTTTGGGTAATGCCGCTCGGGGTACAGGGTAATGACGCTCAAACATGTTTTTTTGGAATATAACTAGTAAGATACATTTAATTAAAGAAATATAATGAGATCAACCTTAAAAAATAAAAGTAAAGTCTACAATCACAAATTTGCATCAATTATCCCTATTTGTACGGAAGATTAGCCTTTTTCAATTTAACAAATATTGTAAAGTTTTGTATGGCAAATCAACTTCAATTATTATAACATAATATAAAATAACTATTAGTTACTAGAGGTACGACAAATTAGAAATAGAAATATTTTAGTTTTGAACACATAAATCACAACTATATTCATCTGGCGTATTCCACCCTGAACATATAGCATGAGCCCACAGTCCGCAGTTGGTGCAGCGATACCACAATTTGTTATTTTTTCCAAATTCTTCGCAAATAATACATTTGTTATAATCTTCATCATCTACATTCATTTCGTCATCACTGTCATCATCGCAAAGGTGCTCTTCATCTTCACTCTCTGAAGAACTTTCTTGTAAAATTTTTGTTTTATTTGTTTGTTCTTCTTTTCTTTGACAACTTTTTTGGTCTTGATTTATCATCTTTTCCAGTCTTTTTTCTTTATCCTCTAAAATTATTTTCATAGGAGTCGAAGTTAATACGGTAGCATGTTGTTTTCGCTTTCTTTGACCTAGCTTAGAAGATGTTGCAATAGTAGGTGTCGTTGCTATAGCAGCAAAGGATACCGAGGTTCTTTGCTCATCAACAAATTCTTGGTTACAAGCAACTGCCAAAACAGATTTAGAGCATTGATCCTTGTTTGATGGTCCTACCAAAGTAGATATATGTCCTGAAATTATGTCCATACCATCAGACTGCGCATCTTCAAAATTCTGGACATTTGGGTCTTGGTTTTCAGCGATTTGTTCAGATTCTTGTGCCATCAGCGACGCTGCCAGAAAATCTTGATCAGTGAAAACATGTGGGTTCAATGGGTAAATTCCCGTGGCTCGAAATCCAGATTCTGCTTTACTTATATTCGCAACTTGTACGTATACTTTGTTGAAAATATTTGCAACATCATATGGAGTTATCGCACACATAACTGTTATGTTGCTTCCTCGTTCGCCGCTTGTAACAGATTCGACTCTTCTTTGTCCTTTTTCGGCGAGCACTTTTCCTGGGTCTGTCACCGTGGTGATACCTGTTTCATCACAGTTGTAATTATTGTTGGGAATAAACTTATGTTTTTCCATTAAGTCACCAAGTTTATCATAGAAATGTGTTATTTCTTCTTTGTTGAAAGCAGAAATTCTGTTTAAGCTTGTCGCTTCAGCTTTGCGTATAGAAACTGAAGGATTGCGTCTCATAAAGGCGTGTACCCAATCCAATCCAGCTGTTTTGCTGCTTTCATCAAAATTGTTTTTGCATTTGTTGAGTTCAGCATATTTATAAACAAGTTTACGCAAATCTGCGATATTGAGTCCATAGTATAGCGAACCCAGCAACTTAATTTCTTCAGCAATTTCAGCTTCCTGCTGTTGGGTGGAAAGGGGCTTGCGACCTAGTCTTGATTTGCTCATGTTTTCATTTTTTAGGCGATATCTTAAAGTAGTGAATGGTATGTTATATTGTTTTGCGGCTTTTCTTTTGGACATACCTCCTTCAATCGCAGTTTTAGCAGATTGAAGGTCTTCTTCGGTCCAAGCCACTTTAGCGGTGGTCCTTTGACGATTTATTGGCATATCTACAACAATAAAAAAATAAGTCACTAAGGGGTAATGGCGCTCAGGTGAGCGGTATAACCCCAAATGGTCGTTTTGTAATTAATTTGAAAATTTAAAAAAATCACACACAGTTGTTGAAAATTGATTGCATTATCATAAAATAGAATAGCTTTATTATCAGAAAAGTAAAATTAATAATTAAATAAGCATTAAGTTTTGAACTTACCGACAAAAAACACCTAACCGAAAATTAGATCAGCGCGCCCGCAAATAAAGAAACGCACTTCACGGTCGCATAACGCGAACTGACTGTCCGTTTGCATCGCTGTCCTTTAGGGGCCCCCTCCCCCGCGCTTCACGCGACGTCGCTACTTTCCATTTTAACAGTTATAGAGGTGAGCGCCATTACCCAGTGAGCGCCAATACCCCTGGTTACCCTAATTGAAACAATTTATTTCCAAAAATATTTTTTATCTCTTGGACAAATGAAACAGGACCACAGTATTTCTGTTGGCTCGAAATACTCACACAAATTAAGCACATGCTTGTTCTTTTGGCCTTTTAAGAGTTTAATCACTTACTATCTAAAAGGATAAATCGAATCTCATTCCTTTTTTTTGTAATTTCTAATATCCTATTATTATAATTGATCAAAATAGAGTAAAAAATGTTTCAAAATCACTTTTAGAGGGATAGAATTTTAGACACTGGTGATAAATTTGAAGGGTAGAAGTTGTAATATATTTAAATATGAGTTTTGGATATAAATTATACATATTTACAGGTAATAATTTATAAAACAATATAAAATAGCTTTCATATGAAATTATCCCCTATTTTAAATTTATTTAAATACCCTAAATTTATTCAAAATGCAACATAAATAAAACTTAAGCAATAGCTGTCAATAAAATAATATGTGGAGTGAAGAATCAAAAAATAGTTGTAATCATACAATGATACACCTCGTTTATCTCGACTGTCTATTTTTTACTTTACTCTTAATGCCAAGTTCTTCACAACGCATGACTTGGATAAAAAGAATTATATTTTGTCTTCTGTATTTTTTTTTCATTTATGAATAAATACAGATAAATATGTCTTGTATGTATGTGCATAGAATTGGGGCTCGTACACCGTGACCTGATAGATTTATATAGTATATATAGTATATATAGTTCTATGTCCGTTAGGAAACTTAGGATGTTGAACGGTTTCAAGGTGGATAAATCCCCTTCTTCTATTTGGTGTACAACCAAGAACAACATCTTAGGATTTTCTAGAGCGCTGCACATGATTAGAGGTTTCGTCCTCCTCCTCGCAGAATCTGCGCTCTCCTCCTTCCACCAATCCGAGTTTCTTGAGATGTCCCTTCAGGTGGAAATGCCCCGTCAAGGTCCCTGTTAGAACTCTGAGTTGGTTTTTACTTAGGCTTATATATTCCTGGAATCTCTTCTGGTCGTAGTTCTCCAGAAGCATTTTCGCTTGTCTCAATCCTTGCAGCTCTATCCAATAATTGAACCACCTGCTTTCTTTTCGATTTTTAGTTCTTCCAGCATTACATTGCTACTGATTCCACAGAAAGGATCTGGCCCCAGAAATGGTGTCAGCCCATTTTTACTATATCATTCCCCTCACCTCCCGGTGTGTACCGATACGCACATGAAGGTGACCATATTGTTCTTACTCAGTTTAATTAATTCCTCTAGGCATTCCCATACCAACTTGGAGCTGATTACTTGAGAGCTCAACGCACTGATGGCTGTTTGACTATGCGATATGATGATGATCTCTTGGTCGCGATAGTTTTTTTCTTTGTTAACATGAATACGTTTCCTACTGGCATATATTTCTGCCTGGAAAATGCTTGATGACTTACCCAAGCTTTTGTAGTCTCTGGTATCGGGTCCATACACTTCTATTCAGGTTTCCTCCGTTATTTTAGAGCTATATGTATACCATTTAACGAATTTCTCGTTGAGTTTTTCAATAGTATTTCCATCCCATTCGCTTTTGCGACTTAACGTTGTGCTGAAGTTTTAAATATGCCTTAAAACTCTCTTTGATATGCACATAGATTGATGACGCATAGGTACTCTCTCACTATACCAACTGTACCTTATTGAATAACAGTAGAACAAACAAGTGCTTTTGTGCTTTTGAATTAAAAAAATCTTTGAACCATTAGACCTTTGAATTGTCAGTTTAAATATCGACATGCAAAGCAAAATTTGTTACTCCATTTTTGCTCAAAATAAGGAGATTTTTGGCCGGACATCTGTTTAACTATGTACCAACCATCTCCGAACTCTCTGTGAGCCAGGCGCGGATCCAAGGGGGGGCGGTGGGGGCGATCGCCCCCCCTCAAGAGCTTTGAGTTCAGGAAAATAGACCCGCTTTTCCTCTTATACTATAGTTTATCCAAGAACTAGAGAGAGTAATAAATTATTTTTTACCCTTTTTTTCTTCGCAAATTACCTGTGTTCTTTAGTCCGGTGTCTTTGGCAAAATCTGCTAGACACATATATTTTTCATAGGAATGGGTTAGAAATTTTATAATCAAAAATACCGGTCTGTGATAATGGACTATTTGGGTTGGATAACAATAGATATTTGGAAGTGTGAAGTGTTAAAAAGGATTTTAATCCTTGTCATTGGCGTCGGAAAGAGGTTTATTTTATCACTAAGTATTTATGGCATAGAATATTATTTCAGTAATAAACTTAAAATAAAAAGCTTTTATAATATTATTTTATTTCTTATGATTTCTTAATAATTCACATACATTACAAAATATAGATAATTTTAACATATTTAACCCAAATCATAACTGTATTTTTATTATTTTTAATTTTGGCACAAAAACCGTTGTAGGCACATTCAGACTAAAACGTAGCTGTTTCTCTCAAAAAATTCTAAGTTATAATTTAAATACTTATAAAATACCCATTGTTAAAAATACAAGAAGTTAAACATATATAAAAAAATAAATTCGTCCATTTTTTGGGACTATCGGTCATTTTATTATTAATTAAAAACATTTTAATACATTTCAGGTTTCAGTTTATTTATTTCTGCAGAATTACAATTAAACACTAAAAAGGGATGTATGTAATTTTTATATGTTACAGTTAAAATTAGATCTACTTATTTTTATTTCTATTGCACTGACATCTTAATTTATTATTAGGAAAACCGATAGCCACAAAATAAAAAATAAAAATGTTCATTCTACACGCTTAAGAAAAAGACACAAATACAATAATAAAATAATAAAAAAATTACGGCCAATTGGAATTAAATATATATAAAATTAAAGAGTGGGACACACTAAAATAAAAATATATAAAAAAATATGTAAATAACATTAAACAGTAAATACAATAAAAACAGAAATTTAAATAATAAATTGTGTTTACGCCGGTAAACATTGCGTATCTAATTCGTAATCAAAGTCTGAAGCTATCTTCGCTCAAATTAATTATAATTGGTTCCTCTATCTCACCGATCATGAGATCAAGTTTCCACATTTTGTTTTATTCTTTTATTATATGGATTTTTCCCAATTTTCCGCAGTAACTTTATTCAAAAAAATCTTTCAAAAGTTCCGTTAAATTACTAATTTTGTAAGTTGTGTTATTTCTAGCAACTCTACATTTTACTTGAGAGAGATATTTCCTTCTCAAACGGACAGTTTTTTGACGATTTATAAGAACGGATTTCCTCTCTGGGTTTTCCAGCAAAAATTAAGTTCTCTGAGCAATTTGCAGTTATTTTAACTTCAGCTTAATCCCGATCTTCATTGATTTTAGTTAGAAATTTGCCAACGGTTGGGATCTGCTTCTCATAATAAAAAGTATATAAAACTCCTTTTATTGCAGTTTTCGTCTCTTCTTCCAATGAGGTTTTTCGTTTGCCCGTGATCGAATGTGGCTGAGGAGTATTAACAATTCCAGTCGTTTTTTTCTCCTTCAGTATTCGGTACATAGTAGATTTTCCAACTCCTGTCTTGTTGGAACACATCTCAACAGAGCTTTTAACATTATTATCTAGATATTGATATCTTAAGGCATCATAAACATTCATCGTAATAAGTTTTTCGTTGAGGAAAAAATGCCCAGGTTTAACGATTTTGGAATAAATATAGATATGGAAGCCATATCTTTTGGGTATCTCACTAATCTCAAATAATATAAAGCAAACAAGTTAAATCACCAAGGACACACTGTAAGGTGTACTTTGCTCACTGATAGAGATTAAATTGAATTATCGGAAATTTTATTGTTGCAATAAATTCATAAAAGCTTATAATATTTAAATATAATTAAATAATAGATGTGTATGCTTGCGATCGCCCCCCCCCCCCCCCTAAGAGTTCTGAATTCTGGAAAATAGAACGGACTCTGCCTTTTATATTAGGAATGTGTATGCTGCTGGCACTCCCCGCCCCTGTCGACAACTTGTTTTTTCTTGTGATCGCCCTCCGCTCTCCAAGAGCTTTAAATTCAGAAAAATAGACCCGACACTGCTTTTTACACTAGAAATGGGAATGTCGCTGGTGTTCCCCCCCCCCTCAACAACTTGCTTTCGCTTGCCATATGGTACTTTTGTGAAATCACCGCCCCCCCCCTGCTGTGAGCTAACCATAATTTCTAGAATTACAGCATTAGTTCTAGCTGCAAACTTCCAGGAATCTTTTTGAAAAAGTTTTCTGATTCACTTGTTGGTATATATTATTTTCGCGATATTTCTGATTTTAACCAATTCTTTAAATGTCAAGCAAAAAGTACCGATTTCTGTATTTTTGTCAAATATTGTAAAAAGCTAAATTTTAGCTGAATCTTTCACTAACTGTTATTCTTTTATTTTTAGAGTAAACATGGTAAAGCATACCAAAATATAGAGGAAGAAAGACAAAGATTTTCTATATTCCAAAAAAATTTGCGTACCATTGAAGAACATAATAAAAAGTATGAAGCAGGAGAAACAACCTATTTCAAAGGAGTTAACCAGTTTGCTGACCTTACAAAGGAAGAATTTATTTCTTTATTGAAACGTCACAATACCGGACGCCCAAATGGTAAAATGAATTCCTTACACAAAGAACCTATCGGTGCTGATCCACCAAGTTCAATTGACTGGAGAGACCAAGGAGCAGTATCTAAAGTTAAAGATCAAGGTGATTGTGGATCATGCTGGGCTTTTTCTGTAGTAAGTACTATATTATATACGGATATCACTTTGCATGATTTAAAAATAATTAGCGATAAAAAATTTATAACAATTATAAAAATTGGACAACAGGAAAAGGATGAAAAGTTTGGAAATGGATTAAAGTCTGGGAGGATGAAGTCGGGTAAACATTACATCAGAATTCAATCTTTTAATTTTTGTCATCTCGATCAGCATTTGGCTGCAAACGTTGTTCCAATAAAAGAGCATTTTTTTCATCCCCAGATCTGTTTTCTCTTAATATTTTAATCCATTTGGCTCAGAAAGTTACCTCGATAATCAGCCTATCCTGGATAATCAACTGAAAATATTTTTTAGCATCCTAACAAATAGTTATCATGATCTTGTTTGCTGAAAGGACACACTTTGTCTCATTCACAATAACA
Organism: Diaprepes abbreviatus; assembly: GCA_034092305.1. Classification (NCBI taxonomy): domain Eukaryota; kingdom Metazoa; phylum Arthropoda; class Insecta; order Coleoptera; family Curculionidae; genus Diaprepes; species Diaprepes abbreviatus. The sequence goes on from JASJET010000095.1 coordinate 3,193,427, forward strand.
AAGAGCCCAAAAAATTTACTGGGTTGGCTTTATAGTGAGCCAAACACTGTCCTGATATAACTATGTGTTAAAGTTTTTGGACCAGAATCAACAAACGCGATACCTTCCTTGCTAACAATTTTTTCATGTCTGAAACATCACATATTGTATGGATCACTTTTCATCGGCGGTCGTTTGTGGAAATTTTAAACGAGCTGATATACTTTCGTCTTTCAGAGCACTCATTATATTGAGTGCTACTACGATCACATTTGAAGTCCAGAATTTACGGATCACAAGAAATAAACAATAGGATCCAAGCTGGGAACAGATGTAGCTACGCCCTTCGAGACCTGATAAAATCGAAACAACTAACAAGACGAACAAAGATAAATCTATATAAAACAGTTATAAGACCAGTAGTGATGTACGGCAGCGAAATTTGGACAATAACAAAGGCAAACGAAGAGCGACTGCGAGTTTGGGAGAGAAAAATCCTAAGGAAAATCTTTGGCCCGTTACTGGATGGGGCAACGGGACAATATAGAATAAGAACAAACAAAGAGTTGGAAGAGTTATACGCAGACGCCAACATAGTAAAAGAAATAAAGTCTAGAAGACTCCAGTGGACGGGCCACCTCATAAGACACTCTAACGAAAGAATAGTGAGACTGGTGTGGGAAGAAACCCCAACTGGAAAAAGACCACATGGACGACCCCGGCTCCGGTGGCGGGATAATATAGCAGGAGACCTTAAAGCTATGGATGTAGAGAACTGGATGGAGCTAGCAAAGGACAGAAACGAATGGAGGCATATTGTGAAGTCGGCTAAAACCCACACGGGGTTGTAACGCCACGGAGTAAGTAAGTAAGTAAGTTATAAATAAAGGACTAGATTTCCCCAGTGTAACGTCACACTGAAGGAAGATCATACATTTTAAGGTAGAGCTGTGAGCGTTATTTTGGAGTAACTCACTTCTCACCAGAGTTCAATTGATGACCTAGGCGCTATCTTTGACAGCGATTTACATTTGAATGCTCACATTAATTAGATTTTAGCAAAATTTTATAAAATTTCAATATTTATAAAGGAATCTTGCTGGGATTTTTCAATTACCTGTAATTCTAATTAGTGTGAAGCCATCTGGAATGTTTTTACATCGTCTGGTATCTTCGTTGCATCACATATGTTAAGCAAATTGAACAATTATGTTTACAATTTGTGAATTTTATACACTACAATCGCGGCATTAACATAAATTTTCCTTCACATGCTACTAGGGATTTGCGTAGAACTTATCTCACTAGCCTATTTGGATTTAATATCAGGAATAACATAACACTGTTCAAACTAATCAATTCGATACTTGTTTTCTCAACATGTCCTTAGCTAACAGATGGTAGAAATAATACAATGAACAGTATTATTCGATATTTCAACATATATATTCCCTTCAATTTCGATGTTACTGATGAAGTGTTGTAACAAATCACGACAATGATCACCAATAACTACGTCCTGCGTCCTGTCAATGTTTATTTTAAGACTGCAATCTTCATTTTCGCTAATATTTCTTGTTTACCTGAAATTCCTCTGAAAGTGTACTTCATATTCTGTTCTCACTTTTCGTAGTGTTCTTATATAGTTCTTTAACAGCATTTATATAAGTTTTTACTACTAAGTTTAAAGTTAGTTAAAAAATGAGTTTTTAAATTTGTGGTTGAAAATTGGAAAATATGTGATATCCGTTATCAAAAAAACTGCCGGTGATGCCAAAAAATTTAATCTCGATTTAAATTTACAGACCGGAACGCTTGAAAGTTTTTACTATTTGAAGAATAAGAAAATGGTACTGTTCAGTGAACAACAATTAGTGGATTGCGTTAATGAGAATGATGGCTGTGATGGAGGTTGGGAAAATCTCGCTTTGGATTATATAAAAATCAATGGTATGTTCATTATATTTTCTTTTTGAAAGAAACAAGTTTTAAAAATTATGGTTTTCTAACTTTAATTTGATACTAAAATGATAACTATTTTAATTATTATTAATAATAACACGAATATTGTCACGTGGACTCTGCATGCTATTTTTAATCCATCTATCTATCCTCATTCCTAATTAGACATTGTTTTGTTTCTATCTCTGTTAGATTTCCCGGAACAGCACCAGATAAAAACACTGTTATTTTATATTATTTTTGAGTGTTTGTTTAAAAAATGATAATTTTTATCGATTTAAAATTAAAAACAATTAAAAATTCTAGTTTTAATGGATATAAATTGTTTTTTTTTTTGGGTTACACTTAAGAAAAACTAATTTTTAAAATTTACAGACGAAATTTTTTTCAACTAATATATAAATGCATATATAAGAGCGACCAACTGAAAAAACCTTATGCCATATGGACAGGCGCTTTTTATTCTGGTTAGGACTCAAAAGCACTACTTCTCATTGTAAGAAACTACCAAAAAAGGTGTAAACTTCTCCTATTGACAGTGTACGGCTACCTGCGGACCGGTTTTAAACTCACTGCTTCTCGTCCGTACAAGTTAAGCATGTACACCTCACCATTTCCTATTTCGTTTAGATCTTGCAAGATATTTCCCTGTTTAGATTTCATGGAATTACGAGATATGGAGCAGCTTGTACTTAACTTTTTATTTATTATAATTTAAGGTGATTAAAGGATCCACTTTTCTTATGGTGAGATGTACTTGCCCACCCTGTACTGATGAGAACCAGTGAGTTCAAAACCGGTGTATAAGTGGCAGAACACTGTTAATGGGAGAAGTTTTCACCTTTTCCTGGTAGTTTTTTGCAATCTGAAGTAAAACTTTTGATTCCTCGAACAAAATACCCCTGGCGTTATCAGTTGGTTTCTCCGTTACAGAGTATACGGAAAATACTTGAACAATGTTTGATAATAGATACTTGACGTCAGAATAGTTCGATTTAAGCCAATTCTGCTTCGCTTAAGCGCTAGAAACCGTCAAAGTTTTAAGAATATATTGATTTTTGCCAAATTTCTAGAAAACGTGGCATCTAAATTTAACGATTTTTGATGGGTGGTCTAACACTGTAATATAACGTTTTCTAGTGGTATAGCGATCGGCTAAAAAATAGTGTTCATGTCGTAAAAGTGACGTCACTTCTAAACACCCCTGATGATTTTTTATGTCATCAACGTTATGACAACATCTTGAAAAATTTTCATTTAATTAACGGTTTTGTCAGGAAAAAAATATTTTCAACTACATGAATACACCAATTTGCTGTAATAATAAAACAGTTTTTAAAATAAATATTGAAAGTACATGTATGTATTTTAAAAATATTCAAAATACCAATTAAAAAGAAAAGATTAATAAAGTAAATGTGCGAAATTTCCTCCATTTTGCTGAATACGCCTATTAATACTTTTCAAAAAATGAAATTGGATCCATTTAATGCGTCAGAATTGCTGAAACGGTTACCAGTGTTTAAAATGCGCATCAATAAATTTTCGCGAGTGTTCAGCGGAGTCTTGTATATTTCTGTTTTAAGATCGCCCCACAAAAAGCGAACTCACATGTTTAACTTTGGAGAACGTGGTGGCCGTCTTACTGGTGTCTCCTTGCCTCTTCCAGTCCATTGGTTAGGATACTGATCGTGTAAATATTGCCGTACAGCAACGAGAAAATGGGGTTAGGTATCATCATGCATATACTGTAGTTCTCACTAAAGTAAAATAGGCAAATTTTCTAGAAGAACTGGTAATGTGTTGTGCAAAAATTTAAATAAATATTTCGATTTCTCCTGTCTCGAATCACAACAGGACCAATAAGGTAATGATCAATAGTACCTGCCTTATTTTAAAGTTCTATTGATTGTGTGCAACTTTAATGGCATATGGATTTTCATTCGCATAAACATATTCGTTGTTCAGGTTGGTGACTCCAGATTTTGTAAACCACGCATCGTCAGTAAACAAAATTTTTCTTTCAAAATTTGGATCAGGAATTCTTTTGTTTTGAATAAATTCATAAAATATAAGGAGCAAGGGAGGAACAATCAGTCGGAGTTTCTGAAGCTTTTGGATGTGATATGGATGTAAAAACTGTTCTTTTCAAATATCATGGACCATAGTTTTAGGGATATCTGACTCACGGTCTAAGCAGTAGTACTAAAACTTGGTTCTTCTTCAACTCTTTCCAAGATTTCCTCTTCTTTTTCTATTGTACGAGTTGTTCGAATACGATCCCTATATTCAAATTTTCTCTCAAAGCTCCTCGTTTCTCGAAGATGACATTTAATATTGGCAAACCCTAACACTTGGACGCTCATTTCTTTCACAAAATCCGTTCATTCGGAGTACGTGTAGTTATCCGTATTTAATAGTAAAATAGACTTAGAAATTTAGAATATTGGTCTTAGTTTAGTCGATATCGTAGATAGTGATGGCATTTTGTCCACAGTCAAATTATTAAATGCCATAGCAAGCCTCGAAAATTTATTGTAGCAGGCATCTTTTATTATTACCGTTGTATGGTATTACGTGTAATTGAAAATATTTTTTTTTCGTGGTGAAACGGCTCATCCAACGAAAAATTTTCAAGATATAAAAAGCTTCCAAATACATGTAATTATCCAACAGAAGAATCTAGGTTTTCATAACGTTGATGACGTAAAAAATCAGAAGCGATGTTTATAAGTGACGTCACTTTTATAACCCTTACACTACTTTATAGCGGTCGCTACACCACTAGAAAACGCAATATTATAGTGTTAGACCACACATCAAAAATCATTATATTCAGTTAATGCATGTACAAGAAATTTGAGAAAAATAATTTTTTCCAACCTTTATTGGAAACAAGAATCGTTTGTTCAGGTGGAGGAAAAGAAATCACCAAAATTCCAAATTCGTCAGGGTGTTCGGCAGGGTTGTGTGTTATCCCCAATACTCTTTAACATCTATTCAGAAAGATTATTTCGGGAAGCGTTTAAAGAGGTAAGGACGGTGTCTCTCTAAATGGGGATCAATAATCTGAGATATGCAAATGATACTGTCCTTCTTGCAGACACAGCTGAAGGATTTCAAAGACTGATAGAAAGGGTAAAAGAGATCTGTGAAAAATACATAATAATATGCAAAAACGTAACCCAAAATGTACAATTTCGCAATCAGAGGTTCTCTTATTGAAACAGTATCATCCATCAAACATCCTGGTGCACAATTACATGATAAGTGGGAGCAAATAAAGGAAATAAAAATACGTATTGAGAAAGCCAGAGCCTATTTCAATCGCATGAAAACACTATTATGTAATATAAAACTTAATCTGCAACTAAGAACTCGTTTACTTAAATGCTACATATTCTCTAATCTGCTGTACGGTGTAGAATCTTGGACATTGACGGAGGCTGCATGTAAACTACTTGAAGCTTTTGAAATGTGGTGTTACCGACGTATGATGATAATATCTTGGACACAACACGTAACCAACGAAACTGTTCTACAACGCATGCGAAAGGAGAGAGAAATCATGAGGACCATTAAAGAAAGGAAGTTAGCATACTTAGGACATATAATGCTTTACCAAAAATACGAACTACTACAATTGGTTATGCAAGGCAAGATGGATGGTAAGACAGTCCCCGGAAGACAACTAATTTCATGGCTACATAATTTGCGACAATGGACCGGAAAGACATCTACTGAATTATTCAGGGCAGCTGTTAATAAAGTACTATGGGCCAGAATGATCGCCAACGTCCACTGAGGATAGGGCACAGGAAGAAGAAGAAGATTATTTTCTTAAAACTTTGATCTCTTCTACCTTCTAAACAAAGCAGTATCGAATATAACCAAGTTGGCTTAAATTGACGTATTTTGACGTCAAGAATCAGTCATCAAGCGTTGTACATATATTTTCCGGTTACCCTGTATATACGTGTATCTATTTATTTATACCAACTGCAAGTATATTATTTCATCATTTACTAATAATTAAATGTTCTAACGACACAGGTTTACATATTCTAGTGTATCTACAATCTAAAACATGAAGAAAATGATTTTGATAGGACCTAATTTTAATTTTAATACAATGGAACCTACATATTTATTTCTGCGATATTCACTTTTTTAAAATTACGTTCAGTTTTTTATGTAGCCGCATCGATACTGTTTATTTATTTATTCACCCTGTTATAAATAATCAAATTGAACATTGACATCGCCATAACTTTGATAAACTTTACATCAAAAATCACTTATATTCAAGTACTAAGTCCAAAGTACCCTGATTCAATAATTTAAATAATAACCGAGTGGAAACGACTAGCGGACGGGATAACGCAGCCGATACCATCAAACAATTAGCGATTTCTGAAATAGATCGTGCGAAACTTCACACGGCAATCCTGTACGATATTATCTTCGGTTAGTTCCACAACTTTTCTAGCGGTTCATCTAAAGATTGCTTGTACCACGGTGAACGTCGGCATTTAGAACCCGATCGCGAAAAAGAGGAAAACAACATCAATAGGACTACGCAAAAAAGGGCTAAAGTCGTACATTTTTTTTTCGAGGAGGGGAAATCTTGTATAGACACCAACACGAAGTATGAAGGTAGTGCCTGATTCCTACCGGCTAAAACCCCCTTGGACTGAAGGTCCCCACGAACTACTTCGGTTGACAATGGTGAAGCCATAGCCTACAGAAGCTCACTGTAAGTATCCCTTTGGTTTCCGGGTCATAGTCTTGTAAACCTCCGGCCAAGACGCATTGATGTTTCTGCTTCAGGTGCCGTTACACCTAATGCATCGCACCGCCTTACATTTCACATTCAATGTAAGATTGGTACACGCTCTCATTCATTCATCTCATACTTTATCTAAAATATGAGCTGGGCTTCTTTTTCCCTTGTTCTTCGGCGCGGTCCTTGAGATTCCTCCACGGGATCTGCTTGCTGGTCGGTCTTTTTCCTTCTTCGGAGTTCTTCTTCTTCTTCTTCTTCTTCTTCTCTCTTCCTCCTTTTTTTCTCTCTTCTACCTGATCTTTGTTTCTTGTCTTCTCTTGCTTTGTTTGCCTAGAGATGTAATCTAGGTCTTTTATGTTTTCTTACCTCTTCTGGATTGTGATCCAGTGCTTGTCTAACCAGTGGATTATTATGCTCTTCTGCTTTCTGAAAGTCTTTCCTGAGGCTCAAGCCTTCTGATACGTGATGCACAGCGCTGCTGAGCCGTAGGTTATCACTGGCCTTAGCACGGTCTTGATTAACGTCAACTTATTCTTTAGACTCATTTTGCTTCTTCTATTCAGCAAAGGGTAGAGTTCTTTCTCGCAAGTTTAAAAGTCTTTATTACAGCAGTGATGTGTTTTTCCCAACACAATCCTTTGTCTAGTGTCACGCCAAGATATTTGGCTTGTTAGTCCGTTCCTCGCCATCAATATCAATCGTCTCGCCCGGTGGTCTCCTTTTCTTCGTCAAGAAGAGCGCTTGACTCTTTTCGGCGTTTACTGCTATTTTCCAAGAAATGAACCAGTCGTTGCAGAAATCTACTTACCATCATTGGATGGGTAGATCTCGCCATAATTGCTGTATCGTTCGCGAATTACTGAATGGTACAACCAACGCTTTAAATATTCTTTACCCGGAAGAATTACATTTTTCCGATACAAAATAAACTAGTTAAATCTCAGTAAACATTCTCAGATTTAAAAGAAATAGTAACTTGACACATTATGAAAACCGTTACTTAGGTAAGTGTAGCTCCAACATGTTAGAAGGATACTTCTCGATGCTGAAGAATAACCAATTTGAAGCTAAATTCTCAAGCATTGTCATAAAGAAGAAGCCAAATAAGCTCATGTGTCAGTTTATCACTGTAGCTGATATAACATTTATCATCTTACATTTTGAATGAAGCAGTTACTTTTCAAAAAAAGTTATGGTTTATAAGCACTTACTTTATAGAAATATTAGACCACGAAAGAAGACAAAGTAATTTTAAGGTCATGATAGGTGAAAATGCCAATATATTGTTTCTTTTTCTGACTAAAACATTTCGTATACATAAACAGTTTTCAACAAAGTTGTTAACTGTAATTCCTAGTACCCAGCAACTTTTTTAGGTAAATGAGAAAACCCTAGACAAAAAGGAAATTGTTCATAAAATTTTCCCTATTTCTAAGAAACCAAATAAAAACTTTGCTAAAAACTGGTTCTGTTTTAAACAGCGTAATCGAATAGGATAGGATAAAAAGTTAATTTGAATGTGATATATTTTTGAAAAATTTGTTTTATGAATACCTCGCTTTGGTGTTGCCTAGTAGTTTTATTGATGTATTGATTGATTGAATTGTACCTTTTCTCTTTTTATCATTATAGGTATTGAGTCAGAAGACAGTTATCCGTATAGAGGAATTGACGAAAAATGTCGCTACGATAAATCTAAAGTCGCAGCAGAAATTCAAGGATATGTTAATACTACAAGCAAAGACGAAGTTAGTTTAAAATCAGCAGTGGGATTACAAGGACCAACTTCCGTCGCACTTGATGCCACATGGCTTGAATTTTATTCAGGAGGTGCGTATTCTTCGATGTCAAAAATTTTGACCAAGTTGTAAATATTTGCATAATTATTCTCCAACATATCATATACAGGGTGAGTCGACGATTGGATGAAGTAGGTTTGTGCCTTTTCGGTGAAATTAACAAAGAAACTATATTTATTGTTTGACACAGTTTATTTTTACGCAGATTTTAAAAATATTTAGGACTCTACAGGGTGAGCCAAAAAACTAGGACAGCATAAAGTTGTATTTTTTTAAATAGAACACCCTATATACGAATCATATTTTCGATTTAGCTTATAATTTTAAATCTTTTTTATTAAGGGTTTACTATAATAAAACTTTATAGTTTCTGAGATAATTAAGTTTAAAGAAAAAAAGTCACATTTTCAAGCATCAATTCAATCCTAAATAACGTTTTCAATTTTGTGACAAATATATTCAAATTTGGAACTTAGCAAGGCCAAGGACAAGTTAACATAATTTTTACCTAATATTTGCAATAAAAGCTACAGGGTGTTAAACACATCGGCTCAAATTTGAACAAGTTTAAATAAATAAATATCTTTTTTTTAAATGGTACACCCTGTATATTTTCATGTTATTTAATAGAGAAATAAAAACCCTAAAAGTTTTGTTCAATATATCCTATACCTATTTATAATAGTTTTTGAGATATTTCAGTTTTTCTTATTTTCCATACTTTTTTACAGAATTTTATATTGTAAAATGAATTTTCCAAAGAATGAGTTAATAAATATGATTTATACAATAGGAGAGGCTCAAAAAAATTGCCTTCTTGCTCAAAGAATTTACAAAATGAAGTATCCTGATCGACGCCAGCCTAATACCTATACTTTTCAAAACTTAATGCAAAGATTTGATTCTTCTGGTACTGTTGATTATCCAAAACGTAAAGTGGTCAACAAACCAGTAACTAATGAAGAAAAAAAACTACAAGTATTGTTAAATGTTCAGGAAAATCCTTATATTGGTAGCCGTCAGTTAGCAGCATTATGTGAAACATCACAATCCACCGCTAATCGTACTACCAAGAAATATAGGTATCATCCATATCACATGGAATTACACCAATAATTGCATGGACAGGATTTTGAAAGTCGTGTAAACTTTTGTCGTACAATAAATGCGGACATTCAATTAAATCCAAATTTATTATGCAAGGTAATGTTTAGTGATGAAGCTACTTTTAGAAGTAACGGTGCCGTAAATAGACCCAACATGCATTATTATGCCACAGAAAACCCATTTTGGATTAGAGAGGTGCAACATCAAAACCACTGGTCATTAAATGTTTGGTGTGGTATTCATCATAATCGAATTATTGGACCCCACTTTTTTAACAAACCACTAAATGGCCATAGTTACCTGAACTTTCTACAAGAAGAACTACCCCAACTGCTTCAAGGTCTCGATAGGGATGAGCTCGACAGTATGTGGTTCCAGTACGATGGTGCGCCTCCGCATTACCATCGTGAAGTTCGTGCGTTTTTCGACCAACGATATCCGCAAAAATGGATTGGACGTGGGGGTTTGATTGAGTGGCCACCAAGGTCTTGTGACATCACCCCATTAGATTTCTTCCTATGGGATTATATTAAAAATAAGGTGTATGTTAATCCACCAACAACAGTGGAAGATATGCGAAACAGGATTAGGGATACCTGTAGAACAATAACGCCACTAATTTTGTCCAGGGTCCGAGAAAATCTGCAATAAAGACTAAATTTGTGCATTGCACAAGAGGGTCGTTTATTCGAACACTTATTAAAAAGAAATAATTAATCTCAGTATTTAATAGGTAATTTTTTTGTTTCAATTTAGTATAAAAGTAAATATGTATTTGCCTTGTCGTTTTATTGTTTTTCTGTAAAAAAGTATGGAAAATAAGAAAAACTGAAATATCTCAAAAACTATTATAAATAGGTATAGGATATATTGAACAAAACTTTTAGGGTTTTTATTTCTCTATTAAATAACATGAAAATATACAGGGTGTACCATTTAAAAAAAAAATATTTATTCATTTAAACTTGTTCAAATTTCAGCCGATGTGTTCAACACCCTGTAGCTTTTATTGCAAATATTAGGTAAAAATTATGTTAACTTGTCCTTGTCCTTGCTAAATTCCAAATTTGAATATATTTGTCACAAAATTTAAAACGTTATTTAGGATTGAATTGATGCTTGAAAATGTGACTTTTTTTCTTTAAACTTAATTATCTCAGAAACTATAAAGTTCTGTTATAGTAAACCCTTAATAAAAAAGATTTAAAATTATAAGCTAAATCGAAAATACGATTCGTATATAGGGTGTTCTATTTAAAAAAATACAACTTTATGCTGTCCTAGTTTTTTGGCTCACTCTGTAGAGTCCTAAATATTTTTAAAATCTGCGTAAAAATAAACTGTATCAAACAACAAATATAGTTTCTTTGTTAATTTCACCGACAAGGCACAAACCTACTTCATCCAATCGTTGACTCACCCTGTACATGCTTTCAGAAAAATTTCATAAACATTTATTGGGGGCACTAGAAAGACAAAGTTTTCTCCAATAAAGTAAAATATTTTTAATTATTTTGATCGATTGATTATTCGATATAGCAGGGTAGGTTTGAAAGGCCGTTACACCGCAGTCAAGTGACTTATTGTGTTACCTGTTAAATCTGTTCTATGTGAACAGATTTGTTGCCTTAGGCGAATTTGAAGATCCGTTCATTAGCTTGTCATCTGGGTATGAAGTTTTAGGATTCAATTTTTGAAAGTGTTTCCAGCAGGCGCGGATCCAAGAGGGGGGGGCGGTGGGGGCGATTGCCCCCCCCCCCCCCAAGAGGTTTGATGTAAGGAAAAAAGACCGGATTGTGCCTCTTATACTATACTTTATTCAAGAACTAGAGAGAGTAATAAATCATTTTTTACCCTTTTTGTTTAGTCCGATGCCTTTGGGAAAATCTGTTAGACATATATATTTTTCATAGGAATGGGTTAGAAATTTTATAATCAAAAATAATGGTCTATAATAATGGACTATTTGGGTTGAATAACAATAGATATTTGGAAGTGTGAAATGTGTAGTGTTAAAAAGGATTTTAATCCTTGTCATAGGCGTCGGAAGGAGGTTTATTTTATCACCAAGTATTTATGGCATATAATATTATTTCGGTAATAAACTTAAAATAAAATTTTTTTATTATATTATTTTATTTCTTATGATTTCTTAATAATTCACATACATTAGAAAATATAGACAATTTTGACATATTTAACACAAATCACAACTGTATTTTTATTATTTTTAATTTTGGAAAAGAAACCGTTTTAGGTACATTCAGAGTAAAACGTAGCCTTATTATCTCAAAAAATTCTAAGTTATATTTTAAATACTTACAAAATACCCATTGTTAAAAATACAAGAAGTTAAACATATATAAAAAATAAATTTGTCCATATAATATTAAAATTTTTTTGGGGCTATTGGTCATTTTATTATTAATTAAAAACATTTTTAGGGCATTTGACGTATCAGTTTATTTATTTCTTGAATCATCTACAAAATTACAATTAAACACTAAAAAGGGATTCAAATGTAATTAATTTTTATATGTTACAGTTAATATTAGACCTACTTATTTTTATTTTTATTGCACTGATATCTTAATTTAATTTACTTTATTATATGGAAATCCGATAGCCCCCAAAAAATAAAATAAACGTGTTAATTCTACACGCTTAAGAAAAAGACACAAATACAATAATAAAAAAATTACCGCTAATTGGAATTAAATATATATAAAATTAAAGAGTGGGACACACTAAAATAAAAATATATAAAAAAATACATAAACAACATTGAACAATAAAATACAACAAAAATAAATATTTAAATAATATTTTGTGTTCACACTAGTAAACATTACGTATCTATTTCGTAACCAAAGTCGCTAAAATTAATTATAATTGATTCCTCTATCATACCGATCATGACATCGAGTTTCCACATTTTCTTTTATTCTTTTATTATATGGATTTTTCCCAATTTTCCGCAGTAACTTTATTCAAAAAATTTCTCAAAAGTTCAGTTAAATTACCAATTTTGTAAGTTGTGTTACTTCTAGCAACTCAATCTTTTACTTGAGAGAGATATTTCCTTCTCCAACGGATATTTTCAGGACGATCTATAAGAACAGATTTCCTATCTGGTTTTCCCAGCAAAAATTAAGTTCTGTGAGCAATTTCCAGAGCTTAGTTCTTTTAGTTTCAGGTAAATCTCGATCTTCATTGATTTTAATTAGAATTTTGTGGACGGTTGGGATTTGCTTCTCATAATAAAATGTATTTACAACTCTTTTCATTGCAGTTTACATCTTTTCTTCCAACGAGATTTTTCGCCTGTCTGTGATCGAATATGGCTTGGGAGTACTTACAATTCAAATCGTTTTTTTCTCCTTCAGTATTCGGCACATAGTAGATACCGGAACACATCTCAACAGAGCCTTTAACATTATTATCTAGATATTGATATCTTAAGAGATCGTGAACATTCATCGTAATAAGTTTTTCGTTGAGGAAAAAATGCCCTGGTTTAACGATATTGGAATAAATATAGAGGTGGAAGCCATATCTTTTGGGTATCTTACTAATCTCAAATAATATATAAAAAACAAGCACAAACAAGATAAATCACTAAGGACACACTGTAAGGTGTACTTTGTTCACCGATAGAAATTAAATTGAACCATCAGAAATTTTATTCTTACAGTAAATTTATTAAAGCTTATAATATTTAAATATAATTAAATATACTTAGATTTACGACAGTTCTCAGTTACCTGCGGCCCTGGAGCAGATACGTTGGAGGTTTCGGTAACAGTTTTATTACTCTCTCTATTTCTTGAATAGAGTATAGAAATGTGTATGCTTGCGATCGCCCCTCCCCTTCCCCAGAGCTTTGAGTTCAGGAAAATAGACCCGATTTTGCCTCTTATACTAGGAATGTGTATGCTGCTTGCATCTCCTCACTACCTGTCGGCAACTTGTTTTTCTTGTGATCTTCTTAAAAGGCCAAACTACAAAGTTAGTTAAAAAAATGAAATATCTATTTCAAAATTGTTGTTAAACAAGTGGGTTAAAGAAGAAGCCAGATTTGGACTATTTGAAGGTGTGTAGATCAAAGAAGTTATATATATATATATATATATATATATATATATATATATTAAATTTTGGTTGTTATATGAATTCAGGCATTGTCATAAAAAGGGGGGCATTCTTGTGACACAAGCTTTGTGATGAACATTCTTACAATAGATAACTACAGTTACTGTTAATCCCTTCTGGCTCCTTACTGGCTTCTATTCAGTGAAAATGACTCCTGCTTAATTCTTGTGTAACGGGTTAACAACCTAGGTGGCCATTAAACCGTACAGTACGTACGGCTGCTAATATTTTTTAATAGAGGGCGCAGCTCAGTTTTAAAAGGTTAGAAAGATAGAAAAATTTACTAAATGGTCTTATGTTGGAAACGACAATGATATACCAGATTTCTGGTACGTAATTAAATTATATTTATTCTATAAATCCAGTTGGAATTTTAAATGATATGCTACGGTGTTCTGACATTAATCAGATTCAAATCAGAACATCACTAAAGCCTCTCTAGATCGAATATTTTGTACATTCTATCGAGAGAGATTGCTTCACTTGCCGTATATCAATACATCAACATAATCAAAATATCGCCCCAAGAACAGTAACTGAAGCTGGAAAGTCGCCGTAATTAAACCATTTTACTGCTTCCAGATTTTTTAATCGATTCTACTGGATATCAAAAAAAATCAAACCAAGCATGTCGGCAAAAAAGGTATGATGACGCTGGTCATAAAATAATCCTTTACGCAGGACGTAAATTAAGTGGGAAAAGAGAGATAGGAAAACGGAAAATAACAAGTCCAGGCAGAATAGGCAAAACTCTAAATTAAATCAGAAAAAGCTATCACTAAATGCATTACTTTTGAAATAAAAGAACTTACTGCTAAAAGGGCGTCGATTTCTCTCAGCTGAGAAATTGCGCTGCTGTGGCTTTGAAGGCACAATTTAAAATGAAACGGAAAAATTTAAAATATGTCATTCGATCATTCTCCTCCTCGCGAATTATGGCGTTTACTACATGATTGCATACTCGCAACCTGCGCACATCCAATGTAAACGACACATGCGCCAGCTTGAAATCATGTACTTCAAAAATCAATTTTCTTCTCCAATTTCTACATGTGATTGAGCAATAACTACCATAAGGGTAGGTCCGAAATAAAATTGTTCTCTCGCTTTTGTAACGGAATGGATCAAAGAAAGAAATCCAACCAGTAATATTGCATACTTTTACTTTGTCACATTAAATGACAACTTATGATAGGAAAATAAAAACTTGTAATTATACCAAATATCGTCAATCAATATCGACGGTCATGAGTTGAAGATTATGGACAGGTCTTTTTTGGAGACTGGGAATCGTTATGGGCCTTTTGCATACATTCTCGTTTTCCTTCTGAATTTCAAAGTCTCATTTTCTGTTGCCATCCTGAAGAAAAATTTAGAATCTGCATTCAAAAATTACAAATTATTTTTTAGTACTCATTCAATTATAATTAATTATTTTTTATCCGCAAATTAAACATTTTTATTGTAATATATATTTTTTTTATATTCTTCTTTAGGTGTGTTTACTGATGATTCCTGCTCTAAAGAACACGACGATCTCAACCATGCCGTACTAGCTGTTGGCTATGGACACGATGAGGAATCCGGTTTAGATTATTGGTTGATTAAAAACTCATGGTCTGAATATTGGGGAGATAGTGGATATTTTAAAATAAAACGTGGATCAAATGAATGTGGAATTGCCACTCTTGCAATGTATCCAGTATTTTAATAACAGACTTGTGTAATGGTTTCACACATAAACTACATAGACAAATCTAATAAATTATTAGAAATATAACTCTTAATCAAATATTGATATAATTAATAAAAAGGATAAAAAAATTTCGACTTTTGACAATTGTTTACTTGATAATATTACAAGCTTTCAGCTCACCTTTTCATATTGACGCACAGGTTATTTATCATTCATGGCATCATATGATAATAATATATCCAGAAAGTAAAACTGCCTCCCGCTACCGCCCCCTCACTAATTTACCGAAGTAATTTATTTAAATGAGTTGTTGTCGCGTTGCTTATCAACACTAGCAATCCCCTTTCTAAAATTATCAACACTTGCAATAACAACGCAGCATAAAATTTCCTCCTTGTATTTAGCTGTTTTGAGACAAGACAATATTTTTAAGCTAAAATACAGAAGTAATAATATTGTTGACAGCACTTATCTAAAATTATAATGGGTTTAAACTTGATAACGCAGCAAGAAGATTGTGTATCATGGCAGGGGCGGATCCAGCCTCTCTCCTTGGGGGGGGGGGGCGGTGATATCACAAAAGTACAGTATGGCAAGCGAAAGCAAGTTGTCCCCGGGGGGGGGGGGACATTAGCAACATTCCCATTTCTAGTGTAAAAGGCAGGGACGGGGCTATTTTTTTGAATTTGAAACTCTTGGAGAGGAGGAGGGCGATCACAAGAAAAAACAAGTTTCCGACAGGGGGTGGGAAGATGCGATCAACATACACATTCCTCGTATAAGAAGCAGAATCAGGTCTATTTTCCTGAGTTCAAAGCTTCTGGGGGGGTGCTATCGCAAAAAAACAAGTTGTCAACGGGGGGGAGGGGGGTGTTGCCAGCAGCATACACATTCCAAATATAAAAGGCAGAATCGGTTCTATGTTGCTGAACTTAAAGCTCTTGGGAAGGGGAGAGGCGATCGCAAGCATACACATTCCTATACTCTATTCAAGAACTAGAGCGAGTAATAAAACTGTTACCGAAACCTCCAACGTACCTGCTTCAGTGCCCCCGGTAACTGAGAACTGCCGTAAATCTAATTATATTTAAATATTATAAGCTTTTATAAATTTACTGCAACAATAAAATTTCTGATAATTCAATTTAATTTCTGTCAGTGAGCAAAGTATACCTTACAGTGTGTCCTTAGTGATTTATTTTGTTTGTGCTTGTTTTTATATATTATTTGAGATTAGTGAGATACCCAAAAGATGGAGGGCATTTTTTCCTCAACGAAAAACTTATTACGATGAATGTTTATGATGCCTTAAAATATTAATATCTAGATAATAATGTTAAAAGCTCTGTTGAGATGTATTCCAATATAACAGGAGTTCGAAAATCTATCAGTACCGAACACTAACGGAGAAAAAAACGACTGGAATTGTTAGTAATTCCAAGCTATATTCGATCACAGGCAGACGAAAAACCTCGTTGGAAGAAGAGATGTAAACTGTAATAAAAGGAGTTGTACATACATTTTATTATGAGAAGCAGATCTCAACCGTCGACAAAATTCTAACTAACATCAATGAAGATCGGGATTTGCCTGAAATTAAAAGAACTGAGCTATAGAAATTGCTCAGAGAACTTGTTGGGAAAAACCAGATAGGAAATCTGTTCTTATAGATCGTCCGGAAAATGTCCGTTGGTGAAGGAAATATCTCTCTCAAATAAAAGGTAGAGTTGCTGGAAATTACACAACTTACAAAATTAATAATTTAACTGGAGTTTTGAAAGATTTTTTTGAATAAAGTTACTGCAGATAATTGGGAAAAATCCATATAATAAAAGAATAAAAGAAAATGTGGAAACTCGATCTCATGATCGGTGAGAGAGGAACCAATTTTAATTAATTTGAGGGAAGATAGCTTCACTGACTTTGATGACGAATAAGATACGTAATGATGTTTACCAGCGTTAACACAATTTATTATTTAAATTTTCTGTAACATATAAAAATTAATGACATTTGAATCCCTTTTTAGTGTTTAAATTGTAATTCTGCAGATGGTTTAAGAAATAAATAAACTGGAACGTTAAATGTCCCAAAAATGTTTTTAATTAATAATAAAATGACCGATAGCCCCAAAAAAATTTTAATATTATATTGACGAATTTATTTTTTTTATATATGTTTAACTTCTTGTATTTTTGATAATGGGTATTTTGTAAGTATTTAAATTATAATTTGAGAGAAAATGGCTACGTTTTAGTCTGAATGTGCCTAAAACGGTTTCTATGCCAAAATTAAAAATAATAAAAATACAGTTGTGATTTGTGTTAAATATGTCAAAATTATCTATATTTTCTAATATATGTGAATTATTAAAAAATCATAAGAAATAAAATAATATTATAAAAACTTTTTATTTTAAGTTTATTACTGAAATAATACTCTATGCCATAAATATTTAGTGATAAAATAGACCTCCTTTTGACGCCTTCCGATGCCTATGACAAGGATTAAAATCCTTTTTAACACTTCACACATCCAAATATCTATTGCTGTCCAACCCAAATAGTCTATTATTATAGACCAGTATTTTTCATGATAAAATTTTTAACCCATTCCTATGAAAAATATAGGTGTCTAACAGATTTTGCCAAAGACACCGGACTAAAGAACACAGGTAGTTTGCGAAGAAAAAAAAGGTAAAAAATGAAAAACTCTCCCTAGTTCTTGAATAAACTATAGTATAAGAGGCAAAATCGGGTCTATTTTCCTGAACTCCAAGCTCTTGGGGGGGGGGGAGGGGAGGCGATCGCCTGTATCATGGTGGGCTTTTTCTAAAGTAAGAATTTTTCAAACTGAAGAGAAAAAAACTGAAATATCATAAAAAGTAACTTCCATTTTTCTTTTATACGGGGCCAATCAGAAATAGTGAATCTGACTGCAAGTGATTAAATTTAACAAACTACCAAAACTAATGATACTGATACTGGCTCGTTTGACCGACGTAGAGTATTGGTATATATGGCCATACTCAGAGTCAGAAGTTCAGGAATAAAGTAAGGGGCGTGTAGTACGAAAGAGGATTGAATCCTGCTTGATATTTTTGGCTACAATAACAACGCTGCACAAAATTATTCCTGCTTGAAAATGATGGTTTTTGGATTTAGACCGTGTCAAATTAGAATTATTATCCGACGTTTCGCCTACGAGTGCACGAGGCATCTTTAGGGATCTTTACTCTAGGAGATTAGAACACTGAATGACTATCGAGGAGCAACAGCCCGGTATTTATACCCAACTGGTGATCGGCGAACCATGATCCAGCGTTACAATCAATTGCCACGTGTTATGTAGACTGTAACCCACACAAAATTTCGATTGATTCTCTAATTTTACGTTTAAAGAAACCAGGTACTGATGCTAGCACCTTAGTTTCTTTTATATTAAATATGTGACCTGAGCAATTCTGGTGTTCAGCTACTGCAGATTGTACAATTTGTTTTTTTATACATCTTTCATGTTCCTTCAACCTTGTGGATATAGATATATTAATAGAGATGAGTCTACATCACACATGGAAATCGATTGTAACGCTGGATCATGGTTCGCTGAGCACCTTCTTCTTCTTCTTAAAGTGCCTATCCTCTTTGGATCTTGGCTATCACATTGGTCCATATTACTTTATTCACTGCTGCTCTGAACAGACCTGTTGATGTCATTCCAGTCCATGTTCGTAGGTTGCGCAGCCATGATATTCGTCTTCGCCCAGCTGATCTCTGGCCTTCCATCTTCCCCTGCAGGATAAGTTGGAGCAGGTGATATTTCTCATTCCGCATGATATGTCCAAAGTACTCCAATTTTCTGCGTTTGACATTTGTAAGGTATTCCAGTTCTCCACCGATACGTTGTAAAATGTTTTCGTTTAATACGTGGTGTAACCAAGGAACCTTAAGCATGCGGCGGTAGCACCACATCTCAAATGCATCTATACGTTTACATGAAGCATCGGTAAGGGTCCAGGCTTCTGCTCCATATAAGAGAGTTGAGAGTACATAGCATTTCAAAATCCTGATCCGCGTATGTATATTGAGGGATAGGTTGCAGAGTATGTTGCGCAGCTTATTAAAAGTACCTCTTGCTTTCTCGATTCGGCTTCTTATTTCTCGAGAGTGGTCCCAGTTCTTATTCAACGTGCAGCCTAGATATGTGATCGTCTCGGCCATTGTGAGAGTTACGTTGTTGTCAGTAAACTGTATATTGCCGACGTCGTTTTTATTGACAATAATCGTTTGCGTCTTCTTGCAGTTTATCTTCATACCATATCTGTTGCAAGCTGTCACTATTCGGTCGATAATTCTTTGAAGTCCCTCTGCAGTATCGGCTATAAGAAAGGTATCATCCGCGTATCTTAGGTTGTTTATTACTTCTCCATTTACAATAATTCCATCTTTTATGTTGCCCAGTGCTTCTTTAAAGAGATGTTCTGAGTATACGTTGAATAGAAGTGGCGACAGTATACAGCTCTGGCGTACTCCGCTCTTTATATTAAATTCTTCTGTTGTCTCATTCTCAACTCGTACAATAGCCTTTTGTTGTGAATATAGCTTTGATATTATCTCTCTGTCTCTGTCGTCGATTCCTGTCTCTTGTAGGATTGAAGTCAGTTTACTGTGCTGCACTTGGTCAAATGGCTTTTCAAAATCTATGAAGCATGCAAAGACGTCGGCATTAATGTCACGTGCTCTTTGAATCAGAACCTGCATGGAAAACAAGGCCTCTCTAATGCCAAGTCCCTGTCTGAAGCCAAACTGCGTGTCACTTACGTTTTCATCGAGTTTTCTATATATTCGTGCTTGAATGATGTTAAGAAAAGCTTTTAAAGCGTGGCTCATCAAGCTGATTATTCTATGATCGGAGCACTTAGTTGCGTTCGTTTTTTTGGGAATCGGGATGAATGTCGACAGTAGCCAGTCTTTTGGTATTTGACCGTTCATGTAAATTTTGTTAAAGAGGGTGGTCAATGAGGTGAGCACCAGTCGGGTATAAATACCGGGTTGTTGCTCCTCGATAGTTATTCAGTGTTCTATATCTCATGGAGTAAAGATTCTTGAAGATGTCTCGTGCAATCGCAGGCGAAACGTCGGATAATAATTCCAATTTGACACGGTCTAAACCCAAGAACCATGATTTTCAACTTGACCAAAGCCGTGAAAGCTTCCGTTCTTTATTATTCCTTCTTGTATTTACCTGTTTTGAGATAAGACAATATTTTACAAATTAGAGAGAGAAAAAAATCGAAATATCATAAAAGGTAACATCCGTATGTCGTTTGTACAGGGTCAGTAAGAAATACGGAACAGTCAATCGGGAAAGTGTTATCGGCTAAAATATTAGGAAGAAATTTGAAGGTTTAATACGCAGTATTTAATGAAGTCTTTGAACTTAATCCAGAAGTCAAACTTAGGGATCATTTCAAAGTCAACTGTAGTTTAAATCTCTATTGTTCTTGAGTTTCGAAAGAGTAATAAATTTTACATTATGATATATGATCATTTAAAATTTGAACTAACCCATTGATATAAATTCCACCTTCAACGTGATTTTTATATAAAGTGATTCATATTATTATGGAAAGTGATCCAAAAAAAAAGGATCAAGGAGGCTATCGTATTTGTAGGACGAAATGATCTGTAATAATCTTTAGTCTTCGTTATTATATCTATTTCTATGATGTTAAAAATATATCCAAAATAATGTAAAAATTGTTAAAATGTTTAATAAGGAAACAAAAAAAAAGAAGGAAAGTTAACTTTTTTCTTTAAAATAATTGAACATGGTGCGCAAGTTGAGTGATATCATTATTGTTTTCTCCGAAATGATAATACATAAAAGGTCAGTTAAGTTAGAAATAAGTTTGCATTTCTTTAGATTTATTTAAGATCTCTTGACACAGTTGTCAAATTTTCTATACTTTAGAAGATATTAGAGAAAAATATAAAGATATTTCCGTAAATATCCTAAATTCGATTTTAGGAAACAATCTTTCCTCAGAAAATGTTTCACTTTTCTCTTCTTTATAAAAGAGCGTTATTAAAACTTAGGAAAATTATTTTATAGAAAATAAGAAAGTAAAACACTTTCAAGAGGTAATAAAATTAGTAAAAAGAATTTTCCTTCAACATCTCCAAACGTGTAAACAATTTGGCAACTCGACCTTTTCACTCATTTTCTCTAACTGACGGTGATAACAATAGTAGTTTCACTTATTTTGCACATCCCGTATAAATAATAACTTTATAAAAATACTAGAAAATAGCACATATCGAGCTTGAAATTTATGAGTCGTAAATTCGAAATTGTCCGGTGGACCACACAACCGGTCAACGTGGAAAATTGTTAAGGTACGAATAAACATGCAACTTGACAAGGTTGTGTACCAAAACAGCGTAATAGCGTAGATAGATCAACAAAACACGGTAACGTAACTCCGTCTCGTATCAAGTCTTAACACCACTCCGAAACATAACATTCTAATATCACAGCATTTCATCTATTGTCGAGCTTCGGCGGACGTATCAAAGAAATGTTATATTCCTATATTGCAGTACAGGGTGAGTCAACGATTGGATGAAGTAGGTTTGTGCCTTTTCGGTGAAATTAACAAAGAAACTATATTTATTGTTTGATACAGTTTATTTTTACGCAGATTTTAAAAATATTTAGGACTCTACAGGGTGAGCCAAAAAACTAGGACAGCATAAAGTTGTATTTTTTTAAATAGAACACCCTATATACGAATCGTATTTTCGATTTAGCTTATAATTTTAAATCTTTTTTATTATGGGTTTACTATAACAAAACTTTATAGTTTCTGAGATAATTAAGTTTAAAAAAAAGTCACATTTTCAAGCATCAATTCAATCCTAAATAACGTTTTCAATTTTGTGACAAATATATTCAAATTTGGAATTTAGCAAGGCCAAGGACAAGTTAACATAATTTTTACCTAATATTTGCAATAAAAGCTACAGGGTGTTGAACACATCGGCTCAAATTTGAACAAGTTTAAATGAATAAATATCTTTTTTTTTAAATGGTAC
Organism: Diaprepes abbreviatus; assembly: GCA_034092305.1. NCBI lineage: Eukaryota > Metazoa > Arthropoda > Insecta > Coleoptera > Curculionidae > Diaprepes > Diaprepes abbreviatus. The sequence goes on from JASJET010000095.1 coordinate 3,216,005, forward strand.
ACCCTGTATATTTTCATGTTATTTAATAGAGTAATAAAAACCCTAAAAGTTTTGTTCAATATATCCTATACCTATTTATAATAGTTTTTGAGATATTTCAGTTTTTCTTATTTTCCATACTTTTTTACAGAAATAGTCTTCATTATCATAGTAGCCATGGCAAAAACAATGTAAAAGAACATTTTTCTGTGTGTCAAATTTATAACCGCAATCGCTTCTTTTGGTTTTTATGTAGTGTAGTTTGGTTCTTTTTGCATTCATCTTATATTGTAAAATGAATTTTCCAAAGAATGAGTTAATAGATATGATTTATACAATAGGAGGGGCTCAAAAAAATTGCCTTCTTGCTCAAAGAATTTACAAAATGAAGTATCCTGATCCACGCCAGCCTAATACCCATACTTTTCAAAACTTAATGCAAAGATTTGATTCTTCTGGTACTGTTGATTATCCAAAACGTAAAGTGGTCAACAAACCAGTAACTAATGAAGAAAAAGAACTACAAGTATTGTTAAATGTTCAGGAAAATCCTTATATTGGTAGCCGTCAGTTAGCAGCATTATGTGAAACATCACAATCCACCGCTAATCGTACTACCAAGAAATATAGGTATCATCCATATCACATGGAATTACACCAAGAATTGCATGGACAGGATTTTGAAAGTCGTGTAAACTTTTGTCGTACAATAAATGCGGAGATTCAATTAAATCCAAATTTATTATGCAAGGTAATGTTTAGTGATGAAGCTACTTTTAGAAGTAACGGTGCCGTAAATAGACGCAACATGCATTATTATGCCACAGAAAACCCATTTTGGATTAGAGAGGTACAACATCAAAACCACTGGTCATTAAATATTTGGTGTGGTATTCATCATAATCGAATGATTGGACCCCACTTTTTTAATGAACCACTAAATGGCCATAGTTACCTGAACTTTCTACAAGAAGAACTACCCCAACTGCTTCAAGGTCTCGATAGGGATGAGCTCGACAGTATGTGGTTCCAGCACGATGGTGCGCCTCCGCATTACCATCGTGAAGTTCGTGCGTTTTTGGACCAACGATATCCGCAAAAATGGATTGGACGTGGGGGTTTCATTGAGTGGCCACCAAGGTCTTGCGACATTACCCCATTAGATTTCTTCCTATGGGGTTATATTAAAAATAAGGTGTATGTTAATCCACCAACAACAGTGGAAGATATGCGAAACAGGATTAGGGATACCTGTAGAACAATAACGCCATTAATTTGGTCCAGGGTCCGAGAAAATCTGCAAAAAAGACTAAATTTGTGCATTGCACAAGAGGGTCGTTTATTCGAACACTTATTAAAAAGAAATAATTAATCTCAGTATTTAATAGGTAATTTTTTTTTTCAATTTAGTATAAAAGTAAATATGTATTTGCCTTGTCGTTATTGTTGTGTTAATTTTTTCACATTATGTTTAATTAAACTATTGCCATTGTAATATAACGAATAATGTATTTCATCATATTTAACCACATTCTGTTTGTTTCTGTAGTTTCTTTTTATTATTTTACATGGCTACTATGATAATGAAATATCTCGAAAACTATTATAAATAGGTATAGGATATATTGAACAAAACTTTTAGGGTTTTTATTACTCAATTAAATAACATGAAAATATACAGGGTGTACCATTTAAAAAAAAAAGATATTTATTCATTTAAACTTTTTCAAATTTGAGCCGATGTGTTCAACACCCTGTAGCTTTTATTGCAAATATTAGGTAAAAATTATGTTAACTTGTCCTTGGCCTTGCTAAATTCCAAATTTGAATATATTTGTCACAAAATTGAAAACGTTATTTATGATTGAATTGATGCTTGAAAATGTGACTTTTTTTTAAACTTAATTATCTCAGAAACTATAAAGTTTTGTTATAGTAAACCCATAATAAAAAAGATTTAAAATTATAAGCTAAATCGAAAATACGATTCGTATATAGGGTGTTCTATTTAAAAAAATACAACTTTATGCTGTCCTAGTTTTTTGGCTCACCCTGTAGAGTCCCAAATATTTTTAAAATCTGCGTAAAAATAAACTGTATCAAACAATAAATATAGTTTCTTTGTTAATTTCACCGAAAAGGCACAAACCTACTTCATCCAATCGTTGACTCTCCCTGTACATGTTTGCATAGCTGAATCAGCCACCCGAGATGATCATTTTAGAAGAATATATAAACGTTGAAGATGTATGGCGATGTTTCGTTTCATTCGGATCAATAAATGAATGAATGAAAAAGGGGGTAGTGATACTAGATCATCAGTGTCTAGGCCTCCATTGGGCCCTTTACATCCCACCATATCTCCAGGTTATTCGAGGCCGATTGCTTTTGCGAATCCAAGCAGCTTCGTTAGTTGAGCTTGCCTAACTGCTTCCGGTAACAAAACTGTATCTCCGAAATATCTCTGTCTCTGTCCGTTGAGTGCGGGGCACTCTCTGAGAACTTGGTCAACAGTTTCATCCTCCTTCAAACACCATCTGCATGTCGGGTCGCCTTCGACACCGATTCTATGAAGATGGCCCCTGAGGTGACAATGTCCTGTCAACAATCCCACCACAATTCGCAGCTCTTTCCTTCCCAAGGAGAGAAGCTTCTTAGTGCGCCAGGCCCAGTTATATGTGGATTAGCACATCTCATTCCAGGAGCTTCCTTCCATGATTCAATAAATTTGCTTTCCAGCAACAATTTTAATTCCCTTTCGCCAATAGCAATTGGGACAGGTAATATTGGTTGGGGTCCATACGGTACAGTCGTCAAACCTACCTTTGCCAGATAGTCTGCTTCCTCATTCCCGCGTATGCCCGAGTGACCCGGAACCCATACGAGTCTGACTATGCAGCCTTTGCTTGTCATACCATTTAGTACATCCTTGCACTCAGGCATCAGTCGCGAAGTCACAATACTCGACTTCAGCGCCAATATCGCAGCCTTACTCTCTGAGCATTTATTTATTATTTTATTCCTCTCACAGAGATGAGCACACTGCAGAGTAGCATAAATTTCCGCTGTGAAAATTGTCGCTCATTGTCCGAGAGCGTAGTACTATCTGACTCCTATGGTCCTGCCGAATACTCCGGCTCCAGTTCTTTCATCTTGTCGAGATTCATCAGATTACCACCAGGATCCATTTTTTGGAAGATTTTGTTCTCTCTCCCAATCCTTTCTACTTAGCATAAGTATCTCCAGGGAGAGGTTGGGTTTTAATAGCGGCGCCATGTAGTCTGTCCGCATGGGAGTGATGGACACCTCTCCACCGCGCTTTTCCAGATACCTGAGTCGGCGCCCGTTCCAATTCCAAGATGTCCCAGGCAACTGAGACGATAAATAGTCTTCAGGGCCTCATTCTCTATGTATAAGTGAAGGGGAGACAGGTTCACCAGGACTTTCAGAGCCCTGGTGGGAGCAGTCCTCATCGCACTCAATATTCCCACACAAGTCATTCTCTGAACTTTATCAAGTTGAAGAATGTGTTTGTGCTTTGTTGTACTACGCCACCATACAATAGCGGCGTACGTTATCATGGGGCAGATCACCATAGTGTATTTCCAAATAGCACTTTAGGTGTGAGTCCCCATGTACACCCAAAGGCTCGTTTACAAGCACATATGAATTTCTTGGTTCGAGCCTCAATATGATTATTCCAGCTCAGTCGTGAGCCCAGAATTACTCCCAGGTATTTAACTGTCTCCTTAAGTTGAAGAGTCCTTCCCACCAATGTAACTGTGGGAAGTCTCCCCATTTTCCTCTTTTTTGTAAAGGGTACTATTTCGGCCTTGTCCGGATTTATTCCGAGCCCCTCCCTGCGGCATCATCGTTCCGTGATCTGGAGGGCCCACATCATTAGTCCGTCCAGGTCCCAGACATGGCGACCATGGCACAAAATGACTAGGTCATCAGCATAGGCCTGTGTATACAAACCTGCATTATTCAGTTCACTCAACAGGCAGTCCACCACAAGGCTCCACAGCAAAGGCGACAACACTCCTCCCTGTGGACAGCCCCTACTTGACAGTGCTTTAACACTTCAGATTAAATCACGCCTTGTCTTGGAGCAAATAAAAAAGTTGTAACGTTTTTTTCTTCACTAAATGATTTATAACTATATATGCTACAGCTGCATCTATTTGAAAGGACGAAATAATATTTCATATTGATCATTCGTAAGATTATTTTGTTTTCTTTTATGTTTACCTGCTAGCCGGATTACGTCGTATCTTCATCTTACAGCAATAAAAGTTGCGCGACTGAGTTACGTTCTGACGCACGTCTTTATGCGTGTTTAGAAGTACCTGGTTATTTTGGAACTGGCTAATTAGTACGAGCTACGACTTTGTTTTTCAAATACTCTAGATGTATCAATATTGCGAAAACTGATCTCATAGTAAAATTCCTAGGTCGTTCATATTATTTTTTGACTGTGATACAGAACCCTAAAGTATAATTCTTCTATTTCTTAGTAGCGTTTTGAGAAATTTTCGTTTTCCATTAATAATTCAATATTAAAATTATAATTCTAAAAATATATGATGTATATCATCCTAAAATCCTAAACGAAGTCATTACTTTCTTTACAAAATAATTACGTTTTTAGGCTTTATTGCTACGGTAAAACTTCAGTGAGAAGAAATTCAATAACATATTATTCCAACATAAATGTTAAAATAAAATTATTAAAGTTTACTTCAAAATTAATAGTCGTGCCAGCGGGCAAATATGATAAGCTTAGACCTATGCCGGAGAGTAGGGTGAGTTATTCAGGGAACCACTGCATCTGTAGCTATGTTAAATACAGAAACCTTCCGCAAAATTGTTAGGAACTAGCTTTCAACTGCACTCCTATTTATATATATATATATATATATATATATATATATATATATATATATATATATATATATATATATATATATATATATATATGTTTATATGGCTTTCACGGATTCGTCCGTGTGAGATGCATTAGCAGTGGTTATATCCACATGATGCTGTTGTAGTGCTGAAATCACATTCAGCAAACGTACAACTATATGCAACTCCGTATGTAAGTGAAGTAAAATGCGAAACAGTGAATGCAAACTTCGCTCCATCGTATCTTTTCTGTGTTAGAGGTTGCACATTTAGAATAAACTGTAATAAAACACAATTCATCCTATTCCACCACCATCGAAATGGTGGCCTACCTGTACCACCATACCGAGAAGAAAGTCAAATCTTACCCTCCCAGCCACAGTGATACGGCAGAGATACATGTTTCGTCCCTCACTAGACTCATCAGGGTACCGACATGCACCTGGCTGTGCAAAGGACAGATCGGAAGGAAGCATGCAACACTGAACGCGTCTTCGCCGACCTCTCGTCTGATGGCCTATATATGTTTATACGGCTTTCACGGATTCGTCCGTGTGAGATGCATTAGCAGTGGTTATATCCACATGATGCTGTTGTAGTGCTGAAATCACATTCACCAAACGTACAACTATATGCAACTCCGTATGTAAGTGAAGTAAAATGCGAAACAGTGAATGCAAACTTCGCTCCATCATATCCTTTCTCTGTTAGAGGTTGCACAGTTAGAATAAACTTTAATAAAACACAATTCATCCTATTCCACCACCATCGAAATGGTGGCCTACCTGTACCACCATACCGAGAAGAAAGTCAAAGTTTACCCTCACCGCCACAGTGATACGGCAGAGATACATGTTTCGTCTCTCACTAGACTCATCAGGGTATATATATATATATATATATATATATATATATATATATATATATATATATATATAAATATGCAAGTAAGCATGTGAGTCAAAGGGTCAAATAAAACTCCCTAATAAATGATAAAATAACTTCAATTGCATAACTACTTAAGTATAAAGTTAGATATGCTATAAATAAAACCCAATACGATACAACTATAGTACCTATTGGTGCCAAAATATAACGCAAACTCCGTAAATTCCATATCATGGAATTAAACATCAAAAAATTGAGCAACACGAAAAGAAAGAAAGAAATCAAATTTATTTTACGAAATCGATGAGTTTGTTATTATTTAAAATAAAAAAAAAAACAATAATTCTAAGTTTGCCTATCATTGCGTTGATGAGAATGCTAACTGTGTTTTATCCTACTATGGCTGTAACACTACCAAACCTGTTAGTGGTGTGTAGGTACTAGTTAATCATAAGTGCTGATGAATTAAAAACTGAAGTTTTTCATCAAAAGATAAACACGAAAATAAAACGTAGAAGAAAAAGGTAGAAAATAAAAGAGTGAACCCTTGAGTTCTAATTTTGGAGTTAAAAGAATTCATTCGCTAAATAACTGTTCAACTCTGTGTATTCCGGTCCACCCTCGGATGTTCCTCAGCCAAGAGATTTGCTTCCTTCCAACACCTCTACGACCCTCGATCTTACCCTTCATTATCAGTTGAAGAATTCTGTACCGATACCCTTTGAGAATATAACCAAGACATGTTAGTTTCCTGCAATTTACGAGTGCCATCTGTCTAATCTAAAACCGCTATATTAGTTTGCGTCGCTATCCAGGGTATTCAAAGCATTTACCCATGCAACCACATCCCAAATGCTTCCAGACGATTGACCAGCCTTCAGTGTCGACACCTCCGCTCCATACAACAATACTGACCAGATGTAACATTTAACCATCCTTTAGCGGAGTTTTAAATTTAGATTATCATTGCAGACAAGTGATCTCATTTATAGAAAAGTTGTGTGAGCTGATTCGATTCTGCATTTAACTTATTGATCTGGGTCAAACAAGCAACATTTCTTTCCCAACCCTATTGACAGAATCTAAGAGTTTTTGTAAACTCTGAATGTTATCACTTATGATGGTCATATCATCGGAATGACGAATCGTGTATATTAGCTCGCCGTTGATTTTAACCCCACATAATTCTTTATGTCGGGATTCTTTAAAAACTTTGTCCAAATATCACTTAAACAGCAGTAGAGAGAGAATACATATCCCTGTCTAACACCTCGTTTTATATGAAATTGTACTATTTCCTTAACGTGTTTTTTTCATATCCGAAAGATTTCCCACATTTTCCCGGATACTCTGTATATATATATATATATATATATATATATATATATATATATATATATATATATATATATATATATATATATATATATACATATATATTTTCCTGGTTCATGAACCATATATTTTATCCTTTTTGCAAACAATTGACGTTTCGCCCTTTATTTAAGGCTTTTTGAAAATTGTTGGTTATATATACATATATATATATATATATATATATATATATATATATATATATATATTGCTAAAATAATAACATTTTTATAATTATATATTATTTGCTTGTGAGATGAAATAATCTGTGGTTTCTGTATAATGCCTGGGTTTTACAGGGTCACAGGGATGCGCCTATGATGTTAATAAATTTATGTAATTTATTTTTAATAAATTACTTAAAATATTTTCAAAATTTAATCTGTTTATGTTTTTTTTTGAATATACGGTTTCACAGTGACGTGACGTACTTGAGTTTTTTTATTTAAACAATTGTGGAAAATTGTAATAATTCCGATTAAGGGATATGTTGGAAAACGACGTTTTTTTAAGAAAACCTTTACATACTCATTATCTCAATGCCGTAGAACACGATTCTTCCCTTGGTTTTTCACAGTTTTCCTTCGGTGTCCCGGAAAATACAGGAAATAAGTTTTCACCTAAGGTTAAATAATTCGTTAATGTTTTATAACATTCACAAATTTTACGCGTATAGGAGCGTCTGTAAAATTCAGGATGTACAGGAAAATGTGGAAAATCTCACAGATATGAAAAAAATACGAAAAAGGAATACTACAAGTTCATATAAACTTTTTTCGTATAGGTCTCCTCTTCGGAGAAATCAGCTTCCAAAAAGCTGCAATGGAATCAAGTTTTTTACACATAATTGTTGACCCTCCAGGTACATTTCAATTTTTTTTTAATATGATGTATACCAGGTGTAGCGGCTTTAGGCCCCTCATACTCTTTTGTCAAAAATATCTTTTATACCTTTTTCAATTTTACTATCTGTTATATTTTATTATCTTGTTGTATGTATTTAAGATTCAATATTTTTTATAGTTCATTTTACTATGCTGCACTGAAAACGTGATATTTCTTACTTTACTAAAATAAGCTATACTTTTTCGTACAATTTAAGGATTGTACCAATAAACCAATCGGGCCCTTTTACGGTCATTGGTGACTCGGGATTTCCAACTGCTTGCAACAAAATGTGTACTCGGGATTTCCAACTGCTTGCAACAAAATGTGTACGGTATTGCCATTTAGGCGGAATTATTTCCAGATTTCTGAATCACAACTAATAGACCGCTGAAAAGTTGGATAACGTGACAACACCGTACGATACTAGTAAATTATAGGCAGATCCGTTTAAATACCCTCAACTTCCGAGTTAGAGGTCTATTCTACTCTGTTCCATTCCTGTTCTCTACTGGTCTAACTCCGTTTGCAGTTAACTATTCTATTCTAATTCTATTTCTATTCTATTCTATTCTATTCTATTCCTACTCCATTCCGATTCTCTACTAGTCATACTCGGTTTACAGTGAAATATTCTATTCGTTTTCTCTATCCGTTATAGTTTAGTTTTTATATTGCTTTAAGAGTCTTCCCGCTTTGAACCCTATTTCTAAGTAAATCCGTGTTCAGTGCAAGCAATTACATAATAAACACTGTTAAACTTTTAAAACGCGTTGTTATTTCACACTTACACGCATACTAAAAACTATAAGTTTAGCGCACTACAAAAACGCTAAACAGGTAATACCCTTCAAATTACTATCCAAGAAAATGTTGTGAATTACTCACAGCTGCGGGAACGGAGTAGCTGTGATATTTATGACCCCATTTTTTTTACGCCCTGTATGATAAAAACTTTGGACAACATTTTTTACATACCTTTAACTATTTACTAAAAATTAAGTACCCTTCATTCATGTCGCTAATTCTAACCGTTTTCGAAAAAACGTAATTTTTACGTATCATATATTTAGTGTATTTCGATAATAGATACATCTTTGTTCCTATCAGAAGTTCAACCTTCAACCTTATGATAAAAAAAATTCGATCCAAAATTAGAGTTTCCCTCTTTAGTTAAAAACGTCTAATTCTGTGAATTGCAGTGCGACCTAGGCTCGCAAAAAATGTGCATTTTATTTTATCGGTACCAAAAATAAAGTATTGTTGTTGCAAACGTTGCTAGATACGAAAGAAATAAATATTCCGCCTTTAAGAAACTGTCAGCTTTAACATCGCTGACACATTGATCCCGCGTGGGGTTGCTAGTCCTCCATCGGGCGCCTCCCCAGGTGGCGGATAGGGGAACGCCTCTCAGATATGAGTGGTACCGAGGAAATCAAATACTCAGGGCGGACCAAAACTAACTAACACAGCAGCGTCTGACCTAGAGTGAGCGACTGCAAACAGCGTCGGTACTCATGTTAGAGTCGGCTGACATAAAAGCTAGGAAAGCAAGGGGAAACTACCTAGCTAATTACATCCCCAGGATAATCACAATGGATCAAGTCTACTTAGGAACGGCCCTCAGTCCCGGGCACCTCTTAAGTGAGGAGAGGGTGCTAAGAATCCCCCGGTTACCCGATAAATTTACACTAAAACGCGACAAAAAGATTGGTACATGGAATATACGAAGTCTATTCTAAGCCGGCAAGGTAAATAATGTGATTAAGGAGATGCGACGACTCAACATAGATATTCTTGGATGCAGCGAAGTTAGATGGCCCAACTCAGGCCACTATGAAATAGACAATCACACGGTATACTACTGCGGAGATACAACAACAAGAAACAAAAACGGAGTAGCTATTATAGTCAACAAAGAGGTTAACAGTTGTGTACTCAGTTTTATAGCATATCGGATAGAGTTGCACTACTTAAAATTAATGCCAAACCATTTAATATGAATATTGTACAAGCATATGCTCCAACCTCGGAAAGCTCAGAGCAGGAAATAGAAAGTTTCTATGAACAGCTAAAAGAAGCCCTTAAATACACCAAAAAACAAGAAATAAGTGTCCTGCTGGGAGACTTTAACGCTAAAGTAGGCAAGGGAGTAGTAGATAATACTGTAGGCCAATTTGGACTGGGCAAGAGAAATGATAGAGGGAATCGTCTTATTCAGTTCTGCCAAGAAATGGACAGTGCGATAATGAACAGCTTTTTTCAGTTACCGCCTCGAAAACTCTACACATGGAAGTCTCCAGCTGATTGTCCCCAAAAAGTGATAAGAAACCAGATAGACTATATCATCATAAACAAAAGATTTAAGAATTCCGTAAAATCCGCAAAAGCATATCCGGAAGCGGATATCCCTTCAGACCATAATCTTTTGCTGAGCCGGATTAAGCTACACATGAAAAAGATCTGGAAAGGAAAATTCCAAAAACGACCGGACATTCAGAGGTTGAAAGATAACACCACAAGAGACGAAGTCAAAGAGGAATTAAACAACAAAATAACGAGCATAGCCACGGATATTAACAAGGAGAACATAAATGTGGATGATATGTGGAGGAAGATAAAAAATGTCTGTAATTCAATAGTGGATAATAAACTAAAAGCAGGAAAAAATATAAAGAAACATCCGTGGATGACAGAAGAAATATTAGAACTCATGGAAGAGCGAAGAAAATACAGACATAAAAATGAAAGAAGGTATAAAGACATAAACAAAGATATTAACAATAGGATCAAGGAAGCAAAAAAGTTGTGGCTACAAAACGAATGTAAAGAAATCGAATCCTTAGAACAAAAACATGACATTTTTAACTTGCATAAGAAAATCAAGGCCCGAACCAGGGGAAATAACTCATGCAGCAATAATTCAGTACTGGACAAACACAACAATCTGCTGTACGAGAATGAAAAAATACTTGAAAGATGGGAGGAATATATGGGAGAATTATTCGATGAAGAACAGCAGAGAGAAACAGATGTCCTTGGATTTTCCGGACCAGAAATAACACTCAGCGAAGTAACATATGCAATGAAACCACTAAAAAGCAATAAGTCACCTGGGCCGGATAATATACAATCAGAAATACTAAAACTATTTGAAGATGACCAACTTAAACTCCTAACAAGTCTACTTAATAAAATTTACGAAACTGGCGAATTGCCTGGAGATTGGCTAGTTTCCACCTTCATTCCTCTTCCTAAGAAAACAAATGTTACCAGATGCTCTGATTACAGAATTATAAGCTTAATGAGCCATGCGCTGAAAATCCTTCTCAGTATCATTCCCTCTCGAATATATAGAAAACTTGAAGAAAACGTTAGCAATGTTCAGTTTGGCTTTAGAAATGGACTTGGAACACGAGAAGCTCTATTTTCTATTCAAATTTTGATACAAAGAGCTCGGGACGTAAACTGCAATGTCTATGTATGTTTTATCGATTTCGAGAAAGCATACGACAAAGTGCAACATCACAAACTGCTTCAAATATTAAATGAATCTGGTATCGATGACAAGGATTTACGCCTTATTAGAAACCTTTACTCACAGCAAAGGGCGACTGTACGTGTAGGCAACGAAACATCACAAGAATTTACAATAAAACGGGAAGTTCGTCAGGGCTGTATTTTATCGCCGACGTTATTCAATACGTACTCGGAAATGCTGTTCAGGGAAGCTATCAGTGGAATGAGAGAGGGCATAAAAATTAATGGTGAAAGCATTAACAACTTAAGATATGCAGACGACACAGTTCTGTTGGCCGATAATGCAGAGGATCTGCAAACACTATTAGACCGCGTAGTAGAAGCCTGTGAAAGATACGGCATGAAATTAAACTGTAAAAAGACAAAAATCCTTATAGTAAGCAAAAATGACGAAATACTCCACCAATTTAGAGCAAATAATGAAACTTTGGAAACTGTTGACAAAGTTACGTATCTAGGATGCAGTCTGAACAGAGAATGGGACCACTCACACGAGATTAGATGCCGCATAAAGAAGGCGAGAGCTGTCTTCAACCGCCTCAGAAAGATCTTGTGCAATATGCACCTGAACATTGATATAAGAACATGAGTCTTGAGATGTTATGTATTTTCAACTCTTCTATATGGAGTGGAAGCCTGGACTTTGACAGAAACAACATCTAAACGACTGGAAGCCTTCGAAATGTGGTGTTACCACTGCATGCTCAGAATTTCATACATCCATTATGTCACAAATAACACAGTGATGCATCGTATGAAAAAAGACCCAGAAATTATGCGCAATGTGAAAATCAGAAAGATATCATACTTAGGGCATGTAATGCGCAATGAGAAATACCAACTAATTCAGTTAATTTTGCAAGGTAAGATAGAGGGTAAAAGAACTCAGGGTCGCCGACGAATATCATGGTTGAGGAATATCAGACAATGGACAGGAATGACGACGGTACATTTATTTAGAACAGCTGTCAATAAGGTCATATGGGCCAATGTGATTGCCAACATCCACAGAGGATAGGCACCAACAGAAGAAGACACATTGATTCTTTACTTGGATATTAATTTACTGATTCTTGGATTTCGTGTTGAAACTAATTGCGAAATAATTCGAAATATGAAATACACGTTTATTGAGTATTCAGATATACGCCTGATGTATGGTCTTGCATCTTGCAATACCTTGAAAGCTAAGAGGTTATATCACGACAGAAATCCTAATCATACTCTTCCAGATCAGCAAACATTTTATCGAATTGACCAATATCTAAGGAAGAATAGTAGGCGATTTCACTTAATAAGGTAATATTATTAAATTTCTTCCTAATTTTAGGAAATTTTGGGAAAAGAAGTACTGATGGTGGTCGGGGAAGAACAGTACGTGAGCCGCACTTAGAGGAAAATATTTTAAATATTTTAGATGACACTCCTTCAACAAGCACTCGAAAATCATCAGTGCAGTTTAATTCCTGAAGATTTTCCCCGTATAATGCAGTTTGCAAACTGGCTATTGGATCAGCAACGAGAATTTATTAGCACTATTCTCTTCACGGATGAAGAAGAGTTTACCAAAAATGGTATTACAAATTTAAATAAATCACATGCACGGGGTGAAAATCCTTATGCTACTATTGTTTCACATCATCAATATCAATTCCTATCAATTAATGTTTGGGCAGGAATCATTGGCAATTTTTTTGATTAGACCATTCGTATTGCCGGCACGACTGAATGGAGAACTTGTTGTGCGGGAATAACGTATATCCAAACCGTTGAACAGGGAAAGAAAGACCTATTGCCTGGCCGTCTCAATCTTCCGACCTAACATCATTAGATTTTTACCTGTGGAGACACCTCAAAACTTAGGCGTATTCCACTCCGGTTGATTGTAAAGAGAAACTTCTATGGAGAATCACGTTTCCTTCTGATGTAATAAGGAACAATGCTGAGTTAATGCGGCGGGTACAGCAGTTCTCAAATTCATCGTGCCTGCGAATTTATCAGATTTCACGGAGCCCATATTGCACTCCCTTACGAAGTTTTTAACTAAGTAGTTATTTTAACTTTTTATTGAAACTATCGTGACAGGAGAGAATTCCTCTTTTTCATATTCAATCAGACAGAAATTAAGGAATTTTAAAGTGAATTAATAATTAACCTGTGCTTTGTTTTAGCCCACAATTAACAATTTGTTCAAAATAGATGCATTTTGGAATGGAGAAAATATAAAACGAAAATTTTGCCACGTTTGGTTTGTGTGATATTGATTCTCAAATTACCTATTCATCAAGTAATTATTGCCTTAGGTGCGTGTCATTTTTACTTCTTTACTGTTATATTTATCCATTTTTGAATTGATATTGCGTCTTGAGACAATTATTATCAAATTTTAAAAAATTGTTCCAAAGTGAATTTTTAAAATTTTACCAGAAAATGTGAGAAGTAACTATAACAATAAAGAAGGGGAAATGGCAAATAAAGCATCGACAATCTAGCTCCCACGACACAGTAAGTCACCAAGCTGCAGTGTAACAAGCTTTTTCTCAATCCTGGCTTGCTATGCCGTTCAATAATAGCTTCTTAAGGAAAGATATTTTAAGAAGGAATATCTACCTAATAGCCCGATCAAAAGAGATTTTTTGATGTGAAAAAAAATAACATCAAACTGTCACCATGACTTGAAGGGTGGTCCATACATGATTAAACTTCAGCTTAGCATTGGGATTTTTTAAACAATAAGAACTGCAAAAAAGGTTACTTTTTGGTTATATTATTTTTTCGAAAACGGTTTAGATTCGCGATATGAATGAAGAGTACTTAATTTTTAGTCAGTAGTTAAAGGTATGTAAAAAACGTTGTCCAAAGTTCTTATCATACAGGGCGTAAGAAAATCGGGTCATGAGTGTCACAGTTAGTCCGTCCCGGCAGCTGCGAATAATTCATAACACTTTCTTGGACAGTAATTTGAAGGATTTTACCTGGTATAAAGCATATTAAAAAAAATGAAATATACTTTGTGGTTCAATAATTATATGTAAAAAAATTCATTCCATTGCAGCTCTCTGGAAGCTCATATCTCCGAAGAGGAAGCCTATACGAAAAAAGTTCATATGAAATTGTAGTATTCATTTCATGTGTTTTTTTCTTCATATCCGGGAGATTTTCCACATTTTCCTGGACACCCTGTATAAAAATTCATAAATTTACATTTTCTTTAAGGAAAAATCAAGAAACATGGCCAAAAAGTAAATTAAAACAAAAATCACCCATTACATCTAATAGCGACTTCGCTCGTCTTGAAAAGGAAATGGTTTGCGTTGCTGTGATAGCATAAATCCGATTTCTATGTAATACACATCTAATCTTTCCTTTCTATTAAAGAAAAAAAAAACTAAAAACATTTGTTCGGCACAAGGAACACTTCCGTGTTAACTATGCTAATTTATTTTAATTTTTCTTGATCTTATGATTTTATTAATCATATTATTTTTTTCAACAGATTCTAAACTGTTCACTTCCTTACTAACTCAGACACTTCCCAATGTATTTCCAGAGATTGTCCCGCCTCCACGTTGTCTCTACTGGACAATAATATTTTTGAATTGATTATATATATATGTATATATATATATATATATATATATATATATATATATATATATATATATATATATATATATATATATATATATATATATGGCCCCGGTTTTGAATTTTTAAATGGAACACCCTGTATATTTTAACATTTTTGGATTTCTGAGACAATTCTAGATCAGAATGTGGCATTTTAAAAACTTTTTACGTCTACTTCATTTTTTTAGAGCCACTTTTAAAATTGCATCTAGGTGGCCATGATCGGACGCAAACTAATCTAAGGGCCTTAGGTGATGTCAAAAAAATACAATCGCTAAGTTTTAGTTACTAGTATGAAAGGCAGGAATAAGACAAGTTGACAAAATTACGTTTTCATTTCTAACTATTAATTTTCAAATGGCGACCACTTTTTGACAACTACTTTTCGAAAAAAGCATTCTCTGACGAATCTAACGGTACTAATTTATTTGCGATTGGATTAGACATAAGAACAGAAATTAAATATTATTAAGCAAAATACTGGATAATTTATTTACTTATGACAAATGCGCCATAGACAGCCATGATGCATAATAATTTGCTACTGTTTTTATCAAGTCTTCTTTGGAAAACAAAACACTCACTTAAGTAGATAATGACAGTGACATACGCTCTAAGAACACACGTAAAAGTTTACTAATTTTCGTTAAGTTTAGTTTAAATTTTCGTTAAAATAATGTATACTCAAAGTGAAAAAGTGGATATGTTATTAATATTTGGAGAGTGTCATAGAAATTCAAGGAATGCTGCCGAGTTGTATGCTTATAGATATCCGAATCGGCAACATCCAGCCCATCAGTATTTTCCGTATGTCGAGACTCGTTTTAGGCAAATAGGAAATCAAGAGGCGGAACAGAGGTTTATCATAAATGAAGATACTGAGATTAACGTACTTGCTATGGTTGAGGTTGATAAAACAGTTTCGTTAAGAAAAATTAGTCAAGAACTGCAGATAAGTTATGAATCAGCAAGAAAAATACTGAAAAAGCATGGATATCGAGCATTTAAATATCAGTTCATTTGTATACTGAGGATGGCGATAGACGGGTAGTGTTTTGTGATTGGCTGCTTCAAAATCATAGAGTTAACCCAAATTTTACGATTTTATTCTATTTTCCGTCAAATCCCGATTTACAAATAATGGTATGTTCAATAAGCAAAATACTCGGTACTGGGCCCAACAAAATCAACATGAAATGAGAGAGGGCAATTTTCAAGAAAGATTTGGCGTCAATGTCTGGGCTGGTATCGTTGGAAACAGAATAATTGGGCCAATATTGTTTCAAGGTCAGTTAACAGGGGTTAGATACTTAGGTTTTCTTCAAAATGAAATCGAAAATCATCTCAATAATATAGCTTTAGCAGTTTTACGGCGAATTTACTTTCAACAAGATGGAGCACCGCCTCACAATACTAGAGAAGATCTTAATTATTTAATAGAGCATTTTAATAATCGAATTATTGCAACCAATGGTCCGGTACGGTGGCCAGCCCGCTCACTGGATCTTACTGTGCTCGATTTCTTTGTCTGGGGATATGTTAAAGAAAGAGTTTACTATGGAGCAGCCCCAGCTACTCTTGAAATATTAGAAGAAAGAATTTTACGGGTATTTAGAAGTATAACGCCCCAAATGCTACAAAACGTGTTGAGACAAACAATTGAACGAGCTGAAATGTTTCGTGAAAAAGAAGGAATGCACTTTGAACATTTACTACACTAAACTTTTTAACAAATTCAACTCCTGTCTTTCATACTAGTCACTAAAACTTTGCGATTGTATTTTTTTGACATCACCTAAGGCCGTTAGATTAGTTTGCGTCCGATCATGGCCACCTAGATGCAATTTTAAAAGTGGCTCCAAAAAAATGAAGTAGACGTAAAAAGTTTTTAAAATGTTACGTTCTGATCTAGAATTGTCTCAGAAATCCAAAGATGTTAAAATATACAGGGTCCATTTCCGGTGAAACCGGAAGTGGCCGGACAGTGGAAAATATGCGAAAACTCTCTTCTTTACATAACATTTACCTGTACCAATTCTCATTTTGATACACATAATACTCTAGAAATTATGACTTGTCTAATAGATTTGTTGACACCCGGTATATGAAGTAAAATGCGAACAGTAAATGCAAACTTCGTTCCAACTACATCCTTTCCGTGTTAGAGGTTGCACAGTTTGAACAAATTGCTATTCCACCACCATCGAGATGATGGCCTACCTGTACCACCATACCGAGAAGAAAACTGTTTCCTCTCTACTAGACTCATCAGGGTACCGACATGCACCTGGCTGTGCAAAGGACAGATCGAAAGGAAGCATGCATATACATATATACGCCATCCGGCGGGAAGTCGGCGGAGCCGCGTTCAGTATTTACATGCTTCCTTTCGATCTGTCCTTTGCACAGCCAGGTGCATGTCGGTACCTTGATGAGTCTAGTAGAGACGAAACATGTACCTCTGCCGTATCGCTGTGGCGGGGAGGGTAAGTTTTGACTTTCTTCTCGGTATGGTGGTACAGGTAGGCCATCATCTCGATGGTGGTGGAATAGGATAAATTGTGTTCCTTAGCAATTTGTTCAAACTGTGCAACCTCTAACACGGAAAGGATATGGTTGGAACGAAGTTTGCATTTACTGTTCGCATTTTACATCATTTCTACATGGAGCTGCATATAGTTGTACGTTTGCTGAATGTGATTTCACCACCACAACTATATATATATATATATATATATATATATATATATATATATATATATATATATATATATATATATATATATATAAACTTCAACAGGACCTTAACAATTTGTTGTTGTTGTGAAATGAAATAATCTGTGGTTTCTGTATAATGCCTGGGTTTTACAGGTTCACAGGGATATTTAATCTGTTTATGTTTTTTTTTTTCAATATGCGGTTTTACAGCGACGTGACGTACTTGAGTTTTTTTTATTGAAACGATTGTTGGTAATAATTTTGATTAAGTGAAATGTAGGTATCCCTTATTTCAACGCCTTAGAATACGATTCTTGTCTTGGTTTTTAACAGTTTTCCTTCGGTGTCCCGGAAAATACAGGAAACCACTTTTTACTTAGAGTTTGGATTTTTTAAATAACTCGTAATATTTTATTACATCCACAAATCTCACGTATACAGAAGTTCAAAAATTTACAGTTTTTTAAGGAAAAATCAAGAAACACGATCAAAAAATAAATGAAAACAAAATCGCCGGTTGCATTTAATAGCGACTTCGCTCATCTTGAAAATTTGCACTGTTGTCATAGCATAAATATGATTTCTATGTAACACATCTAATCTTTTCTTTCTGTTAAAGCTGTAGAGAAAAAAAATGAAAAATATATTTTTCGGTGCAAGGAACACTTCCGCAGTAACTTTGCTAATTCATTTTTATTTATCCTGTCCATTCCCACTCAAGCATTTCCCAATGTCCTTTCATGGTATATATATATATATATATATATATATATATATATATATATATATATAGCGGTGTACACTTCATAGTATTACTTTGTGTTTCTAGTTGGTATGGTTTCAGGTTTTTTTTTCTGCGAGTCCATAGTTTGTTTAAATGTTTGTTGGTTCCCTAATGAGACTCTTTGAAGGGTCTGGAGCATTTTAAAAAGTTATGTTTCCTTGTTTTCGACATGAAACGCCTATGACAGAGGATCTGGAGGATATCGGATTGTTCCTCTGTCGTGTTTTTATTACATCGTGTAGTGTAAGGCTCCTTTTGGGAGATTCGCGTGTTGACGGAAGGGGTATCCATAGCAGCTTTCAGGAGCAGTTTATTTTGAAAAGTCGTTGATGTAACTTGAGTTGTTTAACAAGATGTTAAAGTTGTGAAAATAAAAGGTTATAAAATAATTCAGTGTCTATATAGAGAAGAGGTTGAAGGAAGAAGGGAAAAAGTGAGTTGAAACTGTATGCCAGTGGAAACTTGAAAACAGAAAGCAAAAATGGAAGATCAACTTCAAACAAGTATAAATTAGACATGAGACAGAAACTTAAGACAGATCAAGAAGATGTGAAACAAGAATTGTAAGAAGACATTAAAAAATAATCAGGAAGATATGAAGCGCATAGTACAACAAATGCAACAGAAGATTAGCAAAATTACAGAAGACGGTGAAGTACAACGTGAGATGACGAGAATCTACATTTGCAAATTGAGAAAGTAGCGAATCTTCTTCTTCTTTTTCAGCCCATTGACGTCCACTTCTGGACATAAGCCTCTCCGATGGTCCTCCACTGGGATTTGTCTCTCGCCAGTCTTTTCCAGCAAACTGCCTTATATCATCTACCCATCTGCGTTGTGGCCTGCCACAATTTCGGTTCGTTTCTTGCGATCGCCATTGCAGTAATTTACTCGTCCACCTATCGGGCTGTTGTCTAGCTATGTACTCCGCCCATTGCCACTTTAGTCGTGATATGCGTTCAATGACGTCAACTACTTTGGTTCTTGATCCTATTACTTGATTTCGTATTTTATCCCGTAACGAGATTCCTAACACTTGTCTCTCCATGGAGCGTTGAGTGACTCGGAGCCTATTTGCCTTTTGTTTGGTTAGTGTTATCGTTTCCATGCTGTAAGTAGCAACAGGCAAGACACACGTGTTATACACTTTCCGTTTAAGGATGATTGGTGTGTTTCTATCTCTTAATACTTACTGCAACTTTCCAAAAGCAGCCCATATAAGCCCTATTCCCCTTGTTTTTTCCGCCGTTTGATTTTCTTTGCCCAGTTTCCTGACGTGGCCTAAATAGATGTGAGTAGCGAATACAAGTATAATAAAGGTAGTAGAAAGTAGCAAATACAAGTATAATAAAGGTAAATGGTGTGCCTACAACCGCCGGCAATAATTGGAGTCCACCGGAAAAGGCACGTGCTCTTGTTCCAGCACTATGAGGTGAGCTATGGAGGTTATACGTAACAGATTGATTACGAGTTTATTGTTACTTTTCTGGAGATGCGCTATGGGAAAGCCCACCTCGAAAAGTTCATGACGCCCAACCTCAAGAAAGAGGACTAAAATACAAACGAAATTCTTCATGAATATGAGGCGGATATAATGATACTAATAAATGTTATTTACCCAACATATCTGAAAAGAATAAAACGAGAGTTAGCACTAAATAGTTTTATAAAATGTTTACGAGATCCAGAAATAAATCAAGCTCTAAGAATAGCCCGACTAAAGAAAATTTTCGAGACTCTTGCTTATACCCTTTAGTTTGAAAAAGCTACATCTCAAGGAACAAAGAAAGAATCATAAGAAGAGTCAACTTTTCCCAGAATGATCACACGACCAACAAGGAAATTTTCATGAGGTTAATGAGAGAGCTGCAAGAGTTTTTAACTAAAAAAAGACATATGACAACAAAAACACAATCCTCCATAGCAGAAATAGAATTCGTTTTTTCAAGTGTGGCAAAGAGGAATATGTACAAAATCGCTGTACTAGCAATATTGCTCCATACAGTGATCCTGATTGCTATCAGCTTCATAGTGTTGATATAGGTGATAAAGTTCGAAGGAGTGACTTGAAATTCTCTGCTCCTTATAGTGGACTTAAGGAAGTCTGGTTAACTAATAGCACCCCCCGTTTTGAATTTGCTGTTCACAAAGATAAAAGAGATGCTGCAGTTGTCAAGGCTTGCGATGTAATTAAGGTATGCGATCTTTGCATTAGAGTGACGTATACTAGACCAAGAACAAGGGGTCAGAGTCGCAGGTACTATTCGAATAATATGCGTTGTTACTATTGCGAATACAATGGCCATTTTTCCGAGATTGCCCGGAAATTACTGCTGGTGGAAGCGATTGCGAAAAGGATCGCTACAGAAGAAATAGAAAGAGTACTCGCGGCGACCGTAGAGACCGGGGCGAGATTGACCGCGACCGCGAAAGGGACTACGTAAGAAGAACGTCCTATAGGCCATCCTCGAGTAGGTGTCCCAAGAGGGACCGTCACCGCGAAAGGGACTAAGGAAGAAGAACATCCTAGAAGTCATCCTCGAGAAGGTACGTCGAGAGGGACCGCGACCGCGAAAGGAACTACGGAAGAAGAACCTCCAACAGGTCATCCTCGAAAAAGTACCGCGATGACTACAAATAGAAAGCGACAGAATGAAGACCCGTTATGACCTCAAAGCCAATTCTGGTGTATCCATGGTTGGTGAATAAGTGTTCTTCATCCACCATAGTATAATTGAAATAAGATATTTCAGTGAATAAAGCCTTATTGCAGATTACTAAATCTAGTACTCTGTTATTAATATTAGGTTTACTGTTAAATTGAATTAAACTACAGTATGGGAAGGCATTTATGATAGTAGATGATCTCTCATCAGCCTGTAATGCATCCCTTTTGCTTGAGGATGACCTTCATCCTTCTTTATCTACAAAAATAAATTTTGTTGACAGCAATCGCTCACGTCATAATTTTAAAGTGGCAACACATTATCATTTTAAAAGGGATAATTTCGTAGTTTTTCTTATCAGTTTAATAATGTTGTTTGTTTTGAAATATGTAATCAAAACAAGGTTAATATAGCAGTGGCTGAGTTTTATAATTCTGTACACTATGTTTTTAATATTTGTATTCCTAAAGCTATACAACGTAGAAGGAGATATCTTGTCTGGTATAATCATGAATTTATCAAAAATGAAAAAAAAAAGACAAATTTAGGAAAAAGTTTAAGAAAACTGATCAGGGACGATGAGAGTTGAAATATAGAGAGTATAGGTATTTCATAAAAGCCCAGAGTAACATTGCGCATTGTTGGTATCAGCGATATGTGTAGGTTGAAATTGAAATTAACCCAGAAACATTTTGAAATTTTATAAACAGTTATAAACAGGATTCTGATATTCCTGAAATCATAACTTTCAACCATCAAGAAATAAAAAGTGGGAAAAATGTGGTGAGTGAGATATTTCAGCTCCATATGTGATAAAGCAAGCTACTCAGAAAATAAAAGTAAATAGACCTGTAGCCACTGGTAATATGCCGCCTTACATAAATAGGGATGGTGTTGAGTCTTTTATAAAACTACTAAAATGTGGTTTTAATCTAAGAATAAAATGGGAATTTATCCTGCAAAATGGAACGAAAACAAGGCCATTCCAGTATTTAAAAGTGATGATAGGAATTGCATTCATAATTACAGGTTTGTTAGTATTGTTTTAGCCTGTTCTAAGATTTTTGAGCTAATTCTTTGTAATAGAATATACTATTACGATTTTGTATCTTTAAAATCGCTCATTGGGTTCACAAAATAAAACACAACACATTTCAATAATACTTCCAGTACTTATATCAACACAACTCTCTTATTACTAATTAATCTTCACTATTCAAAAACCACTATACAACTCTTAACAATACCACTATATGTCTCATTCTACTACGCTATCATATCTTTATTTATATATATGAAAATTCCTGTATAAATCCAGACCATAAAAGTTTATATCTAGCTAGAACTATGAGTCACTGATTTACTATTCCTTTTGGAACATTATAATCAAGATGACTCACCATCCAGTTGTTCGTAACACTTCCCATCTCCTAATTCTGATCATTCCGATCAGCTTTCATATCTCCATAATATGGTTTCAACCTGTGTAGATGTACTACTTTCATTTTGGTCTTAGAAATTCGTTGAATTCTATAAACAACGTCAATGATTCTTTTCAGAACATGACGGCATCAACTCAGGCGATTTGCCTTTCTTTCTCTATGAATTCCATAACCAAACTCTAACACCTTTCTGGAACCCTGTCAAATTTGTCTTGATGTCATATGAACTGACTAATGCCTTCTGTACCAGGTATTTACAAAGTTTGTTGGAATGTTGAACTACTCCGACGTTTCTTCCAGAACTGTCATCTCGTCTTCTGTAAATGATTTTCTCCGTGCTTCCTCTTATTCTGGTTATTTCTTCTGCAATGCCTCTGATTGATCCGTTATCACGATTCTGGCCCAGAATAAATTCTTCGATATCAAGCTTTAGAATGTTAAGATTGTTGTCTAAGGAGAATCCATGTTGAGAAATCAGGTCAATTTCCATCTTCTATGTCGGGAACTAGCACAAAATGGTTTAATTTTAATAAGTTATAAGTTATTAACCGAAGAAATCAAGAAATAGACGGGTTTTGTATTTCAGTGTATGTTTTATTAATATTGGCCAAGCGCTATTTCTTGGTTTAATTTTAGACTTCCAAGTTGAAGTTCAATTCGTATTTCTGCTTTTCCAGTTACAGTTCTCAACAATACTTTTCTGGACAATGGTAGAATTCCAAACCTACAAACAAAGCTCGACTTTATCAGAAATACTGCAGTACCAGGTACCAACAGTTTTGATAATAGGAGCAGCATTGACTCTTCCTTTAAGTTGAAGTTGATCTTTTCTCATTGGGTTTATTCCACTTTGACTCAACGTCAAGAGTGACTCTTTGAATAGAAAACTCTTCTCTTTCTTCTATTTTTCTGCATGGATCTTAAATGGTATCTGCGTTGATATGCAGTCATCCTGGTCTATATTTGATGTTAAAATTGCATTGTTGCAATTTTTCCTGGTTCTCTTCTGTGCTGTCCCTGGATGGTGAATTAGAACTTTAATGCACCTAACAGTCCCATCTCAGGTGTCCAGTTGGTCCACATCTGTAGCACTTTATACGCCCTCTTATTTCCACCCGACAGTCCCTTCTCGTGTGTCTGGTTCGTCCACATCTGTAGCACTTTGTCTGGACTCTTAAATTGGACTGTTTCAGTTTTCCAGGTTCTCTTCTATGCGGTCTCTGGATGGTGAGCTAGACCTTAGTTGCACTTCGCAGTCCCATCTCATTTATCCAGTTCGTCCCCATCTGTAGCACTTTATTTGGCTTCTTCTATAACGTGAAGTATCACCTCTTGTGTTTAGTTCTTCCTGGTTTCTTCTATAATGTGAAATTACACTTATTGTGTTCAATTTCTTAATTATTTCAGATAAGATTTCCTCCGTTGTTTGGTTTGACGAATAATTGTTTTCCTCTAAGGTAACGGCTCTTATTTTTGGTGTTGACACGTTAAAAGCTGCTTCAATTTCTAATGTCCTGTCCATCGCTTCACTATAATAATGAAATTTGCTTATACGCAACATAAGCTGTATTTCTTGATCTCTGATCTCGTTAATAAAATGCTGGATGGTAAGCTCTTCTCGAAATTCTTCCATAGGTCCTGGGTAAGCCATACTCACAAGGCATCAGATATCAGCTTCATAATTCTGTAATCTTTCTCCGTTTCTTTGGTGTCTTGACTTTAGCTGTGGCTGATATAACTGGCGCTGATGTTGATCTCTAAATATTCTTTCTAGCGCAGCACTATGGGTTCCATAGTCTTTCTGCTGTGTTGTAGGAATGGTTTGGAACAACTCCAGTGCTGGTACACGTAGTGCGATTACTAATGCAGTAACCATCTCTTCGTAATTCCAGTTATTTGCCGTAGCAGCAGCTTTAAATTGTCGTTTGTACATTACTCAAGATGTTTGACCGTCGTAAATTGGAGGTTTACTGTTCTGTCCGGTGGTTATGACTTTATCAGAAGGGCCATGCTTCTTTATTTTATTGACTTCTATCTGAAGGCTCTTCATTTTAAATTCTATCCCCTCTACGACTTCTTTCATTTCTTGTCGCACTTCCCCTACGTCTTGTCGCACTTCTCCCAATATCTTGTCGCACTTCTCCTACGTCTTGTTGCACTTATTCAATGTTTTGACGCATTTTTCATATATCTTGTAGCCCAGTTGATTCTATACTATTTACTTTTTGAACATCTTTTTACTTCTATCTCGTCTAGGATTTCTTTCACTTCTTGTCGCACTTCGCCTATCTCTTTCTTAAACTTTTGTATTTGTCCTTGTACAATTTGATCGAATTTTTGCTTTTGCTGTCTTTGTACAATGACTTCTCGTATCCATTTCTAAAGTTTATCTTCACTTTTAACACAAAGTTCTTCTTCTTCTTGTTTTTCTTTTTGGCAACGTTCTTCTTCCTCCTGTTTTTGTTTAAGGCGACGGTCCTCTTCTTTTAAGCGACGTTCTTCTTCTTTTTGGCAACCTGCTTCTTCTTCCTGTTTGTCTTTTAGACGACGTTGTTCTTTTTGCTACGTGATTCTTCTTCCTATTTTTCTTTCCGGCACCGCGCTTCTTAATCCTGTTTTTCTTGTTGGCCACTTACTTCTTCTTTCTGTTTTTTTCTTGCCGACGTTCTTCACCTTTTTGTATGTCTACCAAGCGACGTTGTTCTATACGTTCCACAAAATTGACCAATGTTTGCTCCATTCTGTTTGCTGCCTAGTATTTACCATAAAAACTTCTAGAATATTCTTGAAAACTCATTCCTAAAGTCCCTTCTGAATAACAAATCCAATGATGAAGTCAGTTATTCGCTATTTCTTTTAATTTCTAAATATAATTTTTTAGAATTTTATCGAAAATTAGTTCTAAGCTTCTTTCTTGATGACAGATCCAATATTAAAGTCCGTTTTTCACTATCCTTTTTAGTTTATACATAGAATTTTCTAGAACTTTGTCGAAATTCAGTTCTAGTTTCTTTCTTAATGACAAATTCGATGGGAAAATCCGTTTTTCGCTATCTCTTTTAGTTTTCAAATAGAAAGTTCTAGAAATTTGTTGAAAATTCGATTCTAAGCTTTTCTATTAATGACAAACCCGATGGTGAAGTGTATTTTTTCGATATCTGTCTTGGTTTAGAAACAGAACGTTCTAGAACTTTATAGAAAATAATCTTATATTCGTATTTGATAACAAATTCAAGATTGAAATTCATTTTTTTCTGTCTTCTAGCTTCCAATTGAGTTTTCTGGACACCCTGCGATAATCCTCACTTGATAGCAATCGTTACGATTTTGTCTCTTCAAAATCGCTCACTAGGTTCGCAGAATAAAACACAGCACCTTTCACTAATAGTTCCAATACTTATATTAACACAACTCTCTTACTACTACTACTACTTAATCTTCACTACTCAAATAGCACTATACAACTATACGACTAACTCCACTATGGTAATCATATCTATATTTATTTATATACCTGTGGAAATTCCTGTATAAATCTAGAGCGTAAAAGTTGAGATCTATCTAGAACTATGAGTCATTGATATACTATTCCTTTCGGCACCTTATAATAAAGATGACTTATCGCGTCGGAATATTTGTATATACGAGGTCGTATCAATAAGTTTTCTTCCAGTTGTTCGTAACAATACAGTATTATTAAACATAGAATATAGAACCATCAACATGACTTTTTGCCCCGACGCTCAACTTTTCAGATTTAACAAACTTTATCAGATTAGAGTATCCCAAATTCGATACTTTTATGAAGTTTCTCGTTAATTATTAAAATTAGCCAAAAACTAATGAGCTCAATGAAATCAAAAATGCCGGAAACAGAACTTAAAAATTTTCCTTTCTTTTCAAGATACAGGGTAAAATTCAAAAGTTTTTAAACAATTTATTTTTATAATATATTAAGTTTAATTTAACGGTGTAATGATAACTTTAATACAAGGAGTGGTTAAAACGTTATTCATTCCAATTTAATTATTTTAAATGGAACACTTTATATATTTTTAGATAGGAGGGTAGAGTTTTAATTATATTTATAACAATATTCAACACTCTATTTCAAAATGAAAAGGCATGGTGGATTTTCCGATTTTTTCATTAAAAATCATGGTAGGCCATGAATAAAATACCTAAGAACGTGTTATTATACTTATATTTCAATTAAAGATTGACTTACTATTTATTTAATGACAACACAAGACAATGACAAAATATTGTTGAAAAAACAACAACATGAACAGAATATAACGTTTGTTGGAAGGTTGTAGACAATGTTGAAGATTGACTAAAATGTGGTTGTCGGACTTGCATTGTCTTTGTTTTTATTCATTTTTACGACGTTCCGATTAGGTTGTATCTCTAATTGTTATAAGTATAAACTGAATGTTTTGGTCTTAAGACTACGAGCTTATATAGGGACTGTGTCCATTGAAGCGCAAAGTTTCGCTTCACTGTACACATCTCGATGATTTGATGTTACAAAGTAGTGGTTGCCAAAGATAAGGTATCTCAATACTCGGTTTACTGAAGATTCCATTATTACTTTTAATGTAAGCTGCTTCTATAAATTTACTTTTTTCATGTTGGGTTCCATATATATTGCCGCCACCTCAGACTATTTTATATGGTGTTGTTTCTCCCAGGCGTGTTCTGCAATACTTGATCTCGACGTTTCCCCTTTTTGTGTATGGGTTTTATGTTTCTTAATTCTAACTTCCAGTGGTCGTTTGGTTTCTCCAATTTACATTTCACCACACTCACATGGAATTTTATAAACACATTCTTTCTTATTGCTAGTTTTTGATTTTGTATTTGTTAAATGAGCTCTAAGTATATTTCCTGATTTAAAGGCTGTTTTTACATTATAACTACTGGCAATTTGTCTTATTTTCTCCGAAGTTCTCTTAATGTACGGAATTGTGAAGAAGGAATATGTTTCTTGCTGTCCAGTGTTCTAAGGTTATTTATAACCTCGTCAATTAGTTTTAAAGGATAACCATTCTATTGTAAATCGGATTTAATATTTGCTACATCTTTTTCCAATGACTCGACATTATTGCATATAGATATAGCGTGATTATAAAGGTGGTGTATAATTCCCCGTTTTGTTACAACAGAGCGATTAGAACTATCATTAAGGTATTGTCCAGTATGTGTTGGCTTTCTGTATACTGAAGTTTTAATAGTTTCGTTTGAATGGTTTATCATGACATCTAGGAAGGGCAATTGATCATTTACCTCTTTTTCCATGGTAAACTTAATTGTGGATCGCATGGTATTTAGGTGTTTCAAGAAATCATTAAGTTTTTAATAATTGCCCTTCCATACGATAACATATCTCAACCAGACTTTCGGTTTTACTGTTGCCATTTCTATGGCATATATGGAATAGTTCGAAACTCGTGCTATAGAAACGGTAATATTAACTCCGATTTACAATAGAATGGTTATCCTTTAAAACTAATGAACGATGTTATAAATAACTTTAGAACAACGAACACTGGACGGCAGGAAAAATATTCCTTCTTCGCAATTCCGTACATTAGGGGACCTTCGAAGAAAATAAGACGAATTGCCAGTAGTTATAATATAAAAACAGCCTTTAAATCAGGAAATACACTTACAGCCCATTTAACAAAAACAAAACCAAAAATTAGCAATAAGAAAGAATGTGTTTACAAAGTTCCATGTGAGCCTGGTGAAATGTATATTGGAGAAACCAAACGTCTGGGACAAACAATACCATATAAAATGGTCTGAGGCGGCGGCAATTTATATGGAACCCAACATGAAAAAAAGAAAATTTATAGAAGCAGCTTACATTAAAAACAATAATGGAATCTTCAGTAAACCGAGTGTTGAGATACTTAATCTTTGGCAACCACTTCTCTATAACATCAAATCATTGAGGTGTGTACAGTGAAGCGAAACTTTGCGCTTCAGTGAACACAATCCCTATATCAGCTCGTAATCTTAAGACAAAACATTCAGTTTATACTTGATAACGATTAGAGATACAACCTAATTGAAACGTCGTAAAAATAAATAAAAATAAAGACTATGCAAGTCCGACAACCACATTTTAGTCAACAGAATATAAGTTACTCTAAATAACAAGCTATACCCTTTTCAAAAAAATATATGCAGGAAAAAACTCCAAAGGGTCCCATTATTGTCAATATACTTTTGACAACACTTTCTTACATATCTTACTGCGTTAAGAATATGAACATTTCTAACTTTTCTAAACACATTGTAAATTATTCAAGAAATTGTTTCTGAGTAGTGATGGTTTCCTTATATCATGGTGCGCCACTGAATTGAAATCTCTTTTAGTTTAAGAGCCACTTCTGTAATTACATATTTGAAATTTTATGTAACAGACATCTTATGTTTTTTTTTGAGAACAAAAACTAAAAATATATAAATAGACCAAATAAAAAAACCTCACTATTTCAATTACATTACATCAGAGGGGTACCGAAAAAGAGCACAAAAATGAAGTTAATCATATTGTTGGTTACACTCGGTACAGTTTTTAGTTCTCTTGTGGAAGATAGGCAACAATGGCTGAATTTTAAGGTAAATAAAATTAAATTTAACTAAAATATTGTGATGTTGTTAGTAACTGTCTATAGTTAAAAAAAAATAATAACTTTTTTTAAAAAACGAGGTTAGCACAAAATTAGTACGATAAATTATTTTATTATAGATTATCGATGAATGACAACCTTGCGCAAATGCCTGATGAGTCTTTCTAGTAGGTGTGTCACAACAGAAACTGAAATATCTTGCTATAAAAGACTGATTTTCGCTTTAATAATTCGAAAGTCCTAGGTTTATTGGCGTTACGTTTATATAACCCCACACGACAGTCAACCTGTGTGAAATCTGGCGAACTTTATTTGGAATTTTAAATCATCTTAAAATTATTTCCTTAAAAAACGCGGTGTTGCCTTGGGTGTATAGGACGTCACTCCATCTTATTTATAAAAAAACCTTGGTTTATTTTGCAAGGCTGCATTAACAAAACTATTTATTATGTTCCTATGGCATCTATTTTTTATTTTCAATGAAGTGTCGTCTTTAATTTAAGAGAAATTGGATTCGAGAATGCTCCGAGCCGTCATTTGACACCAAACGGTCCATTTTATAAGATTTAGGTGTACTTTCCCAATGACTCTTAGATCTTTCATTCCCCAAATTTTGTAGTTGAGCTTATTTTCGAAACCACTGAGGAGAAAATAGGCACAGTCACCCACAATCAACCCGTTTAGGAAATTAGATTCTTCTCTTCCACCCAAAAATGATTAACTAGCCTCATGCAACAACATGTGGAGAAGGCCTAATCTTACGTGAAAAATTCGAAATATTTCACATCATTTTACCAGACTTGAGGAAAAACATCATAGGAAGTTTTTACGTGAAATTCCTAGATCCGAACATAGATAAAAATCATATAAACCAAAGAAAAAACTTTCCAACTCGCTATAAGAACCCCGCCAGACATTGCCTTAAGACCCCATATTTCTTATTTGACCGCCAGATATACAGACAAATGATAACGCTTCCATGTGCTCACTACTATCTCCAGTTGTTTATTTTGTTAGATCACTTATTAATTGTCTATGTCAAAACTAATGTTTTTTAAGAACTTTGTCTTAAGGCCAAACGGTGGTGAAAAAGATTTTGTTACATTACTTTCGTGGTAAACAAAATACAACTAAAAATATAGTTGATCATGACACTTGGGAGAAACAATCAGCTTCCGATCTTAGACTGCAACCCATAGTATATCCAATATATGTTGGTTCACACTATTATTCTTTACAAGATTCTAATGTTAAGATCCATTCACCAAATCGACAAGCAGAAAAAGAAGAACTAACACACTTAAAAAAAGTCTAAGAAAAAATGTCTATATATAAATAAAGCAATAAAATTGCAACTCAAACCCCATTAGAGAAGGAAATGCCTACTTACAATAGACAACTCACCAACATATAGAATCTGCAATAGCTTACAAACTACATAAAATAATAAATCTATTTTTAAGAAACTCAAAGGCTAAGGTCGACCTTGAAAATCAATTGCATTCGATACTTAGAGCAAGACATATATATATATATATATATATATATATATATATAAATATATATATATATATATATATATATATATATATATATATATATATATATATATATATATAGATATATGTTGTATCGTAGGTTTTTACGGGTGGTGGAATGTGCACTGGTGTTTTTCAGGTTTTCAATCCGTTCGTCAGTAGAAAAATCTTCGCGATGTCTAACTGGGATTTTCTACTGACAAACGGACTGGAAATCGGAAAAGCACCAGTCCATATATATATATATATATATATATATATATATATATATATATATATATATATATATATATATATATATATATATACATAAACGGTTTCACGGTCTATATATTTGGAAAAGTTATTTTATTATCTTCTGACCGTTAACAGTGGGCCAGACGGTATATTTTCTGTAAATTTCAATCTGGTTCTCTCTCGATACTAGTCTCGATCGTCGGTGGAGTTATACAGAACCCAGAGCAAAATGCACAGAAAACAACTATCTACTTAAAGTCTCCACGTCATAAAATGTCGACAAGATATTACTCGCAGAACGATATGGGGATTAATTCGTAATTCGGCTAAAATATATTTAAGATAGTGGCACTTCAGATTATACCGGAAGTTGATGCCTTCCTGCTTATTTTAAATGGAACACCCTATATATTATTTCATTTTTAAATTCTATTCAAAATTGTAGACATATTTCATGATATAATATCCTATACCGAAGTCCAACTATTTTTGACATATTTTACATTCTAATTGAAAAATGGCGTCGGCAAGCTTAAACATAAGTATCAATTTCGCTTTTATAACTTAAATGAGGTTGATTTTTTTCTATAAAGGGATCCACTTTAGTGATCTGTGCTGATATTTTGATAATAAAGAAATACAG
The DNA here is from genome assembly GCA_034092305.1 of Diaprepes abbreviatus. Lineage (NCBI taxonomy): Eukaryota > Metazoa > Arthropoda > Insecta > Coleoptera > Curculionidae > Diaprepes > Diaprepes abbreviatus. The sequence goes on from JASJET010000095.1 coordinate 3,247,881, forward strand.
GATCGTCAAAAACTTTTTTTTATTCAAACGACATATTTTTATAAAGTTATCTTATTGAGTATTAAAAATAAGTGTGACTTTGTAAAATGTTGTCTATTCGAAAAATTTGTAGTCTTTGAAATATTAGCGATTTAACATTTTTGTATTGTAAAAATGCTCTTATAATTTGTTAGTTGGTCATGACGGCGAAACATGACGAAAGAAAATAATAAAGCACTACAGATGTGTCACTATTTCTTGACATTTGACAATTATTGATAAAAATTATGCCAAAGTGATTAAATTATACAAGTGGTTGTACAAACAGGAATTTCGAAGAGCTCAATACATAGAATTTTGTTGAAAAACAACTTCTACTCTTATTTAATATCTTTGATTTAACACTTAAGAGATACTTATGAACCACTAAACTGGTATTAATAAAATATCTAAACTAATGCAAATTAAATATTTTGAAGAATTATCAGATAAATAACATGAAAATACAATTTAATAATAATCAGTACATAATACTCAAGATAAAATACTTAAAAATATTCAAAGTTTTTATACATGTAATAAGTACCCTCGGCATGCTTCTTTAAAGCTGGACAACGAACGTTCATTAATAGCAAGAGGTTCGAAGTTGTAGACATTAACAGCTGTATAACAAAAAAATCTTCTGAATAGGGCAGTTAGATGCTGCGAACCTTCAAAAAGATGAACATTGTTAGTGCTTACGTTATGAATTGCAGGTTTATAAATTAACCTGTTTTTTTTTTGAAAAACGCAGTGTCCGTAAATAAAACTTTTCCAATAAAAGTAGCCACATACAATTTCAGGCACCCCGAATGTGCCAACCAAGGAAAAATATGGTCTCGCCTACGAATTATTTTATGAATATTTTAGATCAGTCATTCCAAATATTCAGACAAGATTCCTATACGAGATCTGCATAATTTGCACGTCTCAAAATTAGAGCATGCTAAAGAAGCAAAGCAGTATACTCTTTTGTGTTACTGCTTTTGTATGAGATCTAATTTGTAAATTTTTATTTATTAATAAACTAAAGATTTTTTACAATACCTTCAAATTTTACCACCACACCATTTATAGAGATAGCAAGATTATTATTACCATCAAATGCGTTCCCAGTATAGAGCAATATTTATTTAGAAGCGTTTAACCTTAACCCGTACCTCACAGAATAGTTACATACATTTTCTAGTGCCAGATTTAATATAGCAATTGACTCCTTTGCATTATCCTTTTTGGAATTAATATACAGCTGAATATCATTCACAAATTGGTGCATACAACAGTCAAGAACAATCTGTTGTTGATTCACAATATCCCATCTAAATAAAAAAGAACCCAATATGAATCTCTGAGGGACCCCTCTAGTTAGATATTTCGGCTCAGATTGAGAATCGTTAGGAACAACCACTCCTACTGGCCAAATATTCCCGAATGTATTTCATCAAACCGTCAGAGAAGCAAAAAGATTTCAATTTTTCACATAAAAAGTCATGCCCTATAGTGTCGAATATTTTCCTAATCTTACTATAATCTAGAAGTACCAATAAAGTAGTGTTATGTTTATCCGCTGCCTGAAAATGCGGTTCATTACATCTAGCAAAGCAGTTGTAGCATAATGTCTACTCCGAAAATCTGACTCTACTTCTTAAAACAGACCATTCTCAACTATGAAGTTACTCATCTGCAAAAAAAATTTTTTTTCAAAAATTTTGCTTAGAACAGATCATCTGATTTAACAAGTAGTTTGTTATATATGTAATTCTCCTTTCAGGCAGAGAATATGAAAAATATATGCACAAATAGTTTACTTCCTGTAAATATCGCTCTGGTCCTCTCTGAATACGCGTTTCGATCACGCGTTGGTAGACGGCAGGTGTAATATCCTGCCGACATACCTTGAAATTTATGGTTCATATATCAGTTATTTCCTGCTAATGTTTCTCTCGGTCCAATACAGCTCCACTGACGAGATCATGAGGTGATCGAAACGCGTATGGAGAGAGGACCAGAGAGATATTTGCAGGAAGTAAATTGTTTGTGCATATATTTTTCATATTCTCTGCCTGAAAGGAGAATTACATATATAACAAACTATTTAAATACGGCAGAAAGATTTCTTTATCTCTTACTAAAATTTTGATTGTTTAAAAATCTGACATAACAGTTGAAGATCCGAGAATTGTGCTGAGTTAGATTTTTTTGACAGGAGATGCATTAAGTAATTTTCCATGTACTATAAAAATGTTCATCAATTACACATGAGTTGAATATCTATATATATATATATATATATATATATATATATATATATATATATATATATATATAATAAATTCGGAATAATATAGTCACCATACATTTTTATTACTCTTATATTTATTCCATCCGATCCAATAACATTAGACCTGAACAAGCCAATAGCTTTCACCACATCAATCTCCAAGATAAGCCCTAAAAAAAAGTCCAAAACCTTCGAAATCCTATTTCTAGATTAGAATTGAATATTCTCAGGATCAATCTGACAGTTAAGGGATTCCACACAGCCAAAAAATATGAATTTACTGTATTTGGAGCACATAAATGAATAAAAACATCCACAGACTTCCTGGAGTATCCATTGGGGTCCTTCAAACATTTCCATGATTGCCGACTACTATCAATCCGATAAGTATGGTCTAGGTATGCTTTCTTGCATCTTCCAGTGCATACCTCACAAAATTCCTCTGTTTTTTATAAGCTAACTAATCAGTGTACCATCTAGTTCGCTTGTGTTTTCTTAAAAGTTTATTTCTTTGGAATTTCATTTCTTTCAATACTCTTGTAAACCTGGGCGCTCTGAGTTTGGTGATATGATCCGTTTTAAATCGCTCTTGCATCTGTCGGTGCATACCTCACAAAATTCCTCAATTCTTTATAAGCTAACTAATCAGTGTACCATCTAGTACGCTTGTCTTTATTTAAAAGTTTATTTCTTTGGAATTTCAATTCTTTCAATATTCTTGTAAACCTGGAAGCTATGAGTTTGGTGATATAAACCATTTTAAATGGCGTATGTTTGTTAAATAAATAAAGAATATTATCTATAATTATATCAACCTTTCCATCGATGTTCTTGTAAAATATTATTTGCTTAGGTAAAATGTGCAAGTCATTATTAAAATCCTCATCAGAAGAAGAACCAAAATCTTTAAAAGTTTTGTATTTTATACCATCTATAGTCACCTTGGCCTTTAAAATACAATAAACCAGCAGATGGTCCGTCACATTATGTAGATCTATACTCCCTACATCTGGGACTACCAGATCAACATTTGTAACAGGAAAACATCCAAAAGAAAATAACTTCATCCAGTAACTCTGGTGGGTTTTTCTACTAGCTGCCTGAAGCCAAGTGCCTCCAAAAGGTCAACAAATCTATGACACGCCCGTATAGGTAATAACAGGTTAAAGTTAATGTCATCAAAAGGGATCACTTTATCTACCATGGGCAGGATAACTGACATCGAAGCTTCTAACAATTCCAAAGCATCTGGTACCTTTTAATTTGGCGAGATGTACAGCAAAAAATACAATGTAAAAATTCTAGCCAGCTTCATTTTTACACACACCTGGTCCAGGGCCCCATTTGCAATGGAAAAATCCAATACAAGTTTAGAACGAAGAAATTATTTTATGTAGAAACCTACACCACCAGCTTTGCGACCATCGTTCCCGATAACCCTGCATATTTATTTATTTTACTGAATTATCCTTAAGATATTCTTTTACGTAAATATACATAGTAATTTCTTTGTTTTAGATTTCAAGTGATAAGATTATTTCAAACCTGATGTTTCGCCTAGCACGATAAGTTTTTTCAAAAACATATTGTAAAATAAAAACAAAACAGGATATACATTTTTCGTTCGAGTCTTAATATAGAATGCAAGTGTGTTTTTATCACACGTATATAGAGTGAGGTACTCGATACCGGACTTTGGTCTTACCTTGAAATGCTAGCTATGACCTAATAATATATATATATATAGATAAAATAAATATTAAGAACGCACAATTTTATATTTTTAATTAAAAATTTTTATTTCACCTATTTAAGTTGGTGGACAAAATAAATGCTTTTAGCTAAATGGCTCAACATAACATTTAGATAAGAGGTAATATTAGAACTTCATAAATCACCCTTAATTCTACCTTTACTATAATTTAGTACACCTGCAAGTGCCATCATTACAACTGCGTATTATTATTATTTCTTTTTTATGATAAATCTGGTTCTTGCGCTATTGTGTAATACTATTTTTAATTAGAACAACATTGGCTTATCTTTTATGCCATAATCAACCACCATATTCCAAATGTGTCCTATTAGTACATTATTTAAGACAAAGTTCCTTTTGCCTTGAGTCTACATAGGCCACACGTCCAGAAACTTCGAAGACAGGTTCAGTTCCCTTCGGAGGGATATCAATACAGGTTTGCCCTCTTATGCTTTAGTTGAATATGTTTTTGATCTTGACCCCTCTATGAACTGGGATGGCATTAAGATTATGGAAAGAGTTCCTTCATATCATAAAAGTCTCTTCCTTAAAATGGTTCATATTAATCAAGATGAAAATTCTATAAACAAAAAAAGTGACACTGAAAATCTTACAGCTATATCTTGAACTTAGCGAAAGAAAACTGTTTGAACCTCCTGGATAGTCCATCTCCAGATAAATAAGCATTTTCCACTTTTGCTCTTATATCATTAATATAAATTATTAAACAAGTAATTTTGCTGAACCTTAGAAGTGGCTACGCCATCGTTTACTGATTTGAATTTACTACTTACTGCTTGTTTTATATTCAACCCACATTGGTGAGTTTTTTAAAAATTATAGGTTAGGTTAAATTCTCGAGAGCTTGACGGAATCAAACAAGAGTTGTCCCTTATCAAGCTTTGGTAAGGAAAACCCCGTTTGATTTTGTCACGTTTTCGAGAATTTAACCTAACCTATAATTATTAAGAAAGTTACCAGTGTGGGTTGAATATAAAACAAGCAGATATATGAATATATATGAATATATATATATATATATATATATATATATATATATATATATATATTTATATATATATATATATATATATATATATATATATATATATATATATATATATAAAATAGAATAAAATATTGGCGAAGCGGACGTGACACGGACAAAAACTTATCTACATATTTATATATATATATATATATATATATATATAGTATGGTTCATTTTTATATTGAAACTACATATATAAAGTAGTCATACTTATTGTATATATATATTTTTATTTTTCAGGACGTTTCGATTGTTTCGAATCTTTTTCAACTGAGGGTTTCGGCGGATGCTACAAAAATATACATTTTTAATATTATTATATATGGAATAAGAGGTTAAAAACTTACCATTAAGAACAGAGATTTTTGTTTTAAACAAAAATTAATTACATCACAAACAAATTGTAATCATTCACTCTTTTGTATATTCACTTTTCAAAAGTATTTTTAAAAGTCCAGTTAGAAGAATGGACATTACATTTTTAGTCCTATAACTGCCTTGACTTGACTAAATGTGGAACCCAGATGGTGTATGTTTTATGTACTTTTAGTGGCGTAAAAAGTTTGGGTCTTTTAATTGAATTGAAAGCGGAGAATTATTCTTATTTATTGTTTTATTTGTTTTAGAAATTCACTTATATTGGTTTATTTTAATATGTTGAAATAAATTTAATTTAGATTATTGATGTCTGTTTTATCGTTTACGGCATTCGGATTTTCTTTATTGCAATCATTTCGTAAAATTCTCGTTTTCCTTTGTTAGTTTCAGTTTTCAAGATTTTTGTGTTTTCATAATCAAAGGTGTGCTTGTGTTTCATTTCGTGTTTTTTTTTGGGCTGTAATATTTTTTTTGTCATATTTATGTCCATTTAGACGATTTTGCAGATACTGACTAGTTTGGCCGATATAATTCGATGGACAATCCTTGCAGGGTATTTGGTAGACAACATCTGATTTTCTGTTTTTTGGAATGTCACTTTTTAATTTGCTGAAATTGCTTTTAAATAAATTATGGCCCTTATGACTAGTGGTTATATTATGTTTTTTAAAAAAAGTTTGAAAGTTTTGGTATATATGGCAAGGAAAGATATTGTTTTTTGGTTTTATTGTGTTCTAAATTTTCTGTTTTAGTGTTTCCATGTTTGTATTTTTCTAGCCTTTCTTTAAAAATTTTATTGATTACTTTATTTGGGTATTTTTTCTTTAAACTCCATGAGTCTTTAATGTAAAAATTATTTTGGCCAGTGACATTTGCTAAGATATTTTTGAGATATTTTGATAGTGCATTAAAAGGCGATTGTATACAAGATACAATTGGTCGAAGTGGAGTTCCGGGTTTATGTATTATTATATATTCAAGAAAAATTAATTCCTATATTATATATATATATATATATATATATATATATATATATATATATATATATATATATATATATATATATGTGTTTTGTAACATTACATTTTTCATTTATAAACAAAATAAATACTTAAAGAATGACTACATGATATTTTGGCTATAACTTGACATATTTCTTTACTTTTAGAGTAAACATGGAAAAATATACAAAAACATAGAAGAAGAAACACAAAGATTTTCTATATTCCAAAAAAAATTACGTGCCATAGAAGAACACAACAAAAAATATGAAGCAGGAGAAACAACGTATTTCAAAGGAGTTAACCAATTTTCTGACCTCACAAAAGAGGAATTTATTGCTCTGTTGAAACGTAATAATATTGGCCGCCCAAATCGCCAAATATATCCTATTCATGAAGTACCTGTCGGTGCTGATGTACCAACTTCCATTGACTGGAGAGACCAAGGAGCCGTATCAGCAGTAAAAGATCAAGGTGATTGTGGATCATGCTGGGCTTTTTCTGTGGTAAGTACTTTGCAAAATTAAGGGAAGAAAAATTGTAGGATCATACAAATTAACTTCCATTTGTCGTTTATACAGTGTTTATTTACAATTATGGGAACAATCTAATAACTTTTCGGGGACGCAATAACAAGGGAATTATTTCTAATAAAAGTTTTAGGGTTCACTATAGGGTATTTAGTTAATATCTTGACCTAGGGATCAAATTTGAGAAAGAGGGAAGTTTTAATTGAAATCTCTATTTTTTACCCCGAGTAACACAAACAGCTCGAACTAAATGTTTGTATAATATTTGGAATGAAAGGAAGGACATAACTTCTAATTAAATCTAAACAAGTGTCTGCGTCGATGAAAATAAAGACTTTGCCATAGAAATCTAATCCCAAACGGCCTTAGGGATCTTTTTTATCCAACAAAAAACTACGTATATATGCTGAAAAATTTAAATCGACTTTCAATTGTTAAAGCCTACTTCAAAATCCAATCTAAAATCATCACGTGATATCTCTCTATAATGTCTCTAGCTTTTACTCGATCATTTTCCATAATATCTACCTAAGGAGTATTTATGTTAATGATTCATTTGGCCTTCCCTTAGGGGTTACCTTTAGCCTAACATGATCACACACTTCAGCGTAGTTAGAGAGTTCTGATTTGAAGTTTTCAAGTTGACCTTGAAAATATTTCATTTTTCTCTGGTTCAAGATTACCACTGAATACACGGTTTGGAACGCTGACGGGTTTTTCTGTATGGCGCTTTCTTCAACAGTTATTAGACTATTTTCATATTTTCGACAGGTCAAATAAGAGTGGATCCCGGCTATATCTCAGAAACTCTTAATCGTGCCGCTTCCGGAAAAAATATTTATACTAAATGCAGCTCTGAGAAATCGCTGAAAATTATTTTCTATGAAGGTCGCTAGGAAGCATAATAACTATAGTCAATTGAGAAAAAGGATTTTTTCGTTATGTGTCCGACGAAGTTGTACTGAAGATATTAGCATCTTAATTTTGAGGAAATTCAGAACTTTCTTGTTTCATACACGAGGGCGAACCAAATATGAACCAGATGTTTGTTTCAAAACATTTCCATAAAATCTCCTCTTTTATTGACACATTTTTCCTACCAAATGGGAAGTGTTTTAATTCCGTCATCAAATAATGAATCTGGTCGCGTCTATAACTAATTGCGCACGAACGATACTACACCTTCGTCGTCGTCAAAGTGATAACTTCCCAGTTCTTCTTTGAGTGGCCCAAATATGTGACAATCACACGGCGATAGATCGGGACGATAGGGCGGATGTTCCAGTGTTTTTCAATGAATTTTGTTCAATTTTTCTTGGGTTAATGCAGCTGTGTGTGGCAGAGCGTTATCATGGAGCAAAATCGCACTTCGAATAGGCATGTCTCTCCTTTTTCGTCAATAGGCCAGTTCTACTTCGTCAAGTAGGTGATAGAGTACGCAGCATTATTTATACGCCGTTTATGCAGAAAATTAATGAGCAATATGTCTTTGCAATCTCAAAAAATCGTTTCCCCGCAGAGAGATCGGTCTTGGCATTCCACAGTGCTGCTTTTCCAGGTTTTCTCCATTCCACGTTTGCCCGCTTAGACTCCAGGGTCTAATGATGTATCGTGTATCATCACAGGTGACAATGTGCCTCAAGAAATCAGCCCCATCTGTTCGATATCGTGCCAAAATTCTTTCTCACATGGCAAGACGGTTTACTTTCTGGTCTTCAGTCAAGAGGTGATAAACCCACCTTGTTGACACTTTTCGGTAATCCAAATCATCTGAAATGATTGATTGGACACTTCCATATGATATTCCAACGTGTGCAGCAATTTGCCCTATGATAAGGCAGCGGTCGCCTTCAATTATCTCACGGATCGCAAGAATATTCGTCTCACAGGTTCTTATCTGCGGTCAGCGTGCATGGGTCTCATTTTGTAGTGTGCAGTTAGTCGACGCAAAATTTCGGCAGGTTTTACTACGTCCCGCGACAAAAATTTAATAATAATGCGTTGCTCAACAGACATGTGCACCTCTTGCTCAGACATACTACTAACAGCCACTCTGCTCTGGCGAGCCGAACCTATTTATTCCCCGCCACTTTACATCCCCACCAAATATATATCAAGACGTCACGTTACTTACTTCACTTAGGGAGCGTTAAAAAAAATAGCTTGGTTAATATTTAATTCGCCCTCGTATATTGTTTAAAATAACGCATGCAACCATTGCAGCATGTTGTTATTCTTGGTTAGATATGAGTTCGGTATAGAGTCGACAAAAGACGCAATACCCATCATGTACCGTAATGCATGTCTTTACTCACTTTTAAGAAAAACTCGTCTGCTAAAAACAATTTGGGTAACTTACGCTTCTACTGGTTTGCCCAACGAATACCCTAAATGTATTCCACTACCTCGAGAAAATTGCTTTAATATTAAAATTCCTTGACTTTTCCCTTGTAATAAATATTCTTTAATTGTGACGCAGAGTTGCATAATGTAATTTGATGTACTAATTATAAAATCCTCCATTTTTTTTTTAATTTAGACTGGGACACTTGAAAGCTTTTACTATCTGAAAAATAAAAAGATGGTTCTGTTTAGTGAACAACAATTGGTGGATTGCGTCGAGGAAAATTGGGGTTGTGATGGAGGTTATGAAAATACTGCTCTAGATTATATAAAGACTAATGGTATGTATGAGAGGGTTTCTAAAATTATCGTTTTCTAATTACAAATCAATACAAAAATGATAATTCTAGAAATATAAATGTAAAATTTTAATCATCATTCTAAAATCCGACACGAAGTCATCCTTACAAATTAATTACGGACTTAAACTTCTTAAGCACCTAAAATTTTTTCCGTTATTTTTTTTACGGTAAAGTTCTCATATTAACAATTTGTTTACTTTCTCACAGAAAAGTCAAAAAAGTCATTTGATTAGACTTGACTAGACTAATATTTAAGTAATAAAGATTGAAAAAAATCATAGTTAGCTTCATTGAAAATGGTGGATTACTCGTCAGCTATCCTTTATTATATTATTACACTGGGGAATAAATTCAATTTTTTTTTGATCATCCTTTATAAAGGAAATTTGCGATAACTTTTGTTTTATAATTATCGATTAATTATTATTTTATATATATATACATATATATATATATATATATATATATATATATATATATATATATATATATACATATGTATATATATATATATATATATATATATATATATATATATATATATATATATATATATTCTTTATAAGTTAAAACAATTAAACTCTATTAAAACTTATCATAATATCATAATATAAAAAAGGTTAAAGCAGCGCGCCCACTGGTTCGGTTAGGTTCAGACCACTCGGTTCCGCACAATCGGCCAGTTTTGGTTTTCACGTAAATAAATGAAAGCCCGCTCACTGGTTCCGACCGGCTAGAACACTTCAGCGCTTTCAGCATCTCATTTATTTACGTGTAAACGAAAACTGGCCGATTGTGCGGAGCCGAGCGGTCTGAACCGAACCGAACCAGTGGGCGCGCTGCTTAAAGCGGCTAAATGTTGGATTAACTGATTTTATAGAGGTTGAAATTTTTCATTTAATAGCTTAAACATGGTATTTAATAAAACTGATGATTTAATAGGGGAAAGATTGTTAGTTAGGTGGTTCTGAATTCTCTCACAGCTAGCTTTACCAAGACACTAGCAAATGGATGTCTGTTTCGCTTATTTATTATATTTAAACTATCATTTTATGCAAATAGCGTTGTAAAAACACCCATAAAATTGCAATTCTGCCTTTCGGACTACTATACAATAGTTAAATATACAGAAATTTTTTTATGTTTACGTATATTGACATAAAACGTTCAGGTGAGGGCTTTTTTCAATAATACAGGTTTACAAAAGAAAAAGTTAATGTTTATTTGACTAAATTATTTTATTCTTATATAATCTATGTGTGGGGTGCGACGTTTAGGGACCTTGAGTTTCAGCTCAAAAACTTGATTTACTTGCCTGTCTGCTATGTAAGGGATATTGCTCTAGTTGCGCATGGATTTTCTTCTTTAACAGATTTATTTAGTAGATTTTTTCAGTTTGACTTTGAAATGACCTCTGGTTAACCTTGAGATATTAAACAAACCACGAATTCAAACTCAGCACCCTCAAAAGTCTACATATCTTCTTTTACAGATCTATTTAGTAGATTTGATCTTGAAATGTGATATAGTGGATTTTGCTCAATTTGACCCTCAAATGACATCTGGCTGACCTTGGGTGATTAAGTAAATCTCGAATTGGGATTCAGTGACCTCAAACACGCACATATCTACCTCTTCAGGTTTATTTAGTGAATTTTACTCGATTTGACCTTGAAATAACCTTAAAACTGACGTAACAGAGGTTAGCAGACCTCAGATTTGGATTCAGGGCATCTAGTAACGTAAGAATAAAATGGTCTGGTCAAATAGGCATCCACTTTTTTTTTTGCAAACCTGTGCAATTGGGCTTATTAATAGAAAAGTCCAACTTGTCGCCTAATATGCAATTTAGTTATTTTGAGGTGTGAATCTTTTCAAATAAGTTTCTTGGGTAAACGACTTTGCTATTTTCGAGGTTAACAAAAAATGCTATCCCTTTGATTAAATGAATTGTTTTTTCTATCTCTTTATTATTATAGGTATTGAGTCTGAAGATAGTTACCCATACAAAGGAAGAGATCAAAAATGTCACTACAAAAAGGCCTCAGTCGTAGCAGAAATTCAGGGATATACCCAAATTGCATCCAAGGACGAAGACGGTTTAAAATCAGCAGTAGGATTAAAGGGACCAATTTCTGTTGCACTTGATTCATCAGACCTAGATGATTACGCAGGAGGTGCGTATGTATTGCTCAGCTTTTACACATTACCTCATTTTCCATTTTTTTAAAAAGAAATTTTAAGTTTCAATATAATATTATTATGAAACGTGACAAACAAAAATTCTCTTATATATACTTCTATTAATATTGGTATTTCCCAATTAAAATAATCACACTAAATAACGCTATTACTCGATTGTTGTGGAATGCAATTACGGGATTAACCGACTACAAACAAATATTTATCAATAAAAATGATTTTTTTTGTATTTTAAAATATTTTCTATGATAACCAATACAGTTTTTTACGGGATTCAACCACTCCGAATGCATCTTTCGCCGCTGTGAAGTTGGTATCCCCAAAACAATTTGGTTTTTAGGCACATTTACCGTCTCTTCTTTTTCGATTTGTTCTTTATGTATGAGAACAAAAAAAAATCATTGAATGCTTAATCACGGCTGTATGACGGATTGTCCTTCAATTCTAAGTTTTGAGCTCAAAAAGTCGTTCATTTGAGTCGATATGTGAGAGCTCGCATTATCATAATGGAGAATAATTCGTCGTATTCAGTTTGTATCCTCTATTCATCGAAACTTCCAGCAAACAAATGATTGTGCACCATTCATGCTTCATGCACGTGCAACTTTTGTTGATTTTGGCTCATTATGGAAGACACATACGGTCGACTGCTGATTATTTTGGAGCTCATATAGTCTAGTTCACAAGTATCATTTTATCGAAAAGCTGTCCTCCAAGTGGGAATATTATGGTTGAGGTGTCATTCGATTTGTAATGGCATCTAGAAAGTTTATGAAAATTTTATAGAGGGGCCGGTGAAAGTTGTAAAAGCTATAAACAAATTAGTAAAAAAAAAAGTTCTGAAATTCAAAAAAGATCCTTAAAGAGGAGGAAATTTCCTAAAATAAAAGTCCTATCTTCCGGAACTGTAGGGACAATATTAATAATTTTAATTTTGGGGTGAAAATTAGGCTTAAAACAGGTATTGATGGTCCCGCGCGCATTAATCGAATTAGATACTAACAATAAAATTATTTTAACCAAATTAAATATGAATATTGAGGGAAAAAATGGGTATTATCTAGACACATGAATAAACAACAGTCCGTTGGAAAAAAAATTTTCCCCAATTTTTCAATTAACTATGCTTTTGTTAACTAGTTAATTTTTCCTAGTTGAAAGTTAACATAAAAACCCATGTAATTGGTAAATTAAAAACTTGGGATTTTTTTCACTTCTTGGAGTTATTCTTTGAAGGCTTTAGAAAAGATCTCCGTTGGAAAATTTAAAAATTTTGATTTTTCACTTTTTTATTAACAATAAAAGCATCAAAAATATACAAATGTAAATAAAACAATCTAATTTTTTTAAAATCTTTTAAACAGTCCCTTTGTTTATAACAATTTTGTAAATAATAGCAGTTCAAAATTAAAAAATATATTATTATATAGCTTTAAGCCATAAAAAAATGGAACTTAATTAAAAAAAAAGTTTAGATTTTTTTCTTTACATTTGTAATTTTTTGATACCTTCAATTGTTAATACGAAAGTGAAAGATCTAAATTTTTCCAACGGTGATCTTTTCTAAAGCCTTCAAAGAATACCTGCAAGGAGTGAAAAATATCGCAGGATTTTAGTTTACAAATTATCTGAGTTTTTATGTTAACTTTCAACTAGCAAAAATTAACTAGTTAACAAAAGCATAGTTAATTGAAAAATTGGGGTAAATTTTTTTTTACAACGGATTATTGTTGATGGATGTATCTAGATAATACCCAATATTTTTTTTTTAATATTCATATTTAATCGGTTAAAATAAAATTTATTGTTAAAGTGTCTGACTTGGTTAACGCGCGCGGGAGCGACACTATCGGCTGTAATTCCCAAAATTAAATTTTCTAATATTTTCGGTACAATGCCGGGAGTGGTACATTTTTTTAGGAAATTTCCTGCTCTTTAAGGATCTTTTTTCAAATTTCAGATGTCTCAAATAGTTTTTGAGATATTTGCTGAAAACCAAAGTACTTTTACTAATTTGTTTATAAATTTTACGACTTTTTCCGGCACCTTTCCAAAATTTTCATAAATTTTCTAAATGCCATTATAAATCGAATGACACATCAACCATAATTTTTGGACTTATAGGACAGGTTTTCGGTAAAATGGCACTTATGAATTAGACTAATACGCTTGGATCCAAGACACTTAACGATCTTATAAATGTTATCAAAAACATTGCGATCGCATTTTTGAAGCATTTTCTTGCACCAATCGACACGAACTTTTTTGGAGCGACTATCAAAATATGTGAGATCAAATGTGGAGAGAGTTTCTTCACAGCCAAATTTTTATGCAATATATTATGCAGGGTGTCCGACGTTGATCGTCCATTAGAATATCTCGGGAAGTAAATACTGAAAATTTGTATAATGAAAGTTATGGTGACGTTTTCTGCAGACAAAGTAACAGCGATGTTGTGCGTATGTTACATTTTTGTGCATTTCTTTTTTCATTTCCGATAACTTTTTTTTTGCACTACTCTAGCCATTTTTGAGGAAAATAATATTTTTGCCAAATTTAGACCTTTGATGTAGCCTAAAATTGAATAAAAAAAATAGTGAAATTCTGGTTGCTGCTTGAGATATTATTGGACTCGATGACGAATGGTCTGATAATGAGATTTTAGATACAGGAAAATGGAAAAGTAACAAATTTCGAGCTTTATCAGAAAATGAAAAAAAAATTATTTTTTCTAACTACGATGCTGCGATGTTGATTGGTTCAGTACATAGACAAAAACATTTCCCATCTATTCATATAGAGTGTCCCTATACCGTTCCTTTTTTATTCATGACGACTGCAATAGAATTATAAATCAGTCATGCAGAGTTTCCTGGCTTAACACCAATGAACTGGAAATAATTTCGAAACATTGTAAAAATTCATCTTAGTTATGATAATATTTTGTTTAAAATTGCGGCGATGGACAGTAAATAATGATAAACAATAAGAAATAGCAAGAAACAGCAAGTAATAAATTAAAATAAGCGCAAAAATAATCTTATTCTAAATGTTCACTATGATCTTTATTGACTTTCGAATGTTAAACATAACAATTTCTGTAGTAGCTTGATATTTCAGCTGAATCGAGTTGGTCGAAGGTTCTTCTCATTCTTATTCTCATTCGAGCTATTACTACTAAATTCTTTGCTGTAGGTCTGGAGACCTTGGTAGCCAATTCCACGGTTTTAGATGCCTAATCCATCTATCTTCAAACATATCATAAAACTTATGGTTTATCACATTTCCACAATGTGACCTGGAACCATCCAGTTGATTCCAAGAATCTCTTCTGTCCAAGAGCAGATTATCAACAAAATCTGTCACAACTGTTTGAAAAATTGCCAGAAATCTTTTGGTATTCAACACTCCTTTATAAATATGATAGTGAAGTGCATAATTAGAATAAATACATTTACGCTAAATCTACTTTGAAAATTTCTCTCCAGGGAGTTTTCAATGCCCCAGAAGTGGGAATTATGTTTATTAAAAATACGTTCTCTTGTAAACATTGAATCGTCTGTCCGCATAATTTGGCTTAAAAATGTCAGATCTCCTTGTGTTCGAACTAAAACCATTTCTCAAAACTTTTTACGTTGAGGTGCGTCTCCGGGATTAATAGTCTGAAGATGGTTGATTTTACAGGAGTACATGCCATGTTCTATAAAAATTCTTTGAATAGAAGGTTGCGACACTCCTAAATCGTATTTTGCTGCATCCTTGTTTGAAGAATAAAGTTAACAATATATTTGATGTGCATTAAATATTTTTATTTTGACCAAATTAATTTTGACTTCCTGTAACTAAAAGACTTCTTATATTCTCTTTTAGGTGTGTTTACTGATAACGCCTGTTCAGCAGATTACGATGACCTCGATCATGCGGTATTAGCTGTCGGCTATGGAACAGATACCGCCACTGGTCAAGATTATTGGATAATTAAGAACTCCTGGACTGCGGACTGGGGAGAAAAAGGATACTTCAGAATAAAACGTGGATCAAACGAATGTGGAATTGCCACTGATGGAATGTACCCAGTTTTATAATAACAAACTTGTATTCTGTTTACATTTATGTAATGAAAATCTAATAAATAAATATGAGTAAAATTTTAACTAATTGTTCTTTCAAAGCTGACTTTAATTTTTAAAATAAAATAATTACTGCTACCAGTGGATGTTGTCTAAAATCAGAAGTTGAAGTAAAAGCCGTTTCGCTTTCTTATTTTGCTGTTACATTCATCTCTCTAGGCGTTGTGGAGAGTAGTGATAGCTATACTTGATATAATTAATCTTCATTAAAAAAAAAATAGAAGAATACTTATCAGCGCAGATTTATTTTCTTTTATTTTGCCTGCTTTCTCATTTTTTCGCCCTCATAATGTTGGATTTAGGTCGTTTTAATGCACTTAAAAGAGAAATTACTCATATATTATTAGGCTGCTGTTTTAACTCACTGAAAATAGATTATCCTAAGAAGCAGAGAATAGTAACAAAAATTAGGTAAATTCTTGAATAGTTTCCTAATACACTTTCATGTTGTAGCTTCTGTCTATACTCTGTTCAAGAACTAGAGAGAGTAATAAAACTGTCACCGAAACCTCCGACTTACCTGGTCCAATATCGCAGGTAACTGAGGACTGCCATAAATCTAATTATATTTAGTTCTATTTAAATTTTATAAGCCTTTATAAATTTACTGCGACAATGAAATTTCTCATAGTTCAGTTTAATATCTGTCAGTGAGCAAAGTACACCTTACAGTGTGTCAGTTTTTGAGCCGAAACTCAAGCTCCCAAAACTTTGTACCCCACGCATATCTAGACTGATGTCCGTTACACAGCAGATATGCAAGCGGAGTTAATTATTATGAAATAGTAATCCAAAACCTAAGCTCTCAAACTCACATAACCCACGCACAGCTAGAATGATATGCATTACACAGCAGACAGGGGAGCGGATCGAGTTTTTAAGACAGAAGCCAAACTGCCAAAACCACACACTCTACGTGGAGCTAGATTGGTGGCCACCACACAGCAGACAGGCGACCGAATCAGATTTTTCTAAATATGACAAAACATAAGCTCTCATAATCACATATCTCACGCACAGCAGACAGAGGCGAAAAGCAAGGATTTATGAGTATGTGAAATAAAACCCAAGCTCTTCGAAAACCATATATCCAAGGCACAGCATGTATGAAAGTTAGGAGTTGGTTATATACTTATAAAAACTCGCTTCGCTAGCCTAAGCTGTTATGTAACGGATATTGATCTAGCTGCACATGGGATATGTGGTTTCAGAAACTTGGGTTTCACCTTGAAAACTCGCTCCGTTGACGAGCCTGCGTAGGGTACGCAGTGTTGAGAGCTGGAGTTTTGGTTCAAAAATTCGATCCGCTTACCTGTCTGATGTATCGATTTAGCAGCGCGTGAGTTCTCTTTTTTACAGATTTATTTAGTGAATTTTTTTTGATTTGACCTTAAAATGATTCTGAAAAGACCTCCGGCTGACCTTGGGGGATTAAACAAACCACGAATTCGGGTTCAGCGACCCCAAAAACTTACATTTCTTTCAGATTTATTTAGTGGATTTTTCTCAGTTTCATCTTAAAACAATTCTAAAATGACCACGAGTTCACCTTGGGGATTAAACAAATCACGAATTCGAATTCGGCGACCTCAAAAACGTAAGTACCAACTTCTTCCAATTTATTTAGTGAATTTTACTGCATTTCACCTTAAAATGACCTTGAACCTGCCCTGATAGGGGTTAGCGGACCTCGGATTTGGATTCAGGGCAGCTAATTACATAAGAATAAAATGGTCTGGTCAAATGAGCATCCACTTTTTTTTTTTGTAAATCTGTGTAATTAATCATAATTATAAAAGAACAAATTTCTTAGTTTAATTAAATGACATGTTTCTCTTTTTTTTCGAAATGTCTTGAATTTTTTCACAGCCAGCTCCAGTACTACTGGTGCAGCTGATGCACTATAAATAAAATTATATCATCATTTGCAACGCTGGCTTCCGGACTATACAGCGGGGTTTCCCTGTTTGGCAATGTCATGGTAACGCATCGATTAAATAAGCTAACTGGTTAATTACCGGCAGTTTCAACGACACTTTTTTTGTCAGATCAGCGTTTTAGGGTTAAATTTTAAAAAATAATTTTTAATATTGCAAAAATGGATTCCTCTGATCTTCTAAGAAAATATTTAAAAAGACCACCAAAACCATTTAATTCTGTTATAGAAAATGGCGACAAGGCAGATTATTTTGAAGGGTTAAATATTGATAAACCGGAAAGTCTTACTCCCACGGAAATGGAGCTAAGGATTCAAGCTGACAGGGTAATGTTCTCTTTAAAAAAGGCGATATCAATTCTTGATGTTATGGTAAGTTTTTATTTTTAAAAATGATTTATTTTCAGTATTTAATATCATTGTAAAGGTTTCGTGGCTGCATTCTAAAATGTTTGGTCCTTAATTGTTTTCACATCCAAGTCAAATCGTCTGATCAAAAAGTATCCAAAATTTTTAATAAAACATCTTGCAAATCCAACTCTTGTTGCCCCTACATACACGAACCAGAGTTGTATTTACAGGACATAAATTGTTTGTACACATTCTTTCTATTATTCGCTTGAAAGGAGAATACATATAGACAACTATTTAAACACGTCAGTAAAATATTCATTTATTTCTTAAAAAATTTTAATTCTTTAAGTTTTTAACTACTCCGTTGTCATTCGATTAGAATTATTTTTCACTCTGACACCGAAAAGTCGTCATGTTTGATATCCTGCGAATGTTGCTCTTGATTCGATACAGCTGCACTGAAGATACCATTAGGTAATCGAAACGCATATAGAGAAAGAAGCAGAGTTGTATTTGCAGGAATTAAACTGTTTGTTTTTAACCGACTTCTAAAAGAAGGATGTTCTCAATTCGTCGCGTATATATATATATATATATATATATATATATATATATATATATATATATATATATATATATATATATTTTTATTTTTTATGTATGTACACCGATTACTCCGGAACGGCTGCACCGATTTGAATGAAATTTTTTACGTTATATAAAGGAAATTGCTGCGGTGATCCCATATTTTTTTGGATGAAATTGATGCAGTAATGTCCAAGATGGCGCTTACAATATGGCGGCCAAAAAAATTAATTTTGTCCGATTTTCTCCATAATTGGTATGGGGAATTTTCGGGGTTGTACCCAACGATATGAAATTGTTTTTTAAAAATTCAATATGGCGGATCCAATATGGCGGACAAAAAAACGATTTTGTCCGATTTTCTCCAAAATTGGTACAGGGGAGTTTTCGAGGTCGCACATGACGAATCTAAAATTATTTTAAAAAAATTCAATATGGCGAATCTAGTATCTAGTATGGCGGACGAAAAAATCAATTGTGTCCGATTTTCTCCAAAATTGGTATGGCGGAGTTTTCGAGGTCGCATATGACGAATCTAAAATTATTTATAAAAAATTCAATATGGCGTATCCAATATGATGGATAAAAAATTGATTTTGTTCGATTTTTTTCAAAATTGATATGAGGGAGTTTTTGGGATAGCACATTACGAATCTGATGTTATTTTTTAAAAAAGTTAAATACGACGGATCTAAGAAGGTGGATTAAAGATTTTACATCTCTCGATTTTGTCTGAAGTCAGTATGGAGGGATTTTTGTTAGTGTTAATTACGAAATTGAAATATTTTTTAAAAAACTCAATCTGGCGGATTCAATATGGTGTTCTAAAAATTTTACATATCTCGACTTTCTCCAAAATTGATATAAGGGATTTTTGGGGGTGTAAATTATGAATTTAATCTTATTTTTTCAAGATTCAATATGATGAATGCAATATAGCTGACAAAAAATTTTACATGTTTCGATTTTGTTCAAATGGGGAAATAAATCGTTTTTGAGGATGCAAATAGCGAATATAAAATTATTTTAAGAAAATCTAATACGTCAGATGCAATATGACCGTTTAGAAATTTTAAATTTCTGGATTTCATCTAAAATTGGTACTAAGGGGCTTTGAAGAGTTTAGATTCAGATTAGATTAAGACGCAAAACTTGTTTTTTTGAAATTCATTATGGCGGATCCAATATGGTGGGTTGAAAATTTTACCTTATTCACATTTTTTTAGATTTGGTATTAGGGCGTTGGGGGGTGGTGTATTACGAATATGAAGTTAATTTTTTACAACTATTAGGTTGATAAGATACAATATGAAAGACTAAAAATTTTACAATTTCCGGTTTTATCTAAAATTGATATTGCGGGGTTCTTGAGGCGTATACAAACTCAATATGCAATATAAAATATATCGGGCTAAGAAATTTACGTCTCAAATTCTTTAAATATTGATATTGGAAGGTTTTGGGGCCTATATTATCAATCTAAAATTAGTTTGAAATTTAATATATTGGATTTACTATGACAGACTAAATATTTCTTTGACACAATTTCATTGGTATTTGGAGACCTCTAAAAATCAAGGAATTTTTAGTGATTCATTTTAGGGTGATTTACAATTATGGATAAAATGGGTACTTTTTTGCTACCTTGGAGTCATTGTGACGTACATTAATCTCGATTAGCATGTAGTTCAAATAATTTATTAATATCATAAAGAATTCAAAACTAAAAATCGAAAATAAAATATTTATAAAAAAATTGAACCGACTTTTAAAAGTGCGTTAAAAAGGAAAAAATAACTAGAAATTTTATATGAATTTGAAATTTTTGAAGTAGGCACCAAATTATTTCTAAATGAAATAAATAACTACTAATATATACAAATTATGGTAAGAAAGCAATTACAAATAAAGTATTTTTAATCGGTTTATCACATTTTGTGAGGTATTAGTTTGGCGTCGACTTCAAAAATTTCAATTTCATATAAAAATTTCTAGTTATTTTCCCTTTTTAGCGCACTTTTAGAAGTCGGTTTAATTTTTTTATAAAAATTTTATTTTTTTTCTTTAACGGCTTGAAAGGAGTATAAATATAGACAATAAAAAGATTTATTTATTTCTTACTAAAATTACCTTCTTTATAAAGCTCGCATTTCACCGCTTGGAAAACGCTGCTTAAGTCCGTAGATTGCCAACGCCTCCCAACAAGCGCTGAAATTAATAGGGAGGCAGAAAGTGTAGGAGCAACTGGGAGGTGATAAGGAGGTCAAGACAGGCAGCAGCGTATAGACGAAACTGATAATACATATTTTGAAATTTTTCATCTTCTTGTTGTCGCACAGGTGTGATTTAACGGTGCAAATTTAACAAGAGTTGAAAGTAATTGGTGAAACGTGTTGTTTTTGTTGTAATTCTGAGTGAATATAAGGGTGGAAATCATAACAATTGGATTTGTCACCAAGTAAGAAAATAAGAAAAATTTTCAATAAAATTCTATACAGTTCTTTTTTGGAACTCAAATAGAAATCGAAAAACTGACTTCATCATCGATTTATTATCAAAAAGGAACTTAAAACCAAATTTTCGGTGCAGTTCTAGAACATTCTATTTGGAACCTAAAAGAGATAGCGGAAAACTAACATAACTATCGAATTAGTTATCAACGAAGAAACTTAGAACAGAACTTTCGACAAAATTTTAAAACATTCTATTTTTAAATCTAGAAGAAATAGCGAAAAACGGATAATACCATCAAATTTAACATGAAGAAAAAAATTTGAAACCGAGTTTTTAACAACATTCTGGAAGTTTCGCCGGTAAATACTAGACAACAAATAAACAACAAAATTAAATATTAGCAGATTTTATGGTAACTATAGAAGAAGGTCACCTTAAAGACAAACAGCAAGGAGAAAAACGTCTCCAACAAGAAGAAAAACGCTTCCAAAAAGAAGAAAAACGTCGTCTGAACATAGACTAAGTGATAGTACACATTATAGCAGAAACAAAAGAGACTGCTACACATGTGGACGAACTTTACACATGAGAAATAACTGTCAGGTGCAATTAAGATCTCGTTCACCATCCAAAGGCCATACAGAATAGCGCTAGGAAAAACTGCAACAGTAAAATTTTAAAACCATAGACCATGAAAAATGCATAATACCACAGACACCTTGTAAAGAAGATCAGATAAGAAAGAATGCAATTACTGCAACAAAATAGAACAAAGAGAAACATTTCCTCTTCAAAGAGTCGTTTTGACATTGATCCAGAAATAATGAAAGAAAAGAAAATGATGAAAGGCATCTCAGTTAGGTAGATGTCTCGGATAAAGGGCTTATATTCTAGGAACACAAGAGATTTTGGGAAAGTGCCGATGGCAAAGAAATTAAAAATCAGTTGATGGTACTCAAAAACAAAATTCCCGTGGTTTTAGAAGAAATGCATAACGGGAAGTTTAGTGCTTATTTAGGAGTTAACAAAACTCTAGACAAACTTTGAGAAAGATTTTACTGGGTTAACTACTGTCGAGACGTAAAGTTTTCTGTGCAGCTAGCCAAGGTTCAAGCAAAAGGTTTAAGAGAAAATGAAAAAGTATAATGTAGGAATATCTTTTGAACGGATGATTATTGATATAGCTGGAAACAGATGAATGTAACAAATACATCTTAATTGCTATTGAGTACTTCAGTAAATGGCCTGAAGTATTTGTTATCTCTAACTAGAAAAACTTAACAGTAACTGAAATCTTAGTTAACAATGTGTTCAGCCGATTTAGAATTTCTTTGGAGCTACATTCTGACCAAGTACGTAATTTTGAATCAAAGCTTTTTCAAAAGCTCTGCAAACTACTTAGTATCCATAAAAACTGGACAACAGTTTTACATTATTAGTCAAGTGGCATGGTTGATTTAACGGATCCTTGACGAGCACCTCTTAAAGGTTGTGGACAGACATCAGAAAGATTGTGACAAATATTTTCTAATCTATTTAATGACCTACTGATGTGCAGGTCATGAAACTAGTAGAGTTACACTAGCCGAGGTCTTATTTGGAAGGAAACTTAGATTGCCTCAACTCATGAAAGCAATTTTATTTGATTATTCTCTTATTTCTTTGTAATGGGAAAATTGTTCAATTTAAAAATATTCTACTGGTGGTCGCCGATACAACATATTAAGATTACCCTTGCCACTTATCCCTTTGGCTTTTATTATATAACAAGATTAGGATTTCTTCATAGATTTATTCAAAAATATTAAATAAAGGGGGGACGACATTTTAATTCATTCCGCGAAGAATTCTATGGATTCATATTTTTAAAGAAAACATTCAAACGACCCAAAAGTAACAAAAGTGTATAAGTTTCATACTTGATTTGTTTTTTTCTTTGTGGGTAACAGTTTTGGGTGGTAATATGAGATTTACACTTCCTGTGTTTTCTACGTTAAAATCCATGTTTGTTCCTTTACAAAACAACTGCCACAAATGTCTAACATAATGATTATTCGACAGGTTTTTAACCAATTTTTTATAATAAATTTACCATGAAAATTGACCTGGTGAAAAAAAATACAAAACCACAATTTAAAAGTTATTTTATTAATTAAGTAGTATTTAATCATTTATGCCCTTTTTTCCTTGCTGTCATTTTTTTCTTTACTGTTATCTTCTTTACTATTTTTGCGTTTCTCCCCATCTTTGCCCTCCTTGCTATCCTTATCTTCTTTACTTGTGTCTTCTTTACTATCAGATTCTCCATGGTTTCCAGTGTAAAATTTACTTATTAAATTTAAACAAACCCCGTTTGTCCATCCAAATCCTTTTTGAACTTCATATTCACCACCGCCGCCATATTGTCCTATTCGTGTTGCATCATATTTTTCGAACATCGCGTTTTGTTCTTTGAAACCTCGGAGATTTGCTTCTATCCATCTTTCTGCTTCTCGTCTAGCAATATTTTTCGCTTTCGTATTGCTCGTTTTCCATAAACCTGAAAGATTTGAGGTCAGTCATTAATAGACATCTTATTGGTATCTTAGAAGTTGTTAAAGATTAAGTACATCACAAAATGCACATCTGCGTACAATATGTTTAATAACACTCTAAACACTTTAGGCAATTTAACATGCAATTTACATAGTAAGGAAGAATTGTGCTAAAGGGTTTTTATTGTTTCATGTGTTAAATTGATATTATTCGAAAGTGAAAAAATCACAAAATGCTATTAAATTCACGTCTCTCTTACTGCGGACGAGGTAATAGGGGTCATTTTTAAGTTACTTTTTTACTGTAACTCAAAACCAAGGGAAATTCGAAAAAATTGTAAAAGTACTTTTTGAAAAAAATTCATTTTCCCATCTGAAAAATTCTTGTCATTCTTTATGCCTAATATATATATATATATATATATATATATATATATATATATATATATATATATATATATATATATATATATATATATATATATATATATTAAACAATGCTGCAAAGTTTACATTATATATTCGTTTATTTTGTTATTAATTTCCAACAAAAAACTATTTTTATTGTGAACAAAGCAATTTTAGGATTATTAAATGTTAATTTTCTTGTTTTTTAAGTTGTAAACGTGATTATATTGTTGAAATTTATATAAAAATATATAATACATAATCTTTTTAATTCTCTTGTAGTTATTTTTAAAATAAGGCAACGAGTTTACAATTAAAAATGTTGCTGTCAGTTTTTTCTTCGATATCTTTATCAAAGTCCTCTTCAGATATGTCTATCACATTCGCGTTTTCGTAGTGATGAGCATTTAATATCCAAACTTCAGCAAGCACAATTTCTAAGACAACCTTTTAAACATCTACTGATTAAATGTCAACCTCGCCAAAACCACCCTCATTGTATTTACAAGGAAAAAAAACCTTAACCTCTAAACTTTCAGAATGTATGGGAACGTTATTGAGTGGAAGTTAAAGGTTAAATATCTGGGCCTATTACTAGATAATAACGTTCTTTGGAATAAACACCTAAAAGAAGTTATCAACAAGGAAAGCTGGAACATAAACCCAAAAATTCTGTTGTGGACGTACACTGCAATAGTGAGACCAGTCATCATATATGGCACAGTGATCTGGAGTAAAAAAAACAGCTTGGCTAATACGAGAGCTAACCTCTCGAAAGTTCAAAGACTGGCTTGTGTATATATAACTGAAGCAACAAAAACCAGCCCAACAACTATCATGGAAGTAATCCTAAACCTTATACCTCTACATATACATGTACAAAGTATGACGGAGAAGGCAATATAGGATGATGAGAGATTAAGTCAAAAAATATAGATCCAATCTCTTGCCCAAAAATCAACATATCTGGGACATGCTCCAAAACAAAATGAAAAAGAAATTCAATTTTGTGAAAACTTCAACACAAAGTTGAGTTGCAAAAGTGAATAGGACAAAAATACTATTAAAACGCTTTATTTTGATTAAATCGTATATGGATGGTTTCAAAATAACGGAAGAACGTATCTGATACTAACAAAGCTTGGGTAAGTCACCAAGCACCTTCCAAGCGGAAATACACGCCATTAGGAAATGCATCACATTCAGCAAAGAGAGAAGCCATCACGGAAAAGAGATTATTATCATGTTGGATAGTCAAGCAGCCATCATTGCGCGGGGTTCTCACATAATCAGCTAAAAAATGGTCTGGGAAGCCTAGAAAAACTAAATAAAATAAGAGTTACCTTCCTGTGGGTACCGGAACACACTGGGATAGATGAAAATGAAATAGTAGATAAGCTCGTGAGAAAAGGGACAGAGAAATCATTTCTGGGGCCCGAACCTTTCTGTGAAATCAGTAGCAGTGTAATACTGGAAGAACTAAAAAGAGAGTAAGATAGCATTAAATCCAATTACTGGATGGATCTGCAAGAAATAGAGACAAGCGGAAATGCCTCTTGGGAGCTACAACCAGAAGAGATTCAAGGAATGCATAAGCCTAAGCAAAAACTATCTAAGATTTCTGATAGGAATTTTAACGGGGCATTGCCACCTGAACGGACACCTCAAATTTGGATTGGCAGAGAGAGAAGTTCAGTGCCTTAGCAAACTCTAAAATGTACACCAAATAGAAGTTGGGGAGCTGCCCACTCTACAGCAGTCCAACATTCTTAATATCCTAAAAGAAATAGGACTGGAGGACCTGTTCTATTCGGCAAGGTATCCCTAATGACAGAAGAAGGGAAACACAATAGATCTATCAGGTCGCAGTGTAATCATTCCCACCTACACATATATACAAACATCTACAAACTATTTACCCGATCAAAATCTATGGTGCAGGAAACTGTGTTGTACGATTCAGCATCAATCTATTTTGGTTGCCTTTAAATCACTGTAGAGCAGATTCAAAATTTTCCCTTTCCACTGTGGCATTTGTAAGAATCCTGCTGATGTAATTTTGCAGTGTTGGTTCTTTGAGTTAGTTACGATACAATAAATTTAAGAGTTGTTTAGATAATATATAGTGGCGTTGAACTAGACATTTTTCATTCAACTTTTCACTATATAAAGAAGACACATTAGATTCAGATGTGGTATCTATTTCTTAACCACTTGCATTTTTACATAAAAAACAGTATAGTATTTCATCTAGTGAAAGTGTGTATCAAACCAAGCAAATTCTAGTATCGTGGATATTGAAAACTATTGCGATTGTACTGTATTGTTTTTCGGATACCTTTCCAGTACTTGGTTTTAAACAGTTATATTGTTCTGCTAGTGGTGATAATAAAATAAAAAGTTTCACATCTTGGCAAACTGTAACTCCAATTTCAGTTATTTTGCGAGTTATCGATATCAACCGTATGAAATTTTTCCATTAAAAATGTTGTAAATGGTTGTTTATTATTTTCATTGGAAAAATTTACCAGGTGTTAAAGCTGGCCTTGAGTCATCTTTTATCTGCATTTCTGGAGAAAATTACTTGATTCGGCACTAATGTTCCTATGTTTTTTATACCTATATTATCTACCCCATTGAGGTAATCATCAAAAACAACAATGCAATTAGTATAGAACAATTTTACGTAATTACAGTGGGTGTCACTTTTTTTGACGAAGGTCTTATTATAGTTTTATGAGGTAAGTATTCACCATCAGTGATGTAGTAAATATTACCTTCTTCAGTAGATATGACAAATCATATAAATCAATTTTTTTTTCTTATACTAAAACTATCAAGTACTCTTACAACTTCTTCAAATTTCGATTCGTTTTGAACTAAAAAATGGCACTTTTCACTTGGTTTGCAATAATATACAGTTAAATTTAATAGCATTTTGTTACTTTGTCTTTTTTTTTGTACGTCGTCAAGGCTTTTGATTTAAACTGATTTACTTTTGTTTGAAAAATCTTTTATTCGTTCCTTATTTATTGTAATTTTTTTAATTTTACTTTCTATTACGAATAATAATTAAAAAGAGAAAATCACCTGGTACCGACCAAATTACGAATGAGATGCTAAAGTACGGAGGCCCCAGCCTTGTCACAGAGCTCACTGTTCTATTTCAAAAAATACTCCGCACAACGTCAGTACCCAACGAATGGCGGAAAAGCATCACAATTCCGATCCACAAAAGAGGATCAAAGAAATAACCCGAAAACTACTACGAATCAGCCTACTGAACAGTTCAGCCAAATTGTTAACCAAAATACTGTTACAACGGATCGTAGACAAGTTAGGGGTGTGCGAAGAACAGCAGGGCTTCCGGAGTAACCGCTTTACTATCGACAGTATATTTATTATCAGACAGCTGGTTGAAAAATCTATCGAATACGATAAACCGCTGTTCATTTGTTTTGTGGACTTTACACAAGCGTTCGACCGAGTTAAACTGGAACACATAACAGAATTACTGCGAAGAAAACAAGTAGACGAAGCAATCATACGCACAATATACGAACTGAATTCCAAAAACACCATGGTAATTAAAACAAATAACACTCCCTCTATCCATAGGAATAAGACAGGGTGATAGCCTAAGTCTAACACTTTTCAATGTAATCATGGATGAAATCATTGATGAGGTAAAAAGCACAAATATTGGGTACCCAATGGGACACAACACCGTTCAGATTACATGCTTTGCAGACGATGTTGCCTTGACAGCAGATAGCGAGGACAACTTACAAAGAATGATTTTCCATCTCAATCGAACAACCAAACAGTATAATATGAAGATATCTGTGGAGAAAACCAAAGCAATGGTAATAGCAAAAGAACCAGTAAGATGCAAACTAATGGTTGATGACAAACATATCGAACAGGTTGGGAAGTTTAAATACCTAGGAGCACATATAACAAGTAACAGGGCAGTAACGGAAGAAGTACGCACACAAGCCAACAAAGCGGCCATGATATCAGGCCAACTAAGAGACATAGTCTGGAACAATAAACATATGATGGTTGAGAGCAAAGCAAGAATTTACAAGGTCTGTGTAAGACCGATACTGACCTACGGCGCAGAAACAAGAAATGAAACTACAAAGACAAAACAAATTATGAGGACCACAGAAATGAAAACGCTGAGAATGATCACGGGAACAAGTTTAAGAGATAGAATAAGAAACGCAAAAATACGCGAGGACAGCGGAGTGGGGGATGTTGTGAAGTGGGTTCGAAACAGTCGTAGGCAGTGGAGAGATCACATGGAACGAATGGACGATGACAGACTAGCAAAAACCGTGATGAGAGAGAAACCAAACACCAAACGGCCGCCTGGACGGCCCCCAAAAGATGGAGCTACAGCTGGATTTCGACCTCAAACGAGGATCGATGAGGCATTGCATAGATAACAGAACATGGTTCTACCAAGAAGAAGAAGAAGAAGAAGAAAGAAGAAGAATTAAATCACAGATTATTCATTGCAACATTTGGAAAACTTTTTATAGAAGTTGGCATATTAGCTATACTGACGATATAAAATTTTATTCCAGTATTTAAGAAGCAAACCACTTTTTTGTATTTCGAATATAATAAGTATCTGATATATCTGTCATTTTTAAGTCGTTATTCCTGAACTGCAAGTGTAAAAATCAACTAATTTTATAGAAACATTTATTTTTAAAATTATAATTCGAAGCAAACACACTTAATCTTTCCACAAAGCTAAATTAAGATTGAATTTTAAATCTAACTGGCGACCAATTAGTTTTCCATTGATTGAATTTTTTCAATCTTTACTCTTTAAGCTATTAACCGAATTTGTATCAATTTTTCGAGTTAATCATCATAAAATTCTCAACCTCTCTCAATAAGTTCTGGCTCCTAAATATATATTTACCTAAAATAACAATTTCCTGGAGTGGGGGCCAAGCATTTGGTAAGTCCCATTGTTCATTGTTATCGTCTAAGGAAGTTGGTATTCCACCCTTGAATTCTCCAATTTTTAATGATGTAAAATATTCCGCAGCTCTTTGTCCATATTCTTTTCGTAATTCCAAGTTATATGATCCAGTCCAGAGAGGGGCGAAATTACTGGGGAAAAACATTTTTCTTGGCTGGTATAGCACCTAATTTTGACATAAATAAAATTTTAAGTGACTGATAATCGAGTTTTTAAAAGAAAAATAAATCTCGATCCCAAGAACTTTTTTGGGAAAAATCAGAGCCTACAGGTGTTTGACTACTGGTGAGATTTTCTAACCTTCAGCAATCTATCAGAATTAGCAAAAACTTGAAGGAGTATAATATAAATTTCAAAAGCTGTTAGTTTCTAGACTATATGAATCAGAACTACATATCTGAATAATTTTCCTACTCGATATCTATGAAGACAGAAAGTTCTTCTAAAGATTTGTCTGAGGAAAATAATTATGCTCAATGTCTTTACTGCAATGGTTTATAACTTGTACCTATATAAGGGTAGATAAATTGTAATTGCGTACCTTCTTGTCTTTAAACTTTCCTGGCTTCTATAATTCTAATAGTTTTTAAAAAATATATTTAATTATAGTAAAATTACAAAAAAAAAAATATCAAAAGAATGTGTTTTTTCTAAATCCAGACGTCACAATACTTCCTAAAATGGGTGTTGAACTGAACTAACCTGAACTATGCGAGATATCATTGAGTGTGGGCACTAATCAAAAAATGTTTTGAGTTCCAATCATAGGGGTGACTAAAAAGGTGTTCTATTATTTCACCATTAAAATCTTAAAGAAGTTATAGAGTTTAAAACATTATTGAAGAAAATATAACGCAATCACATTTGTTTAATACTATATTATATTATTTGACAGCATATAGTATTATTTACTTTAGCATTTCATCTTGGTGCTTATAGGAGGTTCAATTTTTGGACCATTTGGTGCAGCACGTGGCTTTGGCTGCTAAAATAAGCGGTAGGCTTGCTTGCCAGTACCGAAAAATGCGACCCCTATCCTTTGGGCAGCGCGTTTCGTGTACTCGATTTTACAGATTTCTGTTTTAATTCACCGTCGCGCCACCATATGACGGTTCTTTTACAAACTTTGTTAATCTGTGTGGTTCTTGTATTATCAAGTAGACCATCGAGATGTCGCCTTTGTCGTCTTATTTGTTGTGTTTTGATTATAAATTCAGCTTTATACGATGCAAAGGCGAGATGATGGTTTGTACCGACTGCGGTGGCCTGACGAGTCCCACATTGGGACGAAACAGCGCTGTCACCATCTGTCGGACCCGGAGTTTTTCCATATTTTGGAGTGCTCCGCACTTTTAAAAACGAGAATCATGTAGATTGACAAATTTTCACGTCCGCTTCGCCAATATTTTATTCTATTTTATTTTAAATTACACGGACAAAAACTTATCTACTTATTTATATATATATATATATATATATATATATATATATATATATATATATATATATATATATATATCTATTCACTCACCGGGTCGAAATCATACCAGATTCCATCTTGCTTATCATATAGAATATGTTCTATTGAAGTTAGCAGACTAACTGAATTCTTTCGCCATTTTGCCGCATTTTCTGTGTCACCTACCATAACATAAAATCTAAAAACATATAAATATTTAGGTACTAAAAGTGAATTGCTGAACCGACAATTTCTGGAAGGTGTCAAAAACAATTTTTGTAGCTCAAATCAAGGAAAGAATCTATTTAGAAATATTTTACTACTAGTTTTAAATGAACTTCGTAACTTCTTCAACAAATTCACACTTTTAGAATAACAAAACTTTAACTACTCAAAAAAAATTACTATTTATTTTATTATATCTAACCAATGTATATTCGAAAATTTACCACCAAAACCATGAAAACTCGGTAAAGCATGAGCTGGGAGGAGTTAAATTACATTCGATGCCAAAGTCGCGGATAGTATTACTGGTTAGATCTGATAAATGGATTTCACGCACAAAAAAGGTAGATCATTTATCAGACCCCAGAAGGTCTAATCTGATCAGCTGATCATTTTTTTCTGTATATGTGTTTGTAAAAAATACTATGTTTGTCAGATCAAATTAATTTATACCTTGACCAGCAGAAGCAGATAATGGCAAAGAAATTGCTTTATTGCCCTAATTTATTTTAAAAAGCATAAATTCGCCATAAAAATTCGTTTATACTATGGAACTGGGAGAAATTGAAGCAATTCGACTTTTGGGAGTCAAAGTGCATGAGCATGCATTAGTCAGATTTGATAAACAGATCACTCTGTGGACACCCAAAAAACTGATCGGTTTATCATATCAGACCAATAGATTACATTGGCCTGATCTGATAAATGAACTATAATTTTATGTGCATATAGAAAGATGTATGTTTATTACATCAAACCAATCTATACCAACATATTTTCAGAATTGCTATATCAATATTTTTTTGAAATTTTAGCGAATTTTAGAGTAGTTTTTAGTCTTAAAAAAACTAAGGGTGATAAAATAGCCGATTCAGCTCCTGGGGATCAACATACGTATATATATATATATATATATATATATATATATATATATATATATATATATATACATATCAAGTAAAATGCGAACAGTAAATGCAAACTTCGTTCCAACCATATCCTTTCCGTGTACCTATTCCACCACCATCGAGATGATGTCCTACCTGTAGCACCATACCGAGAAGAAAGTCAAAACTTACCCTCCCCGCCACAGTGATACGGCAAAGGTACATGTTTCGTCTCTACTAGACTCATCAGGGTACCGACATGCACCTGGCTGTGCAAAGGACAGATCGGAAGAAAGCATGCAAATACTGAAGGCGTCTTCGCCGACCTTCCGCCGGATGGCGGATATATGTTTATGCGGCTTTCACGGATTCCCCCGTGTGAGATACAATAGCAGTGGATATATCCACATTATGCCGTTGTAGTGCTGAAATCACATTCAGCAAACGTACAACTATATGCAACTCCGTGTAGGAATCAAGTAAAATGCGAACAGTGAATGAAAACTTCGTTCCAACCATATCCTTTCCGTGTTAGAGGTTGCACAGTTTGAACAAATTGCTAAGGAACACAATTTATCCTATTCCACCACCATCGAGATGTTGTCCTACCTATACCACCATACCGAGAAGAAAGTCTGATCACTGTGGCGGGGAGGGTAAGTTTTGCTGAATGTGATTTCAGCACTACAACGGCATAATATGGCTATATCCACTGCTATTGCATCTCATACAGGGGAATCCGTGAAAGCCGCATAAATATATATATATATATATATATATATATATATATATATATATATATATATATATATATATATATACATTGGCCTGATCAGATAAACAGATTATTTTTTTTGAGTGTCTGAGAATTTATAGAAATAGTTTTTATTTAAAATATTTTGGACCACCATTTTTTTCTTACTAGTATAGCATTATTAAAAACATTCTGTAAGTTTATTATTTCCATTAATTTATTGTTTACGTACCTTGACAACCTTTTAAACGCACCATACAAAAATGCATTCAGATCGACAGGAACTACTCTTTGAGTATCTATGTGAGTTAAATTAGTTTTGACCCCACCTTCTTGATCAAAAAACCATCTACTTGAAAAGTCCCAACCACTTTCCGCTCCACTTTTAAGTCCTTGGTAACAGTGCTCCTGTGAAAATACGAATATCTATAATAGTAAACAGATTTTTGACTTGGATATGAAATATGATATTGACATACGAAGTTTTTTGGTGGTTCAAAGCATTTTCAGAAGCCGATTAAAGATAAATCATGCAGCGAAAGGACTTCATATTCAAGAACCAATGGAAATGTTTACAAAATTAGGATCTATATGTTTAGATCGTCGATTAACAGAATAACCAGAGAAGAGTTCATTTGAGTCACTCCACCATTCATCAGATTTTGAGTAGTGAATTGGAGATAAGAAAATTCTACGCAAGAATGGTTTCAAGAAATTTTCCGCAGTATCGAAAGGACGTCAGGAGTGCCTTGACTTTTTGGAATCGATTGAAAATGATTCCGTTTTTTTGAAAGTGTGATTACTGATGATGAGTCTTAGGTGTCTGAGTACGATCCGAAAACTAAACGTGAGAGAAAAAGTGGCACAGTTCAACCTCTCCGAGGACGAAGAAAGCAATTGGCACAAAGAACTTGTTCCTCAAGGCTATATGATCAATCAACACTTTTACCGAGAGGTTCTCAAAAGAAAGGGTCATGCCTGTCCGACCAAATATCAGGAACAACTAGGTGTTGCATCACGATATTACGTCTTGTCATGGAGCAACATCAATAAACTAGTTTTTGAATAATAAAAATATTTCCGTGGCTTCCCAGCCTCCTTATTCAACTGATTTAAGTCTTTATGATTTTTTCCTTCACACTTAAAAACTGAATGTTTTTAACTGATCAGCTAAAAGAATGCCTCTTCTCAATGACATTTACACTAAGATTGTCAATATGTACTAAGTTATAACTTAAAAATAAGTACTATGAACAATCATCTCTTTTCATTTTGACAATGTTGTTAGTTGCAGCGTAAACGAATTTTTGGAATTTTTGGAATAACTAGTTTTTCAATAATAAAAACATTTCCGTGGCTTCCCAGCCTCCTTATTCAACTGATTTAAGTCTTTATGATTTTTTCCTTCACACTTAATAACTGAATGTTTTTAACTGATCAGCTAAAAGAGTGCCTCTTCTCAATGACATTTACACTAAGATTGTCAATATGTACTAAGTTATAACTTAAAAATAAGTACTATGAACAATCACCTCTTTTCACTTTGACAATGTTGTTAGTTGCAGCGTAAAGGAATTTCTTAATATGCCAATTATATTTCCGTTTTAAAGGTTATAGAATTTCTTGGATTTCTTTTCTTTGATAATTTTCTCAAATAAATTATGTGTCCTATTTCACCTTCAAACAAGTGAAATTTTTAATATTGATTTATTGTGAAAATATATTGATTTTAATTTAATAAAGTTGCAAAGTATGTATACGCAGTTTTAAATGTTATGGTTCTTTAATATTGTTCGCTATAAAATCTTGTGATGACGTGTGATGAGGCGTGAATGGGACTTTCAACATTCTTTGAAGAAACTGACAAAAAACAACAATGTCAACTTGATACGTGTTCCGAGGCATAAGAAAATTAATGGAAACGCAGCATGCAAAAACTTTCTTCCTTGAAGCCGAATCTAACTAGAGACTACCCAAATGTTCCATTACTCAAAAAAATCAAACACAGATGCGATAAAGCAACATTATGGTTTCAAGGTTAGAGAAGAGAGTTTCTTGCACTCCATCAAGGGAATCTTTTACTGATAATAAGTCTTCTCGCGACAACAGAAATATTTGATTAGTGATGGCATGACATTTTGTGTCACTTTAACGTCTGATGAAAGAGAAAACTTACCTCTGCCCTCTATTAGATTAGGGTTATGTACGAAAAATCTTATAAGTAGAAGTGCCTTGAAGGGCTGAAGTGACTTTGGCAGGATAAAAAATGTGAAACATTTTTCATAAAATTACGTTTTTTTTTTTAAATCGAGATCAGATGAAGATCTCGTTGCTTCTTGGTCATATTACTATCGTTTCGATCGATGTCGAAAGTAAATGCTGCCATGATGAGAAAAGTTTACATTGAAATGAAGCGAGAGTGGAAATATTATTGCGGCATCACTATATTTCTGTAAAATATGTAGGTCGTTCTATCAAAGGAGAATGGTGCTTTCGGTTAGGCAAAGTAGAAAAACAGGTGCCTGGAATTCATAACTAATAACTTCCTATAAAAGACAGTGCGAGTCTGAGTAATAATTTTGTTGACCCCAGTTTATTTTTTGGTTCGGATGATTTAGTAACTGGAAAACTAACTAACAAAAATGATTGTAGCAAATATTATATTAATTTTTTTTTAGAATAAAAAAGCATTTTTATCAAATGGGTCTCAGATCTATGAGAAATGCCCTATACTATTCAATCTATAATCATTTATTTAAATATTTTATGTCTGATTATTCTTTGTTGTAAAAATGAATCAATGATAAAATTAGTTTAAGCGGTTTTCTTAAATAAATATTTCTATTTACCTTTTCATTTTCTTGTGTGAAGAACGAGCACGTATTAATATCTTCATAATAAGATTCTGGTCTGGGCGTATTGCTTTTGGAAATATAACGAGCCATTTTGTGAGTTAAACCATCCTTTTCTATTTCCACAGTCTTTTCCTCTAACCAGTAAGTTAACTCTTTATCGAGAAGCTTAATGTTTTTTTCGATCCAATTTAGGTCATTTGTTTTGTCATAGTATAAACCCGCCATAAGTGTCAGAAGTGGAGGTTGTGATCTGAAAATAAAATAATAATAAGATCTTCATATCGAAATGAATCCATCAGGAATTAGTCATGTTTTAGTTATAGCTTGAGCTTATCCAATATCGGTGTGTATGGTAGAGCCATACACGACGAGAGGTGTCACCATTTTTGGCAAAATAGACTGAATCTAAGTTATATAGTGTACTTCGAAGCTGTAGTTCATTACATTAAAGAAAATTCAATACAAAAAAATTAATTATTGTTTATATTTTCTGAAAGTAACCTATTTTCATTTTGATTTTACGACTTTAACTCTTTTATTTACAAAAATAAAGTCAAATTTTTTATGAGTATCTGTCTAATCCATAAGTAAGACTTCAAATCGTATAGTATGACTTTTCCTCTGATTGTAAAAGTTTCAACGTAGAGTATCTAGGCGTCTAAATCATGTCGCTCTTTGGCTTGGCTTGGGACTTTCCAATTATATGTTGGGTTGTTTTGGTTAATCGATATCCTTGTGAGCGTTAGTGGGTCTGAATTGAGAGGTCTGTAGTGATCGTTTATTATTAGGATAATCTGGCTTTGCATTACCCAAAAATTTTAAAAATAAAAAAGAAGGAAAAATAATCCGAACCACTGGTGATTGGGGTGAAAATAATTGGATTGTGTAATTTAAAAAATCTATAAATTTTGTATTTACCATTTTTTACATAACCTCAAAATATTCAGAAAAAAACGCGAAAAATCATAATTTTGTTTTTTTTTACATCTCTTCCACAAAAATTATTCGATTTGACTGAAATCCAGCCCGAGTCAACTTTTATCTATCGAGCTATATTTTTTTTTGACTAAATTATTCTAAAAAAAGGAGATTTAAGTGCAATTTGTCTAAAAATAATTGTTCGACATAGTCCGAATTGAGCTTGTTTTTATTTGTTTTCACTTCTACTTGCAATAAATAGAAAAATATTTATATAGTATAATGGGAAAAGAGCCTAAAAACCGGAAAAACCGAAAAACTAACTTTTCTCGTATCGCATCATGGAAACGCCTCCTTTTTTATATTTGGGTTTGGTTGCTGAACGCGTGTCGAATCGAGCTTTCGGGATTTCAGTCAGTCGTCGAAAGCGCCAGACTTGTCTGATGTTGTTCCTAAAATCGCTATAGTATACGATATCTTCATAAAGCAGGGACTATAACAATCTTAGGCGAAGCGTTTCCAAGTATAAATTTATATCGCTAGACCGTAACGTGATGCGTGTCTGGTCCTGTAACGAGCGCTATCGTGGTTCATTTCCACCAGGTCGCTATTTGTCGTTGTTATAAGGTACATTTAGAAAGTGAAAAGTCGTTTCTAAGTTTTGTCTACCTTATTGAACCGTAACGTGATGCGTGTCTGGTCCTGTAACGAGCGCTATCGTGGTTCATTTCCACCAGGTCGCTATTTGTCGTTGTTATAAGGTACATTTAGAAAGTGAAAAGTCGTTTCTAAGTTTTGTCTACCTTATTGAACCGCAACGCAGGGGGGTGCGGTGAGAGTCCCTCCTAAACCACCCGACCAGATAGGAAATCTGGCCGCCTCACCTTTCTTCTGGCTCACCGTGGCAAAGGGGAGTGAATGATAAAAGGGGCTTTTATTTCTTCTGTTTACTTCGGAAATTGAGTTAAGTTTGCTTCCAAAAATAAGCATTTGTCGGCTATGCATAAAGCATGATGAATGTTTGAGCTTGGAATGCTCCAAGGTTGAGATTCTGAGAGAAAATCAAGAATTGGGTAAACTAAATATTACGGTGAATAACACTTAACCAGGGGAACTTGCAAGTGTTTGAGTTTATAGGCCTTTTGTTTTGTTTGTATTTTCCGCAAAGAAAATTTGGAAAAATTTTGTGATAAAAATTTCCGCAAAAGAAATTTGTTGTATAACGTTCCGCATGAGAATAATTCATAAATTTGAATATAAAATCCGTTACGGGGTTGTAAGATGATGCGCATATTAATCATTGAGAATAGAAATTATTCCACAATGAATGTTTTAGCGTTGTTTTTACCCATGTGTTTAATTACGTATGATGTGTGTAACTATAACTATCTGTACATATCTTTCCTTGTAATCTATTCCTAAACGTCGTAAATATAACTGTCCATTTAACTCTCGCAATGGATACATCTTATCACTTCAATTATGTCATAAGTTGCTTTTAATTCCTGCAGTTAAAGTCGCTGAAGAGGGATAAAATAAAATCCAAATTAATATTTCAGGAACCGACCTTTTTTCCCGGGTACTCCCACACCTAGAATCCCGAAAACAAGGCGTTCTCATGTTCTGAATGAAATATATCGAAAAATAGCTAAAAATGTAGGGGTAACAAGGAACAGATTGAAAGAAGTTTTGTGTTCAAATCCGCAAAACAAGTATGGATAATAGAACGCTATGAAAAATGATGTGCTAAAAACAGTACTAGTAACTGTGGACTTAGAAAAATTATGAAAATTTTATCTAAGCGAAAATTGGATATAATATTATGTAATAATATTATAGGAATGAAAGTGAATTTGTTTTGGTACAATTTAAATGAATTTTTCTGGAAAAATATGATATAGGAAATTATACCATATTTGTAAATTTGAGGTTATGTTTTGTTTGAGTATTGGGACACTCATGTTTAATTCGAATTAAATCGCGAAGTTTGTGTCGGTGATCCGCTACTACAACGCCAGTTCGCGTATGTAGTCTCGAATAACACCCGACTTTCGAACTATAGTGTCTGAAAGCCCTGTAGTTGAGAAAACTTACCTAGGCGTTCGTATGCAGATACTACCTAAATTCCAAAACTATGTTTTATACAAGGGGAATTCTCAGACACCGTATTTAATCCGAATTGTTTGCATTCTGCTTTAAAATCTTCTTGAATCTTTGGTTTTTCACTATCTAAGTGCAAGTGATAGCTACTAAACGCCCAAAGACTCCGAGAATATGATTTTAAGTTTACTGAAGCGAAGACTGGACGTTCTTTGAAGACTTCGATGCCTTCAGAAAGATCGTCGTGGTCGTTATATGGATGTACTGGAACTGGTAAGCGCTACGCCCGTTGCTTGTTGTGCTTCTGATGGATGTTGAATCGAGAAGGGCGATGCTTGTGATCGACGTATTTTATAGTAACTTTTAGGCCACGCCTTTAAAGTTAAAATAAACGAATGAGAATGCGCGTTTTTTTTCATTCCATAAGCACTAATGCTTTTTGAACTGTGAATTTGAAAAGGAAATCATGTTTGAAAGTTGGTGAAATGGTGTTTTTCACGTGTAATGTGATCCATGGTGATCTGATAAATATCCGTTTTTTAAGTATTGCAAACAGATATGTACAACACTCGTTATACGTGTTTATTAATTTTATCTTAACGTAAATAATGTCTTTTTTTTTCAAGTATTTATATATAAATATATTTTTCTTAGGTATAATTATAAAGTATTATTAGAAAATTTTTTATTTTGCAAATGTGATACACTAATTATTATGTGATTTACGACAAAAATCATTTTTCCTAACTTAAATACAAATAATATTATGTAAAGTTTTGAAACGTAGTCTAGTACAGATATAGAAAAAGAGGGGGTCAAATCAAATTTATATAAAGAATGCACAACCACCAATAACTGACCAAACTCTAACGGTGATTGAATGAATGAATGAATAAAAACGGGGTGGTGATACTAGATCATCGATGCCTAGGCCTCCATTGGGCTCTTTACATCCTACCATATCTGCAGGTTATTCGAGGCCGATCGCCTTTGCGGATCGAAGCAGTCTCGTTAGTTGAACTTGCCTAACTGCTTCGGGTAACAAAACTGTATCTCCGAAATATCTCTGTCTCAGTCCGTTGAGTGCAGGTCACTCTCTGAGAAGATGGTCAACAGTTTCATCCTCCTCCAAACACCATCTGCATGTCGGATCGCCTTCGACACTGATTCTATGAAGATGGCCCCTGAGGTGACAATGTCCTGTCAACAATTCCACCACAATTCACAGCTCTTTCTTTCCCAAGGAAAGAAGCTTCTTCGTACGCCGTACAATAGATCCAGTTATATGTTCCTTAACACACCTCATTCCACGAGTTCCCCTCCACGATTCAATAAATTTGCTTTTCAGCAACGATTTTAATTTCCTTTTGCCAATAGCAATTGGGCAGATAGAATTGGTTGGGGTAGGGGTTGGGATCCATACAGTTAGGTCACCGAACCCAACTTTGCCAGATGGTCTGCTTCCTCATTCTCGCGTATGCCCGAGTGACACGGAACCATACGAGTCTGACTCTGCAGCCTTCCCTTGCCATACCATTTAGTACATCCTTGCACTCAGACACCAGTCGCGAAGTCACGACACTGGACTTCAGTGCCAATATCGCAGCCTTACTGTCTGAGCAAATATTACTCTATTCCTTTCCTGTCTATGTCCCTCTCACAGAGATGGATACACTGCAGAGTAGCATAAATTTCGGCTGTGAAAATTGTCGCACATTGTCCGAGAGCGTAGTACTCTCTGACTTCTGTGCTCCTTCCGAATACTCCGGCTCCAGCTCTTTCATCTTGTCGAGATATATCAGCATATCACCAGGATCCATTTTTCGGAAGATTTTGTTCTCCCTCCCAATCCACTCTACTTGGCATAAATATCTCCAAGGAGAGGTTGGGTTTTAAAAGCGGCGTCATGCAGTCTGTGAGCATGGGTAGTGAAGGACACCTCTCCACCGCACTTTGCCGGACAGCTGAGTCACCGCTTGTTCCAATTCCAAGATATCCCATGCAACTGAGACGATAAACAGTCTTCAGGGCCGCGTTCTCTACGTATAAGTGAAGAGGAGGCAGGTTCACTAGGACTTCCAGAGCCCTGGTGGGAGCGGTCCTCATCGCACTCAATATTCCCACACAAGCCATTCTCTGAACTTTGTCAAGTTGAAGAATGTGTTTGCTCTTTGTTGTACTACGCCACCATACAACAGCGGCGTATGTTGTTATGAGGCGGATCACCATAGTGTATATCCAAAATAGCACTTTAGTTGTCAGTCCCCATGTACACCCAAAGGTTGGGTTCATTTACAAGCCCACAAAGCACATATGACTTTCTTGGTTCGAGTCTCAATATGATCATTCCAGCTCAGTCGTGAGTCCAGAATTACTCCCAGATATTTAACTGTCCCCTTAAGTTGAAGAGCCTTCCCACCAATGTAATTGTGGGAAGTCTCCCCATTTTCCACTTTATTGTAAAGAGTACTTTCTCGGCCTTGTCCGGATTTATTCCGAGCCCCTCCCTGCGGCACTATCGTTCCGTGATCTGGAGGGCTCGCATCATTGGTCCCTCCAGGTCCCAGACATGGCAAGCAGGGCACAAAATGAATAGGTCATCTAACTCTAACGGTATAGTGCATGTTATCGATGGAGGTTCTTTGTTGCAGGTTTTTAATATCCTACCTATTTTATTTACTAGTGGTTTCCAGCGAATGTTGCTCTCGGTTCGATACAGCTCCACTGACGAGACGCGTATGAAGAGAGGACTAGAATTGTATTTGCAGGAAACAAACTGTTTGCATATATCCTTACCTTTTCTCTGCTTGAAAGGATAATACATATAAACAACTGTGATTGTTGTTGGGCAAGACATCGATCTGCTTGTGTTGTTACATAAATTAAATGAAAAATATTTAGAAATATTTTCCACAAACCAGGCACAGGTAACATTTCAGATTCATATTACACTTATAACAGCTTCAAAGGTTAATAAAAACGAAAATATTTAGAATTTATCCTTTCTTTTACTGGCTGTGACACAAACTTGCGTTTTACCAAAAAGATGTTGATAAAAAATTGGTAGATACTAATGGCACTAAATTGAGAGCATAGATTGATAGTAAGAAAAAAGTTTTACACTGGATGAATTACGGTTTGAAATGTTCCAAGCAGCCACTGTAAAGTCAACTTTCAAATTCGTAAAATTACCTCCAACATCAGGAGCAGCAAAACAATATTATTTTAGAACATACTATCAGTTGGGGCTGGAAGAGATCGGCGCAAGGATTCATAATACCGAATTTCACTGAAGAAAAACTGAATCCAGATTATCTCTTTAAAATCACACGTTGCAGCTGGAAAAAGGGATGTTCTAGTGCAAGATGCAACTCTCGAAAACGGGCTGAAATGCACCATTTTATGTTCCAATTGCTATAATTTGGAAAATTCTTCAAATGCAGAAAATGAACATATTTTAATAGATAGTAACTAAACGTTGTTAATTTTTTATTACCTACAATTTTAATATTTAACGTTTTTCGATAGGTAGCAGAAATTGCGAAAAAAACATTTTTCACCCCATTTCACACCAATAATTCGCTAGTGGTTCGAATTATTTTTCTTTAATTTTTCGTAATATTTTTAAAATTTTTCCGTCATCAGAATGATG
The DNA here is from genome assembly GCA_034092305.1 of Diaprepes abbreviatus. Taxonomy (NCBI): domain Eukaryota; kingdom Metazoa; phylum Arthropoda; class Insecta; order Coleoptera; family Curculionidae; genus Diaprepes; species Diaprepes abbreviatus. Next base: position 3,290,059 of record JASJET010000095.1, read on the forward strand.
TAACGAACTATTTTTTCTGGTTTATTTCAGAGTTAGGACGACTAATCGTCTCATTCTTTCCCTATACAATTACTAAAACAAATAAATGCGTCATCTAATCCAAAAAACAAGTGTCTTTAGCGACATTAAATGAGAATTAATTGTTCTATTCAACAACACCCGTCTCAAATATTTATCATTACGTTGCAATCTTTACGTAACTATTTACGGTGGTATTTTATTTTTAATTCATAGGAAGTTTGCAATAATGGATCCCGTCAATGCGTAACAATCAATGATTCTACACGTTGAATGAAATAAACTTTAGTCACACTTTCAATGGTTTTTACGTCTATTATTTATGTTATCATTGTACGTCATGACGGTCAGTTTAATAAAAAAACACCTAAACCTATATTATTATTTCATGGGGAGATGATACATCCTATGTAACAATAATATTTGTTCATCTTTAAAATAACTTTTGCTTCAACTATCCAAAAACAAGTAAAGAAAAGTTGATGCTTTTAGCCGTTACTATGTGGTTGTTAATCATCTTCGGGAAATGTTTAAAAGGAACTACTATGTTTTATACCACTAAATTTATTAAGAAAACAGTGACTACAGTTTCAACTCACAGAGCCATTTTCAAACTGAATTACAAAGGTAGACTAAGTATTCAATACAGAAACATGAGAAAATTTAACAATAAATAAAAATTACCTGAGATATTTCATTATTACAAAGGGGAGGTACTAAATTTTGGGAACTAATTATTATTTGGCGACAACAAATAACGAGAAAAACCCAAGTTCTGTCTGGTCATTAAGCAAATTTACATTTTTATTTCTACTATGTTTATATATTTCTAAAGATTCAAGAATATTTAACTTTTGGCCCTTTGTTGAATAATGTAATATGTCAGTGTTGCCCAAATCAGGAAAACAGTGGCTGTGTTCTAAGCAATGGTTGGCAAAGCTCGAGTCTATTTTTTGTAGTCTATATGAGCGGTGGTGTTCTGAAAAGCGAGTTTTAAAGCTTCTACCACTTTGTCCAATATACAAGCTATCACACTCTGAACATTTTAACTTATAAACTCCTGATTTATCAAATTTATTAATTTTATCTTTAGCATTGTAAATGATAGTGGACAGATTGTGTTGAGATTTAAAGGCTACTTTTATGCTATATTTGGAAAGAGTATTAGCTAGTTTTCTGATAGGGCAACACAGTATGACAAATATATATAAGATGAACTATCTTTATCATTTTTTATTTTAGGATATATTGAATTAAAAGCTAGTTGTTTTTGTTTTTTAGTTATTAATTTCTTTATGGTTTGTTGGGAGAAATTGTTTGACACTGCAATCCTTTCAATGATATTTAGTTCTTCTTGAAGATCTTATTCAGAGAGAGGCAAAGAGAATGCTCTATGTATCATTGAATTGTATGCAGCCATTTTGTGTTGCAAAGGGTGAAAAGAATCATTAGATATAGTATTACCTGTAAACGTTGGTTTTCTAAAAATTTTAAATTTACACTGATTATTGAGGTGAGATATGGTGAGATCAAGAAAATTTATTTTATGGTTATTTTCAGTTTCCAGAGTAAATTGAATTTTTGGATGGCGATTATTAATGAATTGTAAGAATTTTTGAAACTGTCTAGTAGTGCCTTTAAAACATGCTAGAACATCATCTACGCCCAGTTGTTCCATACATAAATAGCCCCACGAGAGAACTCAGTATGAAACTAAATTCATTCTTCAAACAAATAAGCAACTTTAAACCAAGTCACAGTTTAAATAATTTAGTAGATCTCGTCCAAAAACTAAAAAACATAAAAGTCCCAGATAACTCCATACTAGTTTCTTTTGACATAAAAAGCATGTTTTCTAATATTCCAATAGATGAATGTTTTATACTCATCCAAGAAATCTTACAGGAACGAAACATAAATCCAATAGTTACTTCTGAAATCTTGTCCTCTTTCGAACTTTGCCTATCACAAACCTTTTTCCAGTTTAATAACAAATTTTATTTACAAAATTCAGGCCTACCAATGGGTTCTCCTCTTAGCCCTATCCTAGCAGATATTTTCATGTCAAACTTAGAAAACAAAATTCTTAATTCCCCTTTAAGCAAAAACCATGTTCAATTTTGGTACAGATATGTAGATGATGTTCTAGCATGTTTTAAAGGCACTACTAGACAGCTTCAAAAATTCTTACAATTCATTAATAATTGCCATCCAAAAATTCAATTTTCTCTGGAAACTGAAAATAACCATAAAATAAATTTTCTTGATCTCACCATATCTCACCTCAATAATCAGTGTAAATTTAAAATTTTTACAAAACCAACCTTTACAGGTAATACTATATCTAATGATTCTTTTCATCCCTTACAACACAAAATGGCTGCATACAATTCAATGATACATAGAGCATTCTCTTTGCCTCTCTCTGAAGAAGATCTTCAAGAGGAACTAAATATCATTGAAAGGATTGCAATATCAAACAATTTCTCCTCACAAACCATAAAGAAATTAATAACTAAAAAACAAAAACAACTAGCTTTTAATTCAATATATCCTAAAATATAAAATGATAAAGATAGTTCATCTTATATATCTTTGTCATACTGTGGTGCCCTCTCAGAAAACATAGCTAATACTCTTTCCAAATATAACATAAAAGTAGCCTTTAAATCTCAACACAATTTGTCCACTATCCTTTACAATGCTAAAGATAAAATTAATAAATTTGATAAATCAGAAGTTTATAAGTTAAAATGTTCAGAGTGTGATAGCTTGTATATTGGACAAAGTGGTAGAAGCTTTAAAACTTACTTTTCAGAACACCACCGCTCATACAGACTACAAAAAACAGACTCGAGCTTTGCCAACCATTGCTTAGAACACAGCCACAGTTTTCCTGATTTAGGCAACACTGACATATTGCATTATTCAACAAAGGGCCAAAAGTTAAATATTCTTGAATCTTTAGAAATATATAAACACAGTAGAAATAAAAATGTAAATTTGCTTAATGACCAGAGAGAACTTGGGTTTTTCCCGTTATTTGTTGTCGCCAAATAATAATTAGTTCCCAAAATTTAGTACCTCCCCTTTGTAATAATGAAATATCTCAGGTAGTTTTTATTTATTGTTAAATTTTCTCATGTTTCTGTATTGAGTACTTAGTCTACCTTTGTAATTCAGTTTGAAAATGGCTCTGTGAGTTGAAACTGCAGTCACTGTTTTCTTAATAAATTTAGTGGTATAAAATATAATAGTTCCTTTAAAACATTTCCCGAAGTAAAGAAAATATTAATTCTAAAAATGACAGCTAATTATTTATTATAAAAATAAGGTATTTTCTGTTGTAATTTTGCAATAATTTTTTAAATATTCTGAGCACGAAAGAAAAGAAAAACAATAGTTATTTACTTTCAACTGACCAGTCTTTCAGTCATAAATGAATAGGTGATTAATTTAAACAGGTGTTCCTTATTAACTAACACTTCGCACAATTTTTATTAACGTCCTATAGTTGCTTATTTCTTCAGGGCTGCAAATGCTTAATTTTTATGTTTCAAAAATTTTTACAGTTTCTAAATTTCAGTTCTTTATTGAATCATAATCTCATGCCCTTTTTATTTTTATTTTTTTAATCAAAAATTTTGAGTTCTATGTAGCTAGAATTTTTAAATTTTAAACACTTTCAGATGTCCTGGAAACTAACCATTTAAGTGAGATGTGTCTTAAATTTCTAATTACACATATTAACAAGATTTTATGGAGCGGACTATAACATGCAATTCCGAAGCATTTTGGTGCGTGATTCCAAATCTGGTTGCAGAATTGCTCCAACACGTAAGAATTCGGAGATGTTCTAACCTGAAGATGCGATAATAACTTTTTTGGGGCATTTTCAAAGATCGGTGGTGTTCGTAGATAAATTTTCTATTCAAAATCAATCATACATTGGTAAAGTACGACTTTTCCTCCTTTAATTTCCGTTTCGGAGCATGATGTGGCGATTTTTTCAGCGAGATATTGTAAACTGAAGTTTGTGTTAAATGTAAAAATATAAATTCACGTTTAGTTCATACGCCCTCTAGAAGAAAATCGAAACATTTTGGATAGTACAAAGAACATATGCTAATCAAAGGGCTGAATCATTGTACTATCGCAGAACTACCCTACCATGTCAGAACTTCGAAAATTCTAACCTAAAAGTGAGAAAATAACCATTTTAAGGAATTTTTGGAGTTACAGTCTACTAAAAAGGGAGTTTGATCCCAGAATTTTACGTAATTTGATGCGTTGAATGCACGACACTTCTCGGTTAACAAGATTTTATAGCACTTACTCTAACATGCAATTCTGAAGCAACTTAGTACACTAAGTCCAAATCTGGCCGCCGAATTGCTCCATCATATAAGGATTCGAAAAGTTTCTAAACTAAAAATACGAAAATGACTGTTTTAAGGTATTTTTAGAGCTCAGTGGTGATTGCGGGCGAATTTACAATCCAAAATCAATTATTGCTAAATGAAAAACTAAAGATTCAAGTTTAGTTGATACGCTTTATAGAAGAAAATCGAAACATCTTGGCTAATATACAGAATCTATGCTAATGAAAAAGCTCAATGAATAATACTACCGCAGAACTGTCTCATTATGTCAGAAGTTCGAAAATTCTAAACACAAAGTAAGCAAATAACCGTTTTCAGGAATTTTTGTTCTACTTAAAAAGAAGTTTGACCCTAGAATTTTAAGTAATTTATATGCATTTAATCTACAACACTCATTGGTTAACAAGATTTTTTAGCAAGGACTCTAACATGCAATTCCGAAGCAATTTGGTGCCTTGAGACCAAAACTGGCAGCAGGATTGCTCTATCGTATCAGGATTCGAAGACATTCTAAACTAAAAATGCGAAACTGATTATTTTAGGAACTTGTCAGAGGTCAGTGGTGCTCGCAGGGGAATTTGCCATCCAAAATCAATCATGTAATCGTAAAGTACAACATTTGTCTCTTCAGTTTCCATTTTGGAACGTGATGAGATGATTTTTTTTGAGAGATATTGTAAATTTAAATTTGTGCTGAATGAAAAACAAAAGGTTCAAGTTTAGTTGATACAGCTTATAGAAGAAAATCGAAATATCTTGACTAATACATAAAATCTATGCTAATAAAAAGGCTGAATCATAATACTATCGCAGAACTGCCCCATCCTGTCAGAACTTCGAAAACTCTAATCGGAGAGTAAGAAAATAACCATTCTAAGGAATTTTTGGAGTTACAGCCTACTAAAAAAAAGTATCTCCCTAGAATTTTATGCGTTGACAAGATTTTATAGCACACCCTGTATAGTGAAGAGTATTATCAGGAGTGTTCCTATAGAAACATTTCCAAGATCAGTTTATGACAATTGACAAAATGTATTAGTTAGTTAACTTTGTAATCAATTTCATTTGTATTTAATATGGAAGTGAGTTATTTTAATATGATAGTGAAAAAATTACGGATAAAAGTTATGGATAACATCACCTGATTTCGAGGTGTGATGTGGGAAATATTATTTAAAAATTGCATACAACAGGAAATTAAAGACATTCTGGGTTGCTGCTTTGTTAAGGTAACTCGTCCTTACAAAAAGATATTTTCGGTTGTGTTTTAGCTAATACAACTTGTTTTCAGAAAAGTCGTTGCATTTTGGTCTTGGTTCGACTGTTTTCATGACTATACTTAAGTATTTCTAAATTCATTGAAACTCTTTACGATGTTTGGCCAAAATTCCTCCCTAAATGTTTCAAGTTCATCAGGTTTTGTTTTTACTGTATCACCAGTAACGCCGATTTTGTAGGGAGTATCATTCAAGAAATCGACGAAAACATTGTTAGGCGCGTAAATTTGGGAAGTTCTTCTGCAACACTCCATACGTAAGTGAAAATACTCTGTCGCTCTCTGAGTAGTCCAACACTTGCACTCTTTTGGATAAAAAGTACACCATTTTCGAGGATTAACACCGTTCATGACATTAAGCTAGGCAGACTCAGGACAGATGGACGGCAAGACTAATGCATTGGCGACCAAGACAAACAAAGCGTAGTGTCGGCAGGCCGCAGAAAAGATGGCTAGATGACATCAAAAAGCAAGCAGGAGCAAGATGGTTTCAAATAGCACAGGACAGAACAGTATGGAAACAGATGAAAGAGGCCTACGTTCAGGAGTGGACAGGAAGTGGCTGAGGAAGAAGAAGAAGATGACATTAAATAAAGTATTTTATGAAACAAAGGGTAGGATTAAGACTATCTACTTACGAAGTCCCAGGTAATTTCTTACTGGAAGTGCCCTCAGATATGCTTAGTTCGAAAGATAGCCATACGTCGAAGTATATATGAAGGATAGTGCTTTGGCTATTAGATGGCACGACACTGCTCAGAATTCGAAATAAATAAGTTTTCCCATACTCAAAACTTGACATATTTTAGAACTAGGAAACAAGCCTGTGTTATCCATTTAAGTCCGTAATAGTGGATGAAAGATAATAGAATTTCGCGGGAAATTCAACTGATTGTAAAACTTAAACTCAAAATAAAAAGTTATAAAACGTTAAAGAGATAAAAATCTAAAATATAAGATTTTTACTTTCCATCAAATGCGATAACTTTACCAGACCCTATTCAGGTTTTAGGTGAATACTTATTTCGAGAAGATGAATACAAATTTTTGAACAAATAATTCGGAGTGTACAAAAAAATTAAGCGTAAATTAGTGATAAATAATTTTTATTGGAGTTAGGCTTTGATTAAAATAATTAGCTATTATTGTTAAAGTGTTAAATAATGAATTTAGGATTAAATAATCGATTAGGTAATTATTTAAAATTACAAATTTATTTTGAAAAAAAGCAATTAAAAAGTATACTTAACGCCATTGATTTCCGATCAGCGTATGCATACAAATATTCCCTTTTTGAAAAACAACTTTTCTTTAGAAATAAGGCTCATTTCCCAGACAGGTTGTTAAAAATTTCATTAAATAATTGGTACAATTTACAACATGTTCTAAAATTTAAGAGTAACATTCAAACCCGGTTAGTCTCCGGTGAGATCCATAGGTGAGGCGGCTAGAGATTCTACTCTGGTTGGGAGGTTTTGGTCGGATTGCGGTAAACATGATAGTAATAATAACAAAAGTAACAATAATAATTACATCAACTGGCTTATCTTATTAATGATGTTTTTCTTAACCCAGCAAAAATAAAGTTTTTCCGGAGAGAAGGTATTACATATCTCTTGCCAAAGGACCAACATAGCACACATGACCCAACTAAGTATAGGCCAATCACCTGCTTTCCCACACTATATAAAGGTATCACCTCTTGCTTGACACAACGCATCTATGCATATTGTAAACAAAATAACATCATCGCAACTCAACAGAAAGTATGCCCCAGGGGAGCAATGGGATGCAAGGAGCAATTGATTATTGACTCTGTCATATGTAATCAAGCCTGTACCAACTGAAGAAACTTCTTTGCTTTTTACATGGATTATAAGAATGCCTTCGATTCAGTGCCACATGAGTAGCTCAAAACTATATTGAGAATGTATAGAGTTTACATTCATTTTGTTTCCTTTTTAGAACGCATCATGTCTACCTGGAGCATTAGGATCCATTTGCAAGTGCCATCCAACAATACCAACGAAACTAATACAATTCCAATAGGAAGAGGAATATTTCAAGGCGATTTACTAAGCCCATTATGGTTCTGCCTTGCAATGAACCCACTTTCACGCCATTTGAACTCCACCAAAAATGACTTTAGTATAAGAATTAACAACGAAGAGCTAGTAAGATTGAATCATCTTCCATACCTGGATGATCTTAAACTGATTGCTGCTACCAAAAACCAGTTGGGACAAATACTTAAAATTGTAAAGAAGTTCTCCGGAGATATCGGAATGCAGTTTGGACTTGACAAGTGTCGGATTTTGAACACCGTTAAAGGAAAGATACAACCAGGAGCATTTGATATGCAAACCGGTGAAACTATAGCTACAATAGAAGCAGAGAATACAAATACCTAGATATGAAATAGACTAAAATAATTGACCATCGCACTACGAAAGCCGAATTCAGAACCGAATTTATCAAAAGGGAATTACGAACTAGTTTAAATAGTAGAAATTTGTTTAAGACACTCAACACGTACGCATGCTCTGCATTTAGCTACTCTTTTAGAATTGTAAAATGGAGCAGCACGGACATCCAAAACCTGTAACGGAAAAGAAAAACACTGTTAACAAGATCACACAAATACCATCCTCGGATTGCTATTGAACGTACAATGCTTCCAAGACACCAGGGAGGAACAGGATTGGTGGATATTGGTAAACAAATAATAAATTTACATTCATATTTCCATAGGTAAACGAACTCTTCCACACTACATCGAGTAATATGCGAGGCAAACGATTCAACGCCTTTACAGCTGAGATAACAAGATATTGCTTCTCACCACCAAACAGACCAAGAGGAGTTACGAGCTTGGCTGCGGAAGTCATTTCATGGACGATATCCAAGATCAATCAAGATAATGTCGACAAATCAGCGTCAAATTACTGGTTAATTTCAGGACAGATGTCTCCGAAAACGGGGGCTTTTAGTTTGTAGTCCAAGACCAAGTTATTCCAACAAGAAGTTATCAGAAGTTCATCATCAGAGATCCCTCAACATAAAACGACCAATGTGGCTATCAAACATTAGAGACAATCCAGCATATAACTGGAGGATGCCAAACGTTTGCCGTGACCGAGTACAAGGACCCTTCGAAAGTGTGTAGGAAGTACAGCAGACCACGTCACCTAGAACTCGATAATATGGAAAGGGTCCGCACAGAACTCCATACTTTCGGTATCTTTGTACAGGGTGAGTCAACGATTGGATGAAGTAGGTTTGTGCCTTTTCGGTGAAATTAACAAAAGAACTATATTTATTGTTTGATACAGTTTATTTTTACTCAGATTTTAAAAATATTTAGGACTCTACAGGGTGAGCCAAAAAACTAGGACAGCATAAAGTTGTATTTTTTAAATAGAACACCCTATATACGAATCGTATTTTCGATTTAACTTACAATTTTAAATCTTTTTTATTAAGAGTTTACTATAACAAAACTTTATAGTTTCAGAGATAATTAAGTTTAAAGAAAAAAAGTCACATTTTCAAGCATCAATTCAATCCTAAATAACGTTTTCAATTTTGTGACAAATATATTCAAATTTGGAATTTAGCAAGGCCAAGGACAAGTTAACATAATTTTTACCTAATATTTGCAATAAAAGCTACAGGGTGTTGAACACATCGGCTCAAATTTGTACAAGTTTAAATGAATAAATATCTTTTTTTTTAAATCGTACACCCTGTATATTTTCATGTTATTTAATAGAGTAATAAAAACCCTAAAAGTTTTGTTCAATATATCCTATACCTATTTATAATAGTTTTTGAGATATTTCAGTTTTTCTTATTTCCCATACTTTTTTACAGAAATAGTCTTTATTATCATAGTAGCCATGTAAAATAATAAAAAGAAACTACAGAAACAAACAGAATGTGGTTAAATATGATGAAATACATTATTCATTATATTACAACGGCAATAGTTTAATTAAACATAATGTGAAAAAATTAACACAACAATAACGACAAGGCAAATACATATTTACTTTTATACTAAATTGAAACAAAAAATTACCTATTAAATACTGAGATTAATTATTTCTTTTTAATAAGTGTTCGAATAAACGACCCTCTTGTGCAATGCACAAATTTAGTATTTTTTGCAGATTTTCTCGGACCCTGGACAAAATTAGTGGCGTTATTGTTCTACAGGTATCCCTAATCCTGTTTCGCATATCTTCCACTGTTGTTGGTAGATTAACATACACTTTATTTTTAATATAACCCCATAGGAAGAAATCTAATGGGGTGATGTTGCAAGACCTTGGTGGCCACTCAATGAAACCCCCACGTCCAATCCATTTTTGCGGATATCGTTGGTCCAAAAACGCACGAACTTCACGATGATAATGCAGAGGCGCACCATCGTGCTGGAACCACATACTGTCGAGCTCATCCCTATCGAGACCTTGAAGCAGTTGGGGTAGTTTTTCTTGTAGAAAGTTCAGGCAACTATGGCCATTTAGTGGTTCATTAAAAAAGTGGGGTTCAATAATTCGATTATGATGAATACCACACCAAACATTTAATGACCAGTGGTTTTGATGTTGCACCTCTCTAATCCAAAATGGGTTTTCTGTGGCATAATAATGCATGTTGCGTCTATTTACGGCACCGTTACTTCTAAAAGTAGCTTCATCACTAAACATTACCTTGCATAATAAATTTGGATTTAATTGAATCTCCGCATTTATTGTACGATAGAAGTTTACACGACTTTAAAAATCCTGTCCATGCAATTCTTGGTGTAATTCCATGTGATATGGATGATACCTATATTTCTTGGTAGTACGATTAGCGGTGGATTGTGATGTTTCACATAATGCTGCTAACTGACGGCTACCAATATAAGGATTTTCCTGAACATTTAACAATACTTGTAGTTCTTTTCCTTCATTAGTTACTGGTTTGTTGACCACTTTACGTTTTGGATAATCAACAGTACCAGAAGAATCAAATCTTTGCATTAAGTTTTGAAAAGTATGGGTATTAGGCTGGCGTCGATCAGGATACTTCATTTTGTAAATTCTTTGAGCAAGAAGGCAATTTTTTTGAGCCTCTCCTATTGTATAAATCATATCTATTAACTCATTCTTTGGAAAATTCATTTTACAACATAAGATGAATGCAAAAAAACCAAACTACACTACATAAAAACCAAAAGAAGCGATTGCGGTTATAAATTTGACACACAGAAAAATGTTCTGTTACATTGTTTTTGCCATGGCTACTATGATAATGAAGACTATTTCTGTAAAAAAGTATGGAAAATGAGAAAAACTGAAATATCTCAAAAACTATTATAAATAGGTATAGGATATATTGAACAAAACTTTTAGGGTTTTTATTACTCTATTAAATAACATAAAAATATACAGGGTGTACCATTTAAAAAAAAGATATTTATTCATTTAAACTTGTTCAAATTTGTGCCGATGTGTTCAACTCCCTGTAGCTTTTATTGCAAATATTAGGTAAAAATTATGTTAACTTGTCCTTGGCCTTGCTAAATTCCAAATTTGAATATATTTGTCACAAAATTGAAAACGTTATTTAGGATTGAATTGATGCTTGAAAATGTGACTTTTTTTCTTTAAACTTAATTATCTCAGAAACTATAAAGTTTTGTTATAGTAAACCCTTAATAAAAAAGATTTAAAATTATAAGCTAAATCGAAAATACGATTCGTATATAGGGTGTTCTATTTAAAAAATACAACTTTATGCTGTCCTAGTTTTTTGGCTCACCCTGTAGAGTCCTAAATATTTTTAAAATCTGCGTAAAAATAAACTGTATCAAACAATAAATATAGTTTCTTTGTAAATTTCGCCGAAAAGGCACAAACCTACTTCATCCAATCGTTGACTCACCCTGTATAGCTGGTATGAGTCAATATTCCGTGGAGGGATTGTGAAGCAACTTGGCTTGAAAATTATAGAAATGATTGCTATTAAAATCCTTACTAATACTAAAACAAAAAATTCAGTTCGGAAAATAGAGCAATAAGTATCGACCAAGTTCTCTCGAACTGAAAAAACTAGAAAATTACCCTAGTGGAAAAAAACCTCAATTGCGTTAGATACAGGACAAATCAAGAGTAAAAATAAAAGTCGGACGAGATTGACTCATACTTGAATACACCCGAATTTGCTTCGAAATTGTTTTATGAAGATTCAACGTTCGTAAAAAATAGATAGTAGTAAGCAGTCCTTAATGTGATAAGATTTCGTTTAATTAATCAGTAGATTTATGCAAGGGGTCTAAAATTGATAAATTGTTGGTGAGTGAATTTTTTAGCCTATTGTTTTTGATTTGAGCGGATGTTTTGATTCTATTTCCAGCATATTGAGAGAAATACCTACATAAAGGTATCGTTAAAATATTTCCGCTTTATGACAAAGAAATTAAGAATTAAAAAAATAAATCGTTTATTATCGAACGTTATATTTTTTCAGCGGTCGCCTTTTTCACATTATCTCTTCATTTTAAACATCGGTCATGCTTTTGTGTAACATATTAAATAATTTATTTTTACAAAAAAAAAAACTATACCGACTTGAAAAAATTGCAGTATAAATTAAAAAATAAAATATAAGCTGTTTTAAATTACAATCAACTTAGTAACACTAGGTCTACTCATTTATTCGACACTTTTTTGAAGACGGCGTCAAATTTAATATACACCACTAAATTGCACAAACTGCTCTTAACTAAGATAAAAAGAAATGAAACACCCATAAAAACCTGTGTAAACAATACAATATGGTATAAAAACGAAGTTAGTTTAAAATTCCAATTCACCAAGAATTATTTTAAAAGATAACCCTTACCGCTACTAAGGCACCAACTTTAAAAAGGTAAATGAATAAATTCACCAATTATTAAACAGATTAATTTATTGCAATTTGAAATAGTTTAAAATAGTTCAATTTTTTAAAAATTGCTTTAGTCTTTTTCGTATAAATAAGTTATTTAACACAGTATTTTATTTTGCTTACCACTTTCATTAATAAAATAATATATGAATTTTGGGTTTATCCCGCAGTCTTTATATAAACTTTTATGAACATAGGATAAGAAAGTAAAATTAAATTTTAAAAAATAAGTTACCTCAACTTATCATTTAGTTTAAGCTTACCTATTTAAATAATAAACTCTACCACCATTAGGAATAAATCCATATTTTTCAACCATATAGAGCAAATTTTCAATCATTCCTCTAGCAGTATCAACCATTTCACTAAGAAGAAGACCTTCAATGATCCAATATGAATCCCAGTAGTAAAATTCTTTAAATCTTCCTCCTGGAACTATTATTCCATTTGGAACACCAATCAAAGAATGTTGCTGGGGTGTTTCAAATACTGAGGCCTTGATTTTTCGACCTAAGGAAGGCCAGATTGCAATTATGTCAGTGGCAAATTGTTTTATTTCTTTATCCTTAATTCTATCCACAAAGGCTGGTTTGGCAGTAAAATCTTTTGGAGTCCAATTTTCTAATTCTGCGCTGTCTTCGAAGTTATCATTGATAAATCTTGAAATTTGCTCCCTTGTCGGATTGTCATTATTTTCTTCCATAAATCTGTTAAAGTTTTCAAGTGTTATTTGCTCAGGGTTTCTTTGGCTTAAATCAACAAATGTCTTGGAATCTGAGAATATTCTTGCTCGCTGAATAGTATCTAGAAGCCTTCCTTGACAGTAAACCAAGCTGTCGCATGACTGTGTTGATTCTGAGGTTGCCCGCCGAAAACGTAAAAAATTTGGCCTCAAAAACACTGGGGTTACTGAGTAATATAACATAAGTAGTATCGGTAAAGTTTTCATTTTTTTATTAAGTATACAACGGAACTAGTTATTATTATCCGCGAATCCCTTTTAAGTAGAACACCCGATGGGCGTTTTTTTAGTCCATCTAACAACACACATAAATTCACTTTCATTTTATCAGCTTAACTTTAAATTTTCCGGCAAAACTGATACATTTTTAGTTTGTTTTGAAAACAGGGCAGACATAATAATTATTGTTTTTGAATTAAACGTTAAAATGCTGCTTTTGTTTTTCGCGCTATCGACCTTACTTTGCAAGCAACCGAACTAATTTCTGTAATAACAATACGATTAATTTGCAATTAGAGGTAATAAATGTGGTGCATTAATGGTTATAGGTAGATAAAAACTGATATAGAAAAAACTATTGATGTATTGTTATTCAGTTTATCATTATTGTTAAACTTTTTGCATATCGTAATCTAATGCAGTCATTAATAAATTCAATATATATTTTTTTATTTGTTGCGAAGTAAGGTCACCAAGAATTGATGATTAAATGAATTGTTATAAAGCGATTTACCTAAAATAATTACGGTAATACATATACAAGGTGGTTCAATTAAAATGTAACGTTGTTTATAACTGCTGGAAGCTAATTTTTATAAAACAAAAATCGGTCAATTCCCTTTGGAAGGGAGACATCTTTCGGTGTGCATTAATTAGTTCTAGCTGTAATTCCCTATGTAGGGGATGCATCCCCTCCAATATTTTAAATGGAAAAATAGGTTAAGTTGCACATCATTTTAAAGCTCTTTTAATTCTCTATACAACCATGGGCGATTTTTGAGGTTCAATAAATTCTTTTCAAAATTGCAAGATGCTTAGTAAACATTTTATTAACGAAATTCTATTAGAGTAAATGCTGGAATGGTTGACCATCAATTTTCATACAATGATACAAATTTTGCTGAAAACGTCGTACATTCTGTAGCATTTTAGCAGTGACTTGGCGGCATATGGCATTAACAATACTGTTACAAAGAACTAAGAGAACCTATTGATCGACCCTTGTAGAAGAATAATATTCTGATGCAAGGAGTCATCTTGTTTATAATGTGCCGAAAGTATGAGCCATTATAATTCTAGATAGTTCTCAACTTTTATGCTAGTATATTTCTTGTCATTTCTAGGAGGTTCTATAAGTATATAAATAGAGATAGGATATCACTTTTTTTTATTTCAGGTAAATTGATTTTAGTTAGAATTTTGTCGACGGTTGGGATCTGCTTTTCATAATAAAATGTATATACAACTCCTTTAATTGCAGTTTTCATCTCTTCTTCCAACGAGGTTTTTCATCTGCCTATGATCGATTGTGGCTTGGGAGTACTAACAATTCCAGTCGTTTTTTCGTCTTCAGTATTCGGCACATAGTAGATTTTCCAACTCCTGTCATGTTGGAACACATCTCAATAGAGCTTTTAACATTATTATCTAGATATTGATATCTTAAGGCATCATAAACATTCATCGTAATAAGTTTTTCGTTCGGAAAAAATGCCCTGGTTTAACGATTTTGGAATAAATATAGACGTCAAAGCCACATCTTTTGGGTATATCACTAATCTCAAATAATATATAAAAACAAGCGCAAACAAGATAAATCACTAAGAACAAACTGTAAGGTGTACTTTGCTCACTGACAGAAATTAAATTAAACTATCAGAAATTTTATTGTTGCAGGAAATTTATAAAAACTTATAATATTTAAATATAAATAAATATAATTAGATATACAGCAATTCTCAGTTACCTGCGGTACTGGAACAGGTACGTTGGAACTTTCGGTAACAGTTTTATTACTCTCTCTAGTTATTGAATAGAGTATAGGAACGTGTTTCCTTGCGATCGCCCCCCCCCCTCCCAAGAGGTTTGAGTTCAAGAAAATAGAACCCATTCTGCCTTTTATATTAGGAATGGGTATGCGGCTTGCCACCCCCTCCCCCCACTGTCAACTTGTTTTTCTTGCCATAATGTACTTTTGTGATGTCACCGCCCCCCCCCCCCAAGAGAGGGGCTGGATCCGCCCCTGGTGCAACAATACGACTTGTCTTCAACAAACCCTACATTGTACGTCTTACACATCGATGTAGCAGATGAAATGAACATCTATATAGATAGATGAAAAAAAAAAAGCAGGGAACAGGACGTGAGATTTATTTTAACTCCCTTATAATAAATATTAGCAGGGCAATGAGTAAATATGCCAGTGTAACCCAAAGATAGCTCATTATCATTACCAGAGCAGCAAACGAAATTATCAAAAGAAATATTATTAAAAATAAGGCAAAAATATTTACAGGTATCAGGCAGGCCATACTAACCTTAAACAGGCCACGCACTTCCTCTAGTATAGTGCTGGAATGCCATAAAACACTTACCTCGGCTCTACCTGAGCTGGATCAAAGAACACTATCTTTCCAGTCAAAACCGCATTGCTGATTCGCTAATCAAACAGGTAGCTTTGACTAAATCAGCCGGAACAAAACTAATTAGAGATTACTCCCATAACTTTTTAAAATACGATGAAATGAAACCATAAATTGTGAACTGTCAACTAACTTGGCAACTGCCAAGCTACTAGAACAGAAAAACGGCATTGACATATCAAAGTATATCAAGATGATGTTTGATATTCTGTAAAAAAACAACATATTTCCTTTTTGAGCTAATAGTCTACAGGACGTAACTCCTATTTCAACATCATTAACACTTTTGTTTTAAGGTTGTAGACATTGTTGAGGATTGACTAAAATGTGGTTGTCAGGTGTCTATCTTCGCTTCATAGTACACACCTAAATGATTTGATGTTACAAAATAATGGTTAACTATAATGTGGTCGGACTTGCATTGTCTTTATTTTTATTTTTACGACGTTTCCATTAGGTTGTATCTCTAATCGTTATCAAGTATAAACTGAATGTTTTGTCTTAAGACTACGAGCTTATATAGGGACTGTGTCCATTGAAGCGCCAAGTTTCGCTTCACTGTACACACCTCAATAATTTGATGTTACAAAGTAGTGGTTACCAAAGATTAGGTATCTCAACATTCGGTTTACTGAAGATTCCATTATTGTTTTTAATGTATGCTGCTTCTATAAATTTTCTTTTTTTCATATTGGGTTTCATATATATTGCCGCAGCCTCAGACCATTTTATATGGTGTTGTTCATCCCAGGAATGTTCTGCAATACCTGATCTCGACGTTTCCCCTTTTTGTGTATGAGTTTTTTTTGTTCCCTAATTCTAAGTTCTAGCGGTACTCCAGTCTATATGTATATATATATATATATATATATATATATATATATATATATATATATATATATATATATATATATATATATATACAGGGTGATTCAAAAATCGATCACGAAACTTAAGAGGGTGATTCTACTTGACAAAATAAGGGTAGAGCTTCATATAATTTTTTTTCAAAATGTCATTCGTTTTCGAGTTACAAGCCGTCCAAGTTCAAGTTTTTATTTTTTGTTTTTTGAATTACTCGCTTACAGGAAAACCGATTTGACTAATATTTGAAAGATAGGCTAAGTCTTCTGCGCTTCATCATTTTAGTAACAATTCACATTGATTGTTTGGCGCTAGAGGGCACTTTACCTACACTGAAAATTGTTTTTTTTTCATAATTTTTTAGTGTTGACAGCTACAGTAGTTTTTGGCATAATTTCTGAAAGACTGATGCCAGGCCTTTAAAAAAGGTGCTCTTTATTTACATCGCTAAACCCAACGGTTTAGACGTAAATCACCCTTAAAAATTAAGTGGTAAATTTACTTTTCTCATTTCATTACCACCAGCTACCAGGTAAATAGCTATCAAAGTATACTAGAGCTGTCAGTTTAACATCAAATAAATTCGCTTTTTAAACTATTTAATTTATAATCTTAAAATAACTAATAATGGCTAATCACCAATATTCAAATATCGAATATTGTGATATCCATTTTTGTTATGGAAAAGCAAATGGTAATGCAGAGTTGGCAAGAAGATATTATATGGAGAGTTATCCGGAAAGAAATATCCCTCATGCTCAAACATTTTCCAGTGTGCACAGGAGGCTTGCGGAATGTGGTTCCTTTAAAAGTTATAATGGAAATAGGGGAAGACCTAGAACTGCTAGAAAAGTGCAACAAGAAGAAAGAGTGCTTGAAATTATTGAAGATAATCCAGGTATTAGTACTAGAAAAATTGGGAATGAAGTGCGGCTCTGTCAGGCTAGTTCATGGAGGATACTAAGAGAAGAACAACTCTACCCGTTTCATTCAAAAAAGGTGCAGGCTCTTTATGACGATGATCGGCCGAGACGGTTGGAAATGTGCAATCAGATCCTAGCTAAGTATGAACACGATAATCGATTAATTGGCGTCATATTATTCACTGACGAAGCTGGTTTCACTCGTGATGGCATAACAAATCTACACAACATCCACACATATGCTTACGAGAACCCAAACAATGTGGTAGAAACGAAACATCAGCGTAGATTTTCACTAAATGTGTGGGCAGGGATAATAGGAGATTACCTTATTGGTCCTCATTTCTTTGATGGCCCATTAACTGGTGACGTATACTTAGATTTTATCCAAAATCGTCTCCCATTGTATCTGGAAGATGGGCCATTGGAAGTAAGGGCCAACATGTGGATCCTCCAAGACGGAGCTCCGCCCCACTTTAGTATACGTGTCCGACAGTATTTGAATGCAACGTATCCTGAGCGATGGATAGGACGAAGTGGACCATTGGCATGGGCAGCGAGGTCACCAGACCTTAATCCTATGGATTTTTTCTTTTGGGGTCATTTGAAACAATTGGTGTACGATATTCCAGTAATCAACGTCGAGGATCTTCGCTTCAGGATAATCGAAAAGTGCCAAATTATTAAAGAAACACCAGAAATTTTTCATCGAGTTAGGCGACATTTTTTGAAGAGTGTTAGGAAATGTATTGAAGAAAATGGGGGACATTTTGAGAATCTTTTTTAGTTTGTTTAGTACTGTTTCATTAATTTTTATCAATTAAATGTATATCGCAATAATCCATAATATGAATATTTACTAATTAGCCATTATTAGTTATTTTAAGATTATAAATTAAATAGTTTAAAAAGCGAATTTATTTAATGTTAAACTGACAGCTCTAGTATACTTTGATAGCTATTTACCTGGTAGCTGGTGGTAATGAAATGAGAAAAGTAAATTTACCACTTAATTTTTAAGGGTGATTTACATCTAAACCGTTGGGTTTAGCGATGTAAATAAAGAGCACCTTTTTTAAAGGCCTGGCATCAGTCTTTCAGAAATTATGCCAAAAACTACTGTAGCTGTCAACACTAAAAAATTATGACAAAAAAACAATTTTCAATGTAGGTAAAGTGCCCTCTAGCGGCAAACAATCAATGTGAATTGTTACTAAAACGATGAAGCGCAGAAGACTTAGCCTATCTTTCAAATATTAGTCAAATCGATTTTCCTGTAAGCGAGTAATTCAAAAAACAAAAAATAAAAACTTGAACTTGGACGGCTTGTAACTCGAAAACGAATGACATTTTGAAAAAAAATTATATGAAGCTCTACCCTTATTTTGTCAAGTAGAATCACCCCCTTAAGTTTCGTGATCGATTTTTGAATCACCCTGTATATGTTTATGCGGCTTTCACGGATTCCTCCGTGTGAGATGCAATAGCAGTGGATATATCCTCATTATGCCATTGTAGTGCTGAAATCACATTCAGCAAACGTACAACTATATGCAGCTCCGTGTATAGAATGAAGTAAAATACGAACAGTAAATGCAAACTTCTCTCCATCTTATCCTTTCTGTTAGGGGTTGCACAGTTAGAACAAATTTTTATAAAACGCAATTTATTCTATTCCACCACCATCGAGATGATGGCCTTACCTGTACCACCATACCGAGAAGAAAGTCTACTGTTCGTATTTTACTTCATATATATATATATATATATATATATATATATATATATATATATATATATATATATATATATATATATGCACATACACGCGCACCCCTAAAATTGGAATGTCGTTTGAACTTCTTAGTTTAACAGGAATCGTATGATTGATTGGGATCTTTAAAATTGATGTTAAGAATAGTTCGAAGCACCCAAGTGTACATTTTGCCAGTCTTTATTACTACTAGCAAATTAATAACAAAGAGCAAAATTCTTATTTTTAACTATTATGTGTCGCTTTAAAATGCCATCTAATATTTTCTACTTGTCTGCTTTATTTCTTTGTGGTGTATCTATCGCGTCTATATATTCTTCTCAGCGAGTAACGAGACGAACCGCACTAGAAAATGCCAAATGAAATTTTGGCGAAACGTCGTGAAAACGATTTTTTGAACGAACGGATTGAAACCCGGAATAACCAAACTTTTCATTCTACCATCCGTGAAAACCTACGAAATAACACATATATATATATATATATATATATATATATATATATATATATATATATATATTTATATATATATATATATATATATATATATATATATATATATATATATATATATATATAGGCGACGACTGGAGTGAAGAACCCATTGGTAGCCCATCATCTTGAACGTAGAACTTGTCCTTTACTTGAAAGTAAGCACTACTTATGCAACATTCCAGAAGTCCATCACACTGCCCACTGGTAACGTGGTTCGATCTGATAATAAGTGAGCGACGATCGTAGTTTATCAGGTATAGTGTTCGGTAAATTTTTGACTTTATAGATTTGGTTGGGTCACGAGCTAGCGGTCTATAATTTCCTTTTTCCAGGATATTTCAGAATTTCTGGTCGTCTGTTACAATAACTATGGCTGCCGTTGCATTTCCGTTGTCCGCTGGTAAAATATTTATGGATTTATATTTACGAAGTTCTTTTAAGGCTAATTAATCTCTCTGTTTTTGAAGAGATTTTGAACGGAATTTTCCTTGTCTTTCATGGTTGATTTTATTTTCCACCTGAACTCACTGGAATAATTTTCATTGACTTGTTTTGATTCTATGGAGCTTACGATATCTAAAACAGGTATACTCTTAGATATTACTACGAAATTTAACCCCTTGCTCAATAATTGTTCTTCTGCTGTGGTTAGTGTTTTTGAAGATTGGTTTATGGTGGTTTTTCTTGGTGTTGTTTCAGGTAGAGTCGGTTGTTGTTGTGATTTTAGTTTTTTCAGTTTGTTCTGGTGTTTTTTCGCCATATTTTCATTGAATATGTTGCATACATATATTGCGTATTTTCTGGAAATTTGACTCATAGTCATCTAATAAAGTTTCGGCTTTAATTTTTTCGTAGTGCTGTATAACTTCGTTCAGAAGAAGGGCTTTTCGTTATTGGTCATAATTTACTTGGGCTTGTAGTAGTGCTTTGCTAGCATTGTTCAGAATACGACATGCTCTATTACCTGATATTGGTGATTTTAGTCTAGAACCAATAGGAATAACATTGTTGTCTCGAGCTTGTAGTAAAAATCAAGAGTGAGCTTGCTCCTTGGTAAGTCTGATCCAGATTTTCTCGTAGGCTTTCATTTTATTGTTGATACTGCGTTCGTACCAGGTTTTCAACGTTAGTTTGAAGGTTGTAGACGAAAGTGAGGATTGACCAAAATGTGGTTGTCTTGCCTTGTCTTTATTTTTTTTTTATTATTAACACTTTTCTGAAACTTTGTGAATGGCTTCACTTTTACAAGTCCGACAACTTTTATGTGCGAAAATTCTCGTAGAAGCTGCGAATTCCAACACGGAAAACTGAAAAAATCTTAGGGTTGGACTAGAAAAATGGCGCATAAGATTTGTCAGACAATAGAACTATGAACACTGAATTGTATGAACATTAGTTAAGAAACTGTGGAAAAGTCAGCTGGTTAGTAATAAAAGAACATGCACATGTTATTTTGATACAATAAAAAACAGGTAATGAAACGTGTACATGTTTCTTTATTACCAACTATTTGATTTTTTGACAGTTTTTTAATTATTATTTGTACAATCGAGTGGTCATATTGTCCGATAAATTTTATGTGTCCTTTTTTCAGTCTGAAGCTGGGAAATTTTCCATTTCGCGCATTGGGAAAATGCAGCATATATGAGAGTTTTCGCAAACAAAAAAGTTGTCGTAGTCCTTAAAGTGAAACCACTTACAAAGTTTCAGAAGTGTGTTAATAATTTTGGGATAGGGGTCACATCCCGTAGCCTATAAGTAAAATACCCATTGTAGATGCTGTGAATAAGAAAACGGGTCAAAAAAATCCTGTGCGATTCACCTCTCTGTTTCGTTAACTTCTTAATTTATTTTTGGCGAATGTTTGCTAAAAATGTGAGAGTTGAGAGCTATCTTGTGAGTGATATCAACATGTATCCCAAATAGGTAAATTATCCATAAAAATTTAAATCCTAGCCGATCCTTTTTTTCAGTTATAAGGTTTATAAAGTCAGATGTCACACGCTAAATTTATTAAAGTTGTAATTAAGTTCACAACATTTATAACCATCTTTAGCGTTCTCCGGGACCAGTGGTTTTCTGGTCCTATATTAAAAGAAAAAAAAATCAATTTTAAATTAATTAATATTAAACGGTAAATAACTACTTCAGACTTATAATAAGCAATTAACTCAAAATAGCGTGTAGGTTTTGATGTAAGAGACTAAATATATTCTAAATAAAAATAACTGTATTTTGTCATAATTCAGTTCAAATACGTCTTGATGAGTATTCAATAGCATTTTTTAATTTAAAATATAACTATCATTTTCCATTGATTTCATTTTATGTTTCTTACAATAATTATTAAATATATGATAAATGGACTTCCCAGACTGTTCCGACCATAAACTCAATCCTTCCTTGTTGACTAATTTTACACTTTCTTGAACGGGGTTTAACAAAATATGTACTTTAAAGACCTCCGAAACATTTGGTATAGCATAAAACATTTTTTTTAACTTTTCCAAATGTAAGCGTCAACCCGTTGAAACTTCGTTTGTAGAAAAACAGCCATCAACAACTTTGTTCATCGCTTTAAAAGCGTTGATATAGGGCTAAATTTGTAATTGATCGCTGTTATTCGAGATCATTCAGTTTATCAGCTTGTTTAAGAAATTGTCGGCAAGCATTTTCCTCAAAAATGTCACAATGATAACTTTTGGCTACAATATGTAATGCCATGTTAGGCCATATTAAACCTTTTCTTTTTCAGCTAATTTAACTAAACCTTTTTAAATAAAATGGTGCACAAATCCGTGTAAAAAATACAGTTCAGAGACAATACACTTTTGAAGAACATAAATATCATCGTTTTCTTCGATGAGAGAAGTGACACATTCCAGCAGTTACTTTGCGTTTACCTAAAAATCTGTATTTTTTCAAAAGTTTTCACGTCGCCAAATTGTCTTTCATTGACTTCCTTGAGCCGTCAGCTTCTGACGATCATTGGATTTATATTGAAAAATCTTGGAAGAAAATAAGGAAATAAAACAGTACAGACAAGTAAACATTGATGAGGCTATTTGCTGGCCATTAACTGTAAACAAGAGCTTTAAATCGGAAAGAAATTTGAACGATATATTACTAATATTTGTTGAGCTGAACGTAATTTTGAGATTATCATAAGTTTTTAAAATTGTAGCTTTATATATGCTAGTCAAATTTTGATCCTTGCTTATAGTTCCTCCTTCGGCATATCAAGTTCTTTTTTTCTCAAGCTCATCTGAACTTTCATTTTCATCAATTAGGTAATTTTCAGGAAATATTGAAAAGCATACTTTCAGAAAACCTTATCCTCCATCAGCCATAACTTTTACAAAATAATTGCCAATATACTGACGTTCTTGTTATACTTTCTCTAAAAGCTACCCGGCATCTTCTCAAACTACTAGTCTTTTGTCTTTTTTTGCTTGGTTTTTCTATGTCAAGTCCAAACTCACCATATTTGTAAATATTTCTTTATGTATTTGATTTCATAGGTATATGTTCTTTAGCATTTTCTTCTACACAATTTCTGCTAACTTGTACTATTTTGATACATATCTAAACGTTCAGCCAAAAAATATTTTCACTTTTTACCGAAAGTTTCAAAACAACTTTCAGTTCTTTATTACCTAAACCTTCTAATTTGCCAATTAATGTCTTTTGTGTCATTTTTAATAGAATCTGAAAAATTCTCGTTTGCTTTTCTTTTTAACACAATTTTAGCAACATTCTCTCGGGTATTTTCTGGAGATTTTTCAATTATAGACATTAAGTTATTGTAAATAGAACGATTTTTTTTACAAACATGATTTTTGCCTTTTCAGATCTCATGAAAACATTTTTTACAAATTATTATTTAACTTTGTGTTATAGAGAATTTATATAGAATGACAAATTTCCTAAAATCATTAAGACATTCTGTAATATTCCCCATATCAAAAATATAATATGCAATAATGCAACTTGCTTTGATTTGAAATACAATTATTACAATTATATGCAAAACTATAGATTTAGTCACCCTAGTTTTCTATCGCTATCGCACTTTTATGGTAATATCGATTATAAATAAAACATTAATATCCTTATAAATAAGTTATAAAAGTGATATCTAATTTTAAAGTTTAATGCACTTTCAAAAAATTTATACAGGTCGGAATCAAATGATTCGAACAATCTTAATTCATTGTTCTTTTTTACCTATCATCCATAAGCTTTTAGAGAAGGAAAGAAGTGGGATGGATTTATGACACGCTTTTTCAAAAAAAAATAAATAAACTTTGCAGTGAGACTGAAGACACGAGATTTTCTTATTTTTTTGTTAATGAAATGAAATTTATTTAGCACATGGCATTAATTGATTAAAAGTTGTTCATAAGTGAATATGGAGTGATCGGAAAAAAAAAGAGGAACCTGAAAATAATTCCAAAATTTGTGAGTTATGGTCAAAAATTTAATAATAATATGGAAATGGGCTGCTGATAATATATTTTTCTTTTGGAAATGACTGCTAATATGTTGGAACTATAAATTTTCTAGAAGTTTGAATCCTAGCCATTTTTGTATACAAGGTAGTGTGCTATTGTAATCCAAGTTTTCGTTTTTTATTTAATATACTTTTTACGGTAAAATCCTACTGCATAAAGAAACAGAGCTGTCGTTTGTTGTTCATTGTCAGACAAAGTATGATTATTGTATGCACACCTGTGAAGAGGCATCAACCAAAGCCATAGAAATTCTCAGAACAGATTTCATAAATAATTCGGCTTTCCGAATTCGGATAAAGCAAGGGGTAGATATTGTATGTGTCTTAAGTATGTATTTGAGGAGAGAGTTGTATATTTAAAAGATAACAGTAATGACATTTTTAAGTATACTTCAGATGTATATAAATGTAAGGCCTTGTTTATTGTCTTACAACTTTCAGTGATAGCTATTTCTACTTTTACTCCAAAACTTAGCGAATCTACAATTTATAGGCGAATTAAGGAAAGGAAAAGTGGAACTGTGTGCTAGCCTAAACCGTACCCTAGAAGAACAAAATTATAAGAATGCTTCAAAAACATACTAAGAAGACACGTTCGCGAATTAGAAAGTTAGAGAATAAAAAGCAAGTCTCGATAAAGTTTTGAAAGTTATAAAACAAGACTAAAATGCGAAAAACCAATTTGTAGAAAATGCTGACAAAAATGAATTTCTCGTAGGGAAAATGAAAAAAAGAGGTGATACAGAGGAAATACTTTTAGAGAAAACGGTATTTGCGGGAAATTAGGAAATGCCACAGGGAAGGCAAAAACATTTGTTATCTGGATGTAATCTGTCTCAGTATAGGACACATAGTACAAGAAATGTATAAGAATAAGAATATAGCAATTTTGCGTGAAGCATTCTTAGAAGGCTTATCGACAGATTTATAACCCTTATCCGTTCAGGGCCACAAACTCATTACAACTCATATTGGAGGGAATTTATAGGAGTTTTGCAGCAGTCTGAATCGAAATCTACAAAAGATTAACGTGAATAAATGACGGCGGATATCTTTCCAATATATTTTTATCAAATGATACAATTGATTCCGGAGAGGCCTGTTATAGTTTTGGATAACGCCAGGTATCATTCTAGACTGGTTGAAGAACATGGAAATGTTGTTCTTCGAACACATTAATTAAAATCCATTAAACTTACATGGGCACAACTAATTCGTAACTCAGGATAACCCAAAATATAAACTATAAAGAATACGTTAATTTCTTAATACATTAAAAAAAATTATCATCGAGGACTGGTGAAACGGCATTAACTATGTTATTAAAGAAAAACTTAATTGAAGTTCGCATCGATGCAGCCACACTCGCCGCGACAATCATCGCCAAACAAACTAGTAAACAAACTGGTTAAATTTCATTTTTTCTTTGAAATATTAAAGATAATTAGAAAATAACACTCCTGAAAAAAGTAGGGGCATTTTAAGCAACTTGAAAACCGCCATATTGAACCGTGAACAATTTACTGACGACCTACGTATATGCTAATTTCGAGATTAATTAAGTAATATTTCGAAAATAAGAAAAACTATCTCCTATTTATTTCGGAATATAAAGATATAAGGAAAATAAGATGTTAAATAAAATTTCAGCCAGTTTGACAGCATGAGGTATCGGAATATCGGCCAGTGAACGGGAAAACACAAACTCGTGTAAAGGCTGATTTCCAAGATTTATCAATAGATCTTGTAAAAGTACAACAAAAAGGTATCTTTTTTATTTATAAATATAGGAGATAATATGTAAATAAAATCACTTAAAAAAATAGATTTATTTCTAATGTCCCGGCACCATAGTTATGTGGAACCCCATGTAAGCTGATTTCGGGATTCATTATTAAATATTTAGAAAATAAGAAAAAATTAACTAAATTTCATTTCGGAATATAAAGAATATGATCAAAACTTGAATATTTTTTTTCTTTACCCTTTATTGGTTACACTGTCCAGACGCTAGAAATCTCTTTTGGCGCCGGGCATCGAAGAAGGGTTCGAACCGACAAAGATCAGTTCGTTGCAAACTCGTCACGCGCTCGACTCGCCATATTTATACGCACCTTAAGATTAAAACTAAACCGAAAATCTGCAGCAAAATCGCCATATAAAAATATTAAATTGAAAATATTTTTAAAACTACAAATTTTCGGTATAGACAATCTTAAACAAACTTACCCTCGTTTTTAATGCTTAATAAGATAAAATTAGAAAATTTGGGGCTTTATATTTGAAAAAATTGACTTTTGGCCATTCTTTCAATTTAATTTTTAATATTATTTTTTTGAGCACAATAATATTATTGGTTATCCAAGTATTATAAAAATTTTATAAAGCCGGTGCTTTTCAAAGAAATCCAACCCAAATTAAATAAAAAAGGTTTCCTTATAGTTAGGGCCTGCAAACGTCATTTTTGACATAAAAATTAAAATATGTCAAAAACACTTAGGCATAGGCCATGATACACAAAATGTGCCTAAAATTTGCGTAGAATCCAAAAAATGAAATAATATATAGTATGTTCCATTCAAAATAATCAAGTTGACTTCTACTTCCGGTATAACCGGAAGTGCCATCATCTTAAAAATACTTTAGCCGGATCGACATTAGTATACTGTCAAATTTTAAAATTTTCCTATATTGCGACCCAAATACGTGATTTTAAAAAAGCTCTACTTTTGGGATATATGGGGGTCTAATATAGTTACTTTTTAATATTATTTTCATATTATTCAGGCTGTCCCAAAAGCTCTGAAAGTATCAAAGTTGTTTTTTTTTTAAATGGAGCCCCCTGTATATTATTGCATTTTTGGATTCTACGATCAAAATAAGTGCCTATTTTAATAAGGTTTATAGTGCCTAAACCACAATAATTTGAATTTTAACAAAATCTAACCTAATTTTCATGTTTAAAATACTTTAGAAATATTTCAGTTATGTACTCGTAATTTACAGTAAAGTGTAACAATAAATCATTTTTTAGGGAGTCCAAAAACTAATCAAATAAGAACTTTAAGTGGCTATAATTTTTTTAATTTAAATAGAACGCTATACTTTTACCTTACCAGAAAATATATCTTTTAAATACCTATCGAATGGTATCTTCTAGAGCTAAGTCTTCGCGTTTTCACAGAATACGCCAAATAATCGTTTTCTGCACCATTTTGTGTTTTTTTATTAGTAGTTATAATGTATCTAGTTGCCTATGGCATTTGGAAATGGCAGGAAATTTATAGCTGTAAGAATAATAATCAGGAATATCTTTACAAATGTTCGGAAACTCGGAACGCGATTTATAGTCGACGAACAGGCTATAACAGCAATAATGATAATAACATTGATGATAGCACAAATCAGAAGCAAAATATTTATAGTAGATGTTCGAAATGTCGATCATCCACTTCCAAACACTTACATATTCTTTTTTCGAAACCAATATTAACTCTGGACAACATAAGCGGGGTTACAATTTGAAAAGTGTCTCTTATACGTATTTTCATATCTTGTGGTGTTGTCAGGAATGCATCGTAGACAATTTCTTTTATATGTCCTCATAAAAAAAAATCTGGAGGAGTTAAGTCCGGAGATCTTGGGGGCCAATTTTGAAATCCGTCTCTCTCAATCTACCTGTTTCGAAAGTTGATATTTAAAAATTGCAGAACCTCACGATGATAATGAAGCCGAGCTCCATCGAGTTGAAGCCACATAGTTGTTCTAATATTTAAAGTTAAATTTAATAATACTGAAAGTGGGTATAAAAGAAAATCGCGAAACATCAAACGAGTTAAAAGTCCTTCAAAAAAGTATGGACCCAGTACTTCCCTTCCCCTCCAGACATTAACCGATGACCTATGCTGGTTTCTCATAACTTTATATTCTTGCGGATTTGAATCTGGATAGTAATGGAAGTTGTGTATATTCACGAAACCATTGTTATGAAAAGTACATTCATCACTAAACAATACATTATCAGAAAAGTGTTCATTTTCTGCCATTTTTTCTAACATCCACAAGCAGAATACAGCTCGGTTGTCAAAATTATTCCCGTGACGTTCTTGACAAACCCGAATTTTATAAGGATGGAATCTGTATTTGTTAAGAATCCTTGAAACACTCGCTTGGCTAATGTTAGTATTTTCGGATATACGATTCTGATTGGGATTTTCGATCACTGAACCAAGTACAGTAAAAACATTTTCTTCATCTTCATTGACAGGTTTTCTCATAACAGGTTTTCTAAAATTGATTTCCACTTTCCTGAAATGGATTTAATAGTCTCACAAAAACGGCTGGGTTAGGATGGTTTATTTCAGGACACCTTTGAGCATAGACTCGAGAAGGCAACAAACAATTCTGAGGATATTTTCCGAGGATAAAAATCATACGCTCTTCCTTTGGATAAATCTTCATTTTAACAAAGCAATAACATAACAATATTCAAATAATTCAATTCAATAAATGAAGTTTCACAGTTACCAAAAATAATTCCGCTAGTATAGCAACAGGCTTTGCAGACTAAACTGATAGATTAAATGAATTATCTGACGTTTCTAAATGCCTTAGGCAACTAGATACATTAGAACATCTATTCAGAAAACACATAATGGTGCAGAAAACGATTATTTGGCATTTTCTGTGAAAATGCGAAGACTTAGCTATAGAATACCCTTATACCATTTGATAGATATTTAACAGGTACATTTTCTAGTAAGGTGAAAAATATAGCGTTCTATTTAAATTAATCAAATTATAGCAACTTAAATTTCTTATTTGATTAGTTTTAATTTTTGAACACCCTGTATAATATAGCAAGTTTATTATAAATGGGATATAAAACATAATTTATTGTTACACTTCACTGTAAATTTCGAGTACATAACTGAAATACTTCTTAAGTATTTGAAATATGAAAATTAGGTTACATAATAATAATATACAGGGGATTCCATTTAAAAAAACACAAGTTTGATACTTTCAGAATTTTGGGACACCTTTTATAACATGAAAATAATTTTAAAAAGTATATTAGATCCCCATATATCCCAAAAGTAAAACTTTTTGAAAGTTACGTATTTTGGCTGCAATATTCCGTACCGTATAAGATGGGACACTGTATATTAAATATACAGTGTGACTAGTAATCTCCGCATCATATGGGATTTTTTTTATTAATAACTATATTCGAAATTTCACTTTGGGAACAAATTGAGCTTTGATTGAGATGAAAATTAACAAAATAAAAAATAGTAGCCACGTAATTAGCATTATCTGTCAAATTTTATTTTTTTTTTTTTTTTAAATTAAAAAGTGTGGTTATATCTCAAAATAGCGAAAAATGTATTAAAAATTTTTCAAAATGAATTTTTTTTACCAATAACTAACCAATAATAAGTATTAATGGTTTTTTTTAAACATTGTTATGTGTTTACTGAAGGGGTGGTCTTTTACTTTATTATCAACATCATTTTCACCCGCTTAAAGGACCGATTGAATAATGTTCAACAAAAACGAAAATTCCGAGATGTTGATGGATCATATACTCTCCAAGTATATATATATATATATATATATATATATATATATATATATATATATATATATATATATATATATATATATATATATAGGAAGTAAAATGCGAACAGTAAATGCAAGCTTCTCTCCATCATATCCTTTCTGTGTTAGAGGTATATACGCCATCCTGCGGGAGATCGGCGAAGCCGCGTTCAGTATTTGCATGCTTCCTTCCGATCTGTCCTTTGCACAGCCAGGTGCATGTCGGTACCCTGATGAGTCTAATAGAGACGAAACATGTACCTCTGCCGTATCACTGTGGCGGGAAGGGTAAGTTTTGACTTTCTTCTCGGTATGATGGTACAGGTGGGCCATCATCTCGATGGTGGTGGAATAGGATAAATTGCGTTCTATAAAAATTTATTCTAACTGTGCAACCTATAACACAGAAATGATATGATGGAGAGAAGTTTGCATTTACTGTTCGCATTTTACTTCATTCATATACCGACCTGCATATAGTTGTTCGTTTGCTGAATGTGATTTCAGCACTACAACGTCATAATGTGGATATATCCACTGTTATTGTATCTCACACAGAGGAATCTGTGAAAGCCGCGTAAACATATATACGCCATCCGGCGGGAGGTCGGCGAAGCCGCGTTCAGTATTTGCATGCTTCCTTCCGATCTGTCTTTTGCACAGCCAGGTGCATGTCGGTACCCTGATGAGTTTAATAGAGACGAAACATGTACCCCTGCCGTATCACTGTGGCGAGGAGGGTAAGTTTTGACTTTCTTCTCGGTATGGTGGTGCAGGTGGGCCATCATCTCGATGGTGGTGGAATAGGATAAATTGCGTTCTATAACAATCTATTCTAACTTTGCAACCTCTAACACAGAAAGGATATGATGGAGAGAAGTTTGCAGTTACTGTTCGCATTTTACTTCATTCATATATGGAGCTGCATATAGTTGTACGTTTGGTGAATGTGATTCCAGCATTACAACGGCATAATGTGGATATATCCACTGCTATTGCACCTCACACGGAGGAATCCGTGAAAGCCGCGTAAACATATATATATATATATATATATGTATATATATATATGTATATATATATATATATATATATATATATATATATATATATATAAACATATATATATATATATATGTATATATATATATATATATATATATATATATATATATATATATATATATATGTATATATATATATGTATATATATATATATATATATATATATATATATATATATATATATATATATATATATATATATTATATTTATACATTTTAGGCACATATACCTTATTTACTGGAAAATAATGCTGGATTAATTAAGCAACATTTTACGCAACATGAAGCTCATTATATAATTTGCGTAGTAAAAGCATATGAGTCGTCGACTTCCCAAGAAACCACTACTCATCATGAATTGGCAAATTGTGGAGAGTTATACGATACAGTTAATAAAGTCAGACTTACTAAAGGGGTAAGTAAAATATCAGCACGTCCATGTCAGATCTGCTCAGTTAATGAGTTTTGTACAAATTAAATAATGTAGCTGACACTGCAAGGCGATACTGAAATTTAGATTTAATCTTAAATAGCTTCTTTTGAAATATATTAGTTCGGCCTCTTCCATTGTTAATTATTAGGTTGTTTTGAAAGAAAAGAAGATTTATTTCGTGTAAGAGATCATGTGAATTAGTGGCAGAAACAGTGCAAAGCCTGTCATTTGCGAGAAAAAAATCTGAGCTTTTTTTACGTAGTTAGGAAGATCTTTAGTTTATAACAAGAAGTAAACTCAACTCGCTACGTTGGGATATACAATGTTTACTATTTGCCTTTGAAAGTATGGTCAAAACAATCCTTGAAATATGGAAATTATGGAGCTTACTAATTTGGCAACGCATGTATGACAGTTCCTTTTCTTTTCCTTGGTCATCAGTTAGGCGGAGGGATCTTGATATTAGGGTATTAGCTGCGCCCTGTATTTGTGAGGGGTGATGGTGAGAATCAGCATTCAGGTATCTGTCCGTGTGTGTTGGCATTCGATATACTGTGTGTTGTAGATCTCCATTCTTTGTTTTGGTTATGAGGATGTCTAGAAACGGAAGCTAGTTCCAGAGTAAACTGTATCTTTGTGTGTATAGAATTGAGAAACTCATGGAAGCAGTTGAGCTGTTGTTTGCCATGAGGCCATATTACAAATACGTCATCAACGTAGCGACACCAAAGTTTGGGTTTGAGGTGGAATTTATCAAAAGCTTTCGTTTCGAAATAGGTCATGAAAAGATTTGCCACGGCTGGAGATAGTGAAGAGCCCATGGTAGCGCCGTCTCTGTCTGTATATCTGACCATCAAAAGAAAATATGCATTTTTAAGACAGTGTCTGGTGAGATCCATGATATGAGTTGGGAAATCTTCTCTTTGAGCGATGTGATCCAGTGCTTCATCCATCGGTATGCTCGAATAAAAGGATTTTACGTCGAAACTTGCAATGATGTCGTCCTTGTCAATTCTTACGGAGTGTAGAATGGTTAAGAAGTGCTCCAAGTTTTTGACGTTAGAGACGGCATTCTCAACACATGGTTGCATGAAGGCAGCAAGGTATTTTTCTAGTTTTTGAGTGGCAGAGTTGTATGCTCTAATGATGGGTCTTAGAGGGACATTTGGCTTGTGGATTAATACGTCTATAATTCTAAATTGTTTATATTTACACATAAGAGAAAAAGAAAAGAGTGAGAAAGAGAGAGAGGGGGGATTTTGTATAGAATATAAATTAATTATCATTTTTTAGAAATTCAAATACACCGAAATTGATTCGATAATCGATCCAAACTTATCCCAAGTGATTTATATGATTTTTACTAACAAATGTATTCGAGAAGAAATAAAGAAAGCCACCAATCCTGCGAAAATACGTTACATAGTGCAGTTCATTAAGGATATGGAGGAACTACAAGCAGTGGCTAAACTGAAGTTATATGTTACAGGGACAGAGGAAGAAGCCCGAGATAAACGTTTGAGACAAGCGTATAAATCTAATGTGATGTTAACCGCTGCCATAACAGGTAAATAATTTTTCATGTATGATGAGCAGACGTCTAAAAAAAGTGAAATGAAAGATATTCATTAATTCAAGGTGAAAAAGGCGACGGCGCATTAAGAAACATATCAGTTTTACTAATTAATCAGTTTTGTTTTCGTTTTTTCCAGAACGATCACATAAAAATATTTCCAAGATTGATTTATTGCAGGTCGTTATCCCATTTTTCGGATTCAATAGTAACTTTGAAGACTTGATTAATGAAACTTCGACGTACTGATTCGGAACCCGTAGTTACATGTTGACTTCGTGGGGGCCCCATGGGGTCAGGGTGACCCACAATCTTTAAAAATAATGCAGAAATGCTGATATCGGCAATTTTTTGGACTCAGTAGTAACTTGAACAATTACTGGGGCCATGAAATCAACCCCCACTTCGGCAATGGAGTGTATTCTAGATCTGCCTCCGTTACACATAGTGATCCAGGCAGAGGCAAGAATGGGACTCCACCGACTAAATCACTCAACAGTAAAATCGCAAAGGACGATATCAGGACATAAAAACATATGTAAAAAAATCAAGAGCCCTGAGTTGGAAATGGACACGGACCATATGAACTCGAGCTACCGTTATAATATACCGTTTGAAGTCACAATAGAGGATCGAATGACAAGTAAAAGAGAAAGACCGGAAACATTCTCGGATGCAAGTATCTGGTACACTGACGGTTCAAAAACTAGTGAGGGTACTGGAGCTGGGATATATGGGTTACAACCGAGGAAGGAACTAACCCTTCCCCTTGGGAAATGCCAACAGTATTCCAGGGAGAAATATACGCAATCTTACGATGCGCAGATGAGATAAACAGAGGAGCTTACAAAGGGAAGCAAATCCTCATTTACTCCGATAGCCAGGCAGCCCTAAAGGCCCTCAAGGGCTAAAAGGTATCATCGAGGCTGGTTTGGGAATATCAGAGTGAACTGGAAACTCTGGCAAAAGACAACAGAGTTATGTTAAAGTGGATACCAGGACACGAAGGCATATATGGAAATGAAAAAGCTGACGAGCTAGCTAGAGCAGGGTCAGCATCTCAATACATTGGTCCAGAACCGCCTTTGGGGTGCCGCGGTGCGCGGCCCAAGAAGCAGTCAAAGAATGGATCAAAAGAGAACATAAAAACCACTGGATGACCAGACAGAGTTTAAACCACAGCAAGCTATTTATTGAGAATCCGGACCCGAAACTGGCAAGGAAATTACTACAAATGAGTAGAAACCAATTAAGGACTATTACGGGTATAATGACGGGACACATGGCCGTCAAAGTACATCTGAATAGAATGAATCTATATAACGGAAACCTTGGCTGCAGACTATGTGGACAAGCCGAGGAAACGGTGAAGCACATCATATGTGACTGTGAGTCACTGCTGAGATTTAGACAACAAACTTTCGGGTCAGTAAGATTGGAACCGAGAGAAATACTCACTCACTCCTTAGCAGGACTGTACAGATTGAGCCAGGGGGCTAGGTTGACAGAGTGGCTGTAATGTCTAGGGTGAGCACAATAGGCCTACTCTGGTCGCAGTGCATCCGGCTTTAGGACGGACCCGGGAATATAATAAAAAAAAACTTGAACAATTGGAATATATTTTATTGTGTTGACATCATGTTAAAATGAGACCACCCTCATTTACTTGATGCATGTCGTCAGAATTGGAATTCAAACCATATATCTGTACACCCTATAATACGTACAATGACTGAAAAAAGAGAAAATATATGGCTCTCCACGTAGTGGTCTCTTTTATTTTCAAAAGATCTGTGAAATAGGATTCGCTTTCATTTATCATCTTTCGAAACGTAATTACGTTTCAATGTTTAAAAGTTCAACATTTCATTGATGTTGTGGTGAAAACTTTCACTTTGCTCTTTACTATGGTCTCCTAGATTCTCTAAAAAACTCATCTGTATGAGAATGGAGGAAATGCAATTGCAGGTTCATTAGATATCCCAAACTACCATAATTCCCAGCCATGTCAAAAACTAGTTCTTTGTAGTCAGTGATAAGAAGTTCTCAATAATCTTGTGAAAACCATGTTAGCAAGCTTGCTAAAGTATGACATTGCCATGATAAATTTAGATATCGCCATATTTTTCTGATTAGAGTACGTTCGAAAATACCTTCTCTTTTCCTGAGAAACTTGTGGGAACTGTTCGCCCAGGTAAGTGAAGCAATCGCCGTTTTTATCTAAGACTTGGACAAATTGTTTCATAAGGCCAATCTTGATATGAAGTGGGGGTGTATTACCTTTCTCGGATCAGCTAGAGGGTTTTCACAGTAATGTTTAATTTTCTTGTTTAAAATTATATCCTATTTGACCAGTTTTGTTGAGTGAAGTGGTTACTTCGATATCTGCTATCCCATTTGGAAGGGCCAATAAATAAAATCTCCAATCACATATAGTTATGCACACTCGAGTTCATTAGTTCTACAAGCCGATTCACATCATCACGGTTTATTAATCTTGATTTTCATTTCCTTCGTCGCTGAATAATAATAGAAAATAGTTTTCTCTATCGTCATAAGGAATGGCTTTTTTTGTTTTGGCTAGAAAATCCTTTCTTTTCAAGAAAAAAAGTTAAATACTCCGCACTATCGTTGAGAAGTCCTAAGTTCCGTACTATCAGGTCAACAAGAAAATAATTTCGGTTTCGTAATGTGAAATAAAACTCATTTTTTTATACAAAGAATAAACTTTAATCAATTATATATTTTCCACTTTATTCAATGACTTTTTATCATCATCACGTATGCTGTTATGTTTATGAGGAAGTGTTTGAATACTTAAAGATACATGGCCGTTTAAAAAACATTTGTGACATATTTTGTTGATAATTTACTGTTGGATAGAAGAGATTGTTGGTATCAACTGTTCGGTGCTCCGCAACATTGTGGAAATATGATAAACCAGAAGTTGTACAATATATTTGAAGATGGATTTGATGCCTAGGATCAGGGAACTGGTCACCAAGGTCCTCAGATCTAACATCATTACATTTCTACCTTTGGGAACAATAAATCAAAGAATTTAATCAACTCCCGTTGAATCGGTAGGAGAACTAGTAGAAATAAGTAAATTTCGGACAACATCGGGTGTAATGAAACAAACACTAGTTGTTTTATACTGATCAACCTGAATTATATTCTGCTGTGAGAACGAGAGAGTATACATTTTTTTGTTACCACCCAGGAAAATATAAAGGAAGAATAAATCAATTATCATACTTAAGCCTAATTTCAACTTTATTATTTGTGAGACGTTTAAATGTTTTCTTAAAAATATAAAAACTCAGACAATTTATGACGACATAAACAAAAAAGAACCCTCTTTTAATATTTATAAATAAATCTGCCGAAGAAATCCTTGTTACAGTTTTGTTACTTTATGAACAAAACTATAAATAACTTTACCAAAATACCAACAATCAAGCCAATACTCACCATAAATTTTCATCAAGTAGTCTCTTTAATACATTTAAAATAAAAGCTAAAAGTTTTTGTCACTGTCACACCAAAGCCCGGTTTTGTAAAATAAATCAAGTGTGCCTAGAAATGTATCAAACACTCCACTTTTGCCACTTTCATCAAGGGTGTAGATAGTTAATCTCTTGTTTTTTTTTCTTGGCGCTCTTAAGTGTCAGTAGAGAGAGTCTGGGCCAAGCCTTGGCTGTGAAAACTGACATAAACCCAGAAAGCAGATCTTTTTGCTGATTTTCTCAGAGTATAATACTACTTTTATTCATGTTTGCTGCTAAAATCATAGTTTAGTGCGTTAAGGCATCTTTTGCCAGATATTGAGGATAAACAAAGTTTTATTGTATTCGTTTTCCGTTAAGTACAGTTTAGTGAAAGTGATCTCACCTAAGAAGTTAAAACACCATCTTTGTGACTTTAAATACTTGGTGCATCCTTAAAAATAATCAGGTACATGACACAAACAGTTTTTATTATACCGGGACTTTGCCATCCTGTCTAAAATTAGATTTGCCTACCAGAGCCAACATATTACACACCACTGCTCCATAGAGGCCATCGGCTATCCAGCTT
Source organism: Diaprepes abbreviatus (assembly GCA_034092305.1). Taxonomy (NCBI): domain Eukaryota; kingdom Metazoa; phylum Arthropoda; class Insecta; order Coleoptera; family Curculionidae; genus Diaprepes; species Diaprepes abbreviatus. Next base: position 3,327,388 of record JASJET010000095.1, read on the forward strand.
GCCGAAAGTGTTTGGATTTAAGGACAAAACTGCCTTTCAGGTATTAGAACTTCGTAATAAACAGTGAAATTACCGGTTTTAATGTATACTTTCCTTTTTCCCCTGTGATTGGGAACTAATAAGACTTTATGCGAGCATTTACAGGACACTTTATTTTTAATTTCATTTAAAATACCTTGTAAACCGAAGGTATACGTATACACTAGGTAATTTAAAACATCACTTCACATATTAATAGTCCAACACTTTTAATTAGGCTTAAGTAAACATAACTTTTAGACTTAATTAGCCTACTAGATAATTGATTAGTGCAAAATACAACTTTACATAAAAAGTAAGGTTATTCAATTCAGTCGATACTGAAAATTAAGGCCTGACCTACATTTAAACCGACTTGGCGTATAGCGCAGATGACGTCATACTTGCAGTAGTGTTGTTCATTGTTTCTTTATTTTTTTTTGTTCTAATCCAGGTAGCAAATAGTCGCATATTTATTTAGATTAAATTAAATTTCACATAGTTTGTAAAATATAATCCTTTTTTTTATTGTTAAATATGGATATTAATTGTTTTTGGAATCGGTGTGTTTTATTTTGGGATCTAGTTGTTTCCTGTTTTCGATAACATCATCGCTTCTTCTTACCGACAGGCCTAAAACAGGTGGCGCTTTGAATTTATATAACCCCCCCCTAATCTTCGGCATGCTAGCCTAGGCACTGCTCTAAAAGAAGGAGCGATCAACACTAAAAAAATAACCACCTGTACAGAAGCATTAAATATTTAATTTTCATTCATTCGTTTTCATTTTAATTCTTTTTCTCTCTCGTGACGTAGCATCCTACCCTGGTTATGTAATTAAAACCGAAGAGATAAGTGCCGAGGGAGGTCCTAACATGTGGTATCTGGAAAATACCGTTAAAATGTATTAAAATATTAAACGATTTTCCCATTATTAGGAAACAAAAAATGATCAAATAAATTCACTATAATGTAATATATTGTTCAGGGGTGGATCCAGCCTCTCTCTTTGGGGGAAGGGGCAGTGATATCAAAAAAGTATAGTATGACAAGCGAAAGCAACTTGTCGACGAGGGGGGAGACGCAAGCAACACTCCCATTTCTATTGTAAAAGTCAGGGTTGGGTCTATTTTTATGAATTCGAGGCTCTTGGCGGGGGGGGGGGGGTCACAAGAAAACACAAGTTGAGGACGGGGGGAGATGCCAGCAGCATAAACATTCCTAGTATAAGAGGCAGAATTGGGTCTATTTTCCTGAACTCCAAGCTCTTGGGGGGGGGGGGAGGGCGATCACAAGAAATAATAAGTTGTCGACAGGGAAAAAATGCCAGCAGCATATACATTCCTAGTATAAGAGGCAGATTCGAGTCTATTTTCTTAAACTCAAAGCTCTTGGGGGGGGGGGGGGCGACGGCCCCCCTCTTTGGACCCGCCTAACATTGTTTGACAACATGTCCAAAGAAATTCGTATAGCCACTGTTTTTCCTGATTGCAAGAAGGAACCAGCAAAATGATTAAAATCGCGTTCAGGTTTTTTCTCTGATGGTTATCGAATTTTCTATTAGTTATAAAAAGACGTAGATTAGTTTGATTAACTGTTTCTTTTGCAAAAAAAAAATAAGATTAAGATGCTCCGATCTGGCTCAATTCGGGAATTAAATAACCGACATATGGAATTGCTAGTGCCATCTACAGACGAGGACCGAAACTTTGGGGAATAAAATTCATCTTTACAGGGTATACGGCTGAGGAACCTGCGGTGTAACGAGGGTATGCAAGTTTGGCCTTTTCAAGAAACAATAAACTTCAGTTACGATCTGGAAATCGTTAAGTGCGGTACGACGTTGGGAATAGGTCATAGAAAATTACGTGTCGTGTATATTCAGCGGTGATGAAAGTTTTGTTTTGTTTTTCATTTAATTTGTAAATTTAATGGAATATCCTGTTTCTAGTTAACGTGATTGTTTAGCAATGTAAACAGCTGTTTTTCGCGTATTTTTATTTATTTTTTTATTAATATTTTAGAGAGCTATTTAAACGTATTATTTTTGTTTTAACATCTTTCTTTTTAACAGAACGGCCAACAAGAGCAATTATTTTAGTATCCTGATATTGTTATTTATTTATTACTAATTTTAAGTTTCTTATTGTAAATAACTCCGTTTCCTATTTATTTTTGTTAATAGACAAGTGTTTTGAGAAACTTGTTTTGTTGAATTTATTAACAACCTTCAAACGAGCTGTGAGAGCTTTAAAAAAAGGCGAGATCTGACCAGCTAGATAGCAGCCTTCTCAAGTTCGGAAGTCCTGAATTATTGTAGTGGTAAGCCTAAATAACCTGTAGTTATTTGGAACTAAAACTGCAAGTGCCAAGAGGAACAATCAATGATTCAAAATTTACGTGAGAAGATATTTTTAATATACATAATTCTAACTTCTGAAGCATTAAAAATCCTCATGTCATTCGGGAGAGAAATTTCCGAAAGAGAATTAGCATAAATGTATTTGCTCTAATTATGTACGATCAAGTACGCTGTTATATTTATGAAGTAGTTTTGAATACCGATAGGCCATTTTACAAAGACATGTGACAGATTTTGTTGATAATCTCCTGTTGGATAGAAAAGATTGTTGATATCAACTCGAAGGTGCCCCGCAACATTATGGCAATGTGATAAATCGGAAGTTGTATGATATATTTAAGGATAGATGGATTAGGCGCGTAGGACCATGGAACAGGTCCTCAGATCTAACACCATTAGATTTCTATCCTTGGGAAACAAGAAAGCAAGGGATTTACTCCACGTCCGTTGAATCAATGGAAGAACTAGTAGTTCGAATAAGAGAAACCTTCGACAAACTCGATCCAGGTGAAATAGCAAAAGCTACTACATATTGAAAATTTCGGTTAAGATTATTATTTATGATTATTTTAATTTTTTGTTTGATGCTTTTTATTATTACTTATCATTTATCATTATTTACTGTCCATCGCCGTAATGTTAAAAAATGTATAAAATATTATCATAATTGAGAAGATATTTCATAATGTTTCTAAAATTTTTCTTCTGTTCACTGGTTTTGTTAAGATATCTTTCATCGAAAACTCTGCATACTCTACTTAGTATTCGTCATGAAAAGAAACTACCATTCTAGGTAGGTATAGTGACACCCTGCATGAACAGACCGGAAATGTTTTTGTCTATGTACTAAATGAATCAACATAGTATCGTATTTGGAAAAATTTAGTTTTTTGATAAAATACAAAATTTGTTACTTTTCGGCTTTCCTGTATCTAAAATGTGATTCTCCAATAATTCGAATCTAATAATATCTAAAAACGCAACCGGAATTCTGAACAACATAGATATTCTTAACTAACATAAAAAGAAATCGAACACAGATTAAAAACTCTGATATTGGTTCAAAATGTCGACTCACCAAAAAATTAATAAAAAAAAAACTTCTTCAACTACCACGATGTCAACTTCACAAAACTGCTAGATAAATGAGTAAATCTATATTTTTTTTAGTTGATTTAGTTTTTATGGAAAAATATTTTAATATAGATTTGGAACAACAACTAGAGAATCAAAGAGAACAACTGGGCAAGGAGCTTAGCGAGAAAGTTGCTACTTTTGAAAAATATAACAACAAAATTGCTAAGATAAGAGAAGAATTTCAAATAAGCATCGAAAAATATGTGTAAGTAGAAACATTTTGTAATATTAATTATTTCATAACAATTTCACAACCACATCCATCAAGACTGACCAAGCGTACATGAAACAACACCTGAAATAAATCGATAGTGAATAAATTATACACGCTGTGGGTATATGTAAGTACCTGCAATAATTATTTTATACCTTTATCCTCACTAGTATTCTCCAGCTCTTTCTATCATGAGCAGCTGTTATCCATTTTAATCCTGCCACACGTTTTATTCCATCATACCTTCTCTTAGCTGGGATTCCTCTTCCTCTCATTCCATCCCATGGCCTCCCACTTATGATCTTGTAATTTAATCTGTTGTCTTTATCCATGCAATCATAATCTCATTTTGTTTTTTGTCTAATCCAGCTGTTCCGTTTTCTTTCTGTGAATTTCCAAGCATTAATATCTCCATTATTCTTTATGTAAAACAGAAACAATTTATTTATGACTAGCTTTTATCTACTACTTTGTGTGAGTGAAATATGGAAAATAAAAGTTTGTTGAGTTATGGCAGTTTTCCATTCTTTCAAATCAAGCCCTGGCCAACTAGCTCTCTGCAAAAACAATATAAAAATTAGTTTAATTGCTATTAGATAAACACAATTGCAATAAACAATAAAGTTTCGAGAATTAGCCAATACAGACAGAAAGACAGACATATTATATTCCTGTTGACAACCTCCTCTACACGTTTCTCTCTCTCTTGCTCAAAGAATTTACAAAATGAAGTATCCTGATCGACGCCAGCCTAATACCCATACTTTTCAAAACTTAATGCAAAGATTTGATTCTTCTGGTACTGTTGATTACCCAAAACGTAAAGTGGTCAACAAACCAGTAACTAATGAAGAAAAAGAACTACAAGTATTGTTAAAAATTCAGGAAAATCCTTATATTGGTAGCCGTCGGTTAGCAGCATTATGTGAAACATCACAATCCACCGCTAATCGTACTACCAAGAAATATAGGTATCATTCATATCACATGGAATTACACCAAGAATTGCATGGACAGAATTGTGAAAGTCGTGTAAACTTTTGTCGTACAATAAATGCGGAGATTCAATTAAATCCAAATTTATTATGCAAGGTAATGTTTAGTGATGAAGCTACTTTTAGAAGTAACGGTGCCGTAAATAGACGCCACATGCATTATTATGCCACAGAAAACCCATTTTGGATTAGAGAGGTGCAACATCAAAACCACTGGTCATTAAATGTTTGGTGTGGTATTCATCATAATCGAATTATTGGACCCCACTTTTTTAATGAACTACTAAATGGCCATAGTTACCTGAACTTTCTACAAGAAGAACTACCCCAACTGCTTCAAGGTCTCGATAGGGATGAGCTCGACAGTATGTGATTCCATCACGATGGTGCGCCTCCGCATTACCATCGTGAAGTTCGTGCGTTTTTGGACCAACGATATCCGCAAAAATGGATTGGACGTGGAGGTTTCATTGAGTGGCCACCAAGGTCTTGCGACATCACCCCATTAGATTTCTTCCTATGGGGTTATATTAAAAATAAGGTGTATGTTAATCCACCAACAACAGTGGAAGATATGCGAAATAGGATTAGGGATGCCTGTAGAACAATAACGCCACTAATTTTGTCCAGGGTCCGAGAAAATCTGCAAAAAAGACTAAATTTGTGCATTGCACAAGAGGGTCGTTTATTCGAACACTTATTAAAAAGAAATAATTAATCTCAGTATTTAATAGGTAATTTTTTTGTTTCAATTTAGTATAAAAGTAAATATGTATTTGCCTTGTCATTATTGTTGTGTTAATTTTTTTACATTATGTTTAATTAAACTATTGCCGTTGTAATATAACGAATAATGTATTTCATCATATTTAACTACATTCTGTTTGTTTCTGTAGTTTCTTTTTATTATTTTACATGGCTAGTATGATAATGAAGACTATTTCTGTAAAAAAGTATGGAAAATAAGAAAAACTGAAATATCTCAAAAACTATTATAAATAGGTATAGGATATATTGAACAAAACTTTTAGGGTTTTTATTACTCTATTAAATAACATGAAAATATACAGAGTGTACCATTTAAAAAAAAAAAGATATTTATTCATTTAAACTTGTTCAAATTTGAGCCGATGTGTTCAACACCCTGTAGCTTTTATTGCAAATATTAGGTAAAAATTATGTTAACTTGTCCTTGGCCTTGCTAAATTCCAAATTTGAATATATTTGTCACAAAATTGAAAACGTTATTTAGGATTGAATTGATGCTTGAAAATGTGACTTTTTTTCTTTAAACTTAATTAACTCAGAAACTATAAAGTTTTGTTATAGTAAACTCTTAATAAAAAAGATTTTAAATTATAAGCTAAATCGAAAATACGATTCGTATATAGGGTGTTCTATTTAAAAAAAAATACAACTTTATGCTGTCCTAGTTTTTTGGCTCACCCTGTAGAGTCCTAAATATCTTTAAAATCTGCGTAAAAATAAACTGTATCAAACAATAAATATAGTTTCTTGGTAAATTTTACCGAAAAGGCACAAACCTACTTCAACCAATCGTTGACTCATCCTGTACACAGACTTACAAACAGAGAAAAAAAGCAGGTTATACCACCCCTGACAACCTCTTCTTCATGTCTGTAAAGATTAGCCTATGCACATAGACAAACCGAAAAAACCAATGTTTGTTTGAAGGTTGTAGACAATGTTGGAACTTAACTAAAATGTGGTTGTCAGACTTGCATTGTCTTTATTTTTGTTTATTTTTATGACGTTTCGATTAGGTTGTACCTTTAAGTTTCCAGTCTATACTTGATAACGATCAGAGATACAACCTAATCTTCTTCTTGCTCTTTCTAACACAGTTAACCATGATAGTGGGCTATTGCCTGTTCATTGCCATCACGTCTTCTCCGGATGATGAGGTTCAGCATTCTCGCCATCGTTTTGGTGGTCTTCCCCGTAATCATTTTTCCTTCTGGGTTATTCATTTTTGCGCTTTTAACGAGTCTACCGTCCTCCATTCTCCTTACATGTTTGTTCCAGAATCTTCTAATTTGTCTAACCCATCTTCCTATGTCCTGTATCCCGCATTGTTGTCTGATATCTTCATTCCATATTCTTTGGTGTAGAGTTTTGCCTTGTATACTTCTTAATGTTTTCATTTTGACTATTCTCATCATTTGTAGAGTTCTGTCTGTATCTGGTCTTGTTTCTGCCGTGTTTGTTATGATGGGTCTTAGAGCCGTTTTATATATCTTAGTTTTGCTTTCGGTATTAAGGTATTTGTTCTTCTAGACAATTTCTTTTAGGCTTCCGAAATTCTAGCCACTTTCATTGTTTGCTCTCTTACTTCGTTAAAAAGGTTTCCATGGCTCGTTATTTCTGCTCCCAGATATTTGAACCTGTCGACAATTTTGGAGTTGATTTCCAACTTGCACCGTATTGGTTCTTTGGATGTTACTAAGCATCTGGTCTTCTCGCTGTTGATGAGCGTATTTAATTCTTTCGCTTTAGTATTAAAAGAGTACAGTAGTCTTTAGAGATTATCTTCAGAGTCTACAATAGGAACAGCATCGTCCGCATAACAGACGGTATGGAAGAATGTATTTACCATTTGTATCCAGTTATTCTGGGGAGATTTTCTATTGTTTTATCAATTATTAGATTAAATATGAAGGGGCTGAGCGAATCGCTCTCTCTAATTTCTGTGTTTACATATAAGTCATCCGTTGTTATATGTCCTACTCTGATTTTTGTTCTGCACTGGATGTTAATATCGTATATTAGGTTAATTAGCTTATGGCTTAGACCTTTTTTTCTCATTATTTCTAAGACGTTCTAATCGAAATGTAAAAATAAACAAAAATAAAGACAGTGCAAGTCCCATAACCACATTTTAGACAGAAAAAATTCAGCCTTAACAACTTCTTTTTCATTTCTGTAAAGCGGCATCGAAATCGGTTCAGCGGTTTCGAATATTAGACTGTACAAACAGATATTTTCTCTCTGTTTTAGTCACAGAACAGAGTCATATGAAAATTATTGACATTCGTCCAACACTTCGTGAGTAAGCATTTTACCGTAACCTACAACTTTTTTATTTGCGAGAACTCTCGGAAATGACAGTTTTCAATGAGAGAAGCAGACGCCATGTCAGCTTAATAGTGGGCCATTTTTTATTCGCCTTTCAAGAAAAGAAAAAGGCAAGAATATATAGAAACAGTTTATTTCCTGCAAATAAAACTCTGATCCTCTTTTTATACGCGTTTCGACCACCTCATGGTCTCATCAGTGGAGAGCAACATTCGCAGGAAACAACTGTTATATAAAATATAAATGCCGGGGCATGTCGGCAGGTGGTCGAAACGCGTATGGTGAAAGGACCAGAGTATTTGCAGAAAATAAGCTTTTTCTTTACTTATTTTTCCTCTGCCTGAAAGGAGAATAACATATAGGCAACTATTTAAAAACGACAGATATAGATTTCATTTATTTCCTAAAGAAATTTTGATTCTAAAATGTCAATTCAATGTTGTATTAAAAAAGTGTGAATAATCATTTACTTTCTATCTGAATTGTAAAATAATTATATTTAAAAAATGGAAAAAATTGGTCTACAAAAATAATGGGGGCGTTTGGCGAAAGCCTCACCCCCAAAAGGAGCAGACAAACTACGGACAGCGACATCTTGACAGATCATTCAATAACACAAGAGCAACCCTCACCAACAATTTTGTATAAAACTGTCAAGGGATGGCAAGGCAATAAAATTAAAATTGAAATATCTCATTATAGACACACAAAACATCCCACCTCAAATGTTAGAGGTCGCATTATTCGGTACCGACATCCAAAGTAGTTTTTCACAATAAAAGTAGGGATCGTACTAACGATCTCCCTATGAGAGCGCTGCTTGTTTTAAAGCCAATAAAAATATAAAATATTGTGATGAGGAGAGCTGTCGTCATTTTTCAGACTTGGAGTATTTCCGTTATCTTGGAGTTTTCCGCACTTTTTAATTAATAATTACAAAGTACAACGCTTTATCAATGAGACAATTTGCACCTTAGGCAGTCAGCTGATGTGTTTTACTTGCCCATTACGTACAGTTAGAGAGAAAATGCTATCCAATGACTTATTTCTCTCTCTGTCTCTCTCTCTCACACACACACACACACACACCTACACACACACACACACATTTTCTTGCATTGCTCACGATTCCGCGCACCTGCAGGTTAACTCTAGATAGGTATATTCTTGATGCTCACATGATGATCTTGCATTATCAGTTCACGCACAACATTGATATTTGTACCCTACAACTGATTTTGGACAACTTTCACACGACTCGTCCTTGAACGAGCAAAGGTCACGATTGAATCCACTAAAGAATTAAGTTTATCGATGCACTCTTGTTGATGTAAACTACGTCGCAGTTTGTGAAAAATAAACGCACGAAAATGTGAACGAGTTAATTTTATTTTTTGGCCCAGATGAAATTATGAAATTTTGAAGTTTCTTTAAATAACACTAATAGCATCCGTATGTCAAAATGTTTTGAGTACGTATACCGTCTGAACTTTTAAACCTTATAACGCATATGTCAGATACCTTCGTATACCAAAGTGATTTAAAGAGCGGGAAAACCCAAGCAAGTTGACAAAGAAATACAGAAAAAGTCAAACTTTCAGTGGTAGGTAAATGAGGAACCAAGATGTAAATCAGTGATTACGTAAAATACCTATATTAAAATAATTAGGTTTATGTTATTTATATGATCGTATTAATTAAACTTTTGCTGTACTTACTCCGTGAGATCGATCTTATCAAGATGGTCCCTCGTTCTCCTGTTAGTAATCCTATTCCGATTTGCAGATATTTTCTCTTCAGAGGCAGAACCTTCCTGATAGGGTGCGCATTTCTTCCTATTATATATGGTTTAACACAACTTGTTCCAAGGGCTTCCCTTCAATATTCAGTAGATTTTCCTCCAAGCAACAGCTTTAATTTTCTTTTATCAACCATAATTGGAACAGATATAATTAGATGGGTACCACTTGCTTCGACTGTGAACTCTATCTTGTTAAACAATCTGTTTTCATATATCCCCGAGTGACCCAGAATTCATACGAATCTGATTGTGCAATCATACTATCCAAACTCACACACTGATCGTGAAACCTCTACACTATACCTCACTAGTAAAAAGAATTTACAAAATCAGTCAGGCAGATTCTGACTGTTCTGCAAATAGTCCAGTTCACAAGTGCCTTTTTACCGAAAACCTGTCCTCCAAGTCCGAGATTTATGATTGAGATGTCATTCGGGGGGTGGGTAATGGGGTTACCCACTGACCCAACTATCATGGACGACCGTTTGAGATGGAAGCAAGTTGTGCAGTCAGCCAAGACCCACCCCGGGTAGTAGGGCTACTAAAGAAAAAGAAGAGCTGTCATTCGATTCGTAATAGCGTCTAGAAAGGTTATGAAAATTTTGGAGAGAGGCCGGCGAAAATGGTAAAAATAATAAATAAATTTCAGATATCTCAAATATTTTTGAGCCCCTTCCCAAAATGTTCATAAACTTTCTAGATGCCATTACGAATCGAATGGCACCTTAACCATAGTTTTCGGACTTGGAGGACAGGTTTTCGGTAAAATGGCACTTGTAAACTAGACTAGAAAGGAGCTAATATATTTAGGATCTTATTTCTAAGATATGAAAATTTATTGGTAATATTTTATAATGTAAAAAATAATTACAAATAATATTTTTAGGCACTCTAAGCTGAAATTTTCTCCAAACCTAATGGAACATGCAAATTTTTGAGCGAATTTTTACCTGACGTAGGATCGAGCTTCTTCTTGTTGAACCTAGAAATACTACATATTTAGTTAATTACTTTATATTTTTATTGCCAAAATAGCTATTTTTTTATTACTTTATAGTCATGAATCCGAAAAGAAAATGATGCACCAATGTTTGGAGAGTGAAGAGAAGCAAGCGGTTCTTGCCGTTGAAGCTGAAGATACTACTGCTCAATTCCAATTATTATTGTCTGATCATTTGGAGGACGAAAAAAGGTTGCGAATGAAACGAACTAAAACTGAAACGGAGTTACAAAAATGGTTATCGAAATTTGATCAAGATATTGGTGATAAGCAGGCCGAATATGAGCAGCTGAAACAGGAGTAAGTATGATCTCTTCTTCAAGGACATCTCTAAAATTATAAACAGTTAGAGTATCAACCTAACTTATAATTATTAAGTAACTCACCAGTGTTGTTTGAATATGTACCCATTTGAAAAAACATTTATCCAATAACAGTCCCTTACATAAAATTCATTATCAACTTTGATAATGAATTTTATTTAAGGGACTCCTTCTCATTTAGCACTTTCATCACTAATTTTCAATTACCTAATAACTATATAATTGTTAGCTTTGATGTAGTCTCCTTATTTACCAATTTACCTTTAGAGGCTATCCTCAACAGCCCTCGTGAGAAATGGGATGACATATCACAGTACTGTAGAATCGATTATGGCTTCTTTGCGCAATTCATGGAATTTTTCTTCGATTACAATGTATTAGTGTTCAATGATAACTATTACAAACAGATTTTTGGAACACCAGTGGGCTCTAAAACCTCTCCCATTTTGGTCAACTATGGGCTGGATGATCTGGTTAAGGATTGTCTTCAATACATGCCTTTTCACATTCCATTTGTCAAGCGATATGTAGATGACTTATTGCTTGCTGTACCTGCGGGTAGAACTGAGATAGCTCTTGAACTCTTTAACTTCTTTAATCCTCATATTCAGTTCACACTTGAGGAGAAAACTAACAATAGTATCCCATTTTTTGATATGTTAGTTATACGTACGAATGAAAACATTAAATGGTATAGAAAACAATACTGTTCTAATAGATTCATCAGTTATCATTAGTACCATCCTATTGGGCATGACAAATTGAGCTGTCAAACTGACACACCCAAATTTTAGAGCCGCGACATTACACCAACTTAATTATCTACTATTGGAGAATTCTTACCTTTTCGATTATTAAAAAATTTCTTTATAATACTAAATACAATATTCCTAAAAACATCTTTGAAATATCTTCTCAACCGTCTCTGTTACATATTCAGCCTTTAAGCCCAGTTAACACTCTTTCAGATATAACAGTACAGGTTCAGTTTTTCCACATACTACCGCATATAGAAAATCTTACTTACAAATTGATGAATATTTTTAAAAATACAGATATCAAAACGCCATTACATCTGAATGAGACCTCCTGCATAGTTTATAAGGTTCCCTGTTACAACTGTCAATTAATTTATATAGGCCAGACTTTCAGAAGCCTCAAAGAGAGACTCACTTCGCATCGTAGTGATATTAATAGAGGTTTGCCCTCTTGTTCTCTGGCTGAATATGTTTTCCATCAAGTTCATAATATTAGCTGGGACGGCACTGCGATTCTGGAAAGAGTTACAGCTCATCACAAAAGGCTTTTCTTTGAAATGGTACACATTTACCAAGAATGTAACACCATTAATAAAAAAAGTGACCCCGAGAGTCTGAATGCCATTTACACTTATATTTTAAAGTTGGAAAAATAAAAGTATTTGAGTCTCCTGGAAGTCCACCTCCAAACGAATAGTTTTTTCCATTAAATTCTCTTATATTATATAAAAAATACCAAACATTTAATTTCTTAACTTTATATTTTTTTTTGCTAAATCTCAAGTTTGACTACGCCACTGTTTATGGATCCGTATTTTCCCCCACTACTTATACCACCTATGACACTTTCCGGTTGATACATAATAGGTGTCACTATAACATGGTGGAATAATCAAGTAGGATGTTCGGCTGTTTTCGAATTTTCTAAAATTTCAACGAATTTTTACAATTCTATGAAAATATGCCTCTAAATATAATTAAAAAGTGCTGATGTTATTTTTTCCCTATTTTTAAAACGTGTACTTGTTTCATATTCAAACTACATTGGTGAGTTACTTAATAATTATAAGTTAGGTTAATACTACTATTCTATTTAACTAATAATTGTAGAGATGTCCTGAAGAAGAGATAAATATGTTCTCGATAGCTTGATAGAATCAAGGGTTTTTCTTCTTACCAAGGCCTACAAATTTTTTGTCTCTATTAGACTCATCAGGGTACCGACATGCACCTGGCTGTGCAAAGGACAGATCGGAAGGAAACATGCAAATACTGAACGCGGCTTCGCCGACTTCCCGCCGAATGGCGTATATATTTTTATGCGGCTTTCACGGATTCCTCCGTGTGAGATGCAATAGCAGTGGATATATCCACATTATGCCGTTGTAGTGCTGAAATCACATTCAGCAAATGTACAACTATATGCAGCTCCGTACATGAATGAAGTCAAATACGAACAGTAAATGCAAACTTCTCTCTATCATATCCTTTCTATGTTAGAGGTTGTACAGTTAGAATAAATTGTTACGAAACGCAATTTATCCTATTCTACCACCATCGAGATGATGTCCTACATGTACCACCATACCGAGAAGAAAGTCAAAACTTACCCTCCCCGCCACAGTGATACGGCAGAGATACATGTTTCGTCTCTATTAGACTCATCAGGGTACCGACATGCACCTGGCTGTGCAAAGGACAGATCGGAAGGAAGCATGCAAATACTGAACGCGGCTTCGCCGACTTCCCGCCGGATGGCGTATATATTTTTATGCGGCTTTCACGGATTCCTCCGTGTGAGATGCAATAGCAGTGGATATATCCACATTATGCCGTTTCAATGAAAAAACTATCACCAAAATAATTAATAAAAGAACATATAAATTTTATAATAACCTAACAATAAGAAACTTAGAACATAAACAACAAAAATATGTAGCATTACCTGACACTAGTGAACTGCCAGAAAAAATGAAACAAATTTTAAAAAAGCATAATCATCGTATATCACAGGTCTCATAATAAATTAAATACACTATTTACTAATTTAAAAAGTAAAACTCATCTAATGAATAAGTCAAATGTAGTGTATTCGATCCCTTGCTCAAATTGTCCCAAAAAATATATAGGCATGACAAGCCAATTGCTAAAGAACAGATTGAAGGGCCATAAATATACGCATAACGCCTCAACGGCGTTAAACAAATACACACAGGATGAAAAACATACCTTCGATTATAACAATATCATAATTAAAAGCAAAGATGTGCATTATCAAAAAGTGCAGATAAAAGAAATGATAAATTAAAAAAGATAAAAACACTGTTAACGACAGAACAGATATAGGAAGTTTGAGCTACATTTACACTGGCCTAATTTAAAGAAAAATGTCAAGTATTCTATCCTATTAATAAATCAAAAATTGAATATCCTCTTAAACATTAAATTAAATATATGATTTCTTTCGTTTTTTTTTGGTCTATTGTTAAAATATAAAAAATAAAACACACTCGCATTCCATGTATCCTAAGTAGCTAAATAGACGATATAAAAATTTCATTTTATTATTAATAAATAAGCAAAATGTCAAGGTATGTATCGGTAAGATTAAATACTTTTTTAGAAATTTGATTAGTTTTAGTGTTTGTTTGTTTTTTAAAATTGTAAATATGTTTGTGTATGAATGTTTTTAATTACATAAAATATATTTTTAGGAAGATCAATAAAAAAAAATTTTTTTTGAAGATGCCTTAAATAAAGGGCGAAACGTCAAATTGTTTTTGATTTTTTATTAAATAAAGAACCTAAACCCAAGAAAAGACAAAATAAAAAGAAAATGATATTATCTATGGTTCAAGAATCTGGAAAATAATATATATATATATATATATATATATATATATATATATATATATATATATATATATATATATATATATATATATATATATATATTCTCTTTCCATCCTAGTTTCGACTACTTAATCGGGGAAGCTGTAACCGATTGGGTGCAAAATGCACAAAAAACCATTGTATATTTATAATCCTCTTTCTGTAAAATTTTGGCAGGATTATATTCGCACAACTTAATGCCGGACTGTTACTAAAAGTTTTAACGAACATCTAAATATACCCCGGAGCGGTTGAAAATTATTAATAATAAATAATTTCAGGGTCTATGTATTTGGCGAAATTGTTTTTGTTTTTTTTTTTATTTAGATCATTAGAAAATGGGGCAACCAGTTTATTTTCTGTGAATTCCACTCTGGTTCTCTCTCCTTACTGATTTCGACCACTTAATGGTCTCATCAGTGGAGCTGCAATGAACCAAAGGCAAAATATGCAAATAACAACTGTTTATTTAAAATACACATTCTAACATTTTATGGAATAGCAATTTTAATATACTTTATTGTAATTTGTTCTTTTTTATATATATTTAAGATATGATACCGAAAAAGAAGCATTGGATGACCTAGATGATAAAATGGATGAACAAGAAAGGGAATATAATACCCTTATGGCTGCAAAGGAGGAAGAGGAAGAAAGAGTATATAGAGAAATAGCGTATCAGATATTAATTAACAGATCGGCGAGGATAATACAGCGAGCATGGAAATCGTACAGAGAAAGAAGATCTAAGAAAAGGGGAAAGAAGGGTAAAAGCATTATGCAGTAATTATTTTTCTAGGAAACAACAACTTAGTATCATGGTTCAGTTAAAAAAATAGATTTGTAACTTTGTAAGATTTTTGACACGACATTGCTAAAAAATACGATATAGCTGGTTGTGCAAATAATTATGAAAATAGTGAATGCGACCACTAATTTCATCAATTCTTTACGGATGAATCACTTTGATATTTATGATCCATGAATGCATTTTTTGGGTTGACATTAAAAGAAAAAGTAAAAAGAGAATCGAACAACAAATAATATTTGTTCTCTTCTTTTAGTACCCTCACCATTCTTAAACAAAATACGTTATACGCGAAAAACGTAATCATCTCTAACAGATTTTAAAACGTACCGCCTCTAACGTGTTTCAAACTGTAACTAACATCAATTATTTTTAAAACTACCACTGAATTTTACTTCCCCAGACTTCTCGCGTGGTTCCCATTAGTACCTATATCGCCTTGATTCCATTCCTGAATACTTTCATCTTTCGTTCATAGCAGGCATTAGCCATCCTATCCTAAATTAATAATGTTTTGTACAAAAGGGACAATAGATCTGTTCTATGTCTAATTAAAGACCTATTCATACTTTTTAAACATTTTGGGAAATATCTTCTTTCTTGAACAGTAAAAAATAATCATAATACGGAATTTAGTACATGTAATCAAATGAATATATTGTATTTTAGCGATTATATTTTATAATTCTTTTGTATTTTTATGATGAGAAAATTGTTGTCGTACTACATCCCTGATTTGTCTTTAACGGTTTTCATATTTCACAAGTGTGCAATTATTTCGACATATTTTGAAATATTTATGTGAGCTACAAGATTTGTAAACCCCGATAAAATGTTTAAGTTTATGATTTCAGAAAAATAGATAAACGACTCAAAAATAATAAATATGGCTAAATTTGATAACTGATTTATTTTTCTTTTGGGCCTTTAGGTGGTAATGTAAGATATACACTTTTCCTGTTTCCGTGGTTAACATCAATCTGCAGAATGATTATTTAATTCCTCTTTTTAATGAACAATACTTTACTTAAAATAATATTTAATTCGATTAATCATAATTAATGTATTTTCCATTATTATACATGTTATGTGATATTTTCGTTTTTATTTATGTCACTATTTGTATTTTCCAAGATTTTAACAATTTTCTATTAATTTCAGGTAAAAAAGGAAAGGATGGTAAGAAGTCTCAGGGCAAAAAATAGGAACAGACATGAACTAATCTAATTTTCTTTTTTTTTTACAGCAAGGAAAAAACGTAAATATGATTTTATATTTACCCTATTAGTATTAAGTGTAAGATCTTTTATTGTAAGTTTTATACTTAAGGTTGTTTTATATACATGGTTATTCGAATTTTTTCACATTTGTAACATATACAGGGTATCCCAGAAGGTATCGTTCAAAGTTTAGAGCCCTGTAGATTAGATCAAAGCTTTATATAAAACTTTATATATTTGTTCTATGCTGCTCCTTTACTGAGCTATTATCCTTTGAAAGTAACAGTTCAAAATCGATTTCTAATTAAGAACTTTTAAATGGCTGGAAGAAATTTTGGTGATGAATATAGATAATAACTGTCTTGTACTAATTGCTATAAAAATGCCTAGAAGATACCAGATACAAAATTCGAGCCATCAGATTTGTAAAAAACTTCAAAATTTATAGTATATTTGATATGTTGTGGACAAATGGTATATTTCTTTTGATATGATTAGCCGTTTTCGCGGATATTGCTTTTAAATTCAGCGAAATATACTCGAGGGCTCTCAATAATGTGTATTAAAGGATTCTCTATGAATTTCGCTTTAAAATCTATGAAACAAAATCCCTTTTCAGCTGAAAATTATAAAATTAAAGGAAAACGAGCTAAATACTTTACATAATAACCAAAAAAAAAAAGATAAAAATGATAAAATCCTACAGTAAAATAGAAAGTTTATGAATATTTCCAGAATAAAAAAAAAATATTAATAGCAAATTTACCTAAAGTATATGATCAAAGTGACAGAACAAAAGTTATATGAAGTTGAGACTGTATTGCGATCTAATCTACATTAATCCAAATTTTGGATCCCATAGAAAATCGGAATGCGTGCGCTTCGACTGCTGTCATTGGGGAAGTCTCGACAGCTCAAGAAGATCCCCTAATTCTATTTCTCTTGGAAAACTCAGAATTTTTCAGGGCGGCACATTCTGAAGGAATATGGATGAAGGATTCGTTTTCTTTTTAACAAAATCTGCATTTTTCTCTTCCGGTTAATTCAAATCTCTTAAGCTACCCCTTCCGATGGCAGTGCTCTGTTAGGTTTTTACTCAGATCCGTAAGTTTCTTGTGTTTCTTCTGCTAACAGTTCTCCAGAAATATTTTCGCTTGTCTCATTGCTTTTTGATTTCTAATAATCAGATTTTTCCAATTCGCATTTAGTTCTTCCAGTATTGCGCTTCTGCGAATTCTGCAAAAACCGTTAGACCCTAGAAATGGTGTTTCAACCCTATTTTTTGCGAGTGTGTTAACCATCTCATCTTGCCCAGTTCCTTTAATTCTTCCAAGTATTCCTAAATCAACTTGAGGCTGATTACGTGAGAACTCAGCACATTGATAATTGCTTGATCATCTGACATTATCATTATGATAATTTGTCTGCGATAGTCTTTTTTTACTGAACTGACCGCATTTCTTGTTTGAATAATGCTTGTTAATTTGCCCAAGATTTCAAAGTGTCTAGTTCCTGCTCCATACACTCCTATTCCAGTATCCTATGTTCTTTTAGAACCCTCTACATACTACTTAATGGAGTTTCTGTTGAGTTTCTCAGTTCTATATCTGTTCCACTGACTTTTACAGTTCAACCTTATATTAAACACATTCATGAAGGAAAACTGTTTTTTTTAAATTTAATCATTGATCATGATCTAGGTATGCTTATTTATAGATAAGATATGAGGCCTTCGTTTAACGACTTGGAATTCATTCCATAGCGACCATTGAGCACGTTTTATTGCTCCAGTTATACATGCACAGGCCGGCCTTTAACTTTGAATCATACCTTTTAGGATATTCTGTATAAAATAAACCACTATTGTCTAACCATTCAGGTTTAAACCCTTGAATGGACAGATAACGCGCGCGCGCGCGCGTGTGTGTGTGTGTGTGGTTTCATTTCAAATGGCATCTTACCATGTGCGAAGTCTATTAATTTATATTTAATACAATTTCCCCCAGTTTGTAATCATGGACCCCGAATATCTGGTTTCAATAGGCACCCACATACAATTTACACAGTTGTCCCACCTAATCCACTATTTTTACCACTTTCACTAAAACACATCTGAGAATTTCAAAATATAGCATACTTTACATAAAACTGTAAGTAATAATAACAAACAACCCTTAAAATATTTTGTAAAAGCTTTCCATCTTGACAGCGAGTATCCTGCCTCCCCGTGGTCTGCGCTAGATAATCCTATTAGTTAATTAATTAATTATAGATGTAGTTTTAATACCTACTATAAAAATGTAGCAACGTTATATAATATCATAGAATAGAATTTAATTCTCTCTGGAGACATTTCTGCCAAATAGAGAGGATTGGGAGGGATAGCAAAATCTTCCAAGAAATGGATTCTCTTGGTATACTGATGGGTCTCGACAAGATGAGAGAGCTAGAGCTTGAGTGTTCGGTAGGAGAACAGGAGTCAGGGAGTACTACCCTGTCGGATAACGTGAGAAGATCATCACAGCGGAAATTTATGCTATTCTGCATTGTGCCTCTGTGAGAGGGATATAGATAGGTATAGGGTAATAAATATATGCTCAGACATTAAGGCTGTGATAATGGCACTGAAGTCCAGGGTCGTTATTTCGCAACTGGTGTTTGAGTGCAAAGACATACTGAAGTGTATGATAAGGAACGGTTGACAATCAGACTCGTAAAGGTCCCGGGCTACTCGGCCATACGCGGGAATGAAGAAGCAGACCTTCTGGCAAAGTTGAGTTGGGCAACTGCACCATATGGACCTCAACCAATTCTACCTGTCCCAATTGCTGTTGGCAAAAGGGAATTAAAATCGTTGATGGAAAACAAATTTATTGAATCATGGAGAGGTGCTCCTGGAATGAGGTGTGCTAAGGAACATATAACTGAACCTAGCCCATGACGTACTAAGGAGCTTCTCTCCTTAGGAAGGGAAGAGCTGTTAATTTTTGTGAGATTGTTGACAGGACATTGTCACTTGAGGGGCCATCTTCATAAGTTCGGTGTCGCAGACGACCCGACGTGCAGATGATGTTTGGAGGAGGATGAAACTGTTGCCCATATCCTCAGAGAATGCCCAGCACACAATGGACTGAGACAGAGATATTTCGAAGATACAATTTTGTTACCGGAAGCAGTTAGACAAGTTCAACTAACGAGGCTGCTTGGATTCGCAAAAGCGACTGGTCTCAAATGACCTGCTGCTATGCTAGGATATGAAGGGCCCAATAGAGGCCTAGGCATCGATGATTTAATTCACCACCATTTATTTCATTCACTCATTGAACATAATTTAATGAAACTGTGAGAGCGTAATAATTTATTATTAGAAAGTTTTGTTGACTATTAGTAAGTTGGACAAAATGTAGTGTATGTATTTTTTGCTTTTTTGTTTATTGAAATTACTCTTAAACTTTTTCAAATTTCTCAACCTTACAAGCTAAAGCAATAGTATTATAATTAAATGGTCCTAAAATTATATCTTAGGTCTTATTGTGTTCCAATACCAAGTTAAGATAGTTTAACATAAATCATATTTTATTCTATAATTAATTTTAATTATTCGACTTATTCCAATTTTTTTTGGATTAAGTCCGTTAGTAGCTAGTGGCGTCTCGCTGGGGGTTGACTCTGAAAGCTTTTAGAACCAGCGGATTGGGTTGTATGCTGGCCATTATAAATAGCTTGCCAAATATTGTGTTTTAGCGTCGGTATATTGAGTTATCTGTATATTTTCCATATTATACTGTACCAAATGATATGGGGCCATGACAGAAAATTTGAGAACCTTGTTAGTTTTTGAGGTCAGTTAAAAAAATTATTTTCCTTCATATGGAAAACATTATAAATTAACACATTAAATCATAAAGTACTTTACTGCAGAACTCTTGCCCTTCATCTATTTGTGAGGTTTTTGTCCAACTTTTTCCTTCTAAACTTCTTTCCATAAATAATAAGACTCTTATTAAATTTTAGATATGGTTGCACTTCTAACATATCAGCTTGACATTCTTTAAACCTTTCACAATAGAATTGTTTCTTTTAATTTTTTCTATCTAGTTCATTTTCTATTGGATCGGAAAATATATTGGAGTTTCCATCTTATGTCTTTTAGATAATACTCCTTTGTATCTAAAATTTTATTATTTTCCTGCAGGAGCAACGAAATTTTCTATATTCCCAAAGAGAGTTAGTCAGAAATCGACCAGTCGTTTAGCTTCATGAGTATATAAGGGCTGGCGTGATGATGCCAATTTTATAGCCAAAGGTTACTCGAATGATAAGGAAGCAAATAAAGCTTGGAAAGCCTGAAGCTTGATCTCTCCATTAACTGGTTTTTCCGAGAAGGATTCTAGTTGATTGGTGATGGAGCTAGGTGAACTGAAGTATGCTCTGATCGCAGTATCGTCAGTGAACAGTAGAAGACTACTAAGTCATCCTCGGCATATCTTCGATGTACATTAAAAAACCGATGATGCAGGAATTATGCTTATGGAACTCCTGCTTCTATTACCTTTAACTATGGCTTTCTCTGACTTCAAAAGTTATATTCTTTATTTATTGATAATATCGTATACTCAAATGAAGATAAGTTTACAAGATTTCATGTTATAATATAAGGATAAATACAAGAATCTACATTGATTGATTGATTGTTTGATATAGCAGGTTATGGTTAAGAAGCCCTTACACTGCATTGTTATGTCTGATCTCTATGAACAGGTTAGTTGCCTTAATCAGGTTTAGCAACCTGTTTACAAGTTTGTGCTCTGGATTTAAGCCACCCTGATTAATCGATCCATGAAAGTGTCTTCAAAAAGTTAAAACTTTGTATTTAAAGATAATATGTGGGTCCGTGTTGTCTTCTTGTAGTATAGTTTACATATATGTTCTTCATGAAAAATGGCCATTGTGTGTAGATGTTTCCTTAAGCTGTGGTGGTCAATTATTAGTTCTGTCATCAGACTAATCTGTTGTCTGCTTAAACCCAGGATTTCGCGGCTTGTCTGTGGCCCACAATGTGGTTCCAGTGGATCTGGTGTCGATGGTTAAACCACAAGGAAAACCACCCCCAAATAGCAGCTTTAGTAATGCCAAATTCTGGTTTTGATTCAGAAAATGTAGTGGCAGACCCTTGTCGTGCATCTTGGGCTGCTTTTTTATTGCCCAGGATGTTCTTGAGTCCAAGGATAATCTCGTTTTCCTCAGCGATAAGATTTTGAGGACAATCTCAAACCTGTTTTTACGTTACCATATGATACCTAAGTGCTTGAGGAAAAGGACTGAGATACCTTTTCTGGGGCCAGAGCCTTTCTGTGGAATCAGTAGCAGCGTAATGCTGGAATAACTAAAGATAGAAGGAGAAGGCATGAAATCTAATTACTGGACGGAGCTGCAAAGATTGAGACACGCGAAGATACTTCTAAGGAACTATGATGAGAAGAGATTTAAAGAATGCATACGTTGGAGTAAAAACCAGCTCAGAGTTCTGACAAGGATCCTGACGGGGCATTGCCACCTGAGGGGACACCTCAAGAAACTCTAACTGGTAGAAGAAGTGTGCGGATTCTGTGAGGAGAAGGACGAAACCTTTATTCATATCCTTGCAGAGTGCAGTAATCTAGAAAACCCTAGGATGTGATTCTTGGGAGCATACCAAATCGAAGAAGGAGAGCTACCCACCTTTAAGCCGTCCCACATCCTGAAATTCCTGAAGGAAATAGGACTGGAGGACCTATTCTAGCCAATAAGGTAACTCTTACGACTAAGCAGCAGTAGAGTGGTAAAATATACCCCCAATTCTACGCACATACATGTTATACACACATACCCAAGTGCTTTTAGCGCTGCCTGACTCTCAAAAAAAAAAATGAGAACGGACATGTTCCTATAACCCGTTGTCTTATTCTCTCGTAAATAGGTATAAATAGGACGCATTTTTGCCGGAAATATCATGGTGTGCTGCCCCAGAGTCTTCTTACTTATGTTGAGTCTGAGTGTGGCTTCGTGTATTCCAGCACCGGTACCGTTATCGGTTTTGGACCTTTCTATATACCAAATAACGTTTTTTCGCTGACTTAGTGATTGATCAGATCTTTCCTTCCGATAAGTCTTAATGATTTAGGGTCTATCAAAATTATAGACTTTTAACATTTTGTCACTGCACATCTCCAACAATTAGTTCACCATGCCTTTGATATTGGTGTATCCAGGGGCAGATCTAGTCCACCAGACCTTATTCTGTTCCAGCCTGTATGTGTCTCAGCTCCATAGATTATCATGGGTTTTTAATGCAGTGCACAAGCAGTGTACAATCCGTGATTTTAATCCACACGTTTTGCCCAGAGCCCAGAGCTAATTTTGCATCCAGGATTATATCTAGGTGGCTCATCACAGCTACATTTTTTTTGCAAAAGAAATAAAGAAGATTACGTAAACGTGGCAACACCAGGTTGCCGAACTTTAATTTGATTAATAAATATTTCTACTCCTTTCTATTATGCAACTAAAAGAATGACAATTGTAAAATTGAGAGACATCAGTCAAGCTGATACTACTTCTTAGCTTTTGTAGCTAATTCACATTTGTCCGCATTTACTTATGCAATTAAAAAAAAATTAAATATTGTGTTTTGTACATGTATTTTACTGAAAGTGACAAAATTTCAAAGTGGAGATTGAGATTACATATTAATGAAAGTGATTTTTTTTTTGATCAGAGCGCCAAACAAAGTATCACAAAATATTAGCAATATATTCGGTGTTTTCGAAATGAATAATATATTACAAAAATAAACTAAAACATATCAATGGCAATTAATTTCCAATCAAATTAATTGAATAATGTTCCTTACATGAGAGGGTGCTATATGAAATTCTGAACTTTATATAAATGGTGATAATCTCAGGATACTACCAATGTCAAATCAGAGTTAATAGATTTACGTTTGGTTGGAAAGCCCTTTATAATCTGGAAAATGTAGATACATAAGCTGTGAAAATTTTCGAATTTGAAATAAGTATCACAAGATCGACATTCGAATGACCATCCGTCTAGCATAATTTTAATGGTTTCATTCTAGCACAAATAAAAATAACGAAAAAAGACGATCCAAATGCAGTTTTAGAATCTAAATTTAAAGGAGAAGTTTTTGAGGAACTGAAAGATCCTAATGCCTTTGGATAATATTAGTAACAATATTTTGTTATTTTTACTATTTTATTAAATATTGTTAAATTTGTATTTGAAATAAAACTCTTTTTATTCATTTTTAAAAAAGTTTTTTTTTATATTATTCTTTCACTAAAAATAAGTCATATCCTGAGGTACGGAGAAAATCTAGGCTCTAGAATTTAATGGAATCTTGAAAGACACCTTTTAAAAAACTGAGCCAAAACAAGTAATATACATATAGTGTTTATTGGGACGTCGTTTGTTAACACTAAGGATTTTTTTAACAGAGATTCAGGATTCAGGACATTGCTTAAATTATCGTATGCTGAAGTTTTCTACTCGACTATTTGAAAATTGTTGATGTATCACTAGTTTAAAGTTGTAGATTTCCAGGAGTGAGCGTGGATATGGGAATGGGGGATGCAGGCTGTGCGCGGGCGTAACATGTTGAATATTTTTTATTCAAGTTTCAATTTAAGTGGAATTTTTAAGTAAAAATCGAGATTTACTCTCTTATCTTTAATGATATGGAATTTTACCAAGTATCGGCAAACTCAATACAAATGAAATTCTACTTTCCTGAAAAAATATTTTTAAGCTTAGCAATAAACAAGTTATTGCATTTTCAAATATTTTATACATAATAAATGAATAAAGCATTTGACCGCATCAAGAAGCAGCACATAACGGACATCCTAAAACAGAAAAATGTTTCAGCGGAGATCATAAACATAATTGATGACTTGTACACAAATTTCAGCACAAAAATAATAACATCCGAAGGTCTAACCGAAGACATCAAGATAAACGAAGGGATAAGGCAGGGAGACTCGCTAAGCCCCTTCTTATTCAATTTGATAATGGACCGCATAATAGAGGACATCAGACCGAAACGCGGATACCATATGGGCGGACACACTATCAATATAATATGCTACGCGGATGATGCGGTCCTACTCGCAGATAACGAAGACGACCTCCAGAGATTGATACACCTATTTAACATATCAACTAAGAAGTGCAATATGCAGATATTAACGAATAAAACAAAGTGTATGGTAATTTCCAAGGAACCAAGAAGATGTAAGCTACAGATAGAAAATGCCATAATTGAACAAGTCATGAACTTTAAATACCTAGGCATTGACACAACAAGCTGTCGTAACCTTACTGGAGAAGTACTGTCACAAAACACAAGAGCCCTACAAGTGGCAGGATGCTTAAGAGATGTTATATTTCGAAACAGATACATGAAAATAGAAAGAAAAACAAAAATATATAAGACCATGATACGACCAATTCTAACTTATGCCACGGAAATAATAGCAGACACTAAGAAGACAAAGCAGAAAATGAGAACCACCGAAATGAAAGTACTGAGATCAATGCTGAACGTGTCAATAAGAGATAGGCTGACAAATACCTTAATCAGAGAAAAATATAATGTGCAGGACGTGGTCAAATGGACAAAAGAAAGAAAAAGAGGTTGGAAAGAACACGTTGAGAGAATGAGTGAAGAGAGACTAGCCAAAGTTTGTATGTATGGACGACCAAGAGGAAGAATATTACCAGGATGACCACCAAAGAGATGGGCCCAGAGCTGGTTCTCTTCATCAGCAGAATAAGGCGGGTGTAGACAGAATGACAAACAGGTATATCCCTAGTCAACGTAGAAGAAGAAGAAGAGTTATTTACACAATTTAAAATTTGACAATAATTTTATTTTTAATAATGGGATCAACTTTTTGCCTCATATCTTCGAACGTTTTACGAAGACCTTCGATATTTTTGTAGTCTATTTTTTTACTATTACTCATAACTTCCATGCAATTGTTTTCTACTTGGACTCGTTGGTCGGTATCCAAAATTTTATTTAAATCATAGAGAATACGATTGCAATACTGTCTAACTCTTCTTCGATAGCGAACATATTCTTCAAAAATGTCATCTTCCTCCTTATGTTTTTGCGCCTCCTCTAAGGTACTCTTAACCTTGTTATTGTTTAAGTGATGTTCCCGCGTGGTAATAAATATTTTCTTTTTATTGTTATTGGAATCTTCAGCTAATTCTACTTCTAAAATTCCATCTTCATCCAAATTAAAAGTAGTTTTAAAATTGACATCACCTGCTCTTTTTGGTGGTAAATCATTTACCTTGATCTTTGCTAAAAGTACGTTAAATTTACAGTTCTTCCTTTCTCCTTCAAAAATGTAACTTGTGCATTCTTTTTGATTGTTTTCACAAGTTACTGTTTTAATAACCTTTGATTTGGCAGGAAGTGGGGAATTCTTTTTAATAGCAATTCTCATGAGACCTCCACTTAATTCAAATCCCAATGAAAAAGGGGTTACATCTGTTATTTTATATTTTTCCAGTTCTAAACAATCTTTTTTAAATATGGCAGCTTGAACAGCTGCTCCCAATGCCACCGCTTCATCAGGGTTTAAGTCGGTTTTTAAAGTTTTATCTTTAAAATATTCTTTTAACATTGCTACTACTTTAGGAATTCTTGTGCTTCCCCCTACAAGTAAAACCTCATTAATAGAATTTTTTGCTATCTCTAAATCACTTAGACACTGTGTTACTAAATCTTGTGCTCGTGAAAATAAATCTGTATTTATCTCCTCAAATTTTTTTCGTGAGACTGTAAGAGAAAGTTCTTTATTCTCATTTCTTCCAAAATGATCTAGAGTAATGGTAGCTTCTTCTCTCATGGAAAGTAAAATTTTAAGCTTAGTACACTTTTTCTTAAGTCTGAGTATGTGTTCACTATTTCTTTTATCGTTTTCATTGGAAATTTTACTTTTTGCTTCAGCAAAACAATAATCTAGCAATTTTTGATCAAAATCTCTTCCTCCTAAAAAGGAATCTCCTTCAATCCCCTTTACTTCAAATTTGTCGTTATCCACGTCAATAACAGATACGTCTAATGTTCCACCGCCAAAATCAAAAACCAGAAGCTTAGTTTTTGTTTTTAACTTATCTATGCTGTAATGGATAGCGGCTGCTACAGGTTCGCATACCAGCTTCAACACCTTTAATCCTAAAACAAAATGTATAGAAAATTATATAGAATGTGTTTTAGTATCACTTAAATTAACTAGATATGTGTATTTATACAATTGCCGTTGCTTTTGGAACAAGGTCAATTAAAAAATATCCGAAAACGATAAACATTATAATTTTTTATTTAGCCTAGATGAAATAACAGTTTTCATGTAACAATGAGTAGGAGACTAGTTATTAGTTGAAAATATAAAATAAGAATGTTTTTTTCTTCTAAGCAAAAGAGTTGTACTAAATATTTTATTGAACAAGTTTTATAAAAATCGATTAGCTGAGAAAGCTAGCTTCGGATGAAAAAATTTTCTTATTTATTATTTCTAAAATAATTTTACAAAAGAACAAGTTATTTTAAAGTGTCTGATTTTCCCGAAGAACAGCAAAATCACGTGGAAAATAAAAAAGTTTTATTAAATAAATAAGTTTTGTCCCAGCGTGCGGAAAATGTTAATGAATATTCCTTTGAAGTAGAATTTATCCCCCAAGACCAAATACTCCAGTCTTCCTATGAAAGAAGGTAAATAAATTTATTGCAGATATCTGAAAGTTTCTTGTCGTAGGGGGCATCCAGTAGATAATAAATACCTAAAAATGTATAGCTAGATTAGCCCTGTTTTTTTTTATAAATAACATCCAAAGTCGAAAAATTTGGTTTTCTGTCCTTAGAATTTTCCGGTTACATTTTAGAGAAAAAAAAGACCGAAAGTTATGTATAACCTCTTGATGATAAGGCCATTATGTGCCTTTATCTTCTTCTTCTTCTTCTTTTTCTTCTTCTAGGTAGAACCAAGTTCTGTTATCTATACAATGCCTCATCGATCCTCGTTTGAGGTCGAAATCCAGCTGTCTCTCCATCTTTTGGGGGGCCGTCCAGGCGGCCGTTTGGTGTTTGGCTTCTCTCTCATCACGGTTTTTGCTCGTCTGTCATCGTCCATTCGTTCCACGTGATCTCTCCACTGCCTAAGACGGTTTCGAACCCACTTCACAACATCCCCCACTCCGCTGTTCTATCTCTTAAACTTGTTCCCGTGATCATTCTCAGCGTTTTCATTTCTATGGTTTTCATAATTTGTTTTGTCTTTGTGGTTTCATTTCTTGTTTCTGCGCCGTAGGTCAGTATCGGTCTTACACAGACCTTGTAAATTCTTGCTTTGCTCTCAAACATATATTTATTGTTCCAGATTATGTCTCTTAGTTGGCCTGATATCATGGCCGCTTTGTTGGTCTGTGTGCGTACTTCTGTGCCTTTATACGTTTGCGAAAGCTGGACCAAATCGGTTTGGTAGTTTATGAATAATCTTAATTGTTTATCCCAGACACCGAATGTTCAAACAATTGTCCGTGCCCAGAGGATGATTCTACAGATATTTGCGAAAGCAGAATGGATTCTTTGAAGTTCAAACTACAAGCAAAGATGAAAAAACGATGGATTTTTAAAAAAATTGTTGTTAAAAAAAACCGTTTAAAGAAGAGGTACCTTTTTTATTTATAAACAATTGGAATAACTTTGTTAATTTTAATGATATAAGTTCGTGAATAAGTGAACTTGAAAACTGGTGAAAAAACACAAATTTAAAAAAAAGTCTCCTACGATCAATAGGAGCCTAGATAGCATTTTTTAAAAACCATATCTCTTTTGTTTATAAACATTAAGAGCGAAAATTTTCACAGATTTTAAACGAAGACCTATATTTTATGATGCAAATGATTAGTATGAAATTCATGCATCGTTAGAAAAATTATAGCTCTTCGAAATGAAGGTACTTTTGCAAGTGCTTTGTAGCGAGTGGTGGAGGAAACTCGGCTTTCTCACGGTGTACTCCTGAAATTCAAACTTCAAATTGGAGTGCGCAACAAAATTGTACGATATCTCGGGTTCCAGATAACGTAGAGCCTTCATTTTTTTTAAACCTGGGGTAACTCGACAAAATATTACGAACTGACTTATTTTCATTATCATAGAAAATCGGGAAATACCGGAAAATCGACATTTTATCGCAAAACATTAGCAGTTTAATTTCAATGATTCCTCCGCATAAACATATATACGCCATCCGGCGGGAGGTCGGCGAAGCCGCGTTCAGTATTTGCATGCTTCCTTCTTATCTGTCCTTTGCACAGCCAGGTGCATGTTGGTACCCTGATGAGTCTAGTAGAGACGAAACATGTACCTCTGCCGTATCACTGTGGCTGGGAGGGTAAGTTATGACTTTCTTCCCGGTATGGTGGTACAGGTAGGCCATCATCTCAATAGTGGTGGAATAGGATAAATTGCGTTTTACAACAATTTATTCTAACTATGCAACC
This sequence comes from Diaprepes abbreviatus, assembly GCA_034092305.1. NCBI lineage: Eukaryota > Metazoa > Arthropoda > Insecta > Coleoptera > Curculionidae > Diaprepes > Diaprepes abbreviatus. The sequence goes on from JASJET010000095.1 coordinate 3,356,594, forward strand.
TCTAACACAGAAAGGATATGATGGAGAGAAGTTTGCATTTACTGTTTGCACTTAACTTCATATATATATATATATATATATATATATATATATATATATATATATATATATATATATATATATATATATATGTTTATGCGGCTTTCACGGATTCCTCCGTGTGAGATGCAATAGCAGTGGATGTATCCTCATTATGCCGTTGTAGGCTGAAATCACATTCAGCAAACGTACAACTATATGCAGCTCCGTGTATGAATGAAGTAAAATGCGAACAGTAAATGCAAACTTCGTTCCAACCATATCCTTTCCGTTAGAGAGGTTGCACAGTTGGAACAAATTGCTAAGGAACACAATTTATCCTATTCCACCACCATTGAGATGATGGCCTACCTGTACCATCATACCGAGAAGAAAGTCAAAAACTTACCCTTTCCGCCACTGTGATACGGCAGAGGTACATGTTTCGTCTCTACTAGACTCATCAGGGTACCGACATGCACCTGGCTGTGCAAAGGACAGATCGGAAGGAAGCATGTAAGTACTGAACGCGACTTCCAAACCTCCCGTCTGATGGCGTATACATGTTTATGCGGCTTTCACGGATTCCTCCGTGTGAGATGCAATAGCAGTGAATATATCCACATTATGCCGTTGTAGTGCTGAAATCACATTCAGCAAACGTACAACTATATGCAGCTCAGTGTATGAATGAAGTAAAAGCATATAGTTGTACGTTTGCTGAATGTGATTTCAGCATTACACCTGCATAATGTGGATATATCCACTGCTATTGCATCTCACACGGAGAAATCCGTGAAAACTGCATAAACATGTATACGCCATCCGGCAGGAGGTCGGCGAAGTCGCGTTCAGTACTTGCATGCTTCCCTCCGATCTGTCCTTTGCACAGCCAGGTGCATGTCAGTACCCTGATGAGTCTAGTAGAGACGAAAGTAGATGTTTTGTGATAGTTCAGGGGCCGCCGGAATGGCGATACACCGGAAAGCCACACACGTGGCTTATGCTATTTTTTTAATTAATTAACAAAAATCGACCTAACCTGACCCAGTTTTCCCCTTAAAACAATGGGCTAAAGGGTTATTTCTATTGTTTTAATTAATTAACCTAATTAATTACTCTATATTAATTAAATAATCATAAAAAATCTCATTAAAAACACGAGGATCTGCCAACATCGCCACCGGCGGAATTGCGGGGCTACGTCATACACGCTATCGATCGCCAGGTGCATCACCACCTGCAGTCCTTTAGCGAGGCGAAGGGTTCCATTGTATTCTCGGACCTTATTGTACCTGCTTTTGACCGCCCGACAGATACCTACCGTTTTGAATTAGGTCACAAGTATTGTTAGAATTTTAAAAGAGATAAAGTATTTGTACATGACTTTGGGTTCTATATGTTCCATTATTGAATTCTTTTTGTTCTGATTTTATTTTATCTCGTTTAAAGTATTATTTCGAATATTGTGAATTTTAAGTTTAGAATTTAACAAGTGAGTTTTTTGAAATTTAAAAGGGATAAAGCGTACCTCTTATGGACGCTTTTATATTTGGGTTCTATTGTTGTTTTAAGTGATAATGAACGTTTTAACCAAAATATATCTTTACGGAGTTTTTAATAGAGTTTCGCAATATATATATACAAATTATTTTACATCCGTTTTAAATGATCGTTTGAAATCATTTCTACGAAATCAGAATCACAGATGTACCTTTACCTGAACTCGACCGTGCCTGTATATTATCGCTCCTCGTTAGGTAACAATGAGTTGTTAGAATTTGAAAAGAGGTAAAGTATGAGAATAGGATTAATGGCTTACATTAATAGGATTAATGATACATTTTTGCTGTATCAATTTTTTTACCTGATTTCAAGTAATATTTCGAGTATTGTGGATTCAAAGAGATTAAGTTTAGAATTGAACAACTACATTTAATGTTAAAATAGCTTTACTCACATAACTTAGACTTTGCATTTATTTGATCTGTATTAGTTAAGCAATCATAAGAAAGGAAGAAAACGGGAATCTGACAACATGGTTTTTGGGTAGACTTTTTAGACCACGTCATACATATTTGCTATGGATCACCAGAGATACGTTTTTTATCAGGTGTAAAGAATGGCTAGAATTTTAATAGACATAAAGCACCAATGGGATGTGGTTACATTATCAGAAATAATAGGTGAACGCATATAAATTATATCATTGATATCTAAATCACTACTTTTGTTGAGATTTCTGCTCTAGGTCTTGATATCACCGATCTATATACCCTCTCTAATGACGCCTTTTCGTTGTTTCTATTTCTTCTACTTTAAATTAATATTTCAAGTATTGAGGGAAGAGTGAACAAAACAGATTAAGTTTACAGTTTAATGGATTCTATTAAATCTTTGTATATATACATCTATTTGAATGGTATTAATGTTGGCTGTTTTCCAATGCTTTGTATCTCATTTTATGTGACTTTTCGAATAATACGGGTTTTGTAAGTCAAAATAGAGTAATTTTTAGAACCATTTCGAATGATCTTTTGTAATCATCTCTACCAAATCGGGTTCTTGGATGTATCTTTTTCTAGAAACACATCAATTATTTCTAAAGGGGCGAGGCTTCGCGCATAAATACGAAAAAAAAATTGGGTTAAGCCTCATCACTTTTACCCACTCGCTTTCTTAGATATTAGCAGAAAAACAAATCGTTTCTATTTTTGTACAGTGTAGAGGAATATACTTAAAATGTGAGTATACTTTTATCCAAATATTTTAACTTATAAAAAACCTCTGTATCGGGATATGTATGCCTATATGTCCGATATTATTTTTTTCGACTGATCCAAAAGCTACAATTTGATTTTACAGCTAACTATCTTAACACTTTACAAGTATGTTTTATTGATCACAAGTTATTTGTGGTCCTATATATTCATAGAAACATGATAGTAACGTAACTTATATATTAACTAGAATTTGTAAGATTTAACTATTACATAGACCTTATGCGATATTATAATGAATATTAATACCATAACCCCCCACTCACTCAAATGATTGGGAGATATTTATCAATCGAGAGTATTGAAGGGATTTTTATGTTATGTGAGTATATTTGTCTCTTGAATGTAGCTAAAAAGACTAGTTTTGTTCTAGTACTACACCTGTTGGTATAGGTCAATAAGGTTTTTCCTGAATTAAATGAAATAAAATTGAAAAACATATTTTGATGTGTGCATTTAACAAGAATCAATAACAAAAGTTTTTAAAATTTAGATAAATGAGGTTCTAATCTTCCTGTATACTAATAAATATCTTAATATGGCTAGAATAAAAATAAGATAAAAAGTATTGCAATGAATTTTAGAAAGACAAGGATTGGAGAGGTGGTGACGAAAACGGGGACATTGGAGCCTATGTTATAATAGAGGGAAATTATGAAGATTTTAATTAAGTTTGTTATACGATTTCAATTGTATGAATGTTACATTCCTACTATGAATTTACATAAAGACATTTAAATGAAAATATGATTCAAATGAATCCTATTCTGCTGGAAGACATAAAAATACACCACAAAAATTTAATATACACAGCAAACTTATCTAAATAGGTTTCCCAATTCTAAGTATACTCAATACTATTACGAATAACTTGTATACACATATATCAAGTCTACATATGTCAATCAAGCTCCGCGCTGTGCATTCTGTTGCTTAATATTCGTGAAATCTATCAGACATATTAATTTCACATACTGAAACTAGAAATTTCTATAAGGATATGTGTGAGAATTTACATAAATTCTATACTTCTAATTACTCTAAGAACAACCATCACGGTATACTTGTAAACAAATCTAGCGAAAATTTATCCTCAGGTGTCAGCTTTTCAGTTACACTAATACGATATACATATCAAAGTTAAAAAAATAAGGTAGCTTTATCACACGCGAGAGATAAACCCTATTTTATACCTATAATCGAACATACACCTGAAGGTACCATAATTTGACTTTGTTAGAAGGATTTTATGACAATTAAAACATGTAACTAACCTACTCGCATAAAACAAACAATACCACCTTCAAGTTGCAGTACAAGAACTTCCCTAACCCAATGGGCTATATAACTCATTCAATCAGTTAAAGACTATCCTTATAAAATATGTTTTATTTATTCATAGGGTTGCAGCATTAACCTAAGTTACATTTTAATTTATTCTAATGATTTTACACTTTTTTATATACTTAATATACTCTGGTGTCTTATATATAAACTTACATATATTTACATACTTTTACACTTTATATCTATGATTTTATTATATTAGTCTTATTTATATGCATCGCTGAACCACATAACTACTTCTTTATTATTACAGTAGTAACAAGAAATTTTTCTAGGTGTAGGACCATCTATAACATCACCTTCTTGATTATTGTAATGCTCAGTACCGAACAAATATTTTTTATTTCAGAGTCTTTTTGTAGTGCTTTTGGGAGTTTATGATAAATCAAAACTATTTCATCACTATAGGCGACAATTATTTCTTTAGATAATCCAACAAGTTCTTCTCTAGTCATATGTTTTAAATATTTCTTCAAAGCAAAGGCTTTCACTGAATTTAAAATACCCTCTCTATTTTCAGCATATATAACTACCATTTTTTTCACTTTCAAATTTTAGATATATACAACCGCAAACAATTAAATTAAATTTCTATTATTTTTTAAAAGATTTTCAAATTTTACAAGTCTTCATAAATTTCAGAAGAAAAAACTAACAGTGAACAACCTAAGATCTCGACTTTATACTTGATTTTTCGTCATGCGTAAACTAAAAATTTAAATGCCTAGTCTTGTAAAAGACTTGCTGTAACAAGATGAACCCTATTTCTTTTTACTTTCGAGGCTTATATCTCATATTCTTTCACATATCCTAGACTGTTAGGTTTTTCCCTACAAGAAATATCATTAGTTATTTTAATACAAATGAAGCAAATCAGCCCTTATTGTGGGCGACTACGTAGTAGACACATCTCTGTGAAATTAGAGAACATATGTCTTTTTGCATTTATTTTGAAAGAAGATTTGAACAGGTATATCTATAAATTTGAGCACCTAACAAGAGCTACAGTTATACAAAATTTAAGTATCTTCATAAACATCAGAAAAACTAACAATGAATTACCTAAGATTTTTGCATTACATATATGATTTTTCCATAATGCGTAGACTAAAAAACTTAATGTTTAGTCTTGTAAAAGAATTGCTTTAACAAGTTGAGTCCTATTTTTCTTTGCTTCTAAGGATTATAAATTATGTTTATTCGAATATCGTAGACCTTTAGATTTTTCTTTACAAGAAATATCATTAGTCTTTTATTGCAAATGAAACTACCTATCCCTCATTATGTGCGAATACATTGCAGACACATCTCAGTAAGTTTGAAAAACACATGTTCTTTTATCGGAAGAGGATATGAATGAATATATATCTATATATTAGAAATCTTAACAGATTTTGAAGTTACATAAAATGTATATATCAATTTTTAATGCTATAAATCTCGATTCTTTTGGTGGTAGTAATTCTCTACCTGAAGAAAACTCCGAGTCTTATAACAGCATAGATCCACACCTATGGTTACATATAACATTTTAAAATAGTCTTTCATAATCCTTAAGTCCATAAATGTCTGTAAAAAAGTTATTTCCGATCGCATCTTTGTCTAGACTCGTCACTAACCATATATTATCGCCCTACAGGTAACAATGCGTTCTTAAAATTTTAAAAGCCATAAAAAATATCCATTGTGCTGACTATTAAGTTTGAGCTCTATTACCAGAACTATTATCATTATACATACTTATTTAATCCACTAACCACATGCTATTAGTGAGCTTATATATTCATAGAAATATAGTGATGTAACTTATATTATGTAAAATTTGTAAGATCTAGCTATTGTAAAGCTTTTATATAATATTATAAAAATGTTTGTAATATCAACACCATAACTCATACCCATTCAAAAGACGGAAGACACTTATCAATCGAGGATACTAAAGACATTTTTTATATTATATGTGTACTCTAAGCGTTCTCACAGTACAAATCTAATATCTGCGGTTGCATTTGAAATTGGTAAAAGCCTAGATCTTCAGGGCATTTAAACAAACAAAATGAAACTTGGCCTAAAATGTTTAATTAGTGATAGTATCCATATATAGTTTGAATGTTATGAAGATTACTTAACTCATGATATATTTAACCCCTATTGTAATCTTTATATATTTGAAGAAGAGATCTTTGCTATTACACTATAATTATGTAACTAGTCTGCGATAATAAACATGTAGCTATTCAAAGATTTCTGATATATCAAAGCAGTTGAGTGAACCCCATATCCCAATATCCAAGTAGTTCGAGTGCTGAAAGTACCTTGTTTAAATATATAAAATATACAACTTGTATAAAAATGACTGTTGAAAATGAAGTTTCAACATCAAACTCTGAACCATTTCCAACAAAATGGGGATTCTCAGGTTATATGAATAATGTACATTCGAGTTATGAACAAGCAATGGCTAGAAAAAAATACTGAATTAATGAAGTCCCACTCACCGTGACAAATATACTAATTAAATTATCCACAAGAATCAATCCTACCCGAGATTTTGCTGTACACATATAGATTTGAAATGATAAAAAAAGATTTAGGAGTCGTTTAACTAAAACTGGGTACTTTTTAGATTCACTTACAAGCTTGGTACAGTATAACTATTCTCATCACCCCCACATAAACTAATTGGCTTTTCTTGATTTGGTTTTGGCTAACGAAGGAAATATTATGACAAAAAGTGAAGTGTCCTATAATGCGATGGATGCAGTAACAAAATTTAATCAATCACTCAACTTGCCTGTAAGTTTTTAAGTAATGGTTAACTTCATACATATATCAAAAATTACTAGTTCTTTAGAGATAAACTCACCATACTCACCTGGGTACACATATCCTAAAATTAGTCATATTTCTAAACAGATTAATTTTTAATCATGAATACCCTTTTATACTTCTGTACACCTCATTGTTCTCAATGTCTTTTTTACACGGGGGTGAAGAACTGTAATACTACAATTTGCAATACTAGAATAATCATTTAAAAGCTATTTAGATGTAAAACAATAAAAGTGTAATATAATAAAGCTATCTAGACAAGTATTCAATGCTGAATATATAAGGCTGATATGAGTGACTTTCTGAATGCATATATTAAGTCTAATATAAGAACCATACAATCTCGTCTTACATGTTCAAACTTAAAATTTCAATAATAAGGCTTGCGAAAACTTACACAAATTTGATGACCTACTTTTAAAAATGTGAATTACTAACCGCATGTTATTAGTGGTCTTACATATTTATACGAACATAAACTAAACCAACCCACACCAACCCGAACTAAACCACTATTGCTAGGTTTAATTTGTTATTGCTAAAATATTTGATAGAAATAGGTATTTACACCAGTTCATATAGGAAAAGAAGATATATATATATATATATATATATATATATATATATATATATATATATATATATATACTGCAATATTCGCATATAGATGTATATAACTAAATAAAATAACTTTTCCTAATCGTTTGTAATGTTTATACACTTGAGGCTATCATGATTTGGACTTGTAAAGGGAACAGTATGATGCATATAAATAAATAATAAAATCATAGATATAAAGTGTAAAAGTATGTAAATATATGTAAGTTTATATATAAGACACCAGGGTATATTAAGTATGTAAAAGATTGTAAAATCATTAGAATAAATTAAAATGTAACTTAGGTTAATGCTGCAACCCTATAAATAAATAAAACATATTTTATAAGGATAGTCTTTAACTGATTGAATGAGTTATATAGCCCATTGGGTTAGGGAAGTTCTTGTACTGCAACTTGAAGGTGGTATTGTTTGTTTTATGCGAGTAGGTTAGTTACATGTTTTAATTGTCATAAAATCCTTCTAACAAAGTCAAATTATGGTACCTTCAGGTGTATGTTCGATTATAGGTATAAAATAGGGTTTATCTCTCGCGTGTGATAAAGCTACCTTATTTTTTTAACTTTGATATGTATATCGTATAAGTGTAACTGAAAAGCTGACATCTGAGGATAAATTTTCGCTAGATTTGTTTACAAGTATACCGTGATGGTTGTCCTTAGAGTAATTAGAAGTATAGAATATATGTAAATTCTCACACATATCCTTATAGAAATTTCTAGTTTGAGTATGTGAAATTAATATGTCTGATAGATTTCACGAATATTAAGCAACAGAATGCACAGCGCGGAGATTGATTGACATATGTAGACTTGATATATGTGTATACAAGTTATTCGTAATAGTATTGAGTATACTTAGAATTGGGAAACCTATTTAGATAAGTTTGCTGTATATATTAAATTTTTGTGGTGTATTTTTATGTCTTCCAGCAGAATAGGATTCATTGGAATCATATTTTCATTTAAATGTCTTTATGTAAATTCATAGTAGGAATGTAACATTCATACAATTGAAATCGTATAACAAACTTAATTAAAATCTATATAATTTCCCTCTATTAAACAATAGGCTTCAATGTCCCCGTTTTCGTCACCACCTCTCCAATTCTTGTCTTTCTAAAATTCATTGCAATACATTTTATCATATTTTTATTCTAGCCATATTAAGATATTTATTAGTATACAGGAAGATTAGAACCTCATTTATCTAAATTTTAAAAACTTTTGTTATTGATTCTTGTTAAATGCACACATCAAAATATGTTTTTCAATTTTATTTCATTTAATTCAGGAAAAACCTTATTGACCTATACCAACAGGTGTAGTACTAGAACAAAACTAGTCTTTTTAGCTACATTCAAGAGACAAATATACTCACATAACATAAAAATCCCTTCAATACTCTCGATTGATAAATATCTCCCAATCATTTGAGTGAGTGGGGGGTTATGGTATTAATATTCATTATAATATCGCATAAAGCCTATGTAATAGTTAAATCTTACAAATTCTAGTTAATATATAAGTTACGTTACTATCATGTTTCTATGAATATATAGGACCACAAATAACATGTGATCAGTAAAACATACTTGTAAAGTGTTAAGATAGTTAGCTGTAAAATCAAATTGTAGCTTTTGGATCAATCAAAAAAAAAATATTATCGGACTCAGAAACTATAATTCTAGGTGAGATGTCAAATTAAATTGAAGAATATCATTCTTGGAGTTGGAAATGTATGTTGTACTTAAACTGACGGTTTATTGGATCTGCTAACAAAGGCATGTTTTGATCATTATTCCGGCAGTTATTTAGAAAACTATAAGAATATTTCAGTACTTACTAATGAACATAGAAGAGACTTTAACCGAAATGAAAGGACTAATTCGAACAAAAATATATACCGATATTATCTCAAAGCTTATTTCCACCGAAATGAATTTATTTCAAAAATTCTAATAGAACCTCGCATTCCTTAAAAATGTCGAGTCATCGGATCTCAATCAGTAAATGTTACTGGCATTGGTATCTTTCATAAAGATAGCATCGTCATCTTCCATTATAAGTAGGTCTCAATGGTTTCATTAGCACTCCAGTTGCGATATTTTGCCCCTATATTTATGACTTTGACCTCGGTTTTGAAGGATGTATCATCCTCCCCAGAATCGTAGTTGGAACTGTTATAACTGAAAATCAGGGAGAATACTCGATCTGAGTTGAGTTTATAACTAGAATCAGATACACTGTAAACATGTTCAACTTGGTTTTAGGCATTAAAAAGAGGAATGGTATTATAAAAAGCATTCAGTGAACAGTAATATCTATTAATAAACATAAATGGATATAATAATAAACAAGATGTAGTTTTATTTGCATACATACTTCATTATGGATGAGAAGATTTGTTTCATCTTCCATCACACCCTAATTATGAAAGTATATACAATTCAATATAAAATTAAATAGTGCTGTGGTATACAAGAAGCATTCTAAGAATGGTTCTCTGAAACGAAATGCAAAAAATCATAACAGAAATGAGCTATTGCATTTAAAAAATTGAAGTTCGTTAACACACATGCACCCATATACTCACATTCATGTATATACGTTCATATGCCCACTCATATACATATATATATATATATATATATATATATATATATATATATATATATATATATATATATACATATATCCATACATTTACGCTCATATGCCCATTCATATACATATATACATTGTACGTGCATATATCCGCTCATATACATATTCATATACATATAAACACACACACACACAGACACATGTGTACACGCATATACTCACACATGCATTCATACACATACCTACATAAACGCATGTATATACCCATATACTCACACATACATAAGTATACATGCATGTCTACACATATATTCATACATATACATATCCATCGGCATACTTGCATTCATACAAACGTACATACATATTTTCATATGAATACATACATACATATAGGCATACATATCCCGATACAGAGGTTTTTTATAAGTTAAAATATTTGGATAAAAGTATACTCACATTTTAAGTATATTCCTCTACACTGTACAAAAATAGAAACGATTTGTTTTTCTGCTAATATCTAAGAAAGCGAGTGGGTAAAAGTGATGAGGCTTAACCCAATTTTTTTTTCGTATTTATGCGCGAAGCCTCACCCCTTTAGAAATAATTGATGTGTTTCTAGAAAAAGATACATCCAAGAACCCGATTTGGTAGAGATGATTACAAAAGATCATTCGAAATGGTTCTAAAAATTACTCTATTTTGACTTACAAAACCCGTATTGTTCGAAAAGTCACATAAAATGAGATACAAAGCATTGGAAAACAGCCAACATTAATACCATTCAAATAGATGTACATATACAAAGATTTAATAGAATCCATTAAACTGTAAACTTAATCTGTTTTGTTCACTCTTCCCTCAATACTTGAAATATTAATTTAAAGTAGAAGAAATAGAAACAACGAAAAGGCGTCATTAGAGAGGGTATATAGATCGGTGATATCAAGACCTAGAGCAGAAATCTCAACAAAAGTAGTGATTTAGATATCAATGATATAATTTATATGCGTTCACCTATTATTTCTGATAATGTAACCACATCCCATTGGTGCTTTATGTCTATTAAAATTCTAGCCATTCTTTACACCTGATAAAAAACGTATCTCTGGTGATCCATAGCAAATATGTATGACGTGGTCTAAAAAGTCTACTCAAAAACCATGTTGTCAGATTCCCGTTTTCTTCCTTTCTTATGATTGCTTAACTAATACAGATCAAATAAATGCAAAGTCTAAGTTATGTGAGTAAAGCTATTTTAACATTAAATGTAGTTGTTCAATTCTAAACTTAATCTCTTTGAATCCACAATACTCGAAATATTACTTGAAATCAGGAAAAAAAATTGATACAGCAAAAATATATCATTAATCCTATTAATGTAAGCCATTAATCCTATTCACATACTTTACCTCTTTTCAAATTCTAACAACTCATTGTTACCTAACGAGGAGCGATAATATACAGGCACGGTCGAGTCCAGGTAAAGATACATCCGTGATTATGATTTCGTAGAAATGATTTCAAACGATCATTTAAAACGGATGTAAAATAATATATATATATATATATATATATATATATATATATATATATATTGCGAAACTCTATTAAAAACTCCGTAAAGATATATTTTGGTTAAAACGTTCATTAACACTTAAAACAACAATAGAACCCAAATATAAAAGCGTCCATAAGAGGTACGCTTTATCCCTTTTAAATTTCTAAAAATTCACTTGTTAAATTCTAAACTTAATATCCACAATATTCGAAATAATACTTTAAACGAGATAAAATAAAATCAGAACAAAAAGAATTCAATAAAGGAACATATAGAACCCAAAGTCATGTACAAATACTTTATCTCTTTTAAAATTCTAACAATACTTGTGACCTAATTCAAAAAGGTAGGCATCTGTCGGACGGTCAAAAGCAGGTACAATAAGGTCCGAGAATACAATAGAACCCTTCGCCTCGGTAAAGGACGGCAGGTGGTGATGCACCTGGCGATCGATAGCGTGTATGACGTAGCCCCGCAAATCCGCCGGTGGCGATGTTGGCAGATCCTCGTGTTTTTAATGAGATTTTTATGATTATTTAATTAATATAGAATAATTAATTAGGTTAATTAATTAAAACAATAGAAATAACCCTTTAGCCCATTGTTTTAAGGGGAAAACTGGGTCAGGTTAGGTCGATTTTCGTTAATTAATTAAAAAATAGCATAAGGCACGTGTGTGGCTTTCCGGAGTATCGCCATTCCGGCGGCCCCTGAACTATCACAAAACATCTACTGACGAAACATGTACCTCTGCCGTATCACTGTGGCAGGAAGGGTAAGTTTTTGACTTTCTTCTCGGTATGGTGGTACAGGTAGGCCATCATCTCAATAGTGGTGGAATAGGATAAATTGTGTTCCTTAGCAATTTGTTCCAACTGTGCAACCTCTCACACGGAAAGTATATGGTTGGAACGAAATTTGCATTTACTGTTCGCATTTTACTTCATATGTATATATATATATATATATATATATATATATATATATATATATATATATATATATATATATATATATATATATATATATATATCTTCTCAGAATAAATAATCCAGGCATATGTTTATACATAATACAAGTCTTAATTTTTTTTTAAATACTTTTTAAGTACCCAAAATACACAATCGACTTTTTTTATTTATATAACACAACGATAAAAATTTATATTTCTGTTCTTGCTCTTTTTTGTGGAGGCTCTTCTTCGTCATCATTTATCATTGCTTGTAGCTAATCGTCATATCCCTCCGCATCATTTTCGTTTTATTGATTAAATATGGCCGATAAGAAAGAAGGGACGTGAACATTTTCAAAAAATTCAAGAAAGATCGCCATTAAAAAAAGTTAGATAACTCAGAAAGTCATAATGTAAACTTAAAACTGATTAAAATTTGCAAGTCAGATTTTATAGATTTTATTAGCATAACCTGAATTATCTAACAATAATTTGAGTTGTATATTTTCAAGTTTGGTATTTACAGAGAAATGAAATTTATAGAAATGGTCCCACGAATAGCTGTATCAACTTTTTGTTTCATTGTCTCAAACCTATTACGAAGTTCTTCAATATTTGATATATTATCCACTGAATCGGTGTATAGTAGAATATCATTACAATTTTCCTCTGCAGTTTTTCGTTTGTTACTGTCTGATATCTTATCTATATCATAGAGGACATGATTACAGTATTTTTTAACTTTTCTTCGATATTCAATTAATTCTTCAAAAAGATCATCTTCTACAACATGCTGTTGAGCTTCTTCCAAAGAACTTTTAATTCTTTTTTGGCTCAAACGATGTTCTTGCGTAGTAACAACTATTTTTGTTTTTTCACCTTGAGAAACTTCAGTGGATTCCACTTCTAGTAGTCCATCGTCACTAAGACTAAAAATTGTAGTAAATTTCACGTCACCAGCTCTACCAGGGGGTAAATTATTAATAATGAGAGTTGTTAGTAACGCGTTATGTTTACAATTTTTTCTTTCACCCTCGTAAATCGCTTGAGTTAGGCTGTCTTGATTATTTTTGCAGGTAGCTGAACGAATGGCTTCAGATCTGGCTGGAAGTGATGTATTTTTTTTTAATTGCGACTTGCATAAGGCCTCCATCCAATCTAAAGCCCAAAGATAAGGGTGTTACATCGGTTACTTTGTATTTTTCCAAGTCTGTACAATTATTTTTTAGTATTGCAGCTTGAATGGCTGCGCCAAGTGCGACAGCTTCATCAGGGTTTAGGTCAGTTTTAATTTTTTTGCCGCTAAAATAGGATCTTAACATCTCGCTGACTTTTGGAATTCTGGTACTTCCACCGACTAGCAAAACTTCATCAATATCAGTTTTTGTTATCTCTAGATCTTCTAAGCATTGTTTCACTAAATCTATTGCGCGAACAAATAGGGCATCACATAATGATTCAAAATCATTTCGAGTTAATGTCAATTTAAAACTACTGTCTTCATCCCTTCCAAAATGGTTAAGTTCAATTGTGATATTTTCCCTCGCGGAAAGTAGTATTTTCAGTTTTGTACACCTCTTTTTGATTCTAAGCACATGTTCATTAATTCTCTTATCTTCTTGTTCATAATTATTAGGAGGTGATTCATGAAGGAAATAATCAAATAACTTCTGGTCAAAATCCCTTCCACCTAAGAAGGAATCTCCTTCTATGCCCTTCACTTCAAATTTTTCATTATCTACATTAATTACGGATACATCTAAAGTTCCACCTCCAAAATCGAAGACTAATAAAGTAGTTTTTGTTTTTATCTTGTCTTTGCTATAGTGGATCGAAGCAGCTACAGGCTCACATACCAGTTTTATTACTTCTAGCCCTAAAAATAAAATATTAGCTTTATGTCAAAAAACAAGAGTTCCCAAATTCGATGAAGTTATTCTCGAAAATATATATTTTTAAATTGTTCTTATCTATAAAAAGGAAAATAAACGTTTCTAAAATGTTCAACTCCTTTAACTTTAAAACTTAAAATTGTGAAAAGAAGAGACGGACAGTTTATTTCTTGTGAATTTCGCTCTTATTCATTCTCATGTGTAACGAAATTACTCTATTTTTGGTTATGAGTATGTTCGCCGGGATTTAATTTATTTATTAAACATCCGAAAAAGCTGATTCTTGCAGGAAAATAATGCTTAAAGTCTCAATATTACCGATATATAGTTAGATCTGCCGCGCTATGCGGGGAAATACAATTTTCCGATGACTTTCAGAGCGTCCGACCATAGTAATCGCACGCTGCATCCAGCAGTATTGTATGCTCGATCACCTCACGCCGTCACTCGTCAACGTAGTGGGAGCTCGAGCCGTCTACTTAAGCTCAAACAGACCATTATTTCGCTGAAAACTGCACGTTCTCCACCCGGGTCAACAGTCCAAACGGACTGACTGGGTCGCCTGCCGGACCGCGCCATCCTAGTCTAGCAATGTAGGTGAGGCTAGGCTTGTATGTATATGGTGTTTCACCATTCACTTCCTTTCTTACGTCTTACTCCGCTAATGGCCAGCATTGCCGAGGACTCTTGTAAAAATGGGCAATGTTGTGTCATACTACCGTCACTGCCGAGGACCCTTATAAGTACGCGCAGTGTCGGTTCCTTTCCTAATTTCCTACCGCTATTGGTCGATATTGTAGAGGACCCTTGTAAGAACGGGCAATATCGTTCCATCCTGCTGACGCTGTCGACGACCCTTATAAGTACGGACAGCGTCAGTTCCTTTCTTTCCTTCCTACCGTCACTTGTACGCACACGCACTGAATGCCGTAAGATTTGTTTTTGTTTCCGTATTGACCAAGAATGTGTTTTACCGCCAGATGTCCTCCGATGTCCGTTGATAAGGGCGCTTAACAACTGTCGCCCCGACGTTTATCGCCGTCGCCGCGTGTAGAGATCGCCGCCGCCATGTAGAGACGCCGCTTACCGCCAATCGATGCCGATTTATAACGCTGTCGGTTGAATTTTAGTACGAAGCGCCGTGAACAGCGTCCGCGGATTTTAGATACGAAACGCGATAATTTGCGTATGAGCTGTCGTGAATAGCCTCGCAACGGTGTAGTACGAGGTACGTGAATAGCGTCGTGAATGATACCACCGGGTTACCGCCTTCAGCGCAACCGACTAGTACAAGCTACCGTGAACAGCTCTTATAACATACTCTTGCCCTCTAGACCGTTTATATTTTGATATTATTGTCCATTTTAGGTGGTAAGTTAGTTTTAGGCCATGTCTTTTATAAAAGAATGGAATACAGGATACAGGATGTTACATAACCGTTTGTTTCATTACCTAGTCCTATTTTTAACATTACAGATAATAATTGGCAGCCGGCAGCCAGCACTAATACGCGCAATTAACCCCTGGCTTGCCGTTTCTCCACTGTAACAAACTGCCCGGTGCATAAGTGGGCCCTCGACCACATGAATCCCGAGGGTGGCGTCCGAGAACCGACCACCGAGTGGATGTTTTGACCTTCGGGCAGTCAAACCGTTGATCAGTTCAGAGAGCAGGGATATCCCGATTATAAGTAGATTCCGTCAAACGGATACCCATGCGCTGAGCATTTGACCGATGACTGCCTGCACGAGAAACATCCACTGACCGATGTTCCGCTGCCGTAACCAAAGTAGATCCGAAGAAAACGACATGCTCCCCTCTTACGTAAAACGCGTCACACATCTTCCGAGCGGAAAGTATGTGATTCAAATCTGTGCCGACGAGTAATTGAATGGGGACACTAAGAAGCCCGAAATGTACATACTGTAAGATAGTCAAGCAGCGTAAAAACCTTGCAAACACAAACACCTACGAATCTAAGTTGACTTGAGACTGTAAGCAAGCTGTAGAGTAATTGGCAAAGAACAACGGTGTATCCCTGGTGTGGTTAACAGGGCACAAGGAAATGAAAGGAAATGAGTGTAACAACTGTCTTAATAGGGGACGTTTAATAATCTATTAATTCTTAGACAGTTTATGACCCAAATACCCCAAAGACAGCAAGTCCTTCATAACGAAGGTCACCGATAGGCAAGTTGCGAATCCCAGGCTTCCTTACCCTAATATTTAGGGGACCTCATACTTTGCAGATCTAAGACCGCCAATTACTGATTGAAATTTGAAACTTCGAAGCGGGAAACAAAATTATATAAAAAAATAAGGTGAAGCAATACTCCTGGTTTCAGACAAGTGAAGAAATTTGTAAATCCAGCATCAAGAAAGCAAGAAGGCTTCTTTATCTCCCGAAAAGGGATAATCAAGTGATAAAGAATCTCTCATAATTTGCCGTTTCTGCTAGCATGCAGCAGGAACGCCTGTTATGAGAATATATGAGATTGTTCTATAAGAGAGTTAAATTTCTGAAAGAGGTCACCTTCAAGAATGAAGAAATAAAGCACTGACTCCCGAAAAAAATCGATCGAGCTGTAATAAATTAAGAGCGAAGTTCGCAGAAAACAACTACGAATTTAAAATCCTCCTTCGGAGATATATCGTCACGCTCTTATACCTGTGCTGACTTCTTTGATGCTAGACTATAAAATATCAACAATTAAACGACTTCTATACTTACAGTGAAGTACTGAGTTTGGAAATTAGCTGTATACTGTCACAGTTCAATTTTGCGCCTGAGCTCACTCCTACTTATTTATTTAATTTAACCTAATTTTGTAAATTCGTTATGGGCATCGTTTTCCTTAAGTATTTCCCAGAGATTCTTTGAAGGAAAGCATTTCATCAAGTTCAGTTTCGATCAATTTTATTTGCCATTATTTTGTCCTTTACTTTGGTATTTCACTACACTGTGGTTAGGTATTTTCTTATCAATATCAAACTTATTGCTACCTTTTTTTTTGTATTCAGATAGATCTTGTTGTTTCCGTGCCATTTATATTTGTATTTGTTGTGATTTTAGGTATATTTAGTTGCAGAAATCAGGAAATTTCTGTTGATGTATTAATTTATAGTTCTTGAATTTAAAATAACTACTGGAAACTTATTAGATTTATTATTCTGGTTTTGAGTGGAAATTCCTAATGATTAACGAATTGGCTTAACTAATTAATGCATTTCATCCAACTGTTGTTGCCCAGTGTCTTTTTTTTTTTTTGAGCTGTCATTCTTTCACACGTGGTCGATTAGTGAGCAAGCAGAGCCATGGTTATAAATGAAGGCCGTTTAGCCTTTATTTTTCATTTTTTTCTGGTTTGATTCGGCCGAACCAGCTGCAGACTTCCATCTCAATTTTTAGTTGCCAAATTTTTGGGATTTGTGATGGAAAGTCGAAGATAATTCCGGTAATTTTATTGAGTTTTTGTGTTCCGTAACTTTTGCCAGGTTGATAGTTATGAGTAGTGGGAATAGGGGGCTCCTAGTTGACCCCCCCACCACTTTTTTGATTGGTCAGCCAAGAATGACCTTGTTTCTGATTGGCTGCCCAAGTTCGCCCCCTATTCCGATTGGTTTCATAAACTCCGCCTCTTTTTGCTCCACCTCCTACCTCCTTCCTAACCACCACAGTAGTTGGAGGGGAGCTGGTAGCAGTTGGAGGGGAGCTGGTATTTTAAAGGACTGAATCTGAGCGAGCTACATTCATTTACAACTAGTCTTAAGCTTATATAGAAGATTCACCACTAATAAAGAACAGTGTTAAATTAAAAATAAGTGGTAGTTATGAACAGTGATTTGCAAAATGAAATAATCAAATTAGGTAAACAGTTTACTAAACTTCAAAATTCCGAATTAAAGAATGCAATGCTAAGGAAAACACACCCCGAGTGGGCACAGGTATATTATGAGACTGCCTTCCAATACCAATTAGCTGCAGAAGCCTGTTTAAATTATAGAAAAACCCAAAATTTGCCGAAGTTCTTTCATGAAATAAAGAAAATAGGATTCAGTTACTTTTTAAGGATATTGAAGGATTATATAAAAGATCCTGATATATTAAAAGAAATCGTGGAAGAGGAAGAGAGAGATAAAGAGATATTGAGAAACAGGGAGGTTTTAGTGTAGGATTTATTATGGAATTATTAATAAGAGAAATGTATGAAGAGTTTTTGATGTCCGCAGCCTGTTCCGAGTTTTATGCATATGAAGGTCAAGAAAGTGAAGCGCAGAATATTATATTGTTTTTAAATTATATGGAACATGCGGAATTATGTTTACTAGCAGCTAAATGTTGTAGCGAATATTTAAAAAATAAAAATATAGATATTTTAATATGTAAACTTCAAGAACTAGGATTAAATAATAATATTTCATGTATTAAAACAATGTTAGAAAATAAAACACATAATTTGTAATCAAGTCTTTTATTACATAAAAAAATTGTTGTAAAGGTAATAAACATTTGATAATGCACATACACATGGTATTTTTTGATGATAAAAGCAGCAAGGATCCATTTTCTTTAGGGTGGGTTGTTCATCAATCTCGATAACTGGTTTCATGGAATACTTCTTTACGAAATCTGCCTTTTCTTCCCCTTTTACATAAACATAGTCCACCTTAGCGCTTAAATCTCTTATGATATCTCCACATTTGTGTAATGGTGTAAATCCTTCACACCATTCAATGCAATGGTAATTTTTTATTAACCACAGAGCTTGTTTGTGTAAATAGGATGGTAAATGACCCATCGGAAATGGAGCTTTGAAAATAAAATGACTTGTCTTTTGCCCATCGTACGCTGCTAATTCCTTTACAATAAATTTATTATTTTCAATTTTGAATCCTTGAAGATCTAGAATAAGTTTCATATTTTCAAATATTTGAATTTCTTGATCATTTCTACTTTTAATTGATATTCACTTATTTGTTTTTTTAATTTCTGCAACTGAAGTTGAAAATCTAATACTCGAACTGAAATCTCGTAAGACATTATATAAATGAAGAATTCTGGTTTGGCTACGTTAATAAATATCAAAATTGACGCGTGCGCTCTTAAGCGTAAGTAGCGGTTTGTTTAAAAAGAGTATTTTATCTTAAGGAAATTGTATTACAACTGTTTCACAATTTTTGTTAATGGATTGTAACTGAAAACTTTATCATGAATTATAACACAATATGCCGCTGTTTTAGGGGGAATTTTTTCCTTGGTTTCAAATTCAATTCTCATGGTTACTGGACCTGTTTGTAGTAAATCTCTTTGATGTGAACAATTAATGTAAACTATAGGAGCATTTTCTTTAAATTCTTTCGGATTAAAAATTGGTTCCACTGGAGAGTTATAATACCCTTGACGAAAGTCTGTAAACATTTCATACAGAGTAGCAAATTTATTATTTTCAAAGTCAAGTTGAAGATCATTGTAAGGATATCTTTCTGAATTTAAAAAGACATTCATATTTCTTAAATTACAATGATCAAATTTACTCATATCCATTTTTAGATTACCACGTCTATTTTTCTGAAAAGCAATTAGAACATGACGTGGCGCTTCGACTTTTGTAGATGTTTTTACGGGCCAGTTGTGCCTCGTAGTTTCCAATAACTCTGGATATTCAACTAATTCCCAGCTTCGGAAGGTTATTAGTATATCACTATTTTTGTCAATAATTTTGGTAAGTGCTAATTCTTGCGGAATCGCTACAGTAAGATGAGGAACTCTCCAACACAACTTGGTAATTTTAACTTTGGGTTTTTCATCTTCATTACTGGATAATAATGCATTTGTATCATCATTACTTCTTATTAGAATAAGTTCTTGTTGTGAATTAAGAATAATCTTATTATAATCTTCAAAAAATCCTGAATACATCTTTAATGGTATACATAATGAAACATTACCTTTGTCATCAGTCATAATTTTTTCTTTAGATTTTGTTTTCGGATACCAGCCGGCATTTTCCAATTTAGCACTTTCATTTTGATTAAATGAAATATATCCCTTAAGAGTTGAAGTTATACCAATATCCAGAACGGAGTCAATAGTAACACCATTTAAAATATAGCGTAATTCTTTAAATAAAAATGCCGGAGCATTATTAATTAAAACAGTATTAGCTAAAGGGGAATCATCTTCTTTAGTTACTTGCAATTCCACATAAATTTCACTTTTGCAAGGTAAAGGATATTTTCCTGTTTGTTGCAAAGCAATTCTGATTTCATCATTTGGTCCGAGTTTTGTAGGATTAAAAGGATCGAAAGAAAGAATTTCCCAGCTTAATATTGATTCATCAACCAATACATTTTCTCTTACATTTAAATAATCCATTTTTATTTAAGTTTAAAACCCAAACTTTGAAGAAATTTTCTATTAGAAGGTGTTAACCTTTGGAAGTTTGATTTCCTACTAAAGGAAGTTGGTTTCTTTCTTGTCTTATTAATGTTTTTATTATTAAATTTTCTAGTAAAGTTTGCAGATTTATTGTTATATAATATTACCATCTTTAATCTACTTTTTTAAGATGTAGTCTGATGGTTATGGTTTCTTCTCTAAAATTAACCAAATCACCTTCCTGATCTATTATTTTAATGGCTATTTTATCAATTACTTTAACGGTGACTGGGAAATATATGACGTTTTGAGGTGACTCAATTATTTTGAACCCTGGAGCAACGCTCGGGAAAAATTGGTGTATTATATGAACAGGTTTCCCGTTTAAATATGATCCCTCTGCAATACTGCAGTCTATATTTATTGAATTTACTTTAATTATTTCCGCGGGAAAATCTGATATATGTTCAATGTTGGCTTCCAATCGCCCATTTTTAAACCCTAATAATTTACCAATAGTTCCTTCACGAAAAGTTATGGGGGCTGAACATTTAAGATGTGTACGTAAAGTATTATTATTTGCATAAAGACTAAAACTAATTTTATCCTCATCCAAGTGTTTTTTTAAAAAATCTGTTATGTCTTCTAATTCGTAGCTACCTGGGGGTATGGCTATTTCTAAATTTTCATCATGAATTAATACATTATTCCCAACATCAATATTGGGAATTGCATTAAATGTTTCGAAATTTACAAGACCGATAACATATTCAACATCTTCATCTAAATATATTGGAGGATGTAACTCTGATGTTAAAATAGCGGAATTGCCGCTAAGAACAAAACTATATGACATTTTACTTTAAAAATATGTTTAATAATAAACTAAAATTAGGTGTTACATATGGTTATAAAGAAATTTTAGACACAATTGACCACAATTTGTTTTGTTAAAGTTTTGATAACTGTTATAATTATAATTAACAATATTATTATTTTGGTCGCTATAAAAATATTTAATTAATTCAGAAGGGGGTCGCAAATTACCATAACTATCAAAATATATTATGTTTTTTCCTTTTTTTGTATATGCTATCCAGTGAGTACCAACACCACTGTGATTATCTAGATTGACAATTGCACTTTCAATTAACTTTATCTTTTTTGGTAATTTATCCCTCATAAAAATACCACGAAAGTTGGGAATTTGTAAATATTTAGCGTATTTAAGTAAATCGTAATTTGTAAGTGCTTTTCGAGGTATATGTTTTAGCAGTTTTTTGAATAAGCTTTCAAGTATAATCCACATCCTGTTTTATAGGGTTTTAAATAAAGTCCACTTCCTTTTTTTCCTACCGCAATGGACTCCATCATTTGATTGTGTCGTTTAGATTCTTCTAATTTCGCTTTGGCTGCTTTTGCATCATTTACTGCTTTAGCAATACCTGCAGCCCCTCCTCCAAGAGCACCAAGAGCAGACAAACCAGCAAATAAAGGTATAAGTGGAAGAAATCCGCCAGTCTTTGGGATTGGAATTACCCTTTTCTTTGGAGGTAACACTTTACCAGTTTTTTTAATAACTTTTAAAGCAGTTTGAATACTTTCATTTAGGTCTTTAAAACGTTTCCCCTTAATTCCTTTTCTAGCTTTTGAAATTACCTGAGATAATGATAGTCCTCGTCCTTTTCGAGTTTTTCGCTTGAACTTTCTTCTCGTTCGAAGTCCCATACCTAATTTTCTTTTAATTTTCATAGCACCAGTAATTCCTAGTGCAGCAGTTTTTTCCCCAAAACTAGAATCTTTAGCTTTGAACCTTGATAAAGCTTTGTCAGCTAATACTTTATCAGCTAAATGCCTTCTTTTTATATCATTTGATTGTGAGTAAGCAATATCGTGTTCTTTACAAGCCTCATCCAATAAATTTATACCTTTATCACCTCTTGACAATCGTTTTTCCAATTTTGTTCCAGGTCCACAAAAATTATAACCAGGAATATGCAATTCAAAGGGTAATTTATTTATTAATGAGTTTACTAAACCACTTCCTTTCCTTTTGCTGTTTGTCTTGTAAATGATTCGTTTATTATGTGATGGAAACATTATATATAGTTGCAATCCTAGTGATAACTAACCAGTTACATCACAATACTGAATATTAATAGTTTGTTTTATATATAAAATGAGAGTTGAGAAACAACCATACTCTATAACAATTAAGGATCATGAAAGTTCAGTGAATGGTTTTAGAAAACATGGAAAACTGTTTGAGGGAAATAGTAAAAGAGGGTTAATTATTGGCCCGTCAGGCTGTGGCAAAACCAATGTTATTATTAGTTTGATTGAAGATCCGAATGGTTTGCGATTTGAAAATCTGTATGTTTATTCAAAATCCTTATATCAACCAAAGTATAAATATTTGAGAACACTTTTTAAACCTTTGAAAAAAATTGGATACTATGAATCTGAAAATGAAGAAACAATTGTTTCACCAAAACAAGTTAAACCAAACTCTATAATAATATTTGATGATATAGTGTGTTGTAATCAGAATGTTGTAAAGGACTATTTTTGTTTCGGAAGACACAAAAATACTGATTGTTTTTATTTATGTCAAACATATTCTTCTATTCCGAAACAATTAATTCGTGACAATGCAAATTTAATTGTTATATTTCAACAAGATCGAACAAACTTAAAACATATTTATGATGATCATGTTAATGTTGATATGTCATTAAACCAATTTAATGAGTTGTGCTTAATATCTTGGAAAGATAAATTTGGATTTTTAGTAATAGACAAAGACTCTAATGTGAAATCTGGCCGATATCGAAAAGGATTTGATTCATATATTTACTTATAAAAATAAACGTTTGATGGTAAATTATACCAATCATGGATGAACGTTTAGCAAGAGAGCTAGTTAAATCAAGAAAAGCTGTTAAACAAAAATATCAGAGTTTAAAAAATGCGGAATTTGAGGCGCAAACTAAATTGGAGGAAACATATAAATCGATAACTCAACCCTTACAAGAATTAATTTCAACGATTGGTAAAATTGAACCTGTTGAAATAAAGGAAGAGCTACACACACCAATTAAAAAAATTTATGAAACACCACAGAAAAGATCAATTCAAACACTAACACCAAAGAGAAAATTACAATATGGAACATCAACACCAGAAAAAAGAAAGACGGGAAAAACTCCACTCCTTCCTACAGAAATACCATCGATTATTGACTGGGACGCGAGTTTAGCTTCAGCAAGTCAAATGCCATCTATACAACAAACAAGTATTATTGCAGAAACAAACCCTTCTTCAGGTTCACACTCCACAATAGGAAATCTTTCAGATATACTGGAACAAACACGGCAAACAGTTAGAACATTTGTTGATACAGATTTATATAAAGAATATTTATTAGGATTTGATGAATTACCTCGCCAATATATTGATAGCGGTGTAAAAGATGTTGAACATGAGTTTGATCACCAATATGGAATAGTTCATGATTTGGAAACCGAGAAATTCTTTTTGGGTTTAACTCAAAAACCTGTCGAAATTATTGGTAAAAACATCAAAATTGAAGGAATAACCTATACAGGTACACCAGGTTTATATGAGTTATTATTTAAAAAAGAACCAATAGGGTATAAAAAACAAGATTTGGAAAATTATATGGATATTTTAAAAAGAACCAATCCATACCGTAGAAATAATGATCCAAATGAGCAGGTGCAGGGGAATGGATCACATAAATATATTTCTATAATAGGACCTTATTTGCAAAGCAAAGGAATTACAAAAACTAAAACTCTAAATCCCGAATCTCAAGAAGCAGTCCAGGGATTTTTTGAAAGACGCAAAGCTCCATATAGAGAAAGTCGAGTGTCTTCAAAAAAAACCGGATTTGGTATAACTTTAAAAGTTAATAAACCTAATACAGATTACATATATTGGGATAATGTAAACGAACTTGTTGAGAGACTTCGACTATTGGTAGCATCCATGCTTGCGGGACACACTGGTCATAACAATGAAATTATTTCCATTATTGAAGAACTAAGAGAAGCGAATATAATTATATAAAAGGACATAATAGATACTTTTAAACATTTCTAAAATGATCATCGATAAATTTGGTCGTCATATTTCAAAAAAATCTGCTCTAAACACATTATTATCATTAGAAAATAAAATATTATCAAATGTTGAAGAGAAAATAATAAAAATTTTTAAAAGCGATGTCAAATATATTGAAAACAAATGAATTCAAAATTTAGATCCCAGGTTGAAAAGCGATGTTAATAATTTAAATAAGAGAATAAATGAATATGATAACAATATACAAAATATTGCAAAAAAATTAAGTTATTTGAGGATAAAGTTATTCCTGAATATAATGACAAGATAATTAATTTGAAAAATACTGTTGATGGAAATGATGAGGTAGTAGAAAAATTTTCTCAGAAAGTTTCTAAATATGCAAATGACTTTGACGTAGTGAAGTTAAAATATGATAAAGTTGATGATTTTGAAAATGAAATAAAAAATGAAATTACATCAATTAAATCAATAATTAAGGATACTTCAGCAATTGACAATGTCAAGAACAGTATTTCCAAGGAAATTACATCAAAGTTTCAAAATTTTACTAATTTGCTTAATGATAGAGTAGCAGAAGAAGTAAGGAATTTTAAGAAAATACATGACGTTATGGATAAAAATACACAAAATCTTGAAAAATCAATGAACACTCATTTCCTAATTCACAAAAAAGATACCGACAAAGTTAATGAATTTAAAGAACAAATTAAAGAATTTGAAATTAAAATCAATGCATATAAATCAAATTTACAATATTTAGAAGACAAATTGAAGGAGGATTTTCAAAACGAAAATGAAAAAATTGAAACAAAATTCAAAGATCAAATTACAAAAGATAATGAAAAAATCGAGGATATACTAAAGCAATTAAACAATCTGAAAACCAAATCTGAAACGTCTTTTGACGAGGGAAATTTTACAAAGGCAATCGATGAGAAATTACAAAAAGAATTAGAATCCTTACTAGAAGTAGTGCAAGCTATAATAGAAGTTTCTAAAAAGGATGTATTAATTAAAATTAAAAATAATAGTTCAAAAATCGAGGAGACTTCTTTACTCATAAAAGAACTTGAAACATCTTATACAGATATACTACACAAAGCTGAAAAGACAGCGTCAGACATAAAAAATATAGAAAAAAAAATTGTGAAAATGACATTAGATATTACAAATGCAGAATTTCAATTAGGAAAAGATATAAAAAATCTAGAAGATAAATTAACAAAAGAAATAAAATCTTTAAACGAATTAGTTCAAAGAGCTGCTGAAGTTTCTAGAAAAGAATTTAATGATACAATGAATTATGCAAGAGAAGAAATGAATTCAACATTAGGTGGTTTCAAAAAAGATTATACGTTATCAAATGTTCTTTTGGAAACTAAATTTAATGTAAAAATGTCTGATCTTAATAACAACATCACCCAAATAAATTCGTCAATAAAAGAAATTAGAAATGAAAATAACAAATCATTTGAAACAATGGAAAATAAATTTAATGTAAAAATTTCTGATCTTACTAACAACATCACCCAAATAAATTCGTCAATAAAAGAAATTATAAATGAAAATAAAAAATCATTTGAAGCAATGGAAAATAAAATTAAAGAACTTACTAAAAAAAACTGAGATGATTTTTTTTTATATTTTACAACATCAGCGATAAAGGGCTTTTATAAACGGTTTAGAAGGAGGTAAAGTTATTTGTGGGATTTATTTTCGAGAGTAAGGTATAAATTAATAATGAGTAAAATTAAGCAAGACGTTGTAAATGAATTACATAAACCGGCGAGAAGGCGATATAGAAGGAGACGAACAATTGTAAAAGGGCTTAATGATCTATTTCAAGCTGATCTGATAGAAATGCAGCCATATGCGAAATTTAATAGGGGTTTAAGATATATTTTAATGGTAATAAATGTGTTTTCTAAATTTGTATGGGCAGAACCTGTAAAATCCAAAACTGGTAAAGATGTAGCAGCTGCAATGAAAAAAATTCTATTAACTTTAAAAACTCCCCCAACAAATCTGAATACTGATCAGGGTAAAGAATTCTTTAATCAAGACTTTCAGAAACTTATGGAGCAGTTCAAAATTAATCATTACAACACATTTTCTAATATGAAAGCTAGTATTGTAGAGAGAGTAAATAGAACGATAAAAAACAAAATGTGGAAAAAGTTTAGTTTACTAGGTAATTATAAATGGATCAGCTTTCTTAAAGAAATAATTACAGAATACAATAATACTAAGCATTCAACAATCGGAAAAAAACCAAACGAAGTTAACAAAAAGAATGAAATGGAAATCTTGAAATCAGCTTATACTCATAGGAAAACTGTGGATCCCAGATCACCAAAATTTCGTGTCAGTGATAGAGTACGAATAAGCAAGATTCGCGAACAATTTTCTAAAGGTTACACGCCCAACTGGTCAAACGAAATTTTTCAAATAAAAAAAATCCAGCTTACTAATCCAACAACGTATTTGATTCAAGATGGAAATGGGATAGATATTCAAGGAGGTTTCTATGAAGAAGAACTTCAAAAAGTAAGACACCCAAATGTATATCTGGTGGAAAAAGTGTTAAGAAAGAAAGGAAACAAAGTATTTGTAAAATGGTTAGGATTAGATAAATCTTATAACTCTTGGATCTTCAAGAGAGATGTGATGTAATAGTAATTAATGCTGTAATAATAATTGATGTTTGTAATAAAAAAAAATGATTTTTTATATATATTTGTTTTATTTAAAAATAAGCTTATTACATAAACATTTTTTTAAATACAATATTCCTATAATCAGAGTCTAATATGGGATTTAAAATTTCTTCAGTCAATTTAATCCTTCTTCTAAAATGTTTTTGATTTATAAACTCTTCAGAAGTCATACGAGCTTTTCTGTAGGCGAAGTTCCAAGCAACCATCAGATGAATTTGGTTTCTTGATTCATCAATAGATACTGTCTTCTTCATAATAGTGCTTAGACTTTAATTTTTGTTCTAGTTCTTCGGGATGATTCAACAGCAGTTCCAGCATGGAACACACATTTTCACTATTTAGATTTTGTTTTGGAGAAAGGACATTATATATTTTGTCAAAAGAATCTCCGTCGTAAAAATTGTTATTTCTAAAAACGTTGAAATAACGTCGAAAGTTTTGTTTTTGTAAAACATTTAGTCTATATTCTATAAGTGGAATTTGTTCCCATAGTCTGCACACAGTTTCATTTCCATAGTAAATAAAATCACAGCTTTTCACAATCTTCACTATTGGTAATTCACCAATCTTTTCAAAATGAATAGATAAATTTTGCAAATATATCGGTTCATTGAAAACATTTGGTGAAAACATATAATTTGTTATAACTCCTTGATATTGCAATAAGTTCTTCCAATCATCTTCATTTAATATCACAGACTGACCATTTTTACCACCAAGTTCAATGCATGGTAGAAAATCACTTTCCACCCACAAACCAATCACAGCATATTTAGAGTTAGAATTATTTAAATTATATTTTGTAGAATTTATAATTGTTTTTTTTATTTTCTTTTTTAATGGTGAATTTTCAAATATATTTTTACTCTGATTACTGAACATTTTAAATGATGTATTTCAAAAACTAACTGGCTATCTGCTTGCTCTCAAAAAACTAACTATCAATCCGTTTGCTCCTAAATTTTATACATTTTCCCTCTCCTCTCAAGTGGAGGGGTAAACTTATTTTCCCTCTCCATTTAAGAGGAGGGGATAAACTTTAAATGTCTTTATACTAACGAGAATCAATAAAAAACAAAATTTATATTATTTTTTTAACATTTATTAAATATTTTTATAGATATTTTTTCATGAAATACAATAAAATTAAACATGTACAAATAAATATTGCTGCTGTAAATATAATAACAAATATATAACAACAGACACAATGACAAGATTCTTCTTTTTTATTATTGAAAGGAATCCAATCTGAATATTGTAATGGTTTGTTTGTCATGGAATATTTAATTTTTATGTATGTATTTTCACACAAAGCAGAATCAGTTACATTATAGGTAAAAAAGTGTGAATTTCCAACAAGATATGTCATTTTCATCTGTTTGTAGCAGTCGGTTTCATTTTTGAGGGCATTTATACATATATCAGCCCTAACTGTATTAGGAATGTAATTTACATATATCACATTTCCAACAAGGGAAACTAAAACTATTAAAGATGCAGCAGTCATTGTTGTAATATTACTAACAAATAATGGTATTTCTATACAATATATATGTTTTTGGATTCAGTTCCCCCTCCAACTTTTAAAGCTTCAAAAACGACTTACATAATTTATCATCATATAAAATGATGTCTTTATAAAGATGAAAAATTACTTGGAGTAGTTAATTCTAATCGCGGTTTTTTATTTTTAGATCCATTTTCGTTTCCAGAACTTAAAAAAGTTAGAGTATCATACATCATTTTCATATCTTTATCAAAAAAATCTGTTTCCAAAATATCCTTATGTCCCCATGCAAGAGTTTTTGTGGAATTTGGTATACAATATCTTTTATCATCATGAGTTGTTAATGCCAATTTATTTAACAAATTAGTGTATATATTATGCATATCTGACTTGAATACATACATGGTGCAGAATATTTTGTCACCTTTCTCAACAACATCTTTATAATCTGATAATGTTAATTGATTTTTTATACATGATCTACTAACGCCTTTTGCTTTTTTATCTACACTATTTTTGGATTTTATACAATATGCTTTAGCACCAGTTCCATAAAAACTTTCAATGGGAATCCCTTTGTACTCATCTTTAAATTTACCAACAACTGATGTTGTAATAGGCATGCAATGAATATTTTGTTCAGAAAAATTAGAAGTATGAAATTTATCCAGATTTAGCTTCATATCTTCATAAAAGTTTTGGGTCTGAACTTCAAGAATTAAGGAATCAGTATCAGTATATAATAAATTTAAATTATTACCATATTTTACTTTTAAATACCCATAATAAAAATTATACATTACAGTTTTTGCAATATCCAGAATACTCATCCCAACATAAATTGGTTTATTGTATTCAATGCAAACCTGTTGAAGTTGAAGAGCAACTAGATTTTCAGAGAAAATTTTAAAATCCTTTAATTGAGGTTTAGAAATAAGTTTTTCGGCACTAAATTTATTACCCTGTCTTTCCCATTGAGATACTAATTTAATATCTGCTCGCCTATCAACATTTTCCATGGTTTTACCGAAAATTGAATTATTTGCCAATTTATAACAATTTTTATCAAATTTATTTTTAGATAAATTTCGTAAATTTGTATTTAAATCTATATATTCCGCTAACCATGGTGATTGTGTAAACTTAACTGCTCTGTGTATTTTTATGATTTTGAGTCCAAATTGTAGACATTGTTTCAGATATCGGTAGTGAATGATATAGTTATATTTATTATGTAAGTTTGGAATTAATTTTGAGTGGTTTGAAATTGGTGGTGTATATTGTTCAGGACAAAATGGGAAATCATTATGACTATCATGTAAATAATTTGGATATTCTAAATCAACTTCAAATATGTATCCTATAGATGATGTATCTGAAAGTTCGGATATATTTAAAGTTTCTATTTCGAGCTTAGGTACCCAAGCAAAATTTTTTTCAGGCAAATATTGTTTCATAGCATAACCATACAAATTTGTGGCGTCTAAGTAAGCGATATATGTTGTAGGTCTTTCAGGATTAAAATTTTCTAAGAATGGATTATTTGCTTCAGATTTGCGTTTGGAACAAGTGCTAACCCCACCACGAACACCTTTTTTGAAAAAATGAAGCATATCTGGTTCCGTTAATAATTCTAATTCTACATTAGTTAATTTCATCATTGCATCCCAGCACATAGAAGGGCTAGTGACATAATTAACAGGATCTAACTTATAGGTTTTAATACAAGTGGATCTATAATTTTCAAAAACATCAGCCAAAAGTAAAACATCTGATTTTAAGTAAATATCGGAATAAGCCCCTATTGTAGAACACTTAAATAGATTCCACACTTCTACAGCACGACTGTAGTCTTGAGGAGAGATATTTTCATCGGTTAAGTTATTATAAAATTTATCAATCAATGGTAGAGATTTCTCATTTAATTTTTCGTTGGAATCTATGTAAGAGTATGGAAATACCCCTTTTTGTCTAATGTATCGAAATTCATCAGCATTTGAGAAAAACTTTTTAATTTCAAAACATTGTGAATCTTGTAGAGTTTGTGATAGTGACTCTAAAGACTCTGGGAGAAATTGAAAAGAATCTATAAAGCGTAGTCGCAAAGCAACTGGTTTCCGCTTTTCTGACACATCAACGAAAATTTCCTTACTAAAAGAAATATACTTTTCTTTATTTTGAGCTATAACACTAATATTTTCTTTATTATAGCAAAGCGATTTAATAAATAGGTGAGAATCATAGTTTTTTAAATTATGCAATACTATTGGTATATATTTTGGAGGTTTAAAATGCAAATTACATATTGAGTAGGCGGCTCCTCGATATTTACCTGTAATATGACAATGATCCCTACACTTTATGAAATTTCCTTTTGAAAAAGGTTTTTCACATACATAACAAATGCTAGAATTTTCATATTCAATCTGTTCCACAGATGATAAATCTTTCAATGGTACTTGATATTTTAAATATTTTTTATAAATTTCTTTTACATCATTTTCAATGTATTCAATAAATTTTATAGCACAATCTGTACCTCTATAAAGTTTAAGACACACAACATTCTCATCAAATGATGATTTAATATAATAAGCAAATGAATAGGGTATATGTTCAGCAGTTTTAATAGTATATGAGGTTGTCGAATCAGGTGTAGATTGTTGGCACTCAATGTTTTTCAAATAACATTCAAAATCGGCATAAATAACAAAAGGAGCTTTATACTGTTTCTGAATATTTTGAAACTTTAATATATTTGCAGGAATATAATTGCCAAATTTATCCAAAATCAAATTATCTGAAGGAAGCTCAATTCGAACAAAACTACAATCACGTTCTAAATGTGTGTTAAGTTTTTCATATGTTCCAAAATATTGAAGGCATCCATCACATAAGTATTTTTTTATTTTCTTTTTTGATAATTGTTTGGATACCAAGCAACCTAAATCCTTTATCCAACAGTAGTGGTTATTTCCATCATCAGAACTTATTAAAAGCAAATTAATATGTAATTTTTTCTTTTCATTATTATAATGTAAAGGACCGACAATTTCATATACCTTTTTATTATCCCTTAAAAATTTTTCAACTCCATATACATTTATGGACAAATTATTTTTTTCCTCAAACTTTTTTATATCTAATAATTTTACTGGAAATTCAATACCTGTAAAATCGAAAGCGTCTCTGAAGTCTGGATATGATGAGGTCTTTCGAGGATTACCGGTTGGCTGGTATGCTGCTGAAACCACTGCCCAGGCGAAACAGCAATTGTCCTCATTCATCACATTCACTATTGATTTAGAAAAGTGATGCATCTTAATGTAGGAGGAGGCATTCAATGGGTTGTACTTATTGATGTTGACTTCCAAATGCAGAATTCTTTGTAGAGCCCACCCTGTAATAGGAATTAAAAAATTAGTTCTGAATAATATTTGTTAGAGATGTACAAGTGATATTAAGAAAACTTAGCTCTTGAGATTAAGAAAACTTAGCTCTTGAGATTAAATAATAATTACCTGAGTCTCTTTCCGGCAATTCATCTGCTTTGGTTTCAATAATCTTGAATAAATCATCGTAAAGCTGTTGTAGATCAGTTGTATGGGTTACAATGAAGAACGGTGTATTAAATGACTTAATTGAAGTAGAGGTTAAAGTTGGAGAATAATATATTCCAAATAATTCCAAATTTACTTTAGCACATGTAAATTCCTGTTGACGCTGGCGTATTAATGTTTGCACTTTATTACCAACATCTTGCTGAAACTTTTTGATGTCGATGTGATAATTCTGCGAATATATTCTGTAGGAAGCTATTCGACATTTAAATGCACTCCTGATAATGTCAATTCCATTTCCATATTTTATGCAGCTCCTGTTTTTATGAATATTTGTCCTCAAGTGTGTGCTCCAGGAATTAGATTTGACATTTACTTCACAATCTTGGCAAAATCGCATTGGAGGTCTTGAAAGTAGTTCATCAACTGAAACAATTATTATTTTTTAATTCCTCTGTAAACCTTTATTAATAATAAAAAGAAAAATTAAAAGGAAAATTATAGCTAAATATGTTATAAAAAAATACTTACGATTAATTATATAATCTTCCAAGTTAAAGGTGTTTTCGTTATTAACAACATTTTCTCGAAGGTGGCGTACAATATGTGATTTTCTTTTAAATTCTCTTAAGCAGTGTGTGCAAAGGAGAGTCATTTTAAAATGGAATCGGTTAGGGCCGTGTCGCTTTTAAATAAATACAATTTCGATCTATCAAGACCCAATGACATAGAATAATTAGCAATTTTTTCAGCTCGCGCAATTTAGAAAACTTTTGGATTTACTTTTGAATTAACTTTTGGATTCACTTTTTAATTTGAAGAAAAACATGGATTTTTTTTAAAAAATATATTTCCCAAATTTAAAAGAAGATCGCCTTGTCGTTGAATACAATTTTTAACGTCTTTTAAAGTCGAATTAGATAAATTATTACATATATTATCTAAGTTTAAATAGGAATAAACCATTGACTTAAATCTAGATGTGGCACACCTTGTTTCATTCCTATTTAAGCTCGGCTTAGTTTTCTTATGTAGAAACTTATCTAATTCTCCAATAGCGACTTTATTTGTTGGATTGATTTTCGGAGCTGTTGTTATAGCGACTGGTAAAGAATTTTTTGAAATTTGTGCCCCTAAAGTTTGGGAACTAGAAATATCACCGTCCAATTTTGACTTTTTTAAATCTGAACAATCATTTGTTTCTGATAAAGAACGTTTTTTGGGTAAATTTTTGTCAATTAAATTTTCAGAACTTTGTTCTAAATTTAGGCCAGAAGGATTTTTCAAAAATTGATTTTGATTACAGGAAGAAATTAAGGGACATTGAGGCTGCTCATCTTCAAAATTTTCAGTATAAGTATATACCTCAATGTCCCCCACAATTTCGCCACAACTCAAATCAAAAACATCTACCGAATTTACTGAATTTCTGGTATAGCCAAATTTGGATGGTTGTTCAAACCCCTGAATAAAATTTTGATCCAACCCTTCAATTAAATTTTGATCCAACACTTTAATAAAATTATGCTGAGCTTTGGCTGAGACGTTTATAACAGTCTCAACGCTGTCGTTGGAATCCTCTGATGAATCTGACGATGCATCTGAAATTGGCGAATAGTGGGGGCGATAAACCTCTTCCATATTATTTTTCGAAAAACCCCCAATGCCAATCCTCTTATCATTATTTAAAGCTCCCTCGTTACCAACCCCATTATTATTATTGTTTAAAACCCCCTTATTATTTTGTTCCTCACAGCTCTCAAAAGTCTCCTGATATTCCACATCACCCTTAATTAAATTTTGCCCTGAGCTATTTTCACAAATTTCACCCCCTTCTAATATATCTAAAAGTTGTTCCAAATTATATCCCTCATTTATTTCAGAATTGTTAATTAAATTTTTCCTTAATATATCATTATTTAAATCATCGAAATTAATTGTTTCAAGAGGTTCTTGAGGAATATCAGGGATAATAGATTCATCCAAAACTTTTAAGAGCTGTGTCAAAATATCGCTTTCACCAATTTCGGAAGAATCGCCAGATTCAGATGAATTGTTAAATGTATTAATATCAATTTCCCTAAATTTAATATCTAGCTCCTCGTCGCTTAGCCCACAAAATGAACAATCAATCAAATCATGCACAAGGCAAGCGTCGTTTAAATCGAAGGCTGTTAAGTCGATGTTTTCAATTTTTACATTTAAAAATGACATTTTAAATTATAAATTAAAAAATAAAAAAATTATGAATCAACAAAAAAAATCAAAAAATCAATAAAAAATCAAAAAAAATCCACAAAAATGAAAAATCAACAAAAATCAAAAATTGGCTTTTAAAAGATGAAATAAAAATGAATTAAAAATCCAAAGTATTAAGTCAAAAATATTAAATCAAAAGTATGAAATCAACAATACAAACCAAATGAAAATTAATAATATGTCACTACGTCACACGAAATAAATCCGACTATCAAGATTTATTAAAATCGATTCGATAATTTTACAAGCGTACGCGAATAGCGAGATGTAAACTGAAGAGACGCTTCGTACCCAGCCGCCTTTTAAAGCAGCCAAGAGCCTGGTACCGGCTGGTACGGCGTGGCACTGCATGGTACGACGGGAACCGTGAGACCGTGAACTCGAGAGAGGTCGTTCAACGGTTGTAAGTTGTTTTGTTCTTAAGAAAATGACGAGTAAAGAGGAGAAGAAGAAAAAAAAAAAAGTTGTTTTTGGAATAATATAAAAAACAGTTTTTTTTTTTAATTTTTTTTTTTTTTTAATTTTTTTTTTTTTTTTTTTTTTTCGTTTTTTATATTATTCCAAAAACAACTTTTTTTTTTTTTTTTCTTCTTCTCCTCTTTACTCGTCTTTTTCTTAAGAACAAAACAACTTACGACCGTTGAACGACCTCTCTCGAGTTCACGCTATCTTTGCCTTCTTCTTCTTCTCATTCTTCGGACTGGTTTTGCCGCTGGAGGTAGGAAAAGTGGTATTTCAGTATTGTATATAAGGATTTACAGCGTCTTGACTTAGCATTCATTAAGTCTAAAGTCTCAAAATGAGTACGTTCATAATTATAACACTAAAAGACTTTCTGGGATTCTTGGAAAATCAGATTAATCTGATGGATCGTCAGAGTCCAAATTCCGAGAACACGGTGATGTGGCCGCCACCATCAGAGGCTGACTATTTAGATGAAGAATTTATCCACATGTTTGAGCCAGACCTGGATCCCGAGCCTATCGCCTTTGAGTGGGATCCAGACCGAGCAATGGATCTTCAACCTTTGATGATGGAGCAAGAGCCTATGGAAGAAGATCGGCCACAACCTATGGCAGAGCAGCAGCAGCAACAACAGCAGCAGGAGCAGCAGCGGGAGCAGCAGCGGGAGCAGCCACAACAACAGCAGCAACAACAGCAGCAGCCACAACCACAGCAACAACAGCAGCAGCGAAGGCAGAGTTACCCTCGAAAGTGCAAGAGGCCACAGCAGCAACAGCAACATCAACAGCATCAGGAGCAGCCACAACAACAGCAACAACAACAGCAGCAGCAGCGAAGGCAGAGTTACCCTCGAAAATGCAAGAGGCCACAGCAGCAACAGCAACATCAACAGCAACATCAACAGCATCAGGAGCAGCCACAACAACAGCAGCAGCAGCGAAGGCAGAGTTACCCTCGAAAATGCAAGAGGCCAATAAATTATAAATTATAAATTGGCCTCTTGCAGAGCAGCAACCTCTGGCAGACAACAACAACCGATGGCAAAGCAGCAACCTATGGCAGACAACAGCAACCTCTGGCATGCAGCAGCAACCTCTGGCATGCAGCAGCAACCTCTGGCATGCAGCAGCAACCTCTGGCAGACAGCAGCAATTGGCAACCCAAAATGGTATAAATTATAAATATGTATTTATGTATATATGTATATTTGTATTTTGGATATAGGAATAATAAAAAACAAAGTCGTTGAAGAAAATATTTTATTTTTTTCTATTTCTTATACAGAATCACACCTAATAACCAAGTTTCTTTAACTTGAAAGAATTATTATGAATAGGATGAATATAATTTTTTTTTACAAGCACAGTAATGAAAACTAGGTTTTTTTTTAACATGGAAGAATAAATCATAGTCTGTTGTCAGGGAATTAAACCTAATTGTTCTTTATCTTATATATAAAATCTTATTTAAATGTCTTAGTTGACATTTTAAACTTAATATTAAAAAATACTAGGGTGAATGAATAAATTCAAGTGCAGTATCAAATTCATTTATTTAAAATTCAATTTATCGATAGGATTGATTGTGCATATTATGTAGAAAAAATTATTCTACACTGAAAGAACAAAATCATTAGTTCTTCGAATCTTAATATAAACAAATTTCTATTTATTTAGATGGCACCCTTATATTTATTTAACTTAAACTTAATATATATCTTATAACTTATATCTTATAACTTATATCTTACAACTTATATTTTATATGAA
Source organism: Diaprepes abbreviatus (assembly GCA_034092305.1). NCBI lineage: Eukaryota > Metazoa > Arthropoda > Insecta > Coleoptera > Curculionidae > Diaprepes > Diaprepes abbreviatus. The sequence continues at coordinate 3,393,969 of JASJET010000095.1, forward strand.
ATCTTATTTAAATTAGTTGACATTTTAAACTTAATATTCAATTCACTAGGGTGCATGAATAAATTCAAGTGGAGTATCAAATTCATTTATTTAAATTTGATTTATCGGTAGGGTTGTTGTGCATATTATTTGAAAAGAATTATTCTACACTGAAAGAACAAATTATAATTTCTTTCAATGGGAATAAATACAAATTCTTATTTATTCACATCATTCCCTTATATTTATTTACATCATTCCCTTATATTTATTTACATAGTTTCTTATATTTATTTAACTTAGCAGAACAAAATCTAAATTCTTATAAAATATTTTAAACTTAAACTTAATATTAAAAACGCCATAGTGCATGAATAAGTGCAAGTGAAATAAATTTATTTAAAATTTGATTTTTCAATTAGATGGTTTTGCATATTCTTTAGTTCTGGTTTGTTACATATTATACATGCTTGTGAAGGAGTTGTTATGAATAAATCGTTTTCACACGTGTTGCATTGCAGATCTTTTTCGCAACATATAAAGGATCGTTTATAGTGGCTATTAACAAAATTATTTTTCCCATTTGGGCAATTTAGAGCATGTATATAGTAACATTCACAACATAAATTATATGCACCGCCAGAAGATGAAATAATTACGACATAAGATTGAAAAACGCACACTTCTCGCGTAAGGTAATTTGGTGTCAATGTATCACTTGCATTTATTTTTGCCACTTTCACGAGCCCCTCTTCTCCATACCCGTTTGGAACGCCATTATCCTCTATCCCATCATCTTCTTCATCTTCATCGTCGTCTTCGAAATTATTTCAATCAATAGTGATCAGAGAATCCTGTCTTGCGTGAAACTTTCCTCTTCCAGCCAAGTTAAAATGAGTTGTTTCATCTTTGTACATTGACTGGATCATTTCATCGCAAGCAGAATCTAAATATACATGTGTCTGATCCATTTCGAAGACTGTCCGATGAAACTCGATTCACTTGTTCACACTATTTTTTAATTTTACAACACTTTTTTATTGATAATGGTGGGCCGTCTATGTGGTGTTGATATATTGGATAGTGTTTAAAACACGGCAAATTTAGCTGCAATTCTTCGTCACTTCTATAATTTTCCGGCAACCTGTTCCAAATTTGTTGTAAACTAAGTGAATCGACGAATGTTTTCAAGTAGTTGATGGGAAAGAAGGCCAAGTCTTGATCTTCAAAATCGGTAAGATTTTTTCCGTTATTTTGGTAGGAAATTATTACTTGGCCTACACGTTCAATGAGTTGCTGTTGTTGTTGTTGTTGTTGGTCGCTATTTGACATCGCGCACGAATGACTGAAGTTCGCTCAGATTCGATCGTTTAAAATACCAGCTCCCCTCCAACTGCTACCAGCTCCCCTCCAACTACTGTGGTGGTTAGGAAGGAGGTAGGAGGTGGAGCAAAAAGAGGCGGAGTTTATGAAACCAATCGGAATAGGGGGCGAACTTGGGCAGCCAATCAGAAACAAGGTCATTCTTGGCTGACCAATCAAAAAAGTGGTGGGGGGGTCAACTAGGAGCCCCCTATTCCCACTACTGTTATGGTTTCTTTTTATTGAGATAAACCTGGAGACAGGGATTTTGGGCAGTTTGCACGGGTCATCAAAGGAATCTTAGGGATACAACTCATATCCATCCTTAGGGATACACCTCAGATCCACCCTTAGGGATACAGCTCATATCCATCCTTAGGGATACACCTCAGATCCACCCTTAGGGATACAACTCAGGTCCTCCCCGGGGGGTAGAGGAAACGGCATATCCACAATAGGGATATAAGCAACATAGATCCACCCTCTGGGCATAAGAACAGTCCCGATCTACCCGTAGGGACTTCAACAAGTGCACCCTTTAGAACACCGTTATGAGTTAATAAAGAGTGGAATTAATTTTAACATTTAATGAGTTTTCATTTGTTCTACCACTTCTTGTCAACATTTGATTTAATTATTTTTATTTTTGATATTTTGTGTAGCAAATGAGAGAGCTGAGTAGAAAGCTTGGCCCAAGTAACAACGTGGGGGGGGGGGGTTTCTGAGTTCACCCGGCCGAAAAAAAATTCAGCGGTGCCTTTAAAAAAAATACTCACCCCTACTCTACATAATAGGGGCTAGCTTGGCACCTTTGCTTGCTGATGCCGCCTCTAGCTTTCACCTCTGCTCTGCTCGCACGAAACAGTCTTTATTAGCGCCTGAAAATAAATACCAATGTAGCAATACATTTATCTATTTACTATTTATTATGGTTTAAATTGTATTGCTTTGTTTGAACGTTCATTGCATGTTGTATTCAGACTTCCATATATTCCTATTTTCGTATCTCTAGCTACTATTTACATCATTCGTAGAATAAATATATAATATATTATCGGATGTTCCATTAAGAATTGCAATCGGTTATGTCACAACTTTGAAAAAAGAGAATTCTAGTAAACTATAAATAGTAAAAAATAAACCAGGACGAAGCATATCTCAAGCTAAATAAGAAAATGGGAAGGGGAGGAATAAAAATCACAATACGAAACAGGGCTCTTCTGACCTGTAAAATATTAAACTATCTTTCAAAGAAATTGATTTTCTTAACTAAGTCTCCATTCCACCTTGTTTTCTTCTTTAAGTACCATCTCCTTTGGAGGTTGGATATTATCAATTCTATTCGTAGTAAAAGTTTTGCTGATTTACAATTGAGCCGACCCCTTAATCAGAGTATGGTGAAGTTTCTATCTTGTAGTAATATGTTAGTATATTACTGGCTAGAAGATAAAGAGTTTGATAGCAAACTTCCTGGTTCCCTAGTTTAGGGGTTAGGACATTGAACCAATAGTCGTAGAAAATGCCATATACCAACAGGCCTAAACTTAGCCTCGTAACACCGCACACAATAAAAAAAAGTTATTGAAAATGGATATTATTTCGTTATCGAAAATCAAATAAAAGAGAATGGATACTAACATAAACACAAGAATATCTATGGATATACTTGGTTTCAGGACATACGAAGTCTAAAATCTGTTATCTACTATATTATTAGTAGACAAAAGACCTTATTACAATGGCATGACGCAAAACTCCTTCGAGGATTTACATGTGAGTCCGACCTTTAACGCTTAGGAGAGACAAACTCGCCTAGGCTTAGTAGCCAATATTTGCAAAATAAATCTTGCAAATATTGGAAATATCGAAATACAATCTCAGTGGCTTTGCCTGTGAAAGCGCAAGATTACATTACCAAAAACGACTTAATGGGAAATTTAGAAAAACCAAGGGACTCACGTTCATGGATTTACATGAAAACTTGATCATTAGTCTCCATCAAGCGGTTAGTAACCCACCCTTAATACAAATAAATACAATTAGTAATAAAACATGGTGGAATAAAGAGATCGAAAGTCTAGATCAACAGAAGAAACGCTCATATCTAAAATGACTTAGCAAGAAAAGAAAAAGACCACCAAAACTAAAAAGAACACGAAAGAAAAGACGGAGAAAAAAAATATGGGAAAAGAAGTACAATGATATCAATATTTACGCTGGAGGGCGACAGTATCCCGAGAAGTGGAACTTGATACGAAATCTAAAAAGCGCTGGATACACATAAACAATAACGTCCACAAGATCGAAGGAACATTAAAAGAGGCTTTTATAAAAATACGACAATAATGTTTCGAAGAAGTTTCAACAATATTCATACAAAGTGAAGTGGTAAAAGTAATAGTTGGAATAATTAGAAAGACCGTGGTGAGTCTTAAAAATAGTAAAACCAATAGACCAGAAGAAATTTATATTATAAATAAGTATATTAAAGGACATCCAACTCAAGAGAGCGTCGATCCTCTGTCTCTTAAGGAATTTCGTGATTTCAAGCTTTTTTCTCTTCAATACGGTTGATGTTTGGAGCCACAGTCTTTAAGTAGGAGGAACCTACTATCACCTTGTTTATTTTTTACTATTGCCAGTAAGTAACGTCAGTGTATGTGTGAGCTGCTATAACGGCGTTTGCATACCGGTATTCAATGCTTCTAGTGATGCCTGTATGGATTGAAAGAATGTCTTCATTTGAGCAAAAACGGAAGATTTTCTAGGAATATCTTGTTTTTTATTCAGCGAGCCCCAAAAAAAGTGAGGTGGAGCTGAACGGCTCTCGTAGATCTGAAATGCCTAGAGTAATTAGAATAGTTTGTGGGATATTCCCCGCCGTATTTTGCAGCCTCTAATTTGATTGTCATGGTGTCCATATACCTTTAGTCTTATATGGCTTTTTGGTCTTTGGGCCATAAGAATCAGTAACATCGGCGACTTGTCCTTGTTGTACCACCTCGTTAAGGATTGTGGCGTGAACCCTAAATCCTACAAGTCATGATTTACTTTTTCAGTTGACCGGAACTCTAGCACACCTATGATGAAAATCTGTGACGACTTATCGGCTTGAAAGCTCGAGGAATGGAAGGAAATGTTATTGGCCTCCATGAATTTACTAATTTCTCTTTAGTCGTTAGGTGTTGAAGGCTGTAGCTTCACACCCTCAACTATCATCATGGCATTATCGAAGTTTATCCCACGAGTTTTCATACAAGCTGACACCTCATTATATAGCGTTATATTCCAGAACACGTTGGCTGATCGAACTTTGATAGTACTATTTCAGGATGGAAACGATTTATTAACTTAAATTTGGGAATTTGAAATATAAGGAGAAGATATCGTTAGAATAATCTGGAAGAGGAAGAAATTCTGACTGCGATTGCTTTTTGTTGAATGAAGGTTTGTTGCGCTTCTTTCGCTTTTTATAAAAAATATTTTGCTTCACAGATGCCTGACTTAGCAGAAATCATATCTATATTAGAAGTATTAATGCTGTTCATGTTATCAGAATTTTTGGAAATAGAGTTAGAGCTATTAATAAGATTATTATTTGAATTTAAATTTGGTATAGTAGTAATAATGGGGATAATAATTTTATCGTTCTTAAAACTTGTGTCTGGACAATAATTTATTCTTCATTCTGGGCTATTATCTGCTATAGTTGTTTATTTAGATCTCCATTCTACTGAAGCAGTTCATCTAGCTGAGCCTTTTGAGCCTCCATTGCGTTTCGTTGTGCACAGAAGTTAGCATTTAATAACTGTAGTTATCGATGATCAGAAACGAGTCTGGAGTGAGCAGCTGCCCTATACTAATATTTGCTTCCATTCGCAGCACTCATTAAACACTTGTTAATTCGAAAAAAGCTCCTTGAACTTCTGGCGGAGCAAAATTTTTTGACACGGACGTCTATGTTGACGCTTTGAGAGTTCAAAGCAGACTATCTCTATTAAGAATATCTCGTATAACATAAAATTTATGCATAGTTTTTCTAACCTCAAAATATGTTCCTTCGAAGAGAGCATTTTATCAACAACAGATATTTAAATAACTTCATGCATTTTATGATTTTATTATTAAGATTAAAATTAGCTGGATAGTAATTGATTTTAAAAGTACAATGCAACAGTTTTTGATATATTGTGAGTGAAAAGATTGGGACGCAACCAATCCATTCATTTTAGGCCCATTAACGAATATAATACACGACCTTGATACAAAAGTTTCTGAAATTACCACCAGGTGGCACCTTGAAAAAGTTACGCCGCCTTACGTACATCTCTGTACGTGTTTGCGATTTTTTACAGTTGGAATTGAATTTACAATAACAAGTCTGTATTAAATTTTGCGTTAAATATGGATTTAAAAGTGAGAAAACCTTGGAACTATTGAAAAACTGTTTCGGTAATGAAAGAAAACAGTTTACCAGTGGCCGTGAGTTCGTCGAGGATAACGAACGCAGTGGTAGGCCGTCGCAATCGGAATCCCATGGAAACATAAAAAAAGTGAGAGAAATGTTAGTTAATAACTATAAATTAACCATCAGAGAGCTAGCAGAGGGTTTAAGTATTACTTAGGAAGCCATCCAGGACATTTTGATGACTAATGATTTGGGTTTCCGCTGTATTGCTGCAAAGTTGATCCAGAAGGAACTAAATTTCATGTAAAAAAGGGACCGCGTTGACATCGCCAAAGATATGATCTCCGAGGGTTAATTCAACCCAACGTTCATTAAACATATCATTATCGGAGACGAGACATGGATTTTTGAGTACGACACGCAATCAAGACGTCAGGCGATTGAATAGAGAGCTCCAAACGAACAAGAACGAAAAAACGGTTTTCATGGATTACAAGGGTATTATGTATCACGAATTTTTGCTAGACAGTTAATAAAGAGTATTATTTGGGCATCATGAGACTTTTGCGTGAAGCAATTCGTCAAAAAAGAAAGGATTTGTAGGCAAACAACTCGTGGATTTTGCATTATGATAATGCACCGTCTCACAATGCCTTCATTATCGGTGAATTTTTGACCAAGAACGAAACGAATACCATTCAACAACCATTGAATTCACTTGATGTGGTTCTCTACTGGATCGAGTCAAAAATTAATACGGAGAACGCATTTTAGTAGCCAAAATGAGGTAGTGGAAAAATCGACGACGACTCTGATGGCCATACTGAAAATCGTGTTCCAGAAATATTTTGGGAGCTGAATCAAGCACTGGCATAAGTACATTGTAGTCGATGGAGAGCGCTTTGAAGAGAACAATACCAATTGTAATGAATAAACTTGTATTTTGAATTTTCTGAATGAATTCCCGGAACTTTTTGATCGCGGTTGTACGTATGCTTTAACATAGTGTTACGTTTTTGTTTCTTTAAAATCGTTCACTGGGTTCGCAGAATAAACACAACAGTTCTCACTAAATAAGTTCTAATACTTATATTAACAACACATTTACATTAAAATCACAACTAACAAATACCACTAAATACCTATTAACTATATAACTATGTGACTCCTATACGACTAATTTCCATCTAATCAACTACGCTTATTCTATCTTTATCTATATACCTATGGAAATTCTTGAATAAATCTAGATCATAAAAGCTGAGATCTATCTAGAAATATGAATCACCCTTTCGGCACATTACAATAAATATGACTCATCACGTCGGAATATTTGTATATTCGAGGGCATATCAATAAGTTTTAGTCGTTCGTAACACTGCCCCTCCACCTAATTCTGATCGTCCCGATCAGCTTCAATATCTGATACGGCTTAAATCTTTGTAGATGTAATACTTTCATTTTGGTCTTGGAATTTCATTGAAATAATCCGTAGGGGCTTACAAAACGCTCGTCCGTTTTCCGTAAATGATTTTCTCCGTACTTCTCCTTGTTCTGATTGTTTCTTCTGCAATGCCTCTGGTTGATTCATTATCACCGTTCTGGGAGAGAATAAATTATGTCGGCAACCATAACAAAATGGTTTAATTTTAGGCTTCCAAGTTGAAGCTCAAGCATTTCGCCAATCACATCAACTGCTTCTCCAGTTACAATTCTCAACATTACTTTTCTGGACAATGGTAGAATTCTAGATTTATCGACAAGGCTTGACTTTATCAGAGATACTGCAGCACCAGTATCTACAGTTATGATAATAGGAGTAACATTGATTTTTCCTTTAAGTTGAAGTTGATCTCTTCTCATCTGAGCCGTACTCATCTTTGAATCAACGTCAAAAGTGACTTTCCGAATAGGAGACTCTTTTTTTTCTTCTATTTTTCTGCAGTGCTTGTATTCTTCCTTACATGGTCTTCTTGAAATGGTATCTGAGTTGTTATGCAGTCTTTCTGGGCTATATTTGATGTTAAAATTTTACTGTTGCAATTTTTTCTTGTTCTCTTCTGTGCGGTCTCTGGATGGTGAACACATCTCATGTGTCCACTTTGTCCACATCTGTAGCACTTTATGTACCTTCTTAATTGTACCCGACAGTTCCTTCACATGTGTCCAGTTCGTCCGCACCTGTAACACTCTATCCGGTTTCTTCTATAACGTGAAGTATCACCTCTTGTGTTTAGCTCTTCCCAGTTTCTCCCACAACGTGAAGTATCGCCTCTTATGTTTAGTTCTTCCTGGTTTCTCCCATAATGTGAAGTATCACTTCTCGTATCTAGTTTTTTAAGAATTTTAGAAAACATTGGCTCTATTGCTTGGATCGGTAAATTATGGTTTTGCTCTATAGTAACGGCTCTTATTTTAGATCTAGACACATTGTTAGCTGCTTCTATTTCCAAAGCCCTATCCAATGCTTCACTGCAATAATTAAATTTGCTTATGCGCAACATACGCTGTATTCCTTGATCCCTGATCCCATCAGTAAAATATTGGATCGTAAGCTCTTCTCAGAATTCTTCCGTAGCTCCTAGATAAGCCTGACGCACAAGGCGTCGGATATCAGTTTCATATTCTTGTAAATTTTCTCAGTTTCTTTGATGTCTTGACTTTAGCTGTGCCTGATATAATTGGCGCCAATGTTGATCTCAAAATCTTCTTTCCAGCACAGCACTAAGGATTTCATAGTCTTTCTGTTGCGTTATAGGAATAGTTTGCAACAACTCCAGTGTTGGTTTACGGTGCGCGATTAGTAATGCAGTAGCCATCTTTTCGTAATTCCAGTTATTTGCCGTAGCGGCAGTTTCAAATTGTCGTTGGTACATTAGTCAAGATGTTTCAGCGTTGTAAGTTGGAGGTTTAATGTTCTCTCTAGTAGTTATTACTTTATCAGAAGGCCATGCTCCTTTATTTTATGGACTTCTCTCTGAAGGTCCTTCATTTTAGAATCTTTAATATTCACTTTTGATTCCATCCTATCTACGATTTCTTTCACTTTTTGTAGCACACTTGACTCAATACTATGTACTTCTTGGCATACTTTTACTTCTATCTCATCTATGATTTATTTTATTTCTTGTTGCACTTCTCGGCGTACATCTCCTATATCTTGTCGCACTTCGCCTATTTCTTCCTTAAAATTTTGCATTTGTCCCTGTACAATTTTATCAAATTTTTGCCTTTCTTGTACAATGACCTCTTGTATCCATTTGCGAAGTTTATCCTTATCTTTAATGCGGCGTTTTTCTTCTATTTGGCGACATTCTTCTTTTTGACGACGTTCTTCTTCTTGTTTTTCCCTCAGACGACATTTCTTCTTTTAAGCGACAGTCCTCTTCTTCCTGTTGTTTTTCTAGACGACATTGTTTTTCTTTTTGGCGACGTACTTCTTCTTCTTGTTTGTCTTTTAGACGACATTGTTCTTCTTTTATTTCTTGTTTTTCTTTTTGGCGACGTGTTTTTTCTTCCTCTCTTTCTTTTTGGCGTCGTGCTTCTTCCAGTTTTTCTTTTTTGTGCCGTTCTTCTTCTTTTTGCTTCTCTTTAAGGCGACGTTCTTCCATAAAATCATCAAATGATTTAAATATTCGGTCTTTTTCAGCTGTCTAGTATTTACCATAAATGCTTTTAGAATATTTTTGGAAACTCGTTCCTAAACTATTTTCTTAATAACAAATCCAATGATAAAGTTAGTTTCTCTCTATCTTTTCCAGTTTTCAAATAGAATGTTCTAGAACTTTGTAGAAAATTCGGTTCTAGACCTCCTTCTAAATGACAAATCCGATGGTGAAGTCCGTTTTTCGCTATCTCCTTTAGTTTCCAAATTGAGTTTTCTAGAACTATACTGAAAATTCGATTCTAAGGTTGTTTTCTTAGTGACAAATCCAATGGTGAAGTCTGTTTTTCGATATTTCATTTAGTTGTCAAATAGAATTTTCTAGAACTTTGTCGAAAATTCGGTTCTCAGCTTGTTTATTAATCACAAATTCGATGGTGAAGTCAGTTTCTCAATATCTCTTTTAGTTTTCAAAAAGAAAGTTCTAGAACTTTATGGAAAATTAATCTTATTTTCTTATTTGATAAAAAATCCAAGGTTGAAATCGTTTTTTTTTCTATCTCCTCTAATTTGCAATAGAATTTTCTGGTCACCCAGTGATTATCCTCACTTCTGATCACAACTGTTACGATTTTGTCTCTTGTAAAATCACTCACTCGGTTCCCATAATAAAACAACACCTTTCACTAATATTTCCAATATAATTTTCTGGAATCCCGATGATAATTCCACTTCTCACAGAAATGGTTACGATTTTGTCTCTTCAAAATCGTTCACTGGATCCGCAGAATAAACACAACAGTTTTCACTATATAACTTCCAATACTTATATTAACAACACATTTACATTAAAATTACAACTAACAAATACCACTAAATAACTCTTAACTATACGACTGACTTCCAACTAACCAACTACGCTTATTCTATCTTTATTTATATACCCATTGAAATTCCTAAATAAATCTAGATCATAAAAGTTGAGGTTTATCTAGAAATATGAATTACCTTTCGGCACATTACAATAAATATGACTCATCACGTAGGAATATTTGTATATACGAGTGCATATTAATACGTTTTAGTCGTTCGTAACAAAAGTAATGAAACGATTTCTTAAGAATATTTGTGTATTATACAGTATCAATGGTAACTGCTAGATGCAAAACATGATAAAAGAGAAATCAGTGTTTAATTATTAATATCGAGTTTAACTCCTAATTTATAGATAGGGACAATTACAGTCTTTTAAGTTTTTTTGGAATATTACCTTCTATGAAATGATGACTGGACATTCCCATAAAGGTTTTAAAATAGGTTCATAATTTTTGAGATTTCAACCAAAATTTTGTCATAACCTCTTCATGCTTTACTTTTTAAACTACTGGTGAGTTTATCTAAAGGGTGTTTTTTATAAAGGTATAAGATTTTAAGTTGGCAAAACTTTTTTAACTGGCGGCCATTTTGTCAGCTGTCAAATGATGTATGTTTAGTTTGGTTTGGCATTTCAACATGAATAGACTGATGCCTGAACAACGCTTCCAAATTGTGCAAATTTATTTTGAAAATCATGGTTCTCTTCGAAATACGTATCGCGCACTACGACCATTTTACGGTCAACATAATCGACCATCAGAGCAATTAATTCGATTAACTATGGAACGTTTTCGTACCACGTTTACTCTAAATGATAATACGCATCCACAGAGACGTCGTACAGTGCGTACAGAAGAAGTCATTGCTGCTGTAGAGCGTAGCGTAGAGAAAGACCCGAATCAGTCTATCCGCCATCGTGCACAGGAGTTGGATATGTGTCCATTCACTTTATGGAAGATTTTGCGGAAAGATCTTGGTTTGCGTGCCTACAAAATCCAACTCGTGCAAGAAATGAAGCCACACGATTACCTAGCAAGGCGTAGATTCGGTGAATGGGCCCAAAACAATATTGCCGTTGATCCCGATTTTTATAAGCGAATTTTGTTTAGCGATGAAGCTCACTTTTGTTTGAATGGATATGTTAATAAACAAAACTGCCGTATTTGGAGTGATGATAATCCTCAAGTGTATGTTGAGACACCGTTACATCCAGAAAAACTGACTGTTTGGTGTACTTTATGGGCTGGTGGAATCATTGGTCCGTACTTCTTTAAAAACGATGCTGATCAGAACGTTACAGTCAATGGTGACCGCTATAGAGCCATGATTACTGACTTTTTCGTTCATCAATTGAACAACCATGATGTGCAGGAGCTGTGGTTTCAACAAGACGGCGCAACATGTCACACAGCTCGTGCCATAATTGATTTATTGAAGGAAACGTTTGGTAACCGCATAGTTTCACGTTTCGGACCCGTGAATTGGACTCCAAAATCGTGCGACTTAACGCCGCTAGACTATTTTCTGTGGGGATATGTGAAGTCGCTAGTCTACGCCGATAAGCCCGAAACGATTGATCACTTGGAGAACAACATTCGCCTCGTTACTGCCGATATACGGCCACAAATGTTGGAAAAAGTCATCGAAAATTGGACCTCCAGATTAGACTACGTCCGAGCCAACCGTGGCGGTCATATGTTAGAAGTCATATTTAAATTATAATGCCAGAAGTTTATCTTTCGAATAAAGTAAATTTCATGTCAATTTAAAAAATTCGTCTTTGTTTTATTCCATTTAAAAGTTCTATACCTCTATAAAAAACACCTTTTACAATGTTATCAGATTTTAAAAAATGTGTGGGCTAAATTTAAGGTTAAATTACTCTCAAAATGTGAATTATTAGTTTTGCTAAATCCCTTCCGAATATTGATTAAAAGTTTAAGTATTGATATTATCTTCTTGAATATTACCAGTACCTATTTTTGAACGAGAAGTTGAAAGTACCCTGGCATGACTGGCCTAGACAGCATTTGCTATGCAAGCAATTTTAGTTCTTATTCTACCATTGGTCGAGAGATTACACACGATAAATGGGTAATAGATAACATTTCTAAATTAGAAACAGAAAACTTAATACTTGTAGGAAATTATATTTACCTGCTAGTTCTGCTGCTTTCTTTGTAGCTTTTCTTTGAGCATTACTAAAATGAGCTGGTACGGAGACCACGGCTTCTTTAACTTCAAATCCAAGGAATTTTGAGGCTGAATCCTTTAGATACCTCAAAATTTCAGAGCTTACTTCTTCTGGCGACTTGTTAACTATCATGTTGTTATGTTTTACTTCTATTTCGGCATTGTCGTCCCTTCCACGAACAATTTTATAATTATAATTGCCATTATTTATAAGTTGCTGCACGTATATATCGTCGAATTTTCTTCCCATTAATCGCTTGACATCTAAAAAATATCAGTAATTTAATTATGCTAATAAATACTTGCAACAAAAGGTTCCCCAATTTGTAATATTATAATGTTTTGGTCCTTAAAATAGCAAAATGGAAGATAGTTTTTGGAGCAACCCAATTACATTATGTGTGCGTATATAAGAAAGAAAACACAACTGGTCAACTAAAAGTTCCAATCGCCATTAAAACTAGAACAAGACTAAATTTTAAAATTTATTAGAGATTTTGTGGACAATCGAAGCATTTTCATATATTACTGATTTAATAACGGGTATTGCCTCATCTAACTCGTATGACATCCACAATAATTTTGCAGTACACTTTTATTCAATCTTCTTCTTCTTCTTCTTCTTCTTCTTCTTCTTCTTCTTCTTCTTCTTCTAGGTAGAACCAAGTTCTGTTATATATAAAATGCCTCATCGATCCTCGTTTGAGGTCGAAATCCAGCTGTCTCTCCATCTTTTGGGGGGCCGTCCAGGCGGCCGTTTGGTGTTTGGTCTCTCTCTCATCACGGTTTTTGCTAGTCTGTCATCGTCCATTCGTTCTACGTGATCTCTCCACTGCCTACGACGGTGTCGAACCCACTTCACAACATCCCCCACTCCGCTGTCCTCGCGTATTTTTGCGTTTCTTATCCTATTCCCGTGATCATTCTCAGCGTTTTCATTTCTGTGGTTCTCATAATTTGTTTTGTCTTTGTGGTTTTATTTCTTCTTTCTGCGCCGTAGGTCAGTATCGGTCTTACACAGACCTTGTAAATTCTTGCTTTGCTCTCAACCGTTATATGTTTATTGTTCCAGATTATGTCTCTTAGTTGGCCTGATATCATGACCGCTTTGTTGGCCTGTGTGCGTACTTCTTCCGTTACTGCCCTGTTACTTGTTATATGTGCTCCTAGGTATTTAAACTTCCCAACCTGTTCGATATGTTTGTCATCAACCATTAGTTTGAATCTTACCGGTTCTTTTGCTGTTACCATTGCTTTGGTTTTCTCCACAGATATCTTCATATTATACTGTTTGGCTGTTCGATTGAGATGGAAAAGCATTCTTTGTAAGTTGTCCTCGCTATCTGCTGTCAAGGTAACATCGTCTGCAAAGCATATAATCTGAATGGTATTGTGTCCCATTGGATACCCAATATTTGTGCTTTTTACCTCATCAATGATTTCGTCCATGATTACATTGAAAAGTGTTGGACTTGGGCGATCACCCTGTCTTATTCCTATGGATAGAGGGATTTCCTCTGTTAGAGTGTTATTTGTTTTAATTACCATGGTGTTTTTGGAATTCAGTTCGTATATTGTGCGTATGATTGTTTCGTCTACTTGTTTTCTTCGCAGTAATTCTGTTACGTGTTCCAGTTTGACTCGGTCGAACGCTTGTGTAAAGTCCACAAAACAAATGAACGGTGGTTTATCGTATTCGATAGATTTTTCAACCAGCTGTCTGATAATAAATATACTGTCGATAGTAGAGCGGTTATTCCGGAAGCCCTGCTGTTCTTCGCATGCCCCTAACTTGTCTACGATCCGTTGTGACAGTATTTTGGTTAACAATTTGGCTGAACTGTTCAGTAGGCTGATTCCCCTGTAGTTTTCGGGTTGTTTCTTTGATCCTCTTTTGTGGATCGGGATTGTGATGCTTTTCCGCCATTCGTTGGGTACTGACGTTGTGCGGAGTATTTTTTGAAATAGAACAGTGAGCTCTGTGACAAGGCTTTAATCAATGTCTCCAATTAACCTTCATCCAAAGTATCCTATGCAGTAGGTAACAGGCGTTATCAGTCTTAAAGATTAGCTTGCATCACATTTCTTCCAGATCTCACCCTTTTATTAAGATAGTCTCAGGCATGCTTTATCGGATTTAAATCTGCACTGCATGCTGGCTACTCTAAAACTTCGATATTTAGCTTCTAAATGTACTGGGTATTTATTCTTGCAACATGGATGCTTGCAAAGTCGGTCATTAAAACTTGGTGGTTACCAAAAAATGAGGCGTATAGGCCATATATCGTTCCAAAATGTCCAAACGTATCTATAAGCATTTAACGATATTCTGTCTAGCCGTATCAATTCTGTGTGATATTCTGCCACAAAGCACCCTCTACCAAAACTTGACAAAGTCTCATGTTGCCTTGAAAATAGCACCCGCCATCTCTTCTATAAATAGGTATTCTTTGATTTGAGTTATATAAATAAAATGTGGACTTTTGTTACCTCAGTTATGGATATTCCATTTTATATCTTTTCTCGCAAATGTTAAGCTTGCTACATGGTGTTCGCTGGTGAATCGGAGAGCAATGGCAGTTACTCTGGTTCTGATTTCAGCATGTCTTAAGATGTATTTCACGGTTTCTGTCAAGTCGTGTTTACTTATACTTGCAGTCACATGTCTTCGAGTCAAAGCATGAAGAGTCAAAAATTGAGTGCGTAGTTGCTGTAGAACGTACTTATGCTGCTTGTGTCTCATACTCTCTATTCGTCCGTCTTTATATATTATGAAATCCGATTATTTTTGAAAGACACATTTTTTCAGGGGTGTTAACTAAGTTCATGAAATCATTTATATATATATATATATATATATATATATATATATATATATATATATATATATATATATAGGGTTAGCCATTTTACATTATAGATACAAATATCTTCAGATAAAAATTATCAAGAACAGAGGGGGTCATTTATCTGTTCTAATGGCCTTGCTCTTGAGGTAAAATGTCAAGGTTATTTGAACGTCAAAGTGTTTTTTTTTTAATGAAGAATCCGAACACAGAGAAAATTTCCTATCCAACGGTAAGAATAACGTAAAAGGTAAAATCATATCTAGAGGTGATCACTTGCATGAACCAATAATTCGGCAACGAATTATACTGGAGAAAAAGTTTTTCTACAAAAGTTTCTTAAAATTTAACCGTGTATGTTAAGGTGACCTTAAATTTACTCTTGATCTTGAAGGTCATATCAAGCTCATGACAACTTTTTAAATGGGACTTTATACTTTTAACCCCGAAAATGAAAATAACGGAATATCAAATATCAAAAAATCCCGAAATGGCAGCATATTGGGGATTGTTCAACGCCTAGAGGAAAATTAGCGTCTATGCGTTTGGATGAGAGTGAAAAATTTTTCCTTTGAAAATGACCTTCAGTGGATCCCTCTTGAAAATTGCGTTTCATCCACAACGTGAAACTGCTAGAAATCCGCTAAACTAGGAAAGCTAGAATAATACAAACGATAAGGGAAAATAAATAAGAACAATTTGATTCAGTTGAAAATTTTGGTTCGGGAATAACAAACGTTGAAGGTGCTTTCAACAAGTGGATAACAGGCAAAGGTGTGAGTGACATAGACCATCTTTACCTTTGAGTAAATTTTCAAGATCAGTGCAGGTCGAGTTCCCTTTTCTTTTAATGAAAACTCCCAGTTTTGATCGCATTCGAAAAAAACCGGAAATTTCACGTCAGAAATTGTACTTTAAAATTTGTTATTTTGTTCTGGGAAGGCTGAACTGTTTAGAAAGCACCCAGAAGTTTTTTTGACGAATTTTAGTGGTTTTCTGAGCATATTAAACGATAGAGGTACCTTCAACAAGTGCTAGATGAAATGCACAAGTTTTAATTACCCCAACGAACTTGACCTTCAAGCCTATTTTCAAGGCCATTGAAGATCGAAGTCATTTTTGTTAAATTAAGAAAGTTCAAAAATTATTTATTTTTTCTTATCGTTTGAATTCTTCCAGCTGTCCTAGTTTGGCGGATTTTTCGCAGTTTTACATTGTTGGTGATCCACAACATTCAGAAGGGGTCGCTGAAAGTTATTTCCGAAGGAAAAAATTTTCACTATCATCCAACTAATAATTATTACAATAAACAATACATAAATAAATAATACAAGGGTATAGATAATAATTATAATAATAATACGAAAGCCAAAATATGGGTAATTAAAATTTCAGGAGACATTCAAAAAGATTGCCGTCACTCTTTAAATATAATTGGCATCTTAAAATTGTAAAATCCTGATACATTGCTTAAGATAACTGATGTCATATATTGAAATGACAATCCAACCAATCTTCTAAATTCTTCAGTTTTGAAGTTCTTTTTATAAACATAATTTTCGACATATTTCAATCGGAAATGATCTAGCGGGGTTCAGTCGGGTGAATATTTTAATTGTAACTAATTAATATTTTGCTTATCGAAAATAATTTTAATAATAATATGAACGAATACAAAATGACATCATTGCAACTCAACAGAGAGGATCCTTTAGGGGAGCAATAGGATGCAAGGAAAAATTGATTTTTGACTCTGTCATATGTAACCAAGCATGTACCAATCGAAGAAACCTCTTTGCTGCTTATGTGGATTATTGCGCCTTCGATTCAGTGCCAGATGAGAGGCTCAAAGCTATATTGAGAATGTATAGGGTCTATAAACATTTTATTTCCTTCTTAAAACGCATCATGTCAACTTGGAGAACTAGGATTCAATTGCAAGTGCCATCCAGCGATACCATCGAAACTAACACAATCCCACTACAAAGGGGAACATTTCAAGGCAATTCACTAAGCCCATTGTGTTTCTGCCTTGCAATGAACCCACTATCACGCTGTTTGAACTCCACCAGATACGGCTTTAGTATTAGAAATAACAACGAAGAGGTAGTAAGACTGAATCATCTTTTATACACGGATGATATTAAACTGATAGTTGCTACCAAAAACCACCTGGAGCAAATGCTCAAAAATGTGGAGGAGTTCTCCGTAGATATCGGAATTCAGTTTGGACTTGACAAGTGCCGTATTTTGAACATCGTTAAAGGAAAGATACAACCGGAAGCATTTGAGATGCAGAATGGTGAAACTATAGCTGCAATGGCAGCAGAACAAACATAAAAATACCTAGGTATGGAACAGGCTAAACGAATTGACCAACGCAGTATGAAAACCGAATTGACAACTGAATTTGTCAGGAGGGTAAGACGGGTGTTACGAACTAGTATAAATAGTAGAAATTTGTTTACGGCGCTGAACACGTACGCATGCTCTGCGCTTGGAATTGTGAAATGGAGATGGACAGACAAAAATCTGCAAAGGAAAATAAGAACACTCTTACCAAAAGCATACAAACACCACCCCCGGAGTGTTATTGAACGTGCAATGCTTCCAAGATATCAAGAAAGAAGAGGATTGGTGGATATTGGTAAGCAGCTCCACCAACAAATAATAAACTTACGTTTTTATTTCCACAGGTTTAGTGGGCTCTTCCACTCTACACCGAGCAAAATTCAAGCAGACGACCAAGAGAAGTTACAAGCTTGGCTACGGAAGCTACTTCATGGGCGGCATCCAAATGAGGTCATCCAATGTCAAAAATGTCGACAACTTAGCGTCGACTACTGGTTGGTTTCAGGATAGATGTATTCAGAAACATAAGGCTTTTCATTAGCTATTCAAGATCAGGTTATTCCGACACGAAAAACTATCGGAAGTTTATCATCAGACTCATTTTTAAAATAGACCAACTGTTTGTCTTAATTCTTCGCTGAGTAAGCTTAAGCGTATTGTATTTTATAGTGGTAAACACATCGAAACGGGTGAAATCCACGAGAACTATATAAATAAAATACGACTATGCACTAAATTCAAAGCCGGTGGTATAATTTATTGCATTTATAAAAGATAACGTAGTAAAACTCGATTTTTACCTAAAATTCCACTTTAATTATAACTTGAATAAAAAAATATTTCGCTATACGGTAGCTTTATCAAAGATTATAATAGCTACCACTCCAGCTACAATAATCTTTGGCTTTATCAAGAATGAATACAATTTCTTAGGTCTAGGTAAGGTAAATCAATTCTGGATTTTCTAAGAATAAACACATAATTGAAATAGGTCGTTAAAATAGGGAGAGTTGTTTAAGTCTAATTGACAATTTACAATGAATCGGTATTTTTAAATTTATTAATTTTTAGGGATTTCAACAAATCTAATTTAGTGCCTTTATTTTCTGTATGTGAAATTTGGAAATTTCATAATCAAAATTATGATTAGATTCTTTTAAGTGATTTGAATAATAAGAATCTGTTTTCTCTTTAATAGAACTACTAAAGTATTCTTGTTTAAAAACTTCTGCCTGCTGTCCTATATAAAACTTTGGGCAATCTTTACATTTAATTTTGTATACACTAGATTAATTTTCTTTTTCTATTTTTGTTTTGTAGTTTTTTATAATATTACCATTTGAATTTTAGGTTTTAAAAGCCACACTAATATTGAACTTTTTTAGAAATTTTGCGATGCAATTTCTTAATTGATCAAAATATGTAATGGTACAAAATTTTTTACTAATATTTTTTATTACGGGAAACACCAGGTTTAACGCATTTTTTATTCAAAACTTTGTTTATTATTTATGGGGTGTATCTGTTGTTAACAGCAATTTGTTTTATTCAAGTTTCAATTAAAGTGGAATTTTAAGTAAAAATCGAGTTTTACTATGTTATCTTATATGATCAACAAAAATCACCTGGTACCGACCAAATTACGAATGAGATACTAAAGTACGGAGGCCCCAGCCTTGTCACAGAGCTCACTGTTCTACTTCAAAAAATACTCCGCACAACGTCAGTACCCAACGAATGGCGGAAAAGCATCACAATTCCGATCCACAAAAGAGGATCAAAGAAACAATCCGAAAACTACAGGGGAATCAGCCTACTGAATAGTTCAGCCAAATTGTTAACCAAAATACTGTCACAACGGATCGTAGACAAGTTAGGGGCGTGCGAAGAACAGCAGGGCTTCCGGAATAACCGCTCTACTATCGACGGTATATTTATTATCAGACAGCTGGTTGAAAAATCTATCGAATACGATAAACCGCTGTTCATTTTTTTTGTGGACTTTACACAAGCGTTCGACCGAGTCAAACTGGAACACATAACAGAATTACTGCGAAGAAAACAAGTAGACGAAGCAATCATACGCACAATATACGAACTGAATTCCAAAAACACCATGGTAATTAAAACAAATAACACTCTAACAGAGGAAATCCCTCTATTCATAGGAATAAGACAGGGTGATAGCTTAAGTCCAATACTTTTCAATGTAATCATGGACGAAATCATTGATGAGGTAAAAAGCACAAATATTGGGTACCCAATGGGACACAACACCGTTCAGATTATATGCTTTGCAGACGATGTTGCCTTGACAGCAGATAACGAGGACAACTTACAAAGAATGCTTTTCCATCTCAATCGAACAGTCAAACAGTATAATATGAAGGTGTCTGTGGAGAAAACCAAAGCAATGGTAATAGCAAAAGAACCGGTAAGATGCAAATAAATGGTTGATGGCAAACATATCGAACAGGTTGGGAAGTTTAAATACCTAGGAGCACATATAACAAGTAACAGGGCAGTAACGGAAGAAGTACGCACACAGGCCAACAAAGCGGCCATGATATCAGGTCAACTAAGAGACATAATCTGGAACAATAAACATATGACGGTTGAGAGCAAAGCAAGAATTTACAAGGTCTGTATAAGACTGATACTGACCTTCGGCGCAGAAACAAGAAATGAAACCACAAAGACAAAACAAATTATGAGAACCACAGGAATGAAAACGCTGAGAATGACCACGGGAACAAGTTTAAGAGATAGAACAGCGGAGTGGGGGATGTTGTGAAGTGGGTTCGAAATCGTCGTCGGCAGTGGAGAGACCACGTGGAACGAATGGACGATGACAGACTAGCAAAAACCGTGAAGAGAGAGAGAAACCAAACACCAAACGGCCGCCTGGACGGCCCCCCAAAAGATGGAAAGACAGCTGGATTTCGACCTCAAACGAGGATCGATGGGGCATTGTATAGATAACAGAACTTGGTTCTACCTAGAAGAAGAAGATCTTATATGATATGGAGTTTCACCAGTATCGGCAAACTCAATACCATTGTTACATTTACCTTATGGAAATAAACGCTATATGAAAACATAGATATATGAATATATGTTGATCACAGTTATATCTTTACAATTTATGATAAAATATATATCACTGTAAAGTTCATGGCTGGTTAAGATTGAAAATTTTAAAAATTAGATATGCATTTCGTAGGTATATCAAATTATGTACGCAAATTTTTTTGTTCATTTAAACGCAAAAAAGGTTGAATTGTACAGCTCATTTATCTCAGTTCCATGTATGAGGAGTTATAAAATCAGTTTAAATGGAACGGCAAAATTTTTCTTGATATTTTATCAGTTCAGTCACTGAGAGAGGAAATAGAACTTCGGTTCTATTGAAGCAACTCAAAAAACGAAAAAAGTCTCCGAATCTATGTGATAAATCCTTACTTTCTTTTCGCATAACTGCTGAATTATCTTTTAAACGATAGGGTTGGGGAGAAATCACGAAAAATTTCGAATTATGGCTATAACACTATTGTTAAAAATGATCAATGACCATTTCTAACGATAAATTATCAAAGTGTAGACTCTTACCTTTAAAGTAAGTCATTACATGCCAAAAAATGTTTATTACAGCCCGAGTAACACCGAATTTTGTCTGATTTTTTGGCTATTTTACACTAAATTTGCAATAACTTTTTTTTATCAAAACAAACTTCTTCTTCTTCTTCTTCTTCTTCTACGTTGACTAGGGATATCTCTGTTTGTCATTCTATCTACACCCGCCTTATTCTGCTGATGAAGAGAACCAGCTCTGGGCCCATCTCTTTGGTGGTCGTCCTGGTAATCTTCTTCCTCTTGATCGTCCATACATACAAACTTTGGCTAGTCTCTCTTCATTCATTCTCTCAACGTGTTCTTTCCAACCTCTTTTTCTTTCTTTTGTCCATTTGACCACGTCCTGCACATTATATTTTTCTCTGATTAAGATATTTGTCAGCCTATCTCTGATTGACACGTTCAACATTGATCTCAGTACTTTCATTTCGGTGGTTCTCATTTTCTGCTTTGTCTTCTTAGTGTCTGCTCTTGTTTCCGTGGCATAAGTTAGAATTGGTCGTATCATGGTCTTATATATTTTTGTTTTTCCCTCTATTCACATGTATCTGTTTCGAAATATAACATCTCTTAAGCATCCTGCCACTTGTAGGGCTCTTGTATTTTGTGACAGTACTTCTCCAGTAAGGTTACGACAGCTTGTTGTGTCAATACCTAGGTATTTAAAGTTCATGACTTGTTCAATTATGGCATTTTCTATCTGTAGCTTACATCTTCTTGGTTCCTTGGAAATTACCATACACTTTGTTTTATTCGTTGATATCTGCATATTGTACTTCTTAGTCGATATGTTAAATAGGTGTATCAATCTCTGGAGGTCGTCTTCGTTATCTGCGAGTAGGACCGCATCATCCGAGTAGCATATTATATTGATATTGTGTCCGCCCATCTGGTATCCGCGTTTCGGTCTAATGTCCTCTATTATGCGGTCCATTATCAAATTGAATAAGAAGGGGCTTAGCGAGTCTCCCTGCCTTATCCCTTCGTTTATCTTGATGTCTTCGGTTAGACCTTCGGATGTTATTATTTTTGTGCTGGAATTTGTCATCAATTATGTTTATGATCTCCGCTAAAACATTTTTCCGTTTTAGGATGTCCGTTATGTGCTGCTTCTGGATGTGGTCAAATGCTTTTGTTAGGTCAACAAAGCATGCAGGGTGGTTAAATTCTATTGATTTTTCGATTATTTGTCTCACTATAAATAAGGCATCTGTGGTTCCCCTGTTTTTTCGAAAACCCTGTTGTTTCTCCGAGATCTCTATTTTCTCTTCAAGTTTGTCACGAATAATTGCTGTAAATAGTTTGGTGACAGAATTAAGAAGTGTAATTCCTCTGTAGTTGTCCGGGTTTTTGTGGTCACCTTTTTTGTGTACGGGAATTGTATAGCTGGTTTTCCATTTTTTCGATACTTGTTCTTCTTTAATAATTTTATTAAAAAGGTTTTGTAATCCTCGGTAAGAATTTGGCCTCCGTATTTCAATAATTCGTTGGTAATTAGATCTGGTCCAGGAGATTTTCTATTCTTTAAATTACGTATTTTATATTCTATTTCTTCCGATGGTACCTGCATTTTTGTAGTGCTCAGATTTATGGATTTTGCTGTTATGCTAGTGTGAATCGTATTTGTATTACCAAATTGTCTTTCAAATAATTTGTTTGTCTTTTTATAAGGAACAAAGAACTATTTGGAAAAAATTTATATCTCGCTTAGATAAAGTTATCGGGTTTTGAACAATTAAAACAATAAAATTGTTAATAACAAATTGTTTATAAATTTTTCGAAGAAGCACCCTCCTAATTCGTGTTCAGCACCCCAAAAAAATAAAAAAAAACCTCAGGGCACCCGGGGACCATCGGTCAGGAATATCCCAGTGGCTCCTTCCAGAAGGTGCCTTCGCTCAAGATGAAGTAATTAGGGTAGAAAAAGAGAAGCACAATTTACAAAATATGAAATGAAACTAAACAACAATAGGACTAAAGTAATGGTAATAGGAGATGAAAAAGAACGAATAAGTACACGAACTAACGGAATAAAAATGGATTAAATAAAAATTTGTAAACATTTAGAGGAGAAGTGACGGAACTAGAGAAAAAAACATGATACTTTTAACGTATATAAGAAGGTTAGAGAAGTTTCTAGATTGTTCAACAGGAGGACCCCAAATATACTAGTAGATACAATACAAACCTCTCACTGATGAACAAGAAATCCTTAATGCCTGGAGTTCCTACATAACTGAGTCATTTGAAGATCAAACTTATCAAGCGATGTACATGAAGCTGAAAGACCGGAAATTCTGAAGTCAGAAGTTCCTGATGGCATGAGACGTGCAAAATCCAAAACAGCAACCGGCTCAGAAGATATTCCAGTGGAACTCCTGCATATGAGCGTTCTAGATGAGACTCAATTTGAGTTTGCGGATGCCTTTGGTACTGTAGAAGTGCTATTTGTTCTAAATATACTTCACCAAAAGATCAACATAAAGACATTTTCGTATGCTTTTTCGATTACGAGAAAGCGTTTGACAGGGTCCAGCATGTAAAACTCATAGATAAACTGAAGCATGCTGATGTAGATGACGAGGATGTGCGGACTATAGATAATCTATATTAGCGCCAGAGGGCAGTGGCCCGAATGAATGGTAAGCTTGCTAAAGAATGCCAAATTCAACGAGGCGTCAGACTGTTTAATTTATATTCGGACAAAGTTTTTAATTAAGCCCTACATAACAAATTATTTGGTATTAAAATCAACGGCGAGCTAATAAATACGATTCGTTGTGCCGATGGTACGGCCATCATAAGGGATAGACTTCAGGGTCTACAACAACTCTTAGATTCTGTCAGTAGAGTGGGGAAAGAATAAGACTTAACATAAATGTTGCTAAAACCAAATTTATGGTTTTCAGTCGTTTATCATGTCCAGATGTTTCACTACTAATAAATGGACAAACCGTTGAAAGGGTCTCCCACTTCAAGTAGCTTGGATATTATAGTACTGAACAACTTGACTCAGATAAGAAGTTAAATGTAGAATCGAAATAGCCGGCGCAACTTTTCTATAAATGAGGTCGCTTGTCTGCAATGATAATCTAAATTTAAAACTCCGACAAAAGATGGTTAAATGTTACATCTGGTCAGTGTTGTTGTATGGAGTTGGAGTGTAGACATTGAAAGCTTCCACAATCAATCGTTTGGAGGCATTTGAGATGTGGTGGCATAGGCGAATGCTTCGAATACCCTGCGTAACTATGCAGACTAATATGACAATTTTACATTGGAAAGATACCACTTGTGAATTGCTGGCAATCGTAAAATGCAGAAAACTAGCATATCTTGGGCATGTTCTCAGAGGGGGTCTGTACAGAATTCTTCAACTGATTATGAAGGGTAAGATCGAGGGTCGTAAAGGTGTTGGAAGGAAACAGATCTCTTGGCTTTGGAACATTCGAGAGTGGACAGGAATACCCAGTGCTGAACAGCTATTTAGAATAGCAGAGAACCGTAATCAACTTGCTTGTAATTGCCAATGTCAGGGAGACTTGATACGGCACATGAAGAAGAAGAAGAAATATTTAGAGATAGAAATTGAAAAGACGGGAAAACAGATAAACTAAATTAGCAACATAGAAACCCGTTAAAAGCATATCATGTAACAGACACACTATTTAAAATTGAGAAAGAATCTCTTAAAAATGAAGTTAAATGTATTTAAAGTAATTTATAAACCGATCCGGACATTTGGGTGTAAATGTTGAGTATTGGGTAGTAAAATACAGACAGTCGAAATGAAGTGTTGTTGGAGAGTTATAAAGGGTGTTTTTTATAGAGGTATAGAACTTTTAAATGGAATAAAATAAAGATGAATTTTTAAATTGACATGAAATTTACTTTATTCGAAAGATAACCGGCTGGCTCGGACGTAGTCTAATCTGGAGGTCCAATTTTCGATGACTTTTTCCAACATTTGTGGCCGTATATCGGCAATAACGCGAGGAATGTTGTCCTCCAAGTGATCAATCGTTTCGGGCTTATCGGCGTAGACTAGCGACTTCACATATCCCCACAGAAAATAGTCTAGCGGCGTTAAGTCGCACGATCTTGGAGGCCAATTCACAGGTCCGAAACGTGAAACTATGCGGTTACCAAACGCTTCTTTCAATAAATCAATTGTGGCACGAGCTGTGTGACATGTTGCGCCGTCTTGTTGAAACCACACCTCTTGCACATCATGGTTGTTCAATTGATGAACGAAAAAGTCAGTAATCATGGCTCTATAGCGGTCACCATTGACTGTAACGTTCTGACCAGCATCGTTTTTAAAGAAGTACGGACCAATGATTCCACCAGCCCATAAAGCACACCAAACAGTCAGTTTTTCTGGATGTGACGGTGTCTCAACATACACTTGAGGATTATCATCACTCCAAATACGGCAGTTTTGTTTATTGACGTATCCATTCAAACAAAAGTGAGCTTCATCGCTAAACAAAATTCGCTTATGAAAATCGGGGTCAACGGCAATCTTGTTTTGGGCCCATTCACCGAATCTACGCCTTGCTAGGTGATCGTGTGGCTTCAATTCTTGCACGAGTTGGATTTTGTATACACGCAAACCAAGATCTTTCCGCAAAATCTTCCATAAAGTGAATGGACACATATCCAATTCCTGTGCACGATGGCGGATAGACTGATTCGGGTCTTCCTCTACGCTACGCTCTACAGCAGCAATGACTTCTTCTGTACGCACTGTACGACGTCTCTGTGGATGCGTATTATCATTTAGAGTAAACGTGGTACGAAAACGTTCCATAGTTAATCGAATTAATTGCTCTGATGGACGATTATGTTGACCGTAAAATGGACGTAGTGCGCGATGCGTATTTCGAACAGAACCATGATTTTCAAAATAAATTTGCACAATTTGGAAGCGTTGTTCAGGCGTCAGTCTATTCATGTTGAAATACCAAACCAAACTAAACATAAATCACTTGACAGCTGACAAAATGGCCGCCAGTTAAAAAAGTGTTGCCAACTTAAAGTTCTATACCTCTATAAAAAACACCCTTTAGTTGTTATAATTACAAAAGAAATATTCAAATTAAAGAAGGCCTAGAAATAGAAATTCCATAAGACCTTGTAGACAGACGATAATTAAGAGGATGAAGAATAAACGACCAGTCAAACAAGTTTGGGAATCAAAAATAAAGAACCAAGAGGAAGAACAAGACTAACATAGGATGAAATGCAAAGAAACCATGAGCCGAGACAGATAGAATAGATAAAAACAACAAAACCAAAATTGAAAAAATGAAAAAAAAAGTAAAGAAAATAGATGGTTTTGTCTCAATAAAAACAACAATAATCATACTCTATATTTGCAGTGCATATAGAATTGTTTTAAATACCCATAATTAAATCTATAATACTTGTTTTACGAACATTTCTTACCATATATAAAATTAGTTTTTGCTTGAAGTCCCCATTCATCAGCGTACTTGCCAACTGATACTTCATCTGTGTTAGGATCATAAAATACGAAAGAAGGCGTTAAACGATCTCCATATTGGCTATTTGGAATAACTTGAGATGTTCCGTGTTTGTAGCTGTAGACTGCAACACATGAAAATGTTGTTCCTAGGTCGATTCCCACGGCGCAAGTTGAAGAACTCATCTGAAATTAAAATATGTATAATACAGCGTGATGAAATCAAAAATATTCCTATCGGTTCTGTATATTTCTATGAAAAATCGCGAGTAGGTATTTTTATTCATATCTTTTTTCAATTGCATTTACAAAGGTATCCCAAAGTTTTTTAAATTTTTATTACTACTTGTTCTTTATTGTATAATAATATATCCAGAATTTTTTGTTCAGTTTTCATTTTATATTATTTTAATATGAGAAAACCCCTTTAGGAAAAACCTAAAACATACCCTTAAAATTCAGCCTTCCTTGGAATTAAATCACTCAGGTTATTTACTCGCGCTATGATTATTCACTCTAGATTATTTTCAAACAATTGATATTTTATCAATCACAAGTTATAAAATTTATAATTACTGCCTTTATATATAGAAATAATGCTACTAATTTGTATACCTAGAAAATAAACACATATTTATATCTTATCATGGTTTATTGTTTTATTAATATTATGATTAGAAAACAATTCGAAATTTAAAACTCGAAACCATACTGTTTCTTGTTATCATACAAAGATAGTTATATTATTTACTTTTCTTACGTTTGCATATTTCGGGTTTTCACTTAAATAATTTAATATATTTGTTTTTTGTCTTATTTAAAGGGAAATAATATCTTTAACTTTAACCTTTAAATCTAGTAATATGAGTACTTCGTAACTTTAAGTACGCTTTGAGAATCGTATCTACCAGCGTTGCCATGAATACGGTAATTGCGGTATTTTTCCAGAAGTACTGCCTTGGCTTTATTGTAGTGCCTTACCTCTAAAAAGGGGACTTAACAGTAAATGCATATTTGTTTGAAACACGGGGAAATAAGCTATTATTTCAAACAAAGGTATGTCTAAGTAGGACTTTAGTTTGTACCTTATTTTATCATATTTTCCCTGAACATTTGGAACAGTTGGCAATTGTTGTGAAGTTTTCTCAATTCCTGTTTAACCGATAGATAATTCAAAATTTTTTATTCATAATATATACATAATTGTTTACATGCGTCATAAATCATAATATATGATGGTCTTCAAAAAGCCATTTTCTGTTACACACTTAAAATTAGAAAAATGTCACCCACATTGATAACTACTCACTAGTTAGGACTAAAAATAAAAATTGTAAAGTTAAAAACTAGAATTAAAAATGCATAACCAAATACATTACAAATTACATAAATTTTAGAATATATTACAACAAATATTGAATAGCACATAAACTGAAATAAAGAAAAAGATCGTGCAACATATATCGCTTTAATCTTTTTCTTAAATGCTTGGGGGATTTCTTATATTTATGGGAATTTTATTAAGGACATTGACTGCTTTCCAGTCTGGTCTATTTTGACATTTTCAAATTATATATTGAGCAGGTCTAAGATTTTTTTTTTCTCGGGTATTGTAGTGATGTGCATTTTTAACTTCTAATCATATGTAATCCTAGTTCACAGTGTGAAATATCTGCTAGTGTTGGACAAAACCTCACATGTGTGATGTATAATCGAAGGTTTTCTGGTCTCCTGTGTATGTGCTGAGTTCTTCTCAGAACTGTAAGGCAGCTGACGTTTCGGTGAAATCTCATTCACCATTTTCAAAATTCATTATTCGGCGTCTGGCGGCCAACTGACGCTTGTAACTCGGATACTGTCTGTCCCGTGTAAGATTTCACCGCATTCGGTACAAACCATCATCTCGCCTTTGCATTCTATAAAGCTGAGTTTAAAATCAAAAAACAGCAAACAAGACGACAAAGGCGACATCTCGATGGTCCACTTGGTAATACAAGAACCCCGCAGATTAACAAAGTTTGTAAAAAATCGCCATATGGTGGCGCGACGGTGAATTAAAACAGAAATATGTAAAATCGAGTACACGAAACGCGCTGCCCAAAGGATAGGGGTCGCATTTTTCGGTACTGGCAACCAAGCCTACCGCTCATTTTAGCAGCCAAAGCCACGTGTCGCACCAACACGAGAATCATGTAGATTGACAAATTTTCACGTCCACTTCGCCAATATTTGATTCTATTTCATTTTAAATTTAACGGACAAAAACTTATCTATTTATTTATTTACTTTTTGGCTTTGAAATACGCTAAACGTTGCTCTCATGGTGAGATCGTTTGGTGTGACACGTGGCTTGGGCTGCTAAAATGAGCGGTAGGATTGGTTTCCAGTACCGAAAAATGCGACCCCTATCCTTTGGACAGCGCGTTTCGTGTACTCGATTTTACATATTTCTGTTTTAATTCACCGTCGGGC
Source organism: Diaprepes abbreviatus (assembly GCA_034092305.1). NCBI lineage: Eukaryota > Metazoa > Arthropoda > Insecta > Coleoptera > Curculionidae > Diaprepes > Diaprepes abbreviatus. The sequence continues at coordinate 3,423,182 of JASJET010000095.1, forward strand.
CACCATATGGCGGTTTTTTACAAACTGTTAATTTGTGTGGTTATTGTATTACCAAGTGGACCATCAAGATGTCGCCTTTGTCGTCTTGTTTGCTGTTTTTTGATATTAAACTCAGCTTTATAGGATGCAAAGGTGAGATGATGGTTTGTACCGAATGCGGTGGCCTGACGAGTCCCATATTAGGACGAACAGCGCTGTCACCATCTGTCGGACCCGGAGTTTTTCCATATTTTGGAGTGCTCCACACTTTTTAACACGAGAATCATGTAGATTGACAAATTTTCACGTCCGCTTGGCCAATATTTGATTCTATTTCATTTTAAATTACACGGACAAAAACTTATCTATTTATTTATATATATATATATATATATATATATATATATATATATATATATATATATATATATATATATATATATAAATATATATATATATAAATATATATATATATATATATATATATATATATATATAAATATATATATATATATATATATATATATATATATATATATATATATATATATATATATAAGCGAAATATTTTTTTTGCAAATTTTTACCGTGCGCATCATTTCATGTTCCGAAAAAACCAACCAAAGCTTCGCCATTTATGTGTCATTATGAAGCTAGCGCGCATAATTGCAAATTAACTACCTCTTAGTTATTTAGAAACTACACATGTTCACTTACCTCAGCTTCAGTTGGATCATTTTCAGAGGATGATCCTGCTCTCTTACTTGTATAATCTTTTAGGATCTGCAACATTTCTGGTGAGTACCTGCAAAAATTTTATATATGTAAAATTTATCCCAGCTTTTTTCGGGTCACCCTATCTGATTTAATATATTGGAAAAAATTGGTACAAAAAAAAAACAACGTCGGCGTATTTTCAAGCAAACCTAGCGTTTTTAAATAATGAATTTATTCCAGACTTTACGTCCTCATTATACGTCAATAATTTTTTTTTTGGTGATTCTGTGTTTTACTAGTTGAAAATCACAAATTCTTCGATATACTTTGATGTCAATCTTCAAATATATTTCTTGAATATCCCGTTTCGTTCCGCAGATAATCTTCGATGTATGGATTCATCCAAGACGAGCGTTGTTCACTAGGTCTTATTAGGCATAAAATATTATCATTTTTAACCGACTTCTAAAAGAAGGAGGTTCTCAGTTCGTCGACTAAATATTTTTTATATATATATACACCGATTACTCCGGAACGGCTGCACCGATTTGAATGGAATTTTTTACGTTTTATTCAGGAAATTGCTGCGGTGGTTCCTTATTTTTTTGGATGAAATTGGTGAGGTAAAATTGAAGATGGCGCTGACAAGATGGCAGCCAAAAAAATTAATTTTGCCCGATTTTCTCCAAAACTGGTATAAGGGAATTTTCGAGGTCATACATAACGAATTTGAAATTATTTTTTAAAAATTCAATATGGCTGATCAAATATGGCGGACAAAAAAATTTAATTTTGTCCGATTTTCTCCTAAATTGGTGTGGGGGAGTTTTCGGGGCCGCACTTATCGGATGTAAAATATTTTTAAAAAATTCAGTATGACGGATTCAATATCACGGACAAAAAATCAATTTGTTCGATGTTTTCTAAAATTGGTACAGGGGAGTTTTCGGGGTCGCACATGACGAACCTGAAATTATTTAAGAAAAATTTAATACTGCGGTCCAATATTGCGAATGAAAATATCAATTTTGTCCGACTTTCTCCTTGGTATGAAGGAGTATTCGGGGTCGCACATAACGAATCTGAAATTAATTCTAAAAAATTCCAGATGGCGTATCCAATATGGCGGATAAAAAATTAATTTGGTCCGATATTTTTCAAAATTGATATGGGGGAGTTTTTGGGATCGCACATTACGAATCTGACATTATTTAAAAAAAAATAATTATGGCGGATCCAAGACGGGGATTAGAAATTTAACATCTCTCGATTTTGTCTAAAATCAATATTGGACGATTTTTGCTAGTGTTAATTACGAGTTTAAAATATTTTCTGAAAAACTCAATCTGGCGGATTCAATATGGCGTCCTAAAAATTTTACATTTTTCGGTTTTCTCCAAACTTGAGAGTGTAAATTATGAATTTAATAGTATTTTTTCAGGATTCAGTATGCCGAACGTAATATAGCTGACTAAAGATTTTACATTTTTCGATTTTGTTCAAATGTGTAACTGAATCGTTTTTGAGGATATTAATAGCGAATATAAATTATTTTAAGAAAATCTAATATGTCAGATGCAATATGATGGTCTAGAAATTTTAAATTCCTGGATTTCATCCAAAATTGGTACTAGGGGGCCTTAAAGAGTTTAAAATTTAGATTAAATTAAGTCGTTAAAATTATTTTTTTGAAATTCCATATTGCGGATCCAATATGGTGGGTTGAAAATTTTACCTTATTCGCATTTTTTCAGTTTTAGTATTAAAGAGTTTTCGAAGTCGTTTATTACGAATATAAGATTAATTTTTTACAATTATTAAGTTGATAAAATACAATATGAGAGATTACAAACCAAATATTTGTTTTTAGTGGTTCATTTTAGAGTGATTTACAAGTTTAGAGTCATTGCGAGATATATTAATCTCGATTAGTACTTAATTCAAATAATTTATGGATATCATATTGAATTCAAAACTAAAAATCAAAAAACAAAATTTTTATAAAAAAAATTGAACCGACTTCTAAAAATGCACTAAAAAGTGGAAAATAACTATAAATTATTATATGAAATTGAAATTTTTGAATTCTGCGCTAAATTATTTGTAAATGAAATAAATAATTACTAATATGTTCAAATTATGGTAAGAAAACAATTACAAATAAAGTACTTTTAATCTGTTTATGCGAATCACCTTTTGCCAGGTACTGATTTGGCGCCGACTTCAAAAATTCCAATTTCATATAAAAATTTATAGTAATTTTTCACTTTTTAGTGCACTTTTAGAAGTTGGTTCAATAGTAGCTGAACATCTTCCAAATGCATGTTTGCTGTCTGGCAAGGTTAGATATTTTACAATCTTTTGTTCTTACCTTTCACCTATTTAGACCATTGATTAAACTCAAAAATAAAAAAAAATTTCGTAGATCAAATATAAATATTCCAAGTTACGGAAGTCAATTTTATTCAAGGTTATAAAACCAGCTCCCTACTAAGTTACCGGTATACGGTTTTCGCAAAACGGTGCTACTTTCTCGTGAGACGAAAAATGCCGTACTCAGAATTTTCACAGCACTTTTAGTTTTTTGGATACAGGATCTTTTTGAAAATTTGCCATTTTGGAACACCCCCGTATTTCGGTTATCCTTTTAGTTATCGAAAAGGTAAATATTGATTCAAATAAAGTTTTTCACATAAAATTTAGTGACGTCGTTAGTTTTTCTCTAAGTACAACTGTTTTTAGATATATATCAAACTTTTGTTTTATTTTTAACGAAACACCCCGTATATTCATAGACCATTGCATTCAGCTTATTAAGGGCTTTTCAACGATATTATCACTTAATAATTCTTTTAAGGTATTAAATTATATTTTTAGGTTATATTTTTAATTTTTTGGAATCCGTGGAAATTAGATCACTATATTTTAAACAATACTTTGCCAGATATATAACCAACGGCAACACTTACTGACATTATTATACATTATAAGAATAAATATTAAAAATAACAAGAATTAAAGATATTATTCAAATCGTAAACTATCATGTTGAATATAGTACCGGCATACTTTTTTTACTCTGCGTAAAGCATTAGGTAAAACAAGGGGTCAACCCGCTAAATTTCTGAATTCCCTATCTGTGGTGTTTCTTAGATCATGCATCACTGAGTATTATAAATTTTATTTTCTAGATAGCCCCATAAGAAAAAATCTATTATAGATAGATCGCGAGATCTAGCGGGCCATTTTATGGGACTTTTTGTACCAATCCAGCGTGCTAGAAAGTTCCTGTGGAAGTTTGCAGTTGGTTGTAGATCAACTGAAAGAAATTCAACGTGCAGCGTGCTTTATACGCGGTCGCAGATAGTAACGGTTGGTTGGCGTTGGCTCCGCCTCCCTTTCGAGCGCCACCGTTGGTGTCAGGTTAAGCGTGGCATGCGGGTCGGTACAATGGTTCCGCTTAAAGAGAGTTTTCCCAGTAGAAGGGAGATTGAGTGCATCGTCTCTCTTATTCAGAGTGCCGTTCTTTTCAATTTCGATGGATTCACGGATCAATCTTGCCTTGTAGTGTTCTATATTAGTGATTTGCCGGCCGATGTCAAAATCAATTTTGTGTCCTGTCTCGTGCTGGTGTTGAAAAAGCGCCGATGATATCTGTTTGTTTCTTATACTGAGTTTGTGTTCTTCTAGTCTAGCTGATATTCTTCTGTTGGTCTGGCCTATGTATGTTTTATTGCAGGTGTCACATGCGATTTTATACATGCCTTGATTTTCCAGATTGATTTTGTCTTTTGGATTTCTTAAAGAAGAGCCTATGGTTTTATATGGTTTGTAGGCTGTAGATATGTTGTGTTTCCGGAGTAATCTGCCGATTCTGTCTGTTGTACCTTTTATGTAAGGAAGTACGGTAATTTGTCTATTCTCGGCAGGTGGCCTTGTTTCTTCCGTCGGTTTTTATTGTAATTTTATTGCTTTATTTATTGTTGGTGTCCTGTAGTTATTTTGTTGGAGGGCCCTTTTTAGGTGTGACAGTTTCTTTTCTTTTCCTTGTTTATCAGTTAGGCGAAGGGATCTTGATATTAGGGTATTGGCTACGTCTTGTATTTGTGAGGGGTGGTGGTGAGAATCAGCATTCAGGTATCTAACCGTGTGTGTTGGTTTTCGATATACTGTGTGTCGTAGATCACCATCCATTGTTTTGGTTATGAGGACGTCTAGAAACGGAAGCTGATTATTTTCCTCAAGTTCCAGAGTAAACTGTAACTTAGTGTGGATAGAATTAAGAAACTCATGGAAGCATTTGAGCTGTTGTTCACCATAAGGCCATATTACAAATACGTCATCGACGTAGCGACACCAGAGTTTGGGTTTGAGGTGGAATTTTTCAAGAGCTTTTGTTTCGAAATAGGTCATGAAAAGATTTGCCACGGCTGGAGATAGTGAAGAGCCCATGGCAGCGCCATCTATCTGCCTGTATATCTGACCATCAAACAGAAAATATGCGTTTTTAAGACAGTGTCTGGTGAGATCCATGATATGAGTTGGGAAATCTTCTCTTTGGGCTATTTGATCCAGTGCTTCATCCATTGGTATGCTCGGATACCGGGATTTTACGTCAAAGCTTGCAATTATGTCGTCCTTGTCAATTTCTACGGAGTGTAGAATGGTTAAGAAGTGCTCCGAGTTTTTGACGTTAGAGGCGGCATTCTCAACACGTAGTTGCATGAAGCCAGCAGGGTATTTTTCTAGTCTCTGGATGGCAGAGTTGTAGGCGCTAACGATGAGTCTTAAAGGAACATTTGGCTTGTGGATCTTTGGAAGTCCATATAGTCTTGGGCACCTGCTGGATTTTTCCCGTGGTATTAGTTTCTTTTTGACATCCAGTTCTATGGATAAGTCCATGATCTTGGTCTTTGTTGTTTTCTCAAGATATGTAGTGGGATCCCTTGACACAGGCTTGTAAGCAGGATCTTTCAAGATATCTTTAATTTTTGCAGTATAGGCGTCGGTATCCATGACGACCGTTGCATTGCCTTTATCTGCTGGTAATATTATGATGTTATCATTTTTGTTCAGGTCTTTTAAGGCTGTAAATTCTGTTTTACTCAAGCTCTGTTTCGTAGGATTCGATGTTCTGAGAATTCTTGACACATCCTGCCGTATTTGCTCAGCCTCGTGGTTGTCTTTAGAAGAAAGAGTAGACTCGATTTGTGTGATTATTTCTTCCGTGGGGATCTTTTTCGGAGCTATTGCATAGTTGAAACCTTTACTTAAAACTGTTTTTTCTGTTTCAAAAGTTATATATATATATATATATATATATATATATATATATATATATATATATATATATATATATATATATATATTTCTACTTACATTTACTATGAAATAGAATTATGCCAAATTTGTTTAATTGACGATCAGATATCCAGATATTAAGAAATAATATTTGGTTTCAACAAAATAATGCCCTAGTGCATTTTATTGGATATGTCAAAGGCCTGATAGCTAAATGGAGGTTAGGGTATTTAATGGTCTTGCTTGTGGTCCCAGTAATTTTTCAAATGAGAAAATAACTTCTTTTGGTTCTTTCCTTACCATTGGAATTGCAAATAGCTTATTTTGGACTTTCTGTTAAGCTACCCACTATGTAATGTTTCACAAGATATGAGGGGCTCAAAATTTGTTCTCAATGGTAACTTGGCACCCGACATAAAGTTAATATGTTTTTTTTTTATCAATGGAATAATAATCTTTCTTTGCGACTGCAAAGTTAGTACACCATATACACAACAGATATCGTTTGGATGGTTAATATAATTTCACGGTGTTTTAAGGAATCTGTTCGTACAAAATAAAGACGAGTGGATCACTATAAATTAATATTAACTCTTTTCTAACTCGATATGCAAGTCTAAGCAAAAGTGAAATGACTCACATGAACAACGCGCCGAGATTATCAAGTGTGCTATACTTGTTTTGACAGATCTGGAATGTATTTGACTTCTTCGCTGGAATCTATGTTATCATATATTTTAAGTGACCACCTTCTTTTAATAAAACCGCACCTAAATCGAGTTACGTTAAACAAGACACTCTGCTCTCTGTCATATTTTTGTATTATATGTAAAATTACAAATAAAACTAAGTCTAGTGAGCAACTTTTTTGGTTATGTTCACCTTTAGCATAGCAAAGTACATCAAAAACAGCTACAGTTATTCATTTAACAAAATTACTGAGTATAGGTCAATTTAATGTCATAAGATATTGTTTCACAGAGTGAAAGTATCAGATTGCGGGGCCAACCGGATGAATATCTTCAGTTTTTAAGTCTAAATAACATGAACTACACAAAAATTTTATTTTTCGTTTCCTTTGATAGGTGGTACTAAAGAAGTAAACAGCTTAATTAAAATTTAAGCTGGAGGGATTGATGTGAAATCTCTTAAGGATTATTTTCAGCTAAGGATTATTAAAATACCATGTTTAATTCATCTTAAAACTTGAGTTAAATGAAACGAGTTCCTAAATTCCTCTTGATTATAAAAAAAAACTTATCGTTACTATATATGATCAGCAAATAATCAGTAAAAATTCCTTTAATTATTACATAGTCTATATCTAACCAATTTTCTGACTTGCTATCTCTGAAATAGCTTTTTATGCAACTCGCCGTTAATTTTAAGGATTTCACAAGATAAGACAAAACTACAGAAATAGCTACGAAAATCAAAAATGGCGGACACATATCTGGGATTATTATTAATATCATTAAGAATTAAAATGTTTCCGTGTACTGCTATATATTTTAATATTGCATTGCACTTGTGAAATTCTTAACTATCGCTTTAATATTTTTAGCGAGACAGTTCTGTATATTTTACATGGTCAAAAGCTAATAATATATTAATTATCTTACCTTAGATCACTTTTGTTTTAATAAATTTTAGCCAAATAGAACTAAAAACAAAATGAAATTACATAGAATTTAATTTTATTATTTTTATTGGCATTTTATTATCTATGCTTCTTATCTTATAAAAAGGTGCTTCCTCAAAAATTGTATAAATTTCCTGAACATTTTGTCACAAACATTTTGTTTTTGTTGTCTGAGAATAGAAAACTCACTTTAAAAGACCTAGTAGATATCAACAAAAATCAGCTTAAGCATTGTGTATGATGATCAATGGATGAGCGGCTTTCTCAGGATACATGTGCCAGGCATATATATATATATATATATATATATATATATATATATATATATATATATATATATATATATATATATATATATATATATATTTAATGATATTTTTACGTGATTCAAAGGCCACACAACGGGCCTTAGAAATTTAAATTATATTATATAATAAATGGTGTTAAACAAAAAATTAACCTAATATAGAACCTAGGAATATACGATAAAATATTTCCCATATGTAATAATATTGCTCTTAAACTCAATGTTGAACTGTCTATAAACAATCTCCATTACTCTGGCATGTGTAGTTTATATTTAAGACCACCAATAAACCGCTAATGTTATTGCAGAACACCAAGTGCTGGGTTTGAAATCAGAATCTCTTGATGTTGATGACATATCTTCTTCTTGAGAAATCGTTGTAGCGTTATCATCTGATTCGTGAGGGAATGTTTCTTGAGATTCTGGAATAGTAAATTCATCACTATGAGGCACAGGTCTCATAGCAGATGGTATATTTGGATAGTTGATAACCGACTTTATGTTCTTGGATATACCTGTTCCTTGCCCAACACGAAGTATGATGCCGAAATAGCAATCATTAACATGATTTGAAGGCTCTCTCCAGATCAATGGAACCGCAAACCACATAGGTCGTTTTTTACTATTTTATCAGTTTCTCAGACTTAAAGCGCATGCATTACAGTAGATATGTGGCCCCCACTGTTTGTCTTAATCTCCACTATTACAACAGAAATAAAGCTGATATGTTTTTTTATCAATGCGGTAATAGACCACTTCTGAAACGCAAAAGTCACCTCACCACAAATATAACCGAAGTGATGTGGATTGTTTACACACTTTCGAGGTATCTTTCACGAAGTGTGCGGGTAATGCCGGATTCTTACCGGCTAAAACGCCCCCTAGACTGAGAGTCCCCATGATCTGCTTCTGTGTCCTATAGTGAAGCTATAATCTACAGAAGTGCACTTGAGTGTCCTTTTGGTTTCCTAGCCGTAGCCTTATAAACCTCCGATCTTCACTCATTGGTGTTTCCGCTCCAGGAGCCGGTGCTCCTATTGCTTCGCACTTCCTTGCATTTCGCCTACAATACAAGGTTGGTCTCTCTGCCATTCGCACGTCGATCACTCCGTCTTATAAATGCCTGAAAATTGGACTTGGGGCTATTAGCTCCCTAGTGCGTTCGAAGTAGCCCTTGAGGGATATTCCTCTGGGTTCTGTTGTACTCTTACCTTGTGTTCTTCTCTCTTCTTTCTTCTCTTCTTTTCTTTTTGGTCTTCTATTTATCTGTTCCTCTGGAGTCTCCTGCTTGCTTCACCAAGATTTGTAGTCTAGGTCTTTTATGTTTTCTGGCTTCTACCTCCGGGTTATAATCCACTGATTGCCTAATCACTACGCTACTGATCCGTATGTCAGCACAGGCCTAGGTACTGTTTTGATTATCGTCAGTTTGTTTTTTAGGCCCATCTTGCTTCTTCTGTTTAGCAAGGGGTATAGTTGTTTCTTTACCATTTTATATTTCTTTATCGTGGCTGTGGTATGTTTCTCCCAACACAGTCCTATGTCTAATGTTATTCCAAGATATTTGGCTTGATTCGTCCATTCGACGGCTTCGCAATCAATATCTATTGTCTCGTCCAGTGATCTCCTTCTTTTCGTCAGGAAGAATGCTTGGCTCTTATCAGATCTTCATTATTTTAATCCCTGCGGGATTGGAAATTCGTATGTGGTGGTCATCCCAGGAGATCCCCTATGCGGTATTGCCAAGTTGTACAAAATGTTTTTAACTTTGGGATACATAGATTCGGCAACGTCGCACCCCTCTATTGTTATAACAACACAAATATATCACGTGCATTCTTGCGGCAATATTGGTAATATAACATAATATAATATATGACATCACGTATCTCTAAAACTTGAACTAATATTGAAAAGATAAATTTAGTTTCTGTTTTAGCACACTAAAAATGGTACGAATTAGTCAATTTTATTTCTGATACATTTTAGCTATTGTCCAGTGTTATTGACCATATTAATTTAGCTTGGTGACGAGGTAGTACTCTCTATATTCTCGTTTTTTTTTTGGATATTCACATTTTAATCTACTTTTTCTCTAATTTGGTAGTCTAATATATGGCAAAAAAGTCATTATTGTGGGTATAAAATGAAGATTTAAAAATATAAATTAAAAAATAATTTCACCTCAAATAAATTGTTCTTTATATTTTGGTTAAATTTCCATTGAACCTCTGAAATTTCTTATTTTTGAAGAAGTACCCATAATTAGATTTCCGCTTATCAGCAAGTGATTCAAATATATTTCCTGAGCGGTTTTATAAAAAAAGTACCGAAGATATAATTTTACGTTTCGGTACTTTTTCTTATTACAGTTGATGAAATTTCTTCCACCTCACTTTACTTCAATTAAATCCCTCAGGTTTTTCTTGTGAGCCAGTTCAAAAAAATTATTTCGCCTTATGAATTATATTTTCCAAAAAAACCATCGTTAAACCAATCTCGTTTTCCATTAAGAATTTATATTTAAAGAAAGGTTTTAAAGTTGATTTCCACATAATGCACAAAATGCTACAAAACCAACAAGAAAACCAATAGACTAGATAATAAAGAACGAAAGATTTCACGGCTTTGATCAAGTTGAAAATCATGGTTCTTAGGTTTAGATGTTGTCAAATTGGAATTTTGATACGGCGTTTCGCCTACGATTACACGAGGTATCTTCAGGGATCTTTACTCCACGAGACTAGAACACTGAATGACTACCGAGGAGCAACAGTCTGGTATTTATACCCGACTGGTGCTCAGCGAGCCGTGATCCAGCGTTACAATCGATTTCCACGTTCGAGGTAGACTGTAATCCTCATCTATATTAATATTGTTCGGATTTACAAATTTCGATTGATTCTTTAATTTTCCGTTTAAAGAAACCAAGCACTGATGCTAGCACCTTATTTTTTTTAATATTAAAAGTGTGACCTGAGCAACGCTGATGTTCAGCTACTGCAGACTGTACAATTTGTTTCTTCTTTATACATATCTCATCTTCCTTAAGCCTAGTGGATAAGGTCTATGCAGAAGCCAAATAAAGATGATATGCCAGTTAATCTTTCTTCTAAGATGTCGTGACGAAAATGTAATACCAAAATCGTTGCAGATAAAACACCACATAACCTCCAAAAAAACATCTACAAACATGGCCCTCGTCAGAGAAAGAATCAAGGCAATTCGTCCTGATTTGGATACAAGTACCTGTAATCTCTAATAAATTACATCCTAGATTATCATCTCTAATAAAACAGGACACATTTGCAAAGCTGGATAAAATCATTTACGCCCAAGTAGAAAGAATCCTTCAACAAATCATTATGAAGCAAAAAAGAAAATTCGAAGGACTTTTGAGCTTCAATAATCCAGCAAGGGCATCAACGAACACAGTCGTCAATATGTCAAGTATACAACTTACCGGAGCAGAGAAAATTATCTTATCTAAAGGACAGAACTTCGCCATCACTCTAAGGCGCATAACAGTGGAAGAAATAATTTCAAGTGTCGAAGCTTCCAGTAGAAAATTATTTTCAGCGCATGCAGACACGATTCGATACGAAACAGCGAAGGTTATAAAACTCTCACAGCCACCTAAATCAAATATCACACCAGCGTAAAGGGAAGGTATTAAAAAACAGAACGAGAACAACACCATCTTAGTTCTCCCAGCTAACAAAGGAAATGCAACTGTTGTTATGGATAAGGACAAATATATTGAAAAAATATACAGTTCTTGGACGACAATACTCACAAAGTCATTCGGAAGGATCCAACAAATAAAATCGAAAGGACCGTCACATCTCTAATTAACGCTTCCAGCCTCACTCCAGTTAAACTAAGGAGCTCCAAGATTCCACGCCTCTATGTACTGCCTAATGTATATAAAGAAAATGTACATAAAGAAAATGTACCTCTATATCCAAGCGTCAGCGCAATAGTCTCACCAACCTACAAAATAGATAAATATCTGACCACACTTTTACATCTCTTTAGAGGAAAAACCGAGTCCTTTGTTAAAAACTCTGGACCAAAGATTAAAAACCATCCAATTAGAGCCCGGAGTTATATTGGTCAGTTTTGATGTAGAATTCCTTTACACAAATGTTCCTATAGATGACTCAGTTTGCATAATATCTGACGTATTATGAAACAATAACATGGACTCCACCCTACTAGAATTAATTAAAGCATGTCTGATTTTCACTTAGTTTACTTTTCAAGGATCTTTCTACGAGCAGATTTCGGGAGCGACCATGGGATCTTCTCTATCACCGGTGGTAGATAACATCTTCATGGAAGCTTTCGAAGATAAGGCCTTGTCTTCTGCTCCTCTAAAACCTAAATTTTGGTGCAGATATGTAGACGATACGTTCGTAGTTTGGCCGCATAGCGCAGATAACCTCTATAATTTTCTGGATCATCTAAATCAACAACACCCTAACATAAAATTTCCTATGTAAACTGAGTCAAATGGTGCGCTTTCCTTTCTTGATGTACTAGTACAAAGGAAAGAAAATAGCAAATTAGGACATTCTGTGTACAGAAAACCAGCACATACAAACCGATATCTCAATGTAACGTTACACAATCATCCTTCTCCAAAACAATCCCTTATAAACTCTTTGGTACACACAACAGTTTCAATATGTGACGAACAATCACTGAAATCAGAAACAAAAAAAACTTACTCATGCTCTGAGAGGCAACGGATATTGCGCTGAAGATATAAGAAGTTCTATTAATAAATATAAAAACCCAACTCCTCAACAAAATGTCATAAATGAATTTCTTATAGACAGTGTTGTTTTGCCTTACATACACGGAACCACCGACAAGATTGCCAGATTGCTCCAGAAAATCAAACATACTGACAATTTTCAACACATGTAAGAAAGTTGGACCATGTTTGAAATCTCCAAAAGACGCAATTCCATTTCAAACAGAAGGCGTTTAGAAGATACCTTGCTCTTGTAGTAAAGTGTATTGAGGTGAAACAAGACGGTCTATAGCCACTAGGCTTAAAGAACATGAAAGATGTATAAAAAAGGAACAAATTATGCAATCTGCAGTAGCTGAACACCAACATTGCTCAGGTCATACTGTTAATGTAAAAGAAACAAAAGTGCTGGCTGGCATCAGTGCCTGGTTTCTTTAAACTTAAAATTAGAGAATCAATCGGAATTTGCAAATATCCAAACAATAATAATAGAGATGCGGGTTACAGTCTACATCACACATGGAAATCGATTGTAACGCTGGATCACGGCTAGCTGAGGACCAGTCAGGTATAAATACTGGACTGTTGCTTCTCGATAGTCATTCAGAGTCCTAATCTCATGGACTAAAGATCCCTGAAGATGCGTCGTGCAATCGTAGGTGAAACGTCCTCTCAGAGCATTAGTCAGTTTTTCTGTTTCTGATTTCAGTGATTGTTCGTCACATATTGAAAGTGCTCTATGTACCAAAGACTTTATGACGGATTGTTTTTGAGAAGGATGATGGTGTGACGTTACATTGAGATATCGATTTGTATATGTTAGTTCTCTGTACACAGAATGTCCTAATGTCCTCTTTCCTTTTCACTAGCACATCAAGAAAGGGAAGGACACCATTTGATTCAGTGTCCATAGTGAATTTTATGCTACAGTATTTTTGATTTAGATGAAGCAGGAAATTATAGAGGTTATCTGTGCCATGCGGCCAAACTACGAACCTATCATCTACATATTTGCAACCAAATTTAGGTTTTAGAGGAGCAGAAGATAAGGCGTTTTCTTCGAAAGCTTGCATGAAGATGTTAGCCATCACAGGTGATAGAGGAGATTCCATGGCCGCTCCCGAAGTCTGCTGGTAGAAAGTTCCTTGAAAAGTAAAATAGGTGGAAATCAGACGAGCTCTAATTAGTTCTAGTAGGGTGCAGTCCATGTTGATGTTTCGTAATATGTCAGATATTATGGAAATTGAATCATCTATAGGTACACTTGTGTACAAGGAATCTACATCAAAACTGACCAATTTGTCTCCGGACTCTAATTGGATGGTTTTTAATCTTTGGATAAAGTATCCTGAGTTTTTAAGAAAGGATTCGGTTTTTCCTGTAAACGGATGTTAAAGTTTGGCCAGATATTTACCTATTTTGTAGGTTGGTGAGTCTATGGGGCTAAATCAACAACACCCTAGCATAAAATTCACTATGGAAACTGAATCAAATGGTACCCTTTCCTTTCTTGATGTACTGGTTCAATAAAAGAGAATGACAAATTAGGACATTCTGTGTACAACAAACTAACACATACAAATCGATATCTCAATGCAACATCACACCATCATATTTCTCAAAAACAATCCACCATAAATTCTTTGGTACATAGAGCTGAAATCAGAAACAGAAAAACTGACTAATGCTCTGAGAGGCAACGGATATTGCGCTGAAGATGTAAGACGTTCTATTAATAAATATAAAAAAATAACTCCTAACCAAAATGTCTTAAATGAACCTCCTATGGACAGTGTTGTCTTACCTTACATACACGGAACCGCCGACAAGATTGCCAGATTGCTCTGAAAATCAAACATTCGGACAATTTTCAACACATGTAAGAAAGTTGGACAATGTTTGATGTCTCCAAAGGATGGAATTCCATTTCAAACAGAAGGCGTTTGCAAGATACCTTGCTTTTGTGGTAAAGTGTATGTTGGTGAAACAGGACGGTCTATATCCACTAGACTTAAGGAACATGAGAGATGTATAAAAAATAAACAAATTGTTCAATCTGCCGTAGCTGAAGTAAATATCTCCGAGGATGATTCATGCAATCGTAGGCGAAGCGTTGGATAATAATTTCAATTTGACACGGTCTAAATCCAAGAACCATGATTTTCAATAATTAGATTTATTTGCCAAAGAAACAGAGATGACCCTTCTAGCCTGGAAATGGGAGAAGAAGAAACTACTGAATCGTTTCCTATACCACTGCCCTGTAGCTGTGAACATTGTGCCTGTATGTACATACGTGGAGATGGGGCGACTGAACTGCGATCTGAAAGATCTATTGTGTCACCCTTTTGCTCCTAGGTTATTGGGGATGCCTCGCTAACCAAAGCGAAACCTCTAATCCTATTTCTTTTAGGAAACTTAGGAACCCTAGAATGTGGGACGGCTTCAGTTTAGGTAGTTCTCCCTCTTCTCTTTGATACGCCCTTAAATGTCATTTCATAGGGTTTTGCAAGACGACGCGTTCTGAGAGAATGTGGAAGTGTCCTGTTGGTATTCCTATTAGAATTCTAATTTGGTTTTTCCTTAGGCCAATGTATTTCTCGATTTTTGTCTGGTCATAGTTGCTCAAAAGTATCTTGACTTGTTTCAGTCCTTCTGGATTTGTTTAATAATTGGATCTCCTATTTTCGTTTTAGTTCTTCTAGTATCATGCTGTTTCTAATTCACCGAAAAGGTTTGGGTCCTATAAATGGTGTTTCAATCCCATTTTTGCGAGTTCGTCTACTATTTCATGTCATTCTACTCCAATGTGACACGGCACCTCCAAAGGGCAACCATGGTATTATTCTTCCCTGTTTATTTAGCTCATATGAGCATTCTTAAATAATTTTGTAGTTGATATTGATATCTGCAAAGTGATGGTTGTTTAACTATCCGTGACTGCTATAGTTTCTTTAGGGTAAAATTTTGCTTCATCAATTTGCCCAAGCTTTTGAAGTATTTGGTTCCTGGTTCATACACGTTTATTCCTAAATTATTTTAGACTCGTTCTCGATTCTCAATCGTTTCTCTGTCCCATTCATTTTTATGATTCAACCATGTGTTAAAGCGTTTCAAGAAGTTTAACGTCAATTCAATTTATTTTGGTGTATATTCCAGGTTTGATCAAGCATAATACATGTGGAAAATATTTACTAATGCTAGAGAACAATACTAAACTTCTTGTTTCACTTACCATTAATCTAACCAATTCTCAACTTTTCAGTATCTGCAATTCGAAATTCCATAAGAGTTTTAATCCCTCCCATATTTTAATTTTTGGTTGAAAATGTAAAGAAGTTTACATAAGTTATCCTCCGTATCCGCAATAAGTATCGCATCGTCAACGTAGCACACCACGTGGATGTAGCTTTCTCCCATTCTATATCCGCATATTTTGGGTAATTTTTCTAAGATCTTATCTATAACTAAAGAAGTCCTCCTGCTTTATTAGCCGACTTCTAAAAGAAGGAGGTTTTCAAGTCGTCGACTATGCATTTTTTTTTATGTATGTATACCGATTACTACGGAACGGCTGCACCGATTTGAATGAAATTTTTTACGTTATGTTCAGGAAGTTGCTGAGGTGGTCCCATATTTTTTTAGATGAAATTGGTGCAGTAAAATCTAGGATGGCGCTTACAATATGGCGGTCAAAAAAATTAATTTTGTCCGATATTCTCCAAAATTGGTGTGAAGGAATTTTCCGGGTTGTACCTAACGAATCTGAAATTATCTTTAAAAAATTCAATATGGCGGATCCAATATCGTGAACAAAAAATCGATTTTGTCTGATTTTCTCTAAAATTGGTACGGAGGAGTTTTCAGGGTCGAACATGACGAATCTAAAATAATTTTTAAAAATTTCAATATGGCGGATCCAATATGGTAAAGGAAAAAATAAATTTTGCCCGATTTGCTTCAAAACTTGTATGGGGGAGTTTTCGGGGCACATAACGAATCTAAAATTATTTTTAAAAAATTCAACATGGCGGATCCAATATGGCGGACAAAAAAATCAATTTTGTCCGATTTTCCCCAAAATTGGTATGGGAGAGTTTTCGGAGTCACACATGTCTAATCTAAAGTTATTTTTAAAAAATTTAATATGGCATATCCAATATGGTGAAAAAAAATTAATTTTGCCCGATTTTTTTCAAAATTCATGTGATAGCACATAACGAATGATATTATTTTAAAAAATTAAATATGGAGGATCTAAGATGGAGGATTAAAGATTCTACATCACTCGATTTTGTCTAAAGTCAGTATTGGGGGATTTTTTTTTGAAAAACTGAATCTGGCGGATTCAATATGGTGTCCTAAAATATTACATTTTTCGACTTTCTCCAAACCTGATATAGGATGTAAATTATGAATTTAATAGTATTTTTGTTTTTGGATTCAATATCGCGAACTCAATATAGTTGACTAAAAATTTTACATTTTTCGATTTTGTTCAAATGTGGAATTGAATCGTTTTTGAGGATGTAAATAGCGAAAATAAAATTACTTTAAGAAAATCTAATATGTCAGATGAAATATGACCGTTTAGAAATCTTAAATTTCTGGATTTCATCTAAAATTGGTACTTGGGGGCTTTGAAGGGTTAAGGTTTAGATTAGATTAAGACGTTAAAATTATTTTTTTGAAATTCAATATGGCGGATCGAATATGGTGGGTTGAAAATTTTACCTTATTCGTATTTTTTCAGATTTGCTATTAGGGGGTTGAGAGTTAGTGTATTACGAATATGAAATTAATTTTTTACAACTATTAGGTTGATAAGATACAATATAAGGAACTAAAAATTTTAACTTTTCCGGTTTTATCTAAAATTGATATTGCGGGGTTTTTGGGGCGTATACAAACTCAATATGTAATATAAAATATACCGGACTAAGAAATTTACGTCTCAAATTTTTTAAATGTCGATATTGGAAGGTTTTAGGGCCTATATTAACGATCTTAAATTAATTTGAAATTGAAGATAGTGGATGAACTATGACAGACTAGATATTTGTTTGACACAATTTCATTGGTATTTGGAGAACTCTAAGAATCAAAGAATTTTTAATGGTTCATTTTACGGTGATTTACAATTATGGATAAAAAGAGTACTTTTTTTCCACCTTGGAATCATTGCGAGGTACACTAATCTCGATTAACACTTAGTTCAAATAATTTATGAATATGATAATGAATTCAAAACTAAAAATCGAAAAATAAAATTTTTATAAAAAAATTGACCGACTTCTAAAAGTGCGCTAAAAAGTGAAAAATAGCTAGAAATTTTTATATAAAATTGAAATTTTTAAGTCGACGCCAAATTATTCCCAAATCAAATAAATAACTAGTAATATATACAAATTATAGTAAGAAAGCAATTACAAATGTAGTATTTTTAATCTATTTATGCGAATCACATTTTGTCAGGTATTAGTTTGGGGCCGAATTCAAAATTTTTTTATTAAAATTTTATTTCTGTGTTTAGTAATTATCTACTCTACTATTATATTGGTACTGCATTATTGATTAACGATTGAGATCAGTCTAAGTAGCTGTTTTGATCAAATGCTTTGGTCATATCCACAAACTAGAAGTAAGCCTTTTTGTTAAATTTTAGGGATTTTTTTGTTATTTGTTTTACAGTAAAATTTGCATTAATGATTGATCGATTTTTCCAAGGGCTATCTAGTATGCTATCTAATAGAATGATTCCGCGATAATTTTCTGCTGATATTTTCTTGACTTTTTTGGTATTTCAGAATTTCTCTTAATATTTTTTAAGTAAACATTCCCTCAGTTCATTTTAATATAATTAATATGATAAATGGTTTAATTAAATATTGAATTTACCTTTATAGGACATCTCATTTTGTTAACGAGAAATATTCCAATAACAGTTCCATTATAACTGTCACATTTTCATTAATAGCGTATTTTAACTTTAGTCTGCTATTTATCGTGTGTGAGCAATATGTTTAAATACAGTAGAAATTCTATCATATTTTTTAGACCTTTTGTAATATTGTCAAATTTACTTGGAATAATGCCCCTTTATGATCTCAGAAAAAATAAATTTAAAAAATCAAGATGGCACTATTACTACATATTACTGTTACAAATAGTATCAGTTTATCTAATAGTCGAAGGTTTGATTGACACATTTACAGAACTACTAAATATATCAAAAAACATTCCTTTAATTTTCACTGCCTCTCTAAAATTTTTTGGATTTATTAGTATTTTTCTTGCGTTGACAAATACTTATGCTAAGGGAAAACTTTGGATTGAATTATTTCAAAAATTTGCCTTGTTGGAAAATTTTTTATTTCTTAATACTGCTTTTCAAAGAGAAAGAAGTCTTTATAAAAATGCGACAATTCAGCTTTTATTGGGTCACTTTTTTATTCTTACTATTTCTAGCTTAAATCATATCCTGTGGCTTTTAATGAGGTCTTACTTTGCAATTGATCACATTCGTCGTATGTCTTATTATTACAATTTTATATTGGCATATATTATCATAAATTTATCAACAGCAATTAAATGCAAGTTTTCTTATATTAACAAAAAATTATTAAGTACGAGGAATCAACCTGATTCTCACTACTCTCTGGGCATAATAAGAAAATGTAGGTGCATTTTTGAGGAAATGGGGAAAATTGTTTATATTTTTAATAAACTTTTTGGTCCAGCAATACTTTTGGAGTATTTTTTGTATGGTGTTCATGTATTGCTAGTTTCATTGCAAATATATTTGCTAACAAGCCCTAAAGAATTTGACAATTCGTTAGAAGAGAAATTTGTTATTGTTCTGGTACTGATGAATACGCACAGTTTGGTAAGTATTTTTTAAACATTTTGATAGTAATATTCTTAATATTTATTTATTTATATATATATATATATATATATATATATATATATATATATATATATATATATATATATATATATATATATGTTATGTCGGATATTCTCACGGGTGTGATGTGTAATCGAAGGTTTTCTGGCATTCCGTGTATGTGTTGAGTCCCTCTCAGGACTGTAAGGCAGCTGACGTTTCGGTGAAATCTCATTCACCATTTTCAAAGCTCACTGTATGGCGTCTACGAGCGAACTGACGCCTGCGACTCCGGTGTTGTCGGTACCGTGTGCGCGTAGGACGTGTTCGTTTTCCGAATGGTTCCGGACCATCAGGTAGCGTGACCTGCTGCGCGTCATCGGCCCTGTTGCCAGTGTTTGTGGTTGCGTTGCCGAGTTGTAATCTCTTTCGTTACTAAGTGGTACTGGTTGATGTTTTGTAAGCAGATTTTTCCAAGTATTAGGCACAGGTTGGCTATCATCTCTGTTATTTAAGTTGTTGGGCCTCTTTGCAATTTCAATAGCCTCCCTTATAACTCTTGTGGACAGGTTTTCACATCTCGATAGCATTTTTGTTCCCGAGAGATTTATCTTATGTCCTGTGTTTAACCAGTGTTGGGCCAGAGCAGAACTCTCCAACTCAGGCCCTAGCAAAACATCTTGCCACCATTCTCCAACCCTTCGTCGAAAAAAACGGCCTCTTATGTTAAAAACTCGCAACATTTTTGCGAAATAATCAAAAACATACGTTTACAAAAAAAAAGGATGTCTAGTTAGTTTTGACGTAACATCACTTTTCACACAAATACCAGTTAAAGAGGCTCTTTCTGTAATAGAAAACAAATACAATCTGCCAAAATATATCATCGAATTAGCTAGACACTGTCTTGATAACACCTATTTTACTTATGAAAGCCGACGTTATAAACAAGTCGAGGGAGCCCCGATGGGATCGCCGCTATCTACTGCACTCGCTAACTTATTTATGGAAGACTTTGAATCAAAAGCTTTGCAGACCTCTTGACATAAACCAAGACTGTGGCTATGTTACGTGGATGACACATTCGTTATCTGTCAACATGGGGAAGAAAATCTCAAAAGTTTCCTGGAACACATAAACAGTATACATCCCAAAATTAAATTCGCCATGGAGACAGAACAGGAAAGAGAACTACCGTTTCTGGATATCTTACTGAAAAGAAAAGAGGATGGCTTGCTTTCGTACACTGTCTACAGAAAGCCCACGCACACCAACAGGTACCTCATCGCCGATTCACATCACCACCCCGCCCAATTATTTGCAGTAGTGAAATCACTTGCGTTTCGATCGCAGTCCCTTACAGATCCAGAAAATTATCACAAAGAGATGAACATACTGCAGGAAGCCCTAACAAGAACGGTTATAAAAAAGAACATATAGACAAGGTTCTAAAAAACAAACACTTGGCCCCAAAAAATCGCGAAAACCAAGAGAATAGCTCCAAGGCTTTTGTTCCTTATGTAAGAGGCACCACAGACAAGATCGCAAGAATTCTGAGGAGACACAATATTGAAACCATTTTCACCACAGACCGTAAAGTAAAAGATCTCTTGCCAACACCTAAAGAAAGAATCCCTCTAGAAAACCAGGGAGTGTACGAAATTCCATGCGGAGAGTGCAGCTCATCTTACGTAGGCCAAACCAACCGTAAAATAAGCGCCAGAAGAGACAAACATATAAACACTGTCAAGCAAAAAACAACTTCTGCTCTGGCCCAACACTGGTTAAACACAGGACATAAGATAAATTTCTCGGGAACAAAAATGCTATCAAGATGTGAAAACCTGTCCACAAGAGTTGTAAGGGAAGCCATTGAAATTGCAAAGAGGCCCAACAACTTAAATAGCAGAGATGATAGCCAACGTGTGCCTAATACTTGGAAAAATCTGCTTACAAAACATCAACCAGTACCACTTAGTAACGAAAGAGATTACAACTCGACAACGCAATCACAAACACTGGCAACAGGGCCGATGACGCGCACCTGATGGTCCGGAACTATTCGGAAAATCAACACGTCCGACGCGCACACGGTACCGACAACACCGGAGTCGCAGGCGTCAGTTCGCTTGTAGACGCCATACAGTGAGCTTTGAAAATAGTGAATGAGATTTCACCGAAACGTCAGCTGCCTTACAGTCTTGAGAGGGACTCAGCACATACACGGGATGCCCGAAAACCTGTAAATGCAAACTTCATTCCATCATATCTTTTCCGTGTTAGAGGTTACACAATTTGAATAAATTGCTACAGAACACAATTTATACTATTTCACCACCATCGAGATGATAGCCCACCTGTACTACCATACCGAGAAGAAAGTCAAAACTTAGCTTCCCCGCTACAGTAATACGGCAGAGGTACGTGTTTCGTCTCTACTAGACTCATCAGGGTACCGACATGCACCTGCTTGTACAAAGGACAGATCGGAAGGAAGCATGCAACACTGAACGTGGCTTCGCCGACTTCGACGGGAGTTTTTGGGATCGTTAAAGACAATTCCGAGGTCGGATTTGTCAAATTCAAGATGATCAATATGGAGAACGAATTTTTTGAAAATCAAACCAAATATGGTATTCGGGGATTTTTGGGGTCGTTGATTACGAATCCGGGGTCGGATTTTCGAAATCCAACATTGAAGACATAATATAGAAGATTGGGTTATTGAGTTTCCGCCATATTGAGTCCATCATCTTAAATTTTTAAAACCTAGGATTCGTGATCAGCGACCCCAAAAATCCCCGTATAACAAACTTTGTATAAATCGGTTGATTTTCAAAAATGTCATCCGCCATTTGGATCCGTGAGAATTTTAGAAATATGATTTCAGATTCGTAATTGGTGATTCTAAAAACCCCCGTATACCAAATTGGGTGCCAATCGGTTGAATTTCAAAAATTCGGCCAGCTTATTTGAATTTTGATCGCCATATTGGATCCGCCATGTTGCATTTAGTCAACGTACCACATCAGCTTGTTAAGAGCCATCAGCAACAATCTGAGCGAAAAACGACCCGAGCGCTTGCGAATTTTTATTTTCACAAGCTTTTTTTGCTAGACACTTGATTTTTCTCCTGTTTCTGGCCGCCATATTGGAGCCGCCGTATTTGATTTATTAAAGGCACACTCGGCAATTGAAAGTAGATGCCCTAAGCTTCAAAATGAGCCCTTGGTCGATTTTTTGGTTACTTCTAATTTTCGTCATAGCTCTGATCCGGTTGACGCGCATATATATATATATATATATATATATATATATATATATATATATATATATATATATATATATATATATATATATATATATCAGGCGCGGATCCAAGGGGGGGGGGCGGTGGGGGCGATCGCCCCCCCTCCCCAAGAGCTTCGAGTTTAGGAAAATGGACCCCATTTTACTACAGTTTATTTAAGAACTAGAGAGAGTAATAAATCATTTTTTACCCTTTTTCTCTTCGCAAACTACCTGTGTTCTTTAGTCCGGTGTCTTTAACGAAATCTGTTAGACACATATATTTTTCATAGAAATGGGTTAGACATTTTATAATCAAAAATACCGGTCTATAATAATGGACTAAAACGTAACCTTATTCTCTCAAAAAATTCGAAGTTATAATTTAAATACTTACAAAATATCCATTGTCAAAAATACAAAAAGTTAAACATATATAAAAAATAAATTCGTCCATATAATATTAAAATATTTTTGGGGCAATCGGTCATTTTATTATTAATTAAAAACATTTTTAGGGTATTTAACGTTTCAGTTTATTTATTTCTTAAACTATCTGCAGAATTACAATTAAACACTAAAAAGGGATTCAAATGTAATTACTTTTTATTTGTTGTAATTAAAATTAGACCTACTTATTTTTATTTCTATTGTACTGATATCTTAATTTAATTTACTTTATTATATGGAAATATAAAAAAATAAGATAAACATGATAATTCTACACGCTTAAGAAAAAGACACAAATACAATAATAAAATAATAAAAAACTTACGGCTAATTAAAATTAAATATATATAAAATTAAAGTGTGGGACACACTAAAATAAAAATATATAAAAGAATTAAAAAACATATAAACAACATTAAACAATAAAATAATAAATTGTGTTTACACTAGTAAACATTACGTATTTAATTCCTAATCAAAGTCAGTGAAACTATCTTCGCTCAAATTAATTATAATTGGTTCCTCTATCTCACTGATCATGAGATCGAGTTCTCACATTTTGTTTTATTCATTTATTATATGGATTTTTTCCAATTTTTCGCAGTAACTTTATTCAAAAAAATCTTTCAAAAGTTTAGTTAAATTACTAATTGTGTTAATTGTGTTATTTCTAGCAACTCTACCTTTTACTTGAGAGAGATATTTACTTCTCCAACGAACAGTTTCCGGACGATTTATAGGAACAGATTTTCTATCTGGTTCTTCCCAACAAAAATTAAGTTCTCTGAGCAATTTCCTGAGATCAGTTCTCTTAATTTCAGGTAACTCGCGATCTTCATTGATTTTGGGATTTGCTTCTCATAATAAAATATATATACAACCCTTTTAATTAAAGTTTTCATCTCTTCTTCTAATGAGGTTTTTCGTCTGCCTGTGATCGAATGTGGCGTGGGTGGAGTACTAACAATTCCAATCGTTTTTTCTCCTTCAGTATTCTGTACATAGTAGATTTTCTAACTCCTGTCATGTTGGAACACATCTCAACAGAGCTTTTAACATTATTATCTAGATATTGATATCTTAAGGCATCATAAACATTAATCGTAATAAGTTTTTCGTTGCGGAAAAAAAACAAGATAAATCACTAAGAACAAACTGTAAGGTGTACTTTGCTCACTGAAATTAAATTAAACTATCAGAAATTTTATGTTGCAGTAAATTTATAAAATATATTTAAATATAATGAAATATAATTACATTTACGGCAGTTCTCAGTTACCTGCGGCACTGGAGCAGGTACGTTGGAGGTTTCGGTAAGATTTTTATTCCTCTCTCTAATTCTTGAATAGAGTATAGGAATGTGTATACTTGCGATCGCTTCCCCCTCCCAAGAGCTTTGAACCCATACTGCCTTTTATATTAGGAATGAGTATGCTGCTTCCACCCCCCCCCCCCACCGTTGACAACTTGTTTTTCTTGTCATACTGTACTGTAGCATTTAAATTTACCAGTTAGCATCAATGCTACATGTTTTTAGTAATATGATATAATTTGTATATTTTTACCTGAGTAAATTTAATTATTTATCCTGTAATTTAAAATAGTAAACATGGAATTTATTTTTTTGGTTCATAACTCTTTTGGTCTTGTAACTTATCAATTTTTTTAACACAGTTCATAAATTGCTGTAGTTTATATATCACATTATTTGGTTTGAATTTAAAAGTCGTAAATATTTTATTTTTAATAAACTCTCATTTGTTTACATTCAATTTCAGTATTAAAAGTATAAGGTTATAGTCGGTGACATAGTTCGGTTAGCATTTGCTGTGAATGTATACCCATTCGTTGACACGAACACGGCATGTCGAGATCGATCATTTAAGGTTGAGTATGCAGTATGGATTTGTGGCAATTTTTTTTGAACTTTGTTTTATCGTGATTAGTGACTTTGAACTGTTTGATCATAATTCTCTTTTTGATAATTTTCCATGGCCTGCCCATACTTGACGTATTAACTGGTGGTCAGTGTAAGTTCGGAACTAGGTTAAAGTGCTCCAGGTTGAGAATAAGGTTGGCAAGACTAAGTATAAATATCACTAAGATTTGTCACGTCTGGTTGCAAGAGAGATTTGTATTTTCGTTCCCTTTACTGTTGAACCGCCGAAGGCAGCAGACCAATCCTGCCACCAGCTCTGAAAGGGCGGACGGTCAAGTTTTTTTGTTAAAGTCCACTAATTAATGAGGTAAGATTTTGCCCCTTATCTTTACGAACATGTGGTAAAAACAACATTTTATTTTAGGGCTCTTGGGCTATTCGGCTATTCGGCTACTTGGCTATTTGACTATTTGGCTATGTGAATATTTGAAGCCAGTTCTTTTTTATCTTTGGGCTTTCATCTTGATATTGCTGTCATGACTTCTTGATGGTTCGGGTCCTAGTTTTCCTGTACAGGCGACCACGACTGTATCAACCTTACCCTGCGTTTGATTGGTGAGTTGGAAGTGGCCCTGTGAAGCCTCAATCCATCCACAACACAACAGGAATCCTAGCAACAGCGCTGAAGTGAGAGGTACCATTGCATATACCAGGTAGGAGAAAAACCTTAAGTTAGAGATTCGAGTTGTGAATTAATTTTTTATAACACAAACAATGCAACATAATTATATTTGGTGATGTAGTAACATGTGAGAACTTTTGATAACTCAACAAAACGTACGTTATTGGCGACTAAGGTTCTAGAACGTTTGCGGCCAAATCTTATATAACCTTTTAAAACCGAGGTGATAGTTATCAAGAGAGTAAAAATAAAACATTGTAAGCACAATTCAAATTTATGTAAATAATAATTTTTTAATGGGAATAAAATGGAATTGCTATTTTGTTTTAATTAGGTCGTTTTATTGTGGAGCTATACACCTACCGTCAATAATTTAAAATCATTCCTCATACCTAAGTGTTTTCCTGTTTAATCACTAGGTAAGTAACACAGATAATGTAAAACAGGTGGCGCCTATTGGGTAATCAAAGCAGAGCACAACTATCTCTAAAAGAGATACGAACCTAGCCTCCGACATATTGAGCTGCCGTACGCATCCGTTGCCGTACCCTGTAAAAAGGGGACGCCGCAAAAAAATGACGCCCTGAACGTGGAGCTTGTGCTTTGTTTTGAATTTTTATATTTCACTGGTGTTTAGCAAAATAATTTAACGTTGAGTATCCTGAATTGAATTGAAATTTCTATGCGGTTAAATTCATGTGTCAGATTTAAATTAATTTTCATTAGTAACATATTTTTATTGTAATTCCATTTTGTTTCGACTGAGTAATGACAATTTTATAAAACCTAAGAAACATTCACAGGTTACTCGAGTAAATTTTCTCCAAGGTACAATAAGGTTATATTTTTTGTATTTTTTTTAAGAGCCCTCATTGATTTTAATATCACAGTAACTTCACAGTATTTTAGGTATTTTACAGCTTATAGTAGTGAATTTTGTACTTTTTATGTACAGGGTGTTCAGGTGGACACAGTTTTTTATATGTTTATGTAAGGTCTATTATTTTAGCTAAATTGCTGAAAATTTTCTAATTAGTTTGTGAGTTAATTTAGTTTTAAAGGCATTTTATATCGTACATATTTTTGACATTTTAAGTCTCGTAAAGATTTGCATAATTTTTTTTGATCTATTTAAAAGTTGTAGAATCATTTTACATTTTATCTCAGGTAGTAAAATTTATACCCGGTTAGAAATACTTTTTTGCTATTAAACCATTTTGAACCGATAACAGTTTAAAATATTTGGTGATAAGAAAAATATTTAATTTTTTTTCGGTATTTTACAGCTATTTTCCTAAAACTTGATTTAAATGTGTTAAAAGTACAGCAAAAAGTAATCTAGAGAATTTGATTTTTTTTATATAAAAAAAGAAATTGTTGTTGACCAAGCCAAAGAAACTTAAGATTTTATTTTTTGGATACTTTTTATAGATAACAGGATATGAATAGAAATAAATACCAATTTTAAAATTTAGCTTTGCTTAAAAATTTATGCATGATTAGTTGAGACTTATTATTCTGAAGTTTGATAAAATAAATTATTTTTTATTGATACAGGGTGTACGATTACTGCTGTTTTTTTTTAAGTTTCCTTATTTTAATGTTTGATCAATGCAATCATTTGATTTAGATTTTAGTGAAGTTATTTAATTGCTTTTGAAATAAAATAATTTTTTCTATTTGATTTGCTATACAGGGTAGGACAAACTGTTTGTTTTATAGAATTGATTTAACTTTAGAGATACGGTTATTGTTTTCAACTAAGTAAAGAATACTTTGTCATTTAAAAATAATAACTTGATTTAGTGTATTTATTTTCAAATTTTATATCATCATGGATATTTATAATTTTCAACCCAATCATTTACTTGAATATGAGTTGGACTACGAGTTAAAAATTCGTTTGTTAACTTCTTTACGTACTGTCGCAGACAAACGCAAGATACTTGCTAGAATTCTAAAGAGAGAACAATCGAGTCCGGGTAAAGATATTAACTTAAATATTTGTACTTTGACTTTTGAGGAAGAAAAAATCAGTATACAACGCAGTTTAGACTCTATACAAGGGGTGATAGATGAATTTGACGGTAATGCTAATGATTCTCTTATTAATAGAGTGAAGTCGCGTTTAGCTCATGTGGTAGGAAGAGCAAAAAGAATTCCAATGCCCGAGGATGAAAATAGAGCTTCTGTAATATTTTCTTATATTCAAGAAGTGACCGCGAGTTGTCTTTTATTGGAATCGAACTTGTTAGATAAAATTCCGGACGGTCAGCATGTTGAACTTACAACATCTCAGTTGCCGGTGATCAATGTAGCAGCACCTGTAGTGCATTGCGCGACGCGTATTTTACCTATTAGTGAGTGGCAAGTTAATTTTAATGGGGACGCGAAAAAACTTTATCCATTTTTGGAACGGTTAACTGAATTAGCGCAGGCACGTAATATTTCTCCGCAGGAGTTATTTAATTCAGCTGCCGAATTTTTCACAGGAGACGCGTTTGTGTGGTATCGAAGTGTTAAATCTTTGTTAACTGATTGGGATTCATTGGTATCGAAATTAAAGAAAGATTTTTTTCATGATGATATAGATGATGAAATATGGGAGCAAATTAAAAGAAGGAAACAAAGGAAAAATGAATCTACGATAGTTTTTATTGCTCATTTAGAAGCTCTTTTTTCTCGATTATCTAGACCTCCAGCAGAAGTTTCAAAAGTTAAAAATATTAAAAGAAATCTTTTACCAGATTTTATTAGTAGGTTGGCTTTAATAGATGTTAATAATGTTTCGGAACTTTCAGAACTTTGTCGTAAGTTAGAAGAGGCTGATTACCTTAAAGACAAATCTAGGCCTAAGGATGAAATTGCTAGCATTAACAGTATGGCTAACACGAACCAAAGTTTAGATAATAATAGTCATTTTAACAAGCAAAATAATTCTAGAAAAAATTTCAAAAAAGATGGTCAAAGATTTTCTCATTTTCATTCTAAAAATTTGCCTTCTACATCTAACAGCAAACCTGATAATAATTTAAATAAAAATAATTCTAATAAAGATAATAAACCTAAAGCTTCTGTAACATGTTGGAATTGTAAACAGCCTAATCATGTTTATTTGGACTGTAAGGCCCCTAGAGGTTTATTTTGTTTTAAATGTGGCGAACCTAACACCAAATCTTCAGGGTGTCCTAAATGTTCAAAAAACTAGTAAGGGAAGTGAATCGAAGAGGCAGTTTCACCTTTCCCAGAACTTGTGCCTCATTTAATTATCGTAGTTTTCATACGTCTTTTAAAAAATCAAAAACATTTTTTAATTCTAATAATAAAAATTTAGAAAGAGAATATTTTAGCCATACTGATTGGAAAAACTGGCTGAATACGGTTTCTAAATTTTTTAAAGATAATACTTCTTTTAATCGACTCCATTTTTCTGAAAACAAGCAAGTTTCGCCCTTATTCATTAATAAATATTTAGATAACCGACCTTACATAAATGTGAAGTTGCTTGATGTGGACATTACGGTTTTATTGGATTCAGGTGCTACATCTTCTATAGTTGGTTCTAGAGGTGTAGATATTTTAGGTAATTTAGGTCTTAAGATATGCCCAGCACAAATTAAGAATATTTGTACTGCTGATGGTAAACAGCAAAGTGTTAAAGGCACAGTTGATTTACCTCTTGTTATTGACAATTCTTGTCAAGTTATTAATGCTCTAGTGGTTCCTTCATTGCCACAAGCATTTATATTTGGGTGTGACTTTGCGAAAAAATTTAATATTGTAGTTAATTTTAAGAATAATTCTTGGCATGTGCAAGATATAAATTCTAAATTAGAAGTGTCCAATAATGATTTGAGTCACTCTTTTAATAGTTGTAATTTGAGATTACATTCTTTGGATGAACTTTCTACAGCAGAGCGCGAACAAGCGGACAAAATTATTGAATCATTTAATGAAATTAGTAGTAAAGATAGATTAGGTCGTACGGATAAAATTACTTTGACTATTAGTAGTGAACATAACCCGATTCTCTCAATCCCCCCACTCCTCGACCTTGACCTTGACCTTGCTTCACCCCTCTTTGGCCCCGCCCACATGTCCTTGTCATTGACCTTGAAAGTGCACGTGTGCTTTGGCCTTGGCCTTGTGTTCAAGGTTGTGTGTGTGACCTTGACCTTGACCTTGGTCGAGACGACCTTGACTTTGTTGAAGGTCATCTTGGGTGTGTGACCTTGAAGTAGTTATTTGTGCATTGTAATAGTGTGGGATGATCTTGAAATGATTTCGACCTTGCAAATTGTTCTATAAATTGTGTGAGTCTACTTGCATTCATTCAGTGTGAAATGTCAGATACGGAACTATCTAAAGAAAAAATTATAGAGCAAGTCGGCAGAGTAATTTGTTTATATCAGAGTAATTTAAAAAGTTTGTGTGATTTTGAAGAGAAGGATCTAGCATTTTTTCCTCTCGAATATTTAAAAACTTGCGTTGATACGCTGAGTTTACGGCAAATTTGGGATAAGCTGCCAGCGTCATATCGGTGTAACAAGGAACTACAGTTAAGCTTACCCTGTTACATTCACTATGAACAAATATATCGTCATCATATAGATGGGCCACCACCAGCAATAAAAAAGTGTCGTGAATGTAAAAATGAGTGAATAATATGAATAGTGCTTTGCAAGAGACAGTAAAAAAATTGGGCGATGAGTTCACTGAAACGGCTAATAATTATTTCAATGATGCAATGAAAAGTCGAGCAGAATGGGCGTCGCGCTATTGTGATTTGGCTTATGAATATGAAAAGGCTGCGAATGCATGTCGTAAATATTGCAGCAAAACAATAAATTTACAAGACTTTGTTCGTGAGATAAAAAAGTTGGGGTTTAGTGACTGTTTGGAAAAACTGATTAGGTTCATTGCAGATCCGGTTGTGTTAGATGAAATTAGAGTGTAGGACTTAAGTTTAACGTAGTAGTAGTTAATATGGAAAGTTTAGTGCGAGAAATGTACGAGGAATTTCTAATTTCTGCAGCCGGTTCGGAATTTTACGCATATGAAATGCAAGATTCGGAGGCTCAGGACTTTAGTGTATTTTTTAAGTATATGGACCATGCCGAAGTGTGTCTTTTAGCTAGTATAGTTTGTAAGAATTTTCTTAGAAATAAAAACAAACACTTATTATTGAACAAATTAAGGAAATTAGGTTTAGGTGATAATGTTAAACGCATAGAAGAATTGCAGAAAAAAATCAATGAATAAAGTACATAAAATGTAGTTATTTGTTTCATTATATTTTGTCCTTGAAGTTATCCTTATACCAATTTAAATGTGTGACGTCATTTGACCTTGAATACTCCTCCCACTATTTCTATCGTTAAGCTACCCCCACCATTGTTACAATTCGACCTTGAAACCTCGCTATAAAGGTTCGTGGGAGAAGAAGTGACTTCAAACAGTCGCAGATATCAGTGGCATAAACATCAAATATTGTGTTCGTGTAGTGTTCTGAAAGTGCTTTTATATTCACGGTAATTTTTGGATTTATATACCATTTTTTTCAATAATGAGTATTGCAAAAGAAACTCTAGATGAAATTAATGAAATGTTTAGCAAAGATTTCGAGGTTTTAGAGAAAAAAAAGGTTACCGAAATGATTGTAGGCAAAGTGTATAAAATTGTAAAGATGGTTTCAATGACTACACGATTTGGTAAAACTCTTTTAGTGGCTTTACACGATGACGGTGATAATAGCACATTTGAGACTTTTTTACCAAAACGTGTGGCCGAAACACTACCTGACGATATTGTAGATATTATGAGTAAAACTAAAGATAAATACACTCTAACTTATTTGGGGCAGGGCACTAGAGTTTTTGGAAACAATACTCGAACATTATTACGTTTTGGCTCATTGGAGTAAATTGTATGTAAATTGTTTGAAAAAAAGGATGTAATTAAATTTAAAATATAGTTGCACATATCAGAATACTTACGCGTGTTCATTATTTCTGTTAAAGATGTCTGCTGATGCGACGACGACGACGACGACCGCCAACGAATGTGTAGATAGATACATATTTTGGTTGGGGAGAGAATTAAGAAATAGGGCTCACGATATGTTAGATAGCGTAAATGATTGGTCGCATATTGATGTAACCAAAGATCAATATAAGAACGAGATCAGGGATACAATCAATTTTATGGCTGGGGCACACTTGTGCGACAAATTTTTATATGGTTCCATAGACATGGATACATTTTGTGCTGAAATGGTTGAAGAAGAATTAAAAGAATACCTCGTCAATATTCCACATTTACCAGGTGAGCTTGCTGCAAAATATGAATTGGTTTCTGCAACAGCAACAGCCCAAGACGTTGACGATCGAAATAGTGTCGGATGGGATAGAATTTTGAGCAACGAAAACGAAGACATGGAAAACTAATTTTTTATAATTTTTGTATTTGTGCAATTAAATAACTGTAAATAAATATCTATTAAAATCACAGTTTTATTTTATTTCTTTTATAAACATACCAACCCAGTAGATCATAGTCAGTGTTTCTTTTTCTCAGCTGAAATATTTAATATAAGTAGGGCAAATAAAAATAAAATAGTTTAGTAAAGATTGAAAATGAGTCGAGGAAACAACACAATTGATAAATTTGGTCGTCAGAAATATAATGAAAAATATCATATATTATCTGGGCCACAAGGGATTGGTTTTAAACTTACAGCGGATGGGCAGTATGATATGGGTGGAAAAATCATAACCAACTTAGGCGAACCTAAAGATGATGACGATGCTGTGACAAAACACTTTGTTAATAGAAAGTTTTACAATTTTGCAGTTGTAATATGTGACATATTTAACAAGGATGTCCTCCCCATGATATACAAAAATAATAGTGAGCTTAAAACAAAAATTGAAGTTATGCAGAAAATACTCTATCATCAGCCTTTAAATGACTCATTAAGCGCACTGTCGTACGACTCGACTTCAAAAAAAATCTAAAAAAAGCAGGTTAAAGAATAGGAGAACGCACTCCGAGTGGCATAGCCTTGAAGATAACGTCGTAGTCGTCGGTGAATTGGACCTTCCCTCCAAGAATATTGAAATGTTATTTATGTGTATGATGTTTTATTGTCATTGTTTTTAATAATGAAGATTGAAATAAAAAACTTTATTTTACAATATATTGTTTATTTATTTTACATTTTAAATAAAAAATATAGTCATACAATATGTTATTTAAACAATATTAGCTTTATCTATCCAAGAGTTGAAGTGGTTGGGAAATCCTAGCCATTTGACAAATAATTGTTCGATGTGATTTTTCTTGCGTTGTCTAAGGACCTTTTCTACTAGATAAACGTCAGGACTGCTTGTTTTTTGTAGTTCTGATTCGTAAAAACACCCTCTTATAGGCTGACCTTCTAACGATTCCAACAAGTAAGTAGGTGGATTTGTAACGTTAACTTTTACAACTTTAAACAATTCGGTTGACCAAGAGGGCGTATATCCTTTCTCGAATAAGCTTTTGTACTTGCTAATACGCACAATGTCACCCATGGAAAACTTAAATTTTTTAGGTACAATTTTTAAATAATCATATGCTTTAATATGTGTTTTTTCTTGCACGTCTGCAGGCTTCATTCCAATGGTGCGATGTTTCGAATGGTTATAGGTTTTTGTTACTGCCGATAATATATGTATCCATTTGTAAGATCCTCTTGTCGAGAATTGTTTATATAAATTATTTTTTAAAGTCCTTATGACTCGCTCAACAATTGCAGCTTTCTTTGTGCTGTAAGTGGAATAATGATTTATATTATATTTTTTCATCAGGGCTTGAAAGTTTGTATTATAGAACTCCTTTCCTTGATCACTTTGCAGATTTGTTGGTGTATATGATGCCTCTTCAATGATGCTTTTCATCGCATTAGTAACTTCTATACCAGTCTTGTTTTTTATGGCTTTGGTATAGACAAATTTCGAGTAACAATTTATACAGACCAAAATATAACGATAACCATCGTTTTCATCAGCATACTGTTGCATTTCAGCCAAATCAATTTGCCACAAATCTCTGTATCCTTTTATTATCGTGCGCCGTCTTACAAAATTTTTTCTAGCCGTTCTATGTAGTTCATTAACAATCTTGATTTTTTCTAGACTGGGCTCCATATTATTAATAATACTAAAGGTTTCAGATCGAAGGAAGAACTGAATAATATCATTAAATATTGAGCTTAATATATTATATCTTCTTCTCGTAATTCCTCTATGATTGACATAATTTCATTTTCGTGTCCAGTGTGACCGGCCATTTTGGAACTCCACAACAAGCGTAAACGATCCACCAACTCTTTAGCTTTGTTCCAGTAGACATATTGAAATTTTTTCGAAGATAATTTCTTTTTTGTGGGTAACTGTAGTTTTTCCGAGAGATTTTTTCTTGTAATAGTACCACCTAATTTTGTGCCCATTATCAGAGGTTTAATAATTCGTAAATATTTGTTCCATCTGGTCTCCCGTAAACCATCACTTTTTTTAAAATTGTTGTAGACAGCATTCGTTGATTCCAAAATTTCCTTGTACGTTGAAAGTACATTATCACTTAATTGTTGTTGTTCCTTGCCTACACTTGGGGGTGTTTTAAGAAATAACAAATCATAAAGTGCCGGTGATCCACCATATTCTGCAATATTTTTCCCTTTTTTGTATAAGACAATATTTCCATTTCGAAAACGCACCTCTAAATTACCAATAAAATTTTTGTTATGATCTGTTTTTGAACCAAAACGTACACCATATACAGTATCGTATAGAGATGGTTTCAAACGTAATCCTTTCAGGTGTGCGTTTAAAGTATCGGAAGTTGTGGTGTCAGCGGATGCGAGAGATGTATTAGTTGATGTCGAGGGTGTATCAAACACCGATTGGCTAATATCTTCTTTTGAAATGCGATGCTGCTGCTGCTGCTGCTGAATAGGTGTGGAGGTTTGAAAGGAATGTGTAGGTTGGGGAAAACCTGATATTTGAGTCGACTGCACTGATGTACTGAGACTATGTGGCTTTGTAGCTGGATAATGTTGTTGCTGTTGTTGTTGCTGCTGCTGCTGCTGCTGACGTTGCTTAACCACATCAGATATAGTTGTCAACGGCTTAGAAATGGGTTCGTAAAACTTTTCCAATTCCACAACATTAAATTCTTTAGCCGCTTTAATTTGTTTAAATTTTTTTCTGACGGCATTGGTAGCTTCCACTAGTTTACGTTTTAAGTCGATCGCGTTATTCATGATGTTAACAAAGGACGTTTCAACAATCAAATGAGCGTTTTCTCTTATTATTACAGTAATATATAGCTATCAAATCCTTTGCGGTATCTTCCCGATTTCACATCACTGTCTTTATCAATTACTAAAAATCCATACTTATTATCCCAACATTTTGAGCACATTTCTTGAAATTGAGTAAAAGTTAGATCCGGTGAAACGTGGTCGGAAAATATGTGTTTCATATTCAACTCATCTTGTTTAAACATAATAATAAAATTGGCGTTGTCTCGCACAAGCTGTTTAGGCACTCGCGAATATGTTTGCGCTAGGTAAAAGGAGTCGATATTTTTATGACGTCCCATGCTAAAGTACGATCTTATAACATCTTGTTTTTCACATATAACATCATCAAAGATAAATATAGAGTTTGGTTTTGCATCGGACGGTTCCACAATATTACTGGAATCACTAAAGGCATAGTAGCCTAAACCTTTGATGGGCGCTAAAATTTTCCTTAAATACTCATATTTCGGTTGATACAGAGATTTCGAGTAAATATAGACATTTTCGAAACGTAGCCCAAGGGGGTGTGTAAGCAGCGAAATCATGACATTAGTTTTTCCACAATTGGATGGACCAATTAACAGGCCGCGAATAGAGGAAGGAAGTAAAGGACCGTGTCTCTTCATTATCTTCTTTTCAAATCCAAGTCCGACTTTTTCATCGAGATTGTCAATAGGAAGTTTTTGTTTAAGATCGATAACGCGCATCTTAGGAAAATTTGATATTTTATAGGCAATTTTTCACAAAAACTGTCATTCAGATGCCGAGCGTCAAACGAAGTGGACGGTCTCACGTTTCCAACAAAACTGGATACGGTATTGTGAATTCGTTAATAAATAAATTACCATTCGAGGTACACATTCCTGGTTATCAATATTGCGGACCCGGAACAAAAGTAATAAAACGTGTAACAAGAGGTGATCCAGGCATTAATCCTTTGGATGCCGCATGCAAAAAACACGATTTAGCCTATTTACATAATAAAGACAACATAAGTGCGAGACATCGAGCGGATTACGAGCTCGAACAAAGTGCTTGGAATAGAGTAAAATCGAAAGATTCCAGTTTAGGTGAAAAAACAGCAGCTTGGTTAGTTACAAACATCATGAAAGGAAAACAACGTTTTGGTATGGGTGTACCATCATCATTATCAACAAAAAAAACATCTAGTAAAGGCACGCGTCATACAAAAAGGAAAGGTGTTAATAAAAATCGACATGTTCGGAAAGCCAGTTTCGGAACAGCTATTCGACAAGCAGTTCGAAGGGAATTATTAAAAGCCGGAAGTAAAAATGTGTTGGAAAAAAATGTCATGAATGCATCTAAAATAGCTCTGTCGGCAGCACGTAGATCGGTAAAAGCGGCAGGTGGCAAAAGGAAGGTTCGTACACCGAGAATAATACCGATTCCTAAAACTGGTGGAATATTACCATTAATACCAATTTTTGCCGGGTTATCAGCTTTGGGTTCATTAGCCGGTGGGGCAGCGGGAATTGTGCGCGCCATAAAAGCAGTAAAAAAAAGCAGCGAAGATAAAACCGGTGCCGGCCTGTATTTAAAATCGAAAGGAAATGGTTTGTTTCTAAAGCCATATCGTAAAGGTATGGGATTATTTTTAAATCGTAGATCAAAAAACTAATTGAATCCCTACCTCGAAGACCACTATCTAACATCGATATAGAAAAATATGCCAAAAAGAAAAGAATAGGACACTTTCGAGGCGTTTATATGAGGGATTTATTACCTAGACAAGGTCCTCGACGTTACGAAGCAGCAATAGTGAATTTGGATAGTACGCGTGGTGCAGGGACTCATTGGGTAGCTTATAGAAAAAATAATTCTAAAGTAACATATTATGACAGCTTCGGCGATTTACCCCCACCGATCGAATTGGTACGATATCTACAAACGGGATCGGAACCATCAAAAATTATTTACTATACATACGATCGTCAGCAGGATTTTGGAACAGTCTGGTGTGGACATTTGTGCTTAAAGTTTCTTGTCGAATCATCAGCGTAAAAGATGTCATCATCATCATCGTCACCATTAACACCGCAAATGGATCGCAATAACTATACTAAAATGTTGCAATCACTGAAAGCATTTCATCTAGCCGGAGGATTAAGGAAAATGACCGTGAAACAGTTAGAAAACATGCCCAAGGAAGTGATGATTGCATTAGCCCCAAATGAAATTCCATTCGTTTGGGAAAAGTTGCCCGAGCACCTTAAAAGCGATATCGATATATTAAAATATCAGTGCGATTGCAAACATTATTTCAGCAGCAGCAGCAATTTAAACGAGGTTACGTCTGATGAGGATCTTACAGCTAGAAAAATATTTTGTTGTTATTGCAAAATCAGCGATGTGCGCATAAAAGCAGAAAATAGCATAAAAACATCACTATCTAATGCAGTGAGAAAAGGTGTGAAGATGAATCTTTTTAAATGTTGCCGCTAAGAATAAAACCGAGATGTGTGATGTTTAATGGTTAGTCATGTCTTATACGTTCACACTAACAGGACACTCGAGCGTCTTAAGCGCCGATTTTTATCCACCAGTCGAATTAAATAGAGAAAACAAATATGGTCTGGCATTGCTGGGATTTTACACATACAATTCAATTTTTAATGTGGACGAAAGCAACAATAAGTTTGCCTACATGAAGGAGGGTTACACCACCGAGTCGATACAATTGCAGATTCCACCTGGGGCCTATGAAATAGATGAGATAGGTAAAGCTATGTTGGAGGCTTTGAGGATTTCAACTGAAGAAAAGAACGATGGAATCTTTTACTTGGTTGCTAATAATAATACGTTGAAATGTGAACTGAAATCCCAATATACTATAGATTTCCGGGGAGAGGCGAGTATCGGTAAAATGTTAGGATTTAATCATACAGTGTTAAAAAGAGACAAAAAGCACGAATCAACCGAGATGGTGGAAATAATGAAAGTACGCATCATACGCGTAGATTGTAATATAATTTCCGGAGCATATATGAATTCGGTGGAAGGTCATACCTTGTTCGAATTCGATATCGACGTGGAGCCCGGTTACAAAATCAGTAAAGAACCACAAAATAATATTTATATGCCGTTAATGCCGGCAGGACGTCAGTTTATCGACAACATTACTCTTCGCATCTTGGACGATAGCGGTGATCTAATCAATTTTCAAGGCGAGAAAATAATCGTGAAATTGGAACTGAAGAAACTTTCATAGAAATGGGTTTTTGCTTCAATCGTCAATTGTGTGTGCTGTCGACTAAGATGGGGGAACCGCCGAAACATAATAAAAGTAAAAGAAGAGTTAACGTCAAGGTTAGTCGTCGTCCAGACGTTAGATCACAAACATCTCAACAGTTATCTGCCGAAGACTATAAATTTTTAAAATCAATCGGTCTTAAAGTGCGAAAATGATTTCCACCACCAGCGATAAAATAGAGGTTTTCTCCGAGCCCATCTTGGACAATTCCATTATTAGTCTAGAAGAGCATACGTATAAACCATACGGATCTCCATCATTCAACAATTCGGATGAAGTCCGTATCCCCATTAATTTTCAAGATATTATACTGGATATCGCCGAAAGTTACATATATATCGAAGGAAAATTTAAACCCATAGACGCAACGAAAAGATGTTTTTTATCAAATAATGCCCTCGCATTTTTGTTCGATGAAATTCGCTACGAGATGGGAGGTGAACAGGTCGCCGTGGTTCGTAAACCTGGAGTTACGACGACATTAAAAACCATGGTTTCATTCGGAAGTTTGCAACAAAGATCTCTCATGACGTGCGGATGGGGTCTCGACGAAGCAAACCAAGATATCGTAGACACGGCAAGTAACGTATTCTCCGGGAAATTACCCTTAAAATATCTTATGGGATTCGCCGAAGATTACGCAAAAGGTGTTTTCAACGTAAAACAAGAGCTTATTATGATTATAGCTCGCACTTTTACCAATTGTTACGTCGGCGAAGTAGAGGCAGAAATTAGTATCGACAAAATCGAATGGAAAATTCGTCACATCATTCCAGACGACAAGCAAAAATTGAAAATACTGTCTCGCATTAATAAAGGAGGAAACAACGCCAGTATTCAAATGGCATATCGTAAATGGGATCTGTACGAATTACCAGCTTTAAGGCAAACATCTTCCGACGTGTGGGCCTTGAGAACGAGTACAAGTCTGGAAAGACCGCGCTATATAATCGTCGGGTTTCAAGACAGCAATAATTGCGACAAGAAAGAAAAAAACGCAACCCAGTTTACCCACGCCGACGTATGCGACATTAGACTGTATCTGAATTCAACCGTTTATCCATACGAAAGATGGAATTTAGATTTCGCCAAGAAACTGTACGCAGCAGCCTATTACAATTACGAAAACTTCCAAAGCAGCTACTACGGGCGCGAGATAAACGATCCGATGATAACGTTCGCGGAATATATGAAAAACCCCGTTTTTATTATCAATTGCAGTCATCAACCAGAGGCGATTAACTCATCGACAGTGGATGTAAAATTGGAGTTCCAAACGAGAAAGAATAAATTCCCCAAAGACACTAAAGTGTACGCATTAGTTATTCACGACTCATTTTTTAGTTATAATGTATTAAACGGTTCGGTGACCAATAAATCTATATTTTAATGTATCTATTATATGTAACACAAAATAATGTTCTTTAATCAATAAATTTGTAATGAGTGAAGTAGTAGTTTTATATTTATTTGAAACCCAACCAAAAAAAAAAGCTGGCGGAAAAGCCCGCTCTTTAAGAAAAGAGTACGGGAATTTAGAAAATGGTGGTTTATTAAGTGGAAAAAAGAGCTTAAATAACACAAGAAAAAATTTTTAAGGCAAAATATGAAAACAACGATTTAGAAAATTTGTAGGAAAGTGACGGTTAGGAATAGGGAAAAAAGTTATAAGAAAAAATTATAGAGGAAATCGAGTACTATAAGCAAGCATTTTTCTCGATAGTAAAAACGTAAAAAAAAATTTTTTCAAAAAAAAATTGAAAAATGGTGAATGCGCGCCAAAGTTGAAGTTTTGGAGCAAAATGATATTAGGAAATTAGAAAGAGAATTTTTTTCTACATATGGTAGTACTTTTCAAAATTCGGAAAGATGAAATTTTAAGAAAAGGGTTATAGTAAGTTAGTAATTTGGATTTTTTAAAGCGCTGTAGCTCGGGAACCGTTCAAGATAGAAAAAAAATAAAAGCACTTTGATAGCCCAAAATTTTGAGGAGAATGCGATGGTGTAAAAAAAATTATAATTTTTTTTTTTTTTGAAAATGCTGAATACGCGCTAAAGTTGAAGATTTAGAGAAAAACGGTATTGGGAAATTAAAGAGAGAACTTTTTTCTACATATTGTAGTATTTTTGAAAATTCGAAAAAATGAAATTTGAAAAAAAGGGTTATAGAAAGTTAGTAATTTGAATTCTTTAAAGCGCTGTAGCTCGGGAACCGTTCAAGATAGAGAAAAAATAAAAGCACTTTAATTACCTAGAATTTTGAGTAGAATACAATGGTGAAAAAAAAATTTGGAAAATCTTAAAAATGACAAAAAATTTAGACGAAAAAATTGAAATTCTCGAGTTATGAGGCTAGGGCCGCCGAACGGGAGTATGTGGAAGTTGTAGGGGGAGGTTTTTTTTTTTTTTTTTTTTTTTTTTTTTTTTTTTTCTAAGCAAAGTAATGGTTAGAAATATCAAAAAAATTTATTTGAAAAAAATGTAGAGAAAGTCTAGTACTATATGCTAGAAAAGTGGAGGGGGGTAGTTTGTGTCCATACCAGAGATACGGTGAGTTATAAAATCATATTATTCTCAAACTTATATAATGCATATATGCACTCCACCTTACCCCCTCCAACTTTTTGAATGTATATAGAGGCCGGTATTAGAATTATTTCATCATTACACATTCGATCGGCAAGATGGAAGATATACCAAAAAGGATCATTGGCATTGTCAGGCCATTCGTGCCCGGCAAAATATGCAAGTGTGAGGAGTGTGGGGGTACCGCACCAGGAGCGGCACCTTCGGCACCGCCTGCAACGCCGACACCACCAGCGACGACGACGGTGCCGCCAATGAGAAGACCAAGGGCTGCACCTAGGTCGGTGTTAATATCGTTGGGTATTACTCCACGGTAGGCACCCCACCCTCCCCCCAGGCCCTTTTAGGCCCACAAAAACGGTCCTTTTCAGGACCACATTATATTTTGATCGTAGTTTAGTAATCGTCACTTATGGGGCGAGATATTCGTTTAACGACGATTTGTCTCGTAGCTTAAGTGCCAAGTTATATGCTTGAGAACCTATGAAAATGTTAACAGTTCAAACAAGGTTTCTATTATTTTTTTTTTGTAATGTATTCTTCACAAAATATTAAGAATAAGTCTTATTGTCTAAACAAATCTAATTCCTTATTTAAAGTTTTTGAAAAAAATCAATAATTCTATAAGCTCTCACCAATACATAACATTTAGAATCCGTTGGTGGGGTGGGGGTAGTTCTATATATATGAGACTGGGTCAGTTACACAGTCATATATTCATCAACCCTCATACGATAAACATGGAGGAAGAAAGACCCGCCAGCCGAGGCTCATCCATCTTTAGTGATGACACCGTAGCCGACAACGTTGGAGACCTGCAAGTCTTCGACGACGACGACGAGGTGGATTTTGAAATTGACGTCCTACGTTGGGACGACTTGGATGAGCCGATTCCGCTAGTATATGACCATGATCCGGGTCTAGTGGAATTAGACGACGCGGGTGATTGGGTCTTACAAAGACTCGAAACTCCGTCGCCGCAGCCAGAGCCGGACTCGACGGAAGATGCGGTGCTGGAAATTCCAGCATCACCAACACCCGACGACCCACAAGGCCCCTGCGATTCGTCAAGCTGGTGGTCGACCAGCGAGGATGGGGCACCATAAGCCCCACACTCTCCCTGGCCCTTTTTAAGGGCACACAACAACGGTCCTTTTCAGGACCACAAAATACTTTGATCGTAGTTTTAGTACATATTAGTACTTTGTTACTAATATTGTATGTATAGAATATACAATATTAGATACAAAGTATTAAAACTTTAAGTGCTGGTGGAACCCAGCTAAATCGTTCGTTCGTATTTGAGACCACAAACAACTTTTGGTCTCAATACGTAATATGACATTTGTTTTCACCCCCCACCATTAATTTGTCTCTATATATACGACCATCAATACTTATTACAATCATTTTAGTTCAACATGTCAGGGACTCAACAACAACAACAACAACAACAACAACAACCCATCCAATGCCCTGTGGTAGATTCTACCACAGAGAATTGTTTGGAGTGGGAGCCGAACGATCCTAGATGGGATGAACTTTGGCGGTTCATCATCGAATACACAGAGGACAGCACCGCCACCCCCGCTGATGATGATGACGGGCCGTGCGACTCCACAACTCAATAAAAGAGTCGCATGTTTTAAAACCAAACGGTCCTTTTCAGGACCACAAAATAATTTGATCGTAGTTTTAGTTGGTTATAATACTTTGTAACCAATATTTTATGTTTTTTTCATAAAAACATACAATATTGAGATACAAAGTATTAGAAGTTCTGGCGACAGAACCTTAACTTCATAAACCGAACCATGTTTTAGCATACTTGTAAATATTATCAGAAAATATTTACAACTATTGCTATTGCGTAGTTTTAGTGGATTATTCACTTTTTTTTTTTTTTTTTTATTACCTAATATTATGTGGGACAGGGCCTATATGAAATAACACACAAAAATAAATTTTCAAGTCATTTTTATTCTCATTATAAAATATAAAAAATTTGATCAAACACTTTTTTATTAACTACAATATATATATATATATTTACAAACTTAATACTATAAATTAAAAGCTAATATCTACAACTACCTAACACCTACTACATAATTTATTAAAGTCCTCTAATTGTCTTTTTAACCGCGCAGATTTCACCTTTTTTATCTCTAATTGTTTTTCAAGTTCTATAATGTCACTGGCACACTCGTTCACTTCATTCACTAAGCGTTTTTTCATGGCATAAATGTCAGTCAATTTGGTCTTCTGAGAGTTGGTGAAGTCTTCGACCCACTCCGGTTGTGATGGCTCGGAAGAAGACGCGGTTTTATTTGGTGAAGACGATGACGACGACGACGACGACGACGAAGCAGCGGAAACTTCATCGCCTTCAAAACACCGCTTAAACCGCTTCTTCATGGGTTTCCG
Source organism: Diaprepes abbreviatus (assembly GCA_034092305.1). Lineage (NCBI taxonomy): Eukaryota > Metazoa > Arthropoda > Insecta > Coleoptera > Curculionidae > Diaprepes > Diaprepes abbreviatus. The sequence continues at coordinate 3,466,708 of JASJET010000095.1, forward strand.
GCACCCCAATATCGGCGACAGTGGTGCTGGCGCTGGGGAAGACTTCACCTCCGACACTATTACATTCTCGACGCTGGCCGGTGTTGGTGGCGTTGGTGGTGTTGGTCCATCGGGGCCTTCTATGACTTCCACTTCTACTGACAGTGGCTCTTGCGGTGCTGTTTTTAGGAAGTCGGGTAATGGAACAGGGGTGGAGGGACGCTTAAAGTTAAACTTTTTCTTCTTCCCTTGTCCCACACCTTTAATCGCCGAATAAAATGTTTTTTTATCGGCGATTTCCGACTTCCGCATAGTCAAGAGCTTTTGCAGTTTCGACGCTTTCGGAGAAGATTCCCTAGGCCGCGATGCTTTTCGCACAACCACATCACTAATCACATTAATTTTTGGCTCTTTCTCCTCCGTCCAGCATTCCAGGAATTGCGCTGCCGACTGAACTAACTCCTCGTCGCGACCATCGTTGAGGGCTCGGTCTTCGGCATCTTCATGCTCCACGCCATTCCAGTTCTCGAACACCCCCGGACTTAGCACCTCTAAACCACTCATGTTATCCAGCATGCCTTGCTGTGAACCGCAGCTCACGTCAAGAGCATCTAAAAGAGACCGTACACTAGACATTTTCGATATTCAAACTCACACAATTAACTTTTTCTTAGCACTGTACTGTTTGCTGTTCTGACGAACTGTGAAGAGCTCGAGCCAGCAAGTCTGCTTTTATGCCCATTTCCCCCACTACACCGCCTTTATTCCTTTTGTTCGATGCATTAAGTATAATATTTAAACTTGTCAGATGCAAGGCCAAGGCCAAGGCCGACGTAACCGGCAATACCAGGGTCGTTTTCAGGGCTGTAATTTTCATGGATTTTTTTTTTGTCCCTGTCAAGGTTATTTTAAAGAAGCATATAAATATAGTACTAAACTTGTTAGATGCGAGGCCAAGGCCAAGGTCAAAGTACCCGTCAATGTCAGGGTCGTTTTCGAGGTTGTAATTTTCAAGGATTTTTTTTTGGTCCTGTCAAGGTTATTTTAAAAACAAGGACATTAATGAACGTGCCATCCAGAGAAGAAATTGGGTCATAGAAGAAGCTTACCTGTACAGAAGAAATTAACATGTATTTTATTTCTTAATTTTTAATTTTTTTGTTTGTTATTTTTTTTATTTTTTTTTTTTAATAATAAAAAGTAAACTCAATCTTTTGTTATATTTTAATTTTTTTTCAATAAAACAATAGTAAAATGAATCTGTATGTGTATTTATTAAACATCACCTAAAATACGTTTTGCAATCCATATTTTTCTGCAGAGTCCGTTTATTAATGAAATAGAACCATATATTAGGGTGAAATCTAATGGTTTCAAATCAGTCTCACATAACAATGTCAGAAGTAAACACTATTGATAAGTTCGGTCGCAAAAGAAAATTTAAGGATTTTAACTTTATGCGAGGTCCTTCAGGAATAGGTTTTAAACTTACACCTAATGGAGATTACGACATGGGAAGCAAAAGATTGTGCTATTTAGCAGAACCTCTTGAAGGAGACGATGCGACCACACGAAATTATGTTGATAATAACCTTGCTCAGTGTGTGCAAGATACGCAGAAAGCTTTACATGACTCAACAATTGTTATTAAAGATATATTCAGAAACCAACTTGAAGGTTACGTACGCAAGAAATTAATTGAAACCGGTCAAGAACTTAGAGGATACATTGATGATACTGTTATTGCAATATATGAACTTAGGCAAGACGAACTGCGTGATGAACTTAACTCTAGAATGTTGAAAATTGAAAAGACTATGGAGGATCTTGTCAGCAAACCTGTTTCACATTAAACATTTACTCGTAGACCTGTGCGTTTAATTTACTATTAGACAAATTTTTCAACAATAACTTTTACAGTTTGTTATTTGTCGACACTTCATTATATTTATAATTTTAAAATAAAGGTTCAATAAAAAAGCAATCAATCAATGAATACATGTTTTTTATTTAAAAAAAAAAAAAAAAAAAAAAAAAAAAAAAAATTACAATACTATCGTTACATATTAATGTTGTATGTTTAATAGAAATAATAAAAACAATACAAATAATGAAATATGGATTTTCCAGATTACGTGCTGTCCTGACTTAGAAATGATTCCAACACGGTGACTAAATTTGCTAAGTTTTCTTCCGGGTCTGTTTTGTAAAAATCTATGTCTGCATGCCCCCAAGGTAGAGTTTTGGTTGAACTGGGAATTACATAACGTTTATCATCGCTATGTGACAATGCTACTTTATTTATTATGTTGGTATAAATGTTATGTAATTCACTTCTAAATATCTTCATCTTTCTTAATATCAAACCACCCCGTTCAACAATTCTTTGGTAGTCTTCCTGATGAAGGTCTTTCTCGATAACACATTTTTTGATACCTTTGGCTTTTTTTAATTCATTATTAATGGACTTTACATAATAAGCCTTCGCGCCGGTACCATAAAAACTTATTATCGGATCACCAGGAAACTCATCTTTCATTCTACCAACTACAGAATTACTTTTAATTATGTTGAAATTATTAATTTCGGGGTAATTTGATGTATCGAATTTTTCGGGGTTTTCTGATATAGTTTGATAAAAGTTTTCCGTATACACTTTTAATATAAGCGAGTCAGTATCGGTGTAAAGTAACGAAGCATCATCGCCAAACTTGGATTTAATAAAATTATAATAAAAATCGTATATTACAGTCTTTGATATATCTAATATGGAAAAACCGATATAAATTGGTTTATTGTACAATATTTTAACTTTATTCATATGTATAGCAACAAAGTTCTCGGTAAATATCGAGCTACTATTGAAATTGGGGCGGGATATTAGTGCTCTAGCTCCATTTCTGCCTACACTGTTCTCCCAATGTGTTACTAATTTTATATCCTTTCGATTTTCCACATTTTCCATAGTTTTACCAAATATCGCGTTATTTTTTAATTTAAAAGTGTCCTTCGCAAATTTTGTGGTGGCCTTGTTACGTAAATTGGTATTAAAATCAATATACGATTTTAGCCATTTTGATTGCTCAAACTGTAATACTCGATGGGTTTGCATTACCACTAAGCCGTTGGCGATGGCTTGTTTTAAAGTTCTATAGTGTACAATGTATTTTTTTTTATCTTGTAAATTGGGAATTAATTTCGGTAATTTAGCGTTTTCTGTTGGCGGTATGATATTTTCTACTAGAAATGGAAGATCAGAATGTGCATCATGCAACTCAGTCGGATAATGCACATCCACTTCCAAAACGTAGCCATGTAAACTATCATCACCAACAGCCATAATATTTAAATCCAGAATTTCGCGCTCGCTTAACCATCGAAAACCACCATATGGTAATGCTTGTGACATACTATGACCATATAGATTTGTAGCATCAAGGTATGTTATAAATGAAGAAGGTTTTGTTGGGTCATAGTCTGGTAAAAAAATATTATTAGCGATGTGCTTCCTTTCTGTACACTGGCTTATGCCGCCGCGTATACCTTTCTTAAAAAAATGTATCATGTCTATATCAGTTAAGAGCTCTAACTCTACCTTAGTCATACGTAGCATACAATCAAATGATAAACTTGGAAGGGTATAGTAATGTGCTGGATCAAGTTTATCGAATTTTAAACAATTATTCCGAAATTGCTCAAAAACATCACACAATAGCAACACATCTGATTTTAAATACACGTCCGAATAGTCCCCCAAAGTTTTACACCCAAACAAGCGCCATACTTCTTTTGCTCTTCTATAGCTTTCATCGCTAATATGTTCTTCCCGTAAATTATCATAAAATTCATCTTTACTTGGAAGACATGTATTTTCCATTTTTTCTATAGAGTCAATAAAGCTATAGGGAAAAACACCCTTTTGACGCATCAAATTAAATTGGTTGATATTTGAAAAATGTTTCCGCGTTTCAATAAAATCGTCGTCGTTTAAACCGCTGCCTAAATTTTCCAAAGACGTTGACAGAAATTTAAAACTATCAATAAATCGCAACTTTAAATATTTCCTCTTGACTTTTCCACATTTACTATCAAAATAATCGTGCACATAAATGCTTTTGGTAAATGATATGTACTTTTCCTTACTTTGAGCCAAAACACCAATTTTATCCCCATATTTACATAACTCTTTTATAAATAAATGGCTGTCGTAGCCGCTTAAGTTATGAAATATGATAGGGATAAAAGAGGGTAATTTATAATTTAAATTACAAACGGAATGTGCAGCACCAAATCTTTTTGCACCAGTTATGTGACAGTGGTCTCGTACTTTAATCTCACCCTCTTCAAAAGGGCCTTCACATATACCACATATTTTAGCATCATTAAACTCCCTTTTTTCTTCAGGCGTTAACGGTTTCATAGGCTTAATGTCTTTTAAATATGTGTTGTATAGAGCCCTTAAATCACACTCGATACGATCCACAAAGACTTGAGCTGCATTATTCCCCCGAAATAGCTCAAATTTCGAAAGTGAGTCGTCAAAAGAGCATTTAATTAAATAAGCAAAAGAATATGGTTCATGTTTAAAACTTTTTACAGTGTAAGAATTTTGTGGGTTTGGTTGTACCGTTTCAATGGGTTTTAAAACAGATTCGAAATCTGCATAAACCACGAATGGAACGCGCATTTGCTTTTCTATACCCTCGAATTTTAAAATATTTTCCGGCACACTCTTTCCAAATTTATCGATTTTTAAATCCACTGAGGGTGTTTGCGTGAAAATGTGGTTACAATCGTAGCTTTGATGTAAAGTTAAAGCTGACGGTGTACTAAAATAAATGAGGCAACCATCACAGAAATATATTTTATGTTGTTGACAACTAATTTGACTTGAAACTAAACGTGATAAATCCCGAATCCAACAATAATGACTCTTTGAACAAGTCGTATCACAAAAATGTTCACCGCCATCTTTACTACTACAGTCTTTTGTAATTAACAATAAATTTACATGCCTATCCAACTTTTTTGACGCATACCTCAGTGGACCAATAACTTCATGTATTATTTCATTATTTTCATATTTAGATTCCAGACCGTATACGTTAATTGATATGTTGTTCATTTCCTCAAATTTTTTAATGTCACGTAATTTTACTGGAAAATCCATACCTGTTACATTTAGCACTCTAGAAAAATGGGGGTAGGATGTCTTCTGTGAAGGCTCTGCTGTTGGAGGAAACAATGCTGATGTTACAGCCCACGCAAAGCAAAATTCGTCCTGGTTAATCACATTGACGACAGCTCCTTTCTTTTCAATAGAACACGGCAACTTGATGTATGATGAGCCACCCATAGGCATATACTTGTTGATACCAACTTCCAAGTATAAAATTCGCACAAGAGCCCATCCTATAACAAGAAAAATAATATATAAAAATCAGTTTAATATATCGGGTTTTGATTTTTCCATACCTGAATCTTTCTCCTGGAACTCTGTCGCCTGCGTTTTTATTAATTCGGTGAAAGAATGGTAAACGGCATCCAAATCACTTTCTACACTAATTATTTGATTAGCAGTGTTGAAGGATTTTTCACTGAATATTTCTTGTGATGGAAGCATGTACTCGCCAACAGCTGTCATGTTAACTTTTAAAGCATGATGCACACGCAATAAATTATTAACAAGTTCCACCACCTTGGATTTAATGTCTGCAAAGAACATTACGTAATCGGAATGCTCCATATCACTGCTAACCCGATAGGTTGCAATTCTCCTTTTGAAGGCACATTCAACGAGTTGCACACCATGACATACCGGCAAACATGAATTATTTTTATGTTGTTGTGTTCGTTTATGTGCTGACATATGATTTATTGGAACATCTACATTACATGTAGCGCAATTAATTACCGGAATCGTCGATGTATACTCTTCAATTCGGAGCCGTTTTCCTCCAGGCACTTCATTAAATCTCGCCGCACACGATTCTCTTTTATGACGTCTCATATTATAACTCTTAGTAAACTTAGAACCGCAATTTTCACAAACATATGCCATGATTTGTCAAATATTAACACATGTACTACCTATACAAGTCAGAGCCAACTGATGAATGAAACTGCCCCATACTCTATATAAAACCATTCAAGGTCACCCCCAACCACGTAACATATCTTCAAGGTCACACACCCAAGATGACCTTCAACAAAGTCAAGGTCGTCTCGACCAAGGTCAAGGTCAAGGTCACACACACAACCTTGAACACAAGGCCAAGGCCAAAGCACACGTGCACTTTCAAGGTCAATGACAAGGACATGTGGGCGGGGCCAAAGAGGGGTGAAGCAAGGTCAAGGTCAAGGTCGAGGAGTGGGGGGATTGAGAGAATCGGGTTATGTTCACTACTACTATTGACACGGGTAACGCGCTTCCTTTTAAAAAGAGACCGTTTGTTTTGTCTCCATATATGTCAAAAATTTTGAACGATGAATTGGATGAAATGTTAAAGTTAGGTGTCGTAGAGCCATCTACAAGTCCATGGTGTTCTCCTGTTTTATTAGTTAAGAAACCAAATGGAACGTACCGTTTATGTTTTGATGGACGTTCACTTAATGAAGTCAGTCGTCCTGACCGGTATCCAATGCCTAATATTGACAGAATTTTAACATCTCTTCGAAATGCTAAATATATTTCATCAATAGACCTTCGAAAAGCTTTTTGGCAGATCCCTTTGGATAAATCTTCGAAAGAAAAAACAGCTTTTGCAGTAGTCGGAAGAGGACTTTTCCAGTTTGTTACCATGCCCTTTGGTCTCAGAAATGCCGCACAGACGCAACAGCGCCTGGTAGATGCAATATTTGGTCCTCGCTATGAGCCAAATATATTCACCTATCTCGATGATATTTTAGTAGTGTCAGAAGACTTTGATTCACATCTTAGATTGTTATCAAAGGTCAAAGAAAAATTGAAAGATGCCAATCTAACTATAAATCTGGAAAAATGTGACTTTTTCAAAACATCTTTGAAATTTTTAGGCTATATTGTGGGTTCGAATTCTTTGCGTACTGACCCCGATAAGGTTTCTAGCATGATTAATTATAGCAGACCTAGGAATACTACTGAAGTAAAGCGTTTTGTTGGTCTTTGCTCATGGTATAGAAGATTTATAAAGGATTTTTCTACTCTGATGTCTCCAATAAATGATCTCCTAAAAGGTCGTAGGAAAGGACAAAAAATTGAGTGGAATAGTGCAGCTGAAGAATCTTTTATTAAAATTAAACAACTTTTAGTATCTGCTCCTATATTATCTCAACCAGACTTTTCACAGCGATTCTATATAGCGAGCGACGCATCAAATACAGGTTTAGGAGGAGTTCTAAAGCAGATAATTGATGGTGAAGAGCGAGTGATTGCCTACGCCAGTAGATCTTTATCTAGAGCAGAGCGAAACTATTCTGTAGTGGAAAAAGAATGCCTGGGTGTACTTTTTTGTATTGAAAAATTCCGAGGATTTATTGAAGGTGTTCCTTTTACTGTCATTACAGATCATTATAGTTTATTGTGGCTTAACACTCTAAAAATCCAAGTGGAAAATTAGCTCGTTGGGCTGTTCGACTTAGACAGCATACATTTGATTTAGTACACAGAAAAGGAGCTCAAAATGTCATTCCAGACGCCTTGTCCCGTAATCCACATAGAGAAGAAGAGATAGAAGATTCTGATTCAAGCAGTAAGGAAGAATTAGTGGTGGGAACCCTAGATGTCGATCGTATTGATCCGTGGTACGATAATTTACGCCAGAAAATTTTAGATAATCCAAGCAATTATCCACAATGGAAAGTGGATAATGATTTTGTTTTGAAATTTGTCCCAAACTGCCTTTCTATGAATGTGAATGTTCCTGAATGGAAATACTTAGTACCTAAACCCCAAAGAGCAGAAATTATAGACTCTTGTCATAGTCCTCCGAACTGTGGTCATTTCGGATTTTATAAGACATTTCATCGTCTACAAGAAAGATATTATTGGCCAAAAATGCGCCAAGACATTCTTAAATTTGTTAAGAATTGTTTAGTCTGTGGAGCTCAGAAAGCACCAAATACTTCGCAAATGGGACACATGGGTAAAGAGAAATCAGTAGATTATCCATTCCAAGTAATAGCAGTAGACTTAATAGGCCCTCTACCTCGTTCAAGAAAAGGAAACAAATGGCTTATAGTAGTCGCTTGTTGGTTTACCAAGTATACATTACTTTTTCCTTTAAGAAGTTCCAAAGTTCAATATATTGAAGAGGTACTAGAAAATAAAGTTTTTCATGTTCATGGTCCTCCATCTCTACTTATTTGCGATAATGGCACACAGTTTGTTTCAAAAACTTTCAAAAAATTAAGTCAAACATATGAGTTTAATATAAGATTTAATCCTGTTTATTCACCACAATGTAATTTCGTAGAAAGAAATAATAGGACAATTGGTACAGCAATTAGGAGTTACATAGACAGCCACGAAAATTGGGATAAAGAAATAGCTAAAATTCAACAAGCTATTAATACTTCAAAGCATGAAGTCACCGGTTTTACTCCAGCGTTTTTAGTTTACGGTAGGCATGTTCCTTTGTCAGGTAGTTATTACAAAGATTTGAATGTCGACGTCAGTGTTGATGATGAAATAATTCCTGGTGACAGAAATGCCTATGCGGCCAACTTAAAAGGTCTAAAAGATATCTTTGTTGAAGTGAGAATGAAGATTCATAAGGCGTATGAACGTAATTCTCGTGCGTATAATCTTAGAAAACGCGATATTTCTTTTAATGTAGGTGACCATGTTTGGCGTAAAAATAAAGTTCTTTCAAGTGCTGTAGATAAGTTTACCGCAAAGTTAGTCCCCAAATATGTTCATTGTAAAGTAAGAAAGAAACTTTCCAACCTTATTTATGATTTAGATAATACTGATGGTTCTAAAGCTGGAAAGTGGCATATCAAAGATCTAAAACCTTTCAATGATTCTATTTCAGAGGATTCTGATTCTGACCTTTCAGAAGAAGAATAAGTTTATTAAGTTTTGAAAAGTTTGCTTTAAAGTAAATAAGTTGTTTAAGAGACTTATTGGGTGCTGACCCGTATTGATTTTTGATTATTAGCAGTTTTGCTACTTTTAAGTTTATTAAGTTTCTGGGAAGTTTGCTTCCAAGTAGATAAGTTGTTTAAGAGATTTATTGGGTGCTGACCCGTATTGATTTTTGATTATTAGCAGTTTTGCTACTTTTAAGTTTATTAAGTTTCTGGGAAGTTTGCTTCCAAGTAAATAAGTTGTTTAAGAGACTTACTGGTGCTGACCTGTATTGATTTTTAGTTATTAGCAGTTTTGCTATTTTGAGATTTTTAGGAAGTTTGCTTCCAGGTTAGTAAGTTTGTTTAAGTTAATTATTGAGTGATGACTCGTAGTTATTTTTAGTTACTAGCTGTATTGCTATTTTTTATGTATTTTGGATACTGGCCATATCCGAAGTATTGCTTAAGTGATAGGTTTTTTACCTTGTTTTTTTTTGAAGGAAACGTTTAAAGTTTTTATATCTTCTGAGGAAGAGTTAGTTTAAGTATAGACTGGTTTTGAATAAATTTTAGTATTGTTTAGATCTTGTATAACCTAAAGGCTGGTTATTTTCAAATTATAGAGTTTTTAGTGGCATTTCACTTTGGGATGGTTTCCCGGAAATTTGTTTGAATGCTTAGAGCATTCGTTTCTACAGTGAGTTGTATATAAGTAAATCTGAAGTTGTATAGTGTTGATATAATGGTCTCATAACTGGATTTGTTACGGCCGTGTGTCTAAGTATACTGCTGATAAGTTTGTCCTAATTTAAATCTATAGTCATGACAATCTGTTTACTTGTATTAACAATTCTGGGTATATAATGTTAGAGATTTTTTTTATTTTAGTTTATGACTTTTTATCTTTTAAGTGATTTCTTTGGTATTTGTAAAATTTATTCAGGAGTTGTAATTCTGAACTTGTACGTAATTTGGCAGACCTTTACCGATTTTGACTCTTCATGACTTTGTAGTTTTCCAGATTTGACTTACCGATGTTGTCTTCCGCAAGGACGTGTGATACGCGTAGATATCAATCCAAATGTTTTTCCAAGGACAGGGTTATGTTTTTCTTTGTTTTCAAAATAGCCTATCAAGATAGTCTATTTTTTTTCGGAGAGGGGTAAATGTAGCATTTAAATTTACCAGTTAGCATCAATGCTACATGTTTTTAGTAATATGATATAATTTGTATATTTTTACCTGAGTAAATTTAATTATTTATCCTGTAATTTAAAATAGTAAACATGGAATTTATTTTTTTGGTTCATAACTCTTTTGGTCTTGTAACTTATCAATTTTTTTAACACAGTTCATAAATTGCTGTAGTTTATATATCACATTATTTGGTTTGAATTTAAAAGTCGTAAATATTTTATTTTTAATAAACTCTCATTTGTTTACATTCAATTTCAGTATTAAAAGTATAAGGTTATAGTCGGTGACATAGTTCGGTTAGCATTTGCTGTGAATGTATACCCATTCGTTGACACGAACACGGCATGTCGAGATCGATCATTTAAGGTTGAGTATGCAGTATGGATTTGTGGCAATTTTTTTTGAACTTTGTTTTATCGTGATTAGTGACTTTGAACTGTTTGATCATAATTCTCTTTTTGATAATTTTCCATGGCCTGCCCATACTTGACGTATTAACTGGTGGTCAGTGTAAGTTCGGAACTAGGTTAAAGTGCTCCAGGTTGAGAATAAGGTTGGCAAGACTAAGTATAAATATCACTAAGATTTGTCACGTCTGGTTGCAAGAGAGATTTGTATTTTCGTTCCCTTTACTGTTGAACCGCCGAAGGCAGCAGACCAATCCTGCCACCAGCTCTGAAAGGGCGGACGGTCAAGTTTTTTTGTTAAAGTCCACTAATTAATGAGGTAAGATTTTGCCCCTTATCTTTACGAACATGTGGTAAAAACAACATTTTATTTTAGGGCTCTTGGGCTATTCGGCTATTCGGCTACTTGGCTATTTGACTATTTGGCTATGTGAATATTTGAAGCCAGTTCTTTTTTATCTTTGGGCTTTCATCTTGATATTGCTGTCATGACTTCTTGATGGTTCGGGTCCTAGTTTTCCTGTACAGGCGACCACGACTGTATCAACCTTACCCTGCGTTTGATTGGTGAGTTGGAAGTGGCCCTGTGAAGCCTCAATCCATCCACAACACAACAGGAATCCTAGCAACAGCGCTGAAGTGAGAGGTACCATTGCATATACCAGGTAGGAGAAAAACCTTAAGTTAGAGATTCGAGTTGTGAATTAATTTTTTATAACACAAACAATGCAACATAATTATATTTGGTGATGTAGTAACATGTGAGAACTTTTGATAACTCAACAAAACGTACGTTATTGGCGACTAAGGTTCTAGAACGTTTGCGGCCAAATCTTATATAACCTTTTAAAACCGAGGTGATAGTTATCAAGAGAGTAAAAATAAAACATTGTAAGCACAATTCAAATTTATGTAAATAATAATTTTTTAATGGGAATAAAATGGAATTGCTATTTTGTTTTAATTAGGTCGTTTTATTGTGGAGCTATACACCTACCGTCAATAATTTAAAATCATTCCTCATACCTAAGTGTTTTCCTGTTTAATCACTAGGTAAGTAACACAGATAATGTAAAACAGGTGGCGCCTATTGGGTAATCAAAGCAGAGCACAACTATCTCTAAAAGAGATACGAACCTAGCCTCCGACATATTGAGCTGCCGTACGCATCCGTTGCCGTACCCTGTAAAAAGGGGACGCCGCAGTACTTTTGTGATATCACCGCCCCCCCCCCCCCCCAAAGAGAGAGGCTGGATCCGCCTCTGATATATATATATATATATATATATATATATATATATATATATATATATATATATGTATATATATATATATATATATATATATATATATATATATATATATATATATATACATATATGCAAATGCAAACTTAATTCCATCATATCTTTTCCGTGTTAGAGGTTGCACAATTTGAATAAATTGCTACAGAACACAATTTATATTATTTCACCACCATCGAGATAATAGCCTACTTGTATTACTATATCGAGAAGAAAATCAGTGCTACAGTGATACGGCAGAGGTACATGTTTCATATCTACTAGACTCATCAGGGTACCGACATGCACGTGTCATTATGTAGAATAATAGAGGTAACAAATATTAACTTTGAAAAATAACACAGCTGTATGTATGTGGGTTATGACATTTTAGAAACTTGGGTTTCGGCTGAAAAACTTGATCCGCTTGCCTGTCTGCTATGTAATGGATATTGATCTAGCTGCGCGTGGATTCTTTTCTTTTACAAATTTATTTATTGGATGTTTTCAATTTGATCTTCAAATGATCTTGAATTGACTTCTGATTAATCTTGGGCTATTAAATAAGTCACAAATTCAGACTCACCGCCCTCAAAAGTCTATATATCTTCTTTTACAGATCTATTTTGTAGATTCTCCTCATATTGACCTTGAAATAACCCTACAATTACTTCTGGCTGATCTTGGGGAATTAAAAAAAAAAAAAAACAACAAATTCGAGCTCAGCGACCTCAAAAACGTACGTATCTACTTCCTCAGATTGACTTAGTTAATTTTGCTCCATTTGACCTCGAAATGACCTTGAACCTGACGTGATAGAAGATAGCGACCCTCAGATTTCAATTAAGGGCATCTAATTACATAAAAATATAATGGTCTGGTCAAATAGGCATCCACTTTATCTTTTTTTTAAACCTTGTAATTATTTATTTTAACTATCTGATTCCTCTCCGAGATATCCTTTACATTATTCCGTTGCCAAAATGAGCCTTTATACCATATCGAGACAATTTATATAACTAAACTTTATGATTTAATTTATCAAAAGCCTTTGAAAAGTCTGTGTAAATGGAGTTAACAATTTAACCTCCCAAGATTCTATTATATATTCAATATATGTTACCAACTTTATTACTATTGATCTTCCCCTACTGGAACCATGCTGGCGTGTTATAATTATATTTTGAAAATTAATTTCAGGAAAGTCAGATATTACTGATTCCATAAATTTGGTATAAGTGAGATTTTAGGTATTGGCGTATAATTCGATACACAATTTCTTTTATCAGCGTTTTTGAAAACTGGACTCAGAAAGAACGATTTCCAGGCATTAGGAAATATTTCACTAGTTAAAAACCTATTAAGAATTAACTATAGTGGCCTAGCTAGTGAATAAGAGCATTTTCTTAGAAATTTTTGAGACAATCCATCTGGTTCCGGACCCATTCTTAAGTCAGTGTTATTCAACCTTTCAAGAATATTTAAAATATTAAATTTAAAACAGAAAATATTTAAATGAGCTAGGTCAAAGAACTCTTCGAATTCGTTTACCTGAATATTCAGTTCTCTAATATATACTGAAGAAAAGTAGTCTGAAAAAGCATTAACAATTTCAAATTCATTTGTTAATTGTATATTTTATAGGTCATAACATGAAGAATATGAACTTATTCCTTGTTGCTAATAGTATATTACCAAAAATTTCTATAATCACCATGTATTCTTGCTTCAACATCTCAAATATACCGTTCATAACATTTACCAGAATGATCCTTACATTGAGTACGTAGTTCACAAAATTTATTGGAAAGCAAAAATGATTTCTCATAATTATTCTAGGAACATACATATTCAAACATTGATCTAAAATATGATAAAACCTTTTAACTGCTAAATTATCATTACTATTTAAGATATTGCCTTAGTTGACATTAATTAAAAAGTCATTGATCATTACGTAATCATAATTATTGAAATTAAAACACTTTCTACTGAGTTAGTAGGAAAAAATTTATCATAGAACGAGGCAGGTTGGTGACTATCACAGGGTGATAATATATCATAGGCACATTCTAATATATCACATTGGAATTATTGCTGAAAACTTAATCTAAAAGTATCCCATTTGCAGTCGTGTTATTATTAATTTAATATAAATCGCCACAAACAACAGCTGAATATTTTCTACAAGTTTTTCAGTTGTATTCTAGGTTATCAAAAAAAAACAGCTCTGGTAGATTATAGTCCCCTAAAACTGTTGTGAATATACTCTCATTTTACGATAAAATATTAAATTTTAATATGCTTAATATTGCCTTAAACTCCTTAAATAAATTAAATATTCTAAGTAATACAGCATACAGTGCTAAAATTACAGTTCTTCGATTGCCGAAATGGGGAAACCCAGATATTAAACGGCGTGGTGGCTGCACTCGGTGCATCCCCACATTCAGTGCGCGATGTCACCACTGCTATAAAAGCGAAAAGTCAGCTGTAAAATAAAGATCATGTACGTATCTTAATTCCTGAAATTGATACTGAGAGTCAAGTAATCCCGAACTTGACTTGCGGAAAATACTACTAAATAAAAAAAAGTGAATGAAATGTTAAATAAGAGTGAAAGATGAGTGTTACTTGATAACATTTTCCTAATAACCCTAGAAGTGTTCCCAAACAAAATTGAAACTTAATTAATCTTCGTTAGCTCTAAGCTTTACTCATTCCCCTTTTATCCCGGTGAGCGAGAAGAAAAGTGAGGCGATTAGAGTTTTCATTCTAGTCGGGAGGTTTGGCGGAACTTCACCAGCAACCCTTGATTTGTGTTAAAACTTAGATTTTACATAAATAACTGAAAATGCTAAAATTCTAACATTAATTCTAACGGAAAAGAACTTCCCCATTTCCTGAAGGATAAAATTAATCCAATGAATTCGGTAAATGCGTAAATAGATCGATATTCTCGGAGATGGGTACAAAAATACCGAAAAATGCTAAGGTGCGTTGACGTCTCGCTAAAATCGAAAAATAGTTAAAATTTCGAAAGTTAGTTTAAAGAAACTCTTGAAAAAAATTAACTAAAATTCGTTAAATAAAAACCGTTAATACATCATGGAATCCAAAAAGGGACATGACATAAAAAAATTCTCATATTCCATTAATACGACAAAGCATTTTCATCCTGCAGAGAAACAAAATACTCCATTATATCGCAATGGTGCTCATATTCAACAAAATTACAATGTTTGAATCCAATATGTGAATTATCTTTGATGTCACTAATAATAAATTTTCAGGACAAATTTCGTACCTTTAATAACAGTTAAAATATTCAGTTTCATTACATATGCCATTTGTTGTGTTTCGTAGTTAATCATTAATTAAAAACATCTGATTATTTTTTTGTTTGATTTACTTATTTTGTAAATTATACAATGTAATCAAATTAAACTATCCCTGCAGTATTGGTGGTACTCGAAGGTCGATGTAGTTACTCCGGACGCTGGTGACACTAGAGCAATTTTTTGAGATGCCTTCGGTACCTTGGGCTTTATGTTTTTTGGATCGTTGATTCAAAATTTCGAAGGTAATGGACCAAATTCTTGATCAGTCTTTTATTTATAACAATTTTATGTTAAAAACTAGGGTTTTTGGTGATTTTAATACGAAAATTGTAGACTAAAGTGTGGTTGTCGGACTTGCATTGTCTTTATTTTTATTTATTTTTACGACGTTTCGATTAGGTAGTATCTCTAATTGTTTTCAAGTATAAACTGAATGTTCTGTCTTAAGACTACAAGCCTATAGAGAGACTGTGTCCACTGAAGCGCAAAGTTTCGCTTCACTGTACACACCTCAATAATTTGATGTTACAAAGTACTGGTGGCCAAAGATTAGGTATCCCAACACTCGATTTACTAAAGATTCCATTATTGTTTTTAATGTAAGCTGCTTCCATAAATTTTCTTTTTTTCATATTAGGTTCCATATATATTTCCGCCGCCTCAGAACATTTTATATGGTGTTGTTTGTCCCAGGCGTGTTATGCAATACCTGATCTCGAGGCTTCCCCTTTTTGTGTTTGAATTTTTGTATTCCTTAATTCTAACTTCTGGTGGTCGTTTGGTTTCTCCAATATACATTTCATCACTTTCACATGGAACTTTGTAAACACATTTTTTCTTATTGCTAGTTTTTGTTTTTGTTAAATGAGCTCTAAGTATATTTCCTGATTTAAAGGCTGTTTTTATACTATAACTACTGGCAATTCGTCTTATTTTCTCCGAAGTTCCCTTAATGTACGGAATTGTGAAGAAGGAATGTGTTTCTTGTTGTCCAGTGTTTGTTGTTCTCAAGTTATTTATGACATCGTTAATTAGTTTTAAAGGATAACCATTCTGTTCTAAATCGGATTTAATATTTGCCACCTCTTTTTCTTTGTGTATATGGAAGTTTTAATAGTTTCGTTTGAACGGTTCACCATGACATCTAGGAAGGGCAATTGAGCATTTACGTCTTTTGCAATAGTAAACTTAATTGGTATTCAAATGTTTCAGGAAATCATTAAGTTCTTGATCATTGCCCTTTCGTACGATGAAAATATCATCGACATATCTCAACCAGACTTTCGGTTTTACTATTGCCATTTCTGTGGCATGAGTTTCGAACTATACATACAGACAGACTTTCCACATCCAAGTTTATTAATCTGTCGTCTGGTTCTAGATTGATGCTACTAATAATGTTCACGAAATATGTAGAATTTTTAACGTATGTGTTTGTCTTACCTTCTAAAGGTTGTAAGATTTTTAAAACAAACTTTGCCAGTGCATTTGTTGGAGATCCTCTGGAGCTAGTTATTGGCCTCAATGGTATGTTCGTTTTATGAATTTTTGGTAGCCATAAAGATGTGGTGGCTTACTGTAGTGTGGTGTGAGCGCCGATCGTAGGTTGTCAGGTATATGGTATTTGAATTTCCTTAGTGTTCTGTAGATTTTTGACTCTATAGCTTAGGTGTAATCATGAGCTAATTGTCTATATTTTCTTTATCCAGGATATTTCCTGATGCTTGTAGCTTGGAGAGATTTTGAACTGGATTTTTCTTGTCTTTCAAAGTTGATTTTATTTTCCACCTAAACTCGTCGGAATGTTTTTTGTCGATTTCCATAGATCCTACAAAGCTTATTATGTCTAAAACAGGCATGCTTTTTGGTGTTACTACGAAATTAAGCCTTTTGCTTAGTAGTTGTTCTTCTGCTGTTGAAAAAATTCTTGAAGCTAAGTTTATGATGGTTTTTCTTGAAGTTGTTTCAGGTAGAGTTGGTGGTTGATGTGATTTTAGTTATTCTAGTTTGTTTCGGTGTTTTCTCGCTATATTTCCTTTCTTGAAAGAAACTTTACATGTATTGAAAATGGTCCGAATCGATGGTTTCGTGTTGTAAGGTAGGACAACGCTCTCCATAGGAGGTACATTTATGACATTTTGTTAAGGAGTGGTTTTTATATTTAATTGAACGTATAATATCGTCAGCGCAATATCCGTTATCTCTCAGAGCATTAGTCAGTTTTTCTATTTCTGATTTCAGTGATTGTTCACCACATATTGAAAGTGTTCTATGTACCAAAGAGTTTACAATAGAAGAATGATGGTGTGACTTGCATTGAGATATCGATTTATATGTGTTGGTTTCCTGTACACAGAATGTCCTAATTTGCCATTCTCTTTCCTGTGTACTAGTATATCAAAAAAGGAAAGCCACCATTTGATTCAGTTTCCATAGTGAATTTTATGGGGTGTTGTTGATTTAGATGATCCAGGAAATTACGGAGGTTATCTGCACCATGTGGCCAAGCTACGAACGGATCGTCTACATATCTGCACCAAAACTTAGGTTTTAGAGGTGCAGAAGACAAGGCCTTTTCTTCGAAGCCTCTATTAAGATGTTAGTTACCACAGGTGATAGCGGCGATCCCATGGCCGGTCCCAAAGTTTGTTTGTAGAAAGTTCCTTGAAAAGTAAAATAAGTGGAAATCAAACATGCTTTAAATAATTCTAGCAGGATGGAGTTCATGTTGTTATTTCGTAATATATCCGATATTATGGAAACTGAATCATCTATAGGAACATTTGTGTATAGAGATTCTACATCAAAACTAATATGTCTCCAGGCTCTAGTTGAATGGTTTTTAATATTTTGACAAAGCATCCAGAGTTATTAACAAAGATGCCTCGTACAATCGTAGGCGAAACGTCGGATAATAATTCCAATTTGACACGGTCTAAACCCAAAAACCATGATTTTTAACTTTTTGAGTAGTGTTACCAGGCGGTGGGTGACCTAGACTTTTTTGGGGTTCCCAAAAACTAAAACTAAATTTAAAATTTAACGGTTAATGATAAAATGCCTAAAATTTATATATGCTTGTTAATACGCGAGATATGCGATGTTATTGACCAATTCCATTCAAAATTATGTAGTGAATTCTAAAACTCAAAAAACTGTATACGTATTTTACCGTTTTGCGAAAAAATCATATTCTAGGAAGTTATCGAGATTTTTAACTTATTTCTGCTTTTGTAGTGAAAAAAGATGAAGGTATTTTTTTACTCAAATTTGTATATTTTTATGACTAATCGACATAATTCATTTTTCTCATAATAAGGTCACACGAGTCATAAGCTTTCAGAAAAAAATGTAAAAACCGTTAAAGTTTCTTTATTATTTCATACATTTAATTGATTTTTAAATATGACAAAATCACAAAGTACTACCACATTAAGGAAGCCGTTTTTGAGATTAAGGTAAAGGGTCCAGCCGATTAAGAGTGTCGAAACTGCGAACCAGCAGCTTTTAGCATGATCTCGCTATCTCTCTGTGTCTTATCAAAGTTTGGTGGTACAAAAACTGTTTCTTTATCTACATCGCTGAGAGTGGAAGTATCTGAGCACACAGCTTGGCCATTCACTACTGTCTCATTGTTACTCGGTGTGGTCGCGTGCAATTCTTGTCTTGCTTGATGAATATCCTGATCACTATGCGTGGGGACGTCATTCCGTGGTCTTTCTATCGTACCGGCTTGAAGGTGGGTCGTAGTAGCTGGGCACGCTCTATTAGTATCTTGATACGTAATATCAGGCTCTGCCGCTGTACGCTGCCTCGTGTTATCAAGCTTTCCTACCGGAATCGGTTTGAACGCACTCTGATAGAAATTGTCAGTGATACTATGCTGAAGCTCTGATTGCATCACACACTGAAGGAAATTATCAGTTGTAGAACTGTGACTCTCTGTTTGTACTTTGGTATTTTGAACAGAAATTTCGGTAACTTGGTACTCGAACTCAGTTTGAGTGCTTACAGTTTGAGAAATTCTTTCTGTCTGACTGATAACATTACAAATCTGTGTTATAGATCGTCAGGAAACTGCCCGTTGGAGAAGAAAATATCTCTCTCAAATAAATGGTAGAGTTGCTAGAAATAACACAACTTGCAAAATTTGAAATTTAACTGAATCTTTGAAAGATATTTTTGGATAAAATTACTGCGGAAAATTGGGAAAAATCCATATAATAAAAGAATAAAATAAAATGTGGAAACTCGATCTCATGATCGGTGAGATAGAGGAACCAATTATAATTAATTTGAGCGAAGATAGCTTCACTGACTTTGATTAGAAATTAGATAAGTAATGTTTACCAACGTAAACACAATTTATCATTTAAATTTTTGTTTTTGTAGTATTTTTTGTTTAATGTTGTTTATATATTTTTTATATATTTTTATTTTAGTGTGGCCCATTCTTTTTTTATATATATATATATATATTTAATTCCAATTAGCCGTAAGTTTATTATTATTTTATTATTATATTTGTGTCATTTTCTTAAGCGTGTAGAATTAACATGTTTATTTTATTTTTTTTTGGGCTATCGGATTTCCATATAACAAAGTAAATTAAATTAAGATATTGGTGCAATAGAAATAAAAATGTATAAGTCTAATTTTAAGTATCACATATAAAAACTAATTACATTTGAATTCCTTTTTAGTGTTTAATTGTAATTCTGCAGATGGTTTAAGAAATAAATAAACTGAAACGTCAAATGTCCTAAAAAGGTTTTTAACTAATTATAAAATGACCGATAGCCCCAAAAATATTTTAATATTATATGAAATTTAATTTTTTATATGGAATTTATTTTATTATATATGTTTAACTATTTATATTTTTGATAATGAGTATTTTGTAAGTATTAGAAATTTTCGAGAGAATAAGGCTACGTTTTAGTCTGAATGTGCCTAAAACGGTTTCTATGACAAAATTAAAAATAATAAAACTACAGTTGTGATTTGTGTTAAATATGTCAAAATTACATATATTTTGTAATGTATGTCAGTTATTAAGAAATCACAAGAAATAAAATAATATTATAAAAACTTTTTATTTTTAGTTTATTGCCGAAATAATATTCTATGCCATAAATACTTAGTGATAAAATCAACTTCTTTTCGACGTCTAAGACAAGGATTAAAATCCTTTTTAACACTGCACACTTCCAAATATGTATTGTTATCCAATCCAAATAGTCCATTATTATAAACTGGTATTTTTGATTATAAAATTTCTGACCCATTCCTATGAAAAAATATGTGTCTAACATATTTTGCCAAAGACACCGGACTAAAGAACACAGGTAGAAAGGGTAAAAAATGATTTATTACTCTCTCTAGTTCTTGAATAAACTATAGTATAAGAGGAAAAATCAGGTCTATTTTCCTGAAGTCAGAGCTTTTGGGAGGTGGGGGCGATCGCCCCTCTTGGATCCTCGTCTGTATATATATATATATATTTATATATGTATATATATATATATATATATATATATATATATATATATATATATATATATATATTGAAACTATTTGGATTGCTGCCTAACAAAAAACTATCTTAAACTGGGTAATTAAAAATTGCAAATAATTTCCGCCAGTGAAACCCAGAATTTTTGTCGCAAATGAAATCTCAAAATTTTACCATGAAATATAATATATTATTACCAACTATGCACGCCTTACCAAATCCTGGCAACACCCTATAAGGTACCTCAGTTCAGACTTACCTAATGATTGTCCTAATGCTGACTGGAGTTTACCTATACGCTAGCTCATCTCAGGGTAGATTCGTTGTTTTTATATTTTTCCACTATTTTTAATATATTGCCTGTGTAAGTTTTATAAATGTCTAAATCGGGAAAAAGGCGCCACCAAATTTTATTTTAGAATGAGCCCTAATGATTATACTACGAGCAATTGTAGTAAAGAAAACTTGGAAAAGAATAAGTATTTAATATATCATATCCAGGTAAATAAATCGCAGAGTCTAAGTACTTAAAAGTATCCTAATTTAAAATTATAGGAAATAAAACCAATTAAATAGAGGCCAATACATTTATTCCTCACGGAATACCCCTTCCCAGATAATAAGTACAACCCCTGGAAAAAGTTATCACCAGTGTGAATTATTGCGGGCTCCTCTAATGGGGCTATCTGACAGAATTGCGTTTACAATGGTAAATTGCAATAAATAAACTTTGTAGACTTAGTCGAAAGTTATTGTCTTTCTATGACGTAGCAAAATGTGAATATTAAAACAAAAGAATAGTAAATTAAACTTGACAGTGTCCTGCACTGTGAACGGCAAACCAATCCAAAAGTAAACAAATCAACTACACTTGGAAGGTTTACGTCGACATAGCCTAGTTATAGAAGAAAAGAACACACTCTATTTTAAACTAGCCTATGAAGGTCCATAAGCCCAACAATGCAGGAGACTATCAACTTTGCTGTAATAAAAAAAATAAGCAATATCAAAAAAACTACAAAAATATCTGCAAAGAGAAAGAATTAGAAAATTGATAAGGAGAGAGATAATGAGTGTTTAAATGACCGTTAACAAAAATATAAGCAATAGAAAATTGCAAAAAAAAGTGATAGGTAATTACAAAAATTAGATCATAGAAATCAATTTGTAACTGTCGCTCAAGTGGTTAAAATCTTAATAAAATTTTTCTGAAAAGTATATTACAATTTTGAACAAAATCACTAGTTTCCAAAATATTCAATTATTAAGCAATTAAAATTTTCAATAAAGGTATCATTATCATAATCATTATTTTAAACAATAATTAAATGGTTAATTGGCCGCTCTGGGACTCTAAAAAAATGGAACCATAATAAAAACCTCAATTACAGTAAAGTATCGCAAAAATAAAACATTTAAATTTGAGGTTGTAGCGCAACGAAGTCGACTGCGTTTCACCTTACATAGTTTACTGGTTCGCCGCAAATATATGATATGGTAAATTACCAAAAGATAAATATCATTAAAAAAATATATTAAAGTCCAGATATTTAAAATCTATTAATTAGAAAGGTTCAAAAACATATACACAAGAATCCCCTACCTGTTAGCCCTCTAGGTAATCAAACAGAAAATTGTGTTTAGATAACTAAACGATTGAAAATACAGGTTTAATACCCATTAGGCTTAATAATCAGAAACTCTTGTGTACATACTTTGGCTAAAATTAGGCACTTAGCTGAATCACTTTAAAACAGGTGGTTGAACAAGGCCTGTGACATAGACGGCTTCCCCAGAAAGGACGTTGACCTGGCTCAATATGGAGATTGTCCCTTTCAGAGGCTCACAATCCCAGAAGTGCAGCACGAAAACCCAAACTGTACATTATGACTATTCCAAAAACATACTATAGTTTACCCAAAGACGTAATAATTCCAAAGACATAATTATTCCAAAGACATATTGTACTTATCCCAAAGACAATACTGTAGTTATTCCTAAGACCCTAAAATAAAGAAATAAAAATTCCTACTCAATCAGTCGTACAAAAGGCCTACGCAAAGCCTAGCTAAATTTTGCTTAAACACAAAACTGATTGTTTCAAAAGAAATATGTACATACCTCGAACTCAAGAAGATGGTGGCATCTGCTAACTGATAAGCCGTTGTTTCTGGCTGGCTGAAGAAAATAATCGCCAAACTGGCTGTAGAGTGAAACGACCAAAATCACCAAAAATTGTTTGCACCCCGACTAGGTTTTGTCACTTTAATCGGCCATTTATGACCAAGTCCCTTAACTTGGGAAAGCAGTAAAACTAAAACCACATCTTCACGCTCTTGCGTCAGATAGCCAAAAGAGAACGATTTCTCTCAAATCACTAGCACATTTCTTCCAACGGAAGTTACCAAAAAAACTTTATAAAAACGTCCATCAAAAATCTATCCAAAAAATATAACCTTAATCTCGTAGCCATAATCTCGAACCCTTGAAATTTATCATACAATTTGAACTACTTCCGGAAAATATGTGCAAAAATTCTTAATTTTAAACTGGCCAGTACTAAAATCAGACCGAGACAACCAATATCGTAATAATCTAACCTGCCTCGTCCTACAAAATGAATACCCAATAACAAACTACTTAATGGGTTCGAAATATTCAAAAATTAAATCCAATTAGTTCAACTTAGTTCGAGGGTCTAATTTGAAATATTTTATTTACCAAAAATTCTAATTAGTAAAGTAAAGAGAAATATTCAACTAATAAACTAAAAACAACATAATGAAAAAAATCGATACTATTTTATTTCGAATTTAGCATTTCGGTAATATTCAACCGATGTGCCATCTTATAGGCAACCCTAAAAACTTTCACGCAATCTCGTGGAGCTGACTGTTTAACAGCTGATATGTGACAATAAATAAATATTTTCTGAAAAAGGAAAAACAACAAGAAAGCGAATAACCCTATTTATATTTATCCAAACATTAAAAAAAAACGCTTTTCCCAATCTGTGATATATTGTCTCGAGGTACCTAATGAAATTTACAAATTACAGAAATATGTTAAGTTTCGATGTCAATCAAAATTTCAAAATGTAAACAAAAGGAATGATCTGAATATAGATGAAACCAATATTAATGAATGAAAAACAAAAGGTAATCATTAGTTTTATAGTAGAAAACATCGTTTACTGTAAATTTACGTACAAAACAAAAATCTATTTATTACTTTATTAATCTGAACCTGTAATTTAATGTAGAAAAATGTAAGCGAAAATATTTATTATTTAAACCCAATTTTTAATCGTAACAATATATATATATATATATATATATATATATATATATATATATATATATATATATATATATATATATATAGATATATATATATATATATGTATATATATATATATATATATATATATATATATATATATATATATATATATATATATATATATATATAGATATAGAATAAAATATTTTTATATGTAATGAAAAAAACTTTTTCA
The DNA here is from genome assembly GCA_034092305.1 of Diaprepes abbreviatus. Classification (NCBI taxonomy): domain Eukaryota; kingdom Metazoa; phylum Arthropoda; class Insecta; order Coleoptera; family Curculionidae; genus Diaprepes; species Diaprepes abbreviatus. The sequence continues at coordinate 3,490,998 of JASJET010000095.1, forward strand.
CGAATTAAAATGATTTATTTCTATGTTACTTTGTATTTTAAAAAAATTGCAAGGTATGACCAAATATTTGAAATAAAAACTAACCTAAAATTATCTTAGCATTGTCTTAATCATGCCTTCAAGGGAAAAACGATCAATAAGTTATACAAAATGGTTGAAAAGGGCTTGAGCATATATATATATATATATATATATATATATATATATATATATATATATATATATATATATAATACATACATAGTTTTACGAAAACTGAGAATTTATAAGAACATTCCATGCGTCAAAACTCGATAAAAATGCGATAAAATGCTAATAAATGCCGTTTTTTGCGATTTTGACTATGCTTCATCACTTTAAAAATCTGAAAAAATTCATCGACATAGTTTGGCGTCCAAAAAATATCATATTTTTTTTCGCTCTGCTATTTTATTGAATATAAAAATTTTCGAACACCCAAAAAAATTTGAATTTCGCGCCATGAATTTTTGTAAAAAATATTTTGTTGTAGGCAATCAAAAAACCTACAAAATGAAAAAGAAAAAGAAGTTTTTATGATTTTTAGAATCGAAGGTATCGTCAAAAAACGAAAAAAGACGATTTATTATTTTTTTTGGTTATGTGACGATGAAAGTGGCTAAAAATTTTTTTGTTTTGGTACTTTTTGATGTAGAAAAACCGAGTGTTTTTCATTTTTTTATTATTAAGGGGGCAGTTTCGACTCTTTTAATCGACTAGACCTTCGTCCATTTTTCAGTTTTTTGAATTTTACTCGTAAACAATGTATTTTTCCAAAATACATGTCAACCAACAAGTTATAGATAATGAAATTTCCTATCGAAATAGTATCCCATAATATCCAAAAAGGTCATTTTTTATAAAATATTCCCCAAAAAACAATTTAAAAAAAAAATGCAATTTTTTTTAGTTTTTGTACTAAGAATAAGAAAAACCTAAATTTGCAACATAAAATTATTAGTAACAAAAGACTGACCAGGAATTCGACCTGGCACCCTCAAAATTCGGAATCAGTGGCCTAAAAAACATAAAGTAGGTACCAAGGACTCCTCTAAAAACTGCTCTAGCGTCACCAGCGCCTGGCGTAAGGCCCGTGGGCTGTAATTTGGAGACCCCTGATGTCAAGTATAATTAAATATAAAGCTTCCCTTTTAGATATTTGATTGCCTTGACCTGATAATCGCTCGATAATAGTTCAAATAACAAAACATCTAATTTCGTTAATGAAGCGTGTCAAATTAGAAATACAATAATGCTTACGCATATGTATGTACTCATTTTTACCTTCTGTTCCATAAATACGTGTTACATATTTTAGTCTATTACTTGCGAGTAAAATGTTTAAGTATAGCCGAAATTCAATATTGTTTTTCAAACCTTTTTTAATTATATCAAATTTAATTGGAATAATACCACTTTATGACTTCAAGAAAAACAAGTTAAAAAAATCAAGTTGGCACTTTTGTTACGTAATACTTCTGCAAATTGTGGCGACATGTATAACAGTTTATGGCGCAATTCACACGGTTGCACGATTTTTCAATGTTTTTAAAAATATTCCATTTATTTTTATGGTGACCCTTAAGTTTTCTGGACTTCTTAGCATTTTGCTTGCTTTAAAGAATACTTACTCAAAAAAAAATCTTTGGAAAAAACTTTTTACAAAATTTTCATTACTGGAAAATTTTTTATATTTAAATACTGCTTTTCAAAAAGAGAGAAGTATTTTTAAAAATGCGACGGTCCAGCTATTAGTAGGTCATTTTGCAGTGATTATTACTACGGCTTTGGATACTGTCATGTGGGAATCAAGAGGGTCTTATTTTGTAGTCCGTGATATTTGTCATATGACTTATTACTACAATTTTTTAATCTCACATAATATCATAAATATGGCTATGGCAATTAAATGCAAATTCTCTAATATTAATAAAAAATTATTAAGTACAAGCAATAACTTTGATTCTGACGAATCTGTAATCGTAATAAGAAAATGTAGATGCATTTTTGAAGAAATGAGAATAATTATTAACATTTTCAACACCCTTTTTGGCACAACGATTTTACTAATTTATTTTTGGTATGGTATTCACGTATTGCTAGTTTCATTGCAGATATATTTGATTACTAACACTGAAGAACTCGGTCATCTGTTAGATGGAAAATTTTTTACTACGTTGGTACTGATGAATTCTCACTGTTTGGTAAGTATTATTTAATAAATTATTATTGACTATTTTTTTGTTAAACTGGCGAAACTGAGAAACTTTTTAGAGTATTATTACAGGGCGGTGCTTCGCCTAAACTTTTTTGGGGGGTCACAAAAATTAAAATTAAATTTAAAATTCAACGGTTAGTTATAAAATGCTTATAATGGTCTAGTCGATTAAGAGGATCGAAGCTGCCCCTTCGGTAGTAAAAAAAAAATACCCGGTTGTTCAACATCAAAAAGTGCCCACGCAAAAAATTTGTTACCCACTTTTATCGTCACACAATCTCAAAAAAAAAAAATAATAAAACGTCTTTTTTTCCTTTTTTGACGATAACTTCGGTTCTAATCATCGTGAGAACGTCTTTTTTTTTCATTTCCAGATCTTTTAGAAGAGTCAATAAACCTTCGAAAATAATCTGGTTAGGCGTGTATGTCCGGGAAGTGCGCCTATAACACCCCTATCCGTTCGTGAAATTGCCCATCATTCTCTGAGTAAGCTATCATTGCACTCTGATAACCGAAAAGCGGGTTAATTTCGAAGATTCTAGGATCGATTTAAATAATGTGTCTGGGTTTTCCCCTTTTTTGAAAACAAAGTGCGAACGTAAGGAGTACCTGCTTTCCGAGTCCTAGGTAAGTTTTCGGGAACAAAAACCTCAGGTTCACTTGTGTTCAGCCAAAGATCGCGTACTCATACTCCGTATATCTGAAGGAGGTTGCGGTAAAACGGGATCCGGCAACTAAAAATCGCGAAACCTTATACCATAACTTGAGTTTTCCCATACTCAACCAAACAAATAACTTTTAAAAAATCAAGTCGTTTTTCGCGGAAAACAAAAGATAAAAGACATTCTTAGTTTTCGTCAATAAATAAAAAATTAGAAAAACTTTAACCCTCCAGAGACATTACGCTCGATAAAATTCTTCAATTTTAGTTGCGGCATTCAGTTAACTTGTTTTTTGGGAATATCTAATTTTTGCACTTGTTTTACCGAAGCCATTTTCTTACCCATACATTTTTTCGGACGACGAAATTCCAATTACCATACATATTGTTTGCACTTGTTTTACTGAAGCCATCTTCTTACCTATACATTTTCTCGGACGATGAAGTTCGAATTACCCATACATTTTTTGCGTCGGTCTTTTTCATGTCTGCTCCAAGGCTCCTCTCAGTAGTGATCCCCTCGCAGTCTGACTGCTGCAATTAGCATGCCTTCTTTATCCCACGCAACATCATTTAACCCACCTCATATAAATTAGAACTATGTTAAATTTATATAGAAAAAACTGCGTTTGTTTATATTATAGATTAATCTGGAATAAAAATAATAATATAACAATAATTTAACACTGACAATAACAACAATTCGATTGCTGAACCTGAGCCACAACCGAAACTTGAGGTCCAAGAACAACAGGAACAGCTGAATGACGAAACCCAACAAGACAACACTGAACTCTTTTATCAAAAACTGTCAACGGAAATGAGTGCCGCGGTGTTGGAGTATGATGGAAGCAATCCATTAAGAAGACCGGCACTGCCAAAAATTAATTCATCCAAAAAACTGGGTGCCATATTGGACATCATGAACAATCGGATTTTACTAGCTTATGTTTCAGATGCCTACACTCTGGAGTCCTTACATATGACCATCTACTGTGCCGCGACTGCTATCGCTAGAGCTCTAGAAATTAAACTTACAACAGAGCGCCGATCAGCAAAAACAGAACCCAACACACCACCATGGGAAAGACGTCTAAATAAGAAAACTGAAAATCTTCGAACAGATATAGGACAGTTGACGGAGTACATCAGGGGCACAAGAACTAGTTGACTGCAAAGGCGAGTTGAAGAAATCATGAATCGTGTCCGATATCACTGGCAACAAGATCCAGCGAATGTTACTGCTCAGCAATGCCTTGATTCGCTGAAACAGAAGCTCTCTGTTATTGTAGGACGGCTAAAGAGGTATAAGACCAGCATTAACTAAAAACGAGACAATGCGCTCTTTCAACGATCAGAGAAGACTTTCTACCGTAAGCTAAACTCTCCACCTAATATGACAGATAATAGATATCCTAATGGAGAGCAGGTAGAAGAGTTCTGGGGTTTCCACACTAGCCGATTGTTACATCGCAGTTGGCTGGATCAATAAAGAATACCAAATCTGCCAAGATTACAGCCAGATGCAGTTTGAGCCATTTACCACCGAGGAAATTTCAAGAATAATCAAGGAATCCCATAACTGAAAAGCTCCAGGTCTCGATGGAATCCAGAACTACTGGCTCAAAAAGTTCTGGTGTATGCAACATCAGCTGGCTAATCTTATTAATGATGTTTTCCTTAACCCAGCAAAAATGCCATTGTTCTTGACCGAAGGTATTACGTACCTCCTACCAAAGGACCAACATAACATACATGACCCAGCTAAGTATAGGCCGATCACCTACCTACCTACACTGTATAAGGTGATCACCTCCTGCTTGACCCAACGCATCTATGCACATTGTAAGCAAAATAACATCATTGCAACACAGAAAGGATGCACGAGGGGAGCAATGGGATGCAAGGAACAATTGATTGTTGACTCTGTCATATGTAACCAAGCCTGTGCCAACCGAAGAAACTTTTTTACTGCCTATGTGGATTATAAGAAGGCCTTCGACTCGGTGCCACATGAGTTGCTCAAAACTATATTGAGAATGTATAGAGTCGATAATAATTTTGTTTCCTTTTTAGAACGCATCATGTCAACCTGGAGAGCTAGGATCCAATTGCAAGTGCCATCCAGCGACAACATCGAAACTAACACCATTCCGATACGAAAGGGAATATTTCAGGGCTTAGCCCATTGTGGTTCTGCCTTGCAATGAACCCACTATCACGCCGTTTGAACTCAACCATATACGGCTTTAGTGTTAGAAATAACAACGAAGAGGTAGTCAGAGTGAATCATCTTCTATATATGGATGATCTTAAACTGATGGCCGCTACCAGAAACCAGCTGAAACAAATGCTTAAAATTGTAGAGGAGTTCTCCGGGGATGTCAGAATGCAGTTTGGACTTGACAAGTGCCGTATTTTGAACATCGTTAAAGGGAAGATACAACCGGGGGCTTTTGAAATGCAAAACGGTGAAACTATAGCTTCAATGGAAGCAGATCAAACATACAAATATCTAGGTATGAAATGGGCTAAAAGAATTGACCATGGCACTATGAAGGTCGAATTGACAGCCGAATTTGTCAGGAGGGTAAGGCGGGTATTACGAACTAATTTAAATAGTAGAAATGTGTTTAAGGCGCTCAACACGTATGCTTGCTCCGCGCTGAGCTACTCTTTTGGAATTGTAAAGTGGAGTAGGACAGACATCCAAAACCTGCAAAGAAAAATAAGGACACTCCTAACAAAAGCACAAAAACATCACCCTCGGAGTGCTATTGAACGTACAATGCTTCCAAGACACCAAGGAGGAAGAGGATTGGTGGGTATTGGTAAGCAGCTCGACCAACAAATAATAAATTTACGTTCATATTTCCATAGGTTAGCGGACTCTTCCACACTACCTCGACCAATATGCGAGGCAGGCGTTTCAACGCCGCTACAGTTGAGGGAGCGGGATATTGCTTCTCACCACCAAACCAACCAAGAGAAGTTACAAACCTGGCTTCAGAAGCCACTTCATGGACGGCATCCCAACGAGGTCAATCAGGTTATTTCGACAAAGAACTATCGGAAGTTCATCATTAGAGATCTCTCAATAGAAAATGACCAACGCAGATATGGCTGTCGAACATCGGAGACAATTCAGCACATAACTGGAGGATGCCAAGCGTTTGCCGTATCCGAGTATAAGGAAAGACACGACTCAGCCGCTAAGATAATCCACCAAGAGTTAGCATAAAAATTAAACCTATCACAGGTAGGAAAAGTGCCTTATTACAATCTGGAGCCTATTCTTGAGAACAATCAGTTCAAGTTATATTGGGACCGAACGGTTCTGACGGATCAGACAGTAACTCATAATAGACCAGACATTATACTAATAGATAAAATTTCTAGGCGAACTACACTAATCGACAATGCTGTACCTAACAACAACAACCTAAGGCCAAAATACTACGAGAAGATCGCCAAATACCGAGATCTGGAGGAGTCCCATAATACTGTCAACAACTGGAGTGATACCAAAGAACCTCCTGCAGAACATCAAGGGACTGGGCCTTAGTGAGCATCTGTATAAGCCGATGCAGAAAGCAATTCTCCTTGCAATCGCGCGAACCGTCCAAATGTTCATTGGAAATACAGCAGATCACGTTACCTAGGATCCGATAACATGGAAAGGGTTCCCACAGAGCTTCACACTTTTGGCGTCTTTGTATGCCTGGTATGAGTGAATAGTCCCTGGAGGGAGCGCGAAGTCGTTTGGCTTGTAAATCATAATTTAATAATATAATGTCATGTGTTAAGGGCAGCAGTTGAATATATATAAATCTAGGTAAGGAACAAAACCCGAATATGTTTGTAAAATTCATTTTTAAAATTATTTCACTGAACAAATGACGAAAAATATCTTGATTACATTCATTTTCAACGAGATATTTTCATCACAGTGGTCATTTTTAAGTATAACGGCAACTACATGTTTTCAAAATGACATACCCTGCATATTTTACTTTTTGATGTCTACTTAAAATTCTATGCAATTTTCCATAGAACTCGATACATTATAGATATTATCGTGGTCTATGCATATTAGGAGTTATTCTTTCAAGTGTTGTTATTGTACAATTACCATATTTGTAATATATTTATTATATAATAGAAAGAGAAAAAATACACTTTGAATTAATCACTTTTAATCACGGAACCCAATGAGATAAAACAACTTTTTTTCCTTAAAATATTGTATAAAAAAAACCGAATTACATTAATGTTATTAGAGTTACTTGACTTCACTCCAAATTATATACAAATTTCGACATTTACTGCATTTTGGATAATCATTTTTATTTTTCTTCAAATAACAAAAATTGAATAGAAAAACTTTAACCCTCCAAAAACATTACACTCGATAAAATTTTACAATTTTACTTGTGACAACCGCTTAACTTGTTGTTTTACCGAAGCGATCTTCTTACCCATACATTTTTTCGAATTATCCATACATTTTTTGCGAATTATCGGGAAATCGGGAAATTAAATTTTTAAGCAATAAAATAATTTTTATTAAAGTAACACGCAAATTATTTTCAGAATGAAAGTTATGTTTTTTTACAAAGAAACTCTCTATGAAGTTTCTTGTAACAAAAAGTTTTATATTAATAAAGCTATTTAAAATTTTGTATATTTTATTGCATATGAAAACTTGTAGGTCTACACATTTTGTTCGAAATCGTATAAAATAATTAATCACTTTACGTAAATATTTATTTAGGAGTCTCGGTAAGCACAGTAGCGCTTACTGCGACTTCTTTAGGTTGTTTACGGCGACATTTGCGACTTTGCCGCTTTTTGGTGCGCTACACACCTAAAGATATATAAAAATGTCGAGGTGCGATATGCACCAATAAGCACATATATACTGTCGCAATTAGCAATGCCCCTGGTGGTAAGGACATGGAGCTAGCGATCTATTTTCGACCACCGTAGTAAATGTATGGATGTTTCGTCCCGATACCAGTGGTGGACTCATCAGTGGGATCCACCGGTATCTTTCCCAGACATCCTCGTACTTTCCACAAACTTGAACCTCTATTTAAGTCCAGTTTTTCCGGAAAGCGGTGGTAAGATATTAGGTTCCACAACATGCCCCCCCCCCCTAAGGCATTTGCTTTCCGGCTTTAACTGTCTGACAGTCCAAGCCGTTAGAAAGCACAGGCTTGAAAAGAAAGTGGAACGGACATCCTCGGTGGTCTTCCAATGGCCGAGTCAGGCTTAATCAAAGCCAACGGCGGCTAAGACCCTCTTCTGCCGCCGTCCCTGCTCGGGTGCCATGTCGCAATTAGCAATACCCCTGGTGGTTAGGACATGTAGCTAGCTATCTATTTTCGACCACCGTAGTAAATGTATGGATGTTTCGTCCCGATACCGGTAGTGGACTCATCAGTGGGACCTACCGATATCTTTCCCAGGCATCCTTGTCCTTTCCACAAACTTGGACCTCTATTTAAGTCCAGTTTTGCCGAAAAGCGGTGGTAAGATGTTAGGTTCCACAACAATATATATATATATATATATATATATATATATATATATATATATATATATATATATATAGATATGGTTGGCGCGGCCGTGGGCACTGGCGGCGGGGCCGGTGGCGCGCGGCGGGTCGCGCCACCTGATGATCCGGAACCATTCAGAAAATTAACATATCCGACGCGCACACGGTACCGAGAACACCGGAGTCGCAGGCGTCATTTGAAAATGGTGAATGAGATTTTACCGAAACGTCAGCTGCCTTACAGTCCTGAGAGGGACTCAGCACATACACGGGATGCCCGAAAACCTTCAATTATATATATATATATATATATATATATATATATATATATATATATATATATATATATATATATACAGGTGTGGAAAATCCAAACCGGAACCTGGACGTTTCTTAAGTAAGATAAAGAAAATACTATATTATTCATCAAGTCAGAATGAGACAGTCGTAAGCATCGACATACATACGACTACCAATTTGGCCCTAGGCTGAGGGTTAATACAATGCTGGCGCGGTAAGAGCGGGCGGCAGCATACGCCACGTCCTAGCACAACAAGAGAATTCCAAGTTATTTGCTTTCATGCAGGCCGTCGAAGCGTAAGCACCGAGTATTGGTATTTCCGTGTTTCGCGCCAAATTTTTTTGTATTTGAAATGGTAGTTTATTCCACGGAACAAAAAGAGCACATTATTAAGTGGAACACTATTCTGGTAAATAATCGGCAGATTTGCATTTACATGTAAAAATCATCCTGTTCCTTGAAAATTTAGAATTTCGGAAATTATTAAAAACTTTTAAACAACCAGTTGTTTAAAATTTGTAAAAAATGCACTGATAATTAGGAGCAACTGGTTCCTTAAATTACTGAAGAACGAGCAAATCGGGAGACTGACGTTTGAAGTTTAGCAGAAATTAATTTTCCTTACAAATAGTACCGTAATTGCCGAAGAACTTGATATGAACGCTCGAACAGTTCGGAATATTTTAAAGCGGAACAAATATTGCTGTTACAAATTGCAAATAACTCAAGAAATTTTTCCGAAAGACCAGGAAACACGTATTGTGTTTTGTGAGGACATGATAGAAAGGGCTAATAGGGATTTAACTCCTGAAGTTTTGGCAAATACGCGAATTGTATTTTACAATAGACTGGGTTATTGTCTCGCTCAACGGGGAAGGCTGCTTGAACACCTCTTGTAGACTTTAAGGAATTTTCGTTGATTTAAATTGAATTTAATTTTTTCTTTATTTATTTACAATTACCGAGCGTGTTACTTTTATTTTTTACCAGAATCAAAGTTTTTTTTTGAGAATGAATTTAATTTTAAAGTGGTTTATTAACTTATTTACTTAGAAATTACAGTTACGTTTCACTAGTATTTTTATTAGAAGAAATGTTTATGTTGTAACAGAAATATCAATTTTCTTTACACTCAATGGCCAACAAATTTTTTTTTGTATTTCAACTATTTGATGTATTTAAAACAATCAATGTATCAAATAGTCATTAAATATTTCAAATTCGGTCGATTACGTTATAAGTTTAGACGTTTCAAGTACTATTTGTCTTCGTGTCGCACGGAAGTTAGCGGAGGTAATATTGCGCGTAAGCGTTCCCTACGATCTTCTATCCCGAACTAATCTGAAAGAAGTTAGACGAACTTAATGGGTCAGAATTTAGAAAAAGGGAAAAATAATTTTTAGTTAAGAGATTTAAAATAGAAGGTTGGCTATAGTAACGTTTTTGTTAAACCTCGGTAATATGAACGGCCAGTCGTTTCTTTCTAAAGTTTCGTCTCAGGTCAAAGGCAACAGTGTTGTGGTTGCATTGCACCCAGTTACATTTGTGCGCCGCTCTTCTATTTGACGTTGGATTGTCGACAAACAAATATCAACGATTACAAAATTGGGCTAAAAAGAAAGGCATTAATATATTTTCGCTGTACTCTGGTGTACAAAATGCAAAAAAGCATATTATCCACATGACGAGTATCTAACTTTTACTGAATCAAAAGCCGAGGTTAAATTTCAAGGCTTACTGGATCATACAATGGATCAAATCATATTGCTTCAATTAGACGCCCTTGAACAAATCGATTAATTAGATTGGTAGATATGAGTTTCATTTGCTAATGGGGCTTCGATGGAACGTCAGGTCAGAGCCAGTACAAAATGAAATTCACTGATCCGAATGTTTCTGATACAAACTTATTCCTAACCTCTCTTATTCTACTTCAATTAGCAGGTATTAACACGCAAACTCAACAAGAACAGAATGGGTTGTACAATTCCAAACCATCATCTACTATGAATTGCGGGCCTCTGAAATTTAAATTTATTAAGGAAACCGAACAAAAGTCTTCAACGAAAACAGAAAATTATGAACTTGCATCATACAAAAGAGTTCTCTTTGCCACCCCAGCTTAAGTACAGTACAACGTATCTATAACGATGATAAACGCTAGGTGAATGCTTTGGCTGGAACAAAATCGGTCCAACATTGTTACCTCCGCCAAACAACATCTTAGTTCAACAACATTGATACTGTGTCCCAGTAAATACAGCGTATTTCAACCTACGACTGATAACTCTCTACGCATGTATTCGATTCTCCGAATGCTGCTTGTATTTGTCGTATCAACGTGACATACAGAAGTGGTAAGCCCGTAAGCAGAAAGACAAAGAGGTGAAAGCACAGACAAAAGCTACCATCCTACAGGCCTTTAGGAAGACAGATTATGACTTCTTGTTGACATGCCAAAGAAAGGGTTAGGAAGCAGGAAGTTTTTATGGCACCCGAGTTTTAAAGGTTACAACGAAGTATTTTTGTTTTTGTTTCTTGTTTCAATGGCTTTTTGGAACATTAATTTACACATTATGTAGTTTAGCTCCGCCAGTTTATTATAAGATATTTAGTTTGATTTTACAATGAAGGATTTTCGATTCCTATATCCAACAACTAATCATTTTCTCTCCATAATCTGTATTGAGGGGAAATGAAAATTTGTATTATAGACCCAAGCTGCCACTGTAGTATTTAATATGCAAATTACTTACTGTTTTCACCTAAATATACCTCCACACAATAGATGAAAGTATTGTAGGCCATCCTTTATAAATTATGTAACAAGGATAAAGGGTTTTTAAGTCATTTAGAATGTTGTTTTACAGTAGGCATTCGATTTTATTTCTTAAACCTTTACCATTATTGCAACTGCAATTTTGTCTAATACCGCTATATGATTTTAAGAAAAATGTACTCAAAAATTCGAAGTGCTACGTTTTTTATGGATTCTTGGTACAACTCTCGTTATTTTATTTATATTGCAAAAGTCTCCGGGAAAAATACATAAATGTACATTTACTTTTTAATGAAATGCTCTTTACATTTGAATATCTTTCTGGACTTCTAGGATTTGTAGGTATATTATATGGAATAGCAGAGTCATACACTAAAAGACAGCTTTGGGAAGAATTATTTCAAAGATTTGCATTTATGGCAAGCTTTATTAATTTAAACACCGAATGTGTTCCGGAAAAAAGGATTTTTGGACACGCTCTTGTCCAATTTCTTATAACAGCTTTTATTATGATTACCGTTATTACTGTAAACATTTTAACTTGGTTTGATATGAGTCAGAACAGTTCATTCGATTTATTTCCTTACATAAGTTTTTTTTATAATTTTGTTATTGGACAGATTGTCATGAATTTAAGTCTTTGTTTAAAGTGCAAATTTGCCGACATCAACAAAAAATTGCGACGCTGTAAGAACTGCCATATCAATGTTGCCATTAGTATAATACGAAAATGTAGATATATCTATCAAGAAGCAGAGAGAAGTGTCAATATTTTAAATCAACTTAATGGCTTCCCGGTATTAATAATGTATATTTTTAATGGTACAGACATATTATATATTGCTGTGTCATTTTTTGTATATATTACCTACTCAGCTCCAATGAAAATACAGATAAGGAAAAAGCAATTATTAAATATGGTATTGGCCCAGGCTGCGAGATGGGTAAGTAACTGATTCAAAAAGTACACAGGTTCTTCTTCTTCTTAACATGCCTTGTCCTATCGAACGATGGCAATCATTAGCGCTATCTGAACTCTGTCCACCGCTCTTTTAAAAAGCGTTCTTGTGCTGGCTCCATACCATTGCCGTAAGTTCTCCAGTCAAGGTATTCTGGGACGGCCTGCACCTCTTTTGCCATAAATTTTACCTTGCATAATAAGTTGAAGCCAGGCGCGGATCCAAGGGGGGCGGTGGAGGCGATCGCCCCCCCCTCCCCAAGAGCCTTGAGTTCAGAGAAATATGTCTGATTTTGCTTCTTATACTATAGTTTATTCAAGAACTAGAGAGAATAATAAATCATTTTTTACCCTTTTTTTTCTTCGGAAACTACCTATGTTCTTTAGTCCGGTGTCTTTGGCAAAATCTGTTAGACACATATATTTTTCATATGAATGGGTTAGAAATTTTATAATCAAAAATACAGGTCTACAATAATGGACTATTTGGGTTGGATAACAATAGATATTTGAATGTGTGAAATGTTAAAAAGGATTTTAATCCTTGTCATAGACGTCGGAAGGAGGTTTATTTTATCACTAAGTATTTATGGCATAGAATATTATTTCGAAAATAAACTTAAAATAAAAAGGTTTTATAACATTATTGTATTTCTTATGATTTCTTAATAATTCACATACATCAGAAAATATAGATAATTTTGACATATTTAACACAAATCATAATTGTATTTTTATTATTTTAAATTTTGGCATAGAAACCGTTTTAGTCACATTAAGATTAAAACGTAGCTTTTTCTCTAAAAAAATTCTAAGTTATAATTTAAATACTTACAAAATATCTATTGTCAAAAATACAAGAAGTTAAATATATTTAAAAAAATAAATTCGTCCAAAATTTTTTGGGGCTAACGGTCATTTTATTATTAATTAAAAACATGTTTATGCTGGTAAACATTACGTATCTAATTCGTAATCAAAGTCAGTGAAGCTATTTTCACTCAAATTAATTATAATTGGTTTCTTTATCTCACCGATCGAGTTTCCACATTTTCTTTTATTCTTTTATTCTATGGATTTTTCCCAATTTTCTGCAGTAACTTTATTCAAAAAAATCTTTCAAAAGTTCAGTTAAATTACTAATTTTGTAAGTTGTGTTATTTCTACCAACTCTATTTTTTACTTGAGAGAGATATTTTCTTCTCCAACGGACATTTTTCGGACGATCTATAAGAACAAATTTCCTGTCTGGGGTTTTCCAGCAAAAATTAAGTTCTCTGAGCAATTTCCAGAATTCAGTTCTTTTAATTTCAGGAAAATCCCGATCTTCATTGATTTTAGTTAGAATTTTGTCGACGGATGGGATCTGCTTCTCATAATAAAATGTATGTACAGGGTGAGTCAACGATGGGATGAAGTAGGTTTGTGCCTTTTCGGTGAAATTAACAAAGAAACTATATTTATTGTTTGATACAGTTTATTTTTACGCAGATTTTAAAAATATTTAGGACTCTACAGGGTAAGCCAAAAAACTAAGACAACATAAAGTTGTATTTTTTTTTAAATAGAATACCCTATATACGAATCGTATTTTCGATTTAGCTTATAATTCTAAATCTTTTTTATTAAGGGTTTACTATAACAAAACTTTATAGTTTCTGAGATAATTAAGTTTAAAGAAAAAAAGTCACATTTTCAAGCATCAATTTAATCCTAAATAACGTTTTCAGTTTTGTGACAAATATATTCAAATTTGGAATTTAGCAAGGCCAAGGACAAGTTAACATAATTTTTACCTAATATTTGCAATAAAAGCTACAGGGTGTTGAACACATCGGCTCAAATTTGAACAAGTTTAAATGAATAAATATCTTTTTTTTTTTAAATGGTACACCCTGTATATTTTCATGTTATTTAATAGAGTAATAAAAACCTTAAAAGTTTTGTTCAATATATCCTATACCTATTTATAGGCATAAATTAGTGGCGTTATTCTTCTACAGGTATCCCTAAAGTAGTGAACATAACCCGATTCTCTCAATCCCCCCACTCCTCGACCTTGACCTTGACCTTGCTTCACCCCTCTTTGGCCCCGCCCACATGTCCTTGTCATTGACCTTGAAAGTGCACGTGTGCTTTGGCCTTGGCCTTGTGTTCAAGGTTGTGTGTGTGACCTTGACCTTGACCTTGGTCGAGACGACCTTGACTTTGTTGAGGGTCATCTTGGGTGTGTGACCTTGAAGTAGTTATTTGTGCATTGTAATAGTGTGGGATGATCTTGAAATGATTTCGACCTTGCAAATTGTTCTATAAATTGTGTGAGTCTACTTGCATTCATTCAGTGTGAAATGTCAGATACGGAACTATCTAAAGAAAAAATTATAGAGCAAGTCGGCAGAGTAATTTGTTTATATCAGAGTAATTTAAAAAGTTTGTGTGATTTTGAAGAGAAGGATCTAGCATTTTTTCCTCTCGAATATTTAAAAGCTTGCGTTGATACGCTGAGTTTACGGCAAATTTGGGATAAGCTGCCAGCGTCATATCGGTGTAACAAGGAACTACAGTTAAGCTTACCCTGTTACATTCACTATGAACAAATATATCATCATTATATAGATGGGCCACCACCAGCAATAAAAAAGTGTCGTGAATGTAAAAAATGAGTGAATAATATGAATAGTGCTTTGCAAGAGACAGTAAAAAAATTGGGTGATGAGTTCACTGAAACGGCTAATAATTATTTCAATGATGCAATGAAAAGTCGAGCAGAATGGGCGTCGCGCTATTGTGATTTGGCTTATGAATATGAAAAGGCTGCGAATGCATGTCGTAAATATTGCAGCAAAACAATAAATTTACAAGACTTTGTTCGTGAGATAAAAAAGTTGGGGTTTAGTGACTGTTTGGAAAAACTGATTAGGTTCATTGCAGATCCGGTTGTGTTAGATGAAATTAGAGTGTAGGACTTAAGTTTAACGTAGTAGTAGTTAATATGGAAAGTTTAGTGCGAGAAATGTACGAGGAATTTCTAATTTCTGCAGCCGGTTCGGAATTTTACGCATATGAAATGCAAGATTCGGAGGCTCAGGACTTTAGTGTATTTTTTAAGTATATGGACCATGCCGAAGTGTGTCTTTTAGCTAGTATAGTTTGTAAGAATTTTCTTAGAAATAAAAACAAACACTTATTATTGAACAAATTAAGGAAATTAGGTTTAGGTGATAATGTTAAACGCATAGAAGAATTGCAGAAAAAAAATCAATGAATAAAGTACATAAAATGTAGTTATTTGTTTCATTATATTTTGTCCTTGAAGTTATCCTTATACCAATTTAAATGTGTGACGTCATTTGACCTTGAATACTCCTCCCACTATTTCTATCGTTAAGCTACCCCCACCATTGTTACAATTCGACCTTGAAACCTCGCTATAAAGGTTCGTGGGAGAAGAAGTGACTTCAAACAGTCGCAGATATCAGTGGCATAAACATCAAATATTGTGTTCGTGTAGTGTTCTGAAAGTGCTTTTATATTCACGGTAATTTTTGGATTTATATACCATTTTTTCAATAATGAGTATTGCAAAAGAAACTCTAGATGAAATTAATGAAATGTTTAGCAAAGATTTCGAGGTTTTAGAGAAAAAAAAGGTTACCGAAATGATTGTAGGCAAAGTGTATAAAATTGTAAAGATGGTTTCAATGACTACACGATTTGGTAAAACTCTTTTAGTGGCTTTACACGATGACGGTGATAATAGCACATTTGAGACTTTTTTACCAAAACGTGTGGCCGAAACACTACCTGACGATATTGTAGATATTATGAGTAAAACTAAAGATAAATACACTCTAACTTATTTGGGGCAGGGCACTAGAGTTTTTGGAAACAATACTCGAACATTATTACGTTTTGGCTCATTGGAGTAAATTGTATGTAAATTGTTTGAAAAAAAGGATGTAATTAAATTTAAAATATAGTTGCACATGTCAGAATACTTACGCGTGTTCATTATTTCTGTTAAAGATGTCTGCTGATGCGACGACGACGACGACGACCGCCAACGAATGTGTAGATAGATACATATTTTGGTTGGGGAGAGAATTAAGAAATAGGGCTCACGATATGTTAGATAGCGTAAATGATTGGTCGCATATTGATGTAACCAAAGATCAATATAAGAACGAGATCAGGGATACAATCAATTTTATGGCTGGGGCACACTTGTGCGACAAATTTTTATATGGTTCCATAGACATGGATACATTTTGTGCTGAAATGGTTGAAGAAGAATTAAAAGAATACCTCGTCAATATTCCACATTTACCAGGTGAGCTTGCTGCAAAATATGAATTGGTTTCTGCAACAGCAACAGCCCAAGACGTTGACGATCGAAATAGTGTCGGATGGGATAGAATTTTGAGCAACGAAAACGAAGACATGGAAAACTAATTTTTTATAATTTTTGTATTTGTGCAATTAAATAACTGTAAATAAATATCTATTACAATCACAGTTTTATTTTATTTCTTTTATAAACATACCAACCCAGTAGATCATAGTCAGTGTTTCTTTTTCTCAGCTGAAATATTTAATATAAGTAGGGCAAATAAAAATAAAATAGTTTAGTAAAGATTGAAAATGAGTCGAGGAAACAACACAATTGATAAATTTGGTCGTCAGAAATATAATGAAAAATATCATATATTATCTGGGCCACAAGGGGTTGGTTTTAAACTTACAGCGGATGGGCAGTATGATATGGGTGGAAAAATCATAACCAACTTAGGCGAACCTAAAGATGATGACGATGCTGTGACAAAACACTTTGTTAATAGAAAGTTTTACAATTTTGCAGTTGTAATATGTGACATATTTAACAAGGATGTCCTCCCCATGATATACAAAAATAATAGTGAGCTTAAAACAAAAATTGAAGTTATGCAGAAAATACTCTATCATCAGCCTTTAAATGACTCATTAAGCGCACTGTCGTACGACTCGACTTCAAAAAAAATCTAAAAAAAGCAGGTTAAAGAATAGGAGAACGCACTCCGAGTGGCATAGCCTTGAAGATAACGTCGTAGTCGTCGGTGAATTGGACCTTCCCTCCAAGAATATTGAAATGTTATTTATGTGTATGATGTTTTATTGTCATTGTTTTTAATAATGAAGATTGAAATAAAAAACTTTATTTTACAATATATTGTTTATTTATTTTACATTTTAAATAAAAAATATAGTCATACAATATGTTATTTAAACAATATTAGCTTTATCTATCCAAGAGTTGAAGTGGTTGGGAAATCCTAGCCATTTGACAAATAATTGTTCGATGTGATTTTTCTTGCGTTGTCTAAGGACCTTTTCTACTAGATAAACGTCAGGACTGCTTGTTTTTTGTAGTTCTGATTCGTAAAAACACCCTCTTATAGGCTGACCTTCTAACGATTCCAACAAGTAAGTAGGTGGATTTGTAACGTTAACTTTTACAACTTTAAACAATTCGGTTGACCAAGAGGGCGTATATCCTTTCTCGAATAAGCTTTTGTACTTGCTAATACGCACAATGTCACCCATGGAAAACTTAAATTTTTTAGGTACAATTTTTAAATAATCATATGCTTTAATATGTGTTTTTTCTTGCACGTCTGCAGGCTTCATTCCAATGGTGCGATGTTTCGAATGGTTATAGGTTTTTGTTACTGCCGATAATATATGTATCCATTTGTAAGATCCTCTTGTCGAGAATTGTTTATATAAATTATTTTTTAAAGTCCTTATGACTCGCTCAACAATTGCAGCTTTCTTTGTGCTGTAAGTGGAATAATGATTTATATTATATTTTTTCATCAGGGCTTGAAAGTTTGTATTATAGAACTCCTTTCCTTGATCACTTTGCAGATTTGTTGGTGTATATGATGCCTCTTCAATGATGCTTTTCATCGCATTAGTAACTTCTATACCAGTCTTGTTTTTTATGGCTTTGGTATAGACAAATTTCGAGTAACAATTTATACAGACCAAAATATAACGATAACCATCGTTTTCATCAGCATACTGTTGCATTTCAGCCAAATCAATTTGCCACAAATCTCTGTATCCTTTTATTATCGTGCGCCGTCTTACAAAATTTTTTCTAGCCGTTCTATGTAGTTCATTAACAATCTTGATTTTTTCTAGACTGGGCTCCATATTATTAATAATACTAAAGGTTTCAGATCGAAGGAAGAACTGAATAATATCATTAAATATTGAGCTTAATATATTATATCTTCTTCTCGTAATTCCTCTATGATTGACATAATTTCATTTTCGTGTCCAGTGTGACCGGCCATTTTGGAACTCCACAACAAGCGTAAACGATCCACCAACTCTTTAGCTTTGTTCCAGTAGACATATTGAAATTTTTTCGAAGATAATTTCTTTTTTGTGGGTAACTGTAGTTTTTCCGAGAGATTTTTTCTTGTAATAGTACCACCTAATTTTGTGCCCATTATCAGAGGTTTAATAATTCGTAAATATTTGTTCCATCTGGTCTCCCGTAAACCATCACTTTTTTTAAAATTGTTGTAGACAGCATTCGTTGATTCCAAAATTTCCTTGTACGTTGAAAGTACATTATCACTTAATTGTTGTTGTTCCTTGCCTACACTTGGGGGTGTTTTAAGAAATAACAAATCATAAAGTGCCGGTGATCCACCATATTCTGCAATATTTTTCCCTTTTTTGTATAAGACAATATTTCCATTTCGAAAACGCACCTCTAAATTACCAATAAAATTTTTGTTATGATCTGTTTTTGAACCAAAACGTACACCATATACAGTATCGTATAGAGATGGTTTCAAACGTAATCCTTTCAGGTGTGCGTTTAAAGTATCGGAAGTTGTGGTGTCAGCGGATGCGAGAGATGTATTAGTTGATGTCGAGGGTGTATCAAACACCGATTGGCTAATATCTTCTTTTGAAATGCGATGCTGCTGCTGCTGCTGCTGAATAGGTGTGGAGGTTTGAAAGGAATGTGTAGGTTGGGGAAAACCTGATATTTGAGTCGACTGCACTGATGTACTGAGACTATGTGGCTTTGTAGCTGGATAATGTTGTTGCTGTTGTTGTTGCTGCTGCTGCTGCTGCTGACGTTGCTTAACCACATCAGATATAGTTGTCAACGGCTTAGAAATGGGTTCGTAAAACTTTTCCAATTCCACAACATTAAATTCTTTAGCCGCTTTAATTTGTTTAAATTTTTTTCTGACGGCATTGGTAGCTTCCACTAGTTTACGTTTTAAGTCGATCGCGTTATTCATGATGTTAACAAAGGACGTTTCAACAATCAAATGAGCGTTTTCTCTTATTATTACAGTAATATATAGCTATCAAATCCTTTGCGGTATCTTCCCGATTTCACATCACTGTCTTTATCAATTACTAAAAATCCATACTTATTATCCCAACATTTTGAGCACATTTCTTGAAATTGAGTAAGAGTTAGATCCGGTGAAACGTGGTCGGAAAATATGTGTTTCATATTCAACTCATCTTGTTTAAACATAATAATAAAATTGGCGTTGTCTCGCACAAGCTGTTTAGGCACTCGCGAATATGTTTGCGCTAGGTAAAAGGAGTCGATATTTTTATGACGTCCCATGCTAAAGTACGATCTTATAACATCTTGTTTTTCACATATAACATCATCAAAGATAAATATAGAGTTTGGTTTTGCATCGGACGGTTCCACAATATTACTGGAATCACTAAAGGCATAGTAGCCTAAACCTTTGATGGGCGCTAAAATTTTCCTTAAATACTCATATTTCGGTTGATACAGAGATTTCGAGTAAATATAGACATTTTCGAAACGTAGCCCAAGGGGGTGTGTAAGCAGCGAAATCATGACATTAGTTTTTCCACAATTGGATGGACCAATTAACAGGCCGCGAATAGAGGAAGGAAGTAGAGGACCGTGTCTCTTCATTATCTTCTTTTCAAATCCAAGTCCGACTTTTTCATCGAGATTGTCAATAGGAAGTTTTTGTTTAAGATCGATAACGCGCATCTTAGGAAAATTTGATATTTTATAGGCAATTTTTCACAAAAACTGTCATTCAGATGCCGAGCGTCAAACGAAGTGGACGGTCTCACGTTTCCAACAAAACTGGATACGGTATTGTGAATTCGTTAATAAATAAATTACCATTCGAGGTACACATTCCTGGTTATCAATATTGCGGACCCGGAACAAAAGTAATAAAACGTGTAACAAGAGGTGATCCAGGCATTAATCCTTTGGATGCCGCATGCAAAAAACACGATTTAGCCTATTTACATAATAAAGACAACATAAGTGCGAGACATCGAGCGGATTACGAGCTCGAACAAAGTGCTTGGAATAGAGTAAAATCGAAAGATTCCAGTTTAGGTGAAAAAACAGCAGCTTGGTTAGTTACAAACATCATGAAAGGAAAACAACGTTTTGGTATGGGTGTACCATCATCATTATCAACAAAAAAAACATCTAGTAAAGGCACGCGTCATACAAAAAGGAAAGGTGTTAATAAAAATCGACATGTTCGGAAAGCCAGTTTCGGAACAGCTATTCGACAAGCAGTTCGAAGGGAATTATTAAAAGCCGGAAGTAAAAATGTGTTGGAAAAAAATGTCATGAATGCATCTAAAATAGCTCTGTCGGCAGCACGTAGATCGGTAAAAGCGGCAGGTGGCAAAAGGAAGGTTCGTACACCGAGAATAATACCGATTCCTAAAACTGGTGGAATATTACCATTAATACCAATTTTTGCCGGGTTATCAGCTTTGGGTTCATTAGCCGGTGGGGCAGCGGGAATTGTGCGCGCCATAAAAGCAGTAAAAAAAAGCAGCGAAGATAAAACCGGTGCCGGCCTGTATTTAAAATCGAAAGGAAATGGTTTGTTTCTAAAGCCATATCGTAAAGGTATGGGATTATTTTTAAATCGTAGATCAAAAAACTAATTGAATCCCTACCTCGAAGACCACTATCTAACATCGATATAGAAAAATATGCCAAAAAGAAAAGAATAGGACACTTTCGAGGCGTTTATATGAGGGATTTATTACCTAGACAAGGTCCTCGACGTTACGAAGCAGCAATAGTGAATTTGGATAGTACGCGTGGTGCAGGGACTCATTGGGTAGCTTATAGAAAAAATAATTCTAAAGTAACATATTATGACAGCTTCGGCGATTTACCCCCACCGATCGAATTGGTACGATATCTACAAACGGGATCGGAACCATCAAAAATTATTTACTATACATACGATCGTCAGCAGGATTTTGGAACAGTCTGGTGTGGACATTTGTGCTTAAAGTTTCTTGTCGAATCATCAGCGTAAAAGATGTCATCATCATCATCGTCACCATTAACACCGCAAATGGATCGCAATAACTATACTAAAATGTTGCAATCACTGAAAGCATTTCATCTAGCCGGAGGATTAAGGAAAATGACCGTGAAACAGTTAGAAAACATGCCCAAGGAAGTGATGATTGCATTAGCCCCAAATGAAATTCCATTCGTTTGGGAAAAGTTGCCCGAGCACCTTAAAAGCGATATCGATATATTAAAATATCAGTGCGATTGCAAACATTATTTCAGCAGCAGCAGCAATTTAAACGAGGTTACGTCTGATGAGGATCTTACAGCTAGAAAAATATTTTGTTGTTATTGCAAAATCAGCGATGTGCGCATAAAAGCAGAAAATAGCATAAAAACATCACTATCTAATGCAGTGAGAAAAGGTGTGAAGATGAATCTTTTTAAATGTTGCCGCTAAGAATAAAACCGAGATGTGTGATGTTTAATGGTTAGTCATGTCTTATACGTTCACACTAACAGGACACTCGAGCGTCTTAAGCGCCGATTTTTATCCACCAGTCGAATTAAATAGAGAAAACAAATATGGTCTGGCATTGCTGGGATTTTACACATACAATTCAATTTTTAATGTGGACGAAAGCAACAATAAGTTTGCCTACATGAAGGAGGGTTACACCACCGAGTCGATACAATTGCAGATTCCACCTGGGGCCTATGAAATAGATGAGATAGGTAAAGCTATGTTGGAGGCTTTGAGGATTTCAACTGAAGAAAAGAATGATGGAATCTTTTACTTGGTTGCTAATAATAATACGTTGAAATGTGAACTGAAATCCCAATATACTATAGATTTCCGGGGAGAGGCGAGTATCGGTAAAATGTTAGGATTTAATCATACAGTGTTAAAAAGAGACAAAAAGCACGAATCAACCGAGATGGTGGAAATAATGAAAGTACGCATCATACGCGTAGATTGTAATATAATTTCCGGAGCATATATGAATTCGGTGGAAGGTCATACCTTGTTCGAATTCGATATCGACGTGGAGCCCGGTTACAAAATCAGTAAAGAACCGCAAAATAATATTTATATGCCGTTAATGCCGGCAGGACGTCAGTTTATCGACAACATTACTCTTCGCATCTTGGACGATAGCGGTGATCTAATCAATTTTCAAGGCGAGAAAATAATCGTGAAATTGGAACTGAAGAAACTTTCATAGAAATGGGTTTTTGCTTCAATCGTCAATTGTGTGTGCTGTCGACTAAGATGGGGGAACCGCCGAAACATAATAAAAGTAAAAGAAGAGTTAACGTCAAGGTTAGTCGTCGTCCAGACGTTAGATCACAAACATCTCAACAGTTATCTGCCGAAGACTATAAATTTTTAAAATCAATCGGTCTTAAAGTGCGAAAATGATTTCCACCACCAGCGATAAAATAGAGGTTTTCTCCGAGCCCATCTTGGACAATTCCATTATTAGTCTAGAAGAGCATACGTATAAACCATACGGATCTCCATCATTCAACAATTCGGATGAAGTCCGTATCCCCATTAATTTTCAAGATATTATACTGGATATCGCCGAAAGTTACATATATATCGAAAGAAAATTTAAACCCATAGACGCAACGAAAAGATGTTTTTTATCAAATAATGCCCTCGCATTTTTGTTCGATGAAATTCGCTACGAGATGGGAGGTGAACAGGTCGCCGTGGTTCGTAAACCTGGAGTTACGACGACATTAAAAACCATGGTTTCATTCGGAAGTTTGCAACAAAGATCTCTCATGACGTGCGGATGGGGTCTCGACGAAGCAAACCAAGATATCGTAGACACGGCAAGTAACGTATTCTCCGGGAAATTACCCTTAAAATATCTTATGGGATTCGCCGAAGATTACGCAAAAGGTGTTTTCAACGTAAAACAAGAGCTTATTATGATTATAGCTCGCACTTTTACCAATTGTTACGTCGGCGAAGTAGAGGCAGAAATTAGTATCGACAAAATCGAATGGAAAATTCGTCACATCATTCCAGACGACAAGCAAAAATTGAAAATACTGTCTCGCATTAATAAAGGAGGAAACAATGCCAGTATTCAAATGGCATATCGTAAATGGGATCTGTACGAATTACCAGCTTTAAGGCAAACATCTTCCGACGTGTGGGCCTTGAGAACGAGTACAAGTCTGGAAAGACCGCGCTATATAATCGTCGGGTTTCAAGACAGCAATAATTGCGACAAGAAAGAAAAAAACGCAACCCAGTTTACCCACGCCGACGTATGCGACATTAGACTGTATCTGAATTCAACCGTTTATCCATACGAAAGATGGAATTTAGATTTCGCCAAGAAACTGTACGCAGCAGCCTATTACAATTACGAAAACTTCCAAAGCAGCTACTACGGGCGCGAGATAAACGATCCGATGATAACGTTCGCGGAATATATGAAAAACCCCGTTTTTATTATCAATTGCAGTCATCAACCAGAGGCGATTAACTCATCGACAGTGGATGTAAAATTGGAGTTCCAAACGAGAAAGAATAAATTCCCCAAAGACACTAAAGTGTACGCATTAGTTATTCACGACTCATTTTTTAGTTATAATGTATTAAACGGTTCGGTGACCAATAAATCTATATTTTAATGTATCTATTATATGTAACACAAAATAATGTTCTTGAATCAATAAATTTGTAATGAGTGAAGTAGTAGTTTTATATTTATTTGAAACCCAACCAAAAAAAAAAGCTGCCGGAAAAGCCCGCTCTTTAAGAAAAGAGTACGGGAATTTAGAAAATGGTGGTTTATTAAGTGGAAAAAAGAGCTTAAATAACACAAGAAAAAATTTTTAAGGCAAAATATGAAAACAACGATTTAGAAAATTTGTAGGAAAGTGACGGTTAGGAATAGGGAAAAAAGTTATAAGAAAAAATTATAGAGGAAATCGAGTACTATAAGCAAGCATTTTTCTCGATAGTAAAAACGTAAAAAAAAATTTTTTCAAAAAAAAATTGAAAAATGGTGAATGCGCGCCAAAGTTGAAGTTTTGGAGCAAAATGATATTAGGAAATTAGAAAGAGAATTTTTTTCTACATATGGTAGTACTTTTCAAAATTCGGAAAGATGAAATTTTAAGAAAAGGGTTATAGTAAGTTAGTAATTTGGATTTTTTAAAGCGCTGTAGCTCGGGAACCGTTCAAGATAGAAAAAAAATAAAAGCACTTTGATAGCCCAAAATTTTGAGGAGAATGCGATGGTGTAAAAAAATTATAATTTTTTTTTTTTTTTGAAAATGCTGAATACGCGCTAAAGTTGAAGATTTAGAGAAAAACGGTATTGGGAAATTAAAGAGAGAACTTTTTTCTACATATTGTAGTATTTTTGAAAATTCGAAAAAATGAAATTTGAAAAAAAGGGTTATAGAAAGTTAGTAATTTGAATTCTTTAAAGCGCTGTAGCTCGGGAACCGTTCAAGATAGAGAAAAAATAAAAGCACTTTAATTACCTAGAATTTTGAGTAGAATACAATGGTGAAAAAAAAATTTGGAAAATCTTAAAAATGACAAAAAATTTAGACGAAAAAATTGAAATTCTCGAGTTATGAGGCTAGGGCCGCCGAACGGGAGTATGTGGAAGTTGTAGGGGGAGGTTTTTTTTTTTTTTTTTTTTTTTTTTTTTTTTTTTTTCCACCACCGCCTCCCCCACCTTCCCACCCGCGGAGGGAAAAAAAATCGATTTTTGATGGTTTCAGAGCGATTGCGCGGCTCCTTCACCATTTTCTCGCAATTTTTGAGGTATCGATTTTTTTATTTGCGGTGACAGAAGTTCGGAAATTTTTTTTTTGGATTCTAGAGAAAATTTCCCACAATATATGTATTTTTCCAATTTTTTATCGTCAACCGTTACGATGCCAGAGCCCATCCAAAATGCGATGAAAAAATTTTTTTTACATTAGCGAATCGGGAAAAATAGTGTGATATACTTCAACTCTTCCTTATTACGATTCCGTCAAAACATTTTCAAAATTTTCCTTACCTTGCCTGAAAATAATTAAAATATATGCATAATTTGCATTTTTTGTAAATATGTAGCAAAGTAATGGTTAGAAATATCAAAAAAATTTATTTGAAAAAAATGTAGAGAAAGTCTAGTACTATATGCTAGAAAAGTGGAGGGGGGTAGTTTGTGTCCATACCAGAGATACGGTGAGTTATAAAATCATATTATTCTCAAACTTATATAATGCATATATGCACTCCACCTTACCCCCTCCAACTTTTTGAATGTATATAGAGGCCGGTATTAGAATTATTTCATCATTACACATTCGATCGGCAAGATGGAAGATATACCAAAAAGGATCATTGGCATTGTCAGGCCATTCGTGCCCGGCAAGATATGCAAGTGTGAGGAGTGCGGGGGTACCGCACCAGGAGCGGCACCTTCGGCACCGCCTGCAACGCCGACACCACCAGCGACGACGACGGTGCCGCCAATGAGAAGACCAAGGGCTGCACCTAGGTCGGTGTTAATATCGTTGGGTATTACTCCACGGTAGGCACCCCACCCTCCCCCCAGGCCCTTTTAGGGCCACAAAAACGGTCCTTTTCAGGACCACATTATATTTTGATCGTAGTTTAGTAATCGTCACTTATGGGGCGAGATATTCGTTTAACGACGATTTGTCTCGTAGCTTAAGTGCCAAGTTATATGCTTGAGAACCTATGAAAATGTTAACAGTTCAAACAAGGTTTCTATTATTTTTTTTTTGTAATGTATTCTTCACAAAATATTAAGAATAAGTCTTATTGTCTAAACAAATCTAATTCCTTATTTAAAGTTTTTGAAAAAAATCAATAATTCTATAAGCTCTCACCAATACATAACATTTAGAATCTGTTGGTGGGGTGGGGGTAGTTCTATATATATGAGACTGGGTCAGTTACACAGTCATATATTCATCAACCCTCATACGATAAACATGGAGGAAGAAAGACCCGCCAGCCGAGGCTCATCCATCTTTAGTGATGACACCGTAGCCGACAACGTTGGAGACCTGCAAGTCTTCGACGACGACGACGAGGTGGATTTTGAAATTGACGTCCTACGTTGGGACGACTTGGATGAGCCGATTCCGCTAGTATATGACCATGATCCGGGTCTAGTGGAATTAGACGACGCGGGTGATTGGGTCTTACAAAGACTCGAAACTCCGTCGCCGCAGCCAGAGCCGGACTCGACGGAAGATGCGGTGCTGGAAATTCCAGCATCACCAACACCCGACGACCCACAAGGCCCCTGCGATTCGTCAAGCTGGTGGTCGACCAGCGAGGATGGGGCACCATAAGCCCCACACTCTCCCTGGCCCTTTTTAAGGGCACACAACAACGGTCCTTTTCAGGACCACAAAATACTTTGATCGTAGTTTTAGTACATATTAGTACTTTGTTACTAATATTTTACAATATTAGATACAAAGTATTAAAACTTTAAGTGCTGGTGGAACCCAGCTAAATCGTTCGTTCGTATTTGAGACCACAAACAACTTTTGGTCTCAATACGTAATATGACATTTGTTTTCACCCCCCACCATTAATTTGTCTCTATATATACGACCATCAATACTTATTACAATCATTTTAGTTCAACATGTCAGGGACTCAACAACAACAACAACAACAACAACAACAACCCATCCAATGCCCTGTGGTAGATTCTACCACAGAGAATTGTTTGGAGTGGGAGCCGAACGATCCTAGATGGGATGAACTTTGGCGGTTCATCATCGAATACACAGAGGACAGCACCGCCACCCCCGCTGATGATGATGACGGGCCGTGCGACTCCACAACTCAATAAAAGAGTCGCATGTTTTAAAACCAAACGGTCCTTTTCAGGACCACAAAATAATTTGATCGTAGTTTTAGTTGGTTATAATACTTTGTAACCAATATTTTATGTTTTTTTCATAAAAACATACAATATTGAGATACAAAGTATTAGAAGTTCTGGCGACAGAACCTTAACTTCATAAACCGAACCATGTTTTAGCATACTTGTAAATATTATCAGAAAATATTTACAACTATTGCTATTGCGTAGTTTTAGTGGATTATTCACTTTTTTTTTTTTTTTTTTTATTACCTAATATTATGTGGGACAGGGCCTATATGAAATAACACACAAAAATAAATTTTCAAGTCATTTTTATTCTCATTATAAAATATAAAAAATTTGATCAAACACTTTTTTATTAACTACAATATATATATATATATATATATATATATATATATATATATATATATATATATTTACAAACTTAATACTATAAATTAAAAGCTAATATCTACAACTACCTAACACCTACTACATAATTTATTAAAGTCCTCTAATTGTCTTTTTAACCGCGCAGATTTCACCTTTTTTATCTCTAATTGTTTTTCAAGTTCTATAATGTCACTGGCACACTCGTTCACTTCATTCACTAACCGTTTTTTCATGGCATAAATGTCAGTCAATTTGGTCTTCTGAGAGTTGGTGAAGTCTTCGACCCACTCCGGTTGTGATGGCTCGGAAGAAGACGCGGTTTTATTTGGTGAAGACGATGACGACGACGACGACGACGAAGCAGCGGAAACTTCATCGCCTTCAAAACACCGCTTAAACCGCTTCTTCATGGGTTTCCGGCACCCCAATATCGGCGACAGTGGTGCTGGCGCTGGGGAAGACTTCACCTCCGACACTATTACATTCTCGACGCTGGCCGGTGTTGGTGGCGTTGGTGGTGTTGGTCCATCGGGGCCTTCTATGACTTCCACTTCTACTGACAGTGGCTCTTGCGGTGCTGTTTTTAGGAAGTCGGGTAATGGAACAGGGGTGGAGGGACGCTTAAAGTTAAACTTTTTCTTCTTCCCTTGTCCCACACCTTTAATCGCCGAATAAAATGTTTTTTTATCGGCGATTTCCGACTTCCGCATAGTCAAGAGCTTTTGCAGTTTCGACGCTTTCGGAGAAGATTCCCTAGGCCGCGATGCTTTTCGCACAACCACATCACTAATCACATTAATTTTTGGCTCTTTCTCCTCCGTCCAGCATTCCAGGAATTGCGCTGCCGACTGAACCAACTCCTCGTCGCGACCATCGTTGAGGGCTCGGTCTTCGGCATCTTCATGCTCCACGCCATTCCAGTTCTCGAACACCCCCGGACTTAGCACCTCTAAACCACTCATGTTATCGAGCATGCCTTGCTGTGAACCGCAGCTCACGTCAAGAGCATCTAAAAGAGACCGTACACTAGACATTTTCGATATTCCAACTCACACAATTAACTTTTTCTTAGCACTGTACTGTTTGCTGTTCTGACGAACTGTGAAGAGCTCGAGCCAGCAAGTCTGCTTTTATGCCCATTTCCCCCACTACACCGCCTTTATTCCTTTTGTTCGATGCATTAAGTATAATATTTAAACTTGTCAGATGCAAGGCCAAGGCCAAGGCCGACGTAACCGGCAATACCAGGGTCGTTTTCAGGGCTGTAATTTTCATGGATTTTTTTTTTGTCCCTGTCAAGGTTATTTTAAAGAAGCATATAAATATAGTACTAAACTTGTTAGATGCGAGGCCAAGGCCAAGGTCAAAGTACCCGTCAATGTCAGGGTCGTTTTCGAGGTTGTAATTTTCAAGGATTTTTTTTTTGGTCCTGTCAAGGTTATTTTAAAAACAAGGACATTAATGAACGTGCCATCCAGAGAAGAAATTGGGTCATAGAAGAAGCTTACCTGTACAGAAGAAATTAACATGTATTTTATTTCTTAATTTTTAATTTTTTGTTTGTTATTTTTTTTTATTTTTTTTTAATAATAAAAAGTAAACTCAATCTTTTGTTATATTTTAATTTTTTTTCAATAAAACAATAGTAAAATGAATCTGTATGTGTATTTATTAAACATCACCTAAAATACGTTTTGCAATCCATATTTTTCTGCAGAGTCCGTTTATTAATGAAATAGAACCATATATTAGGGTGAAATCTAATGGTTTCAAATCAGTCTCACATAACAATGTCAGAAGTAAACACTATTGATAAGTTCGGTCGCAAAAGAAAATTTAAGGATTTTAACTTTATGCGAGGTCCTTCAGGAATAGGTTTTAAACTTACACCTAATGGAGATTACGACATGGGAAGCAAAAGATTGTGCTATTTAGCAGAACCTCTTGAAGGAGACGATGCGACCACACGAAATTATGTTGATAATAACCTTGCTCAGTGTGTGCAAGATACGCAGAAAGCTTTACATGACTCAACAATTGTTATTAAAGATATATTCAGAAACCAACTTGAAGGTTACGTACGCAAGAAATTAATTGAAACCGGTCAAGAACTTAGAGGATACATTGATGATACTGTTATTGCAATATATGAACTTAGGCAAGACGAACTGCGTGATGAACTTAACTCTAGAATGTTGAAAATTGAAAAGACTATGGAGGATCTTGTCAGCAAACCTGTTTCACATTAAACATTTACTCGTAGACCTGTGCGTTTAATTTACTATTAGACAAATTTTTCAACAATAACTTTTACAGTTTGTTATTTGTCGACACTTCATTATATTTATAATTTTAAAATAAAGGTTCAATAAAAAAGCAATCAATCAATGAATACATGTTTTTTATTTAAAAAAAAAAAAAAAAAAAAAAAAAAAAAAAATTACAATACTATCGTTACATATTAATGTTGTATGTTTAATAGAAATAATAAAAACAATACAAATAATGAAATATGGATTTTCCAGATTACGTGCTGTCCTGACTTAGAAATGATTCCAACACGGTGACTAAATTTGCTAAGTTTTCTTCCGGGTCTGTTTTGTAAAAATCTATGTCTGCATGCCCCCAAGGTAGAGTTTTGGTTGAACTGGGAATTACATAACGTTTATCATCGCTATGTGACAATGCTACTTTATTTATTATGTTGGTATAAATGTTATGTAATTCACTTCTAAATGTCTTCATCTTTCTTAATATCAAACCACCCCGTTCAACAATTCTTTGGTAGTCTTCCTGATGAAGGTCTTTCTCGATAACACATTTTTTGATACCTTTGGCTTTTTTTAATTCATTATTAATGGACTTTACATAATAAGCCTTCGCGCCGGTACCATAAAAACTTATTATCGGATCACCAGGAAACTCATCTTTCATTCTACCAACTACAGAATTACTTTTAATTATGTTGAAATTATTAATTTCGGGGTAATTTGATGTATCGAATTTTTCGGGGTTTTCTGATATAGTTTGATAAAAGTTTTCCGTATACACTTTTAATATAAGCGAGTCAGTATCGGTGTAAAGTAACGAAGCATCATCGCCAAACTTGGATTTAATAAAATTATAATAAAAATCGTATATTACAGTCTTTGATATATCTAATATGGAAAAACCGATATAAATTGGTTTATTGTACAATATTTTAACTTTATTCATATGTATAGCAACAAAGTTCTCGGTAAATATCGAGCTACTATTGAAATTGGGGCGGGATATTAGTGCTCTAGCTCCATTTCTGCCTACACTGTTCTCCCAATGTGTTACTAATTTTATATCCTTTCGATTTTCCACATTTTCCATAGTTTTACCAAATATCGCGTTATTTTTTAATTTAAAAGTGTCCTTCGCAAATTTTGTGGTGGCCTTGTTACGTAAATTGGTATTAAAATCAATATACGATTTTAGCCATTTTGATTGCTCAAACTGTAATACTCGATGGGTTTGCATTACCACTAAGCCGTTGGCGATGGCTTGTTTTAAAGTTCTATAGTGTACAATGTATTTTTTTTTATCTTGTAAATTGGGAATTAATTTCGGTAATTTAGCGTTTTCTGTTGGCGGTATGATATTTTCTACTAGAAATGGAAGATCAGAATGTGCATCATGCAACTCAGTCGGATAATGCACATCCACTTCCAAAACGTAGCCATGTAAACTATCATCACCAACAGCCATAATATTTAAATCCAGAATTTCGCGCTCGCTTAACCATCGAAAACCACCATATGGTAATGCTTGTGACATACTATGACCATATAGATTTGTAGCATCAAGGTATGTTATAAATGAAGAAGGTTTTGTTGGGTCATAGTCTGGTAAAAAAATATTATTAGCGATGTGCTTCCTTTCTGTACACTGGCTTATGCCGCCGCGTATACCTTTCTTAAAAAAATGTATCATGTCTATATCAGTTAAGAGCTCTAACTCTACCTTAGTCATACGTAGCATACAATCAAATGATAAACTTGGAAGGGTATAGTAATGTGCTGGATCAAGTTTATCGAATTTTAAGCAATTATTCCGAAATTGCTCAAAAACATCACACAATAGCAACACATCTGATTTTAAATACACGTCCGAATAGTCCCCCAAAGTTTTACACCCAAACAAGCGCCATACTTCTTTTGCTCTTCTATAGCTTTCATCGCTAATATGTTCTTCCCGTAAATTATCATAAAATTCATCTTTACTTGGAAGACATGTATTTTCCATTTTTTCTATAGAGTCAATAAAGCTATAGGGAAAAACACCCTTTTGACGCATCAAATTAAATTGGTTGATATTTGAAAAATGTTTCCGCGTTTCAATAAAATCGTCGTCGTTTAAACCGCTGCCTAAATTTTCCAAAGACGTTGACAGAAATTTAAAACTATCAATAAATCGCAACTTTAAATATTTCCTCTTGACTTTTCCACATTTACTATCAAAATAATCGTGCACATAAATGCTTTTGGTAAATGATATGTACTTTTCCTTACTTTGAGCCAAAACACCAATTTTATCCCCATATTTACATAACTCTTTTATAAATAAATGGCTGTCGTAGCCGCTTAAGTTATGAAATATGATAGGGATAAAAGAGGGTAATTTATAATTTAAATTACAAACGGAATGTGCAGCACCAAATCTTTTTGCACCAGTTATGTGACAGTGGTCTCGTACTTTAATCTCACCCTCTTCAAAAGGGCCTTCACATATACCACATATTTTAGCATCATTAAACTCCCTTTTTTCTTCAGGCGTTAACGGTTTCATAGGCTTAATGTCTTTTAAATATGTGTTGTATAGAGCCCTTAAATCACACTCGATACGATCCACAAAGACTTGAGCTGCATTATTCCCCCGAAATAGCTCAAATTTCGAAAGTGAGTCGTCAAAAGAGCATTTAATTAAATAAGCAAAAGAATATGGTTCATGTTTAAAACTTTTTACAGTGTAAGAATTTTGTGGGTTTGGTTGTACCGTTTCAATGGGTTTTAAAACAGATTCGAAATCTGCATAAACCACGAATGGAACGCGCATTTGCTTTTCTATACCCTCGAATTTTAAAATATTTTCCGGCACACTCTTTCCAAATTTATCGATTTTTAAATCCACTGAGGGTGTTTGCGTGAAAATGTGGTTACAATCGTAGCTTTGATGTAAAGTTAAAGCTGACGGTGTACTAAAATAAATGAGGCAACCATCACAGAAATATATTTTATGTTGTTGACAACTAATTTGACTTGAAACTAAACGTGATAAATCCCGAATCCAACAATAATGACTCTTTGAACAAGTCGTATCGCAAAAATGTTCACCGCCATCTTTACTACTACAGTCTTTTGTAATTAACAATAAATTTACATGCCTATCCAACTTTTTTGACGCATACCTCAGTGGACCAATAACTTCATGTATTATTTCATTATTTTCATATTTAGATTCCAGACCGTATACGTTAATTGATATGTTGTTCATTTCCTCAAATTTTTTAATGTCACGTAATTTTACTGGAAAATCCATACCTGTTACATTTAGCACTCTAGAAAAATGGGGGTAGGATGTCTTCTGTGAAGGCTCTGCTGTTGGAGGAAACAATGCTGATGTTACAGCCCACGCAAAGCAAAATTCGTCCTGGTTAATCACATTGACGACAGCTCCTTTCTTTTCAATAGAACACGGCAACTTGATGTATGATGAGCCACCCATAGGCATATACTTGTTGATACCAACTTCCAAGTATAAAATTCGCACAAGAGCCCATCCTATAACAAGAAAAATAATATATAAAAATCAGTTTAATATATCGGGTTTTGATTTTTCCATACCTGAATCTTTCTCCTGGAACTCTGTCGCCTGCGTTTTTATTGATTCGGTGAAAGAATGGTAAACGGCATCCAAATCACTTTCTACACTAATTATTTGATTAGCAGTGTTGAAGGATTTTTCACTGAATATTTCTTGTGACGGAAGCATGTACTCGCCAACAGCTGTCATGTTAACTTTTAAAGCATGATGCACACGCAATAAATTATTAACAAGTTCCACCACCTTGGATTTAATGTCTGCAAAGAACATTACGTAATCGGAATGCTCCATATCACTGCTAACCCGATAGGTTGCAATTCTCCTTTTGAAGGCACATTGAACGAGTTGCACACCATGACATACCGGCAAACATGAATTATTTTTATGTTGTTGTGTTCGTTTATGCGCTGACATATGATTTATTGGAACATCTACATTACATGTAGCGCAATTAATTACCGGAATCGTCGATGTATACTCTTCAATTCGGAGCCGTTTTCCTCCAGGCACTTCATTAAATCTCGCCGCACACGATTCTCTTTTATGACGTCTCATATTATAACTCTTAGTAAACTTAGAACCGCAATTTTCACAAACATATGCCATGATTTGTCAAATATTAACACATGTACTACCTATACAAGTCAGAGCCAACTGATGAATGAAACTGCCCCATACTCTATATAAAACCATTCAAGGTCACCCCCAACCACGTAACATATCTTCAAGGTCACACACCCAAGATGACCTTCAACAAAGTCAAGGTCGTCTCGACCAAGGTCAAGGTCAAGGTCACACACACAACCTTGAACACAGGGCCAAGGCCAAAGCACACGTGCACTTTCAAGGTCAATGACAAGGACATGTGGGCGGGGCCAAAGAGGGGTGAAGCAAGGTCAAGGTCAAGGTCGAGGAGTGGGGGGATTGAGAGAATCGGGTTATGTTCACTACTCCCTAATCCTGTTTCGCATATCTTCCACTGTTGTTGGTGGATTAACATACACCTTATTTTTAATATAACCTCATAGGAAGAAATCTAATGGGGTGATGTCGCAAGACCTTGGTGGCCACTCAATGAAACCCCCACGTCCAATCCATTTTTGCGGATATCGTTGGTCCAAAAACGCACGAACTTCACGAGGGTAATGCGGAGGCGCAACATCGTGCTGGAACCACATACTGTTGAGCTCATCCCTATCGAGACCTTGAGGCAGTTGGGGTAGTTCTTCTTGTAGAAAGTTCAGGTAACTATGGCCATTTAGTGGTTCATTAAAAAAGTGGGGTCCAATAATTCGATTATGATGAATACCACACCAAACATTTAATGACCAGTGGTTTTGATGTTGCACCTCTCTAATCCAAAATGGGTTTTCTGTGGCATAATAATGCATGTTGCGTCTATTTATGGTACCGTTACTTCTAAAAGTAGCTTCATCAATAAACATTACCTTGCATAATAAATTTGGATTTAACTGAATCACCGCATTTATTGTACGACAAAAGTTTACACGGCTTTCAAAATCCTGTCCATGCAATTCTTGGTGTAATTCCATGTGATATGGATGATACCTATATTTCTTGGTAGTACGATTAGCGGTGGATTGTGATGTTTCACATAATGCTGCTAACTGACGGCTACCAATATAAGGATTTTCCTGAACATTTAACAATACTTGTAGTTCTTTTTCTTCATTAGTTACTGGTTTGTTGACCACTTTACGTTTTGGATAATCAACAGTACCAGAAGAATCAAATCTTTGCATTAAGTTTTGAAAAGTATGGGTATTAGGCTGGCGTCGATCAGGATACTTCATTTTGTAAATTCTTTGAGCAAGGAGGCAATTTTTTTGAGCCTCTCCCATTGTATAAATCATATCGATTAACTCATTCTTTGGAAAATTCATTTTACAATATAAGATGAATGCAAAAAAAACCAAACTACACTACATAAAAACCAAAAGAAGTGATTGCGGTTATAAATTTGACACACAGAAAAATGTTCTTTTACATTGTTTTTGCCATGGCTACTATGATAATGAAGACTATTTCTGTAAAAAAGTATAGAAAACTTTTAGGGTTTTTATTACTCTATTAAATAACATGAAAATATACAGGGTGTACCATTAAAAAAAAAAGATATTTATTCATTTAAACTTGTTCAAATTTGAGCCGATGTGTTCAACACCCTGTAGCTTTTATTGCAAATATTAGGTAAAAATTATATTAACTTGTCCTTGGCCTTGCTAAATTCCAAATTTGAATATATTTGTCATAAAATTGAAAACGTTATTTAGGATTGAATTGATGCTTGAAAATGTGACTTTTTTTCTTTAAACTTAATTATCTCAGAAACTATAAAGTTTTGTTATAGTAAACCCTTAATAAAAAAGATTTAAAATTATAAGCTAAATCGAAAATACGATTCGTATATAGGGTGTTCTATTTAAAAAATACAACTTTATGCTGTCCTAGTTTTTTGGCTCACCCTGTAGAGTCCTAAATATTTTTAAAATCTGCGTAAAAATAAACTGTATCAAACAATAAATATAGTTTCTTTGTTAATTTCACCGAAAAGGCACAAACCTACTTCATCCAATCGTTGACTCGCCCTGTACAACTCCTTTTATTGCAGTTTATATGTCTTCTTCCAACCAGGTTTTTCGTCTGCCTAAGATCGAATGTGGCATGGGAATACTAACAATTCCAGTCGTTTTTTTCTCCTTCAGTATTCGGTACATAGTAGATTTTCCAACCCCTGTCATATTGGAACACATCGCAATAAAGCTTTTAACATTATTATCTAGATATTGATATCTTAAGGCATCATAAACATTCATCGTAATAAGTTTTTCGTTGAGGAAAAAATGCCTTGATTTAACGATTTTGGAATAAATATAGATTTGGAAGCCATATCTTTTGAATATCTCACTAATCTCAAATAATATATGAAAACAGGCACAAACAAGCTAAATCACTAAGGCCACACTGTAAGGTGGACTTTGCTTACTGACAGAAATTAAATTAAACTATCAGAAATTTTATTGTTGCAGTAAATAAAAGCTTATAATATTTAAATATAATTAAATATACTAGAGTTACGACAGTCCTCAGTTACCTGCGGCACTGGAGCAGGTACGTTGGAGGTTTCGGTAACAGTTTTATTACTCTCTCTAGTTCTTGAAGACAGTATATGAATGTGTATGCTTGCGATCGCCCCTTCCCTTCTCAAGAGCTTTGAGTTCAGGAAAATAGAACCGATTCTGCCTGTTATACTAGGAATGTGTATGTTGCTCGCATCCCCCCCCCCCAAATTGGCAACTTGTTTTTTCTTGTGATCGCCCCCCCCCTCTCCAAGAGCTTCAAATTTAAAAAAATAGACCCGATCCCGCCTTTTACACTAGAAATGGGAATGTTGCTGGTGTCCCCTCCCCCGGGTCGACAACTTGCTTTCGCCTGCCATACTGTACTTTTGTGTGATACCCAAAGAGAGAGGCTGGATCCGCCTCTGGTTGAAGCACTTGGTATATTGCATTACGTAAAATATGTCCGAAATATTCTAATTTTCTTTTCTTGATGGTGTGTATACTGAAGACATAGCATCTAAGAATACGTGTCCTTAAGGATAGATCAATATCAGGGCTGCACAGTACAGTCTTCATTTTGATAAATAGACTAGGGCTTATGTTTTTAAGTGGATGTGAAATGGAACATTGAGATTTTTGCATCAGAGCCTTCAGAATAACCTGAATAACGATAATTTCGTTATGCGTACTTTTAGAAAGTTGGGCAACATTGTTTTAATTAATAAAAATATAAAATTATGGGAAAAAAAATGTTTTTTTTTCAAATTTTCTCTCGCGTAACTTTGAAGGTATTCATTTTAGAGGAAAGTTAAAGAGAAAAAAAAAGTTTCGTAATTAAATTTGCCATAAGACAGGTTTAGTGGGAAATTTCAAAATATATTTCCTTTATTGCAAAATAGCAATAATAAAAAAAAGTAAAAAAGTAGGATTTTAATCAATTTTTTTCGACCATTTAAATTTCTCTGAGAACCTTTATATTAGAGCAAAGAAAACTTTATACAATGATAAAATAACGCGCTAAAATTCGTTAGGATCGGATCGATAGTTTTTTCACAGTAATTTTACAATCCGATTTCGTTTACAAAAATTGACTATTTCTCAAGTTTGTCTGAGTCCAAAATATCACGTTAACGTATTTAAATTTATTTTCGACATATACTAGGTAACTCAAGTTTTCAAAGGCCTTTTTCAGAATCAAAATCGGATTATTTGGACGCCTTCAGGAATTGTTTAAAGACATTGTTGATCTTCTTCTTCTTCTTTCTCAGCCCATTGACGTCCACTCCTGGACATAAGCCTCTCCGATGGTCCTCCACTGGGATCTGTCTCTCGTCTTCTGTAGCTAGTCTTTTCCAGCAAACTGTCTTAT
Organism: Diaprepes abbreviatus; assembly: GCA_034092305.1. Taxonomy (NCBI): domain Eukaryota; kingdom Metazoa; phylum Arthropoda; class Insecta; order Coleoptera; family Curculionidae; genus Diaprepes; species Diaprepes abbreviatus. The sequence goes on from JASJET010000095.1 coordinate 3,529,437, forward strand.
ATCATCTACCCATCTGCGTTGTGGCCTGCCACGATTTCGGTTCATTTCTCGTGGTAGCCATTGCAGTAATTTACTCGTCCACCTATTGGGCTGTTGTCTAGCTATGCGCCCCGCCCATTGTCACTTTAGTCGCGATATGCGTTCAATGACGTCAACTACTTTGGTTCTTGATCTTATTAATTGATTTCGTATTTTAGCCCGTAGCGAGATTCCTAACATTTGTCTCTCCATGGAGCGTTGAGTGACTCGGAGCCCATTTGCGTTTTGTTTGGTTAGTGTTATCGTTTCCATGCTGTAAGTGGCAACAGATAAGACATACGTGTTATACACTTTCCGTTTAAGGTTGATTGGTGTGTTTCTAGCTCTTAATACGTACTGCAACTTTCCAAAGGCAGCCCATGTCAGCCCTATTCGCCTTGTTATTTCAGCCGTTTGATTTTCTTTGCCCAGTTTCATGACGTGGCCTAAATAGATGTACTCTTGGACATTCTCTATGATTTCATTTTAAACATCTATTTGTACATTTGCGTCAGGGCTCATTAACTTAGTTTTCCCCAAGTTCATCTTAAGTCACACTTTTCTCGTCTCTTCATTGAAATCTTGAAGCATTTGTTTTAGCTCTTCTGGGTTGCTAGACATGACAACAACATCGTCGGCGAAACGAAGATGACTAAGATAAGAACCGTCGACTCTCAAACCTTTCTCATCCCAATTTAATTTTTTAAAGACATCTTCCAAAGCTAGCGTAAATAGTTTCGGAGAGATGACGTCTCCCTGATGCACACCTCTCATAACGTTTATTTTTTCGGTTTTTGTATCTTCGTCGATTTTAACCTGTATAGTAGCGTTTTTATATATGTTCTGTATGATAGTGGTATACCTGGAGTCACACATTATTAAGTGATTTCAAGATCGCCCATGTTTCGATAGACTCAAAGGCCTTATGAAAATCTACAAATGCCAGGTGTATAGGAATGTTATGTTCCTCGGTTTTTTCTAGGACTGTGCGTAGGGCTTGGATATGATCTATCGTACTAAATCTACGTCGAAAGCCGGCTTGCTCTACAGGCTGGTAATAGTCAAGCTTTTCAGTCAGGCGATTTGTCAATATGCGGGTGAATAGTTTATATAGGTGGTTTAATAAACTGTTTTATATATTGTTGATATTTTTGCTTATAAACAAATAGATTATCTCGGCGGATTTTCATCAGATTTTTTTTTGCAATACATGATTTGCAAGTACTTGGAATGGCGTTTCTTTTCCTGAAAAAAATTTTAAATCCGTCAATTGGTTTCCGAGATATAAACTGTTAAAGTTGAGAGCCTGTTACGGTGAATCTGTAAACAATACCTACGTGATTCTTCAACCAAAAACTTTGTCTTGCAGGGCTCTTTTTTGATACAAATATTTAAATGTTTATGTTATCAGAAACTTTAATAAAAATTGAAAAGAATATCGCCCACAGGCGTGAAAAATGAAAAAAAAGAGGGGTGGGGAGCTCTCAATTTAAAATTCAATTCGAAGATTCAAAATACATATTTGAAAAAAATTTTTGCTAATGGAGTGATTTTAACCATTTTTTTTTACCGATGTACCACGAATAATGGAACTCAAATATCATAATACCATGTGCCCATCATGCATTAATTTTATTAGAAACAAATGACGTTATTTATTCATCATACTTACAGCATATTGCACCCTATAGTATTGGACTTTCCAAGCGAATGTTTGTTTATTAATACAATTAAGCATACTATAACGATATATATTTACTTTAATTATCAAAATTGTTTAAATAAGCATTGTTTAAACAAATTGAAAAAAATTTTGGTTTTAAATTATTTTATTCGTAAAATACAGATAAAAATAAAATAATTATTTTATATAAATCATATATGAAATAATTTTAAAGTTATAAGTAATACTGCTACAAATATTTGGAGATATAATATTTTCGGAGATTTTTTATCAAGAAAAGAAGCGTCTTTCCAAGTACTTTCAAACCATGTATTGCAAAAAAAGTCCATTGAAAATCCGCCAAGATGATCTATTTGTTTGTAAGCAAAAATATCAACAATGTCTTTAAACAATTCCTGAGGTCTTCCAAGTCATTCGATTTTAGTTCTGAAAAAAGCGTTGGAAAACTTGAGTTTCCTACTATATGTCGAAAATTAATTTAAATACGTTAACGTGATATATTGGACTCAGACAAACTTGAAAAATGGTCAGTTTTTGTAAACGAAATTGGATTGCAAAATTATTGTGCAAAAACTATCGATTCGATCCTAAAGAGTTTTTTCATAGCATAAAGTTTTCTTTGCTATAATATGAAGGTCCTCAGAGATATTAAAATGGTCAAAGAAAATTGATTAAAAACCTGTTTTTTATTTTTTTTTTAATTGTTGCTATTTTGCAATAAGGAAAATATATTTTGAGATTTTCGACTAATCCTATCTTATAGTAAATTTAATTACAAAACTTTTTTTCCTTTTCAATTTTCCTCTAAAATGAATACCTTCAAAGTAACACGAGAGAAAAATTGAAAAAAAAAAACGTTTTTTTTTTCGTTGTTTTATATTTTTATTAACAAAAACAATGTTGCCCAACTTTTTGAAAGTACGCATATCAAATTTACCGTTATTCACGTTATTCTAAAGGTTCTCATGCAAAAATATCCATGTTCCATTTCACATCCAGATATTTTACAGATAAACCCTGATCTAAAAGGCGTTTCGAGCCTGTTCTATATTTGTGTGTTGTCCCTGTTTTCGTTCATTGTGCATTCCAAATACTTGTATTGTTGAACACGTTCTATGGGTTTACCGTCATATTCTAAATGACCGAACACATTTGTTTGTTTGCTTACTATCAGTCACTGTCTTCTTGATGTTCAACTTAAGCCCCATCTCTCCACTCTTGTCTGCCAAGCAGTTTAAAAGTTCTTGTAGGTCTTCCAATGTATTCGCGAGACATACAGTATTGTCTGCGTATCTAAGATTATTTATAACTGTACTGTTAAAAATAATGCCTTGGTGTTTTTCATATAGTGCCTCTTGAATGATTTTTTCAGTATACAAGTTCAATAAGGGAGGTGATAGTACACATCCCTGTCGAACTCATTATTTGTATCTCATCTGACATCTCTCCGTCCACTGTTATTTCTGCTTTCCGGTGCCAGTAGAGATTAATTGTTATTCTTACATATCGATCATCTAGATTCTGTTTTCTTAATATTTCAATAATATTTCCATGTTGAACGGTATCAAAAGCCGTCTCGTAGTCTATAAAACTCGCGAACATATCTGCAGACACATCTTGACATCTCTGCACCAACACTTGCAGGCTGAACAAAGTCTTACGTGTACCCATCCCATTTCTGAAACCAAACTGTGTGTTCCTCATGTTTTCTTCGCATTTGCTGTAAATATGGGCATGAATTATTTTCAGAAATATCTTTAAAACATGACTCATGACACTGATTGTGCGGTATTCATTACAGCATTTGGCATTCGTCTTCTTTGGTATTGTCAAGAAGGTAGAAATTAACCAATCTTTAGGAATTTTGCAACTTTTGTAGATTAATTTAAACAGCTTTATCAAAACATTGAATGATTGCTCTTCTAGAAGTAGTTTTAGCAGTTTCAATTTTGTTTCATCGGGTCCTGGTGCCTTACCATTTTTGCAAGGCGTATTTCGTGTTCCACCCCTGATCTGGTTTTATCAAATCCCTCTGCCGATAATTCTACGGGCCCATCTCTGATATCATAAAAAAGCTCCTCAATAAACTTACACCATTCTATCAGCTTTACTTCTGTATCAAGGATAACTTCTCCTTGTTAGTTCATTAATAATCCAGTGAATATACGTTTGTATAACCCGGTAGCTTCTTTGCCTTTTTTATGCATGTTGAATGAATCGTGTTTTGCGTCTAGATTTTTGATTTCACGGCACTGAATAGACAGCCACTCTTGTTTTGCTTGTCTAATCTTTTTCCTAATTTCCATTTAGATTTGAGAATACCTTTCTTGGTTTTGTTTTTTGAAAATCTTCGTTGTTCCATGAAAACCAAGATTTCGTCTGTCACCCAACATTTTTTTTAATTCGAGGTTATTCCTTGAGTTTATCTTTGCTGGTTTCATCTATGGCTACTGCTTTCCATGTTATTTCAATATCTCCTTCACTAACATCGCTACTTTGTAAGTTTTCGTTAAGCAGTTTTATGATTTCTATTCTGTTTTCCATGTTGTCTAGTTTGGACATAATAAGCTTGCCAGTGTTTTTCCTTACCTCTAATTTTTTAAGAGCCAACCTTAGGGACACTCTAACGGGGTTGTGTTTGTGATCTAATACTGTTTCATAGGTTCACAGTAGTTAATAATATACTTTGTTGCCTTAAATAAACGAAACTTGTGAATTTAAACTGCGCGCTTATGTAGAATTTTATTGTCATTATCTTAAAGTTGGTACAACTATAGGTGGTAATTATCTGAAATTTCGTAATACATACAGGGTGTCTCGCGGTGACCGTTCAATAGAATATCTCGGAAAGTAATGTTATTTGAATCCTGCAAATTTGTTTAATGGAATTTTCGATAATGCTCTCTTCAGCCATCTTGTGTGACTTCCGGTTACACCGGAATTTGTCCGAAACTGACTTATTTTAAATGGATCACCCTGAATGTTTTATTCTTTTTATATCCCTTTCTTCATTTCCGATAATTTTTCTTAAAGTTTCTTTTTCCTACTCCAGTCGTTTTTAAGAAAAAAAAATTGACCGTTAAGAGGGTGTCACCTAACATTGAATATCGTTTCAAAAATAAAATCGTGAAACTATGAATTCCGGTTGTGGCTCTAGATATTATTGAGATCGATAATGAATTGTTTGAAAATCACATTTTAGATATATAGAAGTGCAAAAGTAACAAATATTAAGCTTTATCAAAAAATTTACAAAAACTTATTTTTTCCAAATACGATGTTACGTTGTTGATTCATTCAGTACATATGTAAGAACATTCCTTATCAGTCCACATAGAGTGTCTCTATACCTAACTAGAATAGTTTTCTTTTTACTCATGGCGAGTGCAACATGCAGAGTTTTCAACGAAAGATATCCTAACTTAACAACAATGAACAGAAGAAAATTTCAAAACATTGTGACAGCATTTGATCATAGACTCCTGCAAACGGAATATTTTGGGTAGCGTTGACCGTTCCGTCTACAATCATACTGCTGATCCATATCAATAGCTATTGTAAAAACCTGTAAATAAATATCACCGGGTAAAGGCAATTTTGAGAGTCTGGTTGTTCCTTTGGGCACTTGCAGTTTTAGTTACAAACAACTACAGGTTATTTAAGGCTTACCCCTACCAAATCTCAGGACTTCAAGACTCAGGCAAGGCTGCTATCTAGTTGATCGGATGATGTCTCTTCTTTGAAGCTCTCACAGCAGTGCGTCCGCCATTCTAATCGCGTGAAGATTTTTAGCAAATAAAAGAAATCAGTACCTCAAAACACTTAAGTCTATTAACAAAAATAAATAGGAAACTGAATTATTTACAATGAGAAACTTAAAATTAGTAATGAATAACAATATCAAGATACTAAAATAATTACTCCCGTTGGCACTTCTATTATAATTTTCTTTTAAAAATATAAATTGAGAAAAGAATAAAAACACAAAAAAATTGGCTATTCAAAATTGTTTAAATAAAAAGTACAAAAGTCGCCCTTTTACTCAGTGAAATAGTAGTGTCATGGCATAGATAAGATATACTTCTTATTCTATGGTCACCGGTAAAACCCGGGGTGAGCACCCATCAATGAGAAAACGTCTATAAACAGAATTACGACTGCCCTTTTATAAACTATGTTTATCAGCAAATTACTTACCAGGGGGAGAACTTCCGCCCCGGAGTTTACACCTAATAAATATTTCGATTGTCACACGTGCATTTCATTAATGTTGTTTATATAGCAAATAATGACAGTAGTAGTGGGAATAGGGGGCTCCTAGTTGACCCCCCCACCACTTTTTTGATTGGTCAGCCAAGAATGACCTTGTTTCTGATTGGCTGCCCAAGTTCGCCCCCTATTCCGATTGGTTACGTAAACTCCACCTGTTTTTTCTTTAGCTCCGCCCATCAAAATTTTTCTCTGCAACACCATCATGTATGCACTTCAGTTCGAACAGCGAACCGGTGTAGACGTCTTCTATGGAGCCGAATTGTCTTAGAATTTAAATTTAAATAATGGGTACGATTGAAACATTTTCAGATTTTGAGAAGGCCACAGACTGAATAGACGCGATGTAGAATCGAGAAACTCTATGAAAATTTGTGTTTTCGGGGTGGAATTGTTAAAAGACTCGCGAAAATGAATGCAATTTAAGATTTTCGTAAGAAAATCAGGGAACTTGCGCATTGAACCAGGGTGTACAAGGAAGATTACGTAATCTAAAGTTATGCTCTTGTCTTTGAACTTTGCATATTTGGTAATATCCCTGCATAGGGTTGAAAACAGCAGGACATAAATAAGATATTCAAAGTGCAGGATGTATAGTCCATAGGTCAAATATTATAAAGACATTGTGAATTAAAACAGCATTTATAGCTGTCTTTTGTATGGGTCAGGATTAAAAAAGTTTTAAAAATTTTGTGTGGCCATTTTTTTATTTTTTTTTAGGGTGAAATTGGCCCGTTTCAAATTTTCGATTATCAGGAATACAGAAGTTAATGAAGATATATCAGAACCTGACATTGATGGTATGCTGTTACTATCCTTAGTGGTGGAAGCCCTACATCGATATGTTACGTTCTCCTTCTTACTCTTCTTCTTTCTTTAGCTCCGCCCCTCATCTTTTTTCAATCCATCGCTACTACATATGCACTTTAGTTTGAATAGCGAAGCCGTGCGGACGTCTCTTATGTGGCGGTGAACTGTCTTGGAATGGAAATTTAATTAATGGATTTCAGATCTTGAGAAGACCACAGACTGAATAAGTGCGGTACAAAATCGGAAAACTATGAGTTTTTGTATCTTTTTGGTGTGAAATTGTTAAAAAACTCACGAAAATGAATGTCATTTAAGGAAATTAGGGAACTTGCACCTTGGACCAGCATGTACAAGAAAGATTTCGTGACCTATTGTTATACTCTTGTCTCTGAACTTGGCATATTTGGGACTTTCCCTGTGTAGGGTTCCAGACAAAAGAATATAAACAAGGTATTCAAAGTGCAGGATATATAGGCCATAGGTCAAATATTATAAATACATTATGAATTAAAACAACATTTATCTGGCTGTTTTCTACGGGTGACTGAAAAAGTGTTAAAAAATTTGTGTGGTCTTTTTTTTAGGGTAACATTAAAGTGTTTAAAATTGTTTTAAATTTTCGATTATTAAGAGTACAGAAATTAGTGAAGGTATATCAGAAAAAGATATAGATTGTATTCTGCAACTCTTCTTAGTCGTGGAAGTCCTATATCGATTGGTTACGTAAACTACACCTTTTTTCTTTGGCTCTACCCCTCATCTTTTTTCTCTTTAACACTATTATGTAAGCACTTCAGTTTGAACAGCGAAGCCGTGCAGACATATTTTTGAGAGCTGAATGGTCTTGGAATTTAAATTTAATTAATGGATTTTAGATCATAATAATACCACAGACTGAATAAGTACGGTGTAAAATCGGAAAACTACGAATTTTTGTGTCTTTTCTGGGTGAAATTGTTAGAAAACTCGCGAAAATTAAGATTTTCGTAAGTAAATTAGGATACTTGCACCAGGGTGTACAAGGAAGATTATATAAACTAAAGTAATATCCCTGCATAGGGTTAAAAACAAAAGTAATATCCCTGCATAGGGTTAAAAACAAAAGAACATAAACAAGATATTCAAAGTGCAATTTGAATATTCTATAGGCCAAATATTAAAAGACATTGTGAATAAAAACAATATTTATGGAATTTTTAGCGTAAAATAAAGGCTGTTTCAATTTTTCGATTATCAGGAGTACAGAAGTTAGTTAAGGTTTATTCCAACGAGATATTGATGGTTTCGTGCGACTATTCATAATAGTGAAAGTGCAGGTTTGCCTCCTATATTGATTGGTTACATAAACTACACCTGTTATTTATTTAGCTCCGCCCCTCATCTCGTTCCTCTCCAGCATCGTTATGCATGCACTTTACTTTGAGCAGCGAAGCCGTTCGGTCTTAGGCAGGCTATCGAGTAGGTATATAGAGACTTTTCGAAACAACGTTATAAATAATGTACGATAATTCGAAAAAATTTAATAATTTCCTAATCGGAACGAAATTTTGGGGTTAGATTTTTATGTATGTGGGCGATCATTGTTGAAATATTACAGGCTTAAATTGCAAACCCTTCGTGTAAGGGTAACTACCCTCAATTTAGTATGTGGTTTTCCGATTCTTTTTAGTAGTGTTCTATTTTAAGGGTGTGCGAAGACGTTAAATCAGTAAATAACGATTGGGGTAGTTTCAACCCCTAATTTTATTTTTTGAACTGTGCGATAGGGAGTTAACCTTTTCGATTGATTCTCTGGGGTTGAACAGAGAGGTTCTTCAGCCATCGTGGTTGGTGGTTTTAAAGATGATCATTATATTCCTAGAGGGTAGTTTTTGTGTATAACTGAAAAGAGTTGCGGGCTGCACTGAGAGAATTTAAGTGTGTGCATTAGGAGGCATTTTCACCCAACCACTTGATAGTAACAATAATTTTGGGTAGGGGTAGTTTTCACCCCTATTTTTGATGCCGTATTGTGAGCTTATTACTTGATGCCTTTTAACGAAGTTTTGGGGTTAGATTCCTATGTATGTGCGCGATCATTGTTGAGATATTACAGGCTTAAATTGCAAACCCTTCGTGTAAGGGTGACTACCCCCAATTTAGTATGTGGTTTTCCGATTCTTTTTAGTAGTGTTCTATTTTAAGGGTATACGGAGACGTTAAATCAGTAAATAACGATTGGGGTAGTTTCAACCCTTAATTTTATTTTTTGAACTGTGCGACAGGGAGTGAACCTTTTCGACTGATTCTCTGGAGTTGAACAGAGAGATTCTTCAGCCATCGTAGTTGGAGGTTTTGAAGATGATCATTATATTCCTAGAGGGTAGTTTTTGTGTATAACTGAAAAGAGTTGCGGGCTGCACTGAGAGAATTTAAGTGTGTGCGTTAGGGGGCATTTTCACCCAACCACTTAATAGTAACAAGAATTTTGGGTTGGGGTAGTTTTTACCCCTATTTTTGATGCCGTATTTTGAGCTTATTACTTGATGCCTTTTAATGAAGTTTTGGGTTTAGATTCCTATGTATGTGGGCGATCATTGTTGAAATATTACAGGCTTAAATTGCAAACCCTTCGTGTAAGGGTAACTACCCCCAATTTAGTATGTGGTTTTCCGATTCTTTTTAGTAGTGTTCTATTTTAAGCGTGTGCGGAGACGTTAAATCAGTGAATAACGATTGGGGTAGTTTCAACCCTTAATTTTATTTTTTGAACTGTGCGACAGGGAGTGAACCTTTTCTATTGATTCTCTGGGGTTGAACAGAGAGGTTCTTCAGCCATCGTGGTTGGAGGTTTTGAAGATGATCATTATATTCCTAGAGGGTAGTTTTTGTGTATAACTGAAAATAGTTGCGGGCTGCACTGAGAGAATTTAAGTGTGTGCATTAGGAGGCATTTTCACCTAACCACTTAATAGTAACAAGAATTTTGGGTTGGGGTAGTTTTCACCCCTATTTTTGATGCCGTATTTTGAGCTTATTACTTGATGCCTTTTAACGAAGTTTTGGGGTTAGATTCCTATGTATGTGGGCGATCATTGTTGAAATATTACAGGCTTAAATTGCAAACCCTTCGTGTAAGGGTAACTACCCCCAATTTAGTATGTGGTTTTCCGATTCTTTTTAGTAGTGTTCTGTTTTAAGGGTGTGCGGAGAAGTTAAATCAACAAATAACGATTGAAGTAGTTTCAACCTCTAATTTTAATTTTTGAACTGCGCGACAACGAGTGGACCTTTTGGTCGAAACTCTGAGATTAAACAGAGAGGTTCTATAGCCATCGTGGTTGGAACAGCAAGCAGAGCTACAGCAACAGAGCTACAGCAAGCAGAGCTACAGCAGGCGGAGCGACAGCAAGCAGAACGACCGCAGGCAGAGCTACAGCAAGCAGAGCGAGAGCAGGCGGAGCGACAGCAGGCAGAGCTACAGCAAGCAGAACGACAGCAGGCAGAACGACAGCAGTCAGAGCGACAGCTGGCGGCAAATAAGAGTGAATTAGATAAATTTATTCGCATGAAATCTAAGCCGAGTTTAAATAAGAGTTACACAAGATGCGCGGCATCTAGATTTAAATCAATGGTGTTCTCTTATTTCAACTTGGATAGTATATGTAATAATTTATCTAATTCGACTTTAAAAGACGTTAAAAATTGTATTCAACGACAAGGCGATCTTCTTTTAAATTTGGGAAATATATTTTTTAAAAAAAATCCATGTTTTTCTTCAAGTTAAAAAGTGAATCCAAAAGTTAATTCAAAAGTAAATCCAAAAGTTTTCTAAATTGCGCGAGCTGAAAAAATTGCTAATTATTCTATGTCATTGGGTCTTGATAGATCGAAATTGTATTTATTTAAAAGCGACACGGCCCTAACCGATTCCATTTTAAAATGACTCTCCTTTGCACACACTGCTTAAGAGAATTTAAAAGAAAATCACATATTGTACGCCACCTTCGAGAAAATGTTGTTAATAACGAAAACACCTTTAACTTGGAAGATTATATAATTAATCGTAAGTATTTTTTTATAACATATTTAGCTATAATTTTCCTTTTAATTTTTCTTTTTATTATTAATAAAGGTTTACAGAGGAATTAAAAAATAATAATTGTTTCAGTTGATGAACTACTTTCAAGGCCTCCAATGCGATTTTGCCAAGATTGTGAAGTAAATGTCAAATCTAATTCCTGGAGCACACACTTGAGGACAAATATTCATAAAAACAGGAGCTGCATAAAATATGGAAATGGAATTGACATTATCAGGAGTGCATTTAAATGTCGAATAGCTTCCTACAGAATATATTCGCAGAATTATCACATCGACATCAAAAAGTTTCAGCAAGATATTGGTAATAAAGTGCAAACATTAATACGCCAGCGCCAACAAGAATTTACATGTGCTAAAGTAAATTTGGAATTATTTGGAATATATTATTCTCCAACTTTAACCTCTACTTCAATTAAGTCATTTAATACACCGTTCTTCATTGTAACCCATACAACTGATCTACAACAGCTTTACGATGATTTATTCAAGATTATTGAAACCAAAGCAGATGAATTGCCGGAAAGAGACTCAGGTAATTATTATTTAATCTCAAGAGCTAAGTTTTCTTAATATCACTTGTACATCTCTAACAAATATTATTCAGAACTAATTTTTTAATTCCTATTACAGGGTGGGCTCTACAAAGAATTCTGCATTTGGAAGTCAACATCAATAAGTACAACCCATTGAATGCCTCCTCCTACATTAAGATGCATCACTTTTCTAAATCAATAGTGAATGTGATGAATGAGGACAATTGCTGTTTCGCCTGGGCAGTGGTTTCAGCAGCATACCAGCCAACCGGTAATCCTCGAAAGACCTCATCATATCCAGACTTCAGAGACGCTTTCGATTTTACAGGTATTGAATTTCCAGTAAAATTATTAGATATAAAAAAGTTTGAGGAAAAAAATAATTTGTCCATAAATGTATATGGAGTTGAAAAATTTTTAAGGGATAATAAAAAGGTATATGAGATTGTCGGTCCTTTACATTATAATAATGAAAAGAAAAAATTACATATTAATTTGCTTTTAATAAGTTCTGATGATGGAAATAACCACTACTGTTGGATAAAGGATTTAGGTTGCTTGGTATCCAAACAATTATCAAAAAAGAAAATAAAAAAATACTTATGTGATGGATGCCTTCAATATTTTGGAACATATGAAAAACTTAACACACATTTAGAACGTGATTGTAGTTTTGTCCGAATTGAGCTTCCTTCAGATAATTTGATTTTGGATAAATTTGGCAATTATATTCCTGCAAATATATTAAAGTTTCAAAATATTCAGAAACAGTATAAAGCTCCTTTTGTTATTTATGCCGATTTTGAATGTTATTTGAAAAACATTGAGTGCCAACAATCTACACCTGATTCGACAACCTCATATACTATTAAAACTGCTGAACATATACCCTATTCATTTGCTTATTATATTAAATCATCATTTGATGAGAATGTTGTGTGTCTTAAACTTTATAGAGGTACAGATTGTGCTATAAAATTTATTGAATACATTGAAAATGATGTAAAAGAAATTTATAAAAAATATTTAAAATATCAAGTACCATTGAAAGATTTATCATCTGTGGAACAGATTGAATATGAAAATTCTAGCATTTGTTATGTATGTGAAAAACCTTTTTCAAAAGGAAATTTCATAAAGTGTAGGGATCATTGTCATATTACAGGTAAATATCGAGGAGCCGCCCACTCAATATGTAATTTGCATTTTAAACCTCCAAAATATATACCAATAGTATTGCATAATTTAAAAAACTATGATTCTCACCTATTTATTAAATCGCTTTGCTATAATAAAGAAAATATTAGTGTTATAGCTCAAAATAAAGAAAAGTATATTTCTTTTAGTAAGGAAATTTTCGTTGATGTGTCAGAAAAGCGGAAACCAGTTGCTTTGCGACTACGCTTTATAGATTCTTTTCAATTTCTCCCAGAGTCTTTAGAGTCACTATCACAAACTCTACAAGATTCACAATGTTTTGAAATTAAAAAGTTTTTCTCAAATGCTGATGAATTTCGATACATTAGACAAAAAGGGGTATTTCCATACTCTTACATAGATTCCAACGAAAAATTAAATGAGAAATCTCTACCATTGATTGATAAATTTTATAATAACTTAACCGATGAAAATATCTCTCCTCAAGACTACAATCGTGCTGTAGAAGTGTGGAATCTATTTAAGTGTTCTACAATAGGGGCTTATTCCGATATTTACTTAAAATCTGATGTTTTACTTTTGGCTGATGTTTTTGAAAATTATAGATCCACATGTATTAAAACCTATAAGTTAGATCCTGTTAATTATGTCACTAGCCCTTCTATGTGCTGGGATGCAATGATGAAATTAACTAATGTAGAATTAGAATTATTAACGGAACCAGATATGCTTCATTTTTTCAAAAAAGGTGTTCGTGGTGGGGTTAGCACTTGTTCCAAACGCAAATCTGAAGCAAATAATCCATTCTTAGAAAATTTTAATCCTGAAAGACCTACAACATATATCGCTTACTTAGACGCCACAAATTTGTATGGTTATGCTATGAAACAATATTTGCCTGAAAAAAATTTTGCTTGGGTACCTAAGCTCGAAATAGAAACTTTAAATATATCCGAACTTTCAGATACATCATCTATAGGATACATATTTGAAGTTGATTTAGAATATCCAAATTATTTACATGATAGTCATAATGATTTCCCATTTTGTCCTGAACAATATACACCACCAATTTCAAACCACTCCAAATTAATTCCAAACTTACATAATAAATATAACTATATCATTCACTACCGATATCTGAAACAATGTCTACAATTTGGACTCAAAATCATAAAAATACACAGAGCAGTTAAGTTTACACAATCACCATGGTTAGCGGAATATATAGATTTAAATACAAATTTACGAAATTTATCTAAAAATAAATTTGATAAAAATTGTTATAAATTGGCAAATAATTCAATTTTCGGTAAAACCATGGAAAATGTTGATAGGCGAGCAGATATTAAATTAGTATCTCAATGGGAAAGACAGGGTAATAAATTTAGTGCCGAAAAACTTATTTCTAAACCTCAATTAAAGGATTTTAAAATTTTCTCTGAAAATCTAGTTGCTCTTCAACTTCAACAGGTTTGCATTGAATACAATAAACCAATTTATGTTGGGATGAGTATTCTGGATATTGCAAAAACTGTAATGTATAATTTTTATTATGGGTATTTAAAAGTAAAATATGGTAATAATTTAAATTTATTATATACGGATACTGATTCCTTAATTCTTGAAGTTCAGACCCAAAACTTTTATGAAGATATGAAGCTAAATCTGGATAAATTTGATACTTCTAATTTTTCTGAACAAAATATTCATTGCATGCCTATTACAACATCAGTTGTTGGTAAATTTAAAGATGAGTACAAAGGGATTCCCATTGAAAGTTTTTATGGAACTGGTGCTAAAGCATATTGTATAAAATCCAAAAATAGTGTAGATAAAAAAGCAAAAGGCGTTAGTAGATCATGTATAAAAAATCAATTAACATTATCAGATTATAAAGATGTTGTTGAGAAAGGTGACAAAATATTCTGCACCATGTATGTATTCAAGTCAGATATGCATAATATATACACTAATTTGTTAAATAAATTGGCATTAACAACTCATGATGATAAAAGATATTGTATACCAAATTCCACAAAAACTCTTGCATGGGGACATAAGGATATTTTGGAAACAGATTTTTTTGATAAAGATATGAAAATGATGTATGATACTCTAACTTTTTTAAGTTCTGGAAACGAAAATGGATCTAAAAATAAAAAACCGCGATTAGAATTAACTACTCCTAGTAATTTTTCATCTTTATAAAGACATCATTTTATATGATAAATTATGTAAGTCGTTTTTGAAGCTTTAAAAGTTGGAGGGGGAACTGAATCCAAAAACATATATATTGTATAGAAATACCATTATTTGTTAGTAATATTACAACAATGACTGCTGCATCTTTAATAGTTTTAGTTTCCCTTGTTGGAAATGTGATATATGTAAATTACATTCCTTATACAGTTAGGGCTGATATATGTATAAATGCCCTCAAAAATGAAACCGACTGCTACAAACAGATGAAAATGACATATCTTGTTGGAAATTCACACTTTTTTACCTATAATGTAACTGATTCTGCTTTGTGTGAAAATACATACATAAAAATTAAATATTCCATGACAAACAAACCATTACAATATTCAGATTGGATTCCTTTCAATAATAAAAAAGAAGAATCTTGTCATTGTGTCTGTTGTTATATATTTGTTATTATATTTACAGCAGCAATATTTATTTGTACATGTTTAATTTTATTGTATTTCATGAAAAAATATCTATAAAAATATTTAATAAATGTTAAAAAAATAATAAAAATTTTGTTTTTTATTGATTCTCGTTAGTATAAAGACATTTAAAGTTTATCCCCTCCTCTTAAATGGAGAGGGAAAATAAGTTTACCCCTCCACTTGAGAGGAGAGGGAAAATGTATAAAATTTAGGAGCAAACGGATTGATAGTTAGTTTTTTGAGAGCAAGCAGATAGCCAGTTAGTTTTTGAAATACATCATTTAAAATGTTCAGTAATCAGAGTAAAAATATATTTGAAAATTCACCATTAAAAAAGAAAATAAAGAAAACAATTATAAATTCTACAAAATATAATTTAAATAATTCTAACTCTAAATATGCTGCGATTGGTTTGTGGGTGGAAAGTGATTTTCTACCATGCATTGAACTTGGTGGTAAAAATGGTCAGTCTGTGATATTAAATGAAGATGATTGGAAGAACTTATTGCAATATCAAGGAGTTATAACAAATTATATGTTTTCACCAAATGTTTTCAATGAACCGATATATTTGCAAAATTTATCTATTCATTTTGAAAAGATTGGTGAATTACCAATAGTGAAGATTGTGAAAAGCTGTGATTTTATTTACTATGGAAATGAAACTGTGTGCAGACTATGGGAACAAATTCCACTTATAGAATATAGACTAAATGTTTTACAAAAACAAAACTTTCGACGTTATTTCAACGTTTTTAGAAATAACAATTTTTACGACGGAGATTCTTTTGACAAAATATATAATGTCCTTTCTCCAAAACAAAATCTAAATAGTGAAAATGTGTGCTCCATGCTGGAACTGCTGTTGAATCATCCCGAAGAACTAGAACAAAAATTAAAGTCTAAGCACTATTATGAAGAAGACAGTATCTATTGATGAATCAAGAAACCAAATTCATCTGATGGTTGCTTGGAACTTTGCCTACAGAAAAGCTCGTATGACTTCTGAAGAGTTTATAAATCAAAAACATTTTAGAAGAAGGATTAAATTGACTGAAGAAATTTTAAATCCCATATTAGACTCTGATTATAGGAATATTGTATTTAAAAAAATGTTTATGTAATAAGCTTATTTTTAAATAAAACAAATATATATAAAAAATCATTTTTTTTTTATTACAAACATCAATTATTATTACAGCATTAATTACTATTACATCACATCTCTCTTGAAGATCCAAGAGTTATAAGATTTATCTAATCCTAACCATTTTACAAATACTTTGTTTCCTTTCTTTCTTAACACTTTTTCCACCAGATATACATTTGGGTGTCTTACTTTTTGAAGTTCTTCTTCATAGAAACCTCCTTGAATATCTATCCCATTTCCATCTTGAATCAAATACGTTGTTGGATTAGTAAGCTGGATTTTTTTTATTTGAAAAATTTCGTTTGACCAGTTGGGCGTGTAACCTTTAGAAAATTGTTCGCGAATCTTGCTTATTCGTACTCTATCACTGACACGAAATTTTGGTGATCTGGGATCCACAGTTTTCCTATGAGTATAAGCTGATTTCAAGATTTCCATTTCATTCTTTTTGTTAACTTCGTTTGGTTTTTCTCCGATTGTTGAATGCTTAGTATTATTGTATTCTGTAATTATTTCTTTAAGAAAGCTGATCCATTTATAATTACCTAGTAAACTAAACTTTTTCCACATTTTGTTTTTTATCGTTCTATTTACTCTCTCTACAATACTAGCTTTCATATTAGAAAATGTGTTGTAATGATTAATTTTGAACTGCTCCATAAGTTTCTGAAAGTCTTGATTAAAGAATTCTTTACCCTGATCAGTATTCAGATTTGTTGGGGGAGTTTTTAAAGTTAATAGAATTTTTTTCATTGCAGCTGCTACATCTTTACCAGTTTTGGATTTTACAGGTTCTGCCCATACAAATTTAGAAAACACATTTATTACCATTAA
The DNA here is from genome assembly GCA_034092305.1 of Diaprepes abbreviatus. Taxonomy (NCBI): domain Eukaryota; kingdom Metazoa; phylum Arthropoda; class Insecta; order Coleoptera; family Curculionidae; genus Diaprepes; species Diaprepes abbreviatus. The sequence goes on from JASJET010000095.1 coordinate 3,546,654, forward strand.
AATATATCTTAAACCCCTATTAAATTTCGCATATGGCTGCATTTCTATCAGATCAGCTTGAAATAGATCATTAAGCCCTTTTACAATTGTTCGTCTCCTTCTATATCGCCTTCTCGCCGGTTTATGTAATTCATTTACAACGTCTTGCTTAATTTTACTCATTATTAATTTATACCTTACTCTCGAAAATAAATCCCACAAATAACTTTACCTCCTTCTAAACCGTTTATAAAAGCCCTTTATCGCTGATGTTGTAAAATATAAAAAAATCATCTCAGTTTTTTTTAGTAAGTTCTTTAATTTTATTTTCCATTGCTTCAAATGATTTTTTATTTTCATTTATAATTTCTTTTATTGACGAATTTATTTGGGTGATGTTGTTAGTAAGATCAGAAATTTTTACATTAAATTTATTTTCCATTGTTTCAAATGATTTGTTATTTTCATTTCTAATTTCTTTTATTGACGAATTTATTTGGGTGATGTTGTTATTAAGATCAGACATTTTTACATTAAATTTAGTTTCCAAAAGAACATTTGATAACGTATAATCTTTTTTGAAACCACCTAATGTTGAATTCATTTCTTCTCTTGCATAATTCATTGTATCATTAAATTCTTTTCTAGAAACTTCAGCAGCTCTTTGAACTAATTCGTTTAAAGATTTTATTTCTTTTGTTAATTTATCTTCTAGATTTTTTATATCTTTTCCTAATTGAAATTCTGCATTTGTAATATCTAATGTCATTTTCACAATTTTTTTTTCTATATTTTTTATGTCTGACGCTGTCTTTTCAGCTTTGTGTAGTATATCTGTATAAGATGTTTCAAGTTCTTTTATGAGTAAAGAAGTCTCCTCGATTTTTGAACTATTATTTTTAATTTTAATTAATACATCCTTTTTAGAAACTTCTATTATAGCTTGCACTACTTCTAGTAAGGATTCTAATTCTTTTTGTAATTTCTCATCGATTGCCTTTGTAAAATTTCCCTCGTCAAAAGACGTTTCAGATTTGGTTTTCAGATTGTTTAATTGCTTTAGTATATCCTCGATTTTTTCATTATCTTTTGTAATTTGATCTTTGAATTTTGTTTCAATTTTTTCATTTTCGTTTTGAAAATCCTCCTTCAATTTGTCTTCTAAATATTGTAAATTTGATTTATATGCATTGATTTTAATTTCAAATTCTTTAATTTGTTCTTTAAATTCATTAACTTTGTCGGTATCTTTTTTGTGAATTAGGAAATGAGTGTTCATTGATTTTTCAAGATTTTGTGTATTTTTATCCATAACGTCATGTATTTTCTTAAAATTCCTTACTTCTTCTGCTACTCTATCATTAAGCAAATTAGTAAAATTTTGAAACTTTGATGTAATTTCCTTGGAAATACTGTTCTTGACATTGTCAATTGCTGAAGTATCCTTAATTATTGATTTAATTGAAGTAATTTCATTTTTTATTTCATTTTCAAAATCATCAACTTTATCATATTTTAACTTCACTACGTCAAAGTCATTTGCATATTTAGAAACTTTCTGAGAAAATTTTTCTACTACCTCATCATTTCCATCAACAGTATTTTTCAAATTAATTATCTTGTCATTATATTCAGGAATAACTTTATCTTCAAATAACTTAATCTTTTTTGCAATATTTTGTATATTGTTATCATATTCATTTATTCTCTTATTTAAATTATTAACATCGCTTTTCAACCCGGGATCTAAATTTTGAATTAATTTGTTTTCAATATATTTGACATCGCTTTTAAAAATTTTTATTATTTTCTCTTCAACATTTGATAATATTTTATTTTCTAGTGATAATAATGTGTTTAGAGCAGATTTTTTTGAAATATGACGACCAAATTTATCGATGGTCATTTTAGAAATGTTTAAAAGTATCTATTATGTCCTTTTATATAATAATATTCGCTTCTCTTAGTTCTTCAATAATGGAAATAATTTCATTGTTATGACCAGTGTGTCCCGCAAGCATGGATGCTACCAATAGTCGAAGTCTCTCAACAAGTTCGTTTACATTATCCCAATATATGTAATCTGTATTAGGTTTATTAACTTTTAAAGTTATACCAAATCCGGTTTTTTTTGAAGACACTCGACTTTCTCTATATGGAGCTTTGCGTCTTTCAAAAAATCCCTGGACTGCTTGTTGAGATTCGGGATTTAGAGTTTTAGTTTTTGTAATTCCTTTGCTTTGCAAATAAGGTCCTATTATAGAAATATATTTATGTGATCCATTCCCCTGCACCTGCTCATTTGGATCATTATTTCTACGGTATGCATTGGTTCTTTTTAAAATATCCATATAATTTTCCAAATCTTGTTTTTTATACCCTATTGGTTCTTTTTTAAATAATAACTCATATAAACCTGGTGTACCTGTATAGGTTATTCCTTCAATTTTGATGTTTTTACCAATAATTTCGACAGGTTTTTGAGTTAAACCCAAAAAGAATTTCTCGGTTTCCAAATCATGAACTATTCCATATTGGTGATCAAACTCATGTTCAACATCTTTTACACCGCTATCAATATATTGGCGAGGTAATTCATCAAATCCTAATAAATATTCTTTATATAAATCTGTATCAACAAATGTTCTAACTGTTTGCCGTGTTTGTTCCAGTATATCTGAAAGATTTCCTATTGTGGAGTGTGAACCTGAAGAAGGGTTTGTTTCTGCAATAATACTTGTTTGTTGTATAGATGGCATTTGACTTGCTGAAGCTAAACTCGCGTCCCAGTCAATAATCGATGGTATTTCTGTAGGAAGGAGTGGAGTTTTTCCCGTCTTTCTTTTTTCTGGTGTTGATGTTCCATATTGTAATTTTCTCTTTGGTGTTAGTGTTTGAATTGATCTTTTCTGTGGTGTTTCATAAATTTTTTTAATTGGTGTGTGCAGCTCTTCCTTTATTTCAACAGGTTCAATTTTACCAATCGTTGAAATTAATTCTTGTAAGGGTTGAGTTATCGGTTTATATGTTTCCTCCAATTTAGTTTGCGCCTCAAATTCCGCATTTTTTAAACTCTGATATTTTTGTTTAACAGCTTTTCTTGATTTAACTAGCTCTCTTGCTAAACGTTCATCCATGATTGGTATAATTTACCATCAAACGTTTATTTTTATAAGTAAATATATGAATCAAATCCTTTTCGATATCGGCCAGATTTCACATTAGAGTCTTTGTCTATTACTAAAAATCCAAATTTATCTTTCCAACATATTAAGCACAACTCATTAAATTGGTTTAATGACATATCAACATTAACATGATCATCATAAATATGTTTTAAGTTTGTTCGATCTTGTTGAAATATAACAATTAAATTTGCATTGTCACGAATTAATTGTTTCGGAATAGAAGAATATGTTTGACATAAATAAAAACAATCAGTATTTTTGTGTCTTCCGAAACAAAAATAGTCCTTTACAACATTCTGATTACAACACACTATATCATCAAATATTATTATAGAGTTTGGTTTAACTTGTTTTGGTGAAACAATTGTTTCTTCATTTTCAGATTCATAGTATCCAATTTTTTTCAAAGGTTTAAAAAGTGTTCTCAAATATTTATACTTTGGTTGATATAAGGATTTTGAATAAACATACAGATTTTCAAATCGCAAACCATTCGGATCTTCAATCAAACTAATAATAACATTGGTTTTGCCACAGCCTGACGGGCCAATAATTAACCCTCTTTTACTATTTCCCTCAAACAGTTTTCCATGTTTTCTAAAACCATTCACTGAACTTTCATGATCCTTAATTGTTATAGAGTATGGTTGTTTCTCAACTCTCATTTTATATATAAAACAAACTATTAATATTCAGTATTGTGATGTAACTGGTTAGTTATCACTAGGATTGCAACTATATATAATGTTTCCATCACATAATAAACGAATCATTTACAAGACAAACAGCAAAAGGAAAGGAAGTGGTTTAGTAAACTCATTAATAAATAAATTACCCTTTGAATTGCATATTCCTGGTTATAATTTTTGTGGACCTGGAACAAAATTGGAAAAACGATTGTCAAGAGGTGATAAAGGTATAAATTTATTGGATGAGGCTTGTAAAGAACACGATATTGCTTACTCACAATCAAATGATATAAAAAGAAGGCATTTAGCTGATAAAGTATTAGCTGACAAAGCTTTATCAAGGTTCAAAGCTAAAGATTCTAGTTTTGGGGAAAAAACTGCTGCACTAGGAATTACTGGTGCTATGAAAATTAAAAGAAAATTAGGTATGGGACTTCGAACGAGAAGAAAGTTCAAGCGAAAAACTCGAAAAGGACGAGGACTATCATTATCTCAGGTAATTTCAAAAGCTAGAAAAGGAATTAAGGGGAAACGTTTTAAAGACCTAAATGAAAGTATTCAAACTGCTTTAAAAGCTATTAAAAAAACTGGTAAAGTGTTACCTCCAAAGAAAAGGGTAATTCCAATCCCAAAGACTGGTGGATTTCTTCCACTTATACCTTTATTTGCTGGTTTGTCTGCTCTTGGTGCTCTTGGAGGAGGGGCTGCAGGTATTGCTAAAGCAGTAAATGATGCAAAAGCAGCCAAAGCGAAATTAGAAGAATCTAAACGACACAATCAAATGATGGAGTCCATTGCGGTAGGAAAAAAAGGAAGTGGACTTTATTTAAAACCCTATAAAACAGGATGTGGATTATACTTGAAACCTTATTCAAAAAACTGCTAAAACATATACCTCGAAAAGCACTTACAAATTACGATTTACTTAAATACGCTAAATATTTACAAATTCCCAACTTTCGTGGTATTTTTATGAGGGATAAATTACCAAAAAAGATAAAGTTAATTGAAAGTGCAATTGTCAATCTAGATAATCACAGTGGTGTTGGTACTCACTGGATAGCATATACAAAAAAAGGAAAAAACATAATATATTTTGATAGTTATGGTAATTTGCGACCCCCTTCTGAATTAATTAAATATTTTTATAGCGACCAAAATAATAATATTGTTAATTATAATTATAACAGTTATCAAAACTTTAACAAAACAAATTGTGGTCAATTGTGTCTAAAATTTCTTTATAACCATATGTAACACCTAATTTTAGTTTATTATTAAACATATTTTTAAAGTAAAATGTCATATAGTTTTGTTCTTAGCGGCAATTCCGCTATTTTAACATCAGAGTTACATCCTCCAATATATCTAGATGAAGATGTTGAATATGTTATCGGTCTTGTAAATTTCGAAACATTTAATGCAATTCCCAATATTGATGTTGGGAATAATGTATTAATTCATGATGAAAATTTAGAAATAGCCATACCCCCAGGTAGCTACGAATTAGAAGACATAACAGATTTTTTAAAAAAACACTTGGATGAGGATAAAATTAGTTTTAGTCTTTATGCAAATAATAATACTTTACGTACACATCTTAAATGTTCAGCCCCCATAACTTTTCGTGAAGGAACTATTGGTAAATTATTAGGGTTTAAAAATGGGCGATTGGAAGCCAACATTGAACATATATCAGATTTTCCCGCGGAAATAATTAAAGTAAATTCAATAAATATAGACTGCAGTATTGCAGAGGGATCATATTTAAACGGGAAACCTGTTCATATAATACACCAATTTTTCCCGAGCGTTGCTCCAGGGTTCAAAATAATTGAGTCACCTCAAAACGTCATATATTTCCCAGTCACCGTTAAAGTAATTGATAAAATAGCCATTAAAATAATAGATCAAGAAGGTGATTTGGTTAATTTTAGAGAAGAAACCATAACCATCAGACTACATCTTAAAAAAGTAGATTAAAGATGGTAATATTATATAACAATAAATCGGCAAACTTTACTAGAAAATTTAATAATAAAAACATTAATAAGACAAGAAAGAAACCAACTTCCTTTAGTAGGAAATCAAACTTCCAAAGGTTAACACCTTCTAATAGAAAATTTCTTCAAAGTTTGGGTTTTAAACTTAAATAAAAATGGATTATTTAAATGTAAGAGAAAATGTATTGGTTGATGAATCAATATTAAGCTGGGAAATTCTTTCTTTCGATCCTTTTAATCCTACAAAACTCGGACCAAATGATGAAATCAGAATTGCTTTGCAACAAACAGGAAAATATCCTTTACCTTGCAAAAGTGAAATTTATGTGGAATTGCAAGTAACTAAAGAAGATGATTCCCCTTTAGCTAATACTGTTTTAATTAATAATGCTCCGGCATTTTTATTTAAAGAATTACGCTATATTTTAAATGGTGTTACTATTGACTCCGTTCGGGATATTGGTATAACTTCAACTCTTAAGGGATATATTTCATTTAATCAAAATGAAAGTGCTAAATTGGAAAATGCCGGTTGGTATCCGAAAACAAAATCTAAAGAAAAAATTATGACTGATGACAAAGGTAATGTTTCATTATGTATACCATTAAAGATGTATTCAGGATTTTTTGAAGATTATAATAAGATTATTCTTAATTCACAACAAGAACTTATTCTAATAAGAAGTAATGATGATACAAATGCATTATTATCCAGTAATGCAGATGAAAAACCCAAAGTTAAAATTACCAAGTTGTGTTGGAGAGTTCCTCATCTTACTGTAGCGATTCCGCAAGAATTAGCACTTACCAAAATTATTGACAAAAATAGTGATATACTAATAACCTTCCGAAGCTGGGAATTAGTTGAATATCCAGAGTTATTGGAAACTACGAGGCACAACTGGCCCGTAAAAACATCTACAAAAGTCGAAACGCCACGTCATGTTCTAATTGCTTTTCAGAAAAATAGACGTGGTAATCTAAAAATGGATATGAGTAAATTTGATCATTGTAATTTAAGAAATATGAATGTCTTTTTAAATTCAGAAAGATATCCTTACAATGATCTTCAACTTGACTTTGAAAATAATAAATTTGCTACTCTGTATGAAATGTTTACAGACTTTCGTCAAGGGTATTATAACTCTCCAGTGGAACCAATTTTTAATCCGAAAGAATTTAAAGAAAATGCTCCTATAGTTTACATTAATTGTTCACATCAAAGAGATTTACTACAAACAGGTCCAGTAACCATGAGAATTGAATTTGAAACCAAGGAAAAAATTCCCCCTAAAACAGCGGCATATTGTGTCATAATTCATGATAAAGTTTTCAGTTACAATCCATTAACAAAAATTGTGAAACAGTTGTAATACAATTTCCTTAAGATAAAATACTCTTTTTAAACAAACCGCTACTTACGCTTAAGAGCGCACGCGTCAATTTTGATATTTATTAACGTAGCCAAACCAGAATTCTTCATTTATATAATGTCTTACGAGATTTCAGTTCGAGTATTAGATTTTCAACTTCAGTTGCAGAAATTAAAAAAACAAATAAGTGAATATCAATTAAAAGTAGAAATGATCAAGAAATTCAAATATTTGAAAATATGAAACTTATTCTAGATCTTCAAGGATTCAAAATTGAAAATAATAAATTTATTGTAAAGGAATTAGCAGCGTACGATGGGCAAAAGACAAGTCATTTTATTTTCAAAGCTCCATTTCCGATGGGTCATTTACCATCCTATTTACACAAACAAGCTCTGTGGTTAATAAAAAATTACCATTGCATTGAATGGTGTGAAGGATTTACACCATTACACAAATGTGGAGATATCATAAGAGATTTAAGCGCTAAGGTGGACTATGTTTATGTAAAAGGGGAAGAAAAGGCAGATTTCGTAAAGAAGTATTCCATGAAACCAGTTATCGAGATTGATGAACAACCCACCCTAAAGAAAATGGATCCTTGCTGCTTTTATCATCAAAAAATACCATGTGTATGTGCATTATCAAATGTTTATTACCTTTACAACAATTTTTTTATGTAATAAAAGACTTGATTACAAATTATGTGTTTTATTTTCTAACATTGTTTTAATACATGAAATATTATTATTTAATCCTAGTTCTTGAAGTTTACATATTAAAATATCTATATTTTTATTTTTTAAATATTCGCTACAACATTTAGCTGCTAGTAAACATAATTCCGCATGTTCCATATAATTTAAAAACAATATAATATTCTGCGCTTCACTTTCTTGACCTTCATATGCATAAAACTCGGAACAGGCTGCGGACATCAAAAACTCTTCATACATTTCTCTTATTAATAATTCCATAATAAATCCTACACTAAAACCTCCCTGTTTCTCAATATCTCTTTATCTCTCTCTTCCTCTTCCACGATTTCTTTTAATATATCAGGATCTTTTATATAATCCTTCAATATCCTTAAAAAGTAACTGAATCCTATTTTCTTTATTTCATGAAAGAACTTCGGCAAATTTTGGGTTTTTCTATAATTTAAACAGGCTTCTGCAGCTAATTGGTATTGGAAGGCAGTCTCATAATATACCTGTGCCCACTCGGGGTGTGTTTTCCTTAGCATTGCATTCTTTAATTCGGAATTTTGAAGTTTAGTAAACTGTTTACCTAATTTGATTATTTCATTTTGCAAATCACTGTTCATAACTACCACTTATTTTTAATTTAACACTGTTCTTTATTAGTGGTGAATCTTCTATATAAGCTTAAGACTAGTTGTAAATGAATGTAGCTCGCTCAGATTCAGTCCTTTAAAATACCAGCTCCCCTCCAACTACTGTGGTGGTTAGGAAGGAGGTAGGAGGTGGAGCAAAAAGAGGCGGAGTTTATGAAACCAATCGGAATAGGGGGCGAACTTGGGCAGCCAATCAGAAACAAGGTCATTCTTGGCTGACCAATCAAAAAAGTGGTGGGGGGGTCAACTAGAAGCCCCCTATTCCCACTACTAATGACCCTTGTAATGTCGGCCATACATTTACCTAATGAAGTAGTAATCATAAAGTGTTAATATAGATGTAAACTCTTGAAGATATACTTCTAAAAATGCCTTTTTACAGTAGACATTCGATTTTACATTTTAAACCATTTGCAATTATCGGAAATATTTTTGGTTTAATACCTCCCTACGATTTTAAAAAGAGGCAACTTCGAACTTCCAAGTGGTACAATTTCTACACCTTGGTGATGCTGCTTTTGTTATTTTACTTTTTTAGTAAAAATTTTTGGGAAAGATGTATACAAATACATTCATTTTTGCATGCCTTCTTCTTTACACTTGAAGCCCAAATTAGATTGTTGGGATTTTTTGGTATTTTATATTTAATAGCACAGTCTTATAATAAGAAAATTCTTTGGGAAGAACTGTTTCAGAGATTTGCAATTTTGGAAAATTTTATGAATTTGAACACTGAATATGTTAGAGAAAAAATGGTTTTTAAAAACGCTTTTTTCAGGCTCCTTTTACTGATTTTACTTTTAGCTACTGGTGCTGCTGTAACTTGGTACAATCAGCAACGAAACAAATTCTTTGATTTATTTCATTATTTAAATCACTTTTACATTTTCACTGTTGCAGCTATTATCACTAATTTAAGTCTCTCAATAAAATGCAAATTTCTTGATATTAATAGAAAATTAATAACTAGTACAAACTGTCATATTAATGTAGCAATTTATAGAATACGAAAATGTAGATGCATCTATCAAGATGTGGCAAAAAATGTCAATATTATAAATAAACTTAGTGGATTTCCATTACTTATCATTTGCTTTTTCTATGGGCTGTGTCTTCTACGTACTGCTCTTTCAATTTATTTTGTAACTATTCATGGAACTACAGCAAAAGTACCGAACAAGACAAAGGAATTAGCTAGTCTGATCTTCGCTGAAGCTGTAAGTCTGGTAAGTGAATTAACTAGAAGTAATAGCAAACATAAAATTGTTATTCGTGTGAATGACTATATACTAAAGCTTTTGTATTAAAGTTTCTGCGTACCAAAACTCTCTATTTGAAAAAATCAAATCAAATCTTTATTTAGAAGGCGATTTTTGGGAGGTAAAAATAACTCAAATACTGCCTGCGATCTGATTGCAGAGATGGATAGGCGAAGGTAGTAGAAATGACGTCTTATCTCGTGTCTCAACAAATTTTGGTTGAAACATTGTTTTTTTTTTTAACAAATAGGTCGAAAAATGATTTTTCCTCGTTTTTTTTTTTTGGATTTTACGGAAAATCTAAGAGATTTAGAGAAAAATGTTCCACAGGTGAATTGCAGGTCTTGAAAATATATTCAAAATGAATTTTTGTTTGTCCAAATCGGTCTGTAAACAAAAAAGTTATTGCAAATTAAACATTAAAAATGGCTTATTTTTCAATTATTAATAACTTTCTTAATATTTATTGAATTATTTTCAACTTTTACCAGAATGTGAGTTTTAATGTACTTAAAAAATGTATGGAAGTTGTGCGCTGTAGGTCTAATAGTTTTTGTAAAATTGCAATTGTTTAGAAAAACGAAAAAAGTGACTATTTTTGATTGGTTGTACCATCGTCTAGGCAACTGCTACAGAGTTCTGTCAATGCTCATTCTGTTCGTAAGGACTTAAGCTGTCATGCAGTAAAAAAAAGTGGATATTTTTCATATTTTGTTTATGCAAAATCGTCATGAAAATTTAAGTAGTTTTTCGCATATAAATAAATTAATTAAGAACCACATTTTTTGTCCAATTTGTTAATGAAGCAAATTATGAGAAAGCTGGTAAAAAAAACACGAATTTTGAAAAAATCTCTACGAACAATAAGAGCCGAGTTGGCAATTTTTTTCAAAAAATCACAGAGCGATTGTTTATTTATATTAAAAGCTGGATTTTTTAAAGTTCATTAATAAGAGCCTAAAGTATATGAAATCATTCAATTGAGGTTAATTTATACACAATCAACCCTTCGGAAATTGCTAAACTGAGGGTACATGCTGAACGCCAGATAAGGGAAGTTGGAGGGGGTACCCGAATCTCACCGAGTACAAAGTGAGAGCGCGTCTTCAAATTGGCGGGCGCCTGAAAAATTAGCAATATATCCGCTTCTAAATAACGTAGAGCTTTCATTCTCGCTCATCGAAAAAATAATATTAGGCATATGTTCAACCTTCTCGGACCACTCCCACCCCCGAAAATTGCATTTTTTACATTAAAATTTTGTTTTTACTCGTTTTACATGTTTTTTTATTGAAAACGATTACATACCTTATTATATTTTTTACTTTTATGAACAATTATATTCGGCCCCCTCCTACCCCTCCAAAAATTATATTTTTCAAGATTTCGTATTTTTTGCTTTTATTGCATATGTATGAACTAGAAATAATAATTTCGTGCTAAAATTTGAATTTTCTTATTATCGTATTGAAATAACATTTCTTGAATAATGTTATTGTTATAAAATAAGGTTGTATTAAAAGTTGTACAATAATCCATCAAATCAGAATTATCGTTAAATAACGTACTTTTTTTTTACTATATGATAGCTCAAGTCTTTATGAAGAGAATGAGCACTGACAGAACTCTGTAGCAGTTTCCTAGACGACGGTACAGCCAATCAAAAATAGTCTCTTTTTCGTTTTTCTAATAAAGAATTGCAATTTTACAAAAACTATTGGACCGACAGCGCCCAACCTCCGCGCACTTTAAAACTCACATTCTGGTAAAAGCTGAAAACAATTCAATAAATATTAAGAAAGTTATTAACAATTGAAAAATAAGCCATTTTTAATGTTCAATTTGCAATAACGTTTTTGTTTACAGACCGATTTGGACAAACAAAAACTCATTTTGAAGATATTTTCAAGATGTACATTTCGTTTCTGGAACATTTTTCTCTAAATCCCTTAGATTTTCCATAAAATCCAAAAAACCGGGAAATAATAATTTTTCGACCTATTTGTAAAAAAAAAACAATGTTCCAACCAAAATTTGTTGAGACACGAGGTGAGACGTCATTTCCTTTTCCTACCCATTTCTGCAATCAGATCGCAGGCAGTATTTAAGTTTTTTTAACACTCCGTTTCCTGGCCTATTATTAAATCATATACACACACATTATACTGAGTGTCTGGAAAATACGTGTACAACGTTTTATTTAAAAACCAGTGGCAAAATTGCAGTCTTCTTTTAAGATCTCCAGGGTAAAGATGTTGCATGATATTGTTAAGAACGACTGGGAGAAACTTATTGGTGTGCCCTCGTATACAAATATTCCAACGCGATCATTTTTATTATAATGTGCCGAAAGGAATATTATATCGATGAATCTTATTTCTAGATAGATCTCAACTTTTTTTGTAAGTATATTGTAGATTTGTATAAGAAATTCTATAGGTATATATGAATAGGATAAGAGATTTAAGGTAGTTAAAGTTGTATAGTTGTATTTGAATAGTGAATATATTAGGAAGTAGTAATTAGATATTTGTGATTTTGGTGTGTTAAGAAGTCGTTAATATAATATCGGGAGTATCAGCGAAAAGTGGTGTGTTTTATTCTGCGAACCCAGTAAGCGATTTTAAAGAGAGAAAATCGTAACAATTGTTGTCTGAAGTAAGGATTATCACCGAGATTTCAGAAAATTCTGTTGGAAATTAGAAGAAATAAAGAAAAACAGATTTCACTATTGGATTTGTTATCAAGTAGGAAAATAAGATTCATTTTCGATAAAATTTGAGAACATTCGATTTAAAAACTAAAACAGATAGGGAAATACAGACTTCACTATCAAATTTGTCATGAAGAAATAAGCTCAGAATCAAATTTTCGGCTAAGTTCTAGAACATTTTATTTAAAAACTAAAAGAAATAGCGAGAAATGGAGTTCACCTATGGATTTGTCATTAAAAAAGGAGCTTAGAACCGAATTTTCGACAAAATTCTAGAACATTCTATTTTTTCGATAAAGTTCTAGAACATTTTATTTGAAAACTAGAAAAAACTGACTTCACGGATTTGTTATCGAGGAAGAAGTTTAGAAACGCGTTTTCAAGAATATTCTAGAAGTTTCTATGATAAATACTAGACAGTAAATAGCTCAAATAGAGCAAATAGCTGCATTAGAGCAAATAAATAAAATATTGGTTGATTTTATGGAATAACTTCGTCTTAAACGCAAACAGGAAGAAAAAGCACGTCGCCAAAAAGGAAAACAGGAAGAAGAATCACGTTGCCAAAAGGAAGATTAACGTCGTCTAAAAAAAAACAGGGACAAGAAGCATATCGCCAAAAAGAAAAAGAAAAAGAAGGAAAACGTCGTGAAAAGAAAAAGGAGGTCACCTAAAAGAAGAAGAAAGTCGTCTAAAAAAAAAGTTGAAGAACGAAGCCTAAAAGAAAAACATCGCGTTAAGATGGAGATAAACTCTACAAATGGATACAAGAAAAGCAAAAATTTGATCAAATTGTACAGGAAAAAATGTAAAAGTTTAAGAAAAAGAAAGACAAAATACGATAAGATATAGGAGAAGTACGTCGAGAAGTGCGACAAAGAATGAAAGAAATCATGGACGTGATAGAAATACAAGTGTGCCAAGAAGGATATAGCATTAAATCAAGTGTGCTACAAAAGTCTAAGATATTGTAAACCGAATAAAATCAAAAGTACGACAAGAAGTAGGATCTAAAATGAAGGACCTTCAGACAGAAGTCAAGAAATTAAAGAAACATGGTCCTTCTGATAACGTAATAACCACCGGAGAGAACATTAAACCTCCAACTAACGATGGTCAAACATCTTAGATAATGGACAAACGACAGTTTGAAGCTGCCGCTAGTGCAAATAACTGAAATTACGAAGAGATGGCGTTAGTAATTGCATTTCGTGGACTAGCACTGGAATTATTGCAAACCATTCCCATGACTAAACAGACTATGACATCTTTAGTATTTCATTGGAAAGAAGATTTGGAGATCAGCATCGGTTCCAGTCACAATTCAAATTAAGACAACAGAGAAATGGAAAAAGTTTATAACAAAATGAAACAGATGTCCGACGCTTTGTTCATCTGGTTTACCCAAGAGCTGTAAAAAAATTCCGAGAAGAAATTACAATCCAGTATTTTATTGATGGAATGAGGATTGCGTATAAGCAAGTTTAATTATTTTAGTGAAGCGTCGGACAGGGCTTTGGAAGTTGAAGCAGCTTATAATATATCAAGACAAGAAATAAGAGCCGTTACCATAGAAGAAAACAAGGATTCATTGGATCACACAACGGAGAAAATGTTATCTGAAATAATTAGGAAACTAGACACAATAAGCTATACTTCACGTTACAGCAGAAACCAGATCCAGTATTACAGATGTAGATGAACTCTATACATGAGATGAAACTGTCAGGTGCAATTAAGGTCTAGTTCATTATGCAGTTACCGCATAGAAGAAAACCAGGAACATCAACAATCTTATTCTAAAACCAAATGTAGAAGAAGTGGTACTTCACTTTACAGTAGAAATGAAATCGAGTGCTACAGATATAGACTAATTGGATACATGAGAAGAGACTGTCAAGATCAACTAAGAGGCCAAAAAAAGTGCTACAGATGTGGGTGAACTGAACACATAAGAAGGGACTGTCGGGTAGAATTAAGACGGCACATAAAGCGCTACAGACGTGTACGAATTGGACACATGAAAAGGAACTGTCGGGTGGAAGAAAGAAAGCGCATAATATGTTACAAATGTGGACGAACTGGATACATGAGAAGTGACTGTCGGGTGCAAGTAAGAAGGCACATAAAGCGCCACAGATGTGGACGAACTGGACACCTGAGGAAGGACTGTCGGGTAGAAGTAAGAAGACACATAATGTGCTACAAATGTGGACGATCTGGATACATGAGGTGGGACTGTCAGGAGCAATTAAGATCTAGTTCACCATCCAGAGACCGCACAGAAGAAAACCAGAAAAAAACTGTAACAGTAAAATTTTAGTACCAAATATAGACTAAAAAGACTGCATAACAACACAGATACCTTGTTAAGAAGACCATCTAAGAAAGGATACAAGCACTGCAGCAAAATGGAATAGTGAGAAACAGTTCGTATACGAAGAATCACTTTTGACATAGACATGCTTATACCTATTACCATAACTGTTGATACTAGTGCTGTAGTATCTCTGAAAAAGTCAAGCCTTGTTGATAAATTTAGAATCCCACCATTGTTCAGAAAAGTAATATTGAGAACTGTAACTGGAGAAATATCTGATATGATTTTAGCAATGCAAGTTGAGATTTAACTTGAAAGACTAAAATTAAACCATTTGGTGTCAGTTGCTTACGAAGAAGACGAGTTTATACTGGGAATGGATTAGAGTTCTGGAAGCAACGTCGAATTAGTTCAACACTCCAACATTCCTTGTCAATACCTGGTACAGAAGGCATTAGTCAACTCATATGACATCAAGGCAAATTCCAGCGAGGTGATAGAGTGTGGTCACGAAACCTACAGAGAAAGAAGGGTAAATCGCTTGAGTTGATGCAATCAAGGGAAGGACCGTATACTGTTCTGAAAAGAATCAATGACGTTTATAAAATCCAATGAAGTTCAATGATCAAAATGAAAGTAGCACATCTACACAGCTTGAAGCCGTGCCACGGAATCATTGACGCTGACCGGGACGATCTGAATTACGAGAAGGCAGTATTAGGAACGGCTAGGAGAAACATATTGGTACATCCTCGTATAGAAATATTCCGATGCAATGAGTCATATTTATTATAATATGTCGAAATGAATGTTATATCGATAAGTCATATTTCTAGATAGATCTCAGCTTTTGTTAGTAAATTCTAGATTTGTATAGGAAATTATATAGGTATACAAGCCGGGATAGGATAAGAGTTTTAAGTTGGCTAAAATTATAGTTGTACTTGAACAGTGAGGATATTAAGAATTAGTAATAAAATATTTGTGATTTAGCTGTGTTAAGAAATAGTTAATATTTTATTTTTAGTGTTTTATTCTGCGAACCCAATAAGCGATTTTAAAGAGATAAAATCGTAAAAATATTTACTTTGTAAGAGAAAAATTAATGACTTTTTCGTAAATATTTTTTGAAATTTTATTTTTAAAACTCCTACTTCTTTTTTATTTTAGCTATAGACGTTGCTAAAAATAAATCTAATGCAAAAATATTATATTTTTGTTATTTTGTCTGTATAAATAATGGTTGACGCTCTTCTTACCCGAATTTTGGTTTCCGCGTATCCAAGAACATTTATTTCATAATTTTCTGTATAATATTCGTGTGGCCTCGATTTATAAAACTTCCAAAATTTTTCATTTATTTTTTAAAGGTTGACGCCTATTTGAAAAACATTGAAAAATAGATTAAGGGCATTTTCTCAGTTTTTCTCGCTTTTTATATACGCACGTGTCATATCTCTACTTCTCATAATTTCCATAACTAATTTTTAATAATTATAAGGGAAGCAGAACCCCACGAAAATAAGCATCATCGATAATTTAAATGGCACATCTTCAAACAATTGTTTTTTTTTTCTTTTGGTTTCCATGACAAATTCAAATTATTTGAAAATATATCGTTAAGTTTAAGTTTAAGTATCTTAACACTTTCTTTTGTTTTTTTATTCATGGTTTACTTGGATTTTTAATGAAAAGAAAAATCGTAAAATTTAGTTTGCTTTTTCATTTTGATATGGAATGTGGTATATTGTTATAAATATAATTAAAAACTCCGTCTTATCATCTGCAAATAAACTCCTGGACAAAATTAACGCATATGAAATTATCCAAAAAATTAATTTATCCTTTTCTTATGCCACTTTAGGAGTTTATCGAGTATTTGAATAGAAGGCTATGAATATTTTGTTTCGTTGTTAATGACAGCAATCAAAAAAATTCGTTTAGGTTTACAGTTTTAAAGAATTTTTTAAAAAGATACACAATTTTGTGCAATCTTTGTTATAGATTTTTATGGCGGATTGTTTAATTTGTGACTCCGAAAAATTGAAAAAATGAATCGAAAAAGGAATTTAATTGAACAGAAGATTGTGCGCGCATCAGTTTTATTGGATGGATGATATTGTCAAAGCTATGTTGCGAATTTGTTAGGCAAACATCGCTACATAATAAGTCGTATGGTAGGACGTTGGACTGAAGTAGAAACTTGTTCTAGAAGGCCCGGGCAAGGGCATTAACGATGCACTAACGACCGAAATGAACGTTTCTTTAGACAATATGCTTTAAGAAACAGGACTGCTACTAGTTTTATGATGAGAAACTCGAAGCCACCCGCAATGTCGCAATTTCTTTTAGAATAGTTAGAAGACGATTAAATGGAGCTGGATTAGACTGTGGGAGATCAGCCACTATGCCCTTGCTTACTAGAGAGAACGGAGTTGTCAGGTTACATTTTGCTCGAAATTATCAAAATTCTGTTATATTCTGGGGTGGCATCTGCTTTGACGCTCGCTCAGTTTCTATCCATACGGGATCTATGAATACTGATTACTGATACTGAGAATATTGTAGTAGAACATGTGATGCCTTTTAGCCATTTTGTGTGACTCAATTTCTTGTTTAGGTAGGACAACGCTCGATTCCACGTAGTTAGGGAGGTACCGGATGATCTTAATCATATCGGTATATCAATGATACAACAGTCACAAAAAAAAAGCAGATCTGAATCTAATCGAACATGTATGGGATTAGCTCAAAAGAAATGTGAAACGTCATATACTTACACCTAGAATCCTGAGGGAACTTGAAAATGCAGTTATCACCAAATGGGAATCAATTCCTTAAGATTTTATCCAAAATTTAATTAGAACACGCTTAGCTACTGTAATCCGAAGTAGAGGAGGCCACACGCTACTAGTGTTCCAGTTAAACCACTAATTTATTTCTTCCATTACTCATAATTTCAACGATTTTGTTATTAGGTCTTAAGAATATTTAAATTTAAATCTTAACAGACATATTGTAGCAAATATACTTTTAAAGTATCCAAAAATGTTTTTTCTAATTTTTAAACAAACCAATATTCATAAAAAATTATTAAAATTAATTAATCGTTTCGATCTGTATGATTTAATATGTTGTCATGTTAATTTTGTCCAGGAGTGTATATAGAATGTTCCATTTAAAATAAACAAATCGGGGTAAATAACTTTTTAACCACACGTCGTATTAAAGTTGTGATTATACCGTTAGATTACGCTTAAAATATTATAAAAATAAGTCTTCCAAAATATTATAATTTCTTTACAAATAAGAACATGAGAGGGCCTTCAAAAATTGTCAACTTTTGAATTTTACTCTGTACCTTCAGAAAATTCCAAAGTTCTGTTTACGGCATTTTTAGTTTCTATAAAAACCAGCTCGTAAATGATACATTAGTTTCTTGCAAACTTACTAGTTGACGAGAAATTCCATAAAAGTATCGAATTTGGGATACTCTATACATATCTCAAGTTCTTTCAAAATCGGCATTGGAGAATTTTGGGTGCCTACGCGATGAATCTAATATTATTTTTTTAAAACTCAATATAGATTTACTACAGCAGACTAAATATTTGTTTGGTACAATTTTCTTCAATACTGGTATTTTTGCTATTCAAATTAATGCGGTTTTCTTTGGATAAAATGAATACTTTATTGTGATCTTAAAGACCAAACCTTAAACGCTAAATCGCTTTGTTGCTGATGCATCATTAATTAAAATTCTGTCTCTCCCTCAAACCTAAAAATCGAAAATTAAAATTTTTATAAAAAAATTGAACAGACTTTTAAGAAAGTGCTAAAAGGCAACAAATAATATAAATATTGATATGAAAGTAAAATTGTTGAAGTTTGTACCAATTTAATACTAAATAACTCCTATCACAAGATACATTCATAATACATACTGTTACGGACGACTAGAAGAAACTTATCGATACGCTCTCATATACAAATATTCCGATGTGATGAGTCATCTTTATTATAATGTTCCGAAAGGAATATTATATCGACGAGTCATATTTCTAGATAGATCTCAACTTTTATGTTCTAGATTTGTATAGGAGAATCCATAGGTATATAAATAAGCATAGAATAAGCGTAGTATAAAGAGTTGTATAGTGGTATTTAAATAGTGAAGATATCTTCACTATTTAAATACTTAATATTAAGTAGTAATAAGACATGTGTATTTTAGCTGTGTTAAGAAGTAGTTCATATAAATATTGGAAGTATTAGTGAAAGGTATTGTGTTTTATTCCGCGAACTCAGGTAGCGGTTTTAAAGAGACAGAATCGTATCAATTGGTGCCAGAAATGGAATTATCACCGGCTTCCCAGAAAATTATATTGGAAATTAGAAGCGATAGAGAAAAACAGATTTTCTGTATTATTTGTTGTCAAGTAAGAAAATAAGAATTATTTTAGATGAAGTTCTAGAACGTTCTGTTTTTAAACTCAAAATGATATCGAAAAACAGAGTTCGCCATCGGATTTGTCATTAAGTAATAAGCCTAGAACCGAATTTTCGATAAATTTCTAGAATATTCTATTTTAAAACTAGATGAGATAGCGAGAAACAATTGGATTTGTCATTAAGAAAGGAGTTTAGGAACGAGTTTTCAAGAATATTCTAGAAGTTTTAATGGTAAATACTGGACAGCCGAAATGGAGCGAATCTATAAAACATTGGCTGATTTTATGAAAGAACGTCACCTTAAAGACTAGCAAGAAGAAAAAGAACGGCGCCAATAAGAAGAACAGGAAGAAGAACGTTGCCAAAAAGAAAAATAGGAAGAAAAAGCATATCGCCAAATAGAAAAACAGATAGAAGAAGCCCGTCGCTAAAAAGAAAACGAGAAAGAAGGAACATGTCGTCAAAAAGAACAACAAGAAAGAGAAGAACGTCGCCAAAAAGAAGAACAAAGTCGCTTAAAAGAAAAACAAGAAGAAAAATAACGGCACGTAAAAGAAGAACGTCGCATCAAAGATGAAAATAAACTTTATAAGTGAATACGAGAGGTCATTGTACAAGAAAAGCAAAAACTTGATCAAATTGTACAGGGACAAACGCAAAAGTTTAGGAGAGAAATAGGTGATGCGCGACAAGACATTGGAGATGTGCGTCAAGACGTGCGACAAAAAATAAAAGGAATCGTAAATAAGATAAAAGTAAAAGTATGCCGAGAAGTACATATTATTGAACCAAGTCTGCTATAAATACTGAAAGAATTTATAGACGGGATAGAATCAAAAATACAACAAGAAGTAGAATTTAAAATGAAGGACTTTCAGAGAGAAATGAATAATATTAAAAAGCATGGCCTTTTTGATAAAATAATAACCACCAGACAAAACATCAAACCCCCAATATACGACCATCAAAAATCTTGGGTAATGTACAAACCATAATTTGAGGCTGCCGCTAGTGCAAATAACTGGAATTACGAATAAATGACTTCTGCATTAGTAATTGCACTTCCTGGGCCAGCACTAGAGTTATTGCAAACAATTCCTATAACTCAACAAAAAGACTATGATATCCTGAGTTCTGCGCTAGAAAGAAAATTTGGAGATCAGCATCGGCGCCTGTTATATCAATCATAGAGGTCAAGACACCAGAGAAATGGAGAAAGTTTGCAAGGATAAGAAACAGATGTCTGACGCCTTGTTCATCTGGCTTACCCAGGAGTTACAGAAGAATTAAGTATAAGCAAGATTAGTTATTGTAGTGAAGCGTTAGACAGGGCTTTGGAAAAACGGTCAGCTTATAATGTGTCAAGGCCAAAAATAAGAACTTTTACCATAGAGACACAAGAACTTATCAAAGCAAATCATAGACAATGTTATTTAAAACTCTTAAGAAGCTAGGCAGGAGAGATGATACTTCACGCTACAAAAGAAATCAGGAAGAACTGAATACAATAGACACATATTTAACGTTATAGCAGAAACTAGATCGACTGCTACAGATATGGATGATATGGACGCATGAGAAGAGACTGTCAGGTAAAATTAAGGGACCAGATAAACTGTTAAAGATGTGCTACAGTATACGCTACAGATATGGACGAACCGGATACACAAAATGGGACTATTAAGTGCATATAAAGTCCAGTTCCCCATTCAGAGACCGCACAGAAGAGAACCAGAAAAAATTGTAACAGTACAATTTTAGCATCAAATATAGATCAGGAAGACTGCATAACAACGCAGATACCATGTCAAGAAGAACATTTAATGGAGAATACAATGCATTGCAACAAAATAGAAGAAAGAGAAGAGTTTCCTATTGGGATAGTCACTTTTGACGTTGATTCAAAGCGGACAACAGGTCAGATGAGAAAAGATCAACTTCAACTTCTAGAAAAAGTCAATGCTAATCCTATTATCATAACTGTAGATGCTGGTGCTGCAGTATCTTTGATAAAGTTAAGCATTGTTGATAAATTTAGAATCCTGCCATTATCCAGAAAAGTAATGTTGAGAACTGTAACTGGAGAAGCCCTTGATGTGATTGGAGAAATGCAAGTTCAGATTCAACTTGGAAGGCTAAAATTAAACCATTTGGTGTTAGTTGCTGACGCAGAAGTTGAGTTTATACTGAAAATGGTCTTGATTCGTCAACCTGGATTTTCGTTCGACAATAAGCTTAACTAAAATGTGGTCAGACTTGCATTATCTTTATTTTTATTTTTACGACGTTTCGATTAGGTTGTATCTCTAATCGTTATCAAGTATAAACTGAACGTTTTGTCTTAAGACTACGAGCTTATATAGGAAGTGTCCACTGAAGCGCAACGTTTCGCTTCACTGTACACACCTCAATGATTTGATGTTACAAAGTAGTGGTTGCGAAACATTAGGTATCTCAACACTTGGTTTACTGAAGATTTCATTATTGTTTTTAATGTATGCTGCTCCTATAAATTTTCTTTTTTTCATATTGGGTTCCATATATATTGCCGCAGCCTCAGACCATTTTATATGGTGTTGTTTATCCCAGGAGTGTTCTGCAATACCTGATCTCGACGTTTCCCCTTTTGGTGTATGAGTTTTACGTTCCTTAATTGTAACTTCTAGCGGTCGTTTGGTTTCTCCAATATACATTTCACCACACTCCCGTGGAACTTTGTAACCACATTCTTTCTTATCGGTAGTTTTAGGTTTTGTTTTTGTTAAATGAGCTCTAAGTGTATTTCCTGATTTGAAGGCTGTTTTTATATTATAACTACTGGCAATTCATCTTATTTTCTCCGACGCTCCCTTAATGTACGGAATTGTGGAGAAGGAATGTGTTTCTTGCTGTCCAGTGTTCGTTGTTCTAAAATTATTTATAACATCGTCAATTAGTTTTAAAGGATATCCATTCTGTTGTAAATCGGATTTAATATATGCTACCTCTTTTTCCAATGATTCGCCATTATTGCATATAGATATAGTGCGATTATAGATGTTGCGTATAATTCCTCGTTTTGTTACAACAGAATGATTAGAACTATGATTAAAATGTTGTCCAGTATGTGTTGGCTTTCTGTATACTGAAGTTTTAATAGTTTCGTTTGAACGGTTCACCATGACATCTAGGAAGGGCAATTGATCATTTACCTCTTTTTCCATGGTAAAGAGACAAAATCGTTACAATACTATACTACACTATACTATACTACGATAAGAAAGTAATTACAAATAAAGTATTTTTCAATCTCTTTATGTGAATCACATTTTGTCACGCCGCACTAACGAGCATTTGGCCTCAAAAACCGGACAAAAAGGAGAAATGCAAACTATACAAGTAATCATCGAAATTAATTTGTTTGTATACCTGACTAACCGTACTATCATAAAAATATGATAAAGTGGCCCGTCCACGCAGCTACGCTCCGCACAGTTAACTGCAATCTAAGCTTCGTTCAATACGCACGCATTCGCACCAAGTTTGGTATTTTGTAAAGTGAATATTAAAAAAAAAAATTTTGTGATGGAATCTGAAGAACAAGGTGTGTGTTACATTTCAATATATATTGTTCAAAAATATAAGGACTGTTTAGTATTCTTATGGACCTAGAATCATATGCAAGAAAATTTTCTATTTTTTCGTTTTTCTTTTTAACTAATTAGTGTTTTTAAAAATGTTCCGAGCTAGGTCGGGCTATAATTCTTTTATTTTTTATAATAAACTATAGACATTAGCCATATCATAACAGTCAAAACATTTTCCACATATTTCCACCTCTTCAAAAAACTGCTTTGAGTTCCACGGTTTTTTTTTTTGCAATAATTTTGATTATTTTTTACTTATTACATATATATTTTTTTACTATAGGTACAAATTTTACATCAAATGTTGTTGAGGTATATCGTAAAACGATATACATGCTTTTTAAACAAAGCACATCCAACACACTTGAAGATAAGGTAACGTTTATGGACCATAAGCTTCGCGAAATGATGAAATGTCTCCAAAACGAGTAACATACCTTTAGTCACGATTTAAAACATTTTAATAGTGATTTGAAGAAAAGATGGATATCATCTAACTATATTGAAGAAAGATTTTTGGAAAAAAAAACGAGAAATGGCTTAATACAGCAATACCAGTACATAACTGGGTCACGAATTCTACGGGACGCCCAAGGAAGCATTTCCAAGAATTACATGATCGTAGTAAACGACGAAATACAAAAGAACTCCGCAAACAGGTACCTGTTGAGGAGCTTTCCTATGAAGCCAGCGTAAGTCAACGAATGTCTGGAAATGCCGGGGCCTATAAACTTATAATAGATGCAACTTCAACACCAACAAGAGCCAAACTTTACAGGAAGGTAATAAACACTGCTCAGAAACCGAAAGTAAAAAATTACACACCTGAACAAGCTTTGCAAATCTTTGTTGAAGGTGACTCTACAAGGAGGCAGTGGGAGTTGTTACACGATTCCAATAAGGGTATATTTCCTTGGTATACTCTAATTAGAGAAGAAAATAAACTCTGCTATCCAAAACAAGAGTCAATCCCAATTACGGAGACGAGTGTTGAAGTTGTGGTTCAGGACCTACTTGATCACACAGTAAAGAGACTTTGTTTTTATCTTGAGATAGATTTTTTATGGGAAAACGTACAATTACTCTAAGTCAACATATAAAACGATACCCATTACTTATTTTAATATTACTCCCCTGCCCTTCCCCACCCTAAGTCAGCGCTCCTTCACCCGATTGGTAAAATAATGCCAGAAATGAAATCGGAGCAGCTAAAAACATATAAAACGATAACCATTACGTTTTTTTAATATTACTCCCCTCCCCCTTCCTACCTTAAGTCAGCCCCCCTTCACCGGATTAGTAAAATAATGCCAGAAATCAACTTAGCACCTTCAAAAATTCCCGGATACTGATTTTGACACGTCTAGAGTCAAAAACAACGACGTTATTAATTTTGTCCGGTTTTTGAGGCCAAATGCTCGTTAGTGCGCCGGTTTCAAAAACTTTGATTTAATATAAAAGTGTATACTATTTTTCGCTTTTAATCGTTTTTTTTTAGAAGTCGGTTCAATTTTTCTATAAAAATTTTATCGGCAGCAAATTGCTTAGCAGGGCGAGAACTTCACTGCGTAGTTTACATAGAAGTTGATAAATATTGTTTCTGTCACTTGTAATTGATGATTATGAAGCACATAAATTATATTCTCGGCTATACATTTGACTAATTTAGTATTGAACAACAAGTATTAATATAAGTTTACGTACAAAATGTGCTTTTACAGTAGACATTCGATTATATTTTTTAAACCATTTGCTATTATGGGAAATATCTTTGGTTTAACACCTTTTTACGACTTTAAGAAAAAGCAACTTTCATTTTCCAAGTGGTACAATTTTTACGCATTGTTAGTGCAATGTTTGTTGTTTTATTTATTTTGTACAAATTTCTGGGAACGGTATAAACAAGTAAATTCAATTTTCGTTTTCTTTTTTTATGTAACTGATGTCTTAACTAGATTTCTAGGATTATTTGGCATTTCCTACTTAATCGCTCAATCTTATATTAGAAAAAATCTTTGGGAAGAATTGTTTCAAAGATTTGCAATTTTGGAAAATTTTATAAACTTGAATACCGAATATGTTCTAGAGAAAGGCATTTTTGGAAACGCTTTTATTCAGTTTGTGATACAAATCTTAATTTTTTATACTGCTATTGTTACAAATGCTGTAGTTTGGTTCGACAAGAAACGAATAACTTCATATGATGTATTTAATTATTTAAATCATTGTTATATTTTTGTTATTGCACAAATTATCGTGAATTTCAGTCTTTGTATAAAATACAAGTTTGCCGATATTAACAGAAAGTTATTAACTTGTAAAAACTCACATATTGTTATAACTGTTGATATAATACGAAAGTGTAGATGCATCTACCAAGAAATGGAAAAAAACGTCAGTATTTTAAATCAACTTAGTGGGTTTCCGATATTTACCGTTTGTTTCTTTTATGGGCTCAGACTTTTACGTACGGCTTTCTCAATTTATTTAATAACGATCTATTCAACTGCAATCCAGTTTGAGGAAATGAAAAATAAAATAATTAGTTTGATCTTCGATGAAGTTGTAATTCTGGTAAGTAAAATAATTAGATATAAATAGTCATAGTCACATGTAGAAGTCCTAACATGAAAGTTGTTGGAAGATGTAGGGTGCATAACACACCGGGATTTTTTCAATACGGGAACCTTTTTTGCAAAAATATGAAGAAAAAACTAGGCCAGAATCTAAAATGATATTTGGGTGCAGCTCCAATTATTGCTGTAGATCAGTAGTTACTAATTTTTTTCTACAGAAAAGCACTTTTTAGAAATTTAGTTTTCGGCTGAGCGCCCTTCACGTTTACATTTTTCGCGTTAATATTAACAACTAAAATACTCGAAAGCATCTTATTTATTTGTACATAATACATATATACATAAATATATATATATATATATATATATATATATATATATATATATATATATATATATATATATATATATATATATATATATAGATATATAGATATATATATATATATATATATATATATATATATATATATATATATATATATATATATATATATATACTGTACACACTGTATTATTTTATTTTAATAACTTTTTATTGTCAACTTCAATTTTGACACTTGTCAACTTGATTCTATTTTCCTGAACTCAAAGCTCTTGGGAGGGGGGGAGGAGGGCGATCGCAAGCATACACATTCCTTTACGCTATTCAAGCCCTAAGGAGAGTAATGAAACTGTTACTGAAACATTCAACGCACCTGCTCTAATGCCGCAGGTAACTGAGGACTGCCGTAAATCTAATTATATTTAATTATATGTAAATATTATAAGCTTTTATAAATTTACTGCAACAATCAAATTTCGGATAGTTCAATTTAATTTCTGTCAGTGAGCAAAGTACACCTTACAGTGTGTTCTTAGTGATTTATCTTGTTTGCGCTTATTTTTATATATTATTTGAGATTAGTGAGATACCCAAAAGATATGGCTTCCACCTTTCACTTTCGAAATCGTTAAACCAGGACATTTTTTCCTCAATGAAAAACTTATTACGATGAATGTTTATGCTGCCTTAAGATATCAGTATCTAGATAATAATAATAAAAAGTATGTATCGAATATTGAAGGAGGAAAAAACGACTGCAATTGTTTGTACTCCCAAGCCGCATTCGCTCACACATGCTCAGATAACTTAATTTTTGCTGAGAAAAACCAAAAAGGAAATCTGTTCTTATATATCATACGGAAACTGTCTCTCTGAAGTTAAAGATTTTTTTGAATAAAGTTATTGCGGAAAATTGGGAAAACCCCATATAATAAACAAATAAAACAAATTGTGGAAACTGGATCTCATGATCGGTAAGATAGAAAAACCAATTATAAGTAATTTGAGCGAAGTTAGCTTCACTGACTGATTACGAATTAGATACGTAATGTTTACCAATGTAAACACGATTTATTATTTATTTTTGTTTTTGTTGTATTTTATTGTTTAATGTTGTTTATATATTTTTTTATAAATTTTTATTTTAGTGTGCCTCCCCCTCTTTAACTTTATATATATTTAATTCCAATTAGCCGTAATTTTTTTATTATTTTATTATTATATTTGTGTCTTTTTCTTAAGCGTGTAGAATTAATATTTTTTTATTTTTTTGGGGCTATCGGATCCATATAATAAAATAAATTAAATTAAGATGTCAGTGCAATGGAATTAAAAATAAGTAGGTCTAATTTTAACAGTAACATATAAAAAGTAATTACATTTGAATCCCTTTTTAGTGTTTAATTGTAATTATGCAGATGGTTTAAGAAATAAATAAACTGAAACTTCAAATGTCCTAAAAATGATTTCAATTAATAATAACATGATCGATAGCCCCAAAAAATTTTAATATTATATGGACGAATTTATTTTTTATATATGTTTAACTTCTTGTATTTTTGACAATGGGTATTTTGTAAGTATTTAAATCATT
Organism: Diaprepes abbreviatus; assembly: GCA_034092305.1. NCBI lineage: Eukaryota > Metazoa > Arthropoda > Insecta > Coleoptera > Curculionidae > Diaprepes > Diaprepes abbreviatus. Next base: position 3,574,108 of record JASJET010000095.1, read on the forward strand.
TGAGAGAATAAGGCTACGTTTTATTCTAAATGTGCCTAAAACGGTTTCTATGCCATAACTTTCATCTTCGCATGAGGGCTTTTCTGACTTCGGTACACCAGATCGTTTAGTCGGGTAACTACGTTGTACGGACCTTCCCATGACTTTTGAAGTTTTGGTGAACGCCCGTTGGTTCTTTTCGGATTGTAAAATCAAACTTTTTCACCAACCATGAATCCACTAGTATTGACTTTGAGGTCATAGCAGGTCTTCATTCTGTCGCTTTCTATTTATAATTTTTGACGAACTTCTTCGTGTAAGACATAAAGTTGCTTACTGAGTTGGTTTGCGTAGTCTTCTCAAGTTGCTCAGAATCGGGAGGATGTTCAGTAAGCAAATCGACTGGAAGACGTAATCTCTTTCCAAAAATCATACTAGCAGATGTTTTTCCAGTGGTTTCGTGAATGGTTGAACACTAGGTTAGCAGAAATGAGTGAATGCATTTATCCCGGTTATTTTGTTGTTCGTTAAGTAAAACCATTTAAGGTGAAAATTTAGTTTTTTAACAAATTTATCTTTTTAACATCAAAATATTTCATACTTTTTATTACTTTTCTGCACTCTAGCCAAAAATCTTCATGTGATGAATCCAGTTTAAACGTTCCTTTTAGTGGTTTGCTTTTTGGTGGTATTTTTTAATGAGAATTACAACTGTCAAGCAGTTTATCCATCAGCAAGACAAATGATGCTGTATCTGTAGCTTCTTTAGGCAGGTCAGGGCACCTATACAAAGAAAAAAAATATACTTATTATTTCATATTAAAACATAGATCATAGACATATAGGCTTCCAGAGACTTGTTTCCGAAGACATTTTCAACACTATTTTTAAAAGAACTTATCCAATTTTACTATTCTGTCCATAAGACTTCCAACTTTGTAGCTAAAGACTTGGGTACAGTTTTTCACCTTCATTTTCTTTCTTTTGTTGGGAATGACATATTCGTCAGCTAATTTATGACATATGCGATTCTCCTCTTTTATGTCTATGTTTTGCCAAAATCTTGCACTCCATTAATACAGTCTTCTTTGTGATCGTATTGAATATTCGTAGAAAGATCCATCTAGTCGAAAATCAATAAACAATGCTTGTCGAGAGGAGACAGATTCCTCAAGTGAATTAAAAATACTGTCATTTATACCTATCCTAAGAGACAGCCTGTTTAAAACTTCATAAGAGTTTGTCTTGAAGGTAATGAAAATATTTTTGACAACAATTTATAGGCTCTTCCACTTGATTTGAAAAAGGGTTCAAGCTAAATTTTTTCATCTAATGTATACATTCTGGCTTTTAATGGTTAGGTTTGGTTTATAGTCTGGCATAAAATAAAGTTATATATAGATTCATTGACCTTTCCCATTATTTCCTGAAGAACATTCTTTCAGCCAGAGAAAGCCTTTGCTGACATAATGTAATTCGTTTCTGCAGATTAGAAATTCTTGAAGACCAATTATTTTTTGATACATATGTTTGGCTTTCGGTGTAAGTTCAATTTGTCTAATGACTCTTACTTGTGCCAAAACTGATTTGTAGGCTCATAAACCTGAAATAACAAATGAATAATAGTAGTGAACGTAACCCGATTCTCTCAATCCCCCCACTCCTCGACCTTGACCTTGACCTTGCTTCACCCCTCTTTGGCCCCGCCCACATGTCCTTGCCATTGACCTTGAAAGTGCACGTGTGCTTTGGCCTTGGCCTTGTGTTCAAGGTTGTGTGTGTGACCTTGACCTTGACCTTGGTCGAGACGACCTTGACTTTGTTGAAGGTCATCTTGGGTGTGTGACCTTGAAGTAGTTATTTGTGCATTGTAATAGTGTGGGATGATCTTGAAATGATTTTGACCTTGCAAATTGTTCTATAAATTGTGTGAGTCTATTTGCATTCATTCAGTGTGAAATGTCAGATACGGAACTATCTAAAGAAAAAATTATAGAGCAAGTCGGCAGAGTAATTTGTTTATATCAGAGTAATTTAAAAAGTTTGTGTGATTTTGAAGAGAAGGATCTAGCATTTTTTCCTCTCGAATATTTAAAAACTTGCGTTGATACGCTGAGTTTACGGCAAATTTGGGATAAGCTGCCAGCGTCATATCGGTGTGATAAGGAACTACAGTTAAGCTTACCCTGTTACATTCACTATGAACAAATATATCGTCATTATATAGATGGGCCACCACCAGCAATAAAAAAGTGTCGTGAATGTAAAAAATGAGTGAATAATATGAATAGTGCTCTGCAAGAGACAGTAAAAAAATTGGGCGATGAGTTCACTGAAACGGCTAGTAATTATTTCAATGATGCAATGAAAAGTCGAGCAGAATGGGCGTCGCGCTATTGTGATTTGGCTTATGAATATGAAAAGGCTGCGAATGCATGTCGTAAATATTGCAGCAAAACAATAAATTTACAAGACTTTGTTCGTGAGATAAAAAAGTTGGGGTTTAGTGACTGTTTGGAAAAACTGATTAGGTTCATTGCAGATCCGGTTGTGTTAGATGAAATTAGAGTGTAGGACTTAAGTTTAACGTAGTAGTAGTTAATATGGAAAGTTTAGTGCGAGAAATGTACGAGGAATTTCTAATTTCTGCAGCCTGTTCGGAATTTTACGCATATGAAATGCAAGATTCGGAGGCTCAGGATTTTAGTGTATTTTTTAAGTATATGGACCATGCCGAAGTGTGTCTTTTAGCTAGTATAGTTTGTAAGAATTTTCTAAGAGATAAAAACAAACAATTATTATTGAACAAATTAAGGAAATTAGGTTTAGGTGATAATGTTAAACGCATAGAAGAATGGCAGAAAAAAATCAATGAATAAAGTAAATAAAATGTAGTTATTTGTTTCATTATATTTTGTCCTTGAAGTTATCCTTATACCAATTTAAATGTGTGACGTCATTTGACCTTGAATACTCCTCCCACTATTTCTATCGTTAAGCTACCCCCACCATTGTTACAATTCGACCTTGAAACCCCGCTATAAAGGTTCGTGGGAAAAGAAGTGACTTCAAACAGTCGCAGATATCAGTGGCATAAACATCAAATATTGTGTTCGTGTAGTGTTCTGAAAGTGCTTTTATATTCACGGTAATTTTTGGATTTATATACCATTTTTTTCAATAATGAGTATTGCAAAAGAAACTCTAGATGAAATTAATGAAATGTTTAGCAAAGATTTCGAGGTTTTAGAGAGAAAAAAGGTTACCGAAATGATTGTAGGCAAAGTGTATAAAATTGTAAAGATGGTTTCAATGACTACACGATTTGGTAAAACTCTTTTAGTGGCTTTACACGATGACGGTGATAATAGCACATTTGAGACTTTTTTACCAAAACGTGTGGCCGAAACACTATCTGACGATATTGTAGATATTATGAGTAAAACTAAAGATAAATACACTCTAACTTATTTGGGGCAGGGCACTAGAGTTTTTGGAAACAATACTCGAACATTATTACGTTTTGGCTCATTGGAGTAAATTGTATGTAAATTGTTTGAAAAAAAGGATGTAATTAAATTTAAAATATAGTTGCACATGTCAGAATACTTACGCGTGTTCATTATTTCTGTTAAAGATGTCTGCTGATGCGACGACGACGACGACGACGACCGCCAACGAATGTGTAGATAGATACATATTTTGGTTGGGGAGAGAATTAAGAAATAGGGCTGACGATATGTTAGATAGCGTAAATGATTGGTCGCATATTGATGTAATCAAAGATCAATATAAGAACGAGATCAGGGATACAATCAATTTTATGGCTGGGGCACACTTGTGCGACAAATTTTTATATGGTTCCATAGACATGGATACATTTTGTGCTGAAATGGTTGAAGAAGAATTAAAAGAATACCTCGTCAATATTCCACATTTACCAGGTGAGCTTGCTGCAAAATATGAATTGGTTTCTGCAACAGCAACAGCCCAAGACGTTGACGATCGAAATAGTGTCGGATGGGATAGAATTTTGAGCAACGAAAACGAAGACATGGAAAATTAATTTTTTATAATTTTTGTATTTGTGCAATTAAATAACTGTAAATAAATATCTGTTACAATCACAGTTTTATTTTATTTCTTTTATAAACATACCAACCCAGTAGATCATAGTCAGTGTTTCTTTTTCTCAGCTGAAATATTTAATATAAGTAGGGCAAATAAAAATAAAATAGTTTAGTAAAGATTGAAAATGAGTCGAGGAAACAACACAATTGATAAATTTGGTCGTCAGAAATATAATGAAAAATATCATATATTATCTGGGCCACAAGGGATTGGTTTTAAACTTACAGCGGATGGGCAGTATGATATGGGTGGAAAAATCATAACCAACTTAGGCGAACCTAAAGATGATGACGATGCTGTGACAAAACACTTTGTTAATAGAAAGTTTTACAATTTTGCAGTTGTAATATGTGACATATTTAACAAGGATGTCCTCCCCATGATATACAAAAATAATAGTGAGCTTAAAACAAAAATTGAAGTTATGCAGAAAATACTCTATCATCAGCCTTTAAATGACTCATTAAGCGCACTGTCGTACGACTCGACTTCAAAAAAAATCTAAAAAAAGCAGGTTAAAGAATAGGAGAACGCACTCCGAGTGGCATAGCCTTGAAGATAACGTCGTAGTCGTCGGTGAATTGGACCTTCCCTCCAAGAATATTGAAATGTTATTTATGTGTATGATGTTTTATTGTCATTGTTTTTAATAATGAAGATTGAAATAAAAAACTTTATTTTACAATATATTGTTTATTTATTTTACATTTTAAATAAAAAATATAGTCATACAATATGTTATTTAAACAATATTAGCTTTATCTATCCAAGAGTTGAAGTGGTTGGGAAATCCTAGCCATTTGACAAATAATTGTTCGATGTGATTTTTCTTGCGTTGTCTAAGGACCTTTTCTACTAGATAAACGTCAGGACTGCTTGTTTTTTGTAGTTCTGATTCGTAAAAACACCCTCTTATAGGCTGACCTTCTAACGATTCCAACAAGTAAGTAGGTGGATTTGTAACGTTAACTTTTACAACTTTAAACAATTCGGTTGACCAAGAGGGCGTATATCCTTTCTCGAATAAGCTTTTGTACTTGCTAATACGCACAATGTCACCCATGGAAAACTTAAATTTTTTAGGTACAATTTTTAAATAATCATATGCTTTAATATGTGTTTTTTCTTGCACGTCTGCAGGTTTCATTCCAATGGTGCGATGTTTCGAATGGTTATAGGTTTTTGTTACTGCCGATAATATATGTATCCATTTGTAAGATCCTCTTGTCGAGAATTGTTTATATAAATTATTTTTTAAAGTCCTTATGACTCGCTCAACAATTGCAGCTTTTTTTGTGCTGTAAGTGGAATAATGATTTATATTATATTTTTTCATCAGGGCTTGAAAGTTTGTATTATAGAACTCCTTTCCTTGATCACTTTGCAGATTTGTTGGTGTATATGATGCCTCTTCAATGATGCTTTTCATCGCATTAGTAACTTCTATACCAGTCTTGTTTTTTATGGCTTTGGTATAGACAAATTTAGAGTAACAATTTAAACAGACCAAAATATAACGATAACCATCGTTTTCATCAGCATACTGTTGCATTTCAGCCAAATCAATTTGCCACAAATCTCTGTATCCTTTTATTATCGTGCGCCGTCTTACAAAATTTTTTCTAGCCGTTCTATGTAGTTCATTAACAATCTTGATTTTTTCTAAACTGGGCTCCATATTATTAGTAATACTAAAGGTTTCAGATCGAAGGAAGAACTGAATAATATCATTAAATATTGAGCTTAATATATTATATCTTCTTCTCGTAATTCCTCTATGATTGACATAATTTCATTTTCGTGTCCAGTGTGACCGGCCATTTTGGAACTCCACAACAAACGTAAACGATCCACCAACTCTTTAGCTTTGTTCCAGTAGACATATTGAAATTTTTTCGAAGATAATTTCTTTTTTGTGGGTAACTGTAGTTTTTCCGAGAGATTTTTTCTTGTAATAGTACCACCTAATTTTGTGCCCATTATCAGAGGTTTAATAATTCGTAAATATTTGTTCCATCTGGTCTCCCGTAAACCATCACTTTTTTTAAAATTGTTGTAGACAGCACTCGTTGATTCCAAAATTTCCTTGTACGTTGAAAGTACATTATCACTTAATTGTTGTTGTTCCTTGCCTACACTTGGGGGTGTTTTAAGAAATAACAAATCATAAAGTGCCGGTGATCCACCATATTCTGCAATATTTTTCCCTTTTTTGTATAAGACAATATTTCCATTTCGAAAACGCACCTCTAAATTACCAATAAAATTTTTGTTATGATCTGTTTTTGAACCAAAACGTACACCATATACAGTATCGTATAGAGATGGCTTCGAACGTAATCCTTTCAGGTGTGCGTTTAAAGTATCGGAAGTTGTGGTGTCAGCGGATGCGAGAGATGTATTAGTTGATGTCGAGGGTGTATCAAACACCGATTGGCTAATATCTTCTTTTGAAATGCGATGCTGCTGCTGCTGCTGCTCAATAGGTGTGGAGGTTTGAAAGGAATGTGTAGGTTGGGGAAAACCTGATATTTGAGTCGACTGCACTGATGTACTGAGACTATGTGGCTTTGTAGCTGGATAATGTTGTTGCTGTTGTTGTTGTTGTTGTTGTTGATGTTGTTGTTGCTGCTGCTGCTGACGTTGCTTAACCACATCAGATATAGTTTTCAACGGCTTAGAAATGGGTTCGTAAAACTTTTCCAATTCCACAACATTAAACTCTTTAGCCGCTTTAATTTGTTTAAATTTTTTTCTGACGGCATTGGTAGCTTCCACTAGTTTACGTTTTAAGTCGATCGCGTTATTCATGATGTTAACAAAGGACGTTTCAACAATCAAATGAGCGTTTTCTCTTATTATTACAGTAATATATAGCTATCAAATCCTTTGCGGTATCTTCCCGATTTCACATCACTGTCTTTATCAATTACTAAAAATCCATACTTATTATCCCAACATTTTGAGCACATTTCTTGAAATTGAGTAAAAGTTAGATCCGGTGAAACGTGGTCGGAAAATATGTGTTTCATATTCAACTCATCTTGTTTAAACATAATAATAAAATTGGCGTTGTCTCGCACAAGCTGTTTAGGCACTCGCGAATATGTTTGCGCTAGGTAAAAGGAGTCGATATTTTTATGACGTCCCATGCTAAAGTACGATCTTATAACATCTTGTTTTTCACATATAACATCATCAAAGATAAATATAGAGTTTGGTTTTGCATCGGACGGTTCCACAATATTACTGGAATCACTAAAGGCATAGTAGCCTAAACCTTTGATGGGCGCTAAAATTTTCCTTAAATACTCATATTTCGGTTGATACAGAGATTTCGAGTAAATATAGACATTTTCGAAACGTAGCCCAAGGGGGTGTGTAAGCAGCGAAATCATGACATTAGTTTTTCCACAATTGGATGGACCAATTAACAGGCCGCGAATAGAGGAAGGAAGTAGAGGACCGTGTCTCTTCATTATCTTCTTTTCAAATCCAAGTCCGACTTTTTCATCGAGATTGTCAATAGGAAGTTTTTGTTTAAGATCGATAACGCGCATCTTAGGAAAATTTGATATTTTATAGGCAATTTTTCACAAAAACTGTCATTCAGATGCCGAGCGTCAAACGAAGTGGACGGTCTCACGTTTCCAACAAAACTGGATACGGTATTGTGAATTCGTTAATAAATAAATTACCATTCGAGGTACACATTCCTGGTTATCAATATTGCGGACCCGGAACAAAAGTAATAAAACGTGTAACAAGAGGTGATCCAGGCATTAATCCTTTGGATGCCGCATGCAAAAAACACGATTTAGCCTATTTACATAATAAAGACAACATAAGTGCGAGACATCGAGCGGATTACGAGCTCGAACAAAGTGCTTGGAATAGAGTAAAATCGAAAGATTCCAGTTTAGGTGAAAAAACAGCAGCTTGGTTAGTTACAAACATTATGAAAGGAAAACAACGTTTTGGTATGGGTGTACCATCATCATTATCAACAAAAAAAACATCTAGTCAAGGCACGCGTCATACAAAAAGGAAAGGTGTTAATAAAAATCGACATGTTCGGAAAGCCAGTTTCGGAACAGCTATTCGACAAGCAGTTCGAAGGGAATTATTAAAAGCCGGAAGTAAAAATGTGTTGGAAAAAAATGTCATGAATGCATCTAAAATAGCTCTGTCGGCAGCACGTAGATCGGTAAAAGCGGCAGGTGGCAAAAGGAAGGTTCGTACACCGAGAATAATACCGATTCCTAAAACTGGTGGAATATTACCATTAATACCAATTTTTGCCGGGTTATCAGCTTTGGGTTCATTAGCCGGTGGGGCAGCGGGAATTGTGCGCGCCATAAAAGCTGTAAAAAAAAGCAGCGAAGATAAAACCGGTGCCGGCCTGTATTTAAAATCGAAAGGAAATGGTTTGTTTCTAAAGCCATATCGTAAAGGTATGGGATTATTTTTAAATCGTAGATCAAAAAATTAATTGAATCCCTACCTCGAAGACCACTATGTAACATCGATATAGAAAAATATGCCAAAAAGAAAAGAATAGGACACTTTCGAGGCGTTTATATGAGGGATTTATTACCTAGACAAGGTCCTCGACGTTACGAAGCAGCAATAGTGAATTTGGATAGTACGCGTGGTGCAGGGACTCATTGGGTAGCTTATAGAAAAAATAATTCTAAAGTAACATATTATGACAGCTTCGGCGATTTACCCCCACCGATCGAATTGGTACGATATCTACAAACGGGATCGGAACCATCAAAAATTATTTACTATACATACGATCGTCAGCAGGATTTTGGAACAGTCTGGTGTGGACATTTGTGCTTAAAGTTTCTTGTCGAATCATCAGCGTAAAAGATGTCATCATCATCATCGTCACCATTAACACCGCAAATGGATCGCAATAACTATACTAAAATGTTGCAATCACTGAAATCATTTCATCTAGCCGGTGGATTAAGGAAAATGACTGTGAAACAGTTAGAAAACATGCCCAAGGAAGTAATGATTGCATTAGCCCCAAATGAAATTCCATTCGTTTGGGAAAAGTTGCCCGAGCACCTCAAAAGCGATATCGATATATTAAAATATCAGTGCGGTTGCAAACATTATTTCAGCAGCAGCAGCAATTTAAACGAGGTTACGGCTGATGAGGATCTTACGGCTAGAAAAATATTTTGTTGTTATTGCAAAATCAGCGATGTGCGCATAAAAGCAGAAAATAGCATAAAAACATCACTATCTAATGCAGTGAGAAAAGGTGTGAAGATGAATCTTTTTAAATGTTGCCGCTAAGAATAAAACCGAGATGTGTGATGTTTTAATGGTTAGTCATGTCTTATACGTTCACACTAACAGGACACTCGAGCGGCATTGCTGTGATTTTACACATACAATTCAATTTTTAATGTGGACGAAAGCAACAATAAGTTTGCCTATATGAAGGAGGGTTACACCACCGAGCCGATACAATTGCAGATTCCACCTGGGGCCTATGAAATAGATGAGATAGGTAAAGCTATGTTGGAGGCTTTGAGGATTTCAACTGAAGAAAAGAACGATGGAATCTTTTACTTGGTCGCTAATAATAATACGCTGAAATGTGAACTGAAATCCCAATATACTATAGATTTCCGGGGAGAGGCGAGTATCGGTAAAATGTTAGGATTTAATCATACAGTGTTAAAAAGAGACAAAAAGCACGAATCAACCGAGATGGTGGAAATAATGAAAGTACGCATCATACGCGTAGATTGTAATATAATTTCCGGAGCATATATGAATTCGGTGGAAGGTCATACCTTGTTCGAATTCGATATCGACGTGGAGCCCGGTTACAAAATCAGTAAAGAACCACAAAATAATATTTATATGCCGTTAATGCCGGCAGGACGTCAGTTTATCGACAACATTACTCTTCGCATCTTGGACGATAGCGGTGATCTAATCAATTTTCAAGGCGAGAAAATAATCGTGAAATTGGAACTGAAGAAACTTTCATAGAAATGGGTTTTTGCTTCAATCGTCAATTGTGTGTGCTGTCGACACTGAGATGGGGGAACCGCCGAAACATAATAAAAGTAAAAGAAGAGTTAACGTCAAGGTTAGTCGTCGTCCAGACGTTAGATCACAAACATCTCAACAGTTATCTGCCGAAGACTATAAATTTTTAAAATCAATCGGTCTTAAAGTGCGAAAATGATTTCCACCACCAGCGATAAAATAGAGGTTTTCTCCGAGCCCATCTTGGACAATTCCATTATTAGTCTAGAAGAGCATACGTATAAACCATACGGATCTCCATCATTCAACAATTCGGATGAAGTCCGTATCCCCATTAATTTTCAAGATATTATACTGGATATCGCCGAAAGTTACATATATATCGAAGGAAAATTTAAACCCATAGACGCAACGAAAAGATGTTTTTTATCAAATAATGCCCTCGCATTTTTGTTCGATGAAATTCGCTACGAGATGGGAGGTGAGCAGGTCGCCGTGGTTCGTAAACCTGGAGTTACGACGACATTAAAAACCATGGTTTCATTCGGAAGTTTGCAACAAAGATCTCTCATGACGTGCGGATGGGGTCTCGACGAAGCAAACCAAGATATCGTAGACACGGCAAGTAACGTATTCTCCGGGAAATTACCCTTAAAATATCTTATGGGATTCGCCGAAGATTACGCAAAAGGTGTTTTCAACGTAAAACAAGAGCTTATTATGATTATAGCTCGCACTTTTACAAATTGTTACGTCGGCGAAGTAGAGGCAGAAATTAGTATCGACAAAATGGAATGGAAAATTCGTCACATCATTCCAGACGACAAGCAAAAATTGAAAATACTGTCTCGCATTAATAAAGGAGGAAACAATGCCAGTATTCAAATGGCATATCGTAAATGGGATCTGTACGAATTACCAGCTTTAAGGCAAACATCTTCCGACGTGTGGGCCTTGAGAACGAGTACAAGTCTGGAAAGACCGCGCTATATAATCGTCGGGTTTCAAGACAGCAATAATTGCGACAAGAAAGAAAAAAACGCAACCCAGTTTACCCACGCCGACGTATGCGACATTAGACTGTATCTGAATTCAACCGTTTATCCATACGAAAGATAGAATTTAGATTTCGCCAAGAAACTGTACGCAGCAGCCTATTACAATTACGAAAACTTCCAAAGCAGCTACTACGGGCGCGAAATAAACGATCCGATGATAACGTTCGCGGAATATATGAAAAACCCCGTTTTTATTATCAATTGCAGTCATCAACCAGAGGCGATTAACTCATCGACAGTGGATGTAAAATTGGAGTTCCAAACGAGAAAGAATAAATTCCCCAAAGACACTAAAGTGTACGCATTAGTTATTCACGACTCATTTTTTAGTTATAATGTATTAAACGGTTCGGTGACCAATAAATCTATATTTTAATGTATCTATTATATGTAACACAAAATAATGTTCTTGAATCAATAAATTTGTAATGAGTGAAGTAGTAGTTTTATATTTATTTGAAACCCAACCAAAAAAAAAAAAGCTGGCGGAAAAGCCCGCTCTTTAAGAAAAGAGTACGGGAATTTAGAAAATGGTGGTTTATTAAGTGGAAAAAAGAGCTTAAATAACACAAGAAAAAATTTTTAAGGCAAAATATGAAAACAACGATTTAGAAAATTTGTAGGAAAGTAACGGTTAGGAATAGGGAAAAAAGTTATAAGAAAAAATTATAGAGGAAATCGAGTACTATAAGCAAGCATTTTTCTCGATAGTAAAAACGTAAAAAAAAATTTTTTCAAAAAAAATTGAAAAATGGTGAATGCGCGCCAAAGTTGAAGTTTTGGAGCAAAATGATATTAGGAAATTAGAAAGAGAATTTTTTTCTACATATGGTAGTACTTTTCAAAATTCGGAAAGATGAAATTTGAAGAAAAGGGTTATAGTAAGTTAGTAATTTGGATTTTTTAAAGCGTTGTAGCTCGGGAACTGTTCAAGATAGAAAAAAAATAAAAGCACTTTGATAGCCCAAAATTTTGAGGAGAATGCGATGGTGTAAAAAAATTATAATTTTTTTTTTTTTTGAAAATGCTGAATACGCGCTAAAGTTGAAGATTTAGAGAAAAACGGTATTGGGAAATTAAAGAGAGAATTTTTTTCTACATATTGTAGTATTTTTGAAAATTCGAAAAAATGAAATTTGAAAAAAAGGGTTATAGAAAGTTAGTAATTTGAATTCTTTAAGACGCTGTAGCTCGGGAACCGTTCAAGATAGAGAAAAAATAAAAGCACTTTAATTACCTAGAATTTTGAGTAGAATACAATGGTGAAAAAAAACGACGGTGCCGCAAATGAGAAGACCAAGGGCTGCACCTAGGTCGGTGTTAATATCGTTGGGTATTACTCCACGGTAGGCACCCCACCCTCCCCCCAGGCCCTTTTAGGGCCACAAAAACGGTCCTTTTCAGGACCACATTATATTTTGATCGTAGTTTAGTAATCGTCACTTATGGGGCGAGATATTCGTTTAACGACGATTTGTCTCGTAGCTTAAGTGCCAAGTTATATGCTTGAGAACCTATGAAAATGTTAACAGTTCAAACAAGGTTTCTATTATTTTTTTTTGTAATGTATTCTTCACAAAATATTAAGAATAAGTCGTATTGTCTAAACAAATCTAATTCCTTATTTAAAGTTTTTGAAAAAATCAATAATTCTATAAGCTCTCACCAATACATAACATTTAGAATCCGTTGGTAGGGGTGGGGGTAGTTCTATATATATGAGACTGGGCCAGTTACACAGTCATATATTCATCAACCCTCATACGATTAACATGGAGGAAGAAAGACCCGCCAGCCGAGGCTCATCCATCTTTAGTGATGACACCGTAGCCGACAACATTGGAGACCTGCAAGTCTTCGACGACGACGACGAGGTGGATTTTGAAATTGACGTCCTACGTTGGGACGACTTGGATGAGCCGATTCCGCTAGTATATGACCATGATCCGGGTCTAGTGGAATTAGACGATGCGGGCGATTGGGTCTTACAAAGACTCGAAACTCCGTCGCCGCAGCCAGAGCCGGACTCGACGGAAGATGCGGTGCTGGAAATTCCAGCATCACCAACACCCGACGACCCACAAGGCCCCTGCGATTCGTCAAGCTGGTGGTCGACCAGCGAGGATGGGGCACCATAAGCCCCACACTCTCCCTGGCCCTTTTTAAGGGCACACAACAACGGTCCTTTTCAGGACCACAAAATACTTTGATCGTAGTTTTAGTACATATTAGTACTTTGTTACTAATATTGTATGTATAGAATATACAATATTAGATACAAAGTATTAAAACTTTAAGTGCTGGTGGAACCCAGCTAAATCGTTCTTTTCGTATTTGAGACCACAAACAACTTTTGGTCTCAATACGTAATACGACATTTGTTTTCACCCCCCACCATTAATTTGTCTCTATATATATACGACCACCAATACTTATTACAATCATTTTAGTTCAACATGTCTGCGACTCAACAACAACAACAACAACAACCCATCCAATGCCCTGTGGTAGATTCTACCACAGAGAATTGTTTGGAGTGGGAGCCGAACGATCCTAGATGGGATGAACTTTGGCGGTTCATCATCGAATATACAGAGGACAGCACCACCACCCCCGCTGATGATGACGGGCCGTGCGACTCCACAACACAATAAAAGAGTCGCATGTTTTACAACCAAACGGTCCTTTTCAGGACCACAAAATAATTTGATCGTAGTTTTAGTTGGTTATAATACTTTGTAACCAATATTTTATGTTTTTTTCATAAAAACATACAATATTGAGATACAAAGTATTAGAAGTTCTGGCGACAGAACCTTAACTTCATAAACCGAACCATGTTTTAGCATACTTGTAAATATTATCAGAAAATATTTACAACTATTGCTATTGCGTAGTTTTAGTGGATTATTCACTCTTTTTTTTTTATTACCTAATATTATGTGGGACAGGGCCTATATGAAATAACACACAAAAATAAATTTTCAAGTCATTTTTATTCTCATTATAAAATATAAAAAATTTGATCAAACACTTTTTTTTTATTAACTACAATATATATATATATATATATATATATATATATATATATATATATATATATATATATATATATATATATTTACAAACTTAATACTATAAATTAAAAGCTAATATCTACAACTACCTAACACCTACTACATAATTTATTAAAGTCCTCTAATTGTCTTTTTAACCGTGCAGATTTCACCTTTTTTATCTCTAATTGTCTTTCAAGTTCTATAATGTCACTGTCACACTCGTTCACTTCTTTCACTAAGCGTTTTTTCATGTCAAAAATGTCTGTCAATTTGGTCTTCTGAGAGTTGGTGAAGTCTTCGACCCACTCCGGTTGCGATGGCTCCGAATATATTAACGAAGAAGAAGCGGTTTTATTTGGTGAAGACGATGACGACGACGACGACGACGACGAAGCAGCGGAAACTTCATCGTCTTCAAAACACCGCTTAAACCGCTTCTTCATGGGTTTCCGGCACCCCAATATCGGCGACAGTGGCGCTGGCGCTGGGGAAGACTTCACCTCCGACACTATTTCATTCTCTACGCTGGCCGGTGTTGGTGGCGTTGGTGGTGTTGGTCCATCGGGGCCTTCTATGACTTCCACTTCTACTGACAATGGCTCTTTTGGTGCTGTTTTTAGGAAGTCAGGTAATGGAACAGGGGTGGAGGGACGCTTAAAGTTAAACTTTTTCTTCTTCCCTTGTCCCACACCTTTAATCGCCGAATAAAATGTTTTTTTATCGGCGATTTCCGACTTCCGCATAGTCAAGAGCTTTTTCAGTTTCGAAGCTTTCGGAGAAGATTCCCTAGGCCGCGATGCTTTTCGCACAACCACATCACTAATCACATTTATCTTTGGCTCCTTCTCCTCCGTCCAGCATTCCAGGAATTGCGCTGCCGACTGAACTAACTCTTCGTCGCGACCATCGTTGAGGGCTCGGTCTTCGGCATCTTCATGCTCCACGCCGTTCCAGTTCTCGAATACCCCCGGACTTAACACTTCCAAACCACTCATATTATCCAGCATGCCTTGCTGTGAACCGCAGCTCACGTCAAGAGCATCTAAAAGAGACCGTACACTCGACATTTTCGATATTCAAACTCGCACAATTAACTTTTTCTTAGCACTGTACTGTTTGCTGTTCTGACGAACTGTGAAGAGCTCGAGCCAGCAAGTCTGCTTTTATGCCCATTTCCCCCACTACACCACCTTTATTCCTTTTGTTCGATGCATTAAGTACAATATTTAAACTTGTCAGATGCAAGGCCAAGACCAAGGCCGACGTAACCGGCAATACCAGGGTCGTTTTCAAGGCTGTAATTTTCATGGATTTTTTTTTTGTCCCTGTCAAGGTTATTTTAAAGAAGCATATAAATATAGTACTAAACTTGTTAGATGCGAGGCCAAGGCCAAGGTCAAAGTACCCGTCAATGTCAGGGTCGTTTTCGAGGTTGTAATTTTCAAGGATTTTTTTTGGACCTGTCAAGGTTATTTTAAAAAGTAATACATAATTAGAGTACCGCGATTGAAAAGTACAACATATTCAAACATCATGTTGCCAACCGATGAACAACCTAGTGAAGCAGCCAAAACATACAGTCATATACCAAAAGCTTTTTATTTAACTTGTCATCATTGTAAAAGACTAGGTATCTGCTGGCGAAATGATCTTACGTACGACTTCAACTACATTGACCTTTTCAGGGTTAAATTTGTACAATGCGGCTTTTGTGGACTAGTTTACTACCAGTTCAAGGACATTAATGAACGTGCCATCCAGAGAAGAAATTGGGTCATAGAAGAAGCTTACCTGTACAGAAGAAATTAACATGTATTTTATTTCTTAATTTTTAATTTTTTTGTTTGTTATTTTTTTTTATTTTTTTTTAATAATAAAAAGTAAACTCAATCTTTTGTTATATTTTAATTTTTTTTTTCAATAAAACAATAGTAAAATGAATCTGTACGTGTATTTATTAAACATCACCTAAAATACGTTTTGCAATCCATATTTTTCTGCAGAGTCCGTTTATTAATGAAATAGAACCATATATTAGGGTGAAATCTAATGGTTTCAAATCAGTCTCACATAACAATGTCAGAAGTAAACACTATTGATAAGTTCGGTCGCAAAAGAAAATTTAAGGATTTTAACTTTATGCGAGGTCCTTCAGGAATAGGTTTTAAACTTACACCTAATGGAGATTACGACATGGGAAGCAAAAGATTGTGCTATTTAGCAGAACCTCTTGAAGGAGACGATGCGACCACACGAAATTATGTTGATAATAACCTTGCTCAGTGTGTGCAAGATACGCAGAAAGCTTTACATGACTCAACAATTGTTATTAAAGATATATTCAGGAACCAACTTGAAGGTTACGTACGCAAGAAATTAATTGAAACCGGTCAAGAACTTAGAGGATACATTGATGATACTGTTATTGCAATATATGAACTTAGGCAAGACGAACTGCGTGATGAACTTAACTCTAGAATGTTGAAAATTGAAAAGACTATGGAGGATCTTGTCAGCAAACCTGTTTCACATTAAACACTTACTCGTAGACCTGTGCGTTTAATTTACTATTAGACAAATTTTTCAACAATAACTTTTACAGTTTGTTATTTGTCGACACTTCATTATATATTTATAATTTTAAAATAAAGGTTCAATAAAAAAGCAATCAAGTAATAAATATATGTTTTTTATTTAAAAAAAAAAAAAAAAAATTACAATACTATCGTTACATATTAATGTTGTATGTTTAATAGAAATAATAAAAACAATACAAATAATGAAATATGGATTTTCCAGATTACGTGCTGTCCTGACTTAGAAATGATTCCAACACGGTGACTAAATTTGCTAAGTTTTCTTCCGGGTCTGTTTTGTAAAAATCTATGTCTGCATGCCCCCAAGGTAGAGTTTTGGTTGAACTGGGAATTACATAACGTTTATCATCGCTATGTGACAATGCTACTTTATTTATTATGTTGGTATAAATGTTATGTAATTCACTTCTAAATGTCTTCATCTTTCTTAATATCAAACCACCCCGTTCAACAATTCTTTGGTAGTCTTCCTGATGAAGGTCTTTCTCGATAACACATTTTTTGATACCTTTGGCTTTTTTTAATTCATTATTAATGGACTTTACATAATAAGCCTTCGCGCCGGTACCATAAAAACTTATTATCGGATCACCAGGAAACTCATCTTTCATTCTACCAACTACAGAATTACTTTTAATTATGTTGAAATTATTAATTTCGGGGTAATTTGATGTATCGAATTTTTCGGGGTTTTCTGATATAGTTTGATAAAAGTTTTCCGTATACACTTTTAATATAAGCGAGTCAGTATCGGTGTAAAGTAACGAAGCATCATCACCAAACTTGGATTTAATAAAATTATAATAAAAATCGTATATTACAGTCTTTGATATATCTAATATGGAAAAACCGATATAAATTGGTTTATTGTACAATATTTTAACTTTATTCATATGTATAGCAACAAAGTTCTCGGTAAATATCGAGCTACTATTGAAATTGGGGCGGGATATTAGTGCTCTAGCTCCATTTCTGCGTACACTGTTCTCCCAATGTGTTACTAATTTTATATCCTTTCGATTTTCCACATTTTCCATAGTTTTACCAAATATCGCGTTATTTTTTAATTTAAAAGTGTCCTTCGCAAATTTTGTGGTGGCCTTGTTACGTAAATTGGTATTAAAATCAATATACGATTTTAGCCATTTTGATTGCTTAAACTGTAATACTCGATGGGTTTGCATTACCACTAAGCCGTTGGCGATGGCTTGTTTTAAAGTTCTATAGTGTACAATGTATTTTTTTTATCTTGTAAATTAGGAATTAATTTCGTTAATTTAGCGTTTTCTGTTGGCGGTATGATATTTTCTACTAGAAATGGAAGATCAGAATGTGCATCATGCAACTCAGTCGGATAATGCACATCCACTTCCAAAACGTAGCCATGTAAACTATCATCACCAACAGCCATAATATTTAAATCCAGAATTTCGCGCTCGCTTAACCATCGAAAACCACCATATGGTAATGCTTGTGACATACTATGACCATATAGATTTGTAGCATCAAGGTATGTTATAAATGAAGAAGGTTTTGTTGGGTCATAGTCTGGTAAAAAAATATTATTAGCGATGTGCTTCCTTTCTGTACACTGGCTTATGCCGCCGCGTATACCTTTCTTAAAAAAATGTATCATGTCTATATCAGTTAAGAGCTCTAACTCTACCTTAGTCATACGTAGCATACAATCAAATGATAAACTTGGAAGGGTATAGTAATGTGCTGGATCAAGTTTATCGAATTTTAAACAATTATTCCGAAATTGCTCAAAAACATCACACAATAGCAACACATCTGATTTTAAATACACGTCCGAATAGTCCCCCAAAGTTTTACACCCAAACAAGCGCCATACTTCTTTTGCTCTTCTGTAGCTTTCATCGCTAATATGTTCTTCCCGTAAATTATCATAAAATTCATCTTTACTTGGAAGACATGTATTTTCCATTTTTTCTATAGAGTCAATAAAGCTATAGGGAAAAACACCCTTTTGACGCATCAAATTAAATTGGTTGATATTTGAAAAATGTTTCCGCGTTTCAATAAAATCGTCGTCCTTTAAACCGCAGCCTAAATTTTCCAAAGACGTTGACAGAAATTTAAAACTATCAATAAATCGCAACTTTAAATATTTCCTCTTGACTTTTCCACATTTACTATCAAAATAATCGTGCACATAAATGCTTTTGGTAAATGATATGTACTTTTCCTTACTTTGAGCCAAAACACCAATTGTATCCCCATATTTACATAACTCTTTTATAAATAAATGGCTGTCGTAGCCGCTTAAGTTATGAAATATGATAGGGATAAAAGAGGGTAATTTATAATTTAAATTACAAACGGAATGTGCAGCACCAAATCTTTTTGCACCAGTTATGTGACAGTGGTCTCGTACTTTAATCTCACCCTCTTCAAAAGGGCCTTTACATATACCACATATTTTAGCATCATTAAACTCCCTTTTTTCTTCAGGCGTTAACGGTTTCATAGGCTTAATGTCTTTTAAATATGTGTTGTATAGAGCCCTTAAATCACACTCGATACGATCCACAAAGACTTGAGCTGCATTATTCCCCCGAAATAGCTCAAATTTCGAAAGTGAGTCGTCAAAAGAGCATTTAATTAAATAAGCAAAAGAATATGGCTCATGTTTAAAACTTTTTACAGTGTAAGAATTTTGTGGGTTTGGTTGTACCGTTT
This sequence comes from Diaprepes abbreviatus, assembly GCA_034092305.1. Taxonomy (NCBI): domain Eukaryota; kingdom Metazoa; phylum Arthropoda; class Insecta; order Coleoptera; family Curculionidae; genus Diaprepes; species Diaprepes abbreviatus. The sequence goes on from JASJET010000095.1 coordinate 3,593,659, forward strand.
CAACGGGTTTTAAAACGGATTCGAAATCTGCATAAACCACGAATGGAACGCGCATTTGCTTTTCTATACCCTCGAATTTTAAAATATTTTCCGGCACACTCTTTCCAAATTTATCGATTTTTAAATCCACTGAGGGTGTTTGCGTGAAAATGTGGTTACAATCGTAGCTTTGATGTAAAGTTAAAGCTGACGGTGTACTAAAATAAATGAGGCAACCATCACAGAAATATATTTTATGTTGTTGACAACTAATTTGACTTGAAACTAAACGTGATAAATCCCGAATCCAACAATAATGACTCTTTGAACAAGTCGTATCGCAAAAATGTTCACCGCCATCTTTACTACTACAGTCTTTTGTAATTAACAATAAATTTACATGCCTATCCAACTTTTTTGACGCATACCTCAGTGGACCAATAACTTCATGTATTACTTCATTATTTTCATATTTAGATTCCAGACCGTATACGTTAATTGATATGTTGTTCATTTCCTCAAATTTTTTAATGTCACGTAATTTTACTGGAAAATCCATACCTGTTACATTTAGCACTCTAGAAAAATGGGGGTAGGATGTCTTCTGTGAAGGCTCTGCTGTTGGAGGAAACAATGCTGATGTTACAGCCCACGCAAAGCAAAATTCGTCCTGGTTAATCACATTGACGACAGCTCCTTTCTTTTCAATAGAACACGGCAACTTGATGTATGATGAGCCACCCATAGGCATATACTTGTTGATACCAACTTCCAAGTATAAAATTCGCACAAGAGCCCATCCTATAACAAGAAAAATAATATATAAAAATCAGTTTAATATATCGGGTTTTGATTTTTCCATACCTGAATCTTTCTCCTGGAACTCTGTCGCCTGCGTTTTTATTAATTCGGTGAAAGAATGGTAAACGGCATCCAAATCACTTTCTACACTAATTATTTGATTAGCAGTGTTGAAGGATTTTTCACTGAATATTTCTTGTGATGGAAGCATGTACTCGCCAACAGCTGTCATGTTAACTTTTAAAGCATGATGCACACGCAATAAATTATTAACAAGTTCCACCACCTTGGATTTAATGTCTGCAAAGAACATTACGTAATCGGAATGCTCCATATCACTGCTAACCCGATAGGTTGCAATTCTCCTTTTGAAGGCACATTGAACGAGTTGCACACCATGACATACCGGCAAACATGAATTATTTTTATGTTGTTGTGTTCGTTTATGTGCTGACATATGATTTATTGGAACATCTACATTACATGTAGCGCAATTAATTACCGGAATCGTCGATGTATACTCTTCAATTCGGAGCCGTTTTCCTCCAGGCACTTCATTAAATCTCGCTGCACACGATTCTCTTTGATGACGTCTCATATTATAAATATTAGTAAACTTAGAACCGCAATTTTCACAAACATATGCCATGAGTTGTCAAATATTAACACATGTACTACCTATACAAGTCAGAGCCAACTGATGAATGAAACTGCCCCATACCTTATATAAAACCATTCAAGGTCACCCCCAACCACGTAACATATCTTCAAGGTCACACACCCAAGATGACCTTCAACAAAGTCAAGGTCGTCTCGACCAAGGTCAAGGTCAAGGTCACACACACACAACCTTGAACACAAGGCCAAGGCCAAAGCACACGTGCACTTTCAAGGTCAATGACAAGGACATGTGGGCGGGGCCAAAGAGGGGTGAAGCAAGGTCAAGGTCAAGGTCGAGGAGTGGGGGGATTGAGAGAATCGGGTTATGTTCACTACTAATAATATATTAAACAAATTCTACTGAACGCAATCAAAAGATTTAATAATAATGTTAAATTGGTTAGGTAACTTCGAAGAATTTATTTATATAAGTAAATAGAATAAACGAATAAAAAATCGAAATTATATTTCTTGACATATTAAATGCATATGTACTCAAAAAATATTTGAATCTTTTTGTACCTGATGTTCGGGCTTTTCTTTCTCTAGATTTTTTTAAAGGGGTTCTCCTGTTTACTTTCCTTCAAGGTTGGTGTATTTATTCTAATGCTTTTAGGAAATTCGCTTTTCTCTATGACAGCACTAGATGCTGATGGCTGGGACAAATCATCTATGTTCTCCCATAATAAAATACTTCATGAGATTCGACAACTAAAACCATGGTTTCAAATATTTTATTACTTATCAAAACTGTAAAGGGTAAAACCAAACTGTGTGTTGCTCAGGTTCTCTTCGCATTTACTGTCAGTACGGGCATGAATCATTTTCAGGAATATCTTTAAAATATGACTCATGACACTGATTGTGGAGTATTCATTACAGCATTTGGCATTCCGCTCCTTTGGTATTGTCACGAAGGTAGAAATTAACCAATCTTTAGGAATTTTGCCACTCTTGTAAATTAAATTAAACAGCCTTACCAAAACATTGAGTGATTGCTCTTCTAGAAGTAGTTTTAGCAATTCCGAATACGTTTCATCGGGTCCTGGTGCCTTACCATTTTTGGCAAGACGTATTGCGTATTTCACCTCTGATCTGGTTATATCAAATCTCTCTGCCGATAATTCTTTGGGCCCATCTCTGATATCATAAAAAATCTCTTCAATATACTTACACCATTCAATCAACTTTGCTTCTGTATTAAGGATAAATTCTTCTTGTTGGTTTATTAATAATCCAGTGAATCTACGTTTGTATAGCCCGGTAGCTTCTTTGACCTGTTTATGCATGTTGAATGAATCATGTTTGGCTTCCAGATTTTCGATTTCGCTTCATTGAATATACAGCCACTCTTGTTTTGCTTGTCTAATCTTTTTCCTAATTTCTATTTAGATTTGAGAATACCTTTCTTGGTTTTTGTTTTTTGAAAATCTTCGTTGTTCTATGAAATCTAAGATTTCGTCTGTCATCCAACATTTTTTTTTTAATTCGAGGTTCCTCCTTGAGTTTATCTTTGCTGGTTTCAACTATGGTCTGTTTAACTGCTTTCCATGTTATTTCACTATCTCCTTTACTAATATCGCTGCTTTATAACTTTTCGTTAAGGAGTTGTGTGATTTCTATTCTGTTTTCCATGTTATTTAGTTTGGACATAATGAGCTTGCCAGTGTTCTTTCTTACCTCTAATTTTTTAAGAGCCAACCTTAGGGACATTATGACGGGGTTGTAGTCGGAGTTCAAATCTGCTCCAGGATATGTCTTTGCTGAGCTAATATTGTTTCACAGGTTCACAGTAGTTAATAATATATCTTGTGAATTTTAACCGCGAGCGTATATAGAATTTCATTGTCGTTATCTTAAAGTTGGTACAACTGTAGATGGTAGTTATCTGAAATTTCGTAATACATCTCGCGGTGACCGTTCAATAGAATATCTCGAAAATTAATGTTATTTGAATCCTGCAAATTTGTTTAATGGAATTTTCGATAATGCTCTCTTCAGCCATCTTGTGTGACTTCCGGTTACACCGGAATTTGTCCGAGACTTATTTATTTTAAATGGATCACCCTGAATGTTTTATTTTTTTTTATATTCCTTTCTTCATTTCCGATAATTTTTCTTAAAGTTTTTTTTCCTACTTCAGTCGTTTTTAAGAAAAAAAAAAATTGACCGTTAAGAGGGTGTCACCTAACATTGAATATCGTTTCAAAAATAAAATCGTGGAACTCTGAATTCCAGTTATGGCTCTAGATATTATTGAGATCGATAATGAATTGTCTGAAAATGACATTTTAGATACATAGAAGTGCAAAAGTAACAAATATTAAATTTTATCAAAAAATTTACAAAAACTTATTTTTTCCAAATACGATGCTACGTTATTGATTCATTAAGTACATATGCAAGAACATTCCTTATCAGTCCATATAGAGTGTCTCTATACCTAACTAGAATAGTTTCCTTTTTACTCATGGCGAGTGCAACATGGAGAGTTTGCAACAAAAGATATTCTAACTTAATAACAATGAACAGAAGAAAATTTCAAAACATTGTGACAGCATTTGATCATAAACTCCTGCGAACGGAATACTTTGGGTAGGGTTGACCGTTCTGTCTACAATCATACTGCTGATTCCTGTTAATAGCTATTCTAAAAACCTGTAAATAAATATCACAGTGTAAAATCAATTTTGAGAGCCTGGTTGTTCTTCTGGGCACTTGCAGTTTTAGTTACAATCAACTACAGGTTATTTAAGGCTTACCCCTACCAAAACTCAGGACTTCAGGACTCAGGCAAGGCTGCTATCTAGCTGATCAGATGATGTCTCTTCTTTGAAGCTCTCACAGCAGTGCGTCCGCCAGTCCAATCGCGTAAAGGTTTTTAATAAATTAAACAAATTAGTTTCTCAAAATACTTAAGTTTATTAACAAAATTAAATAGGAAACTGAATATTTATAATGAGAAACTTAAAATTAGTAATGAATAACAATATCAAGATACTAAAATAATTGCTCCCGTTGGCACTTCTATTATAATTTTCTTTTAAAAATATAAATTGAGATAAGAATAAAAACACAAAAAAATTAGCTATTTAAAATTGTTTAAATAAAAAGTACAGGGTGAGTCAACGACTGGATGAAGTAAGTTTGTGCCTTTTCGGTGAAATTTACAAAGAAAATATATTTATTGTTTGATACAGTTTATTTTTACGCAGATTTTAAAAATATTTAGGACTCTACAGGGTGAGCCAAAAAACTAGGACAGCATAAAGTTGTATTTTTTTTTTAAATAGAATACCCTATATACGAATCGTATTTTCGATTTAGCTTATAATTTTAAATCTTTTTTATTAAGAGTTTACTATAACAAAACTTTATAGTTTCTGAGATAATTAAGTTTAAAGAAAAAAAGTCACATTTTCAAGCATCAATTCAATCCTAAATAACGTTTTCAATTTTGTGACAATTATATTCAAATTTGGAATTTAGCAAGGCCAAGGACAAGTTAACATAATTTTTACCTAATATTTGCAATAAAAGCTACAGGGTGTTGAACACATCGGCTCAAATTTGAACAAGTCTAAATGAATAAATATCTTTTTTTTTTAAATGGTACACCCTGTATATTTTCATGTTATTTAATAGAGTAATAAAAACCTTAAAAGTTTTGTTCAATATATCCTATACCTATTTATAATAGTTTTTGAGACATTTCAGTTTTTCTTATTTTCCATACTTTTTTACAGAAATAGTCTTCATTATCATAGTAGCCATGGCAAAAACAATGTAAAAGAACATTTTTCTGTGTGTCAAATTTATAACCGCAATCGCTTCTTTTGGTTTTTATGTAGTGTAGTTTGGTTTTTTTTGCATTCATCTTATATTGTAAAATGAAGTTTCCAAAGAATGAGTTAATAGATATGATTTATACAATAGGAGAGGCTCAAAAAATTGCCTTCTTGCTCAAAGAATTTACAAAATGAAGTATCCTGATCGACGCCAGCCTAATACCCATACTTTTCAAAACTTAATGCAAAGATTTGATTATTCTGGTACTGTTGATTATCCAAAACGTAAAGTGGTCAACAAACCAGTAACTAATGAAGAAAAAGAACTACAAGTATTGTTAAATGTTCAGGAAAATCCTTATAGTGGTAGCCGTCAGTTAGCAGCATTATGTGAAACATCACAATCCACCGCTAATCGTACTATCAAGAACTATAGGTATCATGCATATCACATGGAATTACACCAAGAATTGCATGGACAGGAATTTGAAAGTCGTGTAAACTTTTGTCGTACAATAAATGTGGAGATTCAATTAAATCCAAATTTATTATGCAAGGTAATGTTTAGTGATGAAGCTACTTTTAGAAGTAACGGTTCCGTAAATAGACGCCACATGCATTATTATGCCACAGAAAACCCATTTTGGATTAGAGAGGTGCAACATCAAAACCACTGGTCATTAAATGTTTGGTGTGGTATTCATCATAATCGAATTATTGGACCCCACTTTTTTAATGAACCACTAAATGGCCATAGTTACCTGAACTTTCTACAAGAAGAACTACCCCAACTGCTTCAAGGTCTCGATAGGGATGAGCTCGACAGTATGTGGTTCCAGCACAATGGTGCGCCTCCGCATTACCATCGTGACGTTCGTGCGTTTTTGGACCAACGATATCCGCAAAAATGGATTGGACGTGGGGGTTTCGTTGAGTGGCCACCAAGGTCTTGCGACAACACCGCATTAGATTTCTTCTTATGGGGTTATATTAAAAATAAGGTGTATGTTAATTCACCAACAACAGTGGAAGATATGCGAAACAGGATTAGGGATACCTGTAGATCAATAACGCCACTAATTTTGTCCAGGGTCTGAGAAAATCTGCAAAAAAGACTAAATTTGTGCATTGCACAAGAGGGTCGTTTATTCGAACACTTATTAAAAAGAAATAATTAATCTCAGTATTTAATAGGTAATTTTTTTGTTTCATTTTAGTAATAAAAGTAAATATGTATTTGCCTTGTCGTTATTGTTGTGTTAATTTTTTCACATTATGTTTAATTAAACTAAAATACACAGGGTGTACTATTAAAAAAAAGATATTTATTCATTTAAACTTGTTCAAATTTGAGCCGATGTGTTCAACACCCTGTAGCTTTTATTGCAAATATTAGGTAAAGATTATGTTAACTTATCCTTGGCCTTGCTAAATTCCAAATTTGAATATATTTGTCCCAAAATTGAAAACGTTATTTAGGATTGAATTGATGCTTGAAAATGTGACTTTTTTTCTTTAAACTTAATTATCTCAGAAACTATAAAGTTCTGTTATTGTAAACCCTTAATAAAAAAAGATTTAAAATTATAAGCTAAATCGAAAATACGATTCGTATATAGAGTGTTCTATTTAAAAAAATACAACTTTATGCTGTCCTAGTTTTTTGGCTCACCCTATAGAGTCCTAAATATTTTTAAAATCTGCGTAAAAATAAACTGTATCAAACAATAAATATAGTTTCTTTGTAAATTTCACCGAAAAGGCACAAACTTACTTCATCCAATCGTTGACTCACCCTGTACAAAAGTCGCCCTTTTACTCAGTGAAATAATAGTGTCATGGCATAAATAAGATATACTTCTCATTCTATGGTCACTGGTAAAACCCGGAGTGGGCACCTATCAATGAGAAAACGTCTATAAACAGAATTACGACTGCCCCTTTATAAACTATGTTTATCAGCAAATTACTTACCAGGGGGAGAACTTCCGCCCCGGAGTTTACACCTAATAAATATTTCGATTGTCACACGTGCATTTCATTAATGTTGTTTATGTAGCAGATAATGACCCTTGTAATGTCGGCCATACATTTACCTAATGAAGTAGTAATCATAAAGTGTTAATATAGATGTAAACTCTTGAAGATATACTTCTAAAAATGCCTTTTTACAGTAGACATTCGATTTTACATTTTAAACCATTTGCAATTATCGGAAATATTTTTGGTTTAATACCTCCCTACGATTTTAAAAAGAGGCAACTTCGAACTTCCAAGTGGTACAATTTTTACACCTTGTTGATGCTGCTTTTGTTATTTTACTTTTTTAGTAAAAATTTTTGGGAAAGATGTATACAAATACATTCATTTTTGCATGCCTTCTTCTTTACACTTGAAGCCCTAATTAGATTGTTGGGATTTTTTGGTATTTTATATTTAATAGCACAGTCTTATAATAAGAAAATTCTTTGGGAAGAACTGTTTCAGAGATTTGCAATTTTGGAAAATTTTATGAATTTGAACACCGAATATGTTAAAGAAAAAATTATTTTTAAAAACGCTTTTTTCAGGCTCCTTTTACTGATTTTAGTTTTGGCTACTGGTGCTGCTGTAACTTGGTACAATCAGCAACGAAACAAATTCTTTGATTTATTTTATTATTTAAATCACTATTACATTTTCGCTGTTGCAGCTATTATCACTAATTTAAGTCTCTCAATAAAATGCAAATTTCTTGATATTAATAGAAAATTAATAACTAGTACAAACTGTCATATTAATGTAGCAATTTATAAAATACGAAAATGTAGATGCATCTATCAAGATGTGGCAAAAAATGTCAATATTATAAATAAACTTAGTGGATTTCCATTACTTATCATTTGCTTTTTCTATGGGCTAAGTCTTCTACGTACTGCTCTTTCAATTTATTTTGTAACTATTCATGGAACTACAGCAAAAGTACCGAACAAGACAAAGGAATTAGCTAGTCTGATCTTCGCTGAAGCTGTAAGTCTGGTAAGTGAATTAACTAGAAGTAATAGCAAACATAAAATTGTTATTCGTGTGAATGACTATATACTAAAGCTTTTGTATTAAAGTTTCTGCGTACCAAAACTCCCTATTTGAAAAAATCAAATGAAATCTTTATTTAGAAGGCGATTTTTGGGAGGTAAAAATGACTCAAATACTGCCTGCGATCTGATTGCAGAAATGGATAGGCGAAGGTAGTAGAAATGACGTCTTATCTCGTGTCTCAACAAATTTTGGTTGGATCATTGTTTTTTTTTAACAAATAGGTCGAAAAATGATTTTTCCTCGTTTTTTTTTGGATTTTACGGAAAATCTAAGAGATTTAGAGAAAAATGTTCCACAGGCGAATTGCACGTCTTGAAAATATATTCAAAATGAATTTTTGTTTGTCCAAATCGGTCTGTAAACAAAAAAGTTATTGCAAATTAAACATTAAAAATGCCTTATTTTTCAATTGTTAATAACTTTCTTAATATTTATCGAATTGCTTTCAGCTTTTGCCAAAATGTGAGTTTTAAAGTGCTTAAAAAGTGTGCGGAAGTTGGGCGCTGTCTGTCCAATAGTTTTAGTAAAATTGCAATTGTTTATTAGAAAAACGAAAAATGCGACTATTTTTGATTGACAGTACCGTCGTCTAGGAAACTGCTACAGAGTTCTGTCAGTGCTCATTCTCTTCGTAAAGACTTAAGCTGTCATGCAGTAAAAAATGTGGATATTTTTCATATTTTGTTTATGCAAAATCGTCATGAAAATATGAGTAGTTTTTCACATATAAATAAATTAATTAATAACCGCATTTTTTGTCCCATTTGTTAATGAAGCAAATTATTGGAAAGCTGGTAAAAAAACACTAATTTTAAAAAAATCTGTACGACCAATAGGAGCCAAATTGGTATTTTTTTGTCAAAAAATCACAGAGCGATTGTTTATTTATATTAAAAGCTGGATTTTTTACACTTCATTAATACATACATAATTTATACACAATCAACCCTTCAGGAGATCGCTAAACTGAGGGTACGTGCTGGACGCCAGATAAGGTAAGTTGGAGGGGGTAACCGAATCTCACCAAGTACAAAGTGAGAGCGCGTTTTCAAATCGGCGCGCGCTTGAAAAATTAGCAATATCTCCGCTTCTAAATGACGTAGAGCTTTCATTCTTCGATTTGTTTGGGGTAGCTCATCGAAAAAATAATATTGGTCATATATTCAACCTTCTCGGACCACCCCCACCCCCCGAAAATTGCATTTTTTACATTTAAATTTTTTTACTCGTTTTACATGTTTTTTCATTGAAAACGATTACATACCTTATTATATTTTTTACTTTTATGAACAATTATATTCGGCCCCCTCCGACCCCTCCAAAAATTATACTTTTCAAGATTTCGCATTTTTTGCTTTTATTACATATGTATGAACTAGAAATAATAATATCGTGCTAAAATTTGAATTTTCTTATTATTTTATTGAAATAACATTTCTTGAATAATATTATTGTTATAAAATAAGGTTGTATTTAAAGTTGTACAATAATCCATCAAATCAGAATTATCGTTAAATAACGTACATTTTTTTTACTCTATGATAGTTTAAGTGTTTATGAAGAGAATGAGCACTGACAAAACTCTGTAGCAGTTTCCTAGACGACGGTACAGTCAATCAAAAATAGTCACTTTTTCGTTTTTCTAATAAACAATTGTAATTTTACAAAAACTATTGGATCGACAGCGCCCAACTTCCGCGCACTTTAAAACTCACATTCTTTTAAAAGCTGAAAACAATTCAATAAATATTAAGAAAGTTATTAACAATTGAAAAATTAGCCATTTTTAATGTTCAATTTGCAATAACGTTTTTGTTTACAGACCGATTTGTACAAACAAAAACTCATTTTGAAGATATTTTCAAGACGTACAATTCGTCTCCGGAACATTTTTCTCTAAATCCCTTAGATTTTCCGTAAAATCCAAAAAACCGGAGAAAAATAATTTTTCGACCTATTTGTAAAAAAAAAACAATGTTCCAACCAAAATTTGTTTAGACACGAGATGAAACGTCATTTCTACTACCTTTTCCTACCCATTTCTGCAATCCGATCGCAGGCAGTACTTGAATTTTTTTAACCCTTCGTTTCCTGGCCTATTATTAAATCATATACACACACAATATACAGAGTGTCCGGAAAATACGTGTACAACGTTTTATTTAAAAACCAGTGGCAAAATTGCAGTCTTCTTTTAAGATCTCCAGGGTAAAGATGTTGCATGATATTGTTAAGAACGACTGGGAGAAACTTATTGGTGTGCCCTCGTATACAAATATTTCAACGCGATCATTTTTATTATAATGTGCCGAAAGGAATATTATATCGATGAATCTTATTTCTAGATAGATCTCAACTTTTTTTGTAAGTATATTCTAGATTTGTATAAGAAATTCTATAGGTATATATGAATAGGATAAGAGATTTAAGGTAGTTAAAGTTGTATAGTTGTATTTGAATAGTGAATATATTAGGAAGTAGTAATTAGATATTTGTGATTTTGGTGTGTTAAGAAGTCGTTAATATAATATCGGGAGTATCAGCTAAAAGTGGTGTGTTTTATTCTGCGAACCCAGTAAGCGATTTTAAAGAGAGAAAATCGTAACAATTGTTGTCTGAAGTAAGGATTATCACCGAGATTTCAGAAAATTCTGTTGGAAATTAGAAGAAATAAAGAAAAACAGATTTCACTATTGGATTTGTTATCAAGTAGGAAAATAAGGTTCATTTTCGATAAAATTTGAGAACATTCGATTTAAAAACTAAAACAGATAGGGAAACACAGACTTCACTATCAAATTTGTCATGAAGAAATAAGCTCAGAATCAAATTTTCGGCAAAGTTCTAGAACATTTTATTTAAAAATTAAAAGAAATAGCCAGAAATGGAGTTCACCTATGGATTTGTCATTAAAAAAGGAGCTTAGAACCGAATATTCGACAAAATTCTAGAACATTCTATTTTTTCGATAAAGTTCTAGAACATTTTATTTGAAAACTAGAAAAAACTGACTTCACGGATTTGTTATCGAGGAAGAAGTTTAGAAACGCGTTTTCAACATACAATTCTAGAAATTTCTATGATAAATACTAGACAGTAAATAGCTCAAATAGAGCAAATAGCTGCATTAGAGCAAATAAATAAAATATTGGTTGATTTTATGGAATAACTTCGTCTTAAACTCAAACAGGAAGAAAAAGCACGTCGCCAAAACGGAAAACAGGAAGAAAAATCACGTTGCCAAAAGGAAGATTAACGTCGTCTAAAAGAAAAACAGAGACAAGAAGCATATCGCCAAAAAGAAAAAGAAGAAGAAGGAAAACGTCATGAAAAGAAAAAGGAGGTCACCTAAAAGAAGAAGAAAGTCGTCTAAAAAAAAGTTGAAGAACGAAGCCTAAAAGAAAAACATCGCGTTAAGATGGAGATAAACTATACAAATGGATACAAGAAAAGCAAAAATTTGATCAAATTGTACAGGAAAAAATGTAAAAGTTTAAGAAAAAGAAAGACAAAATACGATAAGATATAGGAGAAGTACGTCGAGAAGTGCGACAAAGAATGAAAGAAATCATGGACGTGATAGAAATACAAGTGTGCCAAGAAGGATATAGCATTAAATCAAGTGTGCTACAAAAGTCTAAGATATTGTACACGGAATAAAATCAAAAGTACGACAAGAAGTAGAATCTAAAATGAAGGACCTTCAGACAGAAGTCAAGAAATTAAAGAAACATGGTCCTTCTGATAACGTAATAACCACCGAACAGAACATTAAACCTCCAACTAACGATGGTCAAACATCTTAGATAATGTACAAACGACAGTTTAAAGCTGCCGCTAGTGCAAATAACTGAAATTACGAAGAGATGGCGTTAGTAATTGCATTTCGTGGACTAGCACTGGAATTATTGCAAACCATTCCCATAACTAAACAGACTATGACATCTTTAGTATTTCATTGGAAAGAAGATTTGGAGATCAGCATCGGTTCCAGTCACAATTCAAATTAAGACAACAGAGAAATGGAAAAAGTTCATAACAAAATGAAACAGATGTCCGACGCTTTGTTCATCTGGTTTACCCAAGAGCTGCAAAAAAATTCCGAGAAGAAGTTACAATCCAGTATTTTATTGATGGAATGAGAGATCAGTAAATACAGCTTTTGTTGCGTATAAGAAAGTTTAATTATTGTAGTGAAGCGTCGGACAGGGCTTTGGAAGTTGAAGCAGCTTATAATATATCAAGACCAAAAATAAGAGCCGTTACCATAGAAGAAAACAAGGATTCGTTGGACCACACAACGGAGAAAATGTTATCTGAAAAAATTAGGAAACTAGACACAATAAGCTATACTTCACGTTACAGCAGAAACCAGATCCAGTATTACAGATGTAGATGAACTCTATACATGAGATGAAACTGTCAGGTGCAATTAAGGTCTAGTTCATTATGCAGAAACCGCATAGAAGAGAACCAGGAACATCAACAGTCTTATTCTAAAACCAAATGTAGAAGAAGTGGTACTTCACTTTACAGTAGAAATGAAATCGAGTGCTACAGATATAGACTAATTGGATACATGAGAAGGGACTGTCAAGAGCAACTAAGAGAACAAAAAAAGTGCTACAGATGTGGGTGAACTGGACACATAAGAAGGGACTGTCGGGTAGAATTAAGACGGCACATAAAGCGCTACAGACGTGTACGAATTGGACACATGAAAAGGAACTGTCGGGTGGAAGAAAGAAAGCGCATAATATGTTACAAATGTGGACGAACTGGATACATGAGAAGTGACTGTCGGGTGCAAGTAAGAAGGCACATAAAGCGCTACAGATGTGGACGAACTGGACACCTGAGGAAGGACTGTCGGCTGGAAGTAAGAAGACACATAATGTGCTACAAATGTGGGCGATCTGGATACATGAGGTAGGACTGTCAGGAGCAATTAAGATCTAGTTCACCATCCAGAGACCGCACAGAAGAAAACCAGAAAAAAACTGTAACAGTAAAATTTTAGTACCAAATATTGACTAAAAAGACTGCATAACAACACAGATACCTTGTTAAGAAGACCATCTAAGAAAGGATACAAGCACTGCAGCAAAATGGAATAGTGAGAAACAGTTCGTATACGAAGAATCACTTTTGACATAGACATGCTTATACCTATTACCATAACTGTTGATACTAGTGCTGGAGTATCTCTGAAAAAGTCAAGCCTTGTTGATAAATTGTTCAGAAAAGTAATATTGAGAACTGTAACTGGAGAAATATCTGATATGATTTTAGCAATGCAAGTTGAGATTTAACTTGAAAGACTAAAATTAAACCATTTGGTGTCAGTTTCTTACGAAGAAGACGAGTTTATACTGGGAATGGATTAGAGTTCTGGAAGCAACGTCAAATTAGTTCAACACTCCAACAAATCTTGTCAATACCTGGTACCGAAGGCATTAGTCAACTCATATGACACCAAGGCAAACTCCAGCGAGGTGATAGAATGTGGTCATGGAACCTACAGAGACAGAAGGGTAAATCCCTTGAGTTGATGTAATCATGGGAAGGGCCATATACTGTTCTGAAAAGGATCAATGACGTTTATAGAATCCAATGAAGTTCCAAGATCAAAATGAAAGTAGCACATCTACACAGCTTGAAGCCGTGCCACGGAATCATCGACGCTGACCGGGACGATCTGAATTACGAGAAGGCAGTATTAGGAACGGCTAGGAGAAACATATTGGTACATCCTCGTATAGAAATATTCCGATGCAATGAGTCATATTTATTATAATATGTCGAAAGGAATGTTATATCGATAAGTCATATTTCTAGATAGATCTCAGCTTTTGTTAGTAAATTCTAGATTTGTATAGGAAATTCTATAGGTATACAAGCCGGGATAGGATAAGAGTTTTAAGTTGGCTAAAATTATAGTTGTACTTGAACAGTGAGGATATTAAGAATTAGTAATAAAATATTTGTGATTTAGCTGTGATAAGAAATAGTTAATATTTTATTTGGAGTGTTTTATTCTGCGAACCCAATAAGCGATTTTAAAGAAATAAAATCGTAAAAATATTTACTTTGTAAGAGAAAAATTAATGACTTTTTCGTAAATATTTTTTGAAATTTTATTTTTAAAACTCCTACTTCTTTTTTATTTTAGCTATAGACGTTGCTAAAAATAAATCTAATGCAAAAATATTATATTTTTGTTATTTTGTCTGTATAAATAATGGTTGACGCTCTTCTTACCCGAATTTTGGTTTCCGCGTATCCAAGAACATTTATTTCATAATTTTCTGTATAATATTCGTGTGGCCTCGATTTATAAAACTTCCAAAATTTTTCATTTATTTTTTAAAGGTTGACGCCTATTTGAAAAACATTGAAAAATAGATTAAGGGCATTTTCTCAGTTTTTCTCGCTTTTTATATACGCACGTGTCATATCTCTACTTCTCATAATTTCCATAACTAATTTTTAATATTTATAAGGGAAGCAGAACCCCACGAAAATAAGCATCATCGATAATTTAAATGGCACATCTTCAAACAATTGTTTTTTTTTCTTTTGGTTTCCATGACAAATTCAAATTATTTGAAAATATATCGTTAAGTTTAAGTTTAAGTATCATAACACTTTCTTTTGTTTTGTTATTCATGGTTTACTGGGATTTTTAATGAAAAGGAAAATCGTAAAATTTAGTTTGCTTTTTCATTTTGACATGGAATGTGGTATATTGTTATAAATATAATTAAAAACTCCGTCTTATCATCTGCAAATAAACTCCTGGACAAAATTAACGCATATGAAATTATCCAAAAAATTAATTTATCCTTTTCTTATGCCAATTTAGGAGTTTATCGAGTATTTGAATAGAAGGCTATGAATATTTTGTTTCGTTGTTAATGACAGCAATCAAAAAAAATCGTTTAGGTTTACAGTTTTAAAGAATTTTTTAAAAAGATACACAATTTTGTGCAATCTTTGTTATAGATTTTTATGGCGGATTGTTTAATTTGTGACTCCGAAAAATTGAAAAAATGAATCGAAAAAGGAATTTAATTGAACAGAAGATTGTGCGCGCATCAGTTTTATTGGATGGATGATATTGTCAAAGCTATGTTGCGAATTTGTTAGGCAAACATCGCTACATAATAAGTCGTATGGTAGGACGTTGGACTGAAGTAGAAACTTGTTCTAGAAGGCCCGGGCAAGGGCGTTAACGATGCACTAACGACCGAAATGAACGTTTTTTTAGACAATATGCTTTAAGAAACAGGACTGCTACTAGTTTTATGATGAGAAACTCGAAGCCACCCGCAATGTCGCAATTTCTTTTAGAATAGTTAGAAGACGGTTAAATGGAGCTGGATTAGACTGTGGGAGATCAGCCACTATGCCCTTGCTTACTAGAGAGAACGGAGTTGTCAGGTTACATTTTGCTCGAAATTATCAAAATTCTGTTATATTCTGGGGTGGCATCTGCTTTGACGCTCGCTCAGTTTCTATCCATACGGGATCTGTGAATACTGATTACTGATACTGAGAATATTGTAGTAGAACATGTGATGCCTTTTAACCATTTTGTGTGACTCGATTTCTTGTTTAGGTAGGACAACGCTCGATTTCACGTAGTTAGGGAGGTACCGGATGATCATAATCATGTCGGTATATCAATGATACAACAGTTACAAAAAAAGCAGATCTGAATCTAATCGAACATGTATGGGATTAGCTCAAAATAAATGTGAAACGTCATATACTTACACCTAGAATCCTGAGGGAACTTGAAAATGCAGTTATCACCAAATGGGAATCAATTCCTTAAGATTTTATTCAAAATTTAATTAGAAAACGCTTAGCTACTGTAATCCGAAGTAGAGGAGGCCACACGCTACTAGTGTTCCAGTTAAACCACTAATTTATTTCTTTCATTACTCATAATTTCAACAATTTTTTTATTAGGTCTTAAGAATATTTAAATTTAAATCTTAACAGTCATATTATAGCAAATTCACTTTTAAAGTATCCAAAAATGTTTTTTTCTAGTTTTTAAAGAAACAAATATTATAAAAAATTATTAAAATTAATTAATCGTTTCGATCTGTATGATTTAATATGTTGTCATGTTAATTTTGTCCAGGAGTGTATATAGAATGTTCCATTTAAAATAAACAAATCGGGGTAAATAACTTTTTAACCACACGTCGTATTAAAGTTGTGATTATACCGTTAGATTACGCTTAAAATATTATTAAAATAAGTCTTTCAAAATATTGTAATTTCTTTACAAATAAGAACATGAGAGGGCCTTCAAAAAATTGTCAACTTTTGAATTTTACTCTGTACCTTCAGAAAATTCCAAAATTCTGTTTACGGCATTTTTAGTTTCTATAAAAACCAGCTCGTAAATGATACATTAGTTTTTTGCAAACAAGTATCGAATTTGGGATACTCTGTACATATCTCAAGTTCTTTCAAAATCGGCATTGGAGAATTTTGGGTGCCTACGCGATGAATCTAATATTATTTTTTTTAAAACTCAATATAGATTTACGACAGCAGACAAAATATTTGTTTGGTACAATTTTATTCAATACTGGTATTTTTGCTATTCGAATTAATGCGAGTTTCTTTGGATAAAGTAAATACTTTATTGTGACCTTAAAAACCAAACCTTAAACGCTAAATCGCCTTGTTGCTCATGCATCATTAATTAAAATTCTGTCTCTCCCTCAAACCTAAAATCGAAAATTGAAATTTTTATAGAAAAATTGAACAGACTTTTAAAAAAGCACTAAAAGGCAACAAATAATATAAATATTGATATGAAAGTGAAATTGTTGAAGTTTGTGCCAATTTATTACTAAATAACTGCTATCGCAAGATACATTCATAATACATACTGTTACGGACGACTAGAAGAAACTTATCGATACGCTCTCGTATACAAATATTCCGATGTGATGAGTCATCTTTATTATAATGTTCCGAAAGGAATATTATATCGATGAGTCATATTTCTAGATAGATCTAAACTTTAATGTTCTAGATTTGTATAGGAAAATCCATAGGTATATAAATAACCATAGAATAAGCGTAGTATAGAGTGTTGTATAGTTGTATAGTGGTATTTAAATAGTAAAGATATCTTCACTATTTAAATACTTAATTTTAAGTAGTTATAAGATAGTTGTATTTTAGCTGTGTTAAGAAGAAGTTCATATAAGTATTGGAAGT
The DNA here is from genome assembly GCA_034092305.1 of Diaprepes abbreviatus. NCBI lineage: Eukaryota > Metazoa > Arthropoda > Insecta > Coleoptera > Curculionidae > Diaprepes > Diaprepes abbreviatus. The sequence goes on from JASJET010000095.1 coordinate 3,611,217, forward strand.
ATTAGTGAAAGGTATTGTGTTTTATTCCGTGAACCCAGGTAGCGGTTTTAAAGAGACAAAATTGTACCAATTGGTGCCAGAAATGGAATTATCACCGGCTTTCCAGAAAATTATATTGGAAATTAGAAGCGATAGAGAAAAACGGATTTTCTGTTGGATTTGTTATCAAGTAAGAAAATAAGAATTATTTTAGATGACGTTCTAGAACGTTCTGTTTTTAAACTCAAAATGATATCGAAAAAGAGAGTTCGCCATCGGATTTGTCATTAAGCAATAAGCCTAGAACCGAATTTTTGATAAATTTCTAGAATATTCTATTTTAAAACTAGATGAGATAGCGAGAAACTAACTTAACTATTGGATTTGTCATTAAGAAAGGAGTTTAGGAACGAGTTTTCAAGAATATTCTAGAAGTTTTAATGGTAAATACTGGACAGCCGAAATGGAGCCAATCTATAAAACATTGGCTGATTTTATGAAAGAACGTCACCTTAAGGACTAACAAGAAGAAAAAAACGGCGCCAGTAAGAAGAACAGGAAAAAGAACGTTGTCAAAAAGAAAAATAGGAAGAAAAAGCATATCGCCAAATAGAAGAACAGATAGAAGAAACCCGTCGCTAAAAAGAAAACGAGAAAGAAGGAACATGTCGCCAAAAAGAACAACAAGAAAGAGAAGAACGTCGCCAAAAAGAAGAACAAAGTCGCTTAAAAGAAAAACAAGAAGAAAAAAACGGCGCGTAAAAGAAGAACGTCGCATCAAAGATGAAGATAAACTTTATAAGTGAATACGAGAGGTCATTGTACAAGAAAAGCAAAAACTTGATCAAATTGTACAGGGACAAACGCAAAAGTTTAGAAGAGAAATAGGCGATGCGCGACAAGACATTGGAGATGTGCGTCAAGACGTGCGACAAAAAATAAAAGGAATCGTAGATAAGATAAAAGTAAAAGTATGCCGAGAAGTACATATTATTGAATCAAGTCTGCTATAAATACTGAAAGAATTTATAGACGGGATAGAATCAAAAATACAACAAGAAGTAGAATTTAAAATGAAGGACTTTCAGAGAGAAATGAATAATATTAAAAAGCATGGCCTTTTTGATAAAATAATAACCACCAGACAAAACATCAAACCCCCAATATACGACCATCAAAAATCTTGGATAATGTATAAACGATAATTTGAGGCTGCCGCTAGTGCAAATAACTGGAATTACGAAGAAATGGCTTCTGCATTAGTAATTGCACTTCGTGGACCAGCACTAGAGTTATTGCAAACAATTCCTATAACTCAACAAAAAGACTATGATATCCTGAGTGCTGTGCTAGAAAGAAGATTTGGAGATCAGCATCGGCGCCAGTTATATCAATCATAGAAGTCAAGACACCAGAGAAATGGAGAAAGTTTGCAAGGATAAGAAACAGATGTCTGACGCCTTGTTCATCTGGCTTACCCAGGAGTTACAGAAGAATTAAGAGATGAGCTTAAAATTCGGTAATTTATTGATGGAATCACAGATCAGGAAATACAGCTTATCTTGAGTATAAGCAAGATTAGTTATTGTAGTGAAGCGTTAGACAGGGCTTTGGAAAAACAGTCAGCTTATAATGTGTCAAGGCCAAAAATAAGAACTTTTACCATAGAGACACAAGAACTTATCAAACCAAATCATAGACAATGTTATTTAAAACTCTTAAGAAGCTAGGCAGGAGAGATGATACTTCACGCTACAAAAGAAATCAGGAAGAACTGAATACAATAGACACATATTTAACGTTATAGCAGAAACTAGATTGACTGCTACAGATATGGATGATATGGACGCATGAGAAGAGACTGTCAGGTAAAATGAAGGGACCAGATAAACTGTTAAAGATGTGCTACAGTATGCGCTACAGATATGGACGAACCGGATACACAAAATGGGACTATCAAGTGCATAAGTCCAGTTCCCCATTCAGAGACCGCACAGAAGAGAACCAGAAAAAATTGTAACAGTACAATTTTAGCATCAAATATAGATCAGAAAGACTGCATAACAACGCAGATACCATGTCAAGAAGAACATTTAATGGAGAATACAATGCATTGCAGCAAAATAGAAGAAAGAGAAGAGTTTCCTATTGGGATAGTCACTTTTGACGTTGATTCAAAGCGGAAAACAGGTCAGATGAGAAAAGATCAACTTCAACTTCTAGAAAAAGTCAATGCTAATCCTATTATCATAATTGTAGATGCTGGTGCTGCAGTATCTTTGATAAAGTTAAGCATTGTTGATAATTTTAGAATCCTGCCATTATCCAGAAAAGTAATGTTGAGAACTGTAACTGGAGAAGCCCTTGATGTGATTGGAGAAATGCAAGTTCAGATTCAACTTGGAAGGCTAAAATTAAACCATTTGGTGTTAGTTGCTGACGCAGAAGTTGAGTTTATACTGAAAATGGTCTTGATTCGTCAACCTGGATTTTCGTTCGACAATAAGCTTAACTAAAATGTGGTCGGACTTGCATTGTCTTTATTTTTATTTTTACGACGTTTCGATTAGGTTGTATCTCTAATAGTTATCAAGTATAAACTGAATGTTTTGTCTTAAGACTACGAGCTTATATAGGAAGTGTCCACTGAAGCGCAACGTTTCGCTTCACTGTACACACCTCAATGATTTGATGTTACAAAGTAGTGGTTGCGAAAGATTAGGTATCTCAACACTTGGTTTACTGAAGATTTCATTATTGTTTTTAATGTATGCTGCTCCTATAAATTTTCTTTTTTTCATATTGGGTTCCATATATATTGCCGCAGCCTCAGACCATTTTATATGGTGTTGTTTATCCCAGGAGTGTTCTGCAATACCTGATCTCGACGTTTCCCCTTTTGGTGTATGAGTTTTACGTTCCTTAATTGTAACTTCTAGCGGTCGTTTGGTTTCTCCAATATACATTTCACCACACTCCCGTGGAACTTTGTAACCACATTCTTTCTTATCGGTAGTTTTAGGTTTTGTTTTTGTTAAATGAGCTCTAAGTGTATTTCCTGATTTGAAGGCTGTTTTTATATTATAACTACTGGCAATTCGTCTTATTTTCTCCGACGCTCCCTTAATGTAAGGAATTGTGGAGAAGGAATGTGTTTCTTGCTGTCCAGTGTTCGTTGTTCTAAAATTATTTATAACATCATCAATTAGTTTTAAAGGATAACCATTCTGTTGTAAATCGGATTTAATATATGCTACCTCTTTTTCCAATGATTCGCCATTATTGCATATAGATATAGTGCGATTATAGATGTTGCGTATAATTCCTCGTTTTGTTACAAGAGAATGATTAGAACTATGATTAAAATGTTGTCCAGTATGTGTTGGCTTTCTGTATACTGAAGTTTTAATAGTTTCGTTTGAACGGTTCACTATGATATCTAGGAAGGGCAATTGATCATTTACCTCTTTTTCCATGGTAAACTTAATTTTAGGTCGAATGGTATTCAGATGTCGTAAAAATAAAAATAAAGACAATGCAAGTCCGAACACATTTTAGTCATTCTTCAACATTGTCTACAACCTTCAAATAAGCTTAACATTATAAAGTTTGGTACCGATCATGTTAGCAAACCAGTCAAAGGTATTGCCGAACGAACAACCAGAAGAAGGGGTAGCACCGAGAAAACTATTTACGAAAGTCTGGAGAAGAGTTCTGAAAGCAACTTCGGATTAGCTCAACACTCCAACAAATCCATTAAATACCTTGCAGTGAAGCCAGTTGTCAATTCATATGATATCAAGGCAAACTCGGTAGGCTTCCAGAAAGGTGACAGAGTTTGGTTATGGAATCTATAGAGAAAAAAGGACAAATCATCTAAGTTGATGCCATCATGGGAAGGACCACATACTGTTCTAAAAAAAGAATCAATGAAGTCCCAAGATCAAGAAAAAATGAAAGTATTATATCTCAACAGATTGAAGCCGTATCACGAAGATATCGAATCTAACCGGGATGATCAGAATTAGAAGGGAAGCAGTGTTACGGGCGACTAAAAGAAACTCATTGATACGTCCTCGTGTGCAAATACTCCGATGTGATGGGTCATATTTATTATAATGTGTCGAAAGGAATATTATATCGATGAGTCATATGTCTAAATAGATCTCAACTGTTATGTTCTAGATTTGTATAGGAGATTCCATAGGGATAGGATAAGCGTAGTATAGAGAGTTGTATAGTGGTATTTGAATAGTGAAGATATTAAGAAGTAGTCATAGTGTTTTAGCTGTATTAAGAAGTTGTTATTGGAAGTTATAGTGAGATGTGTTGTGTTTTATTCCGCCAAACCAGTGAGCAATTTTAAAGAGACAAAATCGTTACAATACTATACTACACTATACTATACTACGATAAGAAAGTAATTACAAATAAAGTATTTTTCAATCTCTTTATGTAAATCACATTTTGTCACGCCGATTTCAAAAACTTCGATTTAATATAAAAGTGTAAACTATTTTTCGCTTTTGATCGTTTTTTTTTAGAAGTTGGTTCAATTTTTCTATAAAAAATTTATTGTCAGCAAATTGCTTAGCACGGCGAGAATTTCACCGCATAGTTTACATAGAAGTTGATAAATACTGTTTGTGTCACTTGTAATTGATGATTATGAAGCACATAAATTATATTGTCGGCAATACATTTAACTAATGAAATATTGAATAACAAGTATTAAGTTTAGGCTGTTGAGAGCATACGTACAAAATGTGCTTTTACAGTAGACATTCGATTATATTTTTTAAACCATTTGCTATTATGGGAAATATCTTTGGTTTAACACCTTTTTACGATTTTAAGAAAAAGCAACTTTCATTTTCCAAGTGGTACAGTTTTTACGCATTGTTAGTGCAATGTTTGTTGTTTTATTTATTTTGTACAAATTTCTGGGAACGGTATAAACAAGTAAATTCACTTTTAGCTTCCTTTTTTTATGTAATTGATGTCTTAACTAGATTTCTCGGATTATTTGGTATTTCCTACTTAATCGCTCAATCTTATATTAGAAAAAATCTTTGGGAAGAATTTTTTCAAAGATTTGCAATTTTGGAAAATTTTATAAACTTGAATACCGAATATGTTCGAGAGAAAAGCATTTTTGGAAACGCTTTAATTCAGTTTGTGATACAAATCTTAATTTTTTATACTGCTATTGTTACAAATGCTGTAGTTTGGTTCGACAAGAAACGAATAACTTCATATGATGTATTTAAGTATTTAAATCACTGTTATATTTTTGTTATTGCACAAATTATCATGAATTTAAGTCTTTGTATAAAATACAAGTTTGCCGATATTAACAGAAAGTTATTAACTTGTAAAAACTCACATATTGTTATAACTGTTGATATAATACGAAAGTGTAGATGCATCTACGAAGAAATGGAAAAAAACGTCAGTATTTTAAATCAACTTAGTGGGTTTCCGATATTTACCGTTTGTTGCTTTTATGGGCTCAGACTTTTACGTACGGCTTTATCAATTTTTTTAACAACGATCTATTTAACTGCAACCCAGTTTGAGGAAATGAAAAATAAAATAATTAGTTTGATCTTCGATGAAGTTATAACTCTGGTAAGTAAAATAATTAGAAATAAATAATCATAGTTACATATAGAAGTCCTAACATGAAAGTTATTGATAGATGCAGGTTGCATAACACACTGGGATATTTTCAATACAGGGTTTGAACCTTTTTGCATAAATATGAAAAAAAAATAGGGCAGAATCCAAAATGATATTTGGGTGCAGCTCCAATTATTGCTCTAGGTCAGTGGTTACTAAAGTAGTGAACATAACCCGATCCTCTCCATCCCCCCACTCCTCGACCTTGACCTTGACCTTGTCCCACCCCTCTTCGGCCCCGCCCGCATGTCCTTGTCATTGACCTTGAAAGTGCACGTGTGCTTTGGCCTTGACTTTGTGTTCAAGGTTGTGTGCGTGACCTTGACCTTGGTCGAGACAACCTTGACTTTGTTGGAGGTCATCTTGGATGTGTGACCTTGAAGATATGTTGCATGGTTTGAGGTGACCTTGAATGGTTTTATATAAGGTATGGGGCAGTTTCATTCATCAGTTGGCTCTGACTTGTATAGGTAGTACATGTGTTAATATTTGACAATCATGGCATATGTTTGTGAAAATTGCGGTTCTAAGTTTACTAATAGTTATAATATGAGACGTCATAAAAGAGAATCGTGTACGGCGAGATTTAATGAAGTGCCTGGAGGAAAACGGCTCCGAATTGAAGAGCATACATCGACGATTCCGGTAATTAAATGCGCTACATGTAATGTAGATGTTCCAATAAATCATATGTCAGCGCATAAACGAACACAACAACATAAAAATAATTCATGTTTGCCGGTATGTCATGGTGTGCAACTCGTTCAATGTGCCTTCAAAAGGAGAATTGCAACCTATCGGGTTAGCAGTGATATGGAGCATTCCGATTACGTAATGTTCTTTGCAGACAATAAATTCAAGGTGGTGGAACTTGTTAATAATTTATTACGTGTGCATCATGCTTTAAAAGTTAACATGACAGCTGTTGGCGAGTACATGCTTCCATCACAAGAAATATTCAGTGAAAAATCCTTCAACACTGCTAATCAAATAATTAGTGTAGAAAGTGATTTGGATGCCGTTTACCATTCTTTCACCGAATTAATAAAAACGCAGGCGACAGAGTTCCAGGAGAAAGATTCAGGTATGGAAAAATCAAAACCCGATATATTAAACTGATTTTTATATATTATTTTTCTTGTTATAGGATGGGCTCTTGTGCGAATTTTATACTTGGAAGTTAGTATCAACAAGTATATGCCTATGGGTGGCTCATCATACATCAAGTTGCCGTGTTCTATTGAAAAGAAAGGGGCTGTCGTCAATGTGATTAACCAGGACGAATTTTGCTTTGCGTGGGCTGTAACATCAGCATTGTTTCCTCCAACAGCAGAGCCTTCACAGAAGACATCCTACCCCCATTTTTCTAGAGTGCTAAATTTAACAGGTATGGATTTTCCAGTAAAATTACGTGACATTAAAAAATTTGAGGAAATGAACAACATATCAATTAACGTATACGGTCTGGAATCTAAATATGAAAATAATGAAGTAATACATGAAGTTATTGGTCCACTGAGGTATGCGTCAAAAAAGTTGGATAGGCATGTAAATTTATTGTTAATTACAAAAGACTGTAGTAGTAAAGATGGCGGTGAACATTTTTGTGATACGACTTGTTCAAAGAGTCATTATTGTTGGATTCTGGATTTATCACGTTTAGTTTCAAGTCAAATTAGTTGTCAACAACATAAAATATATTTCTGTGATGGTTGCCTCATTTATTTTAGTACACCGTCAGCTTTAACTTTACATCAAAGCTACGATTTTAACCACATTTTCACGCAAACACCCTCAGTGGATTTAAAAATCGATAAATTTGGAAAGAGTGTGCCGGAAAATATTTTAAAATTCGAGGGTATAGAAAAGCAAATGCGCGTTCCATTCGTGGTTTATGCAGATTTCGAATCTGTTTTAAAACCCGTTGAAACGGTACAACCAAACCCACAAAATTCTTACACTGTAAAAAGTTTTAAACATGAACCATATTCTTTTGCTTATTTAATTAAATGCTCTTTTGACGACTCACTTTCGAAATTTGAGCTATTTCGGGGGAATAATGCAGCTCAAGTCTTTGTGGATCGTATCGAGTGTGATTTAAGGGCTCTATACAACACATATTTAAAAGACATTAAGCCTATGAAACCGTTAACGCCTGAAGAAAAAAGGGAGTTTAATGATGCTAAAATATGTGGTATATGTGAAGGCCCTTTTGAAGAGGGTGAGATTAAAGTACGAGACCACTGTCACATAACTGGTGCAAAAAGATTTGGTGCTGCACATTTCGTTTGTAATTTAAATTATAAATTACCCTCTTTTATCCCTATCATATTTCATAACTTAAGCGGCTACGACAGCCATTTATTTATAAAAGAGTTATGTAAATATGGGGATACAATTGGTGTTTTGGCTCAAAGTAAGGAAAAGTACATATCATTTACTAAAAGCATTTATGTGCACGATTATTTTGATAGTAAATGTGGAAAAGTCAAGAGGAAATATTTAAAGTTGCGATTTATTGATAGTTTTAAATTTCTGTCAACGTCTTTGGAAAATTTAGGCAGCGGTTTAAACGACGACGATTTTATTGAAACGCGGAAACATTTTTCAAATATCAACCAATTTAATTTGATGCGTCAAAATGGTGTTTTTCCCTATAGCTTTATTGACTCTATAGAAAAAATGGAAAATACATGTCTTCCAAGTAAAGATGAATTTTATGATAATTTACGGGAAGAACATATTAGCGATGAAAGCTATAGAAGAGCAAAAGAAGTATGGCGCTTGTTTGGGTGTAAAACTTTGGGGGACTATTCGGACGTGTATTTAAAATCAGATGTGTTGCTATTGTGTGATGTTTTTGAGCAATTTCGGAATAATTGTTTAAAATTCGATAAACTTGATCCAGCACATTACTATACCCTTCCAAGTTTATCATTTGATTGTATGCTACGTATGACTAAGGTAGAGTTAGAGCTCTTAACTGATATAGACATGATACATTTTTTTAAGAAAGGTATACGCGGCGGCATAAGCTAGTGTACAGAAAGGAAGCACATCGCTAATAATATTTTTTTACCAGACTATGACCCAACAAAACCTTCTTCATTTATAACATACCTTGATGCTACAAATCTATATGGTCATAGTATGTCACAAGCATTACCATATGGTGGTTTTCGATGGTTAAGCGAGCGCGAAATTCTGGATTTAAATATTATGGCTGTTGGTGATGATAGTTTACATGGCTACGTTTTGGAAGTGGATGTGCATTATCCAACTGAGTTGCATGATGCACATTCTGATCTTCCATTTCTAGTAGAAAATATCATACCCCCAACAGAAAACGCTAAATTACCGAAATTAATTCCTAATTTACAAGATAAAAAAAAATACATTGTACACTATAGAACTTTAAAACAAGCCATCACCAACGGCTTAGTGGTAATGCAAACCCATCGAGTATTACAGTTTAAGCAATCAAAATGGCTAAAATCGTATATTGATTTTAATACCAATTTACGTAACAAGGCCACCACAAAATTTGCGAAGGACACTTTTAAATTAAAAAATAACGCGATATTTGGTAAAACTATGGAAAATGTGGAAAATCGAAAGGATATAAAATTAGTAACACATTGGGATAACAGTGTAGGCAGAAATGGAGCTAGAGCACTAATATCCCGCCCCAATTTCAATAGTAGCTCGATATTTACCGAGAACTTTGTTACTATACATATGAATAAAGTTAAAATATTGTACAATAAACCAATTTATATCGGTTTTTCCATATTAGATATATCAAAGACTGTAATATACGATTTTTATTATAATTTTATTAAATCCAAGTTTGGCGATGATGCTTCATTACTTTACACCGATACTGACTCGCTTATATTAAAAGTGTATACGGAAAACTTTTATCAAACTATATCAGAAAACCCCGAAAAATTTGATACATCAAATTACCCCGAAATTAATAATTTCAACATAATTAAAAGTAATTCTGTAATTGGTAGAATGAAAGATGAGTTTCCTGGTGATCCGATAATAAGTTTTTATGGTACCGGCGCGAAGGCTTATTATGTAAAGTCCATTAATAATGAATTAAAAAAAGCCAAAGGTATCAAAAAATGTGTTATCGAGAAAGACCTTCATCAGGAAGACTACCAAAGAATTGTTGAACGGGGTGGTTTGATATTAAGAAAGATGAAGACATTTAGAAGTGAATTACATAACATTTATACCAACATAATAAATAAAGTAGCATTGTCACATCGCGATGATAAACGTTATGTAATTCCCAGTTCAACCAAAACTCTACCTTGGGGGCATGCAGACATAGACTTTTACGAAACAGACCCGGAAGAAAACTTAGCAAATTTAGTCACCGTGTTGGGATCATTTCTAAGTCAAGACAGCACGTAATCTGGAAAATCCATATTTCATTATTTGTATTGTTTTTATTATTTCTATTAAACATACAACATTAATATGTAACGATAGTATTGTAATTTTTTTTTTAAATAAAAAACATGTATTCATTACTTGATTGCTTTTTTATTGAACCTTTATTTTAAAATTATAAATACAATGAAGCGTCGACAAATAACAAACTGTAAAAGTTATTGTTGAAAAATTTGTCTAATAGTAAATTAAACGCACAGGTCTACGAGTAAATGTTTAATGTGAAACAGGTTTGCTGACAAGATCCTCCATAGTCTTTTCAATTTTCAACATTCTAGAGTTAAGTTCATCACGCAGTTCATCTTGCCTAAGTTCATATATTGCAATAACAGTATCATCAATGTATCCTCTAAGTTCTTGACCGATTTCAATTAATTTCTTGCGTACGTAACCTTCAAGTTGGTTTCTGAATATATCTTTAATATCAATTGTTGAGTCATGTAAAGCTTTCTGCGTATCTTGCACACACTGAGCAAGGTTATTATCAACATAATTTCGTGTGGTCGCATCGTCTCCTTCAAGAGGTTCTGCTAAATAGCACAATCTTTTGCTTCCCATGTCGTAATCTCCATTAGGTGTAAGTTTAAAACCTATTCCTGAAGGACCTCGCATAAAGTTAAAATCCTTAAATTTTCTTTTGCGACCGAACTTATCAATAGTGTTTACTTCTGACATTGTTATGTGAGACTGATTTGAAACCATTAGATTTCACCCTAATATATGGTTCTATTTCATTAATAAACGGACTCTGCAGAAAAATATGGATTGCAAAACGTATTTTAGGTGATGTTTAATAAATACACATACAGATTCATTTTACTATTGTTTTATTGAAAAAAAATTAAAATATAACAAAAGATTGAGTTTACTTTTTATTATTAAAAAAAATAACAAACAAAAAAATTAAAAACTAAGAAATAAAATACATGTTAATTTCTTCTGTACAGGTAAGCTTCTTCTATGACCCAATTTCTTCTCTGGATGGCACGTTCATTAATGTCCTTGAACTGGTAGTAAACTAGTCCACAAAAGCCGCATTGTACAAATTTAACCCTGAAAAGGTCAATGTAGTTGAAGTCGTACGTAAGATCATTTCGCCAGCAGATACCTAGTCTTTTACAATGATGACAAGTTAAATAAAAAGCTTTTGGTATATGACTGTATGTTTTGGCTGCTTCACTAGGTTGTTCATCAGTTGGCAACATGATGTTTGAATATGTTGTACTTTTCAATCGCGGTACTCTAATTATGTATTTCTTTTTAAAATAACCTTGACAGGACCAAAAAAAATCCATGAAAATTACAACCTTGAAAACGACCCTGGTATTGCCGGTTACGTCGGCCTTGGCCTTGCATCTGACAAGTTTAAATATTATACTTAATGCATCGAACAAAAGGAATAAAGGTGGTGTAGTGGGGGAAATGGGCATAAAAGCAGACTTGCTGGCTCGAGCTCTTCACAGTTCGTCAGAACAGCAAACAGTACAGTGCTAAGAAAAAGTTAATTGTGTGAGTTTGAATATCGAAAATGTCTAGTGTACGGTCTCTTTTAGATGCTCTTGACGTGAGCTGCGGTTCACAGCAAGGCATGCTGGATAACATGAGTGGTTTAGAAGTGTTAAGTCCGGGGGTGTTCGAGAACTGGAATGGCGTGGAGCATGAAGATGCCGAAGACCGAGCCCTCAACGATGGTCGCGACGAGGAGTTAGTTCAGTCGGCAGCGCAATTCCTGGAATGCTGGACGGAGGAGAAGGAGCCAAAGATAAATGTGATTAGTGATGTGGTTGTGCGAAAAGCATCGCGGCCTAGGGAATCTTCTCCGAAAGCTTCAAAACTGAAAAAGCTCTTGACTATGCGGAAGTCGGAAATCGCCGATAAAAAAACATTTTATTCGGCGATTAAAGGTGTGGGACAAGGAAAGAAGAAGAAGTTTAACTTTAAGCGTCCCTCCACACCTGTTCCATTACCCGACTTCCTGAAAACAGCACCACAAGAACCATTGTCGGTAGAAGTGCAAGTGATAGAAGGCCCCGATGGACCAACACCACCAACGCCACCAACACCGGCCAGCGTAGAGCAGGAAATAGTGTCGGAGGTGAAGTCTTCCCCAGCGCCACTGTCGCCGATATTGGGGTGCCGGAAACCTATGAAGAAGCGGTTTAAGCGGTGTTTTGAAGGCGGTGAAGTTTCCGCTGCTTCGTCGTCGTCGTCGTCGTCGTCGTCATTGTCGTCTTCACCAAACGAAACCGCTTCTTCTTCTTTAATATATTCCGAGCCATCGCAACCGGAGTGGGTTGAAGACTTCACCAACTCTCAGAAGAGCAAATTAACAGACATTTATCGAATGAAAAAACACTTAGTGAAAAAAGTGAGTGCGTGTGACAGTGACATTTTAGAACTTGAAAGACAATTAGAGTTAAAAAAGGTGGAATCTGCGCGGTTAAAAAGACAATTAGAGGACTTTAATAAATTATGTAGTAGGTGTTAGGTAGTTGTAGGTATTTGCTTTTAATTTATAGTATTAAGTTTGTAATATATATATATATATATATATATATATATATATATATATATATATATATATATATATATATATATATTAATAAAAAAAGTCTTAGATCAGATTTTTATATTTTATAAAGAGAATAAAAATGACTTGAAAATTTATTTTTGTGTGTTATTTCATATAGGCCCTGTCCCACATAATATTAGGTAATAAAAAAAGAGTGAATAATCCACTAAAACTACGCAATAGCAATAGTTGTAAATATTTTTTTTGATAATATTTACAAGTATGCTAAAACATGGTTCGGTTTAAGACGTTAAGGTTCTGTCGCCAGAACTTCTAATACTTTGTATCTCAATATTGTATGTTTTTATGAAAAAAACATAAAATATTGGTTACAAATTATTATAACCAACTAAAACTACGATCAAATTATTTTGTGGTCCTGAAAAGGACCGTTTGGTTGTAAAACATGCGACTCTTTATTGTGTTGTGGAGTCGCACGGCCCGTCATCATCAACGGGGGTGGTGGCGGTGCTGTCCTCTGCATATTCGATGATGAACCGCCAAAGTTCGTCCCATCTGGGATCGTCCAACTCCCACTCGAGACAATTCTCTGTGGTAGAATCTACCACAGGGCATTGGATGGGTTGTTGTTGTTGTTCACTCGCAGACATGTTGAACTAAAATGATTGTAATAAGTATTGGTGGTCGTATATATAGAGACAAATTAATGGTGGGGAGTGAAAACAAATGTCGTATTACGTATTGAGACCAAAAGTTGTTTGTGCTCTCAAATACGAACGAACGATTTAGCTGGGTTCCACCAGCACCTAAACTTTTAATACTTTGTATCTAATATTGTATATTCTATACATACAATATTAGTAACAAAGTCCTAATATGTACTAAAACTACGATCAAAGTATTTTGTGGTCCTGAAAAGGACCGTTGTTGTGTGCCCTTAAAAAGGGCCAGGGAGAGTGTGGGGCTTATGGTGCCCCATCCTCGCTGGTCGACCACCAGCTTGACGAATCGCAGGGGCCTTGCGGGTCGTCGGGTGTTGGTGATGCTGGAATTTCCAGCACCGCATCTTCCGTCGAGTCCGGCTCTGGCTGCGGCGACGGAGTTTCGAGTCTTTGTAAGACCCAATCGCCCGCATCGTCTAATTCCACTAGACCCGGATCGTGGTCATACACTAGCGGAGTCGGCTCATCCAAGTCGTCCCAACGTAGGACGTCAATTTCAAAATCCACCTCTTCGTCGTCGTCGAAGACTTGCAGGTCTCCAACGTTGTCGGCGACGGTGTCATCACTAAAGATGGATGAGCCTCGGCTGGCGGGTCTTTCTTCCTCCATGTTCGTCGTATGAGGGTTGATGAATATATGACTGTGTAACTGGCCCAGTCTCATATATATAGAACTACCCCCACCCCACCAACGGATTCTAAATGTTGTGTATTGAAGAGAGCTTGTAGAATTATTGATTTTTTCAAAAACTTTGATTTGTTTTTTTTTTGTTTAGACAATAAGACTTATTCTTAATATTTTGTGAAGAATACATTACAAAAAAAATAATAGAAACCTTGTTTGGACTGTTAACATTTTCATAGGTTCTCAAGCATATAACTTGGCACTTTAGCTACGAGACAAATCGTCGTTAAACGAATATCTCGCCCCATAAGTGACGATTACTAAACTACGATCAAAATATAATGTGGTCCTGAAAAGGACCGTTTTTGTGGCCCTAAAAGGGCCTGGGGGGAGGGTTGGGTGCCTACCGTGGAGTAATACCCAACGATATTAACACCGACCTAGGTGCAGCCCTTGGTCTTCTCATTGGCGGCACCGTCGCCGTCGATGGTGGTGTCGGCGTTGCAGGCGGTGCCGCTCCTGGTGCGGTACCCCCGCACTCCTCACACTTGCATGTTTTGCCGGGCACGAATGGCCTGACAATGCCAATGATCCTTTTTGGTGTATCATCATCTTGCCGATCGAATGTGTAATGATGAAATAATTCTAATACCGCTCTGAAACCATCAGAAAACGATTTCCACTCCACGGATGGGTGGCCTGGGGTGGGAGGAGTTGTGTGCCACATACTCCCGTTCAGCGCTCTAGCCTCCTAACTCGAGAACTTCAATTTTTTCGTCTAATTTTTTTTTCATTTTTAAGATTTTTCAAAATTTTTTTTCACCATTGTATTCTCCTCAAAATTATAGGTAATTAAAGTGCTTTTATTTTTTTCTATCTTGAACGGTTCCCGAGCTACAGCGCTTTAAAAAATCCAAAATACTAACTTACTATAACCCTTTTTTTCAAATTTCATTTTTTCGAATTTTCAAAAATACTACAATATGTAGAAAAAAGTTCTCTCTTTAATTTCCCAATACCGTTTTTCTCTAAATCTTCAACTTTAGCGCGTATTCAGCATTTTCGAAAAAAAAAAAATATATTTTTTTTTTACACCATCGCATTCTCCTCAAAATTTGGGCTATCGAATTGCTTTTATTTTTTTTCTATCTTGAATGGTTCCCGAGCTACAGCGCTTTAAAAAATCCAAATTACTAACTTACTATAACCCTTTTCTTGAAATTTTATCTTTCCGAATTTTGAAAAATACTACCATATGTAGAAAAAAATTCTCTTTCTAATTTCCTAATATTATTTTGCTCCAAAACATCAACTTTGGCGCGCATTCACCATTTTTCAATTTTTTTGAAAAAAATTATTTTTTTACGTTTTTACTATCGGGAAAAATGCCTACTTATAGTACTCGATTTCCTCTATAATTTTTTCTTATAACTTTTTTCCCTATTCCTAACCGTTACTTTCCTACAAATTTTCTAAATCGTTGTTTTCATATTTTGGCTTAAAAATTTTTTCTTGTGTTATTTAAGCTCTTTTTTCCACTTAATAAACCACCATTATCTAAACTCCCGTACTCCTTTCTTAAAGGGCGGGCTTTTCCGTCCGCTTTTTTTTTGTTGGGTTTCAAATAAATATAAAACTACTACTTCACTCATTACAAATTTATTGATTCAAGAACATTATTTTGTGTTACATATAATAGATACATTAAAATATAGATTTATTGGTCACCGAACCGTTTAATACATTATAACTAAAAAATGAGTCGTGAATAACTAATGCGTACACTTTAGTGTCTTTGGGGAATTTATTCTTTCTCGTTTGGAACTCCAATTTTACATCCACTGTCGATGAGTTAATCGCCTATGGTTGATGACTGCAATTGATAATAAAAACGGGGTTTTTCATATATTCCGCGAACGTTATCATCGGATCGTTTATCTCGCGCCCGTAGTAGCTGCTTTGGAAGTTTTCGTAATTGTAATAGGCTGCTGCGTACAGTTTCTTGGCGAAATCTAAATTCCATCTTTCGTATGGATAAACGGTTGAATTCAGATACAGTCTAATGTCGCATACGTCGGTGTGGGTAAACTGGGTTGCGTTTTTTTCTTTCTTGTCGCAATTATTGCTGTCTTGAAACCCGACGATTATATAGCGCGGCCTTTCCAGACTTGTACTCGTTCTCAAGGCCCACACGTCGGAAGATGTTTGCCTTAAAGCTGGTAATTCGTACAGATCCCATTTACGATATGCCATTTGAATACTGGCATTGTTTCCTCCTTTATTAATGCGAGACAGTATTTTCAATTTTTGCTTGTCGTCTGGAATGATGTGACGAATTTTCCATTCGATTTTGTCGATACTAATTTCTGCCTCTACTTCGCCGACGTAACAATTGGTAAAAGTGCGAGCTATAATCATAATAAGCTCTTGTTTTACGTTGAAAACACGTTTTGCGTAATCTTCGGCGAATCCCATAAGATATTTTAAGGGTAATTTCCCGGAGAATACGTTACTTGCCGTGTCTACGATATCTTGGTTTGCTTCGTCGAGACCCCATCCGCACGTCATGAGAGATCTTTGTTGCAAACTTCCGAATGAAACCATGGTTTTTAATGTCGTCGTAACTCCAGGTTTACGAACCACGGCGACCTGCTCACCTCCCATCTCGTAGCGAATTTCATCGAACAAAAATGCGAGGGCATTATTTGATAAAAAACATCTTTTCGTTGCGTCTATGGGTTTAAATTTTCCTTCGATATATATGTAACTTTCGGCGATATCCAGTATAATATCTTGAAAATTAATGGGAATACGGACTTCATCCGAATTGTTGAATGATGGAGATCCGTATGGTTTATACGTATGCTCTTCTAGACTAATAATGGAATTGTCCAAGATTGGCTCGGAGAAAACCTCTATTTTATCGCTGGTGGTGGAAATCATTTTCGCACTTTAAGACCGATTGATTTTAAAAATTTATAGTCTTAGGCAGATAACTGTTGAGATGTTTGTGATCTAACGTCTGGACGACGACTAACCTTGACGTTAACTCTTCTTTTACTTTTATTATGTTTCGGCGGTTCCCCCATCTTAGTCGACAGCACACACAATTGACGATTGAAGCAAAAACCCATTTCTATGAAAGTTTCTTCAGTTCCAATTTCACGATTATTTTCTCGCCTTGAAAATTGATTAGATCACCGCTATCGTCCAAGATGCGAAGAGTAATGTTGTCGATAAACCGACGTCCTGCCGGCATTAACGGCATATAAATATTATTTTGTGGTTCTTTACTGATTTTGTAACCGGGCTCCACGTCGATATCGAATTCGAACAAGGTATGACCTTCCACCGAATTCATATATGCTCCGGAAATTATATTACAATCTACGCGTATGATGCGTACTTTCATTATTTCCACCATCTCGGTTGATTCGTGCTTTTTGTCTCTTTTTAACACTGTATGATTAAATCCTAACATTTTACCGATACTCGCCTCTCCCCGGAAATCTATAGTATATTGGGATTTCAGTTCACATTTCAGCGTATTATTATTAGCGACCAAGTAAAAGATTCCATCGTTCTTTTCTTCAGTTGAAATCCTCAAAGCCTCCAACATAGCTTTACCTATCTCATCTATTTCATAGGCCCCAGGTGGAATCTGCAATTGTATCGGCTCGGTGGTGTAACCCTCCTTCATGTAGGCAAACTTATTGTTGCTTTCGTCCACATTAAAAATTGAATTGTATGTGTAAAATCCCAGCAGTGCCAGACCATATTTGTTTTCTTTAATTCGACTGGTGGATAAAAATCGGCGCTTAAGACGCTCGAGTGTCCTGTTAGTGTGAACGTATAAGACATGACTAACCATTAAAACATCACACATCTCGGTTTTATTCTTAGCGGCAACATTTAAAAAGATTCATCTTCATACCTTTTCTCACTGCATTAGATAGTGATGTTTTTATGCTATTTTCTGCTTTTATGCGCACATCGCTGATTTTGCAATAACAACAAAATATTTTTCTAGCCGTAAGATCCTCATCACTCATAACCTCGTTTAAATTGCTGCTGCTGCTGAAATAATGTTTGCAACCGCACTGATATTTTAATATATCGATATCGCTTTTAAGGTGCTCGGGCAACTTTTCCCAAACGAATGGAATTTCATTTGGGGCTAATGCAATCATTACTTCCTTGGGCATGTTTTCTAACTGTTTCACGGTCATTTTCCTTAATCCACCGGCTAGATGAAATGCTTTCAGTGATTGCAACATTTTAGTATAGTTATTGCGATCCATTTGCGGTGTTAATGGTGACGATGATGATGATGACATCCTTTACGCTGATGATTCGACAAGAAACTTTAAGCACAAATGTTCACACCAGACTGTCCCAAAATCCTGCTGACGATCGTATGTATAGTAAATAATTTTTGATGGTTCCGATCCCGTTTGTAGATATCGTACCAATTCGATCGGTGGGGGTAAATCGCCGAAGCTGTCATAATATGTTACTTTAGAATTATTTTTTCTATAAGCTACCCAATGAGTCCCTGCACCACGCGTACTATCCAAATTCATTATTGCTGCTTCGTAACGTCGAGGACCTTGTCTAGGTAATAAATCCCTCATATAAACGCCTCGAAAGTGTCCTATTCTTTTCTTTTTGGCATATTTTTCTATATCGATGTTAGATAGTGGTCTTCGAGGTAGGGATTCAATTAGTTTTTTGATCTACGATTTAAAAATAATCCCATACCTTTACGATATGGCTTTAGAAACAAACCATTTCCTTTCGATTTTAAATACAGGCCGGCACCGGTTTTATCTTCGCTGCTTTTTTTTACAGCTTTTATGGCGCGCACAATTCCCGCTGCCCCACCGGCTAATGAACCCAAAGCTGATAACCCGGCAAAAATTGGTATTAATGGTAATATTCCACCAGTTTTAGGAATCGGTATTATTCTCGGTGTACGAACCTTCCTTTTGCCACCTGCCGCTTTTACCGATCTACGTGCTGCCGACAGAGCTATTTTAGATGCATTCATGACATTTTTTTCCAACACATTTTTACTTCCGGCTTTTAATAATTCCCTTCGAACTGCTTGTCGAATAGCTGTTCCGAAACTGGCTTTCCGAACATGTCGATTTTTATTAACACCTTTCCTTTTTGTATGACGTGTGCCTTTACTAGATGTTTTTTTTGTTGATAATGATGATGGTACACCCATACCAAAACGTTGTTTTCCTTTCATAATGTTTGTAACTAACCAAGCTGCTGTTTTTTCACCTAAACTGGAATCTTTCGATTTTACTCTATTCCAAGCACTTTGTTCGAGCTCGTAATCCGCTCGATGTCTCGCACTTATGTTGTCTTTATTATGTAAATAGGCTAAATCGTGTTTTTGCATGCGGCATCCAAAGGATTAATGCCTGGATCACCTCTTGTTACACGTTTTATTACTTTTGTTCCGGGTCCGCAATATTGATAACCAGGAATGTGTACCTCGAATGGTAATTTATTTATTAACGAATTCACAATACCGTATCCAGTTTTGTTGGAAACGTGAGACCGTCCACTTCGTTTGACGCTCGGCATCTGAATGACAGTTTTTGTGAAAAATTGCATATAAAATATCAAATTTTCCTAAGATGCGCGTTATCGATCTTAAACA
This sequence comes from Diaprepes abbreviatus, assembly GCA_034092305.1. Lineage (NCBI taxonomy): Eukaryota > Metazoa > Arthropoda > Insecta > Coleoptera > Curculionidae > Diaprepes > Diaprepes abbreviatus. The sequence goes on from JASJET010000095.1 coordinate 3,630,901, forward strand.
AAAACTTCCTATTGACAATCTCGATGAAAAAGTCGGACTTGGATTTGAAAAGAAGATAATGAAGAGACACGGTCCTCTACTTCCTTCCTCTATTCGCGGCCTGTTAATTGGTCCATCCTATTGTGGAAAAACTAATGTCATGATTTCGCTGCTTACACACCCCCTTGGGCTACGTTTCGAAAATGTCTATATTTACTCGAAAACTCTGTATCAACCGAAATATGAGTATTTAAGGAAAATTTTAGCGCCCATCAAAGGTTTAGGCTACTATGCCTTTAGTGATTCCAGTAATATTGTGGAACCGTCCGATGCAAAACCAAACTCTATATTTATCTTTGATGATGTTATATGTGAAAAACAAGATGTTATAAGATCGTACTTTAGCATGGGACGTCATAAAAATATCGACTCCTTTTACCTAGCGCAAACATATTCGCGAGTGCCTAAACAGCTTGTGCGAGACAACGCCAATTTTATTATTATGTTTAAACAAGATGAGTTGAATATGAAACACATATTTTCCGACCACGTTTCACCGGATCTAACTTTTACTCAATTTCAAGAAATGTGCTCAAAATGTTGGGATAATAAGTATGGATTTTTAGTAATTGATAAAGACAGTGATGTGAAATCGGGAAGATACCGCAAAGGATTTGATAGCTATATATTACTGTAATAATAAGAGAAAACGCTCATTTGATTGTTGAAACGTCCTTTGTTAACATCATGAATAACGCGATCGACTTAAAACGTAAACTAGTGGAAGCTACCAATGCCGTCAGAAAAAAATTTAAACAAATTAAAGCGGCTAAAGAATTTGATGTTGTGGAATTGGAAAAGTTCTACGAACCCATTTCTAAGCCGTTGACAACTATATCTGATGTGGTTAAGCAACGTCAGCAGCAGCAGCAGCAACAACAACAACAACAACAACAACAACAACAGCAACAACATTATCCAGCTACAAAGTCACATAGTCTCAGTACATCAGTGCAGTCGACTCAAATATCAGGTTTTCCCCAACCTACACATTCCTTTCAAACCTCCACACCTATTCAGCAGTAGCAGCAGCATCGCATTTCAAAAGAAGATATTAGCCAATCGGTGTTTGATACACCCTCGACATCAACTAATACATCTCTCGCATCCGCTGACACCACAACTTCCGATACTTTAAACGCACACCTGAAAGGATTACGTTCGAAGCCATCTCTATACGATACTGTATATGGTGTACGTTTTGGTTCAAAAACAGATCATAACAAAAATTTTATTGGTAATTTAGAGGTGCGTTTTCGAAATGGAAATATGGTCTTATACAAAAAAGGGAAAAATATTGCAGAATATGATGGATCACCGGCACTTTATGATTTGTTATTTCTTAAAACACCCCCAAGTGTAGGCAAGGAACAACAATTAAGTGATAATGTACTTTCAACGTACAAGGAAATTTTGGAATCAACGAATGCTGTCTACAACAATTTTAAAAAAAAGTGATGGTTTACGGGAGACCAGATGGAACAAATATTTACGAATTATTAAACCTCTGATAATGGGCACAAAATTAGGTGATACTATTACAAGAAAAAATCTCTCTGAAAAACTACAGTTACCCACAAAAAAGAAATTATCTTCGAAAAAATTTTAATATGTCTACTGGAACAAAGCTAAAAAGTTGGTGGATCGTTTACGTTTGTTGTGGAGTTCCAAAATGGCCGGTCACACTGGACACGAAAATGAAATTATGTCAATCATAGAGGAATTACGAGAAGAAGATATAATATATTAAGCTCAATATTTAATGATATTATTCAGTTCTTCCTTCGATCTGAAACCTTTAATATTACTAATAATATTGAGCCCAGTCTAGAAAAAATCAAGATTGTTAATGAACTACATAGAACGGCTAGAAAAAATTTTGTAAGACGGCGCACGATAATAAAAGGTTACAGAGATTTGTGGCAAATTGATTTGGCTGAAATGCAACAGTATGCTGATGAAAACGATGGTTATCGTTATATTTTGGTTTGTATAAATTGTTACTCGAAATTTGTCTATACCAAAGCCATAAAAAACAAGACTGGTATAGAAGTTACTAATGCGATGAAAAGCATCATTGAAGAGGCATCATATACACCAACAAATCTGCAAAGTGATCAAGGAAAGGAGTTCTATAATACAAACTTTCAAGCCCTGATGAAAAAATATAATATAAATCATTATTCCACTTACAGCACAAAGAAAGCTGCAATTGTTGAGCGAGTCATAAGGACTTTAAAAAATAATTTATATAAACAATTCTCGACAAGAGGATCTTACAAATGGATACATATATTATCGGCAGTAACAAAAACCTATAACCATTCGAAACATCGCACCATTGGAATGAAGCCTGCAGACGTGCAAGAAAAAACACAAATTAAAGCATACGATTATTTAAAAATTGTACCTAAAAAATTTAAGTTTTCCATGGGTGACATTGTGCGTATTAGCAAGTACAAAAGCTTATTCGAGAAAGGATGTACGCCCTCTTGGTCAACCGAATTGTTTAAAGTTGTAAAAGTTAACGTTACAAATCCACCTACTTACTTGTTGGAATCGTTAGAAGGTCAGCCTATAAGAGGGTGTTTTTAAGAATCAGAACTACAAAAAACAAGCAGTCCTGGCGTTTATCTAGTAGAAAAGGTCCTTAGACAACGCAAGAAAAATCACACGGATCAATTATTTGTCAAATGGCTAGGATTTCCCAACCACTTCAACTCTTGGAGAGATAAAGCTAATATTGTTTAAATAACATATTGTATGACTATATTTTTAATTTAAAATGTAAAATAAATAAACAATATATTGTAAAATAAAGTTTTTTATTTCAATCTTCATCATTAAAAACAATGACAATAAAACATCATACACATAAATAACATTTCAATATTCTTGGAGGGAAGGTCCAATTCACTGACGACTACGACGTTATCTTCAAGGCTATGCCACTCGGAGTGCGTTCTCCTATTCTTTATCCTGCTTTCCCTTTTTTAGATTTTTTTTGAAGTCGAGCCGTACGACAGTGCGCTTAATGAGTCATTTAAAGGCTGATGATAGAGTATTTTCTGAATAACTTCAATTTTTGTTTTAAGCTCACTATTATTTTGGTATATCATGGGGAGGACATCCTTGTTAAATATGTCACATATTACAACTGCAAAATTGTAAAACTTTCTATTAACAAAGTGTTTTGTCACAGCATCGTCATCATCTTTAGGTTCGCCTAAGTTGGTTATGATTTTTCCACCCATATCATACTGTCCATCCGCTGTAAGTTTAAAACCAATCCCTTGTGGCCCAGATAATATATGATATTTTTCATTACATTTCTGACGACCAAATTTATCAATTGTGTTGTTTCCTCGACTCATTTTCAATCTTTACTAAACTATTTTATTTTTATTTGCCCTACTTATATTAAATATTTCAGCTGAGAAAAAGAAACACTGACTATGATCTACTGGGTTGGTATGTTTATAAAAGAAATAAAACAAATCTGTGATTGTAACAGATATTTATTTACAGTTATTTAATTGCACAAATACAAAAATTATAAAAAATTAATTTTCCATGTCTTCGTTTTCGTTGCTCAAAATTCTATCCCATCCGACACTATTTCGATCGTCAACGTCTTGGGCTGTTGCTGTTGCAGAAACCAATTCATATTTTGCAGCAAGCTCACCTGGTAAATGTGGAATATTGACGAGCTATTCTTTTAATTCTTCTTCAACCATTTCAGCACAAAATGTATCCATGTCTATGGAACCATATAAAAATTTGTCGCACAAGTGTGCCCCAGCCATAAAATTGATTGTATCCCTGATCTCGTTCTTATATTGATCTTTGGTTACATCAATATGCGACCAATCATTTACGCTATCTAACATATCGTGAGCCATATTTCTTAATTGTCTCCCCAACCAAAATATGTATCTATCTACACATTCGTTGGCGGTCGTCGTCGCATCAGCAGACATCTTTAACAGAAATAATGAACACGCGTAAGTATTCTGACATGTGCAACTATATTTTAAATTTAATTACATCCTTTTTTTCAAACAATTTACATACAATTTACTCCAATGAGCCAAAACGTAATAATGTTCGAGTATTGTTTCCAAAAACTCTAGTGCCCTGCCCCAAATAAATTAGAGTGTATTTACCTTTAGTTTTACTCATAATATCTACAATATCGTCAGATAGTGTTTCGGCCACACGTTTTGTCAAAAAAGTCTCAAATGTGCTATTATCACCGTCATCGTGTAAAGCCACTAAAAGAGTTTTACCAAATCGTGTAGTCATTGAAACCATCTTTACAATTTTATACACTTTGCCTACAATTATTTCGGTAACCTTTTTTCTCTCTAAAACATCGAAATCTTTGCTGAACATTTCATTAATTTCATCTAGAGTTTCTTTTGCAATACTCATTATTGAAAAAATGGTATATAAATCCAAAAATTACCGTGAATATAAAAGCACTTTCAGAACACTACACGAACACAATATTTGATGTTTATGCCACTGATATCTGCGACTGTTTGAAGTCACTTCTTTTCCCACGAACCTTTATAGCGAGGTTTCAAGGTCGAATTGTAACAATGGTGGGGGTAGCTTAACGATAGAAATAGTGGGAGGAGTATTCAAGGTCAAATGACGTCACACATTTAAATTGGTATAAGGATAACTTCAAGGACAAAATATAATGAAACAAATAACTACATTTTATGTACTTTATTGATTGATTTTTTTCTGCCATTCTTCTATACGTGTAACATTATCACCTAAACCTAATTTTCTTAATTTGTTCAATAATAATTGTTTGTTTTTATTTCTTAGAAAATTCTTACAAACTATACTCGCTAAAAGACACACTTCGGCATGGTCCATATACTTAAAAAATACACTAAAATCCTGAGCCTCCGAATCTTGCATTTCATATGCGTAAAATTCCGAACAGGCTGCAGAAATTAGAAATTCTTCGTACATTTCTCGCACTAAACTTTCCATATTAACTACTACTACGTTAAACTTAAGTCCTACACTCTAATTTCATCTAACACAACCGGATCTGCAATGAACCTAATCAGTTTTTCCAAACAGTTACTAAACCCCAACTTTTTTATTTCACGAACAAAGTCTTGTAAATTTATTGTTTTGCTGCAATATTTACGACATGCCTTCGCAGCCTTTTCATATTCATAAGCTAAATCACAATAGCGCGACGCCCATTCTGCTCGACTTTTCATTGCATCATTGAAATAATTACTAGCCGTTTCAGTGAACTCATCGCCCAATTTTTTTACTGTCTCTTGCAAAGCACTATTTATATTATTCACTCATTTTTACATTCACGACACTTTTTTATTGCTGGTGGTGGCCCATCTATATAATGACGACATATTTGTTCATAGTGAATGTAGCAGGGTAAGCTTAACTGTAGTTCCCTGTCACACCGATATGGCGCTGGCAGCTTATCCCAAATTTGCCGTAAACTCAGCGTATCAACGCAAGTTTTTAAATATTCGAGAGGAAAAAATGCTAGATCCTTTTCTTCAAAATCACACAAACTTTTTAAATTACTCTGATATAAACAAATTACTCTGCCAACTTGCTCTATAATTTTTTCTTTAGATAGTTCCGTATCTGACATTTCACACTGAATGAATGTAAATAGACTCACACAATTTTATAGAACAATTTGCAACGTCAAAATCATTTCAAGATCATCCCAAACTATTACAATGCACAAATAACTACTTCAAGGTCACACACCCAAGATGACCTCCAACAAAGTCAAGGTCGTCTCCACCAAGGTCAAGGTCAAGGTCACACACACAACCTTGAACACAAGGTCAAGGCCAAAGCACACGTGCACTTTCAAGGTCAATGACAAGGACATGTGGGCGGGGCCAAAGAGAGGTGGGTCAAGGTCAATGTCAAGGTCAAGGTCGAGGAGTGAGGAGATGGAGAGGATCGGGTTATGTTCACTACTTACTTATCTTTTTCTACAGAAAAGTACTTTTCAGAAATTAAGTTTTCGACTAGGCTTTCTTCATTTTTACCATTTTTCGCGTTATTATTAACAACTAAAATACTCGAAAGCATCTAATTTATATATATACATAATACATATATACATAAATATATATACAAATATATATATATATATATATATATATATATATATATATATATATATATATATATATATATGTATATATATATATATATATATATATATATATATATATATATATATATATATATATATATATATATATCTTGCTACAGAACACAATTCATTCCATCGAAATGATGGCCTACCTGTACCACCATACCGAGATGAAAGTCAAAACTTACCCTCCCCGCCATAGTGATACGGCAGAAGTACATGTTTCGTCTCTACTAGACTCATCAGGGTACCGACATGCACTGTTTGTGCAAAGGACAGATCAGAAGGAAGTATGCAACACTGAACGCGGCTTTGCCGGCCTCCCGCCGGATGGCGTATATATATTTATGAGGCTTTCTCGGATTCCTCCGTATGAGATGCAATAGCACTGGATATATCCGCATTATGCCGTTGTAGTGCTGAAATCACATTCAGCAAACATACAACTATATGCAACTCTATGAATAGATGAAGTAAAATACGAACAGTAATTGCAAACTTCGTTCCATCATATCCTTCCCGTGTTAGAGGTTGCACAGTTTGAATAAATTGCTACAAAACACAATTCATCCCATTACACTACCATTACCCTCCCCGCCATAGTGATACGGGCACCCTTTTTAGCGCTATATGTACCCGCACAAAATTTACCTGGTTAAAAAAAAAATTAATTAAATTTTGTAGGAAACTTATTTATTATTATTATTTATTCATTTTCAAGAATTTTTTAAAATTTTCAAAATGAATTGCCAAAATTAATCAAAAATACCTAATGTTTGTTTGTTGGGCGCCAGGTAAAAATAATTATAAGTAATTAAAATTATTTCTTTTCAAAATATTTAAATTTCCAAAATTTTTTATACGCAAGATGTTCTACAGATATATATATATATATATATATATATATATATATATATATATATATATATATATATATATATATATATATATATATATATATATTTCTACCTGTTAATTTTACCCTCTTCTCAGGTGAATTCAGTTGTTTTAAAAGGTCACACCCAAATACACAATCAGATTAAAAACACAATATAAATATTTTATTCGAAAATTTATAAATATGGGACAATTTTCAATAATTTTGGATGAAATTATGAGAACAATACCATAAAATTTCATGCAACTATGCTTCTTATCTATTTATCATTTATTTATTTATATTTGCCATGCATTATCCCTTTACAACAACCTGTATCACACCTTGGCAACGTTTTATTATTTCAATTTTCCAACCTACTACTAGATGGCGTTACTGCAATTTAATTTTCTAACTGTATTTAATTTCTCAAAATTTGGTTTTATTTTAAAAATTTCCGTTCGCCATGACGTGATATAAGTGGTTATTTATTATTATAATGACACCTACTATTGATGATTAATATTATTTATATATTATCAGGTTAGTTAGATAAGCTACCATTCATTAATATAATTTTATTTTTATCTTGTTAAAACTCAGACTATTATTGATGGTATTGTTTTTATTTTTAATTTTCTACAAATAACTAATAGCATTCACCTTCTTAGACTGTTATAAATACCTTTGGTGTTGTTTTATGTGCCTTGGTTTTATTTTCTATACCTTGGTTTTGTTTTCTGTACCTTAGTCCAATTCCATAAACACAATCTCAGTATATTAATTTACTCGTCTTCTTCAAAATCTTTTAAATATAGCCAAAATATTTTGTAATAATTTCCTATCAAGTAAAGAAAATTACAAATATTTTTCACAAAACTCGAACAAATATATTCTTCTTTAAAAATATATCACTTAATTTTCTTGCATTTTCCCAAAAACATTATTTTCCGAACTTGTTATTTGAGACTTGATTATATAATTCGTAGGACAAACTTCTATACTTTTATTTAATTTTAATTTTAATTTTACACATAATCTTACTTAAAATAAAACAAAACAAAATATGTCACTTTTGTTTTAATGACGTAGGTAAACAAATGAAAATTTGAGGTTATGGTAAAATTTCGGGAGCTCTCAAGACGTGATGCTTTTAGCAACTGGATTACTTCAACTCTGACGAAATTTCTACGCTTTGGCTATTTAAAAGATTCCGAAACATTTGAATCGTCTCCAACCTCATTGGTCAGAATTGTGACATCAGTTAACTTGATAAATATTACCAACTTGAAAAATTGCAATTTATGGAAGCTTTCTTATTGGAACTGGAATTTTATATGTTTTGATGAATAAATGGACCAAAATTCTGTCGTTGAACATTATTGAACTTGCCCAAAATAAACTTTAGAGCTTTCACGAGACTTTGATATACATTACAACCACTTTGGCATACTATTAATATATTAAAATTGATTAAGATAAACGGCTTGCACATAGAAATTTATGACTATTTTACTCTATTTTGTTCGAAAAAACTTTATTATTGCCTCGGATATTAATATCTATGTATTAAATAACATTTTCTGGACATTTGAATCCTAATTTTGCTTATAAAAAACTTAAATCTAACTTCTTTGGAAAACAAAGCACTTGATAAAAACAGTTGCAAATTATTATGCATCATGGCTGTCCATGGCGCACTTGTCATAAGTAAATAAATTATCCAATATTTTACTTAATAATATTTAATTTCTGTTCTTATGTCTAATCCAATCGCAAAGAAATTAGTACCGTTAGATTCGTCAAAGAATGCTTTTTTCGAAAAGTAGTTGTCAAAAAGGGGTGGCCATTTGAAAATTAATAGTTAGAAATGAAAACGTAATTTTGTCAACTTGTCTTATTCCTGTCTTTCATACTAGTAACTAAAACTTTGCGATTGTATTTTTTTGACATCACCTAAGGCCCTTAGATTAGTTTGCGTTCGATCATGGCCACCTAGATGAAATTTTAAAAGTGGCTCTAAAAAAATGAAGTAGACGTAAAAAGTTTTTAAAATGTCACATTCTGATCTAGAATTGTCTCAGAAATCCAAAAATGTGAAAATATACAGGGTGCTCCATCTAAAAATTCAAAACCGGGGCCATTTACGGTGAAACCGGAAGTGGCCGGAAAGTGGAAAATATGCGAAAACTCTCCCCTTCACCTACCATTTACTTGTACCAATTCTCATTTTGATACACATAATACTCTAGAAATTATGACTTGTCTAATAGATTCGTTGACACCCGGTATTTATATATATATATATATATATATATATATATATATATATATATATATATATATATATATATATATATATATATATATATATATATATATATATATATATATATATAATTTTATACACTGTATTATTTTAATAACTTTTTATTGTCAACTTGACACTTGTTAAAGTACTTCAAGTTGCCTCGACGAGCTTTCAAACTGAACTGTCCCTGAAAGCCAATCTGGACCCTTTAAATTCCCTTTTGGTCTGTACCAAGATATTCCCTAATTTTCTATAAGGATACATGGTGTAATCAAAAAATAAGGAAAAGGAATAATCAGGCAATTTCTAGACCTTCAATCATAGGCATTCCATGGTAAAAACAAGGAAATGGAATTCTCTAAAAAGTTCCACTCCTTCTTTCATAGAAGTCTCTTGAGGAAATTAGCAAAGGTAATACTAATTAAATAAATTATAAACTCGTAGAAAATAAACCTAAAATCCTACAAACTAAACACAAATTAATATTATGAAAGGTAAAACGCTATAAATTTCGTTAAATTGCCGCCTTCCAAGCCTTGATCGTCCCGATCATCCTTCATGACCTTGATAATGGGCCAATCTGTCAAGATGCACGACTTTCATCTTCGCATAAGGGCTTTTCTGAATTCGGTACACTAGATCGTTTAGTCGGGTCACTACGTTGTACGGACCTTCCCATGACTTTTGAAGTTTTGGTGAACGCCCGTTGGTTCTTTTCGGATTGTATAACCAAACTTTTTCACCAACCATGAATCACCAGTATTGGCTTTGAGGTCATAGCGCGTCTTCATTCTGTCGCTTTCTGTTTGTAGTTTTTGATGGACTTTTTCGTGTAAGACATGAAGTTGCTTACTGAGTTGGTTAGCGTAGTCTTCCCAAGTTGCTTCAGAATAGGGAGGACGTCCAGTCAGCAAATCGAATGGAAGACGTAATCCTTTTCCAAAAATCATACTAGCAGGTGTTTTTCCAGTGGTTTCGTGAATGGCTGAACGATAGGCTAGTAAAAATGGCTGAATGCATTTATCCCAGTTATTTTGTTGTTCATTAACTTGTATTCTGATGTAATTCTCCAGCGTTCTGTTAAATCTCTCAACCATTCCATCTGGTTGTGAATATAGGAGTGTTGTTCTAGTCTTATGGATTTTCAGAAGCTTGCAAAGGTTCGTAAGAACGTCAGATTCAAAATTTCTGCCTTGATCAGAGTGTATCTCTCCTGGCACCCCATATCTACAAATCCACGGTTCAAACAATATCTCGGCAACGGTGGTGGCTTCTTGATTTGGTATTGCATTTACTGAAGTAATCCATTGCTACCAAAATATAGCGATTCCTGGATTTACTAATAGGACATAGTCCTACTATGTCTATTGCAAATCTTTCAAAAGGTACTATATTGTACTGCTTCATTTTATCATAGCTACGGGTCCTCGGTCCTTTATTGGCAGCACAGTCGGTACAGGTTTTGTACCAATCTTTTAGATCTGCGCGGCACCCCAGCTAATAGAACCTCTCTCGAAGTTTTTCTAGCGTTTTCATAACGCCTAAGTGTCCGCCACCTACACCATTATGTAGTACTACTGGAATCCTTTTGGTGGGTAAAATAGTCTGGTGTGTATAGTCTTTGCCATCAGAGCTCTTCCAAAAGCTTTTTAAAAGACCATCGTGCATAATCAAGGAATCCCATATGGCCCAGTAATCTTTCACTTTTTGAGATTTTAACGAGATATCTTGAAAAGTAGGTCGATTTGACTTATTATTCTTTAATTTAATGATAAGGTTAAAATCGGGATCTTCTTGTTGTTCTTTGGAGATGATTTTGGGATCCCAATCCCAAGAGCAATGTAGTCGTGACTTTTGACAATAGAAATCGTCAGGATTATTAGGCTCTTCGTGCTTGTTACAGTGGTTGCATTCTTCTGGACATGGTCTCCTTGACAAAACGTCTGCATTCTTGTAGTTCAAGCCTTTTCTATGTCTAATTTTAAAATCGTACTCTTACAAGAAAAAACGAGCTTCATACCACAAAGCATTACCTATAGAGTGCCAACAGACAAAACATTGCTTGAACAATTGTTTTCATTATTATCACCAACGTGGATGAACTCGCAACTAAATATTAGATGCGGGCTATTTAAACCTTTCGAAATAAATAAATTTAAAATATAAAAATTCTTTTTAATTTTCAAGTATAAAAATCTGCTATATATATATATATATATATATATATATATATATATATATATATATATATATATATATATATATATATATATGTTATGTCGGATATTCTCACGGGTGTGCTGTGTAATCGAAGGTTTTCGGGCATCTCGTGTATGTGCTGAGTCCCTCTCAGGACTGTAAGGCAGCTGACGTTTCGGTGAAATCTCATTTACCATTTTCAAAGCTCACTGTATGGCGTTTCCCACTTTCACTTTTATAGCACTGGATCAGCTAATTTAATTAGGCCTTCGAGGTATAATTGGAGAGATCTAAGAAAAATAAACTGAATGTGTCATTATACAACATGTTGCCTGAAGCATTTAAAGATTTAGACTTTATGAGATTTAATATTAAATTAAAAGGATTTTTGTTAGAGCATGCATTCTATTCGGTGGATGAGTACATGGAGACTTCTTCTAGAGCATATTGTTAGGACTTTTTAAGTGTAATTTACAGATAGTTTTAAACTTATTTTTTTGTTTTGTGATGTATTACAATTGTATTTTTCTGTACAACACGTAATGAAACAAATTTACCTATCTATCTATCTATGATATCAAGGCAAACTCTGTAGGCTTCCAGAAAGGTGATAGAGTTTGGTTATGGAATCCATAGTACTGTTCTAAAAAAAGAATCAATGAAGTCCCAAGATCAAGAAAAAATTAAAATATTACATCCCAACAGATTCAAGCTATACCACGAAGATATCGAATCTGATTGGGATGATCAGAATTAGAAGGGGAGCAGTGTTATAGACAACTAAAAGAAACTCATTGATACGTCCTTGTATACAAATACTCCGATGTGATGGGTCATATTTATTATAATGTGTCGAAAGGAATATTATATCGATGAGTCATATGTCTAAATAGATCTCAACTGTTATGTTCTAGATTTGTATAAGAGATTCTATAGGGATAGGATAAGCGTAGTATAGAGAGTTGTATAGTGGTATCTGAATAGTGAAGATATTAAGAAGTAGTGATAGTGTTTTAGCTGTATTAAGAAATTGTTAATATAAGTATTGGAAGTTATAGTGAGATGTGTTGTGTTTTATTCCGCCAAACCAGTGAGCAATTTTAAAGAGACAAAATCGTAACAATACTATACTACACTATACTATACTACGATAAGAAAGTAATTACAAATAAAGTATTTTTCAATCTCTTTATATGAATCACATTTTGTCACGCCGCACTAACGAGCATTTGGCCTCAAAAACCGGACAAAAAGGAGAAATGCAAACTATACAAGTAATCATCGAAATTATTTTTTTTGTATACCTGAGTAACCGTACTATCATAAAAATATGATAAAGTGGCCCCTCCACGCAGCTACGCTCCGCACAGTTAACTGCAATCTAAGCTTCGTTCAATACGCACGCATTCACACCAGGTTTGATATTTTGTAAAGTGAATATTAAAAATTTTTTTTTTGTGATGGAATCTGAAGAACAAGGTGTGTGTTTAATTTCAATATATATTATTTAAAAATATAAGGACTGTTTAGTATTCTTATGGACCTAAAACCATATGCAAGAAAATTTTCTATTTTTTGTTTTTTTTTTTAAATAAATTAGTGTTTTTGAAAATGTTCCGATCTAGGTCGGGCTATAATTCTTATTTATAATAAACTATAGACATTAGCCATATCATAACAGTCAAAACATTTTCCACATGTTTCCACCTCTTCAAAAAACCGCTTTGAGTTCCACGGTTTTTTTTGCAATAATTTTGGTTATTTTTTACTTACATACATATTTTTTTTCCTATAGGTACAAATTTTACATCAAATGTTGTTGAGGTATATCGTAAAACGATATACATGCTTTTTAAACAAAGCACATCCAACACACTTGAAGATAAGGTAACGTTTATGGACCATAAGCTTCAAGAAATGATGAAATGTCTCCAAAACTAGTAACATACCTTTAGTCACGATTTAAAACATTTTAATAGTGATTTGAAGAAAAGATGGATATCATCTAACTATATTGAAGAAAGATTTTTGGAAAAAAAAAACGAGAAATGGCTTAATATAGCAATACCAGTACATAACTGGGTCACGAATTCTACGGGACGCCCAAGGAAGCATTTCCAAGAATTACATGATCGTAGTAAACGACAAAATACAGCAACAGGTACCTGTTGAGGAGCTTTCCTATGAAGCCAGCGTAAGTCAACGAATGTCTGGAAATGCCGCGGCCTATAAGCTTATAATAGATGCAACTTCAACACCAACAAGAGCCAAACTTTACAGGAAGGTAATAAACACTGCTCAGAAACCGAAAGTAAAAAATTACACACCTGAACAAGCTTGGCAAATATTTGTTGAAGGTGACTTTAAAAGGAGGCAGTGGGAGTTGTTACACGATTCCAATAAGGGTATATTTCCTTGGTATACTCTAATTAGAGAAGAAAATAAACTCTGCTATCCAAAACAAGAGTCAATCCGAGTTACGGAGACGAGTGTTGAAGTTGTGCTTCAGGACCTATTTGATCACACAATAAAGAGACTTGGTTTTTATCTTGAGATAGATTTTTTATGGGAAAACGTACAATTACCCTAAGTCAACATATAAAACGATACCCATTACTTTTTTAAATATTACTCTCTTGCCCCTGCCCACCCTAAGTCAGCGCCCCTTCACCCGATTGTTAAAATAATGCCAGAAATGAAATCGGAGCACCTAAAAAACATATAAAACGATACCCATTACGTTTTTTTAATATTACTCCCCTTCCCCTCTCCACCCTAAGTCAGCGCAGCGCCCCTTCACCCGATTGGTAAAGTAATGCCAGAAATGAAATCGGAGTAGCTAATAACATATAAAATGATAACCATTACGTTTTTTTAATATTACTCCCCCCCCCCTCCCTACCTTAAGTCAGCCCCCCTTTACCCGATTAGTAAAATAATGCCAAAAATCAACTTAGCGCCTTCAAAAATCCCCGGATACTGATTTTGACACGTCTAGAGTCAAAAACAACGACGTTATTAATTTTGTCCGGTTTTTGAGGCCAAATGCTCGTTAGTGCGCCGGTTTCAAAAACTTTGATTTAATATAAAAGTGTATACTATTTTTCGCTTTTGATCGTTTTTTTTAGAAGTCGGTTCAATTTTTCTATAAAAATTTTATTGTCAGCAAATTGCTTAGCAGGGCGAGAACTTCACTGCGTAGTTTACATAGAAGTTGATAAATATTGTTTCTGTCACTTGTAATTGATGATTATGAAGCACATAAATTATATTTTCGGCGATACATTTGACTAATTTAGTATTGAACAACAAGTCTTAATATAAGTTTACGTACAAAATGTGCTTTTACAGTAGATATTCGATTATATTTTTTAAACCATTTGCTATTATGGGAAATATCTTTGGTTTAACACCTTTTTACGACTTTAAGAAAAAGCAACTTTCATTTTCCAAGTGGTACAATTTTTACGCATTGTTAGTGCAATGTTTGTTGTTTTATTTATTTTGTACAAATTTCTGGGAACGGTATAAACAAGTAAATTCAATTCACTTTTTCTTTTTTTATGTAACTAATGTCTTAACTAGATTTCTAGGATTATTTGGCATTTCTTACTTAATCGCTCAATCTTATATTAGAAAAAATCTTTGGGAAGAATTTTTTCAAAGATTTGCAATTTTGGAAAATTTTATAAACTTGAATACTGAATATGTTCGAGAGAAAAGCATTTTTGGAAACGCTTTCATTCAGTTTGTGATACAAATCTTAATTTTTTATACTGCTATTGTTACAAATGCTGTAGTTTGGTTCGACAAGAAACGAATAACTTCATATGATGTATTTAATTATTTAAATCATTGTTATATTTTTGTTATTGCACAAATTATCATGAATTTAAGTCTTTGTATAAAATACAAGTTTGCCGATATTAACAGAAAGTTATTAACTTGTAAAAACTCACATATTGTTACAACTGTTGATATAATACGAAAGTGTAGATGCATCTACCAAGAAATGGAAAAAAACGTCAGTATTTTAAATCAACTTAGTGGGTTTCCGATATTTACCGTTTGTTTCTTTTATGGGCTCAGACTCTTATGTACGGCATTCTTAATTTTTTTAATAACGATCTATTCAACTGCAACCCAGTTTGAGGAAATGAAAAATAAAATAATTAGTTTGATCATCGATGAAGTTATAATGCTGGTAAGTAAAATAATTAGATATAAATAGTCATAGTCACATGTAGAAGTCCTAACATGAAAGTTGTTGGAAGATGTAGGGTGCAAAACACACCGGGATTTTTTCAATACAGTAACCTTTTTTTGCAAAAATATGAAGAAAAAAATAGGCCAGAATTCAAAATGATATTTGGGTGCAGCTCCAATTATTGCTGTAGATCAGTGGTTACTAATTATTTTCTACAGAAAAACAGAAAAGCACTTTTCAGAAATTTAGTTTTCGGCTGAGCGCCCTTCACGTTTACTATTTTTCGCGTTAATATTAACAACTAAAATACTCGAAAGTATCTGATTTATATGTACATAATACATATATACATACATATATATATATATATATATATATATATATATATATATATATATATATATATATATATATGAGGTATTTCTTATTTATTTCTTGGACCTTTATTAAAATGTTTTTTATTTTTTTGTTTTTCTTGGGGTTATGGTCCATTTAAAAATGGAAATTAAAATATAATGGTGGTGTTGTATTTTATATTACATTTTTTTTAATACATTAACGTTTCGGTAATTTTTTTACCTTCGTCAGAATGTGTGTAGCTAAAAAAACAAAGTATTTGGTTGATTTTACTATTAAAATATTTACATATTATTTATTTACCTTGAACAATGATTCAAGAACAACACTGCACTTACATGTATACATTTATTTAAAAATTTTGTTCTATTAAAAATTTATTTTCGCGAGATTCACAGAGTTCAAGATGACCACGTGTGTCATCTTGAAGTTAAGATGGTACTGAGAGAACAGATGGTATTTTTTTGTATGTAATGAGGGTTGTTTTGGCTATTGTGGGTTAAAAGGGTCTAGTTCGAAAGTGCAATGCGTTTTTGGTTTTAGAATTTTATTTTTTTTGGTTCTTATTTTATAATGTTATTATATATTTTGCTAAGTTGTTTGGTATCTGCCTTAGCATTTACTGCATGTTTGTTTTTTTTGTATTTCTATCATCTCTAGGATTTCTCGTTTTTTTGTATGGTTTTCCGTTTTCAAGATTTTTACTTTTTCAAAGTTAAAGGAGTGGCGATTTTCCGTGCTGTGTGTTGTTAAAGCCGTTTTATTTTTTTTTGTCGTATTTGTGCCCATTTAATCGATTTTTTAGATGTTGGCTTGTTTGGCCTATATATTCGCCTTCGCAGTCTTTGCATGGGATACTGTAGACGACATGTGTTTTTTTATCTTTTGGTATTTCCGATTTAAGTTTACTGTAGCAATTTTTTAGAAGGTTGTGACCCTTATGGCTGACAGTTATGTCGTATTTCTTGAACGTATTTTGAAGTTTTTCAGATAGTGTCGAAATGTATGGAAGTGATATGTATTTTTCGTGTTTCTGTTTTGATTTAATATTTGGTGAATTTTCGTTATAAAATTTGTGAATTATTTTTTTAAAAAGATTATTGACCAGGTTTTCGGGATAGTTGTTTATTTTTAAGGCTTCTTTTGCTTTTTGGATGGCCAGTTTTCGGTATTCCGGATCTGATAACTTAATGCTGCGATCCGCGAGACCTATAACCACGGTTTTTTTGTGTGAGAGGGGGTGTTGGGATTTAAAATGTAAATATCTGGATGACCATGTTTTTTTAGTATACCATTCAGTTTATATGGTATTGTTAATGTGGTGTAAGGTTAGGTCGAGGAAATTTATTTTATTTTGTTTTTCTGTTTCTATTGTAAACTGTAGTTTAGGGTGGTAGGAGTTAAATTTTTCTAATACAGAGGTACATAGGTTTTGTGGTACAGCTGTGATGCAGTCGTCAACGTATCTGTAGAAGAAGGGTAATTTGAATTCAAGTTTTTTTATTACAGTTTCCTCAAGGTCCTCTAATACAAGTTGTGCTATAACACTAGAAATGGAAGCTCCCATTGCACATCCCTCTATTTGTTTATAAAATTTATGATTGTGTATGAAGTATGTAGAGTTTAAAGTTAATTCAAGTGCATTTAAGAATTCATTTAAGGGTATATCGGTGAATGATTTAATTTGGTTCCACTTTTTTGTTACTATTTCTTTTGCTAAGTTGATTGGTATGTTTGTATATAAGGAAACGACGTCTAGGGATATAAGTTCATGATCATCTGGGATGGGTATATTTCTTATTTTGTTCTTGAAGTCCACGGAATCTTTTATGTAATAGTTATTTTTGTTAATAATGTTTTGTAGAATGTTTTTGAGAAATTTGGAGAGGTTCTCTAAGGGGGATTGAATACAAGCTACGATGGGTCTTAGAGGAATACCTTCTTTGTGTAACTTTGGAAGTCCATATATACGTGGTGGGAGGGCATTTTGAATTTTTAAATTTTTTTCGCTGTGTTTGGTGGTATATACATTTTGTTTTCCCAACGGGTTATTATTTCGTTGTTGTTTTTTTGATAAATGGTGGTTGGATCGTTTTTTAGTTCTTTGTAGGTAGTGTTATCTTGCAGTAAGGTATCCATTTTTTGATCGTACTCAGCAGAATACATAACCACTGTTTTATTGGATTTGTCGGGTAATAGAATTTTTAAGTTGTTATTTGTTTTTAGAAAGGATTTGGTTTTGTTTTTTTTTTTTAAGAAGGTTTTTTGAGATTTGTTGTTTGTAATTTTGGGTAGGTTGTTTTTGTAGTTTGTGATGATATTGCAACAAGACGATCTAATTTCGTCTTTGGTTTCATTTGTAAAGTTTGTAAGTGAGGCTTCTATATTACTGATAATTTCTGGAATTGGTAGATCTTTTTTATTTTGAATTGGCATTGCAAAATTCGGTCCTAAACTAAGAACTTCGGCGACGTCATCTGGGATGTGTACGTCTGTTAGGTTATCAATCCAATCTGAATTATTGTTGTATGTTTTATTAAGACTGCTAGTTTTTTTTATTAGGTTATTAATTTTTCTAATATTGCCTTGTTTAATTTTTTGGAATATAGATTCCTTTTTTTCATTTTGCTTATTGATAAAATTTCCTAGTAAGTTTGGCGGCATTAGAATTTCCAAAGAACTCAGTAGTTTGGCTTTTTCATTTTCAAGTTTATTTATGTTTTTAGTGGTGTCGGTGATTAGGAGATTTAAAGTACTAGAAATAAAGTTTTTTAAAACGCAGTTCGTGAATCGTTGTTCTAGGTTTTTACAATTGAAAAGAATATGTTTAGTTTTAAAATTAAGGAAAGTGGGTGTTAGTTCTTCATCCTTGCATCTTAAAAGGAATATTCTTCTATTTTTTTGTTTACAAAGTTTTTGGCTTGTTTTTAAAAGGAGATTTATTTGAGTCTGTGTGGGTTGACTACACTCTTTGACACTGTTGTTATGGTTAGGCATATTTTCACCCATGCCGATATATATGAGAATAGAAACACGAAAAATACGTATCACTTCCATACATTTCGACACTATCTGAAAAACTTCAAAATACGTTCAAGAAATACGACATAACTGTCAGCCATAAGGGTCACAACCTTCTAAAAAATTGCCACAGTAAACTTAAATCGGAAATACCAAAAGATAAAAAAACTCATGTCGTCTACAGTATCCCATGCAAAGACTGCGAAGGCGAATATATAGGCCAAACAAGCCAACATCTAAAAAATCGATTAAATGGGCACAAATACGACAAAAAAAATAAAACGGCTTTAACAACACACAGCACGGAAAATCGCCACTCCTTTAACTTTGAAAAAGTAAAAATCTTGAAAACGGAAAACCATACAAAAAAACGAGAAATCCTAGAGATGATAGAAATACAAAAAAAAAACAAACATGCAGTAAATGCTAAGGCAGATACCAAACAACTTAGCAAAATATATAATAACATTATAAAATAAGAACCAAAAAAAAATAAAATTCTAAAACCAAAAACGCATTGCACTTTCGAACTAGACCCTTTTAACCCACAATAGCCAAAACAACCCTCATTACATACAAAAAAAATACCATCTGTTCTCTCAGTACCATCTTAACTTCAAGATGACACACGTGGTCACCTTGAACTCTGTGAATCTCGCGAAAATTAAATTTTTAATAGAACAACATTTTTAAATAAATGTATATATGTAAGTGCAGTGTTGTTCTTGAATTATTGTTCAAGGTAAATAAATAATATGTAAATATTTTAATAGTAAAATCAACCAAATACTTTGTTTTTTTAGCTACACACATTCTGACGAAGGTAAAAAAATTACCGAAACGTTAATGTATTAAAAAAAATGTAATATAAAATACAACACCACCATTATATTTTAATTTCCATTTTTAAACGGACCATAACCCCAAGAAAAACAAAAAAATAATATATATATATATATATATATATATATATATATATATATATATTCTCTAAAACGTTCCAGTCCTTCTTTCATAGACGTCCCCTGAGGAAATTAACAAAGGTAATACAAGTTAAATCAATTATAAACTCGTAGAAACTAAACCTAAAACCCTACAAACTAAACACAAATTAATACTATGAAATAGGGGCGGATCCAGCCTCTCTCTTTGGGGGGGGGGCGGTGATATCACAAAGTACAGTATGGCAAGCGAAAGCAAGTTGTCGACGGAGGGGGACACCAGCAACATTCCCATTTCTAGGGTAAAAGGCAGGGTCGGGTTTATTTTTCTGAATTTGAAAGTCTTGGAGAGGGGAGGGGTGATCATAAGAAATCACAAAGTACAGTATGGCAAGCGAAAGCAAGTTGTCGACGGAGGGGGACACCAGCAACATTCCCATTTCTAGGGTAAAAGGCAGGGTCGGGTTTATTTTTCTGAATTTGAAGGTCTTGGAGAGGGGAGGGGTGATCATAAGAAATCACAAATTACAGTATGGCAAGCGAAAGCAAGTTGTCGACGGAGGGGGACACCAGCAACATTCCCATTTCTAGGGTAAAAGGCAGGGTCGGGTTTATTTTTCTGAATTTGAAGGTCTTGGAGAGGGGAGGGGTGATCATAAGAAATCACAAATTACAGTATGGCAAGCGAAAGCAAGTTGTCGACGGAGGGAGACACCAGCAACATTCCCATTTCTAGGGTAAAAGGCAGGGTCGGGTTTATTTTTCTGAATTTGAAGGTCTTGGAGAGGGGAGGGGTGATCATAAGAAATCACAAAGTACAGTATGGCAAGCGAAAGCAAGTTGTCGACGGAGGGGGACACCAGCAACATTCCCATTTCTAGGGTAAAAGGCAGGGTCGGGTTTATTTTTCTGAATTTGAAGGTCTTGGAGAGAGGAGGGGTGATCATAAGAAAAAATAAGTTGTCGACATGGGGGAGGATGCCAGCAACATACACATTCCTAGTATAAGAGGCAGAATTGGTTCTATTTTCCTGAACTCAAAGCTCTTGGGTGGGGGGGGGGGGGAGGGCTATCGCAAGCATACACATTCCTCTACTCTATTCAAGCACTAGGGAGAGTAATAAAACTGTTACCGAAACCTTCAACGTATCTGCTCCAACGCCGCAGGTAACTGAGGACTGCCGTAAATCTAATTATATTTAATTATATTTAAATATATGTAAATATTATAAGCTTTTATAAATTTACTGCAACAATCAAATTTCGGATAGTTCAATTTAATTTCTGTCAGTGAGCAAAGTACACCTTACAGTGTGGCCTTAGTGATTTATCTTGTTTGAGCTTATTTTTATATATTATTTGAGATTAGTGAGATACCCAAAAGATATGGCTTCCACCTTTTACTTTCAAAATCATTAAACCAGGACATTTTTTCCTCAATGAAAAACTTATTACGATGAATGTTTATGCTGCCTTAAGATATCAGTATCTAGATAATAATAATAAAAACTATATATCGAATATTGAAGGAGGAAAAAATGACTGGAATTGTTTGTACTCCCAAGCCGCATTCGATCACACATGCTCAGATAACTTAATTTTTGCTGGGAAAAACCAAAAAGGAAATCTGTTCTTATAGATCATACGGAAACTGTCCGTTGGAAAAGGAAATATCTCTCTGAAGTTAAAGGTAGAGTTTCTAGAAATAACACGCCTTACAAAATTAGTAATTTAACTGAACTTTTGAAAGGTTTTTTTGAATAAAGTTACTGCGGAAAATTGGGAAAACCCCATATAATAAACGAATAAAACAAATTGTGGAAACTGGATCTCATGATCGGTGAGTTAGAAGAACCAATTATAATTAATTTGAGCGAAGTTAGCTTCACTGACTTTGATTACGAATTAGATACGTAATGTTTACCAGTGTAAACACGATTTATTATTTATTTTTGTTTTTGTTGTATTTTATTGTTTAATTTTGTTTATATATTTTTTTATAAATTTTTATTTTAGTGTGTCCCACTCTTTAGCTTTATATATATTTAATTCCAATTAGCCGTAATTTTTTTATTATTTTATTATTATATTTGTGTCTTTTTCTTAAGCGTGTAGAATTAATATTTTTTTATTTCTTTGGAGCTATCGGATTTCCATATAATAAAATAAATTAAATTAAGATGCCAGTGCAATAGAAATAAAAATAAGTAGGTGTAATTTTAACAGTAATATATAAAAATTAATTTGAATCCCTTTTTAGTATCTAATTGTAATTCTGCAGATGGTTTAAGAAATAAATAAACTGAAGCGTCAAATGTCCTAAAAATGATTTCAATTAATAATAAAATGATCGATAGCCCCAAAAAAATTTTAATATTATATGGACGAATTTATTTTTTATATATGTTTAACTTCTTGTATTTTTGACAATGGGTATTTTGTAAGTATTTAAAATATAATTTAGAATTTTTTGAGACAATAAGGCTACGGTTTATTCTGAATGTGCCTAAAACAGTTTCTATGCCATAACTTTCATCTTCGCATGAGGGCTTTTCTGACTTTGGTACACCAGATCGTTTAGTCGGGTCACTACGTTGTACGGACCTTCCCATGACTTTTGAAGTTTTGGTGAACGCCCGTTGGTTCTTTTTCGGATTGTAAAACCAAACTTTTTCACCAACTATGAATCCACTAGTATTGACTTTGAGGTCATAGCAGGTCTTCATTCTGTCGCTTTCTATTTATAATTTTTGACGGACTTCTTCGTGTAAGACATGAAGCTGCTTCCTGAGTTGGTTGGCGTAGTCTTCCCAAGTTGCTTCATAATCTGGAGGACGTTCAGTAAGCAAATCGACTGGAAGACGTAATCCCTTTCCAAATATCATGCTAGCAGATGTTTTTCCAGTGATTTCGTGAATGGTTGAACGATAGGCTAGTAGAAATGGCTGAAAGCATTTATCCCAGTTATTTTGTTATTCGTTAAGTAAAACCATTTAAGGTGAAAATTTAGTTTTTCAACAAATTTATCTATTTAACATCAAAATATTTCATACTTTTTATTACTTTTGTGCACTCTAGCCAAAAATCTTCATTTCAGCACTTTATTTTCTAGTATTTACCATAGAAACTTCTAGAATATTCTTGAAAACTCGGTGCTAAACTTCTCTCTTGATGTCAAATTCGATGATGAAATCAATTTTTCGCTCTCGTCTAGTTTCTAAATAGAATGTTCCGGAACTTTGTCAAGAATTTGATTATAGGCTTCTTTTTTGATAACAAACTCGATAGTGACATTAGTTTTTCGCTATTTGTTTTACTTTTCAAATGGAATGTTCCACAACTTTGTCGAAATTTCGGTTCTAAGCATTTTTCTCGATGACAGATTTGAGGGTGACCTCCATTTTTTGGGTTTCAGAGGAGAACGGTCTAGAATTTTACTGAAAATCAATCTCATCATTTTCCCTGATAACAAATCCAATAGTCCTTCTGGCTTACAAATAGAATTTTCTGGCAATCGGGTGATAATCCCCATTTCCGACACCAATTGCTACGATTTTTTCTTTCTATCTTTACTCACTGGGTTCAAATAAAAACAACACTTTTGTACATATTACTTACAATATTTAATAACTACTTACTTACACTTTCACCGTTGAAATCTGAATCTTAAACCTTATATTATTTATTTGCATACACCCATAAAACGTATTAGAATAAAAGTCTAAAATCTCACTAAAAACATGGCTAACAATATTTGCCTAAAAGTTGCTCTCCTTTCAGACAGAGAAAATGAAAAGAATATATAGAAACAGTTTATTTCCTGCAAATATACCTCTGGCGATTTCTCCATGCACGTTTCGACCACTTCATGGTCTCGTCAGCGGAGCTGTATAAAACCGATAGCACCATTAGCAGAAAAGAACTGCTATATAAAATATAAATTTCTATACATGTTGGCAGGATATTAAAAACTTGCGGACTTCGATGTCAGACTGAAAAATATCGCCAGTCGAAACGACATCTATACATTCACCGGAGAAATGCGAGATTTTAAAAAATTGAAATTTCAGTAAGAAATAAATAAATCTGCCGTGTTTAAATCTTTTTATATAAGTTATTCCCCTTTGAGGCAGAAAAATGGAAAGAATATATAGAAAGAGTTTATTTCTTGCAAATACAACTCTGGACCTTCCTATATATGCATGTTGATCAACTCATGGTCTCATCAGTGGGGCTGTTTCGAATCCAGAGGAACTTTCACAGGAAACAACTGCTATATAAAATATAAATTCCGATACATGTCGGCAGGATGTTAAAATTTTACACTACTCCGGTAAATGTATAGATATCATTTCGACTGGCGATATTTTTCAGCCTGACATCGAAGTCGGCTGGTCGTTAATATCCTGTCGATATGTATCGGAATTTATATTTTATATAGCAGTTTTTTTCCTGCCAATATTGCTCTCAGTTCAGTACAGCTTTACTGACAAGGCCATGAGGTGGTCGAAACGTGTATGGAGGGAGGACCAGAGTTGTATTGGCAGGAAATAAATTGTTTCTATATATACTTTCCTTTTTTCTTTTTCTGCCTGAAAAAAGAATAATTTAGAGGCAAATATTCAAATATGGCAGATTTATTTCTTGCTGACACATTGGACTTCGAAGTTAACAAGCAGCTACTTTTTTAGTCACCAGAAACGATGACCTAAGCATCGATTATACGGTCTACAGAAAACCCACACACACAAACAGATACCTAAATGCCGAATTACACCACCATTTATCACAGTTGCAATCGGTCGCCAACACAATGATTTCCAGATCCTTGCGACTAACCAAACCTATGAACCGCCAAGAAAAACTCAACAGTATCACAACAACTCTCAAACAAAACAACTACAAAGAACACAATATCAAAAAAGCCACAAAACAGAACACGAAAGCAGTAGCAGAGAAAAAAGAAGATGACAAGTCCAAACCAAAAACCACACTGCCATACATAAAAAGTGTAACAGACGTAATTGGAAGAAATCTAAGGAACCATGACATCTGCACAATTTACAAGCCACAAACAACAATACACAAATTATTAGGCAAACCAAAAGACAAAATACCATTGGAAAACCAGAGAATGTACAGCATCCCATGTAGTGATTGTGAAAAAGAATACATTGGCCAAACAAACAGAAGAATCTCTACAAGGGTCCAAGAAGACAGGGCACACTATAAATTTCCAGGAAATCAAACAGATCGCACCCATAGAACGCGCATCATCAGAGAAGCTCTGGAAATAGAAAGCACTAAAAACTTTAACAATAGAGATGATGCGCAAAATATTTCGAACACATGGAAATCTCTATTCAAAACCAAATGAAAAACAACACACCAGAGAAACAGGACAGCGGGCCTACTAGAGGCACAAACCCAGAGAAGCGAAGAAACCAACCAGGCAGAACCAAAGTATAACCTGCGCAGGCGCCTAACTATAAAAAGGCCGTCAGAGGACCAGCACGCTCATTCTAAGTCCAACAGCCGTCGGGGAAGCAACACTTCAAAATGCCAGTTGAGACGTCGTGAAGAACGGATTGAAAACCGGAAAACCACGAGTACACATTCCACCATCCGTGAAAACCTACAATACAACATATATATATATATATATATATATATATATATATATATATATATATATATATATATATACTAGTAGCATTTTGTACAAATGGTACAATTATTACGCGTTTTTATTGCAGTTGTTGTTTCTTTACTTATTTGTCAAAAGCTTCTACGATATATATATATATATATATATATATATATATATATATATATATATATATATATATGTATATATATATAAATAAAGAAATACATACAGATTTAGATGTACTTTTCTATGTATATAACGGCGTATTTAGACTTTTAAGTCCTATTTGCATTTTCTACGTAATGTCACAGGCACGTACTTTGAAAAATCAATGGGAAGAGTTAGTTCAAAGATTTGTTATTATGGAAAATGTTGTTAATCTGAACACTGAATATGTGTTGGAGAAAAGAATGTTTAAAAATGCTTTTTTCCCATTTCTTATTTTAACTCTGATTATGATTGTTCAGACTGCAATAAACATTTTAAATTCGTTCCGTCTGGGATTTAAACATAATAATTTTTTTCGTTATATTCATTTTTTTATATTTTCGTCATGGCACATAACATCATGAATTTAGCTTTTTGTGCAAAATGCAAATTCACCGATATTAAGCAAAAACTAGTAACTAGTGAGAACTGCCACATTAATATAGCTATAGATATAACACAAAAATGTAGATGCCTCTATCAAGAAGCAGAGAGAAATATGAATATTTTAAATGAACTTATTGATTTTCCTATACTAATTATTTATTTTTATTGTGCTCTAAGCCTACCACATATTGCAATTCCAATTTTTGTAATAAGTGCTTATTTACCTGCAGTAGAAAGAAAGCAAGGGAAAATTGAAATAATTAACTCTATTTTGGCTCAAGCTATAAGCTTGGTAAGTAAAGGGTGTTTTTTATAGAGGTATAGAAATTTTAAATGGAATGAAACAAAGATGAATTTTTTAAATTGACATGAAATTTACTTTATTCGAAAGATAACCTTCTGGCATTATAATTTAAATATGACTTCTGGCATATGACTGCCACGGCTGGCTCGGACGTAGTCTAATCTGGAGGTCTAATTTTCGATGACTTTTTCCAACATTTGTGGCCGTATATCGGCAATAACGCGGCGAATGTTGTCCTCCAAGTGACCAATCGTTTCGGGCCTATCTGCGTAGACTAGCGACTTCACATATCCCCACAGAAAATATTCTAGCGGCGTTAAGTCGCACGATCTTGGAGGCCAATTCACGGGTCCGAAACGTAAAACTATGCGGTTATTAAATGTTTCCTTCAATAAATCAATTGTGGCACGAGCTGTGTGATATGTTGCGCCGTCTTATTGAAACCACAGCTCCTGCACATCATGATTGTTCAATTGATGAACGAAAAAGTCAGTAATCATGGCTCAATAGCGGTCACCATTGGCTGTAACGTTCTGACCAGCATCGTTTTTAAAGAAGTACGGACCAATGATTCCACCAGCCCATAAAGCACACCAAACAGTCAGTTTTTCTGGATGTAACGGTATCTCAACAGACATTTGAGGATTATCATCACTCCAAATACGGCAGTTTTGTTTATTGACGTATCCATTCAAACAAAAATGAGCTTCCTCGCTAAACAAAATTCGCTTATGAAAATCGGGATCAACGGCAATCTTGTTTAGGGCCCATTCACCGAATCTACGCCTTGCTAGGTGATCGTGTGGCTTCAATTCTTGCACGAGTTGGATTTTGTAAGAACGCAAACCAAGATCTTTCCGCAAAATCTTCCATAAAGTTAATGGACACATATCCAATTCCTGTGCACGATGGCGGATAGACTGATTCGGGTCTTCCTCTACGCTATGCTCTACAGCAGTAATGACTTCTTCTGTACGCACTGTACGACGTCTCTGTGGATGCGTATTATCATTTAGAGTAAACATGGTGCGAAAACGTTCCATAGTTAATCGAATTAATTGCTCTGATGGACGATTATGTTGACCGTAAAATGGACTTAGTGCGCGATACGTATTTCGAACAGAACCATGATTTTCAAAATAAATTTGCACAATTTGGAAGCGTTGTTCAGGCGTCATTCTATTTATGTTGAAATGCCAAACCAAACTAAACATAAATCACTTGACAGCTGACAAAATGACCGCCAGTTAAAAAAGTGTTGCCAACTTAAAGTTCTATACCTCTATAAAAACACCTTTTATAATGATTGAAAAAAGTAAAGGCACGAGAGGTTGAAGATATAGTATAAGTCCAAGAGTCAAAAATGTTACTCCAGTTTCGTCAAAGAGGCAAACAATATTTCCCAGAGCCCAAAACAGACTTTTAGTCAACAGTTTATGAAATACTTTCCTATAAGCATGATGTTTCTATAGGCTCCACTACTGTGAAGTTAAATACATTTTTTTAAATATTTGTTACAATATTTTTTCAGGATAACTTCTTTTGGTAAATACATATAGACTAATAATTATTCTCGTTTAACTTACGCAAACGTTTTTCTATAAGTTCCATAAAATCAGCCAATCTTTTATTTATTTGTTTCATTTCAGCATTTTATTTTCTAGTATTTACCATAGAAACTTCTAGAATATTCATGAAAACTCGATTCTAAACTTCTTTCTTGATGACAAATTCGATGATGAAATCAGTTTTTCATCCTCTTCTATTTTGTAAATAGAGTGTTCTAGAACTTCATTTCAAATTCGGTTCTAGGCTTCTTTCTTGATAACAAACTCGGGGGTGAAGTCGTTTTTTCACTATCTGTTTTACTTTTCAAATGGAATGTTCCAGAACTTTGTCAAAAATTCGAATCTAAGCTTCTTTCTTTGATAACAAATCCAATAGTCTATTTTTCCCTATCCCTTCGGGCTAACAAATAGAATTTTTTGACAATCGGGTGAAAATCCTCACTGAGTTTAAGTAAAAACAACACTTTTTTATCAATTAATTTGAACATTTAATAACTACTTCTTTAGACATTCACTGTAAAAATATATAAATCTTAAATCTTATATTACTTATTTATATACACCCATAGGAAGTACTAGAATAAAAGACTAAAATCTTACTAGGAACATGACTAACAATATTTGTCTATAAATTATTCTCCTGTGAGGCAGAGGAAAAGGAAATGATATATAAAAACAGTTTATTTCCTGCAAATTCACTCATTGTCTCATCAGTGGAGATGTCTCAAACCGAGAGCAACATTCGCTGGAAACAACTGCTATATAATATATAAATTTCAATATATGTTTGCAAGATATTAAAAACCTACAGACTTCGATCTCAGACTGAAAAATACGCTCAGTCGAAGCGACATCTATATATTCATCGGAGTTGTAGAAAGTTTTAAAAAATCAAGACTTCAGCAAGAAATCTGCCGTGTTTAAATATATACCTATAAGTTATTCCCCTTTCAAGCAGAGAAAATTGAATGGATACATAGAAACAGTTTCTTCTTCTTCTTCTTCTTCTTCTACGTTGACTAGGGATATCCCTGTTTGTCATTCCATCTACACCCGCCTTATTCTGCTGATGAAGAGAACCAGCTCTGGGCCCATCTCTTTGGTGGTCGTCCTGGTAATCTTCTTTCTGTTGGTCGTCCATACATACAAACTTTGGCTAGTCTCTCTTCACTCATTCTCTCAACGTGTTCTTTCCAACCTCTTTTTCTTTCTTTTGTCCATTTGACCACGTCCTGCACATTATATTTTTCCCTGATTAAGGTATTTGTCAGCCTATCTCTGATTGACACTTTCAGCATCTCAGTACTTTCATTTCGGTGGTTCTCATTTTCTGCTTTGTCTTCTTAGTGTCTGCTCTTGTTTCCGTGGCATAAGTTAGAATTGGTCGTATCATGGTCTTATATATTTTTGTTTTTCCCTCTATTCTCATGTATCTGTTTCGAAATATAACATCTCTTAAGCATCCTGCCACTTGTAGGGCTCTTGTATTTTGTGACAGTACTTCTCCAGTAAGGTTACGACAGCTTGTTGTGTCAATGCCTAGGTATTTAAAGTTCATGACTTGTTCAATTATGACATTTTCTATCTGTAGCTTACATCTTCTTGGTTGCTTGGAAATTACCATACACTTTGTTTTATTCGTTGATATCTGCATATTGTACTTCTTAGTTGATACGTTAAATAGGTGTGTCAATCTCTGGAGGTCGTCTTCGTTATCTGCGAGTAGGACCGCATCATCCGCGTAGCATATTATATTGATATTGTGTCCGTCCATCTGGTATCCGCGTTTCGGTCTGATGTCCTCTATTATGCGGTCCAATATCAAATTGAATAAGAAGGGGCTTAGCGAGTCTCTCTGCCTTATCCCTTCGTTTATCTTGATGTCTTCGGTTAGACCTTCGGATGTTATTATTTTTTTGCTGGAATTTGTGTACAAGTCATCAATTATGTTTATGATCTCCGCTGAAACATTTTTCTGTTTTAGGATGTCCGTTATGTGCTGCTTCTTGATGCGGTCGAATGCTTTTGTTAAGTCAACAAAACATAAGTATGCCGAGTGGTTAAATTCTATTGATTTTTCGATTATTTGTCTCACTATAAATAAGGCATCTGTGGTTCCCCTGTTTTTTCGAAAACCCTGTTGTTCCTCCGAGATCTCTATTTTCTCTTCAAGTATGTCACCAATAATTGCTGTAAATAGTTTGGTGACAGAGTTAAGAAGTGTAATTCCTCTGTAGTTGTCCGGGTTTTTGTGGTCACCTTTTTTGTGTACGGGAATTGTATAGCTGGTTTTCCATTTTTGCGGTACTTGCTCTTCTTTAATAATTTTAGTAAAAAGCTTTTGTAACTCCTCGGTAAGCATTTTGCCTCCGTATTTCAATAATTCGTTGGTAATTAGATCTGGTCCAGGAGATTTTCTATTCTTTAAATTACGTATTTTATATTTTATTTCTTCCGATGTTACCTGCATTTTTGTAGTGCTCAGATTTATGGATTTTGCTGTTATGCTAGTATTTGTATTACCAAATTGTCTTTCAAAGTATGATGTCCATTCTTCTTTTTTGATGTGAGCTGTACTGATGTATTCATTAACATTTTTTTTCTGTTTCTGAATCATTCTCCATATTCTCTTCTGCGTACCGTATAAGTCATGCTCCATGTCCTTTTTGTATCGCTCCCAGTATTCTTCCTTGCATCTTCTAATCCTCTCGTTTATGTTGTTTCTCGTTTGCTTGTATTTTTGATACTCTTCAGCCGAAGGATTACTTTTGTACTTCAAGAAAGCGTCTTTCTTTATCTTTGCTAGTTCTTTTATTTCTTCTGTGAACCACGGTGTTTTACTTAGTTTCTTCCTCCCTCTACTCATTTTTGTTCCCAACGCTTCTTTTGCAGCGTCTGGCATATTTATCGTTATTGTAGTCCACATTTCTTCTATTGTTTGGTCCTCGGAACAAGGTTTGGTAGTTATTTTTTGTTCCAATCTTGAGCGATATAGCATTTGTGTAGATGAGTCTTCAAGTTTCTCATAGTTTATTTTCTCTATGGTTGGAGCTTTTGGCGCAGGATTGCGGTTGATGTCTATTTTGAGTTGAGAAACAGTTTATTTCTTGCAAATACGACTCTGGATCTTCCTCCATACGCGTTTCGATCACCTCATGCTCTCGTCAGTGGGGCTGTATCGAACCGAGAGCAATATTCACAGGAAACAACTGTTATATAATTATTAAATTCCGATACATGTCGGCAGGATATTAAAGTTTCGCAGTACTCCGGTGAATGCATAGATGTCGTTTCGACTTGCGATATTTTTCAGTCTGACAACGAATTCGGCAGCTTTTTGATATCCTGCCGACATATATCGGGATTTATACTTAATGTATCAGTTGGCAAAAATTCTCTAATTTAGTTAAAAAACTAATTTTTAGCACGTGGATATTGTTGAAACGATATTTTAAATTCATGAATGAAATTGACAATTGACAGTTAGCTCCAAAAGTCTGTTTTAATAGGTAAAATTTACACTGCTCAAGAACAGGTAATCGTTTTGGGTGCGTAGGTAACAGTTCTTGAAATGTATTGTGTTAATAAATGAAAAGCGGACGAAAAATGACTTAAATCAGTAATAGCTATCAAAGCGTAATGTAATTGAGAAATTAAGAAAGACGAAGTCGGCACCCAGTTGGACAAGTGTGATAGTAACATTCAGAATTTTGACTAAAAAGTGTCTGACTGAGAAAATTGAACAGTGGAGGACCAATTTTCTCGGATTCCTAGTTGTGTTAAGTAATTATATATTATGCTGAGGTTTTCTATGTCTCATCTTTTGTTCATGGAAAGTGGTTCCTTGTTTATGTGAACCATTTCTAGGATGACTCTTTCATGAAAATTATTTTCCTTTGCTAGGATTTTCGGTCTCTCAATGTTCATCACATGATCCTTATTTAGCACATGGTCTGCAAGAGCACAAGAAGACACTCTTCTGTTACAATTACTTTTATGGGAACTTATTCTACCTAAAAGTTTTCCAGAAATTTGACCTATATAAATTTGGTCTAGGTATGGGATCCCTTTTATAGTGTTTCAGTTTTCTTCCAGTGAGACAGGTATTTTTATTCTCGTGTAGAGTAGTGCGATAGTTTTAATTTGTTTGGTAGCGATTTTAATAGAAGTTCCATTTTGGAAAACTTTTTTAGCGTAGGCGTTAAATTTTCAATAAAGGCAGCGACATGTAGGTAGATTAGTGAACCGCGTTTTTTCCTTTAACTGGTTGTGATAGTTGAGTTGTTTGTGTATGTATCAAAGTAGGTTGGCTTACTCTTTCAAAAATGTTCTCTGGTATATCATACTGTGTGCTGTATAAAAATTTATTGATCATAGAAAGCCAATATGAATTTTGTAAGAAAATTAGTTTCTTAACTAAATTAGAGAATACGTGCCTGTTAAAATATATCTTTTCATATTACGTGATCTTAGTGTTAAGTGCTAATTACTATATTTGTTGAACAAAACCTAGCTTTTCATATATACTTACTTTAGTAGGTCTTTTTTCTTTATTTTTATTTGGGAATAAAATATCTCGAAAGCTAGACTAACAAAACAGAGTTTTCTGTTCTGGCCAACTTTCCATCTGCCTTAAACCCAGGCGCGGATCCAAGGGGGGGCGGTGGGGGCGATCGCCCCCTCCCCCCAAGAACTTTGAGTTCAGGAAAATAGATCCGACTTTGCCCCATATACTGTAGTTTATTCAAGAACTAGAGAGAGTAATAAATCATTTTTTACATTTTTTTCTACCTGTGTTCTTTATTCCGATGTCTTTGTCAAAATTGGCATATATTTTTCATAGGCATGGGTTAGAAATTTTATAATCAGAAATATCGGTGTATAATAAGGGACTATTTGGATAGAATAACAATAGATATTTGGATGCGAAGTGTTAAAAAGTGTTATAGGCGTCGGAAAGAGGATTATTTTATCACTAAGTATTTATAGCATAGAATATTATTTCGGTTAAAAACTTAAAATAAAAAGTTTTTATATTATTTTCTTTCTTATGATTTCTTAAAAATTCACATACATTAGAAAATATAGATAATTTTGAAATATTTAACATAAATCACAACTTTTATTATTTTTAATTTTCGCATAGAAACCGTTTTAAGTACATTCAGATTAAAACGTAGCCTTTTTCTTTCAAAAAATTCTAAGTTAAAATTTAAATACTTACAAAATACCCATTTTCAAAAATACAAGAAGTTAAACATATATAAAAAAATAAATTCGTCCATAAAATATTAAATTTTTTTTGGGGCTATCGGTCATTTTATTATTAATTAAAAACATTTTTAGGATATTTGACGTTTCAGTTTATTTATTTCTTAAATCATCTGCAGAATTAAAATTAAACACTAAAAAGGGATTCAAATGTAATTACTTTTTATATGTTACAGAAAATTTAAATAATAAATTGTGTTTACGCTGGTAAACATTACGTATCTAATTTGTAATCAAAGTCAGTGAAGCTATCTTCGCTCAAATTAATTATAATGGATTCCTCTATCTCACCGATCATGAGATCGAGTTTCCCCATTTTTCTTTTATTCTTTTAATATCTGGATTCATCCCAATTCTCAGTTAAATTACTAATTTTGTAAGTTGTGTTATTTCTAGCAATTCTACCTTTTACTTGAGAGAGATTTTCCGGACGATCTATACGAACAGATTTCCTATCTGGTTTTTCCCAGCAAAAATCAAGTTCTCTGAGCAATTTCTAGAGCTCAGTTCTTTTAGTTTCAGATAAATCCCGATCTTCATTGATTTTATTTAGAATTTTGTTGACGGTTGGGATCTGCTTCTCATAATAAAATGTATGTACAACTCCTTTGATTACAGTTTGTGTGATCGAATGTAGCTTGGGAGTACTAACAATTCCAGTCGTGTTTTTCTCCTTCAATTTTTGGTACATAGTAGATTTTCCAACTCCTGTCATGTTGGAATACATCTCAATAGAGCTTTTTACATTATTATTGAGATATTGATATCTTAAGGCATCATAAACGTTCATCTTAATAAGTTTTCCGTTGAGGAAAAAATGCCCTAGTTCAACGATTTTGGAATAAATATAGATGTGGAAGCCATATCTTTTAAGTATCTCACTAATCTCAAATAATATATAAAAACAAGCACAATCAAGGTAAATCACTAAGGACACACTGTAAGGTGTACTTTGCTCACTGACAGAAATTCAATTGAACTATCAGAAAATTTATTGCTGCAGTAAATTTATAAAAGCTTACAATATTTAAATATAATTAAATATAATCAGATTTACGGCAGTCCCTAATTAGGTGCGCACTGGAGCAGGTACGTTGGAGGTTTCGGTAACAGTTTTATTACTCTCTGTAGTTTTTGAATAGAGTATAGGAGTGTGTATGCTTGCGATCGCCCCTCCCCTTCCCAAGAGCTTTAAGTTCAGGAAAATAGAACCGATTCTGGATTTTATATTAGGAATATGTATGCTACTGACACTCCCCTCTCCCCGTTGACAACCTTGTTTTTCTGGCGATAGCCTCCCCCCACCAAGTGCCTTGAATTCAAGAAAATGGCCCGATTCTGCCTCCTATACGAGGGATGTGTATGCTGCTCGCATCCTTCCCCCGGTCGGCAACTTGTTTTTTCTTGTGATCGCCCCCCCCCCCCCTCCCACTCTTCAAAAGCTTGAAATTCAGAAAAATAGACCTGACCCACCCTGCCTTTTACATTGGGAATGGAAATGTTGCTGGCGTCTCCCCCCCCCGTCCCCGTCGACAACCTGCTTTCGCTTTCGTACTTTTGTGATATCACCGCCCCCCCCCCCAAAGAGAGAGGCTGGATCCGCCCCTGCTTAAACCTCTCGGTTTAGCTGGCTTTTTCTTATTATATATGGATATAGTGAATACTCCTAGTCCTTCGTTACAATATTTATTTTTTATTTTTCGGTACTTTATGTGTAATATATATATTAAATAGTTCATCAGTTATTTACTTTTAGATTTGCAGTTATCAAAAATCTAACTTAATTCATTTGGTTTTATAATTTTCAAAATTTTGAGTTTGATGTGCCGGATTTTTTTCCTGAAAAACTACCCAAACGTATTGATATTTCGAGGTAACTCTTAATAATTAATTTTCATTCTCTTATTTACATCAACTTAATCGAAAAAATCCATAGATCATCCTTTGGTGTAGAATTCCTGTAATTCTATTTGTTACTACACTGCTATAACTTGTCTGCATTAGTCAATTGCAGGTTGCTCCCAGGGGAGAGTTAATAATTAATTATCAACACGTGGTTTACCTAATGAATCATTAATTTTAAATTGTCACATTATTCATAAAAACTAGTATAAACTGGCTTTTAGCATCTTAAACACATACAAAATGTTTCAGTGCAGTAGACATTCGATTGTATTTTTTAAACCATTTACTATTATCGCAAATATATTTTGTATAATACCTCCCTACGATTTTGAAAAAAGGCAACTTAAAGTATGCAAATGGTACAATTATTATACGTTGTTAGTGCAGTTGTTGTTATTTTACTTATTTGTCAAGAGTTTCTACGATCTATATGAAGAAATACATACAGATTTTGATGTACTTTTCTATGTATATAACGGCTCATTTAAACTTGTAGGTCTTTTTTGTATTTTCTACGTAATGTCACAGGCACGTACTTGGAAAAATCAATGGGAAGAGTTATTTCAAAGATTCGTTTTTATGGAAAATGTTGTTAATCTGAACACCGAATATGTTTTGGAGAAAAGGATGTTTAAAAATGCTTTTTTCTCATTTCTTATTTTAACTCTTATTATGATTGTTCAGACTACAATGGACATTTTAAATTCGTTGCTTCTGGGATTGAAACATTTCGATTATCTTCGTCATGTTAATTCTTTTTATATTTTCGTCATTGCACATAACATCATGAATTTAGCTCTCTGTGCAAAATGCAAATTCACCGATATTAAGCAAAAATTGATAACTAGTAAGAACTGTCACATTAATATAGCTATAGATATAACACGAAAATGTAGACGCCTCTATCAAGAAGCAGAGAGAAATGTGAATATTTTAAATCAACTTGTTGGTTTTCCTGTACTAATTATTTATTTTTATTATGCGCTAAGCCTATTATATGTTGCAATTCCAATTTTTTTAATAATTACTTATTTACCTGCAGCAGAAAGAGAGCAAAGGAAAATTGAAATAATTAATTCTATTTTGGCTCAAGCTTTAAGCTTGGTAAGTATAATATTTAAAAAAATTAAAGGTATGAGAGCTTGAAGGTGTACTATAAGTCCAAGATCAAAAATGTTGCTCTTGTTTCGCCAAAGAGGCAAACAATTTTTCCAAGAGCCCAAAATAAGCTTTTAATCATCGGTTTATGAAATGCTTTCGTATAAACATTATATTTCTATGGGCTCCACTACTGTGAAGTTAAATAAATTTGAAGAGGTACAATTTTTTTAAAAATATTTATTACATTATTTTTTCAGGATAACTTCGTTTGGTAAATACATATAGACTAATAATTATTCTCATTTAACTTACGAAAACGTTCTTCTATATGTGTCATAAAATCTGCCAATGGTTTATTTACTTGCTTCATTTCGGCTGTTTATTTTCTAGTATTTACCATAGAAACTTCTAGAATATTCTTGAAAATCCGGTTCTAAACTTCTTTCTTGATGACAAATTCGATGATGAAATCTTCTACTTTTCAAACAGAATGTTCTAGAACTTTGCCAAAAATTCGGTCCTAGGCTTCTTTCTCGATGATAAACTCGAAGGTGAAGTCGGTTTTTGACTATCTGTTCTACTTCTGAAACAGAATGTTCCAAAACTTTGTCATAAATTCAGTTCTTTACTTCTTTCTCGATGACAAATTTAAAGGTCCGTTTTTTTTACGGTCTTTTGGGTTTCAGAAAAGAACGTTCTAGAATTTTATTGAAAGTTAGTCTCATCTTTTTCCTTGATATCAAATCCAACAGTCCACGTTTCTCTATCCATTCGGGCTTACAAATAGAATTTTCTGGAAATCGGGTGATAATCCTCACTTCCAACACCATTTGTCACGATTTTTTCTTTCTACCTTTACTCACTGGGTTCAAATAAAAACAACACTTTTTTATATATTACTTCCAACATTTAATAACTACTTACTCACACTTTCACTGTTAAAATTGAAATCTGAATTTTAAAATTTATATTATTTATTTACATACGCCCATAGAAGATATTAGAAGAAAAGTCTAAAATCTCACTAAAAACATGACTAACAATATTTGCTTACAGTAGATCTAGTGGATAAATTTCTTGAACAACGCAGAAATAGGACAATATCGACAACGAATGAAGAACGAAAAACAGTAATGAACATCCCCTATGTTAAAGGCATTTCAGAAAAAGTTAGAAGGATAGAAAAACGATATAAAATCAACGTTGTTTTCAATTCAAATAACCCTCTGAGAAGTCGGCTCACTAGGGTCAAACCAAAAACTCAAAGAGATTGAAGACTGATGAACCAATACCATGTAGAATGTGGCAGTTCCTACATTGGCGAAACAAAGAGACCTCTTGACGTAAGGATCAAAGAATACCAAAAATGTACATCTCGAAGAGAAACAGAAAAATCTCGTGCCGCCAATCATGCCTGGACTCATGGACACCACATAAAATGGTCTGAAGCTAAAATACTACACCGAAAACAACATTGGAGAAAACGAAAATTCAAAGAAGCCGCAGTTATACATCAGAACCCGAGTTGTTTTAGTAAACCATCTTTAGATATAAGAGAAGTGTGGAAACCCCTTCTTAATAATTGTATACTAAAACCAAGTGCAGCAGAAAAATGAGATTTTGCCGTAGCAGGCATGACTACACCCATCTCAGTCACACACCATTGCATTTACTTTTAGTATAAATAGTCATGTAGCTTAGGAATTTATTTAGTTTCACTTGAAAACGACTAGAGATAACTACTAGCCGAAACGTCGTGATATTCAACAAAAATGAAGACAATGGAAGTCCAACAGATACCTACTACTTCGCAAGAAACATCATTGTCTATGACCTTCAAACAAGCAACAGTTTATTTCCTGCAAATACTACTCTAGACCTCTCTCCATGTGCGTATCTCCTACTACCTCATGGTGTCATCAGTGAAGCTATGTCGAACCGAGAGCAACATTCACAGAAAACTTCTA
The DNA here is from genome assembly GCA_034092305.1 of Diaprepes abbreviatus. Lineage (NCBI taxonomy): Eukaryota > Metazoa > Arthropoda > Insecta > Coleoptera > Curculionidae > Diaprepes > Diaprepes abbreviatus. The sequence goes on from JASJET010000095.1 coordinate 3,669,391, forward strand.
TATAAAATATAAATTCCGATACATCTCGGCAGGCTGTTAAAATTTCGCTCTACTCCGGTATATGTATACATGTCGTTTCGAGTGGCGATATTTTTAAATCTGACATCGAAGTCGGCTGATTTTTAATATCCTGCCGATATTTATCGGAATTTATATTTTATATAGCAGTTGTTTCCTGCGAATATTGCTCTAAGATCAATATATCTCCACTTATGAGACCATGAGGTGATAGAAACGCGTATGATGAAAAGACCCGAGTTGTATTTGCAGGAAATGAACTGTTTCTATTTTTTAAAATGACTAACAATGATGCAATATTATGTATGTATATGTATATGTATATGTATATGTAAATATATGTATATATATATATATATATATATATATATATATATATATATATATTTATATATATATATATATATATATATATATATATACATACATATACATATATACATACATATACATATATACATACATACATAGGAAAATTCTAAGTCTTGAGATAGCGGTCCTAGGAATGAATGAAACTCTGTTAGTAATTAATTTAAAAAAAAAAGAATTACATCAATTTGTCATCCTACTCTCATTCATAAAAATATAAACAGATTATATAAAATACTAAAAGAAAATAGCTATCCTCAGTGGTTCTTAAATAAGTTTTAACACAACACCACCATCACTCAACAGGAACACAGCTCTCCACACCCCACACAACGCAGATCTATTCCACAAAATTTCAATGTCTCACCAAAAATATCTGCCTTCATAACACCAATACATTCACACATAAAGAGTAATGCCAATCAAAACACCACTAACATTTCCCCTGAAATTTCAGCTTTCTTAAAAGAAAACTAACTCACATATTATTTCTCATTACCTTACATCAACCAAATTACACAAAAATTGAATAAAATTCTTTCTATGCATAATAATATAAAAATATGTAGTAAACACATATTAACGGTTGGCCAAACCTTCTCCAGACTGAAAGACACGGATAGCAACCCCAACAAATCAAGGGTAGTATACCGTTTAAAATGTATAGACTGCGACAAACATTACATCGGTCAAACATCAACTGTTTTGAAAGAGAGAATCACCAGACACAGGAGTGATTGTAGGTTGCAAAAGAGGATATGCACCTTATCGGAACATGTAATCGATGAGGATCACAGGTTTGATTTTGTCAGTATTGAAGTGATCAACAAAGAACAAAATAGCAATAAAAGGCATTTTCTGGAGATGATAGAAATTTATTTAGATGATAACTTTAGCATCAAAAGAAAAGATATTGAAAATCTCAGTGTAATCTACTCTCATCTCTTGTCCACCTTAAATAATAAAAATACAAGACAGCAGGTTTCCCAGCCTTTTGACTTCACAGTTTCTCCATAGTTTTCTACAAATTGCGTAAGTGCATTTTTGTCACTTTCTTATAACAACCACTTTGCTAGTAGATATTTTTGAAATGTTGAATATTGAGAGAGCGAGAGGTTGGGAGACTGTTTTCTAACCTTCGTTGTTCTATATATAAATAATTTTCATTAATCATTTCCTTATGACCTTCTCACAATTATTACAATTTTTAAAAGCAACAAGACTCATAAGAACTTAGTTACTCATTAAAAAAACATAAATCTTATCAATATTAAAACAAAGAAAAATTAATATTATTACATACCTAACTTATAAATTAAAATTAACATTTGTTGTAAAACATAATGATTCCACATTCAAAATTACCGTTAAAATAAGATTAGACATTTTTGACATATCCCATCTATCAAAAAAAGAGTGTTTTAAGGATTTTCTTATATATATATATATATATATATATATATATATATATATATATATATATATATATACATATGTAATCGAAGGTTTTCGGGCATCCCGTGTATGTGCTGAGTCACTCTCAGGACTGTAAAGCAGCTGACGTTTCGGTGAAATCTCATTCACCATTTTCAAAGCTCACTGTATGGCGTCTACGAGTGAACTGACGCCTGCGACTCCGGTGCTGTCGGTCCCGTGTGCGCATCGGACGCGTTCGTTTTCCGAATGGTTCCGATACCTGCTGCGCGTAATCGGCCCTGTTGCCAGTGTTTGGGGTTGCGTCGCCGAGTTGAAATCTGCCTCGCTACCAAGTGGTATTGGTTGATGTTTTGTAAGCAGATTTTTCCAAGTATTAGGCACCCGTTGGCTCACATCTCTGCTATTTAAGTTGTTGGGCCTCTTTGCAATTTCAATGGCTTCCCTAATCACTCTTTAACTGTAATAGAGAACAAATACAATCTGCCAAAATATATCATCGAATTAGCTAGACACTGTCTTGATAACACCTATTTTACTTATGAAGGCCGACGATATAAACAAGTCGAGGGAGCCCCGATGGGATAGCCGCTATCTCCTGCACTCGCTAACTTATTTATGGAAGACTTTGAATCAAAAGCTTTTGAGACCTCTTTACACAAACCACGACTGTGGTTACCTTACGTAGATGACACATTCGTTATCTGGCAGCATGCGGAAGAAAATCTCAAAAGTTTCCTGGAACACATAAACAGTATACATCCCAAAATTAAATTCACTATGGAGACAGAACAGGAAGGAGAACTACCGTTTCTGGATATCCTACTGAAAAGAAAAGAGGATGGCTTGCTTTCACACACTGTCTATAGAAAGCCCACTCACACCAACAGGTACTTCAACGCCGATTCACATCACAATCCCGCCCAATTATTTGCGGTAGTGAAATCACTTGCGTTTCGATCGCAGTACCTTACATATCCAGAAAATTATCACAAAGAGATGAACATACTGCAAGACGCCCTAACAAAGGATGATTATAAAAAAGAACATATAGACAAGGCTCTAAAAAACAAACACTTGGCCCCAAAAAATCGCGAAAACCAAGAGAATAGCTCCAAAGCTTTTGTTCCTTATGTAAGAGGCACCACAGACAAGATCACAAGAATTCTCAGGAGACACAACATTGAAACCATTTTCACCACAGACCGTAAAGTAAAAGATCTCTTGCTAACACCTAAAGAACGAATCCCTCTAGAAAACCAGGGAGTGTACGAAATTCAATGCGGAGAATGCAGCTCATCTTACGTAGGCCAAACCAACCGTAAAATAAGCGCCAGAAGAGATGAACATAAGAACGCTGTCAAGCAAAAAACAACTTCTTCTGCTCTGGCCCAACACTGGTTAAACACAGGACATAAGATAAATTTCTCGGGAACAAAAATGCTATCGAGATGTGAAAACCTGTCCACAAGAGTGATTAGGGAAGCCATTGCAATTGCAAAGAGGCCCGACAACTTAAATAGCAGAGATGATAGCCAGCGAGTGCTTAATACTTGGAAAAATCTGCTTACAAAACATCAAACAATACCACTTGGTAGCGAGGCAGATTTCAGCTCGGCGGCGCAACCCCAAACACTGGCAACAAGGCCGATTACGCGCAGCAGGTATCTGAACCATTCGGAAAACGAACGCGTCCGACGCGCACACGGGACCGACAGCACCGGAGTCGCAGGCGTCAGTTCACTCGTAGACGTCATACAGTGAGCTTTGAAAATGGTGAATGAGATTTCACCGAAACGTCAGCTGTTTTACAGTCCTGAGAGGGACTCAGCACATACACGGGATGCCCGAAAACCTTCGATTATACATCACACCTGTGAGAATATCCGACATAACATATATATATATATATATATATATATATATATATATATACATATATATATATATATATATATATATATATATATATATATATATATATATATATATATATATATATTGCGTTGAAAAACGTGATGCGGGACCTAACGTATATCGTCAGAGGTCTATATTCGTCGCCCACACACGCTTCAAGCAACTGCCCGAAGAGGAATTAGAATACTAATATTTTGAATATTTTGTTTGTTTTTTTTTTTTTTAAATTGAAAATTGGTGAATGCGAATTAAATAAGTTTTCTTGCTCTAATAAAAATATTCTAAACCACGATATGTATTTTTAATTTTTCCTTGAGCGCCCAGTTACTGTATCCTATCTAAGATAAGATAACAGCACTGTATTTATTCTTTGGATTTACTTAAAAATACATATATTATTGTTAACAAAATTTTAATAAATCTATTTTCTCTTTTTAATCTCCCCTTAATATAACTAGCTCGCTTCCCCTGAAACTATCCCAAGTGAGTTCAGATTCTCATAATTTTAAATTACCTTTTATCTACTGCCAATTAAAACCACTGAATTGTATTAACAATCAACATAAATTTATTATAAATCAAAAAGATATTAATTCGGATTATGAAATTATTTTGAAACACCTATTATCTAGATCATCTTTATTAAAATTAAAAATCAATTGCACCTTATCTCTACTGTTGATTATAATGTCACTCCACTTAACTGTCAAGAGTTGTTTGACAAATATGAAGGTCTCGTGTTCAGTTGAAATGTATTACTTTTATTTATTTTAAAAATTAAAAAAAAAATGTGCAAAGTGCGGATTATTAATTTTAACAAGTGATTATAAATTAGTTCTAATGATTTTATAATGTCTAATATAAATGTGGTAATATTATATTTTAAAATACCTTGATCCTTAAGTGTTTGTTTACTTATAAACAATTAAAAAAAGGTATATTTGTGTTTCCTTGTCTTCTTTTACCATCAAATTGGATTGGGATAATTGTTTAAAAATACCTACTATCAAGTAAGTAGATATTCTTTATTAAACACTGTCTTGGTTATTTTTGGAAATGTCCAGGAATTGTCTACTTCTAGGAAATGTTGGTATTTACACCAGCCAGGTATAATTTCTTGAACTTTTATTTGACACAATCGGGTTTTACTAAATTTTCTTGATGTTAGTTGGAGTTGCTATTTCTTAATGACATTCAATTTAATTTAAATTAATTTTTTGTTTTAAATATTGATTAATCAAACTTTATTTAATATTTATTTACTTTTATAACCTTTTAAAAAATATTTACTTATCAAAAACAAAAGATCTCGCACGTGGCTTTATGATCTTGTCGTGAAAATTTTAAGGTTATGTTTTGAGGAGAAACTTTTCTTTTACACCTCTCAGTAACAATACTTTTTTGCAACTGTCTCGAATTTTTGTGATTTTTCTTTCTATCGTATGCCACCAGCTGACTTAATTAATCATTCTGATTGGCTCAGCAGTTGAAGGCATCGGGTTACTTGATGAAAAATCACCCTTTTCTTGGCATTCTTGTCAAACAAAAATGGCTGTCAAGAATTTTAAAATTGATAAAATTTTTCCAATTTTACCATTTCCTGGATTTATCCAATAATATGCATGACAATAAATATTATAAAATTAAACTCTATGATTTTACCTATCTAATTATACATATTTTAGTCTTCCTAAAACAATTTTTAATATTAAAAATTATAAAACAAAATGGCTTGACATGAAAATATTGAAATATAAAATTAACTAATTATTGAAAATTATTGTTTGAAGATGCTAAATTATGTTTTCTTAATATTAAAATATTAAATATTAGAATTTTCCTTACATTCTAATATAACTTATTTTACTCCATTACTTAAAATTAATTTATAATATTTAATTTTAATGTCAAAATCAAAAATTTTCTTAAATTTATTCTATGTTCTTATGTGTTTTAATTAAAATTATTTTCTTAATACTACTGTTAACTGTCTAATTTATATTAAAAACAATTTAATGAACCTTATTTATTATTTAAAAGTACTTTTCGTAACTGGTTTCACACTATGTTCACCTTTTGTTCCTTTTCAAAACATTATTGTTGCAAAAACCGATCGTTATGTTTTTTTATTTCACTTGAAGATTTTCACTCTTTATTATCACTTTACCTTCACTATCACATCTAATGTTTGTACCTTATTATTCTTATGATCAATTTATAATATGATCTTATTGTATTAATATTTATATATTGTTTATTTTACAATTATGTCAAAAATTCATTATGAATTTAGCATTATATATGATTTTTTTTAATCATGTAAGCTTTTAATTATGCTTTGGTCCATATTATTTGTAAATATTAATGACTCTTATTAATTAATATATCTACTAACTACTTATTACTATCTGAATAATAAATTTATGTTGTATCTTAGATATTTTAATTGAAATTGTTTATATTAGTCGAGTATTTATAATATGGTCATTAGGTCATCTTGTGTCGATTCCTATTCAATTGCCCCAAATTGAATATTTAATATTTTATTATAAATAAAATATTAAATATGAATATTTTAATTCTTATTTGTACTTATTATTTATATTAATTACAACTTTTAGTTGATAATAAAATTTATATCCTTATATATTTCACAGCTTATTAGAAATTTATTGTTTCACAAAATATCCCTTTTAATCATAAACTTTTGTACGTTATTTGATCAGCTAATATTATATTTATACATATCTTTTCTTCAATTTCATCTTTTATTTGTGCTTGATACTTATATGGTATGGGGTAAGTTTTGGCTTTAAAATTTTCAATGTTTTGTACTTTAATATAATGAATATAGTCTCGTGCTACTCTGTTTTCGTTTGAAATTAAGTTTTTAAAAGAATTTAACATGTATACTATATCTTTTTTAAAATTTGAATCGCATATAATTTCCTTTTCATTCATAATCACATCATTATTATACTTATTATTATCACAAAAACTTCTCCTACTAAAATTATCATTGACTTTGTCAATACTAATATCTCCTAAAAATTTTGGTTTTGTGCTCCTTTTAGCTAACAAAACCTTATTATTTACCGCATTATTCTCCTTCTTACAATTATCTATAATACTTTCAAGATTATGTATTTCTATTATATTATTTGCGCTTTCTTTACTTATAACTTCTTCACTTAACATTTCTATACATGATAAATCCTCACTCGAATGATTAAAAACCAAATTATTTATGAACTTTATTCTATGTTCATCAATTATCAAGATCATATCTTCGTAATTTATTTTAGCCCCATATTTACTTAAAATATCATTCCCCATAATTATATCGATATTCATATTATTCACTACTATTAATGATGCTTCTATAATTTTATTACCAAGCACTATTTTTAACATACATTGCCGATTTACTTCACAAATCTTTTTATTATTTGCCCCCACTAATTTTAATTTTGGTATTTTATTTATGATTACTTTATTATTAAATAACAATATATTTTCTAATTTATTTTCATCAATTAATGATGCTTCTATAATTTTATTACCAAGCACTATTTTTAACATACATTGCCGATTTACTTCACAAATCTTTTTATTATTTGCCCCCACTAATTTTAATTTTGGTATTTTATTTATGATTACTTTATTATTAAATAACAATATATTTTCTAATTTATTTTCATCAATTAATGATGCTTCAGAACCACTATCTATTAATATTTTTACTTCTGTATTATCAATTTTACCTTTTACATAAATTAAATCTAAATTGTTTTCATATTTTTCATTGTATAAATTGTCATTTAAGTCTATTAATTCTCGTGGATGTTCGTAATGTATAAAATTCGTCTTAATTTCAGATCCAAGGCTGTTATTTAAAAATTTGTTCGTCTGTTTCTAGGATCCGAAGATACCTCCCTTCGATTTCTCTCCAGGCTGTTGCTCCGTCTCCCTGTCATGTGGTTATTTGTCTGTTCATTGTCTACTCGTAAGTCTGTATCACTTCTATTTCGTCTAATATTATTAGTTTGTCTATATTCCCTGTCATTTCCATTGTAAAAAGTTCGATTCCTAAAATTTTGTCTTTCATTGTTCTGAACGTTCCTATCAATTTGTCGATCATTGTTATTTGCGCCTCTATTTAAGTTTATATTATTTTGTCTCGCGTTATATTGTTGTCTATATTGTGAATTATTATTATTTAAATTATAATTATTTGTACCATTGTCTGTTTGTCTGTATCGTGTATTATTATTAGAATTATTGTTATTAAAATTTCTATTTGTTTTCTGGTAAAAGTCATTATTACGGTTATAGTTATTATTATTTCTATTAAAATTGTTAGGAATATTATTTGTATAATTAGTTTGATTCTGTCTAAATTGATTCGGCTGTGGACGTATATTGTTATTTAGGTTTTTAAAGTTTTGATCATAACTATTTTTTCTATTATTTTGATTGTGCCCATTAAAATTACCTCTTTGTACTCTTGTTAAGAAATTAATAAATTGACCCATTGTTTTTATATTTTGAATTGTAATTGTTTGTACTATATTATCTTGATAATGACGAGCAATGTTCAGAATAATTTCGTCTTCTCTCATTGGTGGATTTAAATACTTTGCTACTGTACTTAGCTTTAAAGCATAATTAACTAGATCCCCATTTTTATTATAATTAAATTTCCCAAAGTATAATTGTTCCCTAAACTCTGCTTGTTTAATTTCTCCCCAAAAATATTCCAAAAATTCCCTTTCAAACTCACAAAAATTATTTATCGTTGATTCTATATTACCATACCAAATACTTGCATGATCAATCAAATTAACTCGAATAAAGTCTTTTATTACTTGTAGATTATTTACATTATTTAACCTATTCTTGATACTGTTAATAAAAGCTACCGGGTGTAACATACGAATGTTGCCATTAAACTTTAGACCCATGTCATTAGTACTGGAACAAATATTTCCATTGCCCATATTATTTCTAGTTACAGTCTCCAATTTCTTATCCACGGTACAAGTAACTAGTTCAGTTGTGGATTTTAGTTTTTCTTCTATAATCTGATCATATTCCTGGAAAGTTCTGTGACATTTCCTATCAATTTTATCTATTTCATTACCATGCTTATCTAATTCTGAGGTAATGTCATGCATGGTCGCATCTAGTTTGTCATTAAGACGCTCTATTTCTGTGTTCCTGTCACCTTTCTCTATTTCTAGCATATTTAATATTTCTTGGTTATTTTTAGTTACCTTTTCATGCATTTCTTCAATGCATGTTAACAGCTCTTTTGACATTCTGTTTTCTATTTCTAATATTTTCTCGTCTACTTGTTTTTCTAATCTTATTTGCCCCTGTTTAATATCATTTAATTCTTTTTGGCCTTTAGTTATTTCCTTTTTTAATTCTTTTTGACCCTGTTCAATCTTATGTTCTAGGTCTTGCTGTCTTTTTTCTAGCTCCTTCTGACCTTTTGTAACTTTCGTATCCAGATCGTTAAGCCCTTTTTCCATTTTATTTTCCAGATCTTTTTGGCCTTTTTCCATTTTATTTTCCAGATCTTTTTGGCCTTTTTCCAGATTATTTTGCATACTCTGCAAAAATTTTATTATATCTTGATTACTACTCTGTTCTGTCTTTTCTGGTTCTTTTTGCTCAGGGGTTGTTATTTCCCCTACCTTTTCTAGCTTAGTCTGCTGAAATACTTCAATCTCTCGATCGGTAGAAGAAGTGGATGTACTAGCTGTATCTTCTTTTGTTTTCCGTACTCCAATTTCTTGATTAATTTGTTTTCCTGATCTTAAGGTTATATTTTGTTCAGCCATGGTATTTTATTTATTCAAGCTTTATGCAATTCAAAAATTTTATAAAATTTATGTATTAAACTTTTGTTTAATACTACTGTTATCAATTTTGTTGTAATTAATTTTAAATAACTGATGTGCAATAATACTCGTTTTTTATATGTTACAAGTTCCTATTAATTATTTTTATTGACAGTAGACTTATATACCCTGAAAATATTTTAGTAATCCAAAAATGTTAATTGCCCTGAAAATATTTATGATCCCTGAAAATATTTATGCCCTGAAAATATTTATGATCCCTGAAAATATTTAGGCCCCACGTTGGGCGCCAATTGCGTTGAAAAACGTGATGCGGGACCTAACGTATATCGTCAGAGGTCTATATTCGTCGCCCACACACGCTTCAAGCAACTGCCCGAAGAGGAATTAGAATACTAATATTTTGAATATTTTGTTTGTTTTTTTTTTTAAAAAATTGAAAATTGGTGAATGCGAATTAAATAAGTTTTCTTGCTCTAATAAAAATATTCTAAACCACGATATGTATTTTTAATTTTTCCTTGAGCGCCCAGTTACTGTATCCTATCTAAGATAAGATAACAGCACTGTATTTATTCTTTGGATTTACTTAAAAATACATATATTATTGTTAACAAAATTTTAATAAATCTATTTTCTCTTTTTAATCTCCCCTTAATATAACTAGCTCGCTTCCCCTGAAACTATCCCAAGTGAGTTCAGATTCTCATAATTTTAAATTACCTTTTATCTACTGCCAATTAAAACCACTGAATTGTATTAACAATCAACATAAATTTATTATAAATCAAAAAGATATTAATTCGGATTATGAAATTATTTTGAAACACCTATTATCTAGATCATCTTTATTAAAATTAAAAATCAATTGCACCTTATCTCTACTGTTGATTATAATGTCACTCCACTTAACTGTCAAGAGTTGTTTGACAAATATGAAGGTCTCGTGTTCAGTTGAAATGTATTACTTTTATTTATTTTAAAAATTAAAAAAAAATGTGCAAAGTGCGGATTATTAATTTTAACAAGTGATTATAAATTAGTTCTAATGATTTTATAATGTCTAATATAAATGTGGTAATATTATATTTTAAAATACCTTGATCCTTAAGTGTTTGTTTACTTATAAACAATTAAAAAAAGGTATATTTGTGTTTCCTTGTCTTCTTTTACCATCAAATTGGATTGGGATAATTGTTTAAAAATACCTACTATCAAGTAAGTAGATATTCTTTATTAAACACTGTCTTGGTTATTTTTGGAAATGTCCAGGAATTGTCTACTTCTAGGAAATGTTGGTATTTACACCAGCCAGGTATAATTTCTTGAACTTTTATTTGACACAATCGGGTTTTACTAAATTTTCTTGATGTTAGTTGGAGTTGCTATTTCTTAATGACATTCAATTTAATTTAAATTAATTTTTTGTTTTAAATATTGATTAATCAAACTTTATTTAATATTTATTTACTTTTATAACCTTTTAAAAAATATTTACTTATCAAAAACAAAAGATCTCGCACGTGGCTTTATGATCTTGTCGTGAAAATTTTAAGGTTATGTTTTGAGGAGAAACTTTTCTTTTACACCTCTCAGTAACAATACTTTTTTGCAACTGTCTCGAATTTTTGTGATTTTTCTTTCTATCGTATGCCACCAGCTGACTTAATTAATCATTCTGATTGGCTCAGCAGTTGAAGGCATCGGGTTACTTGATGAAAAATCACCCTTTTCTTGGCATTCTTGTCAAACAAAAATGGCTGTCAAGAATTTTAAAATTGATAAAATTTTTCCAATTTTACCATTTCCTGGATTTATCCAATAATATGCATGACAATAAATATTATAAAATTAAACTCTATGATTTTACCTATCTAATTATACATATTTTAGTCTTCCTAAAACAATTTTTAATATTAAAAATTATAAAACAAAATGGCTTGACATGAAAATATTGAAATATAAAATTAACTAATTATTGAAAATTATTGTTTGAAGATGCTAAATTATGTTTTCTTAATATTAAAATATTAAATATTAGAATTTTCCTTACATTCTAATATAACTTATTTTACTCCATTACTTAAAATTAATTTATAATATTTAATTTTAATGTCAAAATCAAAAATTTTCTTAAATTTATTCTATGTTCTTATGTGTTTTAATTAAAATTATTTTCTTAATACTACTGTTAACTGTCTAATTTATATTAAAAACAATTTAATGAACCTTATTTATTATTTAAAAGTACTTTTCGTAACTGGTTTCACACTATGTTCACCTTTTGTTCCTTTTCAAAACATTATTGTTGCAAAAACCGATCGTTATGTTTTTTTATTTCACTTGAAGATTTTCACTCTTTATTATCACTTTACCTTCACTATCACATCTAATGTTTGTACCTTATTATTCTTATGATCAATTTATAATATGATCTTATTGTATTAATATTTATATATTGTTTATTTTACAATTATGTCAAAAATTCATTATGAATTTAGCATTATATATGATTTTTTTAATCATGTAAGCTTTTAATTATGCTTTGGTCCATATTATTTGTAAATATTAATGACTCTTATTAATTAATATATCTACTAACTACTTATTACTATCTGAATAATAAATTTATGTTGTATCTTAGATATTTTAATTGAAATTGTTTATATTAGTCGAGTATTTATAATATGGTCATTAGGTCATCTTGTGTCGATTCCTATTCAATATATATATATATATATATATATATATATATATATATATATATATATATATATATATATATATATTCACGTGCCACGTGATTAACATTATCTGCTAAATTTTCATTTTTTTCCAAAAAAAAAAATCAAAAGTGAAGTTGTATCTCAAAATATCGAAAAAAATTATTAGAATGCAATTTCTAGTCCACATGCAAAATTTCAGCTGCATAAGAAAATTTAGATTTTTTGCCCATTTTTTGTAAATTGCACCACTGTTACAAAATAAGACTCAACGCAACTTACATAAAACGTCTTAGTTTTGACAATGCTTCATCCCAGACATATTTTGATTAAAGTAGAGCCATATTAAATGTGTGTTTTTCTACAAAATTCAAATAGGGCTGTTGAAATTTGATCACATGTGATGCAAAGTTTATTTGTTTTTGACCCTGTATAAGATAACTTCATAAAATATCTATTTTTGAAAACGTAGTTTGTGTCTAAAAGTAATACACATCATAATTAAGACAAACAAGTACACAGGGTCATCAGTAAAGTCTGCATTAGGTGGAAAATAAATTCTTATTTAACTAATAGGGACCCTTAGATCAGAATCCATTAAAGATGTGTCAAGAAGAACTATTGTTTGTATTAAACGCAATGGAAGACATATAGAAAAGTAATTATAAATTTTAAGTTTTTGATTTGTTTTTAATTTAATATTCAAATACCAAAAATAGTGGATTTTAAAAAATTTTTTATTGCGATTTTTTGAGAAAATTTGAGTTCTTTCAATTAAACTATTTTCTTAATGTTAATGTATATTACTTTTAGACACAAACTACATTTTCAAAAATAGTTCTTTTATGAACTTACCTTATGCAGGGTCAAAAACAAATAAACTTTGCAGCACATGTGACCAAATTTTAATAGCCCTATTTGGATTTTGTAGGAAAACACACATTTAATAAGGCGTTACTTTAAACAAAATATGTCTGGAATGAAGCATTGTCAAAACTAAAAAGTTTTATGTGGGTTCCATTGATTCTTATTTTGTGACAGTGGTGCAATTTACAAAAAATGGGCAAAAAATCTAAATTATCTTAGGCAGCTGAAATTTTGCATATTGGCTAAAAATTGCATTTAGAAAAATTTCTTCTAATAACTTTTTTCTATACTTTTGCTTGGTTCAGTTTTCTTGTGGTCATTCTTTAAAATTGAATCCACAAAAAACCACAGCTATTTTATTTGGTGAGAAGAATGATAGAGATAATTTTATGCGTAATTACAGCGAGCTAGTAAAGGTGAATAAAATTAACATAACTTATAAAAATATAATTAAAGACCTCGGTCTTCACCTAGACCAAGATCTAAGATTTTCTTACCACATTACACAATCATTAAAAAAAGCTTATATAAACTTGAAATTCATTTTTCAAAATCGTCATTTTCTAAATCGTGAACTTAAGACTTTGCTTTGCGAAAGCTTAGTGCTCTCGCATATGAATTATTGTGATACTGTTTATGGGCCATGCCTGCCTGCCTTGAACACTAAACAAATACAAAAACTACAAAACTCTTGTTTAAGACTTATTTATGGGATACGAAAATTCGAATATGTTACTTATAAATTAAAAGAAATCGATTGGTTGGACATTCGACAGAGGCGACAATTGCACTCCATACTTAATCAAGAAACACCCCCATATTTCTTCTTCTACCTTCTATAATAGGTCCCTGACCTCTTTGTTCTTCGATTTTCCTCATTCTGGACTTAAATTATCGCTCCACCTTTTCCGTGGTCGACCTCTACTGCGTGTACCACTAGGCGATTTATCTCGTGCGATCCTTACCAGTCTATCCTCTGTCATTCGGCTTATGTGTTTGTTCCATTGTGTCTTACGCTGTAGGACCCACTCATTAATGCAGTCTGTGTTGCATGATTGCCTAATGTTATCGCTTCTTTCTCTGTCTAGAAGCGTTTTTCCTGTTATTCGTCGAAGTATTCTCATTTCTGTAGTCTCCAATAGTTGTTTCGTTTTTGTCGTCTCTGGCCGTGTTTCTGAGGTGTATGTCATAATAGGTCTAATTGTGGTTTTGTAGATCCGAACCTTTGTTTCTTGTTGTAAGTGTTTGTTTCGCCAGATTACGTCGTTGAGACAACCCGCCACTTTATTTGCTTTGGCCACCTGCCCTCTTACTTCATCTTCGATGTTGCCATAACTAGTTATGTTGATTCCTAGATATTTGAAACTCATTTCTAGTTGTATTATTTGACCGTCTAGTTCTAGTTTGCATCGGAGGGGTTCTTTTGAGGTTGTCATACATTTAGTTTTTTCGGCTGAGATAATCATATTATATTTTCTTCCCGTAAGATTAAAGGTATTTAACAATCTCTGGAAGTCGTCTTCATTTTCGGCACATATCACAGCGTCATCAGCGTAACAGAGAATTTTTATTTCTGTATCACCCATTTTATATCCTCTACCAAGTCGCACCTCCTTTATTATTTCGTCCATTATCATGTTAAACAACAAAGGACTAAGCGAGTCCCCCTGTCTAATACCGCTGTTGACTGGTATGGGTGTAGATAATTTACCGTTAGTGCGAATCTGAACTTTATTGTTTGCGTATATGTTTTCGATGGTCTGAATTATATTGATAGGAATATTTCTCTTATATAACAGGTGGATTACGTCATCTAGCTTTATGCGATCGAATGCTTTTGTTAGATCTATAAAGCATAAAAATGTTGGTTTATTGTATTCTATAGATTTTTCGACTATCTGTCGTAGAATAAATACTGCATCCACGCAAGACCTTCCCGATCTAAATCCCTGCTGTTCGTCTTCCAGTGTTGTAACTGAATTAATTTTATTTTTGATTACTTTCGTAACGAGTTTCAGAGTTGTGTCCAGTAGATTAATACCCCTGTAGTTCCCTGGTTCTTGTTTGTCACCTTTCTTAAACATAAGCATCATTGTGCTGGTTCTCCACCTATCTGGTACTTTGCATTGTGTCAGGATTTTTCGAATGAAGCTTGTGAGTTCCTGTGTTAGTCGCTGTCCTTCGTATTTCAACAAATCGTTATGAATTCCGTCTTGTCCGGGAGACTTTCTATTTTTTAAGGATTTTATAGCTTTCTCTACTTCTTGAGTGGTGACTTCCACATTATTCCTTATTGCTGGTATGTTGTTTTTTCCAACTTTTGCATCTCCCTCAAATAATTTTGTTAAGTAGTCTATCCATTTCTCCTCTGATATTTTGTTTGTTTCGGAGAGTTCAGATACTTCTTTGCGCTGTTGTCTTATCAGTTGCCACATTTGTTTTTGTACACTATAGAAGTCTCCTTCCATTCTTTTAGAGAACTGCTCCCAATGTTCACTTTTTAGTTGCCTGACTAGTAGATTAGTTTCGTTACGAATTAGTTTGTACCTATTGTATGCTTCCGGCGTTTTTGACGTTCTATATGCTAAATATGCTTTTCTTTTTTCGTTACACTTATCTTTAACTTCTTTACGGAACCATGGAGTTTTATTAAGATTTTTGTTGTTGATTATGATTGTATGTGTGCCCAATGACTCATTTGAAGCATCTTCTATGTTTCCCTTAATTTTTTCCCAGCTATGATTTATATCCTCTTCATTTATTGGTTTTCTTTCAATTTTTTCCATCAATCTTTTTTGATATAATTCTTTCGTTGACGTATGCCACAGAGAGTCTATGTTCTTTTTTTTTGTATCCTAACCTTTTCCAACTGCTTTTTCTATTGTGTAATCTTTATTCGAATCTTTGATAGAACCAATTTATGATCGTTTCCTGCATTAACAGAGTTCAATGTTCTAATATCCAATATCTGGGTGGGATGTATAACTCGGTTACTAAGTATAAAGTCAATCATAGATTTGTGTCCTCTTGTATTTTCAAAAGTGTATTTATATTTATCTTTGTGTTGAAAGAAAGTATTGTTTATCCTTAATTCGTTGTAGGCACAGAAATTTACCATTAGTTCTCCGTTGGTGTTGTGATACTGTTCGTTGAAGCGTTGTTTAATTCCGGGGATTATTTGGTTTCCTATACGGGCATTAAAGTCTCCTAATAAGATAATAGCTTCCTCACCAGGTATTGAGTCTAAGGTGGTTTGCAAGTTCTCGTAGAATGCTTTTCCGTCTTCTGGGCTATAAACGGACAAGATGTTTAGTTTTTTATGTTTCATTAGTAGTTTTATAGAGACTATCCTTTCTGATATATATTGGCAACTTTCTATGTTATTTTTATATTTCTTGTGGATTAGTATGCCTACTCCCGCCTTGGCTCGTTGTTCTTTATTTACTCCACTATATATTAGTATATAGTTTCCGTATTTTTTTGACATTTGCCTTTCCTTTTTGTTTCTTGGAGACCACAAATTTCAATCTTTTTCTCGATTAGCTCTTCAACTATTTCCTGATCCTTTGTGTTGAAAGATGTTATGTTCCAGGTAGCTACTCTTAGTATGTATTTGTTTTTCCATCTCTTTGCCCTTTTCCTTGCGTGGGTCGCCATTGTTGTGTCAGTCCATATCCGAGGCTTTTTATCGGTGCTTTGAGCTGGTTACTGTTTTACAGAGGGTAGACTGCTAACCTGACCCTCCAACCCTCCTCTTTTTTTCCGGGCTTGGGACCGGCAACAGTACTACTGGGCTACTCAATCCACCCAGCAACACTGAAGCCATATTTGTATAATAAAATCAGATTTCGATGCGATGTACATAATATTAATTTTCGGTTTAAGGGAAAGCTTACTATTCCCTCCCACAACATTGAGTTGTTCAAGAGATCGTTTTCGTATAATGTTGCCAAATACTTAAATAATTATGCCATTGATTTATTGGGTAGATCGGTGACAGCACGGAGATTTAGGACCATGGTTTTGGGGAGCATTCTGGTGTCTGAGTGAATTTTGTGCGTTTTCTCTGGGTATGTCTTTGAACCTATTTTCTTTCTTTCATTTAAGACTTATCAATATTGTTTTTTTGAAAATTAATATTGAGCTGTATTCAGATTAATATTTATATTGTTAACTAATTTTTCCATAAGTTGAATATTGTTTTTCTTTTCATATATTTTTAATTTTAATTTTTTTAATTGTTTTTCATTACATTTAGTTTTGTGAGTTAGCTGAACAGACGTCAAAGATATTTTATATCTAGGACGAACTGAAACTCGCCCACTATTTCTGGAAACATAACTGTAGAATAATTTATTCAATAAAGACCTTTATTATATATATATATGTATATATATATATATATATATATATATATATATATATATATATATATATATATATATGAAAAAGTTATTTTATTCTCCTTATATATATATATGTATTTATATATATATATATATATATATATATATATATATATATATATATATATATATATACAGGCGCGGATCCAAGGGGGGGCGGTGGGGGCTATCGCCCCCCCCCCCAAGAGCTTTGAATTTAGGAAAATGGATCCGATTTTTCCTCTTATACTATAGTTTATTCAAGAAATAGAGAGAGTAATAAATCATTTTTTACCCTTTTTCTCTTCGCAAACTACCTGTGTTCTTTAGTCCGGTGTTTTTAGCAAAATTTGTTAGACACATATATTTTTCATAGGAATGGGTTTCTAACCATTTTATAATCAAAAATACCGGTCTATAATAATAGACTAAAACGTAAGATTATTCTCTCAAAAAATTCTAAGTTATAATATAAATACTTACAAAATATCCATTGTCAAAAATACAAAAAGTTAAACATATGTAAAAAAATAAATTCGTCCATATAATAATAAAATATTTTTGGGGCTATCGGTCATTTTATTATTAATTAAAAACATTTTTAGGGTATTTGACGTTTCAGTTTATTTATTTCTTAAACCATCTGTAGAATTACAATTAAACACTAAAAAGGGATTCAAATGTAATTACTTTTTTTTATGTTGTAATTAAAATTAGACCTACTTATTTTTATTTCTATTGTACTGATATCTTAATTTAATTTACTTTTTGTATATGGAAATACGATAGCCCCAAAAAAATCAGATAAACATGTTAATTCTACACGCTTAAGAAAAAACACAAACACAATAATAAAGTAATAAAAAACTTACAGTTAATTAGAATTAAATATATATAAAATTAAAGAGTGGGACACACTAAAATAAAAATATACAAAAAAAAATAAAAAAAACATATACACAATATTAAACAATAAAATACAACAAAAACAAAAATTTAAATAATAAATTGTGTTTACACTAGTAAACATTACGTATCTAATTCCTAATCAAAGTCAGTGAAACTATCTTCGTTAAAATTAATTATAATTGGTTCCTCTATTTCACCGATTATGAGATTGAGTTCTCACATTTTGTTTTATTCTTTTATTATATGGATTTTTCCCAATTTCCCGCAGTAACTTTATTCAAAAAAATCTTTCAAAGGTTTAGTTAAATTACTAATTTAATTGTGTTATTTCCAGCAACTTGAGAGAGATATTTACGTCTCTAACGGACAGTTTCCGGACGATTTATAAGAACAGATTTTCTATCTGGTTTTTCTCAGCAAAAATTAAGTTCTCTGAGCAATTTCCAGAGATCAGTTCTTTTAATTTCAGGTAAATTGTGATCTTCAATGATTTTAGTTAGAATTTTGTAGATGGTTGGGATCTGCTTCTCATAATAAAATGTATATTCAACCCCTTTAATTGCAGTTTCCATCTCTTCTTCCAACGAGGTCTTTCGTTTGACTGTGATCGAATGTGGCTTGGGAGTACTAACAATTCCAGTCGTTTTTTCTCCTTCAGTATTCGGTACATAGTAGATTTTCCAACTTCTGTCATGTTGGAACATATCTCAACAAAGCTTTTAACATTATTATCTAGATATTGATATCTTAAGGCCTCAGAAACATTAATCGTAATAAGTTTTTCGTTGAGGAAAAAAGGCCCTGGTTTAACGATTTTGGAATAAATATAGAGGTGAAAGCCATATCATTTGGGTATCTCACTAATCTCAAATAATATATAAAAACAAGCGCAAACAAGATAAATCACTAAGAAAAAACTGTAAGTTGTACTTTGCTCACTGACAGAAATTAAATTAAACTATCAGAAATTCTATGTTGCAGTAAATTTATAAAATATATTTAAATATAATGAAATATAATTAGATTTACGGCAGTTCTCAGTTACCTGCGGCACTGGAGCAGGTGCGTTAGAGGTTTCGGTAACAGTTTTATTACTCTCTCTAGTTCTTGAATAGAGTATAGGAGTCTGTATGCTTGCGATCGCCCCCCCCCTCCCAAAAGCTTTGAGTTCAGGAAAATAGAACACATTCTGTCTTTTATATTAGGAATGAGTATGTTGCTTGCACCCCCCCCCCGTTGACAACTTGTTTTTCTTGCCATACTGTACTTTTGTGATATCACCGCCTCCCCCCCCCAAAGAGAGAGGCTGTATCCGCCCCTGTATATATATATATATATATATACAACGCTTCATCCTAGACATATTTTGATAACAAATTATTTTTGGTATTTAAATATTAAATAAAAGGAGTTCAAAAAATTAAAATTTATAATTACATTTCTGTGTACTTTCCATTGCGTTCAATACAAACAATAGTTCTTCTTAACAGATTGTTTAGGTTTCATTACTTTTTAGTTCAATTTTACTCGTGTTCACACGTGACACATTTTACTGGCCCTCGCGCCTTTGGACAATGTAAAAAGGCACAGAACAGTAGTAGTACCATAGTCGTATCGTATAGTACTCGACGTATTGCACGTCTCCCGCCTTCTTGAAAAGGCTTATCGTTTTGCTCTCAAATATATTGACTCTCGCCTCAAAACTACTCCGAAATACAGTGATAGTGTCCCCGATTCCTGGTTCCTGTATGGTGAAGCTTGGAATTATTCTGGTGGCCACCAAGAAGAATTTAGTGAAGTGATTTCGACTACAAGGTAGGCCATTTTAGTATTTGTGTCACGCTGTCGCCGTATTTTGTATAATTTCTCATCTCCTCAATTAAACCTATATACAGTCCACTCTTTGTCTCAATCCCCTACATATTTTTTGGCCACTTCGAACCGGATCTTCATTTTTTTATGCACAAAATTAAAAATTTTCTTTAATTAATTAACATTTTGCAAAATTTTCTTTGAGAATGTACCATTTTTAGAATTTTTTCGTTGGCCCTTTAAGAGTCTCGAAGGCGCACCTGTCACACGCAATTTCATGGTCGTACTCCCTCCATACCATTGCACCCACTAGTCCTGCTGATCAGCTGAATCAGTATCTTCAAATTGTCGACATAAAATATTTGAATTTTTAAAGCATTGGAAATTACTGAAATCGCGTATTTAATCCTCATTTTAGAGTAAAAAAAAAAAAATAGTAATATTTTTTGCTGATTTATTTTTATTCACTGGCTCTCAATTGGAAATATCATAATAATATCTTTTATTGATTTGTTGTTCATTAAATATTGTTCGATTAGAAAAGTAAATAATAGATTTGAAAATGTCAAAACTGGATATATACATTGCTCGCAGAAATGCTGCTAATTCTCGCATCAAAGAATTATTGAATATCGCGGAAAAAGCTCAAACAGATCAAAATGTACGTTTACATTTTAAAATGCGCTATAAAATGTTAGAAAATATTAAGGATGATTTTGATAAAAATCATTCGAATATCGTTGATTTAATAGCAAGCGTGGAAAACAAAGATGCTCTTTTAAAAACCGAAGCCACTTTTAGGGAACTTTTCGATTTTGATTATTTTGAAATTCAGGCTATTTATTATAGTATTTTTGAATCTGAACCCCTTGTCAACTTAAATGTCTCTCATTCTGCGCCATCCCAAAATAATGGTAGGTTGCCCAAATTGGAAATACCGGTTTTCTCAGGTGATATTCGAACATGGAAAACCTTCTATGATTTATTTAACTCGCTCATACATACTAATTCCAATTTGAGCAACGTAGAAAAATTTAGCTATTTGATAAATTCTCTTGATAAAGCCCCGCTTGCTCTAGTTAAATGTACACCTTTATGTGATGCAAATTATTTAATTGCCTATAATGCTCTGGTTAATAGATACGAAGACCTTAGACTTATTGCTATAACTCACTGGCAAGAAATACAGGGTACTAAAAAACTGTCTGATGATTATTCGGTCAGCTCTTTGAGAAATCTCGTGGACAAGTTTGAAGAAAACTTGGCTGCTTTAAATAATTTGCATTACCCAGTTAAACAATGGGATTTTGTACTATTTAATATATTAATGGAACGGTTAAATCACAGTTTAGCTACACGTTTTGAAATTGATTGTCATACTGAATTAAAAAACCCAGCAAATCGCTCAAATAATTTTGGTATTTTGAAAGACTTTTTACAAAAACATTGTGATGCTCTAGATGCTGTTTCTGTTACTTCTTCTCCAGTAAAATTACAGTTTCCTAAAACTAAAATAAAAACATTTCTAAACAATACCGATGGCAAAGAAAAATGCCCTTTTTGTAATAAGTTACACCCCATTTATAGTTGTCAAACCTTTTTATCAAAATCTCCTCAGGAACGGTATAATATTGTTAAAACTAAAAGATTGTGTATAAATTGTTTAGGTACAAGGCACTTTTCGCCTTCATGTACCTCTCTCCGCACTTGTCGTAAATGTTCTCTAAAACATCATACACTTTTACATTTTGGTTCAGAATTTAAGCCCTCATCTTCTCAAAATGTTGTTTCTCATCCTCAGAGTTCTCAAGTTGTTTCTCATACATCCACGCATGCGCCTACTCAAGTTTCCCATTTGGCGGAAAGCTCTCTCGGTACAGGTGCATTGCAGTCACATTCAGATAAAGACAATTTGCCTAACAATAATTCTCCAGATGTTAACTCTTACGTTGCTAATTTACCTCGTAACCATACTGTTCTCTTGTCCACCGCGGTCATAGAAGTCAAAGATGCGTGGGGACAATTTCAAAAAATCCGTGTATTACTGGATTCCGCAAGTCAGGCTAATTTTGTTACTAAAAAGTGTTGTAAAAAACTGGGTTTGGATTCTTATTCTCTAAATATTTCCATAGGTGGGTTAGGACCTATGGCTACCCAGGCTACGCAAGGTGTTGCTTGCACAGTTCGTCCTCATTTTCATTGTGAACCTTGTTTAACTTTAGAATTTGTTGTTTTACCGCAAATCTGTGCCGATTTGCCATGCGCTGACTTACCAGCAAAACATTTTAAAGAATTTTTGAATTTAAACTTAGCTGATCCAAATTTTAATATTTCTTCTTCGATTGACATGCTCATCGGTGCTGAAGTTTTTGGCTCTTTATTGAAAGGTGAATCAATTTGTTTTGATCACCACAAACCCTCCGCTGTTAATACGTCTTTTGGATGGATACTTATGGGCAAAGTATCTCTTGAAAATAATTATCGTATAGGTACGTTTTGTACTTTAACTCAAATTGAAAATTGTATAAAAAGACTGTGGGAGCTAGATCAAGTAGTTCAAACCCCCAAGCTTTCTCCCGAGGAGAATGCTGCTGAACATATGTTTGTTGAATCTCATGATAGAACTCACACTGGTCGATACGTAGTAGCTCTCCCCTTCAAAAATTCCTCTTCTCCTAATTTTTGTGATTCTCGCGACATCGCTCTTCGTAGATTTGTGAACTTGGAGCGTCGTCTGAAAAATAATCCCTCGCTTTATCAAGACTACTGCAATTTTATGCAAGAATATCTATCAGCTGGACACATGGAACTTATTGAAGATCCCTTAGAAGCACCCCACTCTTACTATATTCCTCATCATTGTGTTTTACGCCCAGAGAGTCAGACGACTAAATTAAGGATCGTTTTTGACGCCTCTACTAAAGATGCAAATCATATATCATTGAATGACACTCTTTTAATTGGCCCCAAACTTCAGTTAGATATTTTCACTCTGCTACTGCGCTTTAGACTTGGCGCTGTAGGGTTTACAGCTGATATCAAGCAGATGTATCGTCAAATTTTGGTTACTAAAAGTCACTGTGATTATCAAAGAATATTATTTCGCTTCTCCCAAGACGAATCTATTAAAGATTATCGTTTACTAACAGTGACTTACGGTGTATCTTCGGCTCCATTTTTGGCGATTCGTACTCTTCAGCAACTGGCTAGTGATTACCAGGCAAATTATCCTCTAGCCTGTCAAGCATTGAAAAATTCTATTTATGTTGATGACTTGATCTGCAGTTGCGATACTGTTAGCGAAGCTGTACAGCTTCAACAGGAGCTTGTCGAGCTCTTGCGACTTGGTGGTTTCGAGCTGAGAAAATGGGCCAGTAACAATCCACAGTTGTTGACTCATTTACCACAGTCTTGGCTGCAAATTGATCCTCTTTCATTTGATAATGATCAGGAAAATATGGGACTTCAGTGGCAACCCAAATGGGATATCTTTACGTATAACGTAAGTGTTAGCGAAACCTCCTGTACAAAACGTAATATTTTGTCAGATTTAGCTCGCATATTTGACCCTGAAGGATTTTTAACCCCAGTTGTCCTTTTCGGTAAACTTATAATACAAAAACTCTGGGCACTTGGGCTTCAGTGGGACGACATCCCACCTGAAGACATTGTAATTAAGTGGCGCAAATTTAAGGGTGAATTACCTCTACTGTCTAATTTTCAATTACCTCGTATTCTCCTCTCTCTTGATTATTTGTTTTGTGATATTCATGCATTTTGTGACGCTTCCTCTTACGGCTATTCAACCGTTATATATTTTCGATACGAAACGTCCCAAAATCAAATAAAAACTTCTTTTGTAGCTGCAAAATCTCGTGTTGCGCCATTGAAAACGATTTCTGTTCCTCGTTTAGAATTGTGTGCAGCCGTACTCCTTTCAGATCTCTTGATTTCGGTTTTGTCTGCGTTTGAAGACAAGATTGATTTTCGGCGGATTTATGCGTGGTCAGATTCGACTGTAACTCTATCCTGGATAAAATCGTCTCCTCATAAGTATAATACTTTTGTTTCTAATCGTATTACTCATATTCAGGAAAAGGTTGCTCCTACTCGTTGGTTTTATATTTCTTTCGAACACAATCCGGCTGATTGTGGTTCTCGGAGCTTATTACCCTCTCAATTGCTTGACCATTCGCTATGGTGGGCGGGGCCCTTTTTTCTCTCTGAAGCTGAAGAGCTTTGGCCAGATTCTTGTCGAACGTTCAAGTTCACGGAAACTGCTTTAGAGCAAAGAAAGACCGTTTTGTCCACCTTAGTTCCACCTAGGGACTTCTTTTTAGATCTTCTTGATAGATTTTCTTCCTTGGATAAAATAACGCGCATTCTTTGTGGATTTCTACGTTTTATCTCGAATAAGAAAACGCAAGATACTCTTTCGGAACCATTTTCCCTCTCAAAGCTAGATGGAACTCTCGTGTGCTTATTTAAGTACATTCGAAATGTTATATTTCTTGTTGAACCGGGTATCCTGAGGGTGGGCGGATACCAATCGTACTCTCATCTACCTTTTAGAAAGTTACATCCCGGTCAACAAACCCTTCAGCGTTTGATTGCTCAAAAATTGTGGATTTTATATCCTAAGAAACCTATTCGCTTGCTTTCTCGTTGTTACAAGTATATAACAACCATTCTCAACTCTTTTCAGCCTACTATGGAAGGTGTTCCTGAGCCTCGTTTTATTTTTTATTTATCTCTCGTTATTGGTATCCATATTTTCTCTTACACAGTGTGTAACACGGTTTTAGTCTTAATTGAAGCGTTGGTAAATATCCGACACCTTTTAAGTTTAGGTTTAAACGATCTTAAAGCTCGTACACCGGAACATTTTTTGTATTTGGAACCCTTAAACTCCTTTATGGAACCGGACTTGACCTCGTTTACGCTCGGACGATTTTCTCGCTTTGAATTATTACAAGCCTTACATCAGCATTTCTGGGTAAGGTGGAACAAAGAATATTTACACACTTTGATGCAACGCAGCAACTGGACTAAGTCGTCAGTTCCTATTCTCAAGGATACTCTCGTGTTGCTCAAAGACGAACACGCGCCGCCCTTAAAATGGCATTTAGGCCGGGTGTTAGAGGTGCATCCGGGTGCGGACGGAGTTACGCGCGTTGTGACTGTGCGTACCGCGCAGGGTAATTTCAAAAGACCTGTAATTAAAATATGTCCCCTACCTCAAAATTAAAATTATATTCTTTTTTTTTTGGTTTATTAC
The DNA here is from genome assembly GCA_034092305.1 of Diaprepes abbreviatus. Taxonomy (NCBI): domain Eukaryota; kingdom Metazoa; phylum Arthropoda; class Insecta; order Coleoptera; family Curculionidae; genus Diaprepes; species Diaprepes abbreviatus. The sequence goes on from JASJET010000095.1 coordinate 3,694,973, forward strand.
TCTACTTTAAGTTTTTTTTTATTTGGATGGTACAAAAATATTTTTTTTTGTTTATAAAATGTCTCATTTTAGGTGGGCGGTATGTTTAGGTTTCATTACTTTTTAGTTCAATTTTACTCGTGTTCACACGTGACACATTTTACTGGCCCTCGCGCCTTTGGACAATGTAAAAAGGCACAGAACAGTAGTAGTACCATAGTCGTATCGTATAGTACTCGACGTATTGCACGTCTCCCGCCTTCTTGAAAAGGCTTATCGTTTTGCTCTCAAATATATTGACTCTCGCCTCAAAACTACTCCGAAATACAGTGATAGTGTCCCCGATTCCTGGTTCCTGTATGGTGAAGCTTGGAATTATTCTGGTGGCCACCAAGAAGAATTTAGTGAAGTGATTTCGACTACAAGGTAGGCCATTTTAGTATTTGTGTCACGCTGTCGCCGTATTTTGTATAATTTCTCATCTCCTCAATTAAACCTATATACAGTCCACTCTTTGTCTCAATCCCCTACACAGATCTTTAATGGATTTTGATACTTACAATATTAATAATATTAAATAATAAAAATTTATTTTCCACCTATTGCAGACCTTACTGATGACACTGTGTACTTGTTTGTCTTAATTATTATAATATTATACACAAATTATGTTTTAAAAAATATTTATTTTATGTATATATATATATATATATATATATATATATATATATATATATATATATATATATATATATATATATATATATATATATATACATATACCACTGCTATTGCATCTCACACGGAGGAATCCGTGAAAGCCGCATAAACGTATATACGCCATCCGGCGGGAGGTCGGCGAAGCCGCGTTCAGTGTTGCATGCTTCCTTCCGATCTGTCCTTTGCACAGACAGGTGCATGTCGGTACCCTGATGAGTCTAGTAAGAGACGAAACATGTACCTCTGCCGTATCACTGTAACGGAGGAGGTAAGTTTTTACTTTCTTCTCGGTGGGGTGGTACAGGTAGGCCACCATCTCGATGGTGGTGTAATAGGGTGAATTGTGTTTTGTAACAATTCATCCAAACTGTGCAACCTCTAACACGGAAAGGATATGATGGAGCGAAGTTTGCAATCACTGTTCGCATTTTACTTCATATATATATATATATATATATATATATATATATATATATATATATATATATATATATATATATAGACACAGCTGAATACTCCTTGTCTTTCGTTACAATTTCTTATTTTTCATTCTTCGGATACTTTATTTTGTCTAAAATAAATATTAAATTTTCTTTTGGATTTGCAACTTCCAAAAATTTAATTTTGTTGTGCTTGTGTTTTCTTCCTGAAAAACGACCCAAGGGTTTTGATATTTCGAGGTAACTCCTAATAATTAATTTTCACCATCTTATTTACATCAACCTAATCGGAAAAATCCATAGATTATCCTTAGATGTAGAATTCGTGTAAATGCAACTGAATAAATTTCCAGCTGTTATCGCACTGCTATAAATTGTCTGCATTAGTAAATTGTAATTTGTCTCTAGGGGAGAGTTAATAATTAATTTTCAACACGTGGTTCACCTAATGTATCACTAATTTTAAATTGTCGCATTATTCATAAGAAACCAGTAAAAACTGGCTTTTAACCTCTTAAACACATACAAAATGTTTCAGTGCAGTAGACATTCGATTGTATTTTTTAAACCATTTAGTATTATCTCAAATATATTTTGTTTAATACCTCCCTACGATTTTGAGAAAAGGCAACTTAAAGTATGCAAATGGTACAATTACTACACGTTGTTAGTGCAGTTGGTGTTATTTTACTTATTTATCAAGAATTCCTACGATTTATATGAAGAAATACATACAGATTTTGATGTACTTTTCCATGTATATGACGGCTCAATTAAACTTGTAGGCCTTATTTGCATTTTATACGTAATGTCACAGGCACGTACTTTGAAAAGTCAATGGGAAGAGTTATTTCAAAGATTTATTATTATGGAAAATGTTGTTAATCTGAACACTGAATATGTTTTGGAGAAAAGAATGTTTAAAAATGCTTTTTTACCATTTCTTATTTTAACTCTTATTATGATAGTTCAGACTGTAATAGACATTTTAAATTCGTTTCGTCTGGGATTTAAACATATTAATTTTTTTCGCTACATTAATTCTTTTTATATTTTCGTCATTACACATATCATCCTGAATTTAGCTCTTTGTGCAAAATGCAAATTCACCGATATTAATCAAAAACTGATAACTAGTAAAAACTGCCACATTAATATAGCTATAGATATAACACGAAAGTGTAGACGCCTCTATCAAGATGCAGAGAGAAATATGAATATTTTAAATCAACTTATTGGTTTTCCTGTACTAATTATTTATTTGTATTATGCTCTAAGCCTATTACATATTGCAATTCCAATTTTTTTAATAATTACTTATTTACCTGCAGCAGAAAGAGAGCAAAGGAAAATTGAAATAATTAATTCCATTTTGGCTCAAGCTATAAGTTTGGTAAGTATAATAATTAAAAAAAGTAAAGCCACAAGAGCTTGAAGGTATACTATAAGTTCAAGTCAAAAATGTTGCTCCAGTTTGGCCAAAGAGGCAAACAATTTTTCCCAGAGCCTAAAACAGACTTTTAGTCATCGATTTATGAAATGCTTTCGTATAAACATTATGTTTTTATAGGCTCCACTACTGTGAAGTTAAATAAATTTAAAGAGGTGTGATTTTTTTTTAAATATTTGTTTCAGTATTTTTTCAGGATTACTTCGTTTGATAAATACATATAGACTAATAATTATTCTCGTTTAACTTACGAAAATGTTCTTCTATAAGTTCCATAAAATCAGCCAATATTTTATTTATTTGCCTCATTTCGGCTGCTTATTTTCTAGTGTTTACCATAGAAACTTCTAGAATGTTCTTGAAAACTCGGTTCTAAACTTCTTTCTTGATGACAAATTCGATGATGAAATCAGTTTTTCGCTTTCTTCTAATTTTCAAGTAAAATGTTCTAGAACTTTTTCAGAAATTCTATTCTAGGCTTCTTTCCTGATGACAAAGTCCATGATGAAATCAGTTTTTTTCTCTCTTCAAGTTTTCAAATAGAATATTTTAGAACTTAATCAGAAATTCGGTTCTAGGCTTCTTTCTTGATGACAAACTCGGGAGTGAAATCGACTTTTCGCTATCTGTTCTACTTTTGAAATAGAATATTCCAGAACTTTCTCAAAAATTCGATTCTAAGCTTCTTTCTCAATGATAAATTTGAGGGTGAAGTCCATTTTGTGCGTTTTTTTTGGGTTTCATAATAAAACGTTCTAGAATTTTATTAAAAATTAGTGTCATCTTTTTCCTTGATAACAAATCCAATAGTCCATTTTTTTCTATCCCTTCGGGCTTATAAATTTCTGGCATCGGGTGATAATCCTCACTTCCGACACCAATTGTCATGATTTTTTTTTCAACTTTACTCACTGAGTAAAAATAAAACTTTTTTACCAATTACTTTGAACACTTAATAGCTATTTACTTACACTTTCACTGTTGACTTATATCTGAATCTTAAACCTTATATTACTTATCTACATACAGCCATAGAACATACTAGAAATAAGAAGAATAAAAATCTAAAATCTCACTAGAAACATGACTAAAAATATTTGCCTATAAATTATTCTCCTTTTAGGCAGAGAAAAGAGAAAAAATATATACAAACAGTTTTTTTCTTGCAAATACAACCTTGGGCCTCTCTTCATGCGCGTTTCGATCACGTCATGGTCTCGTCAGTGACGCTGTATCGAACTGAGAGCAACATTCGCAGGAAACCACTGCTATATAAAATATAAATTCCGATACATGTCGGCGGGATGTTAAAATTTCGCACTACTCCAATAAATGTGTAGATGTCGGTTCTGTCGGTTTTTAATATCCTGTCAATATATGTCGGAATTTATGTTTTATATAACAGTTATTTTCTGCGAATATTGCTCTCAGTTCAATACGGCTCCACTGACGAGGCTGTGCGGTGATCGAAACGCGTATGGAGAGGACCAGAGTTATATTTGCAGGAAATAAACTGTTTTGACATATAATTTCCTTTTTTCTGCCTAAAAGAAGATTAATTTCTAGGCAAATATTCAAATTCCTTATTGATATTTTGATTTTTTAAATAATGAAATATTATATATATATATATATATATATATATATATATATATATATATATGTATATATATATGGTTCATATGTGGATATTAAAAAACAACGTATTTTGATGTTTCGCCTTTTGTTTAAGGCATTTTCAAAATGGTTTTTTTTTTATATTATTTTCTTTAATTTAATAACCTAAAATTTAAAATACACAAATTATGGTTAAAATTCCAAACATTAACAAAAAAAGTTAAAAGGGTAAAAGACAATTCAAAAAAATTTATTTTGCAATTAAAAACTTATATGATTTTAAAATTATTTAAGTCTTTACAAAAATGTGTAGGTACGCACCTTCAGCTTGCCATTTCTCTTCCGAAACTGATTGATAAAATGTATGGATTGAGGTATGGGAAAAACAATTCCTTTTTTAATACATTAATTTTTAAATTATTACTTATGGAGTCTTTAGTTTTTTTTTTTATATTTAAATTGATAACGTTTAAATCTTCTAAGAGGATATTCCTATCTATTGACTTTTAAGAGGGTATATTAATTTTTAATTAGATTTTTGTAAATGTGGCTTAGGTTACTTATATCCGTTCTGTCGTTAACTGCGCTTTTTTCCTTTTTTATTTCCATCATATCCTTTATACTCAATTTGTTATAATTACGGTCACATTCAAGTATTGTTGTATTGTTGTAGGAATGGCTTGTTTCTCGTACATGTTTATTTAATGCAGTCGTAGCATTCTTAGTAAATTTGTGCCCATTTAATCTATTTTTCAATAACTGTGTTCAGTCTTATATAGTTTTTGCGACAATTGGTGCAAAGAATTAAGTATACCACATTAAAGTGATTTATTTTAGGAGTTTTACTTTTCAGTTTGGTAAAAAAGAGTTTAACTTATTTTGAGCTTTGTGGCAGACAACGATATTATGTTAGTTCTGAATATATTTAATTTTTTCGGAAAGTCCGTTTGTATACGGCAAGGCAATAAATTTCAATGTATCGTTATTGTTGGGAGGATTGTTAAAATTATAGAATTTGTATATGTGCTTTTTTATTATGTTATCAATGTCCCTGAGTTTAAAGTTGTTTCTTAATAAGTTCTCTTTCACTTTTCTTAAAACCGGTGGTCTAAATGCAGGGGAAGTTAAAGTGATGGCTCTGTCTCCTAGACCAATAATAATAGACCAACCAATAGCCTAAAACAGTGACAAAAATTCGAGCAGTCATGAAACCTTTTCGAGAGTATTGGGGGCAATACATACCCCATATGCAATGAAGGAGAAAATCATATAAGGGGGCCGCTGCAGGGGGGTGTAAAGTTGGCCAAAACAGGTTTTTTGATTCTACAAGCCAAACTAGCCGAACATGGACTTATAAGTTTCATATAAAAGTTGTAGAGAATTAAAAAACCCATAATTTGAGCTATTGCCGGTTTTTTTTTTCATTGATTAGTTTTTGCAAAAAAGTTAAAAAAAAACCTCTAAAAGGGTCGTTTTTTGCATATTAATTATTTATTGCAAATTTTTTTTTTCTCAATTTTTTGCTCCCAAAGGAAGCCCTCACCGCTCCAAATAAAACGGTATTTTGTGTTTTTAAATCGGTCCAGTCGTTGCAGAGAAATTGCTATTTGTTTATCCTGAGACGCTTTTTGTTTATTGTTATAACTTTTTGTAAAATTAACTTTTAGGGGTGTTCGCAACCTGAGGCTCTTCATAAAGATCCCGATTTTCATGCCTTACTATGGACAAACGAAAAAATTAATTTTCAACCCCTTGTTTTTTGTTTTGAAATAGGGGATGTTTTTTTTGTTCTAAACAAATGCAGCTGGAGTCTCTTCCAAACATTATATAAATGTCTAGTTTAAAAATTCGAATAGCTGAGTTCCAAACCAAGATTTAAAAAAAATCATTTTCGACCAATAGGAGCCGAGCTAGAGATTTTTTTTCAAACATTCGCAGCCATTTTGTTTATAAAAATTAAGAAACGAATCCAACGGCATCGGTTAGACAGAGACTTAAATTTCTAATACAGCTGTGGGTTTTGGAAAGATTATAGTCTTTGTTATTAAAAGTCGTACAGAAAGTGAAGCGTCCGACAGCTGCTAGCTGACCTCGGTGATGGGGGAACGCTGCCGCGCACGCAAGAAGACAACTGGGAGCTTCAAATTGGCGGCGCTCGAGAAAATTCGTCTTTTCTCGGCAACAAATTGACCAATTTCGATGTTTTTTTTTTAATCTGGGGTAGCTCGAAAAATTATGAACACTGGTGCAATCAGCTTTTTCGAACAACCATTATTTAATTTATCATTTGTGGAAATAAGCGTTATTCGAATCTATGATCTTTTTCAAATGTAATTTGAATTCATAATACTCGGAAAGTTATTATTTAAACTTCTTTGTACTGTAATAAATTAAAAATTAAGTTTTCAAATTATAAACATTTAACATAACAATTAAATAGTTATCTGAATTTTTGGATATTATTTATGTATTTTCTATTGAATATATTTAAACTTTTTTTTAACACAAAAAATTCATACTTATTGATCCTAGAACAGGATTGATAAAAAAGGATTATTAAAAAATACAAATTTTTAATAAAAATAAATATTTTTATTTGTTCAATTTTCTCTTTTTTTTTTTGGTTCAGGTTCATTTTTTTCTTCACACTCGTCTACAAAAATATTTTTGAGAATATCGTCATCATTTTCATCGCTCGATTCGTTTTCGTACTCAGCAGTTGGAGCGTTCGTACAATTATCTCCATTACAAAAACCACGTAATCTAGAAGACTTTAAACCGGGTTTGCGGCAACTACATCCAGTTTTGCAGCCTTTCTTGTATTTACAAGATATTGTTTCTGATACCTCGAGTGGTATCAGTTATTCCGCGGAATAAAGTGGCTCCAATCCAATTTAAGTTCAGTTCAGCCAAGCATAGATGAGACTGAGAGTCCCCCAAAAAGGTGGCTGCCGTTTTAATGATGTTTGGGAGAGCCTCCAGCTGCATTTATTTAGAAGAAAAAAACACTCCCTATTTCAAAACAAATATATATATATATATATATATATATATATATATATATATATATATATATATATATATATATATATATATGAAGTAAAATGCGAACAGTAAATGCAAACTTCATTTCATCATATCCATTCCGCGTTAGAGGTTGCACAGTTTGGATGAATTGCTACAGAACACATTTCATCTTATTATACCACCATCGAGATGATGGCCCACCTGTACCACCATACCGAGAAGAAAGTCAAAACTTACCCTCCCCTCCACAGTGATACGGCAGAGGTACATGTTTCGTCTCTACTAGACTCATCAGGGTACCGACATGCACCTGTCTGTGCAAAAGACAGATCGGAAGGAAGTATGCAACACTGAACGCGGCTTCGCCGACCTCCCGCCGGATGGCGTATATATGTTTATGAGGCTTTCACGGATTCCTCCGTGTGAGATGCAATAGCAGTGGATATATCCACATTATGCCGTTGTAGCGCTGAAATCACATTCAGCAAACGTACAACTATATGCAACTCCGTGAATAGATGAAGTAAAATGCGAACAGTAAATGCAAACTTCATTCCCTCATATCCATTCCGTGTTAGAGGTTGCAGAGTTTGGATGAATTGCTACAGAACACAATTCATCTTATTACACCACCATCGAGATGATGGCCCACCTGTACCACCATACCGAGAAGAAAGTCAAAACTTACCCTCCCCGCCACAGTGATACGGAAGAGGTACATGTTTCGTCTCTACTAGACTCATCAGGGTACCGACATGCACCTGTCTATGCAAAAGACAGATCGGAAGGAAGTATGCAACACTGAACGCGGCTTCGCCGATCTCCCGCCGGATGGCGTATATATGTTTATGAGGCTTTCACGGATTCCTCCGTGTGAGATGCAATAGCAGTGGATATATCCACATTATGCCGTTGTAGCGCTGAAATCACATTCAGCAAACGTACAACTATATGCAACTCCGTGAATAGATGAAGTAAAATGCGAACAGTAAATGCATATATATATATATATATATATATATATATATATATATATATATATATATATATATATATAAATATCTATATATATATATATATATATATATATATATATATATATATATATATATATATATATATATATATATATATATAGATATTTATTTATTTTTAATTTTGGTAAAAATTTGCAAAGCGTGAAAAGCATGAAAATTATGTTTTTTTGAAAAAATTTCGATACTCACCCCCTATTTCAAGGTCCTAGAACACAATTCTGGCCTTGATTTTTCAATATTTTTCCTCACTTTCCCGGAAAACTCAAAAAAAAAAGAAAAGCGTCACTTCACAAAGCACTTTCTTTTCAGTTAAAAACCGAACTAGTTAAAAAATATTGTACGTAATATATTTCAATTGTTTTTGCACAAATTTTAGCAGACCAATTTAGAAAAACTTATATTTTCAGTGAAAAATCAAAAACACGTCTCGAAAACGTCATCAACGGTCAGACTATCTAGACTGGCCGCCGAATCACGTAAAACGATGCAACGTTGCCAGATGTAAAATTTCTTCATAATATAAATTATAAGATTTGTCCTTCTCAGTCAACAACATAGTTTAATTTTTTTTAATATAATAACAGTTTCTAAGTAAAAATAATCTTTACCCTTCAAAATGTTTTGGTTAAGATAGGTTGGTTTAGGTTTAGCTTAATTTTGGTTAATTTGGAAAACAGAAACTAACCTGAACTAATCTAAATTAACTTAGATTTAAAGTTTCCTGGTATAAACTTTAAAATTTACCCATTACAGTTAACAACATAGTTTAATGTTTGTAACGTATAAAAAGGGGTACAATGAATCTTAAGCTTCCAAAATTTTTGGTTAGTTCTGGTAAGTACAGGTTAACATTAGTCTTGGTTACTTTAAAAAACTGAAATTAACCTGAACTAACCTAAACTAACCTGAACCAACCTAAATTGACCTACATTTATTGATTAAGAAATGTCATTGTCCAGCAGAAACCACGTGGAGGCGGGATAAGCTCTGCCACTCGACACTTTCTGCTAACGGACATATGCAATATGATCAATTCATATTATTCGTTTAAAACTACTGGTATTTGGAGGGAAAAAAACAAAAGTAACTATAATCCTTAAAACCTTTAATATGTAGAGTCAAAATCGCATATCAAAGTACTGGTATTTGGAGGGAGACAAACAAAAGCAACTATAATCCTTAAAACCCTTATTATTTAGAGTCAAAATCGCACATTGAAGGCATTGACATAAGAGTAATTAATAGTACTTCAATAATCAAAGGAAAGAAAAACATTCTTTTGGAACCTTTTCTTTCCAATCCAAACAGAAAGAAAAGAATATTTAAAGAAATCGTTTTTGCAATCTGGCAACATCGCCGACTTCAACAGTACGCCATCTTTAGCGAACTATGCAAACTATTATTTTTTGGTGCCGGCCGTTTTCTTTTGATTTTGTTGTGATTTTTGTCGTGTTAATTTTTCGGATTTTTTCAATAAAAAAGTGCATATTTTTGAATTTTTGTATAATGCAGAAGCTTCTATCACTGTGGAATTCGTTGTTATAACAAAAGTTTAACGATTTAGTGCTAAAAATTGAATCTAAAGTGAAAAGTTATTTTCCCTGTTTTCCGCAAAATTGAGAAAAAATTATAGAAAACCGAGATCAGGATCGTGTCCTACGACCTCGAAATAGGGGGTATGTAACAAAATTTTTTCAAAAAAATGTCATTTTCCTATCATTTCATTCTTTACGAATTTTTTCCTTAATTTTTTCTTGGGATTAGGTTCATATTTAAAATATAGTTTTAATCACTCTGACGTTTCGTTCTTTATTTAGAACATATTCAAAAATAATCGTCTAAAATTTAAAACGAATTATGAATATGATATAAATACACCTATAATACAGACTTAAAATTCAACATTTAAGACAATATCAGAAATTAAAATGATGATTATTTAAAGTATTATTTTTAGTAAATTTTACGCACCTTGAGATTTCGTCAAAACTATCCCCAACATCAACAAACTACCAAGGACTTGCATTTAATATTCGGGGACATGATGAATACAAAAATTAAAGGAACTTGTTATGCTTTTAAGGTGATATTAACATTTTTGATGTTTTAAGGGAATATCTGCGTCTAAATTTTATTGTTGTAAATTTGACTAAGATTATTTATGTCAGTTCTGTCATTTACTGTATGTGTTTTCTTTTTGATGGTTATTATTTCCTTTATTATTAATTTATAATCATTTTTATCCCTATCGACTATTTTTGTATTTTCAAAGTTAAAAGAGTGTTTTTTCATTCTTTTCATGTTTTGTCAATGCCGTAGTAGCATTTTTGGTAGATTTATGTCCATTTAGTCGATTTTTTAGTAATTGGCTTGTCATTCCTATATATTGTTTTGGGCAGTTGGCACACGGAACTGAATACACATTATTGGAAGTTTTTATAGATAGTACCTTTGCTTTTCAATTTGGTTTCAATTAAGTTTAGTTGATTATAACTCTTGTGGCATGCTACAATGCTGTGTTTTTTAAATGTATTTGTCTGTTGTATAAGGTAATGCTATGTATTGTTTTTGTATTTTCTGTTGCGAATCATCCTTGTTTTTATTCTTCGGTTATTGTAGTGTTTGTATGTTCTTTTTTAATAATTTCGTCAATATCTTTAATATTAAAATTGTTCTGTATAGGTGTGTCTTTAACTTTTCTTAGAATCGAAGGTCTGAATGTAGGGAATGTTAATAAAATGGCGCTGTCAAGCAAGCTCACGATTGCACTCCTTATTTGGTTTTCCTAGATATGACTCTAATCAGGGGCGGATCCAGCCTCTTGGTGGGGGGGCTATCGCCAGAAAAACAAGGTTGTCAACGGGGGGGGGGGGGGGAGGAGTGTCAGCAGCATACATATTCCTAATATAAAATGCAGAATCGGTTCTATTTTCCTGAACTCAAAGGTCTTGGGAAGGGGAGGGGTGATCGCAAGCATACACATTCCTGTACTCTATTCAAGAACTAGAGAGAGTAATAATACTGTTACCGAAACCTCCAACGTACCTGCTCCAGTGCGCAGGTAACTGAGGACTGCCGTAAATCTAATTATATTTAATTATATTTAAATATTATAAGCTTTTATAAATTTACTGCAGCCATAAAATTTTTGATAGTTCAATTTAATTTCTGTCAGTGAGCAAAGTACACCTTACAGTGTGTCCTTACTGATTTATTTTGTTTGTGCTTGTTTTTATATATTATTTGAGATTAGTGAGATACCCAAAAGATATGGCTTCCACATCTATATTTATTCCAAAATCGTTAAAACAGGGCATTTTTCCTCAACGAAAAACTTATTACGATGAATGTTTATGATGGCTTACGATATCAATATCTCGATAATAATGTTAAAAGCTCTATTGAGATGTATTCCAACATGACAGGAGTTGGAAAATCTACTATGTACCGAATACTGAAGGAGAAAAAAACGACTGAAATTGTTAGTACTCCGAAGCTACATTCGATCACACAAACTGTAATCAAAGAAGTTATACATACAATTTATTATGAGAAGCAGATCCCAACCGTCAACAAAATTCTAACTAAAATCAATGAAGATCGGGATTTACCTGAAACTAAAAGAACTGAGCTCTAGAAATTACTCGGAGAACTTGATTTTTGCTGTGAAAAACAAGATAGGAAATCTGTTCTTATAGATCGTCCGGAAAATGTCCGATGGAGAAAGAAATATCTCTCTCAAGTAAAAGGTAGAGTTGCAAGAAATTACACAACTTACAAAATTAGTAATTTAACAGAACTTTTGAAAGACTTTTTTGAATAAAGTTAGTGCAGAAAATTGGGAAGAATCCAGATAACAAAAGAATAAAAGAAAAATGAGGAAACTTGATCTTATGATCGGTGAGATGGAGGAACCAATTATAATTAATTGAGTGAAGATAGCAGCTTTACTGACTTTGATTACAAATTAGATACGTAATGTTTATCAGCTTAAACACAATTTATTATTTAAATTTTCTATAACATATAAAATTAATTACATTTGAATTCCTTTTTAGTGTTTAATTTTAATTCTGCAGATGGTTTAAGAAATAAATAAACTGAAACGTCAAATATCCTAAAAATGTTTTTAATTAATAATAAAATGACCGATTGTTCCAAAAAAATTTTAATATTATATGAACTTAACTTCTTGTATTTTTGACAATGGGTATTTTGTAAATATTTAAATTATAACTTAGAATTTTTTGAGAGAAAGAGGTTACGTTTTAGTCTGAATGTACCTAAAACGGATTCTATGCCAAAATTAAAAATAATAAAAAATACTGTTGTGATTTGTGTTAAATATGTCAAAATTATCTATATTTTCTAGTGCATGTGAATTATTAAGAAATCATAAGAAAGAAAATAATATAAAAACTTTTATTTTAAGTTTTTAACCGAAATAATATTCTATGCTATAAATACTTGGTGATAAAATAATCCTCTTTCCGACTCCTATGATAAGGATTAAAATCATTTTTAACACTTCACATCCAAATATCTATTGTTATCCTATCCAAATAGTCCGTTATTATAGACCGGTATTGTTGATTATAAAATTTCTAACCCATTTCTATGAAAAATATATGTGTCTAACAAATTTTGCCAAGACATCGAAATAAAGAACACAGGTAGTTCGTGAAGAAAAGAGAGGGTAAAAAATGATATATTACTCTTTCTAGTTCTTAAATAAGCTATGGTATAATAGGCAAAATCGGGTCTATTTTCCTGAACTCAAAGCTCTTGGGGGGGAGGGGCGATCGCCCCTACCGCCCTCCCCCTTGGATCCGCGCCTGACTCTAATAGGCCAGAGTGATAAAATTGAAACGCAGTGGTATACAAAACCAACCTCGGTCCGGAAGATATTTGAACAATTTTTTTCAACAATTCATGGTATAATCTATATAAAATATACATATATATATATATATATATATATATATATATATATATATATATATATATACAGCTAAATACTCCTAGTCCTTCATTACAATCTCTATTTTTCTTTCTTTGGCTACTTTATTTTGTCTAAAATACATATTAAATAGTTCATCAGTTATTTGCTTTTGGATTTGTATTTTTCAGAAATTGAAGTTAATTGCTTGGGACATGCAATTTTCAAAAATTTAAGTTTGGTGCGCTTGTATTTTCTTTCTGAAAAACTGCCCAAAGATTTCGATATTTCGAGATAAATCTTAATAATTAATCTTCACCATCTTCACCAACCTAATCGGAAAAATTCACAGATCATCCTCAGATGTAGAATTCGTGTAAATTTAACTGAAAATAATTCCAGCTGTTACCGCACTGCTATAAATTGTCTGCATTAGTAAATTGCAAGTTGTCTCCAGGGGAGAAACAATTGATTTTCAACACGTGGTTTACCTAATGTATCTTAAATTTTAAATTGTCACTCTATTCTTGTGAAGCCATTCAAAACTGGCTTTTAGCCTTTTGAAGACATACAAAATGTTTCAGTGCAGTAGACATTCGATTGTATTTTTTAAACCATTTATTATTATTGCAAATATATTTGTTTAATACCTCCCTACGATTTTGAGAAAAGGCAACTTAAAGTATACAAATGGTACAATTATTACACGTTGTTAGTGCAGTTGGTGTTATTTTACTTATTTGTCAAGAGTTCCTACGATCTATATGAAGAAATACATATAGATTTAGATGTATTTTTCTATGTATATAACTGCTTATTTAAACTTGTAGGTCTTATTTGCATTTCTACGTAATGTCACAGGCACGTACTTTGAAAAATCAATGGGAAGAGTTATTTCAAAAGATTTGTTAATTATGGAAATGTTGTTAATTTGAACACCGAATATGTTTTGGAGAAAAGGATGTTTAATAATGCTTTTTTTCCAATTCCTTATTTTAATTCTTATTATGATTGTTCAGACTGCAATAAACATTTTAAATTCATTGCGTCTGGGATTTAAACATTTAGATTCCTTTCGTTATATTAATTCATTTTATATTTTCGTCATTGCACATAACATCATGAATTTAGCTCTTTGTGCAAATGCAAATTCACCGATATTAAGCAAAAACTGGTAACTAGTAAGAACTGCCACATTAATATAGCTAGTAGTGAACATAACCCGATTCGCTCGATCCCCCACTCCTCGACCTTGACCTTGACCTTGCTTCACCCCTCTTTGGCCCCGCCCACATGTCCTTGTCATTGACCTTGAAAGTGCACGTGTGCTTTGGCCTTGGCCTTGTGTTCAAGGTTGTGTGTGTGACCTTGACCTTGACCTTGGTCGAGACGACCTTGACTTTGTTGAAGTCATCTTGGGTGTGTGACCTTGAAGTAGTTATTTGTGCATTGTAATAGTGTGGGATGATCTTGAAATGATTTTGACGTTGCAAATTGTTCTATAAATTGTGTGAGTCTACTTGCATTCATTCAGTGTGAAATGTCAGATACGGAACTATCTAAAGAAAAAATTATAGAGCAAGTCGGCAGAGTAATTTGTTTATATCAGAGTAATTTAAAAAGTTTGTGTGATTTTGAAGAGGATCTAGCATTTTTTCCTCTCGAATATTTAAAAACTTGCGTTGATACGCTGAGTTTACGGCAAATTTGGGATAAGCTGCCAGCGTCATATCGGTGTAACAAGGAACTACAGTTAAGCTTACCCTGTTACATTCACTATGAACAAATATATCGTCATCATATAGATGGGCCACCACCAGCAATAAAAAAAGTGTCGTGAATGTAAAAATGAGTGAATAATATGAATAGTGCTTTGCAAGAGACAGTAAAAAAATTGGGCGATGAGTTCACTGAAACGGCTAATAATTATTTCAATGATGCAATGAAAAGTCGAGCAGAATGGGCGTCGCGCTATTGTGATTTGGCTTATGAATATGAAAAGGCTGCGAATGCATGTCGTAAATATTGCAGCAAAACAATAAATTTACAAGACTTTGTTCGTGAGATAAAAAAGTTGGGGTTTAGTGACTGTTTGGAAAAACTGATTAGGTTCATTGCAGATCCGGTTGTGTTAGATGAAATTAGAGTGTAGGACTTAAGTTTAACGTAGTAGTAGCTAATATGAAAGTTTAGTGCGAGAAATGTACGAGGAATTTCTAATTTCTGCAGCCTGTTCGGAATTTTACGCATATGAAATACAAGATTCGGAGGCTCAGGACTTTAGTGTATTTTTTAAGTATATGGACCATGCGAAGTGTGTCTTTTAGCTAGTATAGTTTGTAAGAATTTTCTTAGATATAAAAACAAACAATTATTGTTGAACAAATTAAGGAAATTAGGTTAGGTGATATTGTTAAACGCATAGAAGAATGGCAGAAAAAAAATCAATGAATAAAGTACATAAAATGTAGTTATTTGTTTCATTATATTTTGTCCTTGAAGTTATCCTTATACCAATTTAAATGTGTGACGTCATTTGACCTTGAATACTCCTCCCACTATTTCTATCGTTAAGCTACCACCACCATTGTTACAATTCGACCTTGAAACCCCGCTATAAAGGTTCGTGGGAGAAGAAGTGACTTCAAACAGTCGCAGATATCAGTGGCATAAACATCAAATATTGTGTTCGTGTAGTGTTCTGAAAGTGCTTTTATATTCACGGTAATTTTTGGGATTTATATACCATTTTTTTCAATAATGAGATTGCAAAAGAAACTCTAGATGAAATTAATGAAATGTTTAGCAAAGATTTCGAGGTTTTAGAGAAAAAAAAGGTTACCGAAATGATTGTATGTAGGCAAAGTGTATAAAATTGTAAAGATGGTTTCAATGACTACACGATTGGTAAAACTCTTTTAGTGGCTTTACACGATGACGGTGATAATAGCACATTTGAGACTTTTTTACCAAAACGTGTGGCCGAAACACTACCTGACGATATTGTAGATATTATGAGTAAAACTAAAGATAAATACACTCTAACTTATTTGGGACAGGGCACTAGAGTTTTTGGAAACAATACTCGAACATTATTACGTTTTGGCTCATTGAGTAAATTGTATGTAAATTGTTTGAAAAAAAGGATGTAATTAAATTTAAAATATAGTTGCACATGTCAGAATACTACGCGTGTTCATTATTTCTGTTAAAGATGTCTGCTGATGCGACGACGACGACGACGACCGCCAACGAATGTGTAGATAGATACATATTTTGGTTGGGGAGAGAATTAAGAAATAGGGCTCACGATATGTTAGATAGCGTAAATGATTGGTCGCATATTGATGTAACCAAAGATCAATATAAGAACGAGATCAGGGATACAATCAATTTTATGCTGGGCACACTTGTGCGACAAATTTTTATATGGTTCCATAGACATGGATTACATTTTGTGCTGAAATGGTTGAAGAAGAATTAAAAGAATACCTCGTCAATATTCCACATTTACCAGGTGAGCTTGCTGCAAAATATGAATTGGTTTCTACAACAGCAACAGCCCAAGACGTTGACGATCGAAATAGTGTCGGATGGAATAGAATTTTGAGCAACGAAACGAAGACATGGAAAACTAATTTTTATAATTTTTGTATTTGTGCAATTAAATTACTGTAAATAAATATCTATTACAATCACAGTTTTATTTTATTTCTTTTATAAACATACCAACCCAGTAGATCATAGTCAGTGTTTCTTTTCTCAGCTGAAATATTTAATATAAGTAGGGCAAATAAAAATAAAATAGTTTAGTAAAGATTGAAAATGAGTCGAGGAAACAACACAATTGATAATTTGGTCGTCAGAAATATAATGAAAAATATCATATATTATCTGGGGCCACAAGGGATTGGTTTTAAACTTACAGCGGATGGGCAGTATGATATGGTGGAAAAATCATAACCAACTTAGGCGAACCTAAAGATGATGACGATGCTGTGACAAAACACTTTGTTAATAGAAAGTTTTACAATTTTGCAGCTGTAATATGTGACATATTTAACAAGGATGTCCTCCCCATGATATACAAAAATAATAGTGAGCTTAAAACAAAAATTGAAGTTATGCAGAAAATACTCTATCATCAGCCTTTAAATGACTCATTAAGCGCACTGTCGTACGACTCGACTTCAAAAAAAATCTAAAAAAAAGCAGGTTAAAGAATAGGAGAACGCACTCCGAGTGGCATAGCCTTGAAGATAACGTCGTAGTCGTCGGTGAATTGGACCTTCCCTCCAAGAATATTGAAATGTTATTTATGTGTATGATGTTTTATTGTCATTGTTTTTAATAATGAAGATTGAAATAAAAAACTTTATTTTACAATATATTGTTTATTTATTTTACATTTTAAATAAAAAATATAGTCATACAATATGTTATTTAAACAATATTAGCTTTATCTATCCAAGAGTTGAAGTGGTTGGAAATCCTAGCCATTTGACAAATAATTGTTCGATGTGATTTTTCTTGCGTTGTCTAAGGACCTTTTCTACTAAGATAAACGTCAGGACTGCTTGTTTTTTGTAGTTCTGATTCGTAAAAACACCCTCTTATAGGCTGACCTTCTAACGATTCCAACAAGTAAGTAGGTGGATTTGTAACGTTAACTTTTACAACTTTAAACAATTCGGTTGACCAAGAGGGCGTATATCCTTTCTCGAATAAGCTTTTGTACTTGCTAATACGCACAATGTCACCCATGGAAAACTTAAATTTTTTAGGTACAATTTTTAAATAATCATATGCTTTAATATGTGTTTTTTCTTGCACGTCTGCAGGCTTCATTCCAAGGTGCGATGTTTCGAATGGTTATAGGTTTTTGTTACTGCCGATAATATATGTATCCATTTGTAAGATCCTCTTGTCGAGAATTGTTTATATAAATTATTTTTTAAAGTCCTTATGACTCGCTCAACAATTGCAGCTTTCTTTGTGCTGTAAGTGGAATAATGATTTATATTATATTTTTTCATCAGGGCTTGAAAGTTTGTATTATAGAACTCCTTTCCTTGATCACTTTGCAGATTTGTTGGTGTATATGATGCCTCTTCAATGATGCTTTTCATCGCATTAGTAACTTCTATACCAGTCTTGTTTTTTATGGCTTTGGTATAGACAAAATTTCGAGTAACATATTTATACAGACCAAAATATAACGATAACCATCGTTTTCATCAGCATACTGTTGCATTCAGCCAAATCAATTTGCCACAAATCTCTGTATCCTTTTATTATCGTGCGCCGTCTTACAAAATTTTTTCTAGCCGTTCTATGTAGTTCATTAACATCTTGATTTTTTCTAGACTGGGCTCCATATTATTAGTAATACTAAAGGTTTCAGATCGAAGGAAGAACTGAATAATATCATTAAATATTGAGCTTAATATATTATATCTTCTTCTCGTATTCCTCTATGATTGACATAATTTCATTTTCGTGTCCAGTGTGACCGGCCATTTTGGAACTCCACAACAAACGTAAACGATCCACCAACTCTTTAGCTTTGTTCCAGTAGACATATTGAAATTTTTTCGAAGATAATTTCTTTTTTGTGGGTAACTGTAGTTTTTCCGAGAGATTTTTTCTTGTAATAGTACCACCTAATTTTGTGCCCATTATCAGAGGTTTAATAATTCGTAAATATTTGTTCCATCTGGTCTCCCCGTAAACCATCACTTTTTTTAAAATTGTTGTAGACAGCATTCGTTGATTCCAAAATTTCCTTGTACGTTGAAAGTACATTATCACTTAATTGTTGTTGTTCCTTGCCTACACTTGGGGTGTTTTAAGAAATAACAAATCATAAAGTGCCGTGATCCACCATATTCTGCAATATTTTTCCCTTTTTTGTATAAGACAATATTTCCATTTCGAAAACGCACCTCTAAATTACCAATAAAATTTTTGTTATGATCTGTTTTTGAACCAAAACGTACACCATATACAGTATCGTATAGAGATGGTTTCGAACGTAATCCTTTCAGGTGTGCGTTTAAAGTATCGGAAGTTGTGGTGTCAGCGGATGCGAGAGATGTATTAGTTGATGTCGAGGGTGTATCAAACACCGATTGGCTAATATCTTCTTTTGAAATGCGATGCTGCTGCTGCTGCTGCTGAATAGGTGTGGAGGTTTGAAAGGAATGTGTAGGTTGGGGAAAACCTGATATTTGAGTCGACTGCACTGATGTACTGAGACTATGTGACTTTGTAGCTGGATAATGTTGTTGCTGTTGTTGCTGCTGCTGCTGCTGCTGACGTTGCTTAACCACATCAGATATAGTTGTCAACGGCTTAGAAATGGGTTCGTAAAACTTTTCCAATTCCACAACATTAAACTCTTTAGCCGCTTTAATTTGTTTAAATTTTTTTCTGACGGCATTGGTAGCTTCCACTAGTTTACGTTTTAAGTCGATCGCGTTATTCATGATGTTAACAAAGGACGTTTCAACAATCAAATAAGCGTTTTCTCTTATTATTACAGTAATATATAGCTATCAAATCCTTTGCGGTATCTTCCCGATTTCACATCACTGTCTTCATCAATTACTAAAAAATCCATACTTATTATCCCAACATTTTGAGCACATTTCTTGAATTGAGTAAAAGTTAGATCCGGTGAAACGTGGTCGGAAAATATGTGTTTCATATTCACTCATCTTGTTTAAACATAATAATAAAATTGGCGTTGTCTCGCACAAGCTGTTTAGGCACTCGCGAATATGTTTGCGCTAGGTAAAAGGAGTCGATATTTTTATGACGTCCATGCTAAAGTACGATCTTATAACATCTTGTTTTTCACATATAACATCATCAAAGATAAATATAGAGTTTGGTTTTGCATCGGACGGTTCCACAATATTACTGGAATCACTAAAGGCATAGTAGCCTAAACCTTTGATGGGCGCTAAAATTTTCCTTAAATACTCATATTTCGGTTGATACAGAGATTTCGAGTAAATATAGACATTTTCGAAACGTAGCCCAAGGGGGTGTGTAAGCAGCGAAATCATGACATTAGTTTTTCCACAATTGGATGGACCAATTAACAGGCCGCGAATAGAGGAAGGAAGTAAAGGACCGTGGTCTCTTCATTATCTTCTTTTCAAATCCAAGTCCGACTTTTTCATCGAGATTGTCAATAGGAAGTTTTTGTTTAAGATCGATAACGCGCATCTTAGGAAAATTTGATATTTTATAGGCAATTTTTCACAAAAACTGTCATTCAGATGCCGAGCGTCAAATGAAGTGGACGGTCTCACGTTTCCAACAAAACTGGATACGGTATTGTGAATTCGTTAATAAATAAATTACCATTCGAGGTACACATTCCTGGTTATCAATATTGCGGACCCGGAACAAAAGTAATAAAACGTGTAACAAGAGGTGATCCAGGCATTAATCCTTTGGATGCCGCATGCAAAAAACACGATTTAGCCTATTTACATAATAAAGACAACATAAGTGCGAGACATCGAGCGGATTACGAGCTCGAACAAAGTGCTTGGAATAGAGTAAAATCGAAAGATTCCAGTTTAGGTGAAAAAAACAGCAGCTTGGTTAGTTACAAACATCATGAAAGGAAAACAACGTTTTGGTATGGGTGTACCATCATCATTATCAACAAAAAAAAACATCTAGTAAAGGCACGCGTCATACAAAAAGGAAAGGTGTTAATAAAAATCGACATGTTCGGAAAGCCAGTTTCGGAACAGCTATTCGACAAGCAGTTCGAAGGGAATTATTAAAAGCCGGAAGTAAAAATGTGTTGGAAAAAAATGTCATGAATGCATCTAAAATAGCTCTGTCGGCAGCACGTAGATCGGTAAAAGCGGCAGGTGGCAAAAGGAAGGTTCGTACACCGAGAATAATACCGATTCCTAAAAACTGGTGGAATATTACCATTAATACCAATTTTTGCCGGGTTATCAGCTTTGGGTTCATTAGCCGGTGGGGCAGCGGGAATTGTGCGCGCCATAAAAGCAGTAAAAAAAAGCAGCGAAGATAAAACCGGTGCCGGCCTGTATTTAAAATCGAAAGGAAATGGTTTGTTTCTAAAGCCATATCGTAAAGGTATGGGATTATTTTTAAATCGTAGATCAAAAAACTAATTGAATCCCTACCTCGAAGACCACTATCTAACATCGATATAGAAAAATATGCCAAAAAGAAAAGAATAGGACACTTTCGAGGCGTTTATATGAGGGATTTATTACCTAGACAAGGTCCTCGACGTTACGAAGCAGCAATAGTGAATTTGGATAGTACGCGTGGTGCAGGGACTCATTGGGTAGCTTATAGAAAAAATAATTCTAAAGTAACATATTATGACAGCTTCGGCGATTTACCCCCACCGATCGAATTGGTACGATATCTACAAACGGGATCGGAACCATCAAAAATTATTTACTATACATACGATCGTCAGCAGGATTTGGAACAGTCTGGTGTGGACATTTGTGCTTAAAGTTTCTTGTCGAATCATCAGCGTAAAAGATGTCATCATCATCATTGTCACCATTAACACCGCAAATGGATCGCAATAACTATACTAAAATGTTGCAATCACTGAAAGCATTTCATCTAGCCGGTGTATTAAGGAAAATGACCGTGAAACAGTTAGAAAACATGCCCAAGGAAGTGATGATTGCATTAGCCCCAAATGAAATTCCATTCGTTTGGGAAAAGTTGCCCGAGCACCTTAAAAGCGATATCGATATATTAAAATATCAGTGCGGTTGCAAACATTATTTCAGCAGCAGCAGCAATTTAAACGAGGTTACGTCTGATGAGGATCTTACAGCTAGAAAAATATTTTGTTGTTATTGCAAAATCAGCGATGTGCGCATAAAAGCAGAAAATAGCATAAAAACATCACTATCTAATGCAGTGAGAAAAGGTGTGAAGATGAATCTTTTTAAATGTTGCCGCTAAGAATAAAACCGAGATGTGTGATGTTTAATGGTTAGTCATGTCTTATACGTTCACACTAACAGGACACTCGAGCGTCTTAAGCGCCGATTTTTATCCACCAGTCGAATTAAGTAGAGAAAACAAATATGGTCTGGCATTGCTGGGATTTTACACATACAATTCAATTTTTAATGTGGACGAAAGCAACAATAAGTTTGCCTACATGAAGGAGGGTTACACCACCGAGTCGATACAATTGCAGATTCCACCTGGGGCCTATGAAATAGATGAGATAGGTAAAGCTATGTTGGAGGCTTTGAGGATTTCAACTGAAGAAAAAGAACGATGGAATCTTTTACTTGGTCGCTAATAATAATACGCTGAAATGTGAACTGAAATCCCAATATACTATAGATTTCCGGGGAGAGGCGAGTATCGGTAAAATGTTAGGATTTAATCATACAGTGTTAAAAAGAGACAAAAAGCACGAATCAACCGAGATGGTGGAAATAATGAAAGTACGCATCATACGCGTAGATTGTAATATAATTTCCGGAGCATATATGAATTCGGTGGAAGGTCATACCTTGTTCGAATTCGATATCGACGTGGAGCCCGGTTACAAAATCA
This sequence comes from Diaprepes abbreviatus, assembly GCA_034092305.1. Taxonomy (NCBI): domain Eukaryota; kingdom Metazoa; phylum Arthropoda; class Insecta; order Coleoptera; family Curculionidae; genus Diaprepes; species Diaprepes abbreviatus. The sequence goes on from JASJET010000095.1 coordinate 3,717,785, forward strand.
GTAAAGAACCACAAAATAATATTTATATGCCGTTAATGCCGGCAGGACGTCAGTTTATCGACAACATTACTCTTCGCATCTTGGACGATAGCGGTGATCTAATCAATTTTCAAGGCGAGAAAATAATCGTGAAATTGGAACTGAAGAAACTTTCATAAAAATGGGTTTTTGCTTCAATCGTCAATTGTGTGTGCTGTCGACTAAGATGGGGGAACCGCCGAAACATAATAAAAGTAAAAGAAGAGTTAACGTCAAGGTTAGTCGTCGTCCAGACGTTAGATCACAAACATCTCAACAGTTATCTGCCGAAGACTATAAATTTTTAAAATCAATCGGTCTTAAAGTGCGAAAATGATTTCCACCACCAGCGATAAAATAGAGGTTTTCTCCGAGCCCATCTTGGACAATTCCATTATTAGTCTAGAAGAGCATACGTATAAACCATACGGATCTCCATCATTCAACAATTCGGATGAAGTCCGTATCCCCATTAATTTTCAAGATATTATACTGGATATCGCCGAAAGTTACATATATATCGAAGGAAAATTTAAACCCATAGACGCAACGAAAAGATGTTTTTTATCAAATAATGCCCTCGCATTTTTGTTCGATGAAATTCGCTACGAGATGGGAGGTGAGCAGGTCGCCGTGGTTCGTAAACCTGGAGTTACGACGACATTAAAAACCATGGTTTCATTCGGAAGTTTGCAACAAAGATCTCTCATGACGTGCGGATGGGGTCTCGACGAAGCAAACCAAGATATCGTAGACACGGCAAGTAACGTATTCTCCGGGAAATTACCCTTAAAATATCTTATGGGATTCGCCGAAGATTACGCAAAAGGTGTTTTCAACGTAAAACAAGAGCTTATTATGATTATAGCTCGCACTTTTACCAATTGTTACGTCGGCGAAGTAGAGGCAGAAATTAGTATCGACAAAATCGAATGGAAAATTCGTCACATCATTCCAGACGACAAGCAAAAATTGAAAATACTGTCTCGCATTAATAAAGGAGGAAACAATGCCAGTATTCAAATGGCATATCGTAAATGGGATCTGTACGAATTACCAGCTTTAAGGCAAACATCTTCCGACGTGTGGGCCTTGAGAACGAGTACAAGTCTGGAAAGACCGCGCTATATAATCGTCGGGTTTCAAGACAGCAATAATTGCGACAAGAAAGAAAAAAACGCAACCCAGTTTACCCACGCCGACGTATGCGACATTAGACTGTATCTGAATTCAACCGTTTATCCATACGAAAGATGGAATTTAGATTTCGCCAAGAAACTGTACGCAGCAGCCTATTACAATTACGAAAACTTCCAAAGCAGCTACTACGGGCGCGAGATAAACGATCCGATGATAACGTTCGCGGAATATATGAAAAACCCCGTTTTTATTATCAATTGCAGTCATCAACCAGAGGCGATTAACTCATCGACAGTGGATGTAAAATTGGAGTTCCAAACGAGAAAGAATAAATTCCCCAAAGACACTAAAGTGTACGCATTAGTTATTCACGACTCATTTTTTAGTTATAATGTATTAAACGGTTCGGTGACCAATAAATCTATATTTTAATGTATCTATTATATGTAACACAAAATAATGTTCTTGAATCAATAAATTTGTAATGAGTGAAGTAGTAGTTTTATATTTATTTGAAACCCAACCAAAAAAAAAAGCTGGCGGAAAAGCCCGCTCTTTAAGAAAATAGTACGGAATTTAGAAAATGGTGGTTTATTAAGTGGAAAAAAGAGCTTAAATAACACAAGAAAAAATTTTTAAGGCAAAATATGAAAACAACGATTTAGAAAATTTGTAGGAAAGTAACGGTTAGGAATAGGGAAAAAAGTTATAAGAAAAAATTATAGAGAAAATCGAGTACTATAAGCAAGCATTTTTCTCGATAGTAAAAACGTAAAAAAAAATTTTTTTCAAAAAAAATTGAAAAATGGTGAATGCGCGCCAAAGTTGAAGTTTTGGAGCAAAATGATATTAGGAAATTAGAAAGAGCATTTTTTTCTACATATGGTAGTACTTTTCAAAATTCGGAAAGATGAAATTTTAAGAAAAGGGTTATAGTAAGTTAGTAATTTGGATTTTTTAAAGCGCTGTAGCTCGGGAACCGTTCAAGATAGAAAAAAAATAAAAGCACTTTGATAGCCCAAAATTTTGAGGAGAATGCGATGGTGTAAAAAAAATTATAATTTTTTTTTTTTTTGAAAATGCTGAATACGCGCTAAAGTTGAAGATTTAGAGAAAAACGGTATTGGGAAATTAAAGAGAGAATTTTTTTCTACATATTGTAGTATTTTTGAAAATTCGAAAAAATGAAATTTGAAAAAAAGGGTTATAGAAAGTTAGTAATTTGAATTCTTTAAAGCGCTGTAGCTCGGGAACCGTTCAAGATAGAGAAAAAATAAAAGCACTTTAATTACCTAGAATTTTGAGTAGAATACAATGGTGAAAAAAAAATTTGGAAAATCTTAAAAATGACAAAAAATTTAGATGAAAAAATTGAAATTCTCGAGTTAGGAGGCTAGGGCCGCCGAACGGGAGTATGTGGAAGTTGTAGGGGAGGGTTTTTTTTTTTTTTTTTTTTTCTAAATTTAATAATTAAAATATATGCATAATTTGCATTTTTTGTAAATATGTAGCAAAGTAATGGTTCGAAATATCAAAAAAATTTATTTGAAAAAAATGTAGAGAAAGTCTAGTACTATATGCTAGAAAAGTGGAGGGGGGTAGTTTGTGTCCATACCAGAGATACGGTGAGTTATAAAATCATATTATTCTCAAACTTATATAATGCATATATGCACTCCACCTTACCCCCTCCAACTTTTTGAATGTATATAGAGGCCGGTATTAGAATTATTTCATCATTACACATTCGATCGGCAAGATGGAAGATATACCAAAAAGGATCATTGGCATTGTCAGGCCATTCGTGCCCGGCAAAATATGCAAGTGTGAGGAGTGCGGGGGTACCGCACCAGGAGCGGCACCTTCGGCACCGCCTGCAACGCCGACACCACCAGCGACGACGACGGTGCCGCCAATGAGAAGACCAAGGGCTGCACCTAGGTCGGTGTTAATATCGTTGGGTATTACTCCACGGTAGGCACCCCACCCTCCCCCCAGGCCCTTTTAGGGCCACAAAAACGGTCCTTTTCAGGACCACATTATATTTTGATCGTAGTTTAGTAATCGTCACTTATGGGGCGAGATATTCGTTTAACGACGATTTGTCTCGTAGCTTAAGTGCCAAGTTATATGCTTGAGAACCTATGAAAATGTTAACAGTTCAAACAAGGTTTCTATTATTTTTTTTTGTAATGTATTCTTCACAAAATATTAAGAATAAGTCTTATTGTCTAAACAAATCTAATTCCTTATTTAAAGTTTTTGAAAAAATCAATAATTCTATAAGCTCTCACCAATACATAACATTTAGAATCCGTTGGTGGGGTGGGGGTAGTTCTATATATATATGAGACTGGGCCAGTTACACAGTCATATATTCATCAACCCTCATACGATGAACATGGAGGAAGAAAGACCCGCCAGCCGAGGCTCATCCATCTTTAGTGATGACACCGTAGCCGACAACGTTGGAGACCTGCAAGTCTTCGACGACGACGACGAGGTGGATTTTGAAATTGACGTCCTACGTTGGGACGACTTGGATGAGCCGATTCCGCTACTATATGACCATGATCCGGGTCTAGTGGAATTAGACGATGCGGGCGATTGGGTCTTACAAAGACTCGAAACTCCGTCGCCGCAGCCAGAGCCGGACTCGACGGAAGATGCGGTGCTGGAAATTCCAGCATCACCAACACCCGACGACCCACAAGGCCCCTGCGATTCGTCAAGCTGGTGGTCGACCAGCGAGGATGGGGCACCATAAGCCCCACACTCTCCCTGGCCCTTTTTAAGGGCACACAACAACGGTCCTTTTCAGGACCACAAAATACTTTGATCGTAGTTTTAGTACATATTAGTACTTTGTTACTAATATTGTATGTATAGAATATACAATATTAGATACAAAGTATTAAAACTTTAAGTGCTGGTGGAACCCAGCTAAATCGTTCGTTCGTATTTGAGACCACAAACAACTTTTGGTCTCAATACGTAATACGACATTTGTTTTCACCCCCCACCATTAATTTGTCTCTATATATACGACCGCCAATACTTATTACAATCATTTTAGTTCAACATGTCAGCGACTCAACAACAACAACAACAACAACAACCCATCCAATGCCCTGTGGTAGATTCTACCACAGAGAATTGTTTGGAGTGGGAGCCGAACGATCCTAGATGGGATGAACTTTAGCGGTTCATCATCGCATATACAGAGGACAACACCACCACCCCCGCTGATGATGACGGGCCGTGCGACTCCACAACTCAATAAAAGAATCGCATGTTTTACAACCAAACGGTCCTTTTCAGGACCACAAAATAATTTGATCGTAGTTTTAGTTGGTTATAATACTTTGTAACCAATATTTTATGTTTTTTTTTTCATAAAAACATACAATATTGAGATACAAAGTATTAGAAGTTCTGGCGACAGAACCTTAACTTCATAAACCGAACCATGTTTTAGCATACTTGTAAATATTATCAGAAAATATTTACAACTATTGCTATTGCGTAGTTTTAGTGGATTATTCACTCTTTTTTTTTTTATTACCTAATATTATGTGGGACAGGGCCTATATGAAATAACACACAAAAATAAATTTTCAAGTCATTTTTATTCTCATTATAAAATATAAAAAATTTGATCAAACACTTTTTTATTAACTACAATATATATATATATATATATATATATATATATATATATATATATATATATATATATATATATATATATATATATATATATATATATTTACAAACTTAATACTATAAATTAAAAGCTAATATCTACAACTACCTAACACCTACTACATAATTTATTAAAGTCCTCTAATTGTCTTTTTAACCGCGCAGATTTCACCTTTTTTATCTCTAATTGTTTTTCAAGTTCTATAATGTCACTGTCACACTCGTCCACTTCTTTCACTAAGCGTTTTTTCATGGCATAAATGTCGGTCAATTTGGTCTTCTGAGAGTTGGTGAAGTCTTCGACCCACTCCGGTTGTGATGGCTCCGAATATATTAACGAAGAAGACGCGGTTTTATTTGGTGAAGACGATGACGACGACGACGAAGCAGCGGAAACTTCATCGCCTTCAAAACAACGCTTAAACCGCTTCTTCATGGGTTTCCGGCACCCCAATATCGGCGACAGTGGCGCTGGCGCTGGGGAAGACTTCACCTCCGACACTATTTCATTCTCTACGCTGGCCGGTGTTGGTGGCGTTGGTGGTGTTGGTCCATCGGGGCCTTCTATGACTTCCACTTCTACTGACAATGGCTCTTTTGGTGCTGTTTTTAGGAAGTCGGGTAATGGAACAGGGGTGGAGGGACGCTTAAAGTTAAACTTTTTCTTCTTCCCTTGTCCCACACCTTTAATCGCCGAATAAAATGTTTTTTTATCGGCGATTTCCGACTTCCGCATAGTCAAGAGCTTTTTCAGTTTCGAAGCTTTCGGAGAAGATTCCCTAGGCCGCAATGCTTTTCGCACAACCACATCACTAATCACATTTATCTTTGGCTCCTTCTCCTCCGTCCAGCATTCCAGGAATTGCGCTGCCGACTGAACTAACTCCTCGTCGCGACCATCGTTGAGGGCTCGGTCTTCAGCATCTTCATGCTCCACGCCATTCCAGTTCTCGAACACCCCCGGACTTAACACTTCTAAACCACTCATGTTATCCAGCATGCCTTGCTGTGAACCGCAGCTCACGTCAAGAGCATCTAAAAGAGACCGTACACTAGACATTTGCGATATTCAAACTCACACAATTAACTTTTTCTTAGCACTGTACTGTTTGCTGTTCTGACGAACTGTGAAGAGCTCGAGCCAGCAAGTCTGCTTTTATGCCCATTTCCCCCACTACACCGCCTTTATTCCTTTTGTTCGATGCATTAAGTATAATATTTAAACTTGTCAGATGCAAGGCCAAGGCCAAGGCCGACGTAACCGGCAATACCAGGGTCGTTTTCAGGGCTGTAATTTTCATGGATTTTTTTTTTTTTTTGTCCCTGTCAAGGTTATTTTAAAGAAGCATATAAATATAGTACTAAACTTGTTAGATGCGAGGCAAAGGCCAAGGTCAAAGTACCCGTCAATGTCAGGGTCGTTTTCGAGGTTGTAATTTTCAAGGATTTTTTTTGGTCCTGTCAAGGTTATTTTAAAAAGTAATACATAATTAGAGTACTGCGATTGAAAAGTACAACATATTCAAACATCATGTTGTCAACCGATGAACAACCTAGTGAAGCAGCCAAAACATACAGTCATATACCAAAAGCTTTTTATTTAACTTGTCATCATTGTAAAAGACTAGGTATCTGCTGGCGAAATGATCTTACGTACGACTTCAACTACATTGACCTTTTCAGGGTTAAATTTGTACAATGCGGCTTTTGTGGACTAGTTTACTACCAGTTCAAGGACATTAATGAACGTGCCATCCAGAGAAGAAATTGGGTCATAGAAGAAGCTTACCTGTACAGAAGAAATTAACAAGTATTTTATTTCTTAATTTTTAATTTTTTTGTTTGTTATTTTTTTTATTTTTTTTTAATAATAAAAAGTAAACTCAATCTTTTGTTATATTTTAATTTTTTTTTCAATAAAACAATAGTAAAATGAATCTGTATGTGTATTTATTAAACATCACCTAAAATACGTTTTGCAATCCATATTTTTCTGCAGAGTCCGTTTATTAATGAAATAGAACCATATATTAGGGTGAAATCTAATGGTTTCAAATCAGTCTCACATAACAATGTCAGAAGTAAACACTATTGATAAGTTCGGTCGCAAAAGAAAATTTAAGGATTTTAACTTTATGCGAGGTCCTTCAGGAATAGGTTTTAAACTTACACCTAATGGAGATTACGACATGGGAAGCAAAAGATTGTGCTATTTAGCAGAACCTCTTGAAGGAGACGATGCGACCACACGAAATTATGTTGATAATAACCTTGCTCAGTGTGTGCAAGATACGCAGAAAGCTTTACATGACTCAACAATTGTTATTAAAGATATATTCAGAAACCAACTTGAAGGTTACGTACGCAAGAAATTAATTGAAACCGGTCAAGAACTTAGAGGATACATTGATGATACTGTTATTGCAATATATGAACTTAGGCAAGACGAACTGCGTGATGAACTTAACTCTAGAATGTTGAAAATTGAAAAGACTATGGAGGATCTTGTCAGCAAACCTGTTTCACATTAAACATTTACTCGTAGACCTGTGCGTTTAATTTACTATTAGACAAATTTTTCAACAATAACTTTTACAGTTTGTTATTTGTCGACACTTCATTATATTTATAATTTTAAAATAAAGGTTCAATAAAAAAGCAATCAAGTAATGAATACATGTTTTTTATTTAAAAAAAAAAAAAAATTACAATACTATCGTTACATATTAATGTTGTATGTTTAATAGAAATAATAAAAACAATACAAATAATGAAATATGGATTTTCCAGATTACATGCTGTCCTGACTTAGAAATGATTCCAACACGGTGACTAAATTTGCTAAGTTTTCTTCCGGGTCTGTTTTGTAAAAATCTATGTCTGCATGCCCCCAAGGTAGAGTTTTGGTTGAACTGGGAATTACATAACGTTTATCATCGCTATGTGACAATGCTACTTTATTTATTATGTTGGTATAAATGTTATGTAATTCACTTCTAAATGTCTTCATCTTTCTTAATATCAAACCACCCCGTTCAACAATTCTTTGGTAGTCTTCCTGATGAAGGTCTTTCTCGATAACACATTTTTTGATACTTTTGGCTTTTTTTAATTCATTATTAATGGACTTTACATAATAAGCCTTCGCGCCGGTACCATAAAAACTTATTATCGGATCACCAGGAAACTCATCTTTCATTCTACCAACTACAGAATTACTTTTAATTATGTTGAAATTATTAATTTCGGGGTAATTTGATGTATCGAATTTTTCGGGGTTTTCTGATATAGTTTGATAAAAGTTTTCCGTATACACTTTTAATATAAGCGAGTCAGTATCGGTGTAAAGTAACGAAGCATCATCGCCAAACTTGGATTTAATAAAATTATAATAAAAATCGTATATTACAGTCTTTGATATATCTAATATGGAAAAACCGATATAAATTGGTTTATTGTACAATATTTTAACTTTATTCATATGTATAGCAACAAAGTTCTCGGTAAATATCGAGCTACTATTGAAATTGGGGCGGGATATTAGTGCTCTAGCTCCATTTCTGCCTACACTGTTCTCCCAATGTGTTACTAATTTTATATCCTTTCGATTTTCCACATTTTCCATAGTTTTACCAAATATCGCGTTATTTTTTAATTTAAAAGTGTCCTTCGCAAATTTTGTGGTGGCCTTGTTACGTAAATTGGTATTAAAATCAATATACGATTTTAGCCATTTTGATTGCTCAAACTGTAATACTCGATGGGTTTGCATTACCACTAAGCCGTTGGCGATGGCTTGTTTTAAAGTTCTATAGTGTACAATGTATTTTTATTTATCTTGTAAATTAGGAATTAATTTCGGTAATTTAGCGTTTTCTGTTGGCGGTATGATATTTTCTACTAGAAATGGAAGATCAGAATGTGCATCATGCAACTCAGTCGGATAATGCACATCCACTTCCAAAACGTAGCCATGTAAACTATCATCACCAACAGCCATAATATTTAAATCCAGAATTTCGCGCTCGCTTAACCATCGAAAACCACCATATGGTAATGCTTGTGACATACTATGACCATATAGATTTGTAGCATCAAGGTATGTTATAAATGAAGAAGGTTTTGTTGGGTCATAGTCTGGTAAAAAAATATTATTAGCGATGTGCTTCCTTTCTGTACACTGGCTTATGCCGCCGCGTATACCTTTCTTAAAAAAATGTATCATGTCTATATCAGTTAAGAGCTCTAACTCTACCTTAGTCATACGTAGCATACAATCAAATGATAAACTTGGAAGGGTATAGTAATGTGCTGGATCAAGTTTATCGAATTTTAAACAATTATTCCGAAATTGCTCAAAAACATCACACAATAGCAACACATCTGATTTTAAATACACGTCCGAATAGTCCCCCAAAGTTTTACACCCAAACAAGCGCCATACTTCTTTTGCTCTTCTATAGCTTTCATCGCTAATATGTTCTTCCCGTAAATTATCATAAAATTCATCTTTACTTGGAAGACATGTATTTTCCATTTTTTCTATAGAGTCAATAAAGCTATAGGGAAAAACACCCTTTTGACGCATCAAATTAAATTGGTTGATATTTGAAAAATGTTTCCGCGTTTCAATAAAATCGTCGTCGTTTAAACCGCTGCCTAAATTTTCCAAAGACGTTGACAGAAATTTAAAACTATCAATAAATCGCAACTTTAAATATTTCCTCTTGACTTTTCCACATTTACTATCAAAATAATCGTGCACATAAATGCTTTTGGTAAATGATATGTACTTTTCCTTACTTTGAGCCAAAACACCAATTTTATCCCCATATTTACATAACTCTTTTATAAATAAATGGCTGTCGTAGCCGCTTAAGTTATGAAATATGATAGGGATAAAAGAGGGTAATTTATAATTTAAATTACAAACGGAATGTGCAGCACCAAATCTTTTTGCACCAGTTATGTGACAGTGGTCTCGTACTTTAATCTCACCCTCTTCAAAAGGGCCTTCACATATACCACATATTTTAGCATCATTAAACTCCCTTTTTTCTTCAGGTGTTAACGGTTTCATAGGCTTAATGTCTTTTAAATATGTGTTGTATAGAGCCCTTAAATCACACTCGATACGATCCACAAAGACTTGAGCTGCATTATTCCCCCGAAATAGCTCAAATTTCGAAAGTGAGTCGTCAAAAGAGCATTTAATTAAATAAGCAAAAGAATATGGTTCATGTTTAAAACTTTTTACAGTGTAAGAATTTTGTAGGTTTGGTTGTACCGTTTCAACGGGTTTTAAAACAGATTCGAAATCTGCATAAACCACGAATGGAACGCGCATTTGCTTTTCTATACCCTCCAATTTTAAAATATTTTCCGGCACACTCTTTCCAAATTTATCGATTTTTAAATCCACTGAGGGTGTTTGCGTGAAAATGTGGTTACAATCGTAGCTTCGATGTAAAGTTAAAGCTGACGGTGTACTAAAATAAATGAGGCAACCATCACAGAAATATATTTTATGTTGTTGACAACTAATTTGACTTGAAACTAAACGTGATAAATCCCGAATCCAACAATAATGACTCTTTGAACAAGTCGTATCACAAAAATGTTCACCGCCATCTTTACTACTACAGTCTTTTGTAATTAACAATAAATTTACATGCCTATCCAACTTTTTTGACGCATACCTCAGTGGACCAATAACTTCATGTATTACTTCATTATTTTCATATTTAGATTCCAGACCGTATACGTTAATTGATATGTTGTTCATTTCCTCAAATTTTTTAATGTCACGTAATTTTACTGGAAAATCCATACCTGTTACATTTAGCACTCTAGAAAAATGGGGGTAGGATGTCTTCGGTGAAGGCTCTGCTGTTGGAGGAAACAATGCTGATGTTACAGCCCACGCAAAGCAAAATTCGTCCTGGTTAATCACATTGACGACAGCTCCTTTCTTTTCAATAGAACACGGCAACTTGATGTATGATGAGCCACCCATAGGCATATACTTGTTGATACCAACTTCCAAGTATAAAATTCGCACAAGAGTCCATCCTATAACAAGAAAAATAATATATAAAAATCAGTTTAATATATCGGGTTTTGATTTTTCCATACCTGAATCTTTCTCCTGGAACTCTGTCGCCTGCGTTTTTATTAATTCGGTGAAAGAATGGTAAACGGCATCCCAATCACTTTCTACACTAATTATTTGATTAGCAGTGTTGAAGGATTTTTCACTGAATATTTCTTGTGATGGAAGCATGTACTCGCCAACAGCTGTCATGTTAACTTTTAAAGCATGATGCACACGCAATAAATTATTAACAAGTTCCACCACCTTGGATTTAATGTCTGCAAAGAACATTACGTAATCGGAATGCTCCATATCACTGCTAACCCGATAGGTTGCAATTCTCCTTTTGAAGGCACATTGAACGAGTTGCACACCATGACATACCGGCAAACATGAATTATTTTTATGTTGTTGTGTTCGTTTATGCACCGACATATGATTTATTGGAACATCTACATTACATGTAGCGCAATTAATTAGCGGAATCGTCGATGTATACTCTTCAATTCGGAGCCGTTTTCCTCCAGGCACTTCATTAAATCTCGCCGCACACGATTCTCTTTGATGACGTCTCATATTATAAATATTAGTAAACTTAGAACCGCAATTTTCACAAATATATGCCATGATTTGTCAAATATTAACACATGTACTACCTATACAAGTCAGAGCCAACTGATGAATGAAACTGCCCCATACCTTATATAAAACCATTCAAGGTCACCCCCAACCACGTAACATATCTTCAAGGTCACACACCCAAGGTGACCTTCAACAAAGTCAAGGTCGTCTCGACCAAGGTCAAGGTCAAGGTCACACACACAACCTTGAACACAAGGCCAAGGCCAAAGCACACGTGCATTTTCAAGGTCAATGACGAGGACATGTGGGCGGGGCCAAAGAGGGATGAAGCAAGGTCAAGGTCAAGGTCGAGGAGTGGGGGGATCGAGCGAATCGGGTTATGTTCACTACTATAGCTATAGATATAACACGAAAATGTAGACGCATCTATCAAGAAGCAGAGAGAAATGTGAATATTTTCAATCAACTTATTGGTTTTCCTGTACTGATTATTAATTTTTATTATGCTCTAAGCCTATTACATATTGCAATTCCAATTTTTTTAATAATAACTTATTTAGCTGCAGCAGAAAGAGAGCAACGGATAATTGAAATAATTAATTCCATTTTGGCTCAAGCTATAAGCTTGGTAAGTATAATAATTAAAAACAGTAAAGGTACGAGAGCTTGAAGATATAGTATAAGTCCAAAGGTCAAAAATTTTGCTCCAGTTTCGCCAAAGAGGCAAACAATTTTTCCAGAGCTCAAAACAGACTTTTAGTCATCGGTTTATGAAATGCTTTCGCATAAATATTACGTTTCTATGGGCTCTCATACTGTGAAGTTAAATAAATTTAAAGAGGCGCAATTTTTTAAAAATAATTGTTACAATATTTTTTCAGGATAACTTCGTATGGTAAATACATATAAACAAATAATTATTTCCATTTCCATAAAATTAGCCAATCTTTTATTTGTTTGCTTCATTTTAGCTGTTTATTTTCTAGCATTTGCCATAGAATCTTCTAGAATATTCTTAAAAGCTCGGTTCTAAACTTCTTTCTTGATGACAAATTCAATGATGAAATCAATTTTTCGCTCTCTTCAAGTTTCCAAATAGAATATTTAGAACCCTATCAGAAATTCGGTTCTAGGCTTCTTTCTTAATGACAAACTTGGTGGTGACGTCGGTTTTTCGCCATCTGTTCTAGTTTACAAATAGAGTTTTTCCGAATTCGGTTCTAAGCTTCTTTCTCGATGTCAAATTTGAGGGTGAAGTTCGTTTTTTGCTATCTCTTTGAATTTCAGGATTAAACGTTCTAGAATTTTATTGATAATTGGTTCTCTATTCCTTTAGGCTTACAAATAGAATTTTCTGACAATCGGGTAATAATCGTCACTGGGTTCAAGTAAAAACAACATTTTTTTACTGATTACTTTCAACATTTAATAACTATTTGCTTACATATTACTGTTAAAATATATCTACATCTTATATCTTATATTACTTATTTACATACATCCATAGAAATATGAATAACAATATTTGTCTATAAATTATTTTCCGTTCAGGCAGAGACAGAGGAAATAATATATAGAAACAGTTTATCTCCTGCAAATAAAACTCTGGCTCTTTCTATGCGCGTTTTGACCACTCATCGTCTCGTCAGTGGAGCTGTATCAAACCGAGAGCAACGTTCGCTGAAAATAACTGCTATATAAAATATAAATTCCGATACATGTCGGCAGGATGTTAAAATTTCACACTACTCTGGTAAATGTATACCGGGTGTCGACGAATCTATTAGACATGTCATAATTTCTAGAGTATTATGTGTATCAAAATGAGAATTGGTACAGGTAAATGGTATGTGAAGCGGAGAGTTTTCGCATATTTTCCACTTTCCGGCCACTTCCGATTTCACCGGAAATGGCCCCGGTTTTGAATTTTTAAATAGAAAACTCTGTATATTTTAACATTTTTGGATTTCTGAGACAATTCTAGATCAGAATGATACATTTTAAAAACTTTTTACATCTACTTCATTTTTTTAGAGCCACTTTTAAAATTGCATCTAGGTGGCCATGATCGGACGCAAACTAATCTAAGGGCCTTAGGTGATGTCAAAAAAAATACAATCGCAAAGTTTTAGTTACTAGTATGAAAGACAGGTATAAGACAAGTTGACAAAATTACGTTTTCATTTCTAACTATTAATTTTCAAATGGCGACCCTTTTTGACAACTACTTTTCGAAAAAAAGCATTCTTTGACGAATCTAATGGTACTAATTTATTTGCGATTGGATTAGACATAAGAACAGAAATTAAATATTATTAAGCAAAATACTGGATAATTTATTTACTTATGACAAGTGCGCCATGGACAGCCATGATGCATAATAATTTGCAACGGTTTTTATCAAGTCTTCGTTGGAAAACAAAGCACTCACTTAAGTAGATGACAGTGACATACGCTCTAAGAACAGACGTAAAAGTTTCTTAATTTTCGTTAAGTTTAGAGTTCTTAGAGCGTATATCACTGTTATTATCTACTTAAGTGAGTGCTTTGTTTTCCAAAGAAGACTTGATAAAAATAGTTGTAAATTATTATGCATCATGGCTGTCCATGGCGCACTTGTCGTAAGTAAATAAATTATCCAGTATTTTGCTTAATAATATTTAATTTCTGTTCTCATGTCTAATCCAATGGCAAATAAATTAGTACCGTTAAATTCGTCAAAGAATGCTTTTTCGAAAAGTAGTTGCCAAAAAGGGGTCGCCATTTGAAAATTAATAGTTAGAAATGAAAACGTAATTTTGTCAACTTGTCTTATTCCTGTCTTTCATAATAGTAACTAAAACTTTACGATTGTATTTTTTTGACATCACCTAAGGCCTTTAGAATAGTTTGCGTCATGGCCACCTAGATGCAATTTTAAAAGTGGCTCTAAAAAAATGAAGTAGACGTAAAAAGTTTTTAAAATGTCACATTCTGATCTAGAATTGTCTCAGAAATCCAAAAATGTTAAAATATATAGGGTGTTCCATTTAAAAATTCAAAACCGGAGTGGCCGGAAAGTGGAAAATATGCGAAAACTCTCCCCTTCACATACCATTTACCTGTACCAATTCTTCTCATTTTGATACACATAATGTTCTAGAAATTATGACTTGTCTAATAGATTCGTTGACACCCGGTAGATGTCCTTTCGACTGGCAATATTTTTCAGTCTAACATCGAAGTCGGCAGGTTTTTAATATCTTACCGACATGTATCGGAATATATATATATATATATATATATATATATATATATATATATATATATATATATATATCATTATATCGTAAGTTTTCATAAATGGTGGAATGAGTGGTTTGATTATTCCGGGTTTTAGTCACGACTCTTCGCCAAAATTTCATTTGGCAATTTTAAGTACGGTTCGTCTCGTTACTCGCTTCGAACTGATGGTGTTCTCTGTTGTCTCTCCAGTTTTGTTTAGCTGGCGTGCGACACATATATCTGATTCTTGTATACTGTCGTCTCGTGTATTTTTTGATTTTTTTTTTGTTTCTCAATTTATTATTATTGTTTCCCATATAGTTGGAATATTTAAAGCATCGTCCCGTTGATTCAGCTGTCTCGCTTTTTCAATTTCTAAGGGCTTTCTTATGACTCATACTTTGTAATTTTGTACTGGTGTTATTTCTTTCGCTTTTTAGAAATCGATGGTAAATCAGGTTGTTTGGTGATGTTGAAATAGATCTGAGGTTGTTTGTTTGTTTTTGAGATTATTTTTATGTTTTTGAATTATTGCTGATATGCGCCTGTTTATTTGTCCTATGTATGTTTTATGGTAGCTGCACTTGGAATGCTGTAAACGCCATGGTTTTCAAGGTTGGTCTTATCTTTGGTATTTTCCAAGATGGTGACTATATTTTTGTGGTTGGATATGGGTTGTATGTTGTATCTTCTTAGGATTCTTCTCCTTTTATGTATGGAATCATAACTTTGTTCCTTGTTTAATCTTGGTCGTTGGTTTTTGTTGTGATCTTCTCTCGTCTTTTTATGACTTTCTTTATATCTGATTGTGAGAAACCATTCTGTTCTAGAGAGTTCGTCTTTTTTTGTCTCGAGACGAAATAAAACACATCTCAACTGCTGTAAAATGAAATAGTTTCTCGCAACCAGCTATAAAAAAGCAAAAGGCAAAAGAAGATCACAACAAAAACCAAAGATCAAGATCAAACAAGAAACAGTCATGATCCCATACATAAAAGAAATAACAGAGAGAATCTTAAGAAAACACAACATACAATCCATATTCAAACGACAAATACCAATAACCAAAATCCTAGGAAATTCCAAAGATAAGACCATCCTTGAAAGCCATAGCGTTTACAGCATTCCATGGCCACACTGTCATCAAACATACATAGGACAAACAAACAGGGGCATGTCAGCAAGAATTCAAGAACATGAAATAGTCTCAAAAACAAACAAACAACGTCAGCTCTATTTCAACATCACCAAAACAACAAAACATACTTTAAGTCGCCAGTCCATAAAATGTTTTTGTATAAACATTATGTTTCTATGGGCTTCACTGCTGTGAAGTTAAATACATTTAAAGATGTGCAATTTTTTTATATATTTGTTAAAATATTTTTTTTTCAGAATAAATTGGTATGGTAACTACATATAAACTAATAATTAATTAAATTTTTTTGACACTTTTAAAGAAGGGTCTATAAACACTGATGCTTGAGATTCGGGTGCGTCCGGTTTTGTGTGTACGTGGAGCGTGTTTGTTGGTTTGATGGTTCTGGCCAATCAGGTTGCGAGTTGCGAGAGAAATTTTAGCCGCTTTGTGCAAAGCAAAACTTGCAAAAGGTAATCTCTCTGCAGAAGAATATCGAGCCCTACAAGACCTGTGCAAAGATACCTCTGTTGTAACAGAAACAGCCTATAAATCAACAGAAACCTTACCATTTATCTAGAGAAGACTACCAAAGCACTGATCAAATCTCTTCCAGTTATATATATATATATATATATATATATATATATATATATATATATATATATATATATATATATATAAACAGAAATAAATAAAATAAAATCTTTGGCATAGCGGACGTGAAATGTGTCAATCTGTACTATTCTTATGTTAAAAAGTGTGGAGCGTTCCAAAGTATGGAAAGACTCCGGGTCCGACAGATGGCGACAGCGGTGTTTCGTCCTAATATGGGACTCGTCAGGCCACCGCAGTCGGTACAAACCATCATATATATATATATATATATATATATATATATATATATATATATATATATATATATATATATATATATATATATATATATATATATATATATATATGTCGGATGTTTTCATGGGTATGATGTGAAGTGGAAAGTTTTTGAGTATTCAGTGTGTGCTGAGTCCTTCTCCGGAATGTAGGGCAACTGACGTTTCAGTGAAATCTCATTCTTCATTTTCAAAGCTCACTGTACGGTGTTTGTGGACGAACTGATGCTTGCGACTCGGATACGACTCGTTTTGTGTGTATATAGAGCGTGTTCGTTGGATGGAAGTTTCTGGCCAATCGGGTTGCGAGTTTTGCTGAGTGTCATTACCCTGTTCAGTGTTTGGGGTCGTGTCGCCGAATTATGATTCGTTTCTTTACTACCTACTACTGGTCGATGTTTCGTTAGCAGGTCTTAGGCAACCATTGACTGCTGCCTCTACTATTTAATTTATTGGGCCGCTTTGCAATTTCGATGGCTTCCTTTATAACCTTTCTGGACAGGTTTTCACATTTCGAGAGCATTTTGTTCCTGAAAAGTTGAAATTGTTTTTTTTTTTGCTTGACAGCGTTTATATGTTCGTCTCTTCTGGCGCTTATTTTACGGTTCGTTTGACCTACATAAGATGAGCTGTATTCTCCGCATGAAATTTCGTACACTTGTACACTTCTTGGTTTCCTAAAGGGATTTTTTCTTTGGGTGTTGGCAAGGGATCCTTTGCTTTACAATCTGTGGTGAAAATACTTTCAATGTTGTGTCCCTGGAGAATTTTGCGATTTTGTCTGTAGTGCTTCTGAGAAAAGAAATATAAGCTTTGGAACGCTTCTCTCATCTACGTAATGCAGCCATAGTCGTGGTGTGTGTGATAAAGTCTCTAAAGCTTTTGATTAGAAGTCTTCCATAAATAAATTAGCGCGTGCAGGAGACAACGGCAATCCCATAGGAACTACCTTGATTTATTCATATCGCTGGGCATCATAAGTAAAGTAGGTTGTCAAGGTAGTGTTTAGCTAATTCGATGATATATTTTGGCAAATGTTTTTGATTATTTTGCATAGATGTAGCGAGTTTTTAAGGTAGGAGGCCATTGTTTTCGACGAAGGGTTGGAGAATGGTGGCCAGATATTTTGCTAGGGCCTGAGTTGGGAAGACAACAGAGCTTACTATTGGTCTTGAAGGTGTTCCGGGTTTGTGTATTTTGAGAAAGCCATAAATTTTAGGACATATGGATAACTTTTCTCGTGGTATCATCTTCTTATTTATTTCTTCGTTAACTGGAAGAGATTTGATCAGTGCTTTGGTAGTTTTCTCTAGATAAATGGTAATGTTTCTGTTGATTTATAGGCTGTTTCTGTTATAATAGAGGTATCTTTGCGCAGGTCTTGTAGCGCTCGATGTTCTTCTGCAGAGAGATTACCTTTAGCAAGTTTTGCTTTGCACAAAGCGGCAAAAATTTCTCTCGCAACTCGCAAACTGATTAGCCAGAACCATCCAACCAACAAACACGCTCCACGTACACACAAAACCGGACGCACCCGAGTCTCAAGCATCAGTGTTTATAGACCCTTCTTTAAAAGTGTCAAAAAAATTTAATTAATTATTAGTTTATATGTAGTTACTATATCAATTTATTCTGAAAAAAATATATTTTAACAAATATATAAAAAAATTGCACCTCTTTAAGTGTCTTTAACTTCACAGCAGTGAAGCCTATACAAACATACTGTTTATAGAAAAACATTTCATGGACTGGCGACTTAAAGTATGTTTTGTTGTTTTGATAATGTTGAAATAGAGCTGACGTTGTTTGTTTGTTTTTGAGACTATTTCATGTTCTTGAATTCTTGCTGATATGCGCCTGTTTGTTTGTCCTATGTACGTTTGATGACAGTGTGCACATGGAATGCTGTAAACGCTATGGCTTTCAAGGATGGTCTTATCTTTGGAATTTCCTAGGATTTTGGCTATTGGTTTTTGTCGTTTGAATATGGATTGTATGTTGTGTTTTCTTAAGATTCTCTCTGTTATTTCTTTTATGTATGGGATCATGACTGTTTCTTGTTTGATCTTGATCTTTGGTTTTTGTTGTGATCTTCTTTTGCCTTTTGCTTTTTTATAGCTGGTTGCGAGAAACTATTTCATTTTACAGCAGTTGAGATGTGTTTTATTTCGTCTCGACACAAAAAAAGACGAACTCTCTAGAACAGAATGGTTTCTCACAATCAGATATAAAGAAAGTCATAAAAAGACTAGAGAAGACCACAACAAAAACCAACTACCAAGATTAAACAAGGAACAAAGTTATGATTCCATACATAAAAGGAAAAGAATCCTATAAAGATACAACATACAACCCATATCCAACCACAAAAATATAGTCATCATCTTGGAAAATACCAAAGATAAGACCAACCTTGAAAACCATGGCATTTACAGCATTCCAAGTGCAACTACTTCCAACTATTCACCAATTTTCATGCAAATATATATATATATATATATATATATATATATATATATATATATATATATATATATATATATATATATACATTTATATATACATATACATACATATAAACCCTCCAGAAATATTTCTTATTGCATTTAGGCTGCATACCATTTTGAAACTTCAAATTTTGAATGTGGAGTGGCGATTTTTTTTCCGTTTTCAATTAATTTTACGCCTTGTTAACTCTAATTTAATCTTTTAAATACGTCCTATAGTGCGTCGATAAATTGTTTTGTCCAGAAAGTGTCTCCTTGTCCGACCCCTTCAGTTATTTTGACTGCTTTAGTGTTTTCACGTAACTATAGCCTTGTGGTAGCATTACTGTAAATATTTGAAATAAGGTCAGTATACCGGTAATTAATTCCGCTGTTGTTTCGGGAATTTTTCACTGTTCAATGTTCAACTTTGTCAAAGGCGTCCTCAAAGTCAACAAGTATCATAATTACGGGAATTTCATATTCGATAGTTCTTTTCATCAGAACTTTTATGTATCGCAGGCACTGAATCCCTTTCTAAACCCTGCCTGTTCTTTCGATTGATAGCTGTTCATTTTTGAGATCAATCAAAATTTTAGTCAGTAACTTAAACATTATTATTGATAATATCATTGGACGATATTTCTTCAGTTCCGATTTATCTCCTTTCTTATAGAGTAGGATTGTTACTGCTTCATTCTAATGGGTAGGAATTCTTTTTTCAAATATTATTTTATTCATGAAGATAAGCATGCCATCTATTTTTTTCATTCAATTTTACAATAATTCCTTTGTAATTCGACCTCTACGAGGTTCTTTTGGTTGTTGCTTTCCTTTATGGGTTAACGTTTTTTACTTTTACTTTAAACTTAGCTTTTATTTCAGGGGTATCTTTCTTTCTGTTTTGTATAGTTCAGAATAGAAGAGATAAGTTATGTACAGAATTCTTCCATATAGCTCTTGCCCATGGAAATTTTTATTACTGTTTTTACTATTTTTCTCAGTTTTGGTTTCAGACACTTCAAATTCTTGTTGTTTTCAATGATCTTTTCTAAACTTGGTTATTATTGCCAGTTTTTTTTTCTACAAAACATGCACTAAAAAAACTAATTAATTTATTAACTAATAATAATTATCTGTGATAAAGTTATTTTATATTTTAAAAGATACTAAGAAAATTAATAATTTTAATATAATAATAATTATTTAAATTTAATAAACATATAATTGTCACATATTATGCTCTCTTTACAGAAAGTGGTGGTTCTTCTTCATCTGATTCCACACAACTAACAGGTTCTCCAAGATATTCTGAAATGTCATCAACTGCTTCAACATTATAAGGCTCCATTTCTTCTGGGTTATTCTCATCAATTAAAATTCTTTGAGTTTCTGTATTTGTACAGTTCCTTAAATTGTAACACCTTGAACATATATTGGTACATTTTAGACCATGTTTTCTACACTTGCAGTAGAACAACCTTTTTCGTAACTGCAACCAATTTTTTTTTAAAGAGACTATCGGGTATCAACTTATCTTTAGTGATATTCGGTAACATGATTCCTTCCACTGATTTTTTCCAGTCCAAAACAGTAGCGATAATTTCCAAGGCATATTTGAAGTTAATAATATGGCCTAAAACAATGTTGTTTTGCTGTTCCAGAAGTTGGTGATAATTTGTTCAATTCGAAGGTTGATTTGATCCTGGCCGGTGGGTACATGCGAAACCGCAAATCATGAAACGCTACATTTTTTATACTGTCAATCGTTGCTATTAATGTACAATCACTTGAACTATTGACTCCTCATCTGCATCTCTTTTTTAAAAGATGTCAGCCAATGCAGCCAAATCTTTATTTTACAAGAGTGTTGTTATCGTCGTTCCTTTTTCTTTTCCTGGAATAGTATCGCAGCCAGTGAAACAATGCAGAGAAGCCAAATGTTTTCATTGTGATGGATCTTTAAAGCTATCAGAAGTATAGTAAGAATATCGAATGTTACCCGTGGATGGTTTGTGAAATAATATTTCCGAATTTCTATTATTTTCTTCTTTCTTCTGTGATATCAATTAATTAAAAAGCACAAGCAGATCAATGTCTTATACAACAACTATCTCAGTTTTATCATGGGCGGCGACTTCAATTACTGTATATATAATGAGGGTATCAGCATCTTTTGTTGCACATTTACATGTGAATCCTGCTGTTTCAAATTCTTGTTTAGACTAAAAAATAATTTTAACGATATAGCAGCTGTTTGCTCGATGCTCTGAAAGGAACCGATACCCCTCTACTAGTAGAAGCAGGTCTGTTCCTCTCTTTTGCTTACAATACAAGGGCCTTGTATTGCTTCATTTCCCTTATATTCCAAAACTTTCTAAAATGTTACAAAATTCTAGAATATTGACAATAATTCGGAATATTGGAATCAAGTAATTAAGTAGATGCCACTCAGAGGAGGGGGGGTAGCAGCTACAAGAGCCAGGGTTGCCAGCATTACTCGGAATAATAATGAAAAATTTTGAGTTGGAATTGAAAAATTGACAAAGAAACAGTTTCAAGCTCCAGTCAGGATAAACTATTTTTTTTGTTTATTTGATAATTGAAATGTTGTGAATTTATAGTTTTTTGACTCATCACATTTAATAAAATTATTTGATAATAGTTTTTTCACGAATACCATAATTAACTAAAGTTGACATCTTTCGGAGTATTCAAAAATAAACTAGTAAAAG
This sequence comes from Diaprepes abbreviatus, assembly GCA_034092305.1. Taxonomy (NCBI): domain Eukaryota; kingdom Metazoa; phylum Arthropoda; class Insecta; order Coleoptera; family Curculionidae; genus Diaprepes; species Diaprepes abbreviatus. The sequence goes on from JASJET010000095.1 coordinate 3,739,840, forward strand.
AGGATCACTCCCAAATGCTTTTTTTCTAAATATCTCAAGTTTTTATTGAGATAACTCTACAAAACACAATGAAGATTTTTTGTAATTTGAAATTATATTAAACTATGGAGTTTTCACCACCAAGGATATCATGCCTTATTCTTTATTAGGGTAAACCATATATTTGCATACTTAAATTAATTGTAAAAATTACAAAATTTAATGGAATTGTTTGAAAATATTTTTTCACGAATACCACAAGTCATTTAAGTTATCGTGTTTCGAGGTTTCTAAAAATACACTATAAAAAAGAGTGAGCCACCCCAAAATACTTTTTTTACATCTTAAGTTCTAACTGAGATAACTTTACGATACAAATTGAAAATTACTTGTTATTTGAAATGAAGTTAAACTATAGTATTTTCACCTTCAAGAATATCATTGGAAGGATGTCATTTCATATATGTATAATTATTCTTAAAATTACCAAATTTCAGTTGATATGAACGTTACAGAGCTTGCTGAAATTTTTTCTTTTAACGAATAAGAAAGTATAAACTTATCTCAGTGGTTAAACATTTATGTCTATAAATAATTCTAATTCTATAACGTTCATTTAAATTAAAATTTAACAATTCTATGAATAATAATATATACTGAAATGACGGTTTACTTTTATAAAAAATAAGGAATAATATCCTTGGCAGTGAAAATACCATTGTTTAATATCAGTTCGAATAACAAATGATTTTAATTTCGTGTTGTAAAGATATCTTAATTAGAACTGTAGATATTAAAAAACGTATTTGGGGGTGGCTCACTCTCTTTTACTAGTTTATTTTCTGCAACCCCGAAATCCGTCAACTTAAATTACTTATTGTAATCGTAAAAAAATATTTTCAACTTTCCGTAATGTTCAGAATTAAACTATGTAAATGAATTACAAGATTAACCTTCATAGAAAGTAAGAGACGATATATATATATATATATATATATATATATATATATATATATATATATATATATATTTATATACATATATATATATATATATATATATATATATATATATATATATACACATAGATAAGAGGTATGTCTAGAAAATAAGTTCATTTTGTATTTCCCGCCACTGCCGCGATGCGATCGCAGTTCCGCGCATGCGCGGCTATAACCTTGTATCGTTACGAAGCGATTGAGGCCAGTTAGTTATCTGTTGTTGTCGTGTCGCAGTGCTTATTTATAATGGCAAAGGTAATTGAAAATCCCGCCGATTGTGAGATTATATCAGTGATTCGGTTTCTCAATGCGAAAAATGTGAAACCAGTGGACATTCATTAACAGCTCTCTGAGGTGTATGGACAGAATGTAATTAGTTATTCCATGGTTGTGAGATGGGTGAAACAATTCAACAATGGCCGTGTAAAAGTGCACGATGAAGGAAGAAGTGGGGGTCCATCATTGATTAATGATGAACTTGTTCATGCAGTGAATGAAAAAATTAGAGGAAACCGTAAGTTTACGATTTCTCTTCTTTCTATGGAATTTCCTCAAATTTCACGAACTGTTCTTCATGAAATTGTTCATGACAAACTGGGGTATCGAAAGCTTTATGCACCCTGGGTACCGAAAACTCTTACCGAAGATCGCAAGAAAAAAACGCTTAGGTGCTGCTCTTGAATTTTTGCCTCGTTATCACAAGGATGGGGACCATTTCCTTAATAGTATAGTGTGCGTCGTGCAATTCAGAATAAGCGCCGTGGAAAGCTCACTAGCGGCATTTTGTTGATTCATGACAATGCTCGGCCCCACACTACAAACCTGACACAGCAACTTTTGACTCAATTTGGATGGGAACAATTTGACCACCCACCGTATAGTCCGGACCTTGCTCCCAGCGACTTCTTCCTGTTTTTACGCCTTAAATCGAACCTCACTGGCAAGAACTTCAATGACAACGATGAGATTAAAGAACATGTTACAACTTGGTTACAGTCACAGGCGTCAACGTTTAATGACGAAGAATTACAAAAATTTGTACCACTCTGTGATAAATGCTTACAAAATGGTGGTAATTATGTTGAAAAATAGTTTTAAGTGTACTGATTCTTTTGCAATAAATTATTTTTCTTAATAAACATTTGCTTTATTTTACCAGTAAAAATGAACTTACTTTCTGGATATACCTCGTATATATATATATATATATATATATATATATATATATATATATATATATATATATATATATATATATATAGATATATACAAGAAGATACGCCGACGAGGGTTGTATTTAATCATTTTTGCAAAATTTTCGACTTTTATTAAAAAATTTATACCTAAAAGCCTAGTGTTACCATACGGTAATGGAATGGCAATTTTTTTAAAAACTATAATTATTTTGGCAAAAATAGGGTTAAACAACTTAAGAAAAGAATAAATTAATCTAAATTTCACAGCAAATATAAATAATATTATAAAAAACAAACTTCGGCTTTTAAGGGTTAATAATTAATTGTCATCATATTGTTTATACTAACCTAATCGGGAAAATTCTGTTCACTTACTATATATAAATATATATATATATATATATATATATATATATATATATATATATATATATATATATATATATATATATACAGGTTTGGAAAATCCAAACTGGAACTTGGACGTTTCTTAAGTAAGATAAAGAAAACACTATATTATTCATCAAATCAGAGAGACAGTCGTAAGCATCGACATACGTGTAAATTACCAGAACGTCAGGTTAGAACCAGTACAAAATGATTTTCACTAATTCGAATATTTCTGATACAAACTTATTCCTCACCTCTCTTATTCCACTTCAGTTAGCATGTATTAACACGCAAACTCATCAAGAATAAATTGTGTTGTACAATTCCAAACCCTCCTCTACTATGAATTGCGGGCCTCTGAAATTTAAATTTATTAAGGAAACCGAACAAAAGTCTTTAAAGAAAACAGAAAATTATGAAGTCGAACTAAACAACTTGCACCATACAAAAGAGTCCTCTTTGCCACCCCAGCTTTAGTACAGTACAACGTATCTATGACGATGATAGACGGCTAGGTGAATGTTTTAGCTGGAACAAAATTGATCCAACGTTGTTACTTCTGCCAAACAACATCTCAGTTCAACAACATTCATACTGTGTCCCAGTAAATACAGCGTATTTCAAGCTACGACTGATAACTCTACACGCATGTATTCGATTCTCCGAATGCTGCTTGTATTTGTCGTATCAACGTGACATACAGAAGTGGTAAGCCCGTAAGTAGAAAGACAAAGAGGTGAAAGCACAGACAAAAGCTACCATGCAACAGGCCTTTAAGCAGACAGATTAGGACTTCTCGTTGACATGCCAAAGAAAGGGTTAGGAAGCACTAACGATGGCAACACAGCTCGAAGTTTCTTCGAGAACAGTGATGAGCCAGCTATTATAGCAAGAGTAAAACGAAAATTGATCCTCCTATGATTTCTCGTCATTTTGCAAACTATTGGAAGCGGTCATTAAACTACAATAGAGAAGATTTGGGATATACACTTCAAACAACAAGATTGTTTATCAAAAGATATTCTTGGTAAAACATGCCAACAGAAATCCACAAATTACTTACTCCGTTGACCAAACATCATAGCATTTGCAATATTACCGATAGGTAAACTATCGAAAGATGCACAAAAATCAACGGACAAATTGATAAGAAACTATCGCCTAGACTTTGCTCAAAAATTTTCTTGAGAAAAAATATGGAGAATGTGTTCCAAAACTTTCCGCGTCGATGGATCCTTACACTGTTTTTGACATAGTAAGGATTCGGCTAACAATTCGTACGTATTTGAGAATGAAAAAAGAGCTGTTAATGAAGAAGGCAATGATTAAAAAGTTATTTTTATTATTTTTATTATAGTCGTATTATTTATTCATTTATGTGAATCAATAAATATTATATTACTTACAAATTATTTGCATTGGTATTTATTAAGAGGTCTTAAGCATAGAAGAAAAAGTACTTTCGCCTTTTTAACGATTATTGATATCCATGTTTTTATTATTATAAAATTATATTTAAAACGTACCTTGGAGTCAAGCGCAATATTTTATTCATGGAAGTACAATTATTCTTTTTATCATATTTTTAAAGCGTTGAACCACATTAGACGTTTTTTGAATTTATTTTCATGATTTTAAAGTTTCAGTCTGCTGTGTTGGATCTGATTTTTATTTTTAATATCAAATCCGTGCTTTTGACCCACTGTGTTTTGACGACACAAAACCAGCGAAAAGTCCTTGCCCGACACCATTTTTGCTGGAAATCAGGAAGTTACGATACAACAGTATGCTTTATTTCGCTTCTTCAACAGAGCTAAACGGGTTGTCCGTCGCTTTCTGTTACCTTTCCATTATTTAGAGGTTCCATTTTGGATTTTCCACTTCTGTATATATATATATATATATATATATATATATATATATATATATATATAAATTATTAAAGAACTCGAATTAAGGTGATTTAATAAATTTATAGGAACCGAGTTGCCACTGTACTGCTGTAAGCGCTCGTCATTAGCAAATTGCTTGTCATTTCGTAAACGTAAATAAATACATTCTATTTGTCCATTTTATAAAAAATAATTGAGTCTTAATTTATCTTTTGCCCTTTAAAGACATAAAAAATGTTTTTCTACAGTAGACATTCGATTGTATTTTTTAAACTATTTGCTATTATCTCTAATATTTTTGGTTTAATACCTCCCTATGATTTTGAGAAAAGGCAACTTAAAGCATGCAAATGGTATAATTATTATACTTTATTAGTGCAGTTGTTGTTATTTTACTTATTTGTCAAGAATTTCTGGGACCTGTATACAGGAATATATACAGATTTAGATATACTTTTGTATATATATCACATCTCATCTGGACTCGTGGGTCTTTTCTGTATTTTTTACGTCATGTCACAGGCACGTACTACGAGAAATCTATGGGAAGAACTATTTCAAAGATTTGCTGTAATGGAAAATGTTGTGAATCTGAATACTGAATATGTTCTGGAGAAAAGGATGTTTAAAAATGCTTTTTTCCCGTTTTTTGGAATAACTCTTGTTATGATTGTTCATGCAACTATAAATATTTTGCATTGCTTGAGTATGGGACAAAAACATTTTGATTTATTTCGTCATATCAACTCTCTTTATATTTTGATCATTGCCCATATCATCATGAATTTAAGTCTTTGTGCGAAATGCAAATTCACCGATATTAGGCAAAAATTGATAACTTGCAAGAATTCCCATATTAACATAGCTATAGATATAACACGAAAATGTAGATGCATCTATCAAGAAGCAGAGAAGAATGTGAATATTTTAAATCAACTTATTGGTTTTCCTGTACTTATTATTTACCTTTATTACGCTGTATGCATATCACATATTGCAATTCCACTGTATTTAATAATGATTTATTTATCTGGAGAAGAGAGAGAGGAAAGGAAAACGGAATTAATTAATTACATTTTTGCCCAAACTACAAGCTTGGTAAGTATAATAATTATAAAAAAAGTAGAGGCACGAGAGCTTACAGGTAGACTGTAAGTATAAAAGTCAAAAATATTGCTCCAACTTCACCCAAGAGGCAAAAATTTATTCCAGAGATCAAAACATACTTTAGTTCACCAGTCTATGAAATGTTTTTTTATAAACTGTATGTTTTTATAAGCTCCACTACTGTGAAGTTAAATAAATTAAAATAGGTGCAATTTTTTTATATATTTATTGCAATATCTTTTTTCAGAATAAATTCGTATGGTAACTACAAATAAACCAATAATTACTCTCTTTTTAAATTTTTTTGAGACTTTTAAAGAAGGGTCTGTAAACATTGATGCCTTCGACTCGGGTGCATCCGGTTTTGTGTGTAAGTAGGTGGTTTGTTGGTTGGATGGTTCTGGCCAATCAGGTTGCGAGTTGAGCCAAGAAATTCAGCCATTTTGTGCAAGACAAAATCTCCAAAAAATAATCTCTCTGCAGAAAAATATCAAGCCCTACAAGACCTGCGCTAAGATATCTCTATCGTAACAGTTCCAGCTGACAAAGGAAATTCGACAGTGGTTCTAAACAAAACGCTCCTATCTGTAAATAAATAAACAGAGAGCACACCATTTATCTAGAAAAGACCACCTAAACACTGATCAACTCTTCTCTACTTAACGAAGAAATAAGGAAGAATATCACACCAAGGGAAAAGTCATCTATATTGCCTAAACTTCATGGCTTTCCCAAAGTATATAAACCTAGAATACTATTAAAATCAATAGCAATGGAGGCCCTAGCAACACATCTAGCCACCATTCTCTAAGCCTTCGTCGAAAAAACTGCCTCCTACGTTAAAAACTCGCTACGTTTCTGAGAAATAATCAAAAGCAAAGGTTTACAAAAAAAAGATTTTCTCATTAGTTTCGACATAACATCACTTTTTACGCAAATACCAGTCAAAAAAGCTCTTTTTGTAATAGAAAACAAATACAATTTTCCAAATGTATCGTCGAATTAGCTAAACACCACCTCGACCACACTTATTTTGCTTATGAAGGTCAGCGATATGAAGAAGTCAAGGGAGTCCCATGTGATTGCCGCTATCTCCCGCACTCGCTAATTTATTTAAGGAAGACTCCGAATCACTGTGGCTGCGTTACGTGGGTGACATATTCGTTATGCGGCAACATGGAGAAGAAAATCTCAAAAATGTCCTAAATCATATAAACAGTATACACCCAAAAATCGAATTCATTATGGAAATAGAACAGAAAAAAAGACTACCTTTTCTACATATCCAATTAAAAAGAAAATAAGATGGTTGCTTTCATACACTGTTTACAGAAATTCCGCTCTCACCGAAAAATAACTCAAAGTCGATTTACATCACCACCCCGCCCAATTATTTGCCGTAGTGAAATCATCTGCGTTTCGATCTCAGTACCTTACAGAACAAGAAGATTACCACAAGGAATGAACGAACGTACTGCAAGACGCCCAAACAAACAATTGTTATAAAACAGACTATATAGACAAGTCTCTAAAAAACAAATGCTTGGCTTCGGAAAGTTGCGAAAGCCAAATCTTTTGTCTCTTTTGTCAGAAGCACCACAGACAAAATTGCAATATTCTCAAGGGATACAACATTGAAACCATTTTTACCACAGACCGAAAAATAAAGGATCCCTTGCCAACACTTAAAGAAAATATCCCTCTAAAAAACCAAGGAGTGTACGAAATTCCATGCGGAGAATACAGCTCATCTTACGTAAGTCAAACCAACCGTAAAATAAGCACTAGAAGAGATGAACATATAAACGCTGTCAAGCAAAAGACAATTTCTTCTGCACTGGCCCAACACTTGTCAAATACAGGATATAAGATCAACTTTTTAGGAACAAAAATGCTATCGAGATGTGAAAATCTGTCGACAAGAGTTATAAAGGAAGCCGTTGAAATTGCAAAGCTGTCCAACAACTTAAATACCAGAGACGACAGTCAGCGGTTGCCTAATACTGCTAACGAAAGGTTGACTAGTAGTAGGTAGTAAAGATATGGATAATAACTCGACGACACGAACCCAAACACTGGCAACAGGGCCGATGAAACACATCAAAACTTGCGACCCGATTGGCTAGAATCATCCAGCCAACAAACACACTCCACGGATTTATCCGAGACGTATTAACCCACAGACGCCGAACAATGAGTTTTGAAAATGGTAATGAGATTTCACCGAATCATCAGCTGCCCTACATTCCTGAAAAGGACTCAGCACACATACAGGGTACACAAAACTTTCCACATCACACCCGTGAGTATACCCGACATACTATATATATATATATATATATATATATATATATATATATATATATATATATATATGTATGTATATAAATATATATTCTTCCTTTTCAATCTCCCCCCCCCCCAGAAAACATTTTTTATTGCATTTATGTTAGCTTTGCAATATACCATTCGAAACCTCAAATTTATAATATGAAATGACATTTTTTTTTTGGTTTTCAATTAAATTTACGACTTTTTCACTTCATTTCAATGTCTTAAATACGTTGTCTAGCTCGTCGATAAATGGTTTTGCCGAAAAAGTATTTTCTTGTCGGACTCCTTGAGTTATTTTAACTTGTTTAGTGTTTTCACGTAACTTATCTTTGTGATAGCATTACTGTAAATGTTTGAAATAAATTCAGTATACCGGTAATTATTTTGCTGTTGTTTAAGGAATTTTTCACTGGTCAATGTTCGACTTTGTTAAAGGCTTCCTCAAAGTCAACAAATATCATAATTACGGGAATTTCATATTCGTTATCTTTTTTCATCGGAACTTTTATGATTAACAGATGATCGCAGGCACTGAATTCCTTCCCAAATCCTGCTTGTTCTTTCGATTGATAGCTGTTCATTTTTTGTGTCAATCAAAATTTTTGTTAGTAGCTTAAACAATTTATTTAATAATACCATAGAATAGAATATAATATAAATTTATTAGCAAAAATATCATACTAGACAATATTCAACTTTTTTTTTTAATTTTTTTTTTTAGTTTTTTAAGAAATTAGTATATCGCTTTAAAAGATGTCTTTGAGGTTTCCATAGGCTGTCCATGCGAGATTTACTCTTCTCCGTAGCTCGCATGTTTGATTATCTCTTGTGATTTTTATTTCGTGTCCAAGGTATATGTATTTTTCCACAAGCTCATCTTCGTTGTCTCCAATATTGATATTTCCACTAGATATCAGACTGGTCATAAATTTTTTTTTGATATATTTATTTTAAGACTCACATTGGCGCACACTAGCTGAAGTTCATGTAACACTGTACATATCTCCTAGAGAATTTGTTAATCTTTGGCCGTCTACATTCAGGCCTCTTTTTTCTCAGTTAAGTTTTTTACGGGCGTGTTCTAGTACTGCAGTAAACAGTTTAGGCTATAAGGTATCACCCTGTTAGACCCCTCTGCCAATTGGGATATGATCCGTGTTTCTGCGTAGTTTCACCGACATAGTTGCATTCCTGTATATATTGTAAATTAACTTTGTGTATCGATAGTAAATGCGGCATGCTTGTAATGCTTCCATAATTTTGTCTAGCTCTACCGTATCAAAGGCCTTATGAAAATCCACAAAAGCCAGAACGAGTGGTCGATTGTATTCGATAGTTTTTCTATTACCGCTTTAATGCTCTGTAGGTGATCGTTTGTTCTAAACCCAGTACGAAACCCCGCTTGTTTTATTTGTTGGTAGAAATCAAGTTTTTTCTCAAGTCGATTCGTTACTATTCTTGTTAGGAGTTTATATAGGTGACTAAGAAGGCTTATTGGTCTGTAGTTTTCCAAATCATGGGGATCTCCTTTTTTGTAAATCAAAATTACCTCAGCATTGTGCAACTTGTCGGGTATTGTACTGTCCAAAAGGCACATATAAAAAGGTCTTTTATTTTCTTAAGTAGGCAAATGCCTCCAATTTTGATTGCATCAGTAATTACACCATCTTTGCCTGAAGATTTGTTATTTTTAGTTTTTCTTAGGGCTAGTTTTATTTCATCTATTGTTATTTCCAGCATTTGTTCTGATCCTTGGTTGACAATGTCCTTTTTCCTTGTCAATATTTCTGGTACTTAATCTTTTCTATTCTCTCTGTTTTGGCTTCTGTATAGTAATTTGTAAAAGTCTTCGACTACTTTAAGGATTTCCTCTCTGTTTGTTGAAAACTGACCATTCTTATCTTTCACTGTGATTATTTGTCTTGTTCCCGTTCTTAGTTTTCTTCTCAATATTTTCATACTTTTATTGTTCTCATGGTATGTTCGATCTGTTTTTGATTGTATTTTCGAGTGTCTTATCTAACAGCTTTGGATATTTCTTTATTTATTTTTTGTAGTTCGTCAGCTTTAGTGTTTGTTTCGCTTCTAATTCCTCTTTTTTTCTGCATCAGTGGTCTGGATTTTGGCTGAGCTTCTCTTCTTTTTGGATTTTAGGACAAAATTTGTACTGACTTTCTAGTAAGGCAGTTGTTAATTTATTACTTAGGTCGTTAGCGTCAGTTTCTGCTTCAGGGCTACTAATTAGGCCGGCAATACATTGCTGAAAACCATCTACATCTGATGGTTTCATCCATTGTCTCCCTTTGTTCTTCTTCTTGATCATTCTATACCTCTCCTTTTTTAAACATATTTTTATTTTACTTCATACCATTCTATGATCGCTATTAGTAGCAAACCTGTTTAATACCGCAAAGTCTTTAACTATGTGGTTCTTGTCGGTGATAATGAAATCTATTTCGTTCCTTGTTCTTCTATCGAGACTTTGCCATGTCCATCTTCTATATGGTTTCTTGTGGAAAAAACTATTCATTTGGTATAGTTCATATTGCAGCAGGAATCTTAACAGTATTTCACCTTATTTATTTCTGCCGTCCGAGTCAAAGTTTCCCAGTGGCGTTTCTGTAGGGTTAGATTTCATTTCTATTTTGGCGTTAAAATCACCCCATATAAAAGTAAAATGTGCTTGTTGGTCTTTAAGGGCAGCTTCAATATCATCGTAGAATAGATCCACTTCTTCCTCATCATGGTCTGTTGTTGGTGCATAAACCTGTATTATTCCCAAGTTATACCTTGTGTTTAATTTGAGAGTAAAACCAATCACTCTTGTGGAGAATTTCTTTAGTGAAGCTATATTTGTTTCGTAGCGCTTGTGTATAATGAAGCCTGTTCGTCCCACGGAATTATTATCGTCACCTACGTGGTAAAGACTATGTCTGGATTTTAGTTTTAAAAATTGACTTCTGACTTCGCTGAGACGGACTATGTCCCATTTAATGTTCCCTAGTTCGCACTCAAGTTCAGTAATTCTTCCATCATGATACCTTATGGGTAACTAGAAGTTATTTTAAGGTCAAATTTAGAAAATCTTCTAAATAAGTTTGTAAAAGAAGAGAACCCACGCGCAGCTAGATCAATATCTTTTACATAGCAGACAGGCAAACGAATCAAGTTTTTGAGCCGAAACTCAAGCTCTCAAAACCTCGTACTTCACGCACAGTTAAACTGATGTCCTTTACCGTAGATATGCAAGCGGAGTTAGTTATTATCAAATAGTAATCCAAAACCCAAACTCCCAAACTCACATAACCCACGCACAACTAGATTGATATCCATTACACAGCGGATAGGGGAGCGGATCGAGTTTTTAGGCGAAACCCAAGCTGCCAAATCCACACGTAGTTAGATTGCTGGCCACTATACAGGAAACAAGCGACCGGATCAAGTTTTTATAAATATGCCAAAACATAAGCTCTTACAACTACATATTCCACGCGCAGTGTGATCAATCCCCGTTACGCAGCAGACAGAGTCGAAAACCTAGAATTTATAAGTGTATGAAATAAAACCCAAGCTCTCCGAAAACCATATATCCCAGAGACAGCGTTTATGAGAGTTTGAGTATTGTATTATAAACTTATAAAAACTCGCTTCTCTAGCCTAGCTGTTATGTAACGGATGTCGATCTAGGGTTATATGGTTTTAGAAGCTTGGATTTCGCCTTGAAAAATCGTTTCATTCATATGCCCGCGTGGGGTACGTGGTTTTAGAAGCTTGAGTTTCGACTCAAAAACTGGATCCGCTTGCCTGTCTGCTGTATACCGGATATCGATCTAGCTGCGCGCAGGGGCAGATCCAGCCTTTCTCTTTGGGGGACGGTGATATCACAAAAGTGCCGTGTGGCAAGCCAAAGCAAGTTGTTGGCCGGGGGGGGGGGGAGATAACGGAAACATTCTCATTTCTAGTATAAGAGGCAGAATCGGGTCTATTTTCCTGAACTTGAAGCTCTTAGGGAGCGGCTATCAACGTTGTTGTCAACGGGGAGAGGGAGTGTCAGCAACATACACATAATAATATAAAAGGCAAAATCGGTTGTATTTTCCTGAATTCAAAGTTCTTTGAAGGGGGGGGGGACAATTGCAAGCATACACATTCCTTTACTCTATTCAAGAACTAGAGAGAGAAATAAAACTGTTACCAAAACCTCCAACTTACCTGCTCCAGTGCCGCAGGTAACTAAGGACTGCCGTAAATCTAATGATATTTAGTTATATTTAAGTATAAGCTTTTATAAATTTACTGCAACAATAAAATTTCTGATAGTTCCATTTAATTTCTGTCAGCTAGCAAAGTACACCTTGCAGTGTGTCCTCTGTAATTTATTTTGTTTACGCTTTGTTTTTATATATTATTTGAGATTAGTGAGATATCCAAAAGATACCTCTATATTTATTCCAAAATCGTTAAACCAGGGCATTTTTTCCTCAACGAAAAACTTATTACGATGAATGTTTATGATGCCTTAAGATATCAATATTTAGATAATAATGTTATAAGCTCTGTTGAGATGTACTCCAACATGACAGGAGTTGGAAAATCTACTATGTACCGAATACTGAAGGAGAAAAAAATGACTGGAATTGTTAGTTCTCCCAAGTCACATTCGATCACAGGCAGACGAAAAACTTCATTGGAAGAAGAGATGAAAACTGCAATAAAATGAGTTGTATATATATTTTATCATGAAAAGCAGATCCCAACCGTCGACAAAATTCTAAGTAAAATCAATAAAGATCGGGATTTACCTAAAATTAAAAGAACTGAGTTCTGGAAATTGCTCAGAGAATTTAATTTTTGCTGGAAAAAAACCAAATAAGAAATCTGGTCTTATAGATCTTCCGGAAACTCTCCGTTGGAGAAGGAAATATCTCTCTCAAGTAAAAGGTAGAGTTGCTAGAAATAACACAATTTACAAAATTAGTAATTTAACTGAACTTTTGAAAGATTTTTTGAATAAAGTTAGTGCGGAAAATTGGGAAAAATCCATATAATAAAAGAATAAAGCAAAATGTGGAAACTCGATTTCATGATCGGTGAGATAGAGGAACCAATTATTATTAACTTGTACAAAGATAGCTTCACTGACTTTGATTACGAATTAGATATGTAATGTTTACCAGTGTAAACACAATTTATTATTTAAATTTTTTTTTGTTGTATTTTTTTGTTCACCTCTTCAATTATATAATTCCAATTAGCTGTAATTTGTTCATTATTTTATTATTGTATTTGTGTCTTTTTCTTAAGCGTGGAGAATTAAAACGTTTATTTTATTTTTTTGGGGCTATCTGATTTCCATTTAAAAAAGTATATTAAATTAAGATGTCAGTGCAATAGAAATAAAAATAAGTAGGTCTAATTTTAACTGTAACACATAAAAATTAATTACATTTGAATCCCATTTTGGTGTTTAATTGTAATTCTGCAGATGGTTTAAGAAATAAATAAACTGAAACGTTAAATGTCCTAAAAATATTTTTAATTAATCATAAAATGACCGATAGCCTCAAAAAATTTTTTTAATATTATATGGACGAATTTATTTTTTTATATATGTTTAACTTCTTGTATTTTTGACAATGGGTATTTTGTGAGTATTTAAGTTTTAACTTAAAATTTTTGGAGAGAATTAGGCTACGTTTTAGTCTGAGTTTGCCTAAAACGGTTTTTATTCCAAAATTAAAAATAATAAAAATACAATTGTGATTTGTGTTAAATATATGAAAATTATCAATATTTTGTAATGTATGTGAATTATTAAGAAATCATATGAAATGAAATAATATTATAAAAACTTTTTGTTTTCAGTTTATTATCGAAATAATATTCCATACCATAAATACTTAGTGATAAAATAAACTTTCTTCCGACGCCTATGATAAGGATTAAAATCCTTTTTAATACTTGACACTTGACCAAATATCTATTGCTATCCAACCCAAATAATCCATTATGATAGACCGGTATTTTTGATTATAAAATTCCTAACCCATTCCAAAAGTCTTTATATCTTCTTTTACAGATCTATTTAGTAGATTTTTCTCAATTTGACCTTGAAATGAACTCTCGCTGAACATGGACTATTAATTAAACCACGAATTCGGATTCAGCAACATCGAAAACATACGTATCTACTTCTTTAAATTTATTCAGTGAATTTTACTTTATTTGACCTTCAGGTGACCTTCAACCTGACATGATAGAGGTTACCGGACCTCAGATTTGGATTTAGGGCATCTAATTACATAAGAATAAAATGATTTGGTCAAATAGGCATTCATTTTTTTTAAACCTATGTATTTAATTGTCATCATATTGTTTATACTATTCTAATCTAAAATTTGTCGGAATTCGAGTTGCCACTGTACTGCTGTAAGCGGTCGTCATTAACAAATTGTTTATCATTTCAACGAAAGAATTGATAATTAATGGTAAACATAGATAAATATATTGTATGTGCCCAATTTATTACAAATAATTGAGTCTAAATTTAGCTTTTGTCCTTTGAAGACATATAAAATGTTGTTCTACAGTAGACATTCGATTGTATTTTTTAAACCATTTGCTATTATCGCGAATATTTTGGGTTTAATACCTCCTTACGACTTTAAGAAAAGGCAACTTAGAGCAACCAAATGGTACAATTATTACACAATGTCTGTGCAGTTGGTAATATTTTCATTTTTTGTCAAAAGTTGCTGGGACCGGTATGCAGAAATACACACGATTTTGAATCTATTTTCTTATGTATATGGAGACTCAACAAGATATGTGGGTCTTTTTTGCATCTTTTACGTAATATCACAAGCACGTACAAAGAAATATCTTTGGGAAGAATTATTTCAAAGATTTGCTTTTATGGAAAATATTGTGAGCCTGAATACTGAATATGTCTTGGAGAAAAACATGTTAAGAAACGCTTTTTTCCAGTTTTTTATATTAACTTCGATTATAATAATTCATATTGTTGCAGGAATTTTAAGTTGGTTTCGTACGGGATGTCACGATCCCTTCGATTTTTTTCATCGTATTAACACTTTTTATATTTTCCTCATTGCACTCATTACCATGAATTTAGGTCTTTGCGTAAAATGCAAGTTTACCGATATTAAGCAAAAATTAATAACTTGTAAAAACTCTCATATTAATATAGCCATAATAATAGTACGAAAATGTAGACGCACCTATCAAGAAGCGGAGAGAAATGTGAATATATTAAATCAACTTATTGGTTTTCCTGTACTTGCCATTCATTTCTATTATGCTTTAGGCATATTACATGTTGCACTTCCAATCTTTTTAATAATTACTTACTCAACTGCAGCGGAAAAAGAGGAAAGGAGAAATGACATAATCAATTTTGTTTTTGCTCAAATTATCGGTTTGGTAAGTATAATAATTATTAAAAATTAGAGGCATGAGAACCTGAAGGTATAACTAAAGTCCGAATAACATTGGCTTTTAAAGTTATAATATCCATGCCATAGGACAGTTTGGGTACTGGCAGAAGTATGGGCTACAAAACAATTTTAAGTAACCCATTTAATAGGCTAGATCCATTTCTTTAGTAATTTCTTTTAAAAAGTTGTTTAAGGCTATACCATTTAAATTTCCTTTGTTGAGTTTGGTGATCGTAGTAATATTACACCGAATTTGATGTCTGTTTTGCTGTGCTAAATGAGGATTATTTGTTTCATAAAAATATTCATATTTTTGAAAAAAAATTTACCATTTCTAAATGTAGTTGCATCTGTCCATAAGGTAATGTTTTAGAAAAATTCAATAACGTTTAAGATTCCTTAGTACACTGAAAAATATCAGCCTCTGCTGAACCTTCGATGCACATATCCTACATTCGTTGCCAGTGAGACTTGAAGAAAATTTGGGATTTATGTTTACATTTGCCAATCCATTAATTTCATTGCGCATATTTCTCACACAACATTTGCTTCGCTTTTTAGAAACACATCCAAATTCTGTTTTTTAAATAAATAAATGATTTTAAAAAAAATCAAATTCTATAAAAAAATAAACCCTTTTTGACATATTTCTAAAACACAAAATGGAAGAATATTTTTTCCAATATTAATTTTCATTTGTCTTGATCAATCACCTGTGTTAAATGTTAAATCTTTACTTCGAATATTTTCCGAGAAAATAAAAATTAAATCGCTAATTTCAATATTTTCAATTTGAAAAAAAGCATATTAAAGAGACCTAAATTCAAATTATATATATATATATATATATATATATATATATATATATATATATATATATATATATATCAGGGGCGGATCCAGCCTCTCTCTTTGGGGGGTGGGGGCGGTGATATCAGAAAAGTACAGTATGGCAAGCGAAAGCAAGTTGTCGACGGGGGGGGGGGGGGGGGTAGACACCAGCAACATTCCAATTTCTAGTGTAAAAGGCAGGGTCGGGTCTATTTTCCTAAATTTGAAGCTCTTGGATGGGGGGGGGCGATAAAAAAAAAACAAGTTGCCGACAGGGGAGGAGGATACGAGCAACATACGCATTTCTAGAATAAGAGGCAGAATCGGATCTATTTTCCAGAACTCAAATCTCTGGGGGGGGGGGCTATCGCAAGAACAACGAGTTGTCAACGAGGGGGGGGAATGCTAGCAGCATATACATTCCTAATATAAAAGGCAGAATCGGTTTTATTTTCCTGAACTCAAAGCTTTTGGGAAGGGAATGGGCGATAGCAAGCATACACATTCCTATACTCCATTCAAGAACTAGAGAGAGTAATAAAACTGTTACTGAAACCTCCAACGACCTGCTCCAATGCCGCAGGTAACTGAGGGCTGCCGTAAATCTAATTATATTTAAACATTATAAGCTTTTATTTTACTGCAACAATAAAATTTCTGATAGATCGTCCTGAAAATGTCCGTTGGAGAAGAAAATATCTCTCCAGTAAAAGGTAGAGTTGCTAGAAATAACACAACTTACAAAATTAGTAATTTAATTGAACTTTTAAAAGATTTTTTTGAATAAAGTTACTGTAGAAAATGGGGAAAATCTATATAATAAAAGAATAAAAGAAAATGTGGAAACTCGATCTCCTGATCGGTGAGATAGAGGAACCAATTATAATTAATTTAAGCGAAGATAGTTTCACTGACTTTGATTACGAATTAGATACGTATTGTTTACCAGCGTAAACACATTTATTATTTAAATTTTCTGTAAAATATAAAAACTAATTGCATTTGAAGCCATGTTTTTAATTAATATTAAAATGACCGGAATTTATTTTTCTATATATGTTTAATTTCTTGTATTTTTGACAATGGGTATTTTGTAAGTATTTAAATTTTTTAAGAGAAAAAGGCTAAGTTTTAGTTTGAATCTGCCTAAAAGAAATCATAAAAAATAAAATAATATTATAAAAACTTTTTATTTTAAGTTTATTACCGAAATAATATTCTATGCCATAAATACTTAGTGATAAAATAAACCTCCTTCCGACGCCTATGACAAAGATTAAAATCCTTTTGAACACCTCACATATCCAAATATCCATTGTTATCCAAGCCAAATGGTCCATTATTATAGAGCGGTATTTTGATTTTGATTATAAAATTTCTAACCCATTCCTATGAAAAATATGTGTTTAACAGATTTTGCCAAAGACACTGGACTAAAGAACACAGGTAGTTGCGAAGAAAAAAAGGGCAAACAAAAAATGCTTTATTACTCTCTCTAATTCTTGAACAAACAATAGTATAGAGGCAAATTTTGTCTATTTTCCTAAACTCAGAGCTCCCTCCACCCTTAGATCCGCGCCTGATATATATATATATATATATATAATATATATATATATATATATATATATATATATATATTATATTTTCCAGATTCTTGAACCATAAATTATATCCTTTTTTTATTTTGTCTTTTCTTGGGTTTAGATTCTTTATTTAAAGTTACTGAAGTTTTATCTTACGGTCCAAATTTCTCATTAGACGTTTCAAAAGAAAAAAGATATTCCAATAACGGAATATATAGTCTCAATTGAATCTGCTATTAGCAACGAACCAGATGACAAGACGGACACAATTAGAGCTGAAGTAACTAATGTTAGAACTAACTGTAAAGTCAAAATAAGATACAAAACACTAAAAAGTAATTGCCTGTGGCGTTCTCCTTTTTTACAGGGTACAACAACGGATGCGTACGGCAGCTCAATATGTCGGAGGCTAGGTCCGTGTCTCTTTTAGAGATAGTTGTGCTTTGCTTTGATTACTCAATAGGCGCCACCTGTTTTACATTGTTTGTGATACTTATCTCGTGATTAAACAGGAAAACACATAGGTTTCAGGAACGATGTTAATTTACTAACTGCTGATGGATAGCTCCATAATAAAACGACTATTTAAATCACAATAACAATTCCATTTTATTCCAGTAAAAATATATGTACATAAAAAAGAATGGTACCTACAAGTTTTAATATCCTTTCTTGGTAACTATAGTTTTTAAAGGTTATGTATACGACACTTTCCACTTCTATTTATTTGATCTAGCGCTGTTATCTGGATCCTAGTTGGTGATTGTGGATAAATGGAGTCTCATAAGGTTAATCCGAACTCATTTTCCAAATATAAAATGAGTCCAATTGTAAAAGTCAAGATCGTAGAAATACTGTCAGGAAATATAGAGCCAGAACAGTCAGGAAAATCAGAAAACTTGAAGAGCCGGAAAAAGTCAGAAAATGAAGGAAAGCAGGAAAAGAAAAAGGATAAAGGAAAAGGTTCTGAAACAAAATTCATTATTTTTACAACATGTTTGTAAAGATAAGAGAGCAAAATCTTACCTCATTAAACACATCGCAGTTTGCCCTTTCAGATCTAGTAACAAAATTTGTCTACTGCCTTCGAGTTTCAACCGTAAAAGAAACGAAAATAAAAATCTCTATCGTAGCCTCACATGACAAATTTTAGGGATATTTGTTCTTAACTTTGGCCAACCTTATTCTCAACCTGGAGCACTCTAACCTATTTCCGAACTTACACTGATTACCAGGTAATAAATCAAATATTGGCAAGCCATGGAAAATTATTAAGAAGAAAATTATGACCAGATCAGTCCAAAGTTACTAATCATGATTAAAACAAACTTCAACAAATATTACATTCCATACTGTATCTTCAACCTTAAATGACCGGACTCTACATGCCGTGCTCGTGTTAAAGGAATCGGGTATACATCCACAACAAATGCTAACTGAACTATATTACTAACTATAACCTTACATTTTTAATACTGAAATGGAATGTAAATAAATGAAAATTTATTAAAAATAAAATATTTTATTACCTTCAAATTCAAACCAAATAATGTGATATATAAACTATAGCATTTTACAAACTCTGTTAAGAAGAAAGAGCGATAAGTTATAAGACCGAAACAGCTGTGAATCAAAAACGAATTCCATGTTTACAAATTTTAAATTACAGGATAAATAATTAAATTTAATCAGGTAAAAATATACAAATTATATCATTTTACTAAAGAACATGTAGCATTGATGCAAACTGGTAAATGTAAATGCTACAAGCCTCCAAAACATGTTCAAAAGAAATTGAATCGAACAAAAAAATTTATAAAAGACAGTCCTCAAATTATTGTTTTAAAGGCTGATAAAAGCAATAAAACGGTAGTATTTATGAACAAAGCAGATTATGAGACAAAAATGAATAAGCTACTAAAGTACGATAATACATATAAAAATATTAACTAACTTATATCAAAAGAAAAATAATACCTCCATAAAAAAAATTACTCAACGCAAAAGAACTAAATGAAAAAGATGCAAAAAAGCTAACGATTCACCACACTATTCCACCAAAAATATACGGCCTACCAAAATTACATAAACATAATATACCACTACAGGGGCGGATCCAGTCTCTCTCTTTGGGGGGGGGCGGTGATATCACAAAAGTACAGTTTGGCAAGAAAAAAAAGTTGTCAACGGGGGGGGGGGGGGGGGAGTGCAAGCAGCATACTCATTCCTAATATAAACGGCAGAATGGGTTATATTTTCCTGAACTCAAAGCTCTTGGGAGGGGGGGGGGCGATCGCAAGCATACACATTCCTATACTCTATTCAAGAACTAGAGAGAGTAATAAAACTGTTACCGAAACCTCCAACGTACCTGCTCCAGTGCCGCAGGTTACTGAGACTGCTGTAAATCTATTATATTTCATTAGATTTAAATATATTTTATAAATTTACTGCAACATAAAATTTCTGATAGTTTACTTTAATTTCTGTCAGTGAGCAAAGTACACCTTACAGTTTGTTCTTAGTGATTTATCTTGTTTGTCCTTGTTTTTATATATTTATTTGAGATAAGTGAGATACCCAAAAGATATGTCTTTCACCTCTATAATTTATTAAAAAATCGCTAAACCAGGGCATTTTTCCTCAACGAAAAACTTATTACGATGAATGTTTATGATGCCTTAAGATATCAGTATCGAGATAATAATGTTGAGATGTGTTCCAACATGACAGGAGTTGGGAAAATCTACTATGTACCGAATACTGAAGGAGAAAAAACGACTGGAATTGCTAGTACTCCCAAGCCACATTCAATCACAGGCAGACGAAAAACCTCATTGGAAGAAGAGATGAAAACTGCAATTTAAAGGGGTTGTATATACATTTTATTATGATAAGCAGATCCCAACCGTCTACAAAATTCGAACTCAAATCAATGAAGATCGCGATTTACCTGAAACTAAAAGAACTGATCTCTGGAAATTGCTTAGAAAACTTAATTTTTGCTGGGAAAAACAGATAGAAAATCTGTTCCTATAAATCGTCCGGAAACTGTCCGCTGGAGAAGTAAATATCTCTTTCAAGTGAAAGGTAGAGTTGCTAGAAATAACACAATTAGTAATTTAACTAAACTTTTGAAAGATTTTTTTGAATAAAGTTACTGCGAAAAATTGGGAAAAATCCATATAATAAAAGAATAAAATAAAATGTGAGAACTCGATCTCATGATCGGTGAGATAGTGGAACCAATTATAATTAATTTGAGCGAAGATAGTTTCACTGACTTTGATTAGGAATAAGATACGTAATGTTTACTAGTGTAAACACAATTTATTATTTGAATTTTTGTTTTTGTTGTATTTTATTGTTTTATGTTGTTTATATGTTTTTTTATTTTTTTTTATATATTTTTATTTTAGTGTGTCCCACTCTTTAATTTATATATATTTAATTCCAATTAGCCGTAAGTTTTTAATTATTTTATTATTGTATTTGTGTCTTTTTCTTAAGCATGTAGAATTAACATGTTTATCTTATTTTTTTGGGGGCTATCGTATTTCCATATAATAAAGTAAATTAAATTAGGATATCAGTACAATAGAAATAAAATAAGTAGTTCTAATTTTAATAACAACATATAAAAAGTAATTACATTTGAATCCCTTTTAGTGTTTACTTGTAATTCACAGATGGATTTAAGAAATAAATAAACTGAAACATCAAATACCCTAAAAATGTTTTAAATAATCATAAAATGACCGATAGCCCCCAAAAATATTTTAATATTATATGGACGAATTTATTTTTTCATATATGTTTAACTTTTTGTATTTTTGATAAAGGATATTTTGTAAGTATTTAAATAATAACTTCGAATTTTTTGAGAGAATAAGGCTACGTTTTAGTCCATTATTATAGACCGGTATTTTTGGGTATAAAATTTCTAACCCATTCTTATGAAAAATATATATGTTTAACAGATTTTGCTAACGACACTGGACTAAAGAACAGATAGTTTGCGAAGAGAAAAAGGCTAAAAAATGATTTATTACTCTCTCTAGTTCTTAAATAAACAGTAGTATAAGAGGAAAAATCGGGTCCTTTTTCCTAAACTCAAAGCTCTTGGGGGGGGGGGGGCGATCGCCCCCACCGCCCCCCCTTGGATCCGCGCCTGTACCACTAAGATCTATTGTTTCTTGTGTACAATCGCCGTTCTATTGTTCATCAAAATTCTTATCTGATTGCATTTCAAATATTACAAGAAAAAACGTTTTTTTTTTATTAAGATTCATTGGCCTTTAAAAAATTCATTGATACAGTAAACCTACCCGAAAATTACAGCTTATTTCGCTAGATGTTATATCTTTCTATACAAACATACCAAATCCACTTGTTTACACTATTTTAGCAGAAAAATGGAAAATTTTAAAGAAACATACATTACTATCAAAAAATAATTTTATGGATGGTGTTGATTTCGTTCTAAATACAAATTACTTTCAATACGAAAACACCATTTACAAGCAACTTGATGTATGTGCTATGGGATTACTAATTTCATCTACCATTGCTCAGTTAGTAATGGAATATTTAGAGGAGAAAGTTTTAGAAAAACTAAATTTTATAATAATATTTTTAAACGGTTTGTCGATGATTGCATAGCAGCCGTGCCACAGGATAAAATCAATATAATTCTCCAAGAGTTTAACAGTTTCAATGAAAAATTACAATTCACGTCCGAAACAGAAAATAATAGTAAAATCAATTATTTGGAGATGACACTTATACGCAGAGAAAACAAAATTTTGACTCAATTTTGGTCGGGTAGATATCTAAACTGTTTCTCTAATCACTCAAAAGCTCAAAAGAACTGTGTTATAATCGGTCTGTCTGATCGTACTATCTCTCTAACGTCTCCAGAATTCCGACCAAGAATACTGCAAAAAGTAAAAAAGACACTAATAAATAATAATTTCAACGAAAAGACTATCACCGAAATAATTAATAAACGAACATATAAATTTTATAATAACATAATAATAAGAAACATAGAATATAAATAGCAAAAATATATAGCATTACCTTCACTAGTGAGCTGTCAGAAAAAATAAAACACATTTAGCACGATGTTATTGTATGCCACAGGTCTCATAATAAATTAAATATACTATTCACTAACTTAAAAAGTAAAACTTCTCTTATGAATAAATCAAATGTAGTATATTCGATCCCTTGCACAAATTTTCCCAAAAATTAAGATGAAGAGGGACCCACAGCATTGCCCGTTCGATTGATCTTTGCATTAGTCTCAGTTCTTATGCTTTCTTCCTTGTTAGGATCATCGTTTTTAATCCGTAACTAAGCACCGAAAGTATGCTGCTGTATAATTTCTGATTTATGCCAGTTACTATGATTTTATGTTGGTTTTTGATTTTAAAAATATTTTGCTTTCCTTTTTGGAACCCAGATCTCAGGACTCTCATATTTTTGTCTTCGATGGTTTGAATAATTTGTTTGGTTTTACTTTGTCTTACGTCAGTTTTTCTTTTTTACTAGACTATTAATTTCTTTATATATTAGCGTACCTCGAACGGTCCTTTTTCTTTCACCCATTAATTTTAATGTGTTCGATTTCAGCTTTGTTTCGCTCTGGCTTCTTATATAACTACAGATTTTTCCTCTTGATGAACAACAGTGTATCAGTTGGATGCAGTATCTGTTATTTATTTTTAAAAATAGATAAATAAATCTATATACGCAAACAATAAAGTTCAGATTCGCACTAACGGTAAATTATCAACACCCATACCAGTCAACAGCGGTATTAGACAGGGAGACTCGCTTAGTCCTTTGTTGTTTAACATGATAATGGACGAAATAATAAAGACTTGGTAGAGGATATAAAATGGGTGATACAGAAATAAAAATTCTCTGTTACGCTGATGACGCTGTGATATGTGCCGAAAATGAAGACGACCTCCAGAGATTGTTAAATACCTTTAATCTTACGGGAAGAAAATATAATATGGTTATCTTAGCCGAAAAAACTAAATGTATGACAACCTCAAAAGAACCCCTCCGATGCAAACTAGAACTAGACGGTCAAATAATACAACAAGAAATGAGTTTTAAATATCTAGGAATCGACATAACTAGTTATGGCAACATCAAAGATGAAGTAAGAGGGCAGGTGACCAAAGCAAATAAAGTGGCGGGTTGTTTCAACGACGTGATCTGGCGAAACAAACACTTACAACAAGAAACAAAGGTTCGGAACAATGGAACAAACACAAGCCGAATGACAGAGGATAGACTGGTAATGATCGCACGAGATAAATCGCCTAGTGGTATACGCAGTAGAGGTCGACCACGGAAAAGGTGGAGCGATAATTTAAGTCCAGAATGAGGAAAATCGAAGAAGGAACAGGTCAGGGACCTATTATAGAAGGTAGAAGAAGAAGAAGAAGATAAATAAATCCTCAGTAATATTTGCTTACTAAATTTTTGATATTCTGATTTACCGATGCCTCTATTTTTGTAGTTAGTGTACTAGTAATTTTGATATAAAATGTGTCCGGGTATGTGTTCTTTCTTCTTGGAGTCCCGTTTCAAGAAATAGTGGCACAATCAATCTCGTCTGGATTCCGGGTCACCATATACACGGTAATTGGACCCTAATCAGTTCTATCTGTTACAATAGCTGTTGGTCAATGGAAATTGAAATTGTTACTTGAAATCAAATTTATTAAATCGTAAAGAAAAGCTCCTGGGATCAGGTGTGCCGAGAAACATATAACTGTACCTAGAGTGAGGCTTACAAAGGATTTTTTTTCTTAGGAAGGAAAGAGCTGCAGATTTTGATGGAATGATTGACAGGACATTGCTACTTGAGGGATAATCTTCCTAATATTGGTATCGTAGATGACCCGGGGTGCAGATGGTGTCTCGAGGAGGATGAAACTGTTGATTATGGCCTCAGAAAGTGCCCAGCACTAAAGGGAGTTGAGCAAACACATATCCGAGATACAATTTTTGTAACCGGAAGCCTTTAGGCAAGTTTAATCGGCGAAGCTACTTGGATTCACAAAGGCAATGGACCTCGAGTGACCTGCAGCTAAGAATAGAAGATCAATTATCACCACCTTTTAGTCATTCACTCATTTAATCCTGTTGGCTAATCCTCTGGACGCCGATGCCGGTCATAGCCGCTCAATGTAAATTTAGACGCTACTTTGTTAGTTTTGGTCCTCCCCAGATATTTGACTTTCCCGATACCACAAATATCTGGGAGGAATTTCCCTACGCCCCACCTAGGAGGTCTGCGATGAGGAATCTAACAACCCCATTTGGAGGCTGGTTCACCATTTTTTGAAAATCGTCTAGATAAAGAAGTTTTTCGCAAATTTTTTAAGAGATGGTTTTTCGGACTTGACCCAATTTCATCTCTACATTATGAAACATGTATATGGCTGTAGCTGGAGAGTGCATCAGCTCATTTTAGCTCAAATATCTTGAAACATATTTCACATAATTTTCCTGAGAGACGGATTAATTTTGTTGTATTAAATTTTGTACTTCTAGGTCCCACTGTATCCCCTCCCTTTTTCTTATGGAGGACCGTGAAATCTAATGTGATGTGACTACCACCAGAGAAGACATGGTAGAGCGAGTACACCACTCATTCAGATGTATCGCCCTTGCGATTGCTTTAGGAAGTTCGAAGATCTTCCAGACCAAGGGTTGATATGTGTTTGTAACAAGATGGTAGGGTTTTTGAGCAGCTGCTACATCAGGAAATTTTTTCCATCAATAATAATTATTTTATCTAAAACCTTACTCTGTTGTTTCAGTTGCAAAGGAAATAATTTTTCTCTCACAATCGTCGTACGTAGGAAAATTTTTATTTTGTTTAATCTGTTTTCCTACGGATTTTTTGATTTTTTTTTTAAATTCGTACCAAATAGTCATACAGTGTCAGTTCCCCATGAACTCCAATATTATTGTCAGTTAACTCATCAACACTAGTCAAATAGATAAATTATATTTTATTATTTACCTAGTTTCAACTGCAACTGTTCATCATTGTACCTTAAAATATTGTTAATTACTTAATTAACCTGTTCGCATAAAACAGATATAAGAGCCGATGCGATAAGTCACTATGCTGTTGTGTAAGGGCTTCTCAACCTTAGCCTGCTATACCATTCAATAAATCAATCAATCAATCAAACAGTAATACGGTTACATATTGCAATAAAATAGGTTTTTATTTATATGCGCCAATTAAATGACAATACTATTCTGCATGAAAATCCTGACATGTAAATTTTCACGTAGCAAAATTTAGAGAACATGGGCAGCATGTTTTGATTAATTGCACGGCAGGTATTAGAATGTGCCTATGCAATATACAAGTTGTTATAGCAAACCGGGATGCGACGTTGCCAAATCTACGTTTTTTTATCTAAGTTTAGAGAAACTGTGCACAGTCTAGCAAAACCGCATGAAGGACATCTACGAAGTTTCAACCCCCTAGGGCTAAAAATAACGGAGATATCCAGTAAACCTCATGTAGCTCTAAATTTCACCATACCCCTATTCGTCGAAGGGTTCCTTTGTAAATATCGTCGCGTCTGGTACTCTCAATACCTGATATTTCTAGAAAACACCAGATATACGAAATGGGTCCGGTCGTCGAAGGATCAGTATTGGATGTACGAACGAAATGCAAAGAACTTGCGAATAGTGATAACGTTGCAGTGGTGTTATTATTTTCTCTGTGTGTAAATCATGTCGTCGCGATCCTTTGTGAACAAACCGAACAGTTTCTGGTGTATGTGGTGAAGTAACTCTGAAAGCTCAACGAAAGACTGTGAGCCCACTTGTGAAAAATGCCTACGAGTTATATTTTAGATGCAATGTTGGCGATCAAGACGAAATTTGGGCTCCAAAATTTGCTGCCACACTTGTTTAAGAACTTTAGCAGGATGGCTACTAGGTACGTACAAGTCTATGAAGTTTTGAGTAACAATAATTTGGCGCGAAACTCAAAATTATGTTGATCATTGCTACTTTTGCTTAACAAAAATCCTGGGGTTTTCTAGTAAAAGTAAACATAGAATTGAATATCCTAATATCCCTTCAACCATGGGACTTACGAAATCGACTCGGAATGGGATGAACTAGATGATTTTGAATCAAAAGTTGATCAAATTTTTCAAGAGAAGGAAGACTATGAATGTAGTAGCAGTAAACAGCCCCATTTAATATCTCGGAAAGAGCTCAACGATTTTCTTCGTGACTTGGATTTTCTCTAAACAAAGTCATAGCTGCTTGGATCTCGTTCACACCAGTAGAATCTGTTACAAAATGGATGGGTGAACCTGTAAAAAAAACTGACTTTGCCATTGAATCTTATATGAAAAACCCCAATAGTTATCTTTCATAAATTTGCAATAAGTTGGAAGATTTCTAGTGTAAAAGGCCGGGTCGGGTTTATTTTTCTAAACTTAAAGCTCTCGCAAGAAAAAAACAAGTTGTTGACGGGGAGGGGAGAGATGCCAACAGCATATAGATTTCTAGTATAAGAGGCAGAATCGAGTCAATTTTCCTAAAATTAAAGCTTTTGGTGGGGGGAGTCGCAAGATAAGACAAGTTGTCGACGAGGGGGGGGGGGAGATGCCAGCAGCATACCCATTCCTAATATACGAGGCAAAATCGGGTTTATTTTCCAGAACTCAAAGTTTTTGGAAGGGGTGTCCGAAAATACATAATTTTCAAAATTGTTCTGTATCTCTAAAACGAAGAGGTATATGGAAAGTCTATTAGTAGCATCGTTCTTTAGCACAAGGAATGAAAACCTCTTTCTATTTTTACTAATAACGGAGATAACTCGGAAAACCGTCAAAAATTGTGAACACTGTATTATTGTGAGATAAAATGATTCCATCTTAGACTTTTTACAAGTTTTTACATTTGCTTTGGAATCTAAATTTTCAAAAAATTGAAGCTTTTGAACTTGTATTTTCTTCAAGGAGAACGGCAACTGTGTGGTCGATATTTCGAAATAACCTTGAATAATTAATTGTTACCATGTTGTTTACTAATTGGAAAATCTCTATAAATGGGTCATATTTCATTCTTTAGTGAAGAATTCCTAATAAGACAATTTACTCAAGTGATATGGATCTGAGCTACCACTGTATTGCGATAAACTTTCCATTAGTAAATTGAATATTATTTCAAGAAGACAGTTCCACGTCGACAAATACATTCTATTTGTTCAGTATATTAGTATTATATCATTTAAAATTCATTTTTAGCATCTTAAATACAAAAAAAAAATGTTGCTATATAGTAGACACTCGATTGTGTTTTTGAAACCATTTATTATTATAGCTAATTTTTTCGGTTTAATACCTCCCTACGATTTTGAGAAAAGGCAACTTAAAGTATGCAGATGGTTCAATTATTACGCGTTGTTAGTGCAGTTGTTAATATTTTACCTATTTTTCAAGAGTGTCTGGGACCGGTATACAGGAATACATACAATTTTAAATCCATTTTTCTTGATATATAGAAGCTCAATCAGATTTGTAGGTCTTTTTTGTATTTTCTACGTAATATCACAAGGACGTACTAAGAAAAATCTTTGGGAAGAATTGTTTCAAAGATTTGCTAATATGGAAAATGTTATGAGTCTGAATACTGGAAATGTTTTGGAGAAAAGGATATTTAGAAACGCTTTTTTCCAGTTTTTTATATTAATATTAATTATAATAACTTATTCTGCTAAAGGAATTTTAATATGGTTTCGTACGGGCTGTCAAAATCCTTTTGATTTTTTTCATTATATTGATACATTATATATTTTCCTCATTGCACATATTATCATGAATTTGGGTCTTAGTGCACGATGCAAGTTTACCGATATTAGGAAAAAATTAATATCTTGCGAAAACTCCCATATTAATATAGCGATAGTTACTGTACGAAAATGTAGACGCATCTATCAAGAAGCAGAGAGAAATGTGATTATTTTAAATCAACTTATTGGTTTTCCTATACTTGTCATTTATTTCTATTATGCTCTAGGCATATTACATGTTACAGTTCCGACTTTTTTGATAATTACTTACTCAACAGAAGCGGAGAAAGAGGAAAAGAGGAGTGACATAATTTATTTCTTTCTTGCTCAAGCTATAAGTTTGGTAAGTATAATTACACTGGGCGACAGCCAAACTGTATTTAAAATAAAATCGACTAAAGCTTTCCATTTTTGATGTGCTAAAATTGAAACTAAACTTATCTTTTTAATATTAGTTCAAGTTTTAGAGATATATGATGTCATGTCTCTTTATATATTAACAATATAATCGCAAGAATGCACGTGGTATATTTGTATTGTTATAGAGGGGTGCGACATTGCCACATATACGCTTTCCCAAGTTAAAAAAAAATGCACCACTTGGCAACACCGCATGGGGTATCTCCAGGGATGACCCCCCATAGAAGAAGTCCCAAATCCCAGAGCTTAAAATAAGGGAGCTATTTAAACCTATATATATCTGCTTTGTACCGAACAGCACCTGTATACAATCAAATGGCAAACGCCACTATTGCGAATACTATGAAATTTAAATAGAAAATTCTCGAATATTCTCTAAAAATGTAGAAGCCGTACTTGGAAATATAAACAGCTACAAAGCGGAGGGGTTAATCAGTCGAAGTTAGTGAGTCGAATCGCGTAGTTGAGATTGTAAGATGACACGAAACCAGGCGCGGATCCAAGGGGGGGGGCAGTGGAGGGCGATCGCCCCCCCCCAAAAAAAAAAGCTTTGAGTTCAGGAAAATAGACCCGATTTTGCCTCTTATACTATAGTTTATTCAAGAACTAGAAAGAGTAATAAATCTTTTTTTACCCTTTCTTTTCTTCGCGAACTATCTGTGTTCTTTATTTTGATGTCTTTGGCAAAATTTGTTAGACACATATATTTTTCATAGGAATGGATTAGAAATTTTATAATCAAAAATACCGGTCTATAATAACGGACTATTTGGATAGGATAACAATAGATATTTGGATGTGAAGTGTTAAAAATGATTTTAATCCTTGCCATAGGCGTCGGAAAGAGGATTATTTTATCACTAAGTATTTATAGCATAGAATATTATTTCGGTTAAAAACTTAAAATAAAAAGTTTTTATATTATTTTCTTTCTTATGATTTCTTAATAATTCACATACATTAGAAAATATAGATAATTTTGACATATTTAACACAAATCACAACAGTATTTTTGTTATTTTAATTTTGGCATAGAATCCATTTTAGGTACATTCAGACTAAAACGTAGCCTTTTTCTCTCAAAAAATTATAATTTAAATATTTACAAAATACCCATTGTCAAAAATACAAGAAGTTAAGTCCATATAATATTAAAATTTTTTTGGAGCAATCGGTCATTTTATTATTAATTAAAAACATTTTTAGGATATTTGACGTTTCAGTTTATTTTTTCTTAAACCATCTGCAGAATTAAAATTAAACACTAAAAAGGAATTCAAATGTAATTAATTTTTATATGTTACAGAAAATTTAAATAATAAATTGTGTTTACGCTGGTAAACATTACGTATCTAATTTGTAATCAAAGTCAGTAAAGCTATCTTCACTCAAATTAATTATAATTGGTTCCTCCATCTCACTGATCATGAGATCGAGTTTCCCCATTTTCTTTTATTCTTTTATTATCTGGATTCTTCCCAATTTTCTGCACTAACTTTATTCAAAAAATCTTTCAAAAGTTCTGTTAAATTACTAATTTTGTAAGTTATGTTATTTCTAGCAACTCTACCTTTTACTTGAGAGAGATATTTCTTTCTCCATCGGACATTTTCCGGACGATCTATAAGAACAGATTTCCTATCTTGTTTTTCACAGCAAAAAATCAAGTTCTCCGAGCAATTTCTAGAGCTCAGTTCTTTTAGTTTCAGGTAAATCCCGATCTTCATTGATTTTAGTTAGAATTTTGTTGACGGTTGGGATCTGCTTCTCATAATAAAATGTATGTATAACTTCTTTGATTACAGTTTGTGTGATCGAATGTAGCTTGAGAGTACTAAGAATTTCGGTCGTTTTTTTCTCCTTCAGTATTCGGTACATAGTAGATTTTCCAACTCCTGTCATGTTGGAATACATCTCAATAGAGCTTTTAACGTAATTATCGAGAAATTGATATCTTAAGCCATCATAAACATTCAGCGTAATAAGTTTTTCGTTGAGGAAAAATGCCCTGGTTTAACGATTTTGGAATAAATATAGATGTGGAAGCCATATCTTTTGGGTATATCACTAATCTCAAATAATATATAAAAACAAGCACAAACAAAGTTAATCAGTAAGGACACACTGTAAGGTGTACTTTGCTCACTGACAGAAATTAAATTGAACTATCAGAAATTTTATGGCTACAGTAAATTTATAAAAGCTTATAATATTTAAATATAATTAAATATAATTAGATTTACGGCAGTCCTCAGTTACCTGCGCACTGGAGCAGGTACGTTGGAGATTTCGGTAACAGTATTATTACTCTCTCTAGTTCTTGAATAGAGTATGGGAATTTGTATGCTTGTGATCGCCCTTCCCCTTCCCAAGACGTTTGAGTTCAGGAAAATAGAACCGATTCTGCTTCTTATACTAGGAATTTGTATGCGGCTCGCATTCTCCTCCTGTCGGCAACTTGTTTTTTCTTGTGGTCCCCCCCCCCACTCTTCAAGAGCTTGAAATTCAGAAAAATAGACCCGATCCACCCTGCCTTTTACATTAGAAATGGGAATGTTGCTGGTTGCTATCGCTTTCGTATTTTTGTGATATCACCGCCCCGCCCCCCCCCCCCCCCCCCCAAAGAGAGAGACTGGACCCGCCCCTGCACGAAACTGTGTAAAGAATCCACATCACTTCTGTTATATTTGTGGTAAGGTAAGTGACTGACAGTCTCAGAAGCGGTCTATTAGATTACTGATAAAAAATGCATATCAGCTTTATTTCGGTTGCAATATTGGGGATCAACACGAAGAGTGAGCGCCACATATATGCTGTAATTTATGCGCTTAAAGTCTGAGAAACTGGTTAAATGATCTATGAGGTTTGTTGTCCCAGTTATCTAGAGACAGTGTTTAAATCGTGTTAACGATTGCTATTTCTGCATCCTACCTCATGTTGGGTAAAGCACAAGTATAGCCAAAAGGGCAACTTAGTTATTAACTATCCAAATATACCATCTGCCATGAGACCTGTCTCTCATAGTGACGAACTTCCTACTGCAGAACCCCTAGAAACATTCACTTACGAATCAGATAATAATGAGTTTCTCAAGAAGATTTGCCTTCAACATTAAGAGATCCTGATTTCAACCCAGCAAAATAACTCAATCAGAATTAAACGATTTTGTAAGAGACTTAGAACTTCCAAAAAGTAAAGCAGTGTTACTAGAATCAATATTGTAGTAGTGGAATTTATTAAACGCCATAACGGCCTAACGGCATTTTTTAATATGGGAAAGAACTTGGTGTTCTACAATAACATTAGCGGTTTATTGGCGGCTTTAAATATAAACTATAAGGCAGAGGAATGAAGATTGATTATAGACAGTCCAACATTGAGTTTAAAAGGAGTACTATTGCATATGGAAAATATTATACCGTGTATTCCTGTTGAATATACAGTTCACATGAAAGAATCATACGGCAATATGAGGTACCTATTGACAAGTATAAAATATGATGAGCACCAATGGCAGATCTGTGGCGACTTTAAGGTGATTGCACTTTTACTTGGATTGCAGCTAGGCTACACCAAGTTTTTCTTTTTTTGTGTGAATGAGATAGTCGGGCAGAGGCACTTCATTGCAAAAGACTGGTCCGTTTGACACCAAGTGAAAAGAATATATAACATATGCCATTGGTAGACCCCGAAAAGATTTTGTGATCGCCACTGCATATTAAATTGGACCTAAAGAAAAACTTTGTTAAGGCACTGAATACAGATGGACAGGCCTTTCAGTACCTGCGTCAGAAATTCCCAAGACTAAGTGAAGCACAAATTACAGAAGATATTTTTGTTGGACCACAGAGTCAAAATATTCTAAAAGACAAATATTTTGACAGCACTCTGCTACGTCACGGGAGAAGGAGAATTAAAATGAAAATGAATTCCTATTAAATATTGAATGCTCCTGTACAGGTGGTTATTTTTTTAGTGTTGAAGTATATTAGGTGAAGTAGCGGCACGTAATGGGAAAAGAGGGTGTATTTACTGAAAACGTCCAAAACCGAAAATATTTAGGAATAGCCAGAGTTTGAACGTGGAAGTGGTCCAACTATGTCGATACTAATAATTTGTCATGGTCGAGTAGCGGTAGGTTGTGCACTGAGCATGTGCCCTGCGGGAGGTTGTTGGATAGGTTTAGCTCGAAGACATGTATAGCAGCGACGAATATATTTTGCCACATCAGCTCTCATACTCGGCCAGTAATATCTCTGACTAATCCTGGAGAATGTTTTGAAAACACCAAGATGACCGCAGGTAGGTGGATCATGATGGGCCTTGATGATTGTAGAACGCTGCTCACGAGGAACGACAATACGCCATGTATCTTTGGGTTCAGCTAGTGAAGGATAAGGAAGTCTAGCTCGTTTGTACAATGTGCCGTTTTCAAACCACCACAAAGGATACTGAGAAGGGCGTTCTTCAACTTTTTTGATTATTCCCTGGTACCATCGGTCTGAAGATGAAGAGGACCGATCTATTGGCACAGGACTGACAGGTTGTTCTATTGTTGCATCAATAATTGGCATTGAGCGAGAAAGAGCA
Source organism: Diaprepes abbreviatus (assembly GCA_034092305.1). Classification (NCBI taxonomy): domain Eukaryota; kingdom Metazoa; phylum Arthropoda; class Insecta; order Coleoptera; family Curculionidae; genus Diaprepes; species Diaprepes abbreviatus. The sequence goes on from JASJET010000095.1 coordinate 3,773,490, forward strand.
TCTGGGACGACGTTCTCTTTACCTTTTCGATGGACAATATCAAAATCGTACTATTGCAACCTTACGGCCCATCGCGCTATTCGACCGACAGGATCTTTTATCGAATATAACCATTTTAAACTGTAGTGGTCCGTAATGACTGTAAAATGGGTACCCTCAATATATGGGCGGAGCTTATCGATTGCATATAGTACGGCTAAACACTCCTTCTCGATGGTACTAAACTTCCGTTCGTTTTTAGTTAGTGAGCGGCTTAGATAGCAAATAACACTTTCTTGACCATCGATGACCTGGGAAAGAATAGCACCTAGACCAAAATCTGAGGCATCTTGTACTACCGAAATATTTACTGGAGTTTGAAAATACTCTCTGGATAAAGAGCCTTTCTCGTAAGTCATAGTAAGTTCCCTGATTAAATTATAGCTGATAACAGAGTGCAATTCCGAAGTAAATATTTAATGCTTCTGTACAGGTGGTTGTTTTTTTAGTGTTGATCGCTCCTTCTTTTAGGGCAGTGCCTAGGCTAGCATGCCGGAGATTAGGGGGGGTTATATAAATTCAATGCGCCACCTGTTTTAGGCCCGTCGGTAAGAAAAAGCGATGATGTTATCGAAAACAGGAAACAACTAGATCCCAAAATAAAACACACCGATTCCAAAAACAATTAATATCTATATTTAACAATAAAAAAGGATTCTGTTTTACAACTATGTGAATTCTATCTTAAACTAAAGCAATTTGTGACTATTTGCTACCTGGATTAGAACAAAAAAAAAAGGAAACAATGAACCACACTACTGCAAGTATGACGTCATCTGCGCCATACGCCAAGTCGGTTTAGATGTAGATCAGGCCTTAATTTTCACTATCGGCTGAACTGAATAACCTTACTTTTTATATAAAGTTGTATTTTGCACTAATAAATTATCTAGTAGGCCGTTTAAGTCTAAAATTATGTTTACTTAAGCCTAATTAAAAGTGTTGGACTATTAATATGTAAAGTGATGTTTTAAATTATCTAGTGTATACGTATACCTTCGGTTTACAAGGTATTTTAAATGAAATTAAAAAGAAAGTGTCCTGTAATTGCTCGCATAAAGTCTTATTAGTTCCCAATCACAGGGGAAAAAGGAAAGTATACATTAAAACGGGTAATTTCACTGCTTATTACGAAGTTCTAATACCTGAGAGTTTTGTCATTAAATCCAAACACTTTCGGCAAGCTGGATAGCCGATGGCCTCTATGGAGCAGTGATGTGTAATATGCCGGCTCTGGCATGCAAATCTAATTTTAGGCAGGAAGGCTAAGTCCCAGTATATTAAAAACTGTTTGTGGCATATACCTGATTGTCTTTAAAGGTGCACCAAGTAGTCACAACGATGGTGTGTTAGCTTTTTAGGTGAGATCACTTTCACTAAAGTGTACTTAACGAAAAACGAATACAATAAAAACTTTGTTTATCCTCAATATCTGGCAAATGACTCCTTAACGCACTAAACTATGATTTTAGCTGCAAACAGGAATAAAAGTAGTATTGTACTCTGAGAAAATCAGCAAAAAATCTCTGCTTTCTGGGTTTCTGCCAGTTTTCACAACCAAGGCTTGGCCTAGACTCTCTCTACTGACGCTTTTTAAAAATCTCAAGAGCGCCAAGAAAAAAACAAAAGATTAACTAACTACACCCTTGATGAAAGTGGCAAAAGTGGAGTGTTTGATACATTTCTAGGCACACTTGATCTTTTTTTACAAAACCGGTTTGTGATGTGACAGTGACAAAAACCTTTAGCTTTTATTTTATATGTATTAAAGAGACTACTTGATGAAAATAAGAGTTTAATTTATGGCGAGTATTGTCTCGATTGTTGGTATTTTGGTAAAGTTATTTATAGTTTTGTTCGTAAAATAACAAAACTGTAACAACTCAATCAGATATTGAAAAAATGTTTGGAATAGCAGTGGTCACTAATTTCTTCGGAAAGAAAAAGGCTAACAATTACGTTACTTTTGTTGGGAATATGCTGTCATCGTGTCAAAAATGGGTTGCAATATGTCTCCAAAGATCCATTTCCTACAATCACATCTGGACTTTTTTTCCTAACAACTATGGAAATCTAACTAATGAGCACGGTGAACGCTTCCATCAGGATATATCAACAATGGAGAAAAGGTACCAGAGAAAGTGGAATGCTGTCATGCTTGCCGACTACTATTCGACTCTTGTTAGCGATGCTGCAGAAACAATTCACAAAAGAAAAGCAAAAAGACAGGATATTTAGTGTCTCTACAAGTATAAAAGCATACATTTTCATTAATTTGTTAGAAATAAAATTTTAAAAAACTTGTTCTTGAAAATTGCAACTAAGTTTTTAATTTCAATGTCATTATTGTGTTTCGCGTCTCAAAATTAACAAAATAATGCACTTTCCATACAAGATACAACAAATAAACTAAAATTTTGCGTAGTGTTATCTGGCAATATTTTACCAAATATTTCGATGCGTTTAAGGCGCAGCGCTCAGCATATGTTAAATTTTTGGCATTTAGATGCTGTGGCTATTTACCGTCATAAAATAGCTGGGCTTTATTGTGAGTAACCAAGATAGCCACCAAATTGTCAAGAATTTATAATAGTATATTAACGGATCAAATAAATACAATCCATTTCACTCATACACAGCTGTTGTCATTGATTGTTTATGTATTCTGTGGTCGTTGGTCTGTTTTTACCATAGATAAAATATTTATAGATCCGTAAAGTTTAATCCCAAAAACGGCAAATTTACGACAATAAAATGCAAACTTCGTAGATCAGATGTCGGCATGCGCACTACAAAATGATCAGGTGACCATCGACAGGACCGAACTTCGAAAATCTATTTAGTTAGTTCAATTAATCCTAAATGGTGTCTAAATCAAGCAAGTTATCAAAGTTGAGTCACATCATATGGGCACAAATAATATCTGAAACAGAAGGGAATAATCCGGCTTGTGTCTACCGATGGGAGTTAGTTTAGTCATTTCTTATACTGTGAAGAAAATGTGTCTTACTATTTCTCTAATCTATTGTTTCCGTCTGTGTGCGTTAACTTTCTTGTTGTAGGGTGGGAGTGAGTAATTAACATTCTGAAGGTCCGGCAATTTATTCTTTAATTATTAAAAAATAATAATCTTCTTTTCCTTATCTTTTTTTTTTTTCATTTTTAAAGAAAATATTGATACGAAATGGGTTTGTCAATGGATATGCAGGATTTAAAAATAATTTTATATAATAATGTTTTTCTGCCGTAATGAAGAATGGAGCATATATTTTCTTATCGCATTAATTTTTTCGACAAAATGATGAAAATGTTATTTGAAATAAAATAAGTGAACAAGGTCATTGTTGTGGGTGAATAAAAAAATATACCAAAAAAAGAAATCCACATTTGTCTAATTTATTTCGTAATATTTTGCTTTTGTTAACATATTAATGAATTTTTAATTTGACGATTTAAAAGTGGGGATGGCCATGACAACATGAATCATGACAATTTCATAAAATGAGTACGGACATAACTAATCTGAATTTACTTCCAAAACCAGTATTAATAATGAACAACGCTTTTTAACGTCATGTCCTCAATCTTCAGACATACAAAATAATAAATCATAGAATGGCTGCAGAACAAAAACAAAAACATTTGAGCTGGGTAGAAACATAAGTTAAATATAAGATGGATGAAGTTATGCAAGAATATGGACATTGTGCAAATTAGCAACTGGAAAAAAGTCGTTGACAATTTGAGCTTAGAAATTATGGAGCCAATAGCCGATTCTGGCTAAAATATAAACCTTGTACTGAAATGTTTTATGTATATAACAAAATAATAATGCATTATAATTATTGTAAGTTATATATGTATGTTTTAAAATATTCCAACGTCATTTTGAGGATGTATGTTTCTATTTATGTAAGTAATGTAATAGATGGAGAAATTGTACCATTTCTTGATATATTGATGAATGTACTTTTTTCATATGATAGAATAAACTATTCTATGGTTTGGTGCGAATTTTCAGATTTTTTTAAAGAATTGGTTGCTTAAAAGTTCAGTTTATCTTTTGGTAATCATTTGGAAAGTGCTAAAAATATATCATACTACATGTTTTAGAAATTTAATGTTATACGAAAGCACTATAAATCCAAAAACGTTGTAAAGCAACACTATTTTTTAAATGGGAAAATAAAACAAATAAAATATGTACACATTCCATTATATTAAATAAAAACACAAAAACAAATAAAATAAATCACTTAAAATGCTATAAATCCGTTTAAATCGCACGCAACTCACAAAGCAAAAATAAACACAAAAATGGCGTTGAGCCGATACTTTGCTGTTTACGGATGGCGCTACGAAACAACTGATCGATAATAGGATGTCGCTTATGTGCATGCCCTTATCTGATCAACGTCCAAAAATATGACTGGCGTCCAATGTGCAGAGACGCATTTTTTCGCCCACGGTTTGCCATTTTTTGGCTTTAGCAGCCGACAAGAGTAGAGGTCCATAGTAGAGGTCAGTGGTTTTTACCCCATTTTCGTAATCAAGCATGGATAAGTAAAAATTACCTGTAGTTGTAAATTCACATTTCTCTTATCGCGATGAAAGTATTTTGCTCTCGAAATGTTGTATGGAAACATGATGCAACTTCTGCTCTGTGCTGTGATACTTAACCAGTGTTTCGGTTTTTTTAACTCGCCTCAAAAATCTGACGAATATTTTTGTCAATTAAAAGGAAAAGTCGATGAATATTCCTGCGATATTGATACAGTTGACAGTTACAACTTATTGTGAAGTTCTTTAAAACAATATTTTGTGAAATAATATACACAGTAGTACTTTTTTCCGGGTCCGTAAAACTTTACTCTCTCGAACTGGCCCGATTTAACAATTCAGTTAGCTTTCCCATCTTATTGTAAAACTTTTTTGTTTCTCAAGTCTTCCTCAAGTTTTTTCATAAAAAAATAAAATATGTTCAGATGCATCTCCAATTAAGTTCTATAGTGGTGATTTATTAAGTGACGAAAAGATATAGTAAGCTGTTATCAAATAAGTTCACGCCTAATTTGTCATATTGTTTTTTTTTGTGATAATGTGTTATAATTTCTGTGGATAAGTGTGATTGATTTTATGTACTCTTGATGTAAAGTAATTTAAAAAAATAATAAAAATGTTGGAATCTAGAAATATTGAAATGTCAGATATGCATTTTGTTTATGGTCATGCTAATGAAAATGCATTCGAAACTCAACGGATTTATGCTTAATTATATCTACAACGTTGGTTACCTCATCATAACACAATTGCTCGTCTTCATCAACGCTTACGAGAAAATGGTACATTTCTAAGACGAACGTCTGTGGACTTCCTCGGGAGATAAGATCCGTAGCGCTAGAGGAACCAGTTCTTAATTTAATAGAAGAATCTCCTCCCACAAGTACGAGAAATACTGCCAATATATTTGGTGGTTTGCCAGTAGATACATCAAATGATTGCCCAACCACCCCTTTTTTATCTCGTATTTTGTTTATTGATGAAGCAAACTTTTCTTGGAAAACCATTAGAAATATTCACAGAAATCACATTTAGTCTGAAGAAAATCCACATGCATTTCTTGAAGTTAAGTATCAATATCAGTTCTCATTAAATGTATAGATTGGCGATTATCTAATTGGCCCATGTTTTCTTCCACTAAGACTAAATAGTGACCAACACTGTCACTTTCTCGGGGAAGAGTTACCTGCCTTTCTTGAAGAGGTTCCATTTCAAGTTAGACAAGAATTATTGTTTATGCGTGATGGCACTCCGTCACATTTCAGTATCAATGTATGCTATCACTGAGTAGCAATGTATCCAAATCGTAGGATAGGTCGAGGAGGCACTCAACACTGGCCTGCCCAATCTCCGGATCTAAATCCTTTAGATTTTTGCATCCGAGGTTTCCTAAAATCTTTGGTTTATGCATCTCCTGTTGAAGATGTTGAAGAGATGTCGCATAATTGCGTCTTGCGAAAGGATTATTTCAACAGGATGAAGATCAGATTCCTGCATTATATCTGAGGGTTGTCATTTTCAACATTTGTTGTAATTTCTGTTATTAATATTTTGTTATTGTTGTTCAAATTCTGTTATTATTGTGTTTTATTTTTTTCTTATTTACTGTTGATTAAAACAGATATGAATGAGGAATATTAAAAATCAGATTGATTTTTAATGTACCATTAATATTTATCGAGTTATAGCATAAAACAAATTTTGACTCTCATTTGCCGCCAAATTATTGGTTGTACAAAAAAACACATGTTAACTTTTTTGTTTATTTTATTGCATGCATATTTTTCACATACAAATTTTTTTCTAACATATATATTTTTTGCTTAAATCTATACAAAATATTTTTTCTATTCTCCGTTTCTTAGGACACTCATTTTCGAAACCCTTATCTGTTTCTTTATTATCACTACAATTGTCACTTTCATCGTCATCGTTGTTATCACTGTCATCATCATTATCACTCTCTTCATTGACATAATTATCATTATCATCAAAATCGTCATGATTATCATAATCATAATTATTTTTTCCGCTATTACGTTCATGGTCGTTGAAAGAAATGTTTCAATAATTCTCGATGACCTCGCTTGGATAATCGCTTAAAATATAATTGTCAAATGTAGTTTATTCTGCATCTCGAAAAATAATAATGCTATCAACAATGTTGCCCTTTATTTCATACTGTATCTCGACAAATATCAATGGTTCATTAAACATCAATCTATTCCTAATTAGTAGTATACTGTTGACCACAGTAATAATTTTTTCGCAATTTGAAAAGCACAAGTACGGTAAAATTATAATTATGCATAAAATGTATAAAAGTGCAAAAATTTTCTTATTTATACATTCAGCAATAATTTGATTACAAAAATATATCATCCATTGTTCATATCCCGCCGAGAAAACAAAAATTAAATAAAATTTTGTAAAAAAAATTGAACCGACTTCTAAAAGTGCGCTAAAAAGTGAAAAATAACTAGAAATTTTTATATGAAATTTAAAATTTTAAAGTCGGCGCCAAACTAATATCTGACAAAATGTGGATTGCATAAACAGATTAAAAATACTTTATTTGTAATTGCTTTCTTACCATAATTTGTATATATTAGTAGTTACTTATTTCATTTAGAAATAATTTGGCGTCGACTTCAAAAATTGCAATTTCATATAAAAATATCTAGTTTTTTTTCACTTTTTAGCGCACTTTTAGAAGTCGATTCAATTTTTTTATAAAAATTTTATTTTTCGATTTTTAGTTTTGATTTATGATATTCATAAATTATTTGAAAGTGCTAATAAAGATTAGTGTATCTCGAAATAACTCCATGGTGACAAAAAAGTACCCATTTTATCCAGAATTGTAAATTACCCTAAAATGAACCACTAAAAATTCTTTCATTCTTAAAGTTCTCCAAATGCCAATGAAATTGTGTCAAACAAATATTTAGTCTGTCATAGTAATCCACTATTTTAAATTTCAAATTAATTTTAGATTGGTAATATAGGCCCCAAAACCTTCCAATATCGATATTTAAAGAACTTGAGACGTAAATTTCTTAGCCAGATAAATTTTATATTGCATATTGAGTTGGTATACGCCCCAAGAACCCCACAATATCAATTTTAGATAAAACCGGAAAACGAAAAATTTTTAGTCCCTCATATTGTATCTTATCTTATCAACCTAATAGTTGTAAAAAATTAACCTCATATTCGTAATACACCACAATATCAGATCTGAAAAAATGTGAATAAGGTAAATTTTTCAACCCACCATATTGGATCCGCCATATTGAATTTTAAAAAAATAATTTTAAAGTCTTAATCTAACCTAAATCTAAACCCTTAAAGCCCCCTAGTACCAATTTTGGATGAAATCCGGAAATTTAAAATTTCGAGACCGTCGTATTGCATCTGACATATTAGATTTTGTTAAAATAATTTTATATTCGCTATTTACATCCTCAAAAAAGATTTAGTCCCACCTTTGACCAAAATCGAAAGATGTAAAATTTTTAGTCCGCTATATTGGATTCGCCATATTCAATCCTGAAAAAATACTTTTAGATTCATATTTTACACCCTCAAGAACCCCCTATGTCAGTTTTGGAGAAAATCGAAAAATGTAAAATTTTTAGGACCCCATATTGAATTCACCAGATTATTTTTTAAAAAATATTTTAAGTTCGTAATTAACACTAACAAAAATACCCCAATACTGATTTTAGACAAAATCGAGAGGTGCAGAATCTTTAATCCATTATCTTGGATCCGCCTTATTTAATTTTTCTTTAAATAATTTCAGATTCGTAATGTACGATCCCAAAAACTTCCCCATATCAATTTTGGAAAAAATCGGGCAAAATTAATTTTTTCGTCCGCCATATTGGATCAGCATAACTGAATTTTCAAAAAATAATTTTAGATTCGTTATGTGCACCCCGGAAACTCCCCTGTACCAAGTTTGGAGAAAATCGGACAAAATTGATTTTGCTATATTGAATCCGCAATATTGATATTTTTTAAAAATAATTTTAGATTTTTTACTTTTTTGGCCGCCATATTGTCAGCGCCATCTTAGATTTTATTGCACCAATTTCGTCTAAAAGAATATGAGACCACTGCAGCAACTTTCTGAACATATCGTAAAAACTTTCATTCAAATTGGTGTCGCCGTTCGGGAGTAATTGGTGCACATACATAAAAAAAAATACATAGAACCTCCTTTTTTTAGAAGTCAGTTAAAAAAAATAAAGGTTCTACGACAAATATTCGTCGAGGTACTCCAGATTTTTCCAGAGAAACGAATTTAAAGAGTCATTGTTTTTTCCGTGCGCCTCAGGTTGAAAGAGCGCCCTTCTCTACTGCTCATTTTCTGACTCTCAGCGTAGGTGCAAATTTAAACTATTACAGCATCAGCAATTTTAAAACAACTGAGTTGAAAACTACTGCACACAATATTTTAACCATGTCCCTATGAGTTCCTACTTAAATAATCCCTTAAGGTTAATTAACAATGCCGCGGCGAATTTTTGAAAAAAACTTTTAGCTTCTAGTGATTGAACAGATTTTTTTACAAAATGTGCTCCAAAATCTCACCTATCACGTCCACTTATCGGCATTTCAATATCAATAATTGTTGAAGAGTTATTCTATTTGTTTATAATGAAAAAACGAACCCCAGATTTGTTCATCAGTTTCAATAATTTAAAACAAACAATTTATTTGGTTTTTTTTGCTATTGTTAGTATAAGTTTCAAACTTTCATTTGCGCATCAATAGACCTCTGTGTGGCCTTTAGATCGCTGAGAATAAACAATTAAAAAACAACATAAAAAATTATAAACAAATTCAGTGTGCAAAAAACTATTGAATATTTTTACTTGAAATTTTGCACACTTGTTGTATGCATCAAGAGGCTCCTTTCAGTGCAGTATAAAAATATTTTTCTATTGTTTATAAAACAACAAAATAGTCACGTCTTTTTGCAATAACCAACAAACAAATCATTGAATTGGGCCTTAGCTCATTTTGTAGATATTTTCAACACGCATAACTTTTGTTTGAAACTCTTTTATTGAAAAACAATAACTTTTCCTAGAACTCAAAAAAAAAATGTTTTTTTCACATCTTAATTGTTAAATAAAAAATTTTCTCCAAAAAAGAAAATGAGACATATGATACTACATAATTACCATTATCATTTTGAAGGTTTCTACGTAGTAAGAAGTCTACTAATACTAAATTTCAAAATCACCTCATGTAGGCCAGGAAACGAAGCGATTTTTGGAGGTAAAAATGATTCAAATACTGCCTGCGATCTGATTGCAGAAATGAATAGGGAAAGGTAGTAGAAATGACGTCTCATCTCGTGTCTCAACAAATTTTGGTTGGAACATTGTTTTTTTTTTTCAACAAATAGGTCGAAAAATGATTTTTCCCCGGTTTTTTTGGATTTTACGGAAAATCTAAGGGATTTAGAGAAAAATGTTCCATAAACGAATTGTATGCCTTGAAAATATCTTCAAAATGAGTTTTTATTTGTCCAAATCGGTCTGTAAACAAAAAAGTTATTGCAAATTAAACATTAAAAATTGCTTATTTTTCAAATGGTAATAACTTTCTTAATATTTATTGAATTGTTTTCAACTTTTACCAAAATGTAAGTTTTAAAGTGTTTAAAAAGTGTGCTTAAAAAGTGTGCGGAGCTTAAAAAATGCGCTGTTGGTACAATAGTTTTTGTAAAATTGCAATTGTTTATAAAAAAAACGAAAAAATTTACTATTTTTGATTGGCTGTACCGTCGTCTAGTACTGCTACAGAGTTCTGTTAGTGCTCATTCTTTTCGTAAAGACTTAAGCTACCATGTAGTAAAAAAAGTGGATATTTTTCATATTTTGTTTATGTAAAATCGTCATGAAGATATTGGTAATTTTTCGCTTATAAATAAATTAATTAACAACCGCACTTTTTGTCCGATTTATTAAAGCATATATTTGGAAAGCTGACAAAAAAACATGAATTTTGAAAAAAAAAGTTGATAATAATGACATTGTACGAACAAAAAAAAAATGAAAATGTCTTAATTGTTTTGTTTTATAAAAGATTAGATAATTTAAGGTGTATTATTTATGTATTTATAATGATTTTTTCTTTCTGTATAATAATAGACAATAAATATTAATACATATATGACTAAATATTTAAAACTTCGTTGTTTTGTGTAAATAATTTCAAAAATTCCCAGACTCCTGAAAAATATTGTAGTAACTTGTATAATTGATCACGTGTTTATGCTATTGAATATATTATGCAAGAATATTTATCATTTATATGTTTTTATATTAGTAAATTCAAAAATTTTTCTTCATTCTTACCACATTCATAAAATATACGTTATTTAACGGTAATTATGATCTAATGGATTATTGTATAACTTTTAATACAACCACACAACAATAACGTTATTCGAGAAATGTATATTTTTTTGGGGGCTAGGAGGGGGCCGAATATAATTGTTCATAAAAGTATATATATATATATATATATATATATATATATATATATATATATATATATATATATATATATATATATATATAATAAAATAGAATAAAATAGAATAAAATAGAATAAAATATTGGCGAAGCGGAAGTGAAAATTTGTCAATCTACATGATTCTCGTATTAAAAAGTGCGGAGCACTCCAAAGTATGGAATAACTCCGGGTCCGAACAGATGGCGACAGCGCTGTTTCGTCCTAATATGGGACTCGTCAGGCCACCGCAGTCGGTACAAACCATCATCTCGCCTTTGCATCGTATAAGCCATACTTATAATCAAAATACGGCAAATAAGACGACAAAGGCGACATCTCGATGGTCCACTTGATAATACAAGAACCATACAGATTAACAAAGTTTGTAAGAGAACCGTCATATGGTGGCGCGACGGTAAATTAAAACAGAAATATGTAAAATCGAGTACACGAAACGCGCTGCCCAAAAGATAGGGGTCGCATTTTTCGGTACTGGCAAGCAAGCATACCGCTATTTAAGCAGCCAAAGCCACGTGCCGCACCAAACGATCCCACCATGAGAGCATCGTTTAGCGTGTTTAAAAGCCAAACAAGTAAATAAATATGTAGATAAGTTTTTGTCCGTGTAATTTAAAATAAAATAGAATAAAATATTGGCGAAGCGGACGTGAAAATTTGTCAATCTACATGATTCTCGTATTAAAAAGTGCGGAGCACTCCAAAGTATGGAATAACTCCGGGTCCGACAGATGGCGACAGCGCTGTTTCGTCCTAATATGGGACTCGTCAGGCCACCGCAGTCGGTACAAACCATCATCTCGCCTTTGCATCCTATAAAGCTGAGTTTAAAATGAAAAAACAGCAAACAAGACGACAAAGGCGACATCTCGATGGTCCACTTAATAATACAAGAACCATACAGATTAACAAAGTTTGTAAGAGAACCGTCATATGGTGGCGCGACGGTGAATTAAAACAGAAATATGTAAAATCGAGTACACGAAACACGCTGCCCAAAAGATAGGGGTCGCATTTTTCGGTACTGGCAAGCAAGCATACCGCTATTTAAGCAGCCAAAGCCACGTGCCGCACCAAACGATCCCACCATGAGAGCATCGTTTAGCGTGTTTCAAAGCCAAACAAGTAAATAAATATATAGATAAGTTTTTGTCCGTGTAATTTAAAATAAAATAGAATAAAATATTGGCGAAGCGGACGTGAAAATTTGTCAATCTACATGATTCTCGTATTAAAAAGTGCGGAGCACTCCAAAGTATGGAATAACTCCGGGTCCAACAGATGGCGACAGCGCTGTTTCGTCCTAATATGGGACTCGTCAGGCCACCAAGTGGACCATCGAGATGTCGCCTTTGTCGTCTTATTTGCCGTATTTTGATTATAAGTATGGCTTATACGATGCAAAGGCGAGATGATGGTTTGTACCGACTGCGGTGGCCTGACGAGTCCCATATTAGGACGAAACAGCGCTGTCGCCATCTGTCGGACCCGGAGTTATTCCATACTTTGGAGTGCTCCGCACTTTTTAATACGAGAATCATGTAGATTGACAAATTTTCACGTCCGCTTCGCCAATATTTTATTCTATTTTATTTTAAATTACACGGACAAAAACTTATCTACATATTTATATATATATATATATATATATATATATATATATATATATATATATATATATATATATATATATATATATATATATGTAATTGTTTTGCTAATTTTTCAAGCATGCACCGATTTACAGACGCCCTCTCATTTGTACTCGGTGAGATTAGGTTACCCCCTCCAACTTACTTTGTCTGGCGGCCAGCAGGTACCCTCAGTTTAGGGATCTCCTGAAGGGTTGGTTGCGCATAAATTAACCTCAATTGAATGATTTCGTATACTTTAGGCTCTTATTAATGAACTGTAAAAATTCAGCTCTTAATATAAATAAACAATTGCTCTGTGATTTTTTGAAAAAAAATTGCTAACTCGGCTATTGGTCGTAGAGACTTTTTTTTTTAATTCGTGTTTTTTTTTACCAATTTTCCAATGATATGCTTCATTAAGAAATCGGACAAAAAATGCGGTTGTTAATTAATTTATTTATAAGTGGAAAACTACTCATATCTTCATGACGATTTTGCATAAATAAAATGTGAAAAATATTCACTTTTTTTACTGCATGATAGCTTAAGTCTTTACGAAGAGAATGAGCACTGACAGAATTCTATAGCAGTTTCTTAGAAGATGGTACAGCCAATCAAAAATAGTCACTTTTTTCGTTTGTCTAATAAACAATTGCAATTTTACAAAAGTTATTGAACCAATAGCACCCAACTTCCGCAAACTTTTTAAGCACTCTAAAACTCACATTCTGGTAAAAGTTGAACACAATTTAATAAATATTAAGAAAGTTATTAATAACTGAAAAATAAGCCATTTTTAATGTTTAATTTGCAATAACGTTTTTGTTTACAGACGGATTTGGACAAACAAGAACTCATTTTGAAGATATTTTCAAGACATACAATTCATTTATGGAACATTTTTCTCTAAATCCCTTAGATTTTCCGTAAAATCCAAAAAACCGGAGAAAAATAATTTTTCGAAATATTTGTTAAAAAAATAATGTATCAACCAAAATTTATTGAGACACGAGATGAGACGTCATTTCTACTACCTTTCCCTACTCATTTCTGCATTCAGATCGCAGACAGTATTTAGTTATTTTTTAACATTCCATTTCCTTGGGTAATTGTGAGGCTGACTTCTCCGGCCTAGTATAACATCAAACCATTGAAGTGTGTACAATAAACCAAAACCTTGACACAGTTTCTTGTAGTTTTAGAACATAACTTTCAATTTATAGTTGATAAGGATATGAAATATAACATAATTGAAAAATTAACCAAAAACGAACAGTTATATTGAAATGACTACTTTCTATTAAATATAACGGTAACATTTTTAAATAGATAAGAGAATACCTAAACAAAAATGTTCAAATTATTTTACCCCAAGTTTTACTTATGATCAGAATCTCGTTAAATTGCAAAAATAGTAACTTTTCCGTATATTTAATATTTCCATGAGAACTACTTTTTGCAAGGTCAAAACCTACAACATATAAAATAAAATTTTAGCTAACCCCACGTTATTCCGTTTTTTTTTTTAATAAAAATATTGTTTTGTTTTAGTATATTCCCATTCTAACTACGATGTGCTGTGACGTTGCTATGAGAGAGGCCGAAAAAATAGTAGCCACCTGTCACAAGCTGCAGAAGCCGTTGGATATATTTTCAAACAGACATCAGGAACTCCAGGATTTCGTTGATCAAATCAAATTTAAAAAAATATCTTTTACTGCATCAAGGTGTTTTAAAGTCGACAGAAGGGCTACTTTATCGCTGTTAAGCGTAACAGCTAACTACTTTATTGTGCTGGTACAATTCTTAAAACAAAATTAACTCTCCATATTCATTATCAGAAAAATGTGGTGTCAGTATACTGCCATCACAGATTATTTTGTTGGTACGAATTTTTACATTGTACTTTTTACAAAATACGTATATTGATAGAAGATTGCTTTCCCAACAATTATTTTCAACATAAAAAACGAAAGCTTTCACGGGTGTGGTCAAGTTGAAAATTATGATTCTTTGGTATAGACCTTCTCAAATTGGAATTATTATCCGACGTTTCGCCTACGACTGTACGAAGCATCTTCAGGAATCTTTACTCCACAAGATTAGAACACTAAATGATATCGAGGAGCGACAGTCATTCGGACCGATCCAACAAACAAAATCGCTTCCACTAGCCTCACTCAAGCAGAAAAGAAAGCCGTTAAACCAAGCAGCTTCAAGATTCCACGCCTCTACGAACTGCCCAAAATACATAAAAAAATGTACCTCTACGTCCAATCGTTAACGCAATAGACCCACCATCCTACAAAATAGGTAAATATATGGTCAAATTTTTACATCCTATTACAGGAAAACCCGAATCCTTTGTTAAAAACTCTGAACACTTTGTCCACAAATTAAAAGCCATCTAATTAAAGCCCGGAGACTTATTGGTCAGTTTTGATGTAGAATCGCTGTACACAAATGTTCCCATAGATGATTCAGTTTCCATAATATCGTACATATTACGAAACAATAACATGAACTCCACTCTACTAAAATTAATTAAACTATGCCTGATATCAACTTATTGTACTTTTCAAGGAACTTTCTACGAGTAGATTTCGAGAGCGGCCATGGCATAACCGCTATCACCTGTGGTAGTTAAAATTTTCATGGAAGCTTTCGAAGAAAACGTCTTGTTTTCTCCTCCTCTAAAATCTAAATTTTGGTGCAGATATGTGGATGATACGTTCGTAGTTTGGCCGCATCGCGCAGATAACCTTCGTAATTTCCTGGATCATCTAAATCAACAACAACCTAGCATAAAATTCACTATGGAAACAGAATCAAATGATACCTTTCTCTTTCTTAATGTACTAGTACAAAGGAAAGATAATGACAAATTAGGACATTCTGTGTACAGAAAACCAACACATACAAATCGATATCTCAATGCAACGTCACACCATCATCCTTCGAACATAACCCTATAGAATTAGCATAACGTCAGAACTAGGGCCCGGTTGTTTGAACGCTGAATAACGTAATAATATTTTTATATATATTTGAAAAAGTGTTGATAAACAGTAGATATTTAATTTCTTGGTACACACATACCGATTTTATGCTATCCTTTTCTAACTGCATTATTTAAAAGAGTATCATATGATAATCGGTACGTCAATTCTGGAAATGAGTTTATGGTTGCCTAAATTATTATTATTGTTATTTTCAATATGTAAACAATATCTAACCATATTTACCAATAAAAATAAGTTTTTAAATCCCATTTTTTTAAATATTAATTGCAAACTTCGCATTTATAGTAATTTCTAACATTTAAAAACACTGAAAGGAACCACGACAAGCAAGTAAACTGAAAGAAATGATAAGTAAACATGTTTATGCCTGTCAAACATCAAAAAAGCCTCTTCCCCACCGACCATAAATAGCCTTCAAACAAATCTATTGTTCTTTAAATCTATAGGGTATGATCGAAACCATCATCCTTCTCAACAACAATCCATCATAAACTCTTTGGTCCATAGAGCAATTTCAATATGTGACGAACAATCACTGAAATCAGAAACAGAAAAACTGACTAATGTTCTGAGAAGCAATGGATATTGCGCTGAAGATATAAGACGTTCTATTAATAAGTATAAAACCCAACTGCTCAACAAAATGTCATAAATGAACATCCTATGGGTAGTGTTGTCTTACCTTAAATACACGGAACCACCGACAAGATTGCCAGATTGCTCAGAAAATCAAACATATGGACAATTTTCAACACATGTAAGAAAGTTGGACAATGTTTGAAGTCTCCAAAAGACTCAATTCCATTTCAAACAGAAGGCATTTACAAGATACCTTGCTCTTGTGGTAAAGTGTATGTAGATGAAACAGGACGATCTATACCTACTAGGCCTAAGAAACATGAAAGATGTATCAAATTGTACAATCTATAGTAGCTGAACACCAGCATTGCTGAGGTCACACTTTTAATGTAAAAGAAATTAAGATGGCAGGATCAGTGCCTGTTTTTTTAAACGTATAATTAGTGAATCAATCAAAATTTGTAAATATCCAAATAATAGTAACAGAGATGCAAGTTATAGTGTACATCACACGTGGAAATCGATTGTAACGCTAGATCAATGTTCGCTGAGCACTAGTGGGATTTAAATACCGGCCTGTTGCTCCTCGATAGCCATTCAGTGTTCTAATCTCGCGAAGTAAAGATCTCTGAAGATGCCTCGTGTCATCGTAGGCGAAACGTCGGATAATAATTCCAATTTGACACATACTAGACCCCAGAACCATGATTTTCAACATTTTCAACATACTTTAATTTTCAATTCGGTCCAGCTTGAATTATCCATGAATTTACCCCCCGATGGAATATTTTTCTATTTGCACATATTTTAATCGATTATTATCAAAAATATGAATATTATATTCTCCGCACGTACACCGAACTACACCACAATCGTCACCGTAATAGATTTATATGAAGCATCATACTCCACACCGTTCCGTAAATGACTTGCATCAAAGCACGCCACAACCAACCCAAAATATATATTGACAACTTTATTGTGTTTCATTGCAAAATCCACGTGCATATTCCGAAAAGTGTGAGTGAAGAATATATAAGAAAATGCTAATATCCACTCGCCCACGTTCGTACTGGCATCAAAACGAGTATTAAACAAGTTTAAAATATGGTATCCTGGTGTCAGCCCAATAGCAATCAATTTTCGTAGCCGTTGTAGTCCAGCATGCCAATGACGGGCTGTTTATGCTCAGCGTACGATCATAGTACGATCCAGTGTAGAAAGTGGATGAATTTTAGTTTCAAAAAGGGTAAATGATAATTCAATTTCGGGCTAAAATTAGATATTTTTAGATTAGATTTTCAGTGAAGATTTTACTTGATCTCAACGGAACTATATTATATTGTAGCACTTCAAAATAACTAAGTATTCACACTAGTTTGGTGTTTTAATAATGTTCAATAACATAGTTAAGTACGTTTGAATTTTGAAATAATCGTTGTATTTTAATTATTTGTTTTAATCAGCACACATAGTATCATGTAACTAGGTCTAGGTAGAATATTTAGTTTAGCCGATTCAAGGTATTCTTTTATATTGGAGCTTTATACAACTTACCATAGTTTAAAGGTTTAAATTTCACCTCCGATGTTAAATTTAACTTTTTAAAAATTCGTTTATCCATAGTTTCCTGGTGCGAAACATTCATTTATAGATATAGTTTCGCTGCTAGTTGTATAGAGTGGCATCTGCGGTTTTATGCGTGTCTTTAAAATATAATAAATTTTTTGCATTTAGTGAATGTTAATTTTTAATTAAAAAAATGTATTTTTCAGATATTTTCTTTTAAATTTCTGTTTCAATCGATTTTAAATACAACATCCTGTATTTAAGGAGGAAAGGGAAATAATTTAAGGATATCTCGTGAAGATAAACGTAAGAGAAAAGTTCACATAATTATGGATTCATACATGAGATATCAAACGCTAAATAATTAAGATACTAAATTATATATATATATATATATATATATATATATATATATATATATATATATATGTATATATATATATATATATATATATATATATATATATATATATGTATATATATATATATATATATATATATATATATATATATATATATATATATATATATATATATATATGGAGTAAAATGCAAACAGTAAATGCAAACTTCGTTCCATCATATCCTTTCCGTGTTAGAGGTTGCACAGTTTGAATAGATTGCTACAGAACACAATCCACTCAATTCTACCACCATCGAGATGATGGCCTACCTGGACCACCATATCGAGAAGAAGGTCAAAACTTACCCTTCCCTCTACAGTGATACGGCAGAGGCACATGTTTCGTCTCTACTAGACTCATCAGGGTACCGACATGCACCTGGCTGTGCAAAGGACAGATCGGAAAGAAGCATGCAAATACTGAACGCGGTTTCGCCGACCTCCCGTCGGATGGCGTATATGTGTTTATACGGCTTTCACGGATTCCTCCGTGCGAGTTGCAATAGCAGTGGATACATCCACATTATGCCGTTGTAGTGCTGAAATCACATTCAGCAAACGTACAACTATATGCAACTCCGTGTATAAGTGGAGTAAAATGCAAACAGTAAATGCAAACTTCGTTCCATCATATCCTTTCCGTGTTAGAGGTTGCACAGTTTGAATAGATTGCTACAGAACACAATCCACTCAATTCTACCACCATCGAGATGATGGCCTACCTGGACCACCATATCGAGAAGAAGGTCAAAACTTACCCTTCCCTCTACAGTGATACGGCAGAGGCACATGTTTCGTCTCTACTAGACTCATCAGGGTACCGACATGCACCTGGCTGTGCAAAGGACAGATCGGAAAGAAGCATGCAAATACTGAACGCGGTTTCGCCGACCTCCCGTCGGATGGCGTATATGTGTTTATACGGCTTTCACGGATTCCTATATATATATATATATATATATATATATATATATATATATATATATATATATATATATATATATATATATATATATACCGGTGTCCCAGACCACCCGTCTACCTCTTTTATAATTTAAGGACACAGGTTTTCTGAGAATTTCAAAATTTTATGTAACTATGTCGGGTACGCTCTTCCGATTGGTGACACTTATAATTTCCGGTTCGGACCGGAAGTGGAATTTTCAGACCGGAAGTTCGTTTTTTTGAATAAAACATACATATTTTTATAATGGAATCGGATTCTACGCCACAAAATATAAAACATTTGTTAAAAAATTTTTTTTCGATAACTTCTTTCTTGATCTCTAAATGACCTTTAAATTTAAATTCGCTTTATGTTTACATAAAATCTCTTATGTACTTTGCTATCCGAATTTTCGGAAAGACAGCTATAATATTTAACAGTTCTGCGTTATCTCAAAAGACAACGTCACTTTGAGAGTCATAATCATATTTTTCCTGCAAACAAAATTTTCTAAGAACATAATAGCTTGTTTAAAAATTGTAATTGTGGATAATCACGTTTTTACGGCTTCCATTTAAAAAAACGAACTTCCGGTTTGAAAAACTCATTTCCGGTTGAAACAGGAAATTATAAGTGCCACCAATCGAAAGAGCGTAGCCGACATGGTTATACAAAATTTTGAAATTCTCAAGAAACCCGCTTCCTTAGATTTTAAAAGGGGTGTACGGGTGGTCTGGGATATACATATATATATATATATATATATATATATATATGTTTATAAGGCTTTTACGGATTCCTCCGTGTGAGATGCATCAGCAGTGGTTATATCCACATTATGCTGTTGTAGTGCTGAAATCACATTCAGCAAACATACTACTATATGCAACTCCGTATGTAAGTGAAATAAAATGCGAAACAGTGAATGCAAACCTCGCTCCATCATATCCTTTCTGTGTTAGAGGTTGCACAGTTAGAATAAATTGTAATAAAACACAATTCATCTTATTCCACCACCATCGAGATGGTGGTCCACCTGTACCACCACATATATATATATATATATATATATATATATATATATATATATATATATATATATATATATATAAACTTACACCTACTGCAAAAACGTAATATTTTAATTTATTGCTAGAAAATAGTCAACTGAATTAGGAAATCTCGGAGAACTTTTTTCTTTAAAATTGATCGAAGATTAGGAAAACAAAATCTAATCAAAAACACACACACACACTATGGTACAATTTCTTTTAAATATCTTGATTTATGCTGTTATACACGCCATTGGTGGAATTGTAAAAAATCTTTTGATTTGAAAAATTCTTCTTTTCTGCTATTCCAGCGCATTCCAAATTTCAGTATTTAATATGTTTACAAAAAAATGTTTTGATGTTTCTTTTTTTGATCTGCAGAAAATACTCTAGACCAATTTTTTGTAGATCCAATGAGAAAACAGGTTTTCTTTTAAAAAAAAACATACTTAAGATGCATCAAAACAGCGATATTTTAAAGACACATGTCGTAGGTGGCGCTGTCTACAAATAACAGCAAATCTACGAAGAGAATGGGATTTCTTATCTCAAGAAACCCCAGCAAACCAAGTTTTGTTCAAATACTTGAATTTCTTTAGAGGCTATTAAAAAAAAATGAAACAAAATTACCTTTTGGATCAAAAAAAGCAAATTGTAATGTTTTTACATACCCGATCTGCTTTTGTTCTATGCAACATTACTTATGGGACACCCCGTATGGTATTGAATTTTTGGACCAGTATGATATTCACTTTTTTATTTTTAAGATATATATCGCCACTCTGCCTTGATTGCCTGAGCTAAAATTGGTTAAGAGTTATATTTTGTAAGATTTTATATATTTTCATTTTATAAACCAAATAGTAACGTCAACTTCTAAACCTTGACTAAACGGAACAAGTCTTGAACCAAAAATTCAGCATGATTTACATTTTAGAAGTTTTGTCATAAGTTTGTGTGTTCTTAATAAAATTTAAACACGGAATATGTAAAAAACTAAAAAATTATATATATATATATATATATATATATATATATATATATATATATATATATATATATATTCTTTTAACTACACTGTTAAAAATAATCTTAAATTTAATGATTTTATAACTAAAATCGTAAATAATTTACATACTTTAAATCTAACGCAATTTATTCAAATATCATTTCGTTGTACATTGAATTTGATTAAATGGTATTTTAAATTTCAATAAATTAACTGAAAGGATATTTCTACTTTCTGTTCATTAAAATTAATTCAAATGTATTTTAACATTACAGAAATGAGATTCCATTACATTAGATTTAATGGAATAAATTAATTTCAATTGTGGTAAATTATTAAATTTAATGCATTACATTAAATGCATTTAATAAACGTTTACCAGATGTGCTTCCAGCACATTTACCTTAAATTTAATGCATTTACTTTTTACATTGTAGATGTTATGCATCATAGATGCAGATTGCCCAAACACGCTCCACTTTACTTGTTCGGCTACACACAACTTGTATGTTAGAACAAATTTTTAAAGTGAAACAAAATTTTGCATTCTTTTCTTCTTAAACTAAGTATTTTCTTTAAATTAAATCTGATAAGGATGACACCAGAATTTCTGTTTCCTGGGGACCGTGTTGTTAGCCAAAGTCGAAGTTCATTAATGTCTAGAACTTATAACTTCAGTAGATAGAATTATTCGTCTATTAACTGGTATTTGTCGGTTGTAAACTGGGAAAATTTATTTTTAAACAGCCAATAAAAGATGCTGTGAATATATTTTATTTGAAAATAACAAAAGTGGTTGAAAAATATTCACCTTCTGTTAAAGTTAGTCTGTCTAGTTTAAATCGATAACAATTAGAACTATTACAAGGAAAAATAAGTAACAAAAAATATAAGAGAATGATTTTAAATTAAAGCAGTTGATAAAACAAGATTTTTCGATTGAACTAATTTCGAACTATCAAGGCATAGATTGCAGTTAAAGATAGAGAATGTAGGTATTAACGACGAGGGTGCAATTCTAGTGACTAAAATTGAAATTGCATATGTTATTAAAGACCTAATTATCAGAAATATAATATAATTGCCATTATGCTTTATACAGGGTGTCCCACTTTAAAAGTTGCAGCAGAATATCTTTTTACCGAGCGCTTTCATAAAAAATAAATTGAATGAAAAATGTTGTGACAAAACACAAATCTTTTTTTTATAGCGTTGGTGCATTAAAAGTAAAATTTGGAATTATTTTTGTAATATTGTATTTGTAAACCCGTAAGGTACTGGGAACTTTTTTCTTTTCTACAATTAATCCCAAATATAATGTGAAATGTTAAACCTACTATTTCTTTGTAGTGACTGGTTCTGTTGTGTACTAAATTTAAATAAAGAAATGATTGCATTACATCCCTAGTGTTTTATTTATTTTTTCTAAGGCTTAGTGAATTAATAAGGCTAGATGCTCACTATAGGGCCGCTCTCGATGCGCTCTCGGCTCAGTAAAATATTCTTACAGGAGAAACAGTGAACCTATTCACACTATCGGTTTCGCTTAGATTTCGATATCGTAAACTATTTTTCATTTAAAAAAAAATGCATCGAACCGAGAGCGAAGCGGGATCGCACTATAATGAGAATCAAACCTAAATCTCTTTCTTCTAGAACTATAGCTTACTACATGCCGAATTTAGTTTTTATCTTGATGACATAAAGGCAATTGTAAAGGGTGCAAAAGCAAATTTCACTGTATTCGCCTAAATTTTTTAAATTTTTTTCCCGAATGTAACAAAAATTGTTAACATCGTTCACATAATGCTTTTTCATAACATTCATCTTTGTATCCATTTTACCTAATACTTGCTTAAGCACCCCCGCACGGTTAATTACAAACTAATATCTTGTATGGCATGAAAAAAGGAGAGACCTGTCTTTAATAAGAAGTTAGAACGAGCAAGACCATTAAAAATTGAAATGTAACATATTAAAAATACGTTTTTCAAACACAGTCTTTAAAGGAACTATGTTGTTTTTCTAATATTAAAATATAATTGAGGTCAGTCGTAACATCTGCATCCCTGATTTACACCCTGACACACCTGAACAGGTAAATATCTGACAGGAAGAAGACAGCTATATTACATACCGGCTCTTTTGACCAACAACCACTGCATGTGTGACGTTATTTTTGATCACTTTTCAGAGGATTTCAGGTTTTTTATTATCCTTTTCAGTAGTTTTCAATAGCTCACCTTCGACTAATGAACTCCTGAAAAGGAATATATTTCATCAGAATGTCAGAGAACCCCACTTTCTTAACTACTGTCTCTTCTTAACTGGGTTCTTGAGGTGATGTAATATACAGGTGTTCGGTAACTACCTCCTAATTTTTCTGGAGAATACAGAGGAGGCGTAAATAATTCTATTTGTCATAGAAAAAAAATTCCTAAAGTGTCGCGTAACGGAAATATAGAGCCCCAAAGGGGTACCCAGCTATTTACCTTATCAGCTCTAAGTTTTGAACCGACCTGTATAATTTAATGAAATTTAAATATTTTATAGAGGCCATAAAAACTCATTAAACCATACCACAGTAGATGTTTTAGGTAATCAGAAAAGTCAGAAACGGACTTGCAGCCACACTCGTTAGGCCTAATTTTTGGTAGGTGTCATTTTACAGAGCCAAAAACTGATTATAAATATTTTGGTTATTCTTCTTCAAAAAAAGTACTCTTCATTTATTTCGATGAAACAGGCGGTTTTCGAGATAAATCGGTTTTTATTCGAAACACTCAAAAGTTACTAATGTTAAACACAAACAGGTAAAAATAAAATACGCAGAGTGTGCTGTTGTACTTTAATTTATCTCTTTCGAAGGCAAGAAGATGTTATGCTGAAAGATTTCCAGCTCAGATACCATCAAGTCCGGAAATCTTTTACAAAAAGTTGTTCGGCGCTCAATTAATTTGCAGTGTTATTAAAATGCAAAAATAGTGAAAACGCTTAAGTGTTATTTTGGCAAATGTTCAATATGGGCCCCACGTACTTCAGTACATTTCCTTATTATTCGAATATTTTCCCGCTGCGCTGCAAATAATATTTCGACATTATTACGCACTTCGTTAGAATGCTACGTTATTCTCGGTAGTAGTTCTTCTCTAGTATTTACTGGTATTGAATAAGCTAGTTCTTTTAGATATCTCCAGAAGTAAAGGTCCAAGGTATTTATGTCTGGTAGCTATTAAACAGGCCCACCTCGACGTATCCATGGAGGGCTAAAAACGTTAGTTAAGTGTTGACGTACTATACGGTTAAAATGAGGTGGAGCACCATCATGCATGTACCACATTTACATTCTTCTATCAAGAGATATGTATCTCAATAAATTATTTAAAATATTCTCAAAAAATTGTAAATAAATCTAACTATTGAGTATTCCTTCCAAAACAAATGGAGGTGATTTCCGATGATGCCAGCCCACACAGTTACAATAAATCTTTGTGAGGCATTTTGTCAGTCCAAAAATGTACTTTGTGTGAATTTCTTATGCCATCTCTGGTAAAATCGGGGTCGTCGGTAAACAAAATAATATCAGAAAATTTCAGATTTAGGTTATGTTGTTGTTTAAACCAATTGGAGTATGGAAGTCTTGAAGGATAATCATCCGGAGACATAACGTGTACTTTTTCAACGTGGTACGGGTAAAGTAACTGTTTTGTTAGAGTTTCATGTATAATCCATGTTGTAATATTCTTTTGTGTCGCGAGCTTTCGTATGCTGTTTGAAGGGTTGTCAGTAATATCTTGCAAAATTTGTTCCTCTATGTGAGGGTCTCATGCTCTCCTGGGAGAGCCCTTACTGCCACGTCGCAGCAAAAATGACCCTGAATAAAACATGTAAAAATTAACTCTAATAATTATCTTCTAATCATATTTTACGTTTCCCTTAGCCCCTTTGAAAGGTTTTTGGACTTGGCACTGTTTGAGCTGGAAATCTTTTAGCCAAAAGTCTTCTTGCCGTCGAAGAATTTGGCAGTGCTTCACCATAAGTTAAATGCATATCAGCATAAGAATATTCTCCTAATTTTCAAAATTGTTTTTACTTAAAGGCGGTTTTGACAAGTTCCTTCAATTCTAATTCATTATGTAGGTATTAACAATAACAACCTGATTTTTACCTGTTTGTGTTTACCATTAGTAACTTTTGAGTATTTCGCATAAAAACCGATTTATCTCGAACACCGCCCATTTTATCGAAATAAATTAAGAGTTCTTTTTTTGAAGAGGAATGATCAAAGTATTTAAAAAAAAAAATCAGTTTCAGCTCTGTAAAATGACACCTATTAAAAATTAGACTTCTCTGATGATCTAAAATGTCTACTGTAGTCTAGTTTAATGAGTCTGTATGGCTTCTATAAGATATTAAAATTTCATTAAATTATACAAGTCGGTTCAAAACTTAGAGCCGATAAGGTAAATCGCTGGGTATCCCTTTAGGGCTCTGATCTCCGTTAAGGAGCACTTTAGGATTTTTTTTCTATGCCAAAGTAGGGTAATTTTAACCTCCCCTGCATGCTCCCTAGAAATTAGGAGGTACTTGCCGGACACTCGGTATATAAATACAAAAGGCTGATATATACACTTGGCAAATGCTGCCACTTAAATAACAGTGAGCGTTATCATAACTTTACATTTTTTAAATAATTTGTTTATGTTTAATAAGGTACATTTTTACCCAGCTAAATTTATCACACAAATGTTCATTCAAATATAGTAGGAATGACTTCAGAAACGTTTTGAACTATTTCAAGTACTATATTCGGTGTTCATATAATATAATCTTACTGCTTCGGTATTGAAATGTTTCCACTTTCTCCTCTTCTCTTCGTCAATTACTATTTGTCTTTTTTTATTTCGTCTGTTTAGAAAGAGATCAAACATTCTAATGGTAATCTTACGTTTGACCTTGACATTGACCTTCAAGGCTATTTGAAGGTTAATTTATTTTTTTTAAATGCAAATCCCCTCTTCTGACATCGGCAATAGAAAGGATGATAAATTTTATGTTCAAATATCAGGTTAGTGGTCCCACGTTCAAATATTAGGTTATTGGTCCAACGTGACTTCAGATGTCACTCTAAGGTTATTTAAACTTAAAAAATAAATAGGCACGTATAAGAATAAAAACACTTTAGAAAGTTTTGTATCGACAAGAGTTATTTATATTAGCAAGACGCATTGGATAGTGACCTTAATTTTCTTTAAAGTCAGCTCATTTTAAGATTCGTTCATAGTAGAACAGTTTTTTTCGGAAATCAATAAGAGGTGAATTGCAATATCAAATTCTCAAATTTCACCAACAATAATTTCATGATTAATTGGAAATGTTTCCGTCAATAACTTAAATTAATTCAGTTTAATACTGATTTTTATGTAAATTTTGCTCTCTGAATAAATCTAGTGACAATTTTAATTCTACCACTTTCTTAAGAGTTCTTGTCACTATCTTTTTATCTTTATTCCAACATTATCTAGTATAACTAAATTTGCATATCGCGATTTACTTGCTATCTAAATCTCGCTATAAGATTTTGGCTTATTTCAAACTTTTAGAAGAGCAGATGATGTCTTCACTTATGATGCTTGATTGGGGAGATCAAGAGCGATCCTTTGATAAAATTCGTATGCTGTTTAATCGCACTTTTCATAGTGGACAAAAGTTAAGTTCTATTTCAAAATCCGCGGTTGAAAGGACTATACGGAGCTTTCTGAATCGTGGGACTGACAAGGATTTTGAGATATCTGGTCGGCCAAAAGCTGTACCAACTGAGAAGAAATAATTAAAACTTGCTGAAGCATTTGTTAAGGATCCGTATCTTATTTCATGTAGAGCAGGTAATGAGCACGATGTTGCCCGTGAAACAGCGGAAAGAGTTTTGAAAAGCATAAAATTTCTTCAGTATAATTTCTATTTTGTACAGGCGCTTAATAAAAATTATTCGGATCTTCGAAATGAATTTTGTGAAACAGTAATGAACATAATCAATGGAGATATATCTTTTAGTACAATATAGCTCTTTTTGATGAAGCTAATTTAACTTTAAAAAGGGAATTTAACAGATACAGTTGTAGATATTGGCCCAACAGAAATTCTGTTTGGATATTGAAGAGTTACACTCAATATCCACAAAAGGTAAATATTTGGGCTGGTATCTTAAGTGATACACTAAAACACCTTTTTTTTATCGATGGTGATCTCAATGAATAAAAATTTACTCTGAAATCAAATTATATTAGGAATAAGAGAGGGGGATTAAAACAAGAGGCGGAATCGAGTGTCTTGCTCGATTATTTTTGTGGGGACTATTTAAAGGGTAAAGTTTAAGCAACTAAACCTCAGAACTTAGATTAACTGCGGAATCAGATTCTGCAAGAAGCTGCTTTGATTGATAGAAATATGATTCGTAATTAGTTTTTACTTTTTTGGGTTTCGGTCATATTATTACTTTATAAAAGAATTAACACATGTTTTTTCTGACGTTTCGGTTTATTTTATTGATTAAACCATCTTCAGAGAATTACTGTAAGTATGAAAAGGAATATGTAAATTTATGCTATATAAACTGAAAATTTTACTTTCTTACCTAATGTTAACAGGTGGTTCACTTGAAAAACTTACATTTAACTATTTTACTACTTTAATACAATATAATTAAACACTTCTTATTTAATATAAATATAAATATAAAAAACTATTATTTTTTGATGCATTTTTTTTCACATC
Organism: Diaprepes abbreviatus; assembly: GCA_034092305.1. Taxonomy (NCBI): domain Eukaryota; kingdom Metazoa; phylum Arthropoda; class Insecta; order Coleoptera; family Curculionidae; genus Diaprepes; species Diaprepes abbreviatus. The sequence goes on from JASJET010000095.1 coordinate 3,801,636, forward strand.
TGGTTTGTTGTGCTTTTGACGGAGTACTACTAAAGGGTTTGAAAGTTTCTGGACCATCTGCAATTTTATTGCCCTATTAGATTCGTATATACATTACTCAGGTCATTTGTGTCCGTTCTGAAATTCATTGTACCGGGTGTTCTTTTAATGTGGATCATTTCTTTAATTGTTCTTTTTTTGTAATTAATTTCTTTGTCTAAAATCTCCACGTTGTTAAAATCGATGTTGTGCATGTTATCAATTGCATGTTTGGCTAAGGCGGTTTTATTATCGTTATTGTGATGTCTAATGCTGTATTTGTGATTTTGTATTCTATTTTTTATATATGATTCGTAATATTCGTCTTATTTTTATAATCGCATAGCTTTTTCTCAACGAGCTCAAGGTTTCCTATTCGAATATTTTAACTGAATCTAACTTGATCAGTTTAGCTACAGCAAGAAGAAACAAGGGAAAAACGCAAAAAATAGAGTCTTGAGAAAGTGAGAGGTAACGTAACTTACACTTCTCACGCACCTCAAAGCAAGCAGAATTTACTACGTCAACGTTGTTGCTCCTGGATGATGCAATAGCACTGGATGTATCCACATTATGCTGTTGTAGTGCTGAGGTCACATTCAGCCAACGTACAACTATATGCAACTATATGCAAAGTAAAATGCGAACAGTAAATGCAAACTTCGCTCCATCATATTCTTCCCGTGTTAGAGGTCGCACAGTTTGAATAAATTATGATAAAACACAATCCATCCTATTCCACCACCATCGAGATGATGGCCCACCTGCACCACCATACCGAGAAGAAAGTCAAAACTTACCCTCCCCGCCACAGTGAACCTATACCTCTGCCGTATCAACACTCTGCAACCTCTAACACGGAAAGGATATGATTGGAATGAAGTTTGCATTTACTGATCGCAATTTACTTCATTTATACACGAAGTTGTATATAGTTGTACGTTTGCTGAATGTGATGTGATTTCAGCATAACAATGGCAAAATGTGGATATATCCACTGCTATTGCATCTCACACGGAGGAATCCGTGAAAGCCGCATATATATATATATATATATATATATATATATATATATATATATATATATATATATATATAGTCAAGTCAACCGAGTCAGCGCTGAGAACAACAATTTAAGAGCTTAAAAAACATGTGATGACTCAAAATGTTCATGTATATACCCTGTTAAATACCGTGTGAGATTTAGAAAACTTTCCAAATACCGTGTGTTTTCAGATAAATATCAATACCATCCGCCAGATGAGTTGTTATTAATAATTAATAGCCAAAAAATATATATGATGAGGCCTAAAATTTCGTATTAATATTCACTTTTAAAGTAGTTTGGATGAACAATTTTTTTTTCAATTATAATAATAAAACTTAATTTTCTTGAAATACAGGATGTTCAGCAAATACCTTCTAATTTCTCGGAAGCATACAGGGAGGTCAAAATAATCCTACTTTGTCATAGAAAAAAAAATCCTGAAGTGCCCCTTAACTGAGATACAGAACCCTAATGGGGTACCCCGCGATTTACGTTATCGGCTTAAACCGACTTGTATAATTTTACTTTTTTATTTAGTTTAATAAAGGTTTCTTAACATATTTACTTGCCTACCCTCTATTGATAAGAGCCAATGAATTCGAAAGCAGTCTACAGGTGGCGGTATATTGCCAATAACAGTGGTTTCTACCTTTTTCTGATAGTTTCTTATAATACGAAGCAGAATCTTTGGTTTCTAAATAGAAAAAGCACGCCTGTCATAATGTGAAGCTTTTTCGGTTGGTTTATGGAAAATTTTCTAAATAGCGGCCCCGAATTCACAAGGGAGTGGATAAGTCAAGGAATACCCGTTTTTTTACAACCTTTTTTTTGATAATGGCGCTCTGAGAATTGACGCCATCTTTAAATTGTCACTTGAAAGAATTTAAGAAGAACAAACAATATTGAGCAGTAGATATTCCTACGGATATTTCGAGTCTCATAGCATATATTTAAGGTCTACTAATTTTTGTTAGGAAGCACATTTTGCTAAGGAGCTGCGATTGATTCTAACAAAGTCTGAAATATGATATTTCAGAAAACATTTAGAATCTCGAGACACATATTTAGGGGTATGTATTCTTGTTACCAGCCGCATTTTGCTAATAATCCTGCGAATTCGCTGAAAATTGCGCCATTTTGAGGTCGCTGTTCAGGAAAATTTTAATTGACCAAACGACATTTGATAGTCGGTATTTCTACGACCATTACAAGCCTTGAGGCATATATTTTAAACCCATTAATATTTGTAAGCAGCCACATTTTTCTGAATATCCTGCATTTTCGCTAAAAACCGCCCAATTTGTAGCAACTATTTTGAAAAATTTCAAGGAATCAAATGATGCCGATGCTTGAAAGTGGGTGACAATATGTGTCATGAATTTTTAATTAATTACTATCACACAAACGTCAGAAAATGTTATTTTTCGATTCAAGGAATGCAAATAAAGTTTGCGTTTACCCAAAAATATGAATAGTATTTAACAGTTATTTTTACAACTTTGAAGCAAAATTACTATTTATAAAAGAAAACGAAGTCTATATGTGAGTTTGAGTATTTTTCTGCTTGCTTGGAGTTTTTGTTTGGCTGTTTTACCAAGACATAACGTGGAAATAGGGATTTTGTCACTCTTAAGCACGTTTTTAACCGAGAATCAGTTTAGGCCTCAGGAAATTGGGTAAGGAACATTAAATTACCAATTATTAAAACAATCCTGAATGGATTTCTATATTTTAAAAGATTTCAGCTTAAAATTAATTTTTACCGAGTGAAATTAAAGCATAATTTAGAACCAACCATAGTACACTATTCTAAGTCTCATTTAGACCCAAAATTGCCCACTTAAGAATATTATTAAGATGCATTTTGGGGTTTTATGGCCGATTATTGCTTTTTTTGTCATTATTGATTAATAATTTTGTAATTTTGTAGGGTTTTAATATCTGCTACCTTGCAGGGCCTAATTTTTCCCTTTTGTTATCAGTAAGAGTTAATTTTAACAGTTCTTTTGTTTTAAATTGTAATATGCACTATATTTTGCTATGTATTTGCTTCCTGGACGTATCATGATGTTCCTCTTTTTTAGTTATATCAATTTATTAGGAGCAATACAATAATATTTTGTATTGTATGCATTCTTTGGGCCCCATTATGGGTTTGTTATTGGCGAAATTTGTGTTGCTTAGCATGATGATATGTTCATGGCCTCATATCTTTCAGTTTAACATCAGCAATATTGTTTTTTTTTATGTGTTGGATTACAATATTTAGGTACTACAGACTTGCATTTTAGGTGAAACTAATAATTCTTTCAGCTTATTTCATTTTATTTAATTAAAAGGTGATTGTCAATATACATATCCTGGCTTTTCACATATTTTTTTAGTATTGTTTATGTTTTGTAGATAATTAATTCTGTGTTTATTTTAGCCAGATTAAGCCAATTTATTTAATGTTAACGAACTAAGCATTCACTAATCTCAGAGCCTAAATATTGTCTTTCTATATTGCCGCTATCTGTAATTAGGGGTTGATATGTTTTTATAAGTAATTATTTTGTTTAATGAACCTTTTGTTATATTTTTACCTGTCCATTTTCGGTGAATACCTGAAGTCATACTGGTAATTTTACTTGTACATTTTATCGTATTATTTAGTCTTATGTAACTCAAACTCAATAGTTAGAGCAAATGACTACTCTATGGTAATGTTTTGTATAATTTTGATAATTAGCTTTGAGATTTCCTTTTCTATTAATTTAAAGATCACCTTGTATAGTGTTTCTTTTTTTTTGGAATACGCAATGAGTGTAATTTTGAATTTAAATATTTTTTTACACATTGGCGTAGTTAATAAATTCGCTTGCTTTAGCTTATCCGTAGACACTATCGTGGGCATTGCTACTTTATTGTAGGGTCAACCCTACAGGCATTCATACTACAGGCTAGATCTTATAACTGCTGTCCTGTAGTATGTCAGAATTTTGTTTGGACATTGAAGAGTTACACTCAATATCCACAAAAGGTAAATATTTGGGCTGGTATCTTAAGTGATACACTAAAACACCTTTTTCTGATAGTTTCTTATAATACGAAGCAGTATCTTTGGTTTCTAAATAGAAAAAGCACGCCTGTCATAATGTGAAGCTTTTTCGGTTGGTTTATGGAAAATTTTTTAAATAGCGGCCCCGAATTCACAAGGGAGTGGATAAGTCAAGGAATACCTGTTTTTTTACAACCTTTTTTATTGATAATGGCGCTCTGAGAATTGACGCCATCTTTAAATTGTCACTTGAAAGAATTTAAGAGGAACAAACAATATTGAGCAGTAGATATTCCTACGGATATTTCGAGTCTCGTAGCATATATTTAAGGTCTACTAATTTTTGTTAGGAAGCACATTTTGCTAAGGAGCTGCGATTGATTCTAACAACGTCTGAAATAGGATATTTCAGAAAACATTTAGAATCTTGAGACACATATTTAGGAGTATGTATTCTTGTTAGCAGACGCATTTTGCTAATAATCCTGCGAATTCGCTGAAAACCGCCCAATTTGCAGCAGCCATTTTGAAAAATTTCAAGGAATCAAATGATGCCGATGCTTGAAAGTGGGTGACAATATGTGTCATGAATTTTTAATTAATTACTATCACACAAACGTCAGAAAATGTTATTTTTCGATTCAAGGAATGCAAATAAAGTTTGCGTTTACCCAAAAATATGTATAGTATTTAACAGTTATTTTTACAACTTTGAAGCAAAATTACTATTTATAAAAGAAAAAGAAGTCTATATGTGAGTTTGAGTATTTTTCTGCTTGCTTGGAGTTTTTGTTTGGCTGTTTTACCAAGACATAACGTGGAAATAGGGATTTTGTCACGCTTAAGCACGTTTTTAACCGAGAATCAGTTTAGGCCTCAGGAAATTGGGTAAGGAACATTAAATTACCAATTATTAAAACAATCCTGTATGGATTTCTATATTTTAAAAGATTTCAGCTTAAAATTAATTTTTACCGAGTGAAATTAAAGCATAATTTAGAACCAACCATAGTACACTATTCTAAGTCTCATTTAGACCCAAAATTGCCCACTTAAGAATATTATTAAGATGCATTTTGGGGTTTTATGGCCGATTATTGCTTTTTTTGTCATTATTGATTAATAATTTTGTAATTTTGTAGGGTTTTAATATCTGCTACCTTGCAGGGCCTAATTTTTCCCTTTTGTTATCAGTAAGAGTTAATTTTAACAGTTCTTTTGTTTTAAATTGTAATATGCACTATATTTTGCTATGTATTTGCCTCCTGGACGTATCACGATGTTCCTCTTTTTTAGTTATATCAATTTATTAGGAGTAATACAATAATATTTTGTATTGTATGCATTCTTTGGGCCCCATTCTGGGTTTATTATTGGCGACATTTTTGTTGCTTAGCATGGTGATATGTTCATGGCCTCATATCTTTCAGTTTAAAATCAGCAATATTGTTTTTTTTATGTGTTGGATTACAATATTATTTAGATACTACAGACTGGCATTTTAGGTGAAACTAATAATTCTTTCAGCCTATTTCATTTTATTTAATTAAAAGGTGATTGTCAAACTGAACATCCTGGCTTTTCACATAGTCGTCTGGTATTATTGTGATTATACTTTTGTGACAGAATTTGATTATAGACTCTTGCCGATGACGTATTGAGGTAGCGTTAATTATCTTATCTATAATCATTTTTGTCCCATATTAATTAGTAACTATTTTAATAATCTATAATTAAATATCACAGTAATAAAGACACTCTGGAAGTCTGGTCGTTCAACTTCTCTCTTGCTGCTTTAGTACCAAACTCTACGGTTATTAAAGCTTACCACAACCATGACTCAGATCTTCAGGACTCAGGAAAGGCTGCTAATTAGTTGGTCAGTAGACATCTCTGGTTTTGTAGATCTCGCTGCAGCGCACCCGCAATTTAGTTCGCGTGAAGGTTTTAATTAGATTGAATAAAACAAGTTTCTCAAAACAATCTTAGTCTATTGAACAAAAATAAATAGAATAAAAACGAACTATTTACAATGAGAAACTTAAGAGTAAATCTGGATTATAATTTAAAAGCTTAAACTACAAGCTCTTTAGGCCGTTCTGATATCCCCCTTAATGAAATATACCCAAATTTATTTGTTTAATTAAAAGTTTAAGGGATGGTGGACTCCCTTCCCCGGTAGAAAATAAAGTAAATTTCCCCTTACTATTTGAAATGCTGTCTGGAAGAATAAAAAAATATATAAGACAAAAATAGCAGAAAAGACAGCAGAAAAACCTTCGTACACTGGTAAACACTAAAACGCACGCCAAACTGACTAAGACGAATTCAAAATCGTAACTGCCCTTAATTAATTTCTCAAGATCCAACTCAACTTCCATCCCTTAGAACCGCCCTTCTCCCTCTTAGATGCGTTGGTTCCGGCATGCGTGCTTTCCACCAATAGAACGCCCTTACGCGATGCATCTCCGCGCGCGAAAAGATAGTTCCCGTTCCCGAGCGTCGGTGTGTTTCGGTACCCTGGTTCATAGATGGCATGAGTCATCCATGCGTCGAATTTAATTTGATTTAATTAGGACTGACCAGAGCTCAAACTTATAATTACTTTATATAAATGTTATTAATATCTATTCTACAGCTACTCTAAAGGTTGCGTGACAGAAACCCATAGAAAAAACCCCAAGGTTTTAACCATTTTCTCTCTTTCTTATTCTTGTTTTCGTCAATTGGGGAAAAATGGGTAACAGTCGCGAACTTTGTACATAATAACAAATACTAATATTGCATTTTAGCGATTTTATTTAAATATTCTTTTGTTTTCTTATGATGGGAAAATTTGCTCAGTTCAAGTAAAAGAATGTTCTCTCACGGTCGCCACATGTGGCCATCACTTTACAACTTGACCTGAGACCCTTAACGATATGGTTTTTACGATTATTATTTACTTTGGCAGATCTATGTCAAAAACTTCGAGAGGGTGGCATAGTTAAGTTTTTGTGTTACATAAATTCATCAAGTTTATGTTGTTTTTTTCCGAAAAATAAACTACCCCAAAAGTAATAAAACTAGGCTTAAGTTTGTTGATGGATTTATATTTCCCGGATGTGTGACTACTTTTGGCCAGATATAAGATAAACAATTTTAACGGTCCAAATCTTTATACAGAGAGGGACTCAAGTAAATTCTTGCATTTAGTAAAATTTAATTTAGAGTTAATAAACGTTAAAATTAGTAAAAATCACAGTAAACTTTTGTTCCCTTACATTTTACCCTCCCCCTTAGAATGAACATTTTCCCACAAAAAGAAAAGTAAAAGAATATATAACTCAACTAGACTGCAATAAAACCATTTGTGGATTTCTACAATATTCCTTAACCTAATCCTTGTCCTCTTCTTTCTTCAATCCAGGGAAGTCTTTTAGACACTTCTGCAAAATGCAGTCTTTCTCGGACGAGTTTCACCTTTTTCCGCGAACACGCACTTTGCATTATTATCCTCGGTCCACTATTTGTCCGATACTCCCGATTCGCACTTCGAGTCTTTTAGAAATTTACAGTTCGGGTCACTGCACACGGAAACGTTCAAAGGTAGTGGCGGATAAACTGATGAAGTCGGGGCACACGGGTTTACAAGAACTTGGTTCAGTTCCTGCTGGTCTTCTTCCGGTCCTCGGTTTCTCTCGTTGTTACGGCGATTAAGCTGGTACAAATATGAATGAGCCAGGTTGTTCCAAAGGCTGGCTAAAAGGTATCTTCGCCTGTTCGGGTGGTCTCGAGAGGCCTTCTTTAAAACGAAGTAGTTGGTGATTACTCCGGCCAGGTAACTCACAGCACATGCGAGTGTGTACAGGAAACCACAAATGGAAAATAGATTTCCCCTTTTTGATAAGAAGCCCCATACTTCCTCTGCAGCAGATTGTGCGAGATTCGTGAACTCGGCCTTAGAAAATAGTTTCCTTGTATGAGGATCAGTGTGGTTGATCCCCATAAATTTCCTTGCTGTCAATTGATACTGCTTCCTTGGTAATGAATTCAATGTTGGCTCCACTTCTCCATGTCCATTCCAAGCAAACACATCGTTGGAGTTAACCAGTGAAATCGAATGTTTCGTCGTGGAAGGTTCGTCATCTGCTTCTGCCTCTTCCAATGTCCTTTGCGTCATAGGTTGTTGTAATTCCAGCTCAACTGGATCGGTTTTCTGTGTCGCTTTCACTGAAGTTCCTGGACTCTCACATGGCTTCATAGGAGGGAAAACGTGTTCGTCAAACATCACCTACGCAGTTGGATGACCCAATTTCAGCGATACCATTAGCTATCTACGGTAGAAAGTACTGCTTGCTCTAAAACTCCAAGACCTTACTAATATTCTCGACAAATATACACACCTAAAACTCCAGGAGAAAACAAAAAGATAATAATACCATCACCCTTAAAACAAACAAACAAAACAAAAAGAAATACTCCTGACGTATTACACAGTGTGACGTATCTTCTTTTAGCTATCTGGCTCTACTGTGTCACTCATCTCTGTACTTTGGAAACATTTCTTGCTGCGACAAACTGCTATTTATAATAACATTTATAATAATATTTGCTATAATATTTGCTAACTGATCACTCGATCCCTAAAATAACCAAACCCATTTATACACGTATTTACTTTCTTTAAGACCCCCGTACGCGGACTTCTTTTACATCCGTACCATGTATCTCTCTAACATCTGTCACTACACCACTTAATTCGACAATTCGCTATGGCTTATGCTTTTTCTCGGCTGCTTTTGTATCCTCCTATGTTCCTAGATTTCGTGATACTTAGTGTCCTAACTTGAACTCTTACAGTGTAGTTTTGTTGACTGTAATTTATTGACCCAAAAGTAACCCTTAAACTGTATAATTACCTAAATGAAATCCACACATTTGCGTTTCGAAGTATAATACTTTTACTATGCATATATATAGTGTGAGTTGTCTACTGGAGTCTTTGATAAGAACTCTTGACAATCGTAGACCTGATGTTAAAAAAAAACGGTAATTGTCAAATTGGTCTCTATCACATCCAACTAAAACTGTCTATTTGAATCTAGGTATTTTAAAAGCATTTCCCGGATAAAGCTGTTCTTAGGATGTGCAAATTATCCTTCACAGTCTTTAATCCATCTAAATTTGACATTTTACTCGGCCAAATTCACTAGTGTTATTGCAAATTGCTAAGAGAAAAAAATAATAATTCCTTTAAGTCCTTTTTAACTCTATACCACTAATTATAGCAATGACCGAAGATCATATTTCTATAACGGTGGCTGGTCTGGAGTAGTGTTTAAAATTTCTACCTGTTTCGAACAGGGACGGACTCCTTCTTTTAGTATAAAGATAATTCCAATCATGGAATTTTGTGATTTTGCAATGGCTGCTTAATGTGGCTTTATACAAATACTATTATGCCATCTAAATAAACATCACAATGTAAGTCTAGTATATAGTAAATTACACACATCATTAATCACTGCTAAGTAAATGGAGAACTAGCTAGCCTAAAAGACAACTGGTTACATTTCTAGTGACCCCAGGGACTGAATATACTATTTATTCTTTATTCCTTGGATCAAGTTTAACCCGCCAATAGCCTTTAGTCGTGTCCGGTGTAGAAAATACTTAAGCTTCTCCTATCGTCTTATTCTGTCAAGTATACTAAGATTGGAGAACAAAAGTAAAGTATAATTTTACTAAGTTGGTAAAATTGATACAACATCTAAATTCCTTGGTCCGGTCCTGTCTTCCTACTTATTAGGACCACTGCTACACTTCAAAGAGATACAGAGGGTTTATTAATCTATTTCGTCTATTTAATTCTTAATTTTTTTTTTCGCGAAACTCACACGAATTTCGATAAGGCGCTCCTTCGTCCATAGTTTCTAATGGCTTATCTTCCATCTCGAAGATGTGGCCATAACTCTCTGAAACTATAACATCATACTACTCTCGCTTATCTTCCTCTTTGAAGATATCCCGTAACTCTCTAAAAACGTAACATTTTACACCTCTCGGCATCTTCTTCGTGAAGATGTCCCATAATTCTACAAAAAAAAAACGTAACCTTTTACACCTCTCGGCATCTTCTTCGTGAAGATGTCCCGTAATTCTACAAGAACTGTAACATTCCACTATTGCGGCATCTTGCAAACGGTAACATACATTCTCATAATGTACTCTATGCTGGCAAGACATAGACTCACTCAAAAACAAAAACAGCCTTAGTGAGAGACCGCTGTAAACTCCACCCTACCTAGACTAACTACATCTACCAAATTTTAAATGCAAATGGAATTATTAATGGACTGGGTATTGGTAACCAATAAGAATGAGGAGAACATTATACTTTGAATTGTTTGATTGTGAATAAATGATATAAAATTATTGATAGTCGTGCAAATGTCGACAATTATATGATTGAATGGCTTATAATTATAGTGTCCACGCGTCCGCGAACGCCATAATCACAGCCCTGAAATGAGTGAAATTTCCAAGTATTCAAACAGTCCTGCAAGAGTCGGTTGCCTCGAGTTACTACCGCTCTTTCTACTCTGATGGCCAGTCAGAAGTATTAGACTGTTGAATTATTTTACTATTGTTAAACCAAGGGTTGTCCTCAAACTTTTCCAAACTATTGAATATCAGGTTAATCTCTAGATAACTTCAGAGTTTTTCTATACTCTGAACGTTTCCCTAGAAATATGTCACGGATGGTAGACCTGGGAACTAGACTTGTATGCCCCACTCATACGTGGTACCACTTTTAACTAGTATTAAAAAAAACTCCACGATCAGGCCTTGTCTCTCTTAGACCATCTCGCTAGCACCAGCATTTCTGCCCGTCGTGCTAAAACTGCAACAAGTTGCAAAACTCAGAGGCGTCTAGTTCACCAGCATTACTGCCTTGAACGACAGTATGGTAGGGTCGTACTAGATAGCCATTCAGCAAGATCAAGCTATATCTCCGCAACTACGATTTCTTTAGACTGAAAATAATTACAGGCTTGCATTTTTCCAAAACTCTATTCTAAATTTGGAAAATTTAAGTTGTTACTATGGGCAATGAATAAGTGTTCTATATTCTTTCCAGACGGAAACTTTCCCGATGTAAATCAATTTCAGTTTTGCCAAAATTAATTATTCTTTCGGCAATCGTTCGTAGTGTTAAAACTAAAAAAAAAATACGGTTAAGCATTTTCTTTACCAAATAAATTAGTGACTCAGTTGTGATGCAATTTGCTAGAAAACTTGCCGATTCGCCAAGTTTAATCTTAAACAAGATAACCCAACTACTCTCCCTTGATGGCGAGTACTATCTTAGGTTTTCTACAAATGATTGGGAATGAGTCTATTTAGGAGGTTTCTTTGATATTGTCTTGCCTTTTAAAGAACATTGTTTAAAGAAATGCCCTTTCTTTTTTGCAGTTAAAACAAGTAAGTGGCGATGGACAGTTATTCGCCATATGACCTACTTGTTGACAGTTAAAACATCTTCTTTCTGAGATGTTTGCTAATTTTTTATGATTTTGATCGTTATTTCTGAGCATTGCTTCTCTACGGTGTTTATGAGAAGATGCATTTTTCTGACCTTTCTTTGTTGTCTCTCCATTTCTTTTCAATCTACCGTTATCTTCGATGGATTGTTGATTATTTGGCAAAAACTGCTTAGGTATAACACCTAAAGTTCCATCTACATATCGCACAGATGATGAGTACCGTTCCTGATATAAATTACTAAGTAGCTGCCTGGAAATAGTTGTCTCGTATTTCTCTGCTACTTCTAGGACTTCATCTAAAGTATAAAAGTCGCCATTCTCAATTATTTTATTGGCCAGACGAATGTCAATACCTTGTATAAACTGTTCTACTAAAACTTTGTTCCTGTACGTCACCTGAGCTATATTAGCATTTTCTTCAGGAAACGCCATTAACGAAAGCTTTCGTAATCGTTGGGCGTAAGCACCCAAAGCTTCGTCTGGTTTTTTGACGCAACGTACTAGTTCTTTCCTCCCTTCTAATTGAGATACGTGGGTACCAAACACTCGTCTTATCCAAATAATCATTTCATCAACTGTTTTGGGCCTATCCATCCGTCTAAGAGCATAGAACTCGTCTTTTGCCATGTCTTTCAATTTCTTAATGAAAAATTTTAGAGTTTCGGCTTCCGTCCAACTTTGTTGACCAGAAGTCGAAATCACGGCTTCTATAAAAGCCTCATAATCCTTTCCTCCAGTGTAAGGATCAATATTATCCAAATCATTTATTTCGGTTAGTAACTGTTTTATCGTCTTCAGATCGTCTAAGTAGAAAGATCTAGGCTCTCGTAACCTAGTCTCCGACTCAGAGTCACCGACCACTGGTTGTTCTTTCCTAGATTGCTTCATTGTTACTAACTCTTTCTCAACCTTTGCCTGTAATTCTACAATCTGTCTTCGCAGTGCTTCTACACTTCTATACTCTGACTGACCCTCATGGCCGCCAGTTACAGCCTTATTGAATTTGTCGTGTTCCGACATATTCAATAAGTTGTCTTTTCTATGTTGTTATATATTCACGAATTGTTTCCCCGGATATAGCTTCGTCTAACCGCTGTTACGTTCTTTACTCCGCTATATACCTAGATATAGCCATATTTAAACTCCGTTACGTACTTACACCGCTATATCACCACCAGATATTTTCGATATCTAGATATAGCACACAAAATACTCCCGTCTTCTTCACTCTAAACTCAAAAGAAGACAAATCGACACAGAGCCGCCTTCAAAATTCCCTTAATACACGTTATTTCACCCCTTATTTATTTATTTTACTATCTCCCTACAAAAAAAAAATAAATTACCGCGATATTAACCGCCACTCTAACCCAAATCTCGTATTATAAACAACCTCCGAAAAAAATAATTAACGCGTTATAAATCGACAAATATTCTAACCGGGTTTTAATGTTATACACACCTCAGACAATTAAAAAAAATGTTTAGTTATTATCTCGATCACAGCTAGCAAAATATTATCTATACTCTTATCCCTTTTAAAACCATCTTTTTGTTCTGCAGGTCAAATTCTCAAAACTCTAGTTACACAAATCTCGGTCACAGTATCCGATTACCGAGAGCCTAACTTCGGACTTCTGATGGCGATACTAAAATTCCACACACTAATTTCTCTTAAAACAGAAAAAACTGAAAAATTTCCTCGTGATGTTAATTATGTAAGTGAAATGCTAGACAGAATTATGTAGGTAAACTCAAAATTCGAAATACTCTCAACAAATAGAATTTATTACACAAGTAATAATCACTCTGGATCCCCTTATTAACTCTATCCTTTATATATTTACCGCCACACTCAAAATAAATGCTATAAAATATAACAGTAACTCATTACGGCAATAAAACCCAAAAATAACGTGTCCCTTCTGTCTAGCTTACACTACAGGTAAAAAGTAAAAGTTTTTGTGTAGAAAATATATAGGATATTGTTACGAATCTACTAAATTTTATCAAATACAAATGCAAATAAATGTTCGCATGCCACCTACCTTTGTTGCCCACAAACAACAAAAAAAAAATTTGAAATAACCTGTAAAACAACCACAAAAAATATTCTGCTATAAACAGATAAAAATTTACCTATAACAGGTACCCAATTATATATGACTAATTAAATATAGATTTGTGACGCCCTGTTAAATTCTCAAAGAACACCTGAAAGATATTCAAAACAACTGTATAGATTATACATTTTCGTACGATTTTCTCTTATTCAGCTACACCAACACTGCACCTGTAAAGAAGAAAAATAACCACTCCGACCTGTAACTCTCTTGTCGTTCCTGAAAGAAAAATAAATAAAAACTGATAAAACTAATTGCCAGTCTCTGGATCAGGAAACAAGCTGAAAATCCGCGTCAATAAATCTCATTGTCCTCCTAAAATTGTTCCTAAAAACTGCTAAAATAATAAAAAAAAAAAAAAATAACAATCAAGTTATAACAAAACTTTGCTAAATACAAATGCTGCCACCTTTATGATAATAGAATGATCTTTAAAATGCCTGAAAAGGAAAATTTTTAACATAATACTTCACATCAAACACTGAAAATAAAATATTATTTATAAATCGCTATTATAAATCAATTTGCATAAATTCATAGTTAAACAGGAATAAGTTTAAACCTTTCATCATATGTTTATAAAATAAAACAAAAATTTATTAATCCAACTTCGTAACAATCCTATATATGTAAACTACTAGTCAGAACAATTTTCTTCCATCTCTTTCTAAATTTTAACCCGTTAGGATAATTAACAATTACCCTTTAAAACAAACATTTCTTGAAATACAGGAGTTTATCTAAGACTCCTCGCTAAAATAAACAATATATAAACAACGATTTCTAAATTCACTTGCACTTCACAGTACGGATTGTAAATCTTAACATTACACAAGGTAAAAACAAATTTGGAAGAAATAAATTGTTTTAACTACAATAGTAAATTAACGTGATTTCTACACTAATCACGGAGATACAATCTGAAATGTCGTTAGTCTCCAAAACTACTTAAAACTTGACACTTGTGGTAGTTATTAATTCTCAAAATTAATAAAACCGGATCAAAACTACTTTTTAACCCTTTTAACTTTAAAATAAATTGATATTTTATCTGTAAAGTTACTAGGTATGTCTTGTATTATCAATAAAAATAATTACTCCTCAAAATAATCAACAAAATAAATGTATTTTATTTCTAATAATATCTAGCTTTAGCCCGAATATTTTTATACAAAATACTCGACATTTATACTTCGATCAAATAATAATAATAATTTCCCAACAAGTGACAAAAGTAATTAGTATGCGTGCAACTGATGTCCTGAATCTGTTGTGGTTTTGTGTCTTTATCTAACCTGAAAACCCTAAATTTCCTAGCAACTTTCTAACCAAGATTTTAAATATTCTTACTTGAAACATTAACCTTTTTTAATTAAACTGAAATAAAGAAAAGAGAATCCAAATAATGAAATTTTCAAAGCTATAAATTCACTAGTCATGAACGTTCCAAAACAAACAAAAATTAAAAAAAAATATTTAAATTTTCAAATCAAAATTACTGATTGATAAAAATAAAATAAAAAAAAAATAGCTACTACGCGTTGGTTCTTTTTGTTAAAATATTAATCTTGCAACTACGCAAATTTTATTTATCAAACTCATTAAAGCAAAAATTAATTTTTATTAACATCCCTTAAGCTGGCCACCAAATTTTATGTGACAGAATTTGATTATAGACTCTTGCCGATGACGTATTGAGGTAGCGTTAATTATCTTATCTATAATCATTTTTGTCCCATATTAATTAGTAACTATTTTAATAATCTATAATTAAATATCACAGTAATAAAGACACTCTGGAAGTCTGGTCGTTCAACTTCTCTCTTGCTGCTTTAGTACCAAACTCTACGGTTATTAAAGCTTACCACAACCATGACTCAGATCTTCAGGACTCAGGAAAGGCTGCTAATTAGTTGGTCAGTAGACATCTCTGGTTTTGTAGATCTCGCTGCAGCGCACCCGCAATTTAGTTCGCGTGAAGGTTTTAATTAGATTGAATAAAACAAGTTTCTCAAAACAATCTTAGTCTATTGAACAAAAATAAATAGAATAAAAACGAACTATTTACAATGAGAAACTTAAGAGTAAATCTGGATTATAATTTAAAAGCTTAAACTACAAGCTCTTTAGGCCGTTCTGATATCCCCCTTAATGAAATATACCCAAATTTATTTGTTTAATTAAAAGTTTAAGGGATGGTGGACTCCCTTCCCCGGTAGAAAATAAAGTAAATTTCCCCTTACTATTTGAAATGCTGTCTGGAAGAATAAAAAAATATATAAGACAAAAATAGCAGAAAAGACAGCAGAAAAACCTTCGTACACTGGTAAACACTAAAACGCACGCCAAACTGACTAAGACGAATTCAAAATCGTAACTGCCCTTAATTAATTTCTCAAGATCCAACTCAACTTCCATCCCTTAGAACCGCCCTTCTCCCTCTTAGATGCGTTGGTTCCGGCATGCGTGCTTTCCACCAATAGAACGCCCTTACGCGATGCATCTCCGCGCGCGAAAAGATAGTTCCCGTTCCCGAGCGTCGGTGTGTTTCGGTACCCTGGTTCATAGATGGCATGAGTCATCCATGCGTCGAATTTAATTTGATTTAATTAGGACTGACCAGAGCTCAAACTTATAATTACTTTATATAAATGTTATTAATATCTATTCTACAGCTACTCTAAAGGTTGCGTGACAGAAACCCATAGAAAAAACCCCAAGGTTTTAACCATTTTCTCTCTTTCTTATTCTTGTTTTCGTCAATTGGGGAAAAATGGGTAACAGTCGCGAACTTTGTACATAATAACAAATACTAATATTGCATTTTAGCGATTTTATTTAAATATTCTTTTGTTTTCTTATGATGGGAAAATTTGCTCAGTTCAAGTAAAAGAATGTTCTCTCACGGTCGCCACATGTGGCCATCACTTTACAACTTGACCTGAGACCCTTAACGATATGGTTTTTACGATTATTATTTACTTTGGCAGATCTATGTCAAAAACTTCGAGAGGGTGGCATAGTTAAGTTTTTGTGTTACATAAATTCATCAAGTTTATGTTGTTTTTTTCCGAAAAATAAACTACCCCAAAAGTAATAAAACTAGGCTTAAGTTTGTTGATGGATTTATATTTCCCGGATGTGTGACTACTTTTGGCCAGATATAAGATAAACAATTTTAACGGTCCAAATCTTTATACAGAGAGGGACTCAAGTAAATTCTTGCATTTAGTAAAATTTAATTTAGAGTTAATAAACGTTAAAATTAGTAAAAATCACAGTAAACTTTTGTTCCCTTACATTTTGAGTATCTTTTTTTTAGTATTGTTTATGTTTTGTAGATAATTAATTCTGTGTTTATTTTAGCCAGATTAAGCCAATTTATTTAATGTTAACGAACTAAGCATTCACTAATCTCAGAACCTAAATATTGTCTTTCTATATTGCCGCTATCTGTAATTAGGGGTTGATATGTTTTTTATAAGTAATTATTTTGTTTAATGAACCTTTTGTTATATTTTTACCTGTCTATTTTCGGTGAATACCTGAAGTAATACTGGTAATTTTACTTGTACATTTTATCGTATTATTTACTCTTATGTAACTCAAACTCAATAGTTAGAGCAAATGACTACTCTATAGTAATGTTTTGTATAATTTTGCTAATTAATTATGAAATTTCCTTTTCTATATATGAAAGATCACCTTGTATAATGTTTCTTTTTTTTTTTGGAATATGCAATGAGTGTAATTTTGAATTTAAATATTTTTTGACACATTGCCGTAGTTAATAAATTCTCTTGCTCTAGCTTATCTGTAGATCCTATCTTAGGCATTGCTGTTTTATTGTAGGCTACACCCTACAGGCATCCATGCTGCAGACTAGAACTTATAACTGATGTCCTGTAGTATGTCAGAATCTACACCGTAGCCGAAAATAAACAGCTGACAAATCTTTGAGTTTCCGTATTATCAGTAATTTTATATTAATTTTTATAGAGAGAGAAAAAACGAATTTGTTTTAGGATTTTATTTTTATAACTAGTGGGCTATATTTTTAATATTTTATTCCTTCTAGTTTAAGCTACAGTTAATCTTTTAATCAAAGAATTTTACGGTCTACCTGGAGATTTATTTGACCCACACGCTACTTGGGTTTGGTATTTCTTGTGTTTTGTTGATAGCGACTTCTAAAGTTGGAAGCTAGGTCCAAACAATATCGTGGAAGGTTTCTGTATTCAACCTGGCTCTGATGCAGTAGCGCCCTTAATTTCCCGCCCCTACTCTTCGGCATAGGAGTTAGCTCGGCATTTTTGCTCGGTGATGCTCTTACTAGCCTTTAAGTACATTCTAATAAATCTCCCCACCATTCGTTTATTGAATTAACGTAGCTCTGTCATTCTCCTCATTGTGAGGTTATACGTCTCTTTTCTAGTAAAAACCAGTGTTGTATGCTATGCGGTCAAAATTAATTTACAGTTTTAAAACGTCGTACAAAAATGTTTTAGTTATACAAGCTGTTTAGGAAATGGTTAACTTATCTATTCCGGACTGTTACTCTCCAAATATTGCCTATTTCTTCTTAATTTGATTTAATCTGGATTTGATTTACTTTGAAGTATTATATTATTGTGTTCCTTTTAATGTACTTGTATAGAATATGTATTTGGTAAAATTATGTACTAGGTTATATTTTTAAAATTAATTTTTATAATCTGTAGTTTATATTTTGTAAAGTTATATTATATTCGGTTGAGCAGAGCAGTTTTACTGAGCTTCGCCGATTCTAAAATAAAGACCTTTTATTTATAGGTTTATACAGATGCTCACTAAGGCCCAGAGCCTTAATGCTCTGTTGGAGGTTCTTTGGCATCACACTAATTGTAGAGAATATTATGGGACTCGTCTGGACGCTGTTCATTGCCCATTATCTGCGAATTTGCCCTCCAGGTCTCTGTATTTGACGATATTCTCATTGTATTTTGGCTTTAAGTTGTTAACGTTTGTTTGAAGGTTGTGGACAATGTTGAAGATTGACTAAAATGTGGTTGTCGAAACTGCATTGTCTTTATTTTTATTTATTTTTACGACGTTTCGTTTAGGTTGTATCTCTAATCGTTATCAAGTATAAACTGAATGTTTTGTCTTAAGACTACGAGCTTATATAGGGACTGTGCCCATTGAAGCGCAAAGTTTCGCTTCACTTTTTGTTAAATTAGCTCTTAGTGTATTTCCTGATTTAAAGGCTGTTTTTATATTATAACTGCTGGCAATTCGTTTTATTGTCTCCGACGTTCCCTTAATGTACAGAATTGTGAAGAAGGAATGTGTTTCTTGTTGTCCAGTGTTCATTGTTCTAAAATTATTTATAACATCGTCAATTAGTTTTAAAGTATAACCATTCTGTTGTAAATCGGATTTAATATTTGCTACCTCGTTTTCCAATGATTCGACATTATTGCACATAGATATAGCGCGATTATAGAGGTTGCGTATAATTCCTCGTTTTGTTACAACAGAATGACTAGAACTATGATTAAAATATTGTCCAGTATGTGTTGGCTTTCTTCCATGACATCTGGGAAAGGCAATTGACCATTTACCTCTTTTTCCATGGTAAACGTAATTGTAGATTAAATGGTATTCAGATGTTTCAGGAAATCATTAAATTCTTGATCATTGCCCTTCCATACGATGAAAGTATCATCGACATATCTCAACCAGACTTTCGATTTTACTGTTGCCGTTTCTATGGCATGAGTTTCGAATCATTCCTTATATATTTATATATATATATATATATATATATATATATATATATATATATATATATATATTGGCGACGACTGGAGAGAGTGAAGAACCCATCCGAAGTCTGTCGTCCTGAGCGTAGAACTTGTCATTTACTTGAAAGTAAGCACTATGCAGGCAACACTCCAATAGGTCCATCACTAGCGGACAAGGGAAATGCAACGGTGATAATAGACATCGTAACGTACGACCAAAAAATCGGAGCTATCCTGAAACAAGGAAAATATAGACAATTAGCTCGTGACCCCACTAAATCTATAGAGTCAAAAATCTACAGAACACTAAGAAAATACCAAGACAATATACCTCACACCACACTACAGTAAGCCACCACATCTTTACGGACTACCAAAAATTCATAAAACAAATATACCATTAAAACCAATAACCAGCTCCAGAGGATCCCCAACAAATGCACTGGCGAAGTTTGTCTTAAAAATCATACAACCTTTAGAAGGTAAGACAAACACATATGTTAAAAATTCTACACATTTCGTGAACATTATTAACATCAATCTAGAGCCAGACGACAGACTATAAGCTTTGAGGTGAAAAGTCTGTATACTAATGTATCATTAGGGGAATCACTAGATATAATCAAAACTAGACTTTCAAATGATACTACTTTATCAGATCGAACCACGTTACCACTGGACGGGGCGATAGACCTTTTGGAGTATTGCCTGCGTAGTGCTTACTTTCAAGTAAAGGACAAGTTCTACGCTCAGGACGACGGACTTCCGGTGGGTTCTTCACTCTCTCCAGTCGTCGCCAATATATACATATATGGAATGGTTCGAAACTCATG
The DNA here is from genome assembly GCA_034092305.1 of Diaprepes abbreviatus. Classification (NCBI taxonomy): domain Eukaryota; kingdom Metazoa; phylum Arthropoda; class Insecta; order Coleoptera; family Curculionidae; genus Diaprepes; species Diaprepes abbreviatus. The sequence goes on from JASJET010000095.1 coordinate 3,822,013, forward strand.
CCATAGAAACGGCAACAGTGAAACCGAAAGTCTGGTTGAGATATATCGATAATACTTTCATCGTATGGAAGGGCAATGACCAAGAACTTAATGATTTCCTGAAACATCTAAATATCATTCAACCTACAATTAAGTTTACCATGGAAAAAAAGGTAAATGATCAATTGCCCTTCCTTGATGTCATGGTGAACCGTTCATACGAAACTATTAAAACTTCAGTATACAGAAAGCCAACACATACTGGACAATATTTTAATCATAGTTCTAATCACTCTGTTGTAACAAAACAAGGAATTATACGCAACCTCTATATTCGCGCTATATCTATATGAAATAAAGCCGAATCATTGGAAGAAGAGGTAGTAAATATTAAATCCGATTTACAACAGAATGGTTATCCTTTAAAACTAATTGACGATGTTATAAATAATTTTAAAACAACGAACACTGGACAGCAAGAAACACATTCCTTCTTCACAATTCCGTACATTAAGGGAACGTCGGAAAAAATAAGACGAATTGCCAGTAGTTATAATATAAAAACAGCCTTTAAATCAGGAAATACACTTAGAGCTAATTTAACAAAAAACAAAATCTAAAGCTAACAATAAGAAAGAATGTGTTTACAAAGTTCCATGTGAGTGTGGTGAAATGTATATTGGAGAAACCAAACGACCACTAGAAGTTAAAATTAAGGAACAAAAAGCTCATACACAAAAAGGGGAAACGTCGAGATTAGGTATTGCAGAACACTCCTGGGATAAACAACACCATATAAAATGGTCTGATGCTGCCGCAATATACAGGTGTGGAAAGTCGAGAACAAAATGTCTTAAAAAAAGGGAACGTAAAAAAAGCGACGGATAACCCGTTTAGTCATGTTGAAGAAGTGAAATGAAGCATACTGTTGTATCGTAGCTTGCTTCCTGATTTCTAGCTAAAATGGCGTCGGTCAAGGATTTTTCGCTGGTTTCGGGTCGTCAAAACACAGTGGGTCGAAAGCACGGATTTGATATTAAAAATAAAAATCGCAGACTGAAACTTTAAAATCATGAAAATAAATTCGAAAAACGTCTAATGTGATTCAACGCTTTCAAAATAAAATAAAAAGAATAATTGTATTTCCATGAATAAAATATTGCGCTTGACTTCAAGGTACATTTTAAATATAATACTATAATAATAAATACATAGATATTGATAATCGTTAAAAAGGCGAAAGTACTTTTCCCTCTATGCTTAAGACTTCTTAATAAATGCCAATAATTTGTAAGTAATATAATATTTATTGATTCACATAAATGAATAAATAATACGACTGTAATAACAATAATACAAAGAACTTTTTAATCACTGCCTTCTTTGTTAACAGCTCTTTTCTCATTCTCCAATACGTATGAATTGTTATCCGAATCCTTACTATGTCAAAAACAGTGTAAGGATCCATCGACGCCAAAAGTTTTGGAACACATCTTCCATATTTTTTTTCGAGAAGATTTTCGGGCAAAGTCTAAACGATAGTTTCTTATCAACTTGTCCGTTGATTTTTGTGCATCTTTCGATAGTTTACCTATCGGTAATATTGTAAATGATGTCTGGTCAATGAAGTAAGTCATTTGTGGATTCCTGTTGGAATGTTGTACCAAGAATATCCTTTGAAGAATAATCTTGCTGTTTGAAGTTTGTGTTCCCAAAACTTCTCTATTGCAGTTTAATGTCCGCTTCCAATAGTTTGCAAAATGACGGGAAACCGGAGGATCAGTTTTCGCTTTACTCTTGTTATAATGGCTGTAGCTTGAAATACTCTGTATTTACTGAGACACAGTATCAATGGTGTTGAATTTAGATGTTGTTTGGCAACGTTGGATCGATTTCGCTCCAGCCAAAGCATTCACCTAGCCATCTATCATCGTCATAGATAAGTTGTACTGTACTAAAGCTCGGGTGACAAAGAAAACTCTATTATATGGTGCAAGTTGTCTGGTTCAAGTTCATAATTTTCAATTTTTGTTAAAGATTTTCGTTCGGTTTTCTTAATAAATTCAGAGGCCCGCAATTTATAGTAGACGAGGGTTTGGAATTGTACAACACAATCTGTTTTTGTTGAGTTTGCGTATTAATACCTGCTAATTGAAGTGGAATAAGAGAGGTTAGGAATAAGTTTGTATCAGAAATAGTCGGATCAGTGAATTTCATTTTGTACTGGCTCTGACCTGACGTTCCATCGAAGCCCCATTTGCAAATGAAACTCATATCTACAAATCTAATTTATCGATTTGTTCAATGGCGTCTAATTTTAAGCAATATAATTCGATCCACTGTATGATCCAGTAAGCCTTGAAATTTAACCTCGGCTTGTGATTTAGTAAAAGTTAGATACTCGTCATGTGGATAACATGCTTTTTTTTGTATTTTACACACCAGAGTACGGCGAAAATATATTTCTGTCTTTCTGTTTAGCCCAATTTTGTAATCATTGATATTTGTTTCTCAACATTCCAATGTCAAATAGAAGAGCGGCGCACAAATAAAACTGAGCGCGACGCAACCACAACACTGTTGCCGTTAACCTGAGACGAAACTTTAGAAAGAAAAGACTGACCGTTCATATTACCGAGGTTTAATAGAAACGTTACTATAGCCAAACTTCTATTTTAAATTTCTTAACTAGAAATTATTTTGGCCGTTTCTCAAATTCTAACCCACTAAGCCCGTCTAACTTCTTTCAGATAGTTCGACAGAAGATCGTAGGGAACGCCTACTGCAATATTGCCTCCGCTAAATTCCGTGCGACACGAGTACCTTGAAACGAATGAGAGGGTGTATTAACTTTTCGTCTAAACTTATAACGTAATCGACGGAATTTGGAATATTTAATGACTATTTGATACATTGATTGTTTTAAATACATCAAATAGTTGAAAAACAAAAAAAAAATAGTTTTTGTTGGGCATTGAACGTAAAGAAAATTGATATTTCTGTTACAAAATAAACATTTATTCTAATAAAAATATTAGTGAAACGCAACTGTAATTTCTAAGTAAATAAGCTAATAGACCACTTGAAAATTAAAAATCATTCTCAAAAATAAACTGGTAAAAAATAAAAGTAACACGTTCAGTAATTGGAAATAAATAAACACCTAAAAGTCTACAAGAGGTGTGCAAACAGGCGTCCTCTTCGAGCGAGACAATAACCCAGATTATTGTAAAATATGGTTCGCGTATTTGCTAAAACTTCAAGGGTTATATCCCTAATAGCTTTAAAATATTCCGAACTGTTCGAGCTTTCATATCAAGTTCTTAGGAAATTACGGTACTATTGCAAGGAAAATTAATTTCTGCTAAACTACAAACGTCAGTCTCCCCGATTTGCTCGTTCTTCAGTAATTTGAGGAACCGGTTGCTCCTCATTATTAGACAACCGGTTGTATCAAATTTTTTAATAATTTCCGAAATTCTGAATTTTCAAGGAACAGGATGATTTTCGCACATAAATATAAATCTGCCGATTATTTACCAGATAGTGTACCACTTAATAATGTGCTCTTTTTGTTCCGTGGAATAAACTACCATTGTAACAAAAAAATTTGGCGCGAAACACGGTACTTACGCTTCGACGACCGAATGAAAGCAAATAACTTGGAATCCTCTAGTTGTGCTAGGGCGTGGCATATGCTGCCGCCCGCTCTCACCGCGCCAACATTGGATTACCCCTCATCCGAGGACCAAACTGGTAATTTACACGTATGTCGATGCTTACAATGCTTATTCTTCTGTCTCATTCTGATTTGATGAATAATATAGTATTTTCTTTATTTTACTTAAGAAACGTCCTGTTTCTGGTGTGGATTTTCCAGACCTGTATATGGAACCCAATATGAAAAAAAGAAAAAATGTATAGAAGCAGCATATATTAAAAACAATAATGGAATCTTCAGTAAACCGAATGTTAAGAAACCTAATCTTTGACAACCACTACTTTGTAACATCAAATCATTGAGGTGTGTAGAGTAAAGCGAAACTTAGCGCTTCAATGAACACAGTCCTTATATAAGCTCGTAGTTTTAAGACAAAACCTTCAATTTATACTTGATAACGATTAGAGATACAACCTAATCGAAACGTCGTAAAAATAAATAAAATAAAGACAATGCAAGTCCGACAACCACATTTTAGTCAGTCTTTAAGCTGTTGTTGTTTGGTACTGCAATGTGTGGTTTGCCTAGAAGTTTTATTAATATAACGTTTGTTCTATTATGAGCAACTGTGTGATCTGTAAGGACCTTTAGGTCTCAATACAGCTTAAACTCGTTGGTCGTGAGAATAAGTTCCTGATTGCATTTGTAGTCAGGCACCTTTTCTACCTGCAATAGATTTAACTTCCCTGCTAACTCTTTGATGGAGTATCTTAGCGGCTGAGTCATGTCTTTATTTATACTCCGTTGCGGCAAATGCTTGGCGTCCTCCAGTTATGTGTTGGATGGTCTCTGGTGTTCGACAGCCATATTCAAATTGGTCGTTTTCTATTGAGGGATCTTTGATAATGAACTTTCAATAGTTTTTCATTGAAATAACCTGGTCTTGGATAACTAACCAAAAGCCCTCTGTTTCCGGAATTATCTGTTCTAAAACCAACTAGGAGTTTGACCCTTAGTTCTCGACATTATCCTGGATGCCCCATTTGGATACCGTCCATGAAGCAGCTTTTATAACTAGGCTTGTAATTTCTCTTGGTATGTTTGGTGATGAGAAGCAATATCCTGTTTTATCAACTGTAGTGACGTTGAATCATCTGCCTCACATATTGCTCGATATAGTGTGGAAGAGTCCGCTAACCTGTGGAAATATGAACGTAAATTTATTATTTGTTCATCGAGCCACCAATCCTCCCCGTCTTTAGTGTTTTGGAAGTATTGTACGTTCAATAGCACTCCGAGGGTGGTGTTCGTCTGCTTTTGTTAAGAGTCTTCTTATTTTCCGTTTCAGGTTCTGGATATCTATTCTGTTCCATTTTAAAATTCCAAAAAAATAGCTAAGTGCAAAGCATATGTACGTGTTGAGCGCCTTAAACAAATTCCTACTATTTAAACTAATTCGTAATATCCGCCTTACCCTCTTGACAAATTCGGTTGTCAATTCGGCCTTCATAGTGCGATGATCAATTCTTTTAGCCTGTTTCATACCTAGGTATTTGTATGTTTGTTCTGCTTCTATTGCAATTATAGTTTTACCGGTGTGCTTCTGAAATGCTCCTGATTGTATCTTTCCTTTAACAATATTCAAAATACGGCACTTGTCAAGTCCAAACTGCATTCCGATATCCCCAGAGAAATTCTCTACAATTTGAAGCATTTGTTCCAACTGGTTTCTAGTAGCAGTAAATAGTATTATTATTATGAAGGTCATTTGTGGATATTGACTACAGCTCTTTAACTATAAGGACAACACAAGTGCCGAGCCACCACTGTGTTATTTTTCTTACCCAAGGGAGCAGTAATAATTCATTATCACCCCACTGTTTACATATTACCTAATGACTGTATTAGTTGTGTAATACATTTACTTAATCTAGTAGTGGTCAAAATGTATTCTTATTTAAAGATATACAAAATATTTCTTCATAGTAGACATTCAATTATATTTTTTAAACCGTTTACCATTATTGCAAATATCTTTGTTATAATACCTCGCTATGATTTTACAGAAAAGCAACTTAAAATATCCAACTGGTATATTGTTTACACATTGTTGATGAAACTTTTAATAATTTATTTATTTATAAGCAATTTTTGGGAAAGGTATATACAGGAAGGAATATTTTTCGATGTATTATTCTTCACATTTGAAGGCATATCTAGAATATTAGGATTTATTAGCATTTCTTATGTAATGGTGCAGTCATATACCAAAAAAAAAGCTTTGGGAAGAATTGTTTCAAAGATTTGCAATTTTAGAAAATCCTGTCAATTTAAATACTCAGTGTGTTCAGGTGACAACGATTTTTAGCAACCCTTTTTTCCAGTTTCTCATATCCACTTTTGTTATAATTATTTATATTTCTTTAAATATTTTAACTTGGTTGGAATACTTTGATTTATTTCCATATATAAATTTCTTTTACAATTTTATCATTGCTTTTATTATCATAAATTTAAGTCTTTGCATGAAATGCAAGTTTTCCGATATCAACAACAAATTACTAAGTTGTAAAAACTCTCATATAAACATAGCCATCGATATAATACGTAAATGTAGATGCATCTATGAAGAAACAGAGAAAAATGTCAACAATCTGAATCAACTTTATGGTTTTCCAATACTTTTGATATTTTTATTTTATGGATTTTTTATATTAGAGGCTGCTTTGGGAATTTTCTTGGTAACGACTCACTATACCGCGGCGGAAATGGAGAAAAAGAAAAATGAATTGATTGATTTGGTTTTTGTTCAAGTTTTAACTTTGGTATGTATAATAATCCTAGAAAACACTCTTCCGAACTAGTTATCAACATTAATAAACATAATTATTGAATATACCATATATCAACACTTGATACAAAATACTTTCAGTTGTATGTGTAAATATATTTATATTAGAAAATCTATTTAATATTAACACTAATAATAATAAGACGTTTATTGTTTCAAAATAAAAAATACATACAATTTCTTAGCCTTACAAAATAAATTGGAAATAAAAGGCTGGTTTTCAGTTTCCTGTCAGATGGCAGGGATTATTGTAACCTACATAAATTAAATTAAACAATTTGTGTGAAATATAAACAAATAGATGAGGGCGTTTGTGGAATGTAATGCTATTTCCAAGTACTTTTCTATTGAGTTTCTAATCAAAATATCAAAGGTGTCACAGTTTTGATCCTTGTGTATTATGGTATTTCTTACAAAGTATGGGGATCCACAAATCATACAAAGCAACTTATTTTGGAACCTCCCTAATCGTTTAAATCTAGTCTTGCCCGAGGTGGTCTAGATCGGAGCATCAAAGGATAGAATAGATCGTAAAAATAGTTTGTAAATGATAAATTTGTTTTTAAGATGCTGTTTTTGTGCAGCAATGAGTAAAGAGCGATCCAAGGGGTCTTCGCTTTTGCTAGGATATAATCGATATTTCTTGTTCAATTAAGTCTCCTGTCGAAGACTGGTCCCAACTATTTAGCGTCATCCCGCCAGGGAATGCGAGTATTAGAGATGAAAAACCGATCATCCGGTGTTGGAGACCTTGATTTGAAGAACATAACGGCTTGAGTTTTGTCAAAGTTTAACTTGATTTTCCAATCAGCCATCCATTTTTCTAATTTATTAATGTGTTTTTGTAGTCTCAGTATTACGAGATAAAAAGAACCTGAGGAAGTCGCAAGTGAAGTGTCATCGGCAAATAGGTAAAGTTTGCTTCTGTCGTCAACAAGAATGACTGTCTGCTGTGTACAGATTAAACAATGTCGGAGATAGGGGAGAGCCTTGAGGCACCCCAGCCCTTATTTGTTTCAAATTGGACATTGCACCGTCCGTTAACACCACAAATGACTTACCTTCTAGGAAACCTTAGACAAATCTAATGATGGAAGTTCCAGCCTTATAAGTTTGACTACAAAACCGTTATAAATAAATAAAATAAATAAACAAATATTTTATTAACGGTTAAACCAGTTTAAAATTTACAACACTTTGCAACTTACAAATAAGCCTCCAAACAGATATAAAATACGAAACAACAAACAAACAAATCTAAAGTATCCATTAAACTAAAGTATGCTCACAATTTAGGACCACACGAAGAACAGTGAGAAGTTAAAATTTGCACTATAAATATCGCTTTAAAAAATTTTTGAAACTATTTAGGGACATATTAAAGATATCCAGATCAACGTGATCACGGGATAACTTATTAGCTAAAATGCACATTCTATTTAGTGATGCATAGGTGGAGTAGTTGATTCTATGAGTATCCACAGAGAACACTTCAACCCATCGACTATTTCTCGGAGGCACATTGAAAACAATATGCATTAGTAATTCTGGCAAATCTATTATGCTATTAACGATTTTAAATAGATAAAGTAAGTCAATGTATTCCCTACGATGTTCAAGAGGCTTCAAATTCAATTGGAGTAGTAAATGAGGGTAGTTGGTATTCTCCTTTGGAACACCTAACTTATAAGCTACGAATCTTAAAAAGCGCTTCTGGACCCTTTCTAGCTCCAATTTGTGTACATTGCAGAAAGGTGACCATATTAGTGAGGCATACTCCAATACAGAACGCACAACACTGCAATAAACATTTTAAGACAAATAATATCGTGTAGATTCCGTGTAACAAGCCGCACAAATTTCATTCCCTTATTTATGATATTATGTATATGCTCTTTAAAAGTTAATTGACTATCCAATATTACACCAACATCAGATATAGAATCGGTTAATTCCACAGACATACCGTTAATCTTATAATCGCATTCGATTAAAATCTTTCTTCTACAGAACCGCACTGTCTTGCACTTTCCGATGTTAAGGTACAACCTGCAAAGATCTAATGCACTCAAAAATTTTTAAATCATCAGCAAAAAGCAGTACCATTCCATGCGAAAAAGACTTGACGACATCATTCAAAAATAAGTTGAACAAAAGAGGGGCTAAATGCGCTCTCTAAGGAACACCAGATAGCACCCTAATTTCACGCGACGAGTAGTTCTTATATCGTACAATCTGCATTTTCCCCGTGAGATAGCTTCACATCCACGAAAGGAGCGGATCTTGAATACCAATAGATTTCAGTTTCGTTAAAAGACAAGTATGATTCACTGTGTCAAACGCCTTGGAAAAATCAGTATATATAGCACCAAACTTGGCAACGATCCTCTAAAGCACATAACAAAAAGTTAACATAAATCAGAAGATTTGTAACTGTAGACCTCCCATTATTGAAATCATATTGTCCCGGAAATATATAATTTCCAAAAATAGTTGTTAATTCATTAGTTAAAAGAGAATCGAATAAATTTGAAAGTATGGAACATTTGGAAATTAGCCTATAATTTTCTATATGTGTTCTATTTGAATTCTTATAAATAGGGTATACATAATCTCTCTTCCACTCATCAGGAAAAATTCTTTTTTGAAGGGACAAATTATATAATTTGCTTAAAATAAATGAAAAGATACATTGACATTGTTTTGAAAAGAACACTGTTATATTATCAAGATCAGAGCTCAAGTTGTCCTTTAATGTGTTTATCTTATTAAAAACATCAGTGGGGGAAAATGTACAAGTTGAAAAATTTATATTAGAGACACAATGAAAGTTAAAAGCTGCCCTAGGATCGCGATCATATATATATATATATATATATATATATATATATATATATATATATATATATATATATATGAAGATGAAAAATGATCGTCAAATAAGTTCACTACCAAATTTGGATCGTCACTAGTTGTATCATCATATGACATTGTACCCAGAAGAGTGTAATCACCCTTCTCCTTTTTTACATACTTCCAAAACTCTTTCTTATCACCACCCAATAACTTTTGCAGGGAAGAAACATATTCTTCATAATTCAACCCAGATACGATCTTACATTAAGTTTGCGAATAACCTATAATCAGTCTTAGGGTTATGCCACAATTTGTCAAAGGCCTTGCTTATATCAAAGAAGATTGCACCTGTATGGAATCTTTTGTTGAATCCATGGATGATCATCGAGGCCAGCCTGGTGGTCTGCTGAACGCTTAAAAACAAAATATAAAAAATATACAAATTAATGGAAAATAGAGGAAGATAGAAAATAAAAAAGTGGAAATTGGATTAGAAGAAGATGACAAGAATGATGCCATCTGTGCAACACTTACTGTCAGGTCACATATATTTTGACCAGAAAATAAAATTTCTTACTGACATTTTAATTTGGTTTTCATCCCTCAATTAAGGGAGCTGACTGATAAGGAAAAATTAGTTACTTGAAATTTGTATATATATATATATATATATATATATATATATATATATATATATATATATATATATATATATATATACATAAATGATTTTTTATGAAACTTATATTATGTGCTGGTCAGCAGATTTTTCTTTCGTATATTTAAATTATGTGTGTCCGTACAATGAGTAAGTCTGTTGTGTAAGTAAGGCGTATCCTAAACTTAATAATTTTGTAAAGGAGCAAACTGAGTCAAGAATACGTCTGTCAAACATATTGAGCCAACCCAAATCGTTTAGTTTATTAGAAACTTTTTGATTTCGTCTGATATCAAAAAATAAAGCGTATACAGTTATTTTGCATTTTCTTGAATCCTTCGTCAATCAGTGAAGTCTAGAAATGGTCCATAAATATGGACACAAAAATTGAATTAAAAAAGGACTAATGAGTCATATAAAACTTTTTTGTACCGTGGTTAAGATAATGTCTGTGAGGATGTAACATTTCCAGTACACAATAAGCTCTCTTAAGGCATTGAGTAAAATGTTCAGTGAATTTTAGTTTATTATTCATTAAAAGACCTAATTTTTTCCCATGTATTTTGATATTAATAGTGGAATGGAACAAATATTAATTATTTTATACTACTTAACGAGAAGTATATTCTACTAAAATGAGTAATTAAATAATTACTCTATAGATAGATGTTATCCATGAGAACAATATAGCATACCTAAATAAACTCACTATAATACAATATATTGTTTGACAACATGTACAAACAAATTCGTATAACTACTGTTTTTCCTGATTGCAAAAAGAATGATTTTAATGCCAGCAAAATGGATAGAATGGCGTTCAGGTTTTTTTCTCCGGTCGTTATCGATTTTTCTTTAATTATTGGAAAACGTAGATTAGTTCAATTAACTGTTTTTATCTAAAAAAATTAGATTAAAACGCTAAGAGATCAATTTGGGAATTAAATAATCGATATATGAATAGCTAACGCCCTCTATAGATGAAGACGATTGAAACCTTCGAACTTTAGGGAATGAAATTGACGGTTACAGGGTGTGTGACCAAAATAGGTACTAAAGGAGAGTTCAGGGTGTAAAGATCAAGGATGCTCTTGTAGAAATAATACGCTTTACTTACGATTTGTGATTCGTTAAGGGCAGTCGGTACGACATTCGGAACAGTTCGTAGAAAATTAATTGGTTTATATATCCGCTACTAATAAAGATTTTGTTTTGTTTTTTCATTTATTTCTGGGGAAGTAAGGGATTATCCTGTTTTTATTTCTCTTGGTAAAAGGGCAACTTTAGTACCATGTGTTAAAATAATTTAAATAGCTAATTTTTGTGTTTTTTTTTCTTAATTTGTATTTTTAAAAGCTCTTTGTACATTTAATCTTCTAAATTGGGTTTTACATTTTTACTAACAGAACGGACAATAAGACCAATTATGTTAATTATTTAAACTTTGTTATTCGTGATAAGTATCTTATCACTACATAGTATAAAACAAAGTCGCTTTCTCTGTCCCTATGTCCCTTTGTATGCTTAAATCTTTAAAACTACGCACCGGATTTTGATGCGGTTTTTTTCAATAAATAGAGTGATTCAAGAGGAAGGTTTATATGTATAATAACATCCATTAAATAGTGGAGAAATACTGTTATTTTTGAGGTTTCTAATGTGATGTCGTTAATTATCATATTTTTTTCCGCTTACATTGCAAACGCAGGCTGAACCCTACGAGATTTATCAAAATAATGTACTAATTATTTGTACACATTGAAAAGGTCTACAGAAAACTCCGCGATGGTATATGTCTATCTCTCATGGATATCCCACAATAACATTTTTTTGTCATTTACTTTTTACGACAAATAATGGTAAATTTTGAAGCGATTTTAACCAATACAGCATTAATCCTTATCCAATTAAATAGCTTAAATACATTGTTGATTTAATATAGATCTATATGGTCCTTTACAGCACAAGATTTAAATGAATATTTTCGAAGATATTACAGATTTAAAATTGCGGGAAGTAGCGCTTGCGGCGGTACTGGCCGACCGGGGCGGCGGCAGCGTGCCAATAAATAGCGCGTCGGAGGCCGATGTAATAATTGTTGTAAAAATAAAATAAATAGTCACAGTTTTTCTGTAGTGTATTTAGTATCAGCATTGCACCCGTGCGAAGCCGGGGCGGGTCGCTAGTTGTATATAATCCCGTTTTCTATTTGTCTTTGTTAATAGATTTAAGTATTTTGAGAAATTTCGGAGCGTGCTGTTGTGAGATCTTCAAATCAAGAGACGTTACTCAACTTGTGACTGATGGTTCTGGTAAGCCTCAAATAACCTGTAGTAGTTTAGCACAAAAACAGCAAGCGAGAAGGGGAACTACCAGACTTCCAGAGTGTCATTATCTGTGTGATTTTTATTTATAGGTTTTTAGAATAGCTATTAATATGGAACAGCGGTATGATTGTAGACGGAACGGTCAACGCTACCCAAAATATTTCGTTTGCAGGAGTCTATCATCAAATGCCGTTACAATGGAAACTTGACCTATATTTAACTGAATATGTTCCTGTAAATTATTGCTACAAAATAGTAACGCAAATCATTTAGCTGGATTAATTTTAAGTAAATGATTATTAGAAACATTAAGTAAATTATTTAGATTTTGGTTAATTCGATTATTAGCGATATCAACATTATTTGCTTGGAAAGAAAGATAAATTTTTGTATCGTCTGCATAGGGATGCTATTTACAGAAATGTACCGATTTTATAAAACTAAATCCCTCCAAAGTATTATCATATAGGCAAAAACATAAAAACATAATATTTCATAAATTGGCATTTTCCAATTTTACTAATCTTTTATCTTAAATTTAAACAATAACAATCGCGTTACCTTTTATAATTTTATAACCTTTTAATTATGAAATGTTATGTTTATTTACAGGCCGTGGAGTGCCGGGTTCCATTCTTTCTGATCGGAACTGTGTTGTAATTTTAATTACTAAAGTTCTACCTATCGTAATCGCAGCACAATAGATTGTCGTGTGCAAGGACTCTAGACTATAGGCCTCTGAAATATAGTATTATTAGTATTATTATTATGTGAGTCATTTGTGGATATTGCCAGCTGCCTCCTAACTATAACGACAACTCAAGTGCTGAGACACCACTGTTTGTTATTTCTCTTACCTAAGGGAGAAGTAAATTAACTACCACCTCATTGTTTACATATTACCTATTGACAGTAATAGTTGCGGCATACATTTACCTAATTTAGTAGTGGCCAAAATGTACTCTTATTTGGAGATATACAAAACATTTCTTTATAGTAGACATTCAATTTTATTTTTTAAACCCTTTACCATTATTGCAAATATCTTTGTTATAATACCTCGATATGATTTTACAGAAAAGCAACTTAAAATATCCAACTGGTACATTGTTTATACATTATTGGTGAAGGTTTTAATAATTTATTTATTTATAAACAATTTTTGGGAGACGTATATACACGAAGAAAAATTTTTCTATGTATTTTTCTCCACATTTGAAGGCCTATCTAGAGTATTCGGATTTATTAGCATTTCTTATTTAATAGTGCAGTCATATACCAAAAAAAAGCTCTGGAAAGAATTGTTTCAAAGATTTGCAATTTTAGAAAATCCTGTCAATTTAAACACTCAGTGTGTTCAGGTGACAACGATTTTTAGCAACCCTTTTTTCCAGTTTCTCATATTCACTTTTGTTATAATTATTTATACTTATATAAATATTTTAACTTGGCTGGAAGAGGAGCCGCAGGATTCCTTTGATTTATTTCCATATATAAATTTATTTTACAATTTTATCATTGCGTTTATAATCATAAATTTAAGTCTTTGCATGAAATGCAAATTATCCGATATCAACAAGAAATTACTAAGTTGTAAAAACTCCCATATAAATATAGCCATCGATATAATACGTAAATGTAGATGCATCTATGAAGAAACAGAGAAAAATGTCAACAATCTGAATCAACTTTATGGTTTTCCAATACTTTTGATATATTTTTATTATGGATTTTTTATATTAGAGGCTGCTTTGGGAATTTTCTTGGTAACGACTCGCTATACCGCGGCGGAAATGGAGAAAAAGAAAAATAAATTGATTGATTTGGTTTTTGTTCAAGCTTTAACTTTGGTAAGTATAATAATCCTAGAAAACACTCTTCCGAAATAGTTAACAACATTAATAAACATAATTATTGAGTATACCATATATCAACACTTAATACAACATACTTGCAGTGGTGTCTATAAATATATTTATATTAGAGGATCTATTTATTATTAACAATATTCTATTTCATATTAACAATAGTAATAATAAAACGTTTATTATCTCAAAATAAAGAAATACCTACAATTTCTTACCCTTACAAAATAAATTGGAAATAAAAGGCTGGTTTTCAGTTTCTTGTCAGATGGCAGGGATTGTTGTGACCTACATAAATTAAATTAAACAATTTTTGTTCTTCTTCAAGTGCCTTCTCCATTGCGGAGGTTGGCAATCATAATAGCTATTTTAATTTTTGAGGCAGTTGCTCTAAATAGTTGTTTTGAACTGCATCCAAACCATTCCCTTAAGTTTTTTAGCCATAAAATTCGTCGTCGTCCTACTCCTCTTCTGCCACTTATTTTGCCTTGGTTATGAGCCGTAAGATGCTGTACTTTTCTCCCCGCATAATGTGTCCGAAATATTGCAGTCTTCTCTGTTTTACTGTTATCTCGACTTCCTTTTCTTTTCCCATTCTTCTCAACACCTCGGCGTTCGTAACTCGATCCACCCACGAAATCCTCTGAATTCTTCCATAGGTCCATATTTCCAAAGAGTTAAGTCTTCTCATTGCCTCTCGATTCAGTGTCCATGCTTCCATTCCATAATATAGAACACTGTATACGTAACATTTAGTCAGTCATATTTTCAGGGCTAACGTTAGATCTTTGTTGCAGATAACCTTTTTCATTCTTATAAAGTTGGCACGTGCTTCCTCGATTCTGGTTTTTATTTCGAAGGTATAGTCATTATTTTCTGTTATTAGGGTTCCCAAGTAAGTACTTCTTAACTCTTTCTATTTGCTGGCCTCCTACCATTAGGGTTTCATTATTATTGGCGTTGTTCTTACTAATTATCATGATCTTGGTCTTTTTCTTGTTGACGGAGAGTTCATATTCTCCACTAACTCTTAATATTTTATTCATTATTTTTTCTAGGTCTATCAGTTATTATTACGGTGTCATTTGCATACCTAATATTGTTGATTAAAACTCCGTTTACTTTTTTCCCTGCTGTTTCAGATTCAAGACTTTCCAATATGAACTCTTCAGAATAAGCGTTAAATAGTAAAGGTAACAATATACTCCCTTGTCTGACTCCCCTTTGTATTTCCACATCTCCGGATATTTCCTGTCCAATTTTTACTGCCGCTCGCTGATTGTAATACAGATTTGATATCAACCTTAAATCTCTTTCATCCACATTTTTGCTTCTAAGAATCTCTATCAGTTTGTCATGTTTGACCCTATTACAAGCTTTGTTGTAATCTATGAAGCAGACATAGAGGTCCTGATTGACATCTAAGCATCTTTGAGTAAGCACATTAAAAGCAAATAATGCTTCTCTTGTACCCACCCCGTTCCGGGAGCCAAAATGTGTGTCACTATTATCCACTAATTTGTTAAATATAAACAAATCTGAATAAAAATAAATAAATATATATTCAATACAAAACATGGGATCTTCTTTGTATGTCTTGAGTCGGATAGAGATTGTATTGATGAACTTTTCAAGGTTCTGAATGATAAGATTGGAAATTTGGCTTTTAAGCTAGTTAATTTAGAAGAAAGTGACCCAGGTTAATAATATCCAATCTCGAACGAGGCGGTATTGTTGCCGTGGTGTGGATGTAAGACTGTGCGATGTCTGGATGAGGGCGTTTGTGGAATGTAATGCTTTTTCCAAGTACTTTTCTATTGAGTTTCTAATCAAAATGTCAAAGGTGTCACAGTTTAGGTCCCTGTGTATTATGGTATTTCTTACAAAGTATGTGACCCCACAAATCATGCGAAGTACCTTATTTTGAAACCTCTTTAGTCGTTTAAATTTAGTTTTGCTAGTGGTGATCCAGGTCGGGTCACCAAAGGACAGAATAGATCATAACAATAGTTTGTAAATAATAAGTTTTTAAGTTTTAATTTGCTGTTTTTAGTGCAGCAACGAGTATAGAGTAATCCAAGAGGTCTTCGTTTTGGCCAGGATATAATCGGTATTTTTTGGCCAAGTCTCTTATCGAAGACTAGTCCCAAGTATTTAGCGTTATACCGCCAAAGAATGCGAGTATTAGAGGTGAGTAGCCGATCGTCCGGTGTTGGAGATCATGATTTGGAGACCATAATGGCTTAAGTCAGGGTTTAACTTGATTTTCCAATCAGCTGTCTTCTTCTTCAAATGAATATCCACTAATGGATGTTTGCGATTACATTTTCCATTTCTTCCCTACTTTTCGCGATGTGTATCAGTGTTTGAATATCGTGCAACCCCGTCCACTGTCTGATATTACGGAGATAGGACATCTTCTTTCTTCCAATTCCTCTCTTGCCCTCGATATTGCCTTCAATCATCAACTGTAGGAATTGGTATCTCTTATTTCGCATGATGTGCCCAAGATATGCCGTCTTTCTTTTCTTGATTATGCTGATTAGTTCACGTTTTTTCCCAATATTTGAGAGAACTTCTTCATTGATCATTCTCGCTGTCCATGATATCTTAAGGATTATTCTATATATCCACATCTCGAAAGCCTTTAATTTATTGAAGCGCTTGTCTTTAATGTCCAACCCTCCACACTATAAAGAAGTATTGATAATACGTAACCTTTTATGAACTTCAGTCTTAATTTCAAGTCAAAATCCGAATACGTAAGCACTCGCCTGAGTTTTACAAAATCCTGTCGCGGCTGTTCAATGCGACATTTTACTTCTTTGTCAGAAGTCCATTCTTCGAATATCCATGTGCCCAGATATTTAAATTTGGTTACTCTTTCTATGCGTACTGCGTTGAATCTTATGTTGGCGTTTTGGAATAAATTGGGATTCCTTGAGATAATCATGAATTTTGTTTGCCTTGTATTGATGTTCAACCCCATTGATTTGCTACGCTCTCCTATTATATTGATGAGTTTTTGGAGGTCATTTATATTGTCGGCGATTAGGAGTGCGTCGTCCGCATAACGGATGTTATTAATTCATATTCCGTCAACTTTAATTCCCATTTCAATATATTCCAAAGCCTCCTGAAAAATTGTTTCCAAATAAAGGTTAAACAGGAGAGGGGACAGCACACACCCTTGTTGCACTCCTCTTCGGATTTGTATTGGGTTGGATACATTATTATCTGATTTTATCTACGCGGTTTGACCCCAGTATAAGCTTTCAATGCATTGGATGTCTTTCTGATCTATGTCGAGTTTTCTAAGAAACAGCATTAGTTTATCATGATGTACACGATTAAATGCTTTTTCGTAATCTATGAAGCATAGGCACACATCTTTTCTCTGATCGTAACAGTTTTGAACAAACACCTGTGTAGCGATTATCGTTTCTCTCGTATCTAGACCCCGCCTAAACCCAAACTGTGAGTCGCTTATGTCTCTTTCGCATTTATTGATGTATTATTTTTAGAAATATTTTTAGTGTATGACTCATTAAACTTATGAGGCTATGATCTTCATATTTTCTTGCGTTGGTCTACTTAGGCAAAGGAATGAAGGTAGAGCATAGCCATTGTGTGGGGTAGCAACCCGTTTCGTAAATGATGTTAAATATTTTATGAAGTGTCGCAATGCCTCTTTCATCCAAAAGTTTCAATATCTCAGACGGTATCTTATCTGGGCCAGCTATCCATCTTTCTAATTTATTAATGAAAAGAACCTGAAAAAAGGTAAAGTTTTCTTCTGTCGTCAATGGAATGTCTGCTGTGTACAGATTAACCAATGTTGGAGATAGGGGCGAGCCTTGAGGCACCCCAGCTCTTATTTGTTTAAAATCGGACATTGCACCGTCCGTTAATACCACAAATGACCTGTCTTCTAAGAAACTTGAGACTAGTCCAATGAACTTGAAATTCTCAGCCATATAAGTTTGACTACAAACCCGTTATAAATAAATAAAATAAATAAATAAATGTCTTATTAACGGTTAAACCAGTTTAAAATTTACACACAAAACACTTTGCAACTTACAAACAGGCCTCCAAACAGATATAAAATATCAAACAATAAACAAACAAATCCAACGTTAAATTACAGTTTGCTCAAAATTTAAGACCACACGAAGAATAGTGCGAAGTTAAAATTTGCACTATAAATATCGCTTTAAAAAATTTTTGAAACTATTTAAAGACATATTAAAGATGTCCAGATCAACGTGATCACGCAATAACTTATTACCTAAAATGCATATTTTATTTAGTGGTACAGGGTGAGTCAACGATTAGATGAAGTAGGTTTGTGCCTTTTCGGTGAAATTAACAAAGAAACTATATTTATTGTTTGATACAGTTTATTTTTACGCAGATTTTAAAAATATTTAGGACTCTACAGGGTGAGCCAAAAAACTAGGACAGCATAAAGTTGTATTTTTTTAAATAGAACACCCTATATACGAATCGTATTTTCGATTTAGCTTATAAGTTTAAATCTTTTTTATTAAGGGTTTACTGTAACAAAACTTTATAGGTTCTGAGATAATTAAGTTTAAAGAAAAAAAGTCACATTTTCAAGCATCAATTCAATCCTAAATAACGTTTTCAATTTTGTGACAAATATATTCAAATTTGGAATTTAGCGAGGCCAAGGACAAGTTAACATAATTTTTACCTAATATTTGCAATAAAAGCTACAGGGTGTTGAACACATCGGCTCAAATTTGAACAAGTTTAAATGAATAAATATCTTTTTTTTTAAATGGTACACCCTGTATATTTTCATGTTATTTAATAGAGTAATAAAAACCCTAAAAGTTTTGTTCAATATATCCTATACCTATTTATAATAGTTTTTGAGATATTTCAGTTTTTCTTATTTTCCATACCTTTTTACAGAAATAGTCTTCATTATCATAGTAGCCATGGCAAAAACAATGTAAAAGAACATTTTTCTGTGTGTCAAATTTATAACCGCAATCGCTTCTTTTGGTTTTTTATGTAGTGTAGTTTGGTTTTTTTTGCATTCATCTTATATTGTAAAATGATTTTTCCAAAGAATGAGTTAATAGATATGATTTATACAATAGGAGAGGCTCAAAAAATTGCCTTCTTGCTCAAAGAATTTACAAAATGAAGTATCCTGATCGACGCAAGCCTAATACCCATACTTTTCAAAACTTAATGCAAAGATTTGATTCTTCTGGTACTGTTGATTATCCAAAACGTAAAGTGGTCAACAAACCAGTAACTAATGAAGAAAAAGAACTACAAGTATTGTTAAATGTTCAGGAAAATCCTTATATTGGTAGCCGTCAGTTAGCAGCATTATGTGAAACATCACAATCCACCGCTAATCGTACTACCAAGAAATATAGGTATCATCCATATCACATGGAATTACACCAAGAATTGCATGGACAGGATTTTGAAAGTCGTGTAAACTTTTGTCGTACAATAAATGCGGAGATTCAATTAAATCCAAATTTATTATGCAAGGTAATGTTTAGTGATGAAGCTACTTTTAGAAGTAACGGTGCCGTAAATAGACGCAACATGCATTATTATGCCACAGAAAACCCATTTTGGATTAGAGAGGTGCAACATCAAAACCACTGGTCATTAAATGTTTGGTGTGGTATTCATCATGATCGAATTATTGGACCCCACTTTTTTAATGAACCACTAAATGGCCATAGTTACCTGAACTTTCTACAAGAAGAACTACCCCAACTGCTTCAAGGTCTCGATATTGATGAGCTCGACAGTATGTGGTTCCAGCACGATGGTGCGCCTCCGCATTACCATCGTGAAGTTCGTGCGTTTTTGGACCAACGATATCCGCAAAAATGGATTGGACGTGGGGGTTTCATTGAGTGGCCACCAAGGTCTTACGATATCACCCCATTAGATTTCTTCCTATGGGGTTATATTAAAAATAAGGTGTATGTTAATCCACCAACAACAGTGGAAGATATGCGAAACAGGATTAGGGATACCTGTAGAACAATAACGCCACTAATTCTGTCCAGGGTCCGAGAAAATCTGCAAAAAAGACTAAATTTGTGCATTGCACAAGAGCGTCGTTTATTCGAAGACTTATTAAAAAGAAATAATTAATCTCAGTATTTAATAGGTAATTTTTTTGTTTCAATTTAGTATAAAAGTAAATATGTATTTGCCTTGTCGTTATTGTTGTGTTAATTTTTTCACATTATGTTTAATTAAACTATTGCCGTTGTAATATAACGAATAATGTATTTCGTCATATTTAACCACATTCTGTTTGTTTCTGTAGTTTTTTTTTATTATTTTACATGGCTACTATGATAATGAAGACTATTTCTGTAAAAAAGTATGGAAAATAAGAAAAACTGAAATATCTCAAAAACTATTATAAATAGGTCTAGGATATATTGAACAAAACTTTTAGGGTTTTTATTACTCTATTAAATAACATGAAAATATACAGGATGTACCATTTAAAAAAAAAAGATATATTGAGCCGATGTGTTCAACACCCTGTAGCTTTTATTGCAAATATTAGGTAAAAATTATGTTAACTTGTCCTTGGCCTTGCTAAATTCCAAATTTGAATATATTTGTCACAAAATTGAAAACGTTATTTAGGATTGAATTGATGCTTGAAAATGTGACTTTTTTTCTTTAAACTTAATTATCTCAGAAACTATAAAGTTTTGTTATAGTAAACCCTTAATAAAAAAGATTTAAAATTATAAGCTAAATCGAAAATACGATTCGTATATAGGGTGTTCTATTTAAAAAAATACAACTTTATGCTGTCCTAGTTTTTTGTCTCACCCTGTAGGGTCCTAAATATTTTTAAAATCTGCGTAAAAATAAACTGTATCAAACAATAAAAAATATAGTTTCTTTGTTAATTTCACCGAAAAGGCACAAACCTACTTCATCCAATCGTTGACTCACCCTCTACATACGTGGAGTAGTTGGTTCTATGAGTATACACAGAGAACACTTCAACCCAACGACTATTTCTCTGAGGCACATTGAAACCAATATGCATTAATAATTCTGGCGAATCTATTATGCTATTAACGATTGTATGTTGCTTATACATGGAGTTGCATATATTTGTACGATTGCTGAATGTGATTTCAACACTACAACGGCATAATGTGGATATATCCACTGCTATTGCATCTCACACGGAGGAATCCGTGAAAGCCGCATAAACATATATACGCCATCCGGCGGGAGGTCGGCGAAGCCGCGTTCAGTATTGCATGCTTCCTTCCAATCTGTCCTTTGCACAGACAGGTGCATGTCGGGGAAGCTGGGAATTCAACAGAGATGTACACCAATTATTCATCGACTTCAAACAGGCCTATGACACCATAATACGAGAGAGTATCTGGATTGCCATGGAAAGCATGGGGATACCAAAAAAACTTATTAGTCTAACGAAACTATGTGTCAACAATACCGAATTATGTGTAAAAATAGGAAACCAAGTCTCTAGCAATTTCACAGTTCGAAGTGGTCTGAAGCAGGGAGACGGATTATCTCCACTTCTGTTCAATATCGTACTCGACATGGTAGTCAAGAAAGCGAACATTAATACCGAAATATTCACAAATCAGGGACCACAAATGTTGCTAGCCTTTGCAGATGATATTGACACAATAGGACAAAATACTGTAAAAGTCAAGGAAAGTTTCCTACAAATCGAAAAGGAGAGTCAGAAAGTGGGCCTTAAAATTAATAAAGATAAGACCAAATATATGCATGTAGCACGCAATCTCCGCAGAGATAGAATCAGACAAAACGTAACAATGGAGGACTATAACTTCGAGAATGTCCAAAAATTCAAATATTTGGGAACTGTCATAACATCGGATAACGACATGACAGAAGAAATAAAAGCCAGAATACAGAGTGGTAATAGATGCTTCTTTTCTCTGCAAACGCTGATAAAATCAAAAATCTTGTCAAGGTCCTCAAAGATAAAAATCTACCAAACAATAATAAAACCAGTGGTATGCTACGGGTGTGAGACATGGACCCTCACAAGGCATAACGAACTTCTGCTTAAATGTTTTGAGCGAAAAATGCTAAGGAGAATATTTGGTCCTGTACAAGACCCAATTACGGGACAATACCGCATAAGAAGTAATGCTGAACTAGAGATGTTGTACCATAGCCCAAATATAATAAAAACAATAAAATCCCAGCGACTGAGATGGGCAGGACACGTCCAGAGATCCCCTGACAACCGACTAATTAACATGGTATGGAATCAAAACCCAACAGGAACTAGACCCCTTGGACGACCAAAATTAAGGTGGAGAGATAATATAGCCAAAGACCTACAAACTATGAGTGTCGACAACTGGAGAGAAGCCATGATGGACAGAGACCAGTGGAGGCAAATCGTTTCTGCAGCAAAAACCCACGTAGGGTTGTAGCGCTACTAGATAGATAGATAGATAGGTACATGTCGGTACCCTGATGAGTCTAGTAGAGACGAAACATATACCTCTGCCGTATCACTGTGGCGAGGAGGGTAAGTTTTGACTTTCTTCTCGGTATGGTGGTACAGGTGGGCCATCATCTCGATGGTGGTGGAATGGGATGGATTGTATTTTATCGCAATTTATTCAAACTGTGCAACCTCTAACACGGAAAGGATATGATTGGAACGAAGTTTGCATTTACTGGTCGCAATTCACTTTATATATAAATATATATATATATATATATATATATATATATATATATATATATATATATATATATATATATATATATATATAAATGATTTTTTATAAAACTCTTTATTATGTGCTGGTCAGCAGATTTTTCTTCGTATATTTAAATTATGTGTATCCGTACAGTGAGTAAGTCTGTTGTGTAAGTAAGGCGTATCCTAAATTTAATAATTTTGTAAAAGAGCAAATCGAGTAAAGAATACGCCTGTCAAACATATTGAGCCAACCCAAATCGTTTAGTTTATTAGAAACTTTTTGATTTCATTTGATATCAAAAAATAAAGCGTATACAGTTATTTTGCATTTTCTTGAATCCTTCGTCAATCAATGAAGTCAAGAAATGATCCATAAATATGGTCGCAAAAATTGAATTAAGGAGTCACATAAATTCTTTTTGTAACGTGGTCAAGATAATATACTTCTAGTGTACAATAAGTTCTTTTAATGCATTGAGTAAAATATTCAGTGAATTTTAGTTTATAATTCATTAAAAAACCTATGTTTTTCCCTGGCGTTTTGATATTAATGGTGGAATGGAACAAATATTAATTAATTATGTTCCACTGCTTAACGAGAAGTATATTCTACTAAAATGAGTAATTAAATAATCACTTTAGATAGATTTTATTCCTGGGAACCATAGTATTTATCTTAATATTATTACCCTAAGATCTAAATTCATTAACAAACTTACCAATTTTATTACTTTTGGGTCGTTCATCTGTCTTTCTGAAGCCATAAATGTTTAAAAATATGTCGAGATAATTTTACACTCTTTAGAATTACAAAAGCCGTTAAAGATTAAGTCAAGAATGGATTTGGCACCAACTATATGGCCTAAACTGCCTAGTAAGTTTTAAACATTGAACGATTTTCCCATGATTAGAAAACAAAAGAATAATCAAATAAACTCACTAGAATACAACATATTGTTTGACAACATGTACAAACAAATTGGTATACTACTGTTTTTCCTGATTGCAAGAAGGAATGATTTTAATACCAGCAGAATGGAGAAAATGGCGTTCAGGTTCTTTCTCCGGTCGTTATCGATTTTTCTTTAATTATAAGATGACGTAGATTAGTTCGATTAACTGTTTTTATATAAGAATGAGACTAAAATGCTTAGAGGCCAATTTGGTTAATTAAATAATCGATTTATAAATGGCTAGCGCCCTCTATAGATGAAGACGATTGAAACTTTCGAACTTTAGAGAATGAAATTGACGGTTACAGGGTGTACGACCAAAATAGGCACTAAAGGTGAGTTCGGGGTGTAAATGTCGAGGATGCTCTTGTTAAGGGCAGTCGGTACGACATTCGGAACAGTTCTTAAAAAATTACGTGGTTTACGCTACTAATGAAGATTTTGCTTTGTTTTTTGATCTATTTCTGGGGAAGTAAGGGATCATACTATTTTTAATCTTCTAAATTGGGTTTTACATTTTTACTAGTAGAACGGAAAATAAGACCAATTATGTTAATTACTTAAAATTTGTTATTCGGGATAAGTATCTCATTGTATATAATTCCGTTTTTTATTTGTCTTTGTTAATAGATTTAAAACTGCTGCCTTGTAGTACCGATGTTGGCTCATCAAAGGCTAGAGGAAGAATACCTTGATCAAAAATTACCTGGTCCTCCAGGTTGGGAGTTGAGGCATCAGGCCAACCCCCTGATACTCATAAAAAAGAAGATACGGTTAAAGAAACCAGTCTTCAGCCTCGGAACTCCGGACGGAACAAAAAAAGACGACAAAAGCTCAGGAAACGGACGATGATTTATGGAACATGGAATGTGCAGAGTATCTCCCAGAAATTAAATGAAATTCTATCAGAAGTTAAAGAACAAAACCTGGACCTGGCCGTAATAACGGAAACAAAAAAGAAGGGACAGGGATCAGAGAATCCCGGACAGTATGACCATTTCTTTAGCGGTGTAGCTAGGGATAAACGCGCCCAACAGGGAATATCGATCTTAATTAAAAAGAAATTAAGAAAATTTGTAACTTCATGGGAAGCTATCACTGAGCGCATCATAAGGGTAAACCTAACGATATATGGACACAGAATAGCAATAGTAGGAGTTTACGCCATAAACGATGACTCACTGGGCACAAAGAAGGATGAATTCTTCGAGCAACTCAATACAATTATAACAAAAATTGGTACCGAGAGGGAAGTTATCATACTTGGAGATTTAAACAGTAGAATCGGAAGTAAACAACATGATCAAACAGTAGGCCCATGTGGCGAACAAGTGACCAATGACAACGGAATGCGGTTGATTACAGTATGTGAACAGAATGAACTACGCATCCTCAATGGATTTTACCCGCATAAGATGATACACAAATATACGTGGACCCAGAATACCCGACAATTAAAAACTATTATAGACTATGCTATAGCTCGAGTTAAAACAAAACTTAAAGTACAAGACGTGAGAGTTTATAGAGGTGCAACCTGTGGAAGTGACCATCACCTACTAAAGATGAAAGTAACGTTCCCAATCCGACACGAAGGAAAAATAATGAACGAAAATAACTATAGGAAAACGGAGGAAATCAGATACAACATAGACAGCCTAGAACATGACAGCACTAAGAAACTGTATGAGGACAGACTAGACTCTAAACTGGGTGACGTAGAGTTTGAAGATACGGAAGAATAGTATCAGCACATCAAGACCTGCATTCAGGAAGCAGCAACAGAAGCACTGGGGTACCAAGAAAGGGGACAGAAACAGAGAGGAAAACCGTACTGGTGGGATGAAGATATTGAACAAGACATTAGGGACAAAAGGGACAAATACAAAACCTATTTAAATAAAAAATCCAACGAAGACAAGATAAAATATAAAGAGTTACAAACAAAAGTTAGAAGAAAGATAGTCCTAAAGAAGAACGAAACATGGGAGGCTAAATGTAACAAGATTAACATGTTTCTGGGGGGACGGAGAAGTACGGAAAGCTGGAGAATTATAAAATCCCTGAGACAGGAAAAGAAAAAAGATGTAATTGCACCAATCTCACTCGAACAATGGGATAAGTATTTCTCCGTTCTGCTCCAGGAAGATAGGGTGGAATTTCAGAAGGAGGATAAACAACAACACATACAGGTAATAGCTTCCCCATGTAGAATATACCTAAACGACGTCATTAAGATATGCAAATCACTGAAAAACGGAAAAGCGCCAGGGCCCGGTAATATCCCAGCAGAGTTGATAAAATACGGAACTAGAAAGCTGTATGAACAGATGACGAATTTATTTCAGAAATGCCTAAATGGAAGCACGGTACCCAGCGAATGGAAAACTTCACTAATATCCGCCATACACAAAAAAGGAAGAAGGGATGAATGTGAAAATTACAGAGGTATAGCCGTTACGAGTACCTTAAGCCGAATATACGGGAAAGTAATAAAGGAAAAGATAGAACTGGAATACCAAGACATGGAGGCCGAGGAACAAGCCGGATTTAGAGCAGGAAGACCCACTATGGACCATCTGTTTTCTATCACCCAAGTAATCGAAAAGAAGCTGGCTTACAATCAGGAAGTTCATCTTTTGTACGTGGATCTTAAAAAAGCTTATGACAGTGTACCACAAAACCGCTTATGGCAAGCCCTCGAGAAAACAAATATAAGTGCGACCCTTATTAAAGCTGTCAAGAACCTTTATGAAAATAGTAATGCACATGTAAAATTGGAAAATCAAATGTCGAATGGATTTAAAGTTAATCGAGGACTTAAGCAGGGATGTTGCCTATCATCCACATTGTTTAAAATATATTTAGAACAAGTGCTTAAACCATGGAAAAGGAAATGTAGTGCTATGGGTATTCCATTAAACGATAATACGCTGTACACCTTATGCTTCGCAGATGACCAAATAGTGGTGGCTCAGGAGTACGATGACCTCAACTACATGACAAGGAAGTTAATCGAAGAATATAACAAGTGGGGTCTGGAGGTTAACATAAAAAAGACCGAATACATGTGTATTGGAGGGATTCAGCAAGATCTTAAATTGGAGGATGGGCAATGTATTAAAAAATGCGAGAGTTACACATACTTAGGGTTAAAAATAACAAATGATGGTACACTGGATAAAGCAATAAAGGAAAGGAGCACTAAAGGCAGGAGAGCTATAGCTATGATGAACGGAATTCTATGGGACCAGCAGGTATCAAAAACTAATAAACATCGAATATTTAATACGATAGTAAAAAGTATTATCACATATAGCAGCGAAGTGTGGCAAATCAAACAGAGGACGGAGGGTCAACTAAGAGCTTCTGAAATGGACTACTGGAGACGTGCGGCAGGTAAATCAAGGATGGATAGAGTGACCAACGAAAGAATTAAGGAGATTGTGGGAGTTACACATGACATAGTGGACGACAATAAAATTAAACAACTTACGTGGTATGGACATGTTCAAAGGATGCCTGAAGAACGGCTCCCAAAGCAGATATTAGAATGGAAACCACGAGGAAGACGGAAACCAGGAAGACCAAGAAGAAGTTGGAGAGGAGGAATTGACGAAGGAATCAGGATAAGGCAACTGGATAACGATCTTTGGCAAGATCGGGATCAGTGGCGACTGGCAATCGGAAGACGTAGAAGGACGTTATAAACCGACTATATATATATATATATATATATATATATATATATATATATATATATATATATATATATATATATATATATATATATATAATAGATTTAAGTATTTTGAGAAATTTCGGGGCGTGCTGTTGTGAGATCTTCAAATCAAGAGATCATTGATCATTTAAACAGCAGCTTTTTCTGAGTTCTGAACTTGCGACTGATGGTTCTGGTATGCCCCAAATAACCTATAGTAGTTTAGCACTAAAACTCCAAGAGAGAAGGGGAACTACCAGACTTCCAGAGTGCCATCGTCTTTGTGATTCTTATTTATAGGTTTTTAGAATAGCTATTAATATGGAACAGCGGTATGATTGCAGACGGAACGGCCAATGCTACCCAAAATATTTCGTTTGCAAGGAGTCTATGATCAAATGTGGTCACAATGGAAACTTGACATATATTTAACTGAATATGTTCCTGTAAATTATTTCGCAAATTTTTGCTACAAAATAGTAAGGCAAACCATTTAGCTAGATTAATTTTAAGTAAATTATTATTAGAAATATAGAGTAAATCATTTGGATCTTGGTTAATTCGATTATTACCGATATCATCATTATTTGCTATGAAAGAAAGATAATTTTTGTATCGTCTGCATAGCGATTATATTAACAGAATTGTACCGATTTTATAAAACTAGATGCATATAAAGTATATAGAAGTGGATGCTTCCTTGTGGCACTCCACATATGGTATTGAACGACTTTGACTGTTGGCCATCGATAACCGTACTTTGTGTTCTGTCGGTTAAGAAGGACAATAAAAGAAAAGAATCGTGGTCATCAAATCTTAGATATCTTAAAATAACAACAAATATATCGTGATCTAGCATATCGTTAGCCTTTGTGTAATCTAACAGGATGAGTAATAGTGCTTTAAAATTATCAAGCGCACCCACGATATCATCTGTCACCTCAGAAAGAGCACTTGAGCAACCAAATCCTGCCGTAAAACCAGACTGTTTCTCTGGAATGACATTATGTAGAGCCACATAATTATTAATTTGGATTTCAAGTATTCGTTGATAAAACCGATATAGATCTGAAATGTGTAAATTCTATAGGATTATTAATTTTAGGTAATGGTAGAACATGGGCAAGAGTTTATAATAAGGGTGATAAAATATACCACAAATGGACAGCACAATAAAAATAAGGTTAAGTTAGGGTTATCAGATCCATATACTTTTGATTTTAGGCGTATATTAATTTGAGAAATTATGTTTTCTTCAGTAGGTTGAAAAGAAAAACCTTCTCTCAAATGAAGACTTTCGCTTTTATAAAAATCTAAAATGTCCTGATTTATATGACGATTGTTAGACACTTGGGTAAAAAATCCTTAACTTCGTCGAGTTTTTTAAGGTAATTTGGAATGTTCTTAGTTTTTTACTTAATGCATGAAGCTTTTTTTAATTAATTCCTTCATTCTTTAAGTTCAAAATTTTGAAATTTATAATTTAGGTACAGTTTGTTTTCAGTTCAAATAGTGGCTGTGCTATAATTTCTTAGTTGTTTATAATATTGTATTGATCCCTGGTTTTTTGTACGACAATATCGACTAAGAGCTCGAGTTCGTTGTTTTATTATTAGCTTTATATAATCTGTTATCTACGGACAATATGGCTTTCTTTTTGCGATGTTTCAGTTACTGGAGCATGTACATCAAAAAAATAAATTAAATTATTTCTAAGATAGTCAACTTTTTCATCTATATTAGTTAGTTAATATATACTATGGAATAGGAAGCTTTCTAGATCATCCTGAAAGGTGGTCATATTAATTTTCTTTAAAGGTCTGTATTTATAAGTCATATTTTCATCTTTAACATATTTGAGATTTAGAATGCAATACACCAGAAAGGACCCCGCATCAACCAAATGAAAATTAGATCCCGATCAAATTCGTTGAAAATTCAGTATACTGTAGGTCTAGATGTCCTGATCAAAAGTTCCTATAGACACAAAGTCCAAAAGTTAATAGTTTTCGATATACAGAGGAATGAGTTGCGCCTGATTCACCAATTACATAGGCAAAGCGTAAGAGCCAATTTTCTCTACCTATCTCTTTTTCTCTCTCTTTCCCTATCTTGTGAACTTGTTTGGCTAACGTAAGCGAATGTAAATGTACAATGTCAAGTCACTAAATGCTTCCCTTGTGATGATTAAAAATATCATGAATAAGATAACCACAAAACAAAAGGTTAAAAATGGACTTATGCGTAAAAAAAATAATTTAAACTTCAAGCCTCACCTTGACCACTGACCTCAAGGTCATATAAGGTTCAAATATTACGAAAATCGAAAAACATCTTAGAAAAAACATTTTTATCTTTTAGATCTACTTTTTAAAAAAAAGTTTTTCCATGAAAAATGATATCTTGACAATGTTTGACCTTGACCCTTGATCTAAAGGTAATAGTCAAGATTACAATTGGTGATCTCCATCATTATCCTAAACCTATCGATTGAAGTAATTTTTTATGATTACGCGATTTAAATATTTTGGTACAGTTCGCAATATTTTACGCTGCATACACACACAGACACCCCATCCCACACAGATATATATATATATATATATATATATATATATATATATATATATATATATATTTGATACTCTAGTTGGCTCCGACACTATCTGTTTAAGATGAAATGTTTCTAAACTGTTAGTTAATTGCGTGAAATTTTTGGAGTCAATATTTAGGAAACTAATATTGAAGTCACCCATACATATAATTTTCTCTGACGCTGCAAAAAAATTCGCTAAAATAACTTCAAAATAGCTCTAAAATTCACTGCAGTTGTCCTATGGAGGTCGACAAAGATTATTAACAATAAGAATTTCAGTATTATATTTAGTTTTAATCCAAATACTCTCCATAAGCTCGCGGTATTCACTTAAGATAACTCAATAGTCAAACCAGCTTTTTATATAGAGACCAACTCTACTCCCACGCCCTTCTTTATCCTGTCCAATGAAGCTACAACTATCAGTTTCAGTCTATTCAACCAGCTCTCGGAGATTCCGACGATTTTTATGAGAAATAAAGATTCTCTAAGTCGAAGTTTCTTCGTTGTTCAACTGTTTAAATTTTTTCGAGCATTCCCGGTCGTTATGAATGCAATGTCTGATTAATGTTAATTAGTAATAATTTAATAGTTATATCGGAAATATTCTTCGTTATAAATGTATTACATACACCAGATATTTTTTACATTACCTAAACTTTCTTAAGTTATTTGAAAAAAATTAATATAAATGACAATCTCGAACACCCTATATTTTGATATAGAAGCCTTACTAGACACATGTTCATATAAACTTTTGGTTCTATTTTTAGAATGAGCATCTGTATATAAGCGTGGACCTATGTTTTTGAAAACCAATATTGAGAATTTTGTCGAACAAAAAATAAAATTTTTACTTTTGTCTTGAGTGTTTCTAATTAGTTGGCCTCTACTACATTATATAGAAGTTCACAAAAAATTGTTATAAAATTTCTCTCATTTCCTATTAGTTATAAGAATCGTCACCAAATTGTCAAGAATCGGTAATTACTATACTAAATATACCGGGTGTCAACGAATCTATTAGACAAGTCATAATTTGTAGAGTATTATGAGTATCAAAATGAGAATTGGTACAGGTAAACAGGTAAATGTAATGTGAAGAGGAGAGTTTTCACATATTTTCCACTTTCCGGTCACTTCCGGTTTCACCGGAAATGGCCCCGGTTTTGAATTCTTAAATAGGACACCCTGTATATTTTAACATTTTTGGATTTCTGAGACAATTCTAGATCAGAATGTGACATTTTAAAAACTTTTTACGTCTACTTCATTTTTTTAGAGCCACTTTTAAAATTGCGTCTAGGTGGCCATGATCGGACGCAAACTAATCTAACGGCCTTAGATGATGTCAAAAAAATACAATCGCAAAGTTTTAGTGACTAGTATGAAAGACAGGAATTGGATTAAAAATTTAACAAAATTAACAAAAAACTAACAAAACAAACTAATAACTTAGACGACGCACTTAAAATATTTGAAAGTACAGTAGCTGAATTTGTTACAAAGTTTAGTGTAGTAAATGTTCAAAGTGCATTCCTTCTTTTTCATGACACATTTCAGCTCGTTTCGTGTTTCTCTCAACACTTTTTGTAGCATTTGGGGCGTTATACTTCTAAATGCCCGTAAAATTCTTTCTTCTAATATTTCAAGAGTAGCTGAGGCTGCTCCATAATAAACCTTTTCTTTAATATATCCCCAGACAAAGAAATCGAGCACAGTAAGATCCGGTGAGCGGGCTGGCCACCGTACCGGACCATTGGTTGCAATAATTCGATTATTAAAATGCTCTATTAAATAATTAAGAACTTCTCTAGTATTGTGAGGCAGTGCTCCATCTTGTTGAAAGTAAATTCGCCGTAAAACTGCTAAAGGTATATCATTGAGATGATTTTCGATTTCATTTTGAAGAAAACCTAAGTATCTAACCCCTATTAACTGACCTTGAAACAATATTGGCCCAATTATTCTGTTTCCAACGATACCAGCCCAGACATTGACGCCAAATCTTTCTTGAAAATTGCGCTCTCTCATTTCATGTTGATTTTGTTGGGCCCAGTATCGAGTATTTTGCTTATTGAACATATCATTATTTGTAAATCGGGATTCGTCGGATAATAGAATAAAATCGATAAAATTTGGGTTAACTCTATGATTTTGAAGCAGCCAATCACAAAACACTACCCGTCTATCGCCATCCTCAGTATACAAATGTTGATGTAAGTGATATTTAAATGCTCGATATCCATGCTTTTTCAGTATTTTTCTTGCTGATTCATAACTTATCTGCAGTTCTTGACTCATTTTTCTTAACGAAACTGTTTTATCAACCTCAACCATAGCAAATACGTTAATCTCAGTCTCTTCATTTATGATAAACCTCTGTTCCACCTCTTGATTTCCTATTTGCCTAAAACGAGTCTCGACATATGGAAAATACTGATGGGCTGAATGTTGCCGATTCGGATATCTATGAGCATACAACTCGGCAGTATTCCTTGAATTTCTATGACACTCTCCAAATATTAATAACATATCCACTTTTTCACTTTGAGTATACATTATTTTAACGAAAATTTAAACTAAACTTAACGAAAATTAAGAAACTTTTACGTCTGTTCTTAGAGCGTATGTCACTGTCATTATCTAGTGAGTGCTTTGTTTTCCAAAGAAGACTTGATAAAAACAGTTGCAAATTATTATGCATCATGGCTGTCCATGGCGCACTTGTCATAAGTAAATAAATTATCCAGTATTTTGCTTAATAATATTTAATTTCTGTTCTTATGTCTAATCCAATCGCAAATAAATTAGTACAGTTAAATTCGTCAAAGAATGCTTTTTTCGAAAAGAAGTTGTCAAAAAGGGGTCGCCATTTGAAAATTAATAGTTAGAAATGAAAATGTAATTTTGTCAACTTGTCTTATTCCTGTCTTTCATACTAGTCACTAAAACTTTGCGATTGTATTTTTTTGACATCACCTAAGACCGTTAGATTAGTTTGTGTCCGATCATGACCACCTAGATGCAATTTTAAAAGTGGCTCTAAAAAAATGAAGTAGACGTAAAAAGTTTTCAAAATGTCACATTCTGATCTAGAATTGTCTCAGAAATCCAAAAATGTTAAAATATACAGGGTGTTCCATTTAAAAATTCAAAACCGGGGCCATTTCCGGTGAAAGCGGAAGTGACCGGATAGTGGAAAATATGCGAAAACTCTCCCCTTCACATACCATTTACCTGTACCAATTCTCATTTTGATACACATAATACTCTAGAAATTATGACTTGTCTAATAGATTCGTTGACACCCGGTATTTAATAAATTGGTTGAGTGTATGTCTCAGCAATTTTTGACCTTAATAGTTTTTTTTTCTACAACTTCGTTGCAAGTCTTTTCTCAATTAAATGAATGCATATGCTTCCAATTTTATTCCAAAATATGATTTTTTTATTTAAATAATTTTTTTCATAATTCGTTAATTAATAAACCGATATAAAGGTTGTAGTAAATATTAAACCATAGGTTTCCAATTGAGGTAGTAATTTCCCCCGGGGGACTGACATCTCTAAAGGAGGTGGCAGCGGGTCCACAAACATCTAGGAAGTGTTAATGCGGTCAAAGAGAGCGGAGGCGCATAGAAGAAGTTGACTATAGATACTTTGGATTTTTCATCTTAAAATTCCCCCACGAGTTTTTAAAAATCAAATTTGGAATTATAATTCGAATTGGTTTTATCTGTCTTTACAAGGTTGAAAAAAGGTAATGAAAATTATTACGCGTAATAAAGATTACGGGCATTTGTATCACAGTCAAGACGAATTGCTTTAATCCTTCCTCTGACGAAGGCCATGCTTGAATGTTTTGTATGTGAATATTTTTGGTACTCTTGGAGGTTATGGGGTGTTTTATCTGCAACGCTTTTGGTATTACGTATTCGTTACGACATCTTACGGAGATCGCCTAAGGTTTTGATATAGTCCCCTCTATAATAACCTAGCAAGCACACCAATGAACACAGTCGTCAATTTGTCAAGTATATAACTTACCGAAGCAGATGAAACAATCTTATTCAAAGAACAGAACTTAACCGTCAAAAATAGTTTCTAGTGTCGAAGCCTCCTTTAAAAAATTACCTTCAGAACAAACAGCTGGGATCATAAAAAACTCAAAGCGACCTAAATCTATTATTACATCAGCGGAAAAGAAGGCTATTAAAGAACTAAACGAAAACAACACCATTTTAGTTCTCCCAGGCAATAAAGGAAACGCAACAACAGTTGTCGATAAAGACAAATATACTGGAAAAATAAACCAGCTCTTAGACGACCATACTTTCAGTCGGACGGATCTCACAAACAAAATCGATAGGAACCTCACATATCCAATCAACGCCTCCAGCCTCACTCCAGAAGAAAAATAGCCGTTAGGTTTCCGGCCCTCTACGGACTGCCTAAAATATATAAAGAAAATGTACCTCTACATCCAATCGTCTGCACAAAATACGTAAATATCTGGCCAAACTTTTACATCCTTTTCCAGGGAAAACTAAATCTTTTGTTAAGAACTCTGAACACTTTGTTCAAAGATGGAAAACCACCCAATTAGAGTGCGTAGATACCCTGGTTAGTTTTAGTGTAGAATCCCTGTATACAAATGTTCATATAAATGATTCAGTTTACATAATATCGGACATATTACGAAATAACAAGATGGACTCCCCACCTACTAGAATTAATTAAAGCATGTCTGATTTCACTTATTTTATTTTTCAAGGAATTTTCTATGAACGGACTTCGGGAGGAGCCGTGGGATCTTCGATGTCACCCGTGGTAGTCAACATCTTCATGAAAGCTTCCAAAGAAGGCCCTTTGTCTTCTGCTCCTCTGAAACCTAAATTTTGGCGCAGATATGTAGATGGGCCATCTAAACTAACAACACCCTCACTATAGGAACTGAATTAAGGGGTGTCCTTCCCTTTCTCGATGCACTAGTACAAAGGAAAGATAATGGCAAATCAGGACATCCTGTGTACAAAAAACAAACAACACAGTATTAACTCTTTGCTACACAGAGCTCTTTCAATATGTGACGAACAACCTCTGAAATCAGAAACAGAAAAATTTACAGTGTTTGAAGTCATCGAAAGATACAATACAATTACCAAGATAAGGCGTTCATAAGATACCTTGCTGTTGTAGTAAAGTGTATGTGGGTGAAACAGAATGGTCTATATCTATTAGGTTTGAGAAACATGAAAGATGTAAGAAAAAACAAATTGTATAATCTGCAGTAGCTACACTAGCATTGCTCGGGTCACACTGTTATTGTAAAATAAACTAAAGTGCTTTTAGAGGAAAATTAGAGAATTAATCGAAATTTGTAAATATCCAAATAATATTACTAGATACAGGTTATAGTTCATCACACGTGGATATCGACTGTAATGCTGGATCACGGTTCGTTGAGCACCAGTCGGTGATAAATCCGTGCTGTTGCTCCCCGATGATCATTCGATGTTCTAATGTCGTGACGTAAATATCCTTGAAAATGCTTCGTGCAATCGTAGGTGGAACGTCGGCCAATAATTCCATGGTCTAAACTCAAAAACAAAAGCGTTAAAAGCTTCTGTTTTTTAATCTGAAGGTATTTTAATACGATGATATCACTACTATGAGGGAGGAAAGCGTTTGATTCATTTTTTCTTGCAAGGGGGGCAGTGGTCCAGAAAAGGTTCGAAACCTAGGATTAGCCAAATGTTTGTACTTATTTATTAACATTTGTTTTTTTTTAGTATATTCCCATTCTAACTACGATGTGCTGTGATTTTGCTATGAAGGAAGCCCAAAAAATAGTAAGCACTTGTCATAAGCTCCAGAAGCCTTTGGATATTTATTCAAACAGACATCAGGAACTCCAAGATTTCGCAGATCAGATTAATTTTAAAAAAGTTTGTTTCACTGCATCAAGATTTTTTAAAGTTGACAGAAGGGCTACTCTATCGCTTTTAAGCGTAACAGCGAACTACTTTATTGTACTGGTACAATTCTTAAATAAAAAGTAATTATACGTGTTAGTTATAAAAGGGATATAATGTATAATGTCAAATTTCTAGATAGCAAAGATTGTTTATGGAAGAGTTTACCATTTATTTTTAGATTGTAATTTCTATAATGCACCCATTTTATCCTTTTGAATATACCTATTAAGATATCCACCCTCTATGTAACCACCGTAATGGTAGCGACACATGAACAGATTTATATCAAGTATCGTCCACTACACCGTTCCGTTAGCGGCTCGCACCATAGCATATTATAACTGATCCAACAATTGTGTTGGTAGCGCAATAGTGCGATAAAGTATCCTATCTCCCTTATTTTTCAAAAATTTGAAAAAATGTTTGTATAGTATGAAAATTTCTACAATCTAAGAATATTTCCAATTATATATACGCAAAAAAAAAAGTTTTTTTAATTGTGCACCCTCTATATATGTTTGCATATTTGGATTTCTCCAAGAACTATCCATATGATAGCATATCCGCTTTTGAATTTTGTTGTAAAGTTGCCAACTTTTTCAAAAAATCCAATAAATTTTGAAAAAAAAACATGATTATCTATAATATAAATAAGGCGCAATAACTCAAAATGGGATATATATATATATATATATATATATATATATATATATATATATATATATATATATATATATATATATATATATATGAAGTAAAATGCGAACAGTAAATTCAAACTTCGTTCCAACCATATCCTTTCCGTGTTAGAGGTTGCAGAGTTTAAACAAATTGCTAAGGAAAACAATTTATTCTATTCCACCACCATCGAGATGATGACCTACCTGTACTACCATACAGAGAAGAAAGTCAAAACTTACCCTACCCGCCACAGTGATACAGCAGAGGTACATGTTTCGTCTCTACTAGACTCGTCAGGGCACCGACATGCACCGGGCTGTGCAAAGGACAGATCAGAAGGAAGCATGCAAATACTAAACGCGGCTTCGCCGGCGAGAGGTCGGCTTAGCAATTTGTTTAAACTGTGCAACCTCTAACACGGAAAGGATATGGTTGGAACGAAGTTTGCATTAACTGTTCGCATCTTACTTAATTCATGTTATATGTTTGCGGAATGTGATTTCAGCACTACAATGGTATAGTGTGGATATATCCACTGCTATTGCATCTCACACGGAGGAATCCGTGAAAGCCGCATAAACATATATACGCCATCCGGCCGTAGGTCGGCGAAGCCGTCGAAAACGCAGTTTGCATTTACTGTTCGCATTTTACTTCATTCATGTACGGAGCTGCATATAGTTGTACGTTTGCGGAATGTGATTTCAGCACTACAACGGCATAATGTGGATATATCCACTGATATTGTATCTCACACGGAGGAATCAGTGAAAGCCGCATAAACATATATATGCCTAATACTTGGAAAAATCTGCTTACAAAACATCAACCAGTACCACTTAGTAACGAAAGACATTACAACTCGGCAACGCAACCACAAACACTTTCAACAGGGCCGATGACGCGCAGCAGGTCACGCCACCTGATTCGGAAAATGAACACGTCCGACGCGCACACGGTACCGACAACACCAGAGTCGCAGGCGTCAATTCGCTCGTAGACGCCATACAGTGAGCTTTGAAAATGGTGAATGAGATTTCACCGAAACGTCAGCTGCCTTACAGTCCTTAAAGGGGATGCCCGAAAACCTTCGATTACATATATATATATATATATATATATATATATATATATATATATATATATACATATACATATATATGAATATTTTTAAACATACAGATATCAAAATAGCTAGAAAACCATTACTTACACTCTCCAAAATTTATTCTAAAACCAAAACACCGTTGCAGCTGACTATTTCACCATTTTGTAGTGACAAATGTCAGGTGTCAACCGAGAAGTGGCCGCGGGTGGCCTAAGCAGTTGAGAAAAATACGGATTCGTAAAACAGTGGCGTAGTCAATTATGAGATTTAGCAAAAATAGAATATAAAATTTAGAAAATTACTTGTTATTTTTTACATGATATAAGAGAATTTAATTGAGAAACTTATTCATCTGGAGATGGACTTTCCAAGAGGCTCAAATACTTCTCTTTTTCCAACTTTAAAATATAGATTTAAATGGCACTCAAATTCTCGATGTAACTTTTTTTAATAATTCACCATGACGTTGAACTTCATCGCATTTTAAATCACTTTACTTTTCACGGTCAATTAGCCACTCGAACCTTGTCTCTTTTGATAGACATAGTTTCACTGAGATGACATGTATATGAATAAAATTAAATTATACTAATTTATCTCAATAACAAACATTATAAGAAATCATTATTGTGAAACAAATTACCTGAAGTGGCCAGTAAGTCTATAATGATAAATGCACGTAAAGATATATTTAAAATATCTAAATATATTATATACTTGAAATAATGAATGTTGTGCTTAATATATTGTATTGTAAAAATTGTACTTTAAAAAGTATTTGTCTATAAAATATCTCAATACTAATTTATAATCTTTTATTTCTATTCTTCCTCTTTTTCTTCTTTAGCCTTAACACATACTCCTGGACATAGATCTTTCCAACTATCTTCCACGATTGTCTGTATTCAAGTCATCCACCTATCTTCTACGTGTCATTTTTTTGAGTCTTCACCTCAAGACATGGTCAACAGTTTTACCCTCTTACAGTCAAAATCTACACATTGGGTCAGCCACAACACCATTTTTATGAAAATGGCCCCTTAGGTGACAAAATTCTGTCAACAGTCCCACCACAATTCGCACCTCTTTCCTTCCTAAAGGGAGAAGCTCTCTAGTAAGCTGTGCGCTAGGTCCAGTTATATGTTCCTTGGCACACCTTATTCCAGGAACTTCTCTCCACGATTCCATAAATTTACTTTCCAGCAATAATTTTAATTTCTTTTTATCAATGGCAATTGGGACAGGTAGAATTGATTAGGGTCCCATCTTTGGCAGATAGCCCGCTTCCTCATTCTCATGTGTATCCAGGTCACTCATGACCCACACAAGTCTGCCTGTGAAGCCATTTCTTGTCAGACGATTCAGTATATTTTGGCACTCAAACACCAGTGGCGAATTTACGGCACTAGACTTCAGTACCAACGTCACAGCCCTAGTGCCTGTGCATATGTTATTACCTTATTCATGTTTATGTTAGTTACTGCAGATTAGTACAAATTTCAGTTATAAAGATCGTCGCACGTTTTTCGAGAGAGTAGACTTCTCTAACTCCTGTGCTCCTGCCGAACGCTCCGGCTCCAGCTCTTTCATCTTATCGAGATCCATTTGTAAACCACCAGGATCCATTTCTCGAAATATTTTGCCCGCCTCCCCCCTCCTAATTCTTTCTAGCTGGCAAAAATATCTATATATACAGACAGCCAAGTACCTGCCTGTTCCATTCCTAAAATATCATAGACAACTGAGGCGATAACAAGTTTTCATGGTCTTGTTTTCTATGTATAAGAGGTGAGGAGGTACACTCACTAGGACCTTCAGCGCCTTAGTGGGGGTAGGCCTCATTGCAGTCATTATTCCAATAGGAGCCATTCTTTGAAATTTGTCAAGTTGAACACGGTGTTGTACTAGGCCACCATACCATACTGACATAAGTGATCATGGGACCAATCAAGATAGTGTATATATAGCACTCTCGGTGTTAGGCCCCATGTGGACTCAAAGGCTCGTTTACAAGCCCAGAAAGCACATATGGCTTTCTTGGTTCGAGCTTCAATATCATTTCAGCTCAATCGTGAGTCGAGAATTACCCTCCGATATTTAATTGTTCCCTTGCATTACAAGGATCCTTCCATTCAATGTAATTGTGGACAGCCTCCCCGTTTTTATCTTTTTTTGTAAAGAGTACCACTTCGGTCTTGTCTTGGTGTATTCCGACCCATTCCTGTGCTACCATCGCTTCGCGATCTAGAGGACCCGCATCATTGGTCTACCCAGGCTCCAGATTTCGCGACCAGGACACAAAATGACCAGGTTATCGACATAGGCCTGTATATAACAACCAGGATCATTTAGTTTACACAGCCGATTGTCTACTACAAGGCTTCGCTTCAAAAGCGATAGAACACCTTCCTGTGGACAGCTCCTACTTCATAATGCTTTAACATTTATATTGTTAAGATCGTCAGTACATATTAGCCACTGAGTTAATATTGTGATGATCCATGCGACTACTCTCGTTCCAGAGGCTCCGTTGTAGAGCATTACATATCAAATCGTGAGATGTGTTGTTAAACGGCTTCTCGATATTGGTAAAGGTACCTAAAGCGGATTGACCAATCGAAAGTGCGTATTCGACTTTTATAAAGAGTTAATGCAGCACCAGGTGACTTGAAGAGGGCAAAGGTTTTCATCCATCACTTTGCCCTTTCATTTATCATTATCGTTTTAACTAACGTTTAGTCATGATGTGCTAAGGGGAATTGCTGTTGTTTTTCAAATTCACCCTCATCTGGCTATGAGCGTGAAAAGTGCACTCTTAGCAGCTCTCCTAAGACCCCTTTCTATTATCTTCCGAACTATAGTATTTTGCAGATGTTGGATACTGTAGGCATACTTTTTATGCATTCGCAGTATTTCTTACACATGTTCCTCTGTCAGTCCTTTATTAGTTTTTTGTATTTTCTCTAGGCAGTTTTATATTCTTCCCAGCTTATTTCGATTCGATATTTTAGTGGTTTTATATAGATCTTCCGAACATTTTTCCAGTGGATCTCAATTTGATAATTCTACTAGGATATTTTGGTATTCATAGGCCTTCATCTGATTTGATCCTCAAATGAGTCCCGAACTGCATCAATGATTTGTTTGGTAGCGTTAACCGCATCACTTTCATCACGGTATCTCGATAAAGACCCTACCACCTTACTTCCCAGTTCCTCCTGAAAGAGATCCCAATTTGTAGTTCGGTGATAGCATTTGATCGTAAACGGAATGTTTTAGGTAGTTTATGGCCGCTCCATCTACAATCATACTGCTGTCATATATTTATAGCTATTCTAGAAACCTATAAATAAATATCGAATCGAATGTTGCTCTCGGTCCAATAGAGTTTCACTGACTAGACAATAGAGTGGTTGAAACGCGTTTGGAGAGAGGATCAGAGGGATATTTGTAGGAAATAAACTGTTTATATATATTCTTTCCTTTTCTCTGCCTGAAACGAGAATAGATATATAACAATTATTTAAATACGGCAGATAGATTTCTTTAGTTCTTACTGAAATTTTGATTTAAAAAAAAAACTTCTCACTACTCCGGCGATTCATAGATGTTGCTTGACTGACAGCATTTGATCGTAAATGGAATGTTTTAAGTAGTCTATGGTGGCTCCATCTACAATCATACTGCTGTCCTATATTTATAGCTATTCTAAAAACCTATATATAAATATCACAGAGACAAAGACAGTCTGGAAGTTTGATCGGTCTTCTCGACTCTTGCAGTTATAATACGAAACTACAGATTATTTAGGGCTTACCAAAACCACCAAACACAAGTTCAGGACTCGGAAAATGCTGCTATCTAATTGCTCAGATGACGTCTCTTGAAATGAAGCTCTCACAACGGCGCGCCCACGAATTTATTTGCTTGAAGGTTTTTAATCAATTAAACAAAACAAGTTTCTCAAAACACTCAAATCTATTAACAATAGATAAATAGAATACGAGACTACTAACAATGGGAAACTTATAATAATGATTAACAACACCAAGATACTATAATAATTACTCCTGCTGGCCGTTCCAATAAGAAGAAGGATGTAACTAACTCAATTTTGAAAATAAAACGTTTAAATAGCTTTCTAAAATATAAAACAAAAACAAAGAATAACAGTGCAAAAAACAGCTATTTATGTTGCGTAAACGAACAGTATTAAAGTAACTAATTTCTCAAATAAAATAACACAGAATATTTTCTTTACTTCTCAAATTAAATGAAAAAATAAAACAACACCTCCATTAGCAGCGGTTCCACACGACACGTAATTTTCCAAGAAATTGTTCTCAAAACCGTACCGGCTCTATCGAATCTCAGATCGTTACTGAAGTTTATTTTTCCCTAAAAAGCCATACTTGTGCCTCGCTGGTGCCTTCCTGTTTCACCCCGTGCATCCTTGTAACCGTCAATTTAATTTCCTAAAGTTTGAGTAGTTTCGGTTTTCTCGTTCCCTGAGGTCGTTAGCAATTCTATACCGGATACTTAATTCCCTAATTAGCCTCTGAGAATCTTAATCTTATTTTTCATATAACAGTTAATCTAATTAATCTACATCTTCTTATAATTAAATTAAATGATAACTACTGTTAAAAAAAACTATTCACTTTTCTTAGTTGTTTTGGAAATAAATATCTAACTCGTTATTTCTTGTGAATAGAAAAAAAAACAGTAATTATACGAATTCTTTTACATGTTGTCAAACAATATATCACATTATAGTGAGTTTATTTATTTATTCTTTTGATTCCCAATATTGGGAAAATCATTCAATATACCGGGTGTCAACGAATCTATTAGACAAGCCATAATTTCTAGAGTATTATGTGTATCAAAATGAGAATTGGTACAGGTAAATGGTATGTGAAGGGAAGAGTTTTCGCATATTTTCCACTTTCCGGCCACTTCCGGTTTCACCGGAAATGGCCCCGGTTTTGAATTCTTAAATAGAACACCCTGTATATTTTAACATCTCTGGATTTCTGAGACAATTCTAGATCAGAAAGAGCCACT
The DNA here is from genome assembly GCA_034092305.1 of Diaprepes abbreviatus. Taxonomy (NCBI): domain Eukaryota; kingdom Metazoa; phylum Arthropoda; class Insecta; order Coleoptera; family Curculionidae; genus Diaprepes; species Diaprepes abbreviatus. The sequence goes on from JASJET010000095.1 coordinate 3,865,087, forward strand.
TTTAAAATTGCATCTAGGTGGCCATGATTGGACGCAAACTAATCTAAGGGCCTTAGGTGATGTCAAAAAAATACAATCGCAAAGTTTTCGTTACTAGTATGAAAGACAGGAATAAGACAAGTTGACAAAATTACGTTTTCATTTCTAACTATTAATTTTCAAATGGCGACCCCTTTTTGACAACTATTTTTCGAAAAAAGCATTCTTTGATGAATCTAACGGTACTAATTTATTTGCGATTGGATTAGACATAAGAACAGAAATTAAATATTATTAAGCAAAATACTGGATAATTTATTTACTTATGACAAGTGCGCCATGGACAGCCATGATGCATAATAATTTGCAACTGTTTTTATCAAGTCTTCTTTGGAAAACAAAGCACTCACTTAAGTAGATAATGATAGTGACATACGCTCTAAGAACAGACGTAAAAGTTTATTAATTTTCGTTAAGTTTAGTTTAAATTTTCGTTAAAATAATGTATACTCAAAGTGAAAAAGTGGATATGTTATTAATATTTGGAGAATGTCATAGAAATTCAAGGAATGCTGCCGAGTTGTATGCTCATAGATATCCGAATCAGCAACATCCAGCCCATCAGTATTTTCCGTATGTCGAGACTCGTTTTAGGCAAATAGGAAATCAAGAGGCGGAACAGAGGTTTATCATAAATGAAGAGACTGAGATTAACGTACTTGCTATGGTTGAGGTTGATAAAACAGTTTCGTTAAGAAAAATTAGTCAAGAACTGCAGATAAGTTATGAATCCGCAAGAAAAATACTGAAAAAGCATGGATATCGAGCATTTAAATATCAGTTACATCAACATTTGTATACTGAGGATGGCGATAGACGGGTAGTGTTTTGTGATTGGCTGCTTCAAAATCATAGAGTTAACCCAAATTTTATCGATTTTATTCTATTTTCCGACGAATCCCGATTTACAAATAATGGTATGTTCAATAAGCAAAATACTCGGTACTGGGCCCAACAAAATCAACATGAAATGAGAGAGGGCAATTTTCAAGAAAGACTTGGGGTCAATGTCTGGGCTGGTATCGTTGGAAACAGAATAATTGGGCCAATATTGTTTCAAGGTCAGTTAACAGGGGTTAGATACTTAGGTTTTCTTCAAAATGAAATCGAAAATCCTCTCAATGATATACGTTTAGCAGTTTTACGGCGAATTTACTTTCAACAAGATGGAGCATCACCTCACAATACTAGAGAAGTTCTTAATTATTTAATAGAGCATTTTAATAATCGAATTATTGCAACCAATGGTCCGGTACGGTGGCCAGCCCGCTCACCGGATCTTACTGTGCTCGATTTCTTTGTCTGGGGATATGTTAAAGAAAGGGTTTACTATGGAGCAGCCCCAGCTACTCTTGAGATATTAGAAGAAAGAATTTTACGGGCATTAAGAAGCATAACGCCCCAAATGCTACAAAACGTGTTGAGAGAAACAATTGAACGAGCTGAAATGTGTCGTGAAAAAGAAGGAATGCACTTTGAACATTTACTACACTAAACTTTTTAACAAATTCAGCTACTGTACTTTCAAATATTTTAAGTGTGTCGTCTAAGTTATTAGTTTATTTTGTTAGTTTTGTTAAATTTTTAATCCAATTCCTGTCTTTCATACTAGTCACTAAAACTTTCCGATTGTTTTTTTTGACATCACCTAAGGCCGTTAGATTAGTTTGCGTCCGATCATGGCCACCTAGATGCAATTTTAAAAGTGGCTCTAAAAAAATGAAGTAGACGTAAAAAGTTTTTGAAATGTCACATTCTGATCTAGAATTGTCTCAGAAATCCAAAGATGTTAAAATATACAGGATGTTCTATTTAAGAATTCAAAACCGGGGCCATTTCCGGTGAAACCGAAAGTGACCGGAAAGTGGAAAATATGCGAAAACTCTCCCCTTCATATACCATTTACCTGTACCAATTGTCATTTTGATACACATAATACTCTAGAAATTATGATTTGTCTAATAGATTCGTTAACACCCGGTATTAATACATTATATTTCTCATAGCCACATGTTAAAATCACCCTCAGCATTTATTATCTCTTCGATTTTAATTACATTAATAAGGTAGGATTTCTTCGACAGATTTATTTATAAATATCAACAGAGGGTACAGTCTTTTTAGTTTATGTCGTCATAAATTGTCTGGGCTTATATATTATTAAGAAAACATTTAAATGATTCAAAAGTATTAAAATTGAGTTTGGGCTGAAGCACGATGATTGATTTATTTTTTCTGTAGACTTTTTTGGGTGGTAATATAAATAATGTCTCAGTTTCCATAGTTAAAATCTATTTGCAGGGTGATTATTTAATTTCTCCTTTTAGTGGAATATACTTTACATTAACCAGTATAAAAAAATTAATATTTGTTCCATTACAGTTCTGGAGTTTCGGTATTTCGTTACCACTACGTCTTGCTTAAAGTCAATTTCAAATAAGATGTGTCGGTAATATGACAATGAGATCTCCTGACTAACTTTCCACATCTTCATCAAATTCTGTCAAATCTGAAGTTATAGCTCTATTTTTAAGGAAAGAAAGCATATTCCGTCCGTTAATAAATTCCAGGTTGTTAATAATGAGGAAGTCCAACAAATGTCCCCCTCTCTCTTTGGTTGACATCCTTGCACTCCCATAAAATGTGGTGCACATTGGAATCGCAGCTTAGGGAAAGTTGTAAGCGTTACTCCTGGCAATATATTTTTAAGTGCACCAGTAATGTTTTCATACATTTTTGCTTTAAGCTGAAGTGTTAATAATTGTGATAAATGGATATTTATTATTGTCTGCCAATACAATCATAAACTCTACTTTTATGAATACTATAATGTAGTATTAATGAAAGTCCTATTCTTTTGATGCTGAGAATATATAGTTAACAGATAGGATTCTTTTCCGAACACCCTGTAGGTAAATAAATTTAAAAATTTTGTTTCCCTGTCTATAACTGTAGTAACTTCATGACGTAAAACTAAACCGTAACTTGACTATTAATACTTATTATGTTATCAAAATTTTGTTATTTTGTTTCTCATCCCATTATAATGATTTTTGGATAAACAATACTTAGATTTTGAGTGTTTTTTTTGACATTATTTAACATTAACAATACCGTGTTAAGTACGTCACGTTAAATGGATATTATCTCAGTTATATAAATAAATTAATTTTAGACTCAACACTTAAAGATAAATCTCAGCTATTTAAGGAATTTGAAATTGCTATCATATTGTTTTAAATGACATTTTACTTAAAACACAATTTTTTTGGAAGATTTCTTTACGCATTGTGTTTGTTCGAAATAAAGAAAAAAGTTTTTTAAAAAATCAAAATTTCAATAAGTATTCTCCTTTCAGGCAGAGACATCGAGGTCGGTAAGTGACAGGTTTGCAATACCCTACCGACATACCTTGGAACTTATATTTTATGTAGCAGTTGTTTACTGCGAATGTTGCTCTCGGTCCGACATAGCTCCACTGACGACACCATGAGGTGGTTGAAAAGCATATGGAGAGAGGACCAGAGTGGTATTTGCAGGAAATAAACTGTTTGTATATGTTCTTTCCTTTTCTCTGTCTGAAAGGAGAATACCTACTGTTCCGAACAGCCGATTTTTGAAAACACACTGTATTACTTAACACAATCTGTTATTTCAAAATCTCTTTATTGTCACAACTTTGATAACTTGTCAAATTAATTCAAGTTGCGCCGAGGAGCTCTCAAACTATACGGTCTCCGAAAGCCGATCTGGACTCCTTATATACCCTTTTGGTCGATACCGGAAGATTCCCTAATACTCTAGAAGGATTTCCATACCACATGGTGTAATAAAAATAAGAAAAAGGAATAATCCGGCGATTTCTAGACCTTCTATTATAGACGGCCTATGTTAATAATAAGGAAATAGAATTCTCTAAAAAGTTCCAGACCTTCTTTCATAGACGTCCCCTGATTACAACAAAGGTAAAATTAAATCAATAAACTATGAACTAGTAGAAAATAAACCTAAAACCCTACAAACTACAAACACAAACTAATACTATGAAATGTAAAACGGTATAAAGTTCGTTACATTCCTCCTTCCAAGCCTTGATCGTCCCGCTCAGCTTTCTTGATCTCGACAATGGGCCAATCTGTCAAGATGCACGACTTTCATCTTCGCATGAGGGCTTTTCTGAATTCGGTACACCAGATCGTTTAGCCGGGTCATTACATGGTACGGACCTTCCTATGACTTATGAAGCTTTGGTGAACGCCCTTTGGTTCTTATCGGATTGTACAACCAAACTTTTTCACCAACCATGAATCCACCAGAATTGGCTTTGAGGTCATAGCGAGTCTTCATTCTGTCGCTTTCTATTTGTAATTTTTGTTGGACTTCTCCGTAAAGGACCTGAAGCTGCTTACTAAGTTGGTTGGTGTAGTCTTCCCAAGTTGCCTCACAAGCGGGTGGACGTCCAGTAAGCAAATCAACCGGAAGACGTAATTCTTTTCCAAAAATTATGCTAGCAGGTGTTTTTCCAATGGTTTCCTGAATGGCCGAACGATAAGCTAATAAAAATGGCTGAATGCCTTTATCCCAGTCATTTTGTTTTTTATTAACTTGTATTCTGATGCAATTCTCTAGCGTTCGGTTAAATTTCTCAACCATTTCGTCTGACTGTGGGTGTAGGGATGTTTTTCTAATTTTGTGAATTTTTAGAAGCTTGCAAAGGTTCGTAAAAACTTCCGACTCAAAGTTTCTGCCTTGATCAGAATGTATTTCTACTCGCACCCCATATCTACAAATCCACTGTTCAAACAACATTTCAGCAACGGTGGTGGCTTCTTGATTTGGTATCGCATATACTTCTGGCCATTTACTGAAGTAATCCATAGTTACTAAAATATAATGATTCCCGAATTTACTAAGAAATAGTCCTGCTATGTGTATAGTAATTCTTTCAGAAGGTACTCCTACATTGTACTGCTTCATTTTACCATGGCTACGGGTCCTCGGTCCTTTACTGGCAGCACAGTCGGTAGAGGTTTTGCACCATTTTTTTACATCTACGTGGTTCTCCAGCCAATAGAACCTCTCTCGAACTTTTTCAAGAGTTTTCATAACCCTTAAGTGTCCGCCACCTACACCATTATGTAAAGCTTGCAGTAATTGTGGAATCCTTTCGTGGTAAAATAGTCTGGTATTTGTAATCTTTGCCATCAGAGCTCTCACAAACTCTTTTTAAAAGACCATCGTACATAATCAAGGAATCCCATAAGGCCCAGTAACCTTTCACTTTTTAGATTTTGACGAGATTTCTTGAAAAGTGGGTCTATTTGAATTATTATTCTTTAATTTAATGATAAGGTTAAGATCTGGATCTTCTTGTTGTCCTTTGGAGATGATTTTGGTATCCCAATCCAAAGAACATTGTAGTCATGTCTTTTGGCAATAGAAAACGTCAGGATTTTCTCCCTCTTCGTGCTTGTTACAGTGCGTGCATTCTTCTGGACATGGTATCCTTGAGAAAGCGTCTGCATTTTTGTGGTTCAAGCCTTTTCTATTTCAATTTTAAAATCACACTCTTGCAAGCGTTGTAACAATCGTGCTATTTGACCTTCAGAATTTTTAAATTGTAAAAGCCACTTTAATGATTCGTGGTCTGTTCTCAGGAGAAATTTCTGACCATAAAGATATTTGTGAAAGTGTTCTAATGTCTTTATAATAGCGAGTTGTTCTTTTCTTGTTACACAATAATTTCGCTCAGCTGTGCAGAGTACTTTGCTAAAATAAGCAATCACTTTCTCTTGGCCATTTTGTATCTGGGACAAAATTCCACCTATAGAGGAGTTACTAGCGTCAGTACTCACAACAAACATCTGATTAGGCTCAGGATATGACAGTCAGTCGATGTAAAGGTCTTGCAATATCGGCGAATCCTTTTATGTATCTTCTATAGTAAGTACAGAGACCTAGAAAACTTCTTAGTTCATGCTTATTTTTTTGTATTGGCCGACCTTGAATGACTTCTGTCTTCTCTGGATCGGTTCGTAGACCAGCTTCTGTGATGATATGGTCCAAGTATTTCACTTCTTTCTGGAAAAATTGACATTTCTTTAGACTGAGCTTTAATTGTGCACTTCTCAGTTTTCGAAATACATCTTCAAAATTTTTCAAATGATCGTCAAATGTTTTTCCCAGAATTATGGTGTCATCTAGGTATTGTTTTTCATGTTAGTCCATGTAAAATTCGTTCCACTAAATGTTCAAAAGTGGCTGGGGTATTGCATAAACCAAATGGCATAATATTAAATTGCCATAGCCCCATTCAAGTAGAAAAAACGGACTTTTTTTATCCTCTGGATGAAGCCGTACTTGCCAATAGCAACTTTTTAAGTCCAACGTGGAAAACTATTTTGACCGAGTTAATTTGTCTCACGTATCATAAATACGAGGTAAAGGACAATTGTCTTTCTTGATGATATCATTAAGCCGTCTAAAGTCAACACATAGTCTAGTTAAGCCATTTTTCTTCTTTACTTGTACAATTGGTGATGTCCAGAGACTTTGGGAAGGTTCTATAATGCCTTGATTCTGCATGTCTTTGGGCATCTTGTCTACCTCGTCACGTTTTGCTAAGGGTATTCTCTTTGGAGCTTGTTTAATTGGAGTTGTTTCTCTAGTATTTATTCGATGCTCGAATACATTGGTCCTTCCCAAGTCGCTATCAGATAAAGAGAAAACACCCTGATTTCTTCGTAAAAGATCTTCCAGTCTAGCCACCTGAACTTCATTCAGTAATGGTGTGGACGTACTAACTAGGTCTTGAAGTGCCTTAGGTAGCTTTGCAGGTAATTTCTCAGGTTGTAACGGGATACCGGTAACTATCACGTCGACAGGTTAACAGGTAGCAATCCTGTCACCTTTTCTCATCTCTTGAGGATAATCTTTCAAGTTCAGCATCTTGACAAATATAGTGCTTCTTTTATTCTTGGTTCATGTTTTCTTGGCTCGTTTTCAGTGTCATCAATTCTTATTTTATATCATTTTGACTTGTCTTTAATTCTTGTTTCATATCATCTATATTTTTTGTCATACCTTCTTGGCTTGTCTTTAATTCTTGTTTCATATCGTTTTGACCTTTCTTCATATCATCTTGGCTTGTTTTCAGTGTCATCAATTCTTGTTTCATATCATGTTAATTTTTCGTCATATCTTTTTTCATCTCTTCTTGGCTTTTCTTCATGTCTTGCATCATTATCAGAATCTGGTTTAAGCTAGTTCGAAGTTGTTTTTCCATTCTCGCTTTCGATTTTCTAGTTTCCACTCTTATACACTTTCAGTTTACTTTTTTCTAATTTTATAACCTGAACTAATCTCTTCTACATTTAATCCACTTCCGACATCAATTTGTTCCGGATTGCCGATTTTTGAACACACACTATATTAGGGAACGCACTCTGTTATCTCAAAATCTCTTTATTGACACAACTTTGACAACTTGTCAAAATAATTAAGGTTGCGTCGAGGAGCTCTCAAACTATATTGTCCCCGAGAGCCGATATGGACCTTTTATATACCCTTTTGGTCGATACCGGAAGATTCCCTAATTTTCTAGAAGGATGTCCATACTACATCTTCTTCTTCTCTTCTTCTACCTTCTATAATAGGTCCCTGACATGTTCCTTCTTCGATTTTCCTCATTCTGGACTTAAATTATCGCTCCACCTTTTCCGCGGTCGACCTCTACTGCGTGTACCACTAGGCGATTTATCTCGTGCGATCCTTACCAGTTTATCCTCTGTCATTCGGCTTAAGTGTTTGTTCCATTGTGTCTTACGTTGTAGGACCCACTCATTAATGCAGTCTGTGTTGCATGATTGCCTGATGTTATCGCTTCTTTCTCTGTCTAGTAGCGTTTTTCCTGTTATTCGTCGAAGTATTCTCATTTCTGTAGTCTCCAATAGTTGTTTCGTTTTTGTCGTCTCTGGCCGTGTTTCTGAGGTGTATGTCATAATAGGTCTAATTGTGGTTTTGTAGATCCGAACCTTTGTTTCTTGTTGTAAGTGTTTGTTTCGCCAGATCACGTCGTTGAGGCAACCCGCCACTTTGTTTGCTTTGGCCACCTGCCCTCTTACTTCATCTTCGATGTTGCCATAACTAGTTATGTCGATTCCTAGTTCTAGTTTGCATCGGAGGGGTTCTTTTGAGGTTGTCATACATTTAGTTTTTTCGGCTGAGATAATCATATTATATTTTCTTCCCGTAAGATTAAAGGTATTTAACAATCTCTGGAGGTCGTCTTCATTTTCGGCACATATCACAGCGTCATCAGCGTAACAGAGAATTTTTATTTCTGTATCACCCATTTTATATCCTCTACCAAGTCGCACCTCCTTTATTATTTCGTCCATTATCATGTTAAACAATAAAGGACTAAGCGAGTCTCCCTGTCTAATACCATTGTTGACTGGTATGGGTGTAGATAATTTACCGTTAGTGCGAATCTGAACTTTATTGTTTGCGTATTTGTTTTCGATGGTCTGAATTTCTACATACTACATGGTGTAATAAAAAGAGGAAAAGGAATAATCCGGCGATTTCTAGACCTTCTATCATATGCGTTCTAGGTTAAAAATAAGGAATTCGAATTTTCTAAAAAGTTCCAGACCGTCTTTCATAGACGTCTCCTGAGGAAATTAACAAAGGTAAAATTAATTAAATAAATTATAAACTAGTAGAAAATAAACCTAAAACCCTACAAACTACAAATACAAACTAATACTATGTGATGTAAAACGCTATTAAGTTCGTTACAATATATAACAACTAAAGAAAAACGTTGACTGAACAAGAGTTCTAACTTATACTCATTAATAAATTTTGACTCTCTTAAAGTCACGAAATCTCGACCTAACACATAATCCAAAAAATGTTTTAACTAGTAATATTTTTATCGTGTTGGATACGAAAAAATATTTTCTACTTTTACAAAATTCCACAGGACGTAAAAGAAGTCTGTGTTTAGTCGGAGTTTTATGACTTTAAGAGAGTCAAAATCTGACCAACCATTAAAAATTAGACAATATTCTTTGTTGGACTTTTTTTATTTCGGGAAAACTCTCCGAGAGTCGATATAAGTTGCATCAAATTTGGCAACATTGGTTATATAACCTAAATTTAATTATAAAGTTTAGATTTTTTAATCCATTTAGTGTTATATTAAATAAAGTATATTTTAGTTATGATATTATTAAATGGAAATGTTAAGTCATGATTATTGATCATTACTAAAATATAAATTTTAAGTTTATTTGCACCTAAAATGATAAAATGCAATAAAGGCACAAAATATTACTGATTAAAATGTATTTATATTAAATTATATATTTGGGTTTTTTATATTATAATAGGTTTAATATAGGATTTGATTAAATATTTTAGATACATGATACTTTATCAGTAAAAATGCATGTTAACTAATGTCATCAAATATTTTCACGTGCTTAAAAACTCGCAAAATTGTACATAGTAATTAATGGAGAATTTTTTAAAATCTTCAAGTAATTTTTAATGGTGTAAGTCTATTAAAAGAAATAGACGGGTTTTGTATTTCAGTGTATGTTTTATTAATATTGGCCAAGCGCTTTCGGTCTAACTTAGACCATCCTCAGGGCTCAGACCTCGTCAAAGGGTACACCTTGACCCTGCCAGTTTGAGAGCAGTCGCCAGCGTAGCCTCCACACAGGACAAAACGTATACAATTAAAAAAATTTTTAAATTAAAATTAAAACTAAAACATTCAATACACTAGTACACTGATATTATCAAAACAATAAACCTTTTTAATAAAAACCCCTAGAAAATCGAAAGCGAAAATGGAAAAACAACTTCGAACTAGCTTAAACCAGATTCTGATAATGATGCAAGACATGAAGAAAAGCCAAGAAGAGATGAAAGAAGATGTGACGAAAAATTAACATGATATGAAACAAGAATTGATGACACTGAAAACAAGCCAAGACGATATGAAGAAAGGTCAAGACGATATGAAACAAGAATTAAAGACAAGCCAAGAAGGTATGACAAAAAATCTAGATAATATGAAACAAGAATTAAAGACAAGCCAAGATGATATGAAATAAGAATTGATGACACTGAAAACAAGCCAGGAAAACATGAACCAAAAATAAAAGAAGCACTATATTTGTCAAGATGCTGAACTTGAAAGATTATCCTCAAGAGATGAGAAAAGGTGACAGGATTGCTACCTGTCAACCTGTCGACGTGATAGTTGCCGGTATCCCGTTACAACCTGGGAAATTACCTGCTAGTGTACCTAAGGCATTTCAAGACCTAGTTAGTACGTCAACACTTTTACTGAATGAAGTTCAGGTGGCTGGACTGAAAGATCTTTTACGAAGAGATCAGGGTGTTTTCTCTTTATCTGATAGCGACTTTGGAAGGACCAATGTAGTCGAGCATGGAATAAATACTGGAGAAACAGCTCCAATTAAACAAGCTCCAAAGAGAATACCCTTAGCAAAACGTGACGAGGTAGACAAGATGCCCAAAGACAAGCAGAATTAAGGCATTATAGAACGTTTTTATTAAAAAGGTTTATTGTTTTGATAATATCAGTGTACTAGTGTATTGAATGTTTTAGTTTTAATTTTAATTTGTGAAAAAATTTTAAAAAAAATTTTTAATTGTATACCTTTTGTCCTGTGTGGAGGCTACGCTGGCGACTGCTCTCAAACTGGCAAGGTCAAGGTGTGCCCTTCGACGAGGTCTGAGCCCTGAGGATGGTCTAAGTTAGGCCGAAAGCGCTTGGCCAATATTGATAAAACATACACTGAAATACAAAACCCGTCTATTTCTTGATTTCTTCGGTGTACAACCTGTTAATAACTTATTAACTCTATTAAAGCCCTATTATTTCTCCTAGATATTTGAGATTGTTGTTAACAATTTAAATGTTTTTTGGCCAGTGACATAGCTAGATCAGGCGGCGCCGGTTGGCTAGAGTTATTTTGGCGCCTTAAGTCTTGAGAAAATTCGCAATACAGTACAAGTGCCTAATTTTTTTACTTAGGTGTAAAAAAATTATACCAACTTGTTTCAGATTTATGGTTTAAAGACTTTAATTGTATAAATTTACAATTATTATATTTTATTTCCATTTTAATTTCTGTAATATTTGTGGTCGCATAATAATAAAATTTAAAGTCAAGTTAGGTGTTTCATATTTTTAAATTATGAGAAGTATACAAAAATCAGGCTTTAATTTTTTTTTTTAACAAAAAGTCATAATCTCTCAACTTAGGTTCTTAATCCTTAATCTTACATTGACTTGGATATTACATATGTTACAGGAAATACGAGTTTTCACTCAGGACACACTAGTATGTCTCACGGCATATCCTAAATGGATAATTTATTGGGATGGAAATGCTAGGGCAATCGGTTCGTTTAGTTTAGTTAATACAACCAAAAATTCAAAATCACCAGAAATTAGCCCAAGCGAACCGCGAACCCATGACAACACACAAATTTAAATAATCTTTGCGCGTGTAATTTAATCGCCTCTGCATATTATTATTAATGGATATCAAATGGCAAAAAATAGTAATAATTCTGTAGGGTTCAATTGTTTTATTTTCGCCACGCCTCGCCGTCATGGCCAACCAATAACAAAACTTCAAAACCTTATAGCATTTTAACAATAGAAATATGTGGAATTGCCAATATTTTTAAAACTGCAAATTTTTGGTATAGACAACCTTACACAACGTTACCCTTATTTTTAATCGACTTCTAAAACAAAGTTCTTAATTCGTCGAGTATGTATGTTTTTTTTATGTATGTACACTGATTACTCCGGAACGGCGTCATGGATTTGAATGAAATTTTTTACGTTATGTTCAGGAAGTTGCTGCGGTGGTACCATATTTTTTTGACGAAATTGGTGCAGTAATATCCAAGATATCGCTGACAATATGGCGGCCAAAAAATTTAATTTTGTCTGATTTTCTACAAAATTGGTGTGGGGGAGTTTTCGGGGTCGCACATAATGGATCCAAAATATTTTTAAAAAATTCAATATGGCGGATCCAATATGGCGAACAAAAATCAATATTGTCCGATTTTCTCCAAAATTGGTACGAGGGAGTTCTCAGGGTCATACATAACTAATCTAAAATTATTTTTAAAAAATTCAATATAGCGGACGAAAAAAATCAATTTTTTCCGATTTTCTTCAAAATTGGTACGGGGGAGTTTTCGGGGTCGCACATAACGAATCTGAAATTATTTAAAAAAAAAATCAATATGGCGAATTCAAGATGGCGAATTAAAGATCCTACATCTCCCGATTTTGTCTAAAATCAGTATTGGAGTATTTTCGTTAGTGCTAGTTATGAATTTAAAATATCTTTTGAAAAATTCAATCTGGCAGATTCAATATGGTGTCCGAAAAATTTTACATCTTTTGATTTTCTCCCAAACTGATACAGGGGGTTCTTGAGGGTGTAAATTATGAATTTAAAAGTATTTTTTCAGGATTCAATATGGCACATCCAAGATAGCGGACAAAAAATTTTACATTTTTCGATTTTGTTCAAAGGTGGGACTGAATCGTTTTTGAGGATGTAAATAGTGAATATAAGTCTAGAAATTTTAAATTTCCGGATTTCATCCAAAATTGGTACTAGGGAGCCTTGAATGGTTTAGATTTAGATTAGATTAAGACTTAAAATAATTTTTTTGAAATTCAATATAGCGGATGCAATATGGTGGGTTGAAAATTTTACCTTATTTGTATTTTTTCCGATTTGGTATTAGAGGGTTTTCCGGGTCGTGTATTACGATTATGAAGTTTATTTTTTACAACTATTAAGTTGATAAGATACAATATGAGGGACAGAAAATTTTACATATTCCGATTTTGTCTAAAATTGATATTGTGGAATTCTTGAGACGTATACAGACTCAATATGCAATATAAAATATATCAAGCTAAGAAATTTACATCTCAGGTTCTTTAAATATTGAAAATTGATATTGTGGAGTTCTTGAGATTCTTTATAAAAAAATTGAACCGACTTCTAAAAGTGCGCTAAAAAGTGAAAAATAACTATAAATTTTTATATTACATTGAACTTTTTAAAGTCGGCGCCAAATTATTTGTAGATGAAATAAATAACTCTTTCTATATACAAATTATGGTAAGAAAGCCATTACAAATAAATTATTTTTAATCTGTTTATGCAAATCACATTTTGTCAGGTTATAGTTTGGCGCCGACTTCAAAAAATCCAATTTCATATAAAAATATATAGTTATTCACTTTTTAGCGCACTTTTAAAAATCGGCTCAATTTTTTCATAATTTTTTTTTAACTTAATATGCTACAATTTAAAAAATTGACTTTTGACGATTTTTTAAATATCATTTTTATTCTTTTTTTTTGACCATTATGTACTAATAATTTTCAAAATAACATAAAAAGATTACTAAAGTCGATCTTCGTTTACAAGAAACCTAACCCAAATTAAATAATAAAGACTTTCTTATAGGACAAATTTATAGTTAAGTTTTGGTCCGCCAACGTCATTTTTGACATAAAAATTTAAGTATGTCCAAGACTTAATTATAGAACATTATACATGAAATATGTCTAGAGTTTTACGTAGAAATCAAAAATGCAATAATATATAGAGTGTTCCATTTAAAATAAATAAAATGACATCTACTCCCGGTATAACCGGAAGTGCCGCCATCTTGAAAATATTTTAGCCGACTGTCTCCCATGTACGTTAGTACACTGTCACATTTTCAGATTCTCTAATTATAGTTTTCCCACAATTGATGGATAAATTTTCCGGATAATAACCCTGTATACATATGTCGCATAGAAGTGTGTGAAATATATATTACAGACGGACAGATATGCCCTAACATTGTTCAGCTCAATCAGACGAGTGAAATATTAATAAAGATGTATTACAAAATCTTATTACGTACAGAGTGACAGGCAATCAGACGCACTTACATTATTGTATTTTCATCTGGACTGTACAGGGTGAGTCAACGATTGGATGAAGTAGGTTTGTGCCTTTTCGGTGAAATTTACAAAGAAATTATATTTATTATTCGATACAGTTTATTTTTACGCAGATTTTAAAAATATTTAGGACTCTACAGGGTGAGCCAAAAAACAAGGACAGCATAAAGTTGTATTTTTTTAAATAGAATACCCTATATACGAATCGTATTTTCGATTTAGCTTATAATTTTAAATCTTTTTTATTAAGAGTTTACTATAACAAAACTTTATAGTTTCTAAGATAATTAAGTTTAAAGAAAAAAAGTCACATTTTCAAGCATCAATTCAATCCTAAATAACGTTTTCAATTTTGTGACAAATATATTCAAATTTGGAATTTAGCAAAGCCAAGGACAAGTTAACATAATTTTTACCTAATATTTGCAATAAAAGCTACAGGGTGTTGAACACATCGGCTCAAATTTGAACAAGTTTAAATGAATAAATATCTTTTTTTTTAAATGGTACACCCTGTATATTTTCATGTTATTTAATAGAGTAATAAAAACCCTAAAAGTTTTGTTCAATATATCCTATACCTATTTATAATAGTTTTTGAGATATTTCAGTTTTTCTTATTTTCCATACTTTTTTACAGAAATAGTCTTCATTATCATAGTAGCCATGTAAAATAATAAAAAGAAACTACAGAAACAAATAGTATGTGGTTAAATATGATGAAATACATTATTCATTATATTACAACTTTAATTAAACATAATGTGAAAATATTAACACAACAATAACGACAAGGCAAATACAAATTTACTTTTATACTAAATTGAAACAAAAAAATTACCTATTAAATACTGAGATTAATTATTTCTTCTTAATAAATGTTCGAATTAACGACCCTCTTGTGCAATGCACAAATTTAGTCTTTTTTGCAGATTTTCTCGGACCCTGGACAAAATTAGTGGCGTTATTGTTCTACAGGTATCCCTAATCCTGTTTCGCATATTTTCCACTGTTGTTGGTGGATTAACATACACCTTATTTTTAATATAACCCCAAAGAAAGAAATCTAATGGGGTGATGTCGCAAGACCTTGGTGGCCACTCAATGAAACCCCCACGTCCAATCCATTTTTGCGGATATCGTTGGTCCAAAAACGCACGAACTTCACGATGGTAATGCGGAGGCGCACCATCGTGCTGGAACCACATACTGTCGAGCTCATCCCTATCGAGACCTTGAAGCAGTTGGGGTAGTTCTTCTTGTAGAAAGTTCAGGTAACTATGGCCATTTAGTGGTTCATTAAAAAAGTGGGGTCCAATAATTCGATTATGATGAATACCACACCAAACATTTAATGACCAGTGGTTTTGATGTTGCACCTCTCTAATCCAAAATGGGTGTTCTGTGGCATAATAATGCATGTTGCGTCTATTTACGGCACCGTTACTTCTAAAAGTAGCTTCATCACTAAATCACAAAACCTTGCATAATAAATTTGGATTTAATTGAATCTGCGCATTTATTGTACAACAAAAGTTTACACGACTTTCAAAATCCTGTCCATGCAATTATTGGTGTAATTCCATGTGATATGGATGATACCTATATTTCTTGGTAGTATGATTAGCGGTGGATTGTGATGTTTCACATAATGCTGCTAACTGACGGCTACCAATATAAGGATTTTACTGAACATTTAACAATACTTGTAGTTCTTTTTCTTCATTAGTTACTGGTTTGTTGACCACTTTACGTTTTGGATAATCAACAGTATCAGAAGAATCAAATCTTTGCATTAAATTTTGAAAAGTATGGGTATTAGGCTGGCGTCGATCAGGATACTTCATTTTGTAAATTCTTTGAGCAAGAAGGCAATTTTTTTGAGCCTCTCCTATTGTATAAATCATATCTATTAACTCATTTTTTGGAAAATTCATTTTACAATATAACATGAATGCAAAAAAAAACTACACTACATAAAAACCAAATGAAGCGATTGCGGTTATAAATTTGACACACAGAAAAATGTTCTTTTACATTGTTTTTGCCATGGCTACTATGATAATGAAGACTATTTCTGTAAAAAAGTATGGAAAATAAGAAAAACTGAAATATCTTAAAAACTATTATAAATAGGTATAGGATATATTGAACAAAACTTTTAAGGTTTTTATTACTCTATTAAATAACATGAAAATATACAGGGTGTACCATTTAAAAAAAAGATATTTATTCATTTAAACTTGTTCAAATTTGAGCCGATGTGTTCAACACCCTGTAGCTTTTATTGCAAATATTAGGTAAAAATTATGTTAACTTGTCCTTGGCCTTGCTAAATTCCAAATTTGAATATATTTGTCACAAAATTGAAAACGTTATTTAGGATTGAATTTATGCTTGAAAATGTGACTTTTTTTCTTTAAACTTAATTATCTCAGAAACTATAAAGTTTTGTTATAGTAAACCCTTAATAAAAAAGATTTAAAATTATAAGCTAAATCGAAAATATGATTCGTATATAGGGTGTTCTATTTAAAAAAATACAACTTTATGCTGTCCTAGTTTTTTGGCTCACCCTGTAGAGTCCTAAATATTTTTAAAATCTGCGTAAAAATAAACTGTATCAAACAATAAATATAGTTTCTTTGTTAATTTCACCGAAAAGGCACAAACCTACTTCATCCAATCGTTGACTCACCCTGTACATACCTGCAAAATTTGAACTCAGACTTGTGGATATGTGTGTTAACAAATATTCAATGTAAACATACAAATAGACGCCCAAGTGATTTGATGCAAGTGCTTCCCTTATTTATCTTCCAAAATGCAAATAGATTTATTTATTTTCCTAATTCACTTAGTTTTCGTACCTTTAATTATCCACCAATGGTGGATATCGAAAGAGTTACTAATATGTCTTCGATAAAGATATTTTCTTAGCACCAACTATTGGTTAATAAACATTATTACTAAGTAAAATTTTAACTTTCTATGTCAAACACTCTCCGAGAAAAGAGGCTGTGATAGGCAAGTGCTTAAGTAATAGGATAAGAATTTCATCTTTCCATTTCAAATACGGAATCCTAAAACATAAATAAATAAAATTGAAAAAAGAATATGCAGTGAAATAATACTTAAGATAATACACCTGAAGATTATTTAGCACTTAAATGCGAGTTGTTTTGGAATGTGTCTTACTAAAATAAATATTTTGTTAATTAGGAATCTGAATTCGTAACGATCATGATTCTCTATTTTTTGAGATTCTACTATTTTTGTTTACATGATTAGCTAAAAAATTTGAAGTTATCGCAAATTTTGAACTTTTAGTTTATTCATTTCTGTTTTGCTTCTGATATAAAAACAAAAAATTGGTAAGTGCGTGTCAGACCCGCTTCATGTTAGGGATACGTAGCAGTTACTGGCGTTGTTGTTTTTTCTGCAACTTTATTGAAAGCATGTCCCTCAAAAATTTTATTACAAAAGATGAGCTATTTGTCGAAAAACGTATCGAAACATTGAAGATTAATTCGTATTTTTTTAACCATGTATTGGGAAAGGTATTCTCTTAGGTATCGCAGCCTAGAGTTTTGCAAGACGACGCACAGTAAATTAGAATCGAAAAATTCGATCGAAATTCATATTGCTACGCGCACTGGGTTCGCAGAATAAAATACAACACCTTTTACTAATACTTCCAATACTTATATTATCACAACTCTCATATTACAACTACTTAATTTATAAAACTCTTAACATACGACTCTCTATACGACTAACTCTACTACGCGAATCATATCTCTATTTATCTAACCATGGAAGTTCCTAAATAAATCTAGAGCATAAAAGTTGAGATCTATCTAGAAAGATGAGTCATTGAGACACTATTTCTTTAGACACATTATAATAAAGATGACTTTTCGCGTCGGAATATTTTTATATTCGAGGGCATATCAATAAGCTATTTCCAGTTATTCATAACACTGCTTCCCTCCTAATTCTGATCGTCCATATCTCCATGGTATGCCTTCAACCTGTGTAGATGCTCTACTTTAATTTTGGTCTTAGAACTTTGTTGAATTCTATAAACAACGTTACTGATTATTTTCGGAACAGTATATGGTTCCACAACCAAGCTCTATCACCTTGCCGAGTTTACTTTGAAGTCATATGAACTGACTAATGCCTTCGGTACCAGGTATTTACAGAGTTTGTTGGAATGTTGAACTAATCCGAAGTTCTTTCCAGAACTGTAATCTCGTCTTGCGTAAATAATTTTCTCCGTGCTTCCTCTTATTCTGGATGTTTCTTCTGCAATACCTCTAATTGGTTCATTATTACGGTTCTGAGAAATAATAAATTATTCATTGCCAAGCTTTGAAATGTTAAGAAATCTTTTATGTCGGCAACTAACACAAAATAGTTTAATTTTAGACTTCCAAGTTGAAGCTCAACTGACATTTCTTCAACCATATCAGCTGCTTCTCTAGTTGGAGTTCTCAACGTTCCTTTTCTGGACAATGGTAGAATTCTAGATTTATCAACAATGCTTGACTTTATTAAAGATACTGTGGAACCAATATCAACAGTTATGATAATAGGAGTAGCACTGACTTTTCCTTTAAATTCTAGTTGACCGTTTCTTATCTGAGCTGTACTTCACTTTGAATCAACGTCACAAGTGACTCTCCGATTATGAAACTCTTCTCTTCCTTCTATTTTTCTGCAGTGCTTGTACTCTTCTTTACATGGTCTTCCTGAAATGGTATCTGCGTTGTTATGCAGTCTTCCTGGTCTATATTTGATGTTAAAATTGTACTGTAGCAATTTTTCCTTGATCTCTTCTATGCGGTTTCTGGATGGTAAACTAGACCTTAAATGCACCTGACAGTCCCTTCTCATATGTCCATGGTCTCTTAATTTCACCCGACAGTCTATTTTCATGTATCCAGTTCATCTACATCTGTAGCATTGGATCTAGTTTCGGCCATAACGTGAAGGACTCATTCTACATTGGATTTTAGAATTGGACTGTTGCAGTTTTTTCTGATTCTCTTCTATGCAGTCTCTAGATGTTGAGCTAGACCTTAATTGCACTCGATAGTCTCTTCTCATAAATCCAGTTCGTCCGCGTCTGTAACATTCTATCTGGTTTCTTCTATTACGTGAAGTATCAGCTCTTGTGTTTAGTTCTTCCTGATTTCTCCTATAACATGAAGTATCACCTCTCGAGTCAAGTTTCTTAAGGATTTCAGAAAACATTGTTTCTGTTGCTTGAATCGGTGAATCCATGGTTTCCTCTATGGTAACATATTTTTAGACTTGATATATTATAAGCTGCCTCTATTTCCAAATCCCCCATTCAACGCTTCATTAAATAATTAAACTTGCTTATACGCAACATACGCTGTATTTCCTGAGTAAGCCAGATACACAAGGCGTCAGATATCAGTTTCATATTTTTGTAAACGTTCTCCGTTTCTTTGATGTCTTAACTTTAGCTGTGACTTATATAACTGGCGCCGATGTTGATTTCCAAATCTTCTTTCAAGCGCAGCACTAAGAATTCCATAGTCTTTCTGATGGGCTATAGGAATCGTTTGCAACAACTCTAGTGCTGGTCCACGTAGTGCGATTACTAATGCAGTAGCCGTCTCTTCCTAATTCCAGTTATTCGCCGTAGCGGCAGCTTCACATTATCATTTGTTCATTATCCAAGATGCTTGGCCATCGTAAGTTGTTGGTTTAATGTTCTCTTCGGTGATTATTACTTTTTCAGATGGGCCATGCTTCTTTATTTTATTGACTTCTTTCTGAAGGTGGATCATTTTAGAATCTATAATATCCATTTTTGATTCAATTCTATCTACGATTTCCTTTACTTCTTGTCACACAGGGTCATTTGGACTGCCAACTTACGGTTAAACAAAATCATTTGCTTCAAAAAAAAAGGTGAAATACTTTTATTCATAATATATCATACGTCAAAACCATATCAAAAGAACAATTTTTGAAATAAAATAAATTTTCTTTATACTGCTTCTATTATTAGAAACATCATTTTGCAAGCTCAAGTGGTTTGTTTTCTACATTATTGAAAATTAATTATGAAGTGTGACTAGTTAATTTTCTAGTGATATAACATTATTGTTTTTCTCATCAAAACAAATCAAAATAAATTATAACGTATGAAGAGGGGTAAATATTTTTAAATCTACTTTAATTCGAGCACGTTTCCAAAATATAGCGAATTATTTGGTGGGAAAATACAACACGCAAAAATGAATCTTATAAAAACGACAATAATTTTCTTCAATATTTTCCTTTGACTGACAGGATGATGTAGCAGGCTATCGTTAAGAAGCCCTTATACTGCAGCTTAATGACTTATTATATCTGCCGTTATATCTCTTCCATGTGAACGTGTTGGTACATTAATCAGGTTTATCAGCTTGTTCGCTAGTTTGTCTTCCGGGTATAAACCTCCTGGATTATGTTTCGTCATCTTCATCACAAAGTCTATATATATATATATATATATATATATATATATATATATATATATATATACATGATTTAGAAAATTTTTAAGATTTTCTTCTCCATGTTGCCAGATAACGAGAGTGTCATCAACAAAATGCTGCAACTGTCGTGGTTTGTATACGAGGGTCTCTAAATCTTTTGATTCGAAGTCTTCAATAAATAAGTTAGCGAGTGCAGGAGATAGTGGCGATCCCGTAAGTGCTCCCTCGACTGGTTTGTATCCCTGGCCTTTACAAGTAAAATAGATGTTATCGAGGAAGTGTCTAGCTAGTTCGACGATGTTTTGGCAGATTGTATTTGTTTTCTATTACAGAAAGAGCTTCATTGACTGGTATTTGTGTAAAAAGTGATGTTACATAGAAACTAACTAGAAAATATTTTTCTTGTAAATGTATGTTTTTGATTATTTCACAGAGTTTTTAACGTAGAAGGTCGTTTTTTCGATGAAGGGTTGGAGAATGGTGGCTAGATGTTTTGTTAGAACCTGGATTGTGGAGTCAAGAGAGCTTACTATTGGTCTCAAGGGGGCTCCAGGCTTCTGCATTTTGGGTCAGCCATGCAGTATAGGATATATGGATGACTTTTCCTTTGGTATGATCTTCTTTATTTCTTCATTAAGTGGAGATGATCAATGTTTTGGTGATATTTTCTAGATAAATGGTATGGTCTCTGTTTATTAGCTTATAGACAGCATCATATTTTCATGATAGTCTGTTTCGTTTATGACCACTATCCAATTTCTTTTTTAAACTGGAAGTATTGTGATCGAGGTATCTTTGCGCAGGTCTTGTAGGACTCGATGTTCTTGTGCAGATAGATTACTTTTTGGAGGTTTTGCTTTGCGCAAAACGGCTGAAATTTCTTGGCAGATAGTTTCTGCCGTGTCGTTTAAGTTGGTTAGAGCTGTTTCAACTCCACATATTATATTATTGGTTAGAATACGTGATGGTGCTATCGCAAAATTAAAACCATTGTTTAAAACAATATTGGCGGCTGATTTCAAAACTTTATCAGATAATTTGTGTGCGACTTCGGGCTCCTGCGTTGGCCCTCTCTTTAACGTTGTTTCTTATGACTTTGTTAGATGGATAATTTTTTTTTCTGTCTGTCTGTTCTTATTGAGGCATCTGCTTCGGCTATGAATTCTGCTAGGGTCTATAGTTGACCATAGTGACACGTGTATAGTATTGCTTAACCGGAGTATTAATTTATATAATTGGCAGTCGATCAAATGTAGACTTGTTCTTGTCAGTTTTATTCTTTCTTGAAGCAGGACTGGACTAGTGTTCTTTAGTATTCTATCTGTTTTAGAGTTTTTTATGTGATATTTAATTTTGCAGCTGGTCGGTGTAAGGTGTTGATCTCGGCAGTTGCGTAAGAAAGCGAGGTCGCAAAGTAGTCTCGATTTTTTTGTCCATTTGTTTTCGAATGTTTTCGATTCGTGGTAGGTTTCCTTCCCGTAAAGGTAAATTTTGTTATGTCAGATATTCTCACGGGTATGATGTGTGATCGAAGGTTTTTAGGCATCCCATGTATGTGCTGAGTCCCTCTCAGGGCTCTAAGGCAGCTGACGTTTCAGTGAAATCATATTCACCATTTTTAAAGCTCACTGTACGGCAACCCTTGTGTACGTGGGGCGCGTTCGTTGGCGGGATAGTTCTGGTCAATCAGATTGCAAGATCGGCCTCGTGTCAACGGCCCTGTTGCCAATGTTTAGGGCCGTATTGACGAGTTGTGATCTGTTTTTTTACTACCTACTAGTGGCTGATGTTTCGTGAGCAGATTCTTCCAAGTATTAGGCAATCGTTGGCTATCATTTCTGATTTTAAAGTTGTTGGGCCTCTTAGCAATTCTCTTACAATTCTTGTGGACAGGTTTTTCACATCTCGATAACGTCAGCTGCCTTAGAGTCCTGAGAGGGATTCAGTACATACACGGGATGGCCGAAAACCTACGATTATGTAAATATATGTTAGGCAGCTGGGGGTTATTTTTGAAGCAATTTGCTGCATAGAATCAGAGTCCTACCAGAATTAGTTCATCTCTTCAGGATTTTGAGATACTGGAGGTTATATACTCGAAAAATGAGTTTTAGGCTACTTTTGAAGATACGTATAGGATTCACAATATTTTTTGACCCTTTTTTTCTAGTTGCGTCATTTAATACTACTCTATCCTTCAAAATAAGCTATTATGCATCCACTGCAATTTTTTTTTCAAAGTTACGATCAATTTAAGTTATGAAATATATTCCAACAACGTTTTGAGCATTCTAATTAACCCTTTGTGGCATACATTTTTCTACTGTACCGGGTGAGTCAACGATTGGATGAAGTAAGTTTGTACCTTTTCGGTGAAATTTACAAAGAAACTATATTTATTGTTTGATACAGTTTATTTTTACGCAGATTTTAAAAATATTTAGGACTCTATAGGGTGAGCCAAAAAACTAGGACAGCATAAAGTTGTATTTTTTTAAATAGAACACCCTATATACGAATCGTATTTTCAATTTAGCTTATAATTTTAAATCTTTTTTATTAAGGGTTTACTATAACAAAACTTTATAGTTTCTGAGATAATTAAGTTTAAAGAAAAAAAGTCACATTTTCAAGTATCAATTCAATCCTAAATAACGTTTTCAATTTTGTGACAAATATATTCAAATTTGGAATTTAGCAAGGCCAAGGACCAGCTAACATAATTTTTACCTAATATTTGCAATAAAAGCTACAGGGTGTTGAACACGTCGGCTCAAATTTGAACAAGTTTAAATGAATAAATATTTTTTTTTTTAATGGTACACCCTGTATATTTTCATGTTATTTAATAGAGTAATAAAAACCCTAAAAGTTTTGTTCAATGTATCCTATACCTATTTATAATAGTTTTTGAGATATTTCAGTTTTTCTTATTTTCCATACTTTTTTACAGAAATAGTCTTCATTATCATAGTAGCCATGGCAAAAACAATGTAAAAGAACATTTTTCTGTGTGTCAAATTTATAACTGCAAGCGCTTCTTTTGGTTTTTATGTAGTGTAGTTTGGTTTTTTTTTGCATTCATCCTATATTTTAAAATGAATTTTCCAAAAAATGAGTTAATAGATATGATTTATACAATAGGAGAGGCTCAAAAAAATTACCTTCTTGCTCAAAGAATTTACAAAATGAAGTATCCTGATCGACGCCAGCCTAATACCCATACTTTTCAAAACTTAATGCAAAGATTTGATTCTTCTGGTACTGTTGATTATCCAAAACGTAAAGTGGTCAACAAACCAGTAACTAATGAAGAAAAAGAACTACAAGTATTGTTAAATGTTCAGGAAAATCCTTATATTGGTAGCCGTCAGTTAGCAGCATTATGTGAAACATCACAATCCACCGCTAATCGTACTACCAAGAAATATAGGTATCATCCATATCACATGGAATTACACCAAGAATTGCATGGACAGGATTTTGAAAGTCGTGTAAACTTTTGTCGTATAATAAATGCGGAGATTCAATTAAATCCAAATTTATTATGCAAGGTAATGTTTAGTGATGAAGCTACTTTTAGAAGTAACGGTGTCGTAAATAGACGCAACATGCATTATTATGCCACAGAAAACCCATTTTGGATTAGAGAGGTGCAACATCAAAACCACTGGTCATTAAATGTTTGGTGTGGTTTTCATCATAATCGAATTATTGGACCCCACTTTTTTAATGAACCACTAAATGGCCATAGTTACCTGAACTTTCTACAAGAAGAACTACCCCAACTGCTTCAAGGTCTCGATAGGGATGAGCTCGACAGTATGTGGTTTCAGCACGATGGTGCGTCTCCGCATTACCATCGTGAAGTTCGTGCGTTTTTGGACCAACGATATCCGCAAAAATGGATTGGACGTGGGGGTTTCATTGAGTGGCCACCAAGGTCTTGCGACATCACCCCATTAGATTTCTTCCTATGGGGTTATATTAAAAATAAGGTGTATGTTAATCCACCAACAACAGTGGAAGATATGCGAAACAGGATTAGGGATACCTGTAGAACAATAACGCCACTAATTTTGTCCAGGGTCCGAGAAAATCTGCAAAAAAGACTAAATTTGTGCATTGCACAAGAGGGTCGTTTATTCGAACACTTATTAAAAAGAAATAATTAATCTCAGTATTTAATAGGTAATTTTTTTGTTTCAATTTAATATAAAAGTAAATATGAATTTGCCTTGTCGTTATTGTTGTGTTAATTTTTTCACATTATGTTTAATTAAACTATTGCCGTTGTAATATAACGAATAATGTATTTCATTATATTTAACCACATTCTGTTTGTTTCTGTAGTTTCTTTTTATTATTTTACATGGCTACTATGATAATGAAGACTATTTCTGTAAAAAAGCATAGAAAATAAGAAAAACTGAAATATCTCAAAAACTATTATAAATAGGTATAGGATATATTAAACAAAACTTTTAGGGTTTTTATTACTCTATTAAATAACATGAAAATATACAGGGTGTACCATTTAAAAAAAAAGATATTTATTCATTTAATCTAGTTCAAATTTGAGCATATGTGTTCAACACCCTGTAGCTTTTATTGCAAATATTAGGTAAAAATTATGTTAACTTGTCCTTGGCCTTGCTAAATTCCAAATTTGAATATATTTGTCACAAAATTGAAAACATTATTTAGGATTGAATTGATGCTTGAAAATGTGACTTTTTTTCTTTAAACTTAATTATCTCAGAAACTATAAAGTTTTGTTATAGTAAATCCTTAATAAAAAAGATTTAAAAGTATAAGCTAAATCGAAAATACGATTCGTATATAGGATGTTCTATTTAAAAAAAATACAACTTTATGCTGTCCTAGTTTTTGGCTCACCCTGTAGAGTCCTAAATATTTTTAAAATCTGCGTAAAAATAAACTGTATCAAACAATAAATATAGTTTCTTTGTTAATTTCACCGAAAAGGCACAAACCTACTTTTTCCAATCGTTGACTCACCCTGTATACCTTTCTTCTGAAAACTTGTACTAGCGGATTTTTGGGATTGCTGAGTATGAATATGAAATCAGAAAATTAATATTTACATTTTCAAGATGGTGGATTTAAAATGGCGCCTTAAAATTTACAAAAAATAATATTGCTGTCTAAAAACTTTCACTTGGGAATTTCCGGAGTCGCTGATTACGAATATTAGGTCAAAAAATATAAATCTTTATTTTTAAGATGGTGGATTCAAAATGGCGAATCCAAATTTGCAAGAAAACGATAGTGTCTAAAAAATCTACCAACCTGCACTTAAAATGGTATTAAGTTTGCACGACAAAAATCGTGGGCATCATTCCGTAACTTGTTTTAATGGATAAGACTAGTATTAAATGATGTAAATAGAGAAAAGACCAGTAAAATTTTATACATCCTGTACATAACCTCAAACTTAGCGAAAAAAACAATATTTTTCGAGATTATGACCTCAAATAGCTCAAAGTCCTGATGTGTAGGGCCAATTCTGAACTCTATTTTATTGTATTATATTCTAAAACATAGTAGCAGACTCTTGATACTTAACAAACAATAAAATAGTAATTATGATACGCAATTAGAACAATGATCTTTAATGTCAATACTCTCAAGTGATTTCTTGATTTTCCAGGTTAGATTAAAAACAAAGCAGTGAAGTGTCTAAAAAAAATAGGATGAGATAATACGAATCCGCAGGTTAGATAAAAAATCAAAACAATGACGTATTAAAAAATGGGATGAAATAATACAATTTTACAAGTTAGATAAAAACAATACTCGGAGGAAAAAAAAAATAAATTGAAATTTGGTAATATTCCTATAATATTGCCATACTATTGTTTCATAGATAAATCGCTCTTTTTCTTACTTTCTCTATCAGAGGCTACTTGTTTGTTATCGTTTTGTTATCAACGTGATTTATTATTTAATGTCGTTATTTTGTTATTTCGACAAAAACACAATTTTTTGATATGACCCGCAGTATACTGCAGGATATATCGCTTAAACAGAGGTCACTTAGCGAGCTGTTACACGATAATCGCAGTTAATAAAATACAGGGTGGGCCTTAACTGCATGAGCGTTTTGTTTTGTCTATAATTCAAAAACCGTTAGGGGTACGGGGGCATGGGGGTGTCGTTAGACGCGCCATTTCGTGGAATTTTTAGTCACCATGGACGCGTTCTCGGGAGCACAGCGTGCGTTTTGTGTTCGCGCATATTATGCCAACAATAATTCTGTGACTGTTGCTAGGCGAATGTACCGCGCTCACTTCGGTTTACGTGACATCAGAGAAGCACCATGCGCAAATTCTATTCGCAAATAGGTTAAAATGTTTGAAGAAACCGGGTGTACAATAAGAATTAATAATGCGGGCCGCCCGAAGTCAATACGGACGCCGGAGATTATTCAACGTGTTCATGAATCAATCAGAGAAAATCCTCGGCAATCGACTCGTAAAAGAAGCCAAGTCTTGAACATCAAGAGGACCACTTTGCGCAGGATTTTGCACCGTGATCTACATTTAAAAGCTTATAAAATTCAGTTGACACAATAGTTGAAACCTAATGATGTTAATCTTCGACTTAATTTCGCTAATGTTATGCTTAATCGCTTTAACAATTTTTCTAACATAATCTTCAGTGATGAGGCTAACTTTCATGTCAACGGTCATGTTAATAAGCAAAATTGCCGGTTTTGGTCTGAGACTAATCCTCGCAAGATGCATCAAAGACCTCTTCATAGCCCTAAGGTCGTTGTGTGGGCTGCAATATCGGCCAGTGGAATAATGGTGCCATACTTTTTTGAAAATCAACGAGGAGTGGCTGTGACAGTGAGAGCTGGGAATTATTGTCAGATGTTGCAAGAATTCTTGGTCCCAGCTCTTCGAGAATTTCAAGGTTACAATTCTAGGACCTGGTTTCAGCAAGATGGAGCCACTTCCCACATTGCTACAGTCTCCATAGACCTACTGAAAGAAATGTTTCCTAGAAAACTCATCTCACGAAGAGGTGACATTGAGTGGCCCCCAAGGAGTCCAGATCTATCTCCGAATGATTATTTTTTGTGGGGATACCTAAAATCAAGAGTGTATGAAAATAATCCAACAACTGTTGAAGAGTTAAAGCAAAACATTGTGCGAGAAACGAACACTATTTCCCGAGCAACTTGTCAACGTGCTTTTCAAAACCTGCGAGTGCGACTTCAAGAATGTCAAGAAGGTGGAGGCGGTCACTTAAATAACATTATTTTCAAAAATTAGATGTTACTTAAATTTCAATTTCTTGTACTTTTTAAATATATAAATAAAAAAATAATAAGATTTATAGTTTTTTTTTATTGCATATTGAAACCACTCACACAGTTAAGGCCCACCCGTACTTCAATTGAAATATCAGAAGGTTTTTGGTCCCGGTTCCAGAATATAGTAATGCTAAATACTACAGTAGATGTTTCACATCATCAAGAAAGTTTGGAATGAATTTGCAACCGCACTCGTTAAACCTAATTTTTGCAGTTGTCATTTAAAGAGCTGAAAACTGATTTCTTAAATATTTTGGTCATTCCTCTTCAAAAAAGATACTCTTACTTTATTTCGATAAAACTAGTAGTTTTCGAGATAAATCGGTTTATTTGCAAAAAACTCAAAAGTTACAAATGCTAAATACAAACAACTAAAAATAAAATACGCAAATTTTTATATGAAATCGAAATTTTTAAAGTCGGCGCCAAACTAATACCTGACGAAATGTGACTTGCATAAACAGATTAAAAATACTTTATTTGTAATTGCTATCTTTCCATAATTTGTATATATCGGTAGTTATTTCTTTCATATAGAAATTATTTGAGCCGACTTTAAAAATTTCAATTTCATACAAAAATTTATAGTTGTTTTTCACTTTTTAGTGCACTTTTAGAAGTCGGTTCAATTTATTTATTAAAATATTATTTTTCGATTTTTAGTTTTGAATTCATTATGATATCCATAAATTATTTGAACTAGGTACTAATCGAGATTACCTCGCAATGACTCCAAGGTAACAAAAAAATATCCATTTTATCCAATGTTGTAAATCACCCTCAAAAAAACCACTAAAAATTCTTTGATTCTTAGAGTTCTCCAAATACCAGTGAAATTGTGTAAAACAAATATTTAGTCTGTCACAGTAAATCCACTATCTTAAATTTCAAATTGATTTTAGATTGGTAATATAGGCCCCAGAACCTTCCAATATCGATATTTAAAGAATTTGAGACGTAAATTTCTTAGCCCGATATATTTTATACTGCATATTGAGTTTGTATACGCCTCAAGAACCCCGCAATATCAATTTTAGACAAAATCGGAAAATATAAAATTTTCAGTTTCTCATATTATATCTTGTCAACCTAATAATTGTAAAAAATTAACTCTATATTCGTCATACACGACCCCGAAAACCCCTTAATACCCAATCTAAAAAAAATGCGAATAAGGTAAAATTTTCAACCCACCATATTGGATCCGCCATTTTAAATTTCAAAAAAATAATTTTAAGCAATTTTGAATAAAATCAGGAAATTGCATGTGATATATTAGATTTTCTTAAAATAATTTTATATTCGCTATTTACATCCTCAAAAACGATTCAGTCCCACCTTTGAAAAAAATCAAAAAATGTAAAATTTTTAGTCTGCTAGATTGGATTCGCCATATTGAATCCTGAAAAAATACTTTTAAATTCATAATTTACACCCTCAAGAACTCCCTATATCAGTTTTGGAGAAAATCGAAAAATGTAAAATTTTTAGGATGCCATATTGAATCCGCCAAAGTGAGTTTATCAAAAAATAATTTAAATTCGATACTAATAATAATCGCCCAATACTGATTTTAGTCAAAATCGAGAGATGTAGAATCTTTAATCAGCCATCTTGGATTCGCCAAATTTAATTTTTTTTAAAATAATTTCAGATTCGTAATGTGTGACCCCAAAAACTCCCCCATATCAATTTTGATAAAAAATCGGACAAAATTAATTTTTTATCCTCCATATTGGAACGCCACATTAATTTTTTTTTTAATAATTTTGAGATTCGTTATGTGCCACCCCGAAAACTCCCCCATACTAATTTTGGAGAGAATCGGTCAAAATTGATTTTTTTCGTCCACCATATTGGATCCGCCATATTGAATTTTTTAAAAATGTTTTGGATTCGTTATATGCGACCCCGAAAACTTCCCCACATCAATTTTGACGGAAATCGAGTAAAATTAAATTTTTTTGACCGTCATATTGAATTTTTTTTTTAAATAATTTCAGAATCGTTGTGTACGACCCCGAAAATTCCCCCATACCAATTTTCGAAAAAATCGGACAAAATAAATTTTTTTGGCCGCCATGTTATCAGCGCCATCTTGGATTTTACTGCACCAATTTCGTCCAAAAAATGTGGAACCACCGCAGCAACTTCTGGAACATAAAGTAAAAAATTTCATTAAAATCAGTGCCGCCGTTCCGAAGTAATCGGAGTACATACTTAAAAAAAATATATTTACCCGACGAATTGAGAACCTCCTTCTTTTAAAAGTCGGTTAAAAATGAGGTGGAGCACCATCATGCATGTATCACATTAGCATTCTTCTATCAAGAGGAATGTCTTCCAATAACTTATTTAAATTTTGCTGCAAAAATTATCAATAAGAGTATTTCCGATGGTGTCAGCCGTCAATTATTGTTATCAATATTGTGCCCTATTACCTTTGATCTGATTTTGGTTGAAGTGAGATTTTCCCTGTTACATGCAGTGAAACAGTTTTAAATTTTTTTCTCAAAAATGAATCAAGATACGAAAAAAAATTAAGAGACAAAAAATTGTGTTTTTAATTGCTAAATTCAAAAAAAAAATATATTAAACAGAAAAAACATGCAATGAATTTTCCTATAAATATCAATTAGATTACCCTCTAGGATATCACTGGAATTAATGATTTTATTCTACTTATATTAAAAGAAGCCCCTTATTACTGCATGCCAAGTTTTATAAAAATAAAAGCCAAAAGTTTTCGAGTAATTATTAAAAAACAAATCTTTCTAAAAACTTTGACCCCCTGTATCTCGAAAACGAAGCAAGTTCGGACACATACTTATAGGAAAAATAGATCTCATTCTTGCCTAAAAAATATATTCTAAACGCTTGGTGGTTTAACCCTGTATAATTCTATCTTCATAGTTTTTTTGTTTCTTCTCCAGAAGACTGTCAATTAAAATTCTTTGTAATCGATTTTTCTTCTCATTTTGAACATCTTTTCTCAAAGTTTTCGTTAATTATTTGAAATGTGGTAGGTCTGTGTATTAAATTACGATAGAGAGATAATTTTATCTGCCCAGCCTGGTTTGATATATGAAATAAACCTGTATACGTAGTTGTAGGCTTTCTATAAATGACAAATTCTAAGTATTTATTTATATTTCTCATATTAATACCTAAGAAGCAAATTATTACCATCATTTTTGTTTTTTTAAATTGTAAATTTAATTTTATTAAGTGAGTTTAGGAAGCAAAACTGATCCATATTCCTCTCTGTGTCATCCCAAATACAAAGAACATCGTGGACATATTTTTCCCAAAGAAACTTTTTTATGATTAGATTATTCTACGTAAAAATTGAATGTTCGAAATTGGCAGTGAAAATTTCTAATAATTAGCGAAATTGGGAATCCATGTTTGTGGTGACAAATTTCGTTATTAAATTAAAAATAGCCCTGATCCATGCAAACTCGTACTACGTTGCGGCGTTCAGACCATTCACTAATTAAATTATTCACAATTGTCTTACGTTCTCTTGTTGAAATCGATGTAAAGATACTCTTCATATCAAGGAAAATTATTCTTGCGTTGTCCGGTAGTATAAGGTATTTTGTTCGATTGATAAACTGTAGTAAGGTTTTGATCAAATAAATTGATTAAAAGCTTATTATACCTGGTAATAAATCAGTCAATGCCCTGACAAGTTTATTGAAAAAGCTCTCACAAGGTGAAACATATATAGATTTTAGCTCTATTAAACTATTGAATTATTAAAAAGAAATGAGTGTTTCATTTACAAATATATATTAAATATTAGCATTAGTATAAACTCTATGAATTTTTAATGTTAACTAATAATAATTAAGTAATAATGTAGCAAGACTGCAAGACGAAGTGCCACATGAGTAGCTCAAAACTATATTGAGAACGTATAGTATCGATAATCATTTTGTTTCCTTTTTAGAAGGCATCATGTCAACTTCAAGAACTAGAATTTAATTAAAAATGCCATCCAGCGATACCATCGAAACTAATACAATCCCAATACGAACGGGGATATTTCAGGGCAACTCATTAAGCCCATTGTGGTTCTGCTTTGCAATGAACCCACTGTCACGTCGTTTCAACTCCACCAAATACGGCTTTGGTATTAGAAATAACAACGAAAAGGTATTTAGATTGAATCATCTTGTATGCATGAATGACCTTAAACTGATGACTGTTACCAGAAACCAGCTGGAGCAAATGTTCAAAATTGTGAAGGAGTTCTCCGGGGATAGAATGCAGATTGGACTTGATTGCCGTTTTTGAACATGATTAAAAGAAAGATGCTACCGGAAGTAGTTGAGATGCTAAATGGTGAAACCATAGCTGCAGTGGAAGTGTAACAAACATACAAATATCTAGGTATAAAACAGCTTAGACCCTTCCACACTACATCGAGCAATATGCGTGGCAGACGATTCAACGCCGCTACAGCTGATGGAACAGGATATTGCATCTCACCACCAAGCAGACCAAGAGAAATTACAAGCCTGGCTACATAAGCCACTTCATGAGCGGCATCCAAATGAGGTCAATCAGGACAATGTCAACATCTCAGCGTCGAACTACTGGTTAATCTCAAAACAGATGCCTCCAGAAACGGAGGACTTTTAGTTAACTATCTAAGACTAGTTTCAGTGTCAAAACGATTCCCAAAATTTTATCAAGAACTGGAGTGATATCAAAGAACCTCTTGCAGAACATCAAGGAACTGGGCCTTAGTGAGCATTTGTATAAGCCAATTCAGAAAGCAGTTCTCCTTGCAACTGTGAGGATTGTCCGAAAGTTCGTAAGAAAAACAGCAGACCACGTCACCTAAGACCCGAAAACATCAAAAGGGTTCCTACAGAGCTCCATACTTTCCATATCTTTGTATTCCTGGTATGAGTTAATATTCCCTGGAGAGAGTGCGAAGCCGTTTGGCTTGAAATCATGAAATGTAGCAAGACAGTATTAATAGAATCTGTTTATTTACAGTAATTCATTTAGTTGGCCACAAAGAGTAATTACTGCTATTACCGAGATATGAATGAGCCATTCTCTCCCAAAAATAGATGAATTTTTTCGAAATAATTGTCGGGTACCTTTTTTAAGTAGTATTTTTTAGTTATGTAGTATTTGTGTCAAAATTTGAACCATCTTCTACTTCACCTTATATCAACAAAATTTTCTCTTATTTTTACTTTCTTTTAAAGGTTTTACATGTAACATGATTTATTATATAGCATAGCAAGTTAGGATTGAATAGCCTTTACAATGCAGCCTTCAGCCTTTTTGTATTGTCTGCCATATCCGTTCTAGGCAAACAGGTTGGTTGCCTTGATCAGGTTTAACAGCCTGTTTACAAACTTGTCCTCTGGGTATAAGCCTTCCGGATTGATTGATCACTCAACAAAATTTTCTCTTATTTTTACTTTCTTTTAAAGGTTTTACATGTAACATGATTTATTATATAGCATAGCAAGTTAGGATTGAATAGCCTTTACAATGCAGCCTTCAGCCTTTTTGTATTGTCTGCCATATCCGTTCTAGGCAAACAGGTTGGTTGCCTTGATCAGGTTTAACAGCCTGTTTACAAACTTGTCCTCTGGGTATAAGCCTTCCGGATTGATTGATCACTGAAGGTGTCCCAGTAGGTCAAAGCTTCGCACTCGATGACGATGTGTAAGGCCGTCTCGTCCTCTTCATCACATAGTCTATACAATGGTTTTTCGATGAAGACTCTCATTGTATGCAGATATTTTCTCAAGCTGTAGTAGCCAGTGATACGTTCTGTCACAAGCCTGATTTGTTGCCTGCTTAAACGCAGAATTTCATGATTTAGTTTGTTGGATGGTTCGCTCAGTAATAGCTTGCTGTGTCTGTAACCCTTAAGGTGGTTTTAGTGGGTCTAATGTTGTTGATTTGTCCATGTGAACCATCTTCCAGTTCACCTTATGTCAACAAAATTTCTTTTTATTTTCACTTTCATTTAAAGGTCTTACATGTAACATAATGAGTCATGCCACCCATTTTAGAGACTAATTGGTGCCAAAAAGAATGAAATAAATTATTTAAAGAACAAAATTAAACCTACATCAAAAATGGCACTAAAGTACGCACATATTACTACAACTGTCTTATACTACAGTTTATTTAAGATTAATAAATTACTTGTTTACTTGACACCTTTTCGGATGTGGATGATAAATCAGCCATTTATAGAAACTACCTGCAAATTACACATAGACACTATAAAGCAATTCACAAGTTATGTAGTCCTTATACTAGAGTTAATAAACAACTACCTCAACTACTAAAACATCACCTTCAAGTGCTAAGTAAATAAGCAAATCTGCAACTACTAAATTAATTGCCATGTAAAACAATTGTTAATTTATTTAGTGCTATTTTTTGAAAAACTATAGGATCACCTACCTAAGCTGCTTGATGTTGTTTCCGGATACTCGAAAAATAACCATTTCAAAAATTCACAAATTTTTCTCTACAAAAAAGCATAATTTATTATCCTTGTCACGTCCAAGCACACTGAGTCTCTTGCCTTACACTCGGGTAAAACACTGCGATTAAAAAAAAAAAGAAGTTACAATATAGGGCACAATGTCTATGTATGTTTCGTTGACAGAGCGTGCCACGTCTAATAAATTTAACTGAGAGATAAGACGAAAGTTTCTACACAATTATTTTATCATATTGCAATAGGATTCATACTGAATGAACTCATTATTTATATTTTTAGGTTGGTCAGGATATTTTAAAAAGCAAAAAAAGTGTTTCAAGAATTTTTTTGAACATCAAAAAGTGAAAAATTGATAAAAATTGTTGATTTGCTAAATTTTTAACCAATTTACCTTTTAATAAGATTTATATAAAGGGTGTTTTTTATAGAGGTATAGAACTTTAAGTTGGAAACATTTTTTTAACTGGCGGCCATTTTGTCAACTGTCAAGTGATTTATGTTTAGTTTGGTTTGGCATTTCAACATGAATAGACTGACGTCTGAACCACGCTTCCAAATTGTGCAAATTTATTTTGAAAATCATGGTTCGGTTCGAAATACGTATCGCGCACTACGTCCATTTTACGGTCAACATAATCGTCCATCAGAACAATTAATTCGATTAACTATGGAACGTTTTCGCACCACGTTTACTCTAAATGATAATACGCATCCACAGAGACGTCGTACAGTGTGTACAGAAGAAGTCATTGCTGCTGTAGAGCGTAGCGTAGAGGAAGACCCGAACCAGTCCATTCGCCATCGTGCACAGGAATTGGATATGTGTCCATTCACTTTATGGAAGATTTTGCGGAAAGATCTTGGTTTGCATGCTTACAAAATCCAACTCGTGCAAGAATTACAGCCACACGATCACCTAGCAAGGCGTAGATTCGGTGAATGGGCCCAAAACAAGATTGTCGTTGATCCCGATTTTCATAAGCGAATTTTGTTTAGCGATGAAACTCACTTTTGTTTGAATGGACACGTCAATAAACAAAACTGCCGTATTTGGAGTGATGATAATCCTCAAGTGTATATTGAGACACCGTTACATCAAGAAAAACTGGCTGTTTGGTGTGCTTTATGGGTGGTGGAATCATTGGTCCGTACTTCTTTAAAAACGATGCTGGTCAGAACGTTACAGTCAATGGTGACCGCTATGGAGCCAAGATTACTGACTTTTTCGTTCATCAATTGAACAACCATGATGTGCAGGAGCTGTGGTTTCAACAAGACGGCGCAACATGTCACACAGATCGTGCCACAATTGATTTATTGAAGGAAACGTTTGGTAACCGCATAGTTTCACGTTTCGGACCCGTGAATTGGCCTCCAAGATCGTGCGACTTAACGCCGCTAGACTATTTTCTGTGGGGATATGTGAAGTCGCTAGTCTACGCTGATAAGCCCGAAACGATTGATCATTTGGAGGACAACATTCGCCGCGTTATTGCCGATATACGGCCACAAATGTTGGAAAAAGTCATCGAAAATTGGACCTCCAGATTAGACTACGTCCGAGCCAGCCATGGCGGTCATATGCCAGAAGTCATATTTAAATTATAATGCCAGAAGGTTATCTTTCGAATAAAGCAAATTTCATGTCAATTTAAAAAATTCATCTTTGTTTTATTCCATTTAAAAGTTCTATACCTCCATAAAAAAACACCTTTTATTTGATAAAACTTTAACCATGGTCTAAAAAATTCACAATGCCGATTCTATAACAATATTTCCACGATATGTTTACTAAGAGATAGTTAAAAAGTGAAAAACTGAAAAAATTTGTGAGTTAGCGAAATTTTTAATCGAATTCATCCGCATGTATCTTTTAATACTAAGGCCATATTTTTACAGAATTTTCAGCATGTTCTAGAGAATTCTCCTGGGCAGGTTCATAACGATATTTCCGAGGTATCTTTATTGAAAACTGGTTAGAAGTTTAATAATCTGAAAGAGTTTGGTTAAGAAATTTTTAACCAAATTCGAGTGCATGTATTGTTTAGTAGGAATGATATATTTTGATAACTTTTTCAGCATGTTATAAAGCGCTCTCTGGGACAATTTTATAACAATATTTCCAATGTATCTTTATTGAAATATGGTTAAAAAGTAAAAAAACTAGAAGAATTTGCTGGCAAACCAAATTTTTAATCGAATGTTTTAATATTAATGAAATATCTTGAAAAAAATTCAGCACGTTCTAAAACATTCTTTTGGACAGTTTCGTGACAATATTTTCCAGGTATCTCTATTGAAAAGGTATTTGTAGGGGATTGAGACAAAGTGTAATTAGTGGACTGTATATAGGTTGGTTGCGGAGATGAGAAATTATACAAATAATGAGCAAATACAAAAAACGGCGACAGCGTGACACAAATACTAAAATGGCCTACCTTGTAGTTGAAATCACTTCATTAAATTCTTCTTGGTGGCCACCAGAATAATCTCAAGCTTCATCATACAGGAACCAGGAATCGGGGACACTGTCACGTGTAAACGCGAGTAAAATTGAACTAAAAAGTAATGAAACCTAAACAGTATTAAAAGGTAAAAAATCTGGAGAAAATTGTGGGCTAGCGAAAATTTAACCAAACTCATGCCCATGTATCTTTTAATACTAATGGGCAGTTTTATAACAATATTTCCAAGGTATCTTTATTGAAAAAGGGTTAAAAGGGGAAAAATCTGTAAGAATTTGTGGATTAGCAAAATTTTTAATTGAATTCATGCGCATGCTTTGACAAAAAATTTTCAGCATGTTCTGGAAAATTCTCCAAGATAGTTTCATAACAATATTGCTACGATATCTTTATTGGAAAATGGCTAAAAGGTGAAAAATCTATAAGAATTTGTGGATTAGCGAAATTTTAAACCGGATTCACGTGCCTACATCTTTTAATACTAATAACATACATTATTAAAATTTTCAGCATATACTACAGAATTTTTCCTGAGTAGTTTCATAAAAATATTTCCAAGGTATGTTTATTGGAAAAGGGTTAAAAGGCTAAAAATCTAAAAGAATTTGTTGGTTAGAGAAATTTTTAAACAAATCCATGTGTATGTATTTTTTAATACTAATGACATATTTTGGCATAATATTCAGCATTTTTTAAACAATTCTTCAGGGCAGTTTTATTACAATATTTTCCAAGTATCTTTATTGAAAAGAGATTAAAAGGTAAAAAACTGGAGGAATTTGTGAGCTAGCGAAAATTTAACCGAACTCTTGTATCTTTTAAAACCAATGACATATTTCGAAACAATTTTTAACGTGTTGAAAAGAACTCTTCTGGGTAGTTTTATAACAATATTTTTAAAGTATCTTTATTGAAAAATGGTTAAAAGGTGGAAAATCTATCAGAATTTGTGGGCTAATGACATTTTTAACCGAATTCATGCGTTTGTATCCTTTAATACTGATGATATGTTTTGGCAAAATTTTCAGCATATTCTGGAAAATTCTCCAGGGTAGTTTCATAACAATATTTCTAAGATATCTTTATTGAAAACGGGCTAAAAGGTGAAAAATCTGTAAGAATTTATGGGTTAGCGAAATTTTTAAAGGAATTCATGTCCATGTATCTTTTAATACTAATGACGTATTTTGACAAAATTTTCACCATGTTCTTAAGAATTCTTCTGGGAAGTTTTATGTCTTTATTCAAAAAGTGTTTAAAGGTAAAAAATTCGAAAGAATTGTTCGCTATCGAAATTTTTAACCGAATTCATGAGCATGTCTCTTTTAGTAATAATAACATATTTTAAGAAAATATTTAGCATATTCTGGAAATTATCTGGGGTAGTTTCATAGCAATATTTCTAAGATATCTTTACTGAAAAAGGTTAAAAGGTGAAAAATCTGTAATAATTTATTGGTTAGCGGAAATTTAAACCAAATTCATGTGCCTGTATATTTTAATACTAATAATATATTTTAACAGAATTTTAAGCATGTTCTGAAGAACTCTCCTGAGCAGCTTCGTAAGAATATTTCCAAGTTATCTTTATTAAAAAGGGTTGAAAGTTGCAAAATATGTAAGAATTTTTGGTTTGGCGAAATTTTAACCGAATTCATGTGCATGCTTCTTTTAATACTAATGATTTATTTTGAAAAAATGTTCAGCATATTCTAAAAAATATTTTCGGGCAGCTAAATGGGAAAAATCTGTAAGAATTTTTAAGTTGGCGAAATTTTTAATCGAATTCATGCCCATATATCTTTTGATACTAACGACCTTTTTGAAAAAATATTCAGCAGTTTCCAAAGAATCCTCGTGAGCAGTTTCAAAACCATATTTTCAAGTTATGTTTTTTCAAAAAGGTTCATAAGTGAAAAATCTGTAAGAATTTATGGGTTAGCGAAATTTTTAAACGAATTCATGTGCATGTATCTTTTAATACTAATCACATATTTTGACAAAATTTTCACCATGTTCTTAATAATTCTCCTTGGCAGTTTTATAACAATATTTTAAAGGTCTCTTTATTAAAAAGGGTTAAATGGTGAAAAATTTGTACGAAACTGTGGGTCAGAGCAATTTTTAACCAAATTTATGCACATGTATCGTTTAATAGGAATGATAAAGGGTGCTTTTATAGAGGTATAGAACTTTTAAATGGAATAAAACAAAGATGAATTTTTTAAATTGACATGAAATTTACTTTATTCAAAAGATAACCTTCTGGCATTATAATTTAAATATGACTTCTGGCATATGACCGCCACGGCTGGCTCGGACGTAGTCTAATCTGGAGGTCCCACTTTCGATGACTTTTTCCAACATTTGTGGCCGTATATCGGCAATAACGCGGCGAATGTTGTCCTCCAAGTGATCAATCGTTTCGGGCTTATGGGCGTAGACTAGCGACTTCACATATCCCCACAGAAAATAGTCTAGCGGCGTTAAGTCGCACGATCTTGGAGGCCAATTCACGGGTCCGAAACGTGAAACTATGCGGTTACCAAACGTTTCCTTTAATAAATCAATTGTGGCACGAGCTGTGTGACATGTTGCGCCGTCTTGTTGAAAGCTCCTGCACATCATGGTTGTTCAATTGATGAACGAAAAAGTCAGTAATCATGGCTCTATAGCGGTCACCATTGACTGTAACGTTCTGACCAGCATCGTTTTTAAAGAAGTACGGACCAATGATTCCACCAGCCCATAAAGCACACCAAACAGTCAGTTTTTCTGGATGTAACGGTGTCTCAACATACACTTGAGGATTATCATCACTCCAAATACTGCAGTTTTGTTTATTGACGTATCCATTCAAACAAAAGTGAGCTTCATCGCTAAACAAAATTCGCTTATGAAAATCGGGATCAACGGCAATCTTGTTTTGGGCACATTCACCGAATCTACGCCTTGCTAGGTGATCATGTGGCTTCAATTCTTGCACGAGTTGGATTTTGTAAGCACGCAAACCAAGATTTTTCCGCAAAATCTTCCATAAAGTGAATGGACACATATCCAATTCCTGTGCACGATGGCGGATAGACTGATTCGGGTCTTCCTCTACGCTACGCTCTACAGCAGCAATGACTTCTTCTGTACGCACTGTACGACATCTCTGTGGATGCGTATTATCATTTAGAGTAAACGTGGTGCGAAAACGCTCCATAGTTAATCGAATTAATTGCTCTGATGGGCGATTATGTTGACCATAAAATGGACGTAGTGCGCCATACGTATTTCGAACAGAACCATGATTTTCAAAATAAATTTGCACAATTTGGAAGCATTGTTCAGGCGTCACTCTATTCATGTTGAAATGCCAAACCAAACTAAACATAAATCACTTGACAGCTGACAAAATGGCCTACAGTTAAAAAAGTATTGCCAACTTAAAGTCCTATACCTCTATAAAAAACACCCTTTATAACTTTTTCAGCATGTTCTACAGAACTCTTTGGGGCAATTCTATAACAATACTTTTAAAGTATCTTTATTGAAAGATAGCTAACAAGTGAAAAGCTAAACTCAATCTTTTCATGTTTATGAAAAATTTCAATTTCATATCAAAATTTATATTGTCATTTCTCGTATTTTAGCGTTTTTTTGAAGGCTGTTCAATTTTTTTATAAAAGTTTTATTGCATGATAAGTACGAAAAAGATCCGTAAAATTTTCTAGAATGCGTGCATTGTTGATATAATTTTAACATTATATTTTTTCATATTATTAATAATAAAAACATGTAGATTAGAAGAAATTTCACAAAAACATATTTATTATTAAGCAATTTTCAATACAAATTTTAAACAATACGTCAGCGCATTCTTTTTTTTATCTAACCTGCAAAACTGGCACTTGACTTTTTGTTTCATATTGTCAATAAGTGAACATTTATAGCTTAGTGATCTGGGTAATTGGAATTTTGATAACTGTCATCACACTTATGCACTTCATTATACACTTCAATCCTACTGATAATGTACTACATTGAGCTATAAATATAGAAAAAAAAATTGCAAAAATTACATTTCTTCAGATATTAAATAAGTAATATAGTATAATATTCAACATGAAGTTCTTGATTTTGCTCTCGCTATTTTTAATTGGTGTTACAGCTAGGACCGAATTAGAAGTTATTTACCAATGGAGCGAAGTTGCATTTGTATGGCCAAATGAAACTTACAAAAATGCCTCCATAGATGATGGAAGCTACATTGAAGATAATAATGTTCCTCTTGGAATTGCTATTTGGAATGAGAAAGTGTTCCTGACT
The DNA here is from genome assembly GCA_034092305.1 of Diaprepes abbreviatus. Lineage (NCBI taxonomy): Eukaryota > Metazoa > Arthropoda > Insecta > Coleoptera > Curculionidae > Diaprepes > Diaprepes abbreviatus. The sequence continues at coordinate 3,906,320 of JASJET010000095.1, forward strand.
ATACCAAGGTATTTTAATATTTGTATTATGGATCAAAAATTGATGTAAAGACTTTTCTACTTTTTGGAGTTCTTGTAGATTCTATAGACGATTTTGTAGTTTAAAAGCTATAAATTTCGTAATGTTCTACTAAATTGCATAGTTTAGTAAAACTTTCCCTCCATATATGTTTACGGTATACTGTATACTGAAGTGTTAATAATTTGAGTTGCACGGTCGACTGATAATTTAGCTTCATTTTCATAGTAAATTTAAACTTGATCGAAAAGAGTTTAAATGTGTTAAGAAATAATTTAATTCTCTATTATTACTCCTCCATCTGATAATGGTATCATCGATAACCTGAACCAACTGGAATTTTGGTTTAATTGTTTCTATTTCGAAAGCGTTAACCCTCAATATAGGAAATTCACATAAACTGGATAATCTCTCAACTACTCCGATATAACCAAACGAAGAATCATATACACTTGTATGATCACGGATTATCTATTTTTAACAACGTAGATTCGCTTAGAATAGAGATGGTAAATATTAAATCTAATTAACAGTAATAGTTCTAAAGGCAATAGAAAATGTTATAACCTTCCTTAACATAGAGACCACGGTATAACAAAAAACATATTTCTTCTTCACGCCATCGTTTCCTATCGTTCCAGTCCCCTTGGTGGAGTCCTCTGCTTTCCATTTCTGCGCGGATATCTTAAATCCATTTTTTTTTTCGTGGCCTTCCTCGTTTATTTCTTTGTGCTGCTGTCCAGTTCTAAACCTTTAGTGATATCCTTTCTTCACTCATTCGTTGAAGGTGCCCATTCCATTTTAACTGCTTTTCAGCTATATCGTCTATTATCGTATTTTTTACTTCAATTCTTTCTCTGATAGTCTCATTTCTTACATGATTGAATATAGTTAAACCGGAGCATCTTCTCCAATACATCATTTCGGTTGAAAGAAATTTTTGTGACATAATTTTATCTGTCACCCACACTTCTAACTCATTCGTCATTACTGGCCGAATCATACCCTGATGTATCCTTCTTTTTATTTTCTTTGTTAGGTTCTTACTCAACAAGTATATCTTTATTATCATTTTCCATCTTCAATTGTTGTATCTCCTAGGTATTTGTATTGTCTAACGTTTTTTATTATTCCGCTTTAGTATGTTTATCTCTAAACCCCATTTAGTGAATTCTTCAATGAATTTATTTATCATGTCTTGCTGGTCTTCCGCAAGAACTGCCTGATCATCTGCCAAGAGGGTTGTGTACAAATGACTATCCTCTAGCTATATCTCCGCGAGGCTACATTTTCTTATCCATTGTTTTAAAGTACTGCAGAGATACATTTTAAACAGTGTTGGAGAGGGGCAAGAGCCCTGTTTAACCCCTCTTGCTTTTGAGAAAGCCTCGGAAGATTCATTTCCGACATAACAACCGCTTGATTTTCTCTATACCATGTTTTTACGGCGTTAATATATAAACTATTTATGCCTGCTTCTTTCATTGCGATCCATAATTTCTGCCCTGAGTCAAATGCCTAACGAAGATCTATAAAAGTAACGTGAAGCTCCATTCTTCTCGCGATTCACTTTTCTGCCAATTGTTTTATTGTGAATATATTGTCCACGCAGGATCGCCCAGGTCGAAATCCACGTTGTTTTTCCATTTCCGTGGCTTTCTCTTCTATTCAGGCTGTTAGAGCTCTTTCATAAAGCTTTCCAATGGACGATGTAATACTAATACCCCGATAATTACTGCAGTCACTCCTATTTCCCTTTTTATAAATGGAACTTGTGTAAGAGCTCCGCTTGGAATCATTTCCCCTTCCACACATTTGTTTAAAATTACACAAACAGCTCATACGTTCTTGTGGTGACCTGCTTAATTAACTCGATAGGTAAATTCTCTAGTCTTGATATTTTATTATTCTCTATTTTTTGTAATGCCTTTTTGATTTCTTCTAATTTAATAGTATCTACTCCGTGAATTCCTGTTTCGTTTATATCTAGTTGTGTGTCTAAATACTCTCCACGTAGTTCTTCCAGTAGATTATTATAGTAGTCTTTCCACTCTTCCATTTTTATGGGAGTTATTTTTCTTCTTTCGTTTGTGTTTATTTTCAGACCGTTTCTCTAGACGTAGATCCTCAGACCATTGAGCTAATTTCAACACATTTGGTTTCCCATGTTTTTTTTTACCTTTTTAATAATTTAAGACATAGGTTTTCCTTTTTTTCTACCAGTTGGGTTAATTCGTCTGTCCACCAAGAATTCTTGTCTTTTGTTCTATCTTTAACACCAAGAGCTACTAGTGCTCCTTGGTGAATTTTGTGTTTTAAAGTTTCGTATATTTCCTCTGCTGTGCCGTTAATTTATTCGTTTAATTTTTGTTCTAAACGTAGTTTGTAAAGGAAACTAATAGATTCGTCTCTTAAGCTATCTGTGTTATACTGCTTTGTGGCTTCCCTCTTGTTATTTTGTTCTTGATATATGAGATGTTTATTGTAACTTATATACTTAGGTAAAGTTTCAGAAATTAAAACTTTTCGCTTTTTCACAATAATTAAATGCACGTGTGACAATAGAGCAATAACTTAACAAGCGCGGATTTTCTATAATCGGTAACGTATTGATGGTTTAAGTCTGGAGATCTCGGCGTCCGTCCTTCTTGACTACTTTTTCTCGAGTTACATTAAAGGTAAAATTTTCGAAACTAAGCCAATGGACTTAGAGGATTATTCAAGAAATAGGTTAATTACTACAGAAGTAGTCACAAATGTTTAGAATGAATTTAAAAATCGCAGAATTTGGAACATAAAATTAGCTTTTAAATTAGAGGTAATTTATCAAAAACTAAATGTAAAATCACCGATAAAAAATAATGTGTTTAAAAAGTTTCGAGTAAATATGGTAAAATAATAGATGTAAAAGTTAAATATATAGACTGCGGATCCTACACAAGCAAGTTGGCTCACGGTGAGATGTCAGGACTATCCAATGACGTTTGGGGTATCGTGCTAAGCTCCGCTATTAAAAGAGAAATTCTACTCATCGAAAACGTTATGTCTCTTTCTAAGCGCCCACTTGCTACTATGGGATCCGCAATCTATATACTTAACTTTTATGTCTATGTGTGAAATGTATATTAGAGAAACCAATCATTTACTAGAGGTTAGAATTAAATACCTAAAAATTCAAACAAAAGAGAAATCATCAAGATCTAGTAATATACATCGCGATCTAAAACAGTCGGAAATTGCAACAATATTTATGAGAGCAAGCATAAAAAAGAGAAAATCTGTAGAAACAGTTAATGTTTGAAATAACAATACAATCTTAAGTAAACTGAGTGTCAGAATACTTAGTTTTTGGTAATTGTAATATCAAAGCATTGAGGTGTGTTTATTTATACTTGATGACGATTAAACATACAACTTAGTCGAAACGTTGTACAAACAAATCCCGACAACCAAATTTCAGTCATATTTCAACATTATCCTCAACCTTCAAGCAAACATTGAAACGTATATTGTAGAAAATTTGCTCCAATCCTGAATATATTTTTAAAGAAAGTGACTTGCCAGATTTCTAGATATATATAGGAAATAAGAGAAAAAATATTAAATTGATCCAAAGCAGTTTTCAGTAGAATTTTTAAAATGTATATTTTTTCTTTTCAGATGGTTTACTGGTGTAGCAGCTTCCCTAGTATATTTCTACAGTAATAGTACAGAAACATCTCCAGAACTATATCCTTACCCAAGCTGGGAAAATCACGATATTAATAATTACTCGGCTGAGAAAACCATCGTCATGCCTCCCAGGTGAGAAAAATTGTTAATTTTTTCGTTTAAAGACAGAAATTATAATATAAAACAATGATTTAGGAAATTGTAATGTTCCTTGAAGTTATCCGAATAAACATATTCATTTAATTAAACCTGTTTTATATTAAAACTCTATTTTCAATAAACCAGGAATCCGCAAGAGAATTTCTTCTGTGTAAAACCTCAATTTAAGAAAAACGGCATATTATTGATTGATAACAAGTTTACATGTTAACTTTTCCTGAAATAATTTTAATTACAAATAAATTTACGATTATTTAAACAATACAGCTAATATATATTAACCTGAACTTATCTCATATATGGTTTAAAATTAAAATTGTCGAAAAAGAAAGATTTTTAATATTCAGTGAGACTTTTTCGAAAGGTACATTGAAACATTTTGTTTAACTGAGTTTGATGTCGGATAAAAGACCCAAATAATGACATGTAACGAAACCAAGACCGTGTCAGATCTTCACTGTTTGTTTTTTATTCAAAATTATATTTCAAATAGACTTGACATATTGCGTAGCACTGCAACTTATTCAGATGTCGAATTGTTAATAACGAACAAAGTTCAAAAGTAAATATTATTGAAGGTGGTCAGGACCTCATTTAAAAATTCTAGGTTTACATAATTTTATAGTTGAGTTGTAATAAAAAAAAAATCAGAGCAATTTGTGTTATTAAATAAATTTAACAATGGTGAATTTTTAACGTCTAATTGGTCATTTAAAGTATTATCTCATTCTTGTTTGTTAATTTCCAGTGCTTTTATTTTCGATATGTAATATTTTGAAGTTTTCACCAAAAATTGTGGCTTATGCCAAAATGGTTATACAAGATAAATAGCCCACAATTTAATATTATAATTAAAGAACATAAAAGACACGATAGCCAAATAAAAAACGAGAAAAGCCCCAGAACCCGACAATATTCCCAACGAACTAATTAAATATGGTGGAAATGCATTACACGAAGAACTAACAAAACTCTTTAACAAAATAATCAAAGACCAAGAGATACCCCGAGATTGGAAGAAAAGTATAACAGTACCTATTTTCAAGAAGGGGGTGATAATAAAATCACGGAAAACTATAGAGGAATAACTTTATTAAATTCAATAATGAAATTATTCACCAAAATCCTTGAAGGTATAATAACTGACTATTGCAGAATATCAGAAGAACAGCAAGGTTTCCGCAAAAACAAATCTACAGTAGATCGTAAGACAGATAGCAGAGAAATCTATTGAATTTACTAAGCCGGCTTTTATGTGCTTTATAGATCTCACTAAAGCCTTTGATAGTGTGAGACTGGATGATATTCTGCAAATAATGCGAATTAAAGGCATCCCAAACAATTTAATTAATATAGTTGAACAGCTCAACTCCAACACCACAACACAAATCTCAGTAAGCGGCAACCTAACTAAGGATGTACCGATAGCGTCGAGCATACGACAGGGGGACTCTCTGAGGCCATTACTGTTTAACATAGTAATGGACCAAATAATTGAGACCGTCAAAAGAGCAGCACCAGGGTACAGAATGAATACCGGGGAAATAACAATAATATGTTACGCTGATGACGCCATCATAGTCTCGGAAAATGAAGACGATCTCCAAAGACTTTTATTTGCATTCCACACCATAAGCAAGCAATTCAACATGAAAATATCCATCGATAAAACTAAGTCAATTGTAATAAGCAAAGTGCCCTTAAGATGCAAACTAATAGTGGATGACAAACCAATAGAACAACTCATGACCTTTAATTACTTAGGAGTTGAGATATTTGCAAACCCAGACAGAACAAGAGAAGTAAGAAACCAAGTAAACAAGGCAAATAGAATCTCAGGAAGCCTGGCGGATATAATATGGCACAACACATACATGAGCAAGGACGCAAAAATAAAAATCTACAAGATCTGTATTCGACCGATAATGACGTACTCAGCTGACAACACAAAAACAAAATCAATTCTAAGAACTGCCGAAATGAAAGTACTAAGAAGAATATCGGGATACACATTAAGAGATCACATACGCAATTCAACAATACGCGAGGAACATGGAATGCAGGATATAGTAAGATCGGGACGGAAGGGTAGAAGAGCCTGGAATGAGCACGTAGGAGGAATGGCGCAAAATAGGATAGCGAGAATCGCCCAAGATGGAACACCAGAAACCAGAAGACCAATAGGAAGACCACCTAAAAGATGGAGAGAGTCCTGGATTTCAACATCAAATGAGATGAATGATTGAGTTGGAAAAAACAGGCTGTAAGCCTATAACAAGAGGAAGACGAAGAAGAAGAAACGAAATTATTTACAATAAAAACACAAATTTCAAAACCATAACTTTGATGAACTTCGAGGTATTACATACCAAAAATGAAATCAAAAAATTTACTTTATTAGAATCATTATAAATCAGCAAACATAAGAATACAGATAACATTTTGAATAGCTAATTGTTAACATATCACAATTCACCATTGCTAAATTAATAATCCAAATTACCCAGGTTTTCTTAAATTGCGATATAAATATTAAAATATGTAAATCTGGAATTATTTCTTAACTTTGTTTGACCAATTCAATATGCAAGGAAGTAGCAGTGCTATGAAACATGTCATATCGAACAATGCAGACCTCCAACAGTCTTGATTTCGTTAGATATTTACACAAAAATGCTTACCTCGAAAACCAAGAATTCATCAGAAAATAAAATCAACTTGGATAAGCCAGCTTTCAATTTAATACGTAATCAAAATGCAATATGGATGATAAAAAATGAAAAACCTCCATTTGTCTCTAAAAGTTAGTTATATCGAACACACTCAAATGATGGGTTATTATTTGCTTTACAGACCGTACATTGATTCCTGCGACCGCATGTGGCTTGTAGACATGGGTTCATACAACTTTATGGCTAGCCCAGTTTCTCTTGCTAATCCTGCAATCGTTATAATCGACCTTACAACTGATGAAATCATTCGCAAATACGAGTTGGATAGTTCTACTTATGGAGATACGTCATTCTTTGCACAAATCGTAAGTATATAGAGCATTTCAAAAATAAATTTTTTTCAAAATTGATGGAAATAAGAAGCTTTATAAGCTGAAAATTCATTCTCTGATATATTTAAGAAATTACAGGAAAAATCCTTACAATAAATTTACTATTTTCTATAGACAGCAACTTCTTTAAAGTCAAACATTCAACTTACACACATATTTTCGGAAAAATATTAAACTAACAGGTTTTTAGTTCATCGATAATGTTTTCTTAATCATATCAAATTACTTCAGATATAATGATTTTCCTAAAAACTAACTTTTTTTTTTAGGCTATTGATGTTAATGGAACAGATTGTGACAATACTTACGCATACATTACTGACGTCAACAACCCAGGAATAATCGTTTATTCCTACGCAGACAATAGCTCATGGGTATTCACTCATCACTACATGTATTTCGAACCCCTCCAAGGAAACTTCTGGTTCCAAGGATTGAATTGCCGTTACAAGGATGGCGTTTTTGGAGCTGCTCTTGGACCTCTAGATGACGAAGGGTACGTATAAACTAAGTTTTAAAAAGATCCAGACAAAAGAAGCTTTTTTTTTTATAAATTTACAACTGATTCACCATAAAAATATTTTAAGTTCCCTTCAAAGTGGCTTTATTTAACTCAGTCGTTAACTAATCCAAACATTATTTTGAATTTCAGTAAATCTATAACTATAAAATATGGTCGCTAAAGCTTAATTTTAAAGTGGTTCCGTCATAGTTTATTATCCTTTAATGTCTCACAGTTTACTAAGTTTTATGAAACATTTAGACTCGATTGACACCCCTTCTCGTAACCTACCTTGTTCATTCTAACTTTTTCCATTTTTATGAAGTGATGACTCCAAGGACCATCTTTATAACTAGTTCGATTTCGTTTGTATAGAGTTCTAGACGCTTCTAAGCGAATTTAGACAATAGAAAATGAATCTTTTGGCCACCATTTGTTCCAGAATGTTGATCCAGTCTCCTTTACATATATTGCCACTTTCTGATTACTTTACAAGTGCCCCCTAGTAAATGGGTCAGAAATTTCATTGCAATTTCATATTTTTTACAAGATTTTTTATTGTTTTTTTTATACATATTTTTTATTATAATTATATGGAATCTAGCTGATATGTTTCAGTTATGAGACATAAAAACTGCCAAAAAAGGTCTACAACCAAATTTTTGAATTCGAAAACTAGTTGCGATTTCTTCAGGAATTAAAATACTATTCAGAATACAAAAATTTATGTCAAATAGTCTTAGAGACAATAACCCAAATTTTGTGCGATAATATTACTTCCTCAGTTTTACAAGTTAGTATCGAGGGGCATGTTTAAAATCCACATTGTGTATACATATTTATACTTTTTTTGGTGTATGTGTATGTGTGTAAAATTGAGGTCTGTACACCGCGACCTGGTAGATCTATCGGGCTCCCCTACTGCTGCCAAGTCGTAAGAGTTACCTTATCTGCTAGAGCAGGTCCTCCAGTCCTATCTCTTCAGCTGGCAATACTCCATCAGGACCCCTGTCAGAACTCAGAGTTGGTTTTTACTTAAGCTTAAACATTCTTTGAGTCTCTGCTGGCCGTAGCCCCCAAGAAGTATCTTCGCTTATCTCAATCCTTGTAGCTCTGTCCAATAATTGGATCTTCTACTTTCTTCTTCTATCTTTATTTCATCCAGCGTTAGGCTGCTACTGCTTCCACGGAAGGGCTCTGGCCCCAGAAATCGCGTCTCAGCCTCTTTCCTCGCGAGCCTATCTACTATTTTATTCTCTTCTATCTCAGTAGTGTACCCACATGAAGGTGACTTTATTATTCTTACTCATATCATTTAATTCCTCTTGGCATTCCCGGACCATCTTGGAGCTGATAACTTGAGATTTCAGCACACTGATGGCTGTTTCACTATCCGACATGATGATAATCTCTTAGCCGTTTTTTCATTGTTGAATTGAACATATGTCCTAATGGCATGTATTTCTGTCTGGAAAATGTTTGGTGACTTACCCAAGATTTCGTAGTGTCTGATTCCGGGTCCATACACTCCTATTCCAGTTGTTTGGAGCCATCTATACACCATATAATGAATTTTTTGTTGAGTTTTTCAATGGTATTTCTGTTCCATTCGCTTTTTTGACTCAACTTTGTGCTGAAATTTTTCACAAAGTTGAATTTCTTTTTAATTTTATCTTGGGGCATGTCCCAGATTGGCTGATTTCTGGATAACAGATTGGGCCTTCTTTTTATGACTTCATCTCTTATCCTATAAATTGTCTTCTTCGCCATATTCTCTAAAAGTATAGGTAGAGGTGTGAGGATTAGGATTACTTCCGTGGCAGCCGATGTAAATTCACTGCAGGATTTTTGGGTTGTACCCTATCTTTTTCCCGCAAAGTTTCTACATACCATTAAGGCTTCTGTAGCCTTGTTTATTAATTATTTTTCGTATTGTTGTTCCAGACGAGTTTGTTATATAGGATCAGTCTCAGATATTTAACCTCTGGCTTCCACTAAATAACATTCCCATCCATTTTGATGGTTTTCAGATTGAGGATTTCTCTAGTGTATTTAAGCCCTCTTTGAACTATGTCACAGAGGGTATTCTCGAACTTGTCTCTTGCGATCACGACCAAGTCCTGACAAGATATGCTGAGGTTAGATCTACAATTAAGCTTCACATAAATGGAGAGGCTTCTGTGAGGGCATCCTCTGGTGATACAGAGGGCGATAGTGTCCTGTCTTATGTCTGTCTCTGCTATTCTATTGTAGAAAAGTCATGCTCTCCATTTGGATGTCGTTTCGTCAACTCTCCTGTCGTCAAATGCCCTATATATAGTCTATTTTTGTTGTATAAACAAGATACAACAAGGTGTGCTTTTATTTTATATTTAAGGGAAAATAATTATATTGTCACACTTTCAATTTGCAACTCGATGAATAATCTAAACAGGAATTTTTTTCTTTATTGAATTTCTCTATTTCACACAGTTGACTTCATAATGACCTAATATGGGAGATAAGGACACTGGAATATATCTGGAAAAAAATACTTTTTGCTTTTAAGACAAAATGACCAAATAAGCAAGATACTTGTTAGTCTCGGCAAATCTTATAACAAGTAGTTTTTGAAGTATTTGCCGATATTTTGTAATGGGATCTAAGTCATTACACTATTTTTGCAAACCTACACAGCAAAGAATAATAAAAATTGAAGAACATATTTCAAAATATTTCACTCTTTATTTTTATAATAACAATTTAAGCCTGTTTCTATAAAATGTGCTATAGTTTGGTGATAGATGTAAAGTACAGTAGTTTATTTTATATTTTTAGTGTTCTACAGCACAAATTTTGTGTGTTTTTTACTCACCAAACTGAAAAATACATTAATGTTTTTCTATTTGCTTGTTTAAATCTAATAAGAACTATTTTTGCTTGTAGATATCGTACATTATACATCCATCCATTCGTCAGCAACAACGAATTTGCAGTGAGCACCAAAACATTGCAGAACGAGACTGCCTCTGAAGATATTGACTACTATTCATTTTGGGTATGAAAATTTATAATTATTTTTAAGTAAAATAATTTTGCCCAGCTAAAGAACTAGTGTCTAGGGAATATTTTTCATTTTTATTTCTTTTTACGATAATCGATTTTCGTCCCGTAACATTTCACTTCAAATTCATCATCTAACTAATAATACGTTCATTTTTAATACAATTCACAAAAATTGTTGTTTTTTATTTTCTAAGAATACTACAATTAGAGGAAAACATCTCTGTCATAGTACCTTTTTAAAAGTTAAAATGTTTGGTTTTATTTTTACACTCTGAAAAGAACTATTTGAATTTAAAATATTCCTGTTAGTGCTATATTTAACTTTAAAAATATTTTTTTCTATTGACATTTTTTTCATGTGATTGGCTTTCAAATAAAGTCGAAATACCAAATATCTTCAGAAAAGAATTAATTCCCATCTATATTTGTTTAGGTAATATTTATGTTACATAATATGTATAACCACCTCCAATTTGTAGAGTTTTGTTTGTATTATTCAATATCTCAAAGCTAATTTTATTTTAGCATGTAGGATACAAAGGAGAAATGACAAGTTCTACAAGCTCAGCATTCGACGAAACAACTAATACTCTGATCATGGGTATTCCTAAACAGTACGGAATTGGTTGCTGGAATCCCAAACGTCGTCTAGACCCCACTAACTTCCAATTGATATCGCAAAATGAGGAAGATATTGCTTTCCCTAGTGACCTTAAGGTTAGTTTTTTAACTACTTTCCTTAAATCTGTATTGCATTTAATAATTCTGAAACATATTTGTTTAAGCAAACACATCTATAATTTTTTTGGTTTATTTTTAGATTGACTCCGACAGAAACCTTTGGGTTGTCACCGACAAATTACCTACCTTCATGTTTTCATCTCTTAATGATACTGATGTCAACTACCGGATTTTGAGAGCCAAAGTCGATGATCTGATTTCTGATACTGGCTGTGACGTGTGAAGAAATGGATTTTGATTGTGATATATATCTGATAAGTTTTGACATACCTAATGAACTCTTTTACAACTTTCAAATTATATATTGTTAAAATATACCTGTAGATAAAAAAAGCATAATGAAACGAATTTTTATTTAACTTGATTTTACCACCCCAAAAAAATACACATTATTTAAAAGAAATTTACTTTTTCAGAAATATTATACAATCTCACGCTGCTTCTTTCTAGTAAAGTTTTGTTGGAAACAATTTTAAATATAGTTTGCATATTAAATGACAGAGGACGTTATTCTAAAAAATTACCTATGAATCTAGATTTTTTTTAAATTAAAATTCAACCACATTTCTATTATTAATTGTCCTCCACCACATGCCAACTTCAGTTTTCAAATACAACGATTCAACTTTCAAATGGAATTTTCATCTTTACTTTTTTTTAATAGACCACGCATTACACTGGCTTCTAACTCTTCTCAAAAGAACTGCATGAATAGCGAAAGGAAACAGTATTCATTTTTATTAATTCTTCTATTGAATTATCACAAAATTTTTGAAAATATTATTAACGCCTAAAAAGAGAAAACACCAAATAAAAATCGTAGTGTAATAGAACATATATTAATAATTTTTTACTGTTTAACGTGAATTTTATTCTGCTAAAATGAGTAAGTAAATAATCCCTTGGTGGATAGATTTTTTCCCATGAGAACGTGACAGTATATATTTTTTATTACCATCCAAGAAAGTCTAAAGGAAAAATTAATCAGTTATCGTACTTAAGCATAATCGTTTAAATGTTTTCTTAAAAATATATAAACTCAGTCAATTTATGAGAACCAACTAAAAGATTTCCTTTAAAATTTACAAATAAATCTGTCGAAGAAATCTTACCCTGGTTATGTAAATAAAACCGAAAAGATAAGAGCCGGGGGATACCTTAAACATGTGTTGTATGAAAATACCGTTAAAATGTATTAAAATTTTGAATGATTTTTACATTATTAGGAAACAAAAGAATAATCAAATAACTCACTATAATAGAAATATATCGTTTTACCGAATGTAAAGGGAGTTTATATGATATCTGTTTTTTCCTGTTCACAAAAAAGAAAGAGTTAAGTGCTTCTAGACTATTAAAAGAGTGAATAGTCTTTTTTACACGGGTATTATTATCGATTCCTTCTATTTATAGGAAAACCTAGAATAGTTTGATTAACTGTTTTTATATAAAAATAAGACTAAAACGCTCAGAGGCCATTTCAGGAATCAAGCATCCGGTATAGAATAGCTAACGCCCTCGGCACTAAAAGGCCGAAACTTTCGAACTTTAAGGGAATGAAATTGACGGTAACAGATAGTACGACCGAAAAATACATTAAAGGAAGGATACGAGGTGTAAGATTCGAAGACGCTCTTTTAAGAAATACTTAACTTCAGTTACAACCTGGAATTTGTTAGAGTCGGTACCGTCTTTAAGACCAGTGTCGTAGAAAATTACGTGTCGTGTATATTCCTCGGGAATGAAGGTTTGCTTTGTTTTGTTTTGTTTTTCATTTAATTTGAGAAGTTAAGGGAATATCGTGCGTTATTTTACTCGAGAATTTAACGATTTTAATGCTGTTTGATTAAGTAATACAAATAGCTGTTTTTTCGCGTTTTATTCTTTTTCCTGCTTAATGTAGACTATTTAAACGTGTTTTTCAAAATTGGGTTTTACATTTTTGTTAATAGAACCGCCAATAAAAGTAATTATGTTAGTTTCTTCGTAGTTCTTATTTGTTATTAATTTAAGTTTCTCATTGTAAATAATTCGTTTTTCTATTTATTTTTGTTAATAGACTAAGTGACTTGTTTTATTTAATTCAATTAAAGACCTTTACGCGACTAAACTCGCGGACGTACTGCTATGAGAGTTGTAAACAAGAGATAACATCTGACCAGACAATTAGCAGCCGTACCTGAGTCTGAAATTCTGAATTATGGCTGTAGTAAGCTTAAATAACCGTAGTTGTTTGAACCTACTGTCTGTCACTGTAAAATTTAATTATAGGTTTTTTAAAACAGGTAAAAATTAATATGGGGCAGCAAAATGAAACGGTCAACGCTACCAAAGATATTCTGTTTGCAAGAGTCTATGATGAAATGCTGTCACAGTATCAATCGATCTTTTTCCGCTCTCAAACCATAATTTTTATGAGAAAGATCAGTAGATTAAATTTTGAAGACAGAAAGTCATTTAACACGTTGGCTGCCAGGAGAGGCCTATGCAACTTCACAAGAAATTTTATTTTCTGGCCGTGTGAATCTACCTAGGCATCTTAGACACATCGAGGTATTCAAGCCATGTACAGCCGCATTTGCTACTTGGCGTCGTGCATTTGCTATGGAAGGGTTATAGAACGGCTGAAGGTGCAATAAAAAGGTGTGGCCTGTATCGTTGAGAATAACAAGTGGCTTCGCATGGCCGTAAAGTTAAATAAATTTTAAACACATTATTATTAGTTCATATTTTTAATATTACAAAATTAAAAGATAATATATTGTAAAAGACACACTGAAAATAAAAAAATCAAATTCTAGTAAAAATACACAAAAAGAATTATTAAATGTGTAGAAATTTATAAATTAAAAAGGAAATGATTGATGTAATAATGCACTGTATAGAAAAAAGGGAGATAATAATTTTTTTCACGTATATTCCTTCTAAATTTGGTAAATGACGCATTTCTTTGGGCATATTGTTGACCATTTTCATAGCTCATACTCTTATAGCACACAACGTATTGGCGTCTTCACTCCGACCAACATATTCTAACACATGCTGCGGCGTTGAAGATTCTTTAGGAAGCTGAGGCTCAGCCTTTTGTATTTGAAGTATCTCCAATCTGACAAGCTCCTTGAATTTAGTTATGGTCATCTTGTCGTTCAATTGCTAATTTCCTATACCACTTGATACCCCTTCCTAGAGATGTAGCATAGTCTTTTATCTGATCAAATAGATTAGTAAAAGTTTATGATTATTATAATCGATAACAGCGGAGCCAATGAAACACTGGTGTAGTAGTTGTCAGTGTAGGTGGTGCGTCATTTGTTCAATAGATATTTTGTCAGTGTAAGAACTATATTTTCAGAAGATGATTGATTTTCTATTGTGTCTTATCGACAATAAACTGTTAAGTTGTAAGTGTAACCATTTTGGATGCAAAGTTTGTAGAGCTTTATATCAAACTCGTGTCAGTTGCTCTTAATAAATTGTTTGAAACGCAAGCGTCCTCTAAAGGGGACGAGAGTGCCGTCGATATATTGAGCTTCTTTAGGAGTATAATATTTCTGGAAATTTTTGACGAGTTCATTCAACAGTGCTGATACTTTTTGCAGTCTTCCTTCTGTTAATTCTTCATTGTTACGAAAATGCCACATCCTCGCCGATATTTGAAAATGGTTTCGGGACATAATTGTGCGTATTACATTTTGGTATATTACACTTTAAGACCAATATCATTGAAGCGAGGAATACTGAACTAAACCCACCCAGAAAATAATATCAACAAATTTTTTAATTTCTTTTGCATCTATATCATGCCAATTTTGAATTCTCACTCTTGATGCATTTTCATTCTCTTTACACTGGGAGTTATATCTGATTGTTTCAGTTACCATTATATTTATAATATCATCAGATAAAAATATACTATAAAAATCAAATGGAGATTTATTATAATAATATCCGTAGATCTAAATGTCAATACCACAAGATGGTTCCGCAAAAGTAAACAGTTTGAAGTTAAGACCTGTCACAATATCTCAAAGAAGGTCAGGCGCCCTATTTTTACCTTGGTTATTTTCTTGATTTTCACTCTTTTGCATATACTTATTTATTATATACTCAATTGACTCCATTATCTGTGGGTGTATGGAAGGACAGAATGTCCTCAACATGCTGTTGTTCCATCTTCCATCTTCCTTGTCCAAGTTTACGGGATTAGAAGGAGCTTTCAGTAGATGTTTTTAGCAAGAACTTCTTTCTCCGATGATTCGTCACTGTTATCGGGAATATACTTGTCTGACGAGCCATCGACATCTTCAAATACTGTTTGATCATCTTCATCAGATATAGGATCTTATAATACGATACAATAAAATACATTTACCATTCATATAATATTATAATTGTATTACCTGCCACAAAGCTTTCAAATGTTGCTGTTCTTGTTCGTAGCTCATATTCATATAATATACAAATCAAACGTACATGCACCGTCGCTAAGCTGGTAATATCATAAAGAATAACCTATAGAGCGATTTCTTAAATAAACACGTGTCTAAATATGTGAGTGACGAGTCCATCTACGTAAGCGTTGGTATTGAAGCATTAACGTTACTTGATAAGCAACCTAACTCGTATTTTTGAACATAATCTAATCTATGTTTTTTTCTAACAGCACAAAGCAAAACCTTGAGAGCCATATTTGCTTTTAGTTGTGTGTTTAGCTGGAATGCGCGAAGTTGTTTGCGTGCTTTTTTTGTTCATATTTGCATCAATTATGCCGTGAAAGAGATGTTGCGTGCCTGGATGCACGGGAATCCACTAATGACGATTCTTTTAAGAAACATCATTTTCTCAGATCGAATCAAAATAAATTAAGAAATTAAAAACAGAAAATCACCTGGTACCGACCAAATTACGAATGAGATGCTAAAGTACGGAGGCCCCAGCCTTGTCACAGAACTCACTGTTCTATTTCAAAAAATACTCCGCACAACGTCAGTACCCAACGAATGGCGGAAAAGCATCACAATTCCGATCCACAAAAGAGGATCAAAGAAACAACCCGAAAACTACAGGGGAATCAGCCTACTGAACAGTTCAGCCAAATTGTTAACCAAAATACTGTCACAACGGATCGTAGAAAAGTTAGAGGCGTGCGAAGAACATCAGGGCTTCCGGAATAATCGCTCTACTATCGACGGTATATTTATTATCAGACAGCTGGTTGAAAAATCTATAGAATACGATAAACTGCTGTTCATTTGTTTTGTGGACTTTACACAAGCGTTCGACCGAGTCAAATTGGAACACATAACAGAATTACTGCGAAGAAAACAAGTAGACGAAGCAATCATACGCACAATATACGAACTGAATTCCAAAAACACCATGGTAATTAAAACAAATAACACTCTAACAGAGGAAATCCTTCTATCCATAGGAATAAGACAGGGTGATAGCCTAAGTCCAACACTTTTCAATGTAATCATGGACGAAATCATTGATGAGGTAAAAAGCACAAATATTGGGTATCCAATGGGACACAATACCGTTCAGATTATATGCTTTGCAGACGATGTTGCCTTGACAGCAGATAGCGAGGACAACTTACAAAAAATGCTTTTCCATCTCAATCGAACAGCCAAACAGTATAATATGAAGATATCTGTAGAGAAAACCAAAGCAATGGTAATAGCAAAAGAACCGGTAAGATGCAAACTAATGGTTGATGACAAACATATCGAACAGGTAGGGAAGTTTAAATACCTAGGAGCATATATAACAAGTAACAGGGCAGTAACGGAAGAAGTCCGCACACAGGCCAACAAAGCGGCCATGATATCAGGCCAACTAAGAGACATAATCTAAAACAATAAACATATGACGGTTGAGAGCAAAGCAAGAATTTACAAGGTCTGTGTAAGACCGATACTGACCTACGGCGCAGAAACAAGAAATGAAACCACAAAGACAAAACAAATTATGAGAACCACAGAAATGAAAACGCTGAGAATGATCACGGGAACAAGTTTAAGAGATAGAATAAGAAACGCAAAAATACGCGAGGACAGCGGAGTGGGGGATGTTGTGAAGTGGGTTCGAAACCATCGTAGGCAGTGGAGAGATCACGTGGAACGAATGGACGATGACAGACTAGCAAAAACCGTGATGAGAGAGAAATCAAACACCAAACGGCCGCCTGGACGGCCCACCAAAAGATGGAGAGGCAGCTGGATTTCGACCTCAAACGAGGACCGATGAGGCATTGTATAGATAACAGAACTTGGTTCTACCTAGAAGAAGAAGAAGAAGAATCCAGAAATATTTAAACAGTAGATACATAATATAAAAAAACAAACTTTCTACAATGAGAATTACTACAGAATGTGTGACAAACACCTTACTCCAGACAGTTTTGCAGAAGGAACAAAAAGGGGCTTAAAACGAATCGCTATTCCAACATTATATTTGCCTGGTAAGTAACCTAATTTATAATCCTTTAATCTTTTACCCATTTGTAGATAATGAAACTAAAGGTTGATGAAAAATTTGGAAGTCTTGTTACAAGAATTTAATTCATAATAAATTTAAATAGGTTTTTGTTTTAACATTTATAGATTTTATAAGTATAAAAATAATCTAAAACCATGTTTTATTTTAGATGTTGAATCTCAATGAAGTATTTCATTTTGGGGAAACCATAGATCATTTGTCAAAGCCATTAATATCTAATACTGTCATAGGGGAACCCAAATATCCTAAAAGTATTAAAATATACACACCAACCTCGGAGGAGAGTGAACATCCTCAGGGGACCTGTGCTAAGAGAACCTAGAGAATAAAGAGTCCAAGCAATAAGTACAAAAAAATTCTAATATTTTTGAGGACCTATAAATTTAATATGTAAACAAATTTAATTTGGATTTTTTATTTGTTTATTCTATTTACTCAAATAAACAATTCTTCAAAGTTACCATAACAGTTTAATGTTGATGCTGGTAGCCGTTACTATGTGGTAGTTAATCATCTTCGAGAAATGTTTAAAAGGAACTAATATGTTTTATACCACTAAATTTATTTAGAAAACAGTGACTGCAGTTTCAACTCACAGTCATTTTCAAACTGAATTACAAAGGTAGACTAAGTATTCAATACAAAAACATGAGAAAATTTAACAATAAATAAAAACTACCTGAGACATCACATTATTACAAAGGGGAGGTACTAAATTTTGGGAACTAATTATTATTTGGCAACAACAAATAACGGGGAAAACCCAAGTTCTGTCAGGTCATTAAGCAAATTTACATTTTCATTTTTACCATGTTTATATATTTCTAAAGATTCAAGAATATTTAACTTTTGGCCCTTTGTTGAATAATGTAATATGTCAGTGTTGCTTAAATTAGAAAAACTATGGTTGTGTTCTAAACAATGGTTGGCAAAGCTGGAGTCTGTTTTTTGTAGTCTATATGATCGGTGGTGTTCTGAAAAGCGAGTTTTAAAGCTTCTACCACTTTGTTCAATATACAGGGTGAGTCAACGATTGGATAAAGTAGATTTGTGCCTTTTCGGTGAAATTAACAAAGAAACTATATTTATTGTTTGATACAGTTTATTTTTACGCAGATTTTAAAAATATTTAGGACTCTACAGGGTGAGCCAAAAAACTAGGACAGCATAAAGTTGTATTTTTTTAAATAGAACACCCTATATACGAATCGTATTTTCGATTTAGCTTATAATTTTAAATCTTTTTTATTAAGGGTTTACTATAACAAAACTTTATAGTTTCTGAGATAATTAAGTTTAAAGAAAAAAGGTCACATTTTCAAGCTTCAATTCAGTCCTAAATAACGTTTTCAATTTTGTGACAAATATATCCAAATTTGGAATTTAGCAAGGCCAAGGACAAGTTAACATAATTTTTACCTAATATTTGCAATAAAAGCTACAGATCGGCTCAAATTTGAACAAGTTTAAATGAATAAATATCTTTTTTTTTAAATGGTACACCCTGTATATTTTCATGTTATTTAATAGAGTAATAAAAACCCTAAAAGTTTTGTTCAATATATGCTATATCTATTTATAATAGTTTTTGAGATATTTCAGTTTTTCTTATTTTCCATACTTTTTTACAGAAATAGTCTTCATTATCATAGTAGCCATGTAAAATAATAAAAAGAAACTACAGAAACAAACAGAATGTGGTTAAATATGATGAAATACATTATTCGTTATATTACAACGGCAATAGTTTAATTAAACATAATGTGAAAAAATTAACACAACAATAACGACAAGGCAAATACATATTTACTTTTATACTAAATTGAAACAAAAAAATTACTGATATTAATTATTTCTTTTTAATAAGTGTTCGAATAAACGACCCTCTTATGCAATGCACAAATTTAGTCTTTTTTGCAGATTTTCTCGGACCCTGGACAAAATTAGTGGCGTTATTGTTCTACAGGTATCCCTAATCCTGTTTCGCATATCTTCCACTGTTGTTGGTGGATTAGCATACACCTTATTTTTAATATAACCCCATAGGAAGAAATCTAATGGGGTGATGTCGCAAGACCTTGGTGGCCACTCAATGAAACCCCCACGTCCAATCCATTTTTGCGGATATCGTTGGTCCAAAAACGCACGAACTTCACGATGGTAATGCGGAGGCGCACCATCGAGCTGGAACCACATACTGTCGAGCTCATCCCTATCGAGGCCTTGAAGCAGTTAGGGTAGTTCTTCTTGTAGAAAGTTCAGGTAACTATGGCCATTTAGTGGTTCATTAAAAAAGTGGGGTCCAATAATTCGATTATGATGAATACCACACCAAACATTTAATGACCAGTGGTTTTGATGTTGCACCTCTCTAATCCAAAATGGTTTTTTTGTGGCATAATAATGCATGTTGCGTCTATTTACGGCACCGTTACTTCTAAAAGTAGCTTCATCACTAAACATTACCTTGAATAATAAATTTGGATTTAATTGAATCTCCGCATTTATTGTACGACAAAAGTTTACACGACTTTCAAAATCCTGTCCATGCAATTCTTGGTGTAATTCCATATGATATGGATGATACCTATATTTCTTGGTAGTACGATTAGCGGTGGATTGTGATGTTTCACATAATGCTGCTAACTGACGGCTACCAATATAAGGATTTTCCTGAACATTTAACAATACTTGTAGTTCTTTTTCTTCATTAGTTAATGGTTTGTTAACCACTTTACGTTTTGGATAATCAACAGTACCAGAAGAATCAAATCTTTGCATTAAGTTTTGAAAAGTATGGGTATTAGGCTGGCGTCGATCAGGATACTTCATTTTGTAAATTATTTGAGCAAGAAGGCAATTTTTTTGAGCCTCTCCTATTGTATAAATCATATCTATTAACTCATTCTTTGGAAAATTCATTTTACAATAAGATAAATGCAAAAAAAACCAAACTACACTACATAAAAACCAAAAGAAGCGATTGCGGTTATAAATTTGACACACAGAAAAATGTTCTTTTACATTGTTTTTGTCATGGCTACTATCATAATGAAGACTATTTCTGTAAAAAAGTATGGAAAATAAGAAAACCTGAAATATCTCAAAAACTATTATAAATAGGTATAGGATATATTGAACAAAACTTTTAGGGTTTTTATTACTTTATTAAATAACATGAAAATATACAGGGTGTACCATTTAAAAAAAAAAGAAGATATTTATTCATTTAAACTTGTTCAAATTTGAGCCGATGTGTTTAACACCCTGTAGCTTTTATTGCAAATATTAGGTAAAAATTATGTTAACTTGTCCTTGGCCTTGCTAAATTCCAAATTTGAATATATTTGTCACAAAAAAAAACGTTATTTAGGATTGAATTGATGCTTGAAAATGTGACTTTTTTTTTAAACTTAATTATCCTAGAAACTATAAAGTTTTGTTATAGTAAATCCTTAATAAAAAAGATTTAAAATTATAAGCTAAATCGAAAATACGATTCGTATATAGGGTGTTCTATTTAAAAAAATACAACTTTATGCTGTCCTAGTTTTTTGGCTCACCCTGTAGAGTCCTAAATATTTTTAAAATCTGCGTAAAAATAAACTGTATCAAACAATAAATATAGTTTCTTTGTTAATTTCACCGAAAAGGCGCAAACCTACTTCATCCAATCGTTGACTCACCCTGTACAAGCTATCACACTCTGAACATTTTAATTTATAAACTCCTGATTTATCAAATTTATTAATTTTATCTTTAGCATTGTAAAGGATAGTGGACAGATTGTATTGAGATTTAAAGGCTACTTTTATGTTGTGTTTGGAAAGAGTATTAGCTATATTTAATGTTATTATTCAATCTGTAATTTCAATTGGCTAAGAAATATCAAGACACTTTTGTATTTTATAAGATTTGTTTAATATATTATTCATTTCTTATTTTAGGGTTACGAGCCTACAAATCAGTTTTGGAACAAGTAGGAGTCACCAGGTAAGCCGAACTTACTCCAAAAGCCAAACATATATATCGAAAAGTAATTACTGGATCTTCGAGAGTCTCTAACGTGAAAAACGGGTTACATCATATCAGCAGAGGCTTTCTCTGGCTGAAAGAATGTCAACTGCAAATAATTTATCTTGTTAATGGATAAACTGTTTGACAGTTGTAATTCTCATTCAAAAATGCCACCAAAGATCAAACTACTAAAAAGAGCCCTTAAATTGGATTCACCGCTTGAAAATTTTTTGTTAGAGTGCTCTGAAATAATAAAAGGTATGAAATATTTTGATGCTAAGAAAATAAATTTGTTATCGTACCCTCCCTGAAAAACTTAATTTTCACCTTAAATGGCTTTATTTATCTGAAGTCTTCTAACATAATTTAAAATGCATATATTTGTTTAAGAGATTTAAATTACGATAGTTTGGAAATTTTTTTGCTTGTTTAAGTTTTGATGTTAGAAATAATAATCCATCTGTTACTGTTTAGTAAAGCTCTCAAATATTTAATTATTGATAATTTTATGGCTATTCACCTTACTTGAATTCTCAGAATGATAAATCCGAGAGAGCCCTAAATAATCTTAAAGGTTTTTTAATGGGAGATATATTACCAGGGGTTGTTTCACTGAATGTCCAAGAAAATGAAGTATCAATCCCTGAAAACTTTTTAACTAGAAAGACAAAATTATCTAGATGGACTTTAAATTATATTTCTGGTTACTTAGTTAAAAAATTATTAAAATCTTCATTATGCAAATTTTGTATTAATAACATTTTTGGCGAGGAGTATGAAGTTAAAAGATTTCATTTATGTGAGAACCTATATTAATTTTAATGTAACAGTATCCAGTAAACTTTTCGGTATCTCATTAGGGCGTGCAATAAGTTTTATATTCTATGATTTGCCACGATTATGTCAGTATAAAAATTTAGGCCACGTTTTAATTAATATAATCGATAAAAAAAATTATATTTAAGCCATTGGCTTGCAATATACATTCTTAATTCTCAACAACAATTGTACAACTCACCGCCAAATGTTGTATTTACATCTGATGTAGAAAAATTAATTTTATAGCCTCGGAAAAAGATAGTATATTTGAACAATATGTTAAAAATTTAAAAACCCATTAAATGATGAATTCTATAAAACTAATGGCTTGTTTGAGGGTTGTGTACAATGTTGAAGAATGACTAAAATGTGGTCGGACTTGCATTGTCTTTATTTTTATTTTAACGGCGTTTTGATTAGGTTCTATCTCTAATCGTTATCAAGTATAAACTGAATGTTTTGTCTTGAGACAACGAGCTTATATAGCGCAACGTTTCGCTACACTGTACACATCTCAATGATTTGATGTTACAAAATACTAGTTGCCAAAAATTAGGTATCTCAACACTCGGTTTACTGAAGATTTCATTATTATTTTTAATGTAAGCTGCTTCTATAAATTTTCTTTTTTTATATATTGAGTTCCATTTCACCACACTCACATGGAACTTTGTAAACACATTCTTTCTTATCGGTAGTTTTAGGTTTTGTTTTTATTAAATGAGCTCTAAGGGTATTTCCTGATTTAAAGGTTGTTGTTATATTATAACTACTGGCAAAGTAGTATCATTTGAAAGTCTAGTTTTGATTATGTCTAGTGATTCCCCTAATGGTACATTAGTATACAGACTTTCCACATCAAAGCTTATTAGTCTGTCGTCTGGCTCTAGATTGATTCTACTAATAATGTTCACGAAATGTGTAGAATTTTTAACATATGTGTTTGTCTTACCTTCTAAAGGTTGTATGATTTTTAAGAGAAACTTCGCCAGTGCATTTGTTGGGGATCCTCTGGAGCTGGTTATTTGCCTCAATGGTATGTTTGTTTTATGAATTTTTGGAAGTCCGTAAAGATGTGGTGGCTAACAGTAGTGTGGTGTGAGCACCGATCGTGGGTTGTCAGGTATATTGTTTTGGTTTTTCCTGAGTGTTCTGTAGAGTTTAGGTGGAAAATAAAATCAACTTTGCAAGACAAGAAAAATTCAGTTTAAAATCTCTCCAAACTAGAAGCATCAGCCTTAAAAGAACTTCGTAAGGATGAATCCATAAAGATTTTACCAGCGGAGAAGGGAAATGCAACAGTGATAATGGACATCATAACGTACGACCAAAAAATCGGAGATATCCTGGAAAGAGGAAAATATAGACAATTAGCCCGTGACCCCACAAAATCCGTAGAGTCAAAAATCTACCTTTTATATTCCCGCCATCAAACATGTCAAAATCTTCTGCCCATTATCTGTTGTAAAACATAATACTTGTTATACAGTCTAAAAAATAGAATAAAGACAAATATGAGTAAATATTATGAGATTTAGGACTTTCTTAGTTGTAATCAAAATAAAATCAAAATAAATGCAAAACGGATAATATTAAAATGGTTTTCAGACCTAAGACTATTTGTGTACTTGAAAATGTTGTAAAGCAAAAGTAATAAATACATAAATTATAAAGTTACTTTGTAAAAATACAAATACTTATGTAAGCATTACATATTATGTTTTCTTCTGCTGGTATAAGAATCTGTTATATATACGTTCCTAATAACTCTATTTTATATTTCTATATAAAAGCGGTTATTTAATGTATATATAACAGATTTTTATACCAGCAAATTAAAAATCTATCTGTTATTATTCTATAGGATATGCTTTGTGGGTAATATTTCTGCCCAAAAGAATTACAACGGAATATTTCCTACCCAGTGCTGGTGACGTGGAACCTATGCGACATTGCCACAATTAACACGGAGCAGCCGGATTGGCTTCACGCAGCTGTTAGAGTGGGTCCACACGATAAGAAAAATCTGGGCGTAAGCGTAGCCTAATAAGACATATGTCAAATTTCAAGCATTATGATTAGCTAAATTTTAAAAAAGACAGAGACCAAAGATTTCCCACCTAAATCCACCTTTTCCAAGGTTATTACTCAAAATAATGTTTAACTTTTCAGCGGACTGCTTCAAATATGGTAGAAATTGTTTATTTTTAACATTTTCTATGAACATAACCTATGTTTTTTTTCAAAAGTTTGTTGTTTTATATATATTTTTTTATTTTGTGAGTTTTGAGATAATAGATATTTATGAACTAAATTGTTTTAATTTATTAAAAATGCTTGTCGAAGATCATTACTGCTTGGGCTTCAACAAAAAACAATTCTTGTTCATTTTTTTATTAATTTTATAACAATTGTCATAATCAGTTGTTCGTTATATAAATAAAAGCTTATGAAATAAAGGCCGTTATATAATACAATTTCTCTTCAACGATAATCTCTGATATCGAAAAGCTAATCCACAGACATGTCCTTAGCTATGGTTACCAGACAATATTCCTGACTTTTCAGTAAATATCCGGACATTTTATCTGAATGTTTTATGTGGTATGTTAAGACAGTGAAATTTTCAAAATATTTGCAATCGAAGCACCAAATGCGATATCGAGGGAGTGTTCTCATTACTGGGAGCGTAGTGGACAAAGACAAATAGGCTGTCTATATTCTTATAAGTTTTGCTTTTCGCTGCCACCAATGCTATAACTTTGCTGGTTCTGCTTTTGGTTTATCACTGCATTTGATGAATTCAAATAAATCTTCTAATATTACTTTTAATATCTTATTAAAATGTTCAATAAATCATAAGGTAACAACAGTTTTTCTTCTTATTTACTAATTTAAAGTCACTATTGTAGTTTTATAATTTTAGTTTCCCTCGTCTCTATATTCATGTCCTAGTTATATTCTATTTCTGTATTTAAATTATTATTTTACAGTCATAGGCGAACTAATATATCTAATATAACTATTTATTTACATGATTACTGAAATGAAAAAGTGTGTATTTATGGGACGATGACAATACGAACAAAGCTAATGGTCTCTGTAAAAAGTAAAGTTTTATAGTTTCGGAGATTAAAGCATGGTTTTGTTTGAGCCTATTAGAATATAAATTTACTTAAGATATAACTTCTTCTTAAGAGAGTATTAAATATTAGACTATAATTATCTATTAATCCAGACACAATTTAACTTAAAGAACATATCATGTAAAGAATGACATGAAATGGTTATAAAAGACCAGCAATTGCCAAAAGTAACATCAAGCAATAATAAGTACGAAACTAAATTTATTAATATACTAAATTAACAGTTGACTCATTTTGTTAATGTTTAATTAATTTATTTTTTCTTACTAGAATGATTAATAAATATTTTTTTATTACTGATATTTTCCTCTTATAATTTCAAAAAAATACTGACAATTGTAGTTTTTTCCTGTTTCTCTAACAGGGGGCTAAAATTTCAGACATGTCAGGAAAATTCCTGTCGTCTGGTAACCCTACCTTTCGCAAACTTTATATAAACCTATTATAAACAATTAAAAAATAAAAATTAATATTGATGGAAATTTAATAACAGAAATCCAATTAGTATCATATGTAATGTATTCTTCTAAAAACTACACACAATTGTAATTATTAAAACGATTGTTAAAATTACACTGTTATATTGAAATTCTCGTCTTTGAGCTCCTTGGCAGTTCGTTACCAGGTAGAAATGGTAAACTTTGGAAATAAAACTTCTTACAAAGAATCCCAGATTACCGCACAAGTAACTTGAAAAATTTCAGAAACACTGTATCACAATGTTATTTCCAACTTAGTAATAAGGGTATAGCTGTACACATTTCCATATCGTATTTCCTAATTATTGGCCCAAAAACAGCGAAGAGCTCTTCAAATTCCCCAATAGTAACAAGAAAATATTTTTAAAAAATCAGGATAATTTCCTCACATTTCTTAAATTAATTAAATTATTAGTATGTCCAAGCCTTTCTCCAATATTTTCCTCAAATATAGACCGGACCCAGTAGCGACGACTTTCCTGTTTTTTTAATAAAGAATATATCAATATTGTCCATACATTTTGTAATTTTTTTTTCTAGATTAAAATACCGCCGCAATTATTGTTTAATTTTGCTTCATTTAAATTTTCAGATAAAATATAAACAAACATCCTGATAAAAGTTAGGTTAAGACAATATCTTATGACCGCGTAACGAAATGTCCCTTATGGACGATATATTTTTAACACAAAAACGCGTAATACGCCTACGCCAAAATTTTTCTTGTCGTGGGGACTCGCCCTTAGAAACAAATGTATACCTTATGGCCGTGAGAATCATATGTGGCTCTTCATTTCAATATGCAAAAAGTAAATTTATTTATAAATAAAATGGTTGAAACAAAAAAATAAATACACATTCAAATTCAATCATAAGAAAAAAACTAAATGGCCAGATGGGATGAATTTTCTGTTACATTATGGCAGTCAACGTGTTAACAATATTGTTGAAAACAGACTAGTAACTGATTTAAAACAATGTTATCTATTTACAAATTTTTTATTTTTGTTTCATGTATTTTTTTCTTTGAAACCTATTTTTTTTAAATTAAAATTAAAAAAAATATATTTATTTAGTAATTTTAATTTAAATTGCCCAACAACCTAAGCAAACTATTTCAAGAGATATTATATCTAACAAGTGTGTTTATTTATCTCAGCTATGTGCTTTTGTTGAAGAAACGTTTCTAAAATTCAATAAATATTCAATAAACAAGTTTTGATTAATTTTGCTTAGAGTTGAATTTAATGTTTTTAGAACCCAGCTAGTCCCATAGCTTGTAAAAGACTAATATATTAAATAATTTTAGAGAATCCTGTAATGAAAAGTACAATACACAATACTCACATATCGGGTGAGCCGAGCAAAAAACATATGACAAAAACACGTCATCTGCGTTGAGGCAGGTCCTGAAGTCTTGCTTTTGCCCGTATGCTATGCGGAAAATATTTATTCTTTTTCAGGGAAAATAATTCACATTTCTTCTGAAAAAGAATAAATATTTGCTCAAGAACTACACTGTTCCAACAATAAATTACAAACAGGCCCCAGGAGGTATGGAAACAAGATACAGTGACGATATCTAAAGTTTAACCTATTTTTCTACCCACAGTGGTTTGTTTACATCTTTTACGCTTAACATTTTCATCCTTTTTAATGTTTTAAGGGGAGCAAACGTTAAGAATACGGCCTTAAATGATAGAAATATACCTAACCGAAAGCTCAAAATTAAAATTTTAAACTGTTAGTAGCAGAAGTTTCCGCCATCTATTTCGAATTCATTTGTAGTTGACGAGGGCCCAATAACTTCTTTTCAACTCTATTTGTTATAAATATTTACAAAGAGCTTATGAAAAATTATTCTAAACCAAAAAAAAAGTTAATTATTTGGTCCTAAATCATGTTTTTGCTTTCATGTTTTCAGTCATCTTGTAGCAAAGATAAAGGTTAACGAAACTAACTAAAATAAAATTTTTGTAAAAAAATTGAACCGACTTCTAAAAGTGCGCTAAAAAGTGAAAAATAACTATAAATTTTTATATGAAATTGAACTTTTTGAAGTTGGCGCCAAACTAATACCTGACAAAATGTGATTTGCATAAATAGATTAAAAATACTTTATTTGTAATTGCTTTCTTGACATAATTTGTATATTTTAGTAGTTATTTATTTCATTTACAAATACGTTGGTGCCGACTTCAAAAAGTTCAATTTCATAATATAAAAATTTATAGTTATTTTTCACTTTGTAGCGCATTTTTAGAAGTCTGTTCAATTTTTTTTTTTAATTTTATTTTTCCATTTTTAGTTTTAGAATTCATTATGATATCCATAAATTATTTGAATTAAGTACTAATCGAGATTAGTGTACCTCACAATGACTTCAATGTAGCAAAAAAGTATCCATTTTATCCAAAGTTGTAAATCACCCTAAAATGAACCACTAAAAATTTTTTGGTTCTTAGAGTTTTTCAGATGCCAGTAAAATTGTGTCAAACAAATATTTAGACTGTCAGTAAATTCACTATCTTAAATTTCAAATTAATTTTAGATTGGTATTATAGGCCCCAAAACCTTCCAATATCCATGTTCAAAGAACCTGAGATGTAAATTTCTTAGCTTGATATATTTTATGCTGCATATTGAGTTTGTATATGCATCAAGAACCCCACAATATCATTTTTAGGCAAAATCGGAGGATGTAAAATTTTCTGTCCCTCATATTGTATCTTATCAACCTAACAGTTGTAAAAAATTAATTTCATATTCGTAATACACGACCCCGAAAATCTTCTTATACCAAATCTGAAAAAACGCGAATAAGGTAAAATTTTCAACCCATTTTATTGCATCCGATATATTGAATTTCAAACAAAAATATTTTAAGTCTTAATTTAATCTAAATCTAAACCCTTCAAAGCCCCGTAGTACCAATTTTGGATGAAATCCGGAAATTTAAAATTTCTAGACTTATATTCGCTATTTACATCCTCAAAAACGATTCAGTCGCACCTTTGAACAAAATCGAAAAATACAAAATTTTTAGTCCGCTATCTTGGATTTGCCATATTGAATCATGAAAAAATATTTCTAAATTTATAATTTACACCCTCAAGAAACTCCTCTATCAGTTTGGGGGAAAATCAAAAAATGTAACATTTTTAGGACACCATATTGAATCTGCCAGATTGAGTTTTTTAAAAAATATTTTAAATTCATTATTAACGCTAACAAAAATACCCCAATACTGATTTTAGACAAAATCGGGAGATGTAGAATCTTTAATCCGCCATCTTGGATCCGCCATATTGAATTTTTAGATTAGTTATGTACGACCCTGAAAACTTCCTCGCACCAGTTTTGGAGAAAATCGAACAAAATTGATTTTTTTGTCCGCCATATTGAATTTTTTAAAAATATTTTGGATCCATTATGTGCGACCCTGAAAACTTCCCCACACTAATTTTAGAGAAAATCAGATAAAATTAAATTATTTTATCCACCATATTGCATCCGCCATATTGAATTTTTTTAAAATAATTTCATATTCGTTGTGTACGACCCCAAATATTCCCTTGCACTAATTTTGGAGAAAATCAAACAAAATTAATTTTTTTGGCCGCCATATTGTCAGCGCCATCTTGGTTATTACTACACCAAT
The DNA here is from genome assembly GCA_034092305.1 of Diaprepes abbreviatus. NCBI lineage: Eukaryota > Metazoa > Arthropoda > Insecta > Coleoptera > Curculionidae > Diaprepes > Diaprepes abbreviatus. Next base: position 3,936,147 of record JASJET010000095.1, read on the forward strand.
TTCGTCCAAAAAAATATGGGACCACCGCAGCGACTTCCTGAACATAACGTAAAAAATTTCATTCATACATACATAAGAAAAAAACATACATACTCGACAAATTGAGAACTTCCTTCTTTTAGAAGTCGGTTAATAAAATATGTGAGATTATAAAAAGATGGCGCCTAGCCTCATACGCTTTCATCAGCGCAATTCACCTGTTAAAAAGCTGATTATTATACTTTCCAAATACTTTAAAGTACCATAAATTTATTAGACTTACCATTCTGATCTTATCTTAATTATCTCTACAGTTTCAACTTTTTCTTTTCACCGAAAAACTAAACATAACAAGAACAAAAACAAATTATATTAATTTGTGTGGAATAACCTAAAAAGGAAAGGCTGGTTATTCGCAACAACCCAAACTACACGAAAAAGCGATGTTACCATATCATTAAGCAAAATTATTGTATTGCTTGGCATTAAAATTAATTTTTCAAAAGAACACCGACATGTAGCTGAAAAAATATTACAAAAGCATCGTATATAGAGGTTAATTAAAGTAATTTCTTATCTCTTAAAAAGAATCGTCTATTAGGCATAGAAAAATGCTCAGGCTCGTTCCCACAATCACTTGATTTTTTCCATTTTTAACCGACTTCTAAAAGAAGGAGGTTTTCAATTCGTCGACTATGTATGTTTTTTTATGTACACCGATTACTCAGGAACGGCTGCACCGATTTGAATGAAATTTTTTACGTTATGTAAAGGAAGTTGCTGCGGTGGTCCCATATTTTTTTGGATGAAATTGGTACAGTAAAATCCAAGATGGCGCTGACAATATGGCGGCCAAAAAAATTAATTTTGTTCGATTTTCTCCAAAATTGGTATGGGGGAATTTTCGGGATTGTACCCAACGAATCTGAAATTATTTAAAAAAAAATAAATATTCAAGATTAAAGATTCTACATCTCTCGATTTAGTCTAAAATCAATATTGGGGGATTTTTGTTAGTAGTAATTGCGGATTTAAAATATTTTTTGAAAAACTCAATCTGACGGATTAAAAATGGCGTCCTAAAAATTTTACATTTTTTGATTTTCTCCAAAACTGATATAGGGGGTCTTGAGGGTGTAAATTATGAATTTAATAGTATTTTTTCAGGATTCAATAGGGAGGACTAAAAGTTTTACATTTTTCGATTTTGTTCAAAGGTGTGACTCGATCGTTTTTAAGGATGTAAATAGCAAATATAAAATTATTTTAAGAAAATCTAATATGATCTAGAAATTTTAAATTTCCGGATTTATCCAAAATTGGTAGTAGGGGGCTTTAAAGGGTTTAGATTTAAATTGGATTAAAATGTTAAAATTACTTTTTCGAAATTCAATATGGAGGATCCAATATGGTGGGTTGAAAATTTTACCTTATTCACATTTTTTTAGATCTGATATTATGGGGTTTACGTCTCAAGTTCTTTTAATATCGATATTGGAAGGTTTTGGGGCTTATATTACTATTCTAAAATTAACTTGAAATTTAAGATAACGGATTTACTATGACAGACTAATAATTTGTTTGACACAGTTTCACTGGTATTTGGAGAACTCTAAGAATTGAAGAATTTTTAGGGTAATTTACAACTTTGGATAAAATGGGTATTTTTTTGCCACCTCATTGCGAGGTACATTAATTTCGATTAGTACCTAGTTTAAATAATTTATGGATGTCATAATAAATTCAATCAAAACTAAAAATCGAAAAATTAAATTTTTATAAAAAAAATTGAACGGACTTCCAAAAGGGCGCTAAAAAGTGAAAAATAACTAGAAATTTTTATATGAAATTGAAATTTTTGAAGTCGGCGCCAAATTTTTTCTAAATGAAATAAATAACTACTAAAATATACAAATTATAGTAAGAAAGCAGTTACAAATAAAGCGTTTTTAATCTGTTTATGCGAATCACATTTTATCAGGTATTAGTTTGGCGCCGACTTCAAAAATTTCGATTTCATATAAAAATTTATAGTTATTTTTCACAGAAATCGGTTCAATTTTTTTATAAAAATTTTATCAGCATTTTATTCGTTTTATATCTGTGCTGTTATAAGACAGATTGGAAAAAAAATGAGAAGCAACTTCCGACAAATTATCATTTTATCCCTTTAAAAAGCAATGCAATAACAAATAAATAAACAGCATAAAATATCAAGAAAAATTGTTTCTTGGTCGGATACCGATCTTAGCACTTGGTTTCTATGCTTTTTCTTTAATTTTTCTCTATACAAAACTATAAAAGTATTGTAAGTAAAACAAAACTGGCCAATGAAAAGATCTTACTCATAATATCAACGACGGAAACGTGAATTCAACGTTGAAAAAAGGTACTTGTATTTACAGGGAATCACTAGTATTTCCCTTCAAAATCTACTCTCTATAGCAATATCTTTTTCTTCTCGAAAATATGAGCAATTGAAGTTTATTACTTAGGCATAATAACCCATGAACAACCAACCATCCAAGATTGGACATATTTACTTCCTTTTATCTCTTATATGCTACCCTGGCTTTTTTTAGAGATTTCAATTGGTGGTGCTAGTTTGTTGGTACAAACTATTAAAAATTCAATATGACAGCTCAAATTAAGGTTTCTGATCAGATCGTGGAGCAATGTAAATTTTAGTCTTCCACATTTTTTAATTTAAAATGGCGTATTCACTTCACTTTATAAGATTACAGATTTCACTCATGTATATCATCATATATCATCTCATGAATCGAAGTGCATTGGCCATCTTAAATATGAAAATTTACAAAATTTGAAATGATCTCCGTATTCAGCGACATCAGACTCTTCAGTACAAAGTTTCAGACATAAATTCGGATTTTAAAAAAATTATTGTCACTATATTGAATTCGCGATCTTTGATAAGACAGCTGTAAGATAGTTTAGACGATAATTTAAAGATAAATATAAATCCAAGTAAGTTGTAAGGGGAATTCTTAACTACCATATATATCTTGCCCTATCACGTAACCTTAAAACTAGCAAAAAATTGTGATTTTTGCAAGCATCAGCTCAATTCTGATTTAAAATTCGTATTTTCTGGTTGCTGATTCTGAAATTTGTCGGTCTGTATTATTTACAAGGTTTTCGAAATAAGTTTAAAAATCGTGAATGTACAATAATAATCAAGATATATTTTTAAATGCGATTAATTCTTACAAATGACAGATTACATAAGCTAATAATAGAATGCATTGTTTTCTTGTGACAGTCGCATCAAAATTTAATTACGTATTAAATGTTGTTGAGAAATGTACTTTATCATAATAATGTAGGTAATAATTCTGAATCAATAATTTTATCATGCGTGTGCCCAACACGCGCCTTGCCGATTAAGTAAGATACTTAAAAGTTAATTATATATTAACTTTATTGGTATCTTGGATATGACTGGAAATCTAAAATACATATTTTTGTAATTTCGAACAACATCAATTGATGTGGTGTAAAAAGTTTTAGGATGTTTTAAAATGTCCAGTTTATTTAAAATTTATTTAAACTAATTTTTTTTCACTTGATACAGAAAAGTAAGTCTTAAATGTTAACTGATTATATATTGAATAAAAAAAAGTCATGCTTTCATTAACTGCTATTAGTTAATTAAAATCCTTGGACGTAATATTATAAATGTACGCATTTGCTTTATAAAAATTATATTAAATATAATAACAACTAGTCTATTGATACTAATCAAAATCATAAGATTTAATAAATACACTACAATTAAGCAGAAATCAAACATAAAAAAGGGTGTTATAACCCTAACAATGTGTAGTAGCTGAGTCGTTTGAAAACTGTATAAGTAATTGACGTCCCCGAATCTCTCTCTGCCCAGAAGACCAGAGGCTGGGGTACCATAGGAGACCGTACTTTTACCAAACCTACATAATATTTACACTCATGACATCCCCATTACTATAAACACGAAAATGGCCATATGACACTGCCATAATGGCAAAATCAACGCAACCGAAAATCATCAGTGGAAAAAAACAGACTCAGTCAACGACTGGTTTATCTTCTGGAAGGTATCATGACGCCAAGCGCTCCTGACGGGGAGAACAAAAGACTCGGACGACATGATATACATAGACGGTGAAGACGTCAAATAGACTGACCAAGCTAGGTTTTTAGGAGTGATAGTTGACAAAGGACTAAAATGAGATAAGCGTATCGCAGCTACGGTCAAGAAGTTCAAATAAGTTAGAAGCCAATACTACCGATTGCTCAATCGAGCTAGTATAATGAGTTTAAAAAATAAGCTGACAATAATTAAAGTAGTACTAAGACCTACATTGACCTACCAATCAGCTGGGTGGGGCTATGCTGCTGCAAAGCATCTACAAAGATTAGAAGATTGGGAAAATATAATTCTGAGAATGGTCTAAAACGCCCCATGGTTTATCAGGAACAAACACATTCATAGGGAGATGAGATAGACCCCCTTAACAGAGGTCCTGAGACAAAAGACTACGAAAGTTTTTCAGAAAGCGTAGATTCATGACAATCCGCCCATTAGATAAGCAGTAGATTACGATCCAGAGATAGCTGAAAAGAGATACAAAAGACCTAGACACCAGCTCTAGGCAATTGGAATACTGGATTCATCAAAGAATACGAACAAGAAATAATCAAAAAAGAAGAAAGAAGAGAGGAGAAGGAATGAAGAAAGAAGATAGGAGAGACATCGAGGGATGCTAAAAGAATCAGGCAGGATAACTTCACTAGGCGAAGCACCTTAGAACTCTAGGGACATGAGCTTCCCTAGGACAACATCATCACACTAAATAGATAAGAGAGATACATTATAAATGAAATACTAGGTATATTATATATGCGAAATGTAAGAGACTGCGAAGCAATGGGTGCACCATCACCTGGAGCGGAAACATTAATGTTGTGATGACCACAGATTTGTAAAGTCCGTTGGCCTGGTAACCTAAAAGATACTCACTGCGAGTCTCTGTTGATTGTGGACTAACTGCAATCAACAGGAAGTAAATAATCGTGGGAACCTAAAGTCCAGGTGGTTTTTAGCTGGTAGGAATCTCACTCCATAAAGATGTCTATGCAAAATTTCTCCCCCTCTAAAAAAGAAAGAATCTTTCTCTGTTGTTGCATCTGTCTTATTAGAAGCAGCCAGAACTCAGAAATATCTCTTTGCTGTGGCACATACGTGATTCTGTTCTGACAGTATATAGCACATAGTAGCAAGTTTAATCTGAAAAAATTGACAACACTACAGTCCTGGTAGCTTTCAGCCTGCTCATTCACCAACTTTTTCTTTCTCCCTTAACCAGTACTACACTCTGTTCTCACCGATCAAGCAATGCTCTGGAAGTAGTTGTTTATCTCTACTTTTTGGCACTAGTAACACAGTTGTTACAGAAAAAATGTCAGTAGTGATGATGGTGTATTGACCATAATTAAAAGTTGTTATCATAGCCGACAAACCTTGTTTTTGAATACAAAAAATTCTGAAAATATCGACGGATTAAATCTACAATCCTAATTCATTTGAAGCACTTAGCAACGCCGATTTTATTGAAGGCATCAGTGATCTTCCAGATCTTCTAGACCTAAATTGTTCCAAATTGTGGGAGCTCCAACTAAAACATCCGATTTCGTTCATGAAAATAGTCTGTCGTTCTCTCGTAGTTCCAGATTTGCACCCCGTTGAATGAAAAGCGGCCTATTTTTGAAGATAGATAAAAAAAATAGCATCTAGAGCTTTCCCTTTAACAAAATAAAAATATATGAGATCATCTGTCTTCGAGGTCTCAGGTAAGATGTTCTGAACTAAAGGGCCCTCATATAACTTAGTTCGAATGCAGAGTAGAGAGAGTAGTAGATAATATATTCCGAGTTAAAACATTTTAGTAGCTAATATTGTGAAATTTATTAGAAAATCGCGAGAACTTTTCAATCACGTTTATAACATATAACCCGTTAAGAAGCAATTAAAACTTAAACAAATAAACATGAACTTAGAAAAGTTATACTAAACGGTTTTAAATCCGGGTTTCTATTGGTTTCCATCAGAAATTTATTGCTAAATCGTACCACTAAACTAGAATTTATTTCAGAAACGAAAGTACTTTGTTCTTTCAATTTTATATATGCGAAATCTCACCGATATTCGAGAAGTTAATTCAGGACGAAAGTGACTTTGTCGGAATAATTGTAAATAGGTTATTAGCAGTGGCTCGTCATCAACTAACTTTCAACTAACTTTGATGCGACATGCGAGATGCGATTTGCATGAAGTAATGTTAGGCTAATTATGGTTAAATTAAAAGATAATTCGCTTAATCATTTCTATTAAGATTAATTTAAACAGAAAAAAATATGATCCACAATTATGCTTTAAAAAATTACTAATGTTATCAACATTATGTTAATTTTCTTAGTAAAAGTATAATGTACATATAGAAATTTAGAATTAGGTATTTTAATTATAATTTGCTAATGAGTAGAGGACTGGGCGTTATTAATCCCCAGCAAAACATATGCATTCAAATATAAAAATATTCTTAAAATAAAAATACTCTTTTTGTTGCTTTTAAATAAATCAAATTCAAAACTTTATGAACGTCGTTCACTTCCAAGACTTATCATAAAAATATAACCACCAATCAGCACAGCTCACTCCCTAAAGCCCCATAAAAATTACCCATACAGATTTATATCAATAATTATGTCTTTGTAATCCAGTTTCATCTCCTAGACTAGAAACGGTATTTTTTCAAAATTTTGTGGTCATTATTTCAGAACCATGTCTTTTAATCTCGATAAAAACAATCAAATGAAGCGGCCAAAGAAACCTGTCTGGTTGGTGTTTTTGGAGGAACCTCACCAACAAACCTTGTGTTTGATATAATTAACACTAATCTAGACATAAGTCAATTCGAAAATGATCGAGATGGGCAAAACCCAACGCTTTATGGTTCAGGAACACTGATAAATAATTATATTCAGATCAAATTAAAGCAAATTTATATTTGGACCAAACTTGTAGTCATGAAAAGTTTTTATGTTTCAGATAATAAATCGGACGAAATTAATGGCTGTCCTTGATGCAATATAATTTTAATTATATTTAATCCTCCTAGAATTGACCTAAAAATATCCTCGTCAAAGACTATGGTGCCGACTTCAAAGAAGTGATAAGTAAATATATAATAATTAAATTACTTGCGATACAAAACAGTCATTAATTAATTACTTTTGAGTGAAATTTTTTTGAGGTCATTTTTTTTTGTTATTAATTTATTTAGATTTTCATTTGGTAAGGTAATTTGAATGCAAATCTACGTAGTTGCAAAAGCTTTGTAATTATACAATAACCACCACGAAAAAGATTGGAAAAGTTTTTTTTAAAGCTCGTACTCTGAATATGACAATGATTATATTTTTTTAGGATGTTAAAAATAAAATTAAGTTAATTAAAATTAAGATGACAAAAACATATTTATTATCAAAACTTTTCCATAACAACTTTTAAACAATACGTCACCGCATTGTTTTCTTATCTAACCTGCAAAACGGGCACTTGATTTTTGGTATCATACTGTCAATAAATGATCATTTGTAGTATAGTGATCCCGGGAATCGGAATTTTTATAACTGTCACCACACCTATCCACTTAATTGTACACTTCAACTTTACTGATAACATACCAGATTGAACTATAAATAGAGAAAAAAAGTTTGGTATAATCACATTTAGTAAGATCTTAAATTAGTAATTTAGTGTAATATTAAGGAGATCTTCATCATCATGAAGTTCTTAATTCTACTCTCATTATTTTTAGTAAGTGTTTCAGCTAGAACCGAATTAGAAGTTATCTACCAATGGAGCGAAGTCTCGTTTGTATGGCCAAATGAAACTGTCAAGAATGCCTCCATAAATGATGGAAGCTACATCGTAGACAATAATGTTCCACTTGGAATTGCCCTTTGGAATGACAAGGTGTTCTTGACAATACCAAGGTATTTACAATAATTTAGCTTGTTCTAAATACATTTTTTTAAAACAGGATTTAGACTTTTTAGTCTATATTAAAAATTGATGTAAACATTTTTTTACTTTATGGAATATTTTCTATGAAGTTCTAGGACATTTTGTAAAGGAGTTTGTAGCCTAAAAAGTACATTAACAGCAAGTTTTATTACTTTCTATTTAAGAATTAGATGATTTAGAAAAGTTTTAACTCCAGAAGTGCATTAGTTATACCATATACTAAAGTCTCTTTACCTTTTTTCTATTGCAAATTTAATTATCGATCGAATAAAGTTTGGATGTGTCAAGAAATCACTTAGTTCTTGATCGTTACTCTTCCATACTATGTCACTGAGATATTATAATGAAACTTTCGGTTTTATTGTTTCTGTTTCTATGGCGTTAAACTTTGAGTATATAGGAAATTCAGATATACTGGGCACTTTCTCAACTATTCTGTTGTAACTAACTTGTATAATCTCGGAATCTATATGTAATAAAGTAAATTCTCTTGGGATCTCTTACAAATATTAAATCTGACTAACAACAGTACGATCACCTTCTAAAACTAAGATGATGTTATAACTATTCTTCTCACAAAAAGAAATACATTCTGCAACAGAAAAGTAGCTTTTAATTCAAGAAATATATTTAATCTAATTAAAACAAAATCTAAAAGCACGACCAAGAACGAATGCATTTAAAAATTTTCATGTGAATTTGGTGAAATGTATATTGAAGAAACTAAGCGTCAACTAGAAATTAAAATTAAATAATTTGTTTATATATGAGACCGAACATTAAAAGAGAAAAATATTAGAAGCAGTTTATGTTTAGCATAATAATGTGATCTTCCATAAACCCAATGTTGAGATATTTAATCTTGGGCGACAACTACTTTGCAAAATAAAATAATTGAGGTATATACAGAAAAACAAAACTGTTCATAAGTTCGTAGTCTTAGGACAAAAAACTTTCATTTATCTGATAAACCTGCAACCCAATCTAAACAACGTGCAAACACTAATAAGGACAATTTAAATCTCGACGATTAGACTTTATTCAATTTTTAACATAGTATACAAACTTCAAACATTCAAACCTATACAGTAAAAAACTGGTCTCATTCCTGAATGGAAATAAAAGTGGCCCCACGTTGACCTGCCTTAATTCTAAATATCAAGACACATAAAAATGAGAAGAAATATGAAATCGATCAAAGTCTTTAACAGAATTGTTAAAATATATGTTTCTTTCTTTTCAGATGGTATACTGGTGTAGCAGCTTCCCTAGTATATTTCTACCGTAATAGTACAGAAACATCTCCAGCATTGTACCCTTACCCAAGTTGGGATAATCACGACATTGATAATTACTCGGCGGAGAAAACCATTGTTATGGCTCCCAGGTAAGAAAAATAAAAATTTTTGGTTTGCAGACTGGTAAAAATATAAATAAAATTAAGTGATTTATTAACCTGGTATGTTTCTTGAAGTAAAGCAAATATTTCTGTCGGAATAAACACCTTCATTTAATTAAGTCTGATTTATATTAAAACTCTATTTTCAAGAAAACAGAAATTGTGTATATCCACTATTTAACAAAAAGCATATTATTGATTTATAACAAGTTCACATGTTCAGATTTCCTGAAATAATTCTAACCCCAAATAAATTGAGAACTAATAGAACAATACATATTAACCTAAACTGATCACATCTTTGATTCAGACAATCAAAATAAAAATTTTATAAAAAGAATAGATTTTTTCAAAGATATATTAAAATGTCGTCTTTTTAATTAAGTTCTGTGTTAGATAAAAACAAAAGACACCAAGGAAAACGTCCATATTTTCAGTTACGAACAAAAATACTTATCTCGAGAACCAACTCACTCATCAGAAAAACAATTTGAACTCTGTAAAGTTAGCCTTCAATTTAATACTTTTTTAAACTGCCATATAACTGATAAAAAACTCCCATTTCTAGAAATTAGCTTTATGGAACACACTGTGTAAAATAACATTCATACAATGGATTATTATTTTATTTACAGGCCGTACGTTGATTCCTGCAACCGCATGTGGCTCGTAGACATGGGTTCATATAACTTTATGGCTAGCCCAGTTTCTCTTGCTAATCCATCAATCGTCATAATAGACCTTACAACTGATGAAATCATTCGCAGATACGAGTTGGATAGTTCAACTTACGGAGACACATCATTCTTTGCTCAGATAGTAAGTATATATAATATTCGTAGTATATTTATTAAAATTGAAGAGATTCAAAAACTTTATAAGCTGAACATTTATGATCAGCCCAAATATTCAATCAACACGTCTCTGTCTTTACTAAGTAAAGTAAATAACCAACTTGGTACTTGTTCCACGTAAATTCTGTCTTAATTGTGACAAATTATTACAGTTCTGATTATATTTCTAAAAACCAAACACTTTTTCAGGCTATTGATGTTAATGGAACCGATTGTGCCAATACCTACGCGTATATTACCGACGTCAACAACCCTGGAATAATCGTTTATTCTTACGCAGCCAATGATTCCTGGGTATTCACTCACCACTACATGTATTTCGAACCCCTCCAAGGAAACTTCTGGTTCCAAGGATTGAACTGCCGTTACAAGGATGGTGTCTTCGGTGCTGCTCTTGGACCTCATGATCCAGAAGGGTATGTATAAAGTAAATTTTAGAAAATTACAGACAAAAGATTTTTTTTTCAATTAGACACCGATTCATCCACGAAAAATTTTATATTCTTATTAAGAAAATCCAATAAATTATTTTACTTTTGAAATTAGATTTATTCAATAAACTCTTCCTCTTTTCCCTCTTTTACTTCTTCATATTTGTTGATGTTGATATTAATATTTCTTCTATTCGCTTCTTAGTTGAAAACGTAAAGTTATCCTCCTAAACTGCAATGAATATTGCGTCATCAGGATAGCACATCATGTGGAAATTATATAAAATTTATATTTTTTAAAAGGTCATAATCTGTAATATACTGTAAAATAGGGTCTCTTGAGCCTAACAGAAATCTAGCTTACTTTCCCTAAGATCTTTTGTGTATTAGTTTATTGTCCTATAATGCCTAAATAAGTTTTAAAATCTTTATTGAGTTAATTCTTTGCAGTTTCAGTTGATTTTCGACAAACTATGCATAAATTTCGTTTTAATGAAGTTCTAGATGGTTCTAAGTGAATTTTAGTGAATGGAAAATACTTTTTTTCACTTGCTTTTGTCCTAGGATGCTATCTCCTCTTGACTCTTTCCTATTTTCTGAGTTTCTCATAAAGATCACTCCTAGTTTTGTGACATGAGGTTTTGGATGTCTCGTATATTGGTTGGCCATTTTATTGTCGCTTATTATTTTTAACAAGATACTTATTGTTGTTATAATTATGTGAGATCTTAATGATGTGTTTTTGTTATAAGACATTAAAATTGGCAAGAAATGACCACAACTAACTTTCTAAATTCAAAACCTAGTTTGGCTGGCATTAGTATTTAAAATTTGCTGTTTAAAAGCGAATTGTCCGACACTACTAATTATTTCGTTCTATAAAGAAGATATTTAAAGTTGACACTGTATATACATATTTATACTGCTATAGACAAAGTGTAGAAAAGGGTGCGTTTATACCATTTTTAGAGGAAAAATAAATCTTGATATTTATCCACTTTGAAATTTGCAAGTTGAGTCAGTTTAAATAGCTGTAAATTGAATTTTTGTTTTTCACATTTCACCCACACTCATACTTCAAAACGAAATAATATGAGAGATAAAAATACCAAATTACTAAATCAGCAAGGCTCTTCCTAAAATCCTTGGCAAATCATATCAAAAAATCACTATATTCAATATCGTCTGCAACATACAGTCTACATTTTCTAAACCTCTACCGCTAGGAATCATGAAAATGATGAATTCTACATATTAAAACAATCTACTCTCAGTTTAGTTACTGACATTTTAGGTTTGTTCCTATAAAATATGTCAAGGATTTGTGAGAAATGTGCTGATGCACACCATACTTTCTAGTATATTTTTAATGTTCCATAGCACCCACTTTTCAGTGGTTGACTCACTATACTAAAAAATACGTTTTTTTAAGAATTTTTTGTTAAACTGACATTTTTTAAATATATTTTTTAGTCTACAATTTTTTTATTGTCTTCTAATAAGAAATATTTGTGCTTGTAGTTACCGTACATTATACATTCACCCATTCGTCAGCAACAATGAATTCGCAGTGAACACCAGAATATTGCAGAACGAGACTGCTTCTGAAGATATTGACTACTATTCATTTAGGGTAAGAAAATTTACATATATTTAAGTACAGTTATTTTGTTCAGTTAAAAAATCATTGCCTAGAGATGATGTTTTATTTAATTTTTTTTTCAATAATCGATTTTTATTTCGTAACATTGTCTCTAAATTGAACACTTTGAAAAGTATCATATATATATATATATATATATATATATATATATATATATATATATATATATATATATATCTATACTTATTTAAGTTTTATACTCTACATTATATTTTTTCAATGTTATCATCTTGAATCATTTCGGAATTATCAGCAAAATAGAGCACTTTGTAGAATGTTTTTTGTATAATTCTAAATCTCAAACTTAAATTTATTTTAGCATGTTGGACACAAAGGAGAAATGACGAGTTCTACAACTTCAGCATTCGATGAAAAAACTAATACTCTGATAATGGGTATTCCTAAACAGTACGCAGTTGGTTGCTGGAATGCCAAACAAAAGCTCACCCCCACTAACTTCCATTTAATATCGCAAGATGAGGAGACAATTGCTTTCCCTAGTGATCTTAAGGTAAGTTTTTTGAATTACTTTTCTTCAATATGTATTGCATTTAATTAATATTGATTATACCTTAAAAGTATATCAGTTTAAGCAATTATACATATAATTTTTTCGGTTTATTTTTAGATTGACTCCGATAGGAATGTCTGGGTTGTTACCGACAAATTACCAACATTCATGTTTTCAACTCTTAACGACACTGAAATCAACTACCGGATTTTGAGAGCTAAACTCGATGATTTGATTTCCAATACAGGCTGTGCAGTATAAGCAATTAAGATTACTAATATCTTTCCAAATTTTTACAAATTTTCTTGTAAAAAACGTATGTGTTAATGATGTAAATATTGTTTTTGTAAATGACTTTTTTACTTGTATTAAATTTATACGATTAATAAAAATGTAAATTTGTGATTTTTATGTGACTGATTTTAACTTGTTATCTGAAAACCATTCCTGAATTTTTTTGGCATCTTACATCAAGACATAGAGACTTTGTTGTTTCGTGAATGTTATCCAGAAATCAATCCAACGAAGAAAACGTCATTAACTATCTCTAGAAAATATTGCAAACTAGTAAAGGAATAAAATAATATATATTAAAGCGGTAAGAATAGACACCATCGAACATTAGACAAGATCCAATAAAACATATTTAAAATTCAAAACAATATTTTTTTTTATTTTTCATTCAAATGTGAAGCAAATAACGATTCATATACATTGGAGCACTTATGTACAAGATAGTCCATTCATTTAAAAAAAGTCAGTAAGGCAATAACAATCCTTCTGCAGTAGGATTATTTTAACTCGCCCTGAAAATATTTATATTCAGTAGTCCGGGAGACCAGGGTGTCTGGAAAAATACGGGAAATCTCCCGGATATGAAAAAACACGTGAAAGGAATACTACAAGTTCATATAAAGTTTTTTCGTATAGACCTCCTCTCCGGAGATACGGGCTCCTAAAAAGCTGCAATGAAATCAAGTTAATTTACACACAGTTATTAAACCACCAAGTATATTTCAATTTTTTTTACTATGATGTATACCAAATAAGACCCTTCAAATTACTATCCAAGAGGGGTTGTGAATTACACACAATTTTGGCCAACGCTTTTTACATAGCTTTAACTATTGACTAAACATTAAGTCCTTTACATTTATGTCGCTAATACTAAACTTTTTCGACAAAACATCATTTAATTTACACTATTAGTCCCTAAACTTTTGTCGGGTTGAATATGAAAAAGATAAACTTTCCCTTGTCACAATAGTTTCAATAAAAAGTTAAACTAACTGTTTAGTTAAAAACTTCGTGAGAGGGTTCAACATGGGCTCCGTGAAGTCTGATACACTTGCGGGCACAACGAATTGAGGACTGCTGTACGCCTCACATTAACTCAACACTGTTCCTTATTTGATCACAATGAAACCTGATTCTCCGTAGAAGTTAATCCCTACTATCAACCGGACTGAAATACACCAGGGTTTTGAGGTGTCCCCACAGGTAAAAATCCAACGGTGTTAGGTCGGGAGATCTAGAAGGTCAGTGGACAGGTCCTCCTCTATCTATCCAAGAGTTTGGATAGACATGATTTAGGTGCTCCCGCACAGCAACGCTGAAATGAGGTGGTGTCCAATCGTGCATTTGGCTAGTTTCAAGTGTTAAGTGCCCTACTAAATCGTGAAAAGCGTTCTGGAGGGACTCGAAATAAAGTATTTAATTTTTAATCAATAGTTAAAAGTATTTATTTGAAGGTTGTAAACAGTATTGAAGATTAAATAAATGTGGTTGTTGAATTTGCATTGTCTTTATTTTTTATTTATTTTTACGACGTTTCGATTAGGTTATATCACTAATCGTTATCAAATATAAACTGAATGTTATATCTTAAGACTACGAGTTTATGTAGGAATATTATCAGATCGAACCCTAGGACAACATCATCACACTAAATAGATAAGAGAGATGCATTATAAATGAAATATCTAGGTGTATTATGTATGCGAAATGTAAGAGAGTGCGAAGCAATGGGTGCACCATTACCTGGAGCGGAAACATTAATGCTGTGATGACTATAGATTTGTAAAGTCGATTGGTCTGGTAACCTAAAAGACACTCACTGCGAGTCTCTGTTGATTGTGGCTTAACTGCAATCAACAGGAAGTAAATAATCGTGGAGATCTTAAGTCCGGGGGGGTTTTTGCCGGTAGGAATCTGATACTATCTTTACACTTCATTAAGATGTATGTGCAAGATTTCTCCCCCTCTAAAAAAATAAACTTTCTCTGATGTTGCAACTCTCTTATTAGAAGCACTCAAAACTCAGAAACATCTCTCTGCCGTAGCACATAAGTGATTCTATTCTCACAGTATATAGCACACATTAACAAGTTTAATCTGAAAAAATCGACAATACTCGAATCCTGGTAGCTTTCAGCCTGCTCATTTATCTACTTTTTCTTCCTCCCTTAACCAGTACTATACTCTGTTCTCAAGGATGAAGCAATGCTCTGGAAGTAATTGTTTATCTCTAATTCTCGGCCCTAATAACACAGTTGTTACAGAAAAACTGTCAGTAGTGATGATGGTATATTGACCATAATTAAAAGTTGTTATCAGAGCCGATAAACCTTGTTTTTGAATACAACAAATTCTGAAAACATCGATGGATTAAATCTACAATCCTAATTCATTTGAAGCTCTTAGCAACGCCGATTTTATTGAAGGCATCAGTGATCTTCCAGATCTTCTAGACCAAAATTGTTCCAAATTGTGGGAACTCCAACTAAAACATCCCATTTCGTTCGTGAAAATAGTCTGTCCTTCTCTCGTAGTTCCAGATTTGCACCCCGTTGAATGAAAAGCGGCTTATTTTTGAGGATAGATAAAAAAAAATAGCCTCTCAAGTTTTCCCTTCAACAAAATAAAAATGTATGAGATCATCTGTCTTCGAGGTCTCAGGTAAGATGTTCTGGACTAAAGGGCCCTCATATAACTTAGTTCGAATGCAGGGTGGTTCCTTGGCTAGTAGATAATATATTCCGAGTTTAAACATTTCAGTTGCTAATATTGTGAAATTTATTAGAAAATCGCGAGAACTTTTCATTCACGTTTATAACATATAACCCGTTAATAAACAATTAAAACTTAAACAAATAGACATTAACTTAGAAAAGTTATAAAGAACGGTTTTAAATCCGGGTTGCTATTGGTTTCCATCAGAAATTTATTGCTAAATCGTACCACTAAACTAGAATTTATTTCAGAAACGAGAGTACATTTTTCTTTCAATTTTATATATGCGAAATCGCACCGATATTCGAGAAGTTAAGTCAGGACGAAAGTGACTTTGTCGGAATAATTGTAAATAGGTTATTAGCAGTGGCTCGTTATCAATTAACTTTGATGCGACATGCGACATGCGACTTGCATGAAGTAATGTTAGATAAATTATGGTTAAACTAAAAGATAATTCGCTTAAGCATTTCTATTAAGATTAATTTAAACAAAAAAAAAATATCATCAATAATTATGCTTTAAAAAATTACTAATGTTATCAACATTAAGTTAATTTTCTTAGTAAAAGTATAATGTACATATAGAAATTTAGACTTAGGTATTTTAATAAAAATTTGCTAATGAGTAGAGGACTCTTTTTGTTGTTTTTAAATAAATCAAATTCCAAACTATATGAACGTCGTTCACTTCCAAGCCTTGTCATAAAAATATAACCCTAAAGCGCCATAAAACTTACCCATAAAGATTTATATCAATAATTATGTCTTTGTAATCCAGTTTCATCTCCTAGACCCTTAAATTTTTGAAACTGTATTTTTTTAAAATTTTATGGTCATTATTTCAGAACCATGTCTTTTAATCTCGATAAAAACAATCAACTGGGGCGCCCAAAGAGACTTGTCTGGTCGGGTGGCTTTGGAGGAAACTCACCAAAAAACCTTGTGTTTGATATAATTAATACTAATCTAGACATAAATCAATTGGAAAATGATCCAGGTGGGCAAAACCCAATGCTCTGTCTTTCAGGAACACTAATAAATAATTATTTTCAGATCAAATTAAAGCAAATTTATATTTGGATCAAACTTGCAGTCATGAAAGGTTTTTGCTTCAGATAATAAATCTGATGAAATTAATGGGCTGTCCTTGATGCAATATAATTTTAATTATAGGTAATCCTCCTAGAATTGACCTAAAAATATCCTATTCAAGGACTATGGTGCCGACTTCAAAGAAGTGATAAGTAAATATACAATAATTAAATTAATTACAATATAAAACAGTCTTTAACTGATTACTTTTGAGTGTAATTTTTTGAAATCATTTTTTTGGTTACTAATTTACTTAAATTTTTATTTGGTAGTTTAATTCGAGTATAAATCTACGTAGTTGCAAAAGCTTTATAATTATATATTGACTACCACGAAAAATTCAAAAAGTTTTTTTTTAAAGCTCGTACTTTGAACATGACAATGATTATATTTTTTCAGGATGTTAAAAATAAAATTAAGTTAATTAAAATTAATATGACAAAAACATATTTATTATCAAAATTTTTCCAAAACAACTTTTAATCAATACGTCACTGAATTGTTTTCTTATCTAACCTGCAAAACGGGCACTTGATTTTTGGTATCATACTGTCAATAAATGATCATTTGTAGTATAGTGATCCCGGGAATCGGAATTTTTATAACTGTCACCACACCTATCCACTTAATTGTACACTTCAACTTTACTGATAACATACCAGAGTGAACTATAAATAGAGAAAAAATAGTTAGTATAATTATATTTAGTAAGATCTTAAATTAGTAATTTAGTGTAATATTAAGGAGATCTTGATCATCATGAAGTTTTTAATTTTACTCTCATTATTTTTAGTAAGTGTTTCAGCTAGAACCGAATTAGAAGTTATCTACCAATGGAGCGAAGTCTCGTTTGTATGGCCAAATGAAACTGTCAAGAATGCCTCCATAAATGATGGAAGCTACATCGTAGACAATAATGTTCCACTTGGAATTGCCCTTTGGAATGACAAGGTGTTCTTGACAATACCAAGGTATTTACAATAATTTAGCTTGTTCTAAATACATTTTTTTAAAACAGGATTTAGACTTTTTAGTCTGTATTAAAAATTGATGTAAACATTTTTTTACTTTATGGAATATTTTCTATGAAGTTCTAGGACATTTTGTAAAGGATTTTGTAGCCTAAAAAGTACATTAACAGCAAGTTTTATTACTTTCTATTTAAGAATTAGATGATTTAGAAAAGTTTTAACTCCAGAAGTGCATTAATTATCGATCGAATAAAGTTTGGATGTGTCAAGAAATCACTTAGTTCTTGATCATAACTCTTCCATACTATGTCACTGAGATATTACAATAAAACTTTCGGTTTTATTGTTTCTGTTTCTATGGCATTAAACCTTGAATATATAGGAAATTCATATATACTGCGCACTTTCTCAACTATTCTGTTGTAACTAACCTGTATAATCTCGGAATCTATATGTAACAAAACAGATTCTCTTGGGATCTCTTACAAATATTAAATCTGACTTACAGCAGTACGATCACCTTCCAAAACTAAGATGATGTTATAACTATTCTTCTCACAAAATGAAATATATTCTACAACAGAAAATAGCCATAATTCAAGAAATATATTTAGACCTAATCTAATAAAAACAAAATCTAAAAGCACGACCAAGAATGAATGCACTTAAAAACTTTAATGTGAATTTGGTAAAATGTATATTGAAGAAACTAAGCGTCAACTAGAAATTAGAATTAAATAATTGGTTTATATATGGGACCGAACATTAAAAGAGAAAAATAGTAAAAGCAGTTTATGTTTAACATAATAATGTAATCTTCCGTAAACCCAATGTTGAGATATCTAATCTTGGGCGACAACTACTTTGCAACATAAAATAATTGAGGTTTATACAGAAAAGCAAAACTGTCTATAAGTTCGAAGTCTTAGGACAAAAAATTTTCATTTATTTGATAAACCTGCAACCTAATCTAAACATCGTGCAAACACTAACAAGGACAGTTTAAATCTCGACGACTAGACTTTATTCAATTTTTAACATAGTATACAAACTTCAAACATTCAAACCTATGCGGTAAAAAACTGGTCTCATTCCTGAATGGAAATAAAAGTGGCCCCACGCTGACCTGCCTTAATTCTAAATATCAAGACACATAAAAATGAGAAGAAATATTAAATCGAATAAAGTCTTTAACAAAATTGTTAAAATATATGTTTCTTTCTTTTCAGATGGTATACTGGTGTAGCAGCTTCCCTAGTATATTTCTACCGTAATAGTACAGAAACATCTCCAGCATTGTACCCTTACCCAAGTTGGGATAATCACGACATTGAGAATTACTCGGCGGAGAAAACCATTGTTATGGCTCCTAGGTGAGAAAAAAAATAATTTTTGGTTTGCAGACTGGTAAAAATAGAAATAAAATTGAGTATTCAACTGATATGTTTCTTAAAGTAAAGTAAATATTTCTGTCGGAATAAACACCTTCATTTAATTAAGCCTGATTTATACTAAAACTCTATTTTCAAGAAAACAGAAATTGTGTATATCCACTATTTAAAAAAAAGCATATTATTGATTTATAACAAGTTCACATGTTCAGATTTTCTGAAATAATTCTGATCCCAAATAAGTTGAGAACTAATAGAACAATACATATTAACCTCACATCATGGATTCAGACATTCAAAATAAAAATTTTAAATAAAGAATAGACTTTTTAAAAAATACACTAAAATGTCGTCTTTTTAATTAAGTTCTGTGTTAGATAAAAATAAAAGACACCAAGGAAAAAGTCCATATTATCAGCTACGAACAAAAATACTTATCTCGAGAACCAACTCACTCATAAGAAAAACAATTTCAACTCTATAAAGTTAGCCTTCAATTTAATACTTTTTTAAACTGCCATATTACTGTTAAAAAACTCCCATTTCTAGAAATGAGCTTTATGGAACACACTGTGTAAAACAACATTCATACAATGGATTATTATTTTATTTACAGGCCGTACGTTGATTCCTGCAACCGCATGTGGCTCGTAGACATGGGTTCATATAACTTTATGGCTAGCCCAGTTTCTCTTGCTAATCCATCAATCGTCATAATAGACCTTACAACTGATGAAATCATTCGCAGATACGAGTTGGATAGTTCAACTTACGGAGACACATCATTCTTTGCTCAGATAGTAAGTATATATAATATTTGTAGTATATTTATTAAAATTGAAGAGATTCAAAAACTTTCTAAGCTGGACATTTATGATCAGCCCAAATGTTAAATCAACACGTTTCTATCTCTACTAAGTAAAGTAATTAATCAACTTGGTTCTTGTTCCAAGTAAATTCTGTCTTAATTCTGACAAATTATTACAGTTCTGATTATATTTCTAAAAAACAAACACTTTTTCAGGCTATTGATGTTAATGGAACCGATTGTGCCAATACCTACGCGTATATTACCGACGTCAACAACCCTGGAATAATCGTTTATTCTTACGCAGCCAATGACTCCTGGGTATTCACTCACCACTACATGTATTTCGAACCCCTCCAAGGAAACTTTTGGTTCCAAGGATTGAACTGCCGTTACAAGGATGGTGTCTTTGGTGCTGCTCTTGGACCTCTCGATCCAGAAGGGTATGTATAAAGTAAATTTTAGAAAATTACAGACAAAAGATTTTTTTTCAATCAGACACTGATTCATCCACGAAAAATTTTATATTCTTATTAAGAAAATCCAATAATTATTTTACTTTTGAAGTTAGATTTATTCAATAAACTCTTCCTCTTTTCCCTCTTTTACTTCTTCATATTTGTTGATGTTGATATTAATATTTCTTCTATTCGCTTCTTAGTTGAAAACGTAAAGTTATCCTCCGAAACTGCAATGAATATTGCATCACCAGGATAGCACATCATGTGGAAATTATATAAAAATATATTTTATAAAGGGCCATAATCTGTAATATACTGTAAAATAGGGTCTCTTGAGCCTAACAGAAATCTAGCTTACTTTCCCTAAAATCTTTTGTGTATTGGTTTATTGTCCTATAATGTCGAAATAAGTTCAAAATCTTTATTGAGTTAATTCTTTGTAGTTTCAGTTGATTTTCGACAAATTATGCATAAATTTCGTTTTTATGAAGTTCTAGATGCTTCTAAGTGAATTTTAGTGAATGGAAAATACTTTTTTTCACTTGCTTTTGTCCTAGGATGCTATCTCCTCTTCATTCTTGAGGTTTTGGATCTCTAGTATGTTGGTTGGCCATTTTATTGTCGCTTATTATTTTTAACAAGATGTTTATTGTTGTTATAATTATGTGAGATCTTAATGATGTGTTTTGGTTATAAAACATTAAAATTGGCAAGAAATGACCATAACTAACTTTATAAATTTAAAGCCTAGTTTGGCTGGCATTAGTATTTAAAATTTGCTGTTTAAAAGCGAATTGTCCGACACTACTAATTATTTCGTTTTATAAAGAAGATATTTAAAGTTCACACTGTATATACATATTTATACTGCGATAGACAAAGTGTAGAAAAGAGTGCGTTTATGCCATTTTTAGAGGAAAAATAAATCTTGATATTTATCCACTTTGAAATTTGCAAGTTGAGTCAGTTTAAATAGCTGTAAATTTAATTTTTATTTTTCACATTTCACTCACACTAGGACCAAATTACTAAATCAGCAAGGCTCTTCCTAAAATCCTTGGCAAATCATATCAAAAAATCACTATATTCAATATCGTCTGCAACATGCACTCTACATTTTCTAAACCTCTACCGAATCATGAAAATGATGGATTCTACATATTAAAACAATCTACTCTCAGTTTAGTTACTGACATTTTAGGTTCGTTCCTATAAAATATGCCAAGGATTCCTGAGAGCTGTGCAACACCGTACGTTCTAGTATATTTTTAATGTTCTATAGCACTCAGTTTTCAGTGTTTGACTCACCACAGTAAAATATACGTGTTTTAGGAATTCTTTGTTAAATTGACATTTTTTAAAAATATATTTTAGTCTACAATTTTGTTATTATCTTCTAATAAGAAATATTTGTGCTTGTAGTTACCGTACATTATACATTCACCCATTCGTCAGCAACAATGAATTCGCAGTGAATACCAGAATATTGCAGAACGAGACTGCTTCTGAAGATATTGACTACTATTCATTTAGGGTAAGAAAATTTACATATATTTAAGTAAAGTAATTTTGCTCAGTTAAAAAATCATTGCCTAGAGATGATGTTTTATTTAATTTTTTTTTTCAATAATCGATTTTTATTTCGTAACATTGTCTCTAAATTGAACACTGTGAAAAGTATCATATATATCTGTACTTATTTAAGTTTTATACTCTATTTTATACACTAATTATATGCAAATTTTCTGCTATATTTTTTCAATGTTATCATCTTGAATCATTTCGGAAGTATCAGCAAAATAGAGCACTTTGTAGAATGTTTTTTGCATAATTTTAAATCTCAAACCTAAATTTATTTTAGCATGTGGGACACAAAGGAGAAATGACGAGTTCTACAACTTCAGCATTCGATGAAAAAACTAATACTCTGATAATGGGTATTCCTAAACAGTACGCAGTTGGTTGCTGGAATGCCAAACAAAAGCTCACCCCCACTAACTTCCATTTAATATCGCAAGATGAGGAGACAATTGCTTTCCCTAGTGATCTTAAGGTAAGTTTTTTGAATTGCTTTTCTTAAAGCTTTAGTGCATTTATTAGTATTGAGTATACCTTAAAATTATATCAGTTTAAGCAATTACACATATAACTTTTTTGGTTTATTTTTAGATTGACTCCGATAGGAATGTCTGGGTAGTAACCGACAAATTACCAACATTCATGTTTTCAACTCTTAACGACACTGAAATCAACTACCGGATTTTGAGAGCTAAACTCGATGATTTAATTTCCAATACAGGCTGTGCAGTATAAGCAATTAAGATTACTAATATTTCTACAAATTACTACAAATTTTCTTGTAACGTATGTATTAGTGATGTAAATATTGTTTTTGTGAATGACTTTTTTATTTGTATTACATTTATATGATTAATAAAAATGTAAATTTGTGATTTTTATGTGACTGATTTTAACTTGTTATCTGAAAACCATTCCTGAATTTTTTTGGCATCTTAAATCAAGACATAGAGACTTTGTTGTTTCATGAAGGTTATCCAGAAACCAATCCAACGAAGAAAACGTCATTAACTATCTCTAGAAAATATTGCAAGTGCAAACTAGTAAAGGAATAAAATAATATATATTAAAACGGTAAGAATAGACGCCATCGAACATTAGACAAGACCCAATAAAACATATTTAAAATTCACAACAATATTTTTTTTTATTCTTCATTCAAATGTGAAGCAAATAACGATTCATATACATTGGAGCACTTATGTACACGATAGTCCATTCATTTAAAAAAGTCTAAGGCAATAGCAATCCTGCTGCAGTAGGATTATTTTAACTCGCCCTGAAAATATTTATATTCAGTAGTCCGGTAGACCAGTGGGTTTTCGTTGTTTTTTTTTTGTAAAAAATACAGGGTCTCTGGAAAAATATGGGAAATCTCCCGGATATGAAAAAACACGTGAAAGGATTACTACAAGTTCATATAAAATTTTTTCGTATAGAATTCGTCTCCGGAGATACGGACTCCTAAAATGCTGCAATGGAATCAAGTTAATTTACATAGAGTTATTGAACCACCAAGTATATTTCAATTTTTTTTAATATGATATATACCAGATAAGACTCTTCAAATTACTATCCAAGAAGGCATGTGAATTACACACAATTTTGGCCAACGCTTTTTCCATAGCGTTAACTATTGACTAAACATTAAGTACTTTACATTTATGTCGCTAATATTAAACGTTTTCGACAAAACATCATTTTATTTACACTGTTAGTCCCTTAACTTTTGTCGGATTGAGAAATTTTCCCCTGTCACTATAGTTTCAATAAAAAGTTAAACTAACTGTTTAGTTAAAAACTTCGTGAGAGGGTTCAACATGGGTCCGTGAAGTTTGATACACTGGCAGACACGACGAATTGAGAACTGTTGTACCCGTGACATTAACTCAGCATTGTTCCTTATTTGATCACAATGAAACCTGATTCTCCGTAGAAGTTAATCCCTACTATCAACTGGACTGAAATACACCAAGGTTTTGAGGTGTTCCCACAGGTAAAAATCCAACGGTGTTAGGTCGGGAGATCGAGAAGGTCAGTGGACAGGTCCTCCTCTATCTATCCAACAGTTTGGATAGACATGATTTAGGTGCTCCCGCACAGCAACGCTGAAATGAGGTGGTGCCCCATCGTGCATTTGGCTAGTTTCAAGTATTAAGTGCACTATTAAATCTTGAAAAGCGTTCTGGAGGAACTCCAAATAAAGTATTTAATTTTTATTCAATAGTTGAAAGTATTTATTTGAAGGTTGTAGACAGTATTGAAGATTAAATAAATGTGGTTGGCGAATTTGCGTTGTCTTTATTTTTTATTATTTTTACGACGTTTCGATTAGTTTATATCTCTAATCGTTATCAAGTATAAACTGAATGTGTTATCTTAAAACTACGAGTTTATGTAGGAACATTATCAGATCGAACCCTAGGACAACATCATCACACTAAATAGATAAGAGAGATGCATTATAATTGAAATACATAGGTATATTATGTATGCGAAATGTAAGAGAGTGCGAAGCAATAGGTGCACCATCATCTGGAGCGGAAACATTAATGCTGTGATGACTACAGATTTGTAAACTCGGTTGGTCTGGTAACTTAAAAGACACTCACTGCGAGTCTCTGTTGATTGTGGCTTAACTGCAATCAACAGAATTGTGGGGACTTTAAGTCCAGGGGATTTTTAGCCGGTAGGAATCTGATACTACCTTCACACTTCATAAAGGTGTCTATGCAAGATTTCTCATCCTCTAAAAAAAAGAATCTTTCTCTGTTGTTGCAACTGTCTTATTAGAAGCAGTCAGGACTCAGAAACATCTCTCTGCCGTAGCCCATACGTGATTCTGTTCTGAGAGCATATAGCACATAGTAGCAAATTTAATCTGAAAAAATTGACAATATTAGAATCCTGGTAGCTTTCAGCGTACTCATGGTAGCAATTCCTTTACTTTTTCTTCCTTTCTTAACCAGTACTACACTCTGTTCTCAATGATCAAGCAATGCTCTGGAAGTAGTTGTTTGTCTCTATTTCACGGCCCTAGTAACACAGTTGTTACAGAAAAACTATCAGTAGTGATGATGGTATATGGACCATAATTAAGAGTTGTTACCATAGCCGATAACTCTTGTTTTTGAATACGAGAAATTCTGAAAACATCGATGGATTAAATCTACAATCCTAATTCATTTGAAGCTCTTAGCAATGCCGATTTTATTGAAGGCATCAATGATCTTCCAGATCTTCTAGACCTAAATTGTTCCAAATTGTGGGAACTCCAACTAAAACATCCCATTTCGTTCGTGAAAATAGTCTATCGTTCTCTAAGTAGTTCAACACTTGCACCCCGTTGAATGAAAAGCGGCTTATTTTTGAAGATAGTTAAAAAAAATTGCATCTGAAGTTTTTCCTTTAGTAAAATAAAAGTGTATGAGATCATCTATTTTCGAGGTCTCAGGTAAGATGTTCTGAACTAAAGAGCCCTTATATAACTTAGTTCGAATGCAGGGTAGTGCCTTGGCTAATAGATAATATAATCCGAGTTTAAACATTTCAGTAGCTAATATTGTGAAATTTATTAGAAAATCGCGAGAACTTTTCATGCACGTTTATAACATATAGTCCGTTAATAAACATTTAAAACCGAAAAATAGTCTAATAAAAAACTAAAAGCATAAACTTAGAAAAGTAATACCGAACAGTTTTAAATCCGGTTTTCGATTGCAAGTTTCCCTCAGAAATTTATGTGCTAAATCGTAGCACTAAACTAGAATTTATTTCAGAAATGAAAGTACTCTGTTCTTTCAAATTTATATATACGAAATCACACAGATATCCGAGAAGTTAATTCAGGACGAAAGTGACTTTGTTGGAATAATGGTAAATAGGTTATTAGCAGTGGCTCGTTATCAATTAACTTTGATGCGACATGCGACATGCAACATCCGACTTGCATGAAGTAATGTTAGGCAAATTATGGTTAAACTAAAAGATAATTCGCTTAAGCATTTCTATTAAGATTAATTTAAACAAAAAAAAATTATCATGAATAATTATGCTTTAAAAAATTACTAATGTTATAAACATTAAGTTAATTTTCTTAGTCAAAGTATAATGTACATATAGGAATTTAGAATTAGGTATTTTAATTGTAATTTGCTAATAAATAGAGGACTGGGCGTCATTAATTGCCAGCAAAGCATATGCATTCAAATATAAGAATATTCTTAAAATAAAAATACTCTTTTTGTTGCTTTTAAATAAATCAAATTCAAAACTTTATGGACGTTGTTCACTTCAAAGACTTGTCATAAAAATATAACCACCATTCAGCCCAGCTCACTTCCTAAAGCCCCATAAAAATTTATATCAATAATTATGTCTTTGTAATCCAGTTTCATCTCCTAGATCCTTAAATATTTGAAACTGTATTTTTTCAAAATTTTATGGTCTTTATTTCAGAATCATGTCTTTTAATCTCGATAAAAACATCAACTGAAGCGGCCAAAGAAACCTGTCTGGTTGGTGGTTTTGGAGGAACCTCACCAACAAACCTGGTGTTTGATATAATTAACACTAATCTAGACATAAGTCAATTCGAAAATGATCCAGATGTGCAAAACCCAACGCTGTGTGGTTCAGGAATACTGATAAATAATTATATTCAGATCAAATTAAAGCAAATTTATATTTGGACCAAACTTGCAGTCATGAAAAGTTTGTATGTTTCAGTTAATAAATCGGACGAAATTAATGGCTGTCCTTGATGCAATATAATTTTAATTATATTTGATCCTCCTAGAATTAACCTAAAAATATCCTCGTCAAGGACTATGGTGCCGACTTCCAAGAAGTGATAAGTAAATATATAATAATTAAATTACTTACAATACAAAACAGTCATTAATTAATTAATAGAAGGGTTTCAGTGTATGTTTTATTAATATCGGCCAAGCGCTTTCGGTCTAACTTAGACCATCCTACTAGTGTGTTGAATGTTTTAGTTTTAATTTTAATTTGTGACAACATTTTTTAAAGAATTTGAATTGTATACGATTTGTTCTGTGCGGAGGCTACGCTAGCGACTGCTCTCAAACTGGCAGGGTTAAGGTGTGCACTTAGACGAGGTCTGAGCCCTGAGGATGGTCTAAGTTAGACCGAAAGCGCTTGGCCGATATTAACAAAACATACACTGAAATACAAAACTCGTCTATTTCTTGATTTCTTCGGTGTACAACCTGTTAATAACTTATTAATTAATTACTTTTAAGTGAAATTTTTTTGAGGTCGTTGTTTTTGTTATTAATTTATTTAGATTTTCATTTGATAAGGTAATTTGAATACAAATCCACGTAGTTGCAAAAGCTTTGTAATTATACAATGACCACCACGAAAAAGATTGGAAAAGTTTTTTTTAAAGCTCATACTCTGAACATGACATGATTATATTTTTTCAGGATGTTAAAAATAAAATTAAGTTAATTAAAATTAAGATGACAAAAACATATTTATTATCAAAATTTTTCCAAAACAACTTTTAAACAATACGTCACCGCATTGTTTTCTTATCTAACCTGCAAAACGGGCACTTGATTTTTGGTATCATACTGTCAATAAATGATCATTTGTAGTATAATGATCCCGGGAATCGGAATTTTGTTAACTGTCAGCACACCTATCCACTTAATTGTACACTTCAACTTTACTGATAACATACCAGATTGAACTATAAATAGAGAAAAAATAGTTGCTATAATCACATTTAGTAAGATCTTAAATTAGTAATTTAGTGTAATATTAAGGAGATCTTCATCATCATGAAGTTCTTAATTCTACTCTCATTATTTTTAGTAAGTGTTTCAGCTAGAACCGAATTAGAAGTTATCTACCAATGGAGCGAAGTCTCGTTTGTATGGCCAAATGAAACTGTCAAGAATGCCTCCATAAATGATGGAAGCTACATCGTAGACAATAATGTTCCACTTGGAATTGCCCTTTGGAATGACAAGGTGTTCTTGACAATACCAAGGTATTTACAATAATTTAGCTTGTTCTAAATACATTTTTTTAAAACAGGATTTAGACTTTTTAGTCTGTATTAAAAATTGATGTAAACATTTTTTTACTTTATGGAATATTTTCTATGAAGTTCTAGGACATTTTGTAAAGGATTTTGTAGCCTAAAAAGTACATTAACAGCAAGTTTTATTACTTTCTATTTAAGAATTAGATGATTTAGAAAAGTTTTAACTCCATAAGTGCATTAGATATACCATATACTAAAGTCTCTTTATCTTTTTTCTATTGCAAATTTAATTATCGATCAAATAAAGTTTGAATGTGTCAAGAAATTAC
Source organism: Diaprepes abbreviatus (assembly GCA_034092305.1). Lineage (NCBI taxonomy): Eukaryota > Metazoa > Arthropoda > Insecta > Coleoptera > Curculionidae > Diaprepes > Diaprepes abbreviatus. The sequence continues at coordinate 3,964,745 of JASJET010000095.1, forward strand.
TTAGTTCTTGATAGTTACTCTTCCATGCTATGTCACTGAGACATTACAATAAAACGGTTTTATTGTTTCTGTTTCTATGGCGTTAAACCTTAAGTATATAGGAAATTCAGATATACTGGGCACTTTCTCAACTATTCTGTTGTAACTAACCTGTATAATCTCGGAATCTATATGTAATAAAGCAGATTCTCTTGAGATCTCTTACAAATATTAAATCTGACTAACAGCAATACGATCACCTTCTAAAACTAAGATGATATTATAACTATTCTTCTCACAAAAAGAAATATATTCTACAACAGAAAATAGCCATAATTTAAGAAATATATTTAGACCTCATCTTATAAAAACAAAATCTAAAAGCACGACCAAGAATGAATGCACTTAAAAACTTTAATGTGAATTCGGTAAAATGTATATTGAAGAAACTAAACGTCAACTAGAAATTAGAATTAAATAATTTGTTTATATATGGGACCGAACATTAAAAGAGAAAAATAGTAAAAGCAGTTTATGTTTAACATAATAATGTAATCTTCCGTAAACCCAATGTTGAGATATGTAATCTTGGGCGACGACTACTTTGCAACATAAAATAATTGAAGTTTGTACAGAAAAGCAAAACTGTCTATAAGTTCGAAGTCTTAGGGCAAAAAATTTTCATTTATCTGATAAACCTGCAACCCAATCTAAACATCGTGCAAACACTAATAAGGACAGTTTATATCTCGATGACTAGACTTTATTCAATTTTTAACATAGTATACAAACTTCAAACATTCAAACCTGTACAGTAAAAAACTGGTCTCATTCCTGAATGGAAATAAAAGTGGCCCCACGTTGACCTACCTTAATTCTAAATATCAAGACACATAAAAATGAGAAGAAATATTAAATCGAACAAAGTCTTTAACAGAATTGTTCAAATGTATGTTTCTTTCTTTTCAGATGGTTTACTGGTGTAGCAGCTTCCCTAGTATATTTCTACCGTAATAGTACAGAAACATCTCCAGCATTGTACCCTTACCCAAGTTGGGATAATCACGACATTGATAATTACTCGGCGGAGAAAACCATTGTTATGGCTCCCAGGTGAGAAAAATAATTAATTTTTGGTTTGCAGACTGGTAAAAATTTAAATAAAATTAAGTGATTTATTAAACTGATATGTTTCTTAAAGTAAAGTAAATATTTCTGTCGGAATAAACACCTTCATTTAGTTAAGCCTGATTTATATTAAAACTCTATTTTTAAGAAAACAGAAATTGTGTATATCCACTATTTAAAAAAAAGCATATTATTGATTTATAACAAGTTCACATGTTCAGATTTCCTGAAATAATTCTAATCCCAAATAAGTTGAAAACTAATAGAACAATACATATTAACCTCACATCATGGATTCAGACATTCAAAATAAAAATTTTAGAAAAAGAATTGATTTTTTCAAAGATTCATTAAAATGTCGTCTTTTTAATTAAGTTCTGTGTTAGATAAAACCAAAGACACCAAGGAAAACGTCCATATTTTCAGTTACGAACAAAAATACTTATCTCGAGAACCAACTCACGCATCAGAAAAACAATTTTAACTCTGTAAAGTTAGCCTTCAATTTAATACTTTTTGAAACTGCCATATTACTGATAAAAAAACTTCCATTTCTAGAAAATAGTTTTATGGAACACACTGTGTAAAACAACATTCATACAATGGATTATTATTTTATTTACAGGCCGTACGTTGATTCCTGCAACCGCATGTGGCTCGTAGACATGGGTTCATATAACTTTATGGCTAGCCCAGTTTCTCTTGCTAATCCATCAATCGTCATAATAGACCTTACAACTGATGAAATCATTCGCAGATACGAGTTGGATAGTTCTACTTACGGAGACACATCATTCTTTGCTCAGATAGTAAGTATATATAATATTTGTAGTATATTTACTAAAATTGAAGAGATTCAAAAACTTTATAAGCTGGACATTTATGATCAGCCCAAATGTTCAATCAACACGTCTCTATCTTTACTAAGTAAAGTAAATAACCAACTTGGTTCTTGTTCCACGTAAATTCTGTCTTAATTTTGACAAATTATTACAGTTCGGATTATATTTCTAAAAAACAAAAACTTTTTCAGGCTATTGATGTTAATGGAACCGATTGTGCCAATACCTACGCGTATATTACCGACGTCAACAACCCTGGAATAATCGTTTATTCGTACGCAGCCAATGACTCCTGGGTATTCACTCACCACTACATGTATTTCGAACCCCTCCAAGGAAACTTCTGGTTCCAAGGATTGAACTGCCGTTACAAGGATGGTGTCTTCGGTGCTGCGCTTGGACCTCTCGATCCAGAAGGGTATGTATAAAGTAAATTTTAGAAAATTACAGACAAAACATTTTTTTCAATTAGACACGGATTCATCCACGAAAAATTTTATATTCTTATTAAGAAAATCCGATAATTATTTTACTTTTGAAATTAAATTTATTCAATAAACTCTTCCTCTTTTCCCTCTTTTTCTTCTTCATATTTCTCTTCTTCTTCTTCTTCTTCTTCTTCTTCTTCTACTTCTTATTCTTCTTCTTCATCTTCTTCTTCTTTCTATATAGTTTTCCATATAAGTAAGTGAGCGATAGTTTAGTTTTATTGACTCTACTCCCAGATATTTAAAGTGATTGCTTTGCTCAATTATTTTTCTATCTATTTCTAATTTTGATCTTGTGGGCTCTTTGACTGCTACCATGCATTTAGACTTGTTGATGCTGATATTAATATTTTTTCTATTCGCTTAACGTAAAGTTATCCTCCGAAACCGCAATGAATATTGCATCATCAGGATAGAACGTCGTGTAGAAATTATATAAAATATATTTTTTAAAAGGTCATAATCTGTAATATACTGTAAAATAGGGTCTCTTGAGCCTAACAGAAATCTAGCTTACTTTCCCTAAGATCTTTTGTGTATTAGTTTATTGTCCTATAATGCTTAAGTAAATTTTAAAATCTTTATTGAGTTAATTCTTTGCAGTTCCAGTTGATTTTCGACAAACTATGCATAAATTTCGTTTTTATGAAGTTCTAGGCTTCTAAGTGAATTTTAGTGAATGAAAAATACTTTTTTTCACTTGCTTTTATCCTAGGATGCTATCTCCTGTTGACTCTTTCCTATTTTCTGAGTTTCTCATAAAGATCACCTCTCGTTTTGTGACATGAGGTTTTGGATCTCTAGTATGTTGGTTGGCCATTTTATTGTCGCTTATTATTTTTAACAAGATGTTTATTGTTGTTATAATTATGTGAGATCTTAATGGTATGTTTTAGTTATAAGACATTAAAATTGGCAAGAAATGACCGCAACTAAATTTCTAAATTCAAAATCTAGTTTGACTGGCATTAGTATTTAAAATACTATTCAAACGACTAATTTGCTGTCTAAAAGCGAATTGTCCGACACTACTAATTCTTTGGTTTTGTATGGAAGATATTTAAAGTTCACACTGTATATACATATTTATACTACTATAAATAAAGTGTAGAAAAAGATGCGTTTATGCCATTTTTAGAGGAAAAATAAATCTTGATATTTATCCACTTTGAAATTTACAAGTTGAGTCAGTTGTAGTATAGCTGTAAATTGAATTTTTGTTTTTCACATTTCACTCACACTCACACTTCAAAACGAAATAATATAAGAGATAAAAATACCAAAATATGTCTTGAAAAAAATTCTTTTCTATTTATAGCACCAAATTACTAAATCAGTAAGGTTCTTGCTAAAAGCCTTGGCCAATCATATCAAAAGTCGTTTGTCAAAATATATGCCACTATTTCGCAATATCGTGTACAACATACACACTATATTTTCTAAACCTCTACCGCTAGGAATGATGAATATGATAGATTATATATATCAAAACAATCTACTCTCAATTTTCATGCTGACATTTTAGGTTTGTTCTTATAAAATATTCCAAGGATTGGTGAGAGATATGCAGCATACCATACGTTCCAGTATATTTTTAATGTTCTATAGCACTCCCTATCAGTGTTGGACCACACTAAAAAATACGTTTTTTAGAAATTTTTTGTTAAACTGACATTTTTTAAATATATTTTTTAGTTTACAATTTTTTTTTATCGTCTTCTAATAAGAAATATTTGTACTTGTAGTTACCGTACATTATACATTCACCCATTCGTCAGCAACAATGAATTCGCAGTGAACACCAGAATATTGCAGAACGAGACTGCTTCTGAAGATATTGACTACTATTCATTTAGGGTATGAAAATTTACATATATTTAAGTAAAGTCATTTTTCTCAGTTAAAAAATCATTGCCTAGAGAAGATGATTTATTTTAATTTTTTTTTTCAATAATCGATTTTTATAATTAACATTTTGACAAGTATCATATTTATCTATACTTATTTAAGTTGTATTCTCTTCATAATATACATTAATTACATGCAAAATTTCTGTTGAATCATTTCGAAAGTACCAGCACATTGTAGAATGTTTTTTGTATAGTTCTAAATCTCAAACTTAAATTTATTTTAGCATGTGGGACACAAAGGAGAAATGACGAGTTCTACAACTTCAGCATTCGATGAAAAAACTAATACTCTGATAATGGGTATTCCTAAACAGTACGCAGTTGGTTGCTGGAATGCCAAACAAAAGCTCACCCCCACTAACTTCCATTTAATATCGCAAGATGAAGAGACAATTGCTTTCCCTAGTGATCTTAAGGTAAATTTTTTGAATTATTTTTCTTAAATATATATTGCATTTATTAATACTGAGAATATCTTAGAAGTATATCAGTTTAAGCAATTACACTTATATTTTTTTTTGTTTATTTTTAGATTGACTCCGATAGGAATGTCTGGGTAGTTACCGACAAATTACCAACATTCATGTTTTCAACTCTTAACGACACTGAAATCAACTACCGAATTTTGAGAGCTAAACTCGATGATTTGATTTCTAACACAGGCTGTGTAGTATAATATACTAATATTTCTACAAATTACTACAAATTTTCTTGTAAATGTATTAATGATGTAAATATTGTTTTTGTAAATTACTTTTTACTTGTATCAAATTTATACGATTAATAAAAATGTAAATAGTTGATTTTTAAGTAACCGATTTTAACTTGTTATCTGAAAACCATCCCTGAATTTTTTTGGCATCTTTCATTAAGACATATAGGCCAACGGAATTAGCATCTGGAAAAAATCTATTGTTAGTAGACTTCTGACTACGCAGAAACCTTCCGAATGATAATAGTAATTATGTAGTATCTTATGCCTCATTTGCTTTTTGGAGGAAACATTTTTATTTAACAATTAAGATGAAAAAACAATTTTTCGAATTCTAGGAAAAATTATTGTTTTTCAATAAAAAAATTTCAAATAAGTTATGCGCATTAAAAATATTGTTCCGGACGACCCGTTTTTGGACACATACTGTATTATTGAACACATTTGATTATTTTGAAAGCTTTTTATTGTCATCCTTAATTGTGATACTTGTCAAATTATTTCAAGTTACGGGCTTCTAAACTAAACTGTTCGCAAAAGCCGATGTGGACCCTTTATATACTCTTTTGGTCGATACTGGAAGATTCTCCAATTCTCTAGAAGGAATTCCATACTACATGGGGTAATAAATAAAAGGATTCGACGAAATCCGACGATTTCTAGACCTTCTATCACAGGCGTTTCATGTTAAAAATAAGGAAATAGAATTCTCTAAAAAGTTCCAGACCTTCTTTCATAGACGTCTCCTGAGAAAATTAACAAAGGTAAAATTAACAAAATAAATTATGAACTCGTAGAAAATATACCTAAAACCCCACAAACTACAAACACACACTAATACTATGAAATAAAAAACGCTACAAAGTTCGTTACATTAGAAAATATACCTAAAACTCTACAAACTACAAACACAAACTAATACTATGAAATGTACTACGCTACAAAGTTCGTAACATTGCCGCCTTCCAAGCCTTGATCGTCCCGATCAACCCTCTTGATCTTGGTAATGGGCCAATCTGTCCAGATGCACGACTTTCATCTTCGCATGAGGGATTTTCTGAATTCTGTTCACCAGATCGTTTGGTCTAGTCACTACGCTGTATGGACCTCCCATGACTTTTCGGATTGTACAACCAAACTCTTTCATCAACCATGAATCCACCGGTATTGGCTTTGAGGTCATAGCTGGTCTTCATTCTGTCGCTTTCTATTTGTAACTTTTGACGGACTTCTTCGTGTAAGACCTGCAGCCGCTTACTAACTTGGTTGGAGTAGTCTTCCCGAGTTGCTTCAGAATCTGGTGGACGTCCAGTAAACAAATCGACTGGAAGCCGTAATTCATTTCTAAAAATTATGCTAGCAGGTGTTTTTCTAGTGGGTTCGTGAATGGCTGAACGATAAGCTAGTAAAAATGGCTGAATGCATTTATCCCAGTTATTTTGTTGTTCATTTACTGGTATCCTGATGTAATTCTCTAGCGTTCTGTCAAATCTCTCAACCATGCCATCTAACTGTGGATGTAGTAGTATCGAAATACCGAAACTCTAGAACTGTAATGGAACAAGATTAATTATTTTATACTGGTTAAAGTAAAGTATATTCCACCAAAAAGGAGAAATTAAATAATCACCCTTTAAATAGATTTTAACTATGGAAACTAAGACATTACTTATATTACCACCCAAGAAATTCTACAAAAAAAATAAATCGATTATCGCGCTTCAGTCCAAACTTAATTTTATTACTTTTAAATCGTTTAAATGTTTTCTTAAAAATATATAAACCCAGACAATTTATGACCACATAAACAAAAAAGATTGTACCTCCATAAATATTTATAAATAAATCTGTTGAAGATATCTTACCGTGGTTATGTAATTAACACCGAAGAGACAGATGTATATATATGGAATGATTTTCCCAATATTAGGAATCAAAATAATAAATAAACTCACGATAAATATTTAGGCCTTTGGTAAGTTTTTGTTATTTAATTAATAAAAAATCGGATCGACGTTGTTAATTTACCGGCGTTAATTAATAATATTTTTTTAGTTTTTGATTAAACCGCGTATAGTAACAATGATATTCGATGTTGACTTCTTGTGCAGTTAATGATTGCCTTAAACCTAAAGATCAAGTGGCGTCCCACTGTCTTTTACAAATTAAAACTAATATTTAGTCAAATTGTTTTTACAAAAAATGTATAATTTAATGGTTTAAGTTTTATAAATATGGTAAAAAGTTATTTAATTAACTTCGAAAGAATATATTAAAGGAATTTACCTTATTTAAAATGAATGTTTTTCTAAAGGATTAGTTTTCTATCTAACTAGAAACTAAAAAATTAATCTAATGATCCAATTAAGAATTCAAATATATGATTAGCTAATCACAATTTCTAATCCAAGTTTTAAATATTAGTTTTTTAAAAAGTTTAAAAAGATTTCTGACAAAATGGCGAAGTTCATAAAATTGGTAAAGCTTGCCTCTAAATTTACAAAAATTCTTTGAGACATCAGGTACCAATAAAAAAGATTAATTGAAATTTTTTGCATTCAATTTATAATTTAGATAACTATAAATTTTTGCCAAATTTTTCTAAAATCAGAAAAAAAATTACAGGAGTAAAATAAAACTGAATTATAATTATTTTTAGTAATTTTCGACTTAACGAAAAGTCAATAATTATTTTTTGCAATAAATAAAAGATTTTTAATTATCAATTAATCCTGTTTTTGATTTTATTAAGTAATTAAGTTTCCTTACAAAATTATTTTTACTAACAAAGTAAAATTAATGGATTAATTAGTTTAATTTACGTTTAAAAAGTTCTAATTAGGTATATTGTTAAAATATGATTCTATTTAGTAATATCTTTTTAACAAAGAATGGAATATTTCTGTCGATGACGGGAATTTTCCTATGGCCGAGAACAATGGATCATATGCGTCACCAGGGCCGAATCCAGCCACTCTCTTTGGGGTGATGTCACAAAGGTACAGTATGGCAAGCGGAAGCAAGTTATCGACGGGGGAGGAGGGAGACACCAGCAACATTCCCATTTTTGGTGTAAAAGGCAGGGTCGGGTCTATTTTTCTGAATTTGAAGCTCTTGGAGAGGGAGGAGCGATCACAAGAAAAAACAAGTGGCCGACAGGGGAGGAGGATGCGAGCAGCATACACATTCCTAATATAAGAGGCAGAATTGGGTCTATTTTCCTGAACTCAAAGCTCTTAGAAAGGGGTGGGGCGATAGCAAGCATACACATTCCTATAATCTATTCAAGAACTAGAGAGAGTAATAAAAGTGTTATCGAAACCTTTAATATACGTGCTCCAGTGCCGCAGGTAACTGAGGACTGCCGTAAATCTTATTATATTTAATTATATTTAAATATTATAAGCTTTTATAAATTTACTGCAACTATAAAAATTCTGATAGTTCAATTTAATTTCTGTCAGTGAGCAAAGTATACCTTACAGAGTGTCCTTGGTAATTTATCTTGTTTGTGCTTGTTTTTATATATTATTTGAGATTAGTGAGATACCCAAAAGATATGGCTTCCACATCTATATTTATTCCAAAATCGTTTAGCTAGGGCATTTTTTCCTCAATGAAAAACTTATTACGACGAATTTTATGATGCTTTAAGATATGAATAGCTGAATGTTAAAAGCTCTGTTGAAATGTCTTCCTACATGACAGGAGCTTGAAAATCTACTATGTACCGAATACTGACGGAGACAAAATGAATGGAATTTTTAGTACTCCCAAGCCACCCTCGATCACAGGCAGACGAAAAACCTCGTTGGAAGAAGAGATGTAAACTGCAATAAAAGGAGTTGTACATAAATTTTATTATGAGAAGTAGATCCCAACCGTCGACAAAATTCTAACTAAAATCAATGAAGATCGGGATTTACCTGAAATTAAAGAACTGAGCTCTGGAAATTGCTCAGAGAAATTAATTTTTGTTGGAAAAAACCAGGTAGGAAATCTGTTCTTACAGATTCTCCGGAAAATGTCGGTTGGAGAAGGAAATTCTCTCTCAAGTAAAAGGTAGAGTTACTAGAAATAACACAACTTACAAAATTAGTAATTCAACTGAACTTTGAACGATTTTTTTGAATAAAGTTACTGAAAAATTAGGAAAAATCCATATAATAAAGGAATAAAAGAAAATGTGGAAACTCGATCTCATGATCGGTGAGATAGAGGAACCAGTTATAATTAATTTGAGCGAAGATAGCTTCACTGACTTTGATTTCGAATTAGATACGTAATGGTTACCAGCGTAAACACAATTTATTATTTAAATTTTCTGTAACATATAAAAATTAATTACATTTGAATCCCTTTTAAGTATTTAATTGTAATTCTGCAAATGGTTTTGGGAAATAAATAAACTGAAACGTCAAATGTCCTAAAAATGTTTTTAATTAATAATAAAATGACCGATAGCCCCAAAAAAATTTTAATATTTTATGAACGAATTTATTTTTGTATATATATAGAATTTTTTAAGAGAAAAAGACTACGTTTTAGTCTGTATGTGCCTAAAACGGTTTCTATGCCAAAATTAAAAATAATAAAAATACAGTTGTGATTTGTGTTAAATGTGTCAAAATTATCTATATTTTCTAATGTATGTGAATTACTAAGAAATCATTAGAAATAAAACAATATTATAAAAACTTTTTATTTTAAATTTATTACCGAAATAATATTCAATGCCATAAATATTTAGTGATAAAATAAACCTCCTTCCGATGCCTATGACAAGAATTAAAATGCTTTTTAACACTTCACACATCCAAATATCTATTGTTATCCAACCCAAATAGTCAATTATTATAGACCGGTATTTTTGATTATAAAATTTTTAACCCATTCCTATGAAAAATATGTGTGTCTAACAGATTTTGCCATAGACACCGGACGAAAGAACACAGGTAGTTTGCGAAGAAAAAAAGGGTAAAAAATGATTTATTACTCTCTCTAGTTCTTGAATAAACTATAGTATAAGAGACAAAATCGGGTCTATTTTCCTGAACTCAAAGCTCTGGGGGGGGGGGCGATCGCCCCCACCGCCCCCCTTGCATCCGCACCTGTGCGTCACACTATTCTGTTTTTTTTTTCACTGACAGAATGTTTTAATAATGCACATTGTCACAAAGTCTTATTTTTGAAGTCTTTTCAAGTGAATTTTAAAGTTTTTATAAATTTAACACTCGTTAAAAGTCTAGTTAATTATTGTTCATTTGTTTAAAATGCTAATTATTGTTTAATTAGAATTATGTCCTTGAAAATTATCTTGTGAAATTTTAGTCACTCGTAAGAAAGTATTGGTAGTAACTGATTTTAACACACAAAAAATTGTAAGGGTAATTGCTGAGTTTTAAAGAAAAAATCGAAAACAGTATTGGTAATAAGAGTTAGTTTTTATAAGAAAGTCAAAATAAAAGTTTTTAAGTCTTTGAATGGCCGGTATTACTAATGGTGGTTTCTCCCACAGTGTCGAACACTTATCAAACACTGTGGTTAGCCGTGCCATAAGTTTTTCTAACAGAATAAATTGTCAGAACTTTTACGTTCAGCGACTTGGAAGTGAGCCAGTGTTTCTCGCCCTTACCTTCCGGTCTCTGCTGAGATCCGGATTTTTACCTGACAACTTAACGCAATTTAAAAACTGCCCTAACCCTGGCGACAAAACGAGTCTTTTGTTGTTTCTTCTGGACGGGAATGAATCCTCCAATTTCTTGGGAGAAATTGCAGGAAGCTGAAGCCCTCCAATTGAAGATCTCCGTATCCTTTCACTAGCTGGGTGCAAGTGCTAGCTAATCAGATAACGACGGCGATCTCGCGTCGCGAAGATTATTCAGCAAAATTCCTATAATTAATTAAACGATCTGAAGAAATTTGCCCGTTCTAAGCCTACGGATACTGCTTCGTGTCCCTCGTTCTTAGGATTAGCAAATGAGGGTGAGCGTAGCGTTACGACGGTATTTATAATTTCAGGATTTGGGGTTCGCTATTTACCCAAGTGACCATAGACGGGGCTAATTAGCGAAGCTTTTTGCCCTTTACACAGTAAACGAGGAGAGCGTTGTTCCTCATTTCAATTTTTCGAAGTATTGTAAAATTGCTATTTTACAACAATATATTTAGTATCGTAATCATCAATTCTTGACAATTTGGTGACAATTCTTATAACTAATAGGAAATGAAAGAAATTTTATAGTAATTTTCGGTGAACTTCTATATAATGTAGTAGTAGTAGTGACCAACTAATTAGAAACACTCAAGACAAAATTTAAAATATTATTTTTTGTTCGACAAAATTCTCAATATTAATATACAGTGGTTTTCAAAAAAACCTGAGTCAACGCTTACAGACAAATGCGCCATCATAAAATAGAACCAAAAGTTTAGATGAACATGGGTCCAGTAAGGCATCTATATCAAAATTTAGGGTGTTAAAGACTGTAATTTGTTTTCAAATAACTTAAAAAAGTTTAGATAATGTAAAAAATATATGATGTATGTAATATATTTATGAAGAAGAATATATCCAATATAACTATTAAATTATTACTATCTAATATTAATCAGACATTACATTCATAATGTCCTAAAAGTTAAAATTTTATATTTCAAATTTGCAAATGTGACAAAGTTTGACATAGTTAATTGGAACATTTTATACTATTATATAGTTTTCTTTAATGAAGGTACAGTCCTGTAACTATTCCGTTTAAATTTTTCTTTGTGAATCTTGACATTGTGGTGAATGCGCAATTTATTTAATATTTTAAAATTTATTTTGTTTTTTATTTTGCGATTTGGTACACTGTAATGCTTTTGATTATGAATTTAGTATACTGGGTGGTCCAAATATATTGTTTTCTTTGGATCTTGGTATATTAATTGATTTTGTTTAGAATTAGTAAAGATATTGTCTTATATTTAGCGATTAGTAATTACTACTTGGAAGAAAACATTTTTAAGCCACTTAATTATTTTGGTTCTTATTTTTTCAATTTTCTTAAGCATTTATTATGGCAGAGAATATTAGCTCAAACCATTTATTTGATTCGGAGTTAACCTACGAGTTAGCTATTCGGGCGGTTTCTTCTACTCGTCCTGTTTCTGACAAACGCAAAATACTCAGGAGATTTTTACCTAAAGAACAATATAGTAATAAATCAGAAATATGCAATAAACTTGTCAGGGGTAGAGACTTTAAAGCAGAAGTTGTCGAGATAGAGAGAGGCAAGGATGCAGTCTAATAGGGAAATTATTAGTGACTTTAAAGGGGGGGGGGCTAATGATTCTACCTTTTTATGAATTAAATAAAGGTTGATTCATCTTTCGGTTAGAATTTCTAGATTGTCTTATCCTCAGGGAGATGCTAATCCTAAAAGTTCATATTTAATTCTTGAAGCTGCCCTTTGCAACGACTATATTTTTGAGCATGAGTATGTTCGCCTGGATTTTATTTATTTATTTAACATCCGAAAAATCTGATTCTTACGGGAAAAGAATGTTTAAAGTTTCAATATTACCGGTATATAATTAGATTTACCGCGCTATGCCGGGAAATGTAATTTTCCGAGATTTTCAGAGAGTCCGACCATAGAAATCGCGCGCCGCATACAGCAGTATTGTATGCGCGATCACCGCACGCCGTCACACGTCAGTGTAGTGGGAGCTCGGGCCCACTACTTAAGCTTCAGCAGACCATTATTTCGCTGAGAACTGCACGTTCTCCACCCGGATCAACAGTCCAAACGGCTGGACTGGGTCGCCTGCCTGTAGGTGAGGCTAGGCTTGTGTGTATATGGTGTTTCACCATACACTACCTTCCTTACGTCCTACCCCGCTAATGGCCAGCATTGTCGAGGACCCTTACAAGAACGGGCAGCGTCAGTTCCTTTCTTTCCTTCCTACCGTCACCTATACACACACACGCACTGAAAGCCGTCAATATTGTCTTTGTCTCCGTATTGATCAAGAATGTGTTTTACCGCCAGATGCCCTCCGATGTCCGTTGATAAGGGCGCTTAACAACTGTCGCCCCGACTTTTATTGCCGTCGCCGCGTGTAGAGGTCACCGTCGCGTGTAAAGACGCCGCTTACCGCCGATCGATGCCGGGTTATTGTTAGACATACCATGTATACCACCGTCGGTCGAATTGTAGTACGAAGCACCGTGAACAACATCCCCGGATTTTAGATACGAAACACGATAATTTGCGTACGAGCCGTCGTGAATAGCGTCCCAACCGTGTAGTATAAAGTACGTGAATAGCGTCGCGAATAATACCACCGGGTTACCGTTTTCAGCGCAACCGACCAGTACGAGCTACCGTGATCAGCTCTCAAAATATACTTTTGCCCTCCAGACCGTTTATTTGTTTATATTATTGTCCATCTTAGATTGTAAGTTAGTTTTAGGCCATATCTTTATAAAACAGTATGGAATACAGGATACAGGATGTTTTATAACCGTTTAATTTATTACCTAGTCCCATTTTTAACATTACAGATAATAATTGGCAGCCGGCAGCCAGCACTAATACGTGCAATTAACCCCTGGCTTGCCGTTTCTCCACTGTAACAAGCTGTCCGGTACATAAGTGGGCCCTCGACCACATGAATCTCGAGGGTGGCGCCCGAGAACCGACCACCGAGTGGATGTTTTGACCTTCAGGCAGTCAAACCGTTGATCAGTTCAGAGGGCAGGGATATCCCGAATATAAGTAGATACCGTCAAACCGATACCCCTGCGCTGAGCATTTGACCGATGACTGTCTGCACGAGAAATATCCACTGACCGATGATCTTCCGCCGTAATCAAAGTAGATACGTAGACCACGACTTGCTCCCTTCTAAGAAAAACGCGTCACACCTTTATGAATGCGTTAAAGAGTCTAGCGCTGGCACAGCCACTTCTGCTGCTCTTCAAACACCAATTGTTAATGTCGCACCACCTCTAGTTACTGGTTTGGGAAATATTACACCTATAGGTAATTGGCAGGTTAAATTTAATAGGATATCAAAAAATATTTATAACTTTTTAGAAAGAATAACTGAACTTGCTGAATCCCGCAGGGTTAAGCAAGAAGACTTATTTGTAGTGTATAGTGTAAAAGGTTCTATTCAAAGTTGGGATTCATTAGTTAAGAGATTAAAAAGAGATTTTTTGCATTTAGGTATGATAAGCTATGGAATCAAATAAACAGCCGTAAGCAGAAGCGTAACGAATCGGTAGCAGTATTTATAGCGCATTTAGAAATTTTATTTTCTCGGTTGTTACATATGCCAGCAGAAATAACTAAAGTGAAGAACATTCGTAGAAATTTATTGCCGGATTATATTACCCATTTCGCCTTAGCGAAAATTTCACTAGTTCAAGATTTAGCAGATCTAGGCAGGAAACTTGAAGAAGCATCTTCTATTAAATCAAGAGTCATGCCGTTGATGAATTAAACAATTTGGATATTTGTGATCTCAATAAGAATACTCCAGATTCTAGTAAAATTAGGTCTCAAATTTTTAAAAAATTATACGGGAAATAAATCAAAAGATAATTCAAATTTAGGTTTTAATTCCAGGCAATTTGAAAATTCTAGAAACAAGCCTTCTCCAGATTCAGGGAATAATATTTCAGTAAAAAATACTTCACGCAAGGGTATTGTTAATAGAAATAAGGGTCATATAGTTTGTTGGAATTATAATGCGCCTAATCACATCTATAAGTTTTACAGAACAAAACGTAAACTTTTTTGTTTTAAGCGTAGATTGTCAGACGTTAAAGTAAATTCTTGTCCCAATTATTCAAAAAACTTATAAGGAAGATGTATTCCCGAGGCAGAAGCATCTCATAAAATGTTAGAGCCTCATTTAAAAATAAAAATGTAACTCTTTTTAATAAAGTAGATTAGAAAAAGTGGCTTAGGAATGTTTCCGATTTTTATAAGAATTCTAAAGGGGAAATTTGTCCCTTGTTAGTTAAGAGATCACTTGATAACCGCCCTTATATTTCAGTAAACTTATTTGATGAGGATATCACTGTATTACTAGATTCAGAGGCTACAGCTTCTGTGTAGGCACGAAAGGCTTAGATGTTTTGCAGTATTTTAGATCGGACTGATTTAGAGAATATATGCACGGCAAATGGAACTATGCAAAGTGTTGAGGATTTAATTGACTTGCCAATAGTGGTAGAAAATGTTTGTCATGTTATTACAGTTTTAATTGTTCCAACATTGCCACATAGTGTTATATTTGGATGTGAATTTGCCAAACAGTTTAAAATTTCGGTTGATTTTTAGGAATAATTCTTGGCAAGTACAAGCTAATCAGGCTCATTCGAGTGTACCTATAGCTGAGAATTTTTCTAGTTATAGTTTTGATTCGTTGTATTCATTAAATGATTTATCTTCGTCTGAACGTGATCAAGCAGAAAAAGTTATTGCTTCTTTTAATAAAATCAGTAGTAAAAACTACTTAGGTAGGACTCGTAAACTAACTTTAACTATTGATACAGGAGATGCTTCACCATTTCATAAGAAACAATATCCTATGTCACCTTATATGTTATAAATATTAAATAAAGAGTTAGAAGAAATGTTACGGTTAGGTGTAGTTGAACCTTCTCAAAGTCCTTGGTCTTCTCCGGTACTTTTAGTGAAAAAATCTAATGGAGAGTTCAGATTTTTGAATAATGTCACTAAGTTTGATCCATATGCTCTTCCTAATATAGATAGAATTCTTAGTTCTTTGCGCAATGCCAAATTTATTTCTTCGATTGATTTACGTAAAGCATTTTGGCAAATTCCATTGGATGAAGCTTCTACGTGTAATATTCCTGGACATGGTTCTTTTAGGTTTAATGTGGTACCATTTGGATTGTGTAATGCAGCGCAAGCGCAGCAGCGCTTAGTTGATGCAGTTTTTGGAGCAAAGTATCAGCCACATATCTTCACATATTTAGATTATAGCTTAATTTGTTATTCTAACCTTGAGCATCATCTAAAACTTTTGGGCGAGGTTCGTAAGAAATTAAAGGAGGCAAATCTTACGATTAATTTGGAGAAATGCGATTTTTTAAAGACCAGCTTAAAGTTTTTAGGATACGTTGTAGGAAACAATACGCTTAGGATGGACCCTGGTAAAATCAGTTCTATGGTTAATTATCCGAGACCGAGAACGGTTATCGAAGTTAAGAGATTTATAGGTTTATGTTCCTGGTACAGACGTTTTATTAATAATTTTTCTAGCTATATGTCGCCCATTAATAATCCTCATTCCCGCGTATGCCAGAGTGACCCGGAACCCATACGAGTCTGACTGTGCAGCCGTTCCTTGTCATACCATTTAGTACGTCCTTGCACTCAGACACCAGTCGCTTATTTACGACATATGACATCAGTGCCAATATCACAGCCTTACTGTCTGAGCATATTCCTGTCTATGTCCCTCGTTTACAAGTCCAGAAAGCATATATCACTTTCTTGGTTCGAGCCTCAATATGATCATTCTAGCTCATTCGTGGGTAAAGAATTACTCTCAGATATTTAACGGTCCCCTTAAATTGAAGACTCTTTCCCACCAATGTAATTATGGGAAGTCTCCCCATTTTCCTCTTTTTTGTTAAGAGTGTCACCTCGGCCTTGTCCGGTTATATTCTGAGCCCTTTCCTGTAGCACCAACGTTCCGCGATCCGGAGGACACGCATCATTGGTCCCTCCAAGTCCCGGACATAATGCCACAAAATGACCAGGCCATCAACATACGCCTGCGTATACACAGCGGCATCACTGTTCATTCAACAGGCTGTCCACCACATGGCTCCACAGCAAAGGAGATAGCACTCCTCCCTGTAGACAGCCCCTACTTGACAGTGCTTTAACAGTTACATTGTTAAGCTCAACATATATTATTCTCTGAGTTAACATTGCTCTGATTCATGCGACTACTGTCGGTTCAGAGCCTCGTCATTGTAGAGCATATTGAACTGTGAGATGTGTTGTCAAACGGCTCTGCGATATTGATAAAGGTACCTAAAGCAGACTCTTGTGACGAGTCAGTGTCCCGTCGCATCTGTGGATTTTCCTGCCTGATAGGCAAATTGAAGAAGGATGTAAGAGATATTGCAACATTATTCCTTCCTTAATGTGTCGATCCACTAACCTTTCCAATGTCTCTAATAAGAAACTGCTCAGGCTGATAGGGCGGAAATACTTAGAATTTGTGTAGTCTGTTCTTCCTACCTTGGGATTATTTTTTTTCCTCCACGCCATCGCTATGTATCCCAAGCTCAAACATGAGCGGAATAGTTTCACCAGGTGGCTTATTATAATATCGGAGGAATTTTGTAGTAAAGTTAGAAATATACCATCCTTACCAGGGCAAAAGTTTCAATCGACCATTTCACCCTTTCATATGTCAATATTAACTTTTTAAATTTAACTAACTTATGTCATGATGTGCTACGGGGGTCTTCATTCTTTAGATTCGTCCTCATATCGATTTAAGCCTGGAAAGTGCACTCTTTGTAGCTCCCCTAAGGTCCCCTCTTCTGTCGTGGTTTGATCTCCTTTAGGAAGCGCCAGTGCTCCAATCCGGGCTATCACGATCTTTAGATAGTATTTACAGAGGTGGCATGCTTTATTGCAATATTTCTTCCACACGTTCCTCTGTTCCTTATTGGCTTCTTGTATTCTCTCTGAGCTGTTTTACATTCTTCCCAGCATATTTCAGTTTGGTATTTTAGTGCTTTTGAGAGTTCCACCAGAATATTTTGGAGTTTATTTGAAAGCCAGCCTCAAATGAACCCCTAAGTGCATCATTGATTTGTTCGGCAGCGATTTCCAAATCAGCTTCATCACGGTATCTCGATAAGAACCCTATGACTCTGCTCCCCAGTTTCTCCCGAAAGAGGTCCCAGTTTCTAGTTCTAGAGTTTCGTTATCCCGCTACTGCTGCGTCTTGTTCAGCGTCAATTTCAAATAAGATGTGTAGGTGATCTGACAACGAGACCTCCTTTTCGACTTTATTTTTACGAAATTTAAATTAAGTTAAATTTTCTTTAAATATCTTTATGCATTCGTGCAAACACTATTTTTTTTACTTTACTGACAGTAAAAAATAAAATGAATAATTTTTAAACTGAACATTTTTAAACAAAATACAATAAAAAGTGACAAATAATTTTATACTGGAATAGGCATGATGTTTGATTTTGGAAAAATACTCCACGATGTTTTTACGCACCTACTTTATACAAAATAAATCTTATGTCCGCAAAAAATTAATGTTTTGAATGAAAAATGACCGTTTTAAAATACAATTTAAATTTCGCACCAAAACGCTAGAATAGTAACGGCGTCCGTCTATGACGTCACCTTTTCGTAAACACTATTTTACATTATTTTGTGCGATAATCATGAATTCTAATGTGTATCTATGGTGTGCAGTTCCTCGATGTAATAATACATCGATAAGAACTCCGAATAAGTTACTTATTAATGTGCCAATGATGAAAAATATCAGAAATACGTGGCTAAATCATGCAAGGCGAGACCCAGCTTCTGTATCTGTTAATTCAGTAATTTATTTCTGCGAAGATCATTTTGATGTAAGTATTTATTTTATATAAATAAGTGGCGAAGCTCCCAAACAACATGTATGTAAGGTAAATATTTGTCAATAACAATGTCGATCCCGTTTGAGGTTAGGTTTAATTTCTTTATTACTGTATTATATTTAAAGTTCCTAAGTAAAAGCATTTTCTTTTTCCAGTTACCAAATGATATGGAAAATTATATGCAGTACCATGTAATGGATTCAGTTTTGTAAGTGCGCATGAAGTCAGAATGTATATCCATAAGATTTGAATGCTAACCAGGCAGAAGCAAACGAACTTCTGACACCGCTGAGCGTCCCTATGCTCTCAAAAGATAAAGAAGGTATCTAATTGAAGAAAGTGAGAAAGATGTAGGACAAACAAAAACGCCTACAGAACATTTAGAACTCGCAGGCACTTCATCAGAAAGTTCAGGTACGTACTCATTGCTTTTTTATACCGGTAACCTGTTTTATTGAATTCAAGTGTATATCTTTTCTGTTTGTCAGTTTAATCATAACACAGTAGGTAGTTCTGATTCCAAACAATCTTTGTGATACCTATTATTATGATTTACAAGCCAAACGGCTTCGCACTCCCTCCAGGGATTATTCACTCATACCAGGCATACAAAGACACCAAAAGTATGAAGCTTTGTGGGAACCCTTTCCATGTTATCGGGTCCTAGGTGACGTTGTCTGCTGTATTTCCTACGAACTTTCGGACGGTTCGCGCGGTTGCTAGGAGAATTGCTTTCTGCATCGGCTTATACAGATGCTCACTCCAGTCCCTTGATGTTCTGCAGGAGGTTCTTTGGTATCACTCCAGTTGTTGACAGTATTATGGGAATCGTTTGGACGCTGTTCATTGCCCATTGTCTTCGGATTTGGACCTATTATCTTTTAATATAATGTCTGGTCCATTATGAGCTACTGTCTGATCCGTCAGAACCGTTCGGTCCCAATATAACTTGAACTGGTTGTTCTCAAGAATAGGCTCCAGATTGTACTTGTAATAACGCACTTTTCCTACCTGTAATAGGTTTAACTTATGTGCTAACTCTTGGTGGAGTATCTTGGCGACTGAGTCGTGTCTTTTCTTATACTCGGTTGCGGCAAACGCTTGGCATCCCCCAGTTATGTGCTGAATTGTCTCCGATGTTCGACAGCCATATCTGCATTGGTCATTTTCTATTGAGGGATCTCTAATGACGAACTTCCGGTAGTTCTTCATCGGAATAACCTGGTCTTGGATAGCTAACAAGAAGCCTTCCGTTTCCGGAAACATCTGTCCTAAAATCAACCAGTAGTTCGACGCTGAGTTGTCGACATTGTCCTGATTGACCTCATTTGGATGCCGTCCATGAAGTGGCTTCTGAAGCAAGGTTTGTAACTTCTCTTGGTCTGTTTGGTGGTGAGAAGTAATATCTTGTTCCCTCAACTGTAGCGGCGTTGAAACGTCTGCCTCGCATATTGCTCGATGTAGTGTGAAAGAGTCCGCTAACATGTGGAAATATGAACGTAAGTTTATTATTTGTTGGTCGAGCTGCTTACTAATATCCACCAATTCTCTTCCTCCTTGGTGTCTTGGAAGCATTGTATGTTCAATAGCACCCCGAGGGTGATGTTTTTGTGCTTTTTTTTAGGAGTGTCCTTATTTTTCTGTGCAGGTTTTGGATGTCCGTCCTGCTCCACTTCACAACTCCAAAAGAGTAGCTCAGTGCAAAGCAAGAATTACGTGTTGAGCGCTTTAAACAAATTGCTACTATTTAAATTAGTTCGTAGTACCCGCCTTACCCTCCTGACAAATTCGGCTATCAATTTGGCCTTCATAGTGCCATGGTCAATTCTTTTAGCCTGTTTCATGCCTAGATATTTGTATGTTTCGTCTGCTTCCATTGCAGCTATAGTTTCACCGTTCTGCATTTCAAAAGCCCCCGGTTGTGATACCTATTATTTTTTTGATTTACAAGCCAAACGGCTTCGCACTCCCTCCAGGGAATATTCACTCATACCAGGTACTCAAAGATACCAAAAGTATGAAGCTCTGTGGGAACCCTTTCCATGTTATCGGGTCCTAGGTGACGTGGTCTGCTGTATTTCCCATGAACTTTCGGACGGTTCGCGCGGTTGCTAGGAGAGTTGCTTTCTGCATCGGTATCACTCCAGTTGTTGAGAGTATTATGGGATATATATATATATATATATATATATATATATATATATATATATATATATATATATATATATATACCTATTATTATTATTATTATAATATTATTATTATAGTCTGTTGCAAAAATTATAGTACATAATAATGTGTTAATAATTACAGTTTGTTCACAATTACTTATTTTTATTTTTTAGCTTTGCACACAATTAAAGATCTAGAAGCACTTCAGTACAAGTATATATATTATACAAATTCAGAAGTAAAGCTGTCCAGACCGAAGTTAGAACAGTGCACCAGTTAACTTCGCTCCCAGTATCAAGGAGTCGATTCTTGGCAAATTTGAGCTATTGGCCTTGAGAAATCCTTATTCATTGACGCTTTTGTACTTTTGGAAACACGAAACTGACACACTTGATAGTTTTATCCACAAAATATCTGATTAGCGATGCAAATAAAGACAAATTCGAAGGATTAAGGCGATAAACAATGACAACTGATATAATGTTTTCGAAACCATGACGTCACGCGCTTCTGATTGGTGTTCGATCTAATATGGCCGATTTCTATATTTTGTGTTTTTATTTTTACTAAAATAAATATAATACCGCTTGTAATCTAAAAATAAGTGTATTTTTAGCATCTGTCTATCATATATAATTACTTGAAATCATAATTTCAGTGATTCTTAGTTACAGTCATCATGCCTATTGATTAAATAAGTGTCTATTTCCTTACTTTTTTTACGGTGCCAAATTTCAAGTTTATAGAAATTACCCTAAAAATATCCTCTTTTAGATGTCAATTTCAAAGAAGTGATAAGAAAATATACAATAATTACGTTAATTACAATACAAAACAGTCATTAATTAATTATTTTTTAGTGTAATTTTTTGAAGTCATTTTTCTTTACTATTAATTTATTTAGATTTTTGTTTGATAGGTTGATTCGAATTCAAATCTATGTAGTTGCAAAAGCTTTATAATTATATATTAACCACCACGAAAAAATCCGACATCTGGACATGACAATGATTACATTTTTTCATGATGTTAAAAATAAAATTAAGTTTTAAAATTGATATTATAAAAACATATTTATTAAAAAAATTTTTCAAAAAACAACAGTTTTTAATAACTGTTACCACACTTATCCACTTAATTGTACACTTCAGCTTTACTGATAATATACCAGATTAAACTATAAATAGAAAAAAAGTTGGTATAATCACATTTAGTAAGATCATAAATTAGTAATTTAGTGTAATATTAAGGAGATCTTGATCATCATGAAGTTTTTAATTCTACTCTCATTATTTTTAGTAAGTGTTTCAGCTAGAACCGAATTAGAAGTTATCTACCAATGGAGCGAAGTCTCGTTTGTATGGCCAAATGAAACTGTCAAGAATGCCTCCATAGATGATGGAAGCTACATCGTCGATAATAATGTTCCCTTTGGAATTGCCATTTGGAATGACAAGGTGTTCTTGACAATACCAAGGTATTTACAATAATTTATCTTGTTCTAAATACATTTTTTAAAATAAGATTTCGATTTCTTTTTGTCAGTATCAAAAAATACTTTTTTACCCTATGGAATATTTTCTACGAAGTTCTAGAACATTATGTAAAGGACATTGTAGTCTAAAAAGTTAACTAATAGCAAGTTTTATTATTTTCTATTTAAAAATTGGATGATTTAGAAAAGTTTTAACTCCAGAAATGCATTAGTTATACCATATACTAAAGACTCCACAGTAAATTTAATTATTGATCGAATAAAGTTTGGATGTGTCAAGAAATCATTTAGTTCTTGATCACTACTCTTCCATACATGTCATTGACATATCACAATAAGACTTTCGGTTTTATTGTTTCTGTTTCTACGGCGTTAAATCTTCAGTCTGTAGGAAATACATGTACATTGGGAACTTTCTCAACCATTCTGTTGTAACCAATGTGTATAATCTCGGAATCTATATGTAATAAAGCAGATTTTCTTGGGATCTCTTCATCATTCATTTTCATTTTAGCCTAGTTTTCATCCTTCTAAAACTGGATATAGGCCTCCCCTATTTGCTCCCAAATCTCTCTATTCTCGGCTCTTGTTTGCTACATCAAGACGGAATGTCTGACGATGTCATCCTTGCATCTCATCTGTGGCCTATAGCGTCAACTGCGTTGGTTTTTCTTCTTATCCACTCATTTCGTTTTTTATCTCTGAGTGATATTCCTAACATGTGCCGTTTCATAGCCTTTTGAGTTTTGCGGATTCTGTCCAAATTTGATTTTGTAAAGGTCCACGTCCGCATTCCGTATGTTAAAACCGGCAATATACAACAATCAAATACTTTGGTTCTTAAGTATAAGGGAATTTTCTGATTTTTCAAAACATAGGAGAGTTTTACGAACGCCTTCCATTCCAATCGAGTTCTTCGTGTTATTTTGGCTGCCTGGTTGCCCTTACTTGCTCTTATGGCCTAACCTAAGTATATATATTCATTCACCTGTTCTATTTCGGTTGCATTTACTGTTATAACTTGTTATTCGTCTGAGTTTGACATTACTTTTGTTTTTCTGAGATTCATCCTTAATCCTCGTTGGAGCGATGTTTCATGAAGGTCATTTATCATTGACTGCAGCTCTTCCCAGTCAGATGAGATCAAGAGTATATCATCTGCATATCTCAGATGATTTAGGAATCTACCATTAATGTTTATCCCTTTATTTTCCCAATTAATGATTTGAACAAGTCTTCCAGGGCCATTATAAATAATTTGGGCGAGATTGTATCTCCCTGTCTCACTCCTCTTTTGATTGGGATGCGGTTCGTCTTTAGCTCGTCATCAAGTTGTACTGTCATCGTTGCGTCTAGATAAACATTATGCAATAGATTTTTGTATCTCGAGTCTATTCTGCTATTTATCAAAGCTTCTTCAACAGCCCATAGTTGTACGCTGTCGAAAGCCTTCTCGTAGTCAACAAAGGCCGTGTACAGAGGGGATCTCTTACAAATACTAAATCTGACTAACAGAAGTACGATCACCCTCTAAAATTAATAGAAGATGTTATAACTATTTTATCACAAAGTCCACTGTACAAACAGAAGTACATTCTGCAACGTAAAAGTAAATTCAAGAAATACATTAAATCTCATCTAATAAAAACGAAACCTAAAAGTACGGCAAAGAATGAATGGGCTTAAAAACTTCCAAAGAGAAAAATTGTAAAATCAGTTTATGTTTAGCATAATAATGTAATCTTCCGTAAGTTCAGTGTTGAGATACCTAATCTTGTGCAACACATATTTTGCAACATAAAATAATCGAGGTGTATAGAGAGAAGTAAAACTATCCACAAGTTCGTGGTCTTAGGAAAAAACTTTCAATTTATTTATAGACCTGCAACCTAATCAAAACATCGTACAAACACCAACAAGGACAGTTTAAATCTTGGCGACTAAACTTTAATCAATTTTTAACTTAGTTTACAAACTTCAAGTACACATTCAAACCTATACTGTAAAATCTGGTCTCATTCCTGAATGGAAATAAAAGTGGCCCCACGTTGACTCCCCTTAATTCTAAATAATAAACACATAAAATTGAGAAGAAATATTAAATCGATCAAAATCTTTAACAGAATTGCTAAAATATATGTTCTTTTCTTTTCAGATGGTATACTGGTGTAGCAGCTTCCCTAGTATATTTCTACCGTAATAGTACAGAAAAATCTCCAGCACTCTACCCTTACCCAAGTTGGGATAATCACGATATTTTTAATTACTCAGCAGAGAAAACCATCGTTATGGTTCCCACGTGAGAAAAATAATTAATTATTTAAATAAAATTGATTGATTTATAAAACTAAAATGTACCTTGAAGTAAAGCAAATATTTTTGTCGGAATAAACCTGTTCATTTAATTGAACCCGATTTATATTAAAACTCTATTTTCAAGAAAACAGAAATTTGTGAAAGATCTTTTTTTGTGGATATTCACCATTTAAAAACGGCACATTATTAACATATAACAAGTTCATATTTCATGAAATAATTCTAATCCTAGAGAAGTTGAGAACTAGTAAAACAATATATATTAAAGGCGGGTTTTCCTAGCAGCGCACATTTTACGCGGCGTAGAACTTAATACGGTCGGCGTAAAACGCCGAGAACTTCTCTAATGAAAATCAAATGCAGGCGTTTTCCTACGCTGCGTAAAAACGAATTGCGCCATCTTGACAGGGTCGACGCAACAGGACGACTGCTCCGAGTGTAGTCTATTCAGTTGTACGCTGCGTGTAATGAAAGAAGTGCTCCGATATTTTGCTGAAAATGAGTTCACAAAAACAACAGATCAGTTTTAGTGCTACCGAGAACGAACAATTGGTAGAAATAGTGAGTGGTTACCCTATTCTTTGGAACATGAAGCTTCAAGAGTTTAAAAATGTTTTCAAAAAGGACACAATTTGGAATGAAATGAAGAAAATGTAAAATGCGCTTTAAATTTTATTTCGTCGTCAAGCAGATGTCTATGGATAAGTAATTTAAATACTCCTTCGCTGCTTCTATTTTGTAATAGTTGACTAGCAGAATTTTTTCTTCTTTCAAAATTTCGTCTTGTAATATTAATAAAGCCAAAGCTTTTCTTTTACTTTTAGATAAATTCATCGCGACGGTCGTCAAACAACTGACAATCCTAGGAAAATACTTTAAGGTAGCGAATTGGTTGTTGCGTTGCGTCGGCCGAATTACGTTCTATGCCACGCAAAATGTACGTTGCTAGGAAAACCCACCTTAATCTAAATTAATAACATCTTTGATTCAGATATTCAGAATAAAAATTTTAAAAAAGAATAGATTTTTAAAAAGATATATTAAAACGTCGTCTTTTTTAAATCAGTTTGGTGTCACATAACAACAAAAGATATCAAGAAATACGTCCATATTTTCAGTTACGAACAAAAATACTTACCTCGAGAACTAACTCATTCGTCTCGGTAAAGTTAGCCCTTAATTTAATGATTTTTTAAACTGCCATATTGCTGATACAAAATAAAAAAAAAACTCCCATTTCTAGGAATTAGCTTTATCGAATATGCTGTGTAAAGCAACATACATACAATGGGTTATTATTTGATTTACAGACCGTTCATTGATTCCTGCAACCGCATGTGGCTTGTAGACATGGGTTTATATAACTATTTTGCTGGCCGAGTTTTTATTGCTAATCCGTCAATCGTTATAATCGACCTTACAACTGATGAAATCATTCGCAGATACGAGTTAGATAGTTCCACTTATGCAGACACGTCATTCTTTGCTGAGATTGTAAGTATATAAAGGGTGTTTTTTATAGGGGTGTAAAACTTTAAGTTGGCAACACTTTTTTAACTGGCGGCCATTTTGTCAGCTGTCAAGTGATTTATGTTTAGTTTGGTTTGGCATTTCAATATGAATAGACTGACGCCTGAACAATGCTTCCAAATTGTGCAAATTTATTTTGAAAATCATGATTCTGTTCGAAATACGTATCGCGCACTACGTCCATTTTACGGTCAACATAATCGTCCATCAGAGCAATTAATTCGATTAACTATGAAACCTTTTCGCACCACGTTTATTCTAAATGATAATACGCATCCACAGAGACGTCGTACAGTGCGTACAGAAGAAGTCATTGCTGCTGTAGAGCGTAGCGTAGAGGAAGACCCGAATCAGTCTATCCGCCATCGTGCACAGGAATTGGATATGTGTCCATTCACTTTATGGAAGATTTTGCGGAAAGATCTTGGTTTGCGTGCTTACAAAACCCAACTCGTACAAGAATTGAAGCCACACGATCACCTAGCAAGGCGTAGATTCGGTGAATGGGCCCAAAACAAGATTGCCGTTGATCCCGATTTTCATAAGCGAATTTTGTTTAGCGATGAAGCTCACTTTTGTTTGAATGGATACGTCAATAAACAAAACTGTCGTATTTGTAGTGATGATAATCCTCCTGACTGTTTGGTGTGCTTTATGGGCTGGTGGAATCATTGGTCCGTACTTCTTTAAAAACGATGCTGGTCAGAACGTTACAGTCAATGGTGACCGCTATAGAGCCATGACTTCTGACTTTTTCGTTCATCAATTGAACAACCATGATGTGCAGGAGCTGTGGTTTCAACAAGATGGCGCAACATGTCACACAGCTCGTGCCACAATTGATTTATTGAAGGAAACGTTTGGTAACCGCATAGTTTCACGTTTCGGACCCGTGAATTGGCCTCCAAGATCGTGCGATTTAACACCGCTAGACTATTTTCTGTGGGGATATGTGAAGTCGCTAGTCTACGCCGATAAGCCCGAAACGATTGATCACTTGGAGGACAACATTCGCCGCGTTATTACCGATATACGGCCACAAATGTTGGAAAAAGTCATCGAAAATTGGACCTCCAGATTAGACTACGTCCGAGCCAGCCGTGGCGGTCATATGCCAGAAGTCAAATTTAAAGAAGGTTATCTTTCGAATAAAGTAAATTTCATGTCAATTTAAAAAATTCATCTTTGTTTTATTCCATTTAAAACTTCTATACCTCTATAAAAAACACCCTTTATAATATTTTTACAACAATTTTATTAATTGAAATAATTCAAAAGCTTCATAAACTGCAAATTTATGATCAGGCCAAACTTTCAATCGACATATCTCTATCTCTACTGAGTTAGAATTTTCCGAAAAGTAATTAATCAAATTGGTTCTTGTTCCACGAAAATACTGTCTTTTTAGGCTATTGATGTTAATGGAACCGATTGTGACAATACTTACGCATATATTACCGACGTCAACAACCCTGGAATAATCGTTTATTCCTATGCAGCCAATGACTCCTGGGTATTCACTCACCACTACATGTATTTCGATCCCCTCCAAGGAAACTTCTGGTTCCAAGGATTGAATTGCCGTTTCAAGGATGGTGTTTTTGGTGCTGCTCTTGGACCTCACGATCAAGAAGGGTATGTATAAAGTAAATTTTAGAAAGTTTATTAAAGAAAACCTGTAGTTATATTCAGGGGCGTATCCAGCCTCTCTTTGAGGGGGGGGGGGTGATATCACAAAAATACAGTATGGAAAGCAAAAACAAGTTGTCTACGGGGGGGGGGGGGGAACACCGGAAACATTCCCATTTCTAGTGTAAAAGGCACAGTCGGGTCTATTTTTCGGAATTTGAAGCTCTTAGAGAGGGATGATGCCAGCAGCATACACATTCCTAGTATAAGAGGCAGAATCGGGACTATTTCTCTGAATTCAAAGTTTTGGGGGGCGGCTATCGCAAGAAAAATGATGAGGGGGGGGGAGTGCCAGCATCATACACATAATAATATAAAACGCAGAATCAGTTCTATTTTTCTGAACTCAAAGCTCTTGGGAGGGAGGGGGGCGATCGCAAGCATACACATTTCTATACTCTATTCAAGAACTAGAGAGAGTAATTAAATTTTTAACGAAACCTCCATCGTACCTGCTCCAGTGCCGCAGATAACTGAGGACTGCCGTGAATCTAATTATATTTAAATATTATAAGCTTTTATAAATTTACTGCAACAATAAAATTTCTGATATTTCAATTTAATTTCTGTCAGTGAGCAAAGTACACCTTACAGTGTGTCCTTAGTGATTTATCTTGTTTGCACTTGTTTTTATATCTTATTTGAGATTATGAGATACCCAAAAATTTATTCTTCCACCTCTATATTTATTCCAAAATTGTTAAACCAAGGCATTTTTTTCTCAACGAAAAACTTTTTACGATGAATGTTTCTGATGCCTTAAGATATCAATATCTAGATAATAATGTTAAAAGCTCTGTTGAGATATATTCCAAAATGACAGAAGTTGGAAAATCTACTATGTACCGAATACTGAAGGAGAAAAAAACGAATGGAATTGTTAGTACTCCCAAGCCACATTCGATCACAGGTAGACGAAAAACCTCGTTGGAAGAAGAAATGAAAACTGCAATAAAAGGAGTTGAACATACATTTTATTATGAGAAGCAGGTCCCAACTGTCGACAAAATTCTAACTAAAATCAATGAAGATCGGGATTTACCTGAAATTAAAAAATCTGAGGTCTGGAAATTGTTCAGGAAACTTAATTTTTGCTGGGAAAAACCAGATAGGAAATCTGTTCTTATAATCGTCCGGAAACTGTCCGTTGGAGAAGGAAATATCTCTCTCAAGTAAAACGTAGAGTTGCTAGAAATAAC
Source organism: Diaprepes abbreviatus (assembly GCA_034092305.1). Lineage (NCBI taxonomy): Eukaryota > Metazoa > Arthropoda > Insecta > Coleoptera > Curculionidae > Diaprepes > Diaprepes abbreviatus. Next base: position 3,993,862 of record JASJET010000095.1, read on the forward strand.
ACAACTTACAAAATTAGTAATTTAACTGAATTTTTGAAAGATTTTTTGAATAAAGTTACTGCGGTAAATTGGGAAAAATCCATATAATAAAAAAATAAAAGAAAATGTGGAAACTCGATCTCATGATCGGTGAGATAGAGGAACCAATTATAATTAATTTGAACGAAGATAGTTTCACTGACTTTGATTACGAATTAGATACGTAATGTTTACCAGTATAAACACAATTTTTTATTTATATATATATATATATATATATATATATATATATATATATATATATATATATATATATATATACATATATATATATATATATATATATATATATATATATATATATATATATATATATTTAATGCCAATTAGACGTATTTTGTTTATAATTTTATTATTTTATTAGTGTATTTTTTTCTTAACCGTGTAGAATTAACACGTTTATTTTATTTTTTGGGGCTATCGGATTTCCATATAATAAAGCAAATTAAATTAAGCTGTCAGTGCAATAGAAATAAAAATAAGTAGGTCTAATTTTAACTGTAACACATAAAAATTAATTACATTTGAATCCCTTCTTAGTGTTTAATTGTAATTTTGCAGATGGTTTAAGAAATAAATAAACTGAAACGTCAAATGTCCTAAAAATGTTTTTAATTAAAAATAAAATGACCGATAGCCCCAAAAAAATTTTAATATTATATGGACGAATTTATTTTTTATATATGTGTAATTTCTTGTATTTTTGACAATGGGTATTTTGTAAGTATTTAAATTATAACTTAGAATTTTTTGAGAGAATAAGGCTACGTTTTAGTCTGAATGTACCTAAAACGGTTTCTATGCCAAAATTAAAAATAATAAAAATACAGTTGTGATTTGTGTTAAATATGTCAAAATTATCTATATTTTCTAATGTATTTGAATTACTAGGAAATCATAAGCAATAAAAGAATATTATAAAAACTTTTTATTTTAAGTTTATTACCGAAATAATATCCTATGCCATAAATACTTTGTGATAAAATAAACCTCCTCCCGGCGCCTATGACAAGGATTAAAATCCTTTTTCACACTTCCAAATATCTATTGTTATCCAATCCAAATAATATATTATTTTAGACCAATATTTTTCATTATAAAATTTGTAACCCAATCTAACAGATTTTGCCAGACACCAAACTAAAGAACATAGGTAGTTTGCAGAGAAAAAAAGGGTAAAAAATAATTTATTTCTCTCTCTAGTTCTTGAATAAAGAGGCAAAATCAGGTCTATTTTTCTGAACTCAAAGCTCTTGGGGGGGATCGTCCAAGAGCTTTGGGCGCCCCCGGCTCCCCCGTCCCCCCCTTGGATCCGCGCCTGGTAATATTGCATTTTATATTTTGTATAATTGAATTTATTCAATCATTAACTGATTCCGAATATGATTTTGAATTTTGAAATCCGTCTTTTTCTTCTTCTCCTCTTCTCCTTTCTACAGGGTTTTCTTTTTAGTTTCATTAATGTCACTCCCAGATATATAAATTGATTGATCTAGGCAATTATTTTTCCATCTATTTCTAATTTACATCTTGCGGGCCTTTTCGCTGTTACCATGTGTTTAGTCTTGTTGATGTTGATATTCATATTTATTCTACTGACTTCTTACTGAAGAAGTCTTTATAAGTTATCCTCCGAAACCGTTATAAGTACTGCATTATCAGCGTAGCGCACCTAGTGGAAATTTTATAAAATATATTTTTTGAAGGATCAGATCTGTGAATACCCTTTATAGTTTATTGTCCTTTAGTTATGTGACACGGGGCGCTGGACTATAAAAGATATCTTCTTCCTCTCTGGTATGTTGGCCATTTCATTGTCATTTATTCTTTCTTACAGGATACTTATTATTCTTTATTTATATTGTTTGTTATAATTATGTGAGATCTTAATGAATGTTTTAGTTATAAGACATTAAAAATGACAAGAAATGTCCACACCTAACTTTCTGAACTCGAAATCTAGTTTGATTGGCAACAGTTTTTAATTTTCTAACTAAAAGCACTAAGAGATAATAACCCGGATTCTCTGGTACAACTAATTCTTCCGTTTTAGATGGAAGATATCTGAAGTTCATACTGTATGTAGATATTTAGAGTACTACTCTAAACAAAGAGCAGAAAGGGATGCGTTTATGCCATTTTTAGTGGAAAAATAAATTATGATATTTATTGTATGCACTTTAGAATTTGCAAGTTGAGTCAATGCAAACAGTTCAAAATTGAATTTTTGTTTTTCACACAATTCTTTAAAATAAAGTAATAAGAGAAATAAGAATACCAAAATGATCTTGAACAAATTATTTTCTATTTATAGGACCAAATTACCAAATCAGCAAGATTCTGGCTAAAAGCCTTGGAAGATCATATCATAAGTAGTTTTTGAAATAATCGTCTACAACACTATATTTTCTAAACCTCTATGGCAGGGAATCATGAAAATGAAGCACCACATATCAAGATAAACTACTCTCAATTGTCATACTGACATTTTAGGCTTGAATGAATAAATGAGTGAACAAAGGTGGTGATGCTTGATCATCGATGCTTAGGCCTCATTGGGCCCTTTACATCCCACTATAGCATCAGGTCATTCGAGTCTCATCGCCTTTGCGAATGCAAGCAGCCTCGTTAATTGAGCTTGCCTAACTGTTTCCTGTAACAAATTTATATCTACGAAATATCTCTGTCTCAATCCGTTAAATGCGGGGCACTCTTTAAGGACATGTCCAACAGTTTCATTTTCCTTCAGACACCATCTGCAGGTCAGATCGTCTACGATACCGATCTTATGAAAATGTCCCCTCAGGTGACAATGTCCTGTCAACAATCCCACTATAACTCGCAATTTTTTCCTTCCTAAGGAGAGAATCTCCTTAGTAAGCAGTGCACTAGGTCCAGTTATATGTTCTTTGGCACACCTCATTGCAAGGACTCTTATCCACGATTCAATAAATTTGCTTTCTAGCAATAATTTTAATTCCTTTTTACCAGGGACAATTGAGACAAGTAGAATTGGTTGGGGTCCATATGGGTTAACTGACGACCCCAGCCTTGCCAGATGGTCCTCTTCCTGATTCTCGCTTATACCCGAGTTATCCGGGACCAATACGAGTCTGATTGTGCAGCTGTTCCTTGTCAGACTGTTCAGTACATCCTTCCGCTCAGACACCAGTCGCCAGGTTATGATACTGGACTTCAGTGCAATAATCACAGCCCCATTTTCGGAGCATATGTTTATTGCCTTATTCCTGTCGATGTCCGAGAAAGTATAACTCTCTGACTCCCGTGCTCTTGCCCAACATTCCGGCTCCAGCTCTTTCATCTTGTCAAGATCAATTTGTATACCAACAGGATCCATTTCTTGACAGATTTTGCTCTCCCTCCCAATCCTCTCTACGAAATATCCCAAGAGAATGGTTGAGTTTTAAAAGCCACGCCATGTAATCTGTTTGCATGGGGAGTGATGTGATACCTCTCCACCACGCTTTCCCAGGAAACTAAGTAGCCCGCCGTTCCAATTCTGAGATGCCCTAGGCAACTGACATGATAAACAGTTTTCTCTCTCGTTGTCTATGTATAAATGGAGAGGAGGCAGATTTATCAGGACTTCTAGGGCCCTGGTAGGGGCAGTCGTCATCGCACTCAATATTTCCACATAAGCCATTCTTTGAACTTTGTCAAGTTGTGTGTGAGCTTTGCTGTATTAGGCCATCATACAATAGCGGCGTACGTTACCATCGGGCGGATCACCATAGTGTATATCCAAAATAGCACTCTCGGTGTCCGCCCTCATGTACACCCAAAGACTCGTTTACAAGCTCAGAAAGCACAGATGGTCTTCTTGTTTCGAGCCGCGATCTGATCATTCTAGCTCAGTTGTGAATTACTCCCAGGTATTTAAATGTTCCCTTTTTAGGCTTATTCTTAAAATATGTGCTATAGCTTTGCGAGAGATGTGTAGCGCCGTACTTTCTAGTATATTTTTAATGTTCTGCCGCACCCACAGTAAAAAATATATTTTCTAGGAATTCTTTGTTAAATTGACATATTTTAAATATATTTTTTAAATCTACAATTTTTTTTGTCTTCTAATAAGAAATATTTTTGTTTATAGTTTCCGTACATTATACTTTCACCCATTCGTCAGCAACAACGAATTCGCAGTGAACACCAGAATATTACAGAACAAGACCTCTTCTGAAGATATTGACTACTATTCATTTAGGGTATGAAAATTTATATTTAATGGTCTATGGAAATTAGACTCAAAAAGAACCGTTTTTGGGAGAAGAATTTAATTAGAGATTTTATTGCTGAAAAGGGTATATATTGGCATCACTAAAAACATACTTCGATGGAAATTCATGACGGCCAAAAAATGGTCACTTTGTTCAGTTTTTCCAGTTTATCTTGAAAAATAAGGATTGTATGAAAAAATGTTTCAAACAAAAGTTATAGATAATTAAAAAACTTATCGACTGATATAATTAAAGTTATAGGTAGCGCCACTAGTTATCGAAATATAATTTTAAATGATATTTATTAATTAACTATCGCTTCAGAATTCTAGGAAATGATAGATATTTTTGACCCAAAAAAGTATGTTTAATCCAAAATTTGTGAGTTGAATAGTTTCCGAGAAAATCGAGCTCAAAGTTGAAAATTCGATGTCGATTATTATCCTTCCTAATAAAGATACAGCAACCAGGTTGACAGCAACTTGTTTGAAATAACGTATATTTTCAAGATAAATTTTCAAAAAATTTTTTACTACAATTATTCTAATACACATATTAGATTTAGATATATCATTTCCGATCCCTGGAAAAAAAAATGTTTTACGATAAAATTTACCTTTTTTTTAAAAAAAAAATCGCAACGTCGCGGTTTATAAATATTAAGGGCTAAAATTTACAAAAGACATTATTGAATACTTGTAGTTTATCGAGAAATTTTTCGGTTTCACGAAAAACATCCTTATAAGATCTATGGACCTCTGAAAACTACCCATAGAATCTATCCGACGGTATTCAAATAGCGCGGGTACAGCTAGTCAGTGGGTTGCTATGCTGCAGATGTGCCGCTCAGCTACGTACTACACGCACATATCGCTTTGTGCGATTGGTAACATTTTAGGGTAATGTATATGGACTATATTATTAATAAAAAGTTATTTCTCATTTTATTAGCAATACATCATTTTATTACAAAAAAAGTTTGAACAATAAGTGTACATATATAATATAATAATACAAAATATAAAAAATGTACATTAGTATATATATATATATATATATATATATATATATATATATATATATATATATATATTATACAATTCCATAATAATTTTGTAATAAATTTAATTGAATGAACAATTTAAAAAAAAGCTTATTAACAAGTTCGATGTAATAATTTTATAAGATAATATTTTACAATTTTTCTTATCTTTGTATAGAAATATACACTGTTTGGTAATGACTTATATGTCACATTCAACGGTCCATCACGTGTTCAAATAATTTTTTAAAGTTAAAATCTGCGTGAACTTTCACTAAAACGATTTTAAATGCAAAAAATGTTTGCAATAATGCTTTTATAAATGTACAAACACTATAATATTTTTCCTTTCTTGTATGTCAAAACGTTATATCAAATTAACTCCAAAGCATACTACTCCGAAATGTTAGGTGTTACCAGAATGCCGGCTCTGAACCGGATACTGCCAAGACCGGAAGACATCTGCCATTGCAATATAGCAACCCCCTGACTAGCTGTACCCGCGCTATTTGAATATCGTCGGATAGATTCTGTGGGTAGTTTTCAGAGGTCCATAGATCTTACAGGGATGTTTTTCGTGAAATCGAAGTATTAAATAATGTCTTCAGTAAATTTCAGCCCTTAATATTTATAAACCGCGACGTTGCGAATTTTTTTTTTAAAAAAGGTAGATTTTATCGTAAAACATTTTTTTTTTTCAGGGATCGGAAATGATATATCTAAATCCAATAGATGTAAGTACACTGACAAAAAAGTTATTGCAATTTTTCGAGTGCAAAAAACTGTTTTTCGCAATTTTCTCGACGGAAAAAAAAAAAATTTGAAAACATATCTTAAAAATATACGTCATTTTAAACAAATTGCTATCAACCTGGTTGCTGTATCTTTATTGGGAAGGATAATAATCGACATCGAATTTTCAACTTTGAGCTAGATTTTCTCGGAAACTACTCAACTCACAAATTTCGGATTAAACACACTTTTTGGGTCAAAAATACCTATCATTTCCTCGAATTCTGAAGCGATAGTTAATTAATAAATATCATTTAATTATAAATAAAAAAAATTGAATTTTCCGAGAAAAAAAAAATATTTCGATAACTAGTGGCGCCACCTATAACTGTAATTAATCGATAGGTTTTTCAATTATCTATAACTTTTGTTTGAAACATTTTTTCATACAACCTTTATTTTTCAAGATAAACTGGAAAAACTGAAAGAAGTGACCATTTTTTGGCCGCCATTTTGTACGCCATGGACCGTATGAATTTCCATCGAAGTATGTTTTTAGTGATGCCAAAATATACCATTTTCAGCAATAAAATCGCTAGTTACATTTTTTTCCCAAAACGGCTCTTGTTGAGTCTAATTTCCATGAATCATATAGTTATTTAAGCTTTATACGCTATATTATACATATTTATTACAAGCAAAATTTTTGCTATATTTTTTCAGTGTTACCATCTTGAATCATTTCGAAAGTACCAGCACTTTATAGAATGTTTTTTGTATAATTCTAAATATCAAACAAATTTATTTTAGCATGTGGGACACAAAGGAGAAATGACCAGTTCTACAAATTCAGCATTCGATGAAAAAACTAACACTCTGATAATGGGTATGCCTAAACAGTACGCATTTGGTTGCTGGAACCCCAAACAACAACTCACCCCCACTAACTTCCATTTAATATCGCAAGATGAGGAGACAATTGCTTTCCCCAGTGATCTTAAAGTAAGTTTTTTGAATTACTTTTCTTAAATATATATTACATTTATTAATACTGAGCATACCTTAAAAGTATATCAGTTTAAGCAATTACACATATAATTTTTGTGATTTATTTTTAGATTGACTCCGATAGGAATGTCTGGGTAGTTACCAACAAATTACCAGCATTCATATTTTCAACTCTTAACGACACTGAAATCAACTTCCGGATTTTGAGAGCTAAAGTCGATGATTTGATTTCTAACACAGGCTGTGCAGTATAATATACTAATATTTCTACAAATTACTACAAATTTTCTTGTCAACATATGTATTAATGATGCTAATATTGTTTTTGTAAATTACTTTTTTTACTTGTATTAAATTTATACGATTAATAAAAATGTAAATTGTTGATTTTTATGTGTCTGATTTTACCTTGACTAAAATGTCGTTCTCGGACTTGCATTGTCTTTATTTTTTTTTTTATGACTTTGTGATTAGGTTTTATCTCTAATCGTTCTTCTTAAAGTGCCTATCCTCTTTGGATGTTGGCTATCACATTGGTCCATATTACTTTATTCACTGCTGCTCTGAACAGACCTGTTGATGTCATTCCAGTCCATGTTCGTAGGTTGCGCAGCTATGATATTCGTCTTCGTCCAGCTGATCTCTGACCTTCTATTTTCCCTTGTAGGATAAGTTGGAGCAGGTGATATTTCTCATTCCGCATGATATGTCCAAAGTACTCCAATTTTCTGCGTTTGACATTTGTAAGGTATTCCAGTTCTCCACCGATACGTTGTAAAATGTTTTCGTTTGATACGTGGTGTATCCAAGGAACTCTAAGCATGCGGCGGTAGCACCACATCTCAAATGCATCTATACGTTTACATGAAGCATCGGTAAGGGTCCAAGCTTCTGCTCCATATAAGAGAGTTGAGAGTACATAGCATTTTAAAATCCTGATCCGCGTATGTATATTGAGGGATAGGTTGCAGAGTATGTTGCGCAGCTTATTAAAAGTACCTCTTGCTTTCTCGATTCGGCTTCTTATTTCTCTAGAGTGGTCCCAGTTTATATTCAACGTGCAGCCTAGATATGTGATCGTCTCGGCCATTGTGAGAGTTACGTTGTTGGCAGTAAACTGTATATTGCCGACGTCGTTTTTACTGACAATAATCGTTTGCGTCTTCTTGCAGTTTATCTTCATACCATATCTGTTGCAAGCTGTCACTATTCGGTCGATAATTCTTTGAAGTCCCTCTGCAGTATCGGCTATAAGAACGGTATCATCCGCGTATCTTAGGTTGTTTATTACTTCTCCATTTACAATAATTCCATCTTCTATGTTGCCCAGTGCTTCTTTAAAGAGATGTTCTGAGTATACGTTGAATAGAAGTGGCGACAGTATACAGCCCTGGCGTACTCCTCTCTTTATATTAAATTCTTCTGTTGTCTCATTCTCAACTCGCACAATAGCCTTTTGTTGTGAATATAGCTATGATATTATCTCTCTGTCTCTGTCGTCGATTCCTGTCTCTTGTAGGATTGAAATCAGTTTACTGTGCTGCACTTTGTCAAATGCCTTTTCAAAATCTATGAAGCATGCAAAGACGTCGGCATTGATGTCACGTGCTCTTTGAATCAGAACCTGCATGGAAAACAAGGCCTCTCTAGTGCCAAGTCCCTGTCTGAAGCCAAACTGCGTGTCACTTACATTTTCATCGAGTTTTCTATATATTCGTGCTTGAATGATGTTAAGAAAAGCTTTTAAAGCGTGGCTCATCAAGCTGATTATTCTATGATCGGAGCACTTAGTTGCGTTCGTTTTTTTTGGAATCGGGATGAATGTCGACAGTAGCCAGTCTAATCGTTATCAAGTATAAACTGAATGTTTTGTCTTAAGACTACGGCTTATATAGGGACTGTGTCCATTGAAGCGCAAAGTTTCGTTTCACTGTACACGCCTCAATGATTTGATGTTACAAAGTAGTGGTTGCCAAAGATTAGGTATCTCAACACTCGGTTTACTGAAGATTCCATTATTGTTTTTAATGTAAGCTGCTTCTATAAATTTTCTTTTTTTCTTATTGGGTTCCATATATATTGCCGCAGCCTCAGACCATTTTATATGGTGTTGTTTATCCCAGGACTGTTCTGCAATACCTGATCTAGACGTTTCCCCTTTTCGTATATGAGCTTTATGTTCCTTAATTCTAACTTCTAGTGGTCTTTTTGTTTCTCCAATATACATTTCACCACACTCACATGGAACTTTGTAAACAGTGTGTTTTCTGATTTAAAGGCTGCTTTTATATTATAACTACTGGCAATTCGTCTTATTTTCTCCGACGTTCCCTTAATGTATGGAATTGTGAAGAAGGAATGTGTTTCTTGCTGTCCAGTGTTCATTCTTCTAAAATTATTTATAACATCGTCAATTAGTTTTAAAGGATTACTATTCTGTTGTAAAACGGATTTAATATTTGCTACCTCTTTTTCCAATGATTCGGTATTATTGCATTATATATATATATATATATATATATATATATATATATATATATATATATATATATATATATAACGCGATTATAGAGGTTGCGTATAATTTCTCGTTTTGTTACAACATAATGATTAGAACTATGATTAAGATATTGTCCAGTAAGTCTTGGCTTTCTGTATACTGAAGTTTAAATAGTTTCGTTTGAACGGTTCACCATGACATCTAGGAAGGGCAATTGATCATTTACCTCTTTTTCCATATATATATATATATATATATATATATATATATATATATATTGGCGACGACTGGAGAGAGTGAAGAACCCATCGGAAGCCCGTCGTCCTAAGCGCAGAACTTGTCCTTTACTTGAAAGTAACCACTACGCAGGCAACACTCCTAAAAGGTCCATCACCCCGTCCAGTGGTAACGTGGTTTGATCTGATAAAGTAGTATCATTTGAAAGTCTAGTTTTGATTATATCTAGTGATTCCCCTAATGATACATTAGTATACAGACTTTCCACATCAAAGCTCATTAGTCTCTCATCCGGCTTTAGATTGATGCAACTAATAATGTTCACGAAATGTGTAGAATTTTAAACATATGTGTTTGTCTTACCTTCTAAAGGTTGTATGATTTTAAGAGAAACTTCGCCAGTGCATTTGTTAGGGATGCTCTGGAGCTGGTTATTGGCCTCAATAGTATGTTTGTTTTATGAATTTTTGGTAGTGCGTAAAGATGTGGTGGCTTTCTGTAATGTGGTGTGAGCGCTGATCGTAGGTTGCCAGGTATATTGTCTTGGTATTTTCTTAGTGTTCTGTAGATTTTTGACTCTATAGATTTAGTGGGGTCACGAGTTAGTTGTCTATATTTTCCTTTTTTCAGGATATCTCCAATTTTTTGGTCGTACGTTACGATGTGCATTATCACCGTTACATATCCTTTGTCCGCTGGTAAAATCTTTATGGATTCATCCTTACGAAGTTTTTTAAGGCTGATGCTTCTAGTTTGGAGAGATTTTGAACTGAATTTTTCTTTTCTTCCGAGGCTGATTTTATTTTCCACCTAAACTCGTCGGAATGGTTTTTGTCGACTTGTATAGATTCTACAGAGCTTAAGATATCTAAAACGGGTATGCCTTTTGGTGTCACCGCGAAATTAAGCCCTTTGCTTAGTAGTTGTTCTTCTGCTGTTGAAAGTATTCTTGAAGATAAGTTTATGATGATTTTTCTTAAAATTGCTTCAGGTAAAGTCGGCGGTTGATGTGATTTTAGTTTTTCTGGTTAATTTCGGTGTTTCCTCGCCATATTTTCTTTCAATTTGTTGCATATATTATCTATTTTATTAAAAATTGGCTCATGATAATCTGACAAAATTTCGGCTTTGATTTATTCCTAGCGTTGTGTAGCTTCATCCAGAAGAATGGTTTTTCGCCATCGGTAATAATTTATTTGTGCTCTTATTAGTGCTTTACTAGCGTTGTCCAGAATACAGCATGCTCTATTACCTGGTATTGGTGATTTCAATCCGAAACCAATAGGAATGACGTTGCTGTCTCGTGCTTGTAGTAAAAATGAAGAATGGGCTTTCTCCTTGGCAAATTTGATCCTAATTTTCTCGTTGGCTTTGGTTTTGTCGGTAATACCGGGTCCATACCGGGTTTCCAACGTTTGTTTGAAGGTTGTAGACAATGTAGAAGATTGACTAAAATGTGGTTGTCGGACTTGCATTGTCTTTATTTTTATTTATTGTTACGACGTTTCGATTAGGTTGTATCTCTAATCATCATCAAGTATAAACTGAATGTTTTGTCTTAAGACTACGAGCTTATATAGGGACTGTGTCCATTGAAGCACAAAGTTTTGCTTCACTATACACACCTCAATGATTTGATGTTACAAAGTAGTGGTTGCCAAAGATTAGGTATCTCAACACTCGGTTTACTAAAGATTCCATTATTATTTTTAATGTATGCTGCTTCTATAAATTTTCTTTTTTTCATATTGGGTTTCATATATATTGCCGCAGCCTCAGACTATTTTATATGATGTTGTTTATCCCAGGAGTGTTCTGCAATACCTGGTCTCGACTTTTCCCCTTTTTGTGTATTAGCTTTATGTTCCTTAATTCTAACTTTTAGTGTTCGTTTGGTATCCCCAATATACATTTCACCACACTCACATGGAACTTTGTAAACACATTCTTTCTTATTGGTAGTTTTAGGTTTTGTTTTTGTTAAAATAGCTCTAAGTGTATTTCCTGAATTAAAGGCTGTTTTTATATTATAACTACTGGCAATTCGTCTTGTTTTCTCCGACTCTTCCTTAATGTATGGAATTGTGAATATATATATATATATATATATATATATATATATATATATATATATATATATATATATATATATATATATAATTTTCTTTTTATTTTGTCATTTCTTGGGTTTAGGTTCTTTATTTAACAAAAAATCCAAAAAATTTTTTTTTTATTTATTGACCATCCTAAAAATATTTTTTATATAATCATTCATATACTTTAACACACACACTTATATATATATATATATATATATATATATATATATATATATATATATATATAAATATAAATATATATATATATATATATATATATATATATATATAAATATATATATATATATATATATATATATATATATATATATATATATATATATATATATATATATATATATATATATACCGACAAGGGGGACGCATACACATTCCTCGTATAAGAACAAGTTGTCAAGGGGGGGGGGGTGAGTGCCAGCAGCAGACACTTCCTAATATAAGATGCAGAATCGGTTCTATTTTCATGAACTCAAAGCTCTTGGGAAGGGGAGGGGCGACCGCATGCATACACATTCCTATACTCTATTCAAGAAAAAGAGAGAGTAATGAAACTGTTACCGGAATCTCCAGCCTACCTGCTCCAGTGCCGCCGGTAACTGAAAACTACCGTAAATCTAATTATATTTAATGATATTTAAATATTACAAGCTTTTATACATGTACTGCAACAATAAAATTTCTGACAGTTCAAATTAATTTCCGTCAGTGAGCAAAGTACACCTTACAGTGTGTCCTTAGTGATCTATCTTATTTGTGCTTGTTGTTATTTATTATTTGAAATTAGTGAGATATCCAAAAGATATGACTTCCACATCTATATTTATTCCAAAATCACTAACCAGAGCATTTTTTCCTCAACGAAAAACTTATTACGATGAATATTTATGATGCCTTCAGATATCAATATCTAGATAATAATGTTAAAAGCTCTGTTGAGATCTGTTCCAACATGACAGGAGTGGAAAATCTATTATCTACCGAATATTGAAGGAGAAAAAAACGACTGGAATTGTTAGTACTCCCAAGCCACATTCGATCACAGGCAGACGAAAAACCTCGTTGGAAGAAGAGATGTAAACTGCAATAAAAGGAGTTGTACATATATTTTATTATGAGAAGCAGATCCCAACCGGCGACAAAATTCTAACTAGAATCAATGAAGATCGGTATTTACCTGGAATTAAAAGAACTGAGCTCTAGAGATTGCTCAGAGAACTTAATTTTTACTGGGAAAAACCAGATAGGAAATCTGTTTTTACAGATCGTCCGGAAAATGTCCGTTGAAGAAAAAAATATCTCTGTCAAGTAAAAGGTAGTGTTGCTAGAAATAACACAACTTACAAAATTAGTAATTTAACTGTACTTTTGAAAGATTTTTTTGAATAAATTTAGTGCAGAAAATTTGGAAAAATCCATATAATAAAAGAATTTAAGGAAATGTGGAAACTCGATCTCATGATCGGTGAGATAGAGGAACCAATTATAATTAATTTGAGCGAAGATAGCTTCACTGACTTTGATAATGAATTAGATATATAATGTTTACCAGCTTAAACACAATTTATTGCATAAATTTTTTGTAATATATAAAAATTAATTACATTTGAAGAATCCCTTTTTAGTGTTTAATTTTAATTCTGCAAATGGTTTAAGAAATAAATAAACTGAAACGTCAAATATCCTAAAAATGTTTTTAACTAATAATAAGATGACCGATGGCCCCAAAAAAATTTTAATATTATATGGACAAATTTATTTTTTTATATGTTTAACTTCTTGTATTTTTGACGATGGGTATTTTATAAGTATGTAAATTATAACTTCGAATTTTTAGAATTAAAATTCTTTTTAACACTTCACACATCCAAATATCTATTGTTATCCAACCCAAATAGTTCATTATTATAGACCAGTATTTTTGATTATAAAATTTCTAACCCATTCCTATGAAAAATATGTGTCTAACAGATTTTGCATTGGACATTGGACTAAAGAACACAGGTAGTTTGCGAAGAAAAAAAAGGGTAAAAAAATGATTTATTACTCTCTAGTTCTTGAATAAACTATAGTATAAGGGGCAAAATCGGGTATATTTTCCTGAACTCAAAGCTCTTGGGGGGGGGGGGCAATCGTCCCCCCCCCCTTAGATTTGCGCCTGCGTCACACTCGAGCGCAGTCGAACAAGAACTGACACGTTGATAAAGAAGGGTCTATGAGTAGGTAAAAACAGTGAGAAATATAGCTATCTCTTTCTTACTCACTGAAGTTCCGGAGGTATGGCGTCTCACCTCATATGGAGTCTCTCCCACTTTAACTCTATATCTGCACGACACAGATAAGTTTTTTAAAATCTTAATTTTGCTTTTAAGAGATCTACAAAGCAAATAAAATAAGTAAACAAACTATAAACCAATCAAGTTTCTTCTCTTCACGATCTATTTTTACACTTAATTTAAAATATTAAAAATTTGCATCTCCCATCTAGGTGCACTTTTTCTCAAGGAAAATAATGCGCCCCATCCATATTTACAAAATTAATTGACCTAATAAGTCAACAGTCAAATTTTTATTCTTTTCTTTTCTTACCGTTTGTTCGAATGATGAATTTATGAGACAGGATGAAATGTGCTTGTGTCTAATTTATACAGTGGCGTGCGGCGTAATTAATTTGATCGTTCGGTCCTTTTTAAATGCGGCAAATTGGCATTTTATACGTAAAATCGGTTGATATGCGTGTGAGTGGTGAACTAAATGGTTCGTGGCTCGTAAACTAATTGGTTCCCATATAAATATAAGACTGATATTCTGTTTTTAATAACGGAAAAACTAAACATGGATAAAAAGAAAGAATGATGGAAATGTGGACGAATGTCTGATGTGAGTTTTTGGTTTTTATTGTATCTTTTGTGTATTTTAATCATGAGCAACCTTTTAGAAAAAATTATATGAATTTTTAGACTTTTGAATACAGATATGAGGAAAACATTAAATAATCAAATTATATGTTAAATATTTTTTGATATTTTTCAAGGATTATATATACACAAAATATTTTGTATTCCATACCCTATGAGTAAATTCAACTTTTTTGAAAATAATGATAATTCAATTTAACAAATTCATAATAAATTTTTTCCATAGTTATACTGTAAAAAAATTTCACATTAATTTTAAGGT
The DNA here is from genome assembly GCA_034092305.1 of Diaprepes abbreviatus. Taxonomy (NCBI): domain Eukaryota; kingdom Metazoa; phylum Arthropoda; class Insecta; order Coleoptera; family Curculionidae; genus Diaprepes; species Diaprepes abbreviatus. The sequence continues at coordinate 4,008,955 of JASJET010000095.1, forward strand.
AAAGTGTTGGAAGCAAATTTCATAAACCGTTTATTAAATGCATTTAATATTACTCCATTAAATTTAATATTTTTTTTATTAAGTTTAATGTAATTAAACATTAAATTTCAGTTGCTTTATTGAAATTTAAGGTAACATTCAATTAAATTTAATTTATCATGCTTTAATTTCAAAGTATATGTAATTTATTCATTAATTATTAATTTAGTGAAATGTTTTATACAAAAGTTGTTGGGTGACACGGAGCCTAAGTGGCAGTGACCTTGAAAACAACCTTGACTTTCAAGGCCATTTGAAGCTCAATTAGGAAATCCCCAATTTGACGCCCGAAAATGGAAAAACCGATCAATTTTACAGTAATTTCATTATGAGATATGTCCATAACTTCAAGGGCATAATCAAATTATCTTGTATAGTTTGCAAATCGAACGTAAAAAAAAATAATAAAGGCATTCTTTTTACATAATTCACGATGATGTTTTTAAGTGGTAATAAATGTTAAAGAAAACTTCAACGGTAAATTCTTAACATATTTCAGCTAATCTTTTTATTAATTATTCATATTAGATGACCAATTACTTACAGTACATGTTAAAAAAAAAAACTGATTTTTAACTTACTTTTCCTAAACTTTCTTTAATCTTTCCTGCGAATGTTACTGTCGGTTCGATACAGCTCCACTGACGAGACCATCAGTTGGTCGAAACGCGTATGGAGAGATGACCAGAGTTATATTTGCTGGAAATAAACTGTTTTTATATATTCTTTCTTTTTCTCTGCTTGAATGGATAATACATATTAACAACCATTTAAATACCGCAGATAGATTTCTTTATTTCTGACATTTTGATTTTTAAAAAACGCATAATCAATATTTGAATATTCATTTTGTAAATAACTAAATACTATGTAAATCTTAAAATTTTACTAAGTTTACGTCTACTAAAATATTAAGATGATTTTACTTAATAACTTTTTTTATATCAAACTTCTCCTAAATTATTGTTAGATTTAACAAAATTTGAACTATTATGGTTACTTTTTTTGCTTGAATTTAAAAAGCTGATTTTATGGGCAATAAAAATTTTTATTTCAGTTTGTATCTGAACGATGTAGTTTAGCGACTCGAATAAGAAATACCTTTATTTAGCTTTTCTCTTATCTTTCAAATGGCATGTCCTGTTTCCAATAACTCTCAAAACAAAAAAATCAAGTGTCCTTTGGTGGCACAGTAGGAAAACGTTTTTAAAACAGAAAGGTGAAAATGATTAAGCGTAATCTCTATGCCAAATATTAACTTGATAAGTTAAAAATGCAAACCTAATTTAATGTTTATTCTCACCATAATTTTACGAACATTCACCTTTCTGTACAGAACCTATTGAAATAATAATTTTGAAAATTCCTTTATTATAAGTCTCCATTCTGTCAAGAATTATATTTTTGCATATACTACATTACACCGAAGTTTATTTACTACACTTTTATTATATATGTTTTGTGTTACATATGTTGTTTAGCATTCATTGTTCTTTTTGTTCTAACCTGAACTAACAAAAATGAAAGAATTCTTTATTAAAATATTTCAGCGTGTTAATTCTGGATTTAGAACTAAATAAGAATGATAAAATATCTTCGCACAGCGGCAATTGTTCCGTTTATTAGTGTACAATATGTGGTTATCAAAAGATTGAGACAAAAGCGTTAGTTATTTATAAAAAAAACTGCTCCAAAATTAATGAATGTGAAGTTAACCAGTAGACGAGCTTGTAGTTACCTGCTTTGCCAAAAGAATATATCCTCAAACCTCCATACATTTTTTGCTTATTTTATTTATATTATTTGGCTTCCTTATCAATTAGTACATAAAATTGTGAAATCAAAATATAAGGATTCAAATTTGCTCTATGTAAAACAAGATGTCGCTGAATTGATTTGACCAAAGAGGTTTTAGTATATAAATCTGTAAAATCAAAATTTAAAAACTCAAATTGACTTTTTGTAATACATCACGTCGCTGCGTTAATTTAATCAAAGAACTTTAGGATTAAAAAACATTTTTGGCATTGACAAAAAAAAAGTAAATATGCTTAGCTTCTTTAGGAAGAGTTATTATGCAAGTTAATTTTTTACAGTTTCTTCCCTCTTACCACCTTCAACGAACGACCCTGTATACACTTGTCCTATCAAAAATAAATTACTCATAGACCACATAACTTGTTTAAATAAAAAATGATTAACAATTAATAATGAACCCAAAAACAATCTTTCCTAATGCGTCTCATTTATTTGAGTGCAGGCACATGTTTTTAATTGATTGGGTGCTGTCAAAAGGTTCTGGTTCACGCCATGGTTTTCGTTTTTTAATTTTAAAAACCGACGCCGCCAAATTTACATTTTTAAAGGCATATGGTTTGGGGAACGACAGTGACTTATTAAAATACTATAGATCAGCGATGTTTTGAAACTTTAGAAGAAATTAGTACCATCTATTAGTTACATCACCTTGTTTATTAAATTTTTCAAGATAAAAAAATTGTTTTTTTAATGGTGGACGATTTAGTGGATGCTTTATTTTAATTTCATGAAAATTTTGTTATATTTGTAAATTGTCCTCTAAAAGACATTAAAAACTATTAAAATGAACTCTTGCAGCAGACAAAAAAACAAACCCTCCTTTAATGATGTATTTTTCATCGGTCATTAATGGAAATATTTATGATTAAAACATATTAGAAAAACATTATATCTGAATCAAAAGATTTTACTATTTTCATATGTTCCCATATTATTGCAACAGAAAATCATTTAATCTTTTCATTGCTCTATTTGTATATTTTCAAAATTATTATTGTTTGGATTTCATCTTATCATTTTCCGTTTTATCACGAAAAGCGGGCAGATGTGACACATGTTTAGAGTCCGCGCAGACAGAGTGCGGTCGGGAGTTCCGGGTTCCGCGTTCAGAGTTCTGCATTATTCTTTTTTGGAGTTCCGAGGGCACACATGGAGTGATTAATTACCAGCATTCCAGTTTTGTTCCAAATTTTGTAAGTGAAACATGTTCTCAGATTGTTCATCTTCCGAGGAAGAAGTTTTGCTTTTGCAGAGCCTTAAGGTGTCCAAGGGAAAAAGAAAAAGGAAACACTGGGTGTACCCAATTAACATCAAACGAGAAGATGAAGAATTTAATACTCTTGGTGCTGTACTTTTTTTCGAGTATCTCTTATAAATTCCTTGAATAAAAACAAACCATTGGTCGGTTAAGTTTTTTTTTCTTGATTGTACTATGAACATTGTGTTCTACTTCCTTGCTAGTTTCTTGCCCAGCTCAGTTTTTCAATCGTCCTGAATTTTGGTTACATTCTTACACTACAAAGCATGGTTTTAAATTTCCTTATTATTTCAACCCCTATTTTTGTTGTTTTGTTGGCATTTGATCGACTGTGGGTGGTTATCTTTATTAATGCTGAATTTATTGTTACCTTTTTTCGGATTTGAGCGAAATTCTTCCTTTTATCCTTTCTAATCGCAGTTTTCTTGAAATCATTTTGAATAATTCCGGGAATTTTATTTATATTATTAACAGTGTTTTTTTTTAACTTTACGAGAAAAGAGAGGGGCTCTTAAATTCAATAACATCTTCAGACGTCCATACAAGAGTACTGTGAAATATTTAGGGCTATTATTAGACAAAAAAGTATTATAGAAGGATCACATTACTCTTATAAGGGAAATGTACCAATTGAACGGAGTAAGTTTCTAAAAGATTGAACATTATTCCTTGTAAAATAGCACATGATGAGGCGTAAAAATAATCTTCCTGTTTCATTGAAAATCTTCACACTGCAGAAATTTTAAATCTTATAGAAGACAGTTTGCCACAGAATGACGAGGAAAATTTGGAAATTAGAAAATGTTGTTATTTGTGCCCTTGTAAATCCAACAGAACTAAATTCTTCTGCGTTTGCTGCCATAAACCCATTTGCCTTCAATGCATATGCGGATTCAAGGGGGGGGGGCGATCGCCCTCCTCCCCAAGTTTTTTGAGTTCAAGAAAATAGACCCGATTTTTCCTTTTATACTAGGAATAAGTATGCTGCTGGCATGTCCTCATCTTCCCCCCTTCGTCGATAACTGGATTTTCCTTATAATCGCCCCCCCTCTCAAGAGTTTTGAGTTCAGGAAAATAGACCCGATTTTTTTATCTTTATATGTGCTACTAGCATCTCCCGCTGCCGACAACCTGTTTTTTCTTGCGATCATCCCCTCTAAGAGCTTTGTGTTCAGGAAAATAGACCCGATTTTTCCTCTTATACTAGGATTATGTATGCTGCTGACATCTCCCCCCCCCCCCGTCTTGCGATCGCCCCCCCTTCCATGAGCTTCTAGTTTAGAAAAATAGGACCTGATTTTTTCGGCATTTTCCTCCCCCTGTCGACAACTTGTTTATTCTTGCGATCGCCCCCCCCCCCCCCCCCCCCGAAGAGCTTCGAATTCTTTTACACTAGAAATGGGAATGTTGCTGGTGTGTTCCTCCCGTCGACAACTTGCTTTCACTTGTCATACTATACTTTTATGATATCACCCCCCTCCCGCCAAAGAGAGAGGCTGGATCCGCCCTTGCTTCAGTGTGCGTCAAAAATCTATAAAATTTGTTCTAACAAAATGATTAGTTAATTCAACTGCACGTTTCTATTTGTGAAAAGAAAATTTTTTCTTGCTTATTAGTTAGACACTTTGTCTTTGTAAAATAAATTGGCATGATTTTCCTATTATAATGTTATAAGGTTGGTATAAGAAATTTTATGTTAAAAAAGTAAAATAAGTACTTATTGAAGAAATATCTAATGAGTTTTCCTTGTAATGTTTAAGAAATCCTATTAGTTTTAATGTTGTATATATATATATATATATATATATATATATATATATATATTTATATAATAAAATAAAATAACTCTCGGCTTATCGGACATAAGATTGTCAATAAACATTACTCTCGTTTTAAAAAGTGCGGATAACTTCAAGATAATGGAGAGGCTCCGGGTCCAAAAAATGACGATAGTGCTGTTTCGTCCCAGTATGCGACTCATCAGGCCACTGCATTCAGTACATACCAAACCATCACCTCGCACTTGTGTCCTATAAGCTGATTTTAAAATTAAGAAACAGCAAACAAGATACAATGGCGACATCTCGATGGTTCACTCAATAACACAAGAACAACACAAATTAAGTTGTATAAAACCGCCTGTGAGGCCGCGACGGTGGATTAAAAAAGATATATATCAAAACTCGATACACAAAACGCGCTACTCAAAGGATACAGATCGCACTTTTTAACACGAGAGTAATGTTTATTGACAATCTTATATCCAGCCGAGAATTATTTTTTTTTTCAAAATTATACGGACGAAAACTTATCTCTGTTGATTACTTATTTAGCTTAAAAAATCCGCAGAATGGTGCTATTATAGGGTGATCGTTTGGTGCGACATCTGACTTTGATTGCGGAATACGTAGTAAGCTTGGTTGCCGATATCAAGTAGAGCGGCTTCTATCCTTTGGGTAGCGCGTTTCATGTAACGAGTTTTGGTTTATATCTTTTTTAATTCACTGTCGCGTTATCACATGGCGGTTTTATATACATTGTTGATTTGTGTTGCTCTTGTGTTATGTTATTGAGTGAACCATCGAGATATCGCCGTTGTGTCTTGTTTGCTGTTTTTTAATTTTAAAATCAGCTTATAAGACACAAGTGCGAGATGATGGTTTTTGTCGAATACAATGGCCTGATGAGTCCTACACTAGAAGGAAACAGCGCAGTCATCTTATCGGACCTGGAACCTCTTCATTATCTTGGAGTTCTCTCCATTTTTTAACATGAAAGTAGAGAAAGAGTGATTCTGCAAAAATGGACGAAAAAGAATTTCGTGTGTTGATTACTTTATGAAAGGCCAAACGCCTCAGGAGGCCAAACAGAAGCTTGATAAATAGTATGGTGACTGTGCACCTGCGATTAGCACAGTTTTTAAGTGGTTTTTAAACTTTTGGAGTGGCCATATGAGCACAACAGACACTGAACGTTCTGGACGTCCTGTTGAGGTTACTACTCCAGAAAGCATTGACAAAATCCATGATATGGTGATGGATGACAGAAGAGTGAAGGTGCTTGAGATTGTTGGTGCTGTTGGCATCTCGAATGAATGAGTACGTAATATTTTACACCAACATTTGGACGTGAAAAAGCTATCAGCAAGGTGGGTGCCACGATTGCTCACGATTGACCAAAAACGAAATGGTGTGAAATGTGGCAAGAAATATTTGCAGCTGTGCCATCAAAATCCTCAAGACGTTAAACATTGTTTCGTCACTGTGGATGAAACATGGATACATCTAACAATGGTTTGCCAAGAAGGAATCTGCACCAAAAATGGCGAAGACCGTTCGGCCGGGAAAGTTATGGCGACTGTCTTTTCCGATTTTTAAGGAATAATCTTCATCGACTACCTGGAAAAGAGTAAAACTTTACAGGCGAATATTATTCATCCTTACTTGACCATTGAAAAATCGAGCTGCAAGAAAAATGTCCAAGATTGGCCCACAAAAAAGTCCTTTTCCATCACGACAACGCACCAGCTCACGCCTCAGCAGTTGTGGCCGCAAAATTAATGGAAATAGGGTTCCAACTCATTTCACATCCCCCTATTCTCCAGACTTGGCTCCCTCGGATTATTATTTGTTCCCCAATATAAAGAAATGGCTGACGGAAAAAATATTTTATTCAAACGAGGAAGTGATTGCAGAAACCAATGGCTATATTACAGGCTTGGACAAATCGTATTATTTGGAAGGGATTAAAGAACTAGAGCAGCGTTGGATAAAGTGAATAAGTCTAAAAGGAGACTATGGTGAAAAATAAAAGTAAGAAGTTTTTATTTTTTCACAGACTTTTGAAACAACCCTCGTAAGTTATTAATGATGCTTAAATTGAAAGGTAAAGATTTATATTTAGTTTTTAATTTTGTTTCTATTTGTTGACCGTGTAGTTATTAATTAGTTTTTACTTTTTTGGGTTTCGGTCATGTTATTACTTTATAAAAAAATTAACACATGTTTTTTTCTGACGTTTCGGTTTATTTTATTGATTAAACCATCTTCAGAGAATTACTGCGAATATGAAAAGGAATATGTAAATGTATGCTATATAAAATGAAAATTTTACTTTCTTACCTAATGTTAACAGGTGGTTCACTTGAATAACTTACATTTAACTATTTTATTACTTTAATACAATATAATTAAAAACTTCTTATTTAATATAAATATAAATATAGACAACTATTATTTTTTGAATGCATTTTTTTTTCACATCTGGTTTGTTTTGCTTTTGACAGAGTACTACCAAAGGGTTTGAAAGTTTCTGGACCATCTGCAATATTATTGCCCTATTAGATTCGTATATACATTACTCAGGTCATTTGTGTCCGTTCTGAAATTCATTGTACAGGGTGTTCTTTTCAGAACGGACACAAATGACCTGAGTAATGTATATACGAATCTAATAGGGCAATAATATTGCAGATGGTCCTGAAACTTTCAAACCCTTTGGTAGTACTCTGTCAAATGCAAAACAAACCAGATGTGAAAAAAAATGCATTCAAAAAATAATAGTTGTCTATATTTATATTTATATTAAATAAGAAGTTTTTAATTACATTGTATTAAAGTAATAAAATAGTTAAATGTAAGTTATTCAAGTGAATCACCTGTTAACATTAGGTAAGAAAGTAAAATTTTCATTTTATATAGCATAAATTTACATATTCCTTTTCATATTTACAGTAATTCTCTGAAGATGGTTTAATCAATAAAATAAACCGAAACGTCAGAAAAAAAACATGTGTTAATTTTTTATAAAGTAATAATATGACCGAAACCCAAAAAAGTAAAAACTAATTATTTAGTTTTTAGTAGATGTAGTTAATAAATGATACTTTATTATTACTGCATATTTAGGAAGTACAACGTGATATGTTTTCGAACCGTATTGAGTAAAATGAATTACATAGATCAGATAAATATCAAATTTTTCTATACAAAGAATTGTCTGCAATTCTGCAGCATTGTCATTCCATTCCTTTATTCGGAGATTAGTTAAATGTTAACTCAAATGCTCGTGAAATTTTTCTGATGTACTATTTAGAAAATAGTAAAATTTAGATATATCCAATATTTTGCACAATTTGGATATCTTGTAAAATGGAAATAATGAAGTTAGAAAAAGCACTTACACGGAATTCATTTAGAACCTGAAACAACGCCATCAACAAGTAACATAAAACTTACTAGTTACACTTATTACTTTAAACATACATAGAGGGTTTTTCCTCCATTCATCCCGTGAAAGCATAGTCGTAAACTGAAATATTTCTCATTTATGTTAAAGCGTAAAGAACATAAAATCAAGAAAAGACATCTGTCTAGTGCTGTTTTTAACATGGTTTATTATTACCTGTACAAATCATCAAAAGTTGTGCGCTTTATGACGATTCGCATCTACTATTATAAAATTGACAATAGACGTGAAGGTACGGACAGTTAAAAATTAATTAAAATAATAGTCTTTGCTTTTTCTACTCCTCTTAGCAACACATTAATCTTTCATTTATCAAGTTTGACGTTTTATATCATTCATTTTGGTGAAGTTTTACCAGAACGATTTTATTTCTAAATGATTCCTAAGGAGATAAGCGGGTAAATGTCTTTATTTCACTTTCTTTAAGTACATCTCAAAAATATTGTGTTACAATTTCAAATCGATCCTAGCAAAACTATTTCAGCAAAATGAAAAGGTTCAAGAAGGTTCAATCTGTTGTAGGACGTTTATCCCTGAGGTTCTATTTTATAGTTTTCCGTTTTAAAATGAATGACCGAAATTCTAACCAAAACTGTTCACAAGAAGTGAGAAATTGAAATCATGAATTTTGGCGCAAATTAAATCTTAAAATTTTCTTATGAAATATAATATAATATTACCAACTATGCCTGCCTTACCAAATCCTGGCAACACCCTGTAAGGTACCTCAGTTCAGACTTACCTAATGATTGTCCTAATGCTGACTGGAGTCTACCTATACGCTAGCTCATCTCAGGGTAGATGCGTTATTTTTACATTATTCCACTATTTTTAATATATTGCCTGTGTAAGTTTTATAAACGTCTAATTCGGGAAAAAGACGCCACCAAATTTTACTTTAAAATTTGCCCTAATAATTATACTACGAGCAATTGTAGTAGAGAAAACTTGGAAAAGAACAAATATTTAATATGTCATATCCGGGTAGATAAATCACTGAGTTTAACTGCTTAATATTATTCTAATTTAAGATTATAGGAAATAAAACCAATTAAATAGATGCCAATACATTTATTCCTCACGGTATACCCCTTCCCAGATAATAAGTACAACCCCTGGAAAAAGTTATCACCAGTGTGAATTATTGCAAGCTCCTCTAATGGGGCTATCTGATAGAAATGCGATTGTAAATAGTAAATTGCAATAAAAAAACTTTGTTAACGACTTAGTCGAACGTTATTGACTTTCTGTGACGTAGAAAAGGTGAATATTAAATAAATAAAAAAAAAAACAAGAATAAGTTAAACTTGACAGTGTCCTGCACAGTGAACGGCAAACCGATCCAAAAGTAAACAAATCAAATACACTTGGAAGGTTTACGTCGACATAGCTTAGTTATAGAAGAAAAGAACACACTCTATTTTAAATTAGACTATGAAGTTCCATAAGCCCAACAATGCAGGAGACTATCAACTTTGCAGTAATAAAAAAAAATAAGCAATATCAAAAAACTACAAAAATGTCTGCAAAGAGAAAGAATTAGAAAATTGTTAATGAGAGAGATAATGAATGTTTAAATGATAGTTAACAGAAATATAAGCAATAGAAAATTACACAAAAATGTGATAGATAATTACAAAAATTAGATCATAGAAATCAACGTATAACTGTCGCTCAAGTGGTTAAAATCTTAATAAAATTTTACTGAAAAGTATGTTACACTTTTGTACAAAATAACTAGTTTCCAAATTATTGAATTGTTAAGCAATTAAAATTTTCAACAAATGAATCATTATAATATACATTACTTTAAACAATAATTAAATCGTTACTTGGCCACTCTGGGACATTATAAATGGAACCATAATAAAAAAAAACCTCAATTACAGTAGAGTATCGCAAAATAAAACATTCAAATTTGAGGTTGTAGCGCAACGGAGTCGACTGCGTTTCACTTTACATGGTTTACTGGTTCGCCGCAAATATTATGTGATATGATAAATTTAGCAAAATATAAATATCATTAGAAAAATATTAAAGTCTAAATATGTAAAATCTATTAATTAGAAAAAAGTTCAAAATCATGTACAGAAGAATCCCTCACTTGTTAGCCCTCTATGTAATCGAAAAGAAGACTCTGCTCAGATAACTAAGCGATTGAAAATACAGGTTTAATACCCATTAGGCTTAACAATCAGAAACTCTCGTGTACATACTTTGGCTAAAATTAGGCACTTGCATTCAAAAGAAACAAATACTGAAGAAATCCTAAGACATACTGAAATTGTCCTAAGATGTACTGAAGTTATCCCAAAAGACGTACTCTTGTTTTCCCAAAGACCCTCGAACTCAAGAAAATTATGGCATCTGATAAAAGTTAAGCCGTTGTTTCTGGGCTGGCTGAAGAAAAATAATCGCCAAACTGGCTGTAGGGTGAAACGACCAAAATCACCAAAAAATGTTTGCACCCTGACTCGGTTTCGTCACTTTAATCGGCCATTTATGACACAATCCCTTAACTTGGGAAAGTAGTAAAACCAGACCACTTCTTCTCGCTCTTGTGTTAGATTGCCAAAAGAGAACGACTTTTCCCAAGTAACTCGCACATTCCTTCCAACGGAAGTAACCAAAAAAACTTAATAAAAAAAGTCCATCAAAAATCTATCCAAAAAAATAACCTTAATCTCGTAGCCATAATCTCAAACCCTTGAAATTTATCATACAATTTCAACTACTTCCGGAAAATATATGCAAAAATTCTTCTATCTCAATTTTAAACTGGCCAGTACTGAAATCAGACAGAGACAACCAATATTTTAATAATCTAAACTGCCTCGTCCTACAAAACGAATACCCAATAACAAATTACTTAATGAGTTCGAAATATTCAAGGATGAAATCCAATTAGTTCGAGGGTCTAATTTACAATATTATAATTTCCAAAAATTCTGACTAGTAAAGTAAAGGGGAAATATTCAACTAATAAACTAAAAACAACATAATGAAAAAGTCGATACTATCTTATTTCGAATTTAATATTTCGATATATTCAACAACATTCATCATATAGGCAACCATAAAACTATCCATGCAATTCAGTGGACCTGACTATCTGAAACAGCTGATATGTGACAATAAATAAATATTTTCTGAAAAAGGAAAATCAACAAGGAAACCAATAAACACTGTTCATATTTATTCAATAATTAAGGAAACGTTTTTCCCAATCTGTGATACATTGTCTCGAGGTACCTAACGAAATTTACAAATTACAGAAATATGTCAAGTTTCGATGTCAATCAAAATTTCAAAATGTAAACAAAAGGAATGATCTGAATATGGATGAAACCAATATTAATGAATGAAAAACAAAACGTAATCATTAGTTTTATAGTAGAAAACATCGTTTACTGTAAATTCACGTTTCAAGTTATGCGTGTCATTGACAACCTTTAAAGAAAAACGTACCAAACAAAAATCTATTTATTACTTTAGTAATCTGAACCTGTAATTTAATGTAGAAAAATGTAAACGAAAATATTTATTATTTAAGATCAATTTTTAACCGTAACAAAATGAATAGTAAGGTTGTCGAAAAGATAGAGTGAAAAAAAGAAAGAATGTTTTTAATTCTAAAACTGTGGAGAGGGACTATAATTCGCCTCAAAATATGTCAGCAAAAAAAATTAGAATGGACAATGATATTTACGTGCCCAAATCCACGGATGTGCGGCACAAAATTTTAAACTTCTTTTTAGTTTTCACAATTTATTGTGGAAAATAGATAAAGAGTGTAATGGAAACACTATTTTTGAGCAAACAGAGGAATTATGCCTTGGTTTTGAAATTGTAGTGCTGTGTGAGAATTATGAACCAAAATATATTTTATCAAGTCCGAAACTCGGGCAACCATGTGAAATTAATCGTTATTTTATATTCGTCATGAGATTATTAGGATTGGGATTAGCAAGATGTGAAAAATTTTGTGGTGTCACGGATACATCGATGAAATTTTTCTGCCATAAAACTTGTGACTTGAATAAATGAATGAATGAAAAGGGGGTGGTGATACTTTATCATCGATGCCTAGGCCTCTTATTGGGCCATTTACATCCTACCATTTCTGTAGGTTATTCGAGGCCTATTGCCTTTGCAAATTCAAGCAGCCCCGTTAGTTGAACTTGCCTAACTGCTTCCGGTAACAACACTATATTTCCGAAATATCTCTGTCTCAGTCCGTTGAGTATTGGGCACTCTCTGAGGACATGGTCAACAGTTTCGTCCTCCTCCAAGCACCATCTGCATGTCGGGTCATCTTCGACACCGGTTCTATGGAGATGGCCCCTGAGGTGATAATGTCCTATCAATAATTCCAATTCGCAGCTGTTTCCTTCTAAGGAGCGAAGTTGCTTAGTACGCCGGCCGCTAGCTCCAGTTATATATTCTTTAGCACAGTTCATTTCAGGAGCGATTCAATAAATTTGCTACCCAGCAACGATTTTTATTCCCTTTTGCTAATAGTAATTGGGACAGGTAGTATTGGTTGGGGTCCATACGGTTCCTCATTTCTGCGTATGCCCCCCAGTCTGTGTGCAGGTGTTCTTTGTCATACCATTCAGACATCCTTGCACTCAGACACCACTCGCCAGGTTACGACACTGGACTTCAGTGTCAATATCGCAGCCTTACTCTCCGAGCATATGTTTATTACCCTATTCCGGTCTATATCCCTCTCACAGAGATGGGCACACTGCAAAATAGCATAAATTTCCGCTATGAAGATTGTCGCACATTATCCGAGAGGGTAGCACTCTCTGACTCCTGTGCTTCTGCCGAATATTCCAGCTCCATCTCTTTCATCTTGTCGAGATTCATCAGTATAGCACCAGGATTCATTTTTTGCAAGATTTTGTTTTCCCTCCCAAACCTCTCTACTTGGCAGCAATATTTCCAGCGAGAGGTTGGATTTTAAAAGCGGCGTCATGTAATCTGTTCGCATGGAGAGTGATGGACACCTCTCCACCGCGCTTTCCCAGACACCTGAGTAGCCACCCGTTCCAATTCCAAGGTGTACCAAGCAACTGAGTGGATAAACAGTCTTCAGGGCCTCGTTCTCGCAGGTTTACCAGGACTTCAAGAGCCCTGGTGGGAGCAGTCCTCATCGCACTCAATATTCCCACACAAGCCATTCTTTGAACTTTGTCAAGTTGAAGAATGTGTTTACGCTTTGTTGTACTACGTCACCTTACAATAGCGGCGTACGTTATCATGGGGCAGATCACCATATTGTATATCCAAAATAGCACTTTAAGCGTCAGACCCCATGTGCATTTAAACCCTCGTTTACAAGCCCAGAAAGCTCAATATGATTATTCCAGTTCAGTCGTGAGTCCAGAATTACTCCCAGGTATTTAACTGTCCCCTTAAATTGAAGAGTCCTTCCCACCAATGTAATTGTGGGAAGTCTCCCCATTTTCCTCTTTTTTATACAGAGTATCACCTCGGTCTCGTCCGGGTTTATTCCGAGCCCTTCCCTATGGCACCATCATTTCGCGATCCGGAGGGCCCGCCTCATTGGCCCCTCCAGGTCCCGAATAACGATATCCGGGACCAGGGCACAAAATGACCAGGTCATCAGCACAGTCCTTTGTACAAACCGGCATAATTCAGTTTACTCAACAAGCTATCCACCATAAGGCTCCACGGCAAAGATGATAGCACTCCTCCCTGTGGACAGCCCCTACTTGAATGTGCTTTAACAGTTAAATTCTTAAGCTCAGCATATATTATTCTCTGAGTTAACATTGCTCTGATCCATGCGACTACTGTCGATTCAGAGCATCGTCGTTGTAAAGCATTGCATATCTAATCTTGAGACGTGTTGTCGAATCCCCTCTCGATATCGATAACTTACATAGACATGTTATACAAGAGCATTAAAGAAACTGCAGAAGATTTTTTCCCTGGCTGTAAAACAAGAAATAAAAGCAACATCCTTAAAAAATATAAGTTCATCAGATTTAGATATATCAGGCAATGATGCATAGACAAACCAAGGGTTTTCTTCTTTATTCGGCGTATTATCATTGATAGGTTCCTACAGTGAAAAATTCCTTGACATTTTTATAAAAAGTGCACACTACAAAAAATATGAATATTATGAAAATAAGCTTGGTTCTAGAGAAGAATTTGATAAGTGCTACGAGAAACAAATAAGACTAAACATGTGCGATTTCAACCATGAGGAACCATCAGATAATATGGAAGTTCATTCTATGGAATATATGTTTCAACGATCTCAAGAAAAGCATAAAGTAAGGTACGCCACTTATAAGGTAACGGTGACTCCGAAACCTACGGTGCTATCTTAAAGGGCAAACTTACGGTGAAAATTTTGAAGTTAAAAATAAGTTTTCTGTATACTCTACTCATTGTGCTGGTTACAGTTAAACATCTATAGTTTGAGCATTCGCCGCGTCTTCCTTTTTTGTGGATTGGTGTTATCCAGCCTTCTTTCCATATAGTTGGGATAGGATCATGATTATTTAGGAGTCTGTTAAATAGTTCTTGAAGAAAGGACGTTAGTTTTTCCGTACCGTTCTTTAACAGTTCAGCAGGTATTCCTTCCGGTCCAGCTGCTCTCCTATTTTTCAATGAATCCACAGCCCTACATATCATTTCTTTTGTTACCTCTATATAGTGGCCTTGTACGTTGTACCGTCTTGGGAAGTTAACGAGGTACTCTTGTCGGTCTTCGGTAAGCCGCGTTTGATAATGGGTTATCCACTTTTTGATTGGGATTGGTTGTAAGTTAATCTTGTTTGTGGTGTCTGATCTTAGTGTCTTTATTAATTTCCGTGCTTCTGGTGATCTTGTACCTCCTACATGTGTATTTAGTTCAGTGCATTTCCTGTCCCATGTGTCGTTTTTGTTTGTGTTAATTATGTTTTTAAATTTGGATTGTTCATTTTTGTATATGTTTTTATCTTGTGGATCTTCTGAATTTAGCCATTTGTTGAAAGCTTTTTGTTTTTCCAGTGTCTTGTCCCATGTAACATTGTTGTTTCGTCTGTTCATGTCTTTCGTCTTAATTCCTAGAACTTCTTGTGCAGCGGAGTGTAGAGAGATTACTATGTGTTCATACAGTTCATCAGTGCGCCCTGACAGCAATTTCGTTTGAAGTTTGTTATCTAATCGAGTCTTAAATAGATATTTTGTACTAGGTTCATGAAGTCCTTCCACATTGTAAGATATTCATTCTATTGTTGAGGTGTTTGTATTGTCTGTTTTGTTTTGAAGGGACTTTTTATCTTTGCACCCAAGAAAAAATGGTCAGATCCGCATGCTATTCCTCTGTATACCCTAGTGTCTTGAACTTTCAGAAAGGGTTCCTGTTTAACAATTATATAATCTATAATCGATTTCAGTTGTCTGGTTTCTTGGTGCCAAGTATATTTGTGGATATCTTTATGTTGAAAGAACCCATTCAAAATTTTTAGTTCATGTTGTGTGCAAAGTTCGATCAGCCTTTGTCCGTTGTTATTAAGCGTATTTTCACCGTACCTTCCAACTATATTACTGTTCGTTTTTGATCCTACTCTAGCACGTAGGTTGCCAATCACTATTGTTTCTCTTTGGTTTCCTATTTTTGAGATAGTTTCGTTTAGTTGGTCGTAGAATGCATCCTTAGTCAGTTGTGTAGCATCATCATTTGGGCCATATGCGGCGACTATTACAATTCTATGTCCTTTCAAAGATAAATTTACCGTGGCTAGTCTTTCGTTAATTGTTTCTCATGATGTAATTTTATTGCTATATTTTTTCCTGATAAGGATTGACACCCCTTTCGCAGCTCTTTGGCTTTTTGGCACGCCACTATATATGTGTACTAAATCACCATAGTATTCAAGACCGTTGCCTTTCTTTTTTGTTTCTGTGAACATCTATTCTCATTTTTTCTAATGCCTTCACCAAATCTTCTACTTTGATTTAAATTTAATTATTAAATTATTTGTATAAATTAAAAAAATATTTGTACTTATCTTTATTAGTATGTTTTATTTTAATTTACAATTTTTCTGGGGGTTGCGCAAACCTGCAAACCTAAGGACAATTCACCACTACCTCGTGCCCTCGCAAGTGACGATGGTTTTGGGTGTCTGATAGTCAAATGGGGATGACCTGTTTTAAAACTTAGATTTTCAGCACTGTCGTCTTTAATACATACTCGCTTTGTCTTATCCGCTTTGTCCAAGAGCATATTTATTATTTAAGGAATAATAACCTCAAAAACATAAAAAATTATGCCGGTATTTTTATCTTGTTTTAAAGTTAAATGGCACCAAAATGATATGATATTAGTAACAATATGGTTGTTGCACAAGTTTTTCACTAATCAAAAGATACATACCCTTAGTTTTTGTAACAAATTCGTCAAATTTGTTATATTGCACGCAGTTACGTCATATGGCAAATCCAGCGCCCCATCGAAACTCAACAAAACGCGCGAGTGTTCGAGTACTCTCGGCATTCGCACACATTGACACTCACGTTTCACTTGACAGTACACAAGCACTTGCCCGCTTTAGACAGGCCACCCCACGGACTTCTGAAAATAAAATAGATAAGATTGTAATGGAGCTGTCAAACGAAAAATGTCCGGAGTATGCTCGGCGCCATTTTCGGTAAAGTGACGTCTTGGCACGTTAAATTAACCGTCAAATATCAAAAAATAGCGTCATTGTTGTGAAGTTATTGATTGTCATTAAAATCTTTGTTTTTTTCCCTGGATTAAATTTATTTTATATAACTTAACAACCAAGTAATATGCATCAAGCCATCAGTCAACTAATGAGGTGTAAATGGCACTTTAGAACTATTAAATAAAAATGTCTACAAAGGGCCCAATACCTTAGGAGACTAATATACAAACAAAAGGGCATATTAAGAAAAACAACTCATATATACAAAGCAATATACTGACTTTATTAGGAATAGATGCCCCCTATATACAGTAATTGCAGGAAGCCAGCACTGATAAACCTTGAAACGGTAAAAACTGCAGCTCTATCTAGTATGAGTAAAATCAATCGTTCTAGCTACCCACCAATCAATTATTGTATGAATTCACTAAACATCCAGCCTCTTATTGCAAGACCTTCTGTCCTGAAAACTAAGTTTGAAGGAGAACCTGAAACTTGACTGGTGATAGAGGAATTATGTACGACCAGGGACCGAAACCATATCCCAGCCAGAAGACCTCCATTAATGATACTGACAGATCTCACATTCAACCTTTAATATACTTTTTTATTATTTTGTAAAGATTTGTAGGGGCTTGAAGATCTAATGTAGTATAAACAGGGTTTTTATTCTGAAAGATCTCGTTCGTTCGCCTGTGGGGGTTCAAATTTACAAGTCTTAATAAATTATAATCATAATAATATTTATTTAATTGTAGCGTAGTATAGTATTTAATACAGCATAAGGAAGCAAAATGTTGCATTTAACATTATTTGAATATAAAATCTAAGGTTACTTATTTAAATAAAAGTTTCAAATATCTTACAAATTGTTATTTCTCAAATTTTTTATAAGTTGTGTTGATGAAAACAATTATGTTACACTTAAGTGTTTAAAAGATACTCGGCTGTTATGGACATATGGACATAAGTGTTATGTTAAATCCATAATTAGAACTAGCCGTAGTAAAACAATTTTTAAACAGCACGCTAATACTACTGAGATATGAACAGAATTTAATGTATTAATTTTGTATGTCTATAATCTCAAATTTACTTGAAATTTGCGAAACATTCAACTTTCTAAGGATATTTTAACTAAAAATTAGAAAATACTGAAAATAACGGGGTACCATTTCAATTGTTTTTTTCAAAAAATAAAACGTTTTGAAGAAACGCTTCGTCAACATATTGCTTTTTTTTAATGAGTAGTTATTTTTAACAACCAAAAATATAATACAAATTTTTAATCTATTTTTACGACCGAATGGTATGGCAGACATCCGCACATAACAATCAATTGACACGAATTGGATCAGTTGGGTAAGGTTATAGCGTAATACTGTCATTTTATCTCTTTCTACCATTCGTTTCGTCCAACTACTTATGTCGATGAAATTTCGGAAAGGAATGCAAATTGCTTCAAACCTTGTCAGTGGGAGGTAAACGATTACATTTAATCGGTATAATTTTTCAGTGGCGACAGGGTATTCACTGTTGTTATAATTTCACTTTACCCAAAATGACGCATAGCATGGTCTGGACATATTCTGTATATTTGACGATCAGTACAGTCCTATTTAATAGATGTTTAGAGACCGGACAAATCCCAACCTCATGGGACAATGCCATAATGATAATCATGCATAAGAGAGGCGATCCTACCGACCTAAAAAACTATCGTCCAATCAGTATCCTCTCCCACATGTACAAACTATTTATAAAAATAATAACAAGACGATTGACTTCCAAATTAGATTTTTACCAACCTAGAAAACAAGCAGTTTTCAGATCCGGTTATAGTACAAACAACCACTTGCTAGTTATGAAAACGCTCATAGAAAAACCACTGGTCTTAATATTTGTGGACTACGAGAAAGCGTTCGATTCAGCGGACCAAAACAAAATATTTAATGCACTAGCTGATTGTAGAGTCGATCACAGATATGCAGCTTTAATTAAGAACATATATAATAGCGCAACAGCAAGTGTGAAAGTCCATTCCAAAATAACATCTCTATTTAGAATGGAACGTGGCGTACGACAAGGTGATAACATCTCACCAAAACTGTTTAAAATGCTGCTAGAATACATGTTTAAAAAAATAGTTTGGGGGAACATAGAAGTCAATATAGATGGTGAATGACTAAACTACCTACGCTTTGCTGACGATATCGTGTTAATTTCTGACAACCTTGAAGAAGCCCAAGAGTTGCTAAGGACACTAAATGCAGCGTCAGATGTGGTAGGTCTAAAGATGAAACGTGCAAAAACTTAGTTCCAAGTAGCAACATATCCCTAAACCAATCTGAAATCGAGTATGTAACATCTTATAAATATTTGGGCCATGAACTGAGAATAAACCGAGATAACCAGACCTGCGAAATTCAAAGGCGCATAACACTAGCATGGGCGGCGTTCGGCAAGCTGAGAAAGGACGTATTTAAAAGCAATATACCGGTTTACTTGAAAAGAAAGGTTTATGAACAGTGGGTGCTCCCTGTGCCCACGTACGGTACAGAAACTTTAACACTCACTAAGAAAAGCTGCGAAAAAATTAGAGTGACTCAGCGAGCCATGGAGAGGTCGATGTCGGGAATAACACTAAGAGATAAAGTTCCAAATGTAATTATTAGAACTAGAACAGAGATCAAGGATGCTATAGAAAGTATAACAGATATAAAATGGAACTGGGCCGGACATGTGGCGAGAATGGAAGATGCTAGGTGGACTAAACGCATTATAGAATGGCGTCCTTGGTTCCAGGCATTTAGAAGTAGGGGCAGACCTCCAACACGGTGGACTGATGATATCAAGAGAATCGCAACAAACTAGATTCAATCAGCACAAGATCGGGAACATTGGAAACGATTGAGGGAGGCCTATGTTCAGCAGTGGACGCTACAGGCTGTGTGATGATGATGATGATGACAGTTACTTTATATGTGCGTGGGCCACCCGCTTTCGGCAACAGTCTCCTACGTAAAAGTTTGAAGATACCTCAGAGAATACGACCTAATCGATAATTTTGCTATTGCATTTTTTTAAACGTTAATGATTATTTGTTTATTATAATGCTATCCCCACTCTGACGAACTTCTACTATAAATATTCTTGTTCAGGGGCTCAAAATACATAAAAAAAAACTTGGTTAAGTCCATATAAATTAGAGCGGCGATAAAGGCACCCGTGACCCCTAGACTATAAATACTTTTTGGCAAAACACAAATAATGTCTGTTCCGTTGACAGAAACGTTTCCAAGGCCGAATTAAACTAAAAATAGGAATGCGTATTTGGGCGTTGTTTTTATTTGAGAATAATTTAGTAAAATAAAATTTGAAAAAAATTATAAATAACACTATTTTATTTAAGTATAATGCTACATTTTTAAATATGTTGAACACGCTGTATACGTTATCATGACTTTGATCACTGTTTTTGAAATCCGAAGGCAAGTTAAATGTTTTATCAAGAATAACTTTTCTCCGAAAAATCATAAATATTCAGGTTTACTAAAGTGCCGTACCCCATCCGTAGAAAAAAATCAATATTTTAATATGTGTCATTTGAGAAGCCATCAAAAATGTTAAAAAGACTTAAAAGCAGTTAATCCAGCTTTTCAATTCACAGAGCCAACTTTCCTCCACGTCGTGATGTTACTGAAGTACAACACTTTTTTAATTATGACACTCTCGACTAAAAATAGGTCCCTAAAACTAATTAACCGATTTTCCCACTAAAAAGTACATCCGAAAAATAAAACCGCGCGCATTTACGGCTCTTTTTGCACCGCTGCAATCATTTTTGAAATCGATCCGTGATTGTGCAGTCTTCACGCAGATCAAGTCGCCTTTGCTTGTGCCGACAACACAAAATGTTAATCGTTTCCATTGTTTCTGCAATTTTTATAGTTTTAGGAATTCTGTGTAATTTTGTGTCATAATAAGGATAAATGGGATAATGTTTTAAGTTATTTTATAACTTTTTGTACTTATTGTTTAGGATTATATAAATATGAATAATTTATTGACCATTGTAATATAAGAATACATTAATTCTTTGTTTCTTCAGCTAGTTTTTACTACCGTAGAGACACTTGAAGTATATTTTTATTATTTTTTCGATATTTATAGAAAGCTGATTTTTTTACCAGGAATCACAACGAAAAAAAGGCTAAAATTTCACATTTGGCGTTCAACTATTCGTCTATTCGAACTATTGGTTATGGGGTTCCCCAAGAGTCAGTGCTTGGTCCATTATTGCTTTTTATATATGTCACCTAGCTTCCATCAGCATTATTGGATCCTTTACATTATTTGCTGATGATACCACAATACTGTGGCTGGGAACAAGTGAGGCTAAATTGGAGAGCAATAAGTAATGATGTTGTGACGTAAACAAGCTTACTTTTAACATCTCCAAATCTCCCACTAATTGGTGGAACTATAGAAAATAGGGACTGCGCTAAATTTTTGAGATTTTTATTGATTCTAAGTAAAATTTGGAGCATATATTGTTATGACAAGGAAAAAATTGGCCTTTGCTTGCTGTCCTATCAGACTGCTGCGCAATGAATTGGGAGCAAAAACGGCAAGAAGTATATACTCTGCCCTAGTGTATGGGATTCAATTTAGTGACTTTCATATCCTACATCTCATACAATATATTTTTATCCTACAGAAGAGGACTGTGAGGTATTTAGGTTAAGAATGCCTAATATGAGATTGTCGCCAAATATGAGATGGTTTTTGGCCAAACTAGTCACCGAAGTCATTTGACGCTAGTGTCGCCAGGAGCCACACAACTGCAGATCGGAACGTAAGTTAGTGCTTCCCAGCCAAAGATGACGTTAGATTGTGTAAACGCGTCAAAATATTTCGGTGTTCCTAAGGGTATTCTAGAACGTTATGTCAAGAAGGATGCCAATGCAGAAGTACTTGTCAAGGTTCGTATGGGGAGACCTCAACTTTGCCTAACTATTTAGAAGTAGAACTAGAAAAGAATTGGGCCAACGATATTATGGGTTACGTCTGAAGGACATCAAGTACATGGTGTTACAATTGGTGGCCCAAAATAATCTCAAGCATCACTTTAGCTTAACTAAAGCATCTGCAGGTAAAATGTAGCGATGTAGGTTTATGAGCAGGCATCCTGATTTATCAGTTGGAACACCTGAAGCAGTTTCTGCTGCAAGAGTAAAAGGATTCAATCCAGTTGCCGTCAACAATTTCTTTGATTTATATGAGTCAGACATTGATAAAATAAAATCGGTTTCACACCGAGTGTACAAAAACGCTCCAAAATCATTAGCGTGAAAGGCAGGTTGGTACATTGGCGTCTCTGGAAAGAAGAAGACTAATAACCATAGTGACGTACATGAACGCTTTTGGTAGCTATGTCCCTTCATATGGCTTAAGAACTAATAGATGGTGCATCTGCTGGTTCTATAGGTGATTGTCATCCTTCGGATTCAACACACTTATTCACAAATTTGTTTCAGCATTTTATAAATTTCACAAAACAAAGTAAAGATGAGCCCATAAGGTTCGTGGGTTTGGTTAATCGCAAGGATCTGTGATGGATGGTGGTGATATCGATGCTTAGGTCATCATTTCTGGTGATTAGAAGGTCAGGGAAAGGAAGCTGCTTGTTAACTTCGACCTCCAATGTAAACTGTATGCGGTGACGAATGCTGTTTAGTTACTTTAAGAATATGTCTAGGTTAGATCTTCCTTGTGGTCATATCATGAAGACGTCATCCAAATAATGTTTCCAGGGGGATGATTTTGTTTCGGTTCTTCTTAGTACTTCGGTTTCGAAACCTTTCATAAAAAGGTTTGCAATGACTAGTGAGAGCGAAGATCCCATGAGGCGACATTCTGTCTGTCGGTAGAAGTTATTTTTATAGAAAAAATTTGTATTTTTGAGGCAGTGTTCGGACAGATCGATGAAGTGACGTGGGACATCCTCGTTCACGGCTATCTATTCTAGAGCTTCGTCAATTGGTATGCTTGTCATCTTTTTGTAGTTGTATGCTGACCAGGTGATTCGAATTTTTCAGGTATAAGTCTGCAATTTCGGTCGAAGGTTTTATGTTTTGTGCCAGGTATTTTTCCAGTTGTTGACTAGGTGAATCTACTGCACTTACTATTGGTCTTATAGGTATTCCTTTTTTATGGATTTTTGGTAGTCCATCCATGCTTCGTCTTTTGGTACAAGAACAAGTGCCACGAACATGAGGTCCCCGTCTTCTATAGTGTATGATTTTCTGGACTGAAATACTTTGTATTCTAGGTCTGCCTTTATGTTGTCCCCTGAGAGGATTTCCGAGATCTCACTTAAGACCACCTGGAGGAGTTTTCCCTCTTTGGGAAGATGTGTTTCGTATGCTTCGTCTTTGTTGTTTAAAAGGTCTTTGAATCTCCTGTAAGCCTTGATAGTATCGGGTTGGAGTTTGATCCCCTCTGGAATGGTCGTGTATCCTTAAGGTTAATCTTTCTCTCTCTGCAGTGTGATAAATTATGGCAATACCTGTTTTTGTCTCTCAGAACTAATATTGGTGTGTTGGGTTTTGGAGGTTGTAAGTATACTTGTTATTGGACCTAGCTTGGTTCTGACTTGATGTGGTGCTAAGGCTCTGTTTAGGATGTAGCGTCTTGTGTGTGTCCTTTTTTCTTTTTGCATTTTTTGGTGATGACCATTCATCGTTGTCAGAGCTTTCACTTCCTTCCAATTTCATTTTTGAGGTTTTATCTTTGTGCTCGGTTTCTATGTCGAAGATTTATTTCTGGATTCCTTTGTTACAGTATAGGGTTTTTATGGAAGAGATTTCTAGAACTTTTACCGTGATTTCGCTTGAATGTGCTATTTTTAGATTATCATACTCTCTGTTCTTGTAGTAAAATTGTAATCCATCTTTTTCAAATTGGCCTTGCTTGAGATTGAGCATTAAGATTTGGCTTTTTGTTTCAGTATTTTCTTTCTCTATTTTTTTTTGTTTCCCCTATTACTAAATGAAATATACGAAAATAATGATAAAAAATAGGTTTAAACTGAGATGTCCTTAAACTTATAATGTAAAGAAGTATTTCAAATGACTAAAAACGCATACAAAATGATTTATGAATTGTATATTAACATAAACTAACACTTTTTTGTAATAATAGTTAAGTTATATCTGAAGTCTGTAATTTCTGTCAGTGATCCATCGCTTGCATATAGAGTGCTTCTAGTGTATGTGTGCGCCATCAGAGAGATAAATTCCAGTATCGTGGGCATTATGATGAAATTTCGTAGGAATATCAAAATATTTTTTAAGTTAAATTTATTTCTTCACATTTTTATTAACCCTTACAATTTTTCTTCCTGGGGCAGAAACCTTGCATTGGCACCTTTACAAGATGTGAACGTTAGTGTCCGATTCGTAACAATTGTAACCCCCCCTAGACTAAAGGTCGTACCGATTTTCTTAGGTCTACCGTTAGCCAGGGGCGGATCCAGCCGCTTTCTTTGGGGGGGGGGGCGGTGATATCACAAAAGTACAGTATGACAAGCAAGTTGTCGACGAGGGGGGGAGACACCAGCAAAATTCCCATTTCTAGTGTAAAAGGCAGGAACGGGTGTATTTTTCTGAATTTGAAGCTCTTAGAGAGGTGGAGGACGATCACAAAAAAAAAACAAGTTGCCAATAGGATGGAGGATGCGAGCAGCATACACAGATTCCTAGTATAAGAGCCAGAATCGGGTCTATTTTCCTAAACTCAGAGCTCTTGGGAGGGGGGGGGGCTATCCCAAGAAAAATAAGTTTTCAACGAGAGGGAGTGCCCGCAGCATACAAATTCCTAATACAAAAGGCAGAATGGGTTCTATTTTCCTATACTCAAAGCTCTTGGGATGGGGAGGGGCGATCGCAAGCTCTATTCAAGAACTAGAAAGAGTAATAAAACTGTTACCGAAACCTCCAACGTACCTGCTTCAGTGCCGCAGGTAACTGGGGACTGCCGTAAATCTAATTATATTGAATTATATTTAAATATTAAAAGCTTTTATAAATTTACTGCAATAACAAAATTTCTGATAGTTCAATTTAATTTCTGTCAGTGAGCAAAGTACACCTTACAGTGTGTCCTTAGTGGTTTACCTTGTTTGTGCTTGTTTTTATATATTATTTGGGATTAGTGAGATACGCAAAAGATATAGCTTCCACATCTATATTTATTCCAAAATCGTTATACTAGGGCATTTTTTTCTCAAAGAAAAACTTATTACGATTAATGTTTATGATGCCTTAAGATATCAATATCTAGATAATAATGTTAAAAGCTCTGTTGAGATGTGCTCCAATATGACAGGAGAACTGAAATCTATGAAGATTGGGATTTACCTGAAATTAAATGAAGAAATGTAAACTGTAATAAAAGGAGTTGTACATACATTTTATTATGAGAAGAAGATCCCAACCGTCGACAGAATTCTAACTGAAATCAATGAATATTGGGATTTACCTGAAATTAAAGGAACTGAGCTCTGGAAATTGCTCAGAGAACTTAATTTTTGCTAAAAAAAAAAACAGATAGGAAATCTGTTCTTATAGATCGTCCGGAAAATGTCCGTTGGAGAAGGAAATATCTCTCTAAAATAAAAGGTACAGTTGCTAGAAATAACACAATTTACAAAATTAGTAATTTAACTGAACTTTTGAAAGATTTTTTTGAATAAAGTTACCGCAGAAAATTAGGAAAAATCCATATAATAAAAGAATAAAAGAAAATGTTGAAATTCGATCTCATGATTGGTGAGATAGAGGAACCAATTATATTTATTGTGAGTGAAGATAGCTTCAATGACTTTGATTATTAATTAGATACGTATTGTTTATTAGCGTAAACACAATTTATTATTTAAATTTTCTGTAACATATAAAAACTAACTACATTTGAATCCCTTTTTAGTGTTTAATTGTAATTCTGCTGATGGTTTGAGAAATAAATAAATTGAAACTTCAAATATCCTAAAGAAGTTTTTAATTAATAATAAAATGACCGATAACCCCAAAAAAATTTTAATATCATATGGACGAATTTATTTTCTTATATATGTTTAATTTCTTGTAGCTTTGACAATGAGTATTTTGTAAGTATTTAAATTATAACTTTTTTTGAAAGAAATATGTGAATTATTAAGGAATCATAAGAAATAAAATAATATTATAAAAACCTTTTATTTAATTTTATTAATATTCTATGCCATAAATACTTAGTGATAATAAACTTCTTTCCGACTCTTATGACAAGGATTAAAATCCTTTTTAACACTTCACACATCCAAAATATCTATTGTTATCCAACTCAAATAGTCCATTATTATTGACCGGTATTTTTGATTATAAAATTTCTAACCGATTCCAATGAAAAATATATGTGTCTAACAGATTTAGCCAAAGAAACCGGACTAAAGAACACAGATAGTTTGCGAAGAAAAAAAAAAGAATAAAAAAATTATTTATTACTCTCTCTAGTTCTTGAATAAACTATAGTATGAGGCAAAATCGGGTCCATTTTCCTGAACTCAAAGCTCTTTACGGGGAGGGGGGGGCGAACGCCCACACCGCCCCCCCCCCCTTGGATCCGCGCCTGTCGTTAGCCGCGGCTGCTGGCAATGCAAGGTTATTCAGTGAGGTCTCCTAAAAGTTAACTTATCAAATTGTTGCAATATTAGTGCGAGTTTAAAAAAAAAAACGTTTTTTTTTTGAAAAAATTTCTTTTTCCTAATTATCGGGATGACAATTGAAACACCGTTTCATTAAAAATATATGTGATTTATGTCAGAAAGTTTTACTTTTAATTTATTTGAAAAAAAAACTCGCTTATTTGTAAAATTAACAAAAGTGCAGAAAAAGTGCTCAAATTTTGGATTTCTTCGTTATTTTGGTACCTCTAAATTTGTAGCAAATCTAACATATTTATAATTAACTTTCAATTATTTATCGTTTAAGCGACTAACAATCAAACTCTATAAATTTATTCTTTGTTTACAACTATATATATAAGAAAAAACTTGTTTCTGAAAAAGAAATATCAACAATATCTTATTAAACGTTATTTTTACTCTTAATCTGCTTTCTAGAAGCCATTTTATTAAATCCTACTCTCACATGGCGGAAGTAAACGGTTTCCTGTTCACAATCGAGAATAGCTGCAATTCGCCTCGCCCAGTTAGTTTTCTATTCTCAGATTGCATTTGGCCCATTATATTTTATGACATTATTTATTTGTTTCTCTATAAAGTTAACCCCTATAACTATATATAGGGAGTTCCCACACATAATGTTAATAAATCTTTATATGAAATCTTTCCGGGAGAGAAAAATGTATTTAACTAAAAGCTAAATCAAGGGGTTGCGACGGGTATTTTTAATGTTGAAAAGGGGTTATGATCTCAATTTTTTAAACCTTTACTACGAGGGATGTTAAAAAATATATATAGATATCACTGATATAAAGACCAGACTATGCATTGCCCCTTTATTTCAATAGTGAGAATCTTTTTCCACTTGTGTTTCAAATTTAATTTCAATTGCATTATTTTTTTGTGTTGGATAAAGAAAAAATAATTTTATGGATGTGGAATATTACAGTACCATAAAATTTTAAACAAAGAACTATATATATATATATATATATATATATATATATATATATATATATATATATATATATATATATATATATATATTTTCTTGATTTTTGAACCATAGATTATATCATTTTTCTTTATTTTGTCTTTTCTTGGGTTTAGGTTCTATATTTAATAAATATACAAAACGATTGACGTTTCGCCCTTTATTCAAGGCATTTTCAAAATTTTTTCCTAAAAAAATATATAATTAAAATACATCACATAAAAAACATATTTACAATTTCGAAAAACAAACAAGACACTTAAAAACAGTAGTCAAAACTTTAAAATTTTTTAAAAATATTTATTTTTACCGATACATACCTTGACATTTGGCTGTTCTGTTACTAAATAAAATTTAAATTTTACATCGTTTACTGAGGATACGTGGAATGCGAATGTGTTTTATTTTTTTAATATTTTTCATATTTTACAATGCATAAAAAAACAAATAAGGTATATGTCCGAAACAGAGAATAATAATAAAATAAATTTTCTAGATATGACACTTATACGCAGAAAAAAACAAAATTTTAACTGAATGGTACACCAAACCAACTTGGTCAGGTAGATATCTAAACTATTTCTCTAATCATTCAAAAAATCAAAAAAATAGCGTTATAAACGGTCTATCTGATCGTGCTATCTCCCTAACGTCTCCAGAATTCCGACCAAAAATACTGCAAAAAGTAAAAGAGACACTAATAAATAATAATTTCAACGAAAAGACCATCACCAAAATAATTGATAAACGAACATATAAGTTTTGTAATAACGTAAAAACAAAAAACATAGAACATAAACAACAAAAATATGTGGCATTACCGTACACTAGTGAGCTGTCAGAAAAAATAAAATACATTTTAAAAAAGCATGATATTATCGTATGCCACAGGTCAAATAATAAATTAAATACATTGTTCACAAATTTAAAAAGTAAAACTCCTCTAATGAATAAATCAAATATAATATATTCGATCCCTTGCACAAATTGTCCCAAAAAATGTATAGGCATGACGAGCCAATTACTAAAGAACAGATTAAATGGCCATAAATATATGAAAAACGCCTCAACAGCGTTAAACAAACACTCGCAGGACGAAAAACACACTTTTGATTACAACAGTACCATTATAAAAAACAAAGATATGAATTACCAAAAATTACAGATAAAGGAAATGATTGAAATTAAAAAAGATAAAAACACTGTTAACGGCAGAACAGATATGGGAAATTTGAACCACATTTACGCAAGCCTAATTTAAACAAAAATATTAAGTATTCGATCCGGTCAAATAAGAATCAAAAATGGAATATCCTCTTAAACATAAAACCAAACATATACCTTATTTGTTTTTTTATGCATTGTAAAATATAAAAAATATTAAAAAAATAAAACACATTCGCATTCCACGTATCCTCAGTAAACGATGTAAAATTTAAATTTTATTTAGTAACAGAACAGCAAAATGTCAACGTAAGTACCGGTAAAATTAAATATTTTTAAAAAATTTTAAAGTTTTGACTACCGTTTTTAAGTGTCTTGTTTGTTTTTCGAAATTGTAAATATGTTTTTTATGTGACGTATTTTAATTATATATTTTTCTAGGAAAAAATTTTGAAAATGCCTTGAATAAAGGGCGAAACGTCAATCGTTTTGTGTATTTTTTAAATATAGAACCTAAACCCAAGAAAAGACAAAATAAAGAAAAATGATATAATCTATGGTTCAAGAATCAAGAAAATAAATAAATATATATGTATATATGTATATATATATATATATATATATATATATATATATATATATATATATATTTATTTATTTATTTATTTTAAAAATATTAACGAACGGATAACTGAGGCTTCATCATATGTGAAAGCGGAATACTGGTCAAACTAGTGAATGATCTTCAGACGCAACCAATTATGATATTTACATGACAGTAAAAACCATGGTTCTAGACTCCTGTTATTTGAAAGTATCTATTATTGCTAAAGTAATAGCATTAAATATATGTTATTAAATTAAATATCTATACATAGACCAGGGCTTATCTGTTTTTAGGTGGATGTGAAATGGAACATGGACGTTTTTGCGTAAGAGCCTTCAGAATAACCTGAATAACGATAATTTGGACATGCGTCAATTCAGAAAGTTGGGCAATATTGTTTTTATTAATAAAAATATGAAATTAATGAAAAAAAAAACGTTTTTTTTTTCAAATTTTCTCTCGTGTAATTTTGGAAGTACTCATTTTAGAGGAAAGTTGAAGAGGAAAAAAAGGTTCACAATTAAATTTGCCATAAGATAGGTTTGGTTGGAAATCTCAAAATATATGTCTCTTATTGCAAAAAGCAATAATTGAAAAAAAAAGGTAAAAAAAAGTTTTTTAATCAATTTTGTGAATAAAATAATTTAACACCAAATTTTTTTTCAATTTGTTTAAGCACTGATTGTTTAAACAATTTTGATAATTAAAGTAAATATATATCGTCATAGTATGCTTAATTATATTATTAAATGAAGATTCGCTTGGAGAGTCCAATATTGTAGGGTGCAGTATGCTGTAAGTATAATGCATAAATAACGTCATTTGTGTATAACAAAATGAATGCATGATTGGAACATGGCATTATGATATTTGAGCTCCATTATTCGAGGTACATTGGTTTAAAATGATCAAAATCGCTCCATTAGAAACCGAGAAAATGAAATTTTTTTCAGATATGTTTTTTGAATCTTCTAATTCAATTTTAAAATGGGAGCTACGCACCTTTCTTTTTTTCATTTTTCACGCGCGTGG
This sequence comes from Diaprepes abbreviatus, assembly GCA_034092305.1. Classification (NCBI taxonomy): domain Eukaryota; kingdom Metazoa; phylum Arthropoda; class Insecta; order Coleoptera; family Curculionidae; genus Diaprepes; species Diaprepes abbreviatus. The sequence continues at coordinate 4,039,543 of JASJET010000095.1, forward strand.
GCGATGTTCTTTTCATTTTTTATTAAAGTTTTCGGTAATATAAACATTTAAATATTTTTATCAAAAAAGAACTCGGCAAGACAAAGTTTTTGGTTCAAGAATCAGGTCTGTATTGTTTATAGATTCACTGTAATAGGCTGTCAAATTTGACAGCTTGTATCTCGGAAACCAATTGATGGATTTTAAATTTTTTTTCACGAAAAGAAACGCCTTTCTAAGTACTTTCAAATCGTATATTGTAAAAAACATCGAATGAAAATTCGCCGAGATAATCTATTTGTTTATAAGCAAAAATATCAACATTGTCTTCAAACAATTCCTGAGGGTGTCCAAATTATCCGATTTTGATTCTAAAAAAAGCGTTGGAAAACTTTAGTTCCTTACTACATGTTGAAAATAAATTTAAATACCTTAACGTGAAATTTTGGACTCAGCCAAATTTGAAATTTGGTCAATTTTTTAAACGAAATCGGATTGGAAATTATTGTGCAAAAACTGTCGATTCGATCCTAACGAATTTTAGCGTGTTATTTTGTCATGGCATAAAGTTTTCTTTGCTCTAATATGATGGTCCTCAGAGAAATTTGAATGGTCGAAAAAAATTGATTAAAAAACTTATTAATTATTGCTATTTTGCAATAAGGGAAATATATTTTAAGATTTCCGATCAACCCTATCTTATGAGAAATTTAATTACAAAACTTTTTTTCCTTTTCAATTTTCCTCTAAAATGAATACCTTCAAAGTTACACGAGAGAAAATTTGAAATGACGCATATCAAATTTATCGTTATTCAAGTTATTCTGAAGGCTCTCAGGCAAAAATCTCCATGTTCCATTTCACATCCATGAAACCCCGATATTTTACAGATAAGCTCTGGTCTAATAAGGCTACGTAAATTTTATGAGAAATGCATTTAAAACTATCACATCTCTTAGGGTACAACAACATGGAAAATATCCTCATAGAGCTCAATTCTTATGATATCTGAGTTTATCTAGGATGAGTGAATGTTCTCCTAGGGATCTGTAAGAGCAGTTTAGCTGTTTGTGAGAGTTCAGCATATTCATATGCTAGCCCGTTATAATACCAATCACGACACGCCAACGAAGATCAATTTTAATATATAAGGTACACTGCTTAGCCGGCACATAGCACCACCCAAGGAGAGAAAAACACTTGAGATCGAGTTTCCACATTTTCTTTTATACTTTTATTATATGGATTTTTCCCAATTTTCTGCAGTAACTATATTCAAAAAAATCTTTCAAAAGTTCAATTAAATTAAAAATTTTGTAAGTTGTGTTATTTCTAGCAACTCTACTTTTTACTTGAGGGAGATATTTCCTTCTCCAGCGGACATTTTCCTGACGATCTATAAGAACACATTTCCTATCTGGTTTTTTCCAACAAAAAGTAAGTTCTCTGAGCAGTTTCCAGAACTCAGTTCTTTTAATTTCAGATAATCCCGATCTTCATTGATTTAAGTTAGAATTTTGTCGACGTCAAGGGATCTGCTTTTCATAATAAAATGTATGTACAACTCCTTTTATTGCAGTTTATGTCTCTTCTTCCAACGAAGTTTTTCGTCTGCCTGTGATCCAGTTGTTTTTTTCTCGTTCAGTATTCGGTGGATAGTAGATTTTCCAACTTCTGTCATGTTGGAACAGATCTCAACAGAGCTTTTAACATTATTACTTAGATATTGATATCTTAACGCATCATAAATTTTCATGTAATAAGTTTTTCGTTGAGAAAAAAGTGCCCTGGTTCAACGATTTTGGAATAAATATAGATGTGGAAGCCATATCTTTTGGGTATGTCACTAATCTCAAATAATATATAAAAACAAGCACAAACAAGATAAATCACTAAGGACACACTGTAAGGTGTACTATGCTCACTGACAGAAATTAAATTGAAATTTTTTGTTGCAGTAAATTTATAAAAGTTTATAATACTTAAATATAATTAAATATAATTAGATTTACGGCACTCCTCAGTTACCTGTGGCACTGGAGCAGGTACGTTGGAGGTTTCGGTAACAGTTTTATAACTCACTCTAGTTCTTGAATAGAATATAGGAATGTGTATGCTTGCGATCCCCCTCCCCTTCCCAAGAGGTTTGAGTTCAGGAAAATAGAACCGATTTTGCCTTTTAGATTAGGAATGTGTATGCTGCTGGCATTCCCCCCGTTGGCAATTTATTTTTCTTGCGATAGCCCCCCTCCCACCAAGAGAAAGGAAAATAGACCCCATTCTGCCTCTTATACTAGGAATGTGTATGCTGCTCGCATCCTCCCCCCCCCCCCCCCCCCATCGGCAACTTGGTTTTTCTTGTGATTGCCCCTTACCTCTCCAAGAGCTTCAAATTCAGAAAAATAGACCCGAACCTGTCTTTTACACTAGAAATGCGAATGTTGCTGGTGTCTCCCCCCCCCCCCCGTCGACAACTTGCTTTCGCTTGCCATACTGTACTTTTATGATATCCCCCCCCCCCCCCAAGAGATCCAGTTGAACAAAATCGAAAAATATAAAATTTTTAGTCCGCTATGTTAGATTCACCCTATTGAATCTTGAACAAATAATTTTAACTTCATAATTTGAACCCTCGAGAACCTCCCATATCAGTTTTGGAGAAAATTGAAAGACGCCATGTTGTATCCGCCAGATTGAGTTTTCAAAAATAATTTTAAATCTTAATTAATACTAACAAAAACCTCCCAACACTGATTTTGCACAAAATCGAGAAAAGAACACTTTTTAATCCGCCATCTTGGATCCGTCATTTTAATTTTTTTTAAAAGTAATTTCAGATTCGTAATGTGCGATTCCAAAAACTCCCCCGAAGTCGAACAAAATCATTTTATTTTGTCCGCCATATAATTTCAGATTTGTTTTGTGCGACCCCGGTAACTTCCCCATACCAATTTTGGAGAAAATCGGGCAAAACTGATTTTTTTGTCCGCCTTATTGGATCCTTCATATTGAGTTTTTTAAAAATAATTTTAGATGGATTAAGTGCCAGCTCGAAAACTCCCCCATACAAATTTTGCAGAAAATCGGACAAAATCTTTTTTTTTTGTCCGTCATATTATCAGTGCCATACTGCGCAAATTTCGTCGGAAATAATACGGGACCACCGCAACAACTTCCTGAACATAGCGTAAAAAATTTCATTCAAATGCCGCCGTTTCGGAGTAATCCATGTACATATATACAAAAATACCTAGTGATTGAATTGAGAACCTCCTTCTTGTAGAAGTCGGTTAATAAAATGTCATCTATAATCTTGTATTTTGAATTTTTCTTATTTCTGTGTTGTCTAATCACATTAAGGCGAAAACCACGATAACAGTCCTGCTTTAAAAAGCAACAAGGAAGCGATATAGATATATACATATTGGTGAAAAATATTACCCTTCTTTTGAGCTTCGCGGCAGACGAGTAAAAAATCCTTTCTTAGAAATTTAATCATCCATAAGTATTCACACATTTACAAACCTCAACTTCATTTCATGTTTTTACTTTCGACAAAAGCTCCTAATGCACTTAATAAAGAGAACCAAAACAAAACAAAGTATTATCACGGTAGGGTACCAAGGGTAATCCTGTTTCGAACCTTTTCTTTAGGTGACAAGAAATGAGATTTTCAAGAGACAGTGTTTGTTGAAACTTATAATTTAGAAAGCCTTAACTTACAATTTCTTTACGAATACAAATTTGCTAATTAAATTCAAAAATTTGTTTAAGATTAATTTGTAGTGATAGCTCAAAAAAGGTTTAATGTTGAGTTTAAATAGATTTTTATTTAATGTATAAAATATTGCAGTATTCTAGTTTATAAAAAAATTATTCATTTATTAATTATGATTTACTAAAAAGACATTTATGATTTAAAGAACAATCAACTAAAATTAACAATCGATATAGTTCATTCTAGAAGGTTACATACCATGTATGAACCTCATGGGAAGTGATATTACTTTCCCCATTCAGGTCTGACCAGACAGGTACAGTTTTTTGTAGATAGGGATCAAAATTTCTATGAACACAGAATCAGGAAGCTGCGAGAAAGATGGCAAAAGGATACTGAAGAAAATGGAAAATATATGATTACGAACGAGTAGGAGAAACTTATTGATACGCCCTCGTATACAAACATTGCATGCAATGAGTCATCTTTATTATATTGTGCCGAAAGTAATAATATATCGATGAGTAATATTTCTAGATAGATTTCAACTTTCATGTTAGTAAGTTATAGATTTGTATAGGAAATTATATAGATATATAAATAAGGAGAGGATAGGAGTTTTAAGTTAGAGTTTTATAGTGGTATTTGAATAATGAAGATAATAAGAAGTAGGGAGGTTCCCATTTTCGATATAATTAGCGCCGCAGACTCAGCGAACATCGAAGACTCTTTTGCAGATGAGTTCAGGTGGAAAATAAGAGAAACTCTAGAAAAATCTAGAAAAACCGAACCAAACATCAGCAAAGACGAGAAAACTGCCCTAGCTAATTTATAGAAGGACTCCAGTATTAAAATTCTACCAGCGGATAAAGGAAATGTTACAGTCGTAATGAATGCTGAGACATACAATCAAAAAATTGACGAAGTTTTAAGGAAAGGAAATTATACATCTATTACTAAAGATCCCGCATCTGCAATTGAAGGAAGAATTTCTCGCGTTCTTAAGAAACATGAGAGGATCCGGACAAATAAGTAAAACATTGGGTGATTTTATGGAACGTCACCAGAAGAATACAAGAAGAACAACGTCGTCAAAATGAGAAACAAGAAAGAGAAACACGTCTTAAAAAAAAAAGAACAACGTCGTCTGAAAGAAAAACAAGAGGATGAACGCCGCCAAAAAGAGAAACAAGAAAAATTTGAACGTCGCCAAAAAGAGAAACGACAAGAAGAAGAACGTCCCCTTAAAGTACGGGGATAAACGCAAAAGTTTAAGAAAGAGATTAAAGAAGTGTGACAAGACGTAAGAGAAGTACAACAAGACATAGGAGAAGTGCAACAAGACGTAGGAGAAGTGCGACAAGAAATGACAGAAGTCGTAGACAGGAGAAAATCTAAAATGAAGGGCCTTCAAAGAAAACTCAATAAATAAAGACGCATGGTCCTTCTGATAAAGTAATAACTACGGGACAGAAGATCAAACCCGCAACTTATGACGGTCAAACATCTTGGATAATGTACAAAGGATATTTTGAAGCTGCAGCTACTGCAAAGAACTGGAACTTCAAAGAAATGGCTACTGCGTTAGTAATTACATTTCGGGGACCAGCAATGAAATTATTGAAAACCATCCCCATAACTCAGGACAGAGACTATGAAATCCTTAGTGCTGCATTGGAAAGAAAATTTAGAGATCAACATCGGCGCCAGTTATATCAGTCACAACTCAAATCTGGACAACAGAGAAATAGATAAAGTTTACAAGAATATTAAACAGATGTCCGATGCCTTATCCAGGAGCTACAGAAAAATTCCGGAAAGAACTTACAATTCAGTATTATATTGATGGGATCAGAGATCAGGAAATACAGATTATGTCGTGTATAAGCAATTTTAATTGTTGTAGTGAAGCGTTGGACATAGCTTTAGAAATTGAAGCAGATTATCATGTAGCAAGCCCAAAAATATGTGCCATAGAAGAAAATAAGGATTTGTTAAACCAAGCAACGGAGAAAATGTTATCAAAAATAATTAAGAGATTGGACACATTAAGTGATACATCACGTTATAGCAGAAACTAGATCCAGTGTTACATATGGGGATGAACTGGATACATAAGATGGGACTGTCAGGTTAATTAAGTAATTAAGGTCTAGTTCACCAACCAGGGGCGGATCCAGCCTCTCTCCTTGGGAGGGGCGGTGATATCAAAAAAGTACAGGTTGACAAGAAAAACAAGTTGTCAACGGGGGGGGGGGGGGGGGGTGCAAACAGCATACTCATTCCTAATATAAACGGCAGAATGGGTTCTATTTTCCTAAACTCAAAGCTCTTGGGAGGGGGGGGCGATCGCACGCATACACATTCCTATACTCTATTCAAGAACTAGTGAGAGTAATAAAACTGTTACCGAAACCTCCAACGTACCTGCTCCAGTGCCGCAGGTAACTGGGACCTGCCGTAAATCTAATTATATTTCATTACATTTAAATACATTTTATAAATTTACTGAAACATAAAATTTCTGATAGTTTACTTTGATTTGTCAGTGAGCAAAGTACACCTTACAGTTTGTTCTTGGTGATTTATCTTGTTTGTCCTTGTTTTTACATATTATTTGAGATTAGTGAGATACCCAAAAGATATGGCTTTCACCTCTATATTTATTAAAAAATCGTTTTCCTCAACGAAAAACTTATTACGATGAATGTTTATGATGACTTAAGATATCAATATCTAGATAATAATGTTAAAAGCTCTGTTAAGATGTGTTCCAACATGACAGGAGTTGGAAAATCTACTATGTACCGAATACTGAAGGAGAAAAAACGACTGGAATTGTTAGTACTCGCAAGCCACATTCGATCACAGGCAGACGAAAAACCTCGTTGAAAGAAGAGATGAAAACTGCAATTAAAGGGGTTGTATATACATTTTATTATGAGAAGCAGATCCCAACCGTCTACCAAATTCTAACTAAAATCAATGAAGATCGCGATTTACCTGAAATTAAAAGAACTGATCTCTGGAAATTGCTCAGAGATCTTAATTTTTGCTGGGAAAAACCAGATAGAAAATCTGTTCCTATAAATCGTCCGGAAACTATCCGTTGGAGAAGTAAATATCTCTCTCAAGTAAAAGGTAGAGTTGCTATAAATAACACAATTAGTAATTTAACTAAACTTTTGAAAGATTTTTTTGAATAAAGTTACTGCGGAAAATTGGGAAAAATCCATATAATAAAAGAATAAAACAAAATGTGAGAACTCGATCTCATGATCGGTGAGATAGAGGAACCAGTTATAATTAATTTGAGCGAAGATAGTTTCACTGACTGTGATTAGGAATAAGATACGTAATGTTTACTAGTGTAAACACAATTTATTATTTGAATTTTCGTTTTTGTTGTATTTTATTGTTTAATGTTGTTTATATGTTTTTTTTATTTTTTTATATATTTTTATTTTAGTGTGTCCCACTCTTTAATTTTATATATATTTAATTTCAATTAGCCGTAAGTTTTTAATTATTTTATTATTGTATTTATGTCTTTTTCTGTAGAATTAACATGTTTATCTTATTTTTTGGGGCTATCGTATTTCCATATAATAAAGTAAATTAAATTAAAATATCAGTACAATAGAAATAAAAATAAGTAGGTCTAATTTTAATTACAATATATAAAAAGTAATTACATTTGAATCCCTTTTTAGTGCTTACTTGTAATTCTGCAGATAGTTAAGAAATAAATAAACTGAAACACCCTAAAAATGTTTTTAATTAATAATAAAATGACCGATAGCCCCAAAAATATTTTAATATTATATGGACGAATTTATTTTTTCATATATGTTTAACTTTTTGTATTTTTGATAATGGATATTTTGTAAGTATTTAAATAATTTCGAATTTTTTGAGAGAATAAGGCTACGTTTTAGTCCATTATTATAGACCGGTATTTTTGGGTATAAAATTTCTAACCCATTCTTAGAAAAAATATATATGTCTAACTGATTTTGCTAAAGACACCGGACTAAAGAACACAGGTAGTTTGCGAAGAGAAAAAATGATTTATTACTCTCTCTAGTTCTTAAATAAACTGTAGTATAAGAGGAAAAATCGGGTCCATTTTCCCAAACTCAAGGCTCTTGGGGGGGGGGGGGGCGATCGCCCCCACCGCCCCCCCCCCTTGGATCCGTGCCTGTCACCAACCAGGAAAAACTAAAACAGTACATTTTTAATGTCAAATATAGACCAGAAATACTGTAAAACAACGTCGTCACCATGTCAAGAAAACCATTTTAGGAAGAATGCAAGCACTGCAGCAAAATGGAACAGAGAGGAAAGTTTCCTATATGGAGAACCACTTCTGACATTGATCCACATTGGAGTATAGCTCAGATAAGTGAATACCAACTTCAACTGAAAGGAAAAGTCAATGCTACACCTATCACCATAACTGCTGATACTGGTGCGGCAGTATCTCTTACAAAGTCAAGCCTTATTGATAAATTTAGAATCCTACCATTGTCTAGAAAAGTAATGTTAAGAACTGTAACTGAAGAAGCATCTAATGTAATTGGAGAACTGCAAGTTGAGATTCAACTTGAAAGGCTAAATTTAACCATTTGGTGTTAGTTGCTGACATAGAAGATCAGTTTGAACACTTCAACAAACCCAGTAAATACCTGGTATCGAAGGCATTAGTCAATTCATTTGACATCAAGGCACGCTCGGCAGATTTACAGCGAGGTGATAGAGTTTGGTTATGCAATCTACAGAGCAAGAAGGATAAATCGCCTAAGTTGATGTCATCTTGGGAAGGGCCATATACTGTTCTAAAAAGAACCAATGACGTTGTTTATAGAATCCAATGAAGTTCCAAGAATAAAATGAAAGTAGTACATCTACACAGGTTGAAGCCATACCATGGAGATATCGAAGCTGATCGTGACGATCAGAATTAGGAGGGGGGCAGGAGAAACTTACTGACACGCCCTCGTATACAAATATTTCGATGCGATGAGTCATCTTTATTATAATATGCCGATGGGAATAATATATCGATGGGTCATATTTCCAGATAGTTCTAGATTTGTTTAAGAAATTTTATAGGTATATAAATAGGGATAGGATTAGAGTTTTAAGTTAATTAGAGTTGTATAGTGGTACTTGAAGAGTGAAGATATTAAAATAGTTGTGTTTTAGCTATGTTAAGAAGTAGCTAATATAAGTATTGAAAGTATTATTCTGCGAACCCAGCAAGCGATCTTTAAGAGATAAAATCATAACAATATAATAGGGTAAAATTTATTCTTAGTTTTAAAGAAATAGTTTCATTTCACACCGCAAAATTACTTTCTTGGAGGCTCAATATATATTTGGTGTTCTTACAATTTTTGACGCTACTGTTACAATAAATAACACTATTTACTTTAAAAATATTTTTTCAGGTACCGTAACAGGAACGCGTGAAAATAGAGTTAAATTTAACCATCATGTAACAGTCTTTGCCCTGTAAATAAAACCATAGCTCCATTTCACATTTTTGTTTGCAACAAAAGCTTTAAATGCCTTTAGTAATGAAAACCAAAACAAAACATCGTATTATCACAGTAGGGATCAAAAGTTAATCCGATTTCGTCGCTAACTTTGAGTGACAAGAACTGAGATTATTAAGTGACAGTGTTTGTTGCAAACCACAACTCAAGGATGTCTTAATCCGACATTTCATTTACTATTAAGGATTTTTGAAGCAACAGTGTCGATATAAGTGACAATGTATATCAGAAAACTTAATTTCGCATGAGTGGTTTTTGAGATACGGGGAAGGGTTTAAATGTAAATGGATATTTTCGTGAAAAGCAAATAGTTTTGACTTTTACTTAGGTTGACACTTTAAAGTGAATACATTATCGCAGTGTGCCAAAATATAATTTATTTTTTACCTTTCCGTACGTTGGAATGACATATGCTAAATATATATATATATATATATATATATATATATATATATATATATATATATATATATATATATATATATATAACCAGTAAAGTCCGCATCATGGGATTTTTTTTTATTAATAGCTTTATCCGAAATTTGACTCATGCATCAATTTCTGCTTCGATCGAGATGAAAATTAACTAAAAAAATAGTAGTCACGGGATTACAACTATCCGTAAAATTTTAATTTTTTTCCAAAAAAAAAATTCAAAACTGGGGTTATATCTCAAAATATCGAAAAAAGTTATAAGAAAAAGTTTCTCTAATGCAATTTTTACCCATATGCAAAAATTTTAGCTATATAAGATAATTTAGATTTTTTGCCCATTTTTTTGTAAGTTGCACCACTGTTGCAAAATAAGACTTGACGCAATCTACATAAATCTTCTTAGTTTTGACAATACCTCATTCCAGACATATTTTGTTTAAAGTAGCGCCTTATTAAATGTGTGTTTTGTCCACGAAATCCAAATAGGGCTATTAAAATATGGTCACATTTGATGTCAAGTTTATTTGTTCTTGACCCAGTATAAAGTAACTTCATAAAGTAACTATTTTTGAAAATGTAGTTTGTGTTTAAAAGTAATACACATTAATATTAACAACAAATTTTAATAATGGTGTTTTAAATTAAATCGTTGAAACTAGATAAACTGTATGTAAAGTTAAATAAAAATTTATTTTCGACTTAATGCAGATTTTACTGATGACACTGTGTACTTGTTTGTCTTAATTATAATATGTATTACTTTTAGACACAAACTACGTTTTCAAAAATAGTTATTTTATGATATTACCTTATACAGTGTCAAAAATAAGTAACCTTTGTATGACATGTGACCAAATTTTAATAGCCCTATTTGGATTTTGTAGAAAAACACACGATTAGTATAGCGCTACTTTAAACAAAATATATATGAGATGAAGCATTATCAAAACTAAGAAGTTTTATGTAGTTTGTGTCGAGTCTTATTTTGCAACAGTGGTACAATTTACAAAAAGTGGGCAAAAGATCTAAATTTTCTTATACAGCTGAAATTTTACATATAGGCTTAAAATTTGATTTAAAAAAATTTTTCTTATAATTTTTTTCAATATTATGAGATATAGTCCCACTTTTAAATATGGAAATTTTAAAAAAAACATACATCGCTATCAAAAAATAATTTTATGGATGCTGTTGACCTCGTTCTAAATACAAATTACTTGCAGTACGAAAACACCTTTTACAAACCACTCGATGGATGTGCTATGGGAACACCAATTTTATCTACTATTGCTCAGTTAGTAATGGAATATTTAGAGGAAAAAGTTTTAGAAAAATTAAATTTTAATATAATATTTTCCAACATTTTGCTCATGATTGCATAGCAGCCGTACCACAAAATAAAATAAATGAAATTCTCCAAGAGTTTAACAGTTTCAACGAAAAATTACAGTTCACGTCCGAAACAGAAAATAATAATAAAATAAATTTTCTAGATATGACACTTATACGCAGAAAAAACAAAATTTTAACTGAATGGTACACCAAACCAACTTGCTCAAGTAGATATTTAAACTGTTTCTCTAGTCATTCAAAAATTTTAAAAAAATAGTATTATAATCGATCTGTCTGGTCGTGCTACCTCCCTAACGTCTCCAGAATTCCAACCGAAAATACTGCAAAAAGTAAAAAAAAATACTAATAAATAATAATTTCAACGAAAAGACTATCACCAAAATAATTGATAAACGAACATATAAATTTTATAATAACGTAAAAAAAAACAATATGTAGCATTACCTTACACTAGTGAGCTGTCAGAAAAAATAAAATACATTTTAAAAAAGCATGATATTATCGTATGCCACAAGTCACATAATAAATTAAATACATTGTTCACAAATTTAAAAAGTAAAACTCCTCTCATGAATAAATCAAATGTAATATATTCGATCCCTTGCACAAATTGTCCCAAAAAATATATAGACATGACGAGCCAATTGCTGAAGAACAGATTGAATGGCCATAAATATACGAAAAACGCCCCAACAGCGTTAAACACACACACACACAGGAAGAAAAACATACTTTCGATTATAAGAGTACCATAATAAAAAACAAAGATATGAATTACCAAAAATTACAGATAAAGGAAATGATTGAAACTAAAAGATAAAAACACTGTTAACGATAGAACAGATATGGGAAATTTGAGCAACATTTACACAAGCCTAATTTAAACAAAAATGTTAAGTATTCGATCTTGTCAAATAAGAATCATAAATTGAATATCCTCTTAAATATAAAACTAAACGTATACCTCATTTGTTCTTTTGTGCATTGTAAAATATAATAAAATTTTTTTTAAAAAAATTGAACCGACTTCTAAAAGTGCGCTAAAAAGTAAAAAATAACTATAAATTTTTATATGAAATTGAACTTTTTGAAGTCGGCGCCAAACTAATACTTGACCAAATGTGATTTGCATAAACAGATTTAAAATACTTTTTTTGTAATTGCTTTCTTACCATAATTTGTATATATTAGTAGTTATTTATTTCATTTACTAATAATTTGGCGCCGACTTCAAAAAGTTCAATTTCATATAAAAATTTATAGTTATTTTTTACTTTTTAGCGCACTTTTAGAAGTCGGTTCAATTTTTTTTATAAAAATTTTATTTTTCTATTTTTAGTTTTAGAATTCATTATGATATTCATAAATTATTTGAACTAAGAACTAATCGAAATTAGTGTACTTCACAATGACTCCAAAGTGGCAAAAAGTACAAATTTTATTCAAAGTTGTAAATCACCCTAAAATGAACCACTAAAAATTCTTTAGTTCTTAGAGTTTTCCAAATACCAATCAAATGGGGTCAAACGAATATTTAGTCTGTCATAGAAAATCCACTATCTTAAATTTCAAATTAATTTTAGATTGGTAATATAGGCCCCAACACCTTCCAATATCGATATTTAAAGAAAATAAATAATTTTTTATCCACCATATTAGATACGCCATATTAATTTTTTTTAAATAATTTTAGATTCGTCATGTGTGACCCCGAAAACTCTCCCGTACCAATTTTGGTTAAAATCGGACAAAATTGATTTTTTCGTCCGCCATATTGAATTTTTTAAAAATTATTTTAAATTCGTCACATGCGACTCCGAAAACTCTCCCGTACCAATTTTGGAGAAAATCGAACAAAAAAGATTTTTTTTGTCGGCCATATTGAATCCGCCATATTGAATTTTTTAAAAATAATTTCTGATTCTTTATGTGAGGCCTCGAAAACTTACCCATACCAATTTTGGAAAAAATCGAACAAAATTGATTTTGTTGTCAGCCATCTTGAATTTTTCAAAAATTATTTTAGATTCGTCATATACGACTCCGAAAACTCCCCCGTACCAATTTTGGAGAAAATTGAACAAAAAAGATTTTTTTTGTTGGCCATATTGGATCCGCCATATTGGATTTTTTAAAAATTATTTTAGATTCGTCACATGCGACCCCGAAAACTCCCCTGTACCAATTTTGGAGAAAATCGAACAAAATTGATTTTTTTGTCCGCCATATTGGATCCGCCATATTGAATTTTAAAAAAATTATTTTAAATTCGTCATATGCGACCCCGAAAATTCCCCCGTACCAATTTTGGTGAAAATCGGACAAAACTGATTTTTTTCGTCCGCCATATTGGATCCGCCATATTGAATTTTAAAAAAATAATATTAGATTCGTTATATGGCATCTTAAAAACTCTCCCATACCAATTTTGGAGAAAATCGGAATAAATTAAATTTTTTTGTCCGCCCTATTGGATCCGCCATTTTGAATTTTTGAAAAATAACTTCAGATTCGTTGGGTACAACCCCGAAAATTCCTCCATACCAATTTTGGAGAAAATCGGACAAAATTAATTTTTTTAGCCGCCATCTTGAATTTTACTGCACCAATTTCATCTAAAAAAATATGGGACCACCGCAGCAACTTCCTTTACATAACGCAAGAAAATTCATTCAAATCGGTGCAACCGTTCCGGAGTAATCGGTGTACATACATAAAAAAAAAAAATACATAGTCGACGAATTGAGAACCTCCTTCTTTTAGAAGTCGGTTAAAAAATAAAACACATTCGCATTCCATGTATCCTCAGTAGACGATGTAAAGATTGAATTTTATTTAGTAATAGAGTAACAAAATGTCAAGGTAAGTACTGGTAAAATTAAATATTTTTAAAAAAATTTTAAAAATTTAAATACTGTTTTTTAAAGTGTCTTGTTTGTTTTTTAAAATTGTAGATAAGTTCTTATGTGAATATTTAAATTATATAAAAATATTTTTAGGAAGAAAAAATTTTGAAAATGCCTTAAATAAAGGGCGAAACGTCAATTGTTTTGCATTTTTTGTTAAATATAGAACCTAAATCCAAGAAACGACAAAATAAAAAAAAATGATTAGATAATTTATTTATATATATACAGGGTGTCCAAGATAAGGATCCTAAGCATGGGGATCTCGGAAACAGTTGGAGATACGAGGTCGGTTAAATTAGAGAAAAGTTGCGCAATTTAGTACTAAATTAAACACAGTTAAAAAAATTTAAAAATTTCAAACAGTTCCGGAGATTTCCGGAAAAAAACGAAATTTGGCAAAATCGTTTTTAATTTTTGCAGGCTTTATTTAAAGAGATATCCGAAAATAAAAGGTAGATTCTCATTGCCACTTTTTATTTTTTATAATTTGGTCTAAACAAAATTTAAATCCGACGTTTCGTTTCTGAGATACCATCATGAACTTTCATTTTTTATATGGAACAAAAAAAAGTATCCCATGTATTTGATAGCATTTTTTATTACAAATTCAACGGTGTATCACACTTGCATATCAAGTGTGTAGTTCATTGGCTTTTATAAAACTGATATACCTTTCTCTCTCGCTCTCACGGAGCTCTTATGGAAAGTACTTGAACTACGTATTCGATATGCAAGGGTGATACACCGTTGAATTTGTAATAAAAAATGCTATCAAATACATGGAATACTTTTTTTTGTTCCATATAAAAAATGAAAGTTCATGATGGTATCTCAGAAATGAAACGTCGGATTTAAATTTTGTTTAGACCAAATTATAAAAAATAGAAAGTGGCAATGAGAATCTACCTTTTATTTTCTGATATCTCTTTAAATAAAGCCTGCAAAAATTAAAAACGATTTTGCCAAATTTCGTTTTTTTCCGGAAATCTCCGGAACTGTTTGAAATTTTTAAATTTTTTTAACTGCGTTTAATTTAGCACTAAATTGCGCAACTTTTCTCTAATTTAACCGACCTCGTATCTCCAACTGTTTCCGAGATCCCCATGCTTAGGATCCTTATCTTGGACACCCTGTATATATATATATATATATATATATATATATATATATATATATATATATATATATATATATATATAACCAAGCTACATTCGACCACAGGCAGATGAAAAACCTCGTTGGAAGAAGAGATGTAAACTGCAATAAAAAGAGTTGTTCAAACATTTTATTATGAGAAGCAAATCCCAATCGTCGACAAAATTCTAACTAAAATCAATGAGGATCGGTATTTACCTGAAATTAATAGAACTGAGCCCTGGAAATTGCCCAGAGAACTTAAATTTTCTTAGGAAAAACCAGATAGGAAATCTGATGGTTTAAGAAGTAAATAATCTGAAACGTCAAATATCCTAAAAATGTTTTTAATTAATGATAAAATGACCGACAGTCCAAAAAAAAAAATTTAATATTATATGGACAAATTTATTTTTTTATATATGGTTAACTTCTTGTATTTTTGACAATGGGTATTTTGTAAGTATTTAAATTATAATTTAGAATTTTTCGAGTGAAAAACACTATATTTTAGTCTGAATGTGCCTAAAACGATTTCTACCCCAAAATTAAAAATAATAAAAATACAGTTGTGATTTGTGTTAAATATGTCAAAATTATCTATATTTACTAATGTATGTGAATTATTAAGAAATCATAAGAAATAAAATATTATTATAAAAACTTTTTATTTTTAGTTTATTACCGAAATAATATTCTATGCCATAAATACTTAGTGATAAAATACACCTCCTTCCGACGCCTATGACAAGGATTAAAATCCTTTTTAACACTTCGCACATCCAAATATCTATTGTTATCCAACCCAAATAGTCCATTATTATAGACCGGTATTTTTAATTATAAAATTTCTAACCCATTCCAATGAAAAATATATGTGTGTAACAGATTTTGCCAAAGATATCGGACTCAACAACACCACAGGTAGTTTGCGAAGAAAAAAAAGGTTAAAAAATGATTTATTACTCTCTCTATTTCTTGAATAAACTATAGTATAAGAGGCAAAATCGGGTCTACTTTCCTGAACTCGAAGCCCTTGGGGGGGGGGGGGGCGATCGCCCCTCACCGCCCCCCCCCTTGGATCCGCGCCTGGCATACGCTTTGACTCAATTCAATTAGGACACAGTATATATTTACTAGTATTAGTAATTATTGATGAGAAAAAACATTTTAAGCATCGAACGATTGACGAAGCGAAAACTATGATTTTGTCTCCATTTTCCCCATTATGTCGTTACAGCTAAGTTGGTTAATTCGAGCTAGTAATTTTTTATCAGAGTTATGTGTGAGCATCTTCTTATGACACTAATATTTATTTTAAATACTAAATTTACTATTATTTAATTTTTACAAAGTATTGATATTTGCTTAGAATTAAACCGTGTCAAATAGAAATTGTTATTCAACGTTTCGCCTACGATAATACGAGGCATCTTCACTGAATGCTATCTAGGAATAAGAGCAGTATTTATACCAGACTCATGCTCAGCTAACCATGATTCAGCGTAACAATCGATTTCTACGTGTGATGTAGACTGTCACCTGCATCTCTCTTAATATTATTTGGATATTTATAAATTTTAGTTTATTTTATTTTAAATGTGCGACCGGAGCAATGCTGGTGTTCAGTTACTGCAGATTTTACAATTTGTTTCTTTTCTATACATCTTTCATGTTCTTTAAGTCTAGTGGATATAGATCGTTCTATTGCACCTATATACACTTTACCACTACTACAACTTTCTTACAGGTGTTGAAAATTGTTCGGATGTTTGATTTTCGGAGAAATCTGGCAATCTTGTCGCTTGTTCCGTGTATGTAAGTTAAGACAATACTATCCATAGATGGTCCATTTACGACACTTTGTTGAAGAGTTGGGTTTTTATATTTATTAATAGAACGACTAATATCTTCAGCGCAATATCCGTTACCTCTCAGAGCGTTAGTCAGTTTTCTGTTTCTCATTTTAGTGATTATTTATCACATATTAAAAGAGTTCTATGTACCAAAGAGTTTATGATAGATTGTTTTTGGGAAGGATGATTGCGTGACGTTGCATTGAGATATAGATTTGTATGTGTTGGATTTCTGTACACGGAATGTCCTAATATGCCATTATCTTTCCTTTGTACTAGTACATCGAGAAAGGGACAGGCGCCCATTGACTCAGTTTTCATAGTGAATTTTAAGTTAGGGTGTTATTGGTTCAGATAATCCAGGAAATTATGAAGGTTATCTGCACCATGGGACCAAACTACGAACGTATCAGTTACATATCTGCACAAGACAAAGCATTTTCTTCGAAAGCTTCAATGAAGACGTTAGGTACTACAGGTGACAGCAGAGATCCCATGGCTGCTCCTGAAGCCCGCTCGTAGAGACTTCTTTGAAAAGTAAAATAAGTGGAGATCAGATATTTTTTAATTAATTCCAGTAGGATGAAGTCCATGTTGTTATTTCGTCATATGTCCGATATTATGGAAACTGAATCATTTATAGGAACATTTGTTTTTCTACATTAAAACTGATCAATATGTCTTCGGACTCTAATTGGATGGCTCTAATCTTTGGGCTGTTGCTCCTCGATGATCATTCAGTGTTTTAATCTCGTGGAATAAAGATCCCTGAAGATGTCTCGTTCAGTCGTAGGCGAAACGTCAAATAACCATTCCAATTTGACACGGCCTAAACTCAAGAACCACGATTTTCAACTTGACCAAAGCCGTGAAAACTTTCGTTCTTTACTGATAATTACTTTAACATATTGATTATCATCTAGATATTAAAATGCGTCTGGCTAATCTAGGAATAAAATTTTTATTATTTATTGAAATTATGCTCAAAAATTTATTACTATTTAAAACGCTGCAAAATAGTTATATCTCACCTAGATAATTTTCTATCGATTTTTTATTGAATAATAAAAAAATTTTATCCACCCTATATATGAGAGTATTAATGAATAAAATACTAAATCCTAAAGTTCATTTAGCCTTCCAGGTGATCCTGCGTGCTCTTTTATGATTTCATGAAAAGACGGTCGACTTACGTCGGGTCTTTTAGAAAATCTTGTTACGGCTTTTAGTTCCAGTGAATTTTATGAAATATCCATCGCCATCGCTCAAGTATCGAGGCACATGTCCTTTTTCTTCGGGCATGTCGAAGGAAAACATAAAACCGAATAACTTCCTCGATAAAACAGGCAACGTTCCGCTAAATTTGCATTGATTTCAGGCTGGAGCAGCTGCGATGTCGGTACACTTACGCTGAAAAATAACGGAGGAAGTTTATTGATTAAGTACGTATATAAAAACTTATTATAAAATAGTCAAAAAATCCGACTTCATTGTGTTGTTAAATGAAAAGAAATAAATTAGCTACAAAAAAATTTTTTGAAAAATCAACCGTTGATTCAACTTTATTTTACCACCACACATTATTTCATCCTACAGAATCTTGATTCTTGAATCATAGATTATATAATTTTTCTTTATTTTGTCTTTTCTTGGATTTAGGTTCTATATTTAAAAAACACGCAAAATAATTGACGTTTCGCCCTTTATTCAAGGCATTTTCAAAATTCTTTCCTCCTAAAAATATATAATTAAAATACATCACATAAAAGACATCTTTACAATTTCGAAAAACAAACAAGACACTTAAAAACAGTAGTCAAAACTTTAAAATTTTTTCAAAATATTTAGATTTACTGGTACACAACTTGACACTTTGCTGTTCTGTTACTAAATAAAATTTAAATTTTACATCGTTTACTGAGGATATGTGGAATGCGAATGTGTTTTATTTTTTTAATATTTGTTATATTTTACAATGCATCAAAAACAAATAAGGTATATGTTTGGTTTTATGTTTAAGAGGATATTCCATTTTTGATTCTTATTTGACCCGATCGAATACTTAATATTTTTGTTTAAATTAGGCTTGCGTAAATGTGGCTCAAATTTCCCATATCTGTTCTATCGTTAACAGTGTTTTTATCTTTTTTAATTTTAATCATTTCCTTTAACTGTAATTTTTGGTAATTCATATCTTTGTTTTTTATAATGGTACTGTTGTAATCAAAAGTGTGTTTTTCGTCCTGTGTGTGTTTGTTTAACGCTGTTGAGGGGTTTTTTGTATATTTATGGTCATTTAATCTGTTCTTCAGTAATTGGCTGGTCATGCCTATATTGCTCAGCTAGTAATGGAATATTAAGAGGAAAAAGTTTTAGAAAAATTAAATTTAAATATAATATTTTTCAAACGTTTTGTCGATGATTGCATAGCAGCCGTACCACAAAATAAAATAAATGAAATTCTCCAAGAGTTTAACAGTTTCAACAAAAAATTACGGTTCACGTCCGAAACAGAGAATAATAATAAAATAACTTTTCTAGATATGACACGTATACGAAGAAAAAACAAAATTTTAACTTTATGGTACACCAAACCAACTTGGTCAGGTAGATATCTAAACTATTTCTCTAATCATTCAAAAACTCAAAAAAATAGCGTTATAATCGGTCTATCTGATCGTGCTATCTCCCTAACGTCTCCAAAATTCCGACCAAAAATACTGCAAAAAGTAAAAGAGACACTAATAAATAATAATTTCAACGAAAAGACTATCACCAAAATAATTGATAAGCGAACATATAAGTTTTATAATAACGTAAAAACAAAAAACATAGAACATAAACAACAAAAATATGTGGCATTACCGTACACTAGTGAGTTGTCAGAAAAAATAAAATACATTTTAAAAAAGCATGATATTATCGTATGCCACAGGTCACATAATAAATTAAATACGTTGTTCACAAATTTAAAAAGTAAAACTCCTCTAATGAATAAATCAAATATAATATATTCGATCCCTTGCACAAATTGTCCCAAAAAATATATAGGCATGACTAGCCAATTACTGAAGAACAGATTAAATGGCCATAAATATACAAAAAAACGCCTCAACAGCGTTAAACAAACACACACAGGACGAAAAACACACTTTTGATTATAACAGTACCATTATAAAAAACAAAGATATGAATTACCAAAAATTAGATAAAGGAAATGATTGAAATTAAAAAAGATAAAAACACTGTCAACGACAGAACAGATATGGGAAATTTGAGCCACATTTACGCAAGCCTAATTTAAACAAAAATATTAAGTATTCGATCCGGTCAAATAAGAATCAAAAATGGAATATCCTCTTAAACATAAAACCAAACATATACCTTATTTGTTTTTGATGCGTTGTAAAATATAACAAATATTAAAAAAATAAAACACATTCGCATTCCACGTATCCTCAGTAAACGATGTAAAATTTAAATTTTATTTAGTAACAGAACAGCAAAATGTCAAGGTGTATACCGGTAAAATTAAATATTTTTAAAAAAATTTAAAGTTTTGACTACTGTCTTTAAGTGTCTTGTTTGTTTTTCGAAATTGTAAATATGTTTTTATGTGATGTATTTTAATTATATATTTTTAGGAGGAAAGAATTTTGAAAATGCCTTGAATAAAGGGCAAAACGTCAATCGTTTTGTGTATTTATTAAATATAGAACCTAAACCCAAGAAAAGACAAAATAAAGAAAAATTATATATATATATATATATATATATATATATATATATATATATATATATATATATATATATATGAAGTAAAATGCGAACAGTAAATGCAAACTTCTCTCCATCATATCCTTTCTGTGTTAGAGGTTGCACAGTTAGAACAAATTGTTATAAAACGCAATTTATCCTATTCCACCACCATCGAGATGATGGCCTACCTGTACCACCATACCGAGAAGAAAGTCAAAACTTACCCTCCCCGCCACAGTGATACGGCAGAGGTACATGTTTCGTCTCTACTAGACTCATCAGGGTACCGACATGCACCTGGGTGTGCAAAAGACAGATCGGAAGGAAGCATGCAAATACTGAACGCGGCTTCTCCGACTTCCCGCCGGGTGGCGTATATATGTGTATGCGGATTTCACGGATTCCTCCGTGTGAGTTGCAATAGCAGTGGATATATCCACATTATGCCGTTGTAGATATGCTATTGCAACTCACACGGAGGAATCCGTGAAATCCGCATACACATATATACGCCACCCGGCGAGAGGTCGGAGAAGCCGCGTTCAGTATTTGCATGCTTCCTTCCGATCTGTCTTTTGCACAGCCAGGTGCATGTCGGTACCCTGATGAGTCTAGTAGAGACGAAACATGTACCTTTGCCGTATCACTGTGGCGGGGAGGGTAAGTTTTGACTTTCTTCTCGGTATGGTAGTACAGGTAGGCCACAATTTGTTCTAACTGTGCAACCTCTAACACAGAAAGGATATGATGGAGAGAAGTTTGGATTTACTGTTCGCATTTTACTTCATTCATACGCGGAGTTGCATATAGTTGTACGTTTGCTGAATGTAATTTCGGCACTACAACGGCATAATGTGGATATATCCACTGCTATTGCAACTCACACGGAGGAATCCGTGAAATCCGCATACACACACACACATATATATATATATATATATATATATATATATATATATATATATATATATATATATAAATATATATATTATGCATGTATACCGATTTCTCCGGAACGACAGCACCGATTTGAGTGAAATTTTTTACGTTATGTCCCATATCTTTTGGACGCATTTGGTGTCATAAAATCCAAGACTTTTAATAGCTTATTACTCGAAAGGGATGCATTTTTCGAAAAAATGTCAAAGAATAAAAAGTGTCTTCTTTTGCCTAATTAACTTAGCTTTTTGTGTAGCGTTTTTTCAACTTTTTCATAATTTTGCCAGATTTTTGTTAATAATAAATTAAGGACCACTCTGATAGAAAAATATTATTTAGATTCTTTTTGTCAATTATGAAATTAATCGATTGCAGTAGGTTTCATCCCAGCGCCCATTTATGGTAGGTTAAGTTGTATTTTTAACCGACTTCTAAAAGGAGGAGGTTCTCAATTCGTCGATTATGGATTTTTTTTCTTTTTATGTATATACACCGATTATCCCGGAACGGCAGCACCGATTTGAATGAAATTTTTAACGTTATGTTCAGCAAGTTGCTGCGCTGGTCTCATATTTTTTTGGACGAAATGGATGCCATAAAATCCAAGATGGCGCTAACAATATGGGGGCCAAAAAAATTAATTTTCTCCAATCCTTTCCAAAATTAGTATGAGGAAATTTTCAGGGTCGTACACAACGAATCTGAAATTATTTTAAAAAATTCAATATGGCGGATCCAATATTGCCCACAAAAAAATTTAATTTTGTCCGATTTTCTCCACAATTGGTGTGGGGGAGTTTTCGGGGTCGTACACAACGAATCTAAAATATTTTTAAATAATTCAGTATGGCGGATCCGATATGGCGGACAAAATATCAATTTTGTCCAATTTTCTCTAAAATCGGTATGGGGGAGTTTTCGGGGTCGCCCATAACGAATCTAAAACTATTATTAAAAAATTCAATATGGCGAATCCAATATGGCGGACGAAAAAATTAATTGTGTCTGATTTTCTCTAAAATTGGCAAGGGGGAGTTTTCGGGGTCGAACATAACGAATCTGAAATAATTATTAAAAAATTCAATATCGCGATTCTAATATGCCGGATGAAAAATTCATTTTGTCCGATTTTTTTCAAAATTGATATGGGGGAGTTTTCGGGATCACACATTACGAATCAAAAATTATTTTAAAAATAATAAATATGACGGATTCAACATGGCGGAATAAACAATCTACATCTCTTGATTTTGTCTAAAATCGGTATTGGGAGTTTTTGTTAATAATGAATTTAAAATTGTTTTTGAAGAACTCAATCTGGCGAATTCAATACGGCGTCCAAAAAGTTTTACATTTTTCGATTTTCTCCAATACTAATACAAGGGGTTCTTGAGGGTGTACATTATGAATTTAAAAGTATTTTTTTTTCAGGATTCAATATGGCGAATACAATACAGCGAACCAAAAATTTTACATTTTTCGATTTTGTTTGAAGGTGGGACGGAATCGTTTTTGAGGATGTAAATAGCGAATATAAAATTACTTTAAGAAAATCTAATATGTCAGATGCAATATGACGGTCGAGAGATTTTAAATTTCCGGACTAATATGGTGGTTGAAAATTTTACCTTTTTTTCAGATTTACTACTAGGGGGTTTTCCAGGTCGTGTATTACGAATATGAAGTTAATTTTTTACAACTATTAAGGGGCGCACATACTTTTGGTTACGTAGTTGATTATCAGTATAAAATTAATTTGAAATTTAAGATAGTAGATTCACTATGACAGAAAAACACAGTTTCTTTGATATTTGAAAAACTATAAAAATCAAAGAATTTTTAGTGGTTCATTTTAGGGTAATTTACAACCTTTGGGTAAAATTGGTAATTTTTTGCCACGTTGGAATCATTGCGAGGTACACTCATCTTGATTAGTACTAAGTTAAAATAATTTATGGATATCATAATGAATTGAAAAATCAAAATTAAAAATGAAATTTTTATAAAAAAAAAACGACTTCTAAAAGGGCGCTAAAAAGTAAAAAATAACTATAAATTTTTATATGAAATTGAAATTTCTGAAGTTGTCAAGAAATTATTTCTAAATGAAATCAATAATTGCTAATATATACAAATTATGGTAAGAAAGTATTTACAAATCAAGTGTTTTTAATCTATTTATGCGAATCACATTTTGGCAGGTATTAGTTTGGCCCCGACCTTATAAATTTTAATTTAATATAAAAATGTATAGTTATTTTCCCATTTTAGGGCCGTGTTAAAAGTCAGTTCCATTTTTTTTATAAAAATGTTATTTTTATTTGATCATTTTGCACCCTACGGAGAGTCCGTGTTATAAAACCAAGGACAACATGTTTCATAAAGGTTCTAAATATTATGAAAAAAAACGCACTATATTGATATCCAAATATGAAAGACCTAAGGTTGTTAAATACTAGTAGGCTTATAAATAAATAACAAATTTATTTACTGGGGCTGTTCGTGAAGAAAAGAGAGCATATGTAGATATGTAGGGGTGTAAGGGGTGATGGTTAAAATAATACCAACCCAAAGGACAACCTCTCCTGCACGTGGTGCACCCTGCTAGATAATTGACGAGGCTCAGTGGACCAAGTGACTGCCGGGATAAGCAGTCCCCCCATTTTTCAAGTCAACAGCTACGGGTGGAGGACATTGAAAGAATATAGGGCACCTTCTTGTTCTTGGAATGAGAAATCATTCCAAAAGGCGGATGAATCAGATATGATCAACGGTGTGGAGATGCATAAGGCAAGGGGAAACCAATGCATTAAAGGTTTAAATAGAACATCCTTAGTAAAGTCATCATGGCTACAACAAAACTAGATAAAAAAGCTACTGATTATGGAAATCGGATACCAAGATCCGGCAGGAGAAGAAAATGTCAAAGCTGCAAGGCCTCCTCGGTCGTCAACCGGCGAAAACTTTGTGGCATAGGGACATGGAATGCCAGAAGTCTATACCAGCCTGAAAAAGTATATAACCTGATTAGAGCAATGGAACGACTCAATATGGACATACTGGAAGCCAGTGATATGCAGTGGCTGGATGCAGGAGTTACAGTAGTAAATAACTAAACTGTATATTATTCAGGAAGCAAAGATGGCTCGCACGGATATGGAGTAGGAATTGTACTGAGTAGAACCATCAGTCAAACAGTAACAAGCTTCATTGCATTTTCAAATAGGATTGTGATGATACAATTGAGCACAACTAAACAAAAATTAAACATTATACGGATTTATGTTCCAACCGCTGATAAGCCCGATAACGACCTAGAAAACTTCTACGAAGATTTGGAAAACGTGATAAAGTCCACTAAAAAACAGGATATAAAAATTATAATGAGAGACTTAAATGCAAAAGTGGGAGACCAAAAAACACAAGAATGTACAGGTAGTTACGGACTTGGAACTAGAAACGGAAGAGGAGATAAACTAATCGAATTCTGCCAAAATAAGAGGTTGGTTGTAACAAACACATGGTTTAAATTACCCAAACGTAGACTGTATACATGGAAGTCAGCAGCGGATAGAGAAGGGAGGATCACAAGAAACCAAATCGACTACATTCTGATTGGACAAAGGTATAAAAATGGAATTATGTCGGTAAAAACATATCCAAGTGCTGACATAGGATCATACCATTATCCCCTAGTCGCCAAAATCAGATTTAAAATGAAACTCATTAAAAGAACAACTGACACTGCAAAAAGTAACATTTCCAGACTCAAGGATACAAACATAAAACAACTCTTTATGGAAGATATCAATAAAAGATTAGTGAACGTCAAAGAGGTGATTCTCCAAAACGCAAAACCAGAAAACAAATGGCTTTGAATGAAAACAGAAATAGAGGAAAGTCAAAGAGAAATACTAACTCCAACAAGATCTAGAAAGCAGCAATGGATGACAGAGGAGATACTGGACCTAATGGATGGGAGACGACAATTTATAAACAGAGATATGCAAAAGTATAAAGAAATAAACAAGCAAATCAAATACAAGATTAGACTAGCGAAAAATAAATGGCTGCAAGAAGAATGTGAAGAAATAGAAGAGTATCAGAGGAAACATGATAGTTTTAACATGCACAAAAAGATAAAAAAGATAACTCATAGTAACAGAAAGAGAGAACCGACACTGCTTAAGAATGCAAAAGGCAAGCTAATCTTAAACACCCAAGAGAAACTTAAAAATGGACAGAATACATCAAAGACCTGTTTAAGAACAATAGAGTAGAGCAGATGGAGATTGAAGTAGAGGATAACGAGGTATTAATGATACTGAAAGATGAAATAAAAGCAGCTATAAGAAACAACAAAAATGGAAAAACAATAGCTCCAGATCAAATCCCAGTAGAAATCTTAAAATGCATGAATGATGATACCATGGATATATTGTTAGATCTGTTCAACACAGCATATAAAACGGGGAATATAACCAGAGAATGGTTACTCTCCAGCTTTTGCGCTATTCCAAAAAACAAAAATGCATAAGACTGCAGCGAATATAGAACAATATCTTTGATAAGTCATGTGCTCAAGGTATTTTTAAAAGTAATACACGGACGCATTTATAAAGAACTTGAAAAGGGGATAGATGATAGTCAGTTTGGATTCAGAAATGGTATAGGCACCAGAGACGCGTTGTTTGCACTTAATGTTCTTTCACAGAGGTGTAGGGATATGAACACCGATATACACATTTGTTATGTTAACTTCGAGAAGGCTTTTGATAAGATTAGGCATGAAAAACTAGTCGAGATTCTAAGAAGAAAAAACATAGACAACAAAGATTTAAGAATAATAACTAACCTATATTGGAATCAACGCGCACAAATAATAGTAGATAACGAAACAAATCCGGAAATTGAAATAGGAAGAGGAGTGAGACAAGGATGCATTAAGTCACCCCTACTATTCAATGTGTACAGTGAATCGATTTTCGAAGAAGCACTGTTAACGAAAAGTAAGGGAATAATAATAAACGAAAGAACCGTAAACAACATAAGATTTGCAGACGACATTGCTATCATAGCTAGCTCCGCTGAAGAACTCCAAGAACTAGTGAACGAAACAAATAACGTTTGCGAGCAACACGGATTAAAAATGAACACCAAAAAGACTAAATATATGGTAATAACAAAAAAACAAAACATGCAAACAAGCATAAAGTTACGAGGTGTAAATTTAGAATAAGTGCAAAAATACAAATACTTGGGCACGTGAATAACAGCAAATAATGAACAAACAACAGAAATAAGAACGAGAATAGAAATGGCAAGAAGTGCGTTTGTAAAACTGAAAACAATTCTGTGCAGCAGATACATCTCTCTAGAACTAATAATGAGAATTTTAAGATGTTATGTATTTTCAGTGTTGCAGTATGAATTGGAAGGCTGAACACTAAAACAAGAACACATAAATAAACTGCAAGTGTTTGAAATGTGGTGTTACAGAAGAATGTTGAGAATATTTTGGACGGAGAGAAAAACAAACGTAGAAGTATTGCTAGCGATGGACAAAAACTATGAAATAATTAACAACATAAAAATAAAGAAACTGCAATATTTTGGACATATAATGAGAGGCCAGCGATACGAATTGCTTAGATTAATCATGCAGGGTAAAATAGAAGAAAGAAGAAATATCGGAAGAAGAAGAATTTCATGGTTGAGAAATTTGAGAGAGTGGTTCAATTGTAGCTCAGTAGAACTTTAGCGGCAAATAGAGTGAGAGTGGCAATGATGATATCCAACTTCCGATAGGAGATGACACCTGAAGAAGAAAAAGTAGATTTTGTTGTAATAAATAATAGCAAAAAAGTTTAATGGATGTTTTAAGCGGACATGATCAAGCCGATGAAATTTTTGCACAATCGTACTGTCAATTGTGAAATTATCGGATGATTGGGATATTTTTTTTCAAATAACTGATACACTTCTCATTACCAGGATTTGTATCCCCAGGAAGTTTCACTTTCAGTTAAAATTAATTAAAAGTGACATTTTGACAAAATCTGACTGTTGTTAAATAAATTATTGTATTTCATTTTATATTTTAACTGTCGATGAATCGAAAATAGTTATATTTACGTATAGGATATTTAAGAGAATAAAATTTTTATAAAAAAATTGAACCGACTTCTAAAGTGCGCCAAAAAGTGAAAAATAACTAGAACTAGTCGGCGCCAAACTAATACTTGACAAAATGTGATTCGCATAAACAGATTAAAAATATTTTATTTGCAATTGCTTTCTTACCATAATTTGTATATATTAGTATTTATTTCATTTAGATATAATTTGGCACCGATTCCAAAAATTTCAATTTCATATAAAAAATTTCTAGTTATTTTTCACTTTTTGGCGCACTTTGGAAGTCGGTTCAATTTTTTTATAAAAATTTTATTTTTCGATTTTTAGTTTTAAATTCATTAGAAAATTCACAAATTATTTGAACTAAGTGCTAATCGAGATAAGTGTACCTCGCAATGACTCCAAGGTGACAAAAAATATCCCATTTTATCTATAATTGTAAATCAACCTAAAATAAACCACTAAAAATTCTTTGATTCTTAGAGTTCTCCAAATACCAATAAAATTGAGTCAAACAAATATTTAGTCTGTCATAGTAAATCCACTATCTTAAATTTCAAATTAATTTTAGATTGATAATATAGGCCCCAAAACCTTCCAATATTCATATTTAAAGAATTCGAGACGTAAATTTCTTAGCCCGATATATTCTATATTGCATATTGAGTTTGTATACGCCCCAAAAACCCCGCAATATCAATTTCAGATAAAACCGGAAAATGTAAAATTTTTAGTCTCTCATATTGTATCTTATCAACCTAATAGTTGTAAAAAATTAACTTCATTTTCGTAATATACCACCACCCAATCCCTTAATACCAAATCTGAAAAAATACGAATAAGTTAAAATTTTCAACCCAGCATATTGGATCCGCCATATTAAATTTCAAAAAAATAATTTTAACATCTAAATTTAATCTAAATCTAAACCTTTCAAAGCCCCCTAGTACCAATTTTAGATGAAATCCAGAAATTTAAAATTTCTAAACGGTCATATTGCCTCTGACATATTAGATTTTCTTAAAATAATTTTATAATCACTATTTACATCCTCAAAAACAATTCAGTTCCGCATTTGAACAAAATCGGAAAATGTAAAATTTTTAGTCAGCTATATTGCATTCACCATCTTCAATCCAGAAAAAATACTATTAAATTCATAATTGACACCCTCAAGAATCCTCTATATCAGTTTTGGAGAAAGTCGAAAAATTTAAAATTTTTAGGACACCATATATAATCCGCCAGATTAGGTTTTTCAAAATTTATTTTAATTTCGTGATTAACACTAATAAAAATCCCTCAATACTGACTTTAGACAAAATCAAGACATGTAGAATCTTTAATCCTCCATCCGCCTCCATCCGCCATATTTTTTTTTTAAATGATATCAAATTCGTAATGTGCTACCATATCAATTTTTGAAAAAAATCGGACAAAATTAAGTTTTTATACACCATGTTGTATACACAATATTGTTTTTTTAAATAATTTTAGATTCGTCATGTGTGACCCCGAAAACTCTCCTGTACCAATTTTGATGAAAATGCGACAAAACTGTTTTTTTTTTGTCCGCCATATTGGATCCGCCATATTGAATTTTTTAAAAATAATTTCAGATTCGTTATGTGAGGCTCCGAAAATTCCCCCATAACAATTTTAGTGAAAATCGGACAAAACTGAATTTTTCGTCCGCCATATTGGATCCGTCATATTGAATTTTTAAAAATGTTTTTAATTCGTTATGTGCAACCTCGAAAACTCCCCCATACCAATTTTGGAGAAAATCGAACAAAATAAAATTTTTGTCCGCCATATTGGATCCGCCATTTTAAATTTTTTAAAAATAATTTCAGATTCGTTGGGTACAATCCCGAAAATTCATCTAACCAATTTTGGAGAAAATCGGCCAAAATTAATTTTTTTGGCCGCCATATTGTAAGCGCCATCTTGGATTTTACTGCACCAATTTGATCTAAAAAAATATGGAACTACCGCAGCAACTTCTTGAATATAACGTAAAAAATTTTATTCAAATCGGTGCAGCCGTTCCGGAGTAATCGGTGTACATACATAAAAAAACCATACGTACTCGACGAATTGAGAACCTCCTTCTTTAGAAGTCGGTTAAAAAATGTTTAAAATCTATAAATGTATAAAAATTGGGGGTCACTACTTAAAGTCTCAAAGCTGATTATAGCATCGCTTGTTTCAAGTAACCGTGTCCAATTTAATATATTGGAAAAAATTCGTACCAAAAATTAAAGTCCCAGCATTTTTCTGAAAATGAATTTATTCAAGACCTTACGTCCTCTTTGTATATAAATGAACTTTTTGGAGGTAACTCCTGGATAATGTTTTAACAACATATATTTTTTTTATGTATTTTCATTCCATAGTTTTTTTCGTTTGTAGTCATATACTGCAATTAGCGTAAGGTGAACTATTAAAAGACTTCAAATTTACATCAGACGTTGAATTTTCATCTATATTTTATTACTACCTTGTTACCGGTCTATAAATAGTTTTCATATAACTGCATTAACGAAATAAGATCCATCTCGAGCCAAGCTTGAATGGGAAAGATTAGCCTTTTAATTTCAATTCGCCATATTTGCCAAGAAGCTCACGATTGATTGTTATCGGGGTGTCTAACCATTATAATTGTAAATGATGCTGACATGGCTGATTTCTTATTGGCTGTATATGCACACAATGAAATGCTTTCTACTTATATCTGGGGTATAAGGATATAAGGTTAGGGGAGCGATATACTTTCTGTTTCTGTCGATGGACTTACGCCTTGTGGGATATTAGAGTGGGGTAGGTTTAGAGAGCTATGTATTAAATTAGGGGAACAGTGGCGTAGCCAGTGTCAATAAAGGGGATGAAAATACGGAAGCTTGCCTTTTTTAAATATAATTATACTGGTATTTTCTCACACTCTCATCTCCTTGCATGTTATTGGAAAGGTTTTTATGAAATGAATCGAAAGACAAATAAAAAATAGGTGGATAATTCTGCTTTATTGAAAATCAAATTACGAATTTTTAAATTATTTTTATAAAACATCAATAAATTTCTAGATATTTTAAGGACGAAAGGGCAAGTTTTTCCTATAAAAATTCTTTCTAAATATTCAAAATAAGCATCTTCCGACGCGGCTTTGACCGCAATAATTTTGTACGGAGTGTTCCATTTTCGACACTTTTAGGGGGTATTCGATTTATTATCAAAGATATAGTGTTGCGGTTTTCACTTCAATGCCTTACTTTTTAACGAAATGAAAGATTTCGGTACCAAATTTATCGTGGCTTTCTTAGTTTTTAATCTACAGGGTATTGCCGTTATGGGTCAATTTATCAAAAAGGTAAAAACTGGTTTTTATAAAGTTTTTCACGTAGAGTTCATTGGCGCAGTCAGTTTTTCCTAAAAGTATAGTTTTTTAGATATTAACCAATTTTATGATTTTTTAAATAGGGCACTGTATATTATTTTAGAAATGGATTAAATATAATTTAGGGTTTTCAAAAATATATAATGTGTTTATTTTATTTTGAAAAATAAGGTCAGAATTAGATATTTTCAATTGTTTACATTAGTTATAACAGTAGGCCATGGCCAATTTATCAGAAACAAATTCAAAATTTTGACAATAATGATTATAGCAAAGACTAGACACTTTAAAAGATAATTTTAAGGTTTTTCTAGGTTTTCAGAGGTAAACAATTATTATCACAGTTTTTACTTTAAACAACACTGTTATTATAGAAACAAATTATTGAAATTTGTTTGCGAAGAAAAGAGAACAACATTATTTCGGAAAACTAAAGTAACAAAAACAAAAAGAGTTTTTAAAAGATGGTTTTCAAAATGACGGCAGTTTTCTCAAATGTAATGAGGGCACCGTTTTGTTATTCTTCTAATTGCATTTAAAAGAACCATAGCTCTATTATGAAAAGTTTGGACGGCCAAACCGATTGCCTCACGAAGTTCCGCAATAAATTCTTGTCGTATCTTATACACTTGATTTTGCATAAAACTCCACAAAAAAAATCCAAGACCGAAAGATCGGAAGATTCTGGGGGCCATTTCACTGGCCCATTGGTACCTATTCATCTTTTGAGGAAATTTATTTCCATAAATGGCCTTAACTGCCCAGAATTGTGGCTCAGGGCACCGTCTTGTTAAAGATAAATGAAATTAAAATGGGCCAATAGAACATTCTTAAGCAATTTTGGATTAATTTCCTCAAGGATTTCTAGGTATCTACTTGCTGTGAGACCCCCTTCATACATTCTGTAGGCGATGCGTCGGGCCAAAATAAGATACGAGACACCAATCCCGAAGCATCCTTGTAGTGCTCTTTCGAAAAGTAAATAGTGAGTTTCAGATCAATACTTCATGTTGTGACGATTAAAAATTCCCGCAGTTCGTCAAATACCATTCACAAAATGTTACTCGGCGCGCATCATCTCCGGGGTGTAACTGTTGCACTATTTTAAATATATATCGATGTTATTTATACTTTTTCAAAATTCTTTCAGAGTCAGATTTTGCTACACCAACTTTTTCCTCTATTTTTCTACAGGATAATGAAGTTGTTGCTGCTGCGTAAAAGAATACATTTGTTTCTTTTCTCTCTTGTTCTTTTTTTGACGTATGTTTTGGGACTCAGCTGAATGAAAGATCCATGTTCGACTAGATAGATGAAAAGTAATTATCATGTAACGACTCCACATTTTCATCTTTTCGAAACATTCTACTCTTCTGCACTTACAGTTATTTCCTGATTCATGAGTGCTCCATTTACATCCCTAAGCCGTCGATTTGACTGTGGTTTTCAAATTTTCAAATTTTGCAAAAATATCGACAAGAACGTGACTGCTATTATTCAGAAAAAAAGACACTACAGCGCCATCTCTTTTTTTGTAGTAATCTTTGACTCATTCCCTAATACGCAATATAACTTCTGCCGGTGTTTAGCATTATTAATTTGAATGAATTGTTTATTGTTACAATCAGCGGATTGTACTTGAAACGGTATGAAGCAATGTTTCTTGTTCAACATGCTAAAGGACCGAAACTATTAAATAAATCGGCTGCAAAATAATTAAAAACCTCGGAGAGTTTCATTAGGAAATGAATGGAACGATATTTAAAGGTTGAGAACGTGGACGATCTACCAGAGAGCGGATCAAGCCGAGTGACAGGTAAAGAGCAGGAGAGAGCAATCCTTTGTCTTTTTTGAGATACTCCAGACTTTTCACTGCACTAAATATAATCCGTAGTCGTTTGCATGAAAACGATGTATCTTTTCGGGCTACTTTGAAGAAATCTTTGTTATCTGAAAAAAAGTTCAAAAACGACTCAACTTGGCAAAGAAAATTTGGATCGAGATTGAAACAATACCCATAATAACGTTGTAAACTGTGCATTGCATGGAAACGGCAAAATAACATTAAAACCATGAAATGGCCGGCAATGTCTCCAGATGCGAACCCTATAGAAAATATATGGTCCTACATCAAAAGGCAACTCAGAGAAAAGTCAGTGTTCACGGACAAGTAGCTCGCTTATCAAATTAAAAAGATATGACGATCTTTATCATTGAAGTACGCTGAAAATTTTGTTGAAAGCATGGAAAGATGTTAAGCTATAATATATAGTGACGGCAATTGAACAAAGTATTGAGTAATTGCGCAATAACCAATAATATGTACTTCAATAAAATATAGGAAAAAAAGTTGTCATATTTATTTCTTCTAAATAATAACGGTCACGTTCTTATTGGAGAGACTGTAACTTCAAAATTTCATCTCGGCATAACTTTCGACGTCCATTGATGAACTTATATCAGTAGTTTAGTAAACACAATCGTGGGCGTCGTCCACTCAGAGAGATCGTGTCCAAAATCGGTTGTAGTGCAAAATCGACATGTGACATAACGAGGTATCCCTGGGCATTAATCACATCAGCTAATACAATATATTGCATATGACTTTTATTTTTATGAAGAAAACTTTTACTGTTCCTCTCGCATATGTTAAAATATAAATATATTGAATTTGTTGTTGGTTGGTCTTAAAAGTAACTGCCGGAAAAGAAATTTAGCAAAGAAGAAAAAAACTGATAAGTTCACATATTTTTTTATCTCGAATGTTTTAGTAATTTTACACTTATATCTAAACATGGCATACTTTTTTTAACAATAGATTCTTGATCTTTTGTACTTAAGTAAAAAGTAGGTAACGTGATTTATCTTGTTTTTCTCTTGTAGTCTTTACGTGTCAATCTAGTTAAGTTTGCAAGTGAGCCACACTTTTAAAATTAAAACATGATTTGATACTTCTAAATTAGAAAATTAAAAAATATTCTACGCTACAGTTTTCTTCAAACTTATAATGTTAAATTAAATAAAGGGTAAAGCTTTTTTAACGCCATTAAGTTAAAATACTTACAGTCAGGTTCGAAAGCGATATAAATTTTAAAACAGATCTTCTGAAAATTTAAAACTTAAAATTGATTTATGTATTTAGCCTATTTTTAATAACGAGTAAACGCTGAAGGGTAAATATTACTTAAAATAATATTTTTAATAATAATTTTAATGCAGTTTGAGCCATTTACCACCGAGAAAATCTAAGGAATAATCAAGGAATTCCATAACTGGAAAGTTCCAGGTCTGAACTGGATCCAGAACTACTGCCTTAAGAAGCTTTGGTGTATACATTATCAGTTGGCTAATCTTATTAATGATGTTTTTCTGAATCCAGTGAAAATGCCATTGTTTCTGACAGAAGGTATTACGTATCTCTGACCAAAGAACCAACATAACACACATGACCCAGCTAAGTATAGGCTAATCACCTGCCTTTCCACACTAAATAAGGTAATCACCTCCTGTTTGTCCCAACGCATATATACACAATGTGAAAAAAATAATAATCATCGCAACTCAACAGAGAGGATGGACCAGGAGAGCAATGGGATGCAAGGAACAATTGATTTTTGGCTCTCCCACATCTAACCAAGCCTTTACCAACCGAAGAAATCTCTTGGCTGATCTTCTATACATGGTTGATCTTAAACTGATGGCTGAGGGTTAGACGGGTGTAACGAACTAGTCTAAATAGTAGAAATTTGTCTAAGGCATTCAACAAGTACGCATGCTCTGCGCTTAGCTGCTCTTTTGGAATTGTAAAATGGAGCAGGACGGACATCGAAAACCTGCAAAGTAAAATAAGAACACTTTTAAAAAAGCAAACAAACACCACTCTCGGAGTGCTATTGAACGCACAATGCTTCAAAGACACTAAGAAAGTTAGCAACTGGATCAACAAATAATAAACTTACGTTCATATTTCCACAGGTTAGCGGATTTTTCCACACTACATCGAGCAATATGCAAGGCAGACGATTCAACGCCGCTACAGCTAAGGGAAAGGGATATTGCTCCTCGCCACCGAACAGACCAAGAGAAGTTACAAGCCTGGCTACAGAAAGTACTTCATGGACGGCATCTAAATGAGGTCATCTAGACAATGTCGACAACCCATCATCGAACTACTGGTTGATTTCAGAACAGATGTTTCCTGAGACGGAGGGCTTCTTGTTAGCTATCCAAGACCAGGTTATTTCGACGAAGAACTATAGGAGGTTTATTATCAGAGATCCTTCAATAGAAAATGACCAATGTAAATATGGCTGTCGAACATCAGAGACAATCCAGCTCATAATTGGAGGATGCCAAGCGTTTGCCGCAACCGATTATAAGGAAAGACACGATTCAGCCGCTAAGATACTCCACCAAGAGTTAGCAGATAAGTTAAAACTATTGCAGGTAAGAAAAGTGCTTTACAACAGATACAATCTGGAGCCTATTCTTGAAAACAACGAGTTCAATTTATACTGGGACCGAACGGTTCTAACAGATCATACAGTTGGTCATAATAGGCCAGACATTACATTAACAGATAACATTTTTAGGCGAACTATACTGATTGACATTGCTATACCTAATAACAACATCCAAAGACCAAAATACAATGAGAAGATCGCCAAATACAGAGATCTGGAGGTGCAAATCTGCAGACCGTGGGCAATGAACAGTGTCCACACGATTGCCATAATACTATCAAGAACTGGAGTGATACCAAAGAACCTCCTGCAGAATATTAGGAGACTGGGCCTTAGCGAGCATCTGTATAAATCGATTCAGAAAGTAGTTCTCCTTGCAACCGCGCAAATCGTCCGAAAGTTTGTAGGAAGTGTAGAAGACCACGCCACCTATGACCCAATAACATGGATAGAGTCTCCACAGAGCTTCATACTTTTGGTGTTGTTGTATACCTGGTATAAGTCAATAATCCTTGGATGGAGTGCAAACCCGTTTGGCGTGTACACCGGCGAGTTCTGTTGGTGCTTATGAGCAAGTGTCAATTACATTTCATTGCGTCAGAGATAGCCAATGCACTTGTTGTGCGTAAGGTATTATTACCACTAATAGTGGCTGCCATATTAAATTGGACTCAACTAGAAAATTGACATTGGGCAATACAAGGCTGTCAGAGTTTCTCGCTATTATTAAAATTCCCGGAAGTTAACTCTATATCGGAAAAAATATTTAAAAAAGTCAGGGTGCCAACAACTAGTACAGTGCCGACAATTGGGAGCTTCACCTTATCTAAATATTGTATCAAGATATCCTGAACAGTATGATACAAGTTCATTTCTCCAATTAAGTATCCCATCGTCAGTCGTCAGTCTTACAGAACAGGGTATCAATATTTTCTTGAATTAGCGAAAGTCAGTTTTTATGTCAGGTTCTACGAAAATTAAACTAGTGACCTGATCGTTTCACAATATTTTAAAGGACAACATAGTTATCGAAATAATTTCTTAATTCTTAATTCCCTGTGAACTACTTGTTTTACACGCATCAGTTTAATATTGTCACATTGTACTCATATACTGAAAAAATAAACCAGCTCCTGGACGACAATACTCACAAAGTCATTCGGACAGATCCAACAAACAAAATCGAAAGGAACCTCACATCTCTAATTAATGCTTCCAGCCTCACTCCAGAAGAAAAGAAAGCCGTCAAACCAAGCAGCTCCAAGATTCCAAACCTCTACGAACTGATATATTGGTCAGTTTTGATGTTGAATCCCTGTATACAAATCTCCCCATAGATGATTCAGTTTCCATATTATCGGACATAATACGAAACTACAACATGGACTGCATCCTACTAGAATTAATTAAAGCATGTCTGATTTCTACTTATTCTACTTTTCAAAAAACATTCGATGAACAAACTTTGGAAGCGACCATGGAATCTCCGCTATCACTTGAGATAGCTAACACCTTCATGGAAGTTCTCGAAGAAAACGCCTTGTCTTCTGCTCCTCTAAAACCTAAAATTTGGGCAGATATATAAATGATACGTTCGTAGTTTGGCCGCATGGCACAGATAACCTCCATAATTTCCTGGATTATCGAAATCAAAAACACCGTAGCATAAAATTCACTATGAAAACTGAATCCAATGGTGGCTTTTCTTTTCTTGATGTACTAGTACAAAGGAAAGAGAATGGCAAATTGTGTACAGAAAACCAACACATACAAATTGATATCTCAATGCAACGTCACAGCATCATCCTTTTCAAAAACAATCTGTTATAAACTCTTTGGTACATAGAGCACTTTCAATATATGACAAACATTCACTGAAATGAGAAACAGAAAAACTGACTAATGTTCTGAGAGGAAACGGATACTGCGCTGAAGATATAAGACGTTCTATTAATAAATATAAAAACCCAACTCCTCAACAAAATGTCATAAATGTACTTCCTATGGACAGTGTTGTCTTACTTTACATACACGAAACTACCAACAAGATTGCAAGACTGCTCCAGAAATAAAACATTTGGACAGTCTTCCACACATGTATTAAAGTTGGACAATAATTGAAGTCTTCAAAGGACGCAATTCCATTCCAAACAGAAGGTGTTTACAAGATACCTTGCTCTTGTGGTAAAGTGTATATAGGTGAAACAGGACGGTCTATATTCATTAGGCTTAAGGAACATGAAAGATGTATAAAAAAGAAACAAATTATATATTCTGCAGTAGCTGAACACCAGCATTTCTCAGGTTACACTTTTAACGTAAAAAAAACTAAGGTGCTAGCTAGAAATTTGTTTTGTTTGCACCAGTCGGGTATAAATACCGAGCTGTTGTTCCTCGTAGAGCAAAGATTCCTGAAAATGCCTCGTGCAATTGTATGCGAAACATCGGATAATAATTCCAATTTGACACGGTCTAAACTGTAAAACTTGACCCAAGCAGTGAAAGCTTTCCTTCTTTATTGTAGTTTTCAATTTACGCGTCTACCCTGGCCAGCGAGAAACTTGTTTTATTTTGAAACTTTGTAACATAATTTGATATACAATATTAAATTTAGATCAGCGGTGGGATATAAGGTTTAGCCATCGTATGTTATATCGAATAATTGTGAGTAGAAAATTAAACTACAAATTCTCTCTAGTTTTAATAAATATTAACACAAAAATTCTCGAGGAATTCTTTGTATTACATTTATTACCTTGACGAGAATACTATCGAAGACAACATAAAACAAAATTAGTGAAAGTCTCGTTTTTCTTATTTTTAAAGATAAAACCTTGATGACTCCGCTCTCCAACTGATATTCTTCTTTATTCAAGAAGATTTATAGGACATATAAACTCATCAACGTCAGCGAGCAGGTTTACAGACACTATTAGTGTCAAATTATGGCCAATTTTGCTACCGAATTCTCAAATTGCTTTATTGTTGTATTCTTCACTTTTTCTTCGTTTCAGTCGACGGGTTATTAAAGCATTCTTCGAAAATTGCTCTTTTCTATCGAGTAACAAGAAACTAATTTCAAAAAAACCTTCAAATCAAATTAGTATTGTGTACTGGTGGAAGCGTAGAGGGCAATTTTTGGGTATTTTAGAAACCGAGATGTAAGGACCAAACAGGTCCGTGTGTTGTTTAAAGAAATAATCTGTTCTATTTAGTACAGATTGTAGGCTATAAAAATGAGAAGCAGTCTAACAGTTATATGAAAACGTGATCAAAATATTGAAATTGAATTTTGTTTGTTGTTTTAATTCTGA
This sequence comes from Diaprepes abbreviatus, assembly GCA_034092305.1. Classification (NCBI taxonomy): domain Eukaryota; kingdom Metazoa; phylum Arthropoda; class Insecta; order Coleoptera; family Curculionidae; genus Diaprepes; species Diaprepes abbreviatus. The sequence continues at coordinate 4,078,498 of JASJET010000095.1, forward strand.
TTTATAATAACCCGATAAGATAAGCTTCTTAAATATGGGATAATAACTGAAAATTTAAATTGCGTTAGAACATCGATCAAAGCTAACATTTTTAGCCGATGTAATAGGACGGGGAAATTTTCAATTCGACCATTATACAGTCTTCGAAATACAGGATATAAAAGTTATAATTTTTAAAACAATTTTTAAAATATGTATCTTAATAATAGATTTAATTGCATTAGTTTTGGTATTCTGGAGTATTTTATAATAAAAAATCAAGATCTTATTTAATGTACAGAGTGAGTCAACGATTGGATGAAGTAAGTTTGTGCCTTTTCGGAGAAATTTACAAAGAAACTATATTTATTGTTTGATACAGTTTATTTTTACGCAGATTTTAAAAATATTTAGGACTCCACAGGGTGAGCCAAAAAACTAGGACAGCATAAAGTTGTATTTTTTTAAATAGAACACCCTATATACGAATCGTATTTTCGATTTAGCTTATAATTTTAAATCTTTTTTATTAAGGGTTTACTATAACAAAACTTTATAGTTTCTGAGATAATTAAGTTTAAAGAAAAAAAGTCACATTTTCAAGCATCAATTCAATCCTAAATAACGTTTTCAATTTTGTGACAAATATATTCAAATTTGGAATTTAGCAAGGTCAAGGACAAGTTAATATAATTTTTACCTAATATTTGCAATAAAAGCTACAGGGTGTTGAACACATCGACTCAAATTTGAACAAGTTTAAATGAATAAATATCTTTTTTTTTAAACGGTACACCCTGTTCATGTTATTTAATAGAGTAATAAAAACCCTAAAAGTTTTGTTCAATATATCCTATACCTATTTATAATAGTTTTTGAGATATTTCAGTTTTTCTTATTTTCCATACTTTTTTACAGAAATAGTCTTCATTATCATAGTAGCCATGTAAAATAATAAAAAGAAACTACAGAAACAAACAGAATGTGGTTAAATATGATGAAATACATTATTCGTTATATTACAACGGCAATAGTTTAATTAAACATAATGTGAAAAAATTAACACAACAATAACGACAAGGCAAATACATATTTACTTTTATACTAAATTGAAACAAAAAAATTACCTATTAAATACTGAGATTAATTATTTCTTTTTAATAAGTGTTCGAATAAACGACCCTCTTGTGCAATGCACAAATTTAGTCTTTTTTGCAGATTTTCTCGGACCCTGGACAAAATTAGTGGCGTTATTGTTCTACAGGTATCCCTAATCCTGTTTCGCATATCTTCCACTGTTGTTGGTGGATTAACATACACCTTATTTTTAATATAACCCCATAGGAAGAAATCTAATGGGGTGATGTGGCAAGACCTTGGTAGCCACTCAATGAAACCCCCACGTCCAATCCATTTTTGCGGATATCGTTGTTCCAAAAACGCACGAACTTCACGATGGTAATGCGGAGGCGCACCATCGTGCTGGAACCACATACTGTCGAGCTCATCCCTATCGAGACCTTGAAGCAGTTGGGGTAGTTCTTCTTGTAGAAAGTTCAGGTAACTATGGCCATTTAGTGGTTCATTAAAAAAGTGGGGTCCAATAATTCGATTATGATGAATACCACACCAAACATTTAATGACCAGTGGTTTTGATGTTGCACCTCTCTAATCCAAAATGGGTTTTCTGTGGCATAATAATGCATGTTGCGTCTATTTACGGCACCATTACTTCTAAAAGTAGCTTCATCACTAAACATTACCTTGCATAATAAATTTGGATTTAATTGAATCTCCGCATTTATTGTACGATAAAAGTTTACACGACTTTCAAAATCCTGTCCATGGAATTCTTGGTGTAATTCCATGTGATATGGATGATACCTATATTTCTTGGTAGTACGATTAGCGGTGGATTGTGATGTTCCACATAATGCTGCTAACTGACGGCTACCAATATAAGGATTTTCCTGAACATTTAACAATACTTGTAGTTCTTTTTCTTCATTAGTTACTGGTTTGTTGACCACTTTACGTTTTGGATAATTAACAGTACCAGAAGAATCAAATCTTTGCATTAAGTTTTGAAAAGTATGGGTATTAGGCTGGCGTCGATCAGGATACTTCATTTTGTAAATTCTTTGAGCAAGAAGGCAATTTTTTTGAACCTCTTCTATTGTATAAATCATATCTATTAACTCATTCTTTGGAAAATTCATTTTACAATATAAGATGAATGCAAAAAAAACCAAACTACACTACATAAAAACCAAAAGAAGCGATTGCGGTTATAAATTTGACACACAGAAAAATGTTCTTTTACATTGTTTTTGCCATGGCTACTATGATAATGAAGACTATTTCTGTAAAAAAGTATGGAAAATAAGAAAAACTGAAATATCTCAAAAACTATTATAAATAGGTATAGGATATATTGAACAAAACTTTTAGGGTTTTTATTACTCTATTAAATAACATGAAAATATACAGGGTGTACCATTTAAAAAAAAAAGATATTTATTCATTTAAACTTGTTCAAATTTGAGCCGATGTGTTCAACACCCTGTAGCTTTTATTGCAAATATTAGATAAAAATTATGTTAACTTGTCCTTGGCCTTGCTAAATTCCAAATTTGAATATATTTGTCACAAAATTGAAAACGTTATTTAGGATTGAATTGATGCTTGAAAATGTGACTTTTTTTCTTTAAACTTAATTATCTCAGAAACTATAAAGTTTTGTTATAGTAAACCCTTAATAAAAAAGATTTAAAATTATAAGCTAAATCGAAAATACGATTCGTATATAGGGTGTTCTATTTAAAAAAATACAACTTTATGCTGTCCTAGTTTTTTGGCTCACCCTGTAGAGTCCTAAATATTTTTAAAATCTGCGTAAAAATAAACTGTATCAAACAATAAATATAGTTTCTTTGTAAATTTCACCGAAAAGGCACAAACTTACTTCATCCAATCGTTGACTCACCCTGTACATTGCAGAGGGAGCCACCAACAGTAATTTGCCTAAATCTAAAGTTTCATCACTTTATTTTGCCTCGGTATATTAAATTTCTAATTAAAAGTTATACGAAGTAAGTGTAGGATAATCGATTTAAATGTTTTATTACGTAATGAGATTCGTCGTAGCCCCCTTCCTGATTTATCTAGGCTTAGGACTTCTTCAAGAGGCTAAGAGAAATAAAAATTTAGATAACGATGAGCTAACAATGAGAATAATGTAAGAATGAACAGACAAAGGACAATAAGAAAAACAAACAAAGTCAATAACAAACTAAAAAAAATGTGCTGGATTCGTCCGTTATTTTGTGACAATATTGTATTTTAAAAATGTAATATAAACAAGAAGATATCACTGTCCTTAACCAATTCGACACCAATAGCGATCACCGCTTGATCAGTGCTGCGATTACCATTAACACCAGATGGGAAAGAAATAAATTGATAAGAAGAAAACCCATTCCAACAAACAAAATACTAAAACAAAACAAGGAAATATTCGAACACGTAACAAAGAATAAACTTAAAAGTAAAGAAGACCAGGAAGAAATGGACATCAATGAATTAACACAACACATTAATAATAGCATACGAGCAGCAACAAAAGAGATATGCATAAAAAATAAAGAAAAAAGTAGTAAAATCATCCCATATACCAAGAACCTCATAGAAAAACGAAGAAATATGGACCGACACTGTGAAGAATATAGGGACATAAATAAAGAAATTAACAAAAACATAAGGAGGGACATAAGAAAGCATAATACAAAAGTGATTATAGACACGATAGAAGCTAACAAATCAATGATGGTTCTCAGATCTCAATTAGGTAGGGGCCGGACAAAAATTTCCGGACTTAAAACTAAACAAGGCCAATTAGTTAGTACCCGGGAGGAAATCATGATGGCTGTCCAGGACTTTTATACAGAGTTATACAGTCCAAAAAGTCAAGGTTATTACTACGAAAGAAGGAAGTAAGAAATGTCGGTTCAGAAGAGATGCCCGAAATAAATACCGCAGAGTTAATGAAAGCGCTTAATCAAATGAAAAATAATAAAAGCCCTGGCGAGGATCGTATAACCGCCGAAATGTTAAAAATAGGGGGAGAACAACTAAGAGAAAGCGTGAGAATTTTGTTGAACAAGTGCTTAATGTATGGAAAAATACCCGAGGCATGGGAAAACGCAGAAGTCATCATATTATACAAAAAAGGCGATAGAAAGAACATAGAAAATTATTGGCCAATTAGCTTACTGTCTCAGTTGTACAAACTTCTTACAAAAATAATAACTAATAGACTGACGCCAAAGTTGGACGCATACCAACCTTCAGAACAAGCCGGATTTCGCAGGAACTTCAGTACAATAGACCATCTACAGACAGTACACACGCTTATCGAAAAAACCACGGAATATAATATACCTCTGCATTTGGCTTTCGTTGATTACCAGAAGGCGTTCGATTCTATCGAATCATGGGCAGTTCTCAAAGCACTGGACAATGCTCGGATTGATTCAAGATACTCTGCTCTAATTCAGCATATATATGAAAACGCTTACATGCAAGTTACAATAGACGAGGATATAAAAACCTCGAGGATACCTATAAAAAGAGGCGTACGTCAGGGGGACACAATCTCTCCAAAATTGTTCACGTTGGCACTTGAAGATGTATTTAAGGGCTTGGACTGGCATGACAAGGGAATTAACATATACGGAACACGACTAAACCACTTAAGATTTGCTGATGATATTGTTATAATCAGTGATTCACCAGAACAACTCCAATGTATGATACAAGAACTTCATCAAGCATCAGCTAGGATAGGACTCAAAATGAACTTGTCAAAAACAAAAATAATGGGTCTAGAACAAATACAAATTAAATTGAAGATAAAATAATAGAAAACGTAAGAGAGTACATGTATCTAGGTCATAAAATACAAATAGGGAAGGAAAACTAATCGGCTGAAATTCCTAGAAAAATAAGTCTCAGCTGGGCAGCTTTTGGCAAACTCGGATTCATTCTTAAATCCAGTAACACTCCCATAAGTCTGAAAAGAAAAGTTTACGAGTCGTGCATCTTGCCAGTTCTTACTTATGGTATTGAAACAACCTCCCTAACATGTAAAGCCATTGATAAGCTTCGGGTTACACAACGAGCAATGGAAAGGGCTACGCTGGGAATTAGTTTACGAGATAGAGTTCCAAATGAAGAAATCAGAAGAAGAACGAAAATAACAGATGTGAGCAAACGAGTAGCGCAGCTAAAATGGAGATGGGCTGGACATATCGCAAGACATGACATAGATAGATGGACATACAAGATAACAGCATGGCGGCCAAGAGAGAACAAGAGAAGTGTTGGCGGGCCCCAAAAGAGACGGCGTGACGACATCCAGAAAATTGCCGGAAAAAACTGGATGGGGATCGCTACGGACCGACAGAAATGGAAAAATATGGAAGAGGCCTACATTCAGGAGTGGATGAAAACGGGCTGATATGAATGAATGAATGAATATAAACAAGATTATACTTTGTTATTTGTTACATATGCAGGGTTATTCACCTTGTATGGCACGGAATATGGCGGCCAAAATACGTGGCTTTCAAAAAGTTTTCCTTTTGGGAAATATGCGGGTCTAATATAGTTACTTTTTAAAATTATTTTCCTATTATACAGGGTGTCCCAAAAGCTCTGAAAGTATCAAAGTTGTGTTTTTTTTAAATGGAACCTCCTGTATATTATAGCATTTTTGGATTCTCCGATGAAAATAAGTGCCTATTTTAATAAGATTTATAGTACTTAAACCTTAACCCTCGAATTCACCAACAGGACCTAACCTTAAAAACGTTCTAAATTCACAGCAGAGTGTTAAAACTGACAAGAGCGGCAATAAGTCAGGCAAATTTTAAACCCTAAAATGGCAAGCATAAAAAAATCGTTTTCTTTTATTACGGAACCGGCAAAAATGGAGGATTTTATTTATTTTCGGGATACAACTATTTCTCTTACATATTGCAAGGCTTTATCGCTAGATTCTTATACTTAATATCGCTATATAAAACATCATTTAATATAAATTATGACAATATCATAATCAAAACAAACCTGGCAGACTATAAAATCTATTTTTCATGATAAGATCGAGTTTAAATCTTAAATCTTCTTAGTGATGTGGCTGTAAGGGTTTTTAAATAATTTGAATTTTGACAAAATCTAACCTAATTTTCATGTTTCAAACACTTAAGAAGAATTTCAGTTATGTAGTACTCGAAATTTACAGTGAAGTGTAACAATAAATCATAATTTATATCCCAATTACAATAAACTTGCTATATAATACAGGGTGTCCAAAAATTAAAACTAATTAAATTAAAACTTTAAGTGGCTATAACTTGATTAATTTAAATAGAACGCTTGTTACAGTTTTGTTATTTCATGAACAAAACTATAAAAAATTTTACCAAAATACCAACAATCAAGCCAATACTCACCATAAATTAAACTCTTATTTTCATCAAGTAGTCTCTTTAATAGATATAAAATAAAAGCTAAAAGTTTTTGTCACTGTCACACCAAAAACCTGTTTTGAAAAAAAAAAATCAAATGTGCCTAGAAATGTATCAAACACTCCACTTTTACCACTTTCATCAAGGGTGTAGTTAGTTAATCTTTTGTTTTTTTCTTGGCGCTCTTGAGTGTCAGTAGAGAGAGTCTGGGCTAAGCCTTGGTTGTGAAAACTGGCAGAAACCCATAAAGCAGAGATTTTTTGCTGATTTTCTCAGAGTACAATACTACTTTTATTCCTGTTTGCTGCTAAAATCATAGTTTAGTGCGTTAAGGCATCATTTGCCAGATATTGAGGATAAACAAAGTTTTATTGTACTCGTTTTTCGTTAAGTATAGTTTAGTGAAAGTGATCTCACCTAAAAAGCTAACACACCATCGTTGTGACTACTTGGTGCACCTTTCAAGACAATCAGGTACATGCCACAAACAGTTATTATACCGGGACTTTGCCATCCTGTTTAAAATTAGATTTGCCTACCAGAGCCAACATATTACACACCACTGCTCCATAGAGGCCATCGGCTATTCAGCTTGCCGAAAGTGTTTGGATTTAATGACAAAACTGCCTTTCAGGTATTATAACTTCGTAATAAACAGTGAAATTACCAGTTTTAATGTATACTTTCCTTTTTCCCCTGTGATTGGGAACTAATAAGACTTTATGCGAGCAATTACAGGACACTTTATTTTTAAATTTCATTTAAAATACCTTGTAAACCGAAGATATACGTATACACTAGGTAATTTAAAACATCACTTCACATATTAATAGTCCAACACTTTTAATTAGGCTTAAGTAAACATAATTTTAGACTTAATCGGCCTACTAGAAAAAGTAAGGTTATTCAGTTCAGCCGATAGTAAAAATTAAAGCTGGACCTACATCTAAACCGACTTGGCGTATGGCGCAGATGACGTCATACTTGTAGTAGGGTTATTCATTGTTTCTTTGTTTTTTTTTTTTGTTATGATCCATTTAGCAAATAGTCACATATTTCTTTAGTTTAAAACTGTAATTCAAAATCCCTTTTTTTTATTGTTAAATATAGATTTTAATTGTTTTTGGAATCGGTGTGTTTTATTTTTGGATCCAGTTGTTTCCTGTTTTCGATAAGATCATCGCTTCTTCTTACCGACGGGCCTAAAACAGGTGGCGCTTTGAATTTAAATAACCCCCCTAATCTCCGGCATGCTAGTCTAGGCACTGCCCTAAAAGAAGGAGCGATCAACACCGAAAAATAACCACCTGTACCGAAGCATTCAATATTTAATTTTCATTCATTCATTTTCATTTTAATTCTTTTTCTCTCCAGTGTCGTGGCACGCTATACTTTTTAACTTACCAGAAAATGTACCTTCTAAATACTTGTCGAATGGTTAAGGGTGTTCTATAGCTAAGTCTTCGCGTTTGCACAGAATACGCCAAATAATGGTTTTCTGCACCATTGAGTGTTTTTTGAGCAAATATTCTAATGTATCTAGTTGTCTATGGCATTTAGAAACGTCAGAAAATGCATTTAATTTGTCAGTTTAGTCTACCAAGCCTGTTGCTATAATAGCGGTATTATTTTTTGTAACTGTGAAACTTCATTTATTGAATTGAATTATTTGAATACTGTTATGTTACTGCTTTGTCAAAATGAAGATTTATCCAAAGGAAGAGCGTATTGATTTGAATTTTATCCTTGGAGATTGTCCTAAAAATTGTTTGTTGACTTTTCAAAGGTTTTCTGAAAGAATTCATCCTAAACCAGTCATTTTTGTGGGACTGTTATAAGAAAACCTATCACTCAGGATGAAGAAAATGTTTTTACTGTACTTGGTTCAGTGATCGAAAATCACAAGTTTAGTTTAGTCAGAATCATATATCCGAAAATACTAACATTAGCAAAGCAAGTTTTTCAAGAATTCTTAACAAATATAGATTTCATCCTTATAAAATCCAGCTTTGTCAAGAGCTTCACGGAAATGATTTTGACAACCGAACTGAATTCTGCTTGTGGGTGTTAGATAAAGTGGCACAAAATGAACACTTTTTTGATAGTGAAATGTACTTTCCATAACAATGGTTTCGTGAATAGACACAACTTCCATTGCTATTATGATTCAAATCCGCATGAATGCAGAGTTATGAGAAACCATAATAGGTGATCGATTAATGTGTGGGGAGGAATACTGGGCCCATACTTAATTGGACCCTACTTTTTGAAGTACCTTTAAATGATTTGATGTTTCGCGATTTTGTTTACACTAACTTCCAGTGTTATTAGAAAATGTCCTTTTAAATATTAGAACAACTATGTAGCTTCAACTGGATAGAGCTCTGCCTCATTATCATCACGAAGTTCGGCAATTTTTAGATGCCAACTTTCGAAACAAGTGGATTGGGAGAGACGGATTTAAAAATTGGTCCCCGAGATCTCCGGACTTAACTCCACCAGATTTCTTTTTATGGAGATAATTGTAAAGATATTCCTGAATATTATTCTTGTTGTAAATTACCCGTCATTTTCAAATGCCATAGGCAACTAGATACATTAGAACATCTATTTAAAAAAACACAAAATGGCGCAGAAAACGATTATTTGGCGAAGACTTAGCTATAGAACACCCTTAAACCATTCGATAGGTATTTAAAAGATACATTTTCTGGTAGGGTAAAAAGTATAGCGTTCTATTTAAACTAATCAAGTTATAGCCACTTAAAGTTCTTATTTGATTAGTTTCAATTTTTGAACATCCTGTATAATATAGCAAGTTTATTATAATTGGGATATAAAATATGATTTATTGCTACACTTCACTGTAAATTTTGAGTACATAATTGAAATACTTCTTAAGTATTTGAAACATGAAAATTAGGTTAGATTTTGTCAAAATTCAAATTATTTAAAAACCTTTAAGGTTTAGGTACTATAAATCTTATTAAAATAAGCACTTATTTTGATCGGAGAATCTAAAAATGCAATAATATATAGGGAGTCTTTTATACTTACCGAGTTTTTGGGACACCCTGTATAATATGAAAATAATTTTAAAAAGTAAGTATATTAAACCCTCATATATCCGAAAAGTAAAACTTTTTGCAAGTTACGTATTTTAGCCGCAATGTACCGTGCCGTATAGGGTGAACAACCCTTTAAATGTAACAAATAACAAAGTATAATCTTGTTAATATTACATTTTTAAAATTGTATTTATTTAATTTTTTAATTGCGCTCTAAGTAATTGTTCAAAATGACCTCCTTTTTCATGTTCACAAAGACTAATTTTACGGAGAAAGTTGAACTGCACTCTTTTCATCATGTCTGCATCTAAGCATACAGTGTGTACTGAATTTAGTATTTGTGCCCATAATTCTTCTTCGGTATTTTCAACTCTACAGTATACCATCTGTTCTTATAAGAAGTAATCCATAAACGTTAAATCCGGTGAACGGGGTGGCCAAGTTGAAGATGCATCATTTGCTCTGTCAATTCATCGATTTTAAAAGTTCTCATTTAAATGATTTCTAACATTTAATGTGAAGTGTGTGGGTGCACGAACTACATATTTGATCTAGTAGCAAGTGGAAATTTGAAAAATTTACCGGGTGTTCTAGGTAATTCAAACCATTTAAACGGGGTAGTAATATGACAGAACCAATAATAAATCAGACAAATACAATTTGCGCTTCATAAAATTTATTAGTTAGAATTCAAAACGACCTTAGCACAAAATTTATGTTTGGTTGGAAAAACAATGGAAAGAAAAAGGGGGCGTTCTAATAATAATTCTCTTTCTAATTCACCTGTACCATTTACTCCGAAAAGAATATGTTACGGACCTCCGTCCAACTAATTTAGTAGAAACCGACGATATTAGTCGGTGGCCGTCACATACCGATAACCGAGAAAGATGTAAAAAACCTAATTGTCAAGGAAAATCACCCATAATGTGCGACAAATGTCAAGTACATTTATATCTTAACCATTTCTTGAAAGAATTTCATTCTGTTCTACTTAAGAAAATTTAATCATAATAAGTAGATTGGTAGTTCGTATGCATACCGTTCCTATTTGTGAACAAAAGATGTTTTTTCTTAATAATATAAAGTTTTGAAAAAAAAAAGTGTCTACAGTACTTTTGTAACTCTTTAGCAGCCAATTTACAATAAAAAAAAATTTCGTTAAATTTTAATAAAAAAATAGAAGGTTATGTATGTGTATGTGCGTAAGGTCCGGGGTCTGCACACTGCGACCTGATAGATTTATTATGCCCTACTGCTGCCCAGTCGTTAGAGTTACCTTATCGGCTAGAGCAGGTCCTCCAGTTCTATTTCCCTCAGAAATCTCGGGATCTTGGATGGATTTAAGGTGGGTAGCTGCCCTTCTTCGATTTGGTGTGTTCCCAAGAACCGCATCTTAGGGTATTCTAGAGCGCTGCACTCTGCAAGGATATTAATAGAGGTTTCGTTCTCCTCCTCTCAGAATCTACACTCTTTCTACCAGGCCGAGTTTCTTGAGGTGTCCCTTCAGGTGGAAATGCCCCGTCAGGATCCCTGTCAGAACTCTGAGCTGGTTTTAGCTCAATCATATGCATTCTCTGAATCTCTTCTGGTAGTACTTCCTCAGAAGTATCTTCGCTTGTCCCAATACTTGCAGCTCCGCTCAACAATTGGATCTCCATAGAGGATTAATTAGACATTTAATATACTAAGGCACAAAAAAATTCTGAAGCCTTAGACATAGACCAAGTGTTGCTGGAGGCGTTTTTGAAATGTAGATCCAAAACTATAATCAAATCCTGATTTTTCGTCCTAGAAAGGTTTTATTAAGATAAATATTTACAAAAAAAGTTTTAAGAATTACAATTTTAACACCCTGTCTTTTGAATTTGCGCTGTTTTTTTGTATAGACTAAACTGTTAAAAGTAACATTAAATTTAATGATTTTGTACCTAAATTGAGAATAATTTACATTTACTTTAAATTTGAAGCAATTCATTCAAAAATGATTACCTTAAATTTGATTAAGTGATATCTTAAATTTCAATGAAGTAACTGAAAAGATACTTTAACTTCTGTACATTAAAATTAATTCACTTATACCCTAATACTAAAGGAATTTACATTATTATTCAATATACATTGCATGAAATTCCGGGAGATGGCGCCAATTGTATTTAACTTTTTGTTTAGTATGATATAAGTTTATTAAAGGACTCAATTTTCTGACCGTGAAGTGTACATGTCTGCCCCGTACTGAAAAGAATTAATGAGTTCAAAACGGGTCTATAGATGCCGGTACACTAGCTACGGGAAAAATTTTCACCTTTTCCTTATAGCAGAATTTTTTTACCTCATATTAATGTTGGTACACTAAATATGTAATAACAAATCTTAAATTCAATTAACACTGGCTGTATATTTAATGTACATAGTCACCTTTTCCAAACTTAAAATTTAATATATGATTACATTAGATTTGATGAAATAAATTAATTTACATTAATATAATTTATTAAATTTAATGCATTACATTAAACGCATTTAATAAATATTTGTGAAATTTGCTTCCAGCATATTTACATTAAATTTAATGCATTTCCTTTTTAACGTAGTGGTAAGATGTTAGTTCCACAACATGCCCCCCCTAAAACATTTGCTTTCCGACTCTGACTGTCAGAAAGTCCAAGTCGTAAGAAAGCACAGGCCTGATCAGGGAAATGTGAAACGGACATCCTAGGTGGTCTTCCAAGTCCGGGCCAGGCTTAATCCAAGTCAACGGCGGTTTAGACCCTTGTCTGCCACCGTCCCTGCTCGGACGCCAAGTCGCATTTAGCATTGCTCGTGGTGTTAAGGATAAATAACTAAGCGATCTAATTTTCGGCCACTATCAAAATGATTGGATATTTCGTCGCAATATCAGTGGTGGACTCATCAGTGGAACCTACCGAACAAAGTTTTTACAGTGCAGTGGTTTAAAATATAATGAAATAAGATTTGTATCACAGTTTTGAAAAGTTTTAAATAACTGTTAATAATTTCTTTATTTGCAAAGCTGTTAATGACTCAACTTTGAGAACACCCTGTATATTATATATATATATATATATATATATATATATATATATATATATATATATATATATATATATATATATATAATATGAAGTAAATTGCGATCAGTAAATGCAAACTTCGTTCTAATCATATCCTTTCAGTGTTAGAGGTTGCACAGTTTGAATAAATTGCGATAAAACACAATCTATCCAATTCCACCACCATCGAAATGATGGCCCACCTGTACCACCATACCGAGAAGAAAGTCAAAACTTACCCTTCCCGCCACAGTGATACAGCAGAGGTACATGTTTCGTCTCTACTAGACTCATCAGGGTACCGACATTCACCTGTCTGTGCAAAGGACAGATCGGAAGGAAGCATGCGACACTGAACGCGGCTTCGCCGACCTCCCGCCTGATGGCGTATCTATGTTTATGCGGCTTTCACGGATTCCTCCGTTTGAGATGCAATAGCAGTGGATATATCCACATTATGCCGTTGTAGTGCTGAAATCACATTCAGCAAACGTACAACTATAAGCAACTCCGTGTATAAATGAAGTAAATTGCGATCAGTAAATGCAAACTTCGTTCTAATCAGTGTTTGAGGTTGCACTGTTTGAATAAATTGCGATAAAACACAATCTATCCAATTCCACCACAGACAGGTGCATGTCGGTACCCTGATGAGTCTAGTAGAGACGAAACATGTACCTCGGCCGTATCACTGTGGCGGGGAGGGTAAGTTTTGACTTTCTTCTCGGTATGGTAGTACAGGTGGGCCATCATTTCCATGGTGGTGGAATTGGATAGATTGTGTTTTATCGCAATTTATTCAAACTGTGCAACCTCTAACACTGAAAGGATATAATTGGAACGAAGTTTGAATTTTCTGATCGCAATTTACTTCATTTATACACGGAGTTGCATATAGTTGTACGTTTGCTGAATGTGATTTCAGTACTACAACGGCATAATATGTATATATCCACTACTATTGCATCTCAAACGGAGGAATCCGTGAAAGCCGCATAAACATATGTATATATATATATATATATATATATATATATATATATATATATATATATATATATATATATATATATATATATTTATATATATATATAAAGTTGAAACCGTATTAACAAAATAACCTATATATCATTTTTGTATTTATCCTAGATGAAATCCTATTTTAACATTTTTAATCGTTAATATCTTGATATATTATTTATGCATTATTTTAAAACAGGTCTTCGATAATTGTGCATAAGAAATGGATGCTACGGATTACCTTAAGCCAATACCCGCATCTTTAACTCGACACATACATACTTCCATTTAATTGGTACAAAAGACTGTTAAAAAGCCAGAACTAAGGTCATTATTACCCGTAAGACAACTATGACTAACTTACCCTTAAGACCACACAAGCTACGCCGTACGCCATTGGTTCAAGATATATATTAAATGGTTTATTGTATGAAACGTTTGTCTCAGATTGATCATAAGGGTCGAGGCATATCGTACGTGAATTTTCATCCATATTTTAACGGAAAAATTAGCATTAGTGCCCCATTTAGAAGTTATATTCGGGAATTAGACATCCCTCGTTCACATAAAACTGGGCGGCGCGAGTTTTATGAACAATCGCCGACAACAGTGTGAGATGGAAATATATTCAGTGCGTCATAATGATAGAGAGGGCTGTATGTCTAACGTTCAGCTGCTTCTTTGCACGCTTCACGCTAATTTCGATCTAAATTCGGGTTTCTTTTGAAATTTGATTAGCACGGGTGTCAAAGGGCCACCCTGTTTGTTGGCACCCTATGAAAAATGCTGGGCATTACAATAAGCAATTTATGGGTGGATGCGGAATGAGAAGCTGGGTGTTGATTGTTTACTGAAATTCGACAAACAAAAGGAAGAATAATGGACGTTTTTTGTAGTCAACAGTTGATTCTATTTGGAACGTTATTAACAAGGCAGCAATGATGGTGATTTCTTTAAAAAACCATTTGTTTTTAAAGAGTGAATTAAAAATTTGAAGAAAAGAATTAAAAAACATATTTATTTTATCAGAAAGCATATCCGCATCGTTTATTTATAAAATATTAAAAGTTGTTAATTAAACCTTTATTTCTTTCCTATTGGCTTTGAAGTAAGTTAACTTAAACTCTCCCAAAAAACTTTTATTTATCCTAATATTACTACTAAAATTAACTTTTTCAGAAATATCAGATGAAAGTGACAATGTGTGGAATACAATTTTGTTGTTTTTGACAAAAAAGAAAATAATTTCACAAATTAAAGATTTTTAATCATAATTAGATATACATTTTGGCTTAACTTTGTAACAGTCTTATATTTTTATCAGATTTACAAGCCAAACGGCTTCGCACTCCTTCCAGAGATTATTCATTCATACCAGGTATAGAAAGACAGCAAAAGTATGAAGTTCTGTGGGGACTCGTTCCATGTTTTCGGGTCCTAGGTACCGTGGTCTCGTTGTTTTCAAGAATCGGCTTCGAACTGTATTTGTAGTAAGGCACTTTTCTCACCTACCATAGTTTTAACTTATCTACTAACTCTTGGT
The DNA here is from genome assembly GCA_034092305.1 of Diaprepes abbreviatus. Taxonomy (NCBI): domain Eukaryota; kingdom Metazoa; phylum Arthropoda; class Insecta; order Coleoptera; family Curculionidae; genus Diaprepes; species Diaprepes abbreviatus. The sequence continues at coordinate 4,093,713 of JASJET010000095.1, forward strand.
GAAGTACCTTAACGGCTGAGTCGTGTCCTTTCTTATACTCGGTTGTGACAAACGCTTGACATCCTCCAGTTATGTGCTGTATTGTCTCTGATGTTCGACAGCCATATCTGCATTTGTCATTTTCTATTGAGGGATCTCTCTAATGATGAATTTCCGATAGTTCTTCGTCGGAAAAACCTCATCTTGGATAGCTAACAAGAAGCCCTCCGTTTTCGGAAACATCTGTTCTGAAATCAATCAGTTGTTCGACGCTGAGTTGTCGACATTGTCCTGATTAACCTCATTTGGATGCCGTCCACGAAGTGGCTACTGTAGCCAAGTTTGTAACTTCTCTTGGTCTGTTTATTGGTGAGAAGCAATATTCTGTTCTCTCAACTGTGCAGCGTCGAATCGAATGCCTCACTTATATTTTTATTATTAATTAACATTATTAAAATTTTGCAAAAACTAAAATAACAAAATTGTATCTTCTTATGGAATAGATAACCAAAGATGAAACACTCGACGAAGAAACAACGTTTTTTTTTAACAAAATAATAAAAATAATCTTTATCTTCTAAGAGGTCATGGAATTTGAATCAAAAAACACAACAATAATTACATGTAAGAGAAAAAACAACAAAAAAATATATTATATAAAATTTTTATAAAAAAATTGAACCGACTTCTAAAAGTGTGCTAAGAAGTGAATAATAACTATAAATTTTTATATGAAATTGAAATTTTTGAAGTCGGCGCCAAACTAATACCTGACAAAATACGATGCACATAAACAGATTAAAAATACTTTATTTGTAATTGCTTTCTTAGTATAATTTGTATATATTAGTAGTTATTTATTTAATTTAGAAATAACTTGATGTCGACTTCAAAAATTTCAACTTCTTAAAAAAATTTATAGTTATTTTTCACTTTTTAGCGCACTTTTAGAAGTCGGTTTAATTTTTTTATAAAAATTTTATTTTTCGATTTTTAGTTTTGAATTCATTATGATATCCATAAATTATTTGAACTAAGTACTAACCAAGATTACCTCGCAATGACTCTAAGGTGAAAAAAAAATATCCACTTTATCCAAATTAGTAAATCACCCCAAAATGAATTACTAAAAATTTTTTGATTTTTAGAGTGCTCCAAATATCAGTGAAATTGTGTAAAACAAATATTTAGTCTGTCATAGTAAATCCACTATCTTAAATTTTTTAAATTAATTTTAGATTGGTAATATAGGCACCAAAACCTTCCAATATCGATATTTAAAGAACTTGAGACGTAAATTTCTTAGCACGATATATTTTATACTGCATATTGAGTTTGTATAGGCCCCAAGCACCCCGCAATATCAATTTTAGGCCAAATCGGAAAATAAAATTTTCAGTCCTGCTATATCTCTATATGAAATAAATAACTACTGATATATACAAATTATGGTACGAAAACAATTCCAAATAAAGTATTTTTAATCTGTTGATGCGAATCACATTTTGCCAGGTATTAGTTTGGCGCCGACTTCAAAAATTTCAATTTCATATAAAAATTTATAGTTATTTTTCACTTTTTGGCGCAGTTTTAGGAGTCGGTTCAATTTCTTTATAAAAATATTATTATATAACGGGACCACCAAGGCTTCCTTAAATTTGTCTGGAAAGATACATTTTTCAATATATAAGTTAAATAAATTAGCTAGTGGTTTGGTCAAAATATCCACACATGCCTTATATTTATTTATATATATATATATATATATATATATATATATATATATATATATATATATATATATATATATATATATAGGGAGATATATTGTCAGTTCCAACACACTTTTTAGGCTTTAATTTTTTTATACTCTCCTTTACAGTAAGTTCTGTTATTTTAGAAAATTCAAAAGTACCCCAATGTTCAATAGCATTTGAGCAATTGTTATCAACTTCAAAAATAGATTGAAAAAACTGTGAAAAGGCATTGGGAACTTCAAAATCACCGAAGACGCTGATTTCTCTGTAGGTGTTTTCTTTGGAAATACCTTACCCGTTTTTTTTTGGCTTAGATAACTCCAAAAACTATTAGGATCATTATTAGCATTTTGCTCTATATTTTTAAAATACTCTGAATATTCATATTATGTTTGTTTTTTTATTGAAAGTTCTCTAGTTCTTAAACTCTACGAGATACTCTCCAGATAAATCCTTTTTTTTGTGAATTCTTTTTGTTTGTGTTATTTTTCTAACAAAATCTAAAGACAACCAGTGAGGATATTTTAACCTGGTCGTTCCTGTACAACTATTCTTAGGAACACTCTGATCTAAGCACTCATACATTTTGTTGTAGAAACATAATACTGCCTCGTTTGGATCTGACCCAAGCTCTATGTCACACCATTCACAGTTTCTAAGTAGGTTATAAAATTTATAAAAATCGCCATTGGCATAATCATACTTAAATATAGGTCTTATTAATTTTCTTTGGGTATCTGACTTACATATTATTTTTGCGCAAAGCGAAGGATGATATCTGTCCTCACTCACTAACGGCATATCACATCTATTTACTGAAATCCTTGACAGGTTGCCTACAATCAGATCCAATTTTCTACACATACAATTCTCCACATTGTAAAATTGCCGAAGATCATTCAGACTAAAAAAATCATTTGGCATAGAGTCCAGAAAGTCAACATAAGTTGCATATATATCCCTACTTGTATTAGGCTGGATATAAACACTTGATAAATAAAAGATTAAATTATGATATCTTATTTTTAACAAAACACAACCAATTTTGGGTGTGTAATGACACTGATAAAATTCCACACATATTTGTATTTTTAAAGCCACTAAAACTGCACCACCTCTGCAGGCATCTTGACCATTATCCCAATCCTTTCTTACAACAGTATATCTGTCATCAAACAGCTCAGAGTCGAAAAAGTTGTTGTTTAGCCAAGTTTCACCTAATATTAGGATATTGTAATCTTCTGAAACCACAGTTGTATAAAAGCTCTTTCTTTTTGTACGCAAGCCACATACATTTTGGGAATACAGTCTAAAGTTTGAGAGTGAAGGTTCTTGATCTGTTCTGAATTGGTGACTTCTTGTGAAGGATCCTGTGACGGGTCGGGCACTCTCTTCTTCATTACTTGGAAATTCATATATTCAAGAGATGAATTCTAGACCAGTGCAATTATTATGCGTAAAGAGCCTCCATCTTAGACATTTTACTCATATTTTTCCATAAGTATCTTCAGAAAAAAGTCACTAACAGAATTTACACTTCGCTTTCGCAGTCAGAAGGTTCTTGTCCCATTATGGTATCAGGTTCACTGTCTGTATCAAACTAGACTTCGTCTTTCTCCACAGTGCGGAGTTATTACTTCTGTTATAGCAACTTTTCTGTCCCTATTATATAGCCGCCTTTTTAATTAGCATTGGACTTTGTCATAAGGACATACAAGACGTAGGTTGCTATGATCAGGTCTGGAAGTTGAAGGTTCAGTATCACGTGTTGTTTCATGTTTGAGGTGATCATTCAATATGGGGGATTTCCTATGGCGGAATAAATTTTTATTTGCTTCAATTTTTTTAAAAATTATTACTTTGAATAACCTGACAATCAAAATTTTTTTGTGCCTTAATTAATACTAACTAATATTCTAGTGGATAATGCGGGAAAAACTACTATTGATGTACGCGAAATTCTTGAAATATGGAGTCAATATGTAACTGAATTGCTTTAAGGTAATAGGCCAAACACACAGGGTAATGAACATCAAGACGAAAGCCTAGAAATTTTAAAATCTGAAGTTTTTCATGCCATAAAATCAACCAAAACTAAGAAAGCAATTGGACCAGACAACATTCCAACAAGACCACGTCGGTGCTCCGGTTAAGTTTTTTAACGATGTGTTTACTACTGGTGAAATACCCGAGGAATGACTGAAGTCTGTTTTTATAGAACTTTCGAAGAAACAGTAGGTAAAGAGGTGCGAAAGGGACCTAGATGCCTTTTGCCTTAAATATACTCCTCCAAAAGGGTCGTAACCAACGTAAAGATATTTATGAAGCTTTCATCTATTACGAAAAAGCTTTTGATAGGGTCCAGCATCGAACACTTTTGAACATATTAACAAGCTCGAGAATCGATGGTAGAGATTTGTGTATCCTAGAGAACTTGTATTGGAAGCAGAAAGTAGTGGTTCGAATCAATGGACCGACGAATGCCACATTCAACGAGGCATCAGACAGGGATGTATTTTGTCCCCGCTATTATTCAACGTCCACTCGGATATAATTATCAAACAGGCTTTGCGAGATAAATCCCTTGGAGTGAAGACCAATGGTGAACTGAATAATACCATTTGATATGCCGACGACATGGCTATGTTGTGGGTTAGTATCCAGGTTCTTCCAGAGTTGTTGGATGGTGTAAAAACCATAGGATGGGAAATGGGCAATGTTCTGTCAACCTCTTTCCATCCATATTCAGTGGGATCTAAATTCATTGTTGGCACTGTTTTGCAGGCATTTTGTTAAATTCTACTAACGTAAATCGTTCGCAAAAACTGCTGCTGAGATTCTATTTCGTATGGTGGAAGCAGTGATCTATCGAAACAAATACTTGGCGTTTGCTAAGTATTTGCATTATCCTTAATTTTGTATGTCTCATAAAAGTTTCTTCTCTAGCTGCATTAATGTTACCTATTCTTCCGAATCTATACATTTTACATACAAACTTTTGGAGAATAGCTGCATATTGTTGCAAGTCTGACTCTTCGGGAATACTTAGCTTTATTGTACAGTATTTTGTACCACTGGAATTTATGAAAATGATACTTGAAATTATATATAGCCGTTTTAAGTCGATTTAAGTGATTGAAAATAGATAAAAAAATGCGTAAAAATAATCGTTAGTCCTCTAGAATGGCCACAAAAGTCGTCAGCCGTAGATAAATATGTTGGGCATCGAGGTTTCTGCTCGCATGCGGCCGCCGCTTTCATGTCGCTATTTGACAACTTTTGACAACACTGTGTAGTCTGATGATGATTTTTGTGGATGTTTTTCTATTTTCTATAACATATATCAATTTCAGACGGCTATATTTAATTTGAAAAATTAATATTTTTCTATTATTTTTCGATCTGACGATTAAGGTGACATCGACCATGGGTCTAGCAATATTTTTTATCTTTATCCAATCACAAACAATGTCCTGCTTCAATATCAGCTGGTTATAAATAACTAAAATTTTTTATATTTTTTTTTCATTAATAACGATATCGTTATGAACAATGACGCAGTCGAGCGGTCTGACTTTTCATTCTGTTATTAGAAAACACATTCCTAACGAAACGAAATGAAACTGAGCAGCTAAAAATAATAATTTGTTTTCCTTCAGCTCAGACTATAAACAATTACCATTTTCAGTTTTAAATAATTTTTTTACTGAAGAACACCAACAAAATAATTCTTTAGCTACTTCAAATTTTGCAACACTTTTGTCCTAAAAATAGTTTTTATTATCGAAATTCAGTAAATACCAATATGCAATACTAAGTATTGTTCAAATATAAATCTTTAACAGGACCAATAAGCTTTTAAGTTGCCAATAAAAGTCACCATAAAGCCATGATATTCCGTAATATAATAATAATTCAAAGTATTTCGTGCTTTAATTACCCATTACATATTGCAGTATTGTTCATTCAGGAGGCCGATTTTAGAATACTGCCTTTACGCTTAAATTTTTAGGTTTCTCAACTTTTATGATTCCAAGAGCTTTAGATTTACAACCGTGGTACCTTCCAGAAATCTGCCACTGAATGTAGCCATAAAACGCAATAATTTAGCACGTTCATAGCACGAACAAAAGCTGATATTTGCCGGGAGCGATCTTTGGTTTTATATATTATTTAACATTTATCTTCGAACATACTCCTGTAGAATTAGCATAACGTCAAAACTATGGCCCGGTTGTTTCAACGCTAAGTGTTGATAAACAGTAGATATTTAATTTTTTGATACATACATACCGATTTTATGCTATCCTTTTCTATTTAAACGAGTATCATATGATAATCGGTACGTCAATTCTGCATACATAAAGTATGAATATATGGTTGCCTAGATTAATATTATTGTTATTTTCAATATGTAAACAATATTTACCAATAAAAATAGGTTTTTAAATCTTCTTTTTGTTAATATTAATTGTAAACCTCGCATTTATAGTAATTTCTAATACTTAAAAACACCGAAAAAAGTCACGACAAGCAATTAAACTGAAAGAAAAGATAAGTAAATATATTTATGTCTGTCAAACATCAAAAAAGCGTCTCCCCCACCGACTATAAACAGCCTTCAAACAAATCTATTGTTGTTTATATCTAGGGTATGATCGAAGACATTTATATTAAAGCTTATTATAAGTGATAGCAATTTCACTAAAAAGTCCTTTTCTATGTAAATGATTTCGACTTAAAAAAAAATCTTAAAAAATATTAAAAATTACCATCTTCAGGAAAAATAATAAAAGAGATTTTCCAGTTTTTTTCACGAAAAGAGACAAATTTTAGGGCATAAATCGGATCGTTGGAAAACTGAAGTTAAATATATGAATCATGTGTGCCAAAAATTTTTATTAGTTTTTTTTATTGAAAAGTTTGTTATTTTGTTCCTTAATGCGAGTTCAGGACAGTTGATGTAGTCTTTGATACAGAGTGTTTCAAAAAACATGCACTAATGCTGGAGATTCATCATTCCAAAATAACTGGACGAGTTCCTATCAACATGAGTAGGAAATGATGCGAAATAGTATAGCATTATGCCTTCTCACTAACTTTTACTTAGTAAAGATGCGAGTTATCAAAAAGATACAAGGACATTAGCCATCAAAATGGGATTTTGATGTCTCGATCAACTGGGTGGCCTCAAAAGAGAGTATGTGGTCTCTATGTCAGATACTGGTAATCCGAGAAAAAAACTCCGGTTTGGCTTAAAGGAATTGAACAAACTTGGCATCGTTAAAAAGACTCTAAAGCTTTCCTTACCTTATCTTCCCTATTATAGATTCTGTTTATGCGTGTTTAGGAGTGGCCGGTAGAGAGCCATAAATTTTCAGGAAACCAAACAGATCGCACCTATAAAGCACTATATAACGCGCATCATCAGAGAAACTTTCAAAATAGAAGAAACTGAGAACCTTAACTGGAGAGATTTTACACACAACATCTCAAATACATCGAAAACTTTAATCAAAACCCAACCAAAAACAACACACCAGACACAAGACAGCAAAACGAGAGTAGGCTCAGACCTAGGAAAGCAAGGAAACCAAGCAGACAGAACCAAGTTATAACCTGCGTAAGCTCCAAACTAAAAAAGGCAGACAGAGAACCACCACGCTCATTTCAAGCCAAGCAGCCGTCGATGAGTTGTTTGTTATGAAAATTATTCTACTAACAGTATATATATATATATATATATATATATATATATATATATATATATATATATATATATATATATAAAATCATTCACTGGGTTCGCAGAATAAAACACAACACCTTTCAATAAGACTTCCAAAAACTATATTAATCACTTATCAACACAGCTAAAACACAATCTTGTTACTACTTTTTAATCTTCACTATTCGAATAGAACTATTCAACTCAGTATACGACTAACTTTAAAACTAGTGTCCTATCTCTATTTATATACCAATACAGGTGACCAGAATTAACAACAAATACGGTAGCATAAAATTCGAGAACACCCTAGAAATATGAATTATGGATATAATATTCCTTTCGGCGCATTTTAGTTTTTGTTTTTTGGTAAAATCATTACAATTTATTGTAAAATAAAAATTATATAGTGTTGATAAAACTTACTTATGGTGTTTATTATCATTAAAGCCAAAAAGTTTTAGATATAAATTTCTAGTAATTTATTTTCGAAAAGTAGGCATTGATTGAACTAACGTCGTAGTTTATCACGCAAAAAATTTTGACAAACAATTTAATGTTTCAGATCTTCTTGATTTTTATAAAATATTTTCTTTCAGTTATTGTTTCATATGTTCTTGATTGTTCATTTTCTGTTGCATTTTTTGTTCTATGCGTTTTATATCTTCTTGATTTTTTTTTAAATATCTTCTTTCAGTTCTTGTTTCATATCTTCTTGACTTGTCTTAAGTTCTTGTCTCATGTCCTCTAGACTTGTTTCTAGTTCATGTTTTATAGTTTCTTTATTTTTCATAATGACTTCTTTCAATTCTTGGTACATGTTTCCTTGGCCTGCTTTTAGTGTCATCAATTCTTGTTTCATATCATTTTGACTTGTCTTTAATTCCTGTTTCATATCATCTTGGTTTGTATTTAATACCTGTTTTATATCGTTGTGACTTTTCGTCACATCTTCTTTCAGTTCTTTTTTCATCTCTTCTTGCTTGTTTTCACATCTTGTATCATCATCAGTATCTGATTGAAACTAGCTTAAAGTTGTTCTTCTATTTATGCTTTCTGTTTTCTAATTTCTACCGACATAGAATTTCAATTCACTTTTTTTTTCTTTAACTCCATTTGGATTTTATCCACTTCCAACACCAATTTGTTCTGGACGGCCGGTCTTTAAATACACTCTACAATTCTGACAATTTTTCAAACAATTGAAGTTACTTCAACGAAGTCTCAAGTAAAAATGTCCACGAGAGCCGATCTGGAGCCTTTATAATCACTTTTTCACCGGAAGATTCCGCATAATTCTGGAAGGATTTTCATACTACATGGCGTAATAAAAATAAGAAAAAGGAGTAATCTGGTAGTTTCTAGACCTTCTGTTATATGCGTTCTATGTTAAAAATAAACAAAAATAATTTTCTAAAAATTTTCAGACCTTGTTTCATAAACATCTTATGAGAAAATTAACAAAACTAAAATTAATTAAATAAATTAAGAACCCTTACAAGATAAACCTAAAAGTCTACAAACTACAAACAAACCAATATTCTAAAATGTATAATGAAATAAAGTCCGTTAATATATATATATATATATATATATATATATACATATATATATATATATATATATATATATATATATATATATATATATATATATATATAAGGAGGAAAATAAGTACATTGCGCTAATCAACATCTATTCTAGTATTTGTGTTTAGTACTGTAGATGGATGTACCAAAGGTTATTATACAGCATTACCCATAATAATGTTTCATTTTACTTACAAATAAAGTATCGAAATCACAGCCTATTGTTTCGCCATTATGAGCTGCTATAAATGCCCAATATTACATAAGATTTACTGTACTTAAACTAAATAGGTTATGAGGCAGGTTTATTGAAGTTTTAATGCTAAATCATGCCTAATTGACATTAAAAAGATTTTGTTTACAAAGAGGCATAATGTATGTACAAATGTTTCTGACTCGGTTAAGTTTTTTTCAGTTCTGTTCTAATTAGTTGTATTGATATATATATATATATATATATATATATATATATATATATATATATATATATATATATATATATATATCATTTTTTTTTATTTGGTCTTTCTTGGGTTTAGGTTCTTTATTTAACAAAAAATTCAAAACAATTTGACATTTTGCCTCTTATTTAAGGCATGTTCAAAAATTTTCTGTCTTTTTATTTATTGATCTCCCTAAAAATATTTTTTATATAATTAACAACATTCATACAAAAACATATCTACAATTGTAAAAAAAAAAACAAACACTATAAAAAACTATTCAAATTTTTAAAAAAGTTATTAATATTACCAGTACATACCTTGACATTTTGTTTATTTATTAATAATGAAATGAAAATTTTACATCGTCTATTTAGGTATTGACGATATATGGAATGCGAATGTGTTTTATTTTTTATATCTTAGAATGCACTAAAAAAAAACCGAAAGAACGTATATATTTAATTTTATGTTTAAGAGGATATTCAATTTTTGATGTTTATTAACAGGATCGAATACTTAATATTTTTGTTTAAATTAGTCTGGTGTAAATGTGACTTAAATTTCCTGTATCCGTAACTTTGTTTTTAATTATGGTACTGTTATAATCGAAGATATGTTTTTCGTCCTGTGTGTGTTTATTTAACGCTGTTGAAGCATTTTTTGTATATTTATGGCCATTCTATCTGTTCTTTAGCCATTAGCTTGTCATGCCTATATATTTTTGGGGCAATTTGAGCAAGGGATCGAATATACTACATATGATTTATTCATGAGAGAAGTTTTACTTTTTAAATTAGTAAATAGTGTGGCATGCGATAATATCATGCTTTTTTAAAATGTGTTTTATTTTTTCTGACAGCTCACTAGTATAATGTAATGCTACCTATTTTTGCTGTTTATGTTCTATGTTTCTTGTTATTAGGTTATTATAAAATTTATATTTTCATGTTTATTAATTATTTCGGTGATAGTCTTTTCATTGAAATTATTATTTATTAGTGTATTTTTCACTTTTTGCAGTATTCTTGGTCGGAATTCTGGAGACGTTAGAGAGATGGCACGATCAGACAGACCGATTATAATACTATTTTTTTGAGTAACACATCACGAATCCAAAATATTTTTAAAAAATTTAATATAGCGGAATGGTGAACAAAAAAATTTATTTTGTCCGATTTTCTCCAAAAGTGGTATGGGAGAGTTTTCGGGGTCGCACATAAGGAATCTGAAATTATTTTTAAAAAATTTTATATGGCGTATCCAATATGGCGGATATAAAATGGATTTTGTCAGATTTTTTTCAAAATTGATATGGAGGAGTTTTTGGAATCGCACAATATGAATCTAAATAATTAAAAAAAAAATTAAATATGACGGATCCAAGATGGCGGATTAAAAATTCTACATCTCTCGATTTTGTCTAAAATCAGTATAGGGGGATTTTTGTTAGTGAATTATGAATTTAAAATACCTTTTGAAAAACTCTATCTGGCGGGTTCAATATGGCGTCCTAAAAATTTTACATTTTTCGATTTTCTCTAAAACTGATATAGGGGATGCTTGAGGGTGTAAACTATGAATTTAAAAGTATTTTTTGAGGATTCCATATGGTAAATCCAATATAGCGGACTAAAAATTTTCCATTTTTAGTTTGGTTCAAAAGTGGGACGGTCAGATTTTATCCAAAATTGGTACTAGAGGGCTTTGAAGGTTTTCGATTTAGATGTTAAATATTGTTTTGATTTTGTCTAAAATTGACACTGCGGTATAAAATATGTCGGGCTAAAAAATTTAGGTCTCAAGTTCTTTAAATATCGATATTGGAAAATTTTGGGGCAATCTAAAATTAATTTGAACTTTAGGATAGTGGATTTACTATGACAGACTAAATATTTGTTTGACATGATTTCACTGGTATTTAGAGAACTCTAAGAATCAAAGAATTTTTAGTAAGCTATTTTAGAGTGATTTATAACTTTGTATAGAATGGGTACTTTTTTGCCACCTTGGAGTCATTGCGAGATACACTAATCTCGATTAGTTATGGATATCATAATGAATTCAAAACTAAAAATCGAAAAATAAATTTTTTATTAAAAAACTTGAACCGACATCTAAAAGTGCGCTAAAAAGTGAAAAATAACTATAAATTTTTGTATGAATTGAAGTCAGCGCCAAATTATTTCTAAATGAAATAAATAACTACTGGTATATACAAATTATGGTAAGAAAACAATTACAAATAAAGTATTTTTAATCTGTTTATGCAAATCACATTTTGTCAGGTATTAGTTTGGCGCCGACTTCAAAAATTTAATTTTCATATAAAAATTTATACTAATTTTTCACTTTTTAGCGTACTTTTAGAAGTCGGTAAAATTTTTTTAATAAAAATTTTATATTATTATGCGACCATAAAGGTGGAAATAAAATATAATAATTATAAATTTTTACGAGTAAAGAATTGACAAAATAAATTTAAAACAAGTTGGTACAATTTTTTCTATAATTAAGTAAAAAAGTAGATATTTGTACCGTAAATTAATGAATTAACATACCTTAATCAATCAAGAAATTTTCTCTAGATGACTCATGTCAGGAGTACAATCAAGAAATATAGAAAAACACTTTGCTTTTTCAATTGAAGTCCTTTCACATAATTTTCTATTAGAACCACGAAAAGCCAAGTTTTGTTCAGCCAAAAATTGAACTATATAAAATATTCTTTCAATGACAATGCGCCAGTGTTTAGTTTCACCGTTTAACAATTTTTTTTACTTATATTGATAAAATGAAATTCACTTTTTTCATGAGTTTTCAAATGTTCGTTTAACGCAGTAAAATGTTCGTTTAACGCAGTAAAATGTTCGTAGTTAATTAATTTAATGTTGATTATTGGTACCGATTTTTCTCAAGATTTAAGGCGTCAAAGTAACTCCTGCCAATTGACATCGTCAGATCAGTTACGCCACTGGCCCAAAGTAAATAAAAATAAAAAATAAAACATTTTTTTTTTTACATTTCTATGTTCCCATAAAGTATTTATTTATAGTCAACTTTGAACCTACAATTTTTTGTTGTATTAAGCAAAAAATTCCGGAAATATGTGACTTTATTTAAATTATTTCTAAAAAAAGGCCTGGAAAAAGTAAAATTGAAATTATAACGACGCAATAAAGGGGATTTTGACGTTAAAAAGCCATCCCCTAGCTATTAATGCATTAAAATATTATTCAAATAATTTAAACATTTTTATCTACATCAAAATACTATCTAATACTTTCCTGTTCTTAAGGTTAGCAGACAAAATACTGAAACGTATTACTTTTTAAAAAGATAAAAAATACTAAATCTAAAATTCATTTTAATATACCAACAAATGAATTCTAAACCTGTAGCTTCAAAAATTAGACCTTACATCCGACTTACAGGCCTCCCATTGGGACCCCCCAAGATTATAATAGGTAAAAACAGCACTTTGCAGGTCTTAGAGTCTTTTGTGCGGAACTCATTGTGTCTTTTATGTCACTCTTATTGTAAAATTTTGTCAACTACACCATCGGGACTATAAGGCCCATTGCTTTTGATGACAGGAAGATGTATGTCTTTTTTTATTGAGTTAAAACGACTTCGACTTGTGAGATCTGAACGTTTGATAAAATTTTATTGAATGTGACTCATCGATCACAAGTAGGACACTTGAAAGTGCTACTGTTTCTTGTTGTAAAATAACGGATAATAAATAAAAGTAAGAATAAGTGTGAAACTAAAATAAATTTACTATAATTATATGTTTTAGTTGTCATGATAACAATTTATTTACAAGCAGATCATAACTTCGACTTCTACTTATATTATTTATTGTAAGTTCGAAAATATCCTGATTACTTAGGTTTCAAATGAATTTAATTACTCTAATCACGAAGGTACCGGCAGTGTCCGAACCCGATTTTAATGAAACGTTAATATGTTATGGAGGGTACAAGATTAAGAGACACGTGTTTTTTTTCTGAGGAGATTCATGATAACTGGGTGAAAACCTCACCTAACGTTCAACCCCAAAAAACAGTATTTTGAAATATATAAGATTCTATGTGAGATATTTTCTTAAAACAAAATTACAATTACTTGTTATAAACTATGGTATTTTCACCCCTAAAGATATCACCCCTTTTTTTTTACTGTAAACCATATTTGCGCTAGTACTTTAATTCTAAAAATTACGAAATTTAAAGAAATCGTTTCAAAATATTTTTATCAGATATCTTTACAAAACAAAATGAAAATTACTTGTTGTTTGAAATGATGTTAAACTATGGTATTTTCAACACCAAGGATATCATCCTTTATTGCTTATAACGATAAACCATGTATTCGTGCAAGTAATTTACTTTTAAAAATTACGAAATTTAATGAAGTTGTTTTAAAGTATTTTTTCACGAATACCATAATTAACTGAAGTTGACATGCTTAGGGGTTTGAAGTAGTAAAGAGGATGAGGCACTCCCAAATACTTTCTTCAAATCTCAAACTCTAATTGAGATATCTTTACAAAATAAAGTGGAAATTACTTGTTAGTTGAAGTATGGTTACACCAAGTTGACGTGTTTCGATTTTTCCGAAAATAAACTAGAAAGAGAGGTTGAGCCACCGCAAATACGTTTTTTCAATATCTCCAGTTAAAATATCTCTACAAAATGAAAGAAAATTACTCGTTAATCGAAATAAATACATGAATACTTAACTAATAAAATAAGTTTATATTTCTTATTAATTAAAAGAAAAAATTTCATATAGCTCTGGAACGTTCATATCAATTGAAATTTGTCAATTTTAAGAATAACAATACGCGAATGAAATGACATCCTTTAAATGATATTATTGAGGGTGAAAATACCATAGTTTAACTTCATTTCAAATAACAAATAATTTGCAGTTTGTTTCGTAAAGTTATCTTAAATAGAACTTGAAATGTCAATAATAATATTTGGGGCGGCCCACCCTCTTTTACTGTTTTCAAAAAATTCCATTCAAATTTCGTAATTAAATTACATGGGGAAATACATGGTTTACCCAATTAAAAATTAAGGGATCAGCTCATTGATGGTAAAAATACCATAGTTTACCATTATTTCGAATGACATATAATTTTCATTTTGTTTTGTAAAGTTATCTTAATTAGAACTTGGGATATCAAAACGAAATATTTGGGAGTGACTCACCTCTTTTACTAATTTATTTCTGCAAACTCCGAAACATGTCAACTCAAGTTAATTACAGTATTCGCGAAAAAAATATTTTCAAACAATTCCGTTAAATTTCGTTTACCCAATTAAAAAAATAACGAATGATACCGTTGGGGTAAAAATGCCATAGTTTAACATCATTTCGAACAACAAATAATTTTCACTTTGTTTTGTAGAGATATCTTAATTAGATTTTGGGGTGACTCTACCCTTTACGAGCCGCAAGTTTAGGTTCTTTATTTAATAAAAAATCCAAACAATTGACGTTTGGCCCTCTATTTTAGGCATATTCAATTTTTTTTAAATTTATTTCCCTTCGTAAAAATATTTTTTATATAATTAAAAAGATTCATATAAGAACATATTCACAATTTAAAAAACAAGCAAACACTTTAAAACACTATTAAAATTTTTAAAAAATATTTAATTTTACACAGTACACTTTGACATTTTGTTAATTAATTAATTGTGAAATGCAACATTTACGTTGTTTATTTAGGTACTTAGGATCCATGGAATGTGAACGCATATATTTAATTTTATGTTTAAGAGGATATTCAATTTTTGAGGTTTATTAACAGGATCTAATACCTTATATTTTGGTTTAAACTAGGATGGTGTAAATGTGGCTGATATTTCCTATGTCGATTTTGTCGTTAACAGTATTTTTATCTTTTCTGATTTCTATAATTTCCTTTGTCTGCAATTTTTGGTAATTCTTATCCTTGTTTTTAATTATGGTACTATTGTAATCAAAGTTTGTTATTTTTCGGCTTGTGTGTGTTTATTTAACGCCGTTGAGATGTTTTATCTGACAGCTCACTATGTTCGTTTATTAATTATTTCGGTGATAGTTTTTCATTAAAATTATTATTTAATAGTGTTTTTTTTTTCACATTTTGCATTCTTTCTCGGAATTCTGGAGACGTTAGAGAGATAGCACGATCAGACAGACCGATTGAAACACTATTTTTTTGAGTTTTTGAGTGATTAGAGAAAGAGTTAAAATATTTACCTGACCAAGTTGGTTTGATGTACCATTTAGTTAAAATTTGTGTGCCATATCTGGAAAATCTATTTTATTATTATTTTCTGTCTCGGACGTGAATTGTAGTTTTTCGTTGAAACTGTTAAACTCTTGGAGAATTTTATTGATTTTATCCTGTGGCACGGCTGCTATGCAATCATCGACAAACCGTTTGAAAAATATTATATTAAAAGTTTGTTTTTCTAAAACTTTTTCTCTAAATATTCCATTACTAACTGAGCAATGATAGATGAAATTGGTGATCCCATGACACATCCATCGAGTTGTTTGTAAAAGTGTTTTCGTACTGAAAATAATTTGTGTTTAAAATGAGGTTAACAGCATCCATAAAATTATTTTTTGAATTTGAATATACATTGTAACGCTCTATTTTGAAGAATAATCTTATTAGAAATTTAGTTTTCAAAATAAACCCTAGAAACATAACGTATTAAGCAAATATATTTCGATTAGGACAAAATACTCATTTCTTATAGTCGGCGGATCGAACTCTGTAACTATAATTTGCACAACTAAACAGCCCCGTTATAATAGTATTAATAATTGTAAAATCTGTTGTTAAAACTTGTAAATTATCATGTATGTTTGTTTAAAATTTCCCCTTTTTCTGCTAAAATAGTATGAACAAGTTAACTTGATATGTTTGTATACAAAGATATAACATCTAGAGAAATGACTCTGTAATTTTCGGATTGGTTTATTGTATCAATAAATTTTTTTAACGCGAATAAATCTTTAACAAAAAAATCGTTTTTCCTGTAATATTTGAAAAGCAATCCGATAAGAATTTTGATAAAAAATACAATGGCGATTGTACACAAGAAACTATAGGTCTTAGTGGTATATTATATTTATCTAATTTTGGTAGGCCCTATATTTTTGGTGGAATAGCATTGTGAATAGTAAGCCTTTTTGCATCTTTTTTAGTTAGTTCGTTTGCATTGAGTAATTTTTTTATGAAAGTATTATTTTTCTTTTAATATAAGTTAGTTGGATCACTCTTAATATTATTGTTTTAAGGCCTGATAAAAGCAATAACACAGTAGTTAAGAACAAAGCAGATTATGAGACAAAAATTAATAACTTACTAAAGGACGATAATACATATAAAAGTATCAAGGAAGTTTGTACCGCTGAAAACGTGCTTTAGTTTTAGAGTAAATTTTAACGACAGTTAATATTTGTCTTTTTGTATGTGAGATCTTCTATATGAGTTTACGTATGAAAAAACGGAGTCTGTACTATTATGTTTGAACTAGTGTTTGTTAAAATAAAAGAATGAGTATTAAGAAGATAAGGTTGAGAAGGAATTTCAGTGATGTTTTCAAGAATATTGAATTTGGTATTGTAGAGCAATTTTTTAACAATGTTGTCTGAGTAAGAATTCTCCAATAGTATATCATTAAGTTGGCGTAATACCTCTGCTCTAAAATTGGGATGTGTAAATTTGACAGCTCTATTTTTCATGCCTAAGATGAGATTTGATTTAGATCTCATAGGATAGTACGAATGGTAGGTTATGAATCTATTAAAACAATAAGGTTTTCTATACATTTTGGTTTTTAAAGTGTTTTCATTCGTACGTATAACTAACATATCCAAAAATGGGATACTGTTGTTAGTTTCTTCCCACTGTGAATTGAATATGTAGGTTTAAAATATATTGAGAAATAAAAAGGTTATAGCCGATCGAATAAAACGTAACATTTTACTTTTTTTTTAATATCTTAAAAACGCAAAAAATAATAACCGATGGAAAACAGCTTCTCTCTTTGGGAGGGGGGGGGGTGATATCACAAAAGTACAGTATGGCAAGCGAAAACAAGTTGTCGCCGGGGGGGGGGGGGGGGGGCAGACACCAGCAACCTTCCCAATTTTTAGTGTAAAAGGCAAGATCGGGTCTATTTTCCTGAATTTGACGCTCTTGGAGAGGGGGGGGGGGCGATCACAAGAAAAAACAAGTTGCCGACAGGGTGTGGATGCCAGCAGCAAACACATTCCTGGTATAAGAGGCAGAATCGAGTCTATTTTCCTGAACTCAAACCTCTTGGGAGGGGGGGGGGCGGTCGTAAGCATACACATTCCGATACTCTATTCAAGAACTAGAGAGAGTAATAAAACTGTTACCGAAACCTCCAACGTACCTGCTCCAGAGCCGCACGTAACTGAGGACTGTCGTAAATCTAATTATATTAAATTATCTTTAAATATTATAAGCTTTTATAAATTTACTGCAACAATAAAATTTCTGAAAGTTCAATTTAAATTCTGTCAGTGAGAAAAGTACACCTTACAGTGTGTCCTTAGTGATTTATATTGATCGCGCATGTTTTTATATATTATTTGAGATTAGTATATATATTTATTCCAAAATAGTTAAACCAGGGCATTTTTTCCTCAACGAAAAACTTATTACGATGAATGTTTATGATGCCTTAAGATATCAATATCTAGATAATAATGTTAAAAGATCTGTTGAGATGTGTTCCAACATGATAGGAGTTGAAAAATCTGCTATGTACCGAATACTGAAGGAGAGAAAAACAACTGGAATTGTTAGTACTCCCAAGCCACATTCGATCACAGGCAGACGAAAAACCTCGTTGATGAAAACTGCAATAAAAATGATTGTACATACATCTTATTATGAGAAGAAGATCGCAACCGTCGACAGAAATCTAACTAAAATCAATGAAGATCGCGATTTACCTGAGATTAAAAGAACTGAACTCTGGAATTTCTCAGATAACTTAATTTTTGCTGGAAAAAACCAGATAAAAAATCTGTTCTTATAGATCGTCGAGAAACTGTCCGTTGGAGAAGGAAATATCTCTCTCAAGTAAAAGGTAGAGTTGCTAGAAATAACACAACTTACAAAATTAGTAATTTAACTGAACATTTGAAAGATTTTTTTGAAGAATTGTACTACAGAAAATAAGGAAAAATCCATATAATAAAAGAATAAAACAAAATGTGGAAACTCGATCTCATGATCGGTGAGATAGAGCAACCAATTATAACTAATTTGAGCGAAGATAGCTTCACTGACTTTAATTAGGAATTAGATACGTAATGTTTACCAGCGTAAACACAATTTATTATTTAAATTTTTGTTTTCGTTGTATTTTATTGTTTAATATTGTTTATATATATTTTTTATTTTTTTATATATTTATATTTTGGTGTGTCCCGCCCTTTCATTTTATAATTATTTAATAGCCGTAAGTTTTTTATTATTTATTATAGTATTTTTGTATTTTTCTTAAGCATGTAGAATTAATATGTTTATTTTTTTTTGGGGGGCTATCGGATTTCCATATAATAAAGTAAATTAAATCAAGATATCAGTACAATAGAAATAAGTAGGTCTAATTTTAACTGTAACATATAAAAACTAATTACATTTGAATCCCTTTTTAGTGTTTAATTGTAATACTGCAAATGGTTTAAGAAATAAATAAACTGAAACGTCAAATGTCCTAAAAATGTTTTTAATTAATAATAAAATGACCGATAACCCCAAAAAAATTTTAGTATTTTATGGACGAACTTATTTTTTATATTTGTTCAATTTCTGGTATTTTTGACAATGGGTATTTTGTAAGTATTTAAATTATAACTTAGAAGTTTTCGAGAGAATAAGGCTACGTTTTAGTCTGAATGTGCCTACAACGGTTTCTACGACAAAATTAAAAATAATGAAAATACAGTTGTGCTTTGTGTTAAATATGTCAAAATTATCTACATTTTGTAATGTATGTGAATTATTAAGAAAGATAAGAAATAAAATAATATTATAAAAACTTTTTTTTTTTAATTTATTGCCGAAATAATATTCTATGCCATAAATACTTAGTGATAAAAAAACCTCCTTCCGACGTTTGTGACAAGAATTAAAATCCTTTTTAACACTTCACACTTCCAAATATCTATTGCTATCTAACCTAAATAGTCCATTATTGTAGACCGATATTTTTGATTATAAAATTTCTAACCCATTCCCATGAAACATATATGTGTCTAACAGATTTTGCCAAAGACACCTGACTAAAGAACATAGGTAATTTGCGAAGAAAAAAAGGGTAAAAAATTATTTATTACTCTCTCTAGTTCTTGAATAAACTATAGTATAGGAGGCAAACTTTCCCCCTATACCCGCCTTTATATCTCTTATAGTTTTTGAAAATGCAATGCTATCACCACCAATTTCGGACACACTATATATTGGAAAAACTTGAGAACAAACAAATAAGAACTTAATTGTATTACCTTTATTTTCGGTGTACTAAAAAAGCAGGTAGACAGGAAAATAACATCATCCTGTCCTTTATTTACTGCTCAAATCATACATTTTATCGGTTAAATATAATATGCAATGTGCTGTTCGTGTTGCTCTACCACACATGTATATTTTCCTGCACTTTACTATTAGTTGAAAAATAAAAATGTCCCCATTGGGCTGGGTTTCTAAGGCGGCCGTGGCAAATCCGCAAGCGAAAATAATCGTGAAAGAATGCCGCGGACCAGCCGGTCCGTGCTCACAGGTGTCTACAACTTTATGCTAAAGTTATAGTTAAGAATGGAAACTGTACTCTTGTGTTATAATTTTCTCGGTTCGTGAAAATATTTCCGTGCTCGATTGAGTAAAAATTTGAATAAATATGGCTAGTAGTTATCGAGAATATATTTAAAGTGTAAACAGTATTCAATATACCCATTTGGAGTATATATTAATTTTTAGGATAAATTTGGTCTAGCGAGAGAATACCTCGCTAGACCAAATGTGTCCTAAAATTTAGAGAATGTGTCATCAATAATATTCATCTGAGGGTGAGTCCACACGATAAGAAAAATTTGAGCGTAGGCGTATTACGCGCTTTTGTGTTAAAAATGTATCGTCCACACGGGACATTTCGTTAATCGGTCATAAGGGGTGTGTTTTTTTTTGTCTTAACCTAACTTTTATCGGGATTTTTGTTTATATTTTGTCTAAAAATTAAAATGAAGCAAAATAAAACATTAATTGCGGCAGTATTTTAATCTACAAAAAAAGTTACAAATGTAAGGAGAATATGGATATATTCTTTATTAAAAAAAAAAGGAAAGTCGTCGCTACTGGGTCCGGTCGGTCGGTATTTGAGGAAAACATTGGAGCAAGGCTTGGACATACAAATAATTTAATTTAAGAAATGTTAAAAAATGGTCCTGGTTTTTTAAAAACATGTTACTGTTGGTGAATTTGAAGAACTCTTCGCTGTTGTTGGACCAATAATTAGGAAAGACGATATGGAAATGTGTACAGATATACCCTTATTACTAGGCTGGAAATAACAGTGTAATATTTAGCTGCTGAAATCAGCATGTGAAAGCAACCGAGTCGGTAAATAGTGTTTCTGAAATTATTCAGGTTACTTGTGCGGTAATATGGAACTCTTCAAAAAAAGTTTTATTTCCAAAGTTTACTATTTCTACCTGGTAAAGAATTTCCAAGGAGCTCAAAGACGAGAATTTGAATATAACAGTGTAATTTTAACAATCGTTTTAATAATTACAATTGTTTGTAGTTTTTAGAAGAATACATTACATATGATACAAACTCGTTTTCTGTTATTAAATTTCCATCAATGTAAATTTTTATTTTTTAAATGTTTATAATAGGTTTATATAAAGTTTGCTAAAGGTAGGGTTACCAGACGACAGGAATTTTTCTGACATGTCTGAAATTTTAGCCCCCTGTTAGAGACACAGGAAAAAATTGCGTTTTAATAATTACAGTTGTTTGTAGTTTTTAGAATACGTTACATATGATACTAACTGGATTTCTGCGATTAAATTCCCATCAATGTTAATTTTTACTTTTTAATTGTTTATATTAAGTTTGCTAAGGCTAGAGTTACGAAATAACAGGAATTTTCCTGACATGTCTGAAATCTTGGTCCCCTCTTAGAGCCAAGAAAAGGAAAAAACTGCAATTGTCAGTATTTTTTGAAATTAAAAAAGGAAAATACAAGTAAAAAAAAAATATTTATTAATCATTCTAGTAAAAAAAAAATAAGTTAATTAAACGTTATTAAAATGAGTGAATTGTTAATTTAGTGTATTAATAAATTTAGTTTCGTACTTTTTTTTGCTTGATGTTTCTTTTGGCAGTTGCTGGTCTTTTAAAACTTTCTGACATGATAGGTTATTTAAGTTAAATTGTGTCTAGAGTAGAACCTTAACAGATATATTGTTGTAAACTAACTATTGCTACAAATTATTAATTATTAAATTACTGTATACTAATATTTAATACTCTCTTAAGAAGAAGTTATATCTTAAGTAAATTTATATTCTAATAGGCTAAAACAAAACCATGCCTTAATCTCCGAATCTCTAAAACTTTACTTTTTACAGAGACCATTAGCTTTGTTCATATTATCATCGTCGCCTAAATACACACTATTTCATTTCCGTAATCATGTAAATAAATAGTTATGTTATATTTGTTAGTAAGTCTATGACTGTAAAATAATAATGTAGATACAGAAATAGAATATAACGAGGACATGAACACAGAGACGAGGGGAACTCAAATTAAAAACCACAATAGTGATATTAAATTAGTAAATAAGAAGAAAAACTGTTGTTGCCACATGATTTAGTGAACATTTTAATAAAATATTAAAAGTAATATTAAAAGATGTATTTGAATTCATCGAAACCAGTGATAAACCAAAAGCAGAACCAGTACTATTATAACATTGGTGGCAGCGAAAAGCAAAGTTTATAACAATATAGACAGCCTATTTCTCTTTTTTGTCCACTACGCTCCCATTAATGAGAACATTCGCTCGATATTCGCATTTGATGCTTCGATTGCAAATATTTTGAAAATCTCACTGCCTTAACATACCACATACAACATTCAGATAAAATTTCCGGTATTTACTGAAAAGTCAGGGGTATTGTCAGGAAATCTCATTATCTGATCTGGTAACCATAGCTAAGGATTTGTCTGTGGATTAGCGTCTCAATATCAGAGATTGTCGTTGAATAGAAATAGTATTATATAACGGCCTTTATTTCATAAAATTTAATTTATATAACGAACAACTGTATTATTGCAATTGTTATAAAATAGAAAAAGAATTGTTTTTTTTTGAGGACCAAGCAGTAATGATCTTCGGTAACAAACATTTTTAATAAATTAAAACAATTTAATATAGTTCATAAATGTCCATTATCTCAAAACTCGTAAAATAAAAAAAAATATAAATAAAACAACAAACTTCTGAAAAAAAAAACATTAGTTATGTTCACATAAAACATTAAAAATAAACAGTTTCCGCCATTTTTAAAGCAGTCCGCTGAAAAGTTAAACATTATTTTGCGTAATGACCTTGGAAAAGGCGGATTTAGGCGGGAAATCTTCCCTTTTTTTAAATTTAACAAATCACAATGTTTGAAATTTGACATATGTCTTAATAAGCTACGCTTACGCCCAGATTTTTCTTATTGTGTAGACCCACTCTAAACCAAATTAGAATAAATTTAACGATACACCATTTATATTTATAAAGACGTGCCTATTGCACCAACGAATGGAACTAATAGTATATTGAAAGTTCCGCTATATTTTCGGATTTGCTATCATAAAAAGGGAAAATTCCAACTTATAACAGAGATTATACTCTTACTTTCTTAGATAAGTTAAAATATTGGTGAAATAATAATAATAAACAGATTTATTGAAAAGAAAAAAATTAATACAAAACGCAAATAGGTGGAATTAGGACTCCTTTCTTAATTGAAAAGAACGTTAAATATAACACTATAAGCCTTGCCTATATGTATTCTCCTTTCAGATAAAGGAGAGAATATATACACACAGTTTATTTGCGAAGTAGTAGATATCCCTTGGACTTCCATTGTTTTTATTTTTGTTGAATATCACGACGTTTCGGCTAGTAGTTATCTCTAGCCGTTTTTAAGTGAAACTAAATAAATTCCTTAGCTACATCACTATTTATACCCAAAGTAAATGCACTAGAGTGTGACTGAGATGGGTGCAGTCATGCCTGCTATGGCAAAATCCCATTTTTTTATGCTGCATTTAGTTTTAGTTTACTATTACTAAGAAGTGGTTTCCACACTTCTCTTATATCTAAAGATGTACTAAAACAACTCGGGTTTTGATGTATAACCGCGGCTTCTTTGAATTTCCGTTTTCTCCAATGTTGTTCTCTGTTTCTTAAGAACGCGATAAATTCTTCCTTCAATTGCAGATGTGGGATCTTTAGCAAGAGATGTATAATTTCCTTTCCTTAAAACTTTGTCAATTTTTTGATTGTATGTCTCAGCATTCATTACGACTGTGGCATTTCGTTTATTCGCTGGTAGAATTTTAATACTGGAGTCCTTCTGTAGATTAGCTAGGGCAGTTTTCTCGTCTTTGCTGATGTTTGGTTCAGTTTTTCTGGATTTTTGTAGAGTTTCTCTTATTTACTAACCTGAACTCATCTGCAAAAGGGTCTTCGATGTTCGCTGAGTCTGCAGCGCTAATTATATCGAGAATGGGAACCTCTTTTGGAGCAACCGTGAAGTTCAAACCTTTGGCAAGTAGTGAGTTTTCCGCTGAGGTTAATTCCTTGGCAGATATATTAACAATTGTCCTCTGACTTTGAGATGGCCGTTGTCATTCTTGTTTGCTCTGGTATTAGGAAAATTTCTTTTGTGTATGATTTTTTGTTTTGTTCTCACTTTTTCACAAGTAGCGTGAATTTTTCTTAGGATGGGGGCGTAGTCTTCTTCTAATGTATATTCTTTAATTTCTTCGAACCGTTGGCGAATGTCCTCTAGTATTGTAGCCTTCTTGAGACGATGATAGTTCATCTGTGAACGTATTAATGCCTTACTAGCATTTTCCAATATCCTATTTGCCTGTTGTTCTGGAACTGGAGATTTTATACGAAAACCATCTGGTATTATTCCCTGATCTCGTGCTTGTCGTAGAAACTGGATGTGCGTCTCCTCTTTTGTAAGCTTAATCTTGAATTTCTCGTAACCTCGAAATTTGTCACTTATGCCGGGTCCATACCGGGCTTCTAGTGTTTGTTCGAAGGTCATAGACAATGATGTTTCTTGCGAAGTAGTAGATATCTGTTGGGCTTCTATTGTCTTTATTTTTGTTTAATATCACGACGTTTCGGCTAGTAGTTATCTCTAGCCGTTTTCAAGTGAAACTCAATAAATCCTTTAGCTTCATGACTATTTATACTAAAAGTAAATGCAGTAGAATGTGACTGAGATGGGTGCAGTCACGCCAGCTATGGCAAAATCTCATTTTTTATGCTGCATTTAGTTTTAGTTTACAACTACTAAGAAGTGGTTTCCATACTTCTCTTATATCTAAAGATGGTTTACTAAAACAACTCGGGTTCTGATGTATAACAGCGGCTTCTTTGAATTTCTGTTTTCTCCAATGTTGTTCTCGGTGTAGTATTTTAGCTTCAGACCATTTTATGTGGTATCCATGAGTCCAGGCATGGTTGGCGGCATCATAATTTTCGGTTTCTCCTCGAGATTTGCATTTTCGGTGTTCTTTGATCCTTACGTCAAGAGGTCTCATTGTTTCGCCAATGTAGGAAATGCCACATTCACATGGTATTTGATATACACAGTTCTTCATGTCTCTTTGAGTTGTTGGTTTGACCCTAGTGATGCGACTTCTCAAAGAGTTATTTGAGTTGAAAACAACGTTGATTTTTATATCGTTTTTCTATCCTTCTAACTGGGATTTTGCCATAGCAGACATGACTGCACCCATCTCAGTCACACTCTACTGCATTTACTTTTAGTATACATAGTCATGTAGCTAAGGGATTTACTTAGTTTCACTTGAAAACGGCTAGAGATAACCACTAGCCGAAACGTCGTGATATTCAACAAAAATAAAGACAATGGAAGTCCAACAGATTCGCAAGAAACATCATTGTCTATGACCTACAAACAAACACAGTTTATTTCCTGCAAATAAAACTTTTGTT
Organism: Diaprepes abbreviatus; assembly: GCA_034092305.1. Classification (NCBI taxonomy): domain Eukaryota; kingdom Metazoa; phylum Arthropoda; class Insecta; order Coleoptera; family Curculionidae; genus Diaprepes; species Diaprepes abbreviatus. Next base: position 4,119,534 of record JASJET010000095.1, read on the forward strand.
CTCTCTCCATTAGCGTTTCGGCTACCTCATGGTCTCGTCAGTTGTATCGTACCCAGAGCGACATTCGCAGAAAACAACTGCTATATAAAATATAAATTCGGAAGCATGTTGATAGGAGAACCAAAGTTGTATTTGCAGGAAATAAACTGTGTGTATATTTTTTATTTCTTACTGATATTTTGATTTTGCACTACTGTGTGTGAATCTAAATGTGGTTTGATCAGTGATATTTTTCAGTCTAACATCGAAGTCGGCAGGTTTTTAATATGCTACCGACATGTTTCGGAATTCATATTTTATACAATTGTTTCCTGTGAATGATACTCTCGGTTCGAGACCATAAGGTGGTGAAACGCGTATAAAGGGAGGACCAGAGTTGTATTTGCAGGAAATAAACTGTATATAGGCAATTATTTAAATACAACAGATTTATTTTATTTCTTATTGAAATTTTCATGTTTAACAATAAGCTTTACCTGCACACACTTGAAGTAAGCATTTTTATTTAATAGTAAAAACTATGAAAATATATTTACAATTTTTCCTATAGCTCTTTTGAACGCAGTATTTATAAAATATACTTTTATAGGTAAAAAACTAGATGAATTATAAACATATAAAATTTAAAAGAAGTGCGAATAAAATAATAAACCTTAAAAACAGCATAAATAACAAAGATTTATTTATTCATTTATTAACTAAGTCTATAACAGGCAAATGTCCAAATAGTACAGTGAACGACAAATGCTTCTTTCTTTCTTCTTCATCCAGCCCTTTGCGTCCACTGCTGGACATAGGCCTCCCTCATTCTTGTCCATTGTGCTCTATCTTGAGCGATTTGCAACCAATTTGCTGCAATTCTGTTGAGATCGTCAGTCCAACAAGTAGGGGGGTCTTCGTCTAATTCGTTCTTTTGTCTAATCTCGGCCTCCACTCCAGTAATTGTTTTGTCCACCTTCCATGACTGATTCGGGCGGCATATCCGGCCCAGTTCCATTTGAGTGTGGCAATTCAGGAAATTACGTCGGTAACTCCTGTCTTTCGTCTCAGGTCTTCATTTCTAACTCGGTCACGCAACGATATACCCAACATTGACCTTTCCATCTTTCTCTGAGCTATTTGCAGCGTTTTAGAAGTTGCTGTTGTCAATGTCAAAGTTTCGGCACCGTAATACATAACCGGTAACACCATTTGTCAAATGTTTTACGTTTTAAAGAAATTGGTATATCGCTTTTAAAGATGTCTTTAAATTTTCCATAGGATGCACATGCGAGATGTACTCTTCTCCGTAGCTCGTATGTTTGATTATCTCTTGTGATCTTTATTTCGTGTCCAAGGTATATGTATTTTTCCACAAGCTCCACTTCGTTGTCTCCAATATTGATATTTCCACTAGGTACCAGATTGGTCATAAATTTTGCTTTTGATATATTTATTTTAAGACCCACATTGGCGCACACTAGCTAAAGTTCATGTAACATCGTACATATCTCCTTGAGATTATCGGAAAACAAAACTATGTCGTCCGCGAACCTCAAATTTGTTAATCTTTGGCCGTCCACATTCAGGCCCCTTTTTTCCAGTTAAGTTTTTTACAGGCGTATTCTAGTATTGCAGTAAACAGTTTAGACGATAAGGTATCACCCTGTCAGACTCCTCTGCCAATTGGGATATGATCCGTGTTTCTGTGTATTTCCACCGACATAGTTGCATTCCTGTATATACTGTAAATTAACTTTGTCTATCGAAAGTCAATGCGGCATGCTTGTAATGCTTCCATAATTTTGTTGAGCTCTACCGTATCAAAGACCCTATGGAAATCTACAAAAGCCAGAATAAACGGTCGATTATATTCGATAGTTTTTTTTCTAATACCGTTTTGATGCTCTGTAGGTGAACGCTTGTTTCAAACCCAGTACGAAACCCCGCTTGCTCTATTTGTTGGTAGAAATCAAGTTTTTCTCAAGTCGATTCGTTAATATTTTTTTAGGAGTTATAGGTGACTAAGAAGGCTTATTGGTCTGTAGTTTTCCAAATCATGGGATCTCCATTTTTGTAAATCAAAATTACCTCAGCATTGTGCCACATGTCGGGTATTGTACTGTCCAAAAGGTTAAAAAGGTGTTTTATCTTTTTAAGTAGACAAACACGTCCGATTTTGATTGCATCAGTAACTATACCATCTTCGCCTGGAGATTTGTTATACTTAGTTTTTCTTAGGGCTAGTTTTATTTCGTCTATTGTGATTTCCGGCATTTGTTCTGATCCTTGGTTGACAACGCCCTTTTTCTTTTTCAACATTTCTGGTATTTCATCTTTGCTATTCTCTTTATTTTAGCTTTTGTATAGTAATTTGTAAAAATCTTCGACTATTTTAAGAATTTCCTCTCTGTCTGTTGAAAACTGACCATTCTTATCTTTCGCTTTGATTATTTGTCTTGTTCCCGTTCTTAGTTTTCTTCTCAATACTTTCATACTTTTATTGTTCTCAATGGTATGTTCGATTTGTTCTTGATTGTATTTTCGAGTATCTTGTCTAACAGCTTTGGATATTTCTTTATTTATTTTTTGTAGTTCGTCAGCTTTAGTGTCCGTTTCACTTCTCATCCCTCTTCTTTTCTGCATTAGTTGTCTGGTATTTTGATTGAGCTTCTCTTCTTTTTTGGTTTTAGGACAATATTTGTTCTGACTTTCTAGCAAGGCAGTTGTTAATTTATTATTTAGGTCATTAGCCTCAGTTTCTGCTTCAAGGCTACTAATTGGGTCGGCAATACACTGCTGAAAACCATCTATATCTGATGGTTTCGTCCATAGTCTTCCTTTGTTCTTCTTCTTGATCATCCTATACCTCTCCTCTTTTAAACATATCTCTATTTTACCTCGTACCATTCTATGATCGCTATTGGTAGCAAACCTGTTTGTTCACAGTTCGTCTAAGTTCGTCTAAGAAAACTACTCTTGAATAAAAACTTTAGAGGTTTTCCGTAGACTTTTGAAGAAAACGAGCTCTTGCAGAAGCAACAGATATTTCAATTCATGCACTTCTCTCGTCAGTATTTTCGTATTTCAATCTCAACTCCTTAAGCAAAATTAAATACTATTTATCCAGAGACACTATCTCTTTGTTCAGTATTTAAGCTTCTTAGAGTAACGTGCTTTTTAAAAATAATAAATAATTATAATTTAAAAAATTAATTCTAGACCAATGATACTTCTTTCAAGGTTAGCATATAATATAACATAGATAATAGTTTAATTTTCTTAGCACATATTTTAAAGTGTCTTTCGAACTTTCATTTTATTTCTTTCGGGAAGATCTGGAGTTGTTTCTTTATGAATGTCTATTTTTTCCAGAAGAGGAAATAATTGGATCGTTATCTTTCCTTTTTTTTTTTAATGGCATAGGATACCTTAAAATTTTAAAGACAGTATTTACTCTTTAAAAATAATGACACCTAATTAAAAATGTTTATTTCCAAAAATAAAATTATTTTTTACCACTTAGACAGATGAAAAAAATTCCCCGGGACCACCGTGTCTTTCCTCCAACTCGAAATACTTGCGTAAATTAAGCACAAGCTGTTGTGCTTGTCTCTTACACGATTTTCACAACGCATTATCTAAAAGGACAAATTGAATCTCATTACTTTATTCTAATTTAATGCCTGATTATTAAAAGCTGATTCAATTAGTGCGAAAAACATTTTAAAATTACATACGTGTGTCGGATATTTAAATACTAACGACTTATTTGAAGGTTAGTCTCGGTTTAGTTTTTTAATAAAAATAGTGCATGCTTACCAGTAATAAATTATAAAACAATAATTAATAGTTTTAATGTTAAACAATCTTCTGTTTTACATTCACTTGAATGATCAAAATTTTTCAAAAACACAATGTAAATAAAATTCTGAGCTATGACCAGAGGCGGATCCAGCCTCTCTTTTTTTTGGGAGGGGGGGTGGTGATATCACAAAAGTACAGTATGGCAAGCGAAAGAAAGTTGTCGGGGGGGGGGGACACACTAGCAACATTCATATTTCTAGTGTAAAAGGCACGGTCGGGTCTACTTTTCTGAATTTGAAGCTCTTGGAGAGGTGGAGGGCGATCACAATAAAAAAACAAGTTGCCAATAGGGGGGGGGGGAAGGATGCGAAAATTATACACATTTCTAGCATAAAGGGCAGAATTGGGTCTATTTTCTTGAACTCAAAGCTATTGGGGGGAGGCTATTGCAAGAAAAATAAATTGTCAACGGTGGGGAGTGGCAGCAGCATAGACATTCCTAATATAAAAGGCAGAATCGGTTCCATTTTCCTCTACTCAAAGTCCTTGAGAATAGGAGGGACGATCGCAAGCATACACATTCCTATATTCTATTCAAGACTAGAGAGAGTAATAAAACTGTTACCGAAAGCTCCAACGTACCTGCCGTAAATCTAATTATATTTAATTGTATTTAAATAGTATAATGTTTTTTAAATTTACTGCAACAATAAAATTTCTAATAGTTTAATTGGATTTCTGTCAGTCAGCAAAGTACACTTTACAGTGTGTGATTTATCTTGTTTGTGCTTGTTTTTATATATTTTTTGAGATTAGTAAGATACCCAAAAAAAAAACCTGGGAAACCCAACTACTCTACAGCAAAGGCATTTAGACCAATCAGTCTAATGTCATTTATCCTTAAGACTCTCGAGAAGCTGTTGGACAGACATGTCAGAGATGATTTAATGGTGAACAGCCCATTTCATCGGAGCCAGCATGCATATAGAATCGGGAGATCCACAGAGACAGCGCTCCACGACTTGGTCAGCAAGGTGGAAAACACTCTGGAAAATGGAGAAGTGCTTCTAGGAGCATTTCTAGATATAGAGGGGGCGTTCGACAACACGTCTTTTCAATCAATCATCACTGCAATAAGGAACATCAATCTGGAGGAGACCTGTTGCAGGTGGATTGGAAATATGTTAAAAGACAGAGTGATCTACACAGAACTGCTCGGAGAGTCGCTGATGGCACGGGTGACTGGGGGGTGTCCGCAGGGGGGGGTTCTCTCCCCACTGCTTTGGAACCTAGTAATCGATGGGCTTCTGCGCACCCTGAGTGGGGAGGGTCACTCTGTGCTGGGATATGCAGATGACTTGGTAATCTTAACCCAAGGCAAATTTAATACAACAGTAAGAGAAAGAATGCAGAGGGCTCTTGAAGTTGTAGAAAGATGGGTAAGGCAGGAGGGACTCAATATAAGTCCCCAAAAGACTGTCCTAATTCCCTTTACAAAACGGAGAAGGATAGAGGATCTCGGTCCCATCATCCTCCAAGGAAACACAATACCACTTGCCAGAGAAGTAAAATATCTGGGGGTGATTTTAGACTCCAGGCTGACCTGGAACAGACAAGTGGAAAACATAACCAGAAAATCGGAAACATCTCTTATGACTGTTAGAAGATTATGTGGGAAAACATGGGGTCTCTCACCGAAAATGGTACATTGGTTATACACCAGTGTTGTGAGACCAGCCATCACTTACGCAGCCTTGGTCTGGTGGCCCAAGGTGCAGAGAGCAACTATGACAAAGCTGAGTGGAATACAAAGGGTCGCCTGTTTATGTATTACTGGGGCCATGAAATCAACGCCCACTTCGGCAATGGAGTGTATTTTGGATCTGCCTCCGCTACACTTAGTGATTCAGGCAGAGGCAAGAATGGGACTCCATCGACTAAATCACTCAGCAGTAAAATCGCAAATGACGATGTCAGGACATAAAAACATATGTAAAAAAATCAGGAGCCCTGAGTTGGAAATGGACACGGACCATATGAACTCGAGCTACCGTTATAATATACCGTTTGAAGTCACAATAGAGGATCGAATGGCAAGTAAAAGAGAAAGACCGGAAACATTCTCGGGTGCAAGTATCTTGTACACTGACGGTTCAAAAACTAGTGAGGGTACTGGAGCTGGGATATACGGGTTACAACCGAGGAAGGAACTAACCCTTCCCCTTGGGAAATACCCAACAGTGTTCCAGGCAGAAATATACGCAATCTTACGGTGCGCAGATGAGATAAATAGGAGAGCTTACAAAGGGAAGCAAATCCTCATTTACTCTGACAGCCAGGCAGCCCTAAGGGCCCTCAAGGGCTAAAAGGTATCATCGAGGCTGGTTTGGGAATGTCAGAGCGAGCTGGAAACTCTGACAAAAGACAACAGAGTTATGTTAAAGTGGGTACCAGGACACGAAGGCATACATGGAAATGAAAAAGCTGACGAACTAGCTAGAGCAGGGTCAGCATCTCAATACATTGGTCCAGAACCGGCCTTTGGGGTGCCGCGGTGTGCAGCACGAGAAGCAGTCAAAGAATGGATCAAAAGAGAACATAAAAACCACTGGATGACCAGACAGGGTTTAAACCACAGCAAGCTATTTATTGGGAATCCGGACCCGAAACTGGCAAAGAAACTACTACAAATGAGTAGAAACCAATTAAGGACTATTACAGGTATAATGACGGGACACATGGCCGTCAAAGTACATCTGAATAGAATGAATCTATATAACGGAAACCTCGGCTGCAGACTGTGTGGACAAGCCGAGGAAACGGTGAAGCATATCATATGTGACTGTGAGTCACTGGTGAGATTTAGACAACAAACTTTCGGGTCAGTAAAACTGGAACCGGAAGAAATACTCAATCACTCTTTAGCAGGACTGTACAGATTGAGCCAGGGGGCTAGGTTGACAGAGTGGCTATAATGTCTAGGGTGAGCACAATAGGCCTACTCTGGTCGCAGTGCATCCGGCTTTAGGACGGACCCGAGAATATATATAAAAAAAAAAAAGATACCCAAAAGATATAGCTTCCACATCTATATTTATCCCAAAATCGTTAAACCAGGGTATTTTTTCCTCAACGAAAAACTTATTACTATGACTGTTTACGATGCTTTAAGATATCAATATTTAGACAATAATGTTAAAAGCTCTATTTAGATGTGTTCCAACCTGACAGGAGATGGAAAATCTACTATGTACCGAATACTGAATAAGAAAAAAACGACTGGAATTGTTAGTACTCCCAAGCCATATTCGATCACAGGCAGACGAAAAACCTCGTTGGAAGAAGAGATGTAAACTGCAATAAAAGGAGTTGTACATACATTTTATTATGAGAAGCAGATCCCAACTGTCGACAAAATTCTAACTAAAATCAATGAAAATCGGGATTTACCTGAAATTAAAAGAACTGAGCTCTGGAAATTGCACAGAAAACTAAATTTTTTGAAAACCATATAGAAAATCTGTTCTTCTAGATCGTCCGGAAAATGTCCGTTGGAGAAGGAAATATCTCTCTCAAGTAAAAGGCAGAGTTGCTAGAAATAACACAACTTGCAAAATTAATAATTTAACTGAACTTTTGAAAGATTTTTTTTGAATAAAGTTATTGCAGAAAATTAGAAAAAATCCATATAAGAATTAAAAAAATGTGGAATCTCGATCTCATGATCAGTGAGACAGAGGAACCAATTATAATATTTGAGCGAATATAGCTTCACGGACTTTGATTACGAATTAGATACGTATTGTTTACCAGCGTAAACACAATTTATTATTTAAATTTTCTCTAACATATAAAAATGTTTTTAATTAATAATAAAATGACCGATAGCCCCAAAATATTTTAATATTATATGGACGAATTTATTTTTTTATATATGTTTAACTTCTTGTATTATTGACAATGGGTATTTTGTACGTATTTAAATTATAACTTAAATTTTTTTTGAGAGAAATAGGCTACGTTTTAGTCCGAATGTGCCCAAAATGGTTTCAATGCCAAAATTAAAAATAATAAAAATACAGCTGTGATTTATGTTAAATATGCCAAAATTTTCTATATTTTCTAAGTATGTGAATTACTAAGAAATCATAAGAAATAAAATAATAGTATAAAAATTTTTTATTTTAAGTTTATTACCGTTTTTTATGCCATAAATACTTAGTGATAAAATAAACTTCCTTTCGACGACTATGACAAGGATTAAAATTCTTTTTAACACTCCACACATCTAAATATCTATTGTTATCCATCCCAATTAGTCCATTATTATAGACCGGTATTTTTTATTATAAGATTTCTAACCCATTCCTATGAAAAATATATGTGTTTAACAGATTTTGCCAGATACACCGGACTAAAGAACACAGGTAGTTTGCGAAGAAAAAATTGGTAAAAAATTATTTATTACTCTGTCTAGTTCTTGAATAAACTATAATATAAGAGGCAAAATTGGGTCTATTTTCCTGAACTCAATGCTCTTTGGGGGGGGATCCCCCTTTGGATCCGCGTCTGGCATAGGTAGGGGTCTGTTCGACAATGATGGATTTAAACCGAACTTCAACACGATACTGCCCACATTTAATACCAGATTTCGCCATGTTTAGTAGCGACTATATGTGTACAAAAATTAAGCCATTTAAGTATGATTAGACTTAGCTATTCGAAATTGATTCGCCGCCTAAACCTAATTGTATTCTTTATCGCGTTTATCGCGATCGTCAGTTTTTTATAGTTAGGTAGAGAGGAATCTTATAGAAGGGAAGACATGGACCCCTTGGAACAGTGGCCTAACTAAGAGTATGTGCACCCCCCCCCCCCGGCAGATTTTTGAATGCGCCCTACTATTTTACATTCGTCTTGGTCCTTTCTTATTTATTAATTTTCATCAGGGTACTTAAGGGCGCCCCTAGATTGGCACACCTCCCCGCACCGTAGGGTTCTCGGGGTCGTTAGTTACGCCACTGTCTTGCTGGTAGCTGTCGACTCCAGGGGGCTCACATGAACCTCTTTAGGAATAAATGCTTCGGTCGCATCGACAACAAACATATCCGTATCTCAGGCAAAATTTACTTTACTAAAATAAAACCAATAATATCTCACTTGATCATTACCGTTCAGTACCCATCCATAAGGTATTCGCTCCACCTTTTGATGTTACCGCCACTTTGCGTATTATTGGTAGACACCATCGGATGTTCGTTGACATTCGCTTAGCGGTATATACCACGAACGCTAAAAAACTCCTTCGTTGGCGTTCGCTAGCTTGGTGTGTATGGCCCATATAACGTTTTTATTCATAGATCACCCGATATATGTCAGCAAGTTTCAGGTTGACAAGTTAAAATTCCAATATTATCAAAACGATGGTAAGAAAATTTCCTGGACTAATAATGTTTATTTAAAAAATATATACCAGTTTTAAATGTGACCTAAATTAATTATATGTGGAAATAGTAAAACACGAAACAATTACCGTTATTCATATATTAATTTTAAAAATACTAAAATATCATAATTTCTATATATACCCCTAATTATTACGTTAAATTATTATTTACTTTTAGAGTTGCTACCTACCAATTTGCTTACGACTACGTAGCCAAATTATCCCCGAAGGTTGTTAATATATTAATATAATTAGAAATAATAATATAGGTATTATAAAAATATAAAATTACCTGACCATATGCCGATATGGATACAGGCTTACATTGTATAGTTATGTAAATTCGCTTTTAACTATAGATTCGCTAGGAGAAATATTGAGTACGCAGTTTTAATTGGGCATTTTAATTTGCAAATCTAGTCAATAGGGAGCCATTTTTTTGGAAAAAATTCTATATTAATTATTGGCTGGTTTTGAAAGAAACGGTCCAGTATGAATGTGTCGGGCCAACAGTTCAGTATTATTCCTTATTATGGAACTTTGAAGGAAGCGAGTACTTATATTTTTAATCGACTTTTAAGGTTCCCTCCACAGTTTTTAAGTATGTACGTTATTTACTTCGGAAAGAAGGCACCAATTTAAATAAAATTGTTTGTATTTTGTTCAGGAAATTTCTGCTGTGATCCCATATTATTTTGGCCGAATTTGATTCAATAAAGTCAAAGATATTCTTTTTTCTCAAAAAACTATACATACTATTTTAAAGTATGTCTTAATTTTTCCAGTGTCTCTGAGCTTATTTAAATATCTTTCTTTTCTTCTTCCAGAGAATTTCAAATTTCATGAATTTTTCAAGTTTTGAAAAACTTCACTCTTGGTGACCGATAAGCTTTTACGGGACAATTCTGAAAACCATAGATGTTTTAGAGCTTTAGAAGCGTCGATAAATCCAAATTTATCATTAGTTTTGCAAAATAAATTTGTTTAAATAAATTATTGCAAAATTCATTAATTTTTAAATAAACGCTTCCATTGCATTTTACAAAAATAAATAAGTTCAAAGAAGTCGTTTGACCAATAAGCTTTTAAGTGATAATTCTGAAAGCCTCTGATGGTTTAGGGCTATCAAAACATTGATAAATCCAAATTTATTATTAGTTTTGCAAAATAAATTTGTTTAAATAAATTATTGCAAAATTCATTAGTTTTTAAATAAATGCTTCCATTGCATTTAACAAAAATAAATAAGTTCAAAGAAGTCGTTTGACCGATAAGCTTTTAAGTAACAATTATAAAATCCATGGATAGTTTAGGACTACCAAAACATCGATAAATCCAAATTTATTATTAGGTTTGCAAAATACATTTATTTAAATAAATTATTGCAAAATTCATTAGTTTTTAAATAAATGCTTCCCTTGCAATTTACAAAAATAAATAAGTTCATAGAAGTCGTTTGACCAATAAGCATTTAACTGACAATTCTGAAAACCATGGATGGTTTAGGTCTATCAAAACATCGATAAATCCAAATTTATTATTAGTTTTGCAAAATAAATTTCTTAAAATAAATTATTGCAAAATTCATTAGTTTTTAAATAAATGCTTCCATTGCATTTTACAGAAATAAATAAGTTCAAGGAAATCGTTGTACCGATAAGCTTTTAAGTGACAATTCTGAAAATCATGGATGATTTAGGGCTATCAAAACATCGATAAATCCAAATTTATTATTAGTTTTGCAAAATAAATTTCTTAAAATAAATTATTGCAAAATTCATTAGTTTTTAAATAAATGCTTCCATTGCATTTTACAGAAATAAATAAGTTCAAGGAAATCGTTGGACCAATAAGCTTTTAAGTGACAATTCTGAAAATCATGGATGATTTAGGGCTATCAAAACATCGATAAATCCAAATTTATTATTAGTTTTGCAAAATAAATTTCTTAAAATAAATTATTGCAAAATTCATTAGTTTTTAAATAAATGCTTCCATTGCATTTTACAGAAATAAATAAGTTCAAGGAAATCGTTGGACCAATAAGCTTTTAAGTGACAATTCTGAAAATCATGGATGATTTAGGGCTATCAAAATATCGATAAATCTAAATTTATTATTAGTTTTGCAAAATAAATTTCTTAAAATAAATTATTGCAAAATTCATTAGTTTTTAAATAAATGCTTCCATTGCATTTTACAGAAATAAATAAGTTCAAGGAAATCGTTGGACCAATAAGCTTTTAAGTGACAATTCTGAAAATCATGGATGATTTAGGGCTATCAAAACATCGATAAATCCAAATTTATTATTAGTTTTGCAAAATAAATTTCTTAAAATAAATTATTGCAAAATTCATTAGTTTTTAAATAAATGCTTCCATTGCATTTTACAGAAATAAATAAGTTCAAGGAAATCGTTGGACCAATAAGCTTTTAAGTGACAATTCTGAAAATCATGGATGATTTAGGGCTATCAAAACATCGATAAATCCAAATTTATTATTAGTTTTGCAAAATAAATTTCTTAAAATAAATTATTGCAAAATTCATTAGTTTTTAAATAAATGCTTCCATTGCATTTTACAGAAATAAATAAGTTCAAGGAAATCGTTGGACCAATAAGCTTTTAAGTGACAATTCTGAAAATCATGGATGATTTAGGGCTATCAAAATATCGATAAATCTAAATTTATTATTAGTTTTGCAAAATAAATTTCTTAAAATAAATTATTGCAAAATTCATTAGTTTTTAAATAAATGCTTCCATTGCATTTTACAGAAATAAATAAGTTCAAGGAAATCGTTGGACCAATAAGCTTTTAAGTGACAATTCTGAAAATCATGGATGATTTAGGGCTATCAAAATATCGATAAATCTAAATTTATTATTAGTTTTGCAAAATAAATTTCTTAAAATAAATTATTGCAAAATTCATTAGTTTTTAAATAAATGCTTCCATTGCATTTTACAGAAATAAATAAGTTCAAGGAAATCGTTGGACCAATAAGCTTTTAAGTGACAATTCTGAAAATCATGGATGATTTAGGGCTATCAAAACATCGATAAATCCAAATTTATTATTAGTTTTGCAAAATAAATTTCTTAAAATAAATTATTGCAAAATTCATTAGTTTTTAAATAAATGCTTCCATTGCATTTTACAGAAATAAATAAGTTCAAGGAAATCGTTGGACCAATAAGCTTTTAAGTGACAATTCTGAAAATCATGGATGATTTAGGGCTATCAAAATATCGATAAATCTAAATTTATTATTAGTTTTGCAAAATAAATTTCTTAAAATAAATTATTGCAAAATTCATTAGTTTTTAAATAAATGCTTCCATTGCATTTTACAGAAATAAATAAGTTCAAGGAAATCGTTGGACCAATAAGCTTTTAAGTGACAATTCTGAAAATCATGGATGATTTAGGGCTATCAAAATATCGATAAATCTAAATTTATTATTAGTTTTGCAAAATAAATTTCTTAAAATAAATTATTGCAAAATTCATTAGTTTTTAAATAAATGCTTCCATTGCATTTTACAGAAATAAATAAGTTCAAGGAAATCGTTGGACCAATAAGCTTTTAAGTGACAATTCTGAAAATCATGGATGATTTAGGGCTATCAAAATATCGATAAATCTAAATTTATTATTAGTTTTGCAAAATAAATTTCTTAAAATAAATTATTGCAAAATTCATTAGTTTTTAAATAAATGCTTCCATTGCATTTTACAGAAATAAATAAGTTCAAGGAAATCGTTGGACCAATAAGCTTTTAAGTGACAATTCTGAAAATCATGGATGATTTAGGGCTATCAAAACATCGATAAATCCAAATTTATTATTAGTTTTGCAAAATAAATTTCTTAAAATAAATTATTGCAAAATTCATTAGTTTTTAAATAAATGCTTCCATTGCATTTTACAGAAATAAATAAGTTCAAGGAAATCGTTGGACCAATAAGCTTTTAAGTGACAATTCTGAAAATCATGGATGATTTAGGGCTATCAAAACATCGATAAATCTAAATTTATTATTAGTTTTGCAAAATAAATTTCTTAAAATAAATTATTACAAAATTCATTAGTTTTTAAATAAATGCTTCCATTGCATTTTACAGAAATAAATAAGTTCAAGGAAATCGTTGGACCAATAAGCTTTTAAGTGACAATTCTGAAAATCATGGATGATTTAGGGCTATCAAAACATCGATAAATCCAAATTTATTATTAGTTTTGCAAAATAAATTTCTTAAAATAAATTATTGCAAAATTCATTAGTTTTTAAATAAATGCTTCCATTGCATTTTACAGAAATAAATAAGTTCAAGGAAATCGTTGGACCAATAAGCTTTTAAGTGACAATTCTGAAAATCATGGATGATTTAGGGCTATCAAAATATCGATAAATCTAAATTTATTATTAGTTTTGCAAAATAAATTTCTTAAAATAAATTATTGCAAAATTCATTAGTTTTTAAATAAATGCTTCCATTGCATTTTACAGAAATAAATAAGTTCAAGGAAATCGTTGGACCAATAAGCTTTTAAGTGACAATTCTGAAAATCATGGATGATTTAGGGCTATCAAAACATCGATAAATCTAAATTTATTATTAGTTTTGCAAAATAAATTTCTTAAAATAAATTATTGCAAAATTCATTAGTTTTTAAATAAATGCTTCCATTGCATTTTACAGAAATAAATAAGTTCAAGGAAATCGTTGGACCAATAAGCTTTTAAGTGACAATTCTGAAAATCATGGATGATTTAGGGCTATCAAAACATCGATAAATCCAAATTTATTATTAGTTTTGCAAAATAAATTTCTTAAAATAAATTATTGCAAAATTCATTAGTTTTTAAATAAATGCTTCCATTGCATTTTACAGAAATAAATAAGTTCAAGGAAATCGTTGGACCGATAAGCTTTTAAGTGACAATTCTGAAAATCATGGATGATTTAGGGCTATCAAAACATCGATAAATCCAAATTTATTATTAGTTTTGCAAAATAAATTTCTTAAAATAAATTATTGCAAAATTCATTAGTTTTTAAATAAATGCTTCCATTGCATTTTACAGAAATAAATAAGTTCAAGGAAATCGTTGGACCGATAAGCTTTTAAGTGACAATTCTGAAAATCATGGATGATTTAGGGCTATCAAAACATCGATAAATCCAAATTTATTATTAGTTTTGCAAAATAAATTTCTTAAAATAAATTATTGCAAAATTCATTAGTTTTTAAATAAATGCTTCCATTGCATTTTACAGAAATAAATAAGTTCAAGGAAATCGTTGGACCGATAAGCTTTTAAGTGACAATTCTGAAAATCATGGATGATTTAGGGCTATCAAAACATCGATAAATCCAAATTTATTATTAGTTTTGCAAAATAAATTTCTTAAAATAAATTATTGCAAAATTCATTAGTTTTTAAATAAATGCTTCCATTGCATTTTACAGAAATAAATAAGTTCAAGGAAATCGTTGGACCGATAAGCTTTTAAGTGACAATTCTGAAAATCATGGATGATTTAGGGCTATCAAAACATCGATAAATCCAAATTTATTATTAGTTTTGCAAAATAAATTTCTTAAAATAAATTATTGCAAAATTCATTAGTTTTTAAATAAATGCTTCCATTGCATTTTACAGAAATAAATAAGTTCAAGGAAATCGTTGGACCGATAAGCTTTTAAGTGACAATTCTGAAAATCATGGATGATTTAGGGCTATCAAAACATCGATAAATCCAAATTTATTATTAGTTTTGCAAAATAAATTTCTTAAAATAAATTATTGCAAAATTCATTAGTTTTTAAATAAATGCTTCCATTGCATTTTACAGAAATAAATAAGTTCAAGGAAATCGTTGGACCGATAAGCTTTTAAGTGACAATTCTGAAAATCATGGATGATTTAGGGCTATCAAAACATCGATAAATCCAAATTTATTATTAGTTTTGCAAAATAAATTTCTTAAAATAAATTATTGCAAAATTCATTAGTTTTTAAATAAATGCTTCCATTGCATTTTACAGAAATAAATAAGTTCAAGGAAATCGTTGGACCGATAAGCTTTTAAGTGACAATTCTGAAAATCATGGATGATTTAGGGCTATCAAAACATCGATAAATCCAAATTTATTATTAGTTTTGCAAAATAAATTTCTTAAAATAAATTATTGCAAAATTCATTAGTTTTTAAATAAATGCTTCCATTGCATTTTACAGAAATAAATAAGTTCAAGGAAATCGTTGGACCGATAAGCTTTTAAGTGACAATTCTGAAAATCATGGATGATTTAGGGCTATCAAAACATCGATAAATCCAAATTTATTATTAGTTTTGCAAAATAAATTTCTTAAAATAAATTATTGCAAAATTCATTAGTTTTTAAATAAATGCTTCCATTGCATTTTACAGAAATAAATAAGTTCAAGGAAATCGTTGGACCGATAAGCTTTTAAGTGACAATTCTGAAAATCATGGATGATTTAGGGCTATCAAAACATCGATAAATCCAAATTTATTATTAGTTTTGCAAAATAAATTTCTTAAAATAAATTATTGCAAAATTCATTAGTTTTTAAATAAATGCTTCCATTGCATTTTACAGAAATAAATAAGTTCAAGGAAATCGTTGGACCGATAAGCTTTTAAGTGACAATTCTGAAAATCATGGATGATTTAGGGCTATCAAAACATCGATACATCCAAATTTATTATTAGTTTTGCAAAATAAATTTCTTAAAATAAATTATTGCAAAATTCATTAGTTTTTAAATAAATGCTTCCATTGCATTTTACAGAAATAAATAAGTTCAAGGAAATCGTTGGACCGATAAGCTTTTAAGTGACAATTCTGGAAATCATGGATGGTTTAGGGCTATCAAAACATCGATAAATCCAAATTTATTATTAGCTTTGCAAAATAAATTTGTTTAAATAAATTATTGCAAAATTCAGTAATTTTTAAATAAATGCATTGCATTTTACAAAAATAAATAATTTCAAAGGGGTCCTTATCATGATTATTGTATATTTTCTTATGAATGAGGTATTAAGCAACAAATTTTGCAATTTAAATAGAAATTGTTTAACTATATGCATTTGTAAACTTTACCCAAATTGTTTATATAAATTTATTTTGCAAAACTAATGATAAGTTTGAATTAAGTGATGCTTTGGTAGACTTCTAGGTTTCTAAAACTTGAAAACTTCATGCAATTTGAAATTTTCGTAATTGAATATCTCGAGGAAAAACAAAGATATTTGAACAAACTTAACGGCACTTGAGAGAGTAAGACTTATTCTTTAAGGCCCTATGGATAGTTTTTTTAGAAAAGAAAATATCGTGATAAGACATAACCTTAAATAAAGACCAAAATCGCCTTTTTGCGCTTTTAGGTTACGATATTTAAAAAACTTGATGTGATGGAGAAATTCTTAGTCTAAATTCGAACTCAGACATCCAAAATTCACAATTCTTATTTAGTGGACAAATTTCACGTCGTGTTATGTAAATATGATGGACCAAAAATTAAATTTGTCAGATTTTCTTTAAAATTGGTATAATGAAGTTTTCGGGAGTCATAAATAACGAATCTAAAATTATTTTTAAAAAACTTTATATGGCGGATCCAATATGGTGAATTAAAAATTTTACGTCTTCCGATTTTGTCCAAAATTGGTATAGGAGGGTTTCTGAGAGTGTGAATTACGAATTAAAAATTGTTTCAAAAGAGTTCAAGATGGTAGATGCAAAATGGAGTTATAAAAATTTTATATTTGCATATTATCTCCAAAATCGGCACTGGAGGTTTTCGAGCATGTAGATTAAATTAGATTAAGAGTAGAAAATTATTTTTTTACCAACTTCTAAAAGAAGGATGTTTCGGAACCGCGGCATCGATTTACTATAGGTGAGTTTCTAAGGGTACAGATGACGAATTTAAAATTGCTGTTAAAAATTTAATATGGTGGACTCAAAATTTTACATCTCTCGAGAGTACTAATAATATTTTCAAGGCCGCAAAAGTATCCATTTTATCAAAAGTTATAAACAAGATTAAATTGAACAACAGTAAATTCTTTTTATTCTATACATACCGGGTTTGAATGAAATTGTACCAAACAAAAAGTCTGTCATAATAATTTCGCGTTGCTAAATTTTAAGAAATTACTTACCTTTAGATTTATGATCTAGGCTCCCAAAAATCCCTCAATATTGATATTTAAAAAATTTGAGACATGTAAATTTTTTAGTCCGATATATTTTATCCTGCATATTGAGTTTGATGAAATTACTTTAAGATACGTATTATATGCCTCAAAAACCCTCCAGTATCAGTTTTGGAATAAATCGGAAAAAAAAAATAAAATTTGTAGTTCTCCATATTATATTTTCCATATTAAGTTGTAAAAAATTAGCTTCAGATTCATAACATACTACCTCGAAAACTTCCTAATGTCATTTTAAAAAAAAACGATTAATGTATAACTTTGAACCCACCAGATTGGATCCTCCATATTGAATTTCAAGGAAATAATTCTTAATTACTAATGTAATGTTAAATTATACCCTCTAAAACCTCTCAGAAGCAGTTTTGGACATAATCCGGAAATTTTTAGACCGCCATATTAAATTTTTTATAAATAATTTTAGATTCGTTATGTACTGCCCCGAAAACTCCCCCATACAAATTTTGGAGAAAATCGGACAAAGTTAATTTTGTTTTCCGTTATATTTTCAGCACCATCTTGGATTTTACGAAAAACCAATTTCTGTCAAAATAATATGAGACCACCCCAGCAACTTTCTGAACATAACGCAAAAAATTTTATCCAAATCGATGTCGCCGATTCTTCACTATTCCGTTGAATCACTGCAACAATAAATTGACGAATACTACGCTAGGCGCGAAGTCTGGGAAGCTCTGCTACAACACGCCAATTTCGTTTGTGAATAGTTTAACACTTGCATCCCATTTAATGAAAAGCAACACATTTTTGAAGACATAGAGATTCACTCAGCACTCTAAATGTAGCATCTGATGTTTCCCCTTTTACAAAATAAAAGTGATGGTGATACCATCTGCTTATGAGGTCCCAGGTAACAACTTTTGGACCGAAGGCCCCTCAGATAGCTTAGTTCGCACGCTACTCAAACGTCCAGGTGTCTATGCAAGATAGTACTTTAACTAATAGAGAGCACATTATATCTTATTTTCAAAAACTATAGAATTTTTCATACTTAAAATATCATGATTTTTAAGTGAAAAAATATCGCGGGAACTTATTAAATATGTTTATAATGTGTAATCTGTTTAATATATAATTAAAAGTCAAAAGACAAATAGTCTAATAAAAAATTAAATACGCTGGAACCACTAATTGCGTCACTTCTCGAGTTTGGACCGTCTATTTTTTCTACAGTGAATTTCCTTTTCTTTTGCCACTCCTTAAGAGGATTTACTGGCTAGTTTTCGTATATTTATTATTATTTTTTTATTCTACCTCTACCCTTTTGTTTGTGTTTTCCACTCTACTTTTATTTTTGGTTTTTGTTTTCTGTTTTTTTTTCTCTGATCTGTTTTTCTATCTTTCTCTTTTCTTTTTCTATCCTTCTCTTTTTATAGCTATTCTTTTTTCTTTTTTTTTTCCTTTTTTCCATATCCCATGCTTTTCCTTCTATATTCTTCCCGTTCTTTTATTTTTATATTAGCCTTAACAGTGTTCTCTATCTTAGCTCAATTTTTCCTACTGGTAATCATGTTGTCAATTATATTATCCGAATTTAGCCTCAGGATCCCCATTTCTGCGCTACGTTATCCCAATTTTTTTTATCCTATCTCTACCCCTTTGTTTGTGTTTTCTTCTCTCTTTTTATTTTCGGTTTTTGTTTTCTTTTCTTTTTCTCGAATCTGTATTTCCTTCTTTCTCTTTTCTTTTTCTCTGCTTACCGTTTTATATCTGTTCTTTTTCTTTTTTCTTTTATTTTCCTTTTTCCCCTATTCCATTCCTTTTCTTCTATATTCTTCTCATTCTTTTGTTTTTATAATATCTTTTATAGTGTTCTTAATCTTAGTTCAATTTTCACTACTGTCAATCATGTTGTCATTCATATTATCCGAATTTAGCCTCAAGTTCTCTATTTCTGTTCTATGTTCCTCCCATTTAACGCATTCAAATACAGCGTCCTCCACTGTGTCCAAAAGACCGCAGTACAAACGTGATTTCTGGCATTATTTCTATATTTTTTAATATTCTGCAAATCTGCCATGACCTGTTAAGAACTGTGTGAAGAAATAATCAGTTTTCCCATGTTTTCTATTAATTTATGGTTCAATTTTTTAGATTAATATTCTGATCCATCCTGTGATCTCTGTGTTTTTTCATTCTTATTGCCACATTACAATGGAATGTCCTTTAGCTTTTGGCTGAATTTTTTTAGCTGCTTGATATACAAATTTTCCTTCTAAAGCAAGCAGATATACTGGAATAAGACCAGCAATCAAAAGAGCAACTTCAGCTGATACCGTTCTGTATGCACTAACAATTAATATAGTTCTTTTTCTTTGGGTTTTCACTAACATTTTTTCCCTTTAAATTTAGGCAGCTTATCATTACTGGGCCTGCGTATAGTAGTGTTGAGTGCAGTTTCTTTCTTTGCACCGATCTAGATCCTCCAATATTGAGCGCAAGCCTCGTCAATTAAGTTATTACTCTGTCGACCTTGTTCGTCATGAACTTTATGTATTCTGTGAAATTCATTTTTGTGGTCAGTGGTGACCCCCAAATATTTAACTGATTTACTAGTTTTAATTATGCAACTTCCCAGTTTAAAGCTCTTGGCATTTGGTCTTCTAATGCCATAGAGCAACAAGGGCTCTGTTTTTTTTCTGGAGCCAGACTCAACATGATCTCAGTCATCCAACAATCAACCACATGTAAATTATAGTTGACCAACCCTCTCTTGTGTTATCTGTTAACATTAAGTCCAAGTCATTTTCCAAAGCTATCGAACCAGTTTGCTCTGACATTTTTTCTCTCAAGACTCCATCATACAGTATGTTCCCCAGAGTAAGTCCCACACTGATCTTCATTTCCTGGTTTTTTCTTATTTGGACTCGTCTCTCAGAGAAACAACTAGCTATGATTTTTATTAGCCTTGCCGGTATTTTAGCTAATAGTGGGGTGCTACAAGGCAATAAAACCACAATAGTATCTGTGAATCGAAAATAAATCCATATTTGAACTCGACTACAAAAAAATGAGCGGTCATTAAAGCAACATAACTGATACAGAACCATAACATAGTGCGTGAATTAGCTGCTTTTGATTCTAAATAAAAAAGGATCATAAATTTTGGAAAATCTGGCAATAAAATGCTTTTTAGTGATACTAACTTTTGAATAGGAATTAAAAATATGAGTATTTTTAGGATGATATAAGGAAATTAATAAAAGGAAGATTTATTCGTTGTAAAATATTTTATTACACTTACACACTTATTCTACATAGCTCAGCTATATTTACAATTTTAGTTACTTTTTACACTAAAGCTTTTTAAAACTAAACGCTATCAACACATTTAATGGTAAATCATATTGCAAACTGATAAATAAATGAGCCATAAGGTACAAAATATTACAAAAATTGCATATCTCATATAATATAAGTATATTTTATTATCCGAAAAATGAGTTTTATATAAAAATTGATAAGATTTAATTGAAAAATATTGTCGGGAAAAAATGATCAGTCTTCTGAATTCAAACGGACTTTATAATGTTTATTCTAAGTCTTGAAGCTTTATATTTTCATATAAAGGCCACACCATTAGCTTTAGAAATTTGCATGTATTTTTATTGTGCAGTTTTAAAATAAAATGAAGACTTGTATGGTAGTTGTTGACAGTATATTTTTAATTTTCTAGATTAAATGAAAAATAAATTTTAATGGTGCTCCTACAGACTTAACTTATAAAGTAATTATTTTGTACTGTATGTAACACCCAAGTATCTAAGTAGGAAACAAGCGACTCTCTCATAGGAATATAATAAATATACATATTAAATATTTACACTTTATTCATAGGATACAACTATTTATTTATAAAGCTGGTCCCAAAAATTTCTACTTGTACAAGAAATATTTTTTACTGTTATTTCACAGCTAATATAACCAAAAGAAGAAATCATAATAATGAAAAAAGTTTGCAAATACACCAGCAAATCAAAAATGAAATTAAAAACACGTAGAATGATGTTCTTTAAGTAATGTTGATTATGAAAAATAATAAAAATAATGTTGTATCCGTAATGTACGCCTCTAAATGTTCGGTAATTAAATTTTTGAAGAATCAGAAAAATGTAAGTTTTAAAAAAAAATAAGGTTAAAGTCGTAGCCCACGCACCAAAAAACCACCCGCTCTCTTTCCCAAATATCAAGTTTAATAAAATATAAAGTTTGTATTCCCCATATCGTATTTCGCATGCTTAATTTCACGAAGTTAACTTTAGATTCATAATCTACGACCACAAAAATTTCCTAATTAAATGTTATTTTCAACTCACCATGTTAGATCCACCATTTTGAATTTCAAAAAAATAATTGTAAACTTTTAATCTAATCTTAATTACCACCCTAAAAAACTTCCTACTAACAATTTTGGACAAAATAGAGAAAATGTAAAATTTTTAAACCGCCATATTAGATCCGCCATATTGAATTTGTCAAAAATAATTTTATGCACGTAATTTTTACCTTCAAGAACCTCCCGGTAGAAGTGAAATTTTTAATTCATCATACTGATTATCTTTAAAATTTAAATGCTGTTTACTCTTCCACTCTCCCCCCCCCCCTCCCCCGATCCGCAAATTGCCTCATGTCAATTTTGAAGGAAATTGGACAAAACAACACTTATTTATTTTAAATGGATCATCCCGTATGTTATATATATTTTTTGTATTTCTTTCTTCATTTACAATAACTTTTACTCAAATTTTTTTGGCCCACTCTAGCCGTTTTTGAGGAAAAAAAATTTTTTTCCAAATTTTGACATTTAACTTGGTGTGCCAAAAAGTGAACATTGTTTCAAAAATAAAATAGTAAAGCTCATAATTCTGGTCGTGGTTTGAAATATCATTGTGCTTCATAATGAATTGTTTGAAAATGACATTTTAGCTACACCGCCTCTGTCCAAATAGGGTGTCCCTATACCTAACTAGACCAGACTTATTTAAGATTTGTTGCAAAATCCTCCAAATATTAAGCAGTTTTAGTGATTTTTGGCAAGAGGGCCATGATAAACAAATTAGTACTATGTTTCTATGGTGAAGCATGTCATTATCAGATACAATTGATTATTTTTCGACGATTTGCTACCGGATTTGTTCGCGAAAAACATTACCGAAAAATAATACGTATACAAACGTTAACGTATTAAATTTATTTTTGATTCATGGTAAGTTCAACAGAATCATAAGTCGAACTGGCAATGACATGATTGTGCGAGAAATCAATAATAAATTATTTGCTCATATTAATAGACCTTTTTGGGACACATTGTATATTACACCAAGTTTAAATAAATAAAATTACCAGTATATAACATTATCTTTTCAAATTCGCTCTTTTAGTCGAGTTTTTCATAAAAAAAAGTCGTCCACCCTTAAGAAGTAAAAATTATCAAAATAGTAACAAACAGAGAAAGAAAATCAATTATTTAGTAGAAAGTTTTTTCCAAGTTTTAAAAACTGATTCAGCTAGATTCACTAGAAAGGTTTAAATTGTAAACGGAATCAAGTTACCATGAAACCTTTTAATTAGACAGTATTGTTTAGTTTATTTTATTATAATTTCCATTATAGATGTCAATAAACAAATATTTGTATGGGAAAATTAAAAATGGCTACTTGAATTGATGTTAAACCATGTTACTGAATGTGAAGAAAAAATTTTGATATTGCAGTTTTATTAATAGAAACGTTTTCTCTATTTTTGTTAATAAGTCAGTTAAAGCTTCATAATTCGTTTCAATGCACAATATTATTTAAGTAAATCTATTACTAAATAATCTTATAGGTACATTAAACACTGGGTATCTTTCAATTTTTACAATTTATTCACCTAATGAACTCTGCTGGAACACATTTCCATAGCTCCGAAATATGGGTATCCAGATTTTGCTTCGGAGGGTGAATGCGCTCCGTAATGGGTTCCGCTAGCGAAGAGGCTGAAACAAAAGTAAACACTAATTAGTCAACTTAGTTAATATAAAACCACTCAATGAAATTGTAAGCAATGTTGAAGATTCAACTGTAAGAGGTTTAGATTAGAATGTTTCTCATAACGTTATTAAATATAAATTTTAGGTTGCTAAAGTTTAAATATCAAAACACTGGGTCTACTAAAGATTATACAGGGTATTCGTACAACAATATTGCTTTGTTTAGATGGAGAAAATGTTTTAAGAAAATATTGATTTTTTCAATTTTTTGAAAATGTGGTAATTGCAGTTAATGATTTTTATTGTGTGGTCTAATACTATACTATGACGTTTTCTAGTGGTATAACGATCGGCTATAAAATAGTGTAAGTGTTATAAAAGTGACGTTACTTGTAAACATCGCTTTTTATGGCATTAACGTTATGACAACCTAGTTATTTTTGTCGGATAATCGCATCTATTTGAAAGCGCTTTTACCTCTTGAAAAATCTTGGTTGGATGAACGGTTTTGTCAGGAAAAACATATTTTCATTTACATTTACACACCAATTAAGTATAGTAATAAAAAATACCTGTAACAAGAATTTTTTGAATGATTTTGTTGATATTGCCATAACTGTCTGAGAGGTCGACTAAAGTAAGATCAACATTCTAAATTTCTAAGCCTATTTTACTATTAAACATGGACAACTACATGCACTCCGAGAAGGTTGGCATGATCCTGGTGTATGAGTTTTGTAAAGGAAATGGTTGACGCCCATTTGGTGTTAGGGTTTACATCAATATTGGGCGTCATCTTCTAGAAACGGGTAGCATTGAGAAACAATTTTTAGACAGGAGTCATATTCAAACAACTGGAACAGTCGAAAAAGAAGAGGAAATTTTGGAAAGAGTTAGAGAAGGACCAAGTATCAATACCCGCCGCTTAGAATGCATGTTGGATATCTCTAAAAATATTGTGAATGATACTTTAAGAGAACAGTTGTTACGTCCATATTACGTTCAAAAGGTTTAGGAACTTTTACCGACTGATCTCCCATGCGTTTAATATTTTGTGAATTCATTCGAAACAAAAGAATTCGTGATCCAAGTTTTGTTAAAAAAATGTTTACTGACGAGGCGTGCTTTACGAGATCTGGAGCCACCAATCTGCACAATGAATATGTTTATGCGGATGAAAATCCATATGCCATTAAAGCCACATACCATCAGCATAATTTTAATAATATATATATATATATATATATATATATATATATATATATATATATATATATATATATATATATATATATATATATATATTTATGCCAAGCCTACAGTTTGAGGACTTTTATACTGCGTATAAGTTATACAAGTTATACGGTATAAGTTTACATTTGTAGCCGACACTTTAGGGACTCGGAAAATTCTGTCAAATATCAAAGTGGCAACATCGCATTTTTTCCTTTTGACATTTCAAACGATTATAAAATCAATTTGTATTCTGTGTAAAAGATTACAGATTTGTAAACAAATAATAAATATGGTCATCTTTTGATCAGTTTTAATATATTTATCCTTAATTTTCAACGATTCTTTCTGAAATCCGATCAACAACTGATATTGTTGGTCTCTTTTTATGTATCCTTGTTACAAAAGAATACCAATTAATCTCTCATCACATGTTCGGTTTAATTTTATCATAACTTTTTTGTTCCGTGATTTGAGTTACGCCATGAAACAGTCAACCATAAAGATAGTTTATACTTTGTGCGGTCAATCCTTATTCTTTTATTCGTCCAAAAACAATCAGTAACCATAAAAGATCCACGATATTTTGTGTCAATAACCTTTGTTTTTGGAGAAGGTGGCGCGTGGTGCACCGTATTTCACGAGATTTATGTAATTATGGTTTTGTGTTTTCAATTTCTTCCCTGGGCCTATTAACCGGATTGTTAAGACTTGATCTTGCAGTTAAGTATACCTTTTATTTTTGCATTTCAACACTGATCTATCACTAGCCTAAACTAACCAAATTTTTGTAAATATAGATATTTTTTCATTTTGCTACTTTTCTCTGGTAAAGCAAAAGCGCCAAAAGATCAAGTTGATGTATGTATGTATTGGCGTTACTGTCTTTGCCATTTTTTAAAAAGTATTGTAGTTTTTTTAATTTAAGATTTCAAAAACGCAATAAGTAATTTTTTAAACCAAATTGCTCTTTTGTAAATTAATAAATACCTAAAACGTAAAGTGCTAGACTTAAAGTTAATTTCACAGTATCTATAAGTGATTAGTTGCTTAATGTGATGATTATATGCAACTGCTATTTTAATATCAAATCTGTTTTCTTAAATTTTTATTCATTCCTATTTAGCATGACTTTTTAAGTAGGTTTTGGTATTATTTTTAATGAATTAACAAAACAAGTTTTTACTTTTTCGATATAAGTTTATATGTATTTTTTTACTATCATTTTCATTATTTTAGATAATGAAGCTAAACAGAATCGAAGGGGTTTCATTGCCACAAACACTAAGAAAAAATTTATATGGGGTGCTATCAAGTAAAGCAGCAAATATTTATTTTTGTGATGGAGCCAAAATGAATAAATCTTTAAACAGTCGGCAAAAGTTTTACTGGGTAAGCATAAAAATACCATGTATAACATCTGTTTTTATTGATTTTTAAATTTTACATAATGCTAAAACATCTAAAATGATAAAATACAAATAAATTTTTTTACATCAAGAAAATTTGTAGATACATTGAAATCAATTATCAGAACTCCACAAAGATGATGCTGTTGTTATAGCCCTAAAAAGTGTTGGTGAAAGTCATAAGGTAGGAAGGTTTAAGTTTTTGCTAGAAAAAAAAATTTCTTTAACCATATTTTACGAACGGCATGCTATTTGATTACTCTACTAAATACACTTGTGGTGCCTTAATGATCTTTGGAAGCATATCTGGTATACTAAAGTATTTCTCTTTTTTAGGAGCTGGTTAATGGAAACTTAAATATATATATATATATATATATATATATATATATATATATATATATATATATATATATACCATAATTTTGTTATAATTTTGAATATGTTATTAAATTAGAGATGTAAGCTTAAGGCTGAATTATTATTTATAACTTTGTTTTCAATAAAAGTATCCTGTTTTTTATATTTTGAATATATTTATAATTCATGTGCAAAAAAATTAAGCACAGAATTGGACTCGGCAGGTTTCTGAATGATATTTCACAAATGTATTAGCCACATTGTAGGCAACGTACTAGAAATAGATCAAAAAATTATTTCATTAAAAAAAAATCTTAGAACCTTAGGTAGAATTAATGAATTCATTTTTGTTAATGCAATATTTTTGGATATTTTGAAAAAAAAAAGTATTTTACTCTTGAACCAAACCTAAATTATCTGACAAAATCTTTATATAACTGAATTATTGTCATCTATCTTGATACATTTTTACGGCTTAGATCATGCAGAACTTTTTATAAAGAATAACTTGTTCTTGTGAAACTAAAAACAAAGTTTTCCATATGTCGCCAACTTAAGTAGACACGCTGTATATTAAGAACTAACTTTAAAAAATCTAATTTTTGTGTGATGTTTTTTGCATATTAATCACAAATTTATGGAATATCCCATGTACCTCTTCCTTAATATGTATCTAACCTATGAAGTAATTTGCTCGGTGGTGGTAGATACATAGGATATCCTGGTTACATTCTTAGTACATGCCTATAGTTTAATGCAAACACATGGAAATATATGAAAAGAATATTATTTGGACATCATTTAGTACTTCTATAGCACAATATGGTACATAGAGGTGGACAGTAATTTATTCTCAGAAGATGCCTTATCTATCCTCAGTGTAAAAAAGTCGCATCCATAATATATTTATGTCCTACAAAGGAATATGACTGTCAGGTGAACAAAATATACCTATGTTTTCTAGGGAAAATCTTATTTCAATTATTGTTAACATATTTTTAAAATTTGGCGCTTAAGCCTACCAGCCAATTAGACTTGATTATATTAGTTTTATAGGCCACTAATTTCCCCCAAACCTGTCATAATTTTATTAGTGAGGAACAATTGTTCTGTAAAAGATTCCCTTAAATAGATAATATGTAAGTAATAAAGAAAATACAACCAATTTTTAATGAAATAAATATATACAGGATGACACAGTACCCATGTAACTTTATTATTTCAAAATCAATTTCTTGGTTGACACAGGCAAATTCAGTAAAATTCCCTGAATTTTACAGACCACTCTAAATATTGCTCCAGCCAGTGATTCATTCCACTTGTGACAAATTTTAAATTACACAATATAAAATCAACGTATATGAAATTAAAAGGAAAATTTCTTTTGCTTTTAATATTTGACAAGTAAATTTAACTAAACAATATATAGATTTTATTAACTAAATGGGTGTCAACGGTTTAAATATATCATGTTTGGGAGCATTTGCCATTTCATTGTTAGTTCTGTATCAGTAATTTTTTAATATTCAGTATCAAGACCATAAACCCATTGAAACCAACTATTCATTTAAAATGTGACATATTGATAACTTAGGTGCAGATTTTCTCACCCATAATTAGTTATCAGTGTATATTACACTTAGACTAAATGCTCACTCACAGGATTATATAAAAGCAAAAAAGTACAAATGAAAACAAAAATGACAGGCAATATTAGTAAATAATTATTTTTTTGTTTTTTGTTTAATAAATTAATTTAGACTTTAAAATACACCTATATCCAAAATTGTACGAACAACTTAAATTTTTAATAACGAAACTATCATAACAAAAAGTAAAGTGGCAAACATGGTAGAAATGTTAGATGTCTGTTAAGTACCCACTATACTAAGCAAAAATGATTAATGCTTAGGTATGACTTTTATGTTAAGTTTAATTAGAGTTGCTCAACTCTAGAGTTGAGCCAATAACATCTCCTCTTCAATTTATATGGTAAAACCAATGACTATTGTTTCCATTTCTTTATTGTATATGCCAAAAAGCAATGAATCAGAACTTGAGCTGAATTTTAGAGGTTTCTGTTTCTGTTATTTTTCATCACAAATTCTAGCTTTCAAAAACATTTTTTTAAATTGCTATTGCCATCTGCTCCTGAAATGGTAACTTGTGTTTACACCTCCCCAACAACTAATAAATTTAGACAACATGCGTCTGTACCTTAATCTTTTGGGGTATAATATGAAACATTAAATTTTCATTGTCAGGGATGTGTGTGAATATTGAAAAAAAAAACAACAAATTAAAAACGAGCATAACTCTATTTTTGATCAATGTGTAATATGTTAAAAAAAACACCGAATTATCTTTCATAAACTTAAATTGCGAAGAAATTAAAAAAAAAAACTTAAAAAAGGAAAATTTGTTTATATATAAATTTTTAGATGAGAAAGTTTGGTTATATGTGGCGTGGCTTACTCCACGGCAGCGTAGTTGATTTTAAACGGATATAAATCCGGTCAAGTGGCATTCAGAAAGTTGAATTACAGTTTAGCAAAAAAGAATATAACTACGGTACAGTAATCTTATCTTTTAACAAAATATTACTTCATAAAAGTTTTTAGATAAAGTCAATAGTATGTAATTAAAGGACTGTTCTATTAAGGGAAGGATTGTAAGTTTTATGTAAAAGTACAAAATATATACGGTTTTTAAACTTTTCTTGTAAAGGAAGTACACAGTCGCAAAATGAGAAGTACATTACATGTCTGCTATTATACATTGTTTTTCAATATAACCATAGTTGCCCGATATCGAGTTGTATCTTGCACAAAAAGGAGGGATTTATCTTTCTGTATCAGTGGCGTATTTTTCTTACATGTGACGTAAACCTTACTGAGCTCTCATTGGTCCATACGTTACGAGACCACCTTCCCAATTTTAAAACATCATGAGCAAAATACTCATGAAAGAGATAAGCGACAGAAGAAAAGAAGATAACCAGAGTGTGGATGATAAATCGGCTGTATTCTTTTGAGTAAATTATGTGAACATGTTCTTTTGAATATGCATTTACTTGTCACTGGGTCAAAGTGATCATGATTAATTAAAGTGACAGAACTGAAAGTGATAATTACTCAAGAGAATATACCTATCATTAGATGGAAACGGCCATGTTTAGCGTCCCTTTTTGAACAGGTATGCATTGAATGTGCTATACGCATTATTTCTAAATGTCAAAAAATGATTGGGTACGTCAGCAGAATAAAAAAATTCTGTAGAAGCGGCGTTGCTTCGATTTTTTTTTTAAGAAAAATAAGATACGTAAGTTTCGCAGAAAATAGTATTTTGTCACAAATGGGACAATGACAGTTCCATAAGGAAAAAAAGATTTATGTTCGGACCATGTCTTTTTATTGTTAAATGTACATGATAAATTTTCATGTTTTATGATACTGTCTCCACGTTCAGCATATTTAAATATTGCACCTGTCGGGTAGCGGAAATTCGTTACGCCGATAGTACACTTTTATTTTATCCCACTCCAGCTATTTTCTCTCCCCCTATTTATTATATCGTTGATAACAATAACACTCTTTTTATACTATCCAATTTTGATCGTACGGTAAAAAACTATACTTCCGTATTCTTTTAGTGAAGTGAATAAAGGCTTCCGCGTTACAAGTGAAGGCAAAAAGCTGGTGGTGTATAACATCCGTCCGCAACAAGTGGAGTCGATAGTTACCATACGGCGCCTTTGATTCAGTCGTTTACGTGACGATATACCACAATGTACAAAGTTATACGATATTCTCGTAACTTTTGGACCAATGAGAGATCTGCAAATGTGACGTACTAGAAATGCTAAATACGGAACTGACAAAGAAGCATAGATACGCTGTCGCTGTGTGAAACAAAGCTCGATAGGTAGAATTCGGTCCTCAAAGCATTATTGTCACGTATATCTTGCTATATTACCGAGTTACGAGGTAACCTGTCTATTTACCGACATTAATTATATATAGGCTTTCACATTTTCATGATTTGAGTCGTGCGGCTACATTGTTATGTTGGACTATTAATTATTTACTTTAGTAAAATTGATGCTAAAGTTTTGATAACCTAGAACCAAAAAACCTATAGGTCAAAACTCTTGCAGCCAGATTCACTAAAAATATTTGAGATTTATAACCGATCTAGTTGCCTTGAAATTTAAATCTTATAGTCGCCCAGTTTTGTTTTGCTTATGATATTGTCATAATTGATATCACATATGTAATTAAATAAAGGCTTATATAGGGATATTAGGAATAAAAATCTTGAGATAAAGCGTTGAAATTTGTAAGGAAAATAGTTGTGTATCGAAAATAAATAAAATTCTTCATTTTTGCCAGTTTAGTAATAAAACAAAATGATTTTTTATGCATGTATTTTTGGGCTTAAAGTTTGCTTGACTTATTGTTGTTCTTGTCTAAGCCCGCTGCTGTCAATTAAGATTGTTTTAAAATTAAACCATGTTAGTGAATCCGGCTGTTGTTGTTTATGGAGATTGGATCGCCACACGAAATGCCTGGTGTGATTTGTTTAAAATAGAAACAAGACTTGGATTCGATAAAAGTTAAAGAAAAAATGTGCTGGGTATAAATATTTAATACACCAGTAAAAGATAAACTTAACAAAATAGGTATTAATTGTATAAAATTTCAATGTAGAAAGACAATGTTCTTTGAGATTAATGTTGCATACCCTTTTATGACTGTTAATTTTTATCTTTGACAACTAGTATGGTACACAGCTGACATTTGTTATGAAGTGTTCCTAATGGTGTTGACTCTCAATCCTCGTTTCGTGTTATTTCTCTACATAAATCTTCTCAAGAAAGGAATGATGCAGTATCTTCAACTACAAATTCATCTATGTTGTGTATAAAATTGTGTAACAATATAAGCTTTAAGAATAGTGGTAGCAAAATCAGGAACGGATCCAGCCTCTCTCTTGGGGACGGGGGGGGCGGCGGTGATATCACAAAAGTATAGAATGACAAGCGAAAGCAAGTTGTCGACGGGGGAGAGACGCCAGTAACATTCCTATTTCTAGTACAAAAGGCAGAATCGGATCTATCTTTCTGAATTCGAAGCTCTTGGGGGGAGGGGGCAATCGCAAGAAACAACAAGTTGTCGATGGTGGGGGAGATGCCAGCAGTATACACATTTCTAGTTTAAGAGGCAGAGTCGGGTCTATTTCCTGAACTCAAAGGAAAAAAGTTTTCGATGGGGGGGGGGGGGGATGCCAGCAGCATACATATTCCTAGTATAAGAGGGGAAATCGGTTCTATTTTCCTGAGCTCAATCCTCTCGGGAGAGGCGATCGTCCCCCTCCCCTTGGATCCGCGTCTGATACAGAGTAATACTTTTTCCGAGTCTATAAAATTTTATCCTCTCAAACTTTTTTTTTGGGCGCTACTGACTTCATTTGATTATTCATTTAGCTTCCCATCTTATCGTGAAACTTTTTTGTTTCTCAAGTTTTCTTCTAAAAGGCAATAGTTTTTCCACAAAAAATAAAATATCTTCAGATGCATCTTCAATTAAGTTCTGTAGCGGTGTTTTATTAAGTAACGAAAAGATAAAGTAAGTTGTTGTCAAATAAGAGTACGCCTAATTTGTCATATTGTTTTTTTTTATAATGTGTTATAATTTCTGTAGATAAGTGTAATTGATTTTATGTACTCTTAATTGTAAAGTTCGGAAGATTTTTTTAAACATAGTCGAAAGAAAGCAGCTATTTTTATGTAGATAGTTGCAAAAACAAGACTGAAAGTGTTTTTTTTTTCATATGCCAAAAAGATGAAAAAGGGAAATAAGTTTTAAAATTTATACCCCTTACAAGCTGTAGTTAGGTTTGTTCACTGGTTGTTCAGAATTATATATTTTTATTACTTTTTATTCTAATTTTGATCGCCTGTTAACGGACAACAAAGAACAAAAAAGTTTTAGAAAGAAATAGCTGATTTTGCGACTACAGAAAGTGTTGTTAAATTTACTTTTGCTTTCAGTTTACTGAAATTTCAACATTTTCATGTGATTTTAAAGGACTTAAATATTTTTAGCAATTTTAAGGATTTTAGGAATTTTGAAAGATTTTAGAGAGTTTAAAAGTTTTTTAAATGATTTTTGAGACATTTAAATATTTTGAATGGGTTAGCTAAACAAACTTATTCCAAAATTGGTTTAATTTTCAAAGATAGCCTACCGTTGACATTGGTAATTTGGGTTCCGCTTGTCTGCATTTTCCACACGTACCCTAAGAGTAAGTCCACACGATAAGAAAAATTTCGACGTAGGCGTATTACGCCCATTTATGTTAAAAATGTCTCGTCCACACGAGCAACTTTTATCGTGCAGTCGTAAAGTGTTGTGTATGTTTTTTTTGTGGTAACCTAACTTTTTTTCTGATTTTTTGATAATATTTATTTATGTATAAATTAAAATGAAAGAAAATAAAAAAATAATTGCAGCAATGTTGTTATGTAGAAAAAGAAAACTAAAGAAAAAATTACAAAAGATAAGGACATTATTAATATATTTATTAAAAAAACGGAAAAGTCGTCGCTACTAGGTCCGATCTGTTTTTGAGAAAAACATTGGACAAAGGCTTAGACATACTAATGATATAATTCAAGAAATGTGAGAAAATGATCTTGATTTTTTAAAAATATTCTCCTGTTACTCTTTGTGAGTTTGAAAAGCTGTTGTTGGGCCAATAATTAGGAAACACGCTATGGAAATGTGTACAGCTATACCCTTATTACTAGGTTTGAAAAATCATTGTGATATTTAGTTGATGAAATCAGCATGTGAAAGCAACAGTGCGCATTCCGAGTCGGTAAACAGTGTTTTTGAAATTAGTCATGTTACTTATGCAATAATATGAGACTCTTTAAAACAAGTTTTATTTCCGAAGTTTGCCACTTCTACCTGGTAAAGAATTGCCAATGAGTGCGAAGACGAGAGTTTCAATATAAAGTGTCATTTTAACAATCGTTTTAATAATTACAATTGTTGGTAATTTTTAGAAGAATACATTACGTATGACACTAACTGGATTTCTGTTATTAAATTTCCATCAATGTTAATTTTTACTTTTTAATTGTTTATAATAGGTTTATATAAAATTTGTTAAGGGTAGGGTTACCAGACGACAGGAAATTTCCTGACATGTCTGAAATTTTAGCCCCTTGTTAGGAAGAAACAGGAAAAAACTGCAATTGTCAGTATTTTTTTGAAATTAAAAGAGGAAAATATAAGTAATGAAAAAATATTTATTGATCATTGTAGTGAGAAAAAATAAATTGATTAAACGTTAACAAAATGAATGAATTGTTAATTTAGTATATTAATAAATTTAGTTTCATACTTTTTATTGCTTGATGTTTCTTTTGGCAATTGCTGGACTTTTATAACCATTTCATGACATTCTTCACATGATATCTTCTTTAAGTTAAATTGTGTCTAGAGTAGAACCTTAACAGAAGACATTGTTGTAAACCAACTATTACTACAAATTATTAATTATTAAATTACTATATATATTTTTAAGTTACTCTTATGGATTAATAGATAATTATAGTCTAATATTTAATACTCCCTTAAGAAACAGTTATATCTTAAGTAAATTTATGTTCTAATAGGCTCAAACAAAAGCATGCCTTAATCTCCGAAACTCTAAAACTTTACTTTTTACAGAGACCATTAGTTTTGTTCATATTGTCATTGTCCCATAAATACACACTTTTTCATTTCAGTAATCATGTAAATAAATATTTATAAGTTATAGGTGTTAGTACGCCTATGACTCTAAAATATATAATTTAGATACAGAACAGAATTTAACTAGGCCATGAACATCGAGACAAGATGAACTAAAATCAAAACACTACAATAGTAACATTAATTTAGTAAGTAAGAACAAAAACTGTTGTTACCTCATGAATTAGTGAACATTATAATAAAATATTAAAAAAGTAATAGAAGATTTATTTGAATTCATCGAAAGCAGTGATAAACTAAAAGCAGAACTAGCAAAGTTATAACATTGGTGGCAGCGAAAGGCAAAGCTTACAACAATATAGACAGTCTATGTTTCCCCGTAGTCCACTACGCTCCCATTAATGGGAAGACTCACTCGATATTGGCATTTGATGCTTTGATTGCAAAAATTTTGAAAATCTCACTGCCTTAACATACAACATTCAGATAAAATGTCCGGATATTTACAGAAACGTTAGGGATATTGTCAGGGAATCTCATTATTTGATCTGGTAACCATAGCTAAGGGCATGTCTGTGGATTAGCGTCTCGATATCAGAGATTGTCGTTGAATAGAAATTATATTATATAATGGCCTTTATTTCATAAGCTTTAATTTATATAACGAACACCTGTATTATTGCAATTGCTATAAAATTAATAAAAAAATGAACAAAAATCGTTTTTTTTTTGAGGACCAAGCAGTAATGATCTTCGGTAACAAGTATTTTTAATAAATTAAAACAATTTAACATAATTCATAAATATCCATTATTTCAAAACTCGCTAAATAAAATATATAAATAAACAACAAAGTTTAAAAAAAAAAACATAGGTTATGTTTTCATACAAAATATTGAAAATAAACAGTTTTCACCATTTTTAAAGCAGTCCGCTGAAAAGTTTAACATCATTTGGCGTAATGACCTTGGAAAAGGTAGATTTAGGCGGGAAATCTTCGGTCTTTGTCTTTCTTTAAATCTAACAAATCACAATGCTTGAAATTTGACATATGTCTTATTACGCTACGCTGCCGCCCAGATTTTTCTTATCGTGTGGACTCATTCTCAGAGTGAGTCCACACGATAAGAAAAATTTCGGCGGCAGCGTAGCGTAACAAGACATATGTCAAATTTCAAGCATTGTGATTTGTTAGATTTAAAAAAAGACAAAGACCGAAGATTTCCCGCCTAAAGCCGCCTTTTCCAAGGTCATTACGCCAAATGATGTTGAACTTTTCAGCGGACTGCTTTAAAAATGGTGGAACTGTTTATTTTCAATATTTTGTATGAAAACATAACCTATGTTTTTTTTAAACTTTGTTGTTTTATTTATATATTTTATTTAGCGAGTTTTGAAATAATAGATATTTATGAACTATGTTAAATTGTTTTAATTCATTTAAAATGCTTGTTACCGAAGATCATTACTGCTTGGTCCTCAAAAAAAAAGATTATTGTTCATTTTTTTTTTTAACTTCATAACAATTGCAATAATACAGGTGTTCGTTATATAAATTAAAGCTTATGAAATAAAGGCCATTATATAATACAATTTCTATTCAACGACAATCTCTGATATCGAGACTCTAATCCACAGACATGCCCTTAGCTATGGTTACCCGATCAAATAATGAGATTCCCTGACAATATTCCTAACGTTTTTGTAAATATCCGGACATTTTATCTGAAAGTTGTATGTTAAGGCAATGAGATTTTCAAAATTTTTGCAATCAAAGCATCAAATGCCAATATCGAGCGAGTCTTCTCATTAATGGGAGCGTAGTGGACTAAGGAGAGACATAGACTGTCTATATTGTTATAAGCTTTGCCTTTCGCTGCCACCAATGTTATAACTTTGCTAGTTCTGCTTTTAGTTTATCACTGGTTTCCATGAATTCAAATAAATCTTCTAATATTACTTTTTTAATATTTTATTATAATGTTCACTAAATCATGAGGTAACAACAGTTTTTGTTCTTACTTACTAATTTAATGTTACTATTGTAGTTTTTTGATTTTAGTTCCTCTCGTCTCAACGTTCATGTCCTAGTTATATTCTATTCTACATCTAAATTATATATTTTACAGTCATAGGCGTACTAACAAATATAACATAACTATTTATTTACATGATTACTGAAATGAAAAAGTGTATTATATTTATGGGATGATGACAATATGAACAAAACTAATGGTCTCTGTAAAAAGTAAAGTTTTAGAGTTTCGGAGATTAAGGCATGCTTTTGTTTCGAGCCTATTAGAACATAAATTTACTTAAGATATAACTGTTTCTTAAAGGAGTATTAAATATTAGACTATAATTATCTATTAATCCATAAGAGTAACTTAAAAATATATATAGTAATTTAATAATTTGTAGTAATAGTTGGTTTACAACAATGTCTTCTGTTAAGGTTCTACTCTAGACACAATTTAACTTAAAGAACATATCATGTGAAGAATGTCATGAAATGGTTATAAAAGTCCAGCAATTGCCAAAAGAAACATCAAGCAATAAAAAGTATGAAACTAAATTTATTAATATACTAAATTAACAATTCACTCATTTTGTTAACGTTTAATCAAGTTATTTTTTCTCACTACAATGATTAATAAATATTTTTTCATTACTTATATTTTCCTCTTTTAATTTCAAAAAAATACTGACAATTGCAGTTTTTTCCTGTTTCTTTCTAACAAGGGGCTAAAATTTCAGACAAGTCGGGAAATATTTGTGAAAAAAATTGAAAAGTCTGGTACCCCTACCCTTAGCAAATTTTATATAAACCTATTATAAACAATTAAAAAGTAAAAATTAACATTGATGGAAATTTAATAACAGAAATCCAGTTAGTGTCATACGTAATGTATTCTTCTAAAATCTCCAAACAATTGTAATTATTAAAACGATTGTTAAAATGACACTTTATATTGAAACTCTCGTCTTTGAACTCCCTGGCAATTCTTTACCAGGCAGAAGTGGCAAACTTCGGAAATATAACTTGTTTTAAAGAGTCTCATATTATTGCACAAGTAACATGACTAATTTCAAAAACACTGTTTACCGACTCGGAATTCGCACTGTTGCTTTCACATGCTGATTTCATCAGCTAAATATCACAATGTTTTTTCAAACCTAGTAATAAGTGTATAGCTGTACACATTTCCATAGCGTGTTTCCTAATTATTGGCCCAACAACAGGTTTTCAAAATCACCAAGAGTAACAGGAAAATATTTTTAAAAAATCAGGATCAATTTCTCGCATTTCTTGAATTAAATCATTAGTATGTCCAAGCCTTTCTCCAATGTTTTTCTCAAAAACAAATCGGACCTAGTAGCGACGACTTTTCCGTTTTTTTAATAAAGAATATATTAATAATATCCTTATCTTTTGTAATTTTTTCTTTAGTTTTCTTTTTATACATAACAACATTGCTGCAATTATTTTTTTTATTTTCTTTCATTTTAATTTATACATAAATAAATATTATCAAAATATCAGAAAAAAGTTAGGTTACCACAAAAAAAAAACATTACGACTGCACGACTGCACGATAAAAGTTCCCCGTGTGGACGAGACATTTTTAACATAAATGGGCGTAATACGCCTACGCCGAAATTTTTGGTATCGTGTGGACTCACTCTCACTCTCATTATAAATTAGGGCTATTCTTTTGAGTCATTATCACTTTCACTTCTATCACTTGAGGTAATCATGATCACTTCAGCCCAATGACAAGTAAATGCGTATTCAAAAGAACATGAAGTTATCAGTTTCACTTTTTTCACTTTGATCAATTGATAATTACTCCGAAGAATAACATTTCATCATCTAAGGGTGAGTCCACACGACAAGAAAAATTTGAGCATATGCGTATTACGCGCTTTGGTATTAAAAATGTATCATCAACACGGGATATTTCGTTACGCGATTATAAGGTCTTGTCTTAACCTAACTTTTATCAGGATTTTTGTTTATATTTTATCTAAAAATTAAAATGAAGCAATATAAAACATTAATTGCGGCAGTATTTGAATCTAGAAAAAAAGTTACTAAATGTAAGGAGAATATTGATATATTATTTATTAAAAAAACAGAGAAGTCGTCGCTACTGGGTCCGGTCTGTATTTGAGGAAAATATTGGACATACTAATAATTTAATTCAAGAAATACGAGAAAATGATCCTGATTTTTTTAAAATATTTTCCTGTAACTTTTGGTGAATTTGAAGAGCTCTTCGCTGTTGTTAGGCCTATAACTAGGAAACACGATATGGAAATGTGTACAGCTATACCCTTTTTACTAGGTTGGAAAAAACATTGTGCTATTTAACTGATGAAATCAGCATGTGAAAGCAACAGTGTTTCTGAAATTATTCAGGTTACTTGTACCGTAATATGAGACTCTTTAAAAGAAGTTTTATTTCCAAAGTTTACCACTTCTACCTGGTAAAGAATTTCCAAGGAGTTCGAAAACGAGAATTTCAATATAACAGTGTCATTTTAACAATCGTTTTAATAATTACAATTGTTTGTAGTTTTTAGAAGAATTCATTACATATGACACACTAACTGGATTTCTGTTATTAAATTTCCATCTATGTTAATTTCACTTTTTAATTGTTTATAATAGGTGTTGTCGTATATGCACGTCCGTTGTTTTAGGAAAATTATTAGTGGAGAACGAATTTTCCGCAAAAACGCCACGAGGTACGTTTCGATCGAACGCGAACGACGTATACGAGCTGTGAATGACTTGCGTATCAGGATTTTTGTCATTTATGGTAAGCGTTTGTCCCTGCATTAAGTGGTACCCACCTTGAAGTGAAGCTTGGATGTCATTTAAAAATTGTTCCATTGGACAAATTGAAGTGTTGGGATATAATTGAGCATTTTGATTTATTTGGGTCATGTCAGATTTATTATGAGTATAGAATTCTGTTAGGTCTGGCGCAACCCCACGAGGGGCCGCGGAGGTCCCACCAAAACTACCCGGACAGCCTGAAAGGCCACCCGCCTCATCAGACCGGAAGGAACTGTGAGAGAAGGGATTGGACATTTTTAAAATAAATTATTTTTCCTCTTAAATTGGAATGTTTTGTATAAAAATACAAAAATCACGGAGGGCTGGGCTTTAATATACTTAATATATGAGAAAAATTAAGTATATGAAATTTGGATTGAATAAGAACTTGGCCAATACTTACTTTAATTTGTTTTTTGTTAGATGTGAGCTCTTATAGAATTTTTTGCAGTAAAAATTTTTTAGACTGGGACTCTTAAGTTTTTACGTCGAAATTGAAATGTAGTGTTGGGACTCCTAATAAAATTTCCGAAATTTAATTATTCCTAAATTTTTTGTTTTTGTGTTAAGCGCAAACTAAGGCACGTTTAGTGTTCTTAGATCCGTTAACGATATCACTATCAGGTTATCACTAATTTTCTCTTGATAGAAAATTATTTAACTCGCAATCGGGAATGTCTAAATCGGGTATGGCGCTATCAGGTTTCTTTTACGCAATGTTATTATATTCTTAGAAGTAGGCGCGTAAATATTCTGTATATTAATTTCAAACAGTTTCAGCAAGAATTAAAAAAAATCGACGTGGAAAGGTTTTTTAGAGAGGCTTATTATTATTATTTTTTTTTCCCGACGACGCTGGAATTTTACTAAAATATGAGTTCAAAAGACTTAGATACTCGTGTGCGCGTATGTAAGAAATTTGAGAGATCTGTGCGTTTTAATAGATAATCAAATTCTGCTAAAGGTTTTTTAGAGAAGCTTATTATTATTTTTTTTTCCGACGACGCTGGAATTTTACTAAAATATGAGTTCAAAAGACTTAGATACTCGTGTGCACCTATGTAAGAAATTTGAGAGATCTGTGCTCTTTAATAGACAATCAGATTCATCGGATGCTATTTATTCTTTCTCGGCACTCCGTCAGTTCTTCCGAAAGAAATCGATCAGCGCTTAGCGCGGTCCGCCAAAGCTTCATGTCTGCGCCGCCGTCTATGTCGGTGTCTATGCGCCGTTACCGCCGACAACGTGCAGTTATTTCTCGGAATTTCAACCGTTTTTATAGGTTTATTTCAATTTTATGATTTTTTTTAGGTTCTTGTAGATTGAATTCTACAACAGTGTATATAAAGGTTGCTAAGGATAGGGTTATCAGACGACATGAATATTCCTGACATGTCTGAAATTTTAGCCCATTGTTAGGAAGAAACAGGAAAAAAATAAAAAAGATGAAAATATAAGTAATAAAAAAATATTTATTAATCATTCTAGTAAGGAAAAATGAATTAATTAAAAATGAGTGAATTGTTAATTTAGTATAATAATAAATTTAGTTTCATTTGGCAATTGCTCGACTTTTATAACCATTTCAAGATATTCTTCACATGATATGTTCTTTAAGTTAAATTGTGTCTAGAGTAGAACCTTAACAGAATATATTGTTGTAAACCAACTATTATTACAAATTATTAATTAATAAATTACTATATATAAATATTTTTAAGTTATTCTTATGGATTAATAGATAATTATAGTTTAATATTTAATACTCTCTTAAGAAGTTATATATTAAGTAAATTTATGTTCTAATAGGCTCAAACAAAAGCATGCAAAATA
The DNA here is from genome assembly GCA_034092305.1 of Diaprepes abbreviatus. Taxonomy (NCBI): domain Eukaryota; kingdom Metazoa; phylum Arthropoda; class Insecta; order Coleoptera; family Curculionidae; genus Diaprepes; species Diaprepes abbreviatus. Next base: position 4,160,472 of record JASJET010000095.1, read on the forward strand.
AAAAATATAAATAAAACAACAAACTACAATGTGTTAGATATTTTAAACAACCCTTTATTTTCTTTGGTTCGTTTATAGTCTTTGTACATATATTCCATATGTTCGTAGTTCGATCGACTCGATGTAAAATTCTATTTTCAATATCTAAAAACCTGAACTAACCAAAGACAAGAGTAAAGCAATAAAAAGAGATTTAAGGACAAGCTTCTAGCAAGTCCAAATAACTCAAACTCTTTTTGGTAGGTTTTAAGGCAGTTGGTCAAAATTTCACCAAATCAACAGTCCCACCATTCACGCGAACGGATGGCATGGTTGAAGCATCATCAATTGAAAAAGTAAATTTACTTCGCATTCAACATTCGATTTCTCGAGAAAAACACCACCAACTGAGGTGCAATCAAAAGTGCTCAGCATTGTCTTCTGGCAGCGTGTCACTATGCGTATTTTGACGTCATTGTACACCAAAAAAGTTCTGGTCCTGATGAAATACCAATCGATACACATCGAATTTATTGATTTGACCATTTCAACGATTAACTAAAATAAAAGAATAACGTGTTGTGGCGTAATAGAGGTGTTTAGAACAGAGTGAAGCTTTCCGAATATTGAAAATTTATATTCTATCGAAGATGTTAGAAACCCATATCAACCAAATAACGGAAGATGAGACTAGTATCGTCGTTCTTCGTTAAGACAAAGGATTTTTAATGGATTAAGTTCCCATTTCACGAAGCCCTGTCATTATAGGATAAAAACAAACCTGATAATCGTAACGTAAGTGTAATTAATGAAGATTTAATGTCTATTGATAACGATTTGTATGCTTTCGTTCGTTACTTTAATTTTACTAATTCTGGCTTTTCATTCTCTTGTTTTTAAGATTTAGTATTTATATTGTTTATTTCAGATAAGCATTTAATTAATCGTAAGAACTGTATTTTGTAATTAGTATATATTCGGCTTCTAAATGTGCATTGTTCGCCAGCATTGTGTCTCTTTATTGGTCGATTATAAGTATGACGTAGTTCGACATTTTCGTGTATGCACCTAAACTACATTTATTAAAGCGAAATTGTATTCGGACATGGAAATGTTAAGGAATGTATGGTTTCAATTAGTAGTTTCCGGGTCTTCTACAATACATTTTCAGTCCCTCTATGCAAATATATATTACTTAAAATTTTTGGCATTAAATTAATCAGTAAGATTATATTGATGAGTCTAATTTGATTTTAGTTAATTTTTTATTAATTTTTCGAGTGATTGATAATATAATTTTTCAGTAAGTTCGTTAAGTGTAAATTTAGAAAAGAAAAACTCCCATTCACCTTAAAAAACACAAAACATCATTTGTGGTAAAGAATTTTGGTTTTTACGAATGCCTAATTTTATTATAATTCATATAAATTTAACGTAGTAAGTCGTTTTTCCTTCAACCAAATAAAAACATGTTGAGCTGGATCACAGAAATCATGGTTTTAGGATCACGACTTCGAACATACTCCTGTAGAAATAGCATAAAGTCAGAACTAGGGCCCGGTTGTTTGAACGCAGAATAAAGTAATAATATTTTTATTTATATTGGAAAAAGTGGTGATAAACGGTAGATATTCAGTTTCTTGATACACACATACCGATTTTATGCTATCCTTTTGTAATTGCATTATTTAAACGAGTTTCATATAATAATCGGTGCGTCAATTCTGAGTACATAAAGTATGAATATATGGTTGCCTGAATTATTTTTATTGTTATTTTCAATATGCAAACAATATTTACCAATAAAAAAAAGTTTTAAATCCTCTTTGGTAATATTAATTGTGAACTTCGCATTTATAGTAATTTCTAACACTTAAAAACACTGAAAATGGTCACGACAAGCAATTAAACTGAAAGAAAAAATAAGTAAACATGTTTATGTCTGTCAAACGTCAAAAACGCCTCTCCCCCACCGATCATAAAAAGCCTTCAAACAAATCTATTATTGTTTAAATCTATACGGTATGATCGAAGGATCACGATTTCTTTTGTTACGGCGAAGGTTACTTGTAAGTAAGCAATTACTGCTCTCGATTCATTGACCGGAGCAGCTGAGAGCTGTTCAGGTGCAAATAACGCTCGATTTATTCACCTAGTGTATTATGCATCGGAGCTTGTCAGATCTGCTTTCCCTTTACTCCACAGAGTTGGTCCACACGATAAGAAAAATCTGGGCGCAAGCGTAACGTAATAAAACATAAGTCAAATTTCAATCATTGTGATTTGTTAGATTTAAAAAAAGACAAAGACCGAAGATTTTCCGCCTAAATCCGTCTTTTCCAAGGTCATTACGTCAAATGATGTTGAACTTTTTATCGGACTGCTTTAAAAATGGTGGAAACTGTTTATTTTCAATATTTTGTATGAAAACATAATCTATGTTTTTTTTAGAGGTTTGTTGTTTTATTTATATTTTTTATTTTGCTAGTTTTGGAATAATGGATATTTATGAACTATGTTAAATTGTTTTAATTTATTAAAAATGCTTGTTACCGAAGATCATTACTGCTTTGTCCTCAAAAAAAAAAAACAATTCTTGTTCTTTTGTTATTGATTTTATAACAATTGCAATAATGCAGTTGTTCGTTTTATAAATTAAAGCTTATGAAATAAAGGCCGTTATATAATACAGTTTCTATTCAACGACAATCTCTGATATCGAGACTGTTTTATTTTGCTTCATTTTAATTTTAAGATAAAATATAAACAAAAATCCTGATAAAAGTTAGGTTAAGACAAAAAACCACACCCCTTATAGTCGCGTAACGAAAAGTCCCGTGTGGACGAGACATTTTTAACACAAAAACGGGCAATATGCCTACGTTAAAATTCTTCTTATAATGTGGACTCACCCTCAAGCACCATTAAAAATATTTGGGGCATGTTTGGGTTGATCTAATTTTTTAAAAATTTTCCTATGGATCTTCTTGTTGTCTAGTATGCTTGGCAAAACCTGTTTGTTGATAGCAGCGATAAAGAAGATGAAAAAGATAACTTAATTAAAGTTGAAAACTATGCAAAATATATTGTGCGGCATTACACAAGGTGTCAGCTTTTTATTCATTTCCGAATATTTCCGTTGCAAAGTGGAAATTATTCATTTAAACATTTAAAATTTTCATAGAACAATTTTTTTAGGTTATAATACCAAATGACATATCGTAGCGCACGCCCTTTATAATCGGAGCCCTCAAAAACTGTACATCCAAACGCGATCGAGTAAGCTCAGAGTTTCAAAAATTATAGAATCAATTAATTGGAGCCTGCTCCAAGTGATCTGAGCATCAACCCAAACATGGCCTTGGTGTATAAAGCTCTAGCAGCTGTCAGTTATCATTTTTGATACTATTTTTGGATAACAAAACATTTTATACATGAAATGGATAGACGCAAAATAAGATTGATTCACAAGCTACCGTTCATAGTATTTTTAAAGAATTACGAAATATTTATGGCCAAACCAGACAAAATTCAAAACTAATAAGTAATAAAATAATGTTTTTACCCTTTTTTTCTCCAATAGGTTTTGGTATGCATATTAAAAACACCAAATCCGAAAAAAATAATTTGGAGGTTTTTACCCTTCAAATTAACACTTTAACCGCTTTATTCATACGTGTTCGGAGCTACTCAGGGTTTGATGCACCCGAGTTTAAAATGCTTGAACCGAGGGCAGTAAATCTGGCGGGAGACACGTCCCAAGGATGCTGTAAAAGAAAGAAAGTTGGAGGGGGTAAATAATTCCTCCTAACTTCCTTATGTAAAGACCGCATATATAGGTATCTTCTTTTGAGTAATTATCACTTTCAGTTCTGTCACTTGAAGTAATCATGATCACTTCGACCCAATGACAAGTAAATACATATTCAAAAGAACATGAAGTTATCAGTTTCACTTTGTTCACTTTGATCAGCGATAATTGACTCAAAAGAATACAGCCAATATCAAGCTCTGTTTCACATAAGACGCTTCTTTGTAGGTAGTGTAATAGCTTCCCTATGACGTCACATTTGATGAGCTCTTATTGGTCCAAAAGTTATGAGATCACCGTATTATATTAACAGTTTGGCAAAAAATATCTAGTAACACCAAAATATCTACAAGTCGAACCATTTTTTTTAAATATGCAAAAAGATGTGAACCTAGATATTAGTTTTTGCATATTTTCTGAATATTTTTATATGTTAAAGTTTGACAGTTGCAAATATTGTGACATTATCGTAAATCTTTTTAAATAGCAACATAGGTTACCCATAACCCCAGAAAAAAAATCCATAATTTGAGCCACCTGTATAGATAAAAATATCTAATAAAATATTTTTCAACTGAGAAGAACCTTATCTGAGATACTCCTTATCAGGATCGGGACGCCCTGTATAGCCTGCCATTCTTAAAAGGATGAACCAAAAACTCGAAAACTAAAATTGTATTTAAAATGGAAAACTCTTCAAGTCATGTGACGCGAGACTTATTTCAAGGTTATTCTCCAAAATTCTATTAAACCTTCCAACCATTTCGCCTGACTTTAGATGAGGGAGTGTTTTTCTAGTTTTGTGGAATCCCGATAGTTTGCAAAGGCTCGATAATATATCAGATTCGAAGTTACTCTACAACGGGAAACTTTCCTTCTTTGTGACGTCGTTAGGTCTTCTAAAGTATATACAGAATCTAGTGGAACCATCTTTTCTCTTAACTAATACAATTGGAGATGTTCATTAATTTTGAGAGGGCTAAGTTGATTCTGTCTATTTTCAAGTATCTCGTCAACCTCGTCACATTTGATCAATGGAATTTTTCTTATAAGCTGTTTAATTAAAACTGCATCGTCAGTGTTCATTCGATGTTAGACTATCGTAGTTATTCCCAAGTCACTATCAGATAAAAAAAAATATGGTTTCTTATTTAAAGATCTTCCAACATTGCCACCTGAACTTGATTTAATAAAGGTGTTTATAAACTAATCAGGTCTTGAAGTACTTTAGGTAGTTTAGCAGGTAGTATTTCAGACGGTAAGGTATTTCTGCTAACTACCATGTCGGCAAGTTGAACAATTTTGCCATAAAATTTGTTGAGGATAACCTTTTAAGTTCAGCGCCTTGACAAATATAGTGATTCTTTTTTTCTGGGTCAAAGTTCTTACAAAAAGAATTCCTTTTCATTTTCTTCGCAGCTTTCAAACGTTGCTTTTACTAAACATTTTGAACTTGATGGTAACGTAACATCTTCAAAAACTTTAACTTCTCGAATCAGCCATTTATTATTCTTTGGCAGCTTCATTACAGTTTTTTCATATCTGGTTCATAGTACTCTTAGAAGAAGATCAAGGACAAAAGTCTAATGTTCCATAATATTAAGACCATGGATTACTTCGTTCGATAAATCAGCAACAAAAACTACTTGCTGGAAGGTATTGTTTCCCCATTGGCGGTTACCAAGATGTAGTTCTTTTCAGGATGACGAATTTTGCAGTGATACTATCTCACATTTCCGACCGCATATCTTTTAAGATGCTACCAAGCTGAAATCATCGTTTTGCAGCTGGGATACGTTAATTGTTATCGTTGATGTGGCTGGACAGTGGCGAGCCAGCTTTCACCCCTTTAAGCTGACTACTGGGAGTTTTCCCAATTCTGATTACTGTCAAGGGAAGCACTGATAGTGCAGCGGATTTGTTCATATTTCTCGTTGCCATATTTTCAACAACGAATGCTATTTTTGCGTCGGAAAGTTTCCGTTGTCTGCTTTTACTTTTAATTCTTGGATTTCCCGTACCAGCTTCATCAACATCTCTTAATTGGTTTTACGATCATCTTAGGAAACGTTAACTGTTTCGACGATTCTACTCTGGTATCTTGAGATACATTTATCTGTTTGAAACTGAAGGACATAAGCAAGAACTTCAGAGATTTTGTTGAGTCTGGCCATTCTTAGGGTATGAATTGTTTCTACTGGATATGTCAGGTTTATTAACCGCATGATATCTGCTACGTATTTCGAAAGACATTCCGAGTATTTTTGGGCTTTTACTGGGCTTTATGAATCTTCTCACCTATTTTTTCCATGACGTAATCTTTTGTAAGTTTTAATTCCAGTAATAAATATATTTTTGTATCTTCAAGATTCGCTTTTTTCAATCTTTCCTATTCTTTCTTTTTATCTGATCTCCATGTCTTCCATTATTTTTTTTGGGATTTTCCCCACGTTTCCTTGACTTTGCTTCCAACCTTGTTCCATGTCATTTAAACTGTGGTTCAGTTCTTGTTTCATGTCTTATTGGCAGTACTTCACTTCTTGTTTCATGTTTTCTATCATTTAGTTATGTCTGATTTCCATGACTTCTTAGCTCTGCTTTAATTCTTTTTTTTTTCTTGTTTTGTCTTTAATTTTTGTTTCATTAATTCTTGGCTTGCCTTCTGTTCTTGTCTGATTATCTAATTCATAATAATTTAAAGTTGTTATTCCATTTTTTGCTTTTTGTCTTCTAATTTCTACTGCTAGACAATAGTCTTCATTTTTTACTGTAACCACCTTTGTAGTTAGTCTCACATTTGACAACTATTGTACCTGTCGTCGGTATAGAAACACCTGAATATACTTTTTCTAACCTTTATTTTACTAATAGACTTTGAATTGACAATCCAATATTCGAGTGACAACTTGCCAAACTACTCTCAATGACTTAAATTTAACTTGGATGAGAGTTAACAACTGTCCCCGAAAGCCGGGCGTCCTTTATATAGTCTTTTTGCTTGTACCAGAAGATTCTGGAATACTCTAGAATGATTTCCATACTAGCAGCCGTATGACAAATAACTGAATGTTGAGGAAACGCCACAACCATGTTCATAGGTGTTATATAAGAATACTAACAATGGTAAAATTAATTAAATAAATTATAAACTTATAGAAAACAAATCCTAAACTTTACGACTTATAAATACAAACTAGAATTATGAAATCTATCACGTTATAAGGTTTAGTTTATCGCTAAAAAATTGTTTTTTTTTTCGATTAACTAGTATTTGTAAATATATGTCAACCGAAAGCACATTAATATTGTTAACTCTTTAAAATCAGTAAGTAAGCGCCAAAAATATTGACATTAATTTGATTTTTTTCTCGTTACAATATTTTTCAATATGGTGTAAATAATTATTTAAAATTAAATGTGTTTTTCTGTTAAATAATTTTTTGCAGTGTTTGTATTTTTCTGTAATTTTTACAATTGTTTCTAACAGATTAAGTATTAGATTTACCCGTTAAGTTTGAATATAAGGGTCATATCATCTTTGTTGGTTTTTTATTCATAGTTTTTACGATCTTTAATGACAAATATTTAACTTATCTTTCTATTTTAATATAGAGTGTAGTATAATATATGGTTGCATAGAGAATCAATAGCGTATAACCAAAAAATATATATGTGGTTTGATTTGAACTTTCCCAGCTACGATAAATCATAATTTTGAAAATATCCTAAAGCTGCGTCCACATTAGTAAAAATGTACATTGTGTGTGACACAGGGGCGGATCCAGCCTCTCTTGGGGGGGGGGGGGGTGATATCACAAAAGTACAGTATGGCAAGCGAAAGCAAGTTGCCAGCAACATTTCCATTTCTATCGTAAAAGTGAGGGTTGGATCTTTTTTATGAATTCGAAACCCTTGAGCAAGAAAAAACAAGTTGTCGATGGGGGGGGGGAAAGCCAGCATCATACACATTCCTAGTATAAAAGCCAGAATCGGCTCTATTTTTCTAAACTCAAAGGTCTTGAGGGGGGGGGGGCGAACGCAAGAAAAACAAGTTTTCCACGGGGGGGGGGGGGAGCCAGCAGCAAACACATTCCTAGTTATAAGAGGCACAATCGGTTGTATTTTCGTGAACTCTAAGCTCTTGGGGGGTGGCGATCGCCCTCGCCGCCCCAAAAATTTGCGTGAGTTTTTATGTAGCGAACAAGTCTACATAAGCATAAGTTGTATATGCGCGCACAAATTTTTGCCGTATTCGACACACAAAGTAAAATTTTTACTAATGTGGACGCGGCTTTAACTTATCCTTGGAACTCTCTGAAAAAGAATCTTTAACAATTTTTGAAGATATTTTTAAATAAGAAAGCTACAGAGCACTCATTTTTTCAGCTCGTTAGATGCTTACTCTCCTGCAGCTCTGTGCTTATTCTGCTATGGAGTACTTTAAAAATTTGCAACTTTTTAATTTTACCTATTATCTACAAAATAAAAGAAAATTTTGCGACATGTGTAGTTTGTCCAAAAAAAGTTTATTAGTACTCGACTAGTTTCTTTCTAACCTTAATAGTTACCCAGGAATCCCAGAAAAGCACCAATTATGGGATATCTGCTATATAAATGATCAGAAGTACGTTTTCTCAAATTGCTGAGTTTTTGCTTTTTGCTTGAAGCCCCACAATTTAATAAATATCTTTAGATTCCTTTTCTTCAAGCAGGACAACTTTTATAACCAGGAATATGATTTATTTTTTATTTCTATGAGTCTTTACATGTTAGAAACAATGCAAAAAACAAATAAACAATTTTCAAAATCTGATTTTTCACAAAATAATTTGAGGGTAAATATAAAACTCTAATTTTGGTAAAAACCCCGAAAGTCTAATCCATTAATCCAAGGTCACGAACTGAGTTCTTAACAGCTTTTTAATTAAAATATTTCTGCACGTGATTATAACCATTTAGTGCGATCTCAATTACACTTCTTGTTTTTTGTTTAAAAAATTGCTTAAAAGAAAAAACGCTAAAGAACATCGAATGCGTGTTGCCAGATTTATGTCCTCAAACTGTAGTTTGTAAAGTTCAAAAACTATTCAACCAACAGTTTGGGGACTCGGTCCCCAAAGTGTAGTCTAGAAGTTTGGGGACAGTCCTCAAAGTGTCGAAAAGTCCCCGAAGTGTAGACCGCACGAACGATTTTGTCCTCGAAGTGTAGCCTGTGCATATATATATATATATATATATATATATATATATATATATATATATATATATATATATATATATATATATATATACTTTAGCCAGGTGTTATTGATCGCTACCTTATTGGTCCTGTTGTGAATCTAGACATATTTACCTAAATTTTCTGCAAGACACATTACCAGTTTTACCTATTTTACTTCGGTGAGAACTATGGTATAAGCATGATGGTGCTCCACCCCATTTTTCCGTTGCTGTTCAGAAATAATTATACTACCGATCCCAACTGATGGATTAAAAGAGGAAATAAGGCACCAGTAAGTTGGCCACCAGGTTCTTCAGAGTTAAATATAAGTGTTAATAAGTGTATTAAGCAAGATGGTGGCCATTTTGCAGATTTGCTTAATTAATGTTTTTTTGTTAATTAATTTTACCGATCTATTTAAAATGCATACATGTACTTCCAATATTTATTTTAAAAATTGTTTTATTATTACAGAAAATTGGTATATGCATACCTAGTCTAAGCCATAGACAAAAATCAGTGCTGTTTTTGACGTAAACCCCGAGATGGATATGACCTATCCAGGCGTGTTGAGGGCAATGTAGGGACAAACCCTACATAAAATGTAATAGCAAAAAATAGGTTACGGCCAGGACGGGGGGAGGGGGGTCAAGGGTCAAAGTTGGCTAAAATAGTTTTTTTGAATCTATAAGTCAAGGAACGAATTTTGGAAAAAAAGTTATAGAAATTTTGAAAAACTACGGTTTTATTCACTGTTCGTGCCAAAACTGGTAACCTCGAATATTGTACGGAATCATAAAATATTTGGTATATAGAGGTTTTCTGAGTCACAAGCGATTCATGTGGTTATTTTATTGATATAACATTTCTAAAGGGTGAAAAATAAGACTCGAGGGTGAAATTATCATTTATTTCAATTTTTACCAAACTTTTCCAAATTTTCTAGACGAGGGGCTTTTTATCTCTGATTCGATGACAAGTGTTACTTTTTCTTATTCCACCTCCAAAAGGTAAAAAGGGGGGTTGGGTGAAATTTTTAGTGTTTTAGATTTTTTACCAACCTTTTTGAAATTTTATTTACAAGTATTTTTTACATATATGATATAATACTCAACCGGTTAATATAATTAGCGAGAGAAGTATGATTTCCTGATGTTCTTGACGGTCAAATCAACTTCCTATCCATATTTAAGACCCAGCTTGCCAACATATTTTCTTAAACGAGGCTCAAAAACGATAAGATTTTAAATAGTATTTTTGATGACAATGAAGAAAAGAAAGTGTAACGGAAGCAAACAAAGTAAAATTACAAAAATAGCTTACATTATTAGAGATTTGCTACATAATTATTTTATACTTATATAATAAATAAAAAAATAAATAGATGAAATCAATTTTTTAATTTAAAATTTGCATTTTTAATCTTTGAATTTGAAAAAGTTTGAATAATTATTTACTAGGTATAGTAGATTAAAATTAAAATTAAGCTTGTCCATAGATTTCAAAAAGTACACCAAATAACACATAATATATCGTAGAAATTAATTGCTACACAAAAAAAAACATAGAAGTTGGTTTAATCGTTGTTGAAATATAACAAATTTTTCCGACCGCCGCTGATTTGAGCCTGCGAGTTCAATTTAGTCGAGCGCGCAAGAGCTCGGCGGCGAGTTCCCCCACCACCGCGGTCGGCCAGTTGTTTTTCGGATGCTCTATTTTACATATGATTTTTAATATCCAAAAGCTACACTTTGTAAAGTCTGATCATGGATTTTGAAAATGTAACTCTCTAAGTATTAAACGCCGTGGGATTTGTTTCTTAATTGTTATAAACAAAAGCACCGCGATTTTTTGGAAAAAATCCTAACTCGGCTTCTATTCGTTCAAACAAATTTTTCTTTTTTTTAAACATTCGTCTTAAACTCAGCTATTCGATTTTTGAATAACAAATATCTAACATTTAAGGGGAAAGCTCCAGCTCTATTTTTTTTATTGAAAAAAAACACTTTTTTTTAAAGCGAAATTTAAAGGATTAAAATTTAATTTTTTCATTTGCCCCTAGTAAGGTATGAAAATTTAGACCTTCTAAAAGTGATTGAACCTTTGTAGAGGTCAAAATATTCACTCAAAAAAAGTTATAGTAATCAACATTTTGCGTCTTAGAATAAAGAGTTAGGAGTATCTCGGAAACAAATTATCCTATGTACTATTTTAAAATATCATTTTGTTCAGAAAGACGATGGTTTCTCTTTAAAAGCAAAAAGTGTATAAAAAGGTTAATTTAGCAATATATAATTGATATGAAAAAATAGGCGATTTTGGGGGTGTTTCGGGCTTTTTGCAATTAAAAATAAACAAAAATGAACACAGAGAAGCTTAGATTGTAGGTTTTTAAAATCTCTACAATTTTTATTTGAAACATTTTTTTTCCAAAATATGTTCCTTGGCGTGTAGATTCAAAAAACCTGTTTTAGTCAACTTTGATCCCCCCACTTGGCCCAAACCTATTTTTTGCTGTTACATATAATGTAGGATTGGTTCTTACATTGCCCCAACACCCCTGGATATGACTCATCTTTCTCGGAATTTACGTCACTATATTTACCTATAGCTTGGACTAGTTCATTCATTCATTCATATCAGCCCGTTTTCATCCACTCCTGAATGTAGGCCTCTTCCATATTTTTCCATTTCTGTCGATCCGTAGTGATCCCCATCCAGTTTTTTCCGGCAATTTTCTGGATGTCGTCACGCCATCTCTTTTGGGGCCTGCCAACACTTCTCTTGTTCTCTCTTGGCCGCCATGCTGTTATCTTGTATGTCCATCTGTCTATGTCATGTCTTGCGATATGTCCAGCCCATCTCCATTTTAGCTGCTCACATCTGTTATTTTCGTTCTTCTTCTGATTTCTTCATTTGGAACTTTATCTCGTAAACTAATTCCCAGCATAGCCCTTTCCATTGCTCGTTGTGTAACCCGAAGCTTATTAATGGCTTTACATGTTAGGGAGGTTGTTTCAATACCATAAGTAAGAACTGGCAGGATGCACGACTCGTAGACTTTTCTTTTTAGACTTATAGGGGTGTTACTGGATTTAAGAATGAATCCGAGTTTGCCAAAAGCTGCCCAGCTGAGACTTATTCTTCTAGGAATTTCAGCCGATTGGTTTTCCTTCCCTATTTGTATTTTATGACCTAGATATATGTACTCTCTTACGTTTTCTATTATTTTATCTTCAACTTTAATTTGTATTTGTTCTAGACTCATTATTTTTGTTTTTGACAAGTTCATTTTGAGTCCTATCCTAGCTGATGCTTGATGAAGTTCTTGTATCATACATTGGAGTTATTCTGGTGAATCACTGATTATAACAATATCATCAGCAAATCTGTGTTCCGTATATGTTAATTCCCTTGTCATGCCAGTCCAAGCCCCTAAATACATCTTCAAGTGCCAACGTGAACAATTTTGGAGAGATTGTGTCTCCCTGATGTACGCCTCTTTTTATAGGTATCCTCGAGGTTCTTATATCCTCGTCTATTGTAACTTGCACTTGGACTAGTAATTAACAATATTTTTTTCCTGGCAAAACCGCTACCCAATGAAAATTTTTCGGGAAGTAAAAAGCTGCCAAATACATACGGTTCGGTTACCCGAGAGAAATATCTAGAATGTCATAACATAGATGATATAAAAAATCAGATGCGACGTTTATCAGTGATAATATTTATACTACTTTATAGCCTGTCGTTATACCATTAGAAAACGTCATATTATAGTATTAAACCGCACACAAAAAAAAAACATTAAATTCAGTTACCAAGTTTTCAAGAAATTTTGGAAACGAAACAGTATCGGATGTAACTAATTCGACTTAAATCGACCTATTTTGACGTCAAAGGTTTGTCACTAAAAGTTGTACATGTATTTTCCGGACAACCTATATAATTCACTGAGATTTAAATTAAAAAAATATTTATTTCCAATTTTTCACTAAATGTTTCTTTATTCAATGAATGTAGTTACTCCCTGGTCACATTTTACTATCTCTAAGCGACTTTTTGGGGATGTCTCGTTTGCTTATTAGTCTATTGTTTACTGTAAAAGTGATATCAAATTTAAACAATGCATACGATCGAAAATATGCAAGCTTTATAGTGCCTTGTGGCCTTGAAAAAAGGAACTAAACAATGTCAGTGTTTAAAATAGGATTAACTAATTACAAAACCCACCAATAGCACGAACACCCGACACATGTACATTGTAAATCTGTAAAGATACAACAAGTACAATAGCTCCTTCCGAGAAAGGCGACTTTTATGATTAAACACGAAAGAGAAATAAAATAGTTAACTAAGCAGTTCTTGATAACAGCAAAAAGCCATAACTTAAACTGTTCCTTACACGGTTTAAATTAACTTGGACCGTGTATTGAATATAATAAGAAAACGCGTTCCATTGTTAAGCTAGGATATATTAATCGTAAGTTACGTATAGTTAGTGTTTCGCTGTCATGAATTGTGCACATGTAGAAATAAATTACTTAACTTTGCTGGTTTATGGTGGGATTCATTTTCATACGATCCGTTTCTTAAAATAAATTATTTACTAGAAATATTTTTTTCTCTACCGCTCTATTGATCATACAAAAAATACACGATTTGTTAATTTTTTAGACCCAGTGGCGTAGCTACCGGGGTGGCAGGGATAGAAAGTAGTACCACTCGGCGCTGAGTCACATTAGGCGTCGCAGGCGCCATCCCCATCCTATTATTTTATTACTGCAAATGCATTTTGTAAACTAGAATATACATATTATTCTAAATATATATGAAAAATAAATAAACAAAATGTTTTAAAATGATCAAAAATCATCACTCAATGCATGTAGTGTGTAGTAACATTATTTTTTTTAAATTTATGTAGTTTTTTTTTTATATATATATTCCCGGGTCCGTCCTAAAGCCGGATGCACTGCGACCAGAGTAGGCCTATTGTGCTCACCCTAGACATTACACCCACTCTGTCAACCTAGCCCCCTGGCTCAATCTGTACAGTCCTGCTAAGGAGTGAGTGAGTATTTCTCCCGGTTCCAATTTTACTGACCCGAAAATTTGTTGTCTAAATCTCACCAGTGACTCACAGTCACATATGATATGCTTCACCGTTTCCTCGGCTTGTCCACACAGTCTGCAGCCGAGGTTTCCATTATATAGATTCATTCTATTCAGATGCACTTTGACGGCCATGTGTCCCGTCATTATAACTGTAATAGTCCTTAATTGGTTTCTACTCATTTGTAGTAGTTTCTTTGCCAGTTTCGGGTCCGGATTCCCAATAAATAGCTTGCTGTGGTTTAAACCCTGTCTGATCATCCAGTGGTTTTTATGTTCTCTTTTGATCCATTCTTTGACTGCTTCTCGTGCTGCACACCGCGGCACCCCAAAGGCCGGTTCTGGACCAATGTATTGAGATGCTGATCCTGCTCTAGCTAGTTCGTCAGCTTTTTCATTTCCATGTATGCCTTCGTGTTCTGGTACCCACTTTAACATAACTCTGTTGTCTTTTGTCTTTATGTAGTTATCCTAATGCTAAAGGAAAAAGTAGGCTCTTTTAATGGTCAAAATTCTCTATATTTCAATAAACAGCGCGGCGCCGCGTCATGTGTAAATTGCCGACAAATAGTAGTGACACTGCGGCGAGCACCTATTTTCTTTGAGAAGTGCTAATAAAGGCGGGTCGCGAAAAGCGATCAGTGGATAATTATTTTTATGAATAATTCCTAGTTTTTGATTTGCGTTTTTAGAACAATGTGTCAAAAAGTAGGTAGATATGTAATAATTTTATTATTTTCTCATATTTAGTTTTGTCTTATGTATTGTGAAGTTAAAGTAAAGGGTGGTGAAAAATATTTGATTGTATATTTTCAACGAAAAACAATGATTAAGTGTGGTCTTTTTTTGAAGGATTCGGTAAGATAAATATATATATATATATATATATATATATATATATATATATATATATATATAGTTGGTTATTTTCTTGGGAATATGGTTCATTTTTATTTTGAAACTACATATATAAAGTAGTCATACTTATTGTATATATATTTTATATTTCAGGACGTTTCGATTCTTTCGAATCTTTTTCAAATAAGGGTTTCGGTGGATTCTACAAAAATGTACATTTTTAATATTATTATATACGGAATAACAGGTTAAAAACTTACCACTAAGAATTATAATTAATTTTTATTTAAAACAAAAATCTCTGTTCTTAATGGTAAGTTTTTAATCTGTTATTCCGTATGTAATAATATTAAAAATGTACCTTTTTTGTAGAATCCGCCGAAACCCTCAGTTGAAAAAGATCTGAAACGTCCTGAAATATAGAATATATATATATACAATAAGTATGACTACTTTATATATGTAGTTTCAATATAAAAATGAACCATATTACCCAAGAAAATAACCAACTAAAAACATATTTAATGGTTCAAGAAAAATTAATTCCTATATATATATATATATATATATATATATATATATATATATATATATATATATATATATATTATTAATTAAAACTGCATATGTTTTATTTGTTTTTCGATCACACTTGACCTTCTTCAGAATGATTTTTTATAACTTATCTAAGTTTTTACCGAGGAACACAATATAGACTACATAATGTTAACACATGGTTCACTTTTTGACAAGATGTGTTAACAATATGTAGTCTATGTTGTGTTCCTCGGTAAAAACTTATATGTTATAAAGATCATTCTGAAGAAGGTCAAGTGCGACCGAAACGTCTATGGATATGCATAACAAATAAACTATATGCAGTTTTATTAATAAAACGGATTTTACTCCCCAGTAAATCAAAAACTTAAAAAAATATACAAATAGAAAAATCCAAGAAAAAAAATAAGAAAAACCTACATTATATGAAATCAAATGCGAACAGTAAATGCAAAGTACTCTCCATCATATCCTTTCTGTGTTAGAGGTTGCACAGTTAGAATAAATTGTTACAAAACGCAATTTACCCTCTTCCATCATCATCGAGATGATGGCCTAACTATACCACCATACCGACAAGAAAGTCAAAACTTACCCTCCCCGCCACAGTAATAGGGCAGAGGTATATGTTTCGTCTCTATTAGACTCATCAGGGTACCGATATGCACCTGTGGATATATCCACTGCTATTGCATTTCACACGGAGGAATCCGTGAAAGCCACATAAACATATATATACATTCAAGTGCGGTTCGTCTCGTTACTCGCTGAGAACTGATGGTGGCCTCTGAGAAATTTCGAGTTTTATGTAGCTGGCTCGCTTTCTGATTTTGTATTGTTGATCTTTGTTGTTATGTTTCTTGATTTTTTATTTATTAATGTTTTCCATGTTGTTGGAATATGTATAGCATCATCTCGTTTATTCAGCTGTTCCGCTTTTTCGATTTTTAGAGCCTCTCTTATGACGCGTACCTTGTAGTTCTGTTCTGGTGCTATTTATTTTGCTTTTTTAAAATCGATGGTATGTCCGGTGGTTTAGTGATGTTGAAATAGAGCCGAGGTTGTTTGTTTGTTTTTAAGGCTATTTTTCTCGCTCTTGGATTCTTGCTGATATGCGCCTGTTTATTTATCCTATATATGTTTGCTGGCAATCTGCACATGGAATGCTGTAAACGCCATGATTTTCAAGGTTGATCTTATCTTTGGGATTTCCTAGGATGTTGGCTATTCTTTTTGTGGTTAAAGTATGGGCTGTGAGTCGTGTTTTCTGTAAGATTATTCCGATTCTGTCCGTTATTCCTTTTATGTATGGGATTATGGCTTTTTTTCTCGTTTGATCTTGGTCTTTGGTTTTTGTTGTGGTTTTCTATTGTCTCTTTATGGCTTTCATTATGTCTGATTGTGAGAAACCATTCCGTTCTAGAGCTGTTGAAATGTGTCTTAATTCATCTTGTTTTGTGTCTGGTTCTATTAGTCGGAGGGATCTTGATACTAGTGTGCCTGCTTTTGAGAAGGATGATGATGTGAATCTGCATTGAGATATCGGTCAGTATGTGTGGGTTTCCGATATACGCTAAAACCTAGGGTGTTGTTGGGATTTCTAGTTAATAACAGATCCAAAAAGGGAAGTTCCTTTTCTTGCTCAATTTCTAGAGTAAATTTTATTCTATGGTCGATATTGTTCAGGTATATGAGAAAATCGTCCAGGTGTTTTTTTCCATGTGGCCATATTATAGACATATCGTCCATATAGTGTTTTCAAAATTTCGTTTTTAAGAATGCCTTTTTCAGTACCTCTTGTTCGAAATATATCATAAAAGTTTGGCTATAACTGGTGAAAGTGAGGACCTCACAGGTGCGCCATCTGTTTGTATATTTGGTTATTGAACATGAAATATGTGTTTTTAAGCAGTGTTCTGCAAGTTCAATTGTGTAGGCTGGAAAATCTTCGTTCATCGTGATTTTGTTCAAAGTCTAATCCAGTGGTATGCTTGGATATAGCGATTTTATATCGTGGCTTGTCAAGATGTCACTTTGGTCACATGTTCAGAGTTTTTCACGAGGGAATCTGCCAGTTCGACTCTTGGTTGCATGATGCTTGCTAAATATTTTTCCAGTTTTTGTGTTGGAGATCCCACGGCACACACACTTACGTGGGGGGAAATTAGAGTGGAAATAAAATATAATAATTATAAATTTTTACAATTAAAATATTGACAAAATAAATTTAGAGCAATTTGATGTAATTTTTTTAATTAAGTAAAAAAAAATAGGTACTCGTACCCTATTGCAATTTTTCTCAAGACAAGGCGCCCAAGTAACTCTTACCAACCGGCGCCATTAGATCTAGCTACGCCACTATTTAGACCTACATAAAACTTTGATCTAACATAGCTGAACTAAAAATTTACCAGAGGTCATAGAAAATACGATATTTAAATAATTTAACTTTTTAACATAATCTTTTTTCAACGCAGTTGCAAGCGTCGTATAATGGCTTATTCCATCAAAAAACAAATTATTTCGTTTATTCCTCTTTCAACTAGTTTCTCTGTCGGCAAAGTTCTCAATAAAAGGAAGTCAAATGGAGTTAATTTGGACCTAAAGGTGAGTGGTCCCAATCAAAAAAGTTGAACTCATGAATGATGAATTAAACATTGACTGTTTTGTGAACTTAAATATTGTTGTAAAGAAGTAGTGAAACAAACTACGACGTTTTGGAATAATAACCTTAAGTTATTTTGTTATATCACAATATATAACTATTATCATTGTAATGTTCTTCGGCATATATTCAGTAAAAATATAACTCATGCTTGTTTCATAGAGATGGTGGCCATAGTCTTTTCAGTTGAAGGTTATTAATTGATTGATTGTTTGACATAGCAGGCCAGGATTGAAAAGCCCTTACACTGCAGCCTTCAAATCTATTGTATTGCTTGCCATAGGTGAACAGGTTGGTTTCCTTGATCAGGTTTGACAGGCTATTCACTAGTTCATTCTCTGGGTATAAGTCTTCCGGATAGATTGATCCCTGAAGATGTTTCCAGTAGACCAAAGCTTCGCACTCGAAGATGATGTTTGAGGCTGTCTTGTTCTCTTCATCACATAGTCTACATAGTAGTTCTTCGTTGAAGTTCCCTATTGTATGTTTTCTCAAGCTGCAGTGATCAGTTATTAGTAAACCCTGTCACCAGCCTGATTTGTTTTCTGCTTAGATGGATGGTCTGCTCAGCGATAGCCGGCTGTGCCTGTGGCCCGCAAGGTGGTTCCACTTGGTCTGGTGTTGTTGATTTGTCCACCAGGACAGCCACCCACTAATAGTAGCGATATTAATTCCAAATGATGGTTCTAGTTCAATTAAAGGAGTGGCAGACCCTTGTCTTGCAGGTTGGTCCGTTTTTTCATTGACCGAGACACCCTTGTGCCCTGGTACCCACGCAAGAGTGACTCAGTTGTGTTTTGCCAAACCAATCATGTTTTGAAAATAGTCCCTGACTATCAGAGAAGATGATAACAGTCCTACCCCTATAATCTCTTCTCCAATTCTCCTGAAGACAAACACCAATAGCGTGATTTTTTCCTGAAATACCGTGGTCGCTACCCCAGTGCTGCACTCATATTTGAACTGAAAGTTTTCTATAGATGCGCAGAATTGGCGTTGAAAGGCAGATAACATAGTTTCTGGTACGAAAACTTTAGCTCGTCATTTACACTTGTTTGTAGCCGTTTCTTATTTTAACACACAACAAATTGCAATCAGTCCATTTCACGTCAGATGTAACTTTCTATGAAGTTTTATTTCTTATTTATTTTCATTTTATAATTATTAATCCATTTCTGCAACAGGGAGATCCGGTCGTAAAAAACGAAATTAAAACCGACTGACAGGCAATATACTAATTTCCCACCATGGCCAACCATGACCGGTTATTACCGAAGGTCTCTCGTAATTCGAGTCGACTGATAGACCATAATTAATCAATGGCGAATAAATAATAATTCATTCCGGTAGCCGAAGAAGCAGTTTTTAGCCGTAAGTAAAGAGCGGTACGATCGGACATTAAGAAGGTACCGTATAATTTTGTTTAGCACGATTTTCAATGATTGCGTACCGTAGTAGTACCGGGTATCCGCGAGAATTTATTTCAATGACAAGCGATGGAGGCTTGAAAGGCTTGAAATGATACAGGATCAGGTCAGGGCAAGGAGCTGTTCAAACTTTTCTTTCTACAATAATTCAGCACATAACCTTTTGGAAACAATATTTTAAAATATCCTAATTTTATCCAGCGCTAGTTTCTTCATAACAAATAGCTAAAAAATGTTTAAAACGATCTGCCCAATTAGATGTGGTACGGTTTTATATTGTCATTTAAAAATTTGACAAATTTTTATGATGATTCAGGGAGACTCATGAAAAATATTATTAGTCCTTACGCCTAGAATCCAAATACGAAGTTTAGGGAAAAAAAATGTTTGAGTAGTAGTATCATAATCAGAATTTTCTTGAATTAGAGTTTTTATAAAACAAATAAACTATAAATAAAAGCTAAAATAGAGGACGAATCCATAGAGGCTATTTACCTCCAGTTGCCTAGGGTATCTGGAATCTGGAAGTGGTGTCTACCCGTGTGGCTGGGGAAACGTAGTAAAGAGATGTCCACCAGTTCTCATGAGATACCTTGGCCAGGAATGCTCAGAATTCTTCCAATTACGTTTGGTATACCTTTTATGTGTTTTTTAGTTTGGATTTGTCATCTTCTTCTTTTCTCTCCACTCTTGCATTTGTGTTCTGATTTATGGCCTTTTCGATACTGTATTTTTGTAGTTGTTTTATTTTAGAGCTGTTGTGATGGAGATTTGTATGTTGGCGAGTGATTGTAACTGTGATGTGGATTTTCTGTAAACCGTGTAGGGCGTCTTTTCTGGTGATTTGAAGGTAGCTGCTTGTTGACTTCGACCTCCAATGTGAACTGTATGTGGCGATGAATGCTGTTTAGTTCCTATAAAAATTTGTTTAAGTTGGATCTTCCATGTGGCCATATAATGAAGATATCATCCATGTAACATTCCCAAAGGGATGGTCTTGTTCTGGTTCTTCTTAAGGCATATGTTTCGAGAAGGTTCGCGATGACGGGTAATAGTGAACATTCTATAGGCACACCATCTGTCTGTCGGTGGAAGTTATTTTCATAGAAAAAATATGTGTTTTAAGACAGTGTTAAGAAAGGTTGATGATGTGAAGTGGGAACTCATCGTTCATTGATATTTGGTCTAGAGCCTCGTCAACTGGTATGCTTGGATAGAGGAATTTGATGTTTAGGCTAGCAACAATGTCATTTTTTTGCAGTTTTAGCTCCTGAAGTTTACTGACCAGGTGATTCGAATTTTCCAAGTATGAGTCTGCAATTTCGGTTGCCGTTTACATATTTTGTGATAGGTGTTTTTCCACTTGCGGATTATTTGAATCCACTGCACTTACTATGGGTCCTATCGGTATTCCTTCTTTATGGATTTTTAGTAGTCCATATAGTTTGGGACATTTCCTTGCTTTTTTCTGAGGCACGATGCGTTTTTCGATTTCATCTCCTGGTTTGGCGATTTTGATTATAATTTTTGTCTTTTTTTTCAACGTATGCAGTTGGATCTCTTGTAACTTGCTTGTAAGTGTTATCTTGGAGGATTTCTGCCATCTTGGTTTTGTATTATTCTGTGTTCATGAGTACGGTGACGTTCCCTTTGTCTGCTAGGAGGATGATGATGTTTTTGTTGTTTTTAAGATTGTTTATGCCTTTTATTTCTGAGCGTTTTATGTTTGGTTTTGGTGATCTGCTAATTCTTAGCCCTCAAGCTACCTCCTGTCATATTATTCCTGCTTCACCTTCTGGTGGTGGATGGACGATATTTGTGATGTCTATCGGCTTGGTTTGGGTGAGGAGTTTTTTGTTGTAATTGGACAAATTTCTTTTTTTTGCTTGTTAATTTTGTGTTTTTTTTCTCCAGGAGGAAGTTTTGTCCACGTTATCCCAGAGCAGCGGGTGAATCGGTCTGCTTAGTTGTATGTGTAGATCGTAGCCAGTAGAAGATGATAAATACAAACCAGAAACCACACTAATATACATAAAAGGTGTTAGAGATGTAATTGGAAGATTTTTGAGGAGGCATGACAGATGCACAATTTACAAACCACAAACAACAATACATAAATTATTATGCAATCTCAAAGACAAAATACCATTAAAAAATCAGGAAGTGTACAGCATCCCATGTAGACTGTGAAAAACAATACATCGGACCAGAGTCCAAAAACATAAAATAGCACAAAAAGCAAACTACATTAGTTTAATTCGAACATCATCAGGAGATAGGACACATTATAAAGTTCTAGGAAACTAAATAGATCGCACCTATAAGGTACTATAGAACGCGCATCATCAGAGAAGCTCTCGAAATAGAGAACACTAAAAGATGATGCACAAAACATCTCAGATACATGGAAAACCTTAATTAAAACAGAACCCAAAATCAGACACCAGAAAAACAGGACATCGAATCGAGAGAAGGCCCAGAGCCAGGGAAGCAAGAAAACCAGCAAGGAAGAACCAAGGTACAACTTGCGCAAGGGCCAAACTATAAAAAGACAGAAAAAGGACCACCACGCTGATTTCAAGTCGGGCAGCCGTTTTCACGACGTTTTGCCAAAATCTCATTTGGCATTTTCAAGTGCAATTCCTCTCGTTACCCGTTACTGAGAACTGATGCTGGTCTCTGTTGCCTTTCGAGTTTTGTTTAGCTGGCTTGCTTTCTGACTGTACGAGAGGCTTCGCAAGCTTCTACCCTCTGCCGAGTACAATATATTTAATTTTTGTATGCTGTCTTCTCATATATTGGTTGATTTTTGTTATTTGGTTTCTTGACTTTTATTACTGTTTTCCATGTAGTTGAAATATTTAAAGCATCGTCTTGTTTATTTAGCTCTCCTGCTTTTTCGATTTCTAGGGTCTCTCTTATGATGCGTACCTTGAAGTTTTGTTCTGGTGCTATTTCTTTTGCTTTTTCGAAATTGATGGTATATTCGGTTGTTTGGTGATGTTTAGATAGAGCTGAGGTTTTCTGTTTGTTTTTGAGACTATTTTAATTTTCTCGAATTCTTGCTGATATGCTCCTATTTGTTTGTCCTATGTATGTTTGATGGCAATCTGCACATGGAATGTTGCAAACGCCATCATTTTAAAGGTTTGTCTTATCTTTGGGATTTCCTAGGATGTTGGCTATTGTTTTCTGTCGTTTAAATATGGGCTGTATGTCGTGTTTTCGTAAGATTCTTCCGATTCTGTCTGTTATTCCCTTTATTTATGGGATTAAGGCCTTGTTCCTTGTTTGATCTTGGCCTCTGGTTTTTGTTGTGCCTTTCTCTTCTATTTTTATGGCATCCTTTATACCTGATTGTGAGAAACCATTCCGTTCTAGAGCTGTTGAGATGTGTTTTATGTCGTCTTGTTCTGTGTCGAGTTCTGTTAGGCGGAGAGATCTTGATATTAGTATGTTGATTACTGCCTGTTTTTGAGAGGGATGGTGATATGATTCTATATGAATCCAACAACATTCTGAAATCTAGAGTGTTGTTGAATTTCCTAGTTAATAACAAGACTAAAAGAGGAAGTTTTTTTTGATCTTGCTCGATTTTTAGCTTGAATTGAATTTTATTGTGTATGTCATTGGAAAGCCAAGAAAAGGCTATTCAAGCAATATTAGTTGGGATTTTGGGTTATTAATCGGAGAACAACGATTGTTTCCCTTTGAGACACTTCAATTTAGATTAAAATATTTTCAAGGCTTCCCAAGAAGAATATCGTGACTGAAAAAACTTCGAGCAAGGTTCTTAGTAAAAGTAACTGAGCTCTTTCGTACTGTAATCAATTAAGTAATGATAGCCAATATTCAGACCTTAAGAAGAGGTGAGAACTGGAAAAAATTCACAAAATTAAAATTTTTGTTCTTACTACATCTTCTTAATGAAATAATGTATGACTTACTAGGATTTTTTAAAGTCACCTCATTTATGATTAAGCTCATCCTCTTTGAAATTTTTTATCCAGTTTTTCTAATATGAGAAACTGGGGCAAAATCGTATAGCTAAGGTCAAAGTCATTTTCTAAATTAAGACATCCAAAACAACAACTTTATAACTTCGATGCATGCTCTGACAAGCGTTTGTTGAAGAGTAGATTTTATTGGTCGCCACCTATTTACAGCGCACGTCCGGAAAGTTCAAATTAATTTAGGAAATATCAGTGCTACACGGTTTTACCTAGGTATAGGTTTTTTTTTCCTTCCGGGTCCGTCCTGAAGCCGGATGCACTGCGGCCAGAATAGACCTATTGTGCTCACTCTAGATTTACAACCACTTTATTAACCTTTCCTCGGTTCCAAGTTTGTTGACTCGAAGGTTTGCTGTCGCCTTCTTTCTAGTGACTTACAGTCACATATGATTTGCTTTACCGTTTTCTCGGCTTGGCCACATGGTCTTATAAGAGTTTGTCTTTAAATTTGATTTAATTTATATAAAATTGCGTCTCAATTTTGTTTTTGACATAAATTTGACATAAGAATACTTTGTATTTGTAAATCTTATTAATAAAAATGTATATGATTAAGTTATGTCTACAAATTTACGAAAAACAGAATAAAATTGTGTCCGATATGTACCTCATCAGTTTTTTACGTAATACTTAAGTAAAGTAGCCATAAATAAATTTCAAAAAGGACTTTTACAAGTAGTAAATCCGTACCTGTGCAATAATTGGTACCCCGATGAATAATGAGCTAGTTGCCGTAATTAATATCGCTTCGCTCGTAATGAAAGCCCTCTCGGCCCGCATCGGCCGGCCCTGGGTTGTTGGTTAATAATTTCGCTCAATTAATTATTTAATGACCGTTCGTAATTTTGTTTGCTCATTTTCTGCATAATGCGTTTTTGTATGCGTGAATTTCAGTCGTGAGCGTGAGCGTGATATACGGCTGGTTCACTAGTTGAGGTAAATTATAGACTAATCCATTTTACGAGGCTTTAAAGATTTAATTTGTAAAATAGAAAGACCGATTGGATAAAAGATATTAAAGGTTCGCTATGGAAAGTAATGATATTGTAGCTTTTGAATTTTATTGCATTTGAAAAGTTAATTCTTTAAAACTTTAGAAGAAGTCAAGACGCCCTAAAACAGTTCATTTTTTCAATATTATTGTTTAAAATGTTTCCCCATAGTAACAGAATGAAAAAGAATTCCATGTACGAGGGTGACGCTGAATAATTTTGGCAACACTGTTCAAGCTGTGTCAACGCCGCTTTACTTATACGTCATGATAAGAGTAAAAGTATATTCTTTTGAATAATTATCACTTTCACTTCTATCACTTGAAGTGATCATGATCACTTCGACCCAATGACAAGTAAATGCATATTCAAAAGAACATGAAGTTATCAGTTTCACTTTGTTCACTTTGATCAGTGATAATTTACTCAAAAGAATACAGCCTAAATGTCAGTTCAAATTTCAAATGCTTATCGTTACCACATCCTGTGTAATTCTTAAAAGTGTTGATTGTGTTTATGCATTTTCAACTTTAACAATGGAATTGCACTAGTATTTCCGTGCTATATGATTTTTTATGACTTTAAATGTAATTTAAGATTATGGACGTAAATAAAATTATTTTCGACGAAATCGAACAACGTCAGCTGGATGGTATGGATATGTGGAGAGAATGACAGACGAACGTCTACCAAAGCAAATCCTAAAATGGACACCAAATGAAAAAATAAAAAGAGGAAGACCAAAAGTTACCTGGATTAAGGGCATTAACCGAGCCATGTCCGAAAGAAACTTTCATGAGATTGGGAAAACCTAAACAATGGAGACTGGGAACCAGAAGGCGTAGAACGCTATGAAAACGGATATATATATATATATATATATATATATATATATATATATATATATATAAATATATATATATATATATATATATATATATATATATATATATATATATATATATATATATATATGTATATATATATATATATATATATATATATATATATATATATATATATATATATAAATTAACAGCAGTGCTCGGAAAGACTGTTAACAGCATTTCCCGACTTTTCTCCGTCACGCTCAACAATTTTTGGTTGGTATGTCGAATTTAAATGAGGTAAAAAATCGTTGAGAGATGAAGAACGCAGCGGTCAACCATCAACTGCGGTTATCCAGGAAAACATAGTAATGGTGAGAAATCTTGTGAATCAAGACAGATGAATTAGTTATTGTTCGATTCAAGCGAGTTTCAATATTGGTTCGGTAGCAGTTAATAAAATCTTACACGAACAGTTCAGTATTCGAAAACTAGTTCCGCGTTAGGTCCCCAAACTAATTTCTGTAGCAAGAAAGAGGCACGTTTGGAATGGTGCTATAAATGATCAATTATTAAAATGGATCATTCAAGGGAATTTTTGGTATAATTTCTGGTGATCAGTCCTAGATTTACCAATTCAACTAGGAATTAAAGACACAATCGACAGTTTTTGTGTTTATGAACGAAGTGTAGGAAAAAAAATGGTCGCTTTTTTTTCCGCAAGTGGTCATGTGACCACAATCACTTTAGAAGATCAAAAAACCGTTACTAGTGAGTGGTACATGACCCAATGTTCACCCAGAATGTTTGAAAAAATTCAAAAAATTCTTCCGAAAGCCCTTTGCGTAAAATATGTTTACACCACGACAGCTTATTCTGCTGCCCGTGAATTTTTGGATCGATCAAATATCAAATTACCAGGATGTCCACCGTACAGTCCAGATTTAGTCCCCTATGACTTTTTCTTCTTCCCAGAAGTAAAAAAAAAACTTCGAGGACGCACATTTTCTACTCCAGAAGAAGCAGTAATAGAATTTCGTAAGGAAGTGGAGGCAATTTCGAAAAAGTTTAATATGAGGCTTTCTCTAAGTGGTTCTGCCGCATGAACAAATGTATTGAGCATAACGGAGAATATTTTGAAAAATTATAAATACGTTTTTGTTCTATCTATAATACTTTTCTTTTATCCAAGAATTTTCAGCATTGCCCTCTATCTGAAATTAAACTAATTTCACTTAATATCTCACAAAATATTTTGCGAGATATTTTTTTTTGATCTTTTTCAAAAATTACTCTAAAGATGACTTGATTTTAGCAAAATAAATACTTGGAGGATCTATGAGTACTGTGTTAGAAATGGAGACGCTAGTTTTTCACAATTTATTTATTTCATCTAGAAATAATTTGGCGCCGACTTCAAAAATTTCAATTTCATATAAAAATTTATAGTTATTTTTTACTTTTTAGAAGTCGGTAAAATTTTTTTTATAAAACTTTTATTTTTATGATGAACCACTAAAAATTCTTTGATTCTTAGAGTTCTCCAAATATGAGTAAAATTGTGTCAAACAATTAGTAAATCCACTACCTTAAAATTCAAATTAATTTCAGATTGGTAATATAGACCCCAAAATCTTCCAAAATCGATATTTAAAGTACCTAAGACGTAAATTTCTCAGCTCGATATATTTTATATTGCATGTTGAGTTTGTATACGCCTCAAGATCCCTGCAATATTAATTTTAGATTAAATCAAAAAACGTAAAATTTTCAGTCCTTCACATTGTATCTTATCAACTTAATAGTTGTAAAAACTTAACTTTATATTCGTAATATAATACCCAAAAAACCCCCTAAAATGATCCAGATTCGTAATGTGCGATCCCAAAAATCGGACAAAATTAATTTTTTATTTGCCATATTGGATACTGAATTTCTTAAAAATAATTTCAGATGCGTTATGTGTGACCCCGAATCCTCTCCCGTATCAATTTTGGAGAAAATCAGACAAAATTGACTTTTTCGTTCACCATGTTAGATCCGCCATATTGAATTTCTTAAAAATAATTTTAGATTTGTTTTGTACGACCCCAAAAATTCCCCCGTATCAATTTTGGAGAAAAACCAGTAAAATTAATTTTGTGTTGCCGCCTTATTGTCAGCGCCAACTTGGAATTTACTTCACCAATTTCATCCAAAAAAATATGGGACTACCGCAGCAACTTCCTGCATATAACGTAAAAAATTTCATTAAAATGGGTGCCGCCGTTCCGGAGTAATTGGTGTACATACATAAAAAAAAAATATATACTCGACGAATTGAGAACCTCCTTCTTTTAGAAGTCGGCTAAAAATAATACTTGCACTATATCAAATATTCAAATTTAACTTCCAATGTAGTTAGTTACTTAAAAGTTTTACTAGTATTTTATTAATAACCAGTTTTTCCAGTTTTTCGCCTCTACAAAACTGAGTAGTACCCTTAGTACTCTCAATAACATAAAAAAAATAGTTTGACTTGTAGCAAAGATTATTATATAGCGTTAGCTATAATGATCTTTACTTGTAGGTACCAAAAGCACGACCTTCTAGCTTCCCTAAAATAATGAAGTACCATAAGTGCTCTGAAGTTTGATGGCCAACCACCGATAAATAACTTAACATTTTTTACTATAGTTTTTCAATATCATAAATTTAAAATTTAAATGTGAAAGACCTTTAATTCACGAAAATAAAATAAAGCAATCAATATTTTTATGAATGAGCATTTCTTATAGAATATTTTTAGCCTTTTCCAATGTAACCATTATTTTAATTTTAAAACAATTGCTTACCTATAATTTTCATGCCAGCTACTTAAATTCTCTGCAACTTTATTATTCTGCGTCATTGCTGCCGCGTGTCGAGCCCATGCCGCACTCTGCTGCGCAGGAGACACCGAATGTTGATTAGGTGATACCTGCGCGGCCATATTGTAAGCACCAAACTGATGATTTACGTTACTGTCCAATCCTGCCGAACTACTGTTGTAAGCACCGTATAAACTTGCAGCATTTTTTTCATAAAGTGAGGCATTTTGGCTGCTTGGAGGGGTAGAGGAGGTACTTGTAGCTCCCCCTAAAGATGTAGAGTTACTAGCTATGGATGTAGCTGTTAATGCGTGTGGTAAGGTGGCAGCACTTGCCGTAAGGGCCGTGGTGGGTGTGAGAGAAGATGTTAAGGCAGCACTGTAACAACGAAAAAATGTTTTTAGATAAATATAGTAAAAACAATTTCATAGAATGTTTTTTTTTCAGTGTATGTGAAATATTGGATAATTACCTGTAGCTTTGTTGTGCTGACCATGCTGATTGATTAAAAGCGCCAGCGGCATCGTATTGGTGTTGAACAGATGCAGGAAAAGCACCTTGAAGTGACATGGTATTGAAAGCGTTTAGTTGTTGGGAATTCAGCTGTTTTCTAAGTCTTGCACGCCTGTTTGAAAACCAAACTTGTACTCTAAAAATGAAAATAAATATATTTAAAAAAGGTATAATTATATTTAATAAATTGCACTAGTTTACAAAGCTTAACTTTTTGTCTGTTTCCGTGAATTTTATGGTTAATAATATTCACTTATGACCTGTTTTTGTCAAATCTAACCTCAAAAATTTTTGTGCAGCTCGAGTTACTTTTTTTTGATTTTTATCATTTATGCGTATTTATTTATCGATAACGGGCGTTTTTTACTGTGTTAAGATTAGTATCTGAAGTTTTTGCGTCATGAGTATTTCAAGGAGACGTTGTTTAAACAATCCAAATCATTTTTCCTATATATGCGGAGAATATGTGTTTAGCAACTGTAGAAAAGTTATATCAGAGTTGGTGAAAAATACCTATTTTGAGAATTTTGGGATGCTCTTAGATAAAAATGAAAAGTCTTAGCCTCCTAATTGTGTTTGTAGATCG
This sequence comes from Diaprepes abbreviatus, assembly GCA_034092305.1. Classification (NCBI taxonomy): domain Eukaryota; kingdom Metazoa; phylum Arthropoda; class Insecta; order Coleoptera; family Curculionidae; genus Diaprepes; species Diaprepes abbreviatus. The sequence goes on from JASJET010000095.1 coordinate 4,189,886, forward strand.
TGTGTGGAATATTTAAAATTATGGAAAAGTGGTAAAAGAAGTGCCTTTAAATTTTGAACACTGACTATTTGGCGAGAACCACAAAATAATCTCGAAGACTGTTACTTTTGTAGCGTGAACGTAAACGGTCTAAACACTAAAAATCGAGCTAAATGGCAGTACCCAAGTACTAGTTGTGTTCAGCGTCCAGTGCACCATTCACCTGACTTTTCACTGCCTAAAAATATATCTGAACCCTTAGAACAAGACAAGGAAGGACCAAGCTCATCACAAAATGATGCGAACCAAACGACTGGCGTTTATTCATTGACAGCTCAAAACGTAGCCTAAAATGTATTCTATTACATAATGGAAATAAATACGCTGGGGTACCTATTGCCCACAGCATAAAATTAAAGGAAGAATATTGTAACATCTCGCTAGTCTTAAATAAAATACAGTACAATGACCATAGGTGGCAAATTTGTGCTGATTTAAAAATAGTGAACGTTCTTCTCGTTCAACAAAGTGGTTACACTAAGTTTCCCTGTTTTATATGTCTTTGGGACAGTAGAGCTAAACAAGAGCATTGGATAAGAAGAAACTGGCCCTTGAGAAAAAATGTGAAGCTTGGAAAGCAAAATATAGTCCAGAATTCACTAGTAGCTCATGACAAAATTATCCTTCCACCATTACATATAAAACTGGGCATCATGAAACAGTTTGTTAAATCATTAGATAAAGACGGGGACTGCTTTTCTTTCATTTGCCAAAAATTTCCTCAGCTCACTATGGAAAAGATTAAAGCCGGTATTTTTGATGGCCCCCAAATTAGACAACTTATGAAAGATACTCAATTTAGAAATTCTATGAGTGAGTTAGAACTAAGCGCTGGGACAGCTTTCGTCTCTGTGATGCAGAGAATTTTCTCAGAAATAAAAAATCAGAAAATTATATTGAACTTGTAGAAGACCTGGTACAATTAAAAATTTGGGGTACAATATGAGCATAAAACTCCACTTCCTCCATAGTCACCTAGACAGGTTTCCGGAAAATTTAAGAGGTATGAGCGAAGAGTAGAGAGAGCGTATGCATCACAACTTACGCGTTATGGAAGAGCACTATCAGGGTTTTTGGGATACGAATATGAAGTCTGACTATTGTTGGTCTCTGACACGTCATTTTCCTAAGTCTATACATCAGAGAAGAGCTTTAAAACGAAGTTTTTTAGAATTCAATGATTAACTTGATTTTTAATAATTTTTTTCTTAGTAAATACGCATGTTTTTTTCTGTTTGATACCTACATAGTTGAAATTCAGAAACTAGAGCTGATAAAAAAATTCTACTCATATATTTGAAATTAGCATATCATATATAGTCAACAACAGCTAAAATTTCTTCGGCAACAGATGTATTGTAAACTAGTGTTATATACTTCATATTCCTAGTATTTTACTAAAATTAGAGGACTATTATTTTACCTCGCTTCAGTTAATTTGGTTTTCTGTGCTAATTCTTCGCGAGTATATACATCAGGGTATTGTGTTCTACCGAAGGCACGTTCTAAAGCTTCGAGTTGTTCACCACTAAAAGTCGTTCTAGATCTCCTTTGTTTTCTTTTTAATGGAATACCGGGTTCTGATTCAGTATCTGATTCATCACAAGATGATGTTGGTCCTATAACAAGAGAAAAAGGATTTAGGTGAAAAATTTCAGTTAACGAAAAAAATAGACTAACATAAACTTAGTGAGGTAACAGGAAATATTATATTTTGAGCCTTAAAAATATATATTTTTTGGACAATTTTTCCACTTGTATTTATTAATAAGATATTAAAAATAATTATCCTCACGAACTTGAGAAGGTTATTTAACGGAATCATTGTAATTAAACTAAAATATTGATGTAACAATCTGAATATAAAATATTCAGATTGTTCAAATGATTTTTAAAAATTTTATTAACTATCAGTCAAAATGTTTAATTGGTATAAATGTTACTTCTTAATTAAAACATATTACAATATAATATACTTATATTTTAATACTGAAGTAAGATTATTGCAAGTGAAAAATTAATTAAATTTTATGCCATCAGTATTTTTAAAATTGATAAAATCCGAAAATTTTGGATGTTGACTATTTCGGGGATGGAGAGGTTCGTAGAATGACTCTGTGTCACCCCGGTACCGGATTCGATTCCCGTTTGTCCTTCTGTAGGAAATGTTTGCTAATGCTAATACATAAAAAAGTCGGTATTTTAAAAATACATATTACTCTACGCAGGTCAAAGGATATAAAAAACCGTAAATGTAATTCCACAAAAACAAAGTATTATGTATTTATTTCTTTTATCGATAGAACTGTAATTATAAAAGATAACTCCAAACGTTTACTGCAAATTCTAATAATAGCTTATGTTGGAAACAACAGTATATATTTATTTTTACTACATAGCATAAAAAAGTTATCCGATTACTTCTGCTTATATGTCCTAAATTGAAAAGGTACAAAAAAAAATTTTGTATAAAGACCCGATCAAGGACACAAAAAGTATTTTTTTTTAATTTGACCGTCCGTTGACTTCCACGCATCCACGCGTCCGTTAAAAAAGTTGATCATACGTATGATTAAAAGAAGTAGATTTAAAACAAAAATAGCCTCTCAAAACTCAACATTCTTTCCAGATTAACAAAACTCATCGAATAGAATTTGACATAACACATGTCAGTGGAATAGTGAAAATTGAGAAAATATTCTGTTCACAGATGACACTCGAAAACAATTATGGACACCGGATAGACAAAGAGTTGATAAAGGATACGCTATATATTGAAGATTTAGTATAAAAAACTTTTTGAGTATATATCTCAGTTTATTCTTCCGGCCCATCCGAGTTTCATTTTTCACTAAATTTTTATTTATTTGTTTTCCCTATTCCATATAATCCTCTGATCTAAATATATGAACTCTTCTCCCTCTTATAAGATGTTTCATTCCATGTCATATTCTTTATCTCTTATGTATTTGTCGTAGTTATTGTTGTATGTTCGTAGAGTTGGTGCCTGTACACTGCGACCTGGTAGATCTATTGTGCTCCCTACTGCTGCTCCGTCGTAAGAGTCACCTTATAGGCTAGAGCACCTCCTCCAGTCCTATTCTCCCCAGGAATCTCAGGATGTTGGAGGGCATCAAGGTGAGTAGCTCCCCTTCTTCAATTTGCTGTACTCCCAAGAACCGCATCTTAAGATTTTCTAGAGCGCTACACTCTGCAAGGATGTGAATAGAGGTTTCGTCCTCCTCCTCCTCATAAAATCTGCACTCTTCTCTTTCTACCAGTCCGAGTTTCTTGAGATGTTCCTTCAGGTGGCAATGCCCTGTCAGGGCCCTGAGTTGGTTTCTACTCAAACTTATGCATTTTTTGAATCTCTTCTAGTCGTAATTCCCCAGAAGTATCTTCACTTGTCTCAATCCTTGCAGCTCCGTCCAATAATCGGATCTCCTGCTTTCTTCTTCTATCTTTAGTTCTTCCAGCATTACGCTGCTACTGATTCCACAGAAAGGCCCTGGTCTCAGAAAGGGTATCTCAGCCCCTTTCCTCGCGAGCTTGTCTACTATCTCATTCCCCTCTATCCCGGTATGTCCCGGTACCTACATGAGGGTGACTTTATTACTCTTACTCAAATCATTCAATTTCTCTAGGCATTCTCAGACCATCTTGGAACTGATAACTTGAGAGCTCAGTGTACTGATGGCTACTTGACTATTCGTCATGATGATAATTTCTTGGCCGCGATAGTTTTTCTCCTTATTAAATTGAATAAACATCCTAATGGCATGTATTTCTGCCTGAAAAATGCTTGGTGACTTACCCAAGCCGGGTCCACACACTCTTACTCCAGTTCCCTCCGCTGTTTTGAAGCCATCTGTATACAATAGAGTAGATTTCTTGCTGAGTTTTTCAATGGTGTTTCTGTCCCATTCGCTCTTGCGACTCAACTTTATGCTGAAGTTTTTCACAAAGTTGAATTTCTTTCCCATTTCATGTTCGGGCATGTCCCAGATTTGTTTATTTCTAGATAAGAGATTGGGCCTTCGTGTCATGACCTCATCTCTCATCATCCTATAAATCGTCCTCTTCGCTATGTTCTTTAGAAATATATGTAGAGGTGTGAGGTTTAGGATTACGTCCATGGCGGCCACTGGGCAAGTTTTCATTGCCCCGGTTAGACATGCGTATTCCAGTCTTTGAACTTTCGAGAGGTTAGCTCTCGTATTAGTCAGACTGGTTCTTTTACTCCAGATCACTGCCCTACATGTGATGATTGGTCTCACTATTGCAGTGTACATCCATTGCAGTTTGGGTTTGTACCCCCGCAAAGTTTCTACAGACCATCAAGGCTTTTGTAGTATTGCTGATTACTTTTTTTCATACTTATTCCAGAGAAATTTCTTATCTAGGGTCAGTCCCAGATATTTGACCTCTGATTTACACTCAATAACATTCCCATCCATTTTAATGGTCTACAGATTAAGGTTTCTTTTCCTTGTGAAGACTACTAGGGTGGTTTTGGTCGGATTGATGTTTAATCCCATTATCTGGCACCATTTTCTAGTGTATTTAAGTCTTCTTTGAACTATGTCACAGAGGGTGTTCTCGAATTTGCCTCTTGCGATCACAACCACGTCATCGGCATAGCTATGACAAGATATGCTGAGATCAGTTAGATCACAGAGGAGCTGATCTACAATTAAGTTCCAACAAGTGGAGGGCATCCTCTGGTGGTACAGAGAGCGATAGTGTCCTGTCCTATCTCTGCCTCTGGTATTCTAGTGGAGAGAAGTCATGCCATCCATTTGGATGTCTTTCCGTCCACTCCCCTGTCGTCGAGTGCTCTTTTGACTGCCTCATGTCGAGTGTTGTTAAAAACCCCTTCTATATCAAAGACGGCACATGTTACAGTTTTCTTCCTGTTCAGTGCGTCTTGAATGTCATTTGTTAATTGTATCAGTGCCATTTTCGTAGACCTATGCGCTTAATACGCATGTTGATGAGGATGCAGTGGCGCCTGTTGAAGAATTTCTGTTCTGATATAATTATCTACTACTTTCTCCATCGTTTTTAAAACAAACGATGTGAGACTGATAGTTTGTAGAGATTTAGGGTGTGTAGTGTCCTTTTTTCCCGCTTTCGGAATGAAGGTGACTCTAGCCCTTCTCCGTATTTCTGACATATAGCCTAGTTTCAGGCTGGTTTGACTGATGCATACTATGTGTGGTAAAAACTTTCCCTGTCCTCGTTGGGACAGTGCCAGGTTTATTCCATCAACTCCTTAGGTTTTAAATGGTTGAAAGGTGTTCATTGCCCATTTTAAATGACCGCTACTGCATATGTGTCCGGCCATTGCTGTAGTTTCTCTGATGGGCCTTTCGCGATGTTCCACCACATCATATGCGTTATTAGGCTTGCTCCCTGGAAAGTGAGTGTTGAGTAAAAGTAATGCTCTTTCCTCCTCGCTCTCCGTGAAGCTGCCATCTGGCTTTCTGACTACCATTGCTGTGTTGACCGTACCCTTCGCCATGACTTTATGAAGCTAGCTGCAACAGGTGTAGTTTGAATGTCTTCACAGAATTTCTTAAAGTAGTTTCTTTCAGCTTTCCTTATTGCCTTGTTGTAAGTTGTATGATTCTCGGTGTAGCTTTGCCAGAGTCCTCCGTCATGCCTAGCCCTATTGAAAAATCTGCGCTTTTTAGATCTTAACTCTGACAGATTATCATTCCACCAAGTAGTTATTGTTAAAATGATTAATTTGTTATCCGAATGTTCTGAATTTTCATTTAGTTCTGGAATCATTGATTTCAGCTGCTCTTTTTCTGAAGCTATTATCACCTCATCGGCATGTTTTAAGTTATTTAGATAATTTCTATTCATTCCTTTACTTTACCAATTCATGTATTTAAAAACATTTTCGAGGGCCATAATGAATAATTTAGAGGATAGTGGGTCGCCTTGGTGGACTTCATTTTGTATTGAGATTTGATCTGTTGTTAGTTCTAACAGTCTATTGTGCCATCCTGGAGTGGTATCATATATTTGTGTTCAATTCTACAATTGAACAGAGTCAAATACCTTTTCATAATCTATTAGGGCTATGTATAGTAGTAAATAATTTTCATTTTCTTTTTCTATGAAGAGGATCTTCATTGTCAATAGGTGATTCAAGGTACTGAGTCCTTTTCAGAATCCAGCCTATTCATTTAATAGGTATATATTTATTTTGTTGTTAATTCTTTTGTCTATTATTTTAAATAGCAATTTGTATACTTAAGAGTGAAGTATGATAGACCTATAGTTCTTCGGGATATATTTATCGCTTGTATATTGTTTTTCGAAGTAGGACTGTGATCATTTCTTTCTGTTTTTAAGCATTTGCTGAATAAAGTTTTAACACTTCACATAACTTCTTTTTCTAATTTTTCCAATAGTTATTTCGTAATATTGTTTCTCCTAGATGCTTTTAGGTTCTTCACATCCTTTATTGCATTTCTACTTTCTTCCCTGTTTTTTTTTCTGGCATGTCTTGTGAATTTATGTTTAGGATTTTTTCTTTGGAACTTTCCTTCTGTTGATTTTAAAGATTCAACTGTAATACTCTTTAACTCTATTAGTCTGAGAACTGAAGGGCAAAAAAAAATTCGTTTCGTTAGGATCATGTTTTCTAATAACAAAATGAAAAGTCATATCGCACGACTGCGTCGTTGGTAATAACAATATCGTTATTAATGAAAAAAAAAAAGATAAAAAATTCGAATTATTTATAGCCGGCTGATATTGAAGCAGGGCATTGTTTATAACTGGATAAACATAAAAAATATCGTTAATCACCTTATCGTCAGATCGATATGTAACGGGGTAAAAAAAAATTCAAATTATATACCGGGTGTCAACGAATCTATTAGACAAGTCATAATTTCTAGAGTATTATGTGTATCAAAATGAGAATTGGTACAGGTAAATGGTATGTGAAGGGGAGAGTTTTCGCATATTTTCCACTTTCCGGTCACTTCCGCTTTCACAGGAAATGGCCCCGGTTTTGAATTTTTAAATGGAACACCCAGTATATTTTAACATTTTTGGATTTCTGAGACAATTCTAGATCAGAATGTGACTCACTTAAGTAGATAATGACAGTGACATACGCTCTAAGAACAGACGTAAAAGTTTCTTAATTTTCGTTAAGTTTAGTTTAAATTTTCGTTAAAATAATGTATACTCAAAGTGAAAAAGTGGATATGTTATTAATATTTGGAGAGTGTCATAGAAATTCAAGGAATGCTGCCGAGTTGTATGCTCATAGATATCCGAATCGGCAACATCCAGTCCATCAGAATTTTCCGTATGTCGAGACTCGTTTTAGGTAAATAGGAAATCAAGAGGCGGAACAGAGGTTTATCATAAATGAAGAGACTGAGATTAACATACTTGCTATGGTTGAGGTTGATAAAACAGTTTCGTTAAGAAAAATTAGTCAAGAACTGCAGATAAGTTATGAATCAGCAAGAAAAATACTGAAAAAGCATGGATATCGAGCATTTAAATATCAGTTACATCAACATTTGTATACTGAGAATGGTGATAGACGGGTATTGTTTTGTGATTGGCTGCTTCAAAATCATAGAGTTAACCCAAATTTTATCGATTTTATTCTATTTTCCGACGAATCCCGATTTACAAATAATGGTATGTTCAATAAGCAAAATACTCGGTATTGGGTCCAACAAAATCAACATTAAATGAGAGAGGGCAATTTTCAAGAAAGATTTAGCGTCAATGTCTGGGCTGGTATCGTTGGAAACAGAATAATTGGGCCAATATTGTTTCAAGGTCAGTTAACAGGGGTTAGATAATTAGGTTTTCTTCAAAATGAAATCGAAAATCATCTCAATGATATACCTTTAGCAGTTTTACGGCGAATTTACTTTCAACAAGATGGAGCACCGTCTCACAATACTAGAGAAGTTCTTAATTATTTAATAGAGCATTTTAATAATCGAATTATTACAACCAATGGTCCGGTACGGTGGCCAGCCCGCTCACCGGATAGGAGCAGCCCCAGCTACTCTTGAAATATTAGAAGAAAGAATTTTACGGGCATTTAGAAGTATAACGTCCCAAATGCTACAAAACGTGTTGAGAGAAACAATTGAACGAGCTGAACTGTGTCGTGAAAAAGAAGGAATGCACTTTGAACATTTACTACACTAAACTTTTTAACAAATTCAGCTACTGTACTTTCAAATATTTTAAGTGCGTCGTCTAAGTTATTAGTTTATTTTGTTAGTTTTTTGTTAATTTTGTTAAATTTTTAATCCAATTCCTGTCTTTTATACTAGTCACTATAACTTTGCGATTGTGTTTTTTTGACATCACCTAAGGCCCTTAGATTAGTTTGCGTCCGATCATGGCCACCTAGATGCAATTTTAAAAGTGGCTCTAAAAAAATGAAGTAGACGTAAAAAGTTTTTAAAATGTCACATTCTGATCTAGAATTGTCTCAGAAATCCAAAGATGTTAAAATATATAGGTTGTTCTATTTAAGAATTCAAAATCGGGGCCATTTCCGGTGAAACCGGAAGTGACCGGAAAGTGAAAAATATGCGAAAACTCTCCTCTTCACATAACATTTACCTGTACCAATTCTCATTATGATACACAGAATACTCTAGAAATTATGACTCGTCTAATAGATTCGTTGACACCCGGTATAGCCATCTAAAATTGATATATGTTATAGAGGATTTTCAAATATGCACAAAAATAATCGTCATACTACACAGTGTTGTCGCAAAAGTCGTCAGATTGCGATATGAAAGGGTCAGTCTCGCGTGAGCAGAACTCTCTAAGCGCAACATATTTATCTACGGCTGACGACTTTTGCGACCACTCTGTCAGGTCTGACGATTATTTTTATGCATTCTCATCTATTTTCAATAACATATATCGATACCAAACGACTATATGTTATTTTAAGTACCGTTTTCATAAATTACGGTGTTACAAAATACTGCACAATAAAATCCAAACGATTTCAAGTAATTTCATCAAGTTTGTGGAGGTAGTGTATCGAATTTAAAAATATTATTAACACCGTGCCATAAAGAAATTAATGAACTATTTTATTTTATTCTTTTGTTTTTGTTGTATATTTATCGTAAAAAAAATATGTTGAATTTACATTAAGCATTTCGAACAAATATGTTTTTGTATTTTTCGTATGACCTTATATTTTATACATAAAATTTTTAATAAAAATTAATTAAACAATTATACAGTACAATATAATTTAATCCACCGGATCCTCATCATCGGAGATATTACTAGCACTATTCTATTTTTCACTTCCATCAAGTACAGAAGGATCTATTTTCTCCTGGACTGCACCAGCATCGTCCTCTGTATCGGTATCTATTGACTGGCATAAAAAATATAATATTTATTTCAATTAGCTGAAATTCTATTTTGCATGGTGGAAGCAGTGATCCATCGAAACCGTTACTTGGCGTTTGCAAAATCTTTGCATTATCCTTAATTTTGTATGCCTTTATGAAAGATTCTAGCTGCATTAATGTTACTTATTCTTCCGAATCGATACATTTTACATACAAACTATTGGAGAATAGCTGCATATTATTGCAAGTCTGACTCATCCGCAATACCTAGCTTACCGAACGCATAAAGAAATAAAAAACCGGATTATAATCACAACCTGTGAAGGCGTGGAATGGTGGAAAAGCCAGCCAAACGTCTTTACCAAGAGCTGCGTATAGTTGTAAAAGATTCCGGGTTTCAAGCCGTTCGTTCAAAAAATCGTTTTCACGACGTTTCGCCAAAATCTCATTTGACATTTTCAAGTGAGGTTCGTCTTGTTACTGGCTGAGAACTCTTGGTGACTTTTGTTGAATTTTCAGTTTTGTTTAGCTAGCATGCTTTCTGATTGGACGTGCGGCTTTGCAGGCTCCTCCCCTCTGCCCAGTGCGATATATTTTGTTTGTATGTTGAGCTCTCGTGTTTTGGTTGATTTTTGTTGTTTTGTTTCTTGATTTTTTTTTAATAATGTTTTTCATGTAGTTGGAAAATGTATGGCATCCTCTCGTTTATTCAGCTGTCCCACTTTTTCGATTTCTAGGACCTCTCTTATGACGCGTATTTGGTAGTCCTCTACTGGTGCTATTTCTTTTGCGTTTTCGAAATCGATGGTATGTCCGGTTGTTTCGTGGTGTTGAAATAGAACTGAGGATATCCGTTTGTTTTTGAACCTATTTTTATGTTCTTTAATTCTTGCTCATATGCACCTGTTTGTTTGTCCTATATATGTTTGATGGCAATCTGCACATGCCATGATTTTCAAGGTTGGTCTTATCTTTGGAATTTCCCAGGATGTTGGCTATTGTTTTTTGTGATTTAAATATGGGCCGTATGTTGTGTTTCCTTAAGATTCTTCCGATTCTGTCTGTTACTCTTTTTATGTATGGGATTATGGCTTTGTTCCTTGTTTGATCTTGGTCTTGTTGTGGTCTTCTCTTGTGTCTCTCTATGTCTTTCTTTATATCTGATTGTGAAAAACCATTGCATGCTAAAGCTGTTGAAATGTGTGTTATTTTGTCTTGTATTCTCTTGTATCGAGTTCTGTTAGGCGGAGAGATCTTGATACTAGTGTGTTGACTACTGCCTGCTTTTGAGAGGGATGATGATGTGACTCCGCATTGAGATATCGGTCATTATGGGTGGGTTTTCTATATACACCAAAACCTAGGGTGTTGTTAGGTTTCATAGTTAATAACAGTTCCAAAAAAGGAAGTTTCTTCTCTTGCTCGATTTCTAGCGTAAATTGGATTCTATGGTGGATATTGTTCAGGTATATGAGGAAATCGTCCAGGTGTTCTTTTCCATGTGGCCATATTATAAAAATATCATCCAACTAGCGTTTCCAAAATTTACGTTTTAAAGGTGCATTTTGCAGTGCCTCTTATTCGAAATATATCATAAAAAGGTTGGCTATAACTGGTGAAAGTGAGGACCCCATGGGTGCGCCATCTGTTTGTTTGTATATTTGGTTATTGAACATGAAATATGTGTTCTTTAGACAGTGTTCTGCAAGTTCAATTATGTAGGCTGGAAAATCTTCATTTATGGAGATTTCGACTCTTGGTTGCATGATACTTGCTAAATATTTTTCCAGTTTTTGTGTTGGAAATCCCACGCCGCTCACTATTGATCTGAGTGGTGCATTTGTTTTGTGTATTTTTGATAAGCCATACATTTTTGGACATCTGCTTGATTTTTCCCTTGGTATTACAAACTTTTCAGTTTCTGGGTCTAGTTTTGAGGCTTTGATATTGGCTTTCCTAGTTTGTTTGTTTGTAAAAGGGTTCTTTGAGAATTTCTGACATTTTTTGCATATATTCGTTGATATTCATTACAATCGTGATATTTCCATCTGCTGGTGTTATTGTTATTTTTAAGGATGAGATGGCTTGATGTTCAGCTTACGTTAAGTTTGAGTTGGGAGGCCGGGATGAAATCCGGAATAACCAAACCATTCATTCCACCATGCGTGAAAACCTACGATATAACATATATATATAAACTTTTATTTATTTTTGTTCATGTTTATTTATTTTTTATATCCTATATCAATTTCAGAGAGCTATATATAATTAGAAAAATTCGTTTTTTTACTCTGTTACATATCGGTCTGACGATTACGGTGACATCGATGTGGGGTCTGACGATACGTTTATCCAATCATAACCAATACCTTGCTTCAATATCAGCCGGCTAAAAATAATTTGAATTTTTCCTTTTTTTTTCATTAATAACGTTTTTATTATTAATAACGACGCAGTCGCGCGGTCTGACTTTTCATTTTGTTATAAAGCTATCACAATGTTTTTGCCAATTTAGGGTTTTAATATTTTGATATTTTTATTTGTTTCGATCACATCCTGAATTTTTTCTCCGTCTTTTATATGTGTAAGTTGGAAATAGCAAAGAATGATACTTCATATTCTGTCTATATTTTCCTTTTACTTTGACAATTTTTTAAAAAAAGGCGATAAAGTTTAATATCCTTTAATTACGTTCAGTAGTATACACGAATTGCTAACGGCAAGTCTGTGGCTTTAAAATATAACAATTTATTTTCCAGCACGTTGTACATGTATCTGTTTTCTTAATTCACCACAATATTATAATAATTTTTGTAAATTGCCAACGCTTGTATGACCCAATTCCTCCTTTTAAAATCAGTAATTTTTCAAAAGTTTCAAAATTACGTGCAATTTTATGCTAATGGTAAGAACCTGCCTTGGTTACCCATGCATTAAGGTGTTTTATAACTACATTTTACGAAGGATAAGAAAATTCCATTGTTGCCTTGTAATTTTTGCTGTAGTAACGTGTATTTTATGGAATTCCAGCTACACCCATTCAGTAGTTGATGCTATAAATTTTTTCCCATATTTAATGCTGAATATTGTGCCGGTTTGAATACAGTGACATTTTTTTAATTATAGATATATTATATCTTTTCCTAACAAAAAGAATCGACCCTAAATGTTTTACAGAAAGATACATATACTTTTTCAACATTTATGTAAAGGTTGTAGACAATGTTACAACTTAGCTAAGCTACTGCTGGACTAACATTTTATTTTTCTACTTGTTTATACCACATTAAATTGAATATTTACTGCTGATATGCCAAAAACTAGATTAGCATCAGTAGCAACAGATCACGCTGATGACAGGATCGATAGTTGGCGACTGCAGCTAAAGAAAACATCTATAGATATTCATAATCAAGAACTAACTTACAAACTAAGTCTCCCTCTTGTGGGTACCGGGACACACCGGGATAGAGAGGAATAAAATAGTAGACAGGCTCGCAAGGAAAGGGGCTATGATACCATTTCTGGGGCCAGAAGAAGAAAGCAGGATATTCAGTTATTGGACGCATGAGCCTAAGTACTGCCACTTGAAGGAACACCTCAAGAAACTCGGACTGGTAGAAGGAGAAGAGTATAAATTCTGTGAAGAGGAGAACGAAACTTCTATTCATATCCTTTCAAAGTGTAGCGCTCTAGAAAACCCTAGGATGCGATTCTTGGAAACACACCAAATCGAAGAAGGAGAGCTACCCACCTTGAAGCCGTTCAACATCCTAAGGTTCCTGAGGGAAATAGGACTAAAGGACCGGCTCTAGCCGATAAGGTAACTCTTATCATTTGGAAGCAGTACGAGGTCATACCAGGTCGCAGTGTACAGACCACAGGTTTACGCACATACATTCGAGTGATGATAAAATGAGACAGCCTCACATATGAACTTCGAATTTGAAGCTGTAACCAACCGGAGACTCCTTCACGGGTTGAGACTTTCTGGTCTATAAACAAAAGACAAATTAGTGAATAGGCCCCTAAACCAGATTCAGATAAGAAACCTTATTACATAGAACATACAATAGGTGATTCAATAAGTTACTAGGCGGCAGTGTAAAGGTTTCTCAACTCAGGCCTGTTATATCATTTAATCAATCACTAAAGTTTGGCAATTTTCTTGTTAAATTCTGAATTTAAGATATCCAAAAATTAGATTCTACATGTGGCACAAATGGTCCGATTTTTAAAATAAAATTTAAAAAAATTGAACTGACTTCTAAAAGTGCGCTAAAAAGTGAAAAATGAATATAAATTTTTATATGAAATTAAAATTTTTGAAGTCGGCGCCAAATTAATACCTGACAAAATGTGATTTGCATAAATAGATTGAAAATAATTTATTTGTAATTGCTTTCTTACCATAATTTGTATATATTAGTAGTTATTTATTTTATTTATAAATAATTTGGCGTCAACTTCAAAAATTTCAGTTTCATATAAAAATTTTTAGTGATTTTTCACTTTTTGGTGCCCTTTTAGAAATCGATTCAAATTTTTTTATAAAAATTTTATTATTCGATTTTTAGTTTTGAATTCATATGATACATACAATTATTTGAACTAAGTACCAAACGAGATAAGTGTACCTCGCAATGATTCCAAGGTGGCTAAAAAGTACCCATTTTATCCAAAATTGTAAATCACTCACTAAAAATTCTTTGATTCTTAGAGTTCCCCAAATATCAGTGAAATTGTGTCAAACAAATATTTAGTCTGTCATAGCAAATCCACTGTCTTAAATATCAAATTAATTTTAGATTGATAATATAGGCCCCAAAACCTTCCAATATCGATATCTAAAGAACTTGAGACGTAAATTTCTTAGCCAATACTTCATATTGAGTTTGTATAAGCCTCAAGAATTCTGCAATATCACTTTTAGACAAAATCTGAAAATGTAAAATTTTCAGTCCTTTATATTGTATCTTAGGAACCTAATAGTTGTAAAAAATTAACTTCATATTCGTAATACACGACTTCGGAAACCCTCTAACACCAAATCTGAAAAAATGCGAATAAGGTAAAATTTTCAACCCATCACCATATTGAATTTCAAAAAAAGAATTTTAGTGTCTTAATATAATCTAAATCTAAATCCTTCCAAGCCCACTAGTACCAATTTTTTGATGAAATCCTGAAATTTTTGTCGTATTGCATCTAACATATTAGATTTTCTAATTTTATATTCGCTATTTACATCCTCAAAAACGATTCAGCCCCACCTTTGAACAAAATCGAAAAATGTGAAATTTTTAGTCCACTAATTGGATTCGCCATATTGAATCCTGAAAAATACTTTTAAATTCATAATTTATACCCTCAAGAACCCCCTATATTAGTTTCGGAGAAAATAGGAAAATGTAAAATTTTTAGCCGCCATATTGAATCCGCCAGATTGAGTTTTTAATAAAAATATTTTAAAGACGTAATTAACCCTAACAAAAAACCCTCAGTACTGATTTTAGACAAACTCGAGCGATGTAGAATCTTTAATCCGCCATATTGAATTTTATGTGCGACCCCGGAAACTCTCCCGTAGCAAAATTAAATTTTTTTCCCGCCATATCGGATCCGCCATATTGAATTTTTTTGAAAAATAATTTCAGATTCGTTGTGTATAACCCAGAAAATTCCTCCATACCAATTTTGGAGAAAATTGAACAAAATTAATTTTTTTTGGCCGCCTGACTCTCAGCGCAATCTTGGATTTTACTGCACCAATTTCGTCCAAAAAAATATGGGACCACCGCAGCAACTTCCTGAACATAAGGTAAAAAATTTCATTCAAATCGGTGTCATCATTCCGGAGTAATCGGTGTCATTGCATAAAAAAATGCACAGTCGACGAATTGAAAACTTCTTCTTTTAAAGGTCGGTTATTAAGGTGTATATAATTAGTGTATTAGATGCTTTATCTAAAATAAATTACTATTTACACAAAGTAAATTTGTTTTTTTACCAAAAGTAGCTTGTATTACACTACATGAACTTTGCTTTCTACACCTATGGTGATAATGTACTAAAAGGTTTAAAGCTGTGGCAAATAAAATACTGCTTTGGAAGTAGTCTAAAGATGATGGAAGGTCCAGATTAGATCGTTTTCATAAAGACATACCAATTAAGTTATGGTCTCCGCAATATCAGAACCTATTTTTTAATTTTTTCAGGATGAAAATAGACGATATTAATAAAAGTTGGCCAGATGCGTGACGGATATTATGTTTATATTCCGTAGCACTTGTTTTTCCTTGTCGCTTGTACATGTTATTAAAATATTATAAAAAATATTTACTTTTCCATGATAGCAACAACTGAGTATGTATTGTCTTCTAAAAAATAAAAGAATCACAATTGTAGTCAAGTAACTATGAGTCTACCCACTATGGACATGACATCAAAATTCTAAAAAACTTATTCATTTGTTTTGTAACATGAGTGCAACCTTGAAGGCTGATAATTTTTAATATATTTATATATATATATATATATATATATATATATATATATATACAGGGTGTTTCTAAATATGTTTGTAAAATTATAAAGAGTTATTCTTGACCTAATTTTAAATATAAAAATTCATATAAACCTATGTTCGACAATGCTTAGTTTTTAAGATAAATGTATACAATTTTATTATTGTTTTTAGTTATTTAAAATTATATCATTTCTTTTTAAAAATAATTCAGTCAAAATTGGAAAACGTAAAACTTTTTACAACTCTCTTAAAAAATTATTAATATAAATAGAACGCTATAGTTTTTACCTTACCAGAAAATGTACCTTTTTGATACCTATCGAATGGTATAAGAGTGTTCTATAGCTAAGTCTTCGCGTTTTCACAGGATACGTCAAATAATCGTTTTCTGCATCATTTTGTCTTGTTTGAATATATGTTCTAATGTATCTAGTTGTCTATGGCATTTGGAAATGACAGGTAGTTTACCACTATAAGAATATCTTTACAAATGTTCAAAAACTTGGAACGCGATTTATAGTCGTCCAACAGGCTATAACAACAATAATGGTAATAACATATTGACGACATTTCCAAACACTTACATACTCTTTTTTCAAACCACTGCTAAGTTTGGACAACATTTGCGGGGTAACAGTTTGAAAAGCGACTCTTATGAGTATTTTCATATTTTGCGATGTTGTCGGGGACGCATTGTAGACAATTTCTTTTATGTATCCCCATAAAAAGAAATTTGGTGGAGTTAAGTCTGGAGATCCCGGGGGCCAATTTTGAAATCCGTTTCTCCCAGTCCGCCTGTTTCGCAAGTTGACATTTAAAAATTGGCGAACTCGCGATGATAATGAGGCGGAGCTCCATTCAGTTGAAGCTACATAGTTGTTCTAATATTTAAAAGGAAATCTTTTAATAATACTGGAAGTTGGTGTAAAAGTAAACCATTTAAAGTTCCTTCAAAAAAATAGCGTATATTTAAGTATGGACCCAGTATTCCTCTCCACACGTTATCCGACTACCTATTCGAGTTTCTCATAACTCTGTATTCATGCGTATTTGAATCAGAATAGTAATGGAAGTTGTGTCTAATCACGAAACTATTGTTATGAAAAGTACCTTCATCACTAAACAATACATTATCAAAAAAGTTTTCATTTTCTGCCACTTTATTTAACACCCACAAGCAGAATTCAGTTCGGTTGTTAAAATCATTTCCTTAAAGCTCTTGACAAAGCTGGATTTTATAAGGATGAAATCTGTATTTATTAGAAATTCTTTAAACACTTGTTTGGCTAATGTTAATATTTTCGAATATTTTATTCTGACTAATATTGGTATTTTCAATCACTGAACCAAGTAGTGTAAAAATATTTTCTTATAACAGATTTTTTTTAACTGACACTTCCACTTTCCCGAAACTGGTTTAGTAGTCTCACAAAAATGGCTGATTTAGGATGGTTTCTTTCAAAAAACCTTTTAGCATAGACTCGAGAAGCCAACAAACAATTTTGATGACTTTCTGCAAGGATAAAAATCATATCAATTTGCTCTTTCTTTGGATAAATCTTCATTTTCACAAGTAAATAACACAACAATATTCAAATAATTCAATTCATTAAATGAAGTTTCACAGTCACATAAAATAATACCGCTATTATAACAACAAGCTTTGCAGGTTAAATTGACTTATTAAATGAATTACCTGACATTTCTAAATGCCATAGGCAACTGGATACATTAGAATATCTATTCAAAAAATACAAAATCGTGCAGAAAACGATTATTTGGTGTATTATGTGAAAACGCGAAGACTTAGCTATAAAACACCCTTATAACATTCGATAGCTATTTAAAAGATACATTTTCTGGTAAGTTAAAAAATATAGCGTTCTATTTTAATTAATCAAGTTATAGCCACTTAAAGTTGTTATTTGATTAGTTTTAATTTTTGGATACGCTGTATAATATAGTTTATTATAATTGGGATATAAAGTATGATTTATTGTTGCACTTCACTGTAAATTTCGAGTACATAACTGAAATACTTCTTAAGAATTTGAAACATGAAAATTGGGTTAGATTTGTCAAAATTCAAATTGTTTAAAAACCCTTAGGTACTATAAACCCTATTAAAATAGGCACTTATTTTGATTGAAGAATCTAAAATTGCAATAATATACAGGGGGTTCCATTTAAAAAAACAAAACTTTGATACTTTCAGAGCTTTTGCGATCGCATATATGATTTGAAAATAATTTTAGAAAGTAACTATATTAGACCCCCATATATACCAAAAGTAAAACTTTTTGAAAGTCACGTATTCTGGCCGCAATATTCCATGTCGTATAGAATGAATAATCCTGTATATATACATACATATATATATATATATATATATATATATATATATATATATATATATATATATATATATATATATCAAAAGCAAATCCTGTCTGGTATTATATTTACAATAGTGTGTGTTAATTTATATTTATAATGGTTTATTAATTATTAGCAACATATACTCACAAGTTTATAAGACTTATTTGTCAGTTAGTAATTTATTTATTTATTTTTTAATTTGGTTAAATTGTTGAAAATAAATAATTTTTTACTTTGAATTTTAATATGTTATATCCACTAGTACTATTAATGCCTGCGGATACCTCAATCTTACGGTATGTCACATGACGATCTTACATAACCAGTTCACGCACGGCATCATTATTTTCTCGCACTACCACTAATTTTGAATGACCTTCAGGCCACTCACATGTTACCGAACGACAGCTACGATTGATTTAACTCAACCAGTAATATACAGTGATTTTTGTAGGTGCATCATTGTCTTATAAACAATCAGGTTCTTCGATACGCTCTTGTTGTGCCAAAATTTGTGAAAATTAATCGCATGAAAATATTCACAAGTTAATTTCATTTTTTTGGCCGAGATGAAATTTTGAAGTTACTGTAAACAACACAAATAGCGCCCGCATGTCAAAATGTTTTGAGGACGTATACTGTCCAAAATGTCAAACTTTACAATAGATATGTCAAATAACATCTAGCAAAACCAGTGTTGCCTGCTCCCAGAATATAAGTATAAGTAGGTTGCTAAAAATTACACAAAAAAGCTTAAGCGCCAGCTAAAAAAAAAATAAATCCTGATCTCAAAGATTTTACAAGTCTAGTTTGTATTATAAGAAGGCGCCATGTTATACCAACTTAAGCATTCACGCATCATCTCTATCATCATCATCATCATTTACAAAACTATCATATTAATAAAATCCGAGCACCACAAAGCCTGCAATAAATCATAATTTAATTTTCATAATGGCTCTCAAATTAATTTACATTTTTTATTTGATGTAATTAATAAATTAAATGGAGATAAGTGTGTACGCTTCCGCGCTTTCTTTAATGCCGTGTTTCAACTTAATAGATTATTATTAGTGTTAACTAGTATATGAATTTAAAGAAGATTATGAATTTTAATTTATTTCTTTAACGTGAAATTGGTGGGAGGTTAAAGAAAAGAACTTTATGTGTTTCTAAATTTAACGCAACATTTAAAATACCTCATTATTTCATAAATTTTAGTAAAACTAACCCGAACTAATGAAAATTATCCAATATTTTGTAAATTAATTTCATCACGCCAACAATGAAATCTTATCGAAAATAAATATAAATTTTATATTAACTAGTCTGACAAATGAAAATTAGCCATGATGTGTTTTTAAACTAACATTTAACAACCAATTAAAATTAATTTCAAAAACCTTTGTACAAAGTAATTGAAATATAGTTATGACTTTTAAATATATTACAAATCTTATTTTTATTAAGTTAAGTGGGAGCTCAAACATCCAGAAAGTTAATTTATTTTTAAGGTGGATGTTTTTAATTAAGTTCAAAATAGTACTAGTTTAACTTTACCACACTTGAATATAACTTATTAATGAACAAACTCACTTTTTTCCGAGTATACAAATATTGTATGGCAAATATTTTTTGTTAACAATTAAGCGTGAAAAATTTGTTTTATTTGTTTTATTCGAAAAATACTGTATCTACTCAAAAACGTACCACCATATAATTACAGGCATTTAAAAGTCTCAAAATCAGTTCGATAGGTTGTGTTGTCACGTTTGCTGTGAAGCCTTGAAATAGACAGCATATTAAATAACCTAAATATATATATATATATATATATATATATATATATAGGTATATATATATATATATATATATATATATATATATATATATATATATATATATATATATATATATATATATATATATATATATATACCGACGATTTGGCCCTCCTGTGCCTTGATCGTGAAATTTGAAACTTGAAGAGACAGATGATGCGAGCTTTCCGAATCACGGAAGGATACAGCTAGATGTGAAGGCTCGGAATAAATCCAGGAAACACCTAGGTACTAATCTTTCCAAAAAAGAGCAAAATGGAGGGAGTTCCCACTGTCAGGAAGGACCCTTGAATATAAAAATACCTGGGAGTAATTCTGGACTCACGACTTGGCTGGAATAATCATGTTGAGGCTCGAGTCGAGGTCATAATTGTTTTTTGGGCTTGTAAGAGAGGCTTTGGGTGCATATGGGGGTTGATGCCGAAAGTAATATACTAGGTATGTATTATAGTAATCCGTACTACGAATATGTATGGTGGTCTAGTAGAGCTAAGCATAAAGACTGTCTCCAATAAAGTTCAAAGAATTGCTATGCAATAATGATGAGTGCGATGACGACTGTCCTCACCTGTGAGTTGACGGTTGTAATGAATCTTCTTTTTTGAATTTATTCATAGAAAATGAGGCCTTAAAGGTAGTTTACTGTCTCAGCTGCCTGTGACATCCCCGAGCAGCAAGTGGCGGCTACCTTTGTAGACGAGGAAACTTTGTGATAAGGTGCTCCCTATAGAGACAGCCTACATAGTGCCGGTTTTAAAACCAAATTACTCTCTTGAGATATTTTTACATACCAGAGAAGATTGGGAGGAAGAGCAAACTCTTCCTAAAAATGGATCTTTGTAGTTTACAGATGGATCTCGACGAGATGAAATAGCTAAAACTAAAGTGTTCGATAAAGTTACTGAAGTCAGAGATTTTTACTTTACTCTGGGACAGCACGCAACGGTCCTTCAGGTGGAGACCGATGTTATTATGCAATATGGCCGTTTTTGTGAAGGGAACATAAACATAAATAGAATTATTAACATATACTCGGGCGGTAGAGCTACAATATTAGTGCTGGTGTATCCAACGTAGTAGCTTCATGACCGGTATCTTAGTGTAGGTAGGTACTTGACGATCTAACAAAGAACGACTGCATAATTAAACTAGTGTGGGTTTCATATTACTCCAATATACATGGAAACGAGCGGATGGAGTCTGCGTCTGAGCCATACGATCCCCAATTAATTAACCTGTTGGTAGGAGAGAATTAAAACAAGAGTTTTAGTAAGAACTAAAAAACAAATTTATTCAATGCTTGGACATAATGCCTGGCTTACTATGGAGTTTCTTTTCCTGAAGAGAAAATATCATGGTAGGATTGTTAACGGGATCTTGTTATATTCGAGGCAATTATCACAGAATTGGCATCGTGGATGACCCGGTATACAGATGTTGCCTGGAGGAGAACGAAGCTGTTGACCGTGTTCTCAGAGAGTGCCCCTCACTCAACGAACTAAAGCAGAGGCATTATGGGGATACAATAATATCACCCGAAGCAGTCAGGCAAGGTCAGGTAACGAGGCTGCTTGGATCTGCAAAGGCGATCGGCGCCAAACGACCTGCGACGATGCTGGGATGTATTAGGCCTCATGAGGCCTAAGTATCAAGGATTGCATATCACCATTCTTATTTATTAATTTATTCATTCACTAGTGATATAAAAAAACTTGGCAAAAAATGAATTCTGAGTGTTCAGTAGTTTTACACATTTTCAACTAATTTTATTTTGTCGAATTTTACAGAGACGCATGAGGAATCATTTTGTTCCTAAGGATATGTACTAATAGCACAGCTCCATAAAAAAATCGAAGTTTTATTTGCGGGGACCTCACCTATCCCATTATATGTAATCGAGTATTTTGAAATCGAATCCGAAGTCCAAATGACCCTATCATGACAGGTTTTTTTCCTAACCTCAAAAAATAGTCTAAAAATCATAAAATTCAATAAAAACCTCAACAAAGCCTCATAAACATATATCTCATCAACCCCACAATCTCATAAGCTTAAAACATCATAACCCTAAACCCGAAAACCCCATAACCCAGTAAAATGACAAATGCGAGGTCACGCTATATCACTGATTTTTTTCCGTATGTTCGGTGGTGCATACATACCACAAACATAACAAAATTGATCCTGTTTGTTGTGATCGTCATGTTCATGTTGTCTAGGGATTCTTTTGGTTGTGTTACGTCTTGAAGCTGTAAACTCTGTAAAGACCAAGGTATCCACCTCTAGAAAGCTGCGGTCACATGATGACGATGCCTGTGGATCCGCTTGCTCACCTTAACCAGCCGCAGATACTGGGTATCCGACTCCCTGTATGATAAATTTTTAAGATTATGGGGTTGTAGAGTTGATGGAATATATGATTACAGGGCTTTATTTCGGTTTTTATTGAATTTTATGATTTTTAGACTATTTTTTCAGGTTATAAAAAAACCTGACGTGATGGGGTAAGGTGAGTTAGAACTCCGTAAATAGTATTTCGATTTTTTCTATTGAATTGTATTTAAAAAAGACCACCAAGTTTTATAAAATAAATCACGCAAGAAATACAACAAAAATATACTAGATACCTCTTTTTCGGTTATAAAAAATTAAAATTCTTTAAAATGTAATTACCTGATATTCTTTTTGGTATTCTGGAGATTTTATTTAAATATGTAACTTTGTTAGGGAAAATAAAATATCCTAATGGTTACAAGGGTTTGTGTGTCACAAGTCGATTTTGATTATAACTTATTCATATCTATATTATAAAAGCATTTCTTTATAAATGCTTTTAGAAACCAAAAATTTATAAACATCACTTCTAATTTTATTTAAAACTCTATTTTAAATATTTAACAACAATCTTCTTTGATGAAATAGGTGTTAAGAAGGATTTTCATGCACGTCATGTTTACCAACGTTCTTATGAACAGTGTATCATTTGTTTGATTTGACTTAAAATGTGAATCAAAAGCAAAAACCATAAAACCAAAGAAAAAACCTAAAACCCATTCAAGTTTAAAATTGTCAGAAAATCCAAAATGTTACAGTAATCAGGACCTCACAAGATGCCGACAATGACTTTACAAATTCGAGGTACATTCATCTGATAATGACGGATCATTTTACATTAACACATTTTAATGCAGTGATTGATTTTCATTATCATCAAATTTAACAGCTACCGGTGGCTATTGTATTCATTTTTTGATTATTTTCATGTTTAATGTGACCCAAAGTTCTCACCTAAAGTTGGGCAGTCTTGACAAAAAATTTCTGGAAAATCAATTACCGTACTAATTTTTGTGACCCTTGAATAGAAATTTGAATAAAATTTTAACAAATAGTAGCAATTTGAAAGTTGTTGTTTAAAAATTATATATCTGACTGTCCATCCTCATCTATCGGCCATTTTTATCCAGCAGGATACAGGCCGTCTCTAACAACTTCCATTGATTTCTGTCCTGGGTGTTGGCCCAATTTCTTGCCAGTTTTTAGATATCATCGCTGCATCCGGTCAAAAATCTGCCCCTACTCCTCTTGCCTAGTCTGTGTTTCCATTCTTTTAGTCTTTTACATAGTTTTTATCCCTTGAGGCTATATAGCTTTCCCTTCTCAATTTCAGCTGAATAATGTCTACTACTTTTATACCTTGTCTGATAGTTATGTTTGGTATTCTATCTTTCCTTATGATGCCCAGCATGACACTCTTAATTTGTTTGCTGACCATCGGCAAAACTCATTGTTCATAAACTTTCCTTTTAGGCACACTGACAGATTACATAGTAACGTATCTCGCAACTTTCCAAAAACCGCCCATTTGAAACCCACACGCGAGGCCCTTAAGTTTCTTTGCCAATATGTAATTCGTGGCCTAATTACTTGTAACTATAAACTTGCTCCACTTTGTTTTGATTAAAATATAGACCAATATTTGCTAATATCATTTGTCATTCGACAAGTATTAGTTGAACATCATATATTGTCGGCCATTTGATAATATCGTCATCGAATTTAGTTATTTTAAATTTTTATGCCTTTTCTCTGCCAATTAAGTTCTTTTTGAAAGCGTATGCTAATACCGTCGTAAAAAGTTTAGGAGATATTAAGTCAACTTGTATAATTTCGTGATTTACTCAGTAATAACTTATGGAGTCTTACACTTGTCGATGCGTTGCTATAAATGCATTTTATTAACTAAGTATATCTGATACATTTTAAACTGCTACAATGCAGATAGTACTGCTGATAACCTCACGATGTCGAAAGACTTTTTAAAATCGACTAATATTAATACGAGGGGTTTACCATATTCTATTGACTTCAAGGAATTAAAAGTAAACTGAAGACACAAGAGAAATTTTAGACAACTGAACGGTATTACCAGGACCCATATGGAAATAAGATTGTAAATCCTTAGATTATTACTCTCAACAATGACACTAAGAAGTTCAAAATGTCAATCGGATGAATTACTTGACCATTGACCTTGAAGAGCTTGAAAAAGCACTACAACACACCAAAAAGAACAAAGCCCTTGGAGAAGACAACATAATTCTAGAAATGCCTTTGATACACTGGAATATTGGAGCGTAATTAAATCACTTAAAAGGGCCAGAATCGATCAGAGATACAAAAACGTCATACAATATATATAGCAGAGAGTAATGCTTAAAGTAGGGTTCCACGAAAAGACAAAGTGAAATAAATTGTGGCATTGGGCGGGAAGATATCTCTCCCAAACTTTTAACACTAATATTAGAAGAAACGTTCACAAAATTGAACTGGGACAAAAAAAGATTAACATTCAAGGCAAGAGGATAAACAATTTGAAGTACATGGACTATATAGTATTCACAGGAAACGAAAGGGAAATGACCGATATGCTTAAAGGCTTAACAGAAGATCGATCAATATGTTTAAGAAAACATATATGACCAACGAGAATAGAGGCAGAAAAACTTTGCAAATAGCATAGCATAACACAAAATAGAAAGCGTGTATATATATATATATATATATATATATATATATATATATATATATATATATATATATATATATATATATATGTATATATATATATATACTTATTTTCTTGAACCGTTGATACCTATTTTTTTCTTCTTTAGTCTGTTTACCATTTGACTTCCATAATTCCATACTATCTTCTCTAGAGAAGCTGTCTAATATCTGCACCAAATTGGTCACGCAGAAAAATCGTCATATTTTCTTATTGAGATGCAAAGATCCGGGCAGCTATCCTATTTTTTTAAACTTTGAAGATAATTATTTTTTAGATATGTTCTAGATAAAGAACGAGACGTCAAAACAATGAGAAAGATATTTTAATGTGAACCTAATCCCAAGAAAATAAAGAAAAATAAAGTATCAACGGGGTTCAAGAAAAGAAGTACATATTATGTAGTAAGGGTGGAAGCTACTATACTGATCAAGATCATGACACTTTTTGAAGAGGTACAATATAATTAATTTTTGAAAATGTTCTAAATAAAGAATAAAATGTTAAAACAATGAGAAACATATTTTAATGTGAACCTAATTTCATGAAAGTAAAGAAAAATAAGTATCAACGGTTTAAGAAAATAGGTACATATTAAGTAGTAAGGGTTGAAGCTACTACTGACCAAGATCATGATATTTTTTAAAGAGGTAGAACAGAATTATGCAAGTCAAATGGTAAACAGACTAAAGAATCTGTCCAATATCTACACCAAATTGGCCACGCAGAAAAATTGCTGTATTTTTATATTGAAATGCAAAGACCTGGATATCTTTCCTATTTTTTTTAACTGACTAAGATCATGATATTTTTTAAAGAGATAGAACGGAATTATAGAAGTTAAATGGTAAACAGACGAAATAATCTGTCCAATATCTACACTGAATTGGCCACGCAGCAAAATCTCCATATTTTCCTATTGAGATGCAAGAATCTGGGCATCTGTCCTATTTTGTTAAACTGAAAGACAATTATTTCTTGAAAATGTTCTAAAGAAAGAATGAAACGTCAAAACAATGAGAAACATATTTTAATGTAAACCTAATCCCAAGAAAATATAGAAAAAAAATAAGTATCAAAGCTTAAAGAAAATAAAGATATATTACATAATAAGGGTGGAAGCTACTATAATGACCAAGATCATTGTATTTTTTAAAGAGATGGAACGGAATTATGGAAGTGAAATGGTAAACAGACTAAAGAAACTATCCAATATCTACACCAAATTAGCTAAGCAGAGAGATCGCCGTATTTTCCTATTGAGATGCAAAGATCTGGGCATTTATCCTTTTTTTTTTTAAATTTGAAGATAGTTATTTTTTGAAAATATTCTAAATAAAGAACGAAACGTTAAAACAATGAGAAACATATTTTAATGTGAACCTAATCCCAAGAAAATAAAGAAAAAAAGATATGTATCAATGGTTCAAAAAAATAAGAAAATAAGTACATACATACTACATAGTAAGGATGGAGGCTACTATACTGACTAAGATTATAACATTTTTTAAAGAAATATAACGTTATTATGGAAATCAAGCAGCAAACAGACTAAAGAGACTGTCCAATATCTACACCAAATTGGACACGCAGAAAAGTCGCCGTATTTTTCTATTGAGATACAAAGATCTGGGCATCTATCCTATCTTTTAAACTTAAAAATCAAAGCAATTACACATTTTAATGTGAACCTAATACCAAAAAGATAAGAAAATATACACAATATCACTATATTGCATCAGTTTGCTCGTAGATGTTAAAACATGTAGATTATATTATTAAAATATATTTCTAAAACTTTTCGACCATTTTATAGTCTTCCTCAGTTATCTTTTTCGTCATAAATTTTCTTAAAACTTTACTTAGATATATCTAGACCTTAAAATTTTTTGATTTTTGTTAAAATTTAAGTTTTACACAAATGATTGATAATGAAAAAATTCTCAAAATAAATTAATCCCGACGGAAACGAACTTCCACGTTTCCTAAAAGACAAAATTAATCCAGTAAACCCGGTGAATACGTAAATACGCCCGTATTCGCGGAGATGGGAAAAAAAATATCGACTAATGCCTAGATGCGTTGACGTCTCGCTAAAAACCGAAACATAGATAATATCGCGAAAGGTAGTTAAAAGAGACCTAGGAGAAAATTCGTTAATTCAACATGGAATCCGAAAAGTGACATTATTGTTATTGATGTTGGGAAAATCAAAATAAAAATACTTATACCGTGTTAAAACAACAATACATAAATATAATAATTTACTCTAATTTAGTAATTTAAACCTAAAACAGTACAATATTGTGAGGCACATCAAGTGCAATACTATTTGAATTGTTCAAAGGCTAAGTTTATATCGTTCATATAATCTTTATCCAAATAGAAGTCCTAGTTAATGAGGAATACATAATGATTTAACGATATCATATTTCCACTTCTATAGATATACAACACAGATCAAAAGCTATATAAACAATACAACTAATAAAAAAATGAAGTCGGTTAAAAATATCAATTCACCTCGAACTAATTAAAAAACAATCCATTTAACTACTACGACGCCGATCTCAAAAAAGTGCGAAGTAAATGAGTATGTCCACAATCTTACTTTTTAGTGCAAGTCGGTTTAGCCTTTTGGTAAAAATAAATTTTAAATGCGAGAGTACGTCCATATATTAAAATAGACAATACTAAAAAATAGTCATTTAGTTCACAAAACATAATTATATATTTTACAATAAAATTATAGCCTATTGTTGGATATAATAGGTCTTCATATTAAACTGTAAGTATTATTTTAATATTTTTACGCAGTGTGTGGTAAAAATTATTAACGAGTTAATTAACTGTCGATCTGTCAATGATTATTTTTATTGCCCTGGTAATTCGGAAAGGTATTATTATATACTTACATAAGCTTGCCGCAGGAACTATAGGAATTGCTTAAGGTGGGTTCAGCGTTTTATTGAGTGCAAAATTGGCCTTTTGTTACGTGAAAGCCTTCTTTTTTTCCGCAATTTCTAGCAGATGGATAATAATTTACATGGTTTTACTACTAAAAAAATCATGGCATTGCTGAACATACCCCTAAATGACACATCCTCCGACCTTGATGTTTATTCGCTATACTTAATTTCTTAATTTCTATAGTTTGCTCAACATTTATTTATATTTTTATTGTCTATTATTACGTTAGTAAATCTAAATACTTTACATTTCAAAACAACACTATTAACATTCCAATAAGAAAATTTCCAACGTAATTCTGAAATTTCAAAAAGTTTGTTTTTAAATACAGTTGTTTTAACATAATAAATTTTTTAAAACATTCTGCAAATAAATTTCAGTCTCTTTGTAAACTGAATTATAAAATGTTATGTAGAGTAATGATGCAAAGAATATTTGTATTCATATTCTTGAATATCCGCGAAAATACATGAATATTTACTGAATATTGTTTTTAAAAAATTATACATATAAAATCTAATAGACTTGATAACTTTCAAGAAAGCACAATTAGTTCTGGATATTTTTATTTTCAATTCAACAACTAATATGAAATACATAATCACTTTGACATTACACCGTCTTGAAAACGATCTTTATTTCTTTGTATTGTCAAGTTATTAAACGAACCAAAGAGCAGTATTATGGTAAGAGAATGATTAAAACAGTAAACAAATCCAAAGAACGGAGGTCTTTAATAAACACCTTCAGAGGAAAAAACAATATCCTTGAGACTAATATTAAATTAGAGCCTGATTTATTAAATAAGTTTTATTCTTCAATAGCTCAAAAAATCACCGCAAATATATCCTGCCAAAATGATCCCATCGCCTACCTTATGGATGTGTGGTTTCGACATGACTTCATATTGAATTTAACTAAATCTAACGAGTTGCGGAACCAAGTAAAAAATAAGTATTCTACTGATTTTGATGGAATTTCTTTTAATATATTGAAACATCTTCCAGTAGATGTTCCTGCTAGAGCAATAATTTTTTTTTCAGCAGGACAATTTTCAACATTGTCTCCATCCTTCAAACAAACGTTGGAATCCCGATACGGACCCGGTATCAGCGACAAAACCCAAGCCTACGAGAAAATTAAGATCAAACTTGCCAAGGAGGATGCCCATTCAGATTGAAATCACCAATACCATGTAATAGAGCACGCCGTATTATGGACAACGCTAGTAAAGCACTACTAAGAACACAAATAAATTATCATTGATGGCGAAAAGCCCCTCTTCTGGATGAAGCTACACAACGCTACGAAAAAATCAAAACCGAAACTGCGTTAGATGATCATGAGTCAATTTTCCATAAAATAGATAACATGCAATAAGTTGGAAGAAAATATGGCAAGGAAACACCGAAATCAACTAGAAAAATTAAAATCACATAAATAGTCGACTCTACCTGAAACAACTCCAAGCAAAACCGTCATATACTTATCTTCAAAAATACTCTCAACAGCAGAAGAACAACTACTAAGCAAGGGGCATAATTTCGCAGTAACACCAAAAAGTATTCTTGTTTTAGACATCATAAGCTTTGTCAAGATAAGTCGATGAAAATCATTTCGACGAATTTAAGTGGAAAATAAAATCAACTTTGGAAGACAAGAAAAATCCAGTTCAAAATATTACCAAGCTAGAAGCATCAGCCTTAAAAGAACTTTGTAAGGATAAATTCATATAGATTTTTAGCGGTTTGTAGTGCGCTAAGATTATAATTTTTAGTATGCGTGTAAGTGTGAAATAACAACGCGTTTTACAGGTTTAACAGTGTTTATTATGTAGTTGTTTGCACTGAAAACGGAGTATGACTAGTAAAGAATCGGAATGCAGTAGGAATAGAATAGAAATAGTTAACTGCAAACGGAGTTAGACCAGTAGAGAATAGGAATGGAATAGAGCAGAATAGAAACAGGAGTAGAATAGAACAGAATAGACCCCTAACTTGGAAGTTGAGGGTATTTAAACGGATCTGCCTATAATTTACTAGTATCGTACGGTGTTGTCACGTTATCCAAATTTTCAGCAGTCTATTATTGTCATATATTGTGATTAAGAAATTTGGAAATAATTCCGCCTAAATGGCAACACCATACACATTTTTTTGCAAGCAGTTGGAAATCCCGAGTACACATTTGGTTGCAAGCAGTTGGAAATCCCGAGTCATCAATGACCGTAAAAGGGCCCGATTGGTTCATTGGTACAATCCTTAAATTGTACGAAAAGGTATAGCTTATTTTAGTAAAGTAAGAAATATCACGTTTTCAGTGCAGCGTAGTAAAATGAACTATAAAAAATATTGAATCTTAAATACATACAACAGGATAATAAAATGTAACAAATAGTAAAATTGAAAAGGTATAAAAGATATTTTTGACAAAAGGGTATGAGGGGCCTAGAGCCGCCACATCACCCCCCTGCCAGTGAGTTAGCTCACGAGAATCGTGCTTGAAAACGTTCCAGTTCATGGCACCCACCACACTGATAGGAAGCCTTTCATTTTCAAAGACCTATCCTCTGCCACGCATGTCTTCGTTCGCCACGATGCCGTAAAGAAACCCCTTCAGCATCATTACGATGGTCCTTATCCTGTGGTTAGCCGAAGGGACAGAACTTTCCTAGTTAACATTCGAGGCCGTGAAGTCAACATATCCATTGATCGCCTGAAGCCTGCATACGTCCTCGCAGAAGACTTGGACATGCCACTGCCACAGAATATGCAGCCGGATTACGTAATATACCGTCCTCTTCCAGTCGACCAGCCAACAGCAGATCCTGCATGAAAGAGTATGAGGGGCCTAGAGCCGCCATAGATTTTACCAGCGGACAAGGGAAATGCAAGGGTGATAATGGACATCGCAACGTACGTCCAAAAAATTTAAGATTTCCTGGAAAAAGGTAAATTTGGACAACTAACTCGTGACCCCAGTAAATCTATAGAGTAAAAAATCTACAGAACACTAAGGAAATACCAAGACCATATACCTGCCAACCTACGATCGGTGCTCACACCACACTACAGTAAGCCACCCCATCTTTACGCACCACAAAAAATGCATAAAACGGACATACCATTGAGGCCAATAACTAGCTCCAGATGATCTCCAAAAAATAGATTGGCGAAGGTTCTTTTAAAAATCATACAAACTTTAGAAGGTAAGACGAAAACATATGTTAAAAATTCTACACATTTCATGAACATTATTTGTAGCATATATATATATATATATATATATATATATATATATATATATATATATATATATATATAGAATGGTTCGAAACTCATGCCATAGAAACGGCAACAGTAAAACCGAAATTCTGGTTCAGATATATCGATGATATTTTCATTGTATGGAAGGCCAATGATCAAGAACTTAATGATTTCTTGACACATCTAAATAACATTCGACCTGCAATTAAGTTTACCATGGAAAAAGAGGTAAATGATCAATTGCCCTTCCTGGATGTCAGGGTGAACCGTTCAAACGAAAGTATTAAAACTTCAGTATACAGAAAGCTAACACATACTGGACAATATCTTAATCATAGTTCTAATCATTCTGTTGTAATAAAACGGGAAATTATATGCAACCTCTATAATCACGCTATATCTATATGCAACAATGCCGATTCATTGGAAAAAGAGGTATCAAATATTAAATCCAATTTACAACAGAATGATTATCCTTTGAAACTAATTGACGATGTTATAAATAACTTTAGAACAACGAACACTTCTTCACAATGTTGTACATTAAGGGAAATTCGGAGGAAATAAGATAAATTGCCAGTAGTTATAATATAAAAACAGCCCTTAAATCAGGAAATACACTTAGAGTTCATTTAACAAAAACAAAACCAAAAACTACCGAAAAGAAAGTTCCATGTAAGAGTGGTCAAATGTATTTTGGAGAAACCAAACGACCAATAAAAGTTAGAATTAAGGAACATAAAACTCATACACAAAAAGGGGAATTTTCGAGATCAGGTATTGCAGAACACGCCTGGGAAAAACAACAACATATAAAATAGTCTGAGGCTGCGGCAATATATATGGAACCCAACATGAAAAAAAGAAAATTTATAGAAGCAACTTACATTAAAAACCATAATAGAATCTTCAGTAAACCGAGTGTCGAGATACCTAATCTTTGGCAACCACTACTTTGTAACATCAAATCATTGTGGTGTGTACCGTGAAGCGAAACTTTGCACTTCAACCTATATCACTGCTTGTCACATTATCCAAGGTCACTGAAAGGCTAGTAAAGATTAAACTACTCCATCACTTAACGTCAACAACTTAATAACAGCTTATCAGTTTGGTTTTCAGGTATCTAAAAATACTAGTGAAGCCATATTCTGGCTTTTCGAAAACATCTATATTAATATCAATAAAGGCGAAGCTATTGCAGCAGTATTCTGTGATTTTTCAAAAGCATTTGTTTGTGTAAATTGTGGAATGCTCCGGCAAAAACTTCATCACTGTGGCATTCGTGGTGTGGCTCACAGTGAATTCTTATACTATCTTATGGGAAAGGAAAAAGTTGTGAAGGTCTGCGACATCTTCTCTAACTTCTCTTGTGTGGACCATGGTGTATCTCAGGGATATGTGATCTGCCCAATTACGTTCTTATTGTATGTTAATTGTTTAATACCAGTCTTTTATTACACTCCAGAGACAGTGAAATGCTTACAAATACTATAAATATTGCTCTGCATAAAACTCATGAATGATGAAACTCGTTATCTTACAATATAAATAAAACTAATATATCAATACTCGATTTTACGGTCAATGATCTTTCCTTGGACAACCAGGTAATAGAGAACAAATATAGTACAAAATTTCTTGAAATTTTTGTTGATTTTATGCTTAAATTTGAGCATCACATATTAGAGTCAAATATAAAACTGGTTTTGGAATGTTTTGTGATTAGAGTGGTGTCTGATGAGCTTGGTTATGTAGCTGCGAAAACAACTTACCATGAATTGTTTGAGTCTCATTTGAGACATGGAATTGCTTGTTGAGATTCTTTGAAACCAGAAAAGCGTGCCTAGGTACTTATGTAGAACCAGATATAGAAATGATTAAATGTACAGTAAAAAATGTTTAGTGTTGTAAATTTGTTTATTTCGGAAGTATTAAGTCTGATTCATCACGAATATGATAGTAAATGTAACCAAGAGACTTATCAACATAATCCGTACATTAAAAGATGAAATCTGAATTTTAACTGACGGCTCCGATCTCTAGTTCAACTCTGACTAAGCGTCCTATCATATGTAAGGGAAGAAAAATATATAGCCTTATTCATTGTTCCAGGAAACTCTGATTTTCTTTAGCACAGAGTCTATATTATAACTTGAACGGGTATTATAACATCTTATAGTATCCAACATTTTGTTTTATTATATTAATTTTACTAGGTTTATTTATGTTATTCTATTTAATATGTTTAATGTTATTTACCAAAACTCGTCTTTCTATGATATTGTTTTAAATTGTATATATATCTTATTTTATGTTTCGCCATATTTAGTTTAATTATATTGTACCTTTAAACGCATGCAAAATTTTTTAAGAAAGGTTTAAGCTTAGTATAAATAAGTGGATAATAATCAGTTAAACATTGACTATTTATAAAATTGATATTTGAATTCGTATTTATATTTCCGAATATTTGAGATGAATATTTATTATTATTACTCATGTAGGTATATAAAAATAACATACTTTCAAATCTTGATACATGTTTGATCTCTCTGAATTAAACTTGAGATTCAAACTTGTATATATTGCTTTTAGTAGATAAAACTTCAACCGATAAAAAAGTCTGAGTTTTAACTAAGGAACATTTTTCTAATAAATAGTGCGGGATCCTTTCGCGGCTTCACATTAAAAGATGAAGTTTTAAACTGATTTTACCCTGTTTTGATTGCACAAATACCATCTAGTTTATTTACTCTTTCGTTTATACAACAATTTGGTGTGAATCGTTTTTATAAAAACTCTTCTTCTCATTTTTTCTTTATTGGACTCGGCTACGCATGTGGCATTCCCTACCTATTTCCCGACCTGAACTTATACCATCTTTTCCAGCCACCCTCAGGGAAATTCGAATAATCGGAAATGCAAAATAGTACATTTCAGGTGTTTCCTTCCTTTAGTAGAGAGTGTTGCGCATGTGTATTTCCTGCAGTAACAAAACATGACCTCGCATGACTTGAAAAGAAAACGGCAGCACGAACAGGAAAGAGAGGCGGTATGCAAATAGTAAATATCTGACACGCCTGTGAGCTAAATTGCATTTTGCATTTATTGAGGTAAGCAGTATATTTTTAAATCAATAAACAGATATTTTGTAACACGCGAATTAAAAAGAACATAAGTACGAGGAGTTCATTTTACTGCATTTGCATCAACGCTGTAATAAAATTTGGAAAATATATACAAAAACTTAAAACTTATTGTTGATTTATTTTTATAAATTTGGGGGAAAATTTGTAGATTTTTAAACAATAATGTCTAGAAATCTAAAGCCACTGTTACGACTTAATAAAAATTCACTTTTTTAGGACCACAATATGTCTTTCAAAAACAAATATGTTTTCAATTTATCTACTTGAGAAATGCTTGATGCAACTAAATGAATCAAAATTCTTAGTGGGAATAATATTTTGTAAATACTCCCAAAAAATCATTTTTAAATTTTGCTTAACGCAAAGCATAGTACAACCGCAGTTGCTAGTTGTACAACAGAACAGATACAGAACATCAAATTACTAATCGAAAAATACACTGAATATAATAAAGACTTTTGTGATCATTCTGATATTCAAAAAGTGATCATAAGAAAATTTCCTATGACTATTCATTGAGTACGAATAACAGGAACTATTTTTTCATACTCAGTAGGCAAGGGGTCATATCTCCTAAACTAACATTATGAATTCAAACAATTTTTTTTTGGTAAGTTAAATTTGCTTATACTCAAAAAATAGAACCGGATTATTTAAAATGTTCTTTTTCAGCCTTCGTTTTGAAACCAACTAAATTAATAGCAATTGTTTCCCGAAACGTGAGAACCATTTTTTACGACGCAGCTGATGTTCGGTTCCAAATTAAAGCAAATAAAGTTAAAAATCCTTAATGGCGGCAAAACTACTATAAAAGTCGGCCCTAAAAAATAAATTAGTATTTGTCTTACGAATGTTACGGTTGTAATTGATTACGTTTAAAACACTTTGACAAAAAATATATGTTCATGCTCCAATGGACTGACCATAATATTTTAAGCTATGATATTGTCATACTTTTTTTCACAACCACAAATATGGAGCAATTGGCGATAGAGAGATAAATAATTTATATCCTAAAAGGCAGATTTGCCAAAAAATTTGAGGATCAAGAAAATACGAAGAGAAGCAAACAAGTGGTTACAAAAAAATACTATTACTATTGTAGAGAACTATTAATTAAAAAAAAATATAGAATAGAAAGGGGTACGGGAAATGCCGTCATTGCCAATCATTGAAATTTATGAAACTTATTTAAATTCAGTATCAAAAAGCGAGCGGAACCAATAACTGAAAAATATATTCCCTAAAATCTGAAATGAGTTTGACCAGGGAAACGATATGCAGCAAATATAAAGACTTTTTGGTTACTACAGGGATAATATTGAGACTGTATGGATGAATGACTGAATGAATGAAAAAGGGGTGGTGATACCCGATGCTTAGGCCTCCATTGGGCCATTTAAATCCCACCATATCTGCGGGTTATTCGAGGCCGATCGCCTTTGCGAATCCAAGCAGCCTCGTTAGTTGAACTTGCCTAACTGCTTCCGGTAACAAAATTATATCTCCGAAATATCTCTGCCTCGGTCCGTTGAGTGCTGGGCACTCTCTGAGAACAGTTTCATCCTCCTCCAAACACCGATCTCTTACTTAAATACGTTAAAAACTAAATTAATTAACTAATTTATAACAACTTTTATTTATTTATTTGAATACGCTTCATGCACGCGCTCTTATCTGCCAATCAAATCAATATTCTTAATGAATTGCAATATTTAAATACACGCACTTTGGCTAAAACTCAAATACGTTAAAATTTATAAATATTGAAATAAATAAATAAAGAAAAGTTGTGATAAATTAATTAATTAATTTAGTTTTTAACGTAGGCGATCGTCGCTCACGTCTAGCTTCCACGCTGCAGCTTTCACTGCATCAGCTGACGACTTTTCCACCAACATAGAGTCAGCTGACGTTTTTATTTATTCAAAGTAGCATGTAAACTATCCACTGACAAATTTTTTTTAACTGAGAGGAAATCACTGAACAAAAAATTTTTTTTTTTGCATGTTCGTGTGACCAGCTGAGGTATAATCCACCACGGTACAGCCAGCTGACTTTTTTTATCTTCAAATAATTGTGTTAACTATCATTTGACAAATTTTCAGTCGGGAGAAAAAACAATTTTTTTAACGCGAGTGGAGGGCTACCGCTGCTCCACCCACCCACGCAGCCGCAGCTGACGTTCACGAGCCTTCATAGCACAACGTCTGAAGCATTTCACAAGTTATCGCCCAAGAGGAAATTGGTCACGAAAATGTGTTGCTGGCTTGTATACTAATACAACATAGCAGCATTACGTGCCAAAATAGGCAATTTCCTAACAAACTTTAAAGTGAATAAGGAACTAGGTCAACTAGAAGTATATCTCAAATTTATTTTAACATCTACCTTAAGTATCCTTTAGTACAGTGAACAAGACGGCAAAGTGATATGGACTTGCCAATATGGGACACATTATTCTTCACATTTCAATAAGCAAATGATCAAAAAGACGTAGAAGAATTGATGATGATGATAATACGTAAAAGATACTTGCATCGAGAATGAGAGTTAAAATCAGATTCCAAAAACCAGACATCTTCATAATCAAGTTTAATGTTTTTACCTAATTAGGACTAAAACTTAGCAACAAGAGGATGAATGAATTAATGAACAAAAGGTAGTGAATCCTGATCATCGATGCCTAGACCTCGTTTGTCCCTTTACGTCCCACTATGGCTGCTGGTCATTAGATCGCCCTGGCAAATCCAGGTAGCCTCGTTAATTGCACTTGCCTGCCTACTTCCGATAAGAGAATTCTATTTCCGAAATGTCTTTGTCTCAGTTCATTTAATGCTGGGCACTCTTTGGGAACATCGTCAATAGTTTTATCCTTCTCCAGACACCATATGCACTACGGGTCATCTACGACATCAAGATGGCGCCTCAGAGGACAATGCCCAACAGTCCCACTATAATTGGCAGCTCTTCACTTAAGGAAAGAAGCTCCCTAGTAGGCCGTGAGCTCATTCGAGCTATATAGCACACCTCATTCCAGTAGCTCCTCTCCACGATTCAATAAATTTGCTTTCCAGCAAGAACAGCAAGAGGATATGCTACGAAATAACCAACGCGAGAATAAATTCCGCCTTTGATCTAAACTCGGTCATTTAACAGAAGAATATAAGAACAAATGAGAAAATGTACATTTATGAAGGCAGCACTTGATGTACATATGTGAAATTTTCTAGACGAATGCAACTGAAATATCCTTCTTTTGAAGATCGGCATTTTTCTTTTTCGTTAATATATTCCATTATTTTGTTAAAATTGGAAAAATTGTCACTTCAATAGGGAAAAAAGTAAAGAAAAACACGGGAGTACAGATGAAGGCTAGTAGCAGCATCGGTGAGCAAAAATGCCAGGCTAACCCCTATACTGGAGAGTAGGGGTAGGAAATTAAGGGCGCCACACATACAAAAATATTCCACGATGTTGTTTGAAACTAGTTGTTAACTTTACTTTTTAAAATTAACTATCAACAATATATTTGTTTATTGGCAAATTTAATTTAAATTGTTTTTGAACCGTAGTTCCAATTAGTGAAGTTCACAAGCAATTGAATTTAAATTTAAATTAAAATGTGCTAAATAAAAAAAAATCGCCTATAAAACCTAAAAACCCCAATGGATGGCGGGTATTAAATCTCTTGAATTTCTGACCTTAAATTTAGAAGAATTTAACAAACAATGTCACTCATTAAAATTGTCAGCGTTCCCAAAATTAGAAAAGGGTAAATTTATGATTGTGACAAAAAAAACAAATATTACAAAAAAAAAATGGAAAGCAAGAAAAATTTAGTCTCCAAAACACATACATTTTAAGAAGAAATTTCTCAAAAATTAAATATTTTCACGGCATTTCGCCTTCAATTTTCTAATATACACCCAAATTGCCCAAATAACTAACAATAGTCACTTAATTATATTAATATTAGCAACAAAATGGCAAGTTTATACCGTAATAATAATCGATATAGGATGGTACCAGTGGAGGTCCCAAAAAATCTATACTTTATAAATGAATTTCTGCAAAAATAACTTACTCGTTGTTTTGGTTATATTTTGATCCTGTTATAATTTGTATTATAACAAACAAACCTTTATACAGAAAAATTAAGAATTAAAAGCCTACAGCTAAACCCTCAGAATTGGTAAGAGTCATAACAGTCTCCCGAGAATAAACATAATTTCCCATTTTCCTGATTTGGTAAGAAAATGAACAATATTTTTACTTTTTCAGCTCTAATCTTCAAAGTGTTTCTGAGTTGTTATTGCATTTCTTCATTTAAACACTTTTATTAATTTCAAACAATTTTAAAGTTACACCAAGTTAAAAAAGGGTAAATATTTGAACAGAACAAGTTCTCTTAAAACGAATTTTTTTAAAAAATATATTTTCAAATGGTTTTTATGGTTACATATAACTGACTTACCAAGAATTCCATCAATAGAATGGTTCTTTCGTTCAGGATCGTCTTTTCTGCCACCTCGTAATAATCTACTAATTGAACTAACAGATGGTGCTGAATTTTTATCACAGATACCTTCCTGTAACAAAAAAATAGTACAAATTAGAATCAGCTGCACTTGATTTATAAATATTAGAGTAACAAAAATGCTATGAAACTGACGAGGAAGTTTTTGGTGTCACATTTTAGTTATTTCGAATAAAATAGGGATGGAGCATTTATCAGGATAAATAAAAATTGCATGGTTTAATTTTGATCAAAATTAACTTTTAGAGAATTTCAGGGTCGCAGATCAAACATCTTTAGATATGTTTAAACATCCAGAGTAGCAAAATCCGTATTTTCATTAAAATCACTATTTGTAGATTTATGACTTGCAAATTATGAAAGTATAACTTTTTGCAAAACTGGTGTTCAAGGATTTTTGCGTCACAAATACAATAAATTCCGAAAATTAAAGAAAAAACACGGATACAATGGAAGTGTTTTCGAAATAGCAAATTATGATTTAATATAAATTGTTACCGTGAAAATTTAAACTTAAAAATTGCGACTTGTTAAAAAAAATTATAAAAATAAATAAATAAAAAAGAAACAAATAGAAACCAGAAATAGCACCGAGAATAACATTTTTCAAGTTATAATATTATTTAAAGTATTAACGCTAGTCTTCTTCGAAGTCAGTGCAAGTTGCTACGCCCAAATAATATTTCTAATGCATGTATAAATTTATAGACGACCTAAAGTCACACCAGGCTTTAATTACGAGACAGTTTCAGTAACTCGACTAAGATTTCTTCCAGAAAATTACCTGTCAGTTTGCTCTGGTTCATTGTGTTTTATACAAATAGTTTCTTACATCTGAGTTTTTTATAAACCAGCAACATAACTGGTGATTCAAAAAATTAAATTATATTTTTTAATATGAAAAAAACATAAACTTCCTTAACTTACTTTGATCAGTCTATCCCTGATCTCCCAAGAAAAAATTCCCGGCTGTTCTTTTTTTAACTGTTCAATTCTTGCTTCAACTTCAATAGTAGCTACCCTAGGTTTAGATCCCCCAATCACTCCAGGTCTGATGCTTCCTGTTTCTTGGTATCTATTTAAAATTTTTGATACGCATCCATGAGAAACTCGTAACTGTCTGGATATGACACAGGGCCGAATTCCGGCGGCAGCCATTTCTACGATTTTTAATCGAATGTGGTTGGGCAAGGGTCGGCCGTTGATGAAGACTCCGCCTAATTGGTTTACTCTGCCTTGACCTAGAACAAAGGAAAAAACATAAAATAGAGCAGAGACATCCAAGTAGGTATATTGTCTCTCTTGGTTATTTGAAACACAACGTAATGCTATCTAAAATCAGTTTATCGCACTTAGAAGAAAATATAACACGTTGGAATTAATTTTTTACAGACAGATCACTTTATGTCAAATCATCTGTCCGTGGTTCAAAAGTGTTTGAGCATTTTATAGTGTATATTTTTGAAAATATGGAGTTGTAGACTTTCATGTCTTGCAAATCCTCCGCTGCACACTACCAAGTAGAAGGAGATATAGTAGTTAAACCGCAACATCTTGATATTAATGAGCACCTATTTACAGTATAAAAGATCAGTGAATAGTCACAATAGCAATCAGTAAAGCGCATATATCTCCTACTAACACAAAGCTATAAGCATCGATTCCGCATACATTTATTGGCTTATAAATCAGTAGAGCAAAAGGGGTTCGAAAATGTACCCCAGATTAGAACTCCCTGATGATCAAAATGTATGACAATTCATAGATTTCGATTAAAAAATCTTTACAATTATAATATTATTTAATGTATTAACAGTAGTCTTCTTTGAAATCAGTGCAAGTTGCTACGCCTTACAATTTCTTGATATAAATTTAGAGTTTTCATATTTATATTCTTAAGTTAAACTGACATGACTAACAAATGTAAGAGCAGCAGTCCAGTTAGATCTCTAATTTCATCTACCCTGGATAGAGCAGTATCATTGTTATTGTAGTGAAAGTATTGAAGGGATTTACGAAACGATATTTTATAACATTAACTTATATTGGAACTAAAAAAATAAATTGATTCAATTGTGGCCAATGAAACAAGTTATTGATATTATTCTAAAATGGACACAATGCTTTGAGGAATTTATCGGTCTGAAAATCCTTAAATAGTCAACGAGCACAAAAAAGCGATCTATAAAATTTACTACACACAAATGTTCCCTTTGTAGGAATCCTGAATGAGCAACCATCTCCTTAGAAACATAATTATTAATTCACTCTAGAACATGCCTACTGAAACCCCAGGTTGTACAGGGTGAGTCAACGATTGGATGAAGTAGGTTTGTGCCTTTTCGGTGAAATTTACAAAGAAACTATATTTATTGTTTGATACAGTTTATTTTTACGCAGATTTTAAAAATATTTAGGACTCTACAGGGTGAGCCAAAAAACTAGGACAGCATAAAGTTGTATTTTTTTAAATATAACACCCTATATACGAATCGTATTTTCGATTTAGCTTATAATTTTAAATCTTTTTTATTAAGGGTTTACTATAACAAAACTTTATAGTTTCTGAGATAATTAAGTTGAAAGAAAAAAAGTCACATTTTCAAGCATCAATTCAATCCTAAATAACGTTTTTAATTTTGTGACAAATATATTCAAATTTGGAATTTAGCAAGGCCAAGGACAAGTTAACATAATTTTTACCTAATATTTGCAATAAAAGCTACAGGGTGTTGAACACATCGGCTCAAATTTGAACAAGTTTAAATGAATAAATATCTTTTTTTTTTAAATGGTACACCCTGTATATTTTCATGTTATTTAATAGAGTAATAAAAACCCTAAAAGTTTTGTTCAATATATCCTATACCTATTTATAATAGTTTTTGAGATATTTCAGTTTTTCTTATTTTCCATACTTTTTTACAGAAATAGTCTTCATTAAATATGATGAAATAAATTATTCGTTATATTACAACGGTCATAGTTTAATTAAACATAATGTGAAAAAATTAACACAACAATAACGACAAGGCAAATACATATTTACTTTTATATTAAATTGAAACAAAAAAATTACCTATTAAATACTGATATTAATTATTTCTTTTTAATAAGTGTTCGAATAAACGACCCTCTTGTGCAATGCACAAATTTAGTCTTTTTTGCAGATTTTCTCGGACCCTGGACAAAATTAGTGGCGTT
The DNA here is from genome assembly GCA_034092305.1 of Diaprepes abbreviatus. Taxonomy (NCBI): domain Eukaryota; kingdom Metazoa; phylum Arthropoda; class Insecta; order Coleoptera; family Curculionidae; genus Diaprepes; species Diaprepes abbreviatus. Next base: position 4,232,263 of record JASJET010000095.1, read on the forward strand.
ATTGTTCTACAGGTATCCCTAATCCTGTTTTGCATATCTTCCACTGTTGTTGGTGGATTAACATACACCTTATTTTTAATATAACCCCATAGGAAGAAATCTAATGGGGTGATGTCGCAAGACCTTGGTGGCCACTCAATGAAACCCCCATGTCTAATCCATTTTTGCGGATATCGTTGGTCCAAAAACGCACGAACTTCACGATGTTAATGCGGAGGCGCACCATCGTGCTGGAACCACATAGTGTCGAGCTCATCCCTATCGAGACCTTGAAGCAGTTGGGGTAGTTCTTCTTGTAGAAAGTTCAGGTAAATATGGTCATTTAGTGGTTCATTAAAAAAGTGGGGTCCAATAATTCGATTATGATGAATACCACACCAAATATTTAATGACCAGTGGTTTGATGTTGCATCTCTCTAATCCAAAATGGGTTTTCTGTGGCATAATAATGCATGTTGCGTCTATTTACGGCACCGTTACTTCTAAAAGTAGCTTCATCACTAAACATTACCTTGCATAATAAATTTGGATTTAATTGAATCTCCGCATTTATTGTACGACAAAAGTTTACACGACTTTCAAAATACTGTCCATGCAATTCTTGGTGTAATTCCATGTGATATGGATGATACCTATATTTCTTGGTAGTACGATTAGCGGTGGATTGTGATGTTTCACATAATGCTGCTAACTGACGGCTACCAATATAAGGATTTTCCTGAACATTTAACAATACTTGTAGTTCTTTTTCTTCATTAGTTACTGGTTTGTTGACCACTTTACTTTTTGGATAATCAACATTACCAGAAGAATCAAATCTCTGCATTAAGTTTTGAAAAGTATGGGTATTAGGCTGGGGTCGATCAGGATACTTCATTTTGTAGATTCTTTGAGCAAGACGGCAATTTTTTTGAGCCTCTCCTATTGTATAAATCATATCTATTAACTCATTCTTTGGAAAATTCATTTTACAATATAAGATGAATGCAAAAAAAAACCAAACTACACTACATAAAAACCAAAAGAAGCGATTGCGGTTATAAATTTGACACACAGAAAAATGTTTTTTTACATTGTTTTTGCCATGGCTACTATGATAATGAAGACTATTTCTGTAAAAAAGTATGGAAAATAAGAAAAACTGAAATATCTCAAAAACTATTATAAATAGGTATAGGATATATTGAACAAAACTTGTAGGGTTTTTATTACTCTATTAAATAACATGAAAATATACAGGGTGTACCATTTAAAAAAAAAAGATATTTATTCATTTAAACTTGTTCAAATTTGAGCCGATGTGTTCAACACCCTGTAGCTTTTATTGCAAATATTCGGTAAAAATTATGTTAACTTGTCCTTGGCCTTGCTAAATTCCAAATTTAAATATATTTGTCACAAGATTGAAAACGTTATTTAGGATTGAACTGATGCTTGAAAATGTGACTTTTTTTCTTTAAACTTAATTATCTCAGAAACTATAAAGTTTTGTTATAGTAAACTCTTAATAAAAAGATTTAAAATTATAAGCTAAATCGAAAATACGATTCGTATATAGGGTGTTCTATTTAAAAAAATACAACTTTATGCTGTCCTAGTTTTTTGGCTCACCCTGTAGAGTCCTAAATATTTTTAAAATCTGCGTAAAAATAAACTGTATCAAACAATAAATATAGTTTCTTTGTAAATTTCACCGAAAAGGCACAAACTTACTTCATCCAATCGTTGACTCACCCTGTACGTTTAGCTGCAAGCAATCCGTATTCTACTCTGTCAAATGCCTTCGAGAAATTAACATAAATACCGTTGATCTGAAAATTGCTATCAAAGACTTTCAACAGATAGTTCTAATGGGTCAAGTTTGTCAACGTTGACCTATCTAAGTAAAATTCATCCCACTGGAACACAATAGCAAGCCTATAATTCCAGGATGAAAGGGACGCAACAAGAAAATAAAAATTTTTAGAAGTATTCCTGTAATTTGCTGCATTATTTTTTCCAAATTTATAAATGGGTATTATAAAAAAACTGATTATTAAAATCAAGAAAAATTTCAATCCAAAATGCGGACAGAAGCTTTCAGCATTGGAAACCACATAATAGAATCAGATGCATTCAGACATTCTTTTTCAATAATCTTCAGGTATATCTTTTCTTGGTTAGACAGTTGAAAAAAATCTGCAAACATTTCCATAGGATTATTTTAGTTTTTAATATGACGGTCATTAAAAAACATTTAACAGGGAAAACCACTTACCGCCTTGTGTTAGCAAATGAGCGCCAAATGATTTAAAGATAATTATCAACTGACTAAATGTAATTATCATCTCATATTTTTATTACCTTTTTACAGAATACCCATAGGAGTGACAATGTTTCGTAATCCGAGAAAAACTGTTTCTTTTTAACTAATTTTTTTCCTGGACAACGAATTGCTTAAAGATATTATTAAATCAGACAGGAAAATAAGACTATTTATGACGCTTCAAGGACACGAGAAGAGATATAGAATAATACAAAACTCTACATAATTATTCTAAAATAAAATTTACGTCGAGATGACATATGTACAGTCAAAGTATTCTAGGCCGAGCTTTACTGATAAATTATGATCACAGTCAGAAATTCCACAAGAGTATGCAATGAGTGTTTTCCTCGAAATGCTTAATCACTTTAATATGGCCCTTTAATGGTGTATGTGTTGTAATTCCTCAAGCAGTAACTCTCGCAATAATGAAGAAATTATAGAAAATAATTTCGATCATGTTTATGCGAATGTAGAAGTAAATTATTTTTGACTGCCATTTATTCTAGTGACAAACGTGATTCGGAGTGAATTTATTTCAAGTATTTGTATATAAATTCATTATTTTTGGACATTTTTCGATTTGTGGGATTTTTAAAAGTTTAATTTAAATAGTGTAGTCAAGTTTTTGATGTTTTTTTTTTTGATTTTTGTTCGAGTTACAGTTTTTTCTTTATATTTAGCACCATTTCTAGAAGTTGTAGAGATGGAGAAAAACTTTAACACTCTCACTCACAGAATATACAATAGATCTATACTACCCATATTTTAACTTTGATTTCCTTTTTTTTCTTTTCATACCACCTATATAAGTTTATCTTTGTCATACTGGTTCATTGGCTTAGGACACGCATGTCGACAATCGAGCAAAATTAATAAATAAAAATATAAATATAAACAACTTAATTCCTCAAATTGTCAAATATCGCTCACTTCCATATTGTTAAACAAAAATGTAACCATATTAGTGAGTTTATCTAAAATATAATAAGTGTAATTTAATATTAATTAGCGTAATAATTGTAGATTGTCCTGATGGAGAGCATAATAAATACTCGAAAGCTTGATTAACAAAAAAAAGTTTTCTCCAAACCGTAACCATACAAGACCGCAACCCCACAAACTTTTTCATACTTTTTCATAACTAGTCAGTCGCGAATACTTTTACTTATATATATATATATATATATATATATATATATATATATATATATATATATATATATATATATATATATAAATAAAAGTATATGTTTATGCGGCTTTCACGGATTCCTCCGTGTGAGATGCAATAGCAGTGGACATATCCACATTATGCCGTTGTTCGCATTTTACTTCATATATATATATATATACATATATATATATATATATATATATATATATATATATATATATATATATATATATATACGACGATTTTGGGTGATATGTTAAGCACATATTACTTTGTTATTATTAATCTCTGAATTTATTTTTTCAAATTTTCAAAATATTTTCAAAATTTAATTAAATATTAGTATTTATTTGTTGAGCACCAGGTAAAAAATAATTATAATAAATTATAACTATTCTTTACCAATTTTAAATATTTTCAATTTTCAAATTATCTATATAATTTTTAATAAAATCAAATAATTGGGAAGAGATCAATAGAAATATAAAAAAATTGATTTTACTTAAAACCTGTATAATATAAGCAGACTTTGCTTTAGAAAATCTACCCCTTTTACTCTGATGGCCAATGGAAATATTTTTGGCCTTAGCAGGAGGAATAATGTACTTCAAGTCTAATAACATGTTGACATAGGTATATTTTGAAGTATATTGGGCCTATATAATGACCATTCCCCTTTATATTAATCAGACATTCAATACACAGAATGACTAAAATACAATCTATAAATTTTATTTAACAATATAGACAAATGACACAATATTATTAATAAAAATTAGATGAAATAAAGTGGTCAATACTTTTATCTTTCAATCAACACTATTTTTAATCAATATTACTTATTAGTTACTTTATCTACCATGCATTGTCTCTTAACAACCTGGATTACAGATTTACAACGTTTTAGTTTCGTAATCGTCTACTAGATGCTATAGTGTAGTTTTTCTTAGAAATAATGTTATTTTAAACAAATTATCGTATGCTGTGTTGTGATACAAGTTGTTAATATATTTTCACACCTAATATTACTATAATTCTAACAAATCAGTATAGCAAACTATAATTTATTGATTTATTTATTTTTATTTTAAGAAAAGTTAGGTTAATATTGGATGCTTGTTTTCAATGTCTACGAAAAATTGAAGGTTTTTACTGCTTTATCTAATATAAATACCTTGTCATGTTTTCTTTTACTTTGTCCCAATATATTAATATTGTTATTTTCTTCTTTAAAAACTTCCAAATCACCAAAAATATTTTAGTTGTATTTTCCTATGCAATTGACAAAATATTATCCAAAGTCTCGTTCAGCTATGTTCTTCCTAGTTCAATTCAATTTAATTTTTTCTATATTCTTCTTTTCACAATACTATCGTATTTGTTGTTGTCTGAGAGTTGAACAATTATTTTACAGGACAAACGTATAAACTTTTACTATTTACTATAATTAAATTATTAAATTCTTTTTTCTTTATAACAACAAAAACACATAACTTCTTTTAACACCAAAATATCTTACTTTTGGTTTCCTGTGACGTAGGAAAACTTCTGTTTCTTTTTTTTTAAACAATTGGAAATTTGATTTTATGTAAATTTTCGGGAGCTCGACACACGCAATACTTTCAGCAAACTGATAAATTCAACTCTCAGACAACAACAAATATGATAATATTGTGATAAAAATATAGAAAAAATTAAATTGAATTGGACTAAGAAGAACATAGCTGAACGAGACTTTGGATAATATTTTGTCAATTCCTTACTTTATAGGAAAAGACAAGTTTTTAAAAAAGAAAATAAATAAAAATTACTGGAATTGTGTTTATTAATATATTGGGACCAAGTAAAAGAAAACATAACAAGGTATTTATATTAGATAAGGCAGTAGAAGTTTTAATTTTTCGTAGACATTGAAAACTAGCATCCAATAATAACCTAACTTTTCTGAAAGTGAAAATAATTAAATTAATAAAATATAGTTTGCTACACTAACCTGTTAGAATAATAATAATATTTATCATCATAAATAATTAGGGGTAAAAATATATTAACCACTTGTATCACAACACAGCACATGATAATTTGTTTAAAATAATATTATTTCTAAGAAATGCGGGGTGTGTAATATACCACCCAAAATCGTCACAATATATATATATATATATATATATATATATATATATATATATATATATATATATATATATATATATATATATATATATATATATATATATTTCAGAGATGAAAGCCTTCAACAAGTAGATTTTAAATTAAATTTTTGCCAAATTAGGCGTCCCAAAAACAACGAACGAAATATCCCCCTTTTCAAACTAAAAAAGAAATAATTAAATATATAGGGTGTTTCAGAACCAAGTTATTTTAAATTGTTATTTTTAATTCTAAATTTGGCCTTCCGTCTTTTCACACTGTTGCACAAAGTACAAAATAGTTATAATATCTTATTTAATTATCACTCCTAGCACCATAAAATACCTTCTTAAATTAACTGTAATACCCAATAAGAAAAAAAAACAATTCGACCAAGGGTACCATAATAGGCTGCATTGTCCCCTGCATTCATAACGTCACGTATAAATAACATAAATTCAAGTATTCCAAGTGTGCCTCAGCCGACACCAAAACATCTGAACATCGGTAAAGAAGAAGAAGAAGAAGAAAAGATGTGAGAGGTGGGCGTGAGGACATTTAACGAAATGAAAAGTCGGCCTGGACGCGGCAACTTTGATCTCGCTAATGTCTGTTTTCATCAGGGAACGTTGCACACTTGATTGTGAGCTTTTTGGGGTCGGTCAGTGTGGCTTTGTCAATGAGGATACATAAACAGAGAAAATATTTTTTGGATAATCGTTTTTGGGCTACTTTATAATTAGGGTACTAGATGATGACATTTTTATTTAGAATATGCTATTTAAAAATGTAAAAAAGTGTGTATTATTTTTAATTTTTAAGCTGCTGCATATATTTTAATCTGACATAAACATAGATTTTGAGCTTTTCTCTATGAAGTCACATATTTATTCTTGAAAGATTTGAAATGTATTGTGAATTTGAAACTGATCAAAAACATATAGTCTACTAAATGTTTTCCTCCAGATGGTAAATGTCACTTCTAACATGCAAGTACATGTATTTATGTGTGTGAAATTGGGAATTTGTACACTACTCCTGAGAGGATCTATTGTATTCCGCTACTTGAGAACTCAGTGCTCTGATAGTAATAATTTGATCACAATCTCCTGCCCATCATAGTTTTCTTTCTAGATTGAATGTATTTCCGCCTAGAAGATGCTTGGTGATCTACCGAAATGTTCGTGGTGTCTAGTACTGGGTTCATAACTCCTATTCCAGTTCCTTTCTTTGTTTTTGAAGCTATCAGTTTTGTGACCTAACTTTATATGGAAGTTTTTCATAAAGTTGAACTTCTTTTTCATTTAATCTCACGGCATGTCCCAGATTTGTTGATTTCTGAATAGGAGATTGACCTTTCGTTTTATGACTTCATCTCTGATCATCCTGTATATTGCCCTTTTCACCGTACTTTCCACAAGTATATGATAGAGATATAAGGTACAAGATTACTTCGTTGGCGGCCGTTGAGCATATAAATACATACATCCGACACGGATTTTAGATTCTTCTAATTGTAGATTATAAAGGCTATTTAAATTTTAGTTTACTAAAAAAAATGTATTCTAAAGAAATAAACATGTTTTTTGAATTCATGTGGAAGCTGGTAGATCTTTCGCCAAACTCCAATTTGGCATCTTCTGTACTTGCTGGTTGAAGATCAACTGAGCGACCACAGCATACGTTCATTCGCAGTCGTAGAGTGTATCTGTTAGTTGCTATTGGCTCTGCCTCCTTTTTGAGTCGCGCTGGTGGTATCAGTTTGAGCTTAGGCGTAGTGTTAGTACAGTTGCCACCCATAAAGAGAAATCTTTCTGATCTAAAGGAGATTCAGCCCATATTCAGAGTGTCATTCTTTTCAATTTCGATCGATCCCTCGTCTCGGCCTAATATTTTCTCTTTATTTCTTGTGTTTAGTTTATATCTTGTTGCCGTTGTATTACCTTATTTATAGTGTGTGATTCATAGTCATTTTATCCGAGAGCTTTTTCTATGTGTTGTTTATTTTTCTTCCCCTTGTTTGACGGTTAGTTCAAGTTAGACAACAATTAATACGAGTATATTATAGAAACTTTCAGGAACTTTTAAACTAATTTTAGAAAAGTCTGTTCTAAGGATCTCACTTTGGTAAAGAAGTTTACAATTCATTTTAAAAAATCATATAAAATCATAATGACAGTTGCAAAAACACTGTTTGTTGTAGCTCTTTTTAAGAGCTTTTATTGCGCAAGATATAAAATTCTATGTGTGCTTTTGACACATTTTAGACCCCTACTAAGACATTTAATTCAGTTTTTGAAATAAGATGAAGCTCAGATAATTGAATCATCACAAATTTTACATTTGTGGTGTTACAAAAATCGTCTGTATATCTAAATGCCTCCCTCAATGGCGGTGGAGGGAATGTACGTTGTTAACAGAGTGATAGAGGTCTTTGAAATTGTGATGTCTGATAAAGATCAACTCTATGCGTGCTTGTGATGAGATTCCCGCCCAAACCATTACCGACTCACTGCCAAATAGTATCTTCTCCAGGTCTTCGCCATATTTGTCGACGTCCGTCTGATCTCTTGAGACAAAAACGCGATTTATCTGAAAACAGTACCTTGCCCCAGTCCTCTTTATTCAATGTCACGTGATTTCGGGCAAAAGCCAATCTTGAAATTCGATGGTAGCGTTGCAATGGTGGATCTGTAGCTATCCTTCTACAAGAGAATCCAGCAATACGAAGCCATATTCTGACCGTCCATTCACTAACATTTCTATTTCTTGGAGTTGATTTCGCAGTAAAACTACAGATGCTGTTCTATTTCTCAAACTTTCCGATACCAAGAAACGGTCATCTCTTTGAGAGATTACTCTTTTTCGCGCGGTTTCTGGTCTTCTGATTATCAGGCCAGTTTTCTCATAGCTCTGGTACACATTTTGTACAGCACAAAGGCTCTTACCAACAGTTCTTTGCAGTTTCACGTTGTCCTCGAACATCTATCAAAGCTACAATTCTTATCGCAACAATAGGATCTAAAGGCATTATATCTATCAAAATTAACAATACACGTGCATCCGATAAGTTTTACAGTGATACCAACGCTAAATGGAAAATAGGCAAGAACATGTGAATTTTTAATTAAAACGAATGCACGCTATATCATAAAAGTCATAAATACAATATCAATTCATGACAGATAAGAAATATGACGGCTAGCATTTCACGGAAAACAGATGATTAAGCGCCTACTAATACAATAATTTCCTTATTATTATTACTCCTAAAATTATTTGCAACTTCTTAAGTGACCTGAACTTTTTGCTCGCCAGTGTGTTTTACAAAAAACTACTGTGAACAAAAATTAATATCAAGTCGGATAGTCAAGAGTTCTCCAGTAATCAGTTCCAAGATGATCTGGGAATACCTAGAGATACTAAACGAATTAGGTAAGAATAATAAGGTCACCCTCCTGTGGGTACCGAAACACACCGGGGTAGAGGCGAATAAAATAGTAGACAAACTTGCGAGAAAAGGAACTGAGACACCATTTCTCGGGCCTGAGCCTTTCAATGGAATTACTAGCAGTGCAACGGTGGAAGAACTAAAAAGAGAGGAAGAAAGTAGGAAATTCAATTACTGGACGGATCTGCAGGGAAGGAGAAAAGCGGATACCTCTTGGGAGCTACGACCAGAAGAGATTCACGGAATATATAAACCTAAGTAAAAGTCAATTTAGAGTTCTGACAGGAATCTTGATGGGGCATTGTCATTCGAAAGGACCCTTCAAGAAACTCGGATTGGCAGAAAGAGTGCAGATTCTGTGAGGAAGAGGACGGAACCTTTTCATTTGTTAAAGGTAAAGTTTACAGACGGCCAATCTCATAAATTTTTGCCGCAACTTGAACACTGCATGTAGAAATTACTATTTATCTTAATATTTTACGAAAACTGTGATATTAAATTTTATCTGGCCATTATTTGCTAATTTTTTATATATATTAAGCCCTTTCCCGACTTTACATTAGATTTAGTGCCCTTCACTAATTTATTTCATACTAATCTGACTAAATACTACAGCGGAGATTACAAGTGACATGTAGTACGACGGTTCCCACGCAAATGTAAAAAAGTATTAACTTCAAAACTCAACGTAAACCAGTTATGACATGCGTATTATTTATTAATAAGTACGGACAATATACTATTCATAAGTGTTGTTAATTACCTTTGGGCATAAATCTTATTGACAAGTGTAATTATTTATAGCAAAATCAGGCAATTTACATATATGTCAAAAATTTTGTTCAAAAACTGAATAAACATTTATAGGTAGGAGTTTCGCTTAAAAGTAATTATAAGTCTAAAACAAATTTTATGCTTACCTTGTAAGTTAAAAAATATTCAGCCAAATAGTATTTATTGAGATTCAAATTTTTTTCGTGATATTTTTTGGGTTATTCCAACATAAATCTAAAATCCCTGGAAATGCCCACAATATAATTTACCGAGCTGATTTATGTCTTTATCATTTAGAATAATACAGGCCTCGGATATTTTAGGTGGGATATCACATAAATGACCAACTAATCTTTCAAAACCGTTATTTCAGTTTATATAAATCAAAATCTCTTTTTCTTGTCGCTGCTTTACCCAGTATTAGCACATCATAAATATAACTGCTTCACTTTCGTCAGGGATTCTGCTTGTGACACCTCAGCTCTCTTTTGTCATAGTTGGTTAGTTTATATACAATAAAAATTTGTCAATGTTACGACATATAGTTAAAATTCGGATCTCAGTTCAACTGTAATGATGAAGCTTTTAAAAGGAGAACGTTCTAAACATAGAAACAAAGTGGATTTAATATTTTAACAATAGATTGCTTAAAATTTCTGTAAAATAAAAACAAATTGCATATATACCACCCACCATTTCTTGAAATTGAAAGTTTTTTTTGATTTAATAATATTTAATATTTGTTAATTTGGCCATGGGCTGTTAAAATTTAAAAAAATCTGTTGCACAAAATTAAATTATTTTATGGTTAAGTTTCATTTAACAAAGGATTAAATAAGTTAGAAAAAATTGGATGATTCACGTCACCGTAACAAAGAGAAGCTTGCCAAATAAGTATTTCTAGATATTCTGAAATACTTTTGCACACTTTCATATTTTAAATTCACTCTAAAGTTTAACTGAAATATATTTAACGGCCTTTGCAGGAACTTTTTGAGGGTACTGTTAACGTTCACCGAGAAAAATCTTTTTAAGATCACAAAAAAGTTATGAAATATTATAAAAAGAAACAAAGCTCACTAGATTTTTAGGCTAGATGTTTCTACATAGCATTTTTTTTTCAAATTTCATATACCCAATAAAATTGTTGATGACATTTGGTCAACAGTTTGTCGACTTTTTCAGCTATTGCAAACTTATTTTTGTATGTTTAGTATTTTAATATATTGACTGGTACGACTTTATTGGACAAATAACAGATTCATATCAAATTAACGCAATTTTTAGAATCTTTGAGCTACACAGAAAATGTTACATTATTTTTAACGTCTACTAAAATATTTAGCAACACCAATTACTTTAAATAAGCATATTTTCGACGGATTTCATGTTTGGTTCCTCCAATGACACCTTTCATTCTCCGCAAAACTGTATGAAGTCCACTAACGCTACCTAACTAACTAAAAATCAAATAATAACAAACAATAATGTACAATAACTTAGCACCTCCAAATATAAAATCTTCTTGGTTTCTTAAGAGATTTAAATCCAGGCCAGATGGGCCGATGTGTTGGACAGGTTCATTTTGAACCTTTTGTACGATTTGTTTGGCGATTTTTGACCTAATAACATTCCTTTCTAATTTTGAATATAATACATATTAATGTGTGTGATTTTTGCTAACTCTGCATTAAAAAGTTTATTTTTTTTTTTAGTTTTTGCATTGAAACAATTTTCAAATCTGTTGCGATATTTATTTGTGTTACAGTATTGTGTAAAACAATGTACATTTCATTAACATTTTTTGATAGAATGGGTATAAAAAATACTTTTAAAATAATAAAAATAGTTTTAAGAAAATTACATCTTCGCGATTCCTCGGAAAAAGTATGTTCATTCACTACCATAGGAATGTTTGGTATTTCATCAAAAGTAGACTTGTTTTAGTGTGAGTTTGATATTTTTTCCTAAATAATAATTTTGGACATATATTAAGTTTACATATAATTTATTTATAAATTGCCTTTGCTTTCTAAAAATTGATAAAGACATGAATAAATTTAAAAAAAAAAACTAAACATCTCCGAAATAGAAGAAGATCTAGCAGAACGATTACTAGAAGTAGGAGTAACAGCATTAGTGAGGAAGTGAACAAAATATTAGGACAATAAACTTGATAAATCGGAATAGTTTGAAACTAAGAAAACGAACCAAGAAAAACATTGATAATAGATGAAATCCTACATATGACGGCACACAACATGATAACCTCATTTGTTAAAAAGATAAAAATGAAAAAATAGAATAAAGACGCAAAGAATTTGGTATCCTATAATGGAAATAGGATAAAGTCAATGTATACAAGAAAGTCAAACGTAACTGGTATAAATAGATCCAGAGCTACAAATAGATTGGAGTTCACCTATGACTCTAGAAGAGACGAGTGCAGTCGTAAGGCAGACGAAGGAATTTCCATCCATTCCCAAATCCTGAAAGTGTTTAGGATACACGTGATATTCCTCAGAATTCATAATATTCATTCAAGTATAGTGACTGGTAAGAAATATTTGAGAGAATACATCATTATATAAATATATATATATATATATATATATATATATATATATATATATATATATATAGAGAGAGAGAGAGAGAGAGAGAAATTGAACCCAATGGGTAACTTTTGAGGCTATATTCGGCATTAGTTCAACAAAAAACTTAAAAAAAATAGCTGTCCATTTAACAAAATTATTGTCGGCCAGTGTAGTTGGATTTTTCCCAATAGATCAAATGCTGAAAATATATCAAACAATTTGCCTCCTTTAGACTTTCTAAACTAGCAAAGATAAAATTGCAAAGACAATAGTGGTATGGGAGGTACACTTATAAGTTGAAGAAAACTATTCCAGAGCCTCTGGCTTTAGTTTTCGTGACAACATTTTTACTAACCCAGATTAGTTGAGTGGTATTTTTATATTGTTCTTCGCTATAATAAATTGAAATTAATTTTACGTGAGTAAAAAATGCTGCGAAAGGTATACCATTGTTCTAAGATGCAAATTGCCTAATCAGCAAGATAACAATTTTTCAGCAAAACTAAAAACCTTTGCCAATCAGCAATAAATCAAATTTAAAATATTGGTTTTACGTTTTGTGCTTATTGATTGTATTATACATTTAAATTTCTTAATTTTAGGATAAAATTTATTACTTTCTAAAATTACATGGACATAGGCAACTTGATTATTTTTTTCTTACACCATTTTGAATTTCTATGAAATAAATGAAACATTTTAAATGATATTGTAAATTTTTATTGATATAATATATGACAAATTTTCGTAAAATCCATGGCAATCTATTTTAACGATATTCCTGAATACACTAAATGTTGATATTTATCTTTCTAAATTGATAGAGGATCATTATAAAGTTGGGGGGGGGGGGGGTGACGCATATACTCTTAGTTACGCTACTGCTTCCGAGTGATGAATTTTAAACATTACTGAACTATCCAGGTTTTACTTTAGGAGTCTAATATCACTAACAACGGGATCCCATATATATATTTTCCAGGCCTTATGAAACTTAGAGCTTGCATTGGTTAAAAATTTCTAAAAAATTAATACTTTAATTATTTGACAGTAAATGATCTTGAATTTAAGTGTGCGGATTGATATATGTCTACGTAGTCAGCTCAGACATTAGTAATTTTCTATTTAAATTTCCCTTCTATACTTGAATGCATTTCATTCGGATATGTTCTTTTTGGTACACCAATCACTTTTATAGAAACTGTAAAGTTTTAATTTTGAGGTACAAACTAACTCAACATAAACTTTACGAGTACTAACAGATTTTTTGTAGTCATGCGACTCTGGCTTTGGTAAGTTATTGAATAATAATTTTAAGCCCTCTTGTTAATATTATATTTATTTTCAACCATGACATCTTGTGTACTATCAATATATTTTCCAAAACACAATATTGTTATTTTTGTCATATTTGCACCTATCCTCACATTCTTAGCGTTTTAAACTAAATTATAATTCCATTTTTATTTCATTCTTCGTTTTAACAAGTATTGTTGTCCTAATTTTTTTAGTTTTTCAGAATCCTACTTCTACCTTTAAGTACATTTTTGGTGCTATTTATATTTTCATCAAAAATTTCTATTATCTACACCCATACCAGTCAACAGCGGTATTAGACAGGGAGACTCGCTAAGTCCTTTATTGTTTAACATGATAATGGACGAAATAATAAATGACTTGGTAGAGGATATAAAATGGGCGATACAGAAATAAAAATTCTCTGTTACGCTGATGACGCTGTGATATGTGCCGAAAATGAAGACGACCTCCAGAGATTGTTAAATACCTTTAATCTTACGGGAAGAAAATATAATATGATTATCTCAGCCGAAAAAACTAAATGTATGACAACCTCAAAAGAACCCCTCCGATGCAAACTAGAACTAGACCGTCGAATAATACAACAAGAAATGAGTTTCAAATATCAAAGAATCGACATAACTAGTTATGGCAACATCGAAGATGAAGTAAGAGGGCAGGTGGCCAAAGCAAACAAAGTGGCGGGTTGCCTCAACGACGTAATCTGGCGAAACAAACACTTACAACAAGAAACAAAGTTTCGGATCTACAAAACCACAATTAGACCTATTATGACATACACCTCAGAAACACGGCCAGAGATGACAAAAACGAAACAACTATTGGAGACTACAGAAATGAGAATACTTCGACGAATAACAGGAAAAACTCTACTAGACAGAGAAAGAAGCGATAACATTAGGCAATCATGCAACACAGACTGCATTAATGAGTGGGTCCTACAACGTAAGACACAATGGAACAAACACATAAGCCGAATGACAGAGGATATACTGATAAGGATCGCACGAGATAAATCGCGTAGTGGTACACGCAGTAGAGGTCGACCGCGGAAAAGGTAGAGCAATAATTTAAGCCCAGAATGAGGAAAATCGAAGAAGGAACAGGTGAGGGACCTATTATAGAAGGAAGAAGAAGAAGAAGATCAACAGTTTTAATATTGACAGTCTCATGTTTGGATTCCTTTAATTCCGAGTTAGAAGAAATTGGTTTGGCCACATCTGAAATGTGGATTTTGTCCACTGCTCATTAATAATCAGTTCCTTTTCAAAACCTACTTTATTTTCTAAATACGACGATTTTTGTTAACTATTAGTTTGAACTACAACTTTGATTTTGAAAGTTTGAATATGGTTCAGACGAATCCACTGACGAATTATACATATCTTCAGAAACCAACAATAGTTTCTGGATTATTTCATTGGAAATTTGAAGCAAACAATCATTACTTCTTAACAGATGTTCGGCTTCTACTTCGCTGGAAACCTCATTTTCCTTACCATATCAATTATTGGTAATATTTTTAATTCTATGCACTATGGATTCATTCTATGGTCAGAAATGGGTAAAAATTAACTAATAAATTGCAAAAAGAGCTTCAAAGTGAAAAGTTGTTTAAATAACTTTGCATTATGTACATACCGAGCATGTTTGTTTCTAAATTTATAGTTTAAATGGCCAATAATACACTTAATTGTTTAATATACATTTACAAAATTCGTTACTAAGTATTCGTGTATAAAAGCTAATAATATTAAGTCAATATAACATTAAAGATTAGAAGTAGAAATTTGCCTAACTCCACAATAATTAAATCTCTGCAAATGAACAATAATTATTTATTAGTTTATAATAATTGTAGATTATAACGGTTTCAAAAGTTTAACTTGAAAACATGTGTTATTTATATGCAAAGATTTTATTACACAAGGGAAATTCATATTTACTTTTGAATATTGAAAACTTCGGCAAAATTCATTTATTGAAATTCCCGCTCGTTTATTTAAAATATAGAATCAGGCCACTATCAGAGTATAGTTTTGATATTTGCCACAAGGGAGCATTAAAATGTTGGTTTGATCAAAAATTAATTTAGGCAACGATATGTCCCTTCACTGTTCAATATTCTGTCCGCCACTGCTATTATATGTATTTACGACTTTACAAAAAGAAAACAGTATAATATATTCAAGGGAATGAGGAATAATGATATGATTCTAATTTCCATGTAAAACAAAAACAGGTAAGTACAATAGCTTGCTCACAGCAAAAAGTATAAATGGTTATAACCTATCATAAAACCTCGTGTTATTCAAGAAGATACAAGAAAGGATATTTCGAGTTGCCATTAATTAAAACATGCAAAACTATAACTATATTACCATAATGCTGTTACACACATACCTCGTTTTGTATTGCATTGTTTACGTTAACGTTTCTTGTTATACGTCATGTTAATTAGTTAAGGTAAATGAGTGTATAATAAAATTGTTTATTGACTAATAATAGAATGTCGCAGTGGATAGGAGAAAATTGTTTAATTTATTAGTAAGGAATTAAACAGGAGGCAATTTAGATGAGTTAAAATTTTGAATAAATTTAATGTATTCATACTTTTGATTTCTCGCTCTCATTTTTAAAATATGAAGATGGAAATGTGATCTTGATCCAATAGGCCGGCGGAGTTAGCCTGTCTCATTTTCTTTTTTGGGAAATTTTTTTATTTAACAGTTAAGATGTGAAAAACAGTGCTTTCGAATTCTAGGAAAAGCTGTTGTTTTTTAGTAAAAAAGTTGCAAACAAAAGTTATACGGTTTAAAAATTCCTACAAAGTGAACTAAAGCTCATCCAAATAGGATAATTTGTTTGTTAGTTATTGCAAAAAAACCTGCTAAAATGACTGTTTTTTCAATTGTTTATAAACAATAGAAAAATCTATTCCATTAACTTTATACTGCAACTAAAGAAGCCTCTTGTTGCATACAAGAAAAATGTGCAAAATTTCAAATAAAATATTCCAAAGTTTTTGCAAAGTGAATTTGTTTATAACTTTTTATGTTTTTTTTTATTGTTTATTCTCAGCGATCTAGAGGTCGTACAGGGGTCTGCAGGTATGCAAATGAATTGTTGATTTTAAATTTTTGAAATAGATAAAAAAATTGGGGTTCGTTTTTTCATTATAAACAAATAAAATAACTTTTCGACAACTATTAATATCGAAATGCCGATAAGTGGTCGCGATAGCTGAGATTTTGACGCACATTTTGAAAAAAAAATTTTGTGCGACCACTAGAAGCTGAGATAGTGTTTTATTCAAAAAATCGCTGCGGAGTTGTTTATTAATATTAAGGGAATATTTAAGTAGGAATTTAGAGAGAGATGGTTAAACTATTGTACACAGCAGTTTTTAACTCAATTATTTCACAATTGTTGATATGGCATCTACTCCGAGAGTCAAAAAGTGAACAGAGGAGGGTTCTTTCAGCGGCACGCGGAAAAAAAACGTGACTCAGGAGCTTCAAATTCGAATTACGGATTATTGTTAAACATAGCAATAAACAAATTGTTGCACTTTTATACATTTTATGCATAATTATAATTTTACCGTACTTACATGCTTTTCAAGTTGCGAAAAAATTGTTGCAGTTGTCAACAGTATACCAATTATAAGGAATATTAAAAATTAGATTAATTTTTAACGTATGATTAATATTTATCGAGATATAGCATGAAACAAATAGCATTATTATTTTTCGAGATGCAGAACAAACTACGTTCAACGATTATTGTAAGCAATTATCCAATCGAGAATTATTGTAATATTACTGTAAAAGACGATGAAAGTAATAGGGGAGAAAATAATTATGATTATGATAATAATGATGATGTTGATGATGATAATAATTATTTCAATGATTAGAGTAATGATGATGATAATGATGAGAGTAATAATGATGATGAAGATGAGAGTGATAATTATGATGATAATTATTATGATAATAATGAAACCGATAAGGGTTTCGAAAATGAGTATCCATTGCTGTCTAAGAAACGGAGAACGGAATAAAAATTTTGTATAGATTTAAGCAAAAAGTATGTATGATAGCAAAAAATTTTGCATATGAAAAATATTCGTCCAATAAAATAAAAAAAAAATTAACATGTGTTTTTCTTGTACAACCAAAATTTTGGCGACAAATGACAGTCGCAACATGTTTCATGCTATAACTTCATAAATATTAATGTTACATTAAAAATCAATCTGATTTTTAATATTCCTAATTGGTAGTATACTGTTGAACACTGTAATATTTCTTTCGCAATTTGAAAAGCATGTGAATCAATTTGTTTATTGCTATGTTTAACAATAATTTGATTACAAAAACATATCATCCATTGTTCCTATCTCGTCGAGAAACTGCAAATTAAAAAAAAAATAAATAAAGATTCTACGACCAATGTTCGCCGAGATAATCCAAATTTCTCCAGCGAAATGAATATGAAGCGTTCGAGTTATGTTTTTTCTGCAGACTGAAAGAACGGCCCCCTCTGCTGCTCACTTTCTGATTCTTGGAGTAGGTGCAACTTTAAACTATTGTTACATCAACGATTCTGAAACAACTAAGTTGAAAACTGCTATATACATAGTATAACTATCTCCCTATGAGTTCCTACTTAAAGAATCCCTTAATGAAAAACAACGCAGTAGCGATTTTTTGAAAAAAAAATTCTAACCCAGACCACTAGAAGGGTCGTACAGAATTTTTTTTTTTTTTCAAAATATGCGCCAAAATCTTACCTATTACATACACTTATCGGCACTTCGATATCAATAATTGTCGAAGAGTTATTCTATTTGTTTATAATGAAGAAACCAACCACAATTTTGTTTATCTGTTCCAACAATTTAAAATCAACAATTAATTTGGGTGTATTTTGTTTTTGTTAGTATAAGTTTCGAGCTTTGATTTGCGCATCATCAGGTCACTATACGATTTCTAGATTGCTGAGAATACACAATAAAGAAAAACATAAAATGTTATAAACAAATTTACTGTACAAAAAATTATTGAATATTTTTACTTGAAATTTTACATACTTGTTGTATGCAACAAGATGCTTCTTTTGGTGTAGTATAAAATATTTTTCTATTGTTTATTAACAACTGGAGAAACCGGCATTTTAGCAGGTTTTTTTGCAATAACCAACAAACAAATTATCCTATTTGAATGAACTTTATTCCATTTTGTAGGAATTTTTATACAGTATAACTTTTGTTTGAAACTTCTTTACTGAAAAAAGACAGCTTTTCTAATAACTCGAAAAAACTGTTTTTCACATCTTAATTGTTAAGTAATATTATTATTCTGATGGTTTCTACGTAATCAGAAATCTACTAACAATAAATTTTTTCCAGATGTTAATTCCGCTGGCCTACAAGTTAGAGTGAATAACTCACATGACAATTAAGAAATTAAAAAACAGAAAATCATCCGGTACCGACCAAATTACGGATGAGATGCTAAAGTACGGAGGCTCCAGCCTTGTCACAGAGTTCACTGTTCTATTTCAAAAAATACTCCGCACAACGTCAGTACCGAACGAATGGCGGAAGAGCATCACAATTCCGATCCATAAAAGAGGATCAAAGTAACAACCGGAAATCTACAAGGGAATCAGCCTACTGAACAGTTCAGCCAAACTGTTAACTAAAATATTGTCACAACGGATCATAGACAAGTTAGGGGCGAGCGAAGAACAGCAGGGCTTTCGGAAAAACCGCTCTACTATCGACGGCATATTTATTATCAGACAACTGGTTGAAAAATCTATCGAATACGATAAACCCCTGTTTATTAGTTTTGTGGACTTTGCACAAGCGTTCGACCGAGTCAAAGTGGAACACATAACAGAACTACTGCGAAGAAAACAAGTAGACGAAGCAATCATACGCACAATATACGAACTGAATTCCAAAAACACCATGGTAATTAAAACAAATAACACTCTAACAGAGGAAATCCCACTATCCATAGGAATAAGACAGGGTGATAGCCTAAATTCAACACTTTTCAATGTAATCATGGACGAAATCATTAATGAGGTAGGAAGCACAAATATTGGGTACCCAATGGGACACAACACCGTTCAGATTATATGCTTTGCAGACGATGTTGCCTTGTCAGTAGATAGCGAGGACAACTTACAAAGAATGCTTTTCCATCTCAATCGAACAGCCAAACAGTATAATATGAAGATATCTGTGGAGAAAACCAAAGTAATGGTAATAGCAAAAGAACCGGTAAGATGCAAACTAATGGTTGATGACAAACGTATTGAACAGGTTGGGAAGTTTAAATACCTGGGAGCACATATAACAAGTTACAGGGCAGTAGCGGAAGAAGTAAGCCAATAAAGCGGCCATGATATCAGGCCAACTAAGAGATATAATCTGGAACAATAAACATATGACGGTTGAAAGCAAAGCAAGAATTTACAAGGTCTGTGTAAGACCGATACTGACCAACGGGGCAGAAACAAGAAACGAAACAACAAAGACAAAATAGATTATGAGAAACACAGAAATGAAAACGCTGAGAATGATCACGGGAACAAGTTTAAGAGATGGAATAAGAAACAAAAAAATTCGCGAGGACAGCGGAGTGGGGGATGTTGTGAAGTGGGTTCGAAACCATCGTAGGCAGTGAAGAGATCACGTGGAATGAATAGACGATGACAGACTAGCAAAAACCGCGATGAGAGAGAAACCAAACACCAAACGGCCGCCTGGACAGCTGGATTTCGACCGCAAACGAGGACCGATGAGGCATTGTGCAGATAACAGAACTTGGTTCTACCTAGAAGAAGAAGAAGAAGAAGAAGAAGAAGAAGAACTCACAAAGTTTGCTTTATAGACAACAGAGACTTAGCACTTGAAATATTTTAAACTAATTTTTACTTGTCTGATTTTCCTGAATTCAGAATCATTGCAAGCCATGCCACTAATCCACATGGCTTTTATATATTGTGATAAAGAGATTTTTAGAAGAAAAAAAATGTTTTATAAAGAAGGATATTGTTACTATTTTGCATTAAAACTGGATATTAATACGAAAGCGGAGCTCCACATTCTTATTGCAATTCTTGTGCTATAGGTAGAAGAAAACCCATTGGCGAAAACCCACAAATCACTGAACTGACTATTATTTTTATTTCATAATTTCTATGGGAGAAGAAGTATCTAAAAAGAAGAAAATTGTAATATTCTATTAAACATACCATCAGCTACTTATCCAATATCACACAGCGATAATTACTCAATTCTCAAGTTGGCGACAATGAAATTGAAAGAAATGAAATATTATCTGTGTCAGCATTCATACCTAGACAGTTATTCCAACAAAAGCCATATAAAAAAACCCAAGCTGCTTTAAACAATCTAGTAAGGGATAAATATTTTAATCGTGTTTTGAAAGAAAAAACACAATCAGTTTCCGACTTGCTGCAAATAACTTATGAGGCAACAACAGAGATGAAAACTATGTTAAGCTTATTAAAAACATGTTAACGTCATACCAAACTCTAGATTGTAACTTATTCTTGAAAATTAATTCACTATACTCTCATTTTCACTCGTTTTCAAACAATTGTGGATCGCTTAGTAACAAACATGGAAAACTCTGTCTTCAGGATATCATTAACGAGTAAAAATGGTATTGACGCTGGCGAATTATTTCTGGTCTATTATTATGGACATCTCAGAAACAGAATATAAATGAGCAGCGAAAAGTGAAAATTCAGAAGAATAATAAAATGCAATGCTTTTTTGATTATTTTTGTGAAAATATTAAACAAATGATTTTCCTATGAACTGAAACCTATTTTATTATTTCGTGCTCATTTTCGTGCCTGTAAAAAATACCTTTCAAAATCAAAATTTCCTGTATAGTGACTTCAATTAATATGATAAAAAATTTTATTTTATCTCCCGAAATAAACGCTTTTTTCAATTTAGGTCATCTCAACTTTATTATGAGAGTTCAAAGCAAAAACGAAATTTCAATGCAAAATACTTTTTTACGTCGAGTAATAGAGACCATGTGTAAAATGTAAATCAACTTTATCACGCCTACTTGTTTTAAAAGTTTTATCTTTAACGCCAATATTGTTTTATGCTACAAATATTTTAAACCTGACAATTAAAAGTGTGTACAATCAAATTAACACACAACCTTTAACCTTTGTATCTTTAATCGTCTTAATTTAATTAATTAGCTTATATCTACTTGCATATTTTGCATATAACTTTACAAATGTTAAATTAATTAATTCTAAATATGCCATACAAGAAGGTTCCATGGTGTAATGGTGAGCACTCTGGACTTTGAATCCAGCGATCCGAGTTCAAATCTCGGTGGAACCTGAATTTTTAACTTATTTTTATTATTATTCATTTTCACAATATCTTTTAAACGTTATGATAATTTTTATGTAATTCTTAAATATTAAGGTTCCATGGTGTAATGGTGAGCACTCTGGACTTTGAATCCAGCGATCCGAGTTCAAATCTCGGTGGAACCTGAATTTTTAACTTATTTTTATTATTAGTCATTTTCACAATATCTTTTACACATTATGATAATTTTTATGCAACTTTTAAATATTAAGGTTCCATGGTGTAATGGTGAGCACTCTGGACTTTGAATCCAGCGATCCGAGTTCAAATCTCGGTGGAACCTGAATTTTTAACTTATTTTTATTATTATTCATTTTCGCAATATCTTTTGCACGTTGTGATAATTTTTATGCAATTCTTAAATATTAAGGTTCCATGGTGTAATAGTGAGCACTCTGGACTTTGAATCCAGCGATCCGAGTTCAAATCTCGGTGGAACCTGAATTTTTAACTTATTTTTATTATTATTCATTTTCACAATATCGTTTACACGTTATGATAATTTTTATGCAATTCTTAAATACTAAGGTTCCATGGTGTAATGGTGAGCACTCTGGACTTTGAATCCAGCGATCCGAGTTCAAATCTCGGTGGAACCTGAATTTTTAACTTATTTTTATTATTATTCATTTTCGCAATATCTTTTACACTTTGTGATAAATTTTATGTAATTCTTAAATATTAAGGTTCCATGGTGTAATGGTGAGCACTCTGGACTTTGAATCCAGCGATCCGAGTTCAAATCTCGGTGGAACCTGAATCTTTAACTTATTTTTATTACTATTCATTTTCGCAATATCTTTTACACGTTGTGATAATTTTTATGTAATTCTTAAATATTAAGGTTCCATGGTGTAATGGTGAGCACTCTGGACTTTGAATCCAGCGATCCGAGTTCAAATCTCGGTGGAACCTAAATTTTTAACTTATTTTTATTATTATTCATTTTTACAATATCTTTTACACGTTATGACAATTTTTATGTAATTCTTAAATATTAAGGTTCCATGGTGTAATGGTGAGCACTCTGGACTTTGAATCCAGCGATCCGAGTTCAAATCTCGGTGGAACCTGAATTTTTAACTTATTTTTATTATTATTCATTTTCACAATATCTTTTACACGTTATGATAATTTTTATGCAATTCTTAAATATTAAGGTTCCATGGTGTAATGGTGAGCACTCTGGACTTTGAATCCAGCGATCCGAGTTCAAATCTCGGTGGAACCTGAATTTTTATCTTATTTTTATTATTATTCATTTTCATAATATCTTTTACACGTTATGATAATTTTTATGCAATTCTTAAATATTAAGGTTCCATGGTGTAATGGTGAGCACTCTGGACTTTGAATCCAGCGATCCGAGTTCAAATCTCGGTGGAACCTGAATTTTTAACTTATTTTTATTATTATTCATTTTCACAATATCTTTTACACGTTATGATAATTTTTCGTTCGTTTAATATTAAGGTTCCAGGGTGTAATGGTGAGCACTCGGGACTTTGAGTCCAGCGATCTGAGTTGAAATATTGGTAGAATATGAATTGTTTTATCAGATTTACAAGCCAAACGGCTTCGCACTCCCTTCAGGGATTATTGACTCATACCAGGTATATAAAGATACCAAAAGTATGAAGCTCTGTGGGGACCTTATCCATGTTATCGGATCCTAGGTGGCGTAGTTCTGTACTTCCTACAAACTTTCGGACAGTCCGTGCGGTTGAAAGGAGAAGTGCATTGGTTTATACAGATGCTCACTAAGGCCCAGTTCCTTGACGTTCTGCAGGAGGTTCTTTGGTATCACTCCAGTTGTTGGCAGTATTATGAGAACCGTGTGGACGCTGTTCATTGCCCACGGTCTGCTAATTTGTATTTTGATCTAAGATTGTTTTTATTAGATATAGCGATGTCAATCAGTGTGGTTCGCCTGGAAATTTTATCTGTTAGTATGTTTGGCCTATTAAGAGTAACTGTTTAATCTGTTAGAACCATTCAGTCTCAATATAACTTGTATTCATTGTTTTCAAGAATGGGCTCTGGATTGTATTTGTAGTAAGGCACTTTTTCTACCTGTAAGAGGTTTACCTTTTCTGCTAACTCTTGGTGGAGTGTCTTAGCGGCTGAATCGTATCTTTCCTAATACTCGGTTGCGGCAAACGCTTGGCATCCTCCAATTATGTGCTGGATTGTCTCTGATGTTTGATAACCATATCTACATTGATCGTTTTCTATTGAGGGATCTCTGATGATGAACTTCCGATAGTTCTTAGTCGGAATAATCTGGTCTTGGATAGCTAACAAGAAGCCCTCCGTTTCCGGAAACATTTGTCCTGAAATCAACTAGTAGTTCGACGCCGAGTTGCCAACATTTTCCTGGATTACCTCATTTGGATGCCGTCCATGAAGTGGTTTCTGTAGCCAGGCTTGTAACTTCTCTTGGTCTTTTCGGTGGTGAGAAGAAATATACCGTTCCCTCAGCTATAGCGACATTGAATCGTCTGCCTCGCATATTGCTCGATGTAGTGTGGAAATGTCCGCTAACCTGTGAAAATAAGAACGTAAGTTTATTATTTGTTGATCGAGCTGCTTACCCATATCGACCAATTCTCTTCCTCCTTTGTGTCTTGGAAGCATTGTACGTTCAATAGCATACCGAGGGTGGTGTTCGTGTGCTTTAGTTATGAGTGTTCGTATTTCCCTTTGCAGGTTTTCGATGTCCGTCCTGCTCCATTTTACAATTCCAAAAGAGAAGCTAAGCGCAGAGCATGCGGACGTGTTGAGCGCCTTAAACAAATTTCTACTATTTAAACTTGTTTGAAATACCTGTCTTACCGTCCTGACAAATTGGGTTGTCAATTAGGCCTTCATATTGCGATGGTCAATTCGTTAGCCCGTTTCATACCTCGGCATTTGTATGTTTATTCCGCTTCCATTGCAAATATAGTTTCACCGTTCTGCATCTTAAATACTTCTGGTTTAACGATCTTCAAAATACGGCACTTGTCAATTTCAAACTGCATTCCGATATCCCCTGAAAACTCCTCTACAATTTTGAGCATTTGCTCCAGCTGGTTTTTGGAAGCAGCCATCGGTTTAAGATCATCCATGTATAGAAGATGGTTCAATCTTACCAGCTCGTCCTTGCTATTTCCAATACTAAAGCCGTATTTGGTCGAGTTTAAGACAGTGGGTTCATTGCACGGCAGAACCATAATGAGCTTATTGAATCGCCATTAAATATTTCCCTTCGTATTGATATTGTATTAGTTTTAATGGTATCGCTGGATGGCTCTTGTAATTGGATCCTAGTTCTCCAGATTGACATGATGCGTTCTAAAAAGGAAAGAAAATGATTATCGACCCTATACATTCTCAATATAGTTTTGAGCCATTCATGCGGCACTGAGTCGAAGGTCTTCTTATAATCTACTTAGACAGCAAAGAGGTGTCTTCGGTTGGTATGGGCTTGGTGACAAATAATCAATTGTTCCTTACATCGCATTGCTCCCCTGGTGCACCCTCTCTGTTGAGTGGCGATGATATTGATTTGTTTTATTATTTTTATTTTTATTCATTTTCAGAACATTCTTAATGCACATTAGGATTTATTTTATGCATACGTTAAATATTAAAGTTCCGTGGTCTGACAGTAAGCATTCTAGACTTAGAATCCAGGTATCCCAGTTCAAATTTCAGTAGAACTGGATATTTTTCGTTATTTTTGTTATTATCTTGATCTGTATTAAATTTTTGTGTGCACATTTTGATCATTTTTAGTGTTTTGTCAATATAAAACTTCCATGGTTAATGGTTAGTACCCAGGACTTTGAATCCAGCAATTAGACTTTAAATTTTGGCGAAGACTGAAATTTTTTGTTAATTTTGTAATCACCTTCATCCACAGCAAAATTTTGTTTCACGTGTTTATAATTTTGATGCTTTCCTAAATATTAAGGTTCCACGGTGTAATAGTGAGGACTCTGGACTATGAATCCATAGATTTGATATTAAATCTTGATTAAACCTGATTTTTTTATTCTTGTTATTATCTTCATCTGCATTAAATTTTTGTTGAACATTTTGAAAATTTTTCTGCATTATGTAAATGTGAAGGTTCCATGGACTAATAGTGAGCACTCTGGACTTTAAATCCAGCGATTTGAAATCATACCTCCGTGAAGCCTTTTAGCATTCATTTCGCTTTTTCTACTAATTTCGTGTTCCGGAATTATTGCACTTGGAACAATGTATTTTAATTTTGAAAATATAATTTAATTGCTTAATTATTCTAATAATATGTCTACACTTTTGAAAATACAAGAGGACACAAATCTATGATTGACTTTATAGTTAGTAACCGAGTTATACATCCCACCCAGATATTGGATATTAGAACATTGAACTCTGTTAATGCAGGAAACGATCATAAATTAGTTCTATCAAAAATTTGAATAAAGATTACACAAATACACAAAAGAAAAAGCAGCTGGAAAAGGTTAAGATACAAAAAAAGAAAATAGACTCTCTGTAGCATACGTCAACGAAAGAATTATATCAAAAAAAATTGATGGAAAAAATTGAAAGAAAACCAATAAATGAAGAGGAAGATATAAATAATAGCTGGGAAAAAATTAAGGGAAACATAGAAGATGCATCAAATGAGTCATTGGGCACACATACAGTCACAATCAACAACAAAAATCCTAATAAAACTGAATGGTTCCGTAAAGAAGTTAAAGATAAGTGTAACCAAAAAAGAAAAGCATATTTAGCATATAGAACGTCAAAAACGCCGGAAGCATACAATAGGTACAAACTAATTCGTAACGAAACTAATCTACTAGTCAGGCAACTAAAAAGTGAACATTGGGAGTAGTTCTCTAAAAGAATGGAAGGAGACTTCTATAGTGTACAAAAACAAATGTGGCGACTGATAAGACAACAGCGCAAAGAAATATTTGAACTCTCCGAAACAAACAAAATATCAGAGGAGAAATGGATAGACTACCTAACAAAATTATTTGAAGGAGATGCTAACATTGGAAAAAACAACATACCAGCAATAAGGAATAATGTGGAAGTCACCATTCAATAAGTAGAGAAAGCTATAAAATCCTTAAAAAATAGAAAGTCTCCCGGACAAGACGGAATTCATAACGAATTGTTAAAATACGGAGGACAGCGACTAACACAGGGACTCACAAGCTTCATTCAAAAAATCCTGACACAATGCAAAGTACCAGATAGGTGGAGAACCAGCACAATAATGCTTATGTTTAAGAAAGGTGACAAACAAAAACCAGGGAACTACAGGGGTATTAATCTACTGGACACAACTCTGAAACTCGTTACGAACGTAATCAAAAATAAAATTAATTCGGTTACAACACTGGAAGACGAACAGCAGGGATTTAGATCAAGAAGGTCTTGCGTGGATGTAGTATTTATTCTACGACGGATAGTCGAAAAATCTCTAGAATACAATAAACCAACATTTTTATTCTTTATAGATCTAACAAAAGCATTCGATCGCATAAAGCTAGATGACGTAATCCACCTGTTATATAAGAGAAATATTCCTATCAATATAATTCAGACCATCGAAAACATATACGCAAACAATAAAGTTCAGATTCGCACTAACGGTAAATTATCAACACCCATACCAGTCAACAGCGGTATTAGACAGGAAGACTCGCTTAGTCCTTTATTGTTTAACATGATAATGGACGAAATAATAAAGGAGGTGCGACTTGGTAGAGGATATAAAATGGGTGATACAGAAATAAAAATTCTCTGTTACGCTGATGACGCTGTGATATGTGCCGAAAATGAAGACGACCTCCAGAGATTGTTAAGTACCTTTAATCTTACGGGAAGAAAATATAATATCATTATCTCAGCGGAAAAAACTAAATGTATGACAACCTCAAAAGAACCCCTCCGATGCAAACTAGAACTAGACGGTCGAATAATACAACAAGAAATGAGTTTCAAATATCTAGGAATCAACATAACTAGTTATAGCAACATCGAAGATGAAGTAAGAGGGCAGGTGGCCAAAGCAAACAAAGTGGCGGGTTGCCTCAACGACGTGATCTGGCGAAACAAACACTTACAACAAGAAACAAGGGTTCGGATCTACAAAACCACAATTAGACCTATTATGACATACACCTCAGAAACACGGCCAGAGAAGACAAAAACGAAACAACTATTGGAGACCACAGAAATGAGAATACTTCGACGAATAACAGCAAAAACGCTATTAGACAGAGAAAGAAGTGATAACATCAGGCAATCATGCAACACAGATTGCATTAATGAGTGGGTCCTACAACGTAAGACACAATGGAACAAACACATAAGCCGAATGACAGAGGATAGACTGGTAAGGATCGCACGAGATAAATCGCCTAGTGGTACACGCAGTAGAGGTCGACCACGGAAAAGGTGGAGGGATAGTTTAAGTCCAGAATGAGGAAAATCGAAGAAGAAACAGGTCAGGGACCTATTATAGAAGGTAGAAGAAGAAGAAAAAGAAGAATATGTCTAGAACTGAAAGTAATTTTACAATGCGTTTTTTTTTTTTAATTTTTTCCCGTTTGCTATTTTTGTTCTAAAATACACAACGTACACATAATTCTACAGTTAAATTTACAGAACATATATTTTCTTCTCCAACTGAAACAAACTTCAAAGTGATGAACATTTTAGAAATATAAATCCAAGCGAAAATAAAATTTAAGATAAATTATATTATGATTAATTTTCAAACTACAGAAAACACCTCATAACAAAATCAACTTCTCAGTCACAAAAAACAAAAATCCATCAGAGCTCATCCCCGGAGTGTCGCATACCAAATTTTATTAACTCATTATAATAATAACGAAAGTCGATGGCAAAGGCCGCTCCGAAAGAAGGCTCACATTGTATTCAGCAACACTCAAGCTGTCCGCCCGAGGCGAAGTTCTTTTTTTAACCATCCCGTATTATAAAACATTAATGAGGACTTGTATGGCAGATTTTTAAGGGAATTAACTCTTGAAGAAATATTATTAGGTATATTCACAGGATTTGTGAGTTTAATTAGTCGTTAAAAAAGAGGTAAAGTTCGTTTTAGCAAACACGCTTGTGATGGCAAAGCGAGAGATTGTCAATAATTGGAAAGAGATAAACTCAATAACAATCGTTAATTATTATCTCACTTATATATATATATATATATATATATATATATATATATATATATATATATATATATATATATATATATATATATATATAGGAATTACCTTTTCTTGAACCATTAAATATGTTTTTAGTTGGTTATTTTCTTGGGAATATGGTTCATTTTTATAATTGAAACTACATATATAAAGTAGTCATACTTATTGTATATATATTTTAAATTTCAGGACGTTTCGATTCTTTCGAATCTTTTTCAACTGAAGTTTTCGGCGAATTCTACAAAAATGTACATTTTTAATATTATTATATAAGTAATAATGGGTTAAAAACTTATCGTTAAAACAGAGATTTTTGTTTTAAAAAAAAAATTAATTACATCACAAACCAATTATAATCACACACTCTCTTGTATATTAACTTTTCAATAGTATTTTTAAAAGTCCAGCTAGAAGAATGGACAGTACATTTTTAACCCTATAACTGCCTTGACTTGACTGAATGTGGAATCCAGATGGTGTATGTTGTAGATACTTTAATTGGCGTAAAAAGTTTGGGTCTTTTAATTGAAGTGATATCTTTCTGAAAAAATATCGTGATTCAATTTAGAAGAATTGAAAGCGGAGAATTATTTTTATTTATTGTTTTTTTTTAGTTTCCCTTATATTGGTTTATTTTAATATGTTAAAATAAATTTGATTTAGATTATTGATGTCTGTTTTATCGTTTACGGCATTCGGATTTTTTTTTATTGCAATCATTTCGTAAAATTCTTGTTTTCCTTTGTTAGTTCCAGTTTCCAAGATTTTTGTATTTTCATAATCAAAGGTGTGCTTGTGTTTCATTTCGTGTTTTTTTAGGGCTTCAATATTTTTTTTTGTCATATTTATGTTCATTTAGACGATTTTGCGGATACTGACTAGTTTGGCCGATATAATTCGATGGGCAATCCTTGCAAGGTATTTGGTAGACAACATTTGATTTTCTGTTTTTTGGAATGTCACTTTTTAATTTGCTGATATTGCTTTTAAGTAAATTATGGCCCTTATGACTAGTGGTTATATTATGTTTTTTAAAAAAAGTTTGAAAGTTTTCGGAAAGTTTTGGTATGTATGGCAAGGAAAGATTGTTTTTTGGTTTTATTGTGTTCTAAATTTTCTGTTTTAGTATTTCCATGTTTGTATTTTTCTAGCCTTTCTTTAAAAATTTTATTAATTAGTTTATTTGGGTAAGAGTTTGTCATAAGGACCTCTTTTGCTTTTTTGATGCAGTTGTTTCTAAATTCGGGACTACTAAGGACGATGGCTCTATCGGCTATTCCAATTATTACTGATTTTTTTTTTGGGTCATGTGGTGTTAGGAATTATAGTTAAGGTAGCGACCACACCATGTAGATTTTGTGTACCACTCAGTTAGTATTGTATTATTTTTGTAATGCAACGTCATATCTAGAAAATTTATGTGGTTATTATTTTCAAATTCTATGGTAAATTGTAATTTTTCATAATAGCTGTTAAATTTGTTTAAGATATATGAATCTTGATTTTTTGGTATAGCCGTTATGCAGTCATCTACATATCTGTAAAAGAATGGTAGTTTGAATTTTAAGCTGTTGATAACTTCAGTTTCTAGGTCTTCTAACACTAATTGAGCAATAACACTTGAAATGGATGCACCCATCGCGCAACCCTCAATTTGCTTAAAGAATAAATTTTTGTATTTAAGTATGTAGAAGTTAGGCAGATTTCTACAGTTTCAAGAAAATCATCTAATGGAATATCAGTGTATTTCTTTATTTCTGACCATTTTTTTCTGATTATGTTTAAGGGCACATTTATGGGTATATTTGTGTATGTAGTTTCAATATAAAAATGAACCATATTCCCAAAAAAAAAATTAATTCCTATATATATATATATATATATATATATATATATATATATATATATATATATATATATATATATTTATATATATATATATATATATATATATATATATATATATATATATATATATATATATATATATATATATATATATATATATATATATATATTGTAAAGTTTGACATTTTAGATGGTATACATATACAGAACATTTTGACATATGGACGCTGTGTGTGTTGTTTTCAGAGACGTCAACAAAGTTTTACTATGGAATTAGCTCGTGAACATTTTCATACCATTTTTTTTACAATTTTTTTTTAACTCAACAAGAGTGTATAGATAAACCTGATTATTTATATAGCATTAAAGCACATACAAAAACCATGGTATATCACTGATTGAATAAATTTAATCATTGCGCACTGGTAAATCGTGTTAAGGTGGTCCAAAATCATTTGTAGTGTAAGAAAAAATCACTGCTGTGGTATATCGTGATATTAAGGAATCCCTAAGTACTAGTAAAATGAACGAATATGACTCAGATCACACCTAAATTGAAACATCATTTTACAATTGAAAGCTAATTTTCTGAAATAATAAATAAGTGGTTTCTTTTAACATAATCCACATAATCCACTTGAGTTTGAAATAGCCTTTAAATCACTATTAATTGGCCCATTTCAAACGCTACAACTTTTGTATTAGGTATTTTTTTCGAAAATGCGTTTCTGTTGAGATATTTGAGGGGATCAGTGATCTATTTCTGAGAGAGCGTTCAAGAACGAGCAGAGAATTGGGTCCAAAATTAATATTTTCGTTTGAAGTTTTCATAAAACATGCTTAAAATATAGTGTAAAAGCTTGGTATTATATACAAAATAAAAAACAGTAAAAAAAGTAATGCTTACTTTTCATAATTGAAAATTTTATAGAAGGTCATCTTTCATAAAATTTCTGTATGTTGCTATATGGATTTTTAAATTTATTTCTTGGCTATCATGTTTGCATCTTATATTGACATTGGTTACATGATTGAATAATCAGAATAAAAATTAAAAAGTTCAAAACAGTGGAAAATTGCTCATTATGTAGTGGGTGTTCAGTGGTTGACAAATCAAAAGCTTTTTAGTATTGAAATTGAAGGACAATAAAAGCACAAAGTACGCAATATTCCAAAATCACCAGACTGGAACACATTTCTTTGTTATTATAGAAATTTCTTAGAATAATGAGACATCGATGGATTTTTTCATCTTAGGTGAGTTGTAGATTTTGTCATTGCGCTATGTTTAAATAATTGCACTTATTTACATTTTTTACAGCAATATTTAACTTAATTTATTTTTTATTATTTTATTTGCTCTGGTTACACAATTACAAGTTCTATAGCTATCTACGACTGGCAGCCCTGTTGCTACTCCTGCCTCCATAAAGGAGATTTTCGCTGAAGTATTTGAATTTCCGTAACACATTTCAGGTTAGGTTAGAGAAAAATTCAGGATACAAAAAGCATGTCACAAACTAGGGAGCAGCAGAAATAGATACTTCTTGGAAAATTCCGGCAAGTCGCTTAGAAATAAAGGAACGAACCAAAAAATATGCTTGGATATGTTTAAGCCAGGCCTGAAACGATTTAGTCTTGATTTTAACTAAGCGCGCTTGGAGTCTCTGTATATATACAGGGTGTTTCCAAATAAGTGCAAAAAATTTTAAAGAGTTGTTTTTGAGCTAATTTTAAACGTAGAAGTTCATATAAACATATGTATAATAATGTTTACTTTTAAAATACATACAAATAAGAAATTTTATCTTATTTTTTTTTATTTATGATTTTTAAATTTATATCATTTGTTTTTAAATATAATAATAAAGTCAAATTTGGAATACATAACACTTTTATAGTTCTAATAAAAAATTATTATTGTATGAAATGATATAGAGAGTGGTACTTTTTCCGGGTCTGTAAAATTTTACCCTCTGGAACTTTTTTTCCGGGAGCCACTGTTTCGATTTGATTATTTAGTTAGCTTTTCCATCTTATTGTGAGACTTTTTTGTCTCTTAAGCTCTTCTCTAAAAATCAATAGTTTTTCCACAAAAAAAGAAAATACATAAGTTAAAAACCATAATGTATCTGTTTTAATCAATTTTCATTCATATTTGTTTTAACCAAAGTGGAATAAGAAAAAAATACAGCATAATAATAAGAGGATTTGAATAACAGTAATAAAATCTTAATTACACAAATGACAACAAATGTTAAAAATGACCATCCTCAGCCATAATGCAAGAATCCTATTTTCGTCTCATTGAAGAGCGTATTCGTTGAAATAATTATGGAGTATTTCTTATCCTTTCGTAAGACCCAATAATGCGATTTTTTTTTCGAATCTTCAACATCTTCAACGGGAGATGCATAAACCAAAGATTTAAGGAAACCTCAGATGCAAAAATTTAAAGGATTTAGATCCGGAGATCGAGCAGGCCAATGTTGAGTGTCTCCTCGACCTATCAAACGATTTGGATACACTGCGTCTAAGTGACAGCGAACATTGATACTGAAATGTGCTGGAGCACCATAATGCATAAAACATAATCTTTGTCTAACTTGAAGATGAACCTCTTCAAGAAAGTGATAGTAATGGTCGCCATTTAAGGCTAGTGGAAGAAAACATGAACTAATTAGATAATCGCCTATGACACCAATCCATACATTTGATGAAAACTGATGTTGATAATTGGCTTAAAGGAATTCATGCGGATTTTTTTCAGCTCAAATGTAATTATTGTGAAAATTTCTTATGGATTTCCTTGAAAAGTTTGCCATGGGCCATCATTTGTAGTATTCACAGGCAAAAAACTATACGCGGCAAAATATCTCGAGGTTAAAGCACCTGCACTTGCTCGATATGGTAGAGATACAATTGGTGTTTTTTTTAAAATTCGGAATACTGTGGAAGTGCTTATATATAATATAATTTTCTCGTACTTGTTTTAGGAGATTCGATTCTATTGAATTAAGAACAGCTTCCTCTAGCGCTACGATTCTTATCTCTCAAGGACGTCCACAATCAGAAATTACAATGATTTAAGTTGGTAAAACCTACTTTTATCCAAGAAGTTTCTCTTCAAAATAATAGACAAGGAAAACAAAATAGAGCATTTTAAAATTCGCAACCACAAATTCGCGTATATTGGTTACAAAGATCCGGAATAAACGTCCTAGTAAAAGTCCTTTTTTTTGCTAGACACGGATTGTTGTATTTTTAAATTCAGAGCAGGCCTTCCAAGCCTTTTTATTTCAGCCTTATCACTTAATGACCTGCCACAGAATGCAATTAAACTCTGAACGGAATTCATTTTTGTTTTTACCAAAACCAATCTATATTAAGCTTACGAGACAAAATTAATCTCCACGTCTTAGATAGGCAACTCTAGATGCGCTCCAATATAGTAGCTTGGATTGCAGTAAAATTGCAAACTCGCAAAGCAATAACGTTTCCAGGCATAATACTGTAATATAGAAAAATGATTAATGATATTTAGGCAAAGTAAGTTCAATTATTTCCATAATTGACTGCTGTTCGCGTATAATCTAGGCAGAAAATTGATTTAAATTTAATCATTAAATTATCAGTAGAAATTAATATATATATATATATATATATATATATATATATATATATATATATATATATATATATATATATACAGGGTGATTCAAAAATCGATCACGAAACTTAAGGGGGTGATTCTACTTGACAAAATAAGGGTAGAGCTTCATATAATTTTTTTTCAAAATGTCATTCGTTTTCGAGTTACAAGCCGTCCAAGTTCAAGTTTTTATTTTTTTTTTTTGAATTACTCGCTTACAGGAAAACCGATTTGACTAATATTTGAAAGATAGGCTAAGTCTTCTGCGCTTCATCATTTTAGTAACAATTCACATTGATTGTTTGCCGCTAGAGGGCACTTTACCTACATTGAAAATTGTTTTTTTGTCATAATTTTTTAGTGTTGACAGCTACAGTAGTTTTTGGCATAATTTCTGAAAGACTGATGCCAAGCCTTTAAAAAAGGTGCTCTTTATTTACATCGCTAAACCCAACGGTTTAGACGTAAATCACCCTTAAAAATTAAGTGGTAAATTTACTTTTCTCATTTCATTACCACCAGCTACCAGGTAAATAGCTATCAAAGTATACTAGAGCTGTCAGTTTAACATCAAATAAATTCGCTTTTTAAACTATTTAATTTATAATCTTAAAATAACTAATAATGGCTAATCAGTAAATATTCATATTATGGATTATTGCGATATACATTTAATTGATAAAAATTAATGAAACAGTACTAAACAAACTAAAAAAGATTCTCAAAATGTCCCCCATTTTCTTCCATACATTTCCTAACACTCTTCAAAAAATGTCGCCTAACTCGATGAAAAATTCCTGGTGTTTCTTTAATAATTTGGCACTTTTCGATTATCCTGAAGCGAAGATCCTCGACGTTGATTACTGGAATATCGTACACCAATTGTTTCAAATGACCCCAAAAGAAAAAATCCATAGGATTAAGGTCTGGTGACCTCGCTGCCCATGCCAATGGTCCACTTCGTCCTATCCATCGCTCAGGATACGTTGCATTCAAATACTGTCGGACACGTATACTAAAGTGGGGCGAAGCTCGGTCTTGGAGGATCCACATGTTGGCCCTTACTTCCAATGGCACATCTTCTAGATACAATGGGAGACGATTTTGGATAAAATCTAAGTATACGTCACTAGTTAATGGGCCATCAAAGAAATGAGGACCAATAAGGTAATCTCCTATTATCCCTGCCCACACATTTAGTGAAAATCTACGCAGATGTTTCGTTTCTACCACATTGTTTGGGTTCTCGTAAGCATATGTGTGGATGTTGTGTAGATTTGTTATGCCATCACGAGTGAAACCAGCTTCGTCAGTGAATAATATGACGCCAATTAATCGATTATCTTGTTCATACTTAGCTAGGATCTGATTGCACATTTCCAACCGTCTCGGCCGATCATCGTCATAAAGAGCCTGCACCTTTTTTGAATGAAACGGGTAGAGTTGTTCTTCTCTTAGTATCCTCCATGAACTAGCCTGACAGAGCCGCACTTCATTCCCAATTTTTCTAGTACTAATACCTGGATTATCTTCAATAATTTCAAGCACTCTTTCTTCTTGTTGCACGTTTCTAGCAGTTCTAGGTCTTCCCCTATTTCCATTATAACTTTTAAAGGAACCACATTCCGCAAGCCTCCTGTGCACACTGGAAAATGTTTGAGCATGAGGGATATTTCTTTCCGGATAACTCTCCATATAATATCTTCTTGCCAACTCTGCATTACCATTTGCTTTTCCATAACAAAAATGGATATCACAATATTCGATATTTGAATATTGGTGATTAGCCATTATTAGTTATTTTAAGATTATAAATTAAATAGTTTAAAAAGCGAATTTATTTGATGTTAAACTGACAGCTCTAGCATACTTTGATAGCTATTTACCTGGTAGCTGGTGGTAATGAAATGAGAACAGTAAATTTACCACTTAATTTTTAAGGGTGATTTACGTCTAAACCGTTTGGTTTAGCGATGTAAATAAAGAGCACCTTTTTTAAAGGCCTGGCATCAGTCTTTCAGAAATTATGCCAAAAACTACTGTAGCTGTCAACACTAAAAAATTATGACAAAAAAACAATTTTCAATGTAGGTAAAGTGCCCTCTAGCGGCAAACAATCAATGTGAATTGTTACTAAAATGATGAAGCGCAGAAGACTTAGCCTATCTTTCAAATATTAGTCAAATCGGTTTTTCTGTAAG
Organism: Diaprepes abbreviatus; assembly: GCA_034092305.1. Classification (NCBI taxonomy): domain Eukaryota; kingdom Metazoa; phylum Arthropoda; class Insecta; order Coleoptera; family Curculionidae; genus Diaprepes; species Diaprepes abbreviatus. Next base: position 4,269,429 of record JASJET010000095.1, read on the forward strand.
CGAGTAATTCAAAAAACAAAAAATAAAAACTTGAACTTGGACGGCTTGTAACTCGAAAACGAATGACATTTTGAAAAAAAATTATATGAAGCTCTACCCTTATTTTGTCAAGTAGAATCACCCTCTTAAGTTTCGTGATCGATTTTTGAATCACCCTGTATATACATATATATATATATATATATATATATATATATATATATATATATATATATATATATATATATATATATATATATATATTTGTTAGTGTGTTTTATTTTAATTTACAGTTTTTTGGGAGTTGCACAAACCTGCAAACCTAGTGAAAAGCCGCCACTGATGGGACAGATAAATCACAAGATACACTATTCTCTTAGAATCAGCCGAGGAACACAAAAATAATTGTAATTTTATAAAAAAAAAATTTTAATTTTTGGCAAATTTTTGTTTATAACAAAGGACCCCATCAAACAAATGGAAATTGGATCCCGGTCAAATTCATTCAAAATTCAGTATGTTGTAGGTTAGATGTCCTGATTAAAAGTTTCTATGGGCACAAAGTCCAAAAGTTGATGGTTTTCGAGATACAGAAGGATGAGTTGCGCCCGCACCAACCAAATGGAAATTGTATCCCTGTCAAATTCGTTGAAAATTCAGTATGTTGTAGATCTAGATGTCGTGATCAAAAGTTCCTATAGGCACAAAGTCCAAAAGTTAATGATTTTCGAGATACAGAGGGATGAGTTGCGCCCGCACCAACCAAATGGAAATTGGATCCCGGTCAAATTCGTTGAAAATTCAGTATGTTGTAGGTCTAGATGTCCTGATCAAAAGTTCCTATGGGCACAAAGTCCAAAAGTTAATAGTTTTCGAGATGAATTTTTTGTTACTTCACGAAGAGTTGTAAAAATATTTTAAGTTCTTGTCCTTTTAACACATATAGTCCATTAATAAATTGCAAACCAAGCAAAAACGGTTGCAGCAAACAACCTCATTCATCTAAATGACGCTGACATGACTTAACATTCCCAGGAACATATATATTTCTGGAAATGAAAACATTTGCTTTACATTCACTTGACAATCGGTGAAGATCATTTTCAGCATTGCATATAAGACATGTACTATTCCTAGTTTGACAATGTTCGACCTTGACTCTTGATCTAAAGGTCATAGTCAAGATTAAAATTGGTGATCTCCTTCATTATCCTAAACCTATCGACTGAAGTATTTTTTTATGATTACGCGCGGTACAAAGTTTGCAATGTTTTACGCTGCAACACACACACACACACACACATATATATATATATATATATATATATATATATATATATATATATATATATATATATACAGGCGCGGATCCAAGGGGGGGGAGCGGTGGGGGCGATCGCCCCCCCCCAAGAGCTTTGAGTTTAGGAAAATGGACCCGATTTTTCCTGTTATACTACAGTTTATTTAAGAACTAGGGAGAGTAATAAGTCATTTTTTACCCTATTTCTCTTGGCAAACTACTTGTGTTCTTTAGTCCGCTGTCTTTAGCAAAATCTGTTAAACACATATATTTTTCATAGGAATGGGCTAGAAATTTTATAATCAAAATTACCGGTCTATAATAATGGACTAAAACGTAGCCTTATTCTTACAAAAAATTTGAAGTTATAATTTAAATACTTACAAAATATCCATTGTCAAAAATACAAAAAGGTAAACATATATAAAAAAATAAATTCTTCCATATATTATTAAAATATTTTTGGTTCTATCGGTCATTTTTTTATTAATTAAAAACATTTTTAGGGTATTTGACGTATCAGTTTATTTATTTCTTAAACCATCTGCAGAATTACAATTAAACACTAAAAAGAGATTCAAATGTAATTACTTTTTTTTATGTTGTAAATAATATTAGACCTACTTATTTTTATTTCTATTGTACTAATATCTTCATTTAATTTACTTTATTATATGGAAATACGATAGCCCCAAAAAAATAAGATAAACATGTTAATTCTACACGCTTAAGAAAAAGACACAAATACAATAATAAAATAATAAAAAACTTACAGCTTATTAGAATTAAATATATATAAAACTAAAGAGTGGGATACACTAAAATAAAAATATATAAAAAGACATATAAACAATATTAAACAATAAAATACAACAAAAACAAAAATTTAAATAATAAATTGTGTTTACACTAGTAAACATTACGTTTCTAATTCCTAATCAAAGTCAGTGAAACTATCTTCGCTCAAATTAATTATAATTGGTCTCTCTATCTCACCGATCATGAGATCGAGTTCTCACATTTTGTTTTATTCTTTTATTATATGGATTTTCCACAATTTTTCGCAGTACCTTTATTCAAAAAAATCTTTCAAAAGTTTAGTTAAACTACTAATTTTGTTAATTGTGTTATTTCTAGCAACTCTACCTTTTACTTGAGAGAGATATTTACTTCTCCAACGGACAGTTTCCCAACGATCTATAGGAACAGATTTGCTATCTGGTTTTCCCCAGCAAAAATTAAGTTCTCTGAGCAATTTCCAGAGATCAGTTCTTTTAATTTCAGGTAAATCGCGATCTTCATTGATTTTAGTTAGAATTTTGTAAATGGTTAGGATCTGCTTCTCATAATAAAATGTATATACAACCCCTTTAATTGCAGTTTTCATTTCTTCTTCCAACGAGGTTTTTCATCTGTCTGTGATCGAATGTCGCTTGGGAGTACTAACAATTCCAGTCGTTTTGTCTCCTTCAGTATTCGGTACATAGTACATTTTCCAACTCCTGTCATGTTGGAACACATCTCAACAGAGCTTTTAACATTATTATCTAGATATTGATATCTCAAGGCATCATAAACATTCATCTTAATAAGTTTTTCGTTGAGGAAAAATGCCTTGGTTTAACGATTTTGGAATAAATATAGAGGTGAAAGCCATATCTTTTGGGTATCTCACTAATCTCAAATAATATATAAAAACAAGCGCAAACAAGATAAATCACTAAGAACAAACTCTAAGGTGTGCTTTGCTCACTGACAGAAATTAAATTAAACTATCAGAATTTTTATGTTGCAGTAAATTTATAAAATATATTTAAATATAATGAAATATAATTAGATTTACGGCAGTTGTCAGTTACCAGCGGTACTGGAACAGGTACGTTGGAGGTTTCGTTAATAGTTTTATTGCTCTCTCTAGTTCTTGAATAGAGTATAGGAATGTGTATATTTGCGATTACCCCCCCCCCTCTCAAGAGCTTTGAGTTCAGGAAAATAGAACCCATTCTGCCTTTTATATTAGGAATGTGTATGCTGCTTGCACCCCCCCCCCCCCCCGTTGACAACTTGTTTTTCTTGCATACTGTACTTTTGCGATATCACCGCCCCCCCCCCCCCCCCAAAGAGAGAGGCTGGATCCGCCCCTGTATATATATATATATATATATATATATATATATATATATATATATATATATATATATATATATATATATAGGACATCTAGACCTACAACATACTGAATTTTTAACGAATTTGACCGGGATCCAATTTCCATTTGGTTGGTGCGGGGTTCTTTCCTGACCATTTTTTGGGACTCTACTCTCGATATTCGTAATCGGGGTATCAAAATAAATATAAAAAACTTCAGCTACGAAAACTAACTTGGCTCCCCGACTAAAAAAGGAAATAGATATTTTGTATTTATATTTTAAATAGTTATGTTAAAAATAAGTTCATCTCCGTTGTTGTCAATAATAAAATAGTAAAAGACATTTAGATACAAATAAAGATAGAAAAATGTATATTTTGTTCATTAACACCAATTACTGCTGCATGAATTCAATTTAAAATAATCTGTTGACAAGTTAAATGCCAAAATGTAAATTTTAATTGGCCCAAAAATGCCAGCGGGTGTTAATTTTCTTTCACTGTAATGAGAAATCTGGACGGCCATCTAAAGTTGTCGCACATTAAGTAGTAATTTTTCTCAGCCACATGCATATTTAAAATCATTTATATCAGATTCGAGATGATCTGATAAGTTAATAATACAGATTTAACTTGAATTTCACATGAATTAAGCGACACTACGGCTTGTGTAGGTTGAGTTTTGTAACGGACACCGCCGTTTTCTGATACTTATCTCACCACTTTTGACATAAGCCGGGTGAGATAACATTATACATCATCCGACATCGGAGGAGCTCTTTTTTGATTTCTTTTCTTTCTGATGGAGCGGCATTAAACAGGTAAAGAGACCGGGCGAGATTCTACATTGCGCTTTACAACTTGGTAGCATATCAGATTAAAATTTAAATAGAATTAAGAGTTATTTTTTTACATCGAATAGTTATTTTTATGCTTTCAATCTAATTTTAGATTCATCAAGGGTTTTTTTCAATATTAGAATTAAAATATAGAAATTTATTTATTCATCAACGGATACAAGTGAATAAATATAAATACAGGGTGCTAATTTGAAAACCTTCACCCTTAATGTCTCCCTTCTAGTAAATAATTAAAATCGAGAAGATACATCAACTTTATTTTTAAGGGGGACCCTTTTAAAAAATATTTGTAGCACTCGCGATTTAACCCCCTGGAAAGGGTAGACATTACCCTTAAAATTTTAAGTAGGAAGGGGAATCAAGGGGCACATTAGTTTAAAACTCATTTAATTTTTTTCCAATAATGCCCTAGTTTATTATTTTCTGAGTAATAGTTTCAAAGAAATGGCGTTCCACAACAGATATAATTAAAACTTATGGGTCAGTAGAATTACCGTCGAAATGACGTAATTTTGACACTTAGGGTTTCTAGATATCAGCCGGCGGGAGGATGTTCAGAATGATGGTGGTAACTCATAGTTTCTTAGGCTACAATTTTTTTTTGGGGAAAAATTTTATTAAACAATTAAGACAACAGTTGTTTGAGTTGTAGAAAAAAAACTATTGCTTTTTAGAACAAAAGTTTCACATAAAAGTTGTGCGCTTAAAAAATACCTATAAAATAGAAAACAATATCAAAATCAGATGATTTGTTCATTAGTTTTTACAAAAAAACTTACTAAATTGGCTGTTTTTTCAATTGTTAATAAACACAGCATAAAACAAGCATGCAAAATTTCAAGTAAAAATATTCAATAGTTTTTGCACAGTGAATTTGTTTATAACTTTTAAGATTGTATTTAATTGTTTATTCTCAGCGATCGGGAGATACTACATGAAATGAAGTTTTGCTTTTAAATTATTAAATTAACATAATTAGCGTCCATTTTTTCGTTATAAACAAATAGAATATCACTCTGACAAAAAAGAAAGTTTTGTTTAGAACTTTTTTTCTAAAAAGCAATAGCTTTTCTATAACTCATGTTTTTTTTAAACCCTTATTGTTTACAAGAAATTTTTGTCCAATAAAAAATGAAGACTAAGAATGAATTACCATCATTCTGAACATTCTCCCACCAGCTAATATCTAAAAACCCTAATTTTCTTTTCAATTTGACTGATCTATTACCTGCATTGAGATTTATTGTTGTTAATATCAATTATTTCGAACATACCTATTTGGCTGGTTTTCTTTTCAGTAGATAAATTTATATATAATTGACACTAGTTCCAACTCTTGAACAGGAGCAAAGTCTACTCTAGACTTTTGAATTTTAATTAAGTGGTTATTTTACTTTCACAAAAAAAGTCTCGCTTTAGGAGGAAGATTTTTTAAAAATAAAAAGGATAGAATTCACTTGCGTATTATCTGTTCAAAATGTTATCTATTTTGCTCCAAACAGTAATAAAGTTTGCCTTCGAACTCCTTTCGGTAAAACTGTAATTTATCTTAACTTAGCTTAACAATATTAGCAGGTTGTGTTTCATATATAACGGGTGTAAGATGTTTCCATAGAATGACTCTAAGGGAGTTAAATCCGGTGATCTCGGAGGCCATTTAAGTGCTCCCTTTGTGCCAATCCATCTATCCGGGAATCTCTCGTTTATCATTTGTCGAACGGGAAGAAAATATTAATGTGGAGTACTGTCCTGCTGGAAATGTAACAGATTTTTCTGTAAAACTAATCAATTTGAGTCCGTAGCTCCTGACCTATAAGGAGACTGATGGATCACCTTTTTAGTCTTATTTATTCTTAAAAGTCATTTAATTTCTTTCTTGACTAACATCGGTTAGTTCAGTTTTTTAAGGAAACTGGCAGAGGTTTCGCCAAAAGTTCATTTGACATCTTCTGTACTTACTGATGGAAGATCAACTGAGGAAGTTAAAACTTAGTTCACATATTCTTCTGCTGGCTTGGACAATGTATCAAGAAATAGATGGATTTTTTATTTCAGTGTATATTTTTAAATTATTACTATCGACCAAGCGCTTTCGGTCTAACTTAGACCATCCTCAGGGCTCAGACCAGAGAATATGGTAAGCAAATAAGCTTACTCAGTACTCACCAACCACACTCACTCGTCAAAGGGCACACCTTAACTCTGTCAGTTTGAGAACAGTCTCCAGTCGCCAGCGTAGCCTCCACACAGAACAAGTCGTATACAATTAAAAATGTTTAAAAAATTTGTCCCAAATTAAATTAAAACTAAAACATTCAACACACTGTGTACATTGACATTATTAAAACAATAAACCTTTTTTAATAACAACCCAAAAGAGTCAGATTATGCCACACATAGTCATAGCATAATCTAGCAATAAACTTGTCCAAAAATTAAAATTATATACAAGTATGTGTAAGACTGAGTAGTACTCAGGGGGGGAGACAAATGTTTTAAAAATTTTTAATTGTATACGACTTGTTTTGTGTGGAGGCTACGCTGGCGACTGGAGACTGTTCTCAAACTGGCAGGGTTAAGCTGTGCCCTTTGACGAGTGAGTGTGGTTGGTGAGTACTTAGTAAGCTTATTTGCTTACCATATTCTCTTGTTTCTAGGGTCTGAGCCCTGAGGATGGTCTAAGTTAGACCGAAAGTGCTTGACCGATAGTAATAATTTAAAAATATACACTGAAATACAAAATCTGTCTATTTCTTGATTTCTTCGGTGTACAACCTGTTAATAAATTATTAAAAACTATATATATATATATATATATATATATATATATATATATATATATATATATATATATATAGTTTTTTTTTTAATTTCCATTGGATACATAATTTATGGTCTTAAAAACGCTTAGAACATTACAGAAACAACATTTTCCGCCTAATTTCGGAATCTAAAGCGGCCTCTACTCTGTGTCATTCAATTTGAATTTTATCGCGATATTAAACGAATGTTTTCTGCGAAAACGAATATCAAAAGCTGAAACATGGAACGTAATATATAAAACAAGATCACTGTTGTCAGCAAAACTGTGCAAATTAAAATTTTATTTTAATAAATGATTCTTAATATAGAAAAATCGATTAGTATACAAACAATAATTTTGGAGAACACCAAGATTTAAATCTAACACTTTACAAAACAATTCAATATGTATCAATAAAAATGTTTAGGTACTTTTTTAAAGATTTATACGCTTCTGACTTTTTAATCTGGTCTTAACCACAAAATAGTCTTTATAATTAGCTAAATTAGTAACAAAAACATTCTACCTGAGAGATTTAACAAAAATGCTGAATACCTAAAATTTAAATGACATCCGGAAATTAAAAAAATACTTTTACTTAATTAGTCTGTTATTCATCAGGATGAAATAGAGGCACATCAACTCCAGGAATTAAATAAATACAAAAGAATTAAAAACTACAAGTTTTTAAAATTTTATATTTAAAAAGCTAAAAACGTTCACAAATAAAATCGTTAATATTTTTATTGGCGTTTGGTACTTAAATCTTTTCTATCTTCCTAGTTTTCTGGATTTCGTCCGACACCGCCTTTTGCGTATTTCGAAACCATGCTTGGATCTTCCTATTCTTCTTCTTCTTCTTCTTTTTCTTTCCATTGGTGCCCATATAAGTATTATCTTAGGAAATTGTTCGTCATTCAGTTTTTCTACATGTCAGTACCATATCAACTGTCTTCTTTGGATCTTCTCTATAATTGTTTGTCATCTTGAATGATTTCTTAAACTCAATCATTTATTATCCTTTCCATTTTGTATTTGCGTAGATTTCTGCAAAAAATTTATCTTAATTGCTAGATTTTATCGTTAAATGATTTTTGGTGAGTTCCACATCCAAATAACACTATACTTTAAATGGCTGATGAAAGAATTATAAATTAGATGCTTGTTTTCATGCAGGCTATTTTCGGACCATTGTTTATAATTCAGTTACCTGATCACTTTTTTACGTTTAATTGTCTTTTCTTCGGTCTCAGATTCTTTTGGTTCGTTATGGCCTATTTGGTTTCCTAGGTAGATGTATTTGCTGGATGTTATTATTTTTGTAATTTCATCTGAATGTAAACTTTCTACCTCTTGACCTAAACACAAATATTTAGTCTTTGGTTTGTTACCTGTCCCCATTTATCAGATTAAGTTGAAAGTTTCATTATCACAAATTCCAGATCTTGTTTGTTCTGAGCCACTTGGCCATCTGCACAATGGAGAGTATAGAGCTTTTTATTATTGAATTGTATTTCCGTTTCACTCCCTGACATTTCTCACTATCTAAATATATTTTAAAAACATTGAGGACAAGCAGCATCCTTCTTGAAAGTCATTAGAAACTTCACATAGTATCGTTCCTAGCTTTATTCTTAATATTGCTAGATTGTAGGGTTGGTTTATTACTAGTATGACGCTATTATTTACTACAGATTTTCCACAGCTTATGAACAGGGACAGTGTCACACGCTTTCGTAAGATCAACGAATTAATGCAAATTTTTTGTTTAGTTGAACTAAACTAAAAATACGGCCAACACAAGATCGTTCAGTGTAAAATCCCGACTATTATTTTATATTGTATAGGGTTTAATCTTGTTCCACCACAGGAAGACTTCTTCTATAAAAGTTACTCATCGCGCTCATACATTTGTATTTGAAGCAATGATTTCCTTTTTTATTGTCACAGATGAGTATTCTGGATCTGGAAAGTAAGGTGGATAAGCTAGGTGGCACAGCCCATAGCGGTCTTCCTGGCTCAGCCCGTCACTCAAGATGGGTGTTATTCGTGGTTCCTTTCGGCTGGACGTAATTAGTTTATCGTTGGTGCATCGTGTTAATAGCTATTTTAAATGTACATAATTAATTTATATGCCCCGTTCTTTATCAGTTCTATAACTAGTTTTTTATGCCCCAATGTATCATTTTTAATTACCTTCTCAATAGTGTTTTTTAATCAATATCCATACGTTTTTCTTTACGATATAAGCTGTAGATAAACTTGTAAGATGTTGCTATAAGATTTATTTCAGTTATTTGACATAATATTTCTGCCATTGATCTATTTTTATTATTGTTTTAATTAAGATTGAATCAAATTGCAAGCCACCATCAGTTTCTAAATTCTCTTTTTCACGTCTCCTTATTTATGTTCATAGTGTTTTTCTAGTTACCATGTTCAAGTTAGTATATTATATGTTGGTTAGTATCATTTGTGTTGAACCATATATCTGTTGATATGTTTTTCTTCATCTAGCTCTGTATCCCATTCCCTTGGAATAAATAATTATCTTCATACCAAAAAATCATAATATGATTTAATGTACACTCTTTTTGTTTGCTATTAAAATGATCTACTATCTTATGGATAATAAATGATGTCATAATAGAAGCGCGGGTAGAAAATCAAGGTCAAATTGCTGGAAATTTTAAATAAAAAATATGTCACTTTCAAGATCTCATATATGAATAAAAAAACAGAAAATATGCCAAAAAATATATATTCTGACTTGTATTATGAACATTAAAAAAGTTTTTAAAGGTTATATTATGCGTTTATCAATAACATTGAATTCATAAACATTAAATGTGGTTTCACAGTTTCAAAATTTTAACACTGCAACGTGACATGTGGCATCGCGTTGTTTAGTACAGATATTCGATTTTCATTTATGAATCTAATCAGACCTCCGCCTATTATGTTGACAGTCCGTTGGAAAGGCAAATTGGTTAATAAAAATACTAAAAGTTTAAACGAATATCTTTTTAAGAAAAAAAATTAAATCAAATCTTAAAATCCTTTTCTATTGTTCTATTATCACTTTTTCTATTTTTAATCATGAAATAAATTAAGAAATGCTTGAGCTTTTCGTAAGAACAATATTATTTAAGGCTACTTTTACAGTTTGTTTGAAGCTTGTAGACAATGTTGAAGAAACTTCAGGATACAGAAAGCCAACACATACTAGACAATATCTTAATCATAGTTCTAATCATTCTGTTGTAACAAAACGGGGAATTATACGCAACCTGTATAATCGCGCTATATCTATATGCAATAATGCCGATTCATTGGAAAAAGAGGTAGCAAATATTAAATCCGATTTACAATAGAGTGGTTATCCTTTGAAACTAATTGATAATGTTATAAATAACTTTAGAACAACGCACACTGAACTGCAAGAAACACATTTCTTCTTCACAATTCCGTACATTAAGGGAACTTCGGAGAAAATAAGACGAATTGTCAGTAGTTATAATATAAAAACAGCCTTTAAATCAGGATATACACTTAGAGCTCATTTAACAAAAACTAAACCAAAAACTACCAATAAGAAAGGATGTGTTTACAAAGTTCCATGTGAGTGTGGTGAAATGTATATTGGATAAACCAAACGATCACTAAAAGTTAGAATTGAGGAATATAAAACTCATACACAAAAAGGGGAAACGTCGAGATCAGATATTGCAGAACACCCCTGGGATAAACAACACCATATAAAATGGTCTAAGGCTGCGGCAATATATATGGAACTCAACATGAAAAAAAGAAAATTTATAGAAGCGGCTTAGATTAAAAACAATAATGGAATCTTCAGTAAACCGAGTGTTGAGATACCTAATCTTTGGCAACCACTACTTTGTAACATCAAATCATTGAGGTGTATATAGTGAAGCGAAATTTTGTGTTTCAGTGAACACAGTCCCAATATGAGCTCGTAGTCTTAAGATAAAACGTTCAGTTTATACTTGATAACGATTAGAGATACAACCTAATCGAAACGTCGTAAAAATAAATAAAAATAAAGATAATGCAAGTCCGACAACCACATTTTACTCACTTTTACAGTTGTTGATAAAAATACTGAAAAAAGAACAAGAATTTTTTCACATACTATATAATCCTGTTTGGAAGTTTTATCGGTTTCCTTACACACATATAATAGTATTGAACATCATCTTTAACTGATGTCTCGACTATATAAAATTCATGGTTATTGTCGGATATATATGTCCGTACGGGTTGTCCCATTTTCGACACTTTCAGGGGGTATTGGAGTTATTATAAAAGATTGAATGTTGCGGTTTCAACTTCAGTGTCCTACTTTTTTACAAAGCAAAAGATTTCGGTGTCAAATTTGTCATGGCTGTCTTAGTTTTTAATGTACAGTGTGATTTCGAAAATCTTCTTTTTCTAGACATATCTAGTATTTCCGTCGTGCGTCAATTTATCAAAAAGGTAAAAAACCGGGTTTTTGCGTGGAGTTCAGTGGCGCAATCAGTTTTTTTCCAAAAAGTTTAGTTTTTGAGATGTTAACCAAACTTATGACCTTTTAAATAGGACACCCTGTATATTATTTTAGATATTGATTAAGTATAAATTAGGATTTTCAAAAATATATAATGTGTTTATTTTATTTTGAAAAATAAGGTCAGAATTATTTTCAATAATTTACTTTATTCGTAACATTAAACTATGGCCAATTTATTAGAAACAAAAGACAAATGTCCAAAACTTCACAGTTTTGTCACATTGTTATTATTTATGATATATTTTTTACAATGGCCATTTATGGTAATTATGAAAAGTATGATATGTTGGTATGTTTTATACAAAGCAATGAAAGTCCCCAAGAAGCTTCTTAATTATATTTCAATAGGTAATGTATTTGAAGCGTTATCATTAGAATAACTTCTCATATCTGGCAATCGTTTTTGTCCATGTTAGGTATCCAGAAAGAGGGCAACCCTTTCCAGACATACTTGGTCGTTTAAAAAGAAATCTAGTTAAATATAGATCTTTTACTGAGCCGCGTTCCAAAACATACGTCAAAGAAACAAATGTGTTATTTTACGCAGCAACAAAAACTTCATCATCCTATAGAAAAATAGAGGAAGAAGTTGCTATAGCAAAACCTGACTCTGAAAGAATTTTGAAAATGTATAAATAGGATCCATATAAATTTAAAATAGTGCAACAGTTACACCCTGGAGATAATGAGCGCCGAGTAACATTTTGTCAATGGTATTTAGGCCAAATCTACACCAAGGAATCTTTTGGCAGATTATTCATCTGGTGTGACGAATGTACGGGAATTTTTAATCATCACAACACGAGGCATTGGTCTGCAAAAAATCACCAATTAATTTTCGAAAGGGCACAAAAGGAGCGCTTCGGAGTTGGTGTGTTGTGTTTTATTTTGGGCTGATACATAGCCTACAGAATGTATGAAGTCTTACAGCATGTAAATAGCTGGGTAATTCTTGAGGAAATTATTCCAGAATTGCTTTTAAATGTTCCATTAGTCCATTTCGATTCCATTATCTTCAACAAGACCGTACCCCGAGCTACAACTTCGGGCTGTTAAGGCCATTTCTGGACAATAACTTCCCTTAAAGATGAATATGTACCAATGGGCCAGTGAGATGCTCCCACGATCTCGCGATTTTTCCGTTTTGGATTTTTTTGTGAGGTTTTATGCAAAATCAAGTGTATAGGACACGATATGAATCTATAGCGGAACTTCGTGAGGCAATTGATTTGGCCTTCCAAATTCCTCATAATAGACCTCTGATTCTTTTAAATTCAATTAGAAGAATAATAAAATTGTGCCGATATTGCATTCGAGAAAACGGCCGTCATTTTGAAAACCATCTTTAAAAAAACTCTTGGTAGTTTTTAGTTTCAGTATTTCTTTTGGTTTTTGGTACCTTAGTTTATTAAAACAATGTTGTTCTTGTTTCTTTGCAATCAAATTTCAATATTCTGGTTTTATAATAACAGTGCTATCTAAAGTAGAAAATGTAATAATAATTAAATGTTTATAATTGAAAATATAGGAAAACATTAAAATTTTTGCATTTGTTCCTTATAATTGGCCATAGCTTAGTGATACAAATAAAGTAAAATATTGAAAATATTTAATTGACCTGACCTTGTTTTTCAAAATTAAATAAACACATTATATATTTTTGAAAAGCCTAAATTATATTTAATCAATATCTAAAATAATATACAGGGTATCCTATTTAAAAAATTATAAGTTTGGTTAATATCTTAAAATCCAAACTTTTTAGAAAAATAAACTGACTGTGCCACCGAAGTCCACATAAAAAATTCTACAAAAATCAACTTTTACCTTTTTGATAAATTAACACGTAACGGAAATATGAGATGTGCCTAAAAAACGAAGATTTTTATAATCACCCTATAGATTAAAAATTAAGGGAGCCATGACAAATTTGACACAGGAATTTTTGTTTCGCTAAAAAGTAGGAAACTAAAGTGAAAACCGCAACACTCTATCTTTGATAATAACTCCAATACCCCCTAAAAGTGTCGAAAATGAAACACCCCGTATATGAAAAAAAAAAGCAAATTAAATCATGATATCACGTTACAATTTTATAACTGAGAACAAAATGAAAGAAACCATATTGCCAATGTAAGTCAACATACCGATCAATATAATAAACTACAAAGTTCAGAAAACCCGAATACCTAATCTCTCACCCAATAAAGCGGTATACTTCATATACTCAATTAACCATCCTGCCCATCACTCGATACCTGCTTAATTGTATAACTTTAATTCTATTCACACAACAAACGATAAAATAACATATATTGTGCATGACTATTTAAACCTAATTTTACAATGAATGAATAGGCAATTGGTTTTTCTGACCAGTTTCACTTCAATCGAATATCTTTTTTTGTAAATACAGCCGGGTGGTCTTTCTTCATGGTATTTGAGTAAGACTTCATGGGTTGTCGGGCAATTTTCCGGTAAATAAGTTTTTTGGTTATCTTAAGGATGGTATGATATGATCAGTGTAATATTTAACTTGCATGCTTCAGTTAATAAACATGGAAAATTAATCAAAAATTTAGTCAATACTGGAAAATTTGTATTTTCAGCAAATGTTGCAGGTATGAATGATCTAAGAACTATGTTAATTGTAGTTAAATAACGTTACAAAAGATAAGATCTACCAATTAACTCAGCTAAAACAACTTTTCAACTCCAACGAGTTAAAAGAAGTCAGTATGTACAACACTAACGAAACCAAAAATTTAAAAAACTTTGTTGTGTTATATTCAAATGCACGCGTCTTATCAAATACGAGTAGAACGTATCACTAGTTTATTCTCTTGGTATAAGCCTTCCAGACAGATTGATTCCTCAAGGTGTCTCCAGTAGGCCAAAGCTTGGCACTCGAAGATGATGTGTAAAGCTTTTTCGTCCTCTAAATAGTGGTTCTTTGTTGAAGATACCTATTGTATGTAGATGTTTTTTCAAGCTGTGGTGGTCAGTTCTGAGTCCTGCTACCAGTCTGATTTGTTGTCTGCTTAGAAGCAGAATTTCACGGCTTAGTTTGCCGGATGGTCTCCTCTGCAATAGCTTGCTCTGCCTGTGACCCGCAAAGGTGGTTCCAGTGGATCTGGTGTCTTTGATTTGTCCACCAAGACAGTGACCCACGAATAGCAGTCTTAGTAATTCCAAACGCTGACTCTAGTCCGATAAATGGAGTGGTAGACCCTTGTTTGGCAAGTTGATCCAGTTTTTCATTGCCCGAGGCATCATTATGCCCTAGTACAGAGCAATAAGCTTTTCAAGACAGTCCTAGACCTATTTTGAAGTTATTTCATAACATGCTAGAGACTTCAGAGCTACCTGACTTTCAGAGGGGATGAGAACTGCCCTGCCTCTGTAACCTCTCCTCAAATCCTCCCAAAGACAGACATCAATAGCATAAATTTCTGCCTGAAATACTGTGGTGTGTTGCCCCAGTGCTACACTCATATTAAGTCTGGTTACATCCCTGTGTATTCCAGCGCCTCTACCATGGTTAGTTTTGGACCTGTCCGTATACCAGACGAGGTTTCCTAGCTGACTCACAGTTCGGTCATACCACGCCTTCCAGTCAAACTGAATGATGGAGGATCTGTCAAAGTTGTAGGTTCTTAGCATGGTATCACTGCTCATTTCTAGCAATGGGTTCGTTACCACGCTATTGATGCTGGTGTGTCTGAGGGCAGGTACAGTCCACCAGACGTTTTTTCTTTCCAGCCTATAAGTCACCATCTCCGCTTTAGCTTTGATTATTATATCAAGAGGAGAGCGTTTTAATAGGGTTTCCATGGCTGCTATTGGGATGCTTCTTACGGTACCCGTAATGCATACGCAGGCCAGTTTCTGGAGTGAGGAAAGCTCCAGAGTGGCCCGTTTTTGCACGGTTTGTGTCCACCACACAACTGAGCCATAGATTACCATGGGTGTTACCACCGCACTGTATGACCGCACCATGTGTGGTTTTAATCCCAACGTCTAGCCCAGTGCGCCTTTTGCTGCAGAAGAAGACTAAGAAACGGGACTATACTTTCCGAAGGTTTTTGACGCGTTTAATCCGAATTTGTCCCACCAGCTTTGGTTTTCGAGATATCCAAACCCAAAAGTGTAAAAAACGCTGTTTTTGTCATGTTTCATGGTAGCATGAAACTGTTCGATGTGACACGATTGGGTATCTGAAACTCATTTAAATCGTCTCAAAATTTTTTCCTCATTGAGATATTGCTTGGAGAATTTTTTGAATACCATATGGATAAGGTAAGGTTTTGAATACCATATGGGTAAGGCAAAAAACCTGCAAAATACTGAAAAAATATTAATTTTTGGAAAACTATGTAACAGGAAAAGTTGTTTGGAATGACTCAGTGAAATGGGGATTTTTGCGATTGCTAATCATCAATCTGAGGTCAGAATTTGGTAATGTAGATATTGCAGAAACTGTGGATAATATACCTCATCCGATAAATGAAGTCATCTACCAGTAGGATAATGATTGAAAATACACAAACAAAATAGTAAAGACCTGACTTATTTCTCAGTACATTCAGGTATTAGAGTGCCAAGCACAACTTCCTGATCTAAACTCAATCCTAAATTTGTGATCATAACTAAAACATACCTCTACTCAATAATAGTGATTTTGCATCGTGTTCGTTAAACATATTATGAGATCGAATCCAAGAAAAATGGGACAAATTTCATTAAACTATTGTGAAAATCTTGTAAAAGGTATGGTAAAACGATTGCAAGTCATTAAAAAAGTTTAGGGCTTATAAATAAATTATTAGAAAGTGTGACAAAATGCACAAATGATTCAATAATTTTTCATATTTTCGCATTTGTAGCTCTTAATTTGTTGTGTCTAAATACTTGATAATAAATGCTACACCATGATAAATCATGCTTCTTCCAATACAATTATTATCTTCTTAGAATAAGTAATATTATTATGAACTGTTCAGTATTGCACCCTAGTGTATGTGTGTATATAATTATTATCATACTTCAATGATAGATTTTTTTTAAAGTGTTGAATTAAATTCTTTGATTTAGAAACTAGTATATCGATACAGCTATGAACAATCTTGGTTGCTTGATACTATCAGTATTTCAGAATAGATTCATGCAGTCTACTAAGAAAAACCGAACATATAATTATGGAAATCATTGCAGCCGTAAGGTATTATGAACCATTTTAAATTAGCATTTCTCTATTCTATACATAGGCAGTGATTTTGTCATTAATAATCAAGATACCCGAGTAAGTGCTTTATTTCAAATTGATAATTAAGTCATAACAAAGGATTTGGGATTGGTATTCCGAGAAATTGGGAAGGTAATATCATATATTCTTTATTTATAATTAGATTTAATCATTTTAAGTTCACCTTTCTGGTTTCTAAATATTGGATACAATTTATAGGAATAAAATATTGAAAAAAATATCTTTATTGTTGGTTCCTCATGAATATGAAGACTAATTTTCACTTTAACATAAATTTCGATCACTTTTATAATTCAATAATTCATTTGTGGTACCCAACAAATTAGAAGACTGGAGTGGAGAAGTATTAACCATTTATATATATATATATATATATATATATATATATATATATATATGTATATATATATATATATATATATATATATATCACTTTTCCCCCATTTTGTCTTTTCTTGGGTTTAGGTTCTATATTTAATAAAAAATACAAAACGATTGACGTTTCGCCTTTTATTTAAGGCATTTTCAAAAATTTTTCCTCCTAAAAATATTTTTATATAATTAACATTCACATATCCACAAGTTTAAAAAACAAACAAGACATTTTAAAACAGTATTTAAATTTTTAAAACTTTAAAAAATATTGAATTTTACCGGTACACACCTTGACATTCTGTTATTCTATTACTAAATAACATTTAATCTTCGTAACGTCTACTGAGGATACATGGAATGCGAATATGTTTTATTTTTTTTATATAATTTTTATATTTTACAATGCACAAAAAAACAAATAAGGTATACGTTTAATGTTATGTTTAAGAGAATATTCAATTTTTGATTCTTATTAGACAGGATCGAATACTTAATATTTTTGTTAAAATTAGGCTTGTGTAAATGTGGCTCAAATTTCCCTTATCTGTTCTGTCATTAACAGTGTTTTTATCTTTTTTAATTTCAACCATTTCCTTTATCTGTAATTTTTGGTAATTCATATCTTTGTTTGTTATTATGGTACTGTTATAAAAAAAGCACGATATTATCGTATGCCACAAGTCACATAATAAATTAAATACATTGTTCACAAATTTAAAAAGTAAAACTCCTCTCATGAATAAATCAAATGCAATATATTCCATCCCTTGCACAAATTGTCCCAAAAAATATATAGGCATGACGAGTCAATTCCTGAAGAACAGATTAAATGGCCATAAATATACGAAAAACGCCTCAACAGCGTTAAACAAACACACACAGGACGAAAAACATACTTTTGATTATAACTGTACCAAGTAAAAAACAAAGATATGAATTACCAAAAATTACAGATAAAGGAAATGATTGAAATTAAAAAAGATAAAAACACTGTTAATGACAGAACAGATATGGGAAATTTAGGCCACATTTACACAAGCCTAATTTAAATAAAAATATTAAGTATTTGATCCTGTTAAATAAGAATCAAAAAATAAATATCCTCTTAAACATAAAACTAAACGTATACTTTATTTGGTTTTTTATGCATTGTAAAATATTATATATATATATATATATATATATATATATATATATATATATATATATATATATATATATATATATATATATATAAAACACATTCGCATTCCATATATCCTCACTAGACGTTGTAAAGATTAAATTTTATTTAGTAATAGAATAACAAAATGTCAAGTTGTGTACCGGTAAAATTAAATATTTTTTAAAGTTTTAAAAATTTTAAAAATTTAAATACTATTTTAAAATGTCTTGTTTGTTTTTTACAGTTGTAAATATGTGAATGTTAATTATATAAAAATATTTTTAGGAAAAAAATTTTGAAAATGCCTTAAATAAAAGGCGAAACGTCAATTGTTTTGTATTTTTTATTAAATATAGAACCTAAACCCAAGAAAAGACAAAATGGGGGAAAAGTGATATAATCTATGGTTCAAGAATCAAGAAAATAAATATACATATATATATATATATATATATATATATATATATATATATATATATATATATATATATATATATATATATATATATTTATATGCCTGCCTGCCTGCCTTGATTGTTCAAGTTAGATATCTTAAATTATATTGGTGTTTTGGTAAAATCATTACGACTTATTTTACATTAAACATGATCTTAAAAAATTATACACTGCTGATAAAAACTTACATTTTATTTTTATTTTTATCATTAAAGCCAAATAATTTTCTTATTTTAATGGAACAGCTTGTATGTACGATCGAATTTACTTTATAATTTTAATGGTCCTTAAAACTGTACCAAGATTTCTTTTACCTATCTTACTTATTTTTTAAATAATTTAGCATCTTCAATTGTAAACATAAATTTCTTGCAATTTATTTTTAAAAAATAGGCATTGACTAAGTTGACGTCATAATTCATCATGCACAAAAATATTTTGACAAATAATTTAGTTACCCTTCTTATTAAAATGAGAACTTACCACTAAAGAAAAAATTAATATAATTTTCATAATTGGGGAGTCCAAAGAAAATTGCTTGCTAGCATCAAGCAATTGTTCTGAAAAATATCCTAATAGACGTCATCCCGACAAGCGTTGATTGGAAGGTTTGCTGTATGTTTTTCGAGTAACAGGAGGTGTGGCTAATAAAAAAAGACTTCGCATACAAGTTACCGAAAAATTTATGAAACTACAGGAGTAAATAGCCGTAGCATTGAAAGAACAATAAAAAAACATAAAGTTTACATATCGCATTCAACTACATCAGGAACTTTTGGAAATAGATTGCGACCGACGACTCGAATTTTGTTTAAGGGTTCTAAAAATTTCTTTGATTTTGTGGTTTTGTCGTACAAATTCACTTTCGATAATAACAGACTAATCAACAGGCGTAATTTCATTGTTACAGTGACGAAAATTCCAATTTATTTAGAACCATCGATCGTAAGCACAGATGGTATGTCAATGTGTGGGGTGAAATAACGGGGAAAGATATGGTGGGTCCATACTTTTTCGATTGATACTTAAATAACACCATATTTTTTAGATTTACTAGGCACAATTTACCTGTAATTTTGGAGAATGTTCCACTGAATATTCGAGAAAGAATATGGCTGCAACTAGACGATGCTCCTGCGCACTTCCAAGTTACCATCAGAAATGAGTTAAATACTCAATATCCCAATAGATTCATCATCATCATCAATCAGCCCAATCTTGTCCACTGTTGAACATAGGCCTCTCGTAAGTTTTGCCACTTATTTCTGTCCCGTGCCGCTTGCATCCAGTTTGATTCTATGCGCCTTATATCGTCAGTTCATCTGGTAGGCGGGCGGCCTCTTCCTCGGTAAGCCTCCTGTCTTGGTCTCCATTTCGAGATTTTTCTCGTCCATCGATTGTCCGTGTTCCTAGCGACATGTCCAGCCAAGTTCCACTTTAACGTTGTAATTCTCCTGACTGCATCTGTAACACCCGTTCTTCGTCGTATTTCTGTATTCGGTATTATATCTCTGATGCTAACTCCCAGCATAGATCTTTCCATGGCCAACTGTGTCACTCTCAACTTATTTACGCTTTTCTTTGTTAGTGTTAGCGTCTCTGCTCCATATGTCAAAATTGATTGATATGGCATAAAGAAATATAATATTGGCCAGCAAATTCTCCGGAGCTAACGACTCCTGATTTTTTCTTATAAAGAAAAACATTAGGGACACCCGAAAATATAGCAAAACGAATAACAGCGTTTTGCTTTATAACACCAAATAAATTAATTAGAATTAAATAGTCATTTCAAAAAGAGTTTGTTTATGCGTCAGTTTGAGTTTTTGTTAAAACTTTAGTTGTTAATTTTTTTTATATTAAGTTTGTTATCTTTTTAATAAAATTATGTATTTGTTATTAACCTAATTTGGACTTTATTTTTTAACTGATTTGTGCTGACATATCATCTATGAGAGTAATATCAACGTCAATTGCGTCAATGCATGTTTTTCAAAAATATAAAAAAAATATATGTCTAAAACTGCAAAAAAAAAAATTATAAAAGACAGATAAAGAAAACCTTAATACAATTTTAAAGGCGTTTTCCATTTAAAATAAGAAATTATTGAGCTTTAATGACAATAAAAATTAAAA
The DNA here is from genome assembly GCA_034092305.1 of Diaprepes abbreviatus. Lineage (NCBI taxonomy): Eukaryota > Metazoa > Arthropoda > Insecta > Coleoptera > Curculionidae > Diaprepes > Diaprepes abbreviatus. Next base: position 4,290,490 of record JASJET010000095.1, read on the forward strand.
GTTTTTACCAATCCTTTTTAATTTTTTGGGATTATTTTTCTCATACAATAAATTGTAAAGATTTTACTAAAAATCCAATACAATTTAGAATATGCAGCTTGAATAAGCAAGGGAGGCACGCTTCTTACATTTGATTTACAATTCAAAATAGTTAAATACCTCAAGAACGGTGTGTGTTAGGTATATGAAATAGAGTAACTTACCCTTATTTGGCCCACTCTATCGAAATATGCAATTTCCATGTAAATTTGAAATTTTTCGGAGTCACTCTGTATATTTTACAAATATTTTAAAATGTGGTTCCACACATCCCTTATTAAAAATATTTTTAAAATATTTTATATGAGCCTAACTGACACAAAGCTTGTCTCGGACTAGATTACATGATGAAAGTGATAGTGACCATCGTGCTTGTTTCACTAATTGAAATGAGATCAAGACAGGATCACTTGCATCAGCCCATGCTTGAGTTCCGCGATAGATCATGCTCTATCTTTTATGGATTTTTTGACATGTAACTAATAAGAAACTTGTATTTTGTCGCATGGCAATGAATTTACCACGACTGCCGATAATCAATTAGTTATAAAGGCTCGTGACAATGAATAACGCCTTATCTATCGTCGATTAAAATTATTGCAAATTTGTAAATTGACGCATCAATTGTAAAACTCCCAAATTTATACTGAATGTTAAAAGAAAATTTGTCGCAATCACGTGCTATTTTCAAAACTGTCACTCACATCGAGGAGACCTATCACAATATCCATCATTCCATCCCGTTAGGCACTCAGCGGCAAAAACAAACAAGCAATTCAACAGTGAATCCGGAGTCGTTTGAGCTAAACCTTATTAAAGGTAGTATTAGTTATTGGATTTGCAAGAAGAACTATTTGAAAAACTAGGACCTTATTAGCTAAGTTTAAATCTTAAGAAATAAAGCAAAAATGCGTTAATAAATAACAAGCTCATCATACCAATGAATTACAAACTAGTTTTATCATAATTGAAAATCTAAATCAGAACACAAAAGAGTTATGGCTGAGAGTACGCGTTGTTTCTGCTTTCGATACAACAAAGAAAATTGTAAAGATTAATGATTTTTTTAATACCATTCAAACTTATTTTATTGTTTATTTTAATTATATGCAGTTTTAAGTGTAGAAGAGACGTTATTCAACTTTACTAAAATACTTAAAACAAGGCTGACATGACATCATACCTGTTTGATCACAAAACATGCAAGAAAAAGTAGAAAAATGTTAATTAGTTGTAATTGTCAATTAAAATAATAAAAAAAAAATTATTAAGAGACAAAGTCATCTTTATCTTCTAAAAAAATACTCAAAAAAATATTGATGTTCTTCATGACTTAGAAGCTCAAAATATGGCAATATTTATTACAGTTTTTTTATCATTAATATATACAACGTTCAAGCCACAAGATCTGTTTGTGATCAATTATACGATTTTTTTTCCTCAATTTTTCAACTTCTCTCAACAGTGATTCAATGAGTTAAGATCAATAATATTTCTTCCAAAATCATATTAATGATTTTCTTTTGCATTCTCTTTTAGGGCTTCACGGGAAGGTGAGAACATTCGTATTTAAAGCTCAAATTTAAGAAGTAAATAACGCACATAAATAATTTAAATTCGATTATTTACATATATCTTTATCATAAAATTGAGACATTGTTATTGGGTCTTGCAAAATGTACTAGTATAATGAAAATGTTAAACGCAATCGAGTTGTGGAACCAATGACAAAGTGATGGATTCTATTTTTAACTTCCTAGTTTAAAATGATAGAAAACTGAATTTTGTTAATAAAAAACGGAATATCTTAGTTCAATACAAACTGAATAAAGAGGTTTTGATTCTATTTTCCGACTGATTGAATATGTTATAAAATTTTCAGCATTTGCAGCAGATGATTGTTTGAAATCTCTTTGATTATGAAAAAATATTCTTTTTAATTTAATATTATTAAAAAATAGTACTTCTCATAAAGAAAATATCAATTTTATATGGATGAGAAGATGTGATTTTATATTAATCTGGGAGTTAATCTGTTGTGGTTCGATTCCTTGTGGATAATGTCAGATATTTTACCGACTGTTGAATATGATATAAAATTTTCAGCATTTGCAACAGATAATTGTTCGAAATCTCTTTGATATTGAAAAAATATTCTTCTTTCATTAGAAAGAGAGTAGAGAAGTACTACTTCTCATAAAGTAAATATCAATTTTATCTGGATAAGAACATGTGATTTTATATTAATTCAGGAATAAATCAATTGTGGTTCGATTTCTTTGGGATACTGTCAGACATTTTATCAAATTCAGATGTCTCATCTTTTGTATTTGTTATAGAATCTTTAAGCGAATCAGTGGCTTCGACACTTCTATGGTTATTAGATTCATTAATGCATGGATTTAACTGTATTATTAATGTAAACTTAAATTCATGAAACATCGGAAATTTATTGTTTGAAGTTTTTTAACTTTATAGAGCTAAATTTGTATAGCAGTTAATAAAAAGGAATAATTCTGTAAATTTGATTATCATTTTTATTGAATGGCTTGTAGAAATCTAGAGTTCAGAAAATATTACATATTTTTTTTTCTTTTCAACCCATGATATTATTAAATGGTACCTTGTAAAAATATTTTACCTTGAAAAGGATATCCAGTGAAGTACGGTGACATGTTAAGTGTAGAAACTGCCATTTACACCAAACACTTTGGTTTCCTAAAGCAGTCAAACCAAAATATTCACAAAAATAATCCACGACAATCAAACCGAAAAAGTCACTGAAGAATATCACTATGTTATTTTAAAAAAGATCAGCACAATCTTGTGAAAATAATTAAAGTCAAAATATTCCAAAATATCAAAAATTTTTCAAAAAATAACTGAAATCTTTAAAAAAAACGAACACGAAGCCAACAGTCAGTACCTCCTAAACAAAACTGACCACGACGAAGTAGTTGATGACCGTACCAACTAAAGGTGCGTTAAATAGGCGTTACTATGGAAACTAGCTTGCGTTTGTTCGCACTAAAGTTGCTTCGTGATTGGTTGGAAGTCGTCGGGGAGTGGCCAATACAATTTTAAAATGTACCGTAGCCTCTGGTGTCAGACCACCCTTGGAGACCAAGAGTCTGGTAGAGAAAGAAGTTTATGTACATTTTTATGGGTTACAATGGGTATTTTTTTTATTTGCCATTTCGATTCTGGTTCTAGAGCGGCTTGTACTCTTTGTCAATGAATTTAGTTTAATTATAGGTTTTAAACTTATTTTGAATTTAAAATTATTATTGTTCCTAACGCCTGTTGGTTTTGGGCTTTTTGGGTGTTGAGAGGCATTTATCGCTCAATACGTATATATGTGAGGAAATTCCACATTAGCTAGGCGGTGGCACCGGAAGAACTTGATCGTAAATGTGGCTAAATGGACATACAGCTGAAGACTGGGTCGTTCACCTATATTGAAAATATATTTTTAAATATATTGAAAATAACTTGAAGGCCAAAAGCGACAAATGATAAATAAATGTTATTGTTATGTATACAGGGTGATTCTTCCGGAATTTTATCAATGGATTGTGGGGAAACTATAATTAGGAAGAATCTGAAGATTTGAAAGTGTAGTAACGTGGATGGGGGACATCCGGTTAAAATATTTTCAAGATGGCGGCACTTCCGGTTATATCGGAAGTATATGTCAACTTGCTTATTTTAAATGAAACATTCCATATATTATTGCATTTAAGATTTTTACGTAAAATTCTAAACATATTTTATATATAGTTCTATACTTAAGTCTCACTGTTTTGGACATATTTAAATTTTTATGTCAAAAATGACGTTTCCGGACTAACCTATAAATTTTTCCTATAAGTAAGTCTTTATTATTAATTTGGGTTATTTTTCTTGTAGATGAAGATCGATTTTAGTAGTTTTTTGATGACATTTTGAGAATTATTAGTACAGAGAGGTCAAAAAAGAATAAAAATTATATTTAAAAATCGTCAAAAGTCAATTTTTTCAAATGGAAAGCACCTATTTTTATAATTTTATCATATTAAGCATTAAAAATAAGAATAACTTTGTATGAGGTTATCTATTCTACAAATTTGTAGTTTTCAAAATATTGGCAATTTTTCTATTGTAAAAATGCTGCACGGATTTTAAGATTTGTTATTAGTTAGTCATGACGGCGAGGCGTGGCGAAAATAAAACAATCTAACCCTACAGAATTGTCATTATTTCTTGCCATTTGACATTCATTAATAATAATCATGCCGGGCCGATTAAATTACAGGCATGAAGATTGTTTATACCTATTTATTATTTATCGAAAATGTGATAGAGTTATTTCAAGAACATGCGATACATTCGCTATCCAACATCCTCAGAAACAGAAACTAACACCATCAACTGTTAAAAGGATTATAGAAATCTTCAAGAACTTTGGATCCATAAAAGCAAAAAGGAATAGAAATAAACCAGTTGCTAATAATGAATATTGAAACTACAATTTTAGGATATTTAGCCGCAAATCCGACAATATCTACAAGTCAAGTAGCATTAGGGTCTGGATTATGTCAAACATCAGTTTTAAGGATTTTATGGAAACACAATTTCCATCCCTATGTATATTCCATAGTACAACATTTAAAAGGCACTTATTTTTCACGTAGAATGGAGTTCTGTCAATTTATTTTACTTCAGTCACAAAAAAATGTAGGTTTTTTTAAATAATATTATTTGGTCGGACGAAGCGAAATTCACAAAAACGGATTGTTTAATCTACCCAATTTCCACTATTGGAGTGACTCAAAGGTACATTAGTATAGAGAACTAAATTGTAACGGGTCTTGACAATTTAACGTGTATTGTACTATAAGAAGTTACGGCGTCGTCGGCCCTAGAAGTCTACCAAGATAATCTGAATGGTAAGTTAGCCATTTTTGAAGACTTCTAGATACAAAATACGTTTTTTAACTTATATGTGTTCGCTACTTCGACATCTTGAGAAATTTGAAGGTGAACTATTTAGATAACTTGCCGCTGGCTGATCATAGAATTTTATTTTATCAACATGATGGGGCGCCTCTACCTAATAGTTATTCAGTTAACAAGCATCTGCAAAACTTGTTTTACGATCAATGGATATCCAAGAATGGGTCACCTCTTTGGCCATCTCTCTCCCCCGACCTAACAGTATTTGATTTTTTATTTGGGGGACAATTGAAAATAATGTATACAACACCGCATTAACCACTATGGAAGATTGCATGCAGCACGTCAGAATAACATTTGAAGAACTTAATTCTCAGTCAATAAGAAGAGCCACCCAAGAAGAGTTCTTAGTCAGGTGCGAGAAATGTTTGGAAGTTCAAGGGCGAAATAACTCTATCACATTCTCCATAAATAATAAATAAGTTTAAATAATCTTCGTGCCTGTAATTTAATCACCCCGGTATGATTATTAGTAATGAATGTCAAATGGCAAGTTCTGTAGGGTTCGATTGATTTATTTTCGCCACGACTCGCCGTCATGTCCAACTAATATCAAAACCTAAAAGCCGTATAGCATTTTTACAGTAGAAAAATATTGAATTGCCAATATTTTGAAACCTACAAGTTTTTGAAATTTATTTTAAATGCTTAATATGATAAATTATAAAAATAGGTACTTTATATTTGAAAAAATTAACTTTTGAAGATTTTTAAAATATAATTTTTATTCTTCTTTTTCGACCACGCTGTACTAATAATTTTCAAAATATCATAAAAAGACTACTAAACTCGATCTTTGTCTACGAGAAAACTAATCCAGATTAATAATAAAGGCTTTCTTATAGGAAAAATTTATAGTTAAGTTTTGGGTGACCACCGGTGAGAGTGAAGATCTCATCGGTAGTCCATCATCCTGGATGTAGAATTTTTCCTTTTGTTGAACTTGACTAATTAAAGGCATTTCAGAAAAAGTTAGAAGGATAGGAAAACGATATAAAATCAACGTTGTTTTCAATTGCAATAACTCTCTGAGAAGTTGGCTCACTAGGGTCAAACCAACAACGCAAAGGAACATGAAGAACTGTGTATACCAGATACCATGTGAATATGGCAATTCCGTTGGCGAAACAAAGAGACCTCTTAACGTAAAGAACACCAAAAATGCACATCTCGAGGAGAAAAATCTGGTGCCGCCAACCATGACTGGACTCATGGACACCACATAAAATACTACACCGAGAACAACATTGGAGAAAACGGAAACTCAAAGAAGCCGCGGTTATACATCAGAACCCGAGTTGTTTTAGTAAACCATCTTTAGATGTAAGAGAAGTGTGGAAACCACTAAAACTAAATGCAGCATAAAAATGGGATTTTACTATAGCAGGCATGACTGCACCCATCTCAGTCACACTCCACTGCATTTATTTTTAGTAGGCTACAGATAACTACTAGCCGAAACGTCGTGATATTCAATAAAAATAAAGACAATGGAAGTCCAACAGATATTTACTACTTCGCAAGAAACATCGTTGTCTAGGACCTTCAAACAAACACTAAGTATAGAATATTAGACATGAAATATGTCTAGAATTTTACGTAGAAATCAAGAATGCAATAATATATAGGATATTCTATTTAAAATAAGCAAGCTGACATCTACTTCCGGTATAACCGAAAGTGCCGCCATCTTGAAAATATTATAGCCGGCTGTTCCCCATGCGCGTTAGTACACTGTAAAATTTTCAGGTTCTTCCTAATTATAGTTTTCTCACAATCGATCGACAAATTTCTCTGAGAATCACTCTGTATAAAGATTCGAATTGAAAACATCTAGCCCCTGAATTTCAAGCGTCAATATCCTGAATTTCTTTTTTCCTTAAATGTCAAACTGGGTTGGCTGGCTAGTAAACTCTCAGAAACTGAAGGTTTTGCATTATTATATGAAAAAAAAAATTATACTTAAGTTGGCATAAATTCGAAAAAAAGAAGTTAATAAATTCGTTAATTTTCTAAAATATAAAAAAAAATTTAAATTAAAGCTTCAACTGAAATAAAATATTTTAAAAATGTTAAATTGTACAAAGTGAGAGTATGGCTTATAGGTAAAATCTATTAATTTATTAATAAACTATTTTATATATTCTTTCGGGTATTTTCTCAAACTCATTTTTATATTTTTTGATTTAATACCACAAACATGTTTTTTTGTGTTTTTTATACTAATTTTGTATATATATTTTTTAACGTTTTGGTTTATAGACCTTCTTGTGAAAGAAAAACATAAGGGTTTTTCATTATTATTATTTATCTTGCGATTTAAAGTTATACAGATAGTTTTCACACTCCCTCCAATCAAAACAATATTTTTACAATTTTTAATAAGGCATGTGTCGGTCATATATTAAAATTATTATGAAGTACACATAATGACTCAAAAGAAAGTTTTACACCACAGTCTTCAAAAGTAAATAAAATATCCCGTTGACTACTGCTTTTTTTGATAGCATGGGCCAAATAAGGGTAAGTTACTGTGTGTGTGTGTACTCCATATACCTAAGACAAACCGTTTTTGAGATATTTATTCCTGAAATTGCAAATCAAAATTTAAGAGGAACGCCTGCCTCGTCTATTCAAAGTGGATGATTTTAATTGTAGTGTGTTTTTAGTATAACCGTTACAAGTTGTAAAATGAAAATAATCTCAAAATATTGTATAGGCTTGAAAAAAACTTAAGTTGATTTTCATTAAACAGGGTGTCTCCAAATAAATGCGAAAAATTTTAAAGAGCTATTGTTGAGCTAATTTTAAACATAAAAGTCCATATAAATATATATCTGATAATGCTTAGTTTTTCAGTAATAGGGTGTTAAAATTTATTATTATTTTTAGTTTTTTAAATTTATATCGTTTATTTTTAAAGATAATTGAGCAAAATTTGGAACACATAACACTTTTTACAGTTCTTATTAAAAAATTTTACTATACGAAATAATATACAGAGTGTTACTTTTTTCCGGGTCTGTAAAAGTTTACCCTCTCGAACTTTTTTCTCGGGCTCCACTGACTCGATTTGATTACTCAGTTAGCTTTCCCATCTTATTGTGAAACTTTTTGTTTCCTAAGTTTTCCTCTAAAAGTAAATAGTTTTTCCACAAAAAAAGAAAATATATAGATAAAATTATAATGTATTTGTTTTAATCAATTTTCATTCATATTAATTTTAACCAACAGGAACAAAAAAAGAAATACAATATAATAATGTGAACAACAGTCACAAAATATTAATAACAAGACAAATGTTGAAAATGATCACCCTCAGCTATAATGCAAGAATCCGATTTTCTTATCATTGAGAGCGTATTTGGTGAAATAATCTTAGAATATTTCTTATCCTTTCGCAAGACGCAATAATGCGATTCCTCAAATCTTCAACATCTTCAAAAGAAGATGCATGAACCAAAGTTTCAAGGAAACTCCAGATGCAAAAATCAAAGGATTTAGATCCGGAGATCAGGTAGGCTAGTGTTAAGTGTCTCCTCGACCTATCCAACGATCTGGATACACTGCCTCTAAAAGCTGGAGCGCCATCATACATAAACTATAATTCTTGCCTAACTTGAAGAGGAACCTCTTCAAGAAGGGCAGGTAACTCTTCCTCGAGAAAGTAACAATATTGGTCGCCATTTAAACTTAATGGAAGGAAACATGGGCCAATTATATAATCACCTGACACCAATCCATACATTTAATGAAAACTGATGTTGATATTTGGCTTCGAGAAATACATGCGGATTTTCTTCAGACCAAATGTGAATAATTCGAAAATTTCTTATAGATTCCCTTGTAAAGTCTGCTTCGTCAGTAGACAAAATACGAGATAAAAATGGGGATATTGGAGGATTATTTAAAGTGTTGTGCTTTCCACGCTAGTATTTCTTCTTTAATATTTACTGGTATTGATAAACGAGTTCCTTTAGATGTCCTCATAAGTAAAAGTCTAAGGTATTTAGGTCTGGAAACCTTGGTGGCCGTAAAACAGGCCCATCTTGACCCATCCACCGAGAGCCAGAAACGTTTGTAAGTGTTGACGTACTATATGGTTAAAATGAGGTGGAGCACCATCATTCCTCTAGAGATACGTCTCCCAGTAAATAATTTAAATTTTGCTGCAAAAATTGTAAATAATTCTCACCATTAAGTCTTCCTTCTAAAATAAATAGACCTTTAAGGATATTTCCGATGATGCCAGCCCACACATTTACAATAAACCTTTGTTGGTGTTTATTTTGAATTATAGCATGCGGATTTTCATCAAACCAAAAATGTAAATTATGTGAGTTTATTATGCCACCTCTTGTAAGACCGACCTGATCGGTAAAAAAAGAAGGTTATAAAAATTTAGATTTAGGTTATGTTGCTGTATAAACCAGTTGGAGTATTGAAGTCTTGCGGGATAATCATCCGGAGACAACGTGGTACGGGTGAAATTAGAGTTTCATGTACAATTCATTTTGTAACATTGTTTTGTATAACAAGTTTTCTTATGCTGTTTGAAGGGTTGTCAGCAATATCTTGCAAAATTTGTTCCTTTACGTGAGGATGTAGTACTTTTCTGGGGAGGCCCTCAACGCCACGTCGCGGCCAAAATGACCCTGAATAAAACATGAAAAATTAAAACGTTAACTTCTTATGTATGTGTGATGCCAAGTTTATTTGTTTCTGACCTTGTATAAGGTAACTTCATAAGATAACTATTTTTGAAAACGTAGTTTATGTCTAAAAGGAATACACATTATAGTTAAGATAAACAAGTACACAGTATAATCAATCGTATTAAATAAAAAAATATATTAACTTTACAGGAAAAAATTGTATTGTATTAATATGTGGTGAAAACACAAGTCATCGTGTGGTAGCCAATATTTTTAATGAAAGACATCCTGGCAAAAATATGCAACAATCTACTGTGAGTACGATTATGGCGAAATTTAAATCAAATGAATCGGTGGAAAGTTTATTTAAAAGAGCTCAGAATTCTATAAAACCTAGTGAAAAAGTCCAATTGAATGTGTGCCTTGATGTTGTAGAACATGGTGAAACTAGTATTGATATGTTTCTTGCAAAAGTGACGTTCAAAGGGAGAGTGTAAGGAAGATTTTGCACAAAAACAAATTTAAACCTTATAAACCGAAATTTATAAATACTCTTAAGGAGCAACATTTTGACATACATTTGAGATTCTCTTTTTGGTACCAGGGGGAAAAAGAAGAAGATGTGTCCTTTCCCTTTTACGTTTTATGGACCGACAAGGCCACTTCAAACGGTATTGTTATCTCTCATAATTGTAGATGGTGAGCTTAAGAAAATCCAATTTTTATAATAGAATGCAGAGATCAGTATTCCATTAAAACAAAAGTATAGTGCGGTATTTTAAACGATCAAGTTGTTGATCGTTATTTTTTTAGAGATAATTTAAATTCTGAAGAATACCTACGCTACCTTAACACCGGGATTCTTAAGGTTTTGGATAATATGCCTATTGAAATGAGGTATAATCTATGGTACCAGAGTTATGGTGCTCCCATCTATAATACAAGACAGGTTCAAGAACGCTTCTTTAAAACATTTAGGGGCAAAGTAATTGGGCGTAATATGAAGCAATACTGGCCGGCTAGGTCTCCGGATTTAACACCACTTGATTTTTTCTTGTGGGGTTACCTAAAACAAAAAGTTTATAAACTTTACAGACTTTTTCGTAATGTTGATCATTTGGAAACGGTGATTCGAAACTGTATTTTGGGAATAAAACCCTTAGTATCAGAAACACAATTAAAGATGTGTCAAGAAGAAGAGTTGCTTCTGTTGAACGCAATGGAAGGCACACAGGAATGTAATTTTAAATTTTAAGTTTTTGAATTGTTTTTAATATAATATTAATTTGTTTAAATGCGTTTAATTTTTATTTATGATTTTTATTAGAAAATTTGAGTCTTTTTAATTAAAAGGTTTTCAAAAATAGCTATTTAATGAAGTTACCTTATACAGGATGAAAAACAAATAAATTTTGCATAACATGTGACCAAATTTTAATAGCCCTATTTGGATTTTTTATGTCTGGAATGAAGCATTGTCAAAACTAAGAAGTTTTACGTAGGTTGCGTTGAGTCTTATTTTGTAACAGTGGTGCAATTTACAAAAAATGGGTAAAAAATTTAAAATATCTTATACAGCTGAAATTTTGCACATGGGCTAAAAGCTGCATTTAAAGAAACTTTTTTTAATAACTTTTTTTTTGGATATTTTGAGATATACCCCCAGTTTTTTTTTGGAAAATAATTAAAATTTCACAGATGATTCTAATCACGAGACTACTATTTTTTTTTTTGTTAATTTTCATCTCGATCGTAGCAGAAATTGATGTCAAAATCAAAACTATTGGTAAGAAAAAATTCCATATGATGTGGACGTTACTGATCACACTGTATATGAGGGGTAGTTATCATCACTTCTTTTGGGTGTATTGCAAATCCAGTATAGGAATGCTGCTCTTTAACATGTAATACTAGTTAAAATTCTGTATAGTTTGATTTATTAAGAAGGAACAAATATTCTCGTAGCTTGATCTTATTTTAACCCCATTCCAGTGGTGTTTTTGGCTGTAGCTAATGATTTTAGGGGTGTACAATTCTTTTCGACCTCGAATTAGGATTCAGCGACCAAAAATACATAATAATACACGGGTCCGCTTCGCAAGTCTTAATTTTTTTTTGTGGTGCTGTGTAATTAGCTATTCTTATTATGTTTAACTCATTTTTATACACCATTGTGCGCTTAAATAAATTGACAAAAATTAAGATATTCCTAAAAAACCATTACATACTGCAGGTTTATCGCTAAGGCCGGCCAGTTCAAATCCGGAATCCGTAGAAAATTAAAATCAATCAAAAACCAAAAAAATTTAATTGAATTTTTCATGGGAACTATCTTCAAAGTGTCACCGCACTGCGATCTTTGACAAAAAGTTTATCAATGGCTTAATGGTTAACATAATAAGTGTATAAGATTCACCTAATTTAATAACTTTTTCATCAATAATTTTGCGTTGTAGTATTTCTGTCTTAAGAACTTTAAAAATTTGACCGTGACAAATCGAAAAAGTCAGCGTGTTAATAGTTTCATTCAAAATTCGGAGAACATTAAAAATGAACATAATTTTTCGTGAAAAAAAATTATAATTTAGTTATAGGAAGCGTTTTTTTAACATTTTCAAATTATTCAAGAAGTTCGTTTTAGGTGATTTTACAACGCATAAAAGAAAAGTTGTGGTAAAAATTAATTATGAAAAACATTTTGGTGATTATATATAGGGTAGCTCAAACTCAAATTCACAAAATATTTATTTTCAGCCCTTGAGACAAAGAAACAGTGGAGACTATGGACTATGTACTTAAGAAAGAAACTAAAACGTTAAAGCGTTTTCATTGTTTCATAGTTCAATTGACCTGAAAAATATGACAAAATCACAGAGTGCTACCAAATTAAAGGGGGGGTGTTTGAGATTAAGGTAGATTTGTATAAATTTTAGTTTTTAATTTTATTCAAAAACTATACGATTTTCATAGACGCATGTCACCTCATGAAGTAAAAAAATAATTTCTCAAAAAATACACCCCGGAAACAAAAGGAAAAAAGCAAAAAAATATATTTTTTTTTAATTTTCCCTACACCTTTTTCCAATTGTTTCATGAAGAGAAGGGCTGATGTTAATCCGACTAAAATAAGCTCCTGCTGAAGCCTATACGATGGAAAATAATCGAAATATGGAGTCTGAAACTTTACTACTCTTCTCGACATTACCAAATTTTTTTTTCAAGTTTCGTCCCACAACTTTTAATAAGTCCAGTTCATCCACATCTATAGCACTTTATGTGCCTTCTTACTTCCACCCTACAGTCCTTTCTGAGGTGTTCAATTTGTCCACATCTGTAGCACTCGATCTGGTTTCTGCTATTGCATGAAGTATCACTTATTCTATGTTTGATTTTAGAATTGAGCTCTTGCATTTTTTCCTGGTTTTCTTCTGTGTGGTCCCTGGATGAAGAACTAGTCCTTAATTGCACCTGACAGTCCAACCCCATGTGTCCAATTCGTCCACATCTGTAACACTTTATATTCCCTCTTAATTCTACCCGACAGTCCCTTCTCATGTGTCCAGTTCGTCCACATCTGTAGCACTTTATCTCTTCACTTAATTGCACCTGACAGTCCTTTCTCATGTGTCCAATTCGCGCACATCTGTAGCACTCGATCGGGTTTCTGCTATTACATAAAATATCATTTATTGTACTTTTGATTTTATAACTGGGCTTTTGTAGTTTTTCCTGATTCTCTTCTATGCGAGTTCTAGATGGTGAACCAGATCTTAAATGCACCTGACAATCCCATCTCATGTGGCCAGTTCGTCCAGATTTGTAGCACTTTAGGTGCGTTTCTAATTCAACCCGATAGTCCTTTCTCATGTGGCCAGTTCATCTACATCTGTATTACTCTACTTGTCCAATACTTCACTGCAATAATTGAACTTGCTTATACGCAGCATAAACTGTATTTCATGATCTCTGATTTCAACAATAAAATACTGGGTCGTAAGTTCTTCTCGAAATTCTTTCGTAGCTCCTGGGTAAGCCAGATAAATAAGACGTCGGACGTTTGTTTCATTTTCTTGCAAACTTTCTTCATTCCTCTGTGTCTTGACTTCAGCTGTGACTCATATAACTGGCGCCTCGAAATCTTCTTTCTAGCGCAACACTAAGGATTTCATAGTCTTTTTTGTTGGGTTATAGGAATTATTTTCAATAACTCTAGCACTGATTCATGAAGTGCAATTACTAACGCAGTAGCCATTTCTTCGAAGTTCCAATTATTTGCAGTAGCAGCAGCTTCAAATATTCGTTTGTACATTATCCAAGGTGTTTGATTGTCGTAAGTTAGGGGTTTGTCCTTATTACTTTATAAGAAGGGCCATGCGTTTGTATTTTATTGACTTCTATCTGCAAGGCTCTTCATTTTAGATTATATCCCGTCTACGACTTCTTTCATTTCTTGTCGCACTTCTCCTACATTTTGTCACACAATAGATTCAGCAGTGTTTAATTCTTGACGTACTTCTCCTATTTCGCTCATCTCCTTCTTAAACTTTTGTGTCTGTCCTTGTAGAGTTGGATCGAATTTTTATTTTTCTTGTACAATAACCTTATGTATCCATCTGCAGAGTTTATCCCCATCTTTAATGCTACGTTCTTCTTCTTTATGTTTGTCTTTAAGACCACGTTTTTCTTCTTGTTGTTTTTCTTTCTGTCGACGCGTTTATTCTTCCTGTTTTTCTTTTAGGCTACATTGTTCTTCTTGTTTTTCTTTTTAGCGGCCATTTTCTTCGTCTTGCTTCTCTTTTTGGCGCCGTTCTTCTTTTTCTTGTTTGTCTTTAAAGCGACTTTGTTCCAAACGTTCTGAAAAATCAGATAATGTTTTGTTTATTTACTCCATTCGACTGTTTGTTGTCCAGTATTTACCATAGTACCTTTTAGAATGCTGTCGAAAATTCAGTTTTAAGCTTCTTTCTTAATGACAAATCCAATGGTGAAGTCCGATTTTCGCTATCTTTTTTAGTTACGAAATATAATTTTCTAGAATTTTGTCGAAACTCCGAAGTCCGATTGTGAAGTTTGCGAAAATTCGGTTCTAGGCATCGTTCTTAATGAGAAATTCAATGGTGAAGACCATTGTTCGCTATCTTTTTGAGTTTAAAAACAGAACGTTCTAGAACTTTATCGAAAATTAATCTTATTTTCTTACTTAATAATAAATCCAATAGTCAAATCCGTTTTTCTCTATCTTTTCTAATTTCCAATTGATTTTTCTAGGCACCCGGTGATAATCCCACTTCTGACACCAATTGATACGATTTTGGATCTTTAAAATCGCTCACTGGGTCTGCAGAATAAAACACAACACCTTGTACTAATACTTCCAATACTTATATTAACTACTTCTTAACGGAGCAAAAATATCACTATCTTGAATAAAATGAATGAAAAAAAAAGGATGGTGATACTAGATCATCGATGTCTATGCCTCCATTGGACACAACTATCTTATTACTACTTTTTAATATTTTCACTACTCAAATACCACTATACAACTCTTAAAATTCATATCCTATCCCTAGATGTGTAGCTATATTTTTGATTTTTATGGGTTTAATTAAACCGTCTGTAATCTAAGTCGTTTTTCTTTTGCTGTATTTATATACATTTTTAAAAGTTTTAAAATGTATGACAAC
This sequence comes from Diaprepes abbreviatus, assembly GCA_034092305.1. Lineage (NCBI taxonomy): Eukaryota > Metazoa > Arthropoda > Insecta > Coleoptera > Curculionidae > Diaprepes > Diaprepes abbreviatus. Next base: position 4,305,866 of record JASJET010000095.1, read on the forward strand.
AATCTGCCTCTAAGCCTATTCCTGCCTCATTTGAGAACATGACGTTTTCCCAATGTTGATCAAGAGCCATTATTTCCTCTGCCCGCTGAAGCCGAATATGATTTTGTTTAATTGAAAACATGTAGAGACTTACAATGTAAGCTAATTTATTTTGGATGAGTTGAGATGGTTTGTCTTACAACTCCCTCTTCTCAAGATGCTCAAGTTTTATTTTCAGACATTTATTAATTTTGTCGGGCAATTATTTATACCTGACGATCTTGAGCTGGCATAAGTTTCCGTTTTCTTCCTTATCCAAGATAACTTTTTTTATCATTTGTTTCAGGAAACGTTCTAACAATACTTGAAACATGGCTTTGGTTCCCGCCTATGATTTCTTCAATCTCCACCTGTCGTAAACCCTGCTATTCCAGTTCTATTAAAACAAGTTATAATGTTTCTGGGCATTTTGGCACAATTTCAAAACAAATATAACTTGAACATTTTTAAAATTCAGCTAATCGCATGACAACAATATATAAATCAAACAACAAAATAATACTAACTACAAATTTGAAACCAAAAATAACATATATACGTGTATGTCTGCTAAAATTTATCACAATTCTAATTATTTTTAATAATGCTGTATAACCATGAACTTGAAAAATATAATTCTTATTTACACTACTTTACAGCCAATATGCGATTGTAGTGTAAAAGGCAGTCTTTGGTTAATTTTTGGTCTCTAAATGCAAAAATGAAAAATTCTAAGCACGTAAGATTTTTGACTTATGATTTTTTCAGCAAAAATGAATGAGTATTTTAATCACATTATTTTAAAAAGTAATTTGTAATATACCGGTGCACGTGTTGCCAAATTTACATTTTCAATCAGTTAGGGATATTGTGTACAATCTAGCAACACTACGCGGGAGTGTTTAGGAATGACAAGTTAACCACGAATTTTCAACCTTCTAGGGCTTAAAAGAACGGAAATATCCATTTAAACCTATATATTTCCAAATTTCACTCTGCCCCCTAACCGAATCTACTTATAAATATCCCCTGTATACGAGAAGTATGCTGTCGTATTTCGAACTTCCGATACCCGATGTTTCTAGAAAATACCAGAAGAACTTCTTCTTCTTCCTTCTTATATATAAGCAATTTGCTTGTTATTCTTCGTCGATTTGCCTGGTTTCAGTCTATTGCGAGGTTATCACTCCATTCTTTACGGGGTCTTCCGGTGCTCCTACGTCCTATTGGTGATTTGTCCCTCGTGATCTTTACTATTCTGTCGTCGGTCATGCGGTTGATGTGCTCGTTCTATTCCCTTTTTCTTTGTAATACCCAATTATTGATGTTATCGACTTTACACACTCTTCTTATATCCTCGCTCCTATTCCGATCCATAAGTGTCCTGCCAGCTATCCTGCGCACCACTCTCATCTCTGTTGTTTCCAGTATTTGTTTTGTTTTCGAGGTTTCTGGTCTAGTTTCTGCAGTGTATGTTAGTATGGGTCTTATTGCTGTTTTATAAATTCTGGATTTAACGTCGATTCCTATTTGTTTATTGCTCAATATGGTACTGTTAAGACATGCGGCTGTTCTTGCTGCTTTCATGGCTTGTCCCCTCACCTCCGTTTCAACATCCCCGTATCCGGATATTTCTATTCCAAGATACTTGAACTTCATTTCCTGCTGTATAATTTTGTTGTCTATTTCTAGTTTGCTTCTGAGTGGCGTTCTAGATGTAGTCATGGCTTTAGTTTTTGACGCTGATATATTCATGTTAAACTTTTTCGCTGTTATGTTAAACTGGTACAGTAGTCCTTGCAAATGGTCTTCTCTTTCAGCTATTAACACTGCATCGTCGTCCAGAAGAATGAAATGTCTAAAAAAGCAAATTGCTGGTAGTCGTATCATCAGTATTGGTTTAACACAACAAGTGGTCAGTATTATATAGAAAAACAAAGTACGCGAACAGGCCAATAGTAAGAGACTTGCATTAGTTTTATCTTTATGTTGAATAAAGTTTGTTGACACCTATAAACCAACTATCACATCTCTGAACCGACGTACGCGACAGTACAAAAATGTCTAAAGTACAGAAATGTGGCTGTATTAACCCCGCTGATATTTTGCGCTACATATGTGGTCAGTTTACCTTTAAATGGCAGAAAATGACAATTAACAAAATGACCAAAGTAGCATATCATAAGTATTTTGGACATCTTGTTAGCAATCAAGATCAGGACTGGGCTTCTCACATGTGTTGCCCAACCTGTGCAGCAAATCTAAGTAACTGGTTAAATGGCAATCGTTCTTCTATGCCTTTTGCAGATCCAATGATTTGGCGACAACCAACAAATCATTTTAACGCCTGTTACTTTTGCATGACAAAAGTGTCAGGCCCTCAGCAATAACACCGGTTCTTTATGTCAGGCCTTCAGCAATAAAACCGGTTCTTTATGGACAAGGTTTACCAGTTCCAGCACCCCCCGCAATATAAGAGAAGGATTTGGAAATATATGATGATAAAGCAGAACCCGATAATGTATCAGAAAATGATGATTCTTATTTTCCCAAAAGTACCCCATTTAATCGAACAACCTGAATTAAATGATTTTGTTCGGGACCTCCACTTGTCCAAAGAGCATGTTGAAGTATTAGGGTTTAGATTACAACGGAATTTGCTAGCCACTGGATAACCAGGAGCTATCCTCATTATTTACTCTGCGGGATAAAATGTGTATTTGTATTAATCCAAATAGTGTCATGGAAAAATTAGGATTTGCACAAAACCCGAGCTGATGTTCCTTAATAAATTTAAAAGCAGATCTGCTCAAAAATGGCAACAAAAGAGCCTTTATTTCTTTTTCCCATGCAGATGACATGAAGGAAAGTATGTCACTTATTCTAAATGCAATAAGCTATGATATGTATAAGTGGCAAATATGTGCTGACCTAAAAGTCATAGGACTATTACCAGGGCTTTAGGGTGGAATCACGAAGTATTGCTGTTTTCTGTGTCTTTGGAACAGTAAAGCAAAACATAACTATTACCAAGTAGAAATATGACTTCCGAGAAATCAGTATATTCCAGGTCAAGCTAATGTAAAGAATATACCTCTTGTTGATCCCAAAAAAGTACTGTTACCTCCATTATACATTAAACTGGGATTGATTAAAAATTTCGTTAAAGCATTGGAGAAAGAAGGAGATGCATTTAAATACCTTAAACAAGTTTTTCCTAAACTAAGTGATGCTAATCTTAACAAAGGAATATTTGTTAGACCACGAATTAGAAAAGTACCAAAGGATCAACAGTTCGATCAGAAATTAAGTGATATTGAACTGGCTGCGTTAAGTTCTCTTAAAACAATTATTTCGAAGTTTTTAGGAAACCAAAAAATAGAAAACCACGAGAAACTTGTAGAACTACTTGAAAGCTACTGTAAAATAATCTGTCGCATGTCTCTTAAAACACATTTCTTGCACTCTCGTTTAAATTTTTTTCCAGAAAATTTGGGTGCGGTTAGTGACGAGAAAGGAGAAAGGTTCCACCAAGACGTACTAACAATGGAGCAACACTACCAAGGCAAATGGGATCCTGCATTGATGGGGGATTATTGTTGATTTCTTATGAGAGAAAACGTTCAGGAATATAAATGAAAGTCAACATTTGCAAAAAAGTTATGTACAAAAGAATTACTATAAATGTATTTCCATGTGTATTTTGGTAAATAAATCCTGTTATCCTTAAAATATCTTATTATAAAGGGTGTTTTTTATAGAGGTATAGAACTTTTAAATGGAATAAAACAAAGATGAATTTTTTAAATTGACATGAAATTTACTTTATTCGAAAGATAACCTTCTGGCATTATAATTTAAATATGACTTCTGGCATATGACCGCCACGGCTGGCTCGGACGTAGTCTAATCTGGAGGTCCAATTTTCGATGACTTTACCCAACATTTGTGGCCGTATATCGGCAATAACGCGGCGAATGTTGTCCTCCAAGTGATCAATCGTTTCGGGCTTATCGGCGTAGACTAGCGACTTCACATATCCCCACAGAAAATAGTCTAGCAGCGTTAAGTCGCACGATCTTAGAGGCCAATTCACGGGTCCGAAACGTGAAACTATGCGGTTACCAAACGTTTCCTTCAATAAATCAATTGTGGCACGAGCTGTGTGACATGTTGCGCCGTCTTGTTGAAACCACAGCTCCTGCACATCATGGTTGTTCAATTGATGAACGAAAAAGTCAGTAATCATAGCGGTCACCATTGATGTAACGTTCTGACCAGCATCGGTTTTAAAGAAGTACGGACCAATGATTCCACCAGCCCATAAAGCACACAAAACAGGCAGTTTTTCTGGATGTAACGGTGTCTCAACATACACTTGAGGATTATCATCACTCCAAATACGGCAGTTTTGTTTATTGACGTATCCATTCAAACAAAAGTGAGCTTCATCGCTAAACAAAATTCGCTTACGAAAATCGGGATCAACGGCAATCTTGTTTTGGGCCCATTCACCGAATCTACGCCTTGCTAGGTGATCGTGTGGCATCAATTCTTGCACGAGTTGGATTGTGCAAGCACGCAAACCAAGATCTTTCCGCAAAATCTTCCATAAAGTCGATGGACACATATCCAATTCTTGTGCACGATGGCGGATAGACTGATTCGGGTCTTCCTCTACGCTACGCTCTACAGCAGCAATGACTTCTTCTATACGCACTGTACGACATCTCTGTGGATGCATATTATGATTTAGAGTAAACGTGGTGCGAAAACGTTCCATAGTTAATCGAATTAATTGCTCTGATGGACGATTATGTTGACCATAAAATAGACCTAGTGCGCGATACGTATTGCGAACAGAACCATGATTTTCAAAATAAATTTGCACAATTTGGAAGCGTTGTTCAGGCGTCAGTCTATTCATGTAGAAATGCCAAACCAAACTAAACATAAATCACTTGACAGCTGACAAGATGGCCGCCAGTTAAAAAAGTGTTGCCAACTTAAAGTTTTATACCTCTATAAAAACACCCTTTATATTCTAGGTACATTCTATAACTCAAAATCTATACATGGTGGAGAATTTTCGTTGTTGAATTCGCAAACAAGATGTTTTAATCCCAAAAAACAGCCATTACAACATAAGTTGCAATTTTTTTTTCTGTTTGTTGATTAGTATTACCATCAAAATAAAATAAAGTAAAAAACGTAATAATAAAATTAATCTAACCTCATTTATGATTACTTAACAAAGTAAAATTGACAAATTAGAGCAAATCGATTAACAAGAATAAATTTTAAACATGTCAGAAATTCAATGAAACTTCTCGAAATAGTTTTTCTATGTCACATATTTAATAGAAATGAAACTAGGCTTGACAACTAATTCCTTGAAAATATCCAGTAGCAAGTGCAAGTCGATGTTTGTTAACTTATGACGAAAGGACTCTAGAGAGTAATCAGGTGTCATGTTAACTTCATTGTGATAATATTTACCTTTTCAAAACATTCAAAATTTGTCGCCTTTAAAATAAATACTATTCATATACATTTTGTACAGGGTGTCTGGTAAAATGTGAGAAATATCCCAGATATGAAAGAAAATGTGAAAGGAATATTACCAGTTCATATACACTTTTTTTCGTATGGGCCTCCTCTTCGGAGATATGGACTCCCAAAGATCTGCAATGGAATCAAGTTTTTTACATATAATTATTGAACACCAGATATATTTCATTTTTTTTTAATATGATGTATACTAGGTAAGACCCTTCAAGCTACTATCCAAGAAAGTATTGTGAATTACTCATAGCTGCTGGGACGGACTAGCTGTGACACTCACGATCCCATTTTTCACGCCCTGTATGATGAGAACTTTGGACGATGTTTTTTACATACCTTTAACTATTGACTAAAAATTGAGTAGCCATCATTGATGTGGCTAATCCTAACAGTTTTCGGAAAAACGTAATTTTATTTACGCTGTTAGTCCCCTAACTTCTGTAGGGTTGAATATGAAAAAGAGGAATTTTCCCCTATAACCATAGTTTTAAGAAAAAGTTAAATTAATGCTTAGTTAAAAACTTCGTAAGCGCGCTGCTTTAAGCAGCGCGCCCACTAAATCGGCTCGGCTCCGTCCGTTCCGTCCGCTTCAGTCAGAACGCCGATGGCCCCAGCTCACTGGCTCCGCACAATTCAGACTAAACAGTAATAAAAACTGCTTTAACCATTAGAGTTTCTAGAGCTGTTATTTTTGATGGGAAGTGAATAAAATGAGTAGTTCTTCTGACTCTTAGGAGGATATTGTTGTGGCTGCTCTAGCCTGTGTTGAAGCGAAAGTTGAGGAAAAGCGGAGAAGAAGATATTGGTTTCATGATATTCACCTTAAAACAAAAGTTCACGGGGAATTTTATTATTTATTTCCAGAGTTGATGACCGACAATGAAACGTTTTTCAAATATTTTAGAATGTCTAGTATAAAATTTTATAAAATTTTAAATATGTTGCCGCTTAGGAAACAAAACACTAACCTGTGAAAATCGATTCCACTAGAGGAACGTTTAGCAGTTACTTCAAAGTAAGTGTATTATATAGTCGAATTAATTAAATTTGACGTTTACATCACAGATTTTTGTGACATAACTAATGTTTTTTGATTCTGACGTGACGCCTAGACAATTTACCTCAAGTTTATTAGGCAACAACTATGTATAGAAAATATTATTATTATATATTCTGTATGCTCTCACATTTTCTATCAATTGAGCGGACCCTCATTTATTTACGTGTAAACCAAAACGGACCGATTGCGCGGAGCCGAGCGGTCTGAATCGAGCCGAACTAGCGGGCGCGCTGCTTAAACGTTGGCTCCGTAAAGTCGCGAGCAAGGACGAATTGATAACTTCTGTACCGGCCACATTAACTCAGCATTGTAATTATTTGATCATAATGAAACGTGATTCTTCGTACTATCTCCCTACTATCGACCGAAGTGGAATACATCAAGGTTTTAAGGTGTCCTTAGAGGTAAAAATCAAACGGCATTAAGTCGGGAGATCGAGGAGGTCAGGTAATAGGTCCTTCCCTACCTATCCGACGATTTGGATGGATGTTACTAAGGTGATTTCGTACAGCACCGTTGAAATAGGTGGTGTCTCAGTGTGAATGTAGTACATGTTTCGGCGGGTGTCAAGTGGTAAGTTTTCTACTGAATCGTGAAAAGCGTTTTAGAGGTACTCCAAATAAAGTTCTCCATTCAGACATGTCGGCAACACGAATGGTCCAATCAAAAAATTGCCAATGATTCCTGCCCAGACATTAATTGATTGGAATTGATGTTAATGATGCGAAATAATAGTTGCATGAGGAATTTCATTAGCCCATACATGTGAGTTGTGTAAATTTATGATACCATTCTGGTAAACCCTGCTTCATCAGTGAAGAGAATAGTGCTAATGAAGTTTACATTATTTCGTCGCTCATCCAATAGCCAGTTTTCGATATATTGCGGCATATCTTATGATATCGTTAAGACAAGTTGCTCTACAAACAGGAATTTCGAAGAACTCAATATATAGAATTCTGTTGAAACACAACTTCAACCCTTATTTAATGTCTTTAGTTCAACACCCAAGAAATACTGACTTGCCGAAGAGAGGTCCGACCAAATAATATTATCCAAAAAAACAGCATTTTGTTGTTACCGAAGTAAAATAAATTGACAGAACTCTACTCTTTGTGGAATATCAGTGCCTTTTAAATGTTATATTATGGAATATACATAGGGATGAAAATTGTGTTTCCATAAAATCCTTAAAACTGATGTTTCAGATACTCCAGACTCTAATGTTACTTGCCTTGTAGATATTGTTGGATATAAGTCTAAATATCTTAAAATTATAGTTTCAATATTCTCATTATTAACAACTGGTTTAGTTATATTTCTTTTTGCTTTTATAGATACAAAGTTTGAAGTTTTCTATACTCCTTTTGACAGTTGGTAGTATTGGTTTCTGTATCTGCGGATATCGGATCGCAAATTTATCGCATATTCGTGAAATAACTCTATCACATTCTCCACAAATAATAAATAAGTTGAAATAACCTTTGTGCGTGTAATTTAATAGCAACGGGACAATTATTATTAATGAATGTCAAATGACAAGAAATAGTAACAAATATCGATTGTTTTATTTTAGCCACGCCTCGCCGTAATGGCCAACTAATAACAAAATTTAAAAGTCGTATAGTATTTTTACAATAGAAAAATGTTGAATTAACAATATTTTGGAAACTACAAATTTTTGGAATAGACAACCTTATACAAAATTATTTTTAATGCTTAATATGATAAAATTATAAAAATAGAAGAGAACTTGTAGGAAAAATTTATAGCTAAGTTTAGTCAATCTTTTATCAGGAAAAAACTAAACAATTTTAAATACCTACAGATGAATGAAACGACTTTTTCATTATTGTATTTTCTTCCAGTCAAGTTTAATTCAATTAAAAATAATAAAAGATATAAAAAAAGGCCTTTCTTCATATAAACTGCCGCTAAAGTTCCAACGAGCTTTTTCAGGTTTCAAAATTCGTTCTCGAGAAAATTAAGAGTCATAAAGTTGGCCATATAAAAGTAACTAATTATCTGAACGTTAATTTTATATGAAATGTGTGACCGATCCCGTTTCTTATTGAAGTTGAGAGAGTTTATGAGAGTCGCCAAATTATTAGAGAGTAGATGAAAAGTTATAGCTACTTACGACATGAGGTGTCACATAAATAACGTTTAAATAAGGCGTTTGATGGTAAATGAATCTGTGTTGATATGGATAATTTTTACACTTGAATTACTTAAGAGAACTAATAACAAGGACGGTGCTTTATCCATTTCTAAAAATATTGTACTATACTGGCATGAGAGGAGAACTTGAAATGGATCTTTTATTAATATCATCCATTAGATATTGTTTCCTGATGTTTAAACTTTTAGTGAAGCTTTAAAAAGATTGCAAAATTCATAAATAAAACTCTATATTCTTTAATAAATTAGTTGATTTTGAAAGGAATTTTTCCGGATAGCCCAAACCTGAGCAAAATATTTCTTAAAAACGGAGATAGATACTTAGCCAATAGTTATCGACCAATAAGTATCTTGAGCATATTTTCTAAAGTATTCGAGGATGATAGGCTGAAGAATTATCATTTTAAATATAAACGAATTACTAAGAGTCAACATAGATTTCAGTCTGATAGGTAAAAAGAGACGGTGGTGACAGAGTTTGTGGGCTATTTGGAAAGAGAAATGGATGGTAGGCGTCATGTTGCTGTGGTTTTCTTGGATCTCTTAAAGGCCTTCGATAGCATCGATATTAATTTTATTGGGGGGGGGGAGACACCAGCAACATTCCCATTTCTAGTATAAAAGGCAGCGTTGGGTCTATTTTTCTGAATTTGAAGCTCTTGGAGAGGGGGGAGGCGATCATAAGAAAAAGCAAGTTGCCGACAGTGGGTGAGGATGCGAGCATCATGAACATTCCTAGTATAAGAGGGTGAATCGGGTCTATTTTCCTGGCCTCAAAGCTCTTGGGGGGAGGCTAATGCAAGAAAACAAGCTGTCAACGGGGGGAGTGCCAGCAGCATACACATTCCTAATATAAAAGACAGAATCGGTCCTATTTTCCTGAACTCAAAGCTCTTGGGAAGGGGAGGGGCGATCGCAAGCATATACATTCCTGTACTTTATTCAAGAACTAAAGAGAGTAATAAAACTGTTACCGAAATCTCCAACGTACCTGCTTCAGTGCCGCAGGTATCTGAGGACTGCCGTAAATCTGATTATATTTAATTGTATTTAAATATTATAAGCTTTTATAAATTTACTGCAACAATAAGATTTCTGAGAGTTGAATTTAATTTCTGTCAGTGAGCAAAGTACACCTTACGGTGTGTCCTTAGTGATTTATCTTGTTTGTGCTTGTTTATATTATTTTAGATTAGTGAGATATCCAAAAAATATGGCTTCCACATTTATATTTATTCCAAAATAGTTAAACCAGGGCATTTTTTACTCAACGAAAAACTTATTACGATGAATGTTTATGATGCCTTAAGATATCAATATTTAGATAATAATGTTAAAAGATCTGTTGAGATGTGTTCCAACATGACAGGAGTTGGAAAATCTACTATATACCGAATACTGAAAGAAAAAAAAACAACTGGAATTGTTAGTACGCCCAAGCCACATTCGATTACAAGCAGACGAAAAACCTCGTTAGAAGAAGAGATGTAAACTGCAATAAAAGGAGTTGTAAATACATTTTATTATGAAAAGCAGATCCCAACCGTCGACAAAATTCTAACTAAAATCAATGAAGATCGCGATTAAAAGAACTGAGCTCTAGAAATTGCCCGGACAACTTAATTTTTGTTAGGAAAAACCACATAGAAAATCTGTTCTTATAGATCGTCCGGAAAATGTTCGTTAGAGAAGGAAATATCTCTCTCAAGTAAAAGGTAGAGTTGCTAGAACTTACAAAATTAATAATTTAACTGAACTTTTGAAAGATTTTTTTGAATAAAGTTACTGCAGAAAATTTGGAAAAATCCATATAATAAAAAAATAAAAGAAAATGTGGAAACTCGATCTCATGGTCGGTGAGATAGAGGAACCAATTATAATTGATTTGAGCGAAGATAGCTTCACTGACTTTGATTACGAATTAGATACGTAATGTTTACCAGCGTAAACACAATTTATTATTTAAATTTTCTGTAACATATAAAAATTAATTACATTATTACCGAAATAATATTCTATGCCATAAATAATTAGTGATAAAATAAACCTTCTTCCGACGCCAATAACAAGGATTAAAATCCTTTTCAACATTTTACACTTCCAAATATCTGTTGTTATCCAAACCAAATAGTCTATTATTATTGATCGATATTTTTGATTATAAAATTTCTAACCCATTCCTGTGAAAAATATATGTGTCATTTGCCAAAGACTCCGGAGTACAGAACACAGGTAGTTTGCGAAGAAAAAAAAAACGTAAAAAATGATTTATTACTCTCTCTAGTTCTTGAATAAACTATAGTATAAGAGGCAAAATCGGTTTTTTTCCCTGAACTCAAAGCTCTTGGGGGGGGGGGCGATCCCCCCCCCCTTTGATCCGCGCCTGGTTCTGTATATACAATAAACTTTCTCAAATTATTAAGTCAGCTAATACCTATAATAGCTTTAAGAATAAGTTAGGAGAATATTTAATCGGGAATGGCTTCTACTCACACAGGGAATATTTCGAGGATTCTTGAAGTGATTGGATAATTGACTAAAATTATGTGTTCGGTTTTATTGTTTGTTTTATTATAAATAACTAATTTTTAATTTTTTAATAGGTATGGGTAGTGTCTCATGTATATTGTATCATTTTAATATGTACCTGACTATATGACTTCCTTAACATCAATCTTAATTGATGTTAAAAGTGACTAAATATTTGATTTGATTTGCTAATAATGACAATAGTTCAAGAGTAAAATTTTTTTAAATCCTTTAATTGATAGTGTGTTTAATTAAAGTTATCTGTTCCATTTTTATTTTCATTTTAATATGTATCTGACTATATGACGTTCTAAACGTCAATCTTAATTGATGTTAAAAGTGAATAAATGTTCGATTTGATTTGCTAATAATTACAATAATTTCAGAGTAAATTTTTTTTAAATCCTTAAATTGATAGTGTGTTTAACTAAAATTTTCTGTTCCATTTTAATCGTTTATTTTTGTTTAATATTAAGTAAATTGTTTTTAATTTTTTGGCCATTTCTTTTTATTTTACTATATAGTTGAATATGTGACGTACCTAAATGTCAATATAAATAGATCTTAAAAGTGAATAAATATTTGAATTTGAATTTGTGAGGCCCGGCAGCTTCCTTTCCAATACGAAAGTAACATATACCGAAAATATTCATTTCCGCTCTCCATGTTAAAATTGACGTAAACTAATAGCTACAAACAAAATTACACACGAATTGCTTCTAAAGTGTGCCTAAATGTGACTGATATCAAATGTTAAAAGAAAAAAAAATCATAATACTGACACAAGTCCTTCAGAACAATTACAACGCTCTCTATATATGACAAATAAAAATACTTCCTTGCCGACCCAATATATTTATTAGTCTTTTTAACTATATGTAGCATAGTTCATAAGTAGTCGCAAGTATAAAATCCAAATTTCAAACCCGTCTACTCCAATGATTGATAAAAGTAAACTTTTTAGTTCATCGGTTTCATACGAGTGAACAATTTGAGAATTGAAAAGTTTTGCTGGCCATTCCGTGAGATCACTGCCTGCATCTTTCAGCATTTCTGATAGCATATTGTCTATACCCAGGGGCTTTATTACTTTTAGTTACTTCCATAGCTGCTTCAATTTCATCCGTGCCGATTTCAGGGATTTCTTCCGAACACACATTCAATTCAATTATCCGTTATTCATTTAATAGTATTCTTAACTCATCCAATTCTGTATAATTTATTTTGATTTATTCAGTTATCCATTTTATGTTCGTAAGAACTTCCCAATAAATGTTTCCCGTATTTTTGCAATTTCTGTCTTTCCATTGCTTAGTTGTTTCTTTATGGCTCGTAGGTTTTTCTTTTATAGGTCTGAGAATTACTTTTTTGTTATGTTCTCTTATATTTTTTTAATTTATTTTTTAATCTATTTTTGTCCTTGTCTGGTTTTAGGGTTTCATTTATGTTTGTTTACGATAAAGATGTTGCTTAAGTCTTCAGTAAGTTTAGTTACTACTACATTCTTCTTTGTGGTTTGGTTTGGAGTTGTTTATTGATGTGTGCTTGATATTTCGTCTTCTTGTGAGACATTTAGGATATATTAATATTAGCTGCTATTCGAACGAATTTTCTAATTTTATGCGCTGCGAGTTCAATATTCAATTTAGCCCGACTCAATCTGTGTTTACCTCCATTCTGACATAGCGGCTCTCGCACTCCTTCCAGGGGAATATTCACTCATTATACGCACATATTAGAAGGATAAAGCTCTGTGGGAGCCCATTCCATATTGTCGGTCCCTATGTGATATTATGGTCCTCCACATTTCCAAAAAAAGTTCCGGACATTTCGAGAGATCCCAAGTAGCATTGCCTGTTGCATAGCCTTGTATAAGTATTCGCTGAGGCTAAATTTCTTAATATTAAGCATAAGACTTTCTGTCTACGCCGGTTTGTTGACAGAATAAGAGGATAGTTCGGACGCAAGTCATCCCCTACTCTCTGTATATTTGTACCTCTAGGTACTTGGAGGTCTTATTATTATGCTTTGAGGTGGGGCTGTATCGCTGCGTCCTAAAAATAACTTTGACAACTCGAATAATCAAGGAAGATGTCTTGAGGCACATTAACAGGGACAGAGAACTATATAACATAATAAGGAAGATGAAAATAGCATATCTGGGGCATATAATGCGAAACACAACGTACGAATGTCTACAACTAATAATTGAAGGAAAAATCGAAGGCAAGAGAGGAATAGAAAGGAAAAAAATGTCATGTCTGCAGAACATTCGGCAGTGGACAGGTTTACATAGTGTACAAACACTAATACATACGCAAAGCGATGGAAAATGTGGTCGGAAACATCCATTAATGGATATGCACTAAGAGAAGAAGAAGAAGAAGATCATTATACTTGTCCCTTGGATTGGTCTTATGGATAGGAATAAGTGTTGCTCGCTTAGATGTTTTATCTATTAAAATAAAGTCTGGCGTGTTATGAGCAACTGTATAATCCGTGAACACAGTTCAGTCCCAGTACAGCTAAGCTCGTTGTTCTTAAGCATGAATGTCGAGCTGTATATACAGTAAGATACTTTCATTACCTGCAATATTTTGAATTTATCTTGATGGATAATCTTTGCGGCTAAACATATATTCCGATACGTCCATTGCTTGGCATCCTCCCGTTGTGTGCTGGATTTTCCGGGATATCTTTCTATTTTTATTCTATATGGTATTGCAATGTCTTGAATGATTTGTTTGTTATTGGAGATTATGAAGACAACTTTGTTCTTACATTCCTAATTGGATCGCATCCATTCGTTGTGATGCTTTTGAAACATATACATATTGTTCGTTTTTGTGAAGTTGACTAACAAAATTGCCTCCTTCATTACGTTTACCCACTTTATTACGGTTCTTTTTCTTCTTTTTAAGGTGTATCTGCTTTGGCAATTAGAGCTCCTATAATTAGTGTACAACATGATGGGTGTTCAATAAGACAGTGAAAGAATTCTCACTTCATAGAGATGTTCTACTTCTTCATTGTAATATAATGTGTTCTTCTGTACATATTACTTCGCTCAATCTCACTCCATGATCTTTATTTAATTTTAGTCCAATTTCCAATCCTTCAAATTTTCTATCTGTTCATAGTATTCGAACATTAATGGCCTGTTATTTACTGCTGTCTTTTTAACAAGGAGATCTAAGTATTCTTTCTTAGAACTATCCATTTCTCTCTTTATCCAATTGTCACTCAAAAGTAAAGCTATTCTGTATCGGAATCATGGATGGGTATCAACCTGCTCCAGATTGTTGGAGTATTCTCTATAGACCTTATCAATGTTGAATAGTACATTAGTGCTTAATATTGGTAGTATTTGTTATTAATATTGTTTTTTTTTGAGAAAAGTTTTGAAAAATTTAATCTCGACCTCATTTTCCGAAGTTTTCTCTACTTTCCCTGTAGGTTTACTGCAGCCTTTAGTACAATTGAAGGCCGTCCTTACATAACACCAAATTTCTGACAGTAATTTAAACGTAAAAAAATGACAACTACAAAAAATTATATAAAAATAAATCATTTAAAATATGACGTATAATTTTTTGATTCAACTATGCTACCACCTTCGAGAAATTACCGGATAGATAAATGTATATTAGACCCCTAACCAATTCTTAAAGGGAAGTTACTATTGTGACGAATTCATTCTTAAAAGCTAACAGCTCAAATATAATAATATGTTCTTTTACGCCTCTTCTATGTTTATTTCTTTAATTTCCGCTTTAAAATTGCCATTTTCAGTTTTGAGGTAGAAACAAATATAAAAGTATTTTCTCGTATTTTACAGAGACAGTTTTCCACTTTAAGATTTTAGAAAAATGCAATTTATAACTTTGTATTTTATACTTTAATACAGGTATAATTATTTACTTTCGTAGCAAAATTAAATGTATTATTTTTATGAATTTTGAACTATAATTTAAAGAGAGCTTAAATTACAAGATAGGCGGTGTGATAAAAAAAAATCCTTTAATTTCTATTTTAACCTATTTTAACCAAATGAAAAGTTCTTAGATTTTCATTGTATTTTACCATACTTCCGTATGGCTACTTTTTACGCAGAATATACCTATTTAGTCAAATTTTAATTACTTTATAGACTATGTTTATGGAAGAAAAATTTTGGAAAACAATACAATAAGAAATAAAGATTAAAAATTTTGTAAATATTTTTTAAAACTCGATTTTTTCTGATTTTTCTTCATTATTTTTACTTTGTCAGGAATTTTCTGTTAGAGCCTTTAAAATATTTTTCAAATTAAATCGCAATGCGTTCACTGAATCATCCCTAGAAGACCATTTAGTAGGATTCAACCTTTTTAATATAAGTTTACTTACTGGAGATTTTTTAAGTAACTCCAACCGTTTAATACTATCCGAAAAAAATCATACAGGCAACCATTAATATGGAAAAAAATTTTTGCCTCTGGAACTCCATTGACAATATCATTTATATTTAAATTTATGTTATGAGCAGCACAATAAACGTCGTTCATAACAGCAACACCGTCGTAGCCCTGCTCTATACACTTTTTAATAGAGACATTTTTTTCTTGAAATAAACTGATAACGAATTTTTTTAAACCTTCAGTGCTTCGGTATAATGTGTTATGGGGAGAAAATCCAGTAAACGATTCTTTACATTCAACCTGGATAATTCCGTTATTATCATATTTGTGAAAAAGAATATAGAGCAAAATAATACTCGGCTGTTCTATTTTAAGTATATCTTGTGTAGTATATAATATTATTGTATAAAATGGAGTTGCGCTACTTTCGTCGAAGATTTTGTTTTCTATCTCGGTTCCCAACATATAAAAAAACTCATTTTGTATGGTTGGTCTTAAGTATTTTGTTGAATCTTTTAGAAGTTCCAGTAACTTTTGTAAAATGCCATCATAATGAGATAACAGGTGAATTATTGTTAGAAAATTGCCCTATTTGGAGTCATCATTATCATGTTCAGAATGGCCTCTAAATGGTAGATTAAATAAAGACAAGACCTTCTTTATATTTTTTTTTTGAAAATTTTGATCAAATTTATTTTTATTAAGTTTTCGGGCATTATGAGTTACACAAGCGGCAATGTTTGTGCCGCCAGTTTCATGTTTTACAATTTTTTGGCTTTCCATTTAAATATTCTATTGACCCAACTAACCTTAAAATGTTTACTGCTTCTATCAGCAAATAGCCAACAAGATTTGCAGTAACAACAATCTAGCTTAACAGAGTAACACGACCACCTACGATCCACAATTAACCCGCATTTGGATTTTCAAGTGTAATAAACAGCATATCTAGCATTAGTTTTTGCAAAATCTATAATTTTTGGTCTGCCCAGAACTTAAAATAATTTTTTTAATAATGTCACTGTTAACAATGTTTTCATAATAACCTCTCTCTGTAGGATATTTTTGTTTTATTAACGTTTCTAGCATTTGGTTTTTATTGGCAGAACCAAAACTATTTTCATTTCTTGCCAGTTGTGAAGACACTTCAAAAGCATTAAAATTTACTTTATCGTTTACCACAAGTTCGTCTAGGTCTAAACTATCTGGAACTACAACTTCTTCCATGGGCGCTGAAATTTCCGAACATGACGCTACCTCTTTCGTCACTCCCAGGTCTGATTTTGAGGACGTTGAAAAATAAGCAGTTATGATGTTATGTACAGGATTTAATCTGTTGAGGTAGGACAGGAGAGCAGAGCCATAAATTAAGGAGGCATAACTAATTTTTGAGAGAACGCAGACTTGGTGTATTTTTATGAGAGAATGTCAATCAGATGCCCATGTGGTGCCTGCCAAGATTCTTATGATTTTGAGATCAGGCTTGCATTTATCCTTAAGCCTGTCAATGTAATGTTAAAAATTTAATAATTGATCGAAGGTAACCCCGAGAAATGATGTTTTTGTTACTGGTTGTACAGAAATATTACTGAGATATATGTTAGAAACTTTGGGCAGTTTCTTATTCGGCAGAAATGGACTACATTTGATTTCCCTCGAGAGAATGTTAAGTTTTTAGTGAACGACCCAACGGCTAAAAAGTTGAGTGAAAATGGGAGGATTGACAAGCTATAGTTCGGGCCAGCTGAAGAATGGCACAGTAGGATGTCATCAGCAAATATTCTTATTTTCGCTCTATGATCTAAGTGTTTGGTGACGTCATTTATAGCTAAAAGGATAGTGTGGGGCTGATGTACGAGCCCTGTGGGATCCCACCATTATAAGAGAGAGTAATAGATACAGAGTTTCTTATTTTAACAGCAAAGGTACTATTATATAGGAAATTTTGGATATATGAGCATATTGCTCATTATATTGAGATTGGTAAGTGAGCTGATGATGCTCCTTCTATCAAGTGTATCGAAAGCTTTATTGATTTCTAGAAAGACGGCTGTTAGATGTCTACGAAGACCAAAGACATTTTGTATTTCAATTTCATCTAAAAGGTGGTCAATGGAAGATCTATTAGGTCTGTATGCTAATTGTTCTGGGATTAGCATTTCGTTTTTCTCTAAGTACCACAGTAATCGCAAATTTACCATTCACTCTAAGAGCTTATCAAGGTGGGAAGTTAAGGAAATGGGTAAATGGGTCTGTAGGATTCAGGATATGATGGAAGTTTTCCTGGTTTATGAATGGGAACAATGACAGAGTGTTTCCACTGTTGTGGAATTCGTTCAGTTGACCATATTAGATTGTATATATGAAGGAGAGCATTTAGGCCTGAGAGAGGAAAATGTTCGATCATAGGGAGAAATAGAGTTCAGTGAGTGTCAATGGGAAATTGCAAGAGAAGAGCGGAGGAGATGGATTGTCCGAGAGAGATATTTTGATAAGAGTTGTGTAAGGATGAGATTTGGGAGGCAAAAATTTGTGAAATGCTGGAAGAATCAGAGATTAGTAGCTCATCTTGAATGATGCATATTACGCTGTTGGCAGGTTTCCCTTTTGGGCTGTTAATTTTATTCCATATTTCTCTACTGGGTGTTTTTGTATCAATGGAGGTTACAAATTTATTCCAAGATGTTCTTTTGGCTTCGTTTATGATCCTTTTTGAGATAGCTCTTAACTTTTTAAATTCTACTAGGTTAGCAGTGTTTGGGTGTCTTTTGAATCTGTTAAGAGCTTTTTTGCGATTTTCTACCATCATTAAATATATGTAGATTTTCTTTTTCTATAATTTCTTCCATGATTTTGCCTCTTCTGCAAATGTGAATGGAGCCCCAAAGGGAGTTGTGTGCATCGAAGTCCCAGACTATTAAGAATGGGAAAAGAAGCTGCTCTTAGGATCAGTTAATGTATTCTTTTCCATTTGGGTTGAGGATGGAAAGTAAATACTTCAGAAGGTGATCTTATTAGGAATGTGAGTAGTGATAGCTACCGCTTCAAGTTCAGTTGTTAGTTCTAATTCTGAGAAGTGTAGACCTGATTTTGTAAGGATAGCTACGCCACCAGAGGCTCTGTCGCAGTCTAGGAGATCTTTGCGCGTTATGTTGAAGTTCCTCAGGCAAGGATTGTCTGGGGGTTTGAAATTGGTTTCCTGGATTATGAATTAAACTATCTTGATTAGTAATTTTAGGTCATCTTTATGTGCACTTAATTCATTGCAATTCCAGTGTATAATTGTGTAACATTATTTGTGTTTAGGTTTGTTAGTATTGCTGGAATTGATGGATAATTCGTTTTCTAGTTTATCGTCGACCATCATTTCAAGAGATTCTTTTGAAGATTTGGATGTGGAAGACTTAGAGTTGGATTTAGTTTGTTTATTAGGGGGGCCGGTTTTTGTTTTTGGGTTCTTTGGTCATTTTTGGTGGGGTGGATTTTGAGGGAGATGGTGTTTTTGATGTAGGAGGTTTGCTTATTAGTCCTGGTTTAGTGGCTTGAGTGTAAAGTTTTAAGAGTTTTTTAGGAGGGGGAGGAAGGGAGTGGGGAAGGGTTTGGGGGAGGATGCATAGGGGGGTGTTTAGGGAAGTGTTTAGGAGGAGTGGGATTGGTGAGAGGTGTTTGTGAGAAGAGGTTGAGGATGAGGGTTCATCTAATGGTGGGGGTTCATACTGAGTATATGTAGACAGTTTTTGAATAACAAAGACTGTATTCTTTGCTGCTACAGAACTATATGGCGATATGAAGTTGGGATTAAAATCTTTATACATTTTCTTAGCTTCGTAATAGGGGATTTTATTTATGGTACGTATTTTCTGGATCTCGAATTCTTTTCTATATACCCCTTGCAACCTTTGTATCGGGGAGAGTGCTCTTCTTGACAATTGACACAGATGGGTTTTAGATTGCATGGAGAGTCAGGATGTGCTGAGTGAGGATGGGCATGTTGTTGGGGATTTACACTTACTTGCAGCATCTTCGAAATGATTACAGTTATAACAACGTAAGAAAGCGGGCATATGGTTTCTCACTATTACTGATAAGTATCTTGCCATAATTTTTTCGGGTAAAGAATGGGTGTTAAATGATAGGATGAACGTGGATGGAGGGTATTCTAAATATGCTGGTTATGCTCTATTTCTTCAAATTAGATAATATTTCCTCGTCTGAGCAATATGCGAGATCTTGGCATGTGGTGACAACTTTTAATGTATTAAGGGCACTATGGGGAGATGTTTCTACCTCGTAAGAATGAACTTTATCTAATTTAAGTGCGATTTTAGATTGATTTTCATTGCTGACTTCGACTGCTAGGTTTGGAGGTATTCTTAAGAGTTCCGAAATATCCTTGGACTGTCTTATGAATAAAAAAAAGAAGATACTTCTTTGAATGAGCTGCCATTTTTCATTTGATTGATTCATATTTAAATTTGGGTCCATCTTATTCCCACGAGTACCGAAGGAAATGACGGTTACCCACATCAGTGCCCCGCATGCTGTGGGAAGGCGTTACTAAAACCAAGAGGCCCCCGATTCTTGGAGTTTAGGACAATAAAGGTTTGGCTCCCCCAAAACATGCAGCCCTGGCTTGTCCAGAGACACTCTAACTTGGGGGGGGGGGGTATTGTGGTCCCCTGCCACTTGGTCACTTCTTGAACTCCCATTCAAATTTTTTCCTAGAAAATTTGGATGCGGTTAGTGATGAACAAGGAGAAAGGTTCCACCAAGACATATTAACAATGGAGCAACGCTGCCAAGGCAGATGAGATCCAGCAATTGGGGATTATTATTGGTTTCTTGTGACAAAAAGCGATCAGGAATATAAAGAAAAGTCAATATTTGCAAAAAAGTTATGTACAAAAAATTTACTACAAATATGTGTAGTTTTGTAAATAATTCCTGTTATACTTAAAATATCTTGTTTTTAATTTTTTTGAATATATGTATAAATATTATATAAAATTGTTTAAATCAAATAAAAGTAAGTCATACATTCTATAATTCAAAATCTAAACGTGGTGGAAAATTTTTGTTGTTGAATTCGCAATCAAGATACTTTAAATTCCCATGCACAACCATTACAACATCTGTCGCAATTTTTTTTGTGTATGATTAATTCAAATAAATTAGACCACCAGGTATTGTTTGTTTATCTCTAAAAACTGACACCCTTCTGAAGTTTAGGACCTCGAATTTGGTGCCGAGTCCGTCGCTAACTTCCTTGTTAATTTAAAATTTGTTTTTTGCTTGGATTTGTTAGTGTCATCGGCTACACAACATGTTAAATGTCATTAAAACGTAACATTATCTCTTAGAATTTAGTCTTCATGGAGTTTATTTCTAGTTTAATATTTATAGAAAATTCAAAAAATAAATCTTTTGTTGTACATGCGTGGCAAAACTAATTTTACAAAAATCCAGGAAGTTAGTTTTAGATTTTATATCAAACTTTTGATGGGTGGTCTCTATGAAGCAACCTCTATGGGAAAAGTAAAAAATCAGGTTTATACAATAATCTCGCTAATACTTTCAGAAATATTTGACGCAATAATTAAAATCTTAAAATTTTTCGGCATTTTATGTCTCACAAAAGGACAAAAGTAAATCTTTTAATAAAAATAATAAATTAAGCTAATATTTCTTCGCGCCGTTATGTACGCGTCCAGTGATTAATGAACACGAAAGTTTGTCGGCATCAACTTTTAAGAAACAACACTTGATTTACGGATATTTCTGACCCGCGTTGGGTCACTAAGAATCAATACCGATGCAATGTAGCATTAAGAAAAATTAAAAATAAAATAATTCATTGAAAGGTGAGTTTCAGTGGTGGAGCAAATTGGTTGGAGAAATCAAAGTTTTCCATTAAATACTCATTTCGTAATTATTTTATTGCTTCGAGGAACAATGCTCATAATAAAATCAAATACCTTCTGATTAGTACCCGAAATTCTTCAAAAAAAGGAAAACGGTTCAATTATTCATCGATATTCATTTTTTTCCTTCATAGTAATCTCCATTACAAGCAATATATATATATATATATATATATATATATATATATATATATATATATATATATATATATATGTATATATATATATATATATATATATATATTATATATATATATATATATATATATATATATATATATATTGCAACGCTTCCTCCAATCTTAAAAACATTTTTATAAGTCGATTTTGGAATCGCCTTCAGCTCTTTCTACGAATTCTCCTTTACTACCTCAATCGCCTCAATACAATTCCCGCGAAGTGGTAACTTGAGTCGTGGGAATAGGAAAAAGTCACAAGGAGCCATGTCGGGTAAGCACGGAGCTTGCGATAAGATATGAAAGTTGTTTTTTGTCAAATAGCCGCGTACAAGATGAGATGTGTGAGCCGATGCGTTGTCGTGGGTAAAAAAACATAAATTGTTTCTCCACAATTCTGGCCTTTTGCGACGAACATTTTCCCTCAAATGCTTTAATACGCTCACGTAATACTCCTTATTTTCTGTCTGACCTGGCGAAAGAAATTCGAAGTGGACCACACCACGGCAATAAAATAAAGATCATCAAAACCGTGATTTTGGATCGACTGTGTCGTGGGTTTTTGGATTTTAGCTCATCCGAGCAGCGCCATTCCGATGATTGTTGGTAGCTTCAATGTCATATTCATAGACCCTTGTCCCGTCGTTGAAAATGATGTCGTCGATAACATTTTGGAGCAAAGAAAGCATTTCTTTAGCGACATCAATCAGCGATGCTGTTTCTGCAACAAATTCAGCACTCTCACACAAACTGCGCTTCAACTTGTCTTATGCCCAAAATATCGTATATAATGCTCTGCATCGAACCAAATGAGACACCAAGATCGGCTGCTATCTCCCTGATGGTCACACAATGATCTGCAACGACAATTTTCTTAACTTTTTTCATGTTTTCGTCAGTCACACTGGTGGATGGACAACCGGAATGAGGCGATTCATCAACCACAGCACGACCCGCTCTAAATTCTTTGTACCACTTTTACGCTTTACGACATTGTCAAGTCCACGTAGATTACCGTTAACATTTTCAACGCTTCTGCACGTGATATTTTACTAGAAACACAAAATTTCAGACAAATTCTTTCCCCAACCAAATTTGACATTGCGAAATTTGCAAAACACAACAAACACTGACTTGTTGGACACCAAATGTCAGATGTACCAACCAAGAAAAAAAAAGATTTTGACAATATTTCAAGCGCGGTTTCTTTTTAATGGGAAATTCTGGGTACTTTTTGATCAGGAGATATATAATATTGCAGAAAGTACTGATAAAATGAAACAATAAAAGAATAAAAATCGAATAATCATTGCTCCTCCCAATTCCACATAATACAAATAAAATACAACTTTTTAAATATCTAAATTTGGTCTATATGTAGATGTATGACTACTGTTGTAAGCATCACATGTAATGATAATGCAACTAGTGCATTGACCATAGGATTTTTAATGCATTTGAAGCACACTCGTTAAAATATCCGATCAGTAATAGTTACATATGACAGGATAAAATGGTTAATAGAAACTTTTGCTCCTTTTAAGTCCTTTGGTAATGATGATATATTTCCAGCCTTACTACAAAATTTCTCCGACATTATAACAAGCTATTCTGTGATATTATTCCGCTCGTGCCCGAGTTTTGGGATATATACCAATGGCATAGATATAGACAAAATTAGTTCTAGGTTAAAAAAAGCAGACTATACAAATTCCGCCCAATCAGCCTGACCAGTTTCTTACTAAAGACATTAGAAAAGTAGATCGACACATCAAGGAGGAAGTAATGGTACATAGTTGCTCATATTCCTTACAACTTAGCTACCAAGCTGGAAAATCTACAGACGCAGCGCTACACTGGTTCGTTACAAGGGTCAAAAACGAGGTGGACGACCTGCTCTAGACACCTTAATCGACATAGAGGAGGCGTTCGATAACACGTTCCCTGATTCGATATGCAAAGTTTTTTCAACGACGAGACTCTGAACTGATAGTGTCACCTAGATCAGAGCAATGTTGACTCAAAGATTAATATATGCTTAGCTTAAGAGTGTAACAGTTAAAGCACTGTTAGAGAGAGGAGGTCCGCAGGGGGGTGTTTTATCACCCTTGCTGTGAAGCCTTGCAGTGGACAACTGTTAAACATGTTCAACGAAGCTGACTTATATACACAGAACTATGCCGACGATCTGGTCATCTTGTGCCCTGGTCGCGAACTTCTAGACCTGGATGAACCGATAATGCGAGCCTTCCAGATCGCGAAATGATGGAGCTGGGTGGAAGGGCTCTGAATATATCCGGATAAGACCGAAGTTGTCCTCTCCACAAAGAAGAGCAAAATGGGAATACTACCCACAATTACCTTGTGGGAGAAGGGGACTTCAAGTAAGGAAACTGTTAAATATTTGGGGATAATTTTGAACTCACGACTGATCTGGAATCATCATATTGAGGTTCGAACCAAGAAGATTACATGTGCTTTCTGGGCTTGTAATCCATCCTGTGATTACCTACGCCTGAAACAAAATGTAGTAGCTTCAAGGCTGGTGTATGAGTGCAACCTAACAAAGAACATCTGTACAACCAGACTTGTGTGGGTCTCAGCTCACTCAAGTATACACGGAAATGAAGAAACGGACAGTTTTGGCAATGAAGGGGTTTGCGGCTGAACCATACGGCCTCCATCTCATATACCTATTCAAATTACTGAAAAAATTGAAGCTATGGCTGGAAAGCAAATTTTTGAATGCTGAAGGGAACCTCCTGAAATGAGATGTGCCGAAAATAATTGGACCTAATACGCGGCTTACTAGGGAATTTCTTTTCCTAAAGAAGGAAGAACTGCGGATTATGGTGAGATTGCTGTCGCGACATTGCCACCGGTTAAACTATCTTCATAGGATTGGCATCGCGAATGATTCGATATACAGATGGTAATAAATGCATAAATTTTTATATGAAATTGAACTTTTTGAAGTCGGCGCCAAAGTAATACCTGACAAAATGTGATTTGCATAAACAGATTAAAAATACTTTATTTGTAATTGCGTTCTTACCATAATTTGTATATATTAGTAGTTATTTATTTCGTGAACAAATAATTTGGCGCCGACTTCAAAAAGTTCAATTTCATATAAAAATTTATTTTTATTTTTCACTTTTTAGGGCACTTTTAGAAGTCGGTTTCAATTTTTTTATAAAAATTTTATTTTTCTATTTTTAGTTTTAGAATTCATTTCAGATATTCATAAATTATTTGAACTAAGTACTAATCGAGATTAGTGTACCTCGCAATGACTCCAAACTGGTAAAAAAGTACCCATTTTATCCAAAGTTGTAAATCACCCTAAAATGAACCACTAAAAATTCTTTAGTTCTTAGAGTTTTCCAAATACCAGTCAAATTGGGTCAAACGAATATTTAGTCTGTCATAGAGAATCCACTATCTTAAATTTCAAATTAATTTTAGATTGGTAATATAGGCCCCAAAACCTTCCATTATCGATATTTAAAGAAAATAAATTAATTTTTTATCCACCATACGCCATATTGAATTTTTACCCCGAAAACTCTCCCGTACCAATTTTGGTGAAAATCGGACAAAACTGATTTTTTTTTGTCCGCCATATTGAATCCGCCATATTGAGTTTTTTTTAAATAATTTCGGATTCTTTATGTGAGGCCCCGAAAACTTCCCCATACCAATTTTGGAGAAAATAGGACAAAATTGATTTTTTCGTTCGCCATATTGGATCCGCCAAATTGAATTTTTTAAAAATTATTTTATATTCGTCATATGCGACCCCGAAAACTCCCCCGTATCAATTTTGGGGAAAATCGGACAAAATTATTTTTTTTGTCGGCCATATTGGATCCGCCATATTGAATTTTTTAAAAATTATTTTAGATTTGTCATATGCGACTCCAAAAACTCCCCCGTACCAATTTTGGAGAAAATTGGACAAAACTGAATTTTCGTCCGCCATATTGGATTCGCCATATTGAATTTTTTAAAAATTATTTTAGATTCGTCATATTCAACCCCGTAAACTCCCTCTTACCAATTTTGGTAAAAATCGAACAAAATTGATTTTTTCGTCCGCCATATTGGATCCGCCATATTGAATTTTTTAAAAATAATATCAGATTCGTTTTGTGCAACCTCGAAAACTCCCCCATACCAATTTCGGAGAAAATCGGACTAAATTAATTTTTTTTGGCCGCCATATTGGATCCGCCATTTTGAATTTTTTAAAAATAATTTCAGATTCGTTGGATACAACCCCGAAAATTCCTCCATACCAATTTTGAAGAAAATCGGACAAAATTAATTTTTTTGGTCGCCATATTGTAAGCGCCATCTTGGATTTTACTGCACCAATTTCATCTAAAAAAATATTGGACCACCGCAGCAACTTCCTTTACATAACTTAAAAAATTTCATTCAAATCGGGGCAGCCGTTCCGGAGTAATCGGTGTACATACATAAAAAAAAATACATAGTCGACGAATTGAGAACCTCTTTCTTTTAGAAGTCGGTTAAAAAATAAACCAGCTCTTGGACCACAATACTTACAAAGTCATTCGGATGGACCCAACAAACAAATTCGAAAAATACATAAAAAAAATGTAACTCTACGCCCAATCGTCAGCGCAATAGATTCATCAGCCTACAAAATAGGTAAATATTTGGCCAAACTTTTTCATCCATTTACAGGAAAAACCGAATCCTTTGTGAAAAACTCTGGACACTTTGTCCAAAGATTAAAAACCATCCAATTAGAGCCCGGAGACATATTGGTCAATTTTGATGTAGAATCCCTGTAAATAAATGTTCCTATAGATGATTCAGCTTCCATAATATCTGACATATTACGAAACAACAACATTGACTTCTCCCTAGTAGACTTAATTAAAACACGTCTGATTTCCACTTATTTTACTTTTCAAGGAAGTTTCTATGAGCAGACTTCGGGAGCGGCCATGAAATCTCCGCTATCACCTGTGGTAGATAACATCTTCATGGAAGCTTTCGAAGAAAACGCCTTGTCTTCTGCTCCTCTAAAACCTAAATTTTAATGCAGATACGTAGATGATACGTCTGTAGTTTGGCCGCATGGCACAGATAACCTCCATAATTTCCTGGATCATCTTAATTAACAACACCCTAACATAAAATTCACTATGGAAACTGAATCAAATGGTGCCTTTCCCTTTCTTGGTTTACTGGTACAAAGGAAAGAGAATGGCAAATTAGGACTTTCTGTGTACAGAAAACCAACACATACAAATCGATATCTCAATGCAAGGTCACACCATCATCCTTCTTAAAAATAATCCGACAGAGACTCCGAAGGATGCGATTCCATTTCAAACAGAATGCGTTTACAAGATACCTTGCTCTTGTGGTGTATGTAGTGAAACAGGACGGCCTTCACTAAGCTTAAGGAACATGAAATATGTATAAAAAATAAACAAATTGTACAATCTGCAGCAGCTGAACACCACCATTGCTCAGGTCACACTTTTAATGTAAAAAAAAAACTAAGGTGCTAGCATCAGTGCCTGGTTTCTTTAAACGTAAAATAGAGATGCAGGTTATAGTCTACATCACACGTGGAAATCGATTGTAACTCTGGATCACGGTTCGCTGAGAGCCAGTCGGGTATAAATACCGGACTGTTGCTTCTCGATAGTCATTCAGTATTCTAATCCCGTGGAATAAAGAACTCTGAAGATGCCTCGTGCAATTGTAGGCGAAACGTGGGACAATAATTCCAATTTGACATGGTCTAAACCTAAGAACCATTACTTTCATGTTTTGATCATAGTTAAAATCCACACCAATTTGTTGTTAAATTTTCGATTCTAGATATTACAAAAGAAAAGAAGAATAAAAATATGAACCACACTTAATGTATCTATATTTAAAATATCGATACTTTTAAATCAATATATCAGTCAATCAATATTTTTGTATTCGACAGGCATCGATACAGTACATCCATATATTTGGAGATCTCGCCCGGCCCTATTTCTGGTTTTTCATTTTTCTCTTAGTAGATGATACAGTTTCTATTCCATATGAATTTATTTAGTTTCTCCTGTTTTCTACGGTTAGATTAAAAATGCTCTTCTCAGTTACCAAGTCTAGTAACAGGAAAAATCACAGTCTCTAAAAATTACATAATAAAAAATTGTACTTGTTACACCCGCCTCTGTACACTGACACAAGAATTAAAAATAATAGCCATTGAAAGGAGACACCATTGAGGCTTGCAGAGCTTACAACACCTATCCGCATTGTTGGCCTAACGAACCGATCGATCTGCCGATATTCATCTTAATCAATCACATATTGATACGATTTGACATCGGCGGTCTTCCTTTGACATGGCCTACAGCAGAGCCGAATAAGTGTATGTGTATAAAAAAATAAAATTCAACTCAAAAAATCTTTTCCTATGCTGGATGCCATTATTTTAGAATTTTTATTTCGAATAGAGAAAGTGAGAAAATAAAAATAACGATTACCGTTCGAATAATCTAATTTATCTATAAATAAGAGGAACCACAGAAAAATAGATTTATTGAACTAGCAAAAAATAAACCATAAAATTTACTAGATATTTTTTTCTCCTCCCTAGCCGCTTCCTATCCTATGGATATGTCCCTCTTATATTTTTCCAGATATCCCTGTTCTGTGCCACCCATACTAATTTAGCCTGGCTGTCCTTTTGATATCATTGTATTATCGTTGTTGTGGTCTGTCGGTGCTTCTTTTCATATCTTAAGGTGCATTTTCAATTTGTTTATTTTTTTATTCAGAACCCATGTTTCATTTCGATATGTAACTGGGCGAATGCATTTGATATATACTTTGATTTTTAGTTTTCGGGAAAGATTGGAGATGAAGATGTGTTTCATTTTATTTCTTGCAGTATATCCCAAGCAGGAGCGGATCCAGCCTCTCGCTTTGGGGGGGGGGGGGGGTAGTGGTATCACAAAAGTACAGTATGGCAAGCAAAAACAAATTGTTGACGAGGGGGGGGGACCCACTAGCAACATCCCCATTTTAAGTGTAAAAGGCAGGGACAGGTCTATTTTTCTTAATTTGAAGCTCTTGGAGAGAGGGGGGCGATCACAAGAAAAAACAAGTTGCCGACAGGGGGGAGGATACCAGCAGCATACACATTCCTAGTATAAGAGGCAGAATCGGGTCTACTTTCCTGAACTCAAAGCTCTTGGGGGGGGGGGGAGGAGGGCTATCGCAAGGAAAACAAGTTGTCAACGAATGGGGGCGTGCCAGCAGCATACACATTCCTAATATAAAAGGCAGAATCGGTTCGCAAGCATACATATTCCTATATTCAAATCAAGAATCAGAGAGAGTAATAAAACTGTTATCGAAGCCTCCAACGTACCTGCTACAGCGCCGCAGGTAATTGAAGACTGCCGTAAATCTAATTATATTTAAATATTATAAGCTTTTATAAATTTACTGCAACAATAAAATTTCTGATAGTTCAATTTAATTTCTGTCAGTGAGCAAAGTTCACCTTACAGTGTGTCCTTAGTGATTTATCTTGTTTGCGCTCGTTTTTATATATTATTTGAGATTAGTGAGATACCGAAAAGATATGGCTTCCACCTCTATATTTATTCCAAAATCGTTAAACCAGGACATTTTTTCCTCAACGAAAAACTTATTATGATGAATGTTTTTGATGCCTTAAGATATCAATATCTAGATAATAATGTTAAAAGCTCTGTTGAGATGTGTTCCAACATGACAGGAGTTGGAAAATCCTCTATCTACCGAATAATGAAAGAGAAAAAAAACTGGAATTGTTAGTATTCCAAAGCCACATTCGATCACTGGCAGACGAAAAACCTCGTTGGAAGAAAAGATGAAAACTGCAAAAAAAGGAGTTGTATATACATTTTATTATGAGAAGCAGATCCCAACCGTAGACAAAATACTAACTAAAATCAATGAATATCGCGATTTACCTGAAATTAAAAGAACTGAACTCTGGAAATTGCTCAGAGAACTTAATTTTTGCTGAGAAAAACCAGATAGAAAATCTTTTCTTATAGATCGTCCGGAAACTGTCCATTGGAGAAGAAAATATCTCTCAAGTAAAAGGTAGAGTTGCTAGAAATAACACAACTTACAAAAATAGTAATTTAACTAAACTTTTGAAAGATTTTTTTGAATAAAGTTACTGTGGAAAATTCCATATAATAAAAGAATAAAACAAAATGTGGAAACTCGATCTCATGATCGGTGAGATAGAGGAACCAATTATAATTAATTTGAGCGAAGATAGCTTCACAGACTTTGATTAGGAAGTAGATACGTCATGTTTACCAGTGTAAGCACAATTTATTATTTAAATTTTTGTTTTTGTTGTATTTTATTGTTTTATGTTTATATATTTTTATATTATTTATATATTTTTATTTTAGTGTGTCCCTCTTTTTAATTTTATATATATTTAATTTCAATTAGCCGTAAGTTTTTTATTATTTTATTATTGCATTTGTGTCTTTTATTTAAGCGTGTAGAATTAATATGTTTATTTTATTTTTTGGGGCTATCGGATTTACATGTAATAAAGTAAATTAAATTAAGTTATCAGTACAACAGAAATAAAAATAAGTAGGTCTTATTTTAACTGTAACATATGAAAACGAGTTACATTTGAATCCTTTTTTAGTGTTTAATTGTAATTCTGTAGATGGTTTAATAAATAAATAAACTATACGTCAAATGTCCTAAAAATGTTTTTAATTAATAAAATGACCGATAGCTCCAAAAATATTTTATTATTATATGGACGATTTTAGTTTTTTATATATGTTTAACTTTCTGTATTTTTGAAAATGGGTATTTTGTAAGTATTTAAATTATAACTTAGACTTTTTGAGAGAAAAAGGCTACGTTTTAGTCTGAATGTGCCTAAAACGGTTTCTATGACAAAATTAAAAATAAAGAAAATACAGTTGTGATTTGTGTAAAATCTGTTAAAATTATTTATATTTTGTAATGTATGTGAATTATTAAGAAATCGTAAGAAATAAAATGATATTATAAAAAAATTTTATGCCATAAATACTTAGTGATAAAATAAACCTCCTTCCGACGCCTATGACAAGGATTAAAATCCTTTTTAACACTTCACACTTCCAAATATCTATTGTTATCCAACCCAAATAGTCCATTATTATAGATCGGTATTTTGGATTATAAAATTTCTAATCCATTCCTATGAAAGAAATATGTGTCTAACAGATTTTGCCAAAGATACCGAATTAAAGAACACAGGTAGTTTGAGAAGAAAACAAGGTAAAAAATGATTTATTACTCTCTCTAGTTCTTGAATAAAATATAAGAGGCAAAATCGGGTCTATTTTCCTGAATTCAAAGCTCTTGGGGGGGGGGGCAATCGCCCCTTATCGCCCCCCCTTGGATCCGCGCCTGATCCCAAGTGTATTTTATGGTTTACTTCGAAACTCTTGGTTATTCTTTCCTGTTGTTATTTCCTGGATACGAAGAGAACACGTGAAATAAATAATACAAGTTCATATAAACTTTTATCGTATAGGCCCTCCTCTTCGGGGATATGGGATCCCAAAGAGCCACAATGGAATCAAGTTTTTTACATATAATTATTGAATCACCAGGTATATTTCAATTTTTTTCATATAATGTATATCAGGTAAGATCTTTCAAATTACTATCCAAGAAAGTGATATGAATTACTCTCAGCTGCAGCTGCTAACCCCATTTTTTCACGCCCTCTATGATAAGAACTTTGGACAACGTTTCTGACATACCTTCAACTATTGACTAAAAATTACGAAAAAACGTAATTTTATTTACATCATATATTTGGCGTATTTCGATAAAAGATACATCTTTGTTCCTATCATTCAATCTAGGTTCGCAAAAAGTGTGCGTTTTATTTTATCAGCAACCAAAAACAAATTATAGTTGTTGCAAAGATATGGTCTTACATCTTGCAATGCTATGGAAGGCAGAAGGCATTTTAATGAGTTGACCAACGCCTAAAGGAGAATGGTAGACGATTCCATTTAATAAGGTAATTTTAGAAAATTTTGGAAAAGAAATACTGATGCTGGTCGAAGATGAACGGTATGTACGGCGCAATTAGAAGAAAATATTTTAAATGCTGTAGATAAGACTCTTTCAATGAACACTCAAAAATTATCAGCGCAGTTTAATACGTCGAAATCAATAGTGCATGAAGTTCTTCAAGAACAGCTGTTATATCCATATCATTTCAAAAAAGTGCATGAACTGTTGCCTGAAGATTTTCCCCGTAGAATGCAGTTTGAAAACTGGGTATTGAATCAGCAACGAAATAATGTAAACTTCATTAGCACTATTCTCTTCACAGATGAAGCAGAGTTTATTAAAAAATGGTATTATAAATTTACACTCACATGTATGGCTTGGGGAAAATCCTCATGCCATCATTGTTTCATATCATCAACATCAGTTCCAATCAATTAATGTCTAGGCAGGAATCATAGGCAATGTTTTGATTGGATCATTCTTATTGCCGGCATGACTACACGGAGAACTTTATTTGGAGTTCCTCCAGAATGCTTTTCATGATTTAGTCGAGCACTTACCACTTGAAGCCCACCGAAACATGTTCTCCATGCACGATGGGGCACCATCCCATTTCAGCGTTGCTGTGAGGGAGCACCTGAATAACGTCTATCCGATAGGTAGAGGAGGATCTATTGTCTGGCCTCCTCGATCTCACAACCTAACGCCGTTGGATTTTTACCTGTGGGGACACCTCAAAATCTTAGTGTTTTCCACTTCGGTCGATAGTAGGGAGGAGCTTTTACGTAGAATCATATTTCATGGTGATCAAATAAGAAGCAATGTTCAGTTAATGTGGTCGGTACAGCAGTTCTCAATTAGTCTTGCCTGCGAGTGTATCAGACTTCACAGAGTCCATGTTGAACCCTGTTACGAAGTTTTTAACTAAGCTATTAGTTTAATAGTTTCATTGAAACTCTCTTTTTCATATTCAACCCGACAGAAGTTGGTGTAAATAAAATGTCGTTTTTTCGAAAACGGTTAGGATTGGCGACATGAATGAAGACTACTTAATTTTTAGTCTATAGTTAAAGGTAGGTAAAAAGCGTTGTCCAGAGTTCTTGTCATACAAGGCGGAAAAAATAGGGCCGTGCGTGTCACAACTAATCCGTTCCTGCAGCTGTGAGTAATTCCCAACACTTTCTAGGATAGTAATTTGAGGGGTTTGCAGGGGTTGCAGTTTATAGCTGCAAAGGGAAGGAAACGACAGCAGCACAATTTGATTATATTTGTAGTCATCAAGGGCTTGAATAGATATATGTGATATGTGATTGTCGAGCAACAGTAAGCATTTTTCATCAATAGTGGGCTATGCTTGTTTTTTGAAATATTCGAAAAATTCCAGTCACTGGCGTTTCCAACATCAGCATATCCAATAGGACCTTCGAGTATTATGTGATCTTGGTATCGCTTCAATGAAAATACAAAAAAAAGGAAGTATGTATCCTCTTTGAGCATTAAAGGCTACAGCGACGGTCACTACTCTTCCACGTTCAGTAGAAGTTTCTACACTCACTTGTTTAATTCCTTTCTGAACCACTATTTCGTTTGGTTTTTGCACCAGAATCACTCCGGTCTCATCCTTATTTCAAATATCTTTTGGCTCAAACCTATACCTGTCACTAACTTCTGAAAGGTTATTCAAAAAATTATTCACATTATACTCATTACAGCTCGAAGTGCGGGATAAGTTCATTGTTGGTGGGCTTCTCAGAGATAGATTTGTGTATCATTTTAATAATCCGGATAACCATTCCTTGCCCGCCATGTAGTTTTCATTTCATTTATCAGGGTATTTCTTGTTACGCTTAACCGCTGATTCGTATGCCAACTTGCGCACTTCAGGAGAAGCCATACCGAAATACACTTAGGAGCGCTGAATTATATAGTCCTGGAAAATCATTTTCTCTTCAGTCAAAAAGAGTCAATTGACGCAACGGTATCCAACTTTTGCATTCGTATTACCTGCTTTAAATTTTCGTATGAATCTGTATAATGTGACATGACAAACGTTGTATTTCTTGCTAGTGTTTTTATCTTCGTGCTGTCTTTAAAATGCTCATCTGCTGCTCTTCTATACACTGATGTATCAGCAGTGCCTCTAGCTGTTTTTCTAACTCGTTCTCGCGGCTTCCTGGGCCCCTATCCTCGAAAGTGTGATGTGAAAGGTGATGTGAATGGTGATGTGAACTTTTTGACAGTAAAAGCCGTATTCTTGAAAAACCAATGTTGCCAGATATGAACGTGCTAAAGCCCGAGAAGTTCAAAAAAAAAATGGATGACAGATTGAATTGACCTGTCAGACCGAAAATGTCCGTAGTATATTTTGTTGCCGTTTTAGGCAAAAAGTAGTTTTGGTACTTTAAATTAATCGTCAAAAGTAAAAAAAAAATAGACCTGTTGTTGTTATTTTTGTGAAGTTATTGATTGCCATTAAAATATTTGTACTTTACCTGGATTAAATTTATCTTAAATTGACATTCTAGAACTGTTAAACAAAAATGCATACAAAGAACCAAGTACTTGAAGATTTTAATATATAAAGAAAAAGGGATATCAAGAAAAGCAGCAATCATATATACAAAGTAATATACTGACAGTAATTGCAGAAAACCAGCACTGATAAACCTTGAAACGGTCGAAATTACAACTCTACGTAGTACGACTAAAAGCCATCATCCCAATCCACTATGAAAACTATCCAATCAGTTATTTGTTGTATGAATTCACAAAGTGTCCAGCCTCTTACTACAAGATGTTCTGCCCCAACAAGTAAATTTGAAAGAAAACCTGAAACTTGAACAATGATAGTGAAACTGTTTATGATCAGGGACCGAAACCAAAGGCCAGACAGAAGATGTCCATTAAAGATACTGGCTGATCTCACATTCAACTTTAAATATATATATTTTTTATTTTATGTACCATAAATAAGGTTTTTATGCTGAATGGCCTCATTCGTTGGTCTGTAGGGTTCATATTTATATGTCTCGATAAATTATAATAATAATATTTATTTAATTGTAGTGTCGTGTAGTGTTTAACACAGTCTAACTAAGTTAAGTGCTGTAGTTAACATAATTTAAATATAAAATTTGTTACTTAATTAAATAAAAGCTTCAGATAGTTTACAAATTGTAATTTCTCAAAAATATTATAAGTTGCGTCGTGAAAAGAATTATGTTAGACTTAGCAGTTTAAAACTAAGATATTCGGCTGTTATGGACACAAGTATTTATGTTAAATCCATAAGCAGAACTGGCCCTAGAAAAACATTTTTAAATAGCACGCTCATACAATTGAGTTATGAACAGAATCTCCTGTAATAATTTTATATGTCTGTAAAATTTGCTTAATATTTGCGAGACATATTCAACTTTCTAAGGATATTTTAGTAAAAAATTTGAAAATATTGATAATATCGGAGTACCACCTAATTAACGTTTCAACTGTATATTCAGAAAATAAAACGTCTTAAAGAAACGGTTCGTCAACATTATTTTTTTTTTAATGCGAGTTATTTTGAAGAACCAAAAATAAAATAAAAATTTTTAATTCTATTTTATTTTTTGAAATCCGTGCGTTAAATATGTCATTTGGCGGCTGACATTTCATTTGCGCATGTTTCACCGTTCGCGTACTTTCCACCGGGCAAACGAGGATATGAGTGATGAACATTTCAAGAATACGCTTTTGCCACCATTTCACCATTCACTTCACGTTCCCCAGTTCAAGGATAGGGCTCCTGTTCTAGTAAAATAAACAAAAAGAAGTACTAAATACATGAACACAGATAATATGTTGCAACGGGGTCAAAAGTAACATGTTACTTTTGTCCCTTTATGTCATGTTTCTTCTGTACCCCAGCACATTTTTGAGGTCGCCGTTACTTCAAATATAAGTGTGTTGCATAAAAAACGTTTATAACATGTTACAGGCGATCTAATAACAAATGACTAGGCAAACAGTCACGTTGAAATCATCATTTTATCAATACGTAAACACTAAAAGAATAATCATCAAAAAACTTACTTTTCCGTCGAAAAAACAGGTGGCGTTTTCTAACACAACCTATGAGTGCGGTGCGGGCACAACGAATGATTGAATGCGCGGGAAGCGTCTCAAGCTGATCTTGGCCGGATGCACGCATCGTTTCGTCTATTGGAAAATTCTAGAGAGCGTTTGTTATTTTCTACTCATTGTTACTTTTGTGCCCGGTTTCCCCTAATTTTAATTTGTTCATAATAGTTGTTAACATTTTTTACAAATAACTTTTTTTTGTCCCAGTAAAAAAATACTAATTGCAAGATAACACCATAACTGATAACTATTTCAAAAATGAGCATAATCGATCTTATCAATTGTGAGAAAAAAATTACACCTAAATTCATGCAAACAAAATTTATAACAATATCTCTTGAAAAAACGCTATTTTCGAAAAAGTTGTATCTTTTATTTATCTTTTTGAGCCAAAAAACGTGTATTGTACGGGAAAAGCTCAACTATCTAAAAAATATTGGTACACTTGGGAGAATTTTACTCACCATAAATTACACTTTTGCTGATGCTTTAATCATTTCGGGAACTCTTTGTCAGTTTGATTTTTATATGGTATAAATGAAGTCAGTTTTATATACCTAGTTGAATCAACCATGCAAGCTTTTAAATTTATTAGGTGCCCTAATGGGCCATACCTAGAAATCTGTGGCCATTATAAGTTTATAAATCGTCGCTTTAAGGCCCCCGCACTTTGAATCAATTAAGAAGTGTTAAGACGAATGGAAATCAGGACAGTACTGACGTTATATCTGTTATTTGAAATTAAACGAATCGAAATATTTCGAAAAAAAAATTACTTTTATAGTGCTACGCTAAATGTGACTTTCCTAATTGCCTCAGTTTCCATCGCAGTATAATTATCAAATCACAGTAATATAATAAATTTTCGACTTGATAAAAGCACAGCTGGTCGTCTTCTTCTTCTTCTTCTTCTTTCTAACACAGTTAACCATGCTAGTAGGATATTGCCTGTTCATTGCAATCACGTCTTCCCCGGAAGATGAGGTCCAGCATTCTCGCTATCGTTTTGGTGGTCTTCCCTGTGATCTTTTTCCTCCTGGGTTTTTCATTTTTGTGCTTTTAACGAGCTTACCGTCCTCCATTCTCTCTATATGTTTGTTCCAGAATCTTCGCCGTTGTCTAACCCATCTTCCCATGTCCTGTATCCCGCATTATTGTCTGATATCTTCATTCCGTATTCTGTCGTCTAGAGTTTTGCCTTATATACTTCTTAATGTTTTCATTTCGACTGTTCTTATCATTTGTAGAGTTCTGCCTGTATTTGGTCTTGTTCCGCCGCGTATGTTATGATGGGTCTTAGAGCCGTTTTATATATCTTAGTTTTGCTTTCGGTATTAAGGTATTTGTTCTTCCACACAATTTCTTTTAGGCATCCCGAAATTCTAGCCGCTTTCATCTTTTGCTCTCTTACTTCGTTAAAAAGGTTTCCATGGCTCGTTATTTCTGCTCCCAGATATTTGAAGTGATTTACCTGCTCGACAATTTTGGAGTCTATTTCCAACTTGTACCGTATTGGTTCTTTGGATGATACTAAGCATTTGGTCTTCTCGGTGTTGATGAGCATATTTAATTTTTTCGCTTTAGTATTAAAAGAGTGCAGTAGTCTTTGGAGGTTATCTTCTGCAATAAGAACAGCATCATCCGCATAGCAGACAGTATGGAAGAATGTGTTTCCCATTTTGTATCGAGCTGTCCTGGGGAGATTTTTCTATTATTTTATCCATTATTAGATTATATATGAAGGGGCTGAGCGAATCGCCCTGTCTAATTCCTGTGTTTACATATATGTCTTCCGTTGTTATATGTCCTACTCTGATTTTTGTTTTGCACTGGATGTTAATATCGCATATTAGGTTAATTAGCCTATGGTTTGGACCTTTTATTCTCATGATTTCTAAGACGTCCTTTAAGCGTACTCTGTCAAAAGCCTTGGTCATATCTACGAAGCACATGTACGCAGGTTTATTGAATTCTAGGGATTTTTCAGTTATTTGTTTGACAATGAATATTGCGTCAATAGTGGATCTGTTCTGAAACCTTGTTGTTCTTCTCGTATCCTTATGATTTTGGTGATTTCTTCCAGTATAGTTTTTGTGAACGCTTTGGGAATGCTATCAAGCAGTGTTATTCCTCGATAGTTTTCTAGGTGCGTTTTCTGTCGTTTTTTAAAAATAGATATTGTTACAAAAATCAATCAATATAAATTAATGGTGTGCAAGGATGTACTAAATGGTATGACAAGGAACGGCTTCATAGTCAGATTCGTATGGGTCCCGGGTCATTCGGGCATACGCGGAAATGAGGAAGCAGATCGTCTGGAAAAGTTGGGTTCGGCGACTAAACCATATGGACCCCAACCAATATTACCTGTCTCAATTGCTATTAGCAAAAGGGAATTAAAATCGTTGCTGGAAAGCAAATTTATTGAATCGTGGAAGGGAACTCCTGGAATGAAATGTACTAAGGAACATATAACTGGGCCTAGTGCACGGCGTACTAAGGAGCTTCTCTCTTTGGGAAGGAAAGAGCTGCGCATTGTGGTGGAATTATTGACAGGACATTGTCACCTCAGGGGCCATCTTCATAGAATCAGTGTCGAGGACGACCCGACGTGCAGATGGTGTTTGGAGGAGGATGAAACAATTGATCATGTCCTCAGAGAGTTCCCAGCAGTCAACGGATG
This sequence comes from Diaprepes abbreviatus, assembly GCA_034092305.1. Classification (NCBI taxonomy): domain Eukaryota; kingdom Metazoa; phylum Arthropoda; class Insecta; order Coleoptera; family Curculionidae; genus Diaprepes; species Diaprepes abbreviatus. Next base: position 4,344,622 of record JASJET010000095.1, read on the forward strand.
AGACAGAGATATTTTGGAGATACAATTTTGTTACCGAAAGCAGTTAGGTAAGTTCATCTAACGAGACTGCTTGGATTCGCAAAGGCGATCAGCCTCGAATAACCTGCAGATATGGTTGGATGTAAAGGGCCCAATAGACGCCTAGGCATCGATGATCTGGTATCACCACCCCTTTTTCATTCATCCATTCATTCATTCATCTAATTATTGGACGAAGCTGCAAGACACTTTTGGGAAACTTCAACCAGAAGAGATTCAAAGAATGCATAAGCTTAACTAAAAGACCAACTCAGAGTTCTGACAGGGGTCCTGACGGGGCATTGTCACTTGAAGGGACACCTTAAGAAACTAGTAGAAAGAGAAAAGTGCAGTTTCTGTGAGGAGAAGGACAAAACCTCTATTCATATCCTTTTAGTGAGCAGCGCTCTAGAAAACTCTAGGATGCGGTTCTTGGGCCCACCAAATCGCAAAAAAGGGAGCTACACACCTTGAACCCGTCCAACATCCTAAGATTCCTGAAGGAAATAAGACTGGAGGACCTGCTCTAGTCGATAAGGTAACTCTTATGACTGTGCAGCAATAGGGGGGTACAATAGATCTGCCAGATTGCAGTGTATAGACCCCCAACTCTTCGCACATACATACATACAAGATACAGGGTGTTAAATTTTATAGTAACATGGCAGAGTTTACAAATGTTGAAATGTCAGATATGCATTTTCTTTATGGTGGTGATACTGGAAATGCATTAGAAGCTCAATGGATTTATTCTGAATTATATGCACAACGTGGGTTACCTCATCATATCACATTTGTTCGTGTTCATCAACATTTACAAGGACATGGTACATTTCTAAAACGAACTTCTGATTGTGGACATCTTCGGGAGGTAGGAACCGTAGGGCTAGAGGAACCTATTCTTAATTTAATAGAAAAATCTCCTAAAACGAGTACGAGAAAAATTGACAATATATTAATTATAAGCAATTCCACAGTATTTCGAATTTTAAAAGAACACCAATTGTATCCCTACCATGTCTAACGAGTGCAGGCGCTTTTACTTCAAGACTTTTCGCTGCATGGATACCAACCATTTGGTCAATTTCCTTTTTGTTTTATCTCGTACTTTGTTTACTGATGAGCACACTTTTCAATGGAATACATAATCACATTTGGGCTGAAGAAAATCCACATGCATTTCTTGAAGCCAATTATCAACATCAGTTTTCATTAAATGTATGGATTGGTGTCATAAGAGATTATCTAATTGGCCCATGTTTCTTTCCACTAAGATTAAATGGCGACCAATACTGTCACTTTTCCGAGGAAGAGTTACCTGCCCGCCATGAAGAGATTCCTCTTCAAGTTAGACAATAATTATGATTTATGCATGATGGCGTTCTAGCACATTTCAGTATCAATGTACGCCGTCATTTAGAGACAATATGTCTAAATTGTTGGATAGGTCGAAAAGGCACTTAACACTGGTCTGACCGATCTCCGGATCTAAATTCTTTGGATTTTTGTATTTGGGGTTTCCTTAAATATTTGGTTTATGCATCTCCTGTTGAAGATGTTGAAGATTTGAGAAATCATATTATTGCGCCTTGCGAAAGGATAAAAAATACATACATACATACATACATATAAAAGCTTTAATGGACATGATGTCTTGAATTTCTGGTGGCAGGAACCGGTAGGCATAAATGGCCATATAATGCGGATCCTTCTCATAGAAGAATGACTAATGGAGAGGTGTACGAAAGTCAGCATGACTCTGAGTGATTATTTTCATGCCTCCAGCATATAGGTTATGGTTTCTTATAAAAGATTAGAATTTCTTTTCACTAACATAACTAATGAAGGAAAATAAAGTGAAGGAGTTGTCATTAAGCCAAGATCAGAAAAAAGTTTTAGGCACGCTGTTCTGAGGTCCTTACCCAGCATGCAACGTATGATCCTTTCCTGTGTTGTGAATATTTTAGGTCTATCTTTTGATAAATCCCAAAAGCAGGTCCCACTTTATAATTAATTGCACGCAAGCGAAGTAGTACACACATAGACTTTTCAGAGATACCACAATCCTAATCCTCCGAATTAATCCATAAACACTAGTCAATTTTGAGTGCAGTGTATTAATATGACTTTTCCGACTCAGTCCTGGATCCATAGTCACCCCGAGAGAGCGCACTGATTCAGCCATGGATTAGGATTTTTTTCAAATTTGACAAGTACTAATACAAGATAGTTAGTGTTTTTTTTTAAGAACAAGAAGATGGGTCTTAATAATTTTCAATTTAAGGAAATTTTGCTTTCTTTCTTTTCCAAGAAGAAAAGCTCCATAGTAAATCGGGCGTTAGGTTCAGTTACATGTTTCTTGGTACACCTAATTTCAGGGCCGTGCTTCTAGAATTTAATAAATTTCCTTTCCAGTAAGTTTTATTTTAAGTAAGTTAGTAAATCGAACATTCAGTTATATATTCTTTGATACATTTCATTTCCGGTCGTTCCTCTAGAAATCAATAAATTTGCTTTACAGTAACAGTTTTAGTTCTTTCTTACCAAATCCATCATACAAATACGTTTTCGGAAAATTTTGATTTTATTCCTTTCATTCTCAATAATGAATGTGAATGAAATGTTATAGTCACATGGACTGATTCCATTTCCAACTCCGGGTCCCGAATTTTACTGAAATTCAGATCTTGCAGTGACGGGAATTAGATTTGACTTTACTTAAGACGATTATATTCTTTTTCTTAGCGTGCTATATCCGATTGTCGAACGTTGACTGACACGTTATTTATCAGAATTGCTATATTAGGTTGCCATAATAACAGTATCATCTGCATAACGTAGATTTTTGATAGTTACCCCATTAATAATGGTATCAAATGCCTCCTCAAAGATCTTTTCCAAGTTCAAGTTAAAAATATACAGTCCTGCCTTACTCCTCTTGCTATTTCAATCTCTTCTAAAACTCGATTATCTATTCGCATATGTGCTTTTTGTTGCCAGATTGGCTAGAATCCTTATATCATTCTCATCAATTCCAGTTTCTCTTAACATCTTTATCATTTTGTCTCTTCAAACTCGGTCAAAAGCTTTCTCGAAATCAATGAAACATAGGTGCCCTCACAATTCACATCTTTACATCTTTGAACTGAAACATGTCATTATAAATAAGAACAACGAACACTGGACAATAAGAAACACATTCCTTCTTTACAATTTCGTAAATTAAGGGAACTTTGGAGACATTAAGATGAATTTCCAGTAGTTATAATATAAAAACAGCCTTTAAATCAGGAAATACACTTAGAGCTCATTTAACAAAAACAAAACCTAAAACTACCGATAAGAAAGAATGTATTTACTAAGTTCCATGTCAGTGTAGTGAAATGGATATTGGAGAAACCAAACGACCACTAGAAACTAGAATTAAGGAACATAAAACGCATACACAAAAAGGGAAAACGTAGGGATCAGGTATTGCAGAACACGCCTGGGATAGACAACAACATATAAAATGGTCTGTGGCTGCGGCAATATATATATTTATATATATATATATATATATATATATATATATATATATATATATATATATATATATATATATATATATATATATATATATATATATATGGAACCCAAGATGAAAAAAAAAAGAAAATTTATAGAAGCAGCTTACATTAAAAACAATAATGGAATCTTCAGTAAACCGAGTATTAAGATACCTAATTTTTGGCAACCACTACTTTGCAGGCGCGGATCCAAGGGGGGTGGCGGTGTGGGCGATCGCCCCCCCCCCCGAGAGCTTTGAGTTCAGGATAATAGGTCCGATGTTGCCTCTTATACTATAGTTTATTCAAGAACTAGAGAGAGTAATAAATCATTTTTTTACCCTTTTTTTCTTCGGAAACTACCCGTATTATTTAGTCCGGGGTCTTTGGCAAAATCTGTTAGACATATATATTTTTCATAGGAATGGGTTAGAAATTTTATAATCAAAAATATCGGTCTATAATAATGGACTATTTGGTTGGATAACAACAGATATTTGGATATGTGATGTGTTAAAAAGGATTTTAATCCTTGTCATAGGCGTCGGAAAAAGGTTTATTTTATCACTAAGTATTTATGGCATAGAATATTATTTCGGTAATAAACTTAAAATATAAAGTTTTTACAATATTATTTTATTTCTTATGATTTTTTAATAATTCACATACATTAGAAAATATAGATAATTTTGACATATTTAACACAAATCATAACTGTTTTTTTATTATTTTTAATTTTGGTATATAAATCGTTTTAGGCACATTCAAACTAAAACGTAGCCTTTTCCTCTCAAAGAATTCTAAGTTATAATTTAAATACTTACAAAATACCCATTGTCAAAAATACATATATAAAAAATAAATTCGTCCATATAATATTAAATTTTTTTGGGGCGATCGGTCATTTTATTATTAATTAAAAACATTTTTAGTACATTTGACGTTTCAGTTTATTTATTTCTTAAACAATCTGCAAAATTACAATTAAACACTAAAAAGGGATTCAAATGTAATTAATTTTTATATGTTACAGAAAATTTAAATAATAAATTGTGTTTACGCTGATAAACATTAAGTATCTAATTCGTAATCAAAGTCAGTGAAACTGTCTTCGCTCAAATTAATTATAATTGGTTCCTCTATCTCACCGATCATAAGATCGAGTTTTCACATTTTGTTTTATTCTTTTATTATATGGATTTTTCCCTATTTTTGGCAGCAACTTTATTCGAAAAAATCTTTCGAAAGTTCAGTTACTAGTTTTGTAAGTTGTGTTATTTCTAGCAACTCTATCTTTTACTTGAGAGAGATATTTCCTTCTCCAACGCACATTTTCCCAACGATCTATAAGAACAGATTTCCTATCTGGTTTTTCCCAGCAAAAATTAAGTTCTCTGAGCAATTTCCAGAGCTCAGTTCTTTTAATTTCAGGTAAATCCCGATCTTCATTGATTTTAGTGAGAATTTTGTCGACGGTTGGGATCTGCTTCTCGTAATAAAATGTATGTACGACTCCTTTTATTGCAGTTTACATCTCTTCTTCCAACGAGATTTTTCGTCAGCCGGTGATCGAATGTGGCTTGGGAGTACTAACAATTCCAGTGGTTTTTTTCTCCTTCAGTATTCGGTACATAGTAGATTTTCCAACTCATGTTATGTTGGAACACATCTCAACAGAGCTTTTAACATTATTATCTAGATATTGATATCTTAAAGTAACATAAACATTCATCGTAATAAGTTTTTCGTCGAGAAAAAAATGCCCTGTTTTAACTATTTTGGAATAAATATCGATGTGGAAGCCATATCTTTTGGGTATCTCACTAATCGTAAAAAATATATAAAAATAAGTACAAACAAGATAAATCACTAAGGACACACTGTAAGGTGTACTTTGCTCACTGGCAGAAATTAAATTGAACTATAAGAAATTTAATTGTTGCAGTAAATTTATAAAAGCTTATAATATTTAAATATAATTAGATTTACAGCAGTCCTCACTTACCTACGGCACTGCAGCAGGTGCGTTGGAGGTTTCGGTAACAGTTTTATTACTCTCTCTAGTTCTTGAATTGAGTATAGGAATGTGTATGATTGTGATCGCCCCTCCCCTTCCCAAGAGCTTTGAGTTCAGGAAAATAGAACCTATTCTACCTTTTATATTAGGAATGTGGATGCTGCTGGCACTCATCCTCCCTCGTTGACAACTTGTTTTCCTTGCGATAGCCCCCCCCCCCCAAGAACTTTGAGTTCAGGAAAATAGACCCGATTCTGCCTCCTATACTAGGAACATGTATGCTGCTCGCATTCTTCCCCACTGTCGGCAACCTGTTTTCTCTTCCAATCGCCCCCCCCCTCTCCAAGAGCTTCAAATTCAGAATAGACCCGACCTTGCCTTTTATACTAGAAATGGGAATGTGGCTGGTGTCCCCCACCCTCGTCGACAACTTGCTTTCGCTTGCCATACTGTACTTTTGTGATATTACCACCCTCCCTCTCCTAAGAGAGAGGCTGGATCCGCCTCTGCTACTTTCTAACATCAAATTATTGATGACATTGACACAGTCCCTATATAAGCTCGTAGTGTGTCTATATAAGCTAGTAGACAAAACATTCAGTTTATACTTGATAACGATTGGAGATACAACCTAATCGAAACGTCGTAAAAATAAATAAAAATAAATACAATGCAAGTCCGACAATCACATTTTAGTCAACCCCATGTTCATTAATAAGTTTGTCCGAGAATTTGGTTTTATATATTCTGGCAGCTTTCCAGACGATTATATGATATATTCAAAAAAATTTCTTTGAAGCTATTCAACATTCGATCGAGACTACATTTGCGATTCTTCTTTTCTCCTTGATGTGTCTTTTCGTTTATTGCTGACAAAACACAGATACGGTTCTGGCTTTAGAACCCGTGCTACAAAATATCACTCTTACTACGAGGTAAGTGAATACGGCGTATTTCATCTGGCGGCCTTCCTGCACAATAGCAGTAATACCTGGCGGCTCTTTTCTTGTTTAATATATTGAAAATCATGTCGCAATTTAGGTTTTGTTTATTGTTAAATTTATTATTTTCTCTTGTATTCTAAAACGTCCATGCAGAGAGAAGTTAAATGTGACTTGAGCTTCACTGGCTTAAATAGTTTACGAATGGCAGCGTGCATAAATTTTTCTTTTAATGTTCTTTACTGAGAATGAGTATTATAGTTTCAGTTTTACTATTCAAGATGGGGTTATAAAAATAAGCCTCAACTGTTGTCAACTTTTTCCAAACAAGCTTTTATTAAGATCCACTGCAAACATTTCTCTTAGCTGTATAAAGATAGCTATTTTGTTTATACGCGGTATTTCAAAATAAGGGCGAAAAATTTTAAACAATTATTCTTGAGCTAATTTTAAGCATAAAAGTTCATATAAATACATGCCCGATAATGTTTAGTTTTTAAGATACAGGGTGTTAATATTTTATAATTAATTTCAGTTTCTTTAAATTTATAACATTTTCTTTTTAAAAATAATTAAGTCAAATTGAAACACACAACATTTTTGGAAAAAATTCGTAAAGAGTAAAATAATAGAAAAATGACGTTTTTTGAAAAAAATTCGATACATACCCCCTATTTCAAGGTCGTAGAACACGATTCTGACCTCGGTTTTCCATAATTTTTCCTCAATTTTGCGGAAAACAGGGAAAATAACTTTTTACTTTAGGTTCAATTTTTTTCACTAAATCGTTAAACTTTTCTTATAACAACGAATTCCACAGTGATAGAAGCTTCTGCATTATACAAAAATTCAAAAATATGCACTTTTTTTAACGAAAAAATCCGAAAAATTACCATGACAAAAATCACAACAAAATCAAAAGAAAACGGCCGGCACTAAAAATAATAGTTTGCATAGCTCGCTAAAGATGGCGTACTGTTGAAGTCGGCGATGTTGCCAGATTGCAAAAACGATTTCTTTAAATATTCTTCCCTTTCTGTTTGAATTGGAAAGAAAAGGTTCCAAAAAGAATGTTTTCCTTTCCTTTGATTATTGAAGTACTATTAATTTCTCTTATGTCTATGCCTTCGATGTGCGATTTTGACTCTAAATAATAAAGGTTTTAAGGATTATAGTTGCTTTTGTTTGTCTCCCTCCAAATACCAGTACTTTGATGTGCGATTTAGACTCTAAATATTAAAGGTTTTAAGGATTATAGTTGCTTTTGTTTGTTTCCCTCCAAAAACCAGTGGTTTTAAATGGATAATATGAATTGATCATATTGCTTATGTCCATTAGCAGAAAGTGTCGAGTGGCAGAGCTTGTCCCGCCTCCACGTGGTTTCTGCTGGACAATGACATTTTTTAATTAATAAATCTAGGTCAATTTAGGTTAGTTCAGGTTAGTTCAGGTTAATTTCAGTTTTTTAAAGTAACCAAGACTAATGCTAACCTGTACTTACCAGAACTAACCAAAAATTTTGGAAGGTTAAGATTCATTGTACCCCTTTTTATACGTTACAAACATTAAACAATGTTGTTAACTGTAATTGGTAAATTTTAAAGTTTATACCAGGAAACTTTAAATCTAGATTAATTTAGATTACTTCAGGTTAGTTTCTGTTTTCCAAATTAACTAAAATCAAGCTAAACCTGAACCAACCTATCTTAACCAAAACCAAGCAATAATTTTGAAAGGTTAAGATTATTTTTACTTAGAAACTGTTCTGAATATTAAAAAAAATTAAACTATGTTGTTGACTGAGAAGGACAAATCTTATAGTTTATTTTATGAAGAAATTTTACATCTGGCAACGTTGCACCTTTTTACGTGATTCGGCGGCCACTTTAGAAAGTCTGACCGTTGATGACGTTTTCGAGACGTGTTTTTGATTTTTCACTGAAAATATAAGTTTTTTTAAATTGGTTTACTAAAATTTGTGCAAAATGAATTGAAATATATTACGTACAATATTTTTTAACTAGTTCCATTGAAAATAAATACGTAAATTCGGTTTTTAACTGAAAAAAAAGTGCTTTGTGAAGTGACGCTTTTCTTTTTTTGAGTTTTCCGGGAAAGTGAGGAAAAATAGTGAAAAATCAAGGCGAGAATTGTGTTCTAGGACCTCGAAATAGAGGGTGAGTATCGAAATTTTTTCAAAAAAACATAATTTTCATGCTTTTCACGCTTTGCAAATTTTTACCACTTTTTTTACAATTCTCATAAAAAATATTATGTTGTCACGGTTAAAAATTTATCTTAAATTTACTATGGTTATTTTGGTTAATTTTACCTTCTTTTGGCTAATATTCACGTATTGAGCAGCGCTATATCATTGTTATTAAGCATTTCTCATTTCTCCTTAGTATATCAGCCTAATATTCGTTGCATCTTTGAGTCCTATTGCTTTTCGAGCCATTCCACATTTCACTCCCTTGCAAGTTTTCTTCCCAACTTATTTATTTTCTTTATCTTTTAGTAATTTGCCTGTAAGAAATTCAACCTAATTAAAATTCTTTTAGAACTTTAATTTTTAAGTCGGCAATTCTGCATCACTGTTTTGGGTTATTTATATTTAAATAGAATGTTATTGTTTTCCTTTTTTATAAGATATCCTTTATTTTTGGTTGATTATTTCACATTAAATTGTTACATTTATCTATCTTAGTCACAGTTTCCCGAATTTTTATTTGTAGTATTTTCTAGGATTTGTTTACTTTTTTTGGGGTTATGTGACCTTTTCACTTGACGTTTTGGCAATTTGCATTCTTTTAAGCCTTTTTTTGTTGGCTTGCTATTTCTGTGGTAATTTTTGGGAGCAAATTTGGGTCAATAACTAACACCGTGTTAATGGCTGAGGGAAAATTCTTATTTCCTTTTTTAGGAATCAAAAATGAAGTCTTATTTAATTTTGAGTCGGAAAGGTCAACGACTTATTAGTTAGCGATGCCGTTTGAGTCCACTATTTTGAGCTGTCATTATTTTGTGGAATTGCTACTGGTTTAAGGTCCCTTTTGTCTCGCGTCCTATGTTGAGGGAATAAGAAGCTCGTACAGCGCAGGTGTCGGGTTTTCTATAAAATGGCGAGAATTTTAACTGTCAATCCTACTTTTCCCTGTGAAATTTTGCATTTCGGCCGAGAAATTTCCATCCTGTTTTGTTGCCGCCATCCTGCGGATTTGGATGGGAAATTTCATTGTGGGTACCTCGATAGCGTTTTGGTGATTAGTGTGAGTTAATATTTTTTTGGGCTACTTATCGAGGTACACCAAGGAAACAGGGATCTTGTCGGTTTTGGGCATTGTCTTCAGGAATCAGTCTGACCCCAGAAAATTGGGGTCCACTCCTGGGAATACTAACAACGTATCCACCCCTTGGGATACCAACAACGTATCCACCCCTTGGGATACCAACAACGTATCCACCCCTAAGGATACCAACAACTTGTCCACCCCTAGGGCCAAGTAAAGATCAAGTCCACCCCTAGAGACACTACTCTGGTCCAGCAAACCACCTATCCACCCCCTTGGATACACTAATTGGGTCCAACCTTTGGGTTATAAGCTAGGACTTCTTAAATCAACAATTACATCAAGTATCAATATAACCATTTTATTATTTTTAACATCAGGCATTTCATTTATCCCACCGCTTTGTGTTCTTTTAATTCAGTTATTATATTTATTTTTATTATTATTTCAGTGGAGCAATCTATATAGGGTTGGGTTGGACGCTAGGCCCGAATAACAACGTGGGGGGTTTCCGAGTTTACCTGGCAGAAACTCGGTGGCGTTTATAAAAAAAATAACCCACCCCTACTCTGCGGCATAGGGGCTAGCTAGGTACTTGCTAACTGGTGTCGCCTCTAGCCTCCAACCCTGCTCTGCTTGCTCAAGCCTTTCTACCTTTTTGCGCCAATAATTAAATTTCCAGTGTAGCAAATTGGCCTATAATTTACGGAGTGGTATTTTTTTCCGGGCCTATAAAATTTTACCCTCTTGAACTTTCTTTTTTCGAGCACCACTGACTCGATTTGATTATTTAGTCAGCTTTCTTATCTTATTGTGAAACTTTTTTATCTCTTGAGTTTTCCTCCAAAAGTCAAAAGTTTTTCCACAAAAATAGAAAATCTGATCAGATGTATCACCAGTTAAGTTTTTGTTGAGGTGGTTTCTTAAGTGACGAAAAGATATAGTAGGCTGTTGTCAAATAATTTCAAGGCTAATTTGTATTTTTTTTTTTTGGTTGTAATGTGCTATAATTTCTCTGGATAAGTGTGAATAATTTTATGTAGTCTTAATATAAAATAAGTAAAATAAATTGATAATAAAATGTTTATAAAAAAATTTACTTCTAAAAATGCGCTAAAAAGCGAAAACTAACTATAAATTTTTATATGAAATTGAAATTTTTCAAGTTGGCACCAAACTAATACCTGACAAAATCTCATTCATAAACAGATTAAAAATATTTTATTTTAATTGCTTTCTTACCATAATTTGAATATATTATTTATTTCATTTAGAAATAATTTGGCGCCGACTTCGAAAATTTCAATTTTATATAAAAATTTATAGTTATTTTTCACTTGTTAGCGTACTTTTAGAAGTCGGTTCAATTTTTTTTATAAAAATTTTATTTTTCGATTTTTAATTTTGAATTCATTATGATACCCATAAATGATTTGAAGTATTAATCGAGATTAGTGTACCTCGCAATTACTCCAAGGTAGCAAAAAGGTACCCATTTTATCTAAAGCTGTAATCACCCTAAAATGAATCACTAAAAATTCTTTGATCCTTAGAGTTCTCCAAATACTAGTGAAATTGTGTCAAACAAATATTTGATTGGTAATATAAGACCCAAAACCTTCCAATATCGATATCTAAAGAATTTGAGACGTAAATTTCTTAGTCCGATGTATTTTATACTGCATATTGAGTTTGTATGCGCCCCAAGAACTCCGCACTATCAATTTTAGACAAAATCGGAAAATGTAAAATTTCCGGACCGTTATATTGCATCTGACATATTAGATTTTCTTAAGATAATTTTATATCAGCTATTTACATCCTCAAATACGATTGAGTGCCACCTTTGAACAAAATCAAAAAACGTAAAATTTTTAATCCGCTATATTGGATTCACAATATTCAATCCTGAAAAAATACTTTTGAATTCATAATATACACCCTCAAGAACCCCCTATATCAATGGACTTAGACTAAGTCGAGCAGCCGTCGAGGAAGCATCACTTGAAAATGCCAGCTGAGATGTTGGCGAAACCTCGTGAAGATTTTTCTATTGACAAACGGATTGACAACCGGAGAAACATCAGTCCTTATATATATATATATATATATATATATATATATATATATATATATATATATATATATATATATATTAATTGTAAACCCCATTTTTCATTGCGAAATCAAAAAAGGTACATTTCTCTATATATTTCAAGGTAAATATCGATGTTGGTTCCATTGGGAAATCGTCAAGAAAAATGTGTTTAATTCACGATATCTTTCACCTACGCACCTGTAATAACATTAACAATATTAAATTTGTTTACAAAGTTTATTATTTCCAATCTAACAAAAAGTCAATTTTTGTAGGTGTAATAAATGTCCATTTAACTTTAATTCTATTTTGTGGGAAAATGATAAACTTAATAGAAATTTGAATTGTAGTGACTTTTCTTGATGGAAATCCATTATAAATAATGTAAAACATAAACACAAGTTTTTGTTTAATTTCCACTATATGGAATGTGTATTCCATATTAAATGTATATCAAAAATGAGGTGACACCAAGATACATCAACCTGAAAACTCAGAACAACAGAATATAGTGGAAATTAAAGAAAAACCTGTTTTATGTTTGAAATTAACATAACTTGAAAGGATAGCAATATTATACAAAATTGTAGAGCTGGTTGAGTTATTTAATACAATTTATCTTGGTCGGAAAATTATAAGTGAAAGCATGGTAAACTGAGTTGAGGGATAGTTCCGGGAATTTGGCGTGTTCAAGATATCAATGAATCTTGTCGAACCTCAATAACAAAAGAAGATTAGCTTAATATTCTGCTAACATCTCAGGATATTCCTCGATCCACATTCATGGAAACAACTTCAACTTTTAATGTAGCACATTGAAGTTTGCATAAAATTCTGAAAAAGGCGATATGCTTAATTCAGGATTTGTCGGAAGATGATTTTGATCGCCAAAATCAATTTTGCGAGCAAATGCAACAACTATGCAATTGTAATAATAATTTTGAAACAAAACTATGTTAAAAAGGCAAAAAATTTCTAAGCTAAAAATTAAATTCGACAGGTGCGAGCTTTTTTTCAAGCAAGTACCTATTTAGTTTATATTTAATTTTTTTATCCGCTACTTTACAAAAGCACTGTGTGGAAGTAACCAGCATCCTCCCCTGCGACTTTGTCCACACTATTTTTATATCTGCATAATTGACTGATATTTAAGGTGTACAGGAGCCAACTCAACTGTGGAAGCGGCTTACCATAAGAAAGGATCATTAGAGCTTAGTGACCTCTCCTAGTGGATAGAAGGAGAAATAATCTTTATGTATGGTATGACAACTTTCGCCTTGTTGCTCTTTAATAGTCTCACGTAAACATAAAATATGTATATTTTTCTTGCTGCTCCAGCTACCAATATTATTTAGTATATTATAATATTCGTTACACATTATGATCGATTTGGAAACAAATGTATGTCTGAAAGTCATGTTAATTTCAATCTTCAGATTTCTGTCTTTGAAAAACCATTGGTAATTGCTAGCAAAAACTTCTTATTTTGGGACAGGTAGTTATAAACAAAAATATTTATGTAAAATCGATAATCAGAACCAGCCGTAGAAAAACATTTTTAAATAGCATGCTCATACTATTGAGACATGAATAGAATTTCCTGTACTAATTTTGTATGTGTGTTAATTCAAATCGACTTGAAATTTGCGGGGCACATACAACTTATTAAAGACCGATTCTCACTTACGACTTTTTCTCCCCGGGTATCTGATCCTTGACCTATCAACTGCTTTCAGGAGTTTTTGAGGTTATGGGTGAAAGATCCCAGCTTGTACAGTTTGTTCCTTACATTTTGATAAGCTCTGGTGATTTAATTCTACGAATTAGAAAAAAATCTTTAAATAAATAAGTTGCAGGATTTTTTCTAAATCGCAAAAATAATTTGCCGCGCCTTAATCTTGTTTTTTCGTGAAGCAATTGCGCGATGAGCTTATTTTAACTGGCGCGCAGCTCAGCGTCCTCTTAAATGGCTATGTAGCAAAAAATGCGTTAAGCATGTTCAACAAATCTCAAAATAATTGTCTTGAATCAGAAAATACTGTTATCATGAACAATGATATCCCAATCGCATGTAGCCTAAAATGCCTATATACAAATTACTCAGCATTATTTAAATGAAAATTTCAATTTTAAACTAATGTGACTTTGTTATAAACAAAACGCCGCTTATCAAGCTGATAACTCCACCTTTCGAATGAGCGTTTGTAGAGCTTATTTCGATGATTAGAAGCCGAGTTATAGGTTAAAAGGCTTGAACATCTCGCAATTTTCCATTTTCTTAACAGTGCTTTTGTAATAACTTTGGTTATAATTAATATTTTTTAATAAACGTTGAACAAATTGATAATATATATTAATACCTATCATAGATAATTTTTACGACATTTTAAACAAGTCTTAATAATAAATATATGACCACTTGAAATAACAAGTTTCACAATCGGATTTAGCAGGAAAAAATACATCGAATTCACTCACTTGATCTTGTGGACCTAAAAGGGCCTCGAAACCTCCCCTGGCTGCCAGATTAAAAGTGTACTGCGTCCAATGTGGCGGATAACACATTAAAGTCATTTTCAGTTTATGATGTGGCCAGTTCATATTATTTTAAAATGTGCGCTCCTAGAACTCATGTTATATAAGTCTTTTAAGTGACATTAATTTTATTTCTGTTTTCACAGTGTAACCACATATAATACTTGCATTTTAATGGCACGTTAAATATGAAGACTTCATAAGCTTCCTTAACACCTGTAAAGCGGAAAACTACAATATCTCTTCGTAAAGCAAAATTACATGTTTCCTGCATGGAATAATTATTATTTAAACTGTACATAAAAATACGCCGCCAATAATGCTGTAATATTCTCTAATAACTAGTGTTGATTACTTTGTTTGCTTTTTTTGTATTTCATTATAAATGGCAATCCCGTTCGCTAATATCAATTTTATTACTCCATTACTCCACCTATTACCTATCTTTTCCGTAATAATGTTACTTAATGATATGTCGTTAAAACAAGAAATAGAAGTAGGTGAATAGCTAATAACATATTTCTAACATTTTCAAAAAATCTATCACTATAAAAATATTTTAAAAAAGAAAAAATATACGTATGCCATACGCAATTCCAGTATTCCAATGTTATGGAGGGAATCAAAAGATCACTTTACGAACTATTCTTTCTGCGTTACAAAAATTGCTGAGATAACATCCAAGAACAAGGAGACCGTTAAATATCCCAACTTCCCTTCAGCTATCAGGCCTTCTTCTCACGGCGATGAGCTTCCAATCCCAGCGTTACCTGAAAATTTTAGTTCACATTCAGAAAATTCTGGCGATAAAGATTTACAAGTAAGTCCACAAAAAGATTGCCCCCACAATAGGATAACCTCCATTCATACTGCAACTTCCGCTTGTACTAGTGGGAGAATCTACCCTCCTACAACTAGATATATATCGATATTTGTGGATGGTGGATTTGCTGCCAACTTTAACTTGCAATAGGACCCCTTAATAGGACTTAAAATGTCTGTGACGATAAAAGTAGTAGAACGACGAAATTGTCGATGGTGACTAAGTGAATCTTGAACTCAATGGCTTTCAGACTAATGCTCATGGCCAGCTGCACGCCAATGAGCTCGGTCAGAAGCCCATGTAGATCGTTGCCTCCAGCGTCTCGGTCCACTGGCACCACGGAACCTTTCTTGTAGGCATGGACTCCAGAACACATCTGGATAGTACCACAATTCTGCCACCGATTCAATATTTGCCTGCAATCATTATTTTTTGAGAAAATGTTCTAAATAAAGAACAAAATGTCAAAATATTGAAAAATATGTTTTAATATGAACCTAATTCAAAAAAAAATAAAGACAATAATCTCGAAAACACAATAAGTTATGATAAAAAAAACCTTCGGCTTCGGCCAAACTTCGGCTGCTGTGACCGAAGCCGAACAGGCAATCGAAGGTACTTTTTGGCTGAAGGTGGCCGAAGACGAAGCCTCGATCGGACTTTAATAAAGGCGATTAAATGGAAAAAGTTTTAGGAAATTATGTCAGTAAGTTATTGGTGCTTGTGGATTAGTTCTGGTTTGCTGCATTTTTGAGATATTAAAAATAAATAAAATGTTACATTTTCTTGGATTAGCTATAACTTTTTATTTGCCAATATTTTTTAAATCTGAAAACCCACTTTTCTGGAACCATCCTCAAACTCATTGAAAATTACTTAATTTTTTGCTATAACACTATATGAAACATCAAAACAAAAAAAAAATAACGTTGTAATCTAAAAATAACCAAAAAACATATTTTTGATAAAAATGTTAATATTTGACAACATTCACATTTTAAATAATTCTTTTACTTAAGCGGTGGACATAGGAATATGGAAAGGATTTGTCGAGGAAGCATCGGAGAAAATGTGAATGGGTATAAAGAATAAATCTTAATGTTGGAATATCATGTAATTATGGCTTGAAAAGCTCCACAAATAAAACATAAATAAATTGATCTCAACTTTTTCCTAATCTATTTGTATGAGTACTTTTTTTTACTTATATGGTATGGACTTGAACATTTAAGACATGTGAGTTAAACATTACTATTTCCATAGGACTAATTTGATCTTCATCCAAGTGTTTATGTTATATCTTCTACTTGATAATCACCTTGTGGTATCAAAACTTTTAAATTTTCACCAAGAATTGATAAATTGTTGTCATTATTAGTAATTGCATTGAATGTTTCAAATATACCATTGGCTCCGATTTTAATGAACCTCAATATGTTGTAGAGGGTACAAAAATAAGAGACGCATATTTTTTTAATCTGCGGAGATTCATTATAATGGGGTCAAAAGCGCCTCTAAAGGTCGCCCCTAAAAACATTATTTTTGAAATATCTCAGGTTCCAGATGAGATATTTTTACAAAACAAAATGAAAGTTACTTCTTATTCAAAATGATGTTAAACTATGGTATTTTCGTCCCCAAGGATACCATCTCTTTTTTATTAGGGTAAACCATAGATTTACGCACGTAATTTATTTCTAAAAATTACGAAATTTAATGGAAATTTTTGAAAATATTTTTTTCACGAATATTACAAGTAACTTAAGTTGACTAGTTTCGGAGTTTCTAAAAATAAACTAGTAAAAAAGGGTGAGACATCTCCAAATTCGTTTTTTTTTTAATTTCAAATTGTGATTGAGATATCTTCACAAGACAAAATGAAAATAACTTATTATTTGAAATGATTGTTTTAAACTATTTTTTTACTATACCCTAATTAACTCAAGTTGAAATGTTTTGGGGTTTCAAAAAATGAAGTAGTAAAAGAGAGCAGTCACCCCGAATACATTTTTTTCAAATATCAAATTTTAATTGAGATATCTTTACAAAACGAAGTGGAAATTACTTGTCAAGTAAAGTGAGATTATACTACGTTTTTTTTTGCCCACAGATATCATCTCTTACTTATTAGGTTAGGTGTAATATATTTACATAATTTAATTCTAGACATTACGAAATTAAATCAAATTTGTTGATATTTTTTTACGGATACATTAAGTAACTTAAGTTGTCATGTCTCGGGGTTTCCAAAAATAAACTAGGCAAAGAGGGTGATCCACTCCTAAATATTTTTTTTAATATCTCCAGTTCTAGTTAAGATATAACTACAAAACAAAATTAAAATTACTTTTGATTTGTGAACGACGTTTAACTCTGGTAATTTCACTCCCAAGGATATTATTCCTAATTTTTTGTAAAAGTTAACCGTGACTTCATACATATATTATTATTCTTAGAATTGTCAAATTTTAGTTTAAATGAAAGTTGCAGAATTAAAATTCACTATTTGCCATGAATTATAATAATCTACAGACATGAATGCTTAGCCAATGACATAAGTTTATATATTCTTATTAATTACAAGAAAAAATTTCTGTAAGCTCTGTAACGTTCATATCAACTGAAATTTGGCAATTTTAAGAATAATTATACATGTGTGAAATGATATTCTTCGAATGATATCCTTGAGGGTAAAAATACTATAGTTTACCTTCATTTCAAATAACAAGTAATTTCCAAATTGTTTCGTAAAGTTATCTCAATTAGAACTTCAGATGTAAAAAAAATATTTGGGGATGGCTCACCCGCTTTTACTGGTTTATTTTTAGAAATCCAAAAACACAACAACTTAAGTGACAAACATATTTTCAAATAATTCCATTAAATTTCGTAATTTTTAGAATTAAATTACTTGCGCAAATATATGGTTTACCTAATAAAAATAAGGGATGATATCTTTAGGGATGAAAATACGATAGTTTAATATTATTTCGAATAACAAATAATTTTCATTTGGCTTTGAAGAGTTATCTTAATTAGAACTTGACATATTAAAAAAAATATATTTGGGGGTGACGCACCCTCTTTTACTAGTTTATTTTTCGAAACTCCGAAAGATGTCAACTTGGGTTAATTATTACATTTGTAAAAAAATATTTTTAAAGAATTATATTCAATTTCGTAATATTTAGAATTAAATTACGTGCGCGAATAAATGGTTTACCCTAATAAAAAATAAGGAATGATGTTCTTGGGGATGCAAATACCTTAGTTCAACATCATTTTAAATAACAGGTAATTTCTATTTTGTTTTGTAAATATATCTCAATTAGAACTTGAGATTTAAGAAAAAAAATTAATTGGAGGTGGCTCACCCTCTTTTACTACTTATTTTTAGAAATCCCGAAACCCGGTAACTTAAGTTACTTAAGGTATTCGAGAATAAAAATATTTTCAAACAATTATATTAAATTTCGTAATTTTTAGAATTAAATTACCTGCGCATATAGATAGTTTACCCTAATAAAAAATATTGGATGATATTCTTAGGAAAGAAAATAGCTTGGTTCAACATTATTTCAAATAACAAGTGATTTCCATTTTGTTTTGTAAATATATCTCAATTAAAACTAGAGATTTAAGAAAAAAATTATTTGGCGGTAGCCCACACTCTTTTACTAGTTATTTTTTGAAACCCCGAAACCCGTCGACTTAAGTTACTTATGCTATTCGTGAAAAAAATTATTTTCAAACAATCGTATTAAATTTCGTAATTTTTAAATAAGGGATGATATACTTGGGGGGGGGGGGGGAGAAACATAGTTTAACATCATTTCAAACAACAAGTAATTTTCATTTTGTTTTGTAAAGATATCCCACTGAGAACTTGAGATATCTCAAAAATACTGTGGGGGTGAACTTTATCCCGTTAAAATGAATCTTTGCAGATAAAAACAGATAGGTGTCTCTTATTTTTGTACCCTTTAAAACATATCGAAGTTTCATTAAAATCCAAGCCGGACACTTCAAGTACCTTCCTTGTGAGAGCTAAATTATTTATTTATTTACTTCAAAATGCATTTAAAAATGAATTAAAATCGGGTTTTACAAATGGTAACAGAGGAATTTTATGTAAAACTGGAGAACAAGTTAGTTAAAAGGTTTCATGTTCAAGGTCGCAAGAAGCCGATTACCAAAAGGGAACCGAGGCTTTGACGATGCAAATAGTAATAAATATTAATTAAGAATATAAAAGAAAAACAGTTCAGTAAGAAGGAAAATTATTTCGTCTGATTACGTAATGTGCTAAAAAAATTTTAACTTTCGAATGTGAAAGTGAAATTTTTTCCAGATTTAGAATAATTATTATTACAATCTAATATTCCTTAATTACGTTTCAAAATTATGGTAAAAATAAATTACTTTTAACATTATTCACTTTTTTTTAAATTCAATATCAGCGAAAACATTTAATTACATTAGAAAATAGCACACAAGCTTTTTAATTAAAACGTTGCGATGAATGAGCTGTAAACGTGGAAATTAAAAATTAAATTCTAGAGTTAATTAAAGTCGTTATTACCGCTTCATTGCTGGATGATGTTAATTACTTTAACAATAATAATAAAAAGAGAAAGAAGCATTACTTATTTTATGCCGGCGAAATTACGGTAGCAAACGGTGGAAATAAGCATGCTAAAATATAGTAAATAAAAGATTATTCATCATGAATGTTAGCGGAATTTCTGTTAGTGGTTTCAGTAAAATTTTTGATTTTTGCCTGTGCATTTTTCATATTAATGCAGTATGAGAAAATGTATATATTTAGATAATCAATAAGTTGAAGAAAAAATTATGAAATTTTAAGCTTTTAGTGAACACAAACCAACAATTGTAAATCATGGTTCTTGGGTTTAGACCGTGTCAAATTGAAATTATTATCTGACGGTTCGTCTACGATTGCACGAAATATCTTCAGGGATCTTTACTCCCCGAACAGCCCCTTATTTATACCCGACTGGTGTTCAGCGAATCGTGATCCGATTTCCACGTGTGATGTAGACTGTAACAGGCATCTCTATTAATATTATTCGGATATTTACAAATTTGGATTGATTCTCTAATTTTAATTTGTTGGGTTTTTATAATTATTAATATAACGTCTTATACGATATTCAGGCATTAAAACAACCCGCAGTTCAAAGGAGCATGAAGACTACATTGGACAGGCTTTGCCCGGAAAATAACCCTAGTCAAGAAGTTGCAGCTGATAAGATCTGGATTAGGCTAAAAACAAACTTCGTATCAGCTACTGAAATGGTTCTTGGTCGACCGAAACAAGAAAAAATTAAACCATAGATGACCGACGCAATATTGAACTTGATAGCTGAACGTCGAATTGTTAAAAATCAATATGATAAATATAAGGAACTGAATCGGACTGTCAAAAGAAAAATAAAGGAAGCTAAGGAGAAATAGACTCAAAAACAATGTGACGAGGCTGAAAGACTTCATCAGCTGCACGATTCCTTTAATTTCCATAGAAAATTCAAGGAAATAACTGGAACAGATAGAACAACGGGATTGCCGTCAATAAGAAATACAGGGAAGACCGATACTGGATATCGACGAATTAAAGGAAACTTGGAAGACCTATGCGTAGACTTTGTTCAGTGATCAACGAACAGATGCCCCGACAAATGACACTGAAAACATGATTGGTTCAAAAATTCTTGAATCTGAAGTCAGGTACGCAATGAACTGTATGAAGAATGGTAAAAGTGCAGGTCACGACGATATATATATCAAGAAGTTTTAAAGGGAGTCGATATTAAATAACTTACATATCTCTTCAACGTGATATATGACTCTGGGCAAATCCCAGTGGAATGGTTATAGTCTACGTTTATTACTATTTCAAAGAAAACAAACCCCAAGAACTGCGAAGACTACAGACTCATAAGCTACGCTCTTAGAACGTGCCTTCGAGTAATCCATTCAAGAATATACAGAAAGTGTGAGGCTATGAGTGGCGACACACAGTTTGGCTTTATCAAGGGACTTGGCACTAAAGAAGCTCTCTTCTCAATGAAATTATTTGTGCAAAAGTGCTATGACCAAAGGTAAGATGTTTTCATTTGCTTTATTGAGCCGCTCTTGGAAAGATTACAAGAGATCGGTATAGATTATAAAGATATTAGAGTAATAAGAGAACCTTATTGGCCAGAGTTAACTGAGATCTGTATTGATGGCGATCTGTCAACAGAGACCTTCAATATACTGAAGGGAGTACGGCAGGATTATGTAATGTCGCCTGTTCTGTTTAATATTTACGCTGACAAATATTTCAGTTAACATTAGAAAATGAAACGCGAAGTATTAAAGTCAATGGTATCCCAATAAACAATATTCGCTATGCAGATGATACTGCAGTCTTAGCTAATAACTTTGGAGATCTCCAATTAATATTAAGAAAACTCAACGAGTACGGTAAACAGTTCGAGCTGCATATTAGTACTGTCAAAACAAAAATGGTGGTGATTAGTAGGCACTGCTCTTAACATCAACGGGGAAAATATTGAACTTGTCGCACGGCTCACGTATCTTGGCGCTACTCTGAATGAAAGTGGGAATGTGACGAAGAAGCGAAGGGAAAAATGGGCCGTGCAAAAACAACTTTCTTTAAACTTAAGAATCTTCTCCTTCACAGAAATATGCCACTACACGCCCGCATACAGTGTTATGTATGGCCTATTCTAATATATGCTGCTGAAACTTGGTCACTTATAGCTGGGACGCTGAATCCCATCAAAATTTTTGAATTGTGGACACTCCGCCGACTAATGCGTATCCCCTGGACTACTCACATGACGAATGATGAAATTCTACGAGGAGCTAGCGTAGAAAGACAACTAATGGTCACTGTAAAACAACGAAAAGTGTCATATCTTGAGCATATATTAAGAGGACCTCGCTGCTCCATACCAAGGCTAACACTACAGGGAAAAATTGAAAACAGGTGGGGGCCAGGTCGAAAACAACACTCTTGGCTCCGCAATATAAGAAACTGGTGTGGTATATCAGACGCCGCAACCATATTTAAACAGGCTGAGGAGGGCACCCTAGTTATAATGTGACCATGAGATGGACAACTGATCGCCGACGTGTGTTATAGCACACGACATCCGAAGAAGAAGAACGTCTCATATCTTCAGCGCAATATCCGTTGCTTTCAGAACATTAGTCCGTTTTTCTGTTTCAGATTTCAGAAATTGTTCGTCACATATAGAAAGTGCTCTATGTAATGTACAAAACGTTTATGATGGATTGTTTTTGAGAAGAATGATGGTGTGACGTTGTATTGAGATATCGATTTGTATATGTTGATTTTCTGTACATGTCCTAATTTGCCATTCTCTTTCCTTTGTACTAGTACATCAAGAAAGGAAAGGACACCATTTGATTCAGTTTCCATAGTGAATTTTATATTAAGGTGTTGTTGATTTAGAAGATCCAGGAAATTATGGAGAATATCTGCGCCATGCGGCCAAACTAAAAAAATGTGTAGACAAATGGGAGATGTGTACATTTGTTTAAATTTTAATGGCAGAAATTTTTATGGAAGAATAAACATTTCTCCTTTGCATTAAAGAACAATACTCTGTTTTTTTGTATTGTTTGTTAATATTTGGAAATATTTTATTTTATTTGATTTTTATTCTAATACAGGGTTGTCACTGCATTTAATAAATTAATATTTATTGACATTTTAATGAAATTTTCTTGTATTTTTTTCTAAAACTAATTTTTAAGCAATATTAATGAGAAGTTGGCTGCGTTTTTTGTAAGCAAGACACGTAAAGCCCGATCATAAACTATGCATAGCATTTCGACTCTACATTTTTACCAAAAACTTTTGCGTTTTCCTGGAATAGTTTCTGACATTACCCAAGATGTCAGCCAGAAGTTTAGCACAGGACTGATAATCTTAGACATAAATAAATTTTGTCATAATGGTTTAGTGGTTAAATTGATTTCAAAGCCTTCCATTATTTGTAGGAAATAAAATCATATACAGAAATTTAAAATGTGAAACCTCCAATTCGTCATAAAAATACGGTTATTATATATTTTGACAAGGCAGCTTTAATCAATATCCAGTTAATCACTCATATAACGCAACAGCCACACCTTGTAGACACTTTGGCCACCCACGTGACTGTCTAATCCGCCAATAATTAGCCTTTCCTATCTCTTTCTTTATAAAAATCGTACTTACAAGCACTTATATCACTCTCTAAATAATATACTCTCAAATTACCTAAAACGAATCTTTAGGTAGAAGCCTGATTCAAGAGCCACAAAGAAGATTCAATGTTTAGCATAATTCACAAAATTATATTGATTAGTATTTGTGTCAAATTTTAACATTGGCTATGAACTAGGCCCTTCATACCGTCTCAACACATGTACGTATGTCGTATATCTAATTTGTAAACCAGGATAATACACTAATAAAGACCGTCGATCCTTAAACCCCCAACTGATGACTTACCCACCATCTGTAAAAACTGTAACTGTACAGGGTGAGTCAACGATTGGATGAAGTAGGTTTGTGCCTTTTCGGTGAAATTTACAAAGAAACTATATTTATTGTTTGATACAGTTTATTTTTACGCAGATTTTAAAAATATTTAGGACTCTACAGGGTGAGCCAAAAAACTAGGACAGCATAAAGTTGAATTTTTTTAAATAAAACACCCTATATACGAATCGTATTTTCGATTTAGCTTATAATTTTAAATCTTTTTTATTAAGGGTTTACTATAACAAAACTTTATAGTTTCTGAGATCATTAAGTTTAAAGAAAAAAAGTCACATTTTTAAGCATCAATTCAATCCTAAATAACGTTTTCAATTTTGTGACAAATATATTCAAATTTGGAATTTAGCAAGGCCAAGGACAAGTTAATATAATTTTTACCTAATATTTGCAATAAAAGCTACAGGGTGTTGAACACATCGGTTCAAATTTGAACAAGTTTAAATGAATAAATATCTTTTTTTTTTTAAATGGTACACCCTGTATATTTTCATGTTATTTAATAGAGTAATAAAAACCCTAAAAGTTTTGTTCAATATATCCTATACCTATTTATAATAGTTTTTGACATATTTCAGTTTTTCTTATTTTCCATACTTTTTAACAGAAATAGTCTTCATTATCATAGTAGCCATGTAAAATAATAAAAAGAAACTACAGAAACAATCAGAATGTGGTTAAATATGATGAAATACATTATTCGTTATATTACAACGACAATAGTTTAATTAAACATAATGTGAAAAAATTAACACAACAATAACGACAAGGCAAATACATATTTACTTTTATACTAAATTGAAACAAAAAAATTACCTATTAAATACTGAGATTAATTATTTCTTTTTAATAAGTGTTCGAATAAACGACCCTCTTGTGCAATGCACAAATTTAGTCTTTTTTGCAGATTTTCTCGGATCCTGGACAAAATTAGTGGCGTTATTGTTCTACAGGTATCCCTAATCCTGTTTCGCATATCTTCCACTGTTGTTGGTGGATTAACATACACCTTATTTTTAATATAACCCCATAGGAAGAAATCTAATGGGGTGATGTCGCAGGACCTTGGTGGTCACTCAATGAAACCCTCACGTCCAATCCATTTTTGCGGATATCGTTGGTCCAAAAACGCACGAACTTCACGATGGTAATGCGGAGGCGTACCATCGTGCTGGAACCACATACTGTCGAGCTCATCCCTATCGAGACCTTGAAGCAGTTGGGGTAGTTCTTCTTGTAGAAAGTTTAGGTAACTATGGCCATTTAGTGGTTCATTAAAAAAGTGGGGTCCAATAATTCGATTATGATGAATACCATACCAAACATTTAATGACCAGTGGTTTTGATGTTGCACCTCTCTAATCCAAAATGGGTTTTCTGTGGCATAATAATGCATGTTGCGTCTATTTACGGCACCGTTACTTCTAAAAGTAGCTTCATCACTAAACATTACCTTGCATAATAAATTTGGATTTAATTGAATCTCCGCATTTATTGTACGATAAAAGTTTACACGCCTTTCAAAATCCTGTCCATGCAATTCTTGGTGTAATTCCATGTGATATGGATGATACCTATATTTCTTGGTAGTACGATTAGCGGTGGATTGTGATGTTTCACATAATGCTGCTAACTGAAGGCTACCAATATAAGGATTTTCCTGAACATTTAACAATACTTGTAGTTCTTTTTCTTCATTAGTTACTGGTTTGTTGACCACTTTACGTTTTGGATAATCAACAGTACCAGAAGAATCAAATCTTTGCATTAAGTTTTGAAAAGTATGGGTATTAGGCTGGCGTCGATCAGGATACTTCATTTTGTAAATTCTTTGAGCAAGAAGGCTTTTTTTTTGAGCCTCTCCTATTGTATAAATCATATCTCTTAACTCATTCTTTGGAAAATTCATTTTACAATACAAGATGAATGCAAAAAAACCAAACTACACTACATAAAAACCAAAAGAAGCGAATGCGGTTATAGATTTGACACACAGAAAAATGTTCTTTTACATTGTTTTAGCCATGGCTACTATGATAATGAAGACTATTTCTGTAAAAAAGTATGGAAAATAAGAAAAACAGAAATATCTCAAAAACTATTATAAATAGGTATAGGATATATTGAACAAAACTTTTAGGGTTTTTATTACTCTATTAAATAACATGAAAATATACAGGGTGTACCATTTAAAAAAAAAGATATTTATTCATTTAAACTTGTTCAAATTTGAGCCGATGTGTTCAACACCCCGTAGCTTTTATTGCAAATATTAGGTCAAAATTATGTTAACTTGTCCTGGGCCTTGCTAAATTCCAAATTTGAATATATTTGTCACAAAATTGAAAACGTTATTTAGGATTGAATTGATGCTTGAAAATGTGACTTTTTTTCTTTAAACTTAATTATCTCAGAAACTATAAAGTTTTGTTATAGTAAACCCTTAATAAAAAATATTTAGAATTATAAGCTAAATCGAAAATACGATTCGTATATAGGGTGTTCTATTTAAAAAAATACAACTTTATGCTGTCTTAGTTTTTTGGCTCACCCTGTAGAGTCCTAAATATTTTTAAAATCTGCGTAAAAATAAACTGTATCAAACAATAAATATAGTTTCTTTGTAAATTTCACCGAAAAGGCACAAACCTACTTCATCCTATCGTTGACTCACCCTGTACAACCCTATTTTCTTAAGAACCTAATAATAGTTAAAAATAAATTTCCCTTTAATAATATTTACATAAAATTATAAAATTTTGCATTATAATGTAAAACTTTCTATCCTAAGGTGACGACGAGTAATGTTGTCATGTGGAAATTATTTTCATCGCTTTCCATTATTACGTAGCCTCCTTTCTCTCTCCTGTTTTTTAACAAACATATATTGCGAAAAAATATCTATGAATCTCTACACAGTACCCAGGTGGTCTTAAGCGCCTCCGCCCGCACAAAGGGATGACTTGCTTGATTGGATTAGCCACGCCACGCTTTGGGTCTCTTTTCGGAGCAGTCGATATTGTTATTTCATTTATACTTTGTGATCGTGTGGAAAAATTGTCGTTAGTCATTCTGAACAACGAGAAATCAATATTGAATAGTCTGATTGTGTATGGCTACTAAAAATCAGTCATAATGATGTTAATTAAAATTTTTGGTCGGTAATGATGACTTGTGAAAGTACATATCGAGAATAGTGCATATAAGCTGGTGCTGATTCAGTTAATTTTAATAGCGATCAAGCTCAATTTTTATCAATTGTAAAGTTTCCAATAAATTTGTAATTAAATCATTAAATTAAGTTTTGGGTAAAAATCTAAACAATTACTTGATAGCATACATTACTGAATTTGCATTTAGAGCCTTAAAGGGCGTACGCTAATTAAGTAATATACTTGCACTAAAGCTTGAGTTGCCTACTCTACAAATTTATAAGTGCTTTTCAGTGCCGTAGCTACCGAAGTGGCAGAGATGGCAGTACCACTCGGCGGTGAGTCACATTAGGCGACGCAGGCGCCGCTCCAATCGTATTATTTTATTACAGCAAATGAATTTTGTAAGAATAAATAAAGAAAAAATGTTGACTCTCTCTCTCTCTCTCTCTCTCTCTCTGTGTATGTACTGTGTAGTAGTATTATTTTTTTAAATTTATGTAGTTATCCTACTGCTAAAGAAAAAGTAGGCTTTTTTTAACGGCCAAAATTCTTCATATTTCAATAAACAGCGCGACGCCATGTCATGTGTAAATTGATGACAAACAGTAGCAACACTGCGGCGCACGCCAATTTTCTTTGCAAAATACCGATAAGGGCGGGACGCGAAAAGCGAACAGTGGATAACTATTTCTATGAATATATCTTATTTTTTGATCCGCATTTTTAGAACGATTTATTAAAAAGGCGGAATGTGTATAAATTGGGTTAGTATGCAATAATTTTATTATTTTCTCATATTTAGTTTTGTCTTGTGTATTGTGAAGTTAAAGTAAAGGGTGGTGGAAATATTTATATTTCTTTGTATATTTTTAACGAAAAATAATAATTAGATGTGGTCTTCTTTTTAAGGCTAAAGTCACGTAAATATATATATATATATATATATATATATATATATATATATATATATATATATATATATATATATATTTCTAATATCTTCTTGGGTATAGGTTTTTCCATTAGAGAACAAAGGACAAAAATTACAATTTTTTTTTTATAATAAACATATATCAACAGTAATTACACTTTTATATTTTTAATTTCATTAAAATTAATAAAAATAAGACAGATTTTAAAATAGTCTTAAAGTTTAAAATTTAAAACAATACAACAGGTTAAAACGTGAAGATTAGAGAATAGCACATACCTTGAAAGTAGTTTTGTGTATATGTTTAAAAATAAATTCAATTATAATCCTTGGTATGCAATTGATATGGTTAGATTTCTTTTTATAAAAAGCAAAAATATAGGAAAAAAGATTATTATTTATTTTTTTAATAACGTTCTTTTATTGGCATGAGTGTATATGAAATCGTTCCAAGCATCATTACATTATTTCTCATATTTAATATAGAGTCACTTCAAGTATGTTATTATTCAAATATCAAGTTATAATATATCTAGCTTAAGTTTTTGACATCTTGCTTGTCATTTACAACATTTTTATCTTTTTTTATGTGTATCATTTCTTTGATGACTAATTTATGATAATTTCTGTCAGTATCTAAAATATGGGTGTTTTTAAAATCAAATTCATGCTTAGATGTTTGTTCATGTTTATGCAAGGATGTCGATGTGTTTTTAGTATACTTGTGTCCATTAACTCTATTTTCAATATATTGTGTCGTCATGCCAATGTATTTCTTTGGGCAGTTTAGGCATGGAATTGCATATATTACGTTAGATCTTTCTTTGGTGGGAACTTTGCTTTTTAATTTCGTATAAAATGATCCTAGTAAATTGTTCGCCTTATGGCATACCGTTATGTTATGCTTATCCAAAATATATTTTATTTTCTCAGATAGTTGGTTTATATACGGTAATGCAATGAAAGTGTTTTGTGTTTTGGTATTGTGAATTTTATTTTTTTTGTTTGTGTTATAATGTTAAAAGTTCTTTGTTTAATTATTTTTTTTATGAGTAGTTTGGGAAAATGGTTCATTATTAGGGTCTCTTCCACATTTTTTAGCACTTCTGGGCGAAATTCGGGTGAAGATAATTTTATAGCTCGATCAACTAAGCCAATTATGACACTATTTTTCTGTTTATTTGGCTGTTGAGAGTTAAATACCGGCCCGACCAAGTATCTTTTGTGTACCATTTTGTATGGAGTTTGTTATCCATCTTATTTCTGTGTATAGTTAAGTCCAAAAAGTTTATTTTTTGTTCCATTTCAATTTCTGATGTAAATTTCAGTTTTGGGTGGAATATATATGGAGAGTTGAGAGTAGCTGAAAGTTTTTTAATATAACTATTAGTAATATATAATTTATTAAGTTTGTTAGAAATTTGTTTGTTCCTTCTGTAAAATATATAACGTTTTAGATAAGCCCAAAATGGAAAAAAAAAAGAAAGAAAGAGCGGGAAATAAAAAAGGAAAGTTGCCGAAAATTAGTACTTATTTTTCAACATCGTCAAAATCAGATTTGTGAGTAACGAAAGCGGAAGCGTTATGTTTGAAAATTTCAACCCCAATGAAAGAAATTTCAGCTCCAGATAGTTTATACTTAAACGAACTTGTGATAAACAATAAAGTAAATTTAAATCCTTTAGAAGTGTCTTCACAACTGGCAAGAAATGAAAGTAGTTTCGGTTCCGCCGATGAAGACCAAATGCTAGATAGAAACGTTAATAAAATAAAAATGTTCTACAGACAGGTTATTATGGAACATTGTTAAAAGTGACGCAATTAAAAAAATAATTTTAAGTTTAGATCAAAGGACTTTGATTTTCCAAAAACTAATGTAAGGCCATTTTCTGTTGTTTATTACACTTCAAAATACAAATGCGGGTTAATCGCTGACCGCAAGTAGCTGTGTTACTCTGTTAAGCTAGACTGTTGTTACTACAAATCTTGTTGGCTATTTGCTGATACCAGCAGTCAACATTTTAAATTTATTTAGGTCAATGAAATATGATGACGCCGTCATAGTCTCGGAAAATGAAGACGATTTCCAAAGACTTCTATTTGCATTCCACACCATAATCAAGCAATTCAACATGAAAATATCCATCGATAAAACTAAGTCAATTGTAATAAGCAAAGTGCCCTTAAGATGCAAACTAGTAGTGGATGACAAACCAATAGAACAACTCATGACCTTTAATTATTTAGGAGTTGAGATATCCGCAAATCAAGACAGAACAAGAGAAGTAATAAACCAAGTAAACAAGGCAAATAGAATCTCAGGAAGCCTGGCGGATATAATATGGCACAACACATACATGAGCAAGGACGCAAAAACAAAAATCTACAAGACCTGTATTCGACCGATAATGACGTACGCAATAGAGACGAGAGCTTACAACACAAAAACAAAATCAATTCTAAGAACTGCCGAAATGAAAGTACTAAGAAGAATATCGGGATACACATTAAGAGATCACATACGCAATTCAACAATACGCGAAGAACATGGAATGCAGGATATAGTGAGATGGGGACGGAAGCGCAGTAGAGCTTGGAATGAGCACGTAGGAAGAATGGCGCAAAATAGGATAGCGAGAATCGCCCGAGATGGAACATCGGAAACCAGAAGACCAATAGGAAGACCACCTAAAAGATGGAGAGAGTCCTAGATTTCAACATCAAATGAGATGAATGATTGAGTTGGAAAAAACAGGCTGTAAGTCTATAACAAGAGGAAGAAGAAGAAGAAGAAGAAATATCTAAATGGAAAACTTTAAGCCAAAAAATTGTAACACAGATCGCCGCTTGTGTAACTCACGACGCCTGAAAACTTAATAAAAATTTTATGATCAAAATTTTCAAAAAAAAATATAAAGATGGCCATAATGTTTACCGACAAGTTTCAGACAGAGTTTTAAATGTTTTTTAGACGCTCTCCTTATGTAATATGTTTAGAGGCCATTCTGAACATGATAATAATGACTCCAAACAGGATTATTTTCTTTCTTTCAAAATGTGTTTATTCATATGTTGGAATGGAATCGAAGTAGAAAACAAAACCTTTGACGAAATTCGCGCAGCTCCATTTTTTACAATAATTCTAGACATTTTACCAGATATATGTAAAATAAAAAAAATAATGGAAGTTATTTTGCGCTATATTCTTTTTCATAGAAATGATAATAACGAAATCATACAGGTTAAATGTAGTGTATCGTTTGTTGGATTTTATCACATAACATATGATCGAAACGCTAAAGGTTTAAAAAAAATTCGTTATCAATTTATTTCAAGTAAAAAACATCTCTATTAAAAAGTGTATAGGACTACGACGGTGCTGCTGTTATGAGAGGTGCTTAAAACGGCTTGCAATGTAAAATTCTCGAGTTAGAACAAAATGCTCAGTATGTTCATTGTGCTGCTCATAATATAAATTTTATTTAAAAATGGTGCTGTCAATGGAGTCCCAAAGGCAGAAAAAAATTAGATATTATTTGTTGTATATATGTGTATTAGACGGTGATAGTTACTTAAAGAAACTCCAGTAAGTAAACTTACATTAGAAAGATTGAATCTTACTAGATGGTCTTCTAGGAAGAATTCATTGGACGCATTGCAATTTAATTTTAAAAATATTTTAAAGGATCTAACAAAAATTCCGTTAAAAAGTAGAAATGAAGAAAAATCCGAAGCAATCGGTCTTAAAAGTTAGAATATTTTGAATTTTTATTTCTTATTGGATTGATTTCTAAAATTTTTCATTCTTTAAGCATAGTTTCTAAAGTTCTTCAGAGTAAAAAGTTTAATATTGTGTAGGTTTTCAATTTATTTAAAAATACTTACGAATAATTTTATAAATTGAGTCACAAATACGATCAAATTCGATGTGAAGCTTCAGGTTTAGCAGCAAATTGGGGTATTAAAGTTTTTTTTTACTCAAAAGCGACAACAAAATTCCAAAAAATTTTTTGACGAACTTTTTTGATTGACTTTCAAAAAAATATATTTGATATTTTGGATATTGCGTCATATCGGTTAAAAAATCGACTCTGATTTTTAAAATGTTGTTGAGAGATTGAAATTCCTTGATCCCTCATTTATGACCACCGCTTCTAATACTGAGTTACACAAGGAGACTAAAATTTTGTGAAATAAATACGACGATGACATCTTATAATTTTACCGCCGAAATTCACTCCTCTTTTCGTGAAAATATTGGTTGATTTTATGTTTTGTAAAAATCACATCAGCTCGTCAAATTTTCCCAATGTGTGTATCGCACTATTAATATTTTTAACTCTTCCTGTAACTTTCGCTTCTGTTGAAGGATCGTTTTTGAAACTGAGCCTAATTAAGAATTTTTTAAGAAATAGTATTATTCAGGAACGTTTAGTGATCTAGTTATTCTAAGCATAGAAATTAAATGAATTTTGATTAAGCAATTGATGTTTTTGCAAGCATTAAGAACCGCAAAAAGAATTTCTAATACGTACTACGTTATAGGAGATCTTAGATTTTAGTACATATAAGTATGTGCTAAGCCATGTCCAAAATAGATGATTTATTGGGTATGGGGTTGTCATGGGTTCGCG
This sequence comes from Diaprepes abbreviatus, assembly GCA_034092305.1. NCBI lineage: Eukaryota > Metazoa > Arthropoda > Insecta > Coleoptera > Curculionidae > Diaprepes > Diaprepes abbreviatus. The sequence goes on from JASJET010000095.1 coordinate 4,377,214, forward strand.
GCTCATTTGGGCTAATTTTTCTGGTTATTATGAATTTTTAGTAATATAAATCAAACCAAATGAACTTAGTGCCCTAACATTACCTTCGCAATTACCCATTTCTAATATGCCATGGGACGTACTGGTATGTCCTGAGTGAACACTGATTTTTCCTTTAACATATGTAATATCCAAGTCAATGTTAGGTTAAGGATTAAGAACCTAAGTTGAGGGATTATGACTTTTTGTTAGAAAAAATGAAGCTCTGATTTTTGTATCCTCTGTATAATTAAAAAATATGAAATATCTAACTTTACTTTAATTTTTATTATTATGCGACCATATTATAAAAATTAAAGAGGAAATAAAATATAATAGTTATAACTTTTTATGAAAAAAGTATTGACATAATAAATTTAAAATAAGTTGATATAATATTTTTTATACCTAATTAGAAAAATAAGGCACCAGTATCGTATTGCGATTTTTCTCAAGACTTAAAGCACCAAATCGGCGCAATCAGATCTAGCTACTCCACTAAAGAAAACCAGTGTTAAACATCCCCTATGCTAGAGGCATTTTGAAAATAGGTAGAACAATTAGAAAACGATATAATATCAACGTCGTTTTCAATTCAAATAACTCTCTGGGAAGTTAGCTCATTAAGGTCAAACCAACAACTCAAAGGGATATGAAAAACTGTGTATATTAGATACCCTGTGAATGTAACACCTACGTTGGCGAAACAAAGAGACCACTTGAAGTCATGGGCGGATCCAGCCTCTCTCTTTGGGAGGGGTGGTAATATCACAAAAGTACAGTACGGCAAGCAAAAGCAAGTTGTCGACGGGGGGGGGGGCACCAGCAACATTCCCATTTCTAGTATTAAGGCAGGGTCGGGTCTATTTTTCTGAATTTGAAGCTCTTGGAGAGGGAGAGGCGATCACAGGAAAAAGCATACACATAAGAGGCTGAATCGGGTCTATTTTCCTAAACTCAAAGTTCGTGGAGGGAGGGGCTATTGCAAGAAAAACAAGTTGTCAACGGGGGGGGGGGGGAGATGCCAGCAGCATACACATTCCTAATATAAAAGGTAGAATCGGTTCTATTTTCCTGAACTCAAAGCTCTTGGGAAGGGGAGGGGCGATCGCAAGCATACACATTCCTGTAGTCTATTCAAGAACTAGAGAGAGTAATAAAACTGTTACCGAAACCGCCAACGTACCTGCTCCAGTGCCGCAGGTAACTGAGGACTGCCGTGAATCTAATTATATTTAATTGTATTTAAATATTATAAGCTTTATAAGTGATTTATCTTGTATGTGCTTGTTTTTATATATTATTTGAGATTAGTGAGATACCCAAAAGATATGGCTTCCAAATATATATTTATTCCAAAATCGTTAAACCAGGGCATTTTTTCCGCAAACGAAAAACTTATTACGATGAATGTTTATGATGCCTTAACATATCAATATTTAGATAATAATATTAAAAGATCTATTGGGATCTGTTCTAACATGACAGAAGTTAGAAAATCTACTATGTACCGAATACTGACAGGGAAAAAAACGACTGGAATTGTTAGTATTCCCAAGCCACATTCGATCACAGGCAGACGAAAAACCTCGTGGGAAGAAGAGATGTAAACTGCAATAAAAGGAGTTGTACATATATTTTATTATGAGAAGCAGATCCCAACCGTCGACAAAATTCTAACTAACATCAATAGATTTACCTGAAATTAAAAGAACTTAGCTCTGGAAATTGCCCAGAGAACTTAATTTTTGCTGGGAAAAACCAAATAGAAAATCTGTTCTTATAGATCGTCCGGAAAATATCCGTTGGAGAAGGAAATATCTCTCTCAAGTAAAAGGTAAAGTTACTAGAAATAACACAACTTACAAAATTAGTAATTTAACTGAGCTTTTGACAGATTTTTTTTGAATAAAGTTACTGCAGAAAATTGGAAAAAATCCATATAAAAAAATTTTTAAAAAAATATGGAAACTCGATCTCATGATTGGTGAGATAGAGGAATCAATTATAATTAATTTGAGCGAAGATAGCTTCATTGACTTTGATTACGAATTAGATACGTAATGTTTACCAGCGTAAACACATTTTATTATTTAAATTTTCAGTAACATAAAAAAATTAATTGCATTTGAATCCCTTTTTAGTGTTTAATTGTAATTCTTCAGATGGTTTAAGAAATCAATAAACTGAAACAAATATCCTAAAAACTTTTTTAATTAATAATAAAATAACCTAGCCCCAAAAAAAATTTTGAATATTATATAAGGACGAATTTATTTTTTTATATATGTTTAACTTCTTATATTTTTGACAACGGGTATTTTGTAAGTATTTAAATTGTAACTTAGAATTTTTTGAGAGAAAAAGGCTACGTTTTAGTCTGAGTGTGCCTAAAACGGTTTTTATGCCAAATTTAAAAATAATAAAAATATAGTTGTGATTTGTGTTGGATATGTCAAAATTATCTTTATTTTCTAATGTATGTGACTTATTAGATAATCATAGGAAATAAAATAATATTATAAAAATTTTTATTTTATGTTTATTACCGAAATATTATTCTATGCCATAAATACTTAGTGATAAAATAAACCTCCTTCCGACGCCTATGACAAGGATTAAAATCCTTTTAAACACTTCACACATGCAAAATCTATTATTATTCAACCCAAATAGTCCATTATTATAAACCGGTATTTTTGATTATAAAATTTCTAACCCATTCCAATGAAAAATATATGTCTCTAACAGATTTTGCCAAAGACTTCTGACTGCAGAACACAGGTAGTTTGCGAAGAAAAAAAAAAAGGAAAAAAAATGATTTATTACTCTCTCTATTTCTTGAATAAACTATAGTATAAGAGGCAAAATCGTTCTTTTTTCTAAACCTAAAGCTCTTAGGGGGGCGATCACCCCCACCACCCCCCTCCCTTGGATCCGCGCCTGCTTGAGGTAATGATCAAAGAACACCCAAAGAACACATCTTGTAGAGAAACAGAAAAATCTGGTGCCGTCAATCACGGCTGGACTCATGAACATCATATAAAACGGTCTGAAGTTAGAATTCTACACCGAAAATACACTGGAGAAAATGGAAATTCAAAGAAGCCGCAATTATACATCAGGAACCGGATTTCTTTAGTAAACCTTCTTTAGATATAAGTGGAGTGTGGAAATACTTCCAAGTTATTGTAACTTAAAATTAAATGCAATATAAATGAAAGCTTAACATAGCACGCATGACTGCATTCATCTCGGTCACACTCCACAGCATTTACCTTTAGTATAAATAGTAGTGTATGTCGCAGATGGCGGCACACTCAGAATCTGGTTTATAGGTTCCGACGCAGAAAGGTTTAAATATGAGTATGCAGATGTAGAAGGTGTACCAAAGGTGTCTGGGGAGAGCTCCGACGGACCCACTGATGAATCCACCGTCGGTAGCTAGGACGAAACACCTCTTTTAGGGTCTAAAATTAGATTGCGACGAACCGATCGCTTCGACACGGGTGCGGTCTCGTTTACAACATGTAGCTTCAGAATTTGTTCAGTTTCATTTGAAAACGGTTAGAGATAATTACCAGTCGAAACGTCGTGATATTCAACAAAATATAAAGACAATGGAAGTCCAACAGATACCTACTAATTTGCAAAAATGAATATTTTTGCCATCATTAATTCTAAAAATTTGCTAAAGCTATATGCCCATCTATCTGTGCTATAGATTTTTAAAAATATAGCACTTCTGATTATTTTTGAAATATTACCAGAACAATCAGTATTTTCAAATACATTTAGATACACTAAAAACTTTAAAAAACATAGAACAAGCTTCCATATACATGGCTTAGGTAAAGAAAAAGGTATTAGAATTGAAAGGAATATCTGAGCGTCGACACAAACGCCGAAAGGTCTAAGCGTGGCTAATCCAATCAACCGAGTCATCCCGTTTCGGTCCTTTTGAGAAACGGAGGCGCTTAGGACCACCTGGTAACTTGCAAATTTGTGAATTGGTTTGAAAGAAATAAAGTATAGTATCAATAAGATAAATTGTATTTTTTTAAACTCTTCAAAAGTAATACATGAAAGGATCAACCATCATTTGGTAAACCACCTTTTGTAAAAGAAAATCATTTTTCATACTTAGATTTGATCAGAATTTTTATGTATGTTAAAGATTTAACGATAAAGCTCTAAGGATAATCGATTTTCTTAAAACTTGATTTAATTTTCAGAGTTTTTAACTTCAATAGAAATACTTATATTTTTCTGTACCTCATTAGACAAACTAGACAAAAACTACGAGTCTGTTTACCTAACCTGCCGTAGTTGGGTAAGATAATAAGATCACAGCATTTATCGACAATATTTTTAAAAAAATTTTGAATATGTGGCAAAAATGTCAATGTGATGGTCGCCATTTTGAAAATTACAAAGAATATTACACGGCATTTCAAAATATCCAAACCAATTTTGAACTTAGTGATTTATCTCTTCGTATGGGGGTTGACTGATTGAATGATATAGCAGACTAGAGTTAAGAATCCCTTATTTTGCAGCCTAGTAACTTATTATGTTGCCTGTAATATCTGTTCTAAGTAAATAGGTTGATTGTATTTCAGGTTTAGCAGTCTGTTCGGTAGTTTGTCTTTTGGATATAAACTTTCAGGACTGATCAGTCCTAGAAGGTGTCTCCGGTAGATGTAGACTTACTTACTTACTCCGTGGCGTTACAACCCCGTGTGGGTTTTAGCCGACTTGACAATATGCCTCCATTCGTTTCTGTCCTTTGCTAGCTCCATCCAGTTCTCTACATCCATAGCTTTAAGGTCTCTTGCTATATTATCCCGCCACCGGAGCCGGGGTCGTCCAAGTGGTCTTTTTCCAGTTGGGGTTTCTTCCCACACCAGTCTCACTATTCTTTCGTTAGAATGTCTTATGAGGTGGCCTGTCCACTGGAGTCTTCTAGACTTTATTTTTTTTACTATGTTGGCGTCTGCGTATAACTCTTCTAACTCTTTGTTTGTTCTTATTCTATATTGTCCCGTTGCCCCATCCAGTAATGGGCCAAAGATTTTCCTTAGGATTTTTCTCTCCAAAACTCGCAGTAGCTCTTCGTTTGCATCTCGATTAATATTATTTGGATATTTACAAATTTCGATTGATTCACTAATTTAACGTTTATAGAAACCAGACATTCATTTACATTGAAAGTGTGACTTGAACGATGCTGGTGTTCAGGTACTGCAGATTGTACAATTTGTTTCTTTTTTAAACATCTTTCATGTTCCTTAAGCCTAGTGGCTATAGACCGTCCTGTTTCACCTAGATACACTTTATCACAAGAGCGAGGTATCTTGGAAACGCCTTCTGTTTGAAATGGTATTGCGTCCTTTGGTGACTTCAAACTTTGTCCCACTTTCTGACATGTGTTGAAAGTTGTCCGATTCTTTGATTTTCGGAGAAATCAGGCAATTTGTCGATGTTTCCGTTTATGTAAGGTAAGACAACAGTCCACAGAAGGTACATTTATGACATTTTGTTGAGTAGTTGGGTTCCTATGTTTATTAATAGAACATCTAATATCTTCAGCGCAATATACGTTACCTCTTAGAGCATTAGTCAGCTTTTCTATTTCTCAATTTAAGAATAACCTTTGCTGTCTTGCGTCATGATAGACGTAACTCCACTATAGTTCTCCCACGGCTTGTGCAACAACTTTCAGCTTTGGCACTCTTCGAATCCAACTACTGCTCCTACGTTCTTTACTTTAGTTCAATCATCTGACATTTCATGGTTTTTGAGGTTATTAGAATAACCCAGTGTACAAAATATGGTTTTATTCCCCATGTTTTAATCAGGGCCCTTTTTGCTGTCGATGGATTTTTACCTTTAGCAAAAACTTCCCACAAGTGTGAGTTCCAAATAAGTTTTGCATCTTCAATTACACCTGGTTTCTAGTTACTCTGCAGTTATATGTTAAAAAGAGTTGGTAGTTTTAATTTCCCAAACTTCCTTTTTTAAAAAATTGATATGGTTATAGTTATTTTCAGGATTTATCCTAAATTTATTTTTAAAACATCATTCTTTCACTATAGTCAGAGAGTTCTGCATGAGTTTCGATAATGTTTTGCCATTCTTACCTACGATAAGTATAACTAGATCGTTAGCATATCATTGAGGTTCACCAAAAGTTCATCGACCAGTATTGAGGTGACCTCATCGGGTCCCGGTGCTTTATAGTTCTCAAATGATTCTGTAGTTCACATAACGCTCTTATGGGTTATTACTTCGTTTACAATTTGCCACTCTCTTTTTGATACATTTCCGGTTAGAGTTGGGATTCCATCATAGTTGTAGCAGCAGGGAAAATAACAGACTCTGGTAGATGCGCCTGAAGGAGTGTCGCCAAGATATCTCTATTAGTCCCTATAGAAATATCATCCGTTTTCCGTAGGACTCTTTAGAGTAGAGACATGATACTGCAGAGATTCCGACTCTTGATATAGTTTTCTCCAAATTAAAAATCCAGGTCAAATATCAATGGATAGTTGTATTTTTCGAATTCCCTTAATCCACTTAAACTAGAAATGACTAGATATTTTAAAGTTATTATTCCTAGTTAGATTACAAGTGAGCATTTTTATTCCCAGAGAAAAAACTAGAAACTCCAGATTTTATTCTATTTAGTAGACTTCCACGTGCTTTATTTTTGAGATATTAATATCACCGTACTTATATTATTTAAACAAGTGTATATTATTTCTAAAAAATTTAAATGAATATATAAAAATATTATACAGTGACACAGTATCCTACTTACAAAATATACCCTTATTTGAAGCTTGTTTTCTCGTTTTTATGATCGGTACGGCTTCTTGAATGTTTGACGGACACATATATTTTTATTTTATTTTATTGTCAGTTTTTTTATTTGCAGGGACTACTTTGAGTATTTAGAGGTATTAAAAATTACTACAAATGAAATTTATAATTAATATTAATAAGAGAAGATTTTCCAAAGTTGTTTTTATTCATAGGTATTGTTAGATATTATTTACATATTGAAAATCACCTGATAATTTAGGCAACCAGAAATTCACACTTTCACTTTATTTCTTGGTTAATTTATTCACTAGTTGAGATACGAATTCGCATGCTATAATAGTTTAAATAATGCAACAACAAAAGTGTAGCATATAGTCGGGATATGTAGTAATAAATAAAACAACTTGCAATATTTGCCACTTTTCCAGATATAAATAACAATATTATAGGTTTTAATGTTGACGATATGTTAATTCTATGGTCGAATTAGTTGATATCTACGAAATAAAAGCAATTTCATATTTACGCAATAAAATCAAAAATTTATCCTTATTCCTTGTTTATTTTACTATACATATACCTTTGTAATTTTTTCTAAGTATACTTTTATCATTCCTTTCTACATATTTATTCTAAATAAATCCCAAAGAAGAACACAAATATATTTTCTCTGCTTTATTAAGCGCAACTAACAAAATATGTCATGCATATACTTACCGATGTATTGTGACAAAAAGGCTTCAAAAGATTTAATCCAATTATTCTAAAATGATGAGATTTTAATACCAGATTAAGTATAAACGTACACGTGGTGTACTAACAATATATACTCAAATATGTATTTTTAATAAAAGAATGGGTTTTTGAAAGTACTTGTTGTTAATCTAACATAGGGATTTTTAAATAAAGAATTATCTTCCAAATGTTTTTTGTGGCCAGGTGGTCTCTGGTTGCCATACCTGGTATAATGTAATAATTAGTTTTTTTTTAACATACAAAATTATTTTTTGCTATTCCATACACGTTTTATTAATTGATCCTTTAACTTATACGTTAAATTTTAGTCGCGAATCGTAAAATTATTTGCAAAATTTTTAAAAAATTTTATCAATAATGGAAAAGTTTCTAATTTCCAAAAATTGGACGTAGGGACAAATATGCGAGAGGATAACAGAATCCGCCCCAGCATAGCGCCTTTAAAACTTTTTCTAAAGAAAATGGTTTAACGGTATCGGTTTTATTAAAAAAAAAACAGGAAGAAAGTTTAAAAGTCATTCTATGGATTTACTTCTTAGAATTCAACCTTTTAAATGAAGATAAGTCAAAATCGTTCCGCACAAATAGCCTCCCCTCTTTTCTTCTAAAAACAATGAAAAAACTTATTAACCAACATCTAAGAAGTGAAACACTCAATCAGAAACCACTTTACAAAAAACAGTTTGCATCAAGTTGATAGGTTTAGAGTGCATGCCCGACACTGTTTGCTGGATATTCTGAAAAACACTAATGGCTTTAATTGTTTACATTGGTATAGAGGAAACTTTTGATAACACCTCACATGAATTCTTAAAGTCCTAGAATCAAGACAAATCCAATCAATTTCTAAAAGCAGAACATCACCGGCAATGAAGGGACGACAATCACTACCCTTAGACGATGTCGCCAAGGGGAGTGTTATTGCCTATGCTGTGGTCTTGGATAACTTGCTGAGCCAATTAAATGACTCCGAATTTACAAGATTGTGCTGATGATTTAGTTGTCACAACTAGAGGCAAGAACTTTTACAGACCTTAAGTAAACTTGCCTAAATGCAGTTAGTAACTGCTGCACAGAGAAAGGACTGCATTTTAATCCAATCAAAACAATCTTTGTGCAATTTACCGAGAGACGACGACTACACATGAAATCTCCAACTTTCAGTGGAACAATGATGAACGTTTCCAAACAGTTCTGTTTCTGGGAATAAAATCATATAAAATAAAGATGGTACGCATGCTCTTAAGTAAATGAGGAAATTCAGAAATCCATTGCCAAAGAACGCAACACCCAAGAACGCTTCTCTGCCCCAAAAATATATATTCTACTTATAACAATCTCTTTATCAGGAGCGGATCCAGGCTCTCTCTTTGGCGGGGGGGGGGGGGCAGTGATATTACAAAAGTACGTATAGCAAGCGAAATCAAGTTGTCGACTGGAGGGAGACACTAGCAACATTCCCATTTCTAGTCTAAAAGGCAGGATCGGGTCTATTTTCCTGAACTCAAGCTCTTGGAGGAGGGGAGACCACAAGAAAAAACAAGTTGTCGACGGAGGCGGTGATTCCAACAGCATACAAATTCTTAATATAAGAGGAAGAATCGGGTCTATTTTCCTGAACTCAAAGCTCTTGGAGGAGGCGATTGACCCCATCGCCCCCCCCCCTCCTTGAATCCGCGCCTGCTCTTTACAGGTTACTGCCGAAATATTATGGGATGAAAATTTTAAATAAATAGTTATTTCCTGTGAATTTAGCTCCTGATTCGTTATAGTTCTACTAACGAGACCAGTATGATGAAACAACTAAGGTGAAAGTCGCAGAGAATATAGTATTTGCCCTTTTATTTTCAGTCATAAAGAGAAAAGACTTTTCCATATATGGATTTACCCTGTAAAATGGATTTAGAAACGTATTAACAAATTGAAAGATGGAGATGATGCACGCTATTTGGTGTTGTGTTTGATAAAGGGAGAAAAAAATATAGTTTATAGATTTTTTTATAGGGATATTTCATTTTGCGATTGGGCAACTTTTACGACTAATATGGTAGTCGCTTCATAAGACTGTAGGTACTGGGCACAGGAAAATCCAAATGTAAGTTAAGGTATGGTGCAGCGTAATATGTCATAGAATAATTGGATCTTAGTTTATAGTAAATAATTTAATACAAAATTCGCATATGATAATTTTGACCAATTCTGTTATAACCTAACTGAAGGATGAACTCTAACAGTTTGATTCACTAATATGGCTTCACACTTAAACCCGATCTGGAAGTTAGATCCTCTAGTCTGCCAGTTTTGTTTTGCTTATGATATTATCATAATTTATATTACATATGTCAACAAATAAATGCTTAAATAGGAAAAAACTATAAATCTCCATTTTTGCTGGCTTAGTAATAAAAGAAAATTTTTGTCTGGCTTATGTTTTTAGGATTTAACACTTGCCTGACCTGTTGTTGTTCTTGTCAGTTAAACCCTGTGCTCTCAATTTACAACGGTTTTAAAGTTAGTGAATTAGGGGGGTTAGAGTTTTGGACCAGGGTCCTAGCCTGCTCAGCTGCCTATAATGTCCTACACCTAAGTCGATATTCCGAGAAATATATATATATATATATATATAAATATATATATATATATATATATATATATATATATATATATATATATATATATATATATATATATATATATATATATAGTAAGCGTTTAGTGTTCAACTTGAACAAAGGATGAATACTTAGATTTTATCCTACAAGTGGAAGAGGTTGAAAAAGCACAAATCAAGACAGCACTTCATCAAAGGCGATTAAAAGTTTTTGCAATTTTAAACGTTGGTTCGGTTAAAAAACTTGTTGCCCGTAATGAAGGGAATATAAAATATTATATTTCGGCTGAAGAATTGTATGATGTTATTGATGCAGCTCACAGAGCTGTCAAACACGATGCATGTGACAGATTATTGGCTGAGACATCTTTAAAATATGCTAAAGTCATTAAACAGATAATTAACCGGTATTTATCTATGTGTGTAACATGTCAAGAAAAGCAGATGAAAGAAAATACGCCTAAGCCAATTTTACATTCTGAAATGAACAGTAGGTGCCAAGTGGATCTACCTGATTTTCACACTAAACCTGATAGAAAAATTAAATTTATCATGGTCTACCAAGCCACTTGACCAAGTGTGTTTGGTCCGTGCTTTGGAATCTAAACGAGCTGATATATTCTAGACGAAAGATGTCCCATGTATTTTGCAGTCAGACCATGCAAGAAAATTCATCAATAGCATTATATGTGAAATGACGAGTCTTTAGGCAGAACCTAAGCTAGTGCATGGAAAACCACCGTACAGGCAAAGTCAAGGTTCCGTTGAGAGAGTCAATCAAGGCATCAAAAACATGACTAGTTGTTGGCTAAAAGATAACCAATCGACTAAATGGTCAGAAGGCTTGAGGTATGTACAATTTATGAAAAACAAGGTCTATTATTCGGGCATAAAACAATCGCCTTACAAAATTATATTAGGAGTTGAACCCAGAGTTGGTCTTTCAACGACATCAGTACCACCAGAAATAACAAAGGACATTCAAGAGGAAGATGACCTTCAAAAACTTATTGAAACTGATTAAACCAATGAACAGGCAAATTATCACAATGATTCAGGAGATGATAGTGATAATAATGATGCCGAGACTTTTAGAATTAATGATGATACCCAAAAGGCAAGAGAAACAGCTGCTGAAAACTTTCAAAAACAGGCTAAAAAAATGAAATCTGCTTCTGACAAATCGCATCCGCCCGCGAAAGTGGAAGATAGTGTAACTGTGCCAATTTCTGATGTAGACAGAGGAAGGGGCGACCTAAGAAATATTTTTGGTGTTGTTCTGAAAATAAACAATGATAGCCGGTACAAAATTATAACTAAGTATGGAATATTGCAAATACTTTAATGCAGGTTTGTTATGCAATTTAATATTTATTTCTTCTCAAATTATTTAAAAATATTCTTTTTTAATGACCACGTTACTCTATTTTTCTGTCAAATCTAAACTGATTTCGATGATTATTGTTTTTATAAATGCTTTTTTGTTTAATCTTAAAAGCGTTACTAATTGTGTTATGAAATTTAGTCAAAATAAAATATTTGTTTATTACAGAACTGAATTCGACCTTTGTACTCAAAAATTTGTCGATGAAAGTGATGTCAATCAAGATGTTCAAACCTCACAAAGGACTACAGCTACCAAACATTCATTTGGAACCGGGCAAGGTTTTATGAGGTGCACCTGTACCAAAAACTATGCTACAAGTAGATGCTAGGTACAAAAATGATTTTGTGTAATTCAAAATGCCATCATAGTACACCCTGTAAAAATAAATAAAAGATTAAATATTTTATATGTTGCACTAAGAAGTATAAATAAGTTAATTTTTAACTTTAGTTTGACTCTAACCATTATTTTTATTATTAAGTACTGATTAGCTTTTTAGGTTATAGTTTTGAAGAAGTTTTGTGTCACTTCTAATCCATAGTGTTTTTATAATTAAATAAGATTATGTATGTTTGAAGGTTGTAGACAATGTTGAAGAATGACTAAAATGTGGTCGGACTTGCATTGTCTTTATTTTTATTGTCACGACGTTTCGATTGGGTTGTATCTCTAATCGTTATCAAGTATAAGCTTTCGCTTCACTGTACACACCTCAGTGATTTGATGTTACAAAGTAATGATTGCCAAAGATTAGGTATCTCAACACCCGGTTTACTGAAGATTCCATTATTGTCTTTAATGTATGCTGCTTCTATAAATTTTCTTTTTTTTTTCTTATCGGCAGTTTTAGGTTTTGTTTTTGTTAAATGAGCTTTAAGTGTATTTCCTGATTTAAAGGCAGTTTTTATATTATAACTACTGGAAATTCGTCTTATTTTCTCCGACGTTCCCTTAATGTACGGAATTGTGGAGAAGGAATGTGTTTCTTGCTGTCCAGTGTTCGTTGTTCTAAAATTATTTATAACATCGTCAATTAGTTTTAAAGGATAACCATTCTGTTGTAAATCGGATTTAATATTTGCAACCTCTTTTTCCAATGATTCGGCATTATTGCATATAGATATAGCGCGATTATAGAGGTTGCGTATAGTTCCTCGTTTTGTTACAACAGAATGATTAGAACTATGATTTAGATATTGTCCAGTATGTGTTGGCTTTCTGTATACTGAAGTTTTAATGGTTTCGTTTGAACGGTTCACCATGATATCTAGGAAGGGCGATTGATCATTTACCTCTTTTTCCATGGTAAACTTAATTGTAGGTCGAATGGCATTCAGATGTTTTAGGAAATCATTAAATTCTTGATCATTGCCCTTCCATATGATGAAAGTATCATCGATATATCTCAACCAGACTTTCGGTTTTATTGTTGCCGTTTCTATGGCACGAGTTTCGAACCATTCCATATATATATTGGCGACAACTGGACAAAGTGAAGAACCCATCGGAAGCCCGTCGTCCTGATCGTAGAACTTGTCCTTTACTTGAAAGTAAAGCACTACGCAGGCAACACTCCAAAAGCTCCATCACCCCGTCAAGTGGTAATGTGGTTCGATCTGATAGAGTAGTATCATTTGAAAGTCTAGTTTTGATTATGTCTAGTGATTTCCCTAATGGTACATTAGTATACAGACTTTCCACATCAAAGCTTATTAGTCTGTCGTCTAGCTCTAGAGCCAGGACGACGGGCTTCCGATGGGTTCTTCACTTTCTCCAGTTGTCGCCAATATATATATAAATATATATATATATATATATATATATATATATATATATATATATATATATATATATATATATATATATATACATAGATAGATAGATAGATAGATAGATAAATTTATTTCATTACATTTTGTACAGAAAAATACAATTGTAATATGTCACAAAACAAAATAAAAACAAAGTTAAAACTATCTGTAAATTACATTAAAAAAGTCCTAACAATAAGCTCTAGAAGAAGTCTCCATGTACTCATCCACCGAATAGAATGCATGCTCTAACAAAAATTCCTTTAATTTAATTTTAAATCTCATAAAATCTAAATTTTTAAATGTTTCAGGCAACGTGTTGTACAATGACACATTCAGTGTATTTTTCTTAGATCTCTCCAATCTATACCTCGAAGGCCTAATTAAATTAGCTGATCTAGTGCTATAAGAGTGAAAGTGGGAATTTTGGTAGAATTTTCCACGGTTTTTATGAATCTCCAGTAGTTGGTATAAGATAAATAAACTAGGCAACGTTAGTATCCGCAATTTTATAAAGTGTGGCCTACAGTGGTCCCTATAGCCGATACCAGAGACAAGTCGAATAGCCTTCTTCTGCATTCTAAAGATTTGAATCGCTCCAACACAGCAACCCCAAAGGTGAACACCGTACGAAATATGAGAATGCAACAAGGAATAATAAACAGAGAGAAGGGTGTCACAGTGAAGAGACCCACGAAGTTGCCTGAGAACAAAAATAGAGGATGCCAACTTATTCCTCAATAATGCAATGTGAGAATTCCAGTTCAAACCATCGTCCAAACTGACACCCAACAATGTCACCGAAGAACCATCAACCACTCCACGTCCATTCATGAAAAACAAATTTCGTGTTTTTTCCTCATTCAATTTAAGGGAATTATTAGCAAACCAACATCTCGCACGCTCTCCCATAACAGACATTTCATTCATTAAACATTCTGGGTCTCTACTTTTACAAATTAGCGCCGTGTCGTCAGCGTAACAAATACACAGACCTGGTGACAAATACCTAAAGAGATCATTGACATATATAATGAAAAGAAGAGGTCCCAATACCGAACCCTGCGGCACTCCACATCGTACCGCCGTAGGCTCAGAAAGCTCTCCACCATATGCGACTGCCTGCCTTCTATTTGACAGGAAAGATGAAAGCAAATCGAGGGGAACGCCTCTTACACCGTATCTATGAAGCTTTCTAATCAAAAGTTCATGAGAAACACAATCAAAGGCACGACTGAGGTCACACAGTGAGAGCCCCACGCTTTCCCCACCTTCTATTCCCTCAACCGCGCCCTCTACAACCGCAGCAACTGCCTGAATTGTCGAAAAATTCCGGCGAAAACCAAACTGTGAAGGATGCAAAAAATTGTTATGTTCAAAATAACGACTCAAGCTATTTTTCAGTATTACCTCAATACCTATATATACAGGGTGATTCAAAAATCGATCACGAAACTTAAGGGGGTGATTCTACTTGACAAAATAAGGGTAGAGCTTCATATAATTTTTTTTCAAAATGTCATTCGTTTTCGAGTTACAAGCCGTCCAAGTTCAAGTTTTTATTTTTTGTTTTTTGAATTACTCGCTTACAGGAAAACCGATTTGACTAATATTTGAAAGATAGGCTAAGTCTTCTGCGCTTCATCATTTTAGTAACAATTCACATTGATTGTTTGCCGCTAGAGGGCACTTTACCTACATTGAAAATTGTTTTTTTGTCATAATTTTTTAGTGTTGACAGCTACAGTAGTTTTTGGCATAATTTCTGAAAGACTGATGCCAGGCCTTTAAAAAAGGTGCTCTTTATTTACATCGCTAAACCCAACGGTTTAGACGTAAATCACCCTTAAAAATTAAGTGGTAAATTTACTTTTCTCATTTCATTACCACCAGCTACCAGGTAAATAGCTATTAATTTATAATCTTAAAATAACTAATAATGGCTAATCAGTAAATATTCATATTATGGATTATTGCGATGTACATTTAATTGATAAAAATTAATGAAACAGTACTAAACAAACTAAAAAAGATTCTCAAAATGTCCCCCATTTTCTTCAATACATTTCCTAACACTCTTCAAAAAATGTCGCCTAACTCGATGAAAAATTTCTGGTGTTTCTTTAATAATTTGGCACTTTTCGATTATCCTGAAGCGAAGATCCTCGACGTTAATTACTGGAATATCGTACACCAATTGTTTCAAATGACCCCAAAAGAAAAAATCCATAGGATTAAGGTCTAGTGACCTCGCTGCCCATGCCATGGTCCACTTCGTCCTATCCATCGCTCAGGATACGTTGCATTCAAATACTGTCGGACACGTATACTAAAGTGGGGCGGAGCTCCGTCTTGGAGGATCCACATGTTGGCCCTTACTTCCAATGGCACATGTTCCAGATACAATGGGAGACGATTTTGGATAAAATCTAAGTATACGTCACCAGTTAATGGGCCATCAAAGAAATGAGGACCAATAAGGTAATCTCCTATTATCCCTGCCCACACATTTAGTGAAAATCTACGCTGATGTTTCGTTTCTACCACATTGTTTGGGTTCTCGTAAGCATATGTGTGGATGTTGTGTAGATTTGTTATGCCATCACGAGTGAAACCAGCTTCGTCAGTGAATAATATGACGCCAATTAATCGATTATCGTGTTCATACTTAGCTAGGATCTGATTGCACATTTCCAACCGTCTCGGCCGATCATCGTCATAAAGAGCCTGCACCTTTTTTGAATGAAACGGGTAGAGTTGTTCTTCTCTTAGTATCCTCCATGAACTAGCCTGACAGAGCCGCACTTCATTCCCAATTTTTCTAGTACTAATACCTGGATTATCTTCAATAATTTCAAGCACTCTTTCTTCTTGTTGCACGTTTCTAGCAGTTCTAGGTCTTCCCCTATTTCCATTATAACTTTTAAAGGAACCACATTCCGCAAGCCTCCTGTGCACACGGGAAAATGTTTGAGCATGAGGGATATTTCTTTCCGGATAACTCTCCATATAATATCTTCTTGCCAACTCTGCATTACCATTTGCTTTTCCATAACAAAAATGGATATCACAATATTCGATATTTGAATATTGGTGATTAGCCATTATTAGTTATTTTAAGATTATAAATGAAATAGTTTAAAAAGCGAATTTATTTGATGTTAAACTGACAGCTCTAGTATACTTTGATAGCTATTTACCTGGTAGCTGGTGGTAATGAAATGAGAAAAGTAAATTTACCACTTAATTTTTAAGGGTGATTTACGTCTAAACCGTTGGGTTTAGCGATGTAAATAAAGAGCACCTTTTTTAAAGGCCTGGCATCAGTCTTTCAGAAATTATGCCAAAAACTACTGTAGCTGTCAACACTAAAAAATTATGACAAAAAAACAATTTTCAATGTAGGTAAAGTGCCCTCTAGCGGCAAACAATCAATGTGAATTGTTACTAAAATGATGAAGCGCAGAAGACTTAGCCTATCTTTCAAATATTAGTCAAATCGGTTTTCCTGTAAGCGAGTAATTCAAAAAACAAAAAATAAAAACTTGAACTTGGACGGCTTGTAACTCGAAAACGAATGACATTTTGAAAAAAAAATATATGAAGCTCTACCCTTATTTTGTCAAGTAGAATCACCCCTTAAGTTTCGTGATCGATTTTTGAATCACCCTGTATATATGGAATGGTTCGAAACTCATGCCATAGAAACAATAAAACCGAAAGTCTGGTTGAGATATGTCGATGATACTTTCATCGTATGGAAGGGCAATGATCAAGAACTTAATGATTTCCTGAAACATCTGAATACCATTCGATCTACAATTAAGTTTACCATGGAAAAAGAGGTAAATGATCAATTGCCCTTCCTAGATGTCATGGTGAACCGTTTAAACGAAATTATTAAAACTTCAGTATACCGAAAGCCAACACATACTGGACAATATCTTAATCATAGTTCTAATCATTCTGTTGTAACAAAACGAGAAATTATATGCAACCTCTATAATCGCGCTATATCTATATGCAATAATGCCGAATCATTGGAAAAAGAGTTAACGAATATTAAATCTGATTTACAACAGAATGGTTATCCTTTAAAACTAACTGACGATGTTATAAATAATTTTAGAACAACGAACACTGGACAGCAAGAAACACATTCCTTCTTCACAATTCCGTACATTAAGGGAACGTCGAAGAAAATAAGACGAATTGTCAGTAGTTATAATATAAAAACAGCCTTTAAATCAGGAAATACCCTTAGAAATCATTTAACAAAAACAAAACCTAAAACTACCTATAAGAAACAATGTGTTTACAAAGTTCCATGCTAGTGTGGTGAAATATATATTGGAGAAACCAAACGACCGTTAGAGGTTAGAATTAAGGAATATAAAACTCGTACACAAAAAGGGGAAACGTCGAGATCAGGTATTGCAGAACACTCCTGGGATAAACAACACCATATAAAATGGTCTGAGTCTGCGGCAATATATATGGAACCTAATATGAAAAAAAGAAAATTTATAGAAGCAGCATACATTAAAAACAATAATGGAATCTTCAGTAAACCGAGTGTTGAGATATCTAATCTTTGGCAACCACTACTTTGTGACATCAAATCACTGAGGTGTGAACAGTGAAGCGAAACGTTGCTCTTTAATGGACACAGTTCCTATATAAGCTCGTAGTCTTAAGACAAAACATTTAGCTTATACTTAAACTTAACGATTAGAGATACTACCTAATCGAAACGTCGTGAAAATAAAAATAAAGACAATGCAAGTCCGACCACATTTTAGTCAAGATTATGTATGTTTGATTAAATATGGATCATCTAATTAATTGCTTTTTAATTTAAACCATTAATTTACTCAGTTCTGCCTAGGCCAAACTATTTATACATAACATATTTAGGCCAAACTAGATTGTCCTGGAATAAATCCTGACACGCGTAAGACAAACCCATTTGCCTAGGACAAATTAATTTGGCCTGAAATCGGGTTTGGGGGCAATTATGCGAAGAAATATTTTTCTTCACCAATTATTATTGTTGTTCGAAAACTATAGTAATACATTTAAGGAGGAAAACAGTCAATATTTGAAGGAATTTTTTGATATAGATCAAAGAACGAAAGTGCAAAACACTGAGCTTTTAACTCTTTAACACCAATGTGTTTTCCATCAAAAAAGGAAGAAAATCGTGTGAAAATAACAGCTTTACCAAACATAATGTGTTTACGACACTCGCTTGTCCTTTATAGTTAAATAACCAAAATAAGCGAAAAAGTCACTCAACTAGTACAACACAAAAAGACAGTTCAAAAGGCTGTCTATCATAAACCCTGCCTAGGGACTTATTAAACTTCTTATAAAAAGTATATTTGTGGCCCTTTGTTAAACGTCAGCATTTAAAAACTCTAATATATCAACTGTATTCCCTCAGGAAAAATTTCGCATAAAAGTTTTAGAGGGATTTCAGTTACTTACAAGATTATAGTTTTAAAAGAAAGTAATAATTTTTAAAGTTTTGAATAGTATCAGGGACATTGAGAGGCTTTAGTAAAGAACAAAGAAAAAGTTTGTTTAAAAGAAACTTTATTCATAATGGTAAAGTACATTTTAATAAATAACTTCGTTAAGAAGCCGTAGCAAGCAAATAAATAGTTTTTAAGCGAATAGCTCAGCATTTTGCAGTTATAAATTGACAGGGTGGTTATATGACACAAACTGGTGTATCAAATATTAAATGAATCAGTAATTTTATTGATGGAGTCAAAAAATCTTTTTTCTTGTAAATAATACTACTAATGTCCAGCAAGATCCTGCAACGATTTCAAAGCTTGACATGGTAATTATTGAATATAAATGATATTTACTATTTACTTTAAGTCAATTTGATTTGATTGTTTTCAGGCCTTCTAATAATAATAATTTTTTACTGAGAGAGAGCATGTTTAATTTGAAGCTAGGAGAAACTACTATCCTCCCTACTTTTCTCGTCTGGACAGTCTCCATCTTATGGTTCCCTGCATCTCCATAAACTCGTTATAATCAATGGGCTTGATTTACAATAAAGATGAAGGTTCAATTCACGAATAGTATTTAACAAAGCAAAAAAGAGTTGAGAAGAGTTTTCTTTTTTTATTTCTTCATTTATGTGAATAATAGTTCATTAAAATCTAAAAAATGATTAAACATGCCAACAAATTGAGAACATATTTACAATATTTCTAAAATAAGGTATTATTTAACAAAGAAAATTGAGTGCTGAATAAAATTTAAATTATGTATTTATTTATTTGTAGTGTTCTACAGGACCAACTTTCCTAATATTGGGCAGAAGAAGAACAATGTTAATTAAATCCTGGATATTAGAAACATAATACAGAGTACAAGTGTAACATAGTCTAGGATAAATCACAAATATTTGTAACAAATCGATTTGATAACAGAATAACAGCAATAAACATAGAGTACAATGAGATGGATTGTAGTATATTAGTTCTTGGTTAAGTCGAATAAAAAAATACTGGAGATCTGATTATCCTTGGAACCTGAAAATGATATTTTGTTTTGCTTTAATAAATTACTGGTTTCCTTTATAGTATCAGTCTGTATAATGGATGAAGATAAATAAGTGTTTTTGAGATACATTTTAGTGAAATAGTTTTGAGTAACCATATATTGTTCTTTTTCGGATTCAGTTATAAGATTTATTAAAAGGAGTATTTAAGCTATTTTTTCATGTAAATCTTTCTTTATAAATATTTATAATATACACTGCAAAAATAAATACATGTACAACGTTTGATGACAGACGCGTGAGGTTAAAATAGGTCGATTTAAGCCTACTTAGTTGTATCTCTTACTGCTTTGTTTAGGCGGTAAAAGACCCCACAGCTCTAAGAAAATATTGAATTTTCCCTAATGACTTTTGGAGTGTGATCTAACACTATAATATGACATTATCTACTGCTATAGCGACCGGCTATGATGTGGTGTAAATATTAAAAAGTGCCGTAATAATAAAACAATTAAAATAAATGATGGAAATCCAAGTATGTATTTGAAAAAACTAAAAAGAAAACATTAATTAAGCAATTGTGCACAATGGCCGCCATTTTGTTAAACACAATTACTAGCACTTTTTAAAAAACGAAATTGGATTCTTTCTAATATTTGAGAATTATTAAAAAGGTTGCCAACTTTTAAAATGCGCATCACTAATTCTTCACGGATGGTCACCGGACTCTTCTATAATTCTGTTTTAAGAACATCTCACAAAAATAAATAACACATATTTAATTCTGGAGAACGTGGTGGTCATGTTACTGGTTCTTCATTGCCCCTCTATCGGTTGGGATATTTTCATGTGAATATTTCCGAACAACAACAGAAAATGGGATGGGACACCATCATGCATATACCATAGTTCTTGCTGAAATAAAATAGGCAAATTTTTTAGAAGAACTGTACTAATGTGTTTGGGAAAATATTTCCATTTTTTCTGCCTGAAATCACAACAGTACCAATAAGATAGCGATAAATAGAACCTGCCAAGACATTTATTTTAAAATGATGCTGATGGTGTGCAACTTTAATGACATATAGATTTTCATCCGCATAGACATGTTCATTATGCAGGTTGATGACTCCAGATCTTATAAAGTATGCCTCGTCGGTAAATAAAATTTTTCTACCAAAATTTGAATCACGAATTCTTTTGTTTCGGATAAATTTACAAAATGAAAGGCGCAGGGTGGAATCAATCGGTCAAAGTTCCTGAGCCTTTTGGACATATTATGGATATAACAGATATTCTTTTAAAACATCATTTACAATACTTTTAGAGATCCTAGCGGGTACTAATACTTGGTTTTTCTTTCTTCTTTTACGACTGTTCGAATTATTCGAATACGACTCCTACCTTCAAATTTGTTCTCAAAACTGCCCATTCCTCCGAAATGACGCTTAATATTAGCAAATGTTTGATAGTTCCGTATTCGGCAGTTAAGAAAATCTCTCCATGTAAACCTTAACACTTTGACGACCATTTTCGTCACAAAACCCATATACCTGGAGCATGTGTCACCGTTCAATTTTGCGCAATCCCTGCCATTTGTATTTACATTTGAATGGAATTGTACGTATATTGGGTTGCAGGCAAAAAACAAGATCTATCTGAATACAAAAAAGGTAGCAGTAAGTTCGACATTGATAAGAAAATACCTAAGCACAGTGTAGTGGAATACCAAAGCAGGATAATGGTAATGATACTGTGTTGCTCATAACGACAGTATTTGTAAAATGAGGTTAAATTAACTGAATTACCGAAATTGAACCGTGATACGTGTCAAGTTTCTCGGAGTACGTGATACTATGTTTAATAGTAAAATGGGCTTAGAAATTTAGAATGTTGGACTTAATTTAGTCGACTTCTTAGATAGTAATGTAATTTGTCAACAGTCATGTTACTAAATGCCGTAGCAACAGTCACTCGAAAATTTGTTGTTATAGGTATTTTTATTGTCACAGCTAATTGAAGGGCACAGGGGATAAAAATGCGCTGTTACATTTTTACGTTTTTTGAATTGGCAATACCATTTACTCCAGTCTTCCTATGAAAGAAGGTGAAAAAATTTATTGCAGATATCTGAAAGTTTCAAGTCGTAGGGGGCACCCAGTAGATAATAAATACGTAAGAAAGTACAGCTAGATCAGCCCTGTTTTTTTTTATAAACAACATCAAAAGTCGAAAAATTAGATTTTCTGTCGGTAGAATTTTCCAGTTACATTTTAGGGAAAACTTTAATTTCATTTTTTATACGTCAAAATCAATAGATAATTTATCAAGATAATCTCGAAAAACCACTTTTTTTGCACTATTTTCTAAATGTTAATAACTTTTGCAAGAAGGGCCGATGTAAAACCCTTGATGATAAGATCATTGTGTGCCTTTATAACTGTGCGAAAGATGGACCAAATCGGTTTGGTAGTTTATGAATAATCTTAATTGTTTATCCCTGACACTGAATGTTGAAACAATTCTCCTTGCCCAGAGGATGATTCTATAGATATTTGCAAAAGCGGAATGGATTCTTTGAAGTTGAAACTACAAGCAAAGATGAAAAACGATGGATTTTTAAAAGATTGTTGTTAAAAAAACCGTTTAAAGAAAGGGTTCCTTTTTTACGTATAACCAATTGGAATAACTTTGTTAATTTTAATGATACAAGTTTGTGAATAAGTGGTCTTGAAAGCTGGTGAAAAAACATGAATTTTAAAAAAAAGTTTCCTACGACCAATAGAAACTAAGATAGCATTTTTTAAATCATATTCCGGAAAATCGACATTTCATCGGAAAACACCTTTTTTTTGGAATACTAACACTAATATTTTTTCAAAAAACTTTACTAGGAGTTCAATTTCATTGCAAATATTAAATATAAAACACTGTCACAATATATATATATATATATATATATATATATATATATATATATATATATATATATATATATATATATATATATATATATAATCCAGGCATATGTTTATGTATAATACAAAACTTTATTTTTTTAAATACACTTTAAATACCCTAAATACACAATCGACTTTTTTTATTGATATAATTCAATTATAAAAATTTATATTTCTGTTTTTGCTCTTTTTTGTGGAGACTCTTCTTCGTCATCATTTATCATTGCTTGTAGCAAATCGTCATCTTTCTCCGCGTCATTTTCATCTTCACTTATCACTGCAGCGGAGTTGTCGCATTTTTATCTCCCTCATCGTTGCAGTTTAATCTTTTTATTAAATATCAATTCTTTAAGCTCAGAACTAAGCCAGTTAGGAGACTTTGGATTCTTTGATCGCAATTTGGGAACAAAACATTCAATATCGTAATTTACATAGATACTGATAAAAATAGTCTACAGGAATATTTATATCTAAGTCCTAAAATAGTAGTTTTCACGAATTTTTTTTTTATAAACATATTATATCTTTTTGAAAAGCCTAAATCATACTTAATCATTATCTAAAATCTTCTTTAAAAAATCATAAGTTTGGATAATATCTAAAAAACTCAACTTTTTAGAAAAAACTGACTCCGCCAGTGAACTTTGCGTAAAAAAATCTATAAAAATCAGTTTTTATCATTAGATGTGCCTAAAAATGAAGATTTTCAAAGTCACCCTGTAGAGAGCCATGACAAATTTGACACAGGAATCTTTCGTTTCGTTAAAAAGTAGGATACAAAAGTGAAAACCACAACACTCCATTTTTGATAATAACTCCAATACCCCCAAAAAATATCAAAAATGGGACACCCTGTACATCCAGTACATCTTTAAATAAGATTTCAGAAAGTTTCAAATTAATAAGATTTATTTCAGTAATTACTGAGTAAACATATGGTAGTATATATAGCAACAATACCATAATAAAACATATAATCTTTACGAGATATTCAACGACTCACCCACCTTTCGTTTTGATTTTGTCGCGCACACCTATCGAGATGTTTAAAAAAAACTATCCTGAGCTGAAATTGATCTTTAAAATAATAAAGTAAGCATTTTCGTGTAGCTCGTGACCAAACAAACGGTTTTAAGGCCGAGCTTTGGTTCGTGTGGCACCTCCCATGAGGTGATTGTGCCCTCCCATGCGTAACACTCGCTTAATTTACCATGGAACTTAATGTTACGCTCTTGGTAGGAACTGTAGTGCAGATCATTCGGGTTGTTTGGGAAATAATAAATGAATGAAATTTATAATCATCAAGATATTTTAAAGATTAATGACCAAACAAATGTATTAAAGATTTTAAGAATTTATGAAATTTATTTGTTTAAACCTGTACCAAAAAATGATGTTTTATTGATTAATTAAGAGATATTTTTCAGACTGACATCATCTTCATTAATTTTTGTTACCCAACGTATCGATTAGCATAGATATACAAATTATAAAGGTTGCCATAAAATATAAACTAGTACTTTGATTTCTAAATATTTCGTTATTTTTTTCTATTCAGGGCATCTTTGCTCTTTCTTTATGGTCATTTTTATTACCAATTATTGTTAGTTCAACCCTACGCAGTCTTCAACATGATTACTATCTATGAATCTATACATCTATACATGCATATAAATAAAATTGAAGTATCTGTAAGTCTGTCTGTCTGTCCGGATAATCTTCGAAAAGGCGGAACCGATTTCAAGGAAACTTTACAGACATGAAACAGGGGTTGTCAAGAATGATATAGGCTGCTTTAAAAAAAAATAGAGGAATCTCATAACTCAACAGATTTTCATTTCCCAAGTTTCAAGGGGAGGTAGTCGCGGATAAAAGGTAGTCATCAATAAATCACGGTAATATAAATCTAAAAAAATAAGCGTAGATAATCTTCAACAATGTTTAAAAATTTCCAAGAAGATTTTTGATATTTTACATCTTTTTCGACTGGCCTTCGATGGAGCTTGATGATACCCACGGTATTGATGGACATTTCCCCACTTATATGGAATCCCTATCTCCCCCTCTCCCTACGCCCTCTTTTTACTATATTCTTCCCAAGGCAGGCTGTGATTCGTTCTTGCCCTAAAATTTTCTCAATTCTTCTAAATTGCGATCCCGTTCAATCCTCTTCATTACATAAATTTCTGGGCTTCATGCTCTAAAGACTTGGACATCCTAAGAGTGCTATCCAATTTCAAGTGGGGATTTCACCGCGATACCCTCCTGAATATCTTGGAATTCTTGATATTATCCAAAGTCGATTACCGATCAATTCTTCCGCTCCTCACTATCAACTCAAAAGAATGGACCCCCTTCTTAATTTTGGCTTGCGTCTTGCTTTAGGCGCTTTCCACGCTAGCCCCGCCTCTAGCTAATGTAATAAATCGGAGGTATTATCCCTTAACTATAGAATACAAGTAGAACTTAACAAATATGTCGTTTCGTTGAAGTTCATTCAAGGCCTTTCGTATCCCATTACAGGCTCTTCATGCATCCTCCCGTACCCTGTCAAATTTCTCGCTTCCCCAGTTATTACCAACTTGAACAAAACTATTCTCTTCAATTTTCAATCCCCAAGACACACATTTTCTCCATGGAATCTAACTCCCATTACAACTGACTTGTTCCTGCAATCTTTTTCAAAGGAATCATAGAGCAAACAATTCCTCAAATATCACTTCATGAAATTGATCCAAACAAACTATAAATACCACGATATGATATTCACGGATGGATCCAAGATAGACACAAGAATGGGAGCTGCTTTTCTCTCATCCTCTTATGAATTTTCATACCTTCTACACCCCTCTACTTGCATCTTCTCTGCTGAGCTGTATGCCATCTATAAAGCCACATAATTTATCAATATATCAAACAAAAATCTCTGGGTCATAGCGACTGATTCCCTTAACTCAACTGAGTCCCTAAATGCATTCGGTTCCTCCCATTGTCTAGTTCTGTTATCAAAATAAATCTTGAAAAGATAAATATCCAGAGGAAGAAAGTTTCATTTCTCTGGACTCCCAACCTTATAGGAATTCCTGGTAATGAAAAAGCCGACTCGCTGGCCAAGGGAGTCCCCAAATCTTTAGTTTTCCAACTGAAAGATCTTTTATTGTTCTCTAAACACAAAATGAGAGCAGTTTGACAGCTGGGATGGGATCTTCAGTCAGGAGACAATAAACTGAACAGTTTATTTTCAAACACCTACCTAGGAAACCTGCCCACAATATCTCTATTCCTTATGACTAGAGTGAGGATAGGACATACGAGTCTGACACATCGCTACCTTATTGACCGCTGGGGCTCCCATAACTGTGACCTTTGTAACCTTCTCCCATCCATCCAGCATATTTTTACTATCTGTTCTAAATTCTCCCCCTTTATTAAACTACTTCAGTATAATTGGCTCCCTCAAGGAGAAGCTTTCCTATAAAAACATGGAGAGGGTGGTTACCTTTTTTATAGCCTCTTCCGTACCGTCTTGTATAAGATCCTGAGGTACTTCCCTTCCTTTTATTTTCCTTTTATCTTCTCAATAGAATTACCCATAATAATCTAGTCACTCCATTATTTTAATTATTTATCAACGTTTGTTCTGTATACGTCCATTTTAGCTTATGTAGTTGTCCATATACTAATATTCCATAATTTGTGTTTAAGTTTTTATTCAAGGTAATCAACGATTTAATCATAAATGACCTGAATACCAAAAAGGCCGTACGGATTGACATGTCTTGAATTAATACAAATCAATCAATTTTTTTCTACTGCGATATTATTGGATGCCAAGGTAGTTTAGCAAATGACGTATACAATTTGTAACATACTCCTGCTTCCTCTCATAACCTTTCAACAATAATATAAAAATATCCGACAATACAATAAGATAGCTTTTGTTTAACGAAATCTTTCATATATCGAAACGAAATCTTACTGCTGTTTTCATAAAATTAATAATTATAGAATATCCAATTTTTTTATAGTAAATAACTAGAATTTGACTGCCATAATACCGTAAGTCTAGATATTATATTAGAAGAAGAAATACATTGTACACGAATTTAAAATGACAGAACGCTGCACTGATGTATCTTTTTGAGACCAGGCTTTTGTAAATGTTTTGGTTCTTTCTATCTCAAGATTTGCTTGAGGAAATATCTATAAATTGGAGAACAGTTTGTTTAAAAAAACAACCTGTTTTCAAATACGGAAAAATATTTGATTGACAAGCTTTTCTTTTCACTAAAAATGCTAGGTCACAAAAATTGGGTTGAGAAAATGATGTCTTAAATTTTCCTCAGTAATATATAAAAGGTTTTTCAAGTTAACGAAATACTGAAAAATTTAATATTTCTTCAAAATAATATTTTAATTTGTAATAATAGTTGGACATTTAAGATTTGAGGACCCGGCTACAAACATATCTTTATTTTATAACTTCACGAAATTATTTCTTAACTTGTTAAATTGATACAAGTTATCAACAAAGATCCATTTTTCATCTCCATTCCAAAATTTACAAGATAATATTAACAATTTAATTTAAAAAATTCTCGAATATTGTATTATTAATTCTGTATTTCCAGATAAATGGAAAGAGCCACTGATGAATCCGCTTCCTAAAATGTCTTTAGTAGATTCTGTAAAACAACTAAGGCCCATAAGTATTTTATCTATACTCTCTAAAATACTGGAGCAACTATCTGACAATTTTAAAGAAAAGAATTATCCCTGTGAACCAGTCTGGGTTCAAAAAAGCCCATGACTGTAGTCCTGCTTTGCATTCTATTACAAATGTCATTCTGGGGGCTTGGGATAAAGGCAGATTGGCATTGCTGGTTTTAATACGCTCAATCATGATATTATTAATTCAATATGCCAATTGTTGATTTGTCTGACCGAACAGTTCGATTGATGACAGAGTATTTATCCAAAAGATATCAGGCTGTTCACTATAAAGATAATAAAATATTTATTTAAGGACCTTGATACGGGAGTTCCTCATGGTTCCATTTTGGGGCCACACTTGTTCAGTATATATATATATATATATATATATATATATATATATATATAATCGCATTTGCTTCCTGTAATTGTCAGTTGTATGCCCACGATGTCCAGGTTTATTTGTCTTTTTTTGCAGAAGAGAGTACACATACAGTTGCAGCACTGAATGCTGATTTGTCTAAATTTCGTAATTTTGAAAATCTCACAACTTTTTATTAAATTTCGAGATCAACAGTGTTAATCTTTAGTAGAAATAACGATAAAGAATATTTTCTTAACAAGTTTTCTGATTCTGTGCAAGTCAATAATATTCTATTACACTTCAAAACCTCGGCAAGAAACTTAAGATTTCCCATGGACCAGGATCTTAGACTTGTCGATTTTATTAATCTGCGTTTGCAAGAAACTTATATAAATTTGAAACTCTTGTTCATATATAAATATCTAAAATTAATGCTATGTGATACTTTAGTACTTTCTCATTTTAACTATTACGATGTCGTATGTCATCTCTATGGTATTGCATAAGTAGCTATCAGAATTCAAAAAGTACAAAATTCATGTATACGACTTATATTTGGGTTACGTGAGTTTGAGAAGACTGAAGACGCCCATGGGCGATCTGAGTAGCTTAGAATGAGTGATTGTCGTCGCCTACATCTGCTCGCCTGGTATCACAACATATTAATAAATAAATCTCCACCTTACTTACAATGAAATACTTTTTCGTACTAATATTCATAACATAAATATTAGATTTAAGGGCAAACTTACAATATCAGCCCATAATATGACCTTATTCCAGCGGTACTTTTCTTATCAAATTGCAAAAGACCTAAGTAGGTTTTTGGAAAATGTTGTTTAAATGTCAAGAAGTGCATTTAGACTGTTGATTCTTGGGCATCTCTTATATATCAAATAATATAATTAAAATTAATTAAAATATGTGTTAATATTAAATTTCATGAATATTTTGTGATATAGTATTGTGAAAATTTTTTAATTATTAATTATAATAAATATTCTTGGTAATATTATATTAAATTTATATATATATATATATAGTCGATTTATAACGTCCTTCTACGTCTTCCGATTTCCAGTCGCCACTGATCCCGATCTTGCCAAAGATCGTTATCCAGTTGCCTTATCCTGATTTCTTCGTCAATTCCTCCTCTCCAACTTCTTCTTGGTCTTCCTGGTTTCCGTCTTCCTCGTAGTAGTAGTAGGTAAATATTATAAAGAGGCTTATTTTTTTATTTAATCATAGTCTCTTAATTATTACATGATCATAATAAGGTTAGTTTTTGGGTTAGTTGAACAGTTGTCAGATACTTGCAGCTGCCAAACTGGACGTCGCCCTTTTGTACATCGTTTGTAAAATAATGCATTGTTATTATATTACATTTTAGTAGATGTACAAAAAAAGCCTTTATTTTTATATTATTATTATTTCCTAAATGACATATTGGAATACAGTACAAGACGGTTGGATTTATATATGCATCGTAACTAATATTTAATAATATAAAAACATTAACAAGTTTAGCAATCAAGAAGCAAACAAAAGCAAACAATCTCTTATCAAATAGCCTGACTATTTTCCATAACTGTTCAACAAAGACAAAAGTTTCGGAAATATACAATTTATCTATCTGTACTGAAATTAACATTTTCAGCAAAAGTAGCGAAGCAACTTCGCTAGAAAATCACATTTTAACAATTGACTCCCTAATCCACTATTGTAGTATAATTTCAAAACAAGTCTTTTTATCAATAAAATATTTTAATTAACAACATCGTCCACTTAATTTAAATTTTATTACTAGAATTAAAATAATATATTATTAAATGATCTAACGTCCATGACAATCAGATGGATTAGTACATTCGGCTACATTTATATTATACTAATAAACATTTCTCTTACTTACAATCAAATAAAGAGGAATACTATATATTATGTCTATCCTACCAAGCAAAGAAAAACTAAAAACATTATTTATATAAATATTAAATATATTTTGAGTCTTTGTTTTATCCTAAATGTGAATAAAGTGAATTGTTCTTTATTTCAACAAAGTTTCGTCTCCTCTAAATAACCCACATACAAAAGGAACCAGTTTATGAGTCTTTTCACACCTGGGTAACTATATATTTCTACCAATTTTGCGACTTTCACTTTGTTTTTCAATTTTTAAATAAGGCAATGGCCCCTCTGAGCACTAAAAGGGGTCTTGAAAAATCTAACTTTGTTCGTAGTCATAGCGCCAAAGAAAACGACTTTTAGGAATAGATCAAAAACACAAGCCGACGTAAAAAAATAAATATTATATAAATTCCTAGGTAAATATACACAACAAACTAATACTAAATTTGAAATATTTTGTTTTGAACTGCCAAGTACAGAGTGAGTCAACGATTGGATGAAGTAGGTTTGTGCCTTTTCGGTGAAATTAACAAAGAAACTATATTTATTGTTTGATACAGTTTATTTTTACGCAGATTTTAAAAATATTTAGGACTCTACAGGGTGATCCAAAAAACTAGGACAGCATAAAGTTGTATTTTTTTAAATAGAACACCCTATACACGAATCGTATTTTCGATTTAGCTTATAATTCTAAATCTTTTTTATTAAGGGTTTACTATAACAAAACTTTATAGTTTCTGAGATAATTAAGTTTAAAGAAAAAAAGTCTCCATTTTCAAGCATCAATTCAATCCTAAATAACGTTTTCAATTTTGTGACAAATATATTCAAATTTGGAATTTAGCAAGGCCAAGGACAAGTTAACATAATTTTTACCTAATATTTGCAATAAAAGCTACAGGGTGTTGAACACATCGGCTCAAATTTGAACAAGTTTAAATGAATAAATAACTTTTTTTTTGGTACACCCTGTATATTTTCATGTTATTTGATAGAGTAATAAAAACCCTAAAAGTTTTG
Organism: Diaprepes abbreviatus; assembly: GCA_034092305.1. Taxonomy (NCBI): domain Eukaryota; kingdom Metazoa; phylum Arthropoda; class Insecta; order Coleoptera; family Curculionidae; genus Diaprepes; species Diaprepes abbreviatus. The sequence goes on from JASJET010000095.1 coordinate 4,408,119, forward strand.
TTCAATATATCCTATACCTATTTATAATAGTTTTTGAGATATTTCAGTTTTTCTTATTTTCCATACTTTTTTACAGAAAAAGTCTTCATTATCATAGTAGCCATGTAAAATAATAAAAAGAAACTACAGAAAAAAACAGAATGTGGTTAAATATGATGAAATACATTATTCGTTATATTACAACGGCAATAGTTTAATTAAACATAATGTGAACAAATTATCACAACAATAACAACAAGGCAAATACTTATTTACTTTTATACTAAATTGAAACAAAAAACTTACCTATTAAATACTGAGATTAATTATTTCTCACTCAATGAAACCCCCACGTCCAATCCATTTTTGCGGATATCGTTGGTCCAAAAACGCACGAACTTCACGATGGTAATGCAGAGGCGCACCATCGTGCTGGAACCACATACTGTCGAGCTCATCCCTATCGAGACCTTGAAGCAGTTGGGGTAGTTCTTCTTGTAGAAAGTTCAGGTAACTATGGCCATTTAGTGGTTCATTAAAAAAATGGGGTCCAATAATTCGATTATGATGAATACCAGACCAAACATTTAATGACCAGTGGTTTTGATGTTGCACCTCTCTAATCCAAAATAGGTTTTCTGTGGCATAATAATGCATGTTGCGTCTATTTACGGCACCGTTACTTCTAAAAGTAGCTTCATCACTAAACGTTACCTTGCATAATAAATTTGGATTTAATTGAATCTCCGCATTTATTGTACGACAAAAGTTTACATGACTTTCAAAATCCTGTCCATGCAATTCTTGGTGTAATTCCATGTGATATGGATGATACCTATATTTCTTGGTAGTACGATTAACGGTGGATTGTGATGTTTCACATAATGCTGCTAACTGACGGCTACCAATATAAGGATTTTCCTGAACATTTAACAATACTTGTAGTTCTTTTTCTTCATTAGTTACTGGTTTGTTGACCACTTTACGTTTTGGATAATCAACAGTACCAGAAGAATCAAATCTTTGCATTAAGTTTTGAAAAGTATGGGTATTAGGCTGGCGTCGATCAGGATACTTCATTTTGTAAATTCTTTGAGCAAGAAGGCAATTTTTTGAGCCTCTCCTATTGTAAAAATCATATCTATTAACTCATTCTTTGGAAAATTCATTTTATAATATAAGATGAATGCAAAAAAAACCAAACTACACTACATAAAAACCAAAAGAAGCGATTGCGGTTATAAATTTGACACGCAGAAAAATATTCTTTTACATTGTTTTTGCCATGGCTACTATGATAATGAAGACTATTTCTGTAAAAAAGTATGGAAAATAAGAAAAACTGAAATATCTCAAAAACTATTATAAATAGGTATAGGATATATTGAACAAAACTTTTAGGGTTTTTATTACTCTATTAAATAACATGAAAATATCCAGGATGTACCATTTAAAAAAAAAGATATTTATTCATTTAAACTTGTTCAAATTTGAGCCGATGTGTTCAACACCCTGTAGCTTTTATTGCAAATATTAGGTAAAAATTATGTTAACTTGTCCTTGGCCTTGCTAAATTCCAAATTTGAATATATTTGTCACAAAATTGAAAACGTTATTTAGGATTGAATTGATGCTTGAAAATGTGACTTTTTTTCTTTAAACTTAATTATCTCAGAAACTATAAAGTTTTGTTATAGTAAACCCTTAATAAAAAAGATTTAAAATTATAAGCTAAATCGAAAATACGATTCGTATATAGGGTGTTCTATTTAAAAAAATACAACTTTATGCTGTCCTAGATTTTTGGCTCACCCTGTAGAGTCCTAAATATTTTTAAAATCTGCGTAAAAATAAACTGTATCGAACACTAAATATAGTTTCTTTGTTAATTTCACCGAAAAGGCACAAACCTACTTCATCCAATCGTTGACTCACCCTGTACAATCAAAAGAAACATGAACACCGAAACAAAAAACTGATGTCACTAGGTAACAAATCTAGTGTACTCTTTGTTCTATTTATTTAATCTATTTTGATTAATTTATGACCTGGCACAAATTTATGCATAGCAGCATACCGAAAATATTAAAATATAGTTGGATTTTCCTTACACACATATAAGCCGCGTTAGATCTTCGTCTTTCCATTGAGCCATATAAATAAACAGCACTATTTTATGTTGTCGATTATAGAAAATTTACGCATATTAAGCTGTTGCTCTATCGCCAAACGTCCAAATAATTAATTTATAGAAGTAAAAAGCATCGTGAAAAGTTTAAAGAAAAAATATAAAAAAATGTTTTAGAAAAAACTAAGTAGTGCCATGACATTGTGGCACTACCCTACAAGCCGTCACTGGTCTGGTAAAAGCACAATCGATTTATTCTTTTATACTGCTCACATGAAAATGTAGCGCTTTAATAGAGCTTCCGATACTACAACACTAATGTCAGAAGATAATAAAAATAAAATTAAAAAGATGCTCCTACGAGAAAAAGAAAAGTATTCACTGCATTTTGAAACTCAAATAAAAATGGTTTAGTGCTAAAAAATATAACACTGCATTTTCCAGCGTTCAATTGCAGATTTTGGTAAACAACTTTCTCTCCTATGTAATTTAACATCATCAATCTACATTAGGCAAGTTTAAAAGACGTGTTTTACTTTTGTCCTAAAAATTGAAATATTGTAAATTTGTGTAGTAATAAAACATTTATATAAAAAAAAAGTCTAAAAAGAGATTAAATTCATATCGATATTGTAAAAGAATTATGGAATGATGCTCCTTCATCAGCAACAGTATTTAATTGGCTTGCAGAATGCAAACGTGGTAGGACTGACATCAATGATAAGACAAGCAATGGACGTCTAAAAATTGCTACTAGTGAAGAAATTGTTGATTTTGTACATGATATATTTGGTGGTTTTAGATAATAAACAAATGACTACGTATGAAATTGCTGCATCTACGAGCATCTCAAACGAATGAGTATTTTATATTTTAAAGAATAAGTTAGAGTTTAGTAAGCTTTAATAAGTTAGATGCGGCATTCATTAAATTCGAATCAAAAACACATTCAACTCAGACTTTTACAACAATATTTAGATCAATTTGCAAAGAACAAAACTGATTTTGTGCATAGATTTATAACTATGGATGACATATAGGTTTATCATTCTGATTTTGAACTGCGAAAATAAACCGCAAACCTGGTTATTCTGCTCCGAAGCAGGTAAAAGGATTAAAATCGTCCAAATCGGTTATGTCATCAGTTTTTTAGAATGCAAGAGGAAAATTGACAATTAATTATCTGCAGACCGGTAAAAAAAAATAATCTTCTATATCAACTGGATGTAAAAATTATTGAAGATAAAAGTCATCTTTCGTCAGGACAGTGCACCTGCTCACAAAAGTGTATTGATGATGGTGAAAGTCACAAAATTACAGATTCGATTGCTTAAATATCCACCCTAGTAACCAGATTAAGTTCCTTTTCACTTCCATCTATTCTCATATTACGAAAAGCGTTTTTCATAGTATGAAGAAGTTTTTACAGCCGTAAAGGGGTATTTTGAAGATCTTCCGGAAAATTATTTCAGGGATGAGATATGTGAATTGGAAAATTGCTACAGAAAGTATACTGGAGAGTATTCGTATTATGTTATTCAATCAATAAATCTTAGGTAGTTTGGAATCTTCGAATTACCTAGTGTATCGCTCTCTCTCTATCCAGCATCTCTAATCTATGATTGATTATATGTCTCCTCGAATTCTCTCCATTTTTCTCTATCGCTTGCCGTTGCCATTAACTGTTTCCCTGCCGCTCTACGGTTGTCGTCGTACTATCTCATTTGGGAATGTCGAGGATTTCCCTTTTTTCCCCATAGCTTCCACTCCAATGCCCATCTTGTTCGTTCCATCCTTACCACATTCCCCGCCCATCTCCATTTAGCTCTCAATATTTGTGTCATTATATCTTCCATTTTTGTGCGTTGTCTTATCTTTCCATGTGACGTTGCGTTGTTTGGACTTTGCTCATAGTTTTCCTTGTAATTGCCCAGGTCTCTATACCGTATATTAGGACCAGGATCACACATTCTTGTAGTACTTTTATATTGTGATGGATTGTAAAATTTTTGTTCGGGTTTAGTAAGTTATATTGTAGTGCTGAAATCACATTTAGCCAATGTACAACTAAATGCATAATGTGAATATATCCACTGCTATTGCATCTCACACGGAGGAATCCGTAAAAGCCACATAAACTTATATATGCCATCCGGCGGGAGGTCGGCGAAGCCGTTTAGTATTTGCATGCTTCCTTTTGATCTGTCCTTTGCACAGCCAGGTACATGTCGGTACCCTGATGAGTCTAGTTGAGATGAAACATGTACCTCTGCCGTATCACTGTGGCGGGGAGGGTAAGTTTTGACTTTCTTCTCGGTATGGTGGTACAGGTAGGCCATCATCTCGATGGTGGTGGAATAGGATAAATTGCGTTGTAGGAATCCGTAAAAGCCACATAAACATATATACATATATATATATATATATATATATATATATATATATATATATATATATATAAAGTAGATAAGTTTTTGTCCGTGTAATTTAAAATAAAATAGAATAAAATATTGGCGAAGCGGACGTGAAAATTTGTCAATCTACATGATTCTCGTGTTAAAAAGTGTGGAGCACTCCAAAATATGGAAAAACTTCGGGTCCGACAGATGGCGACAGCGCTGTTTCGTCCTAATATGGGACTCGTCAGGCCACCGCAGTCGGTACAAACCATCATCTTGCCTTTGCATCGTATAAAGCTGAATTTATAATCAAAACACAGCAAATAAGACGACAAAGGCGACATCTCGATGGTCCACTTGATAATACAAGAATCACACAGATTAACAAAGTTTGTAAAAGAACCGTCATATGGTGGCGTGACGGTGAATTAAAACAGAAAGATGTAAAAACGACAAAAACTTATCTACTTATTTATTTACTTGTTTGGCTTTGAAACACGCTAAACGATGCTCTCATGGAGGTATCGTTTGGTGCGGCACGTGGCTTTGACAGCCAAAATAAGCGGTAGTCTTGCTTGCCAGTACCGAAAAATGCGACCCCTATCCTTTGGGCAGCGCGTTTCGTGTACTCGATTTTACATATTTCTGTTTTAATTCACCGTCGCGCCACCATATGACGGTTCTTTTACAAACTTTGTTAATCTGTGTGGTTCTTGTATTATCAAGTGGATCATCGAGATGTCGCCTTTGTCGTCTTATTTGCTGTGTTTTGATTATAAATTCAGCTTTATACGATGCAAAGGCGAGATGATGGTTTGTACCGACTGCGGTGGCCTGACGAGTCCCATATTAGGACGAAACAGCGCTGTCGCCATCTGTCGGACCCGGAGTTTTTCCATATTTTGGTGTGCTCCGCACTTTTTAACACGAGAATCATGTAGATTGACAAATTTTCACGTCCGCTTCGCCAATATTTTATTCTATTTTATTATATATATATATATATATATATATATATATATATATATATATATATTGCTTAACTTCTTCTATCATTTCTTCGTCTATTATCAAGGGTTGATTGTCAATTTGTGTGGTTCTTTTAATCATTTTTGTTTTAGTCATATTCATTGTCAGTTTAATTTTTTCTGATTCTTCCTTTAGTGTGTTATCATTTGTTTAATTTCCACTGAGTCTTCTGTTATTAATATTACGTCGTCCGCTTATCCTAAATTGTTTATTTTTTTACCTTCTATAGTGAGTCCGCGATTTTCCCATTTCAATTTTTTAAATACATCCTCCATGGTCATGACCAGTGTGAATAGCTGACGTGAAATAGAATGGCCCTGTTTTATGCCTCTTTATGTTATTATTATTTTCGTTAGCAGTTTATACATCTAGCACAGCAAACTTATTGGCGTATAGTTTCTTAATATTGTATTTATCTGCCTTTTTGTATCGAAGCACTAGTATCGCATTGCTTCATTATTCGGATATTCTTCTTCCATCCAAATATTTATTTAGTAAAATTTTAATGTTGTTGTTTAGTATTTCTCCTCCGTACCTTATTAGTTATGAAATTATTCATCTTCTCCTGATGCTCGACTTAGTTTCGTGTCATCTATTACCTTGTTAATTTCATCTATTTCTATCGGTGGAATTTCGTTGATCCAATATTCATTATGCATCTCCTCCTTATCTCTGGGGGTCTTTGGACTTTTACGTGGTATAGGTCTTCATAATTATTTCTTAATTCTTGCAATTCTGTCATAAATCATTTAGCCACTGCTTCTTTAAGTGATAGACAATATTATTGATTGTGTTTCTTTTCCTTTTCAAAACTTTTAGGTTTTCATTTTCATCTGTTGTTCTCTCTGTTATTAAAGCTATGTTCTTCTAAATATCTTTAAATCACCAAGTATATTTCATTAAATTAGTGTAGAGATTTTTGCGTTTTGTGCAGCGTCCTCTACCTCTCATAAAAGTTGCCAAATAGAATAAAAAGATTTATTTTTTGTGTTCGTTATTTATGTTAGATTTTTTTGTGGCTTGTAATTATAAAGGTATGAGTTGTAACACAAACTTTTTTTTTATTTTATTATTTCCCATAAGGCGGCAGTGCGCGTTGCGCGGCACCGTATCGAAGAAATTATCACAAACGTCAACAGTGTGTGTTGTTACTCGGACATTTTGCATACTATTCTCGACACGCCGCGTTGTGCATTCGACTACCAGACTAGTTTTAGTATTCAAAAATATAATTAAATTGATAACATTGTAAAAATTTATTATTAAAAAGACAGGAATCACAGTTCATGGATGGAAGGAAAACAGAAAGAATACTTAGAGGACCCTTTAGGATAATCCCTTAGAATATGATGCACACTGCAGTGGCGGCTTTTCCTTAGATTTGCAGGTGTATGTAACCCCCCAAAAAATTCTAAATTAAAATAAAACATACTGTAAATATAAGTAAACATATTTTATTAATTTCTACTGATAATTTAAAGATTAAATTTAAATAATTTTTTTACATAGATTATACGCGAACGGCAGTCAAGTATTGAAATAATTTACCTTACTTCGCCAGATGTCATTAATAATTTATCTGTATTACAGTGTTATGCCTGAAAAGTTATCGCTATGCTGGTGTGCAATTTTATTGCAATCCAAGCTAATCCATTGGAGCGTATATAAAGTTGCCTATCTAAGACGTGGAGATTAATTTCGTCTCATAAGCTTCATGTAGTTTGCAAGTTCACTTGCAAACCCGTGTTTAGTTTGCCTCACCAAATATCCATCTACTAGAAAATTTTCTCTTATGCAACCCACTGGACGAGTATTTGATCTTTTGCTTCCAGTCGGGAGTGGCACTGCCAATATCTAGTAAAAGTTTCTTCAAGTAGTAGTTAAACTATTCCTTTAGTTCAGGTTAGAATACAACCGTGGTGTCTACTGTGCCTGTATTTTTATGCATGATGTCTACTGTACCGGTGTTTTAATTTCTATGAAAGCGACTATGTTTTTACTTGGATTAAAATATTTTGTTACGTTTTAAAGAGGTTAAAAATGTCTGTCTCAAACTTTGCAAACGCCGATTTCGATTTCCCAATTCAAAGGATTCTGAATTATGAAGCGACTTATAAAAACCATCGTATATGTGTCAGACATTTTTAAGAATCTCTTGTAAGAGATTCTATAAAAGCAGTTAAATATAATGTAGTTGCTGCTCCCTCCTGTATGTGTAAATAAAACTAAGTGAGCGCTTTTTTATTTTCTAGAAAACATGAGCGGCTTGTCGAATGAGGTGCAAACAATTATAAAAAATATATGGACATGCTGCTTACGTGCATTGTTATGCACATCAATTATATTTGGTAATGTTAAATGTTGCATCCGCCAATAAAAATGCCCATATATTTTTTCCAATTTACAAGGGATTTGTTCTTTTTTTTTAAATAGACCTCAAGAAACCGCAATACTAGATCAAATTGTTAACAAACGCTTACTTCGTTCGGCCCCAAGAAGATGAGATTTTAATCTAGAATTCTCTCTACCATATTCGAATACAAAAATAGCATCCTGGAGACAATGGAAAAATCTTAGATGACAGAAGAAATGTTAGTACCACGAACCAATCATCAAAGTATGTCAAAATTCTCAAACGCAAGAGTTTTCTTTCATGGTTAAACTTATTTTGCAAAATAATGCCCCAAGTTGATTTGTTATTTGGTAAGTTTCAAACAAGACAAATTGACGCTGATGTCGCAAATAATATATCATTTGAATCAAAATTAATAGAAATTAGAACTAGTATTACCTCAAACGATGTCGGGTCATCTCTATCTACTTCAAAACGACGCAGACTTGATGATTCCGCGGAGTTTTCGCGGGAAGAAAAAGAAGTTTGTGATATAATTATTTGTCACGTAAAAGATTTAGCTTTAAAGGTCACTTGGTAGTAGTCAGTCTTTTTTTTCGAAACAATATGTCGAATGTAGTACATGTTTTCTGGAACAAAAATTTAAGGAGACGATTAAAATTTACCTTTTTTTGATCGAACAAAATCTTCTGAAACAACTAATTCTTCTACTTTCTAAGTTCTAAAACTTTTAGAAGTTTCAATTACTATTCCGATGGGTTAGGCTGAAGCAGAACGGTGCTTTTCTACTCTCAAACGGATAAAAATGTTTTTACGGAATACTATGAGCCAAGGAAGAATTTATGATTTGTCAATGCTTTCTAAAAAAAAGGGATCTTATTGAAAGCATACCGGATTTCAGTCAGCGAGTTATTAATAAGTCTGCTAATGCCAAAAATCGGCGTATGGATTTTATTTATAAATAATTCACACTGTAAGTTATACGTGCATTCTGTACTCTCTGCTATATTTTTAAAATTTACTACCTTCTTCATGTTTAGTTGTTTAAAATACACTGCTTTGTTTCATACTAACTTAATTTTTAAAGACTTTTATTTTTATACACATCTATATTTTTAATATACCATTGGAATGTAAATTGGAAACAACCCCTGTTTTTTTAATGTACCAGCCGCCACTGGCAAACAGTATCAAAATATCTCACTCACAATAGATATACGCTGCAAAATGAGAACCCTCTCCATTTCTTTGAATTTAAATAATAAATATATAGGTATTGATAATTATGATATTAAATATTATAACATACGGGCATGAACAGTGAATCACAATTAACAAGTAATTTTGTTTAATATACGCCCGCAAGAAAAATATCTCCAGCTTCTGTTCAAACAGCTAATTAGTATGTTCTGCTTATTTTCAATATACATTTAAAAGTAATTAAATCCAAAATGATCAAACGTGTCACTGTATAATTATCTTAAACAAATAATATCTTATAGCCGCAAGGTAAGCAAATCAACTTCGAAACGAATGTTTAACAAACTGAACATAATTCATTTTTACCCCACATTATTCTTACCCCTATTAACACATCAAACGTTATTAGAGATTTATAATCAGACGCCATTTTGTATTATTGATTGCCCCTTCCATCCTACCAGTTCTGCACTATAGTAAAGTACTTCCCAGGTGTGCCGAACCATGCCTCTTTCTATACAACGGGACACGAGTGAGGTCTTTTCAACCAATCCAACGCTGACATACAACCAACAGATGGTAATTTCGATATTTTTTCTTGCTAACGATGAATTATTATGAAAAATTTAATTTAGTGTTATCGTGCGGCGAGGTATAACGACTGTTTTTTAGTTTGGGACAAATGTTTTGAAAAGATCGCGAAATATGATCGAAAATTTGTTTTTCGTGTTGTTTGGTGAAGTATTTCGGTAAATTTATGGTATAAAATGGATATGAGACCGTTTTTTGGCAGTTATCAATTTCAAGGTAATCAGAATATTTTTTTCCTGGTTTGGTTAATGCTTTTGGTACAATGAATTATAAAATTTCATGAGAGTCTAGCAAAAAAAAACAGTTTAGTGGTTATTAAACCCCATTAAGGGGGAGGGGTGGTGGGGATCTGAAGCGTCCTCTCCTAAACCAGAATCAATATTTAGTATCAATTTAACATTTTCCCCCAGTTATAACTAGAAATAAAAAGTAAAAAATAAATTACGATCTGTTTTAAATTGCAACCAATTTCTCATATTTCTAAACGGCATAAGCATTTATCACCCTATAAGTCCGCAAATTTTTCTCTTCGCAGACGATACTTCTGTTATTATAAAGAACAAAAGTTTTGATACTCAGTTTACGCAATATTGGAAATAGAACAAAAAACGCGGGATTAGTTTGCCACCAACCTTTTAAGTCCTAATAATAATAAAACATAATAATGATTCTTACTTACAAAAAACATACGTTTGGAAATCTGAATTCCCTTAAGTATTTGGGTCTTAATTTAAATCCCCGTTTAACATAGGGGGAACCATGGGCGTAATTAGAGAGAGTAAGGGTGGGCACCGCCCACCCTACAAAACTCATTGCCCCCCTAGAAAAATCGACAATATTGAAGAAATATACTGTGTGCATTGTTTTTTTCTTGAGAAAGTTCCATTTCTCGCAAAATTTCAAATCATGCCCGAAAACCCCCATTTGCCAAAAAATAATGAGGGTAAGTAAAGGGGGATACGCGACAGAAACAAAATTTTTTACGCAGTGTGTGTTTAATATCAGTTTAGTAATAAAAGATTAGACAGTTTTACAGATACAAATAGGACGATTACATTTATTTTTAAAATTAGGAAAAATATCTACATTTCATATACAATAGAATTGTCTGATTGCCTGGTAAAATTAGATACTGATTTGACTAGATACTGATGGGAAATTTTCTTTCCGAAATACCAATACCAGACCGGTTAATATGAGATTTCAGTGAGAATTATTAGGCGCTCTTGACTTGTTCGGTAAACAGAAACATCAAGTTCTACGTAGCTGATATCAACAGATAAAATGCAGAGCTTCAAAAAAGCTATAATTCTTTTTTTTTTTTGAACATCCCTGTCCAATAAATAGTTCATTATTAATTCATAATTGAAATTTTTGCTTGACATAATTAACAATCGTGCAAAAAAGCTGAAAAATAATCTAATTGTTTTGGAAATTTTAACTAGTTATTAAAGACAAAAGAAAAATTTTGATTTCAAGCCAAATTTTTTATTTTGAAAATTCGATTCTTTAGAACTACAAAACGTGTTTTACACTTAAAAGCCAATATCTCAAAAACCATTTATGATATGAGATCGATTTGAAGCTTAAAAAATCAAGAAAACTGTCGATTAAAAACTGTAGAACGCTGTTACTAAACAATTACACATAACCTGGGCCCGTATCCTCGAAAGCGTGGTGTGAAAAGTGATGTGAATGGCGATGTAAACTCTCACTTCATAATTTTGACAGTAAATGCCGTATTCTGGAAAAGGCAATGTTGCCAGATATGAATGTGCTAACTCGGAGATTTCAAAAAATAAAATTCATGACAGATTGAATTGAGATGTCAGACCGAAAATGTACGTAGTCTGTTATGTCGCCATTTTAGGAAAAAAGTAGTTTTGGTACGTCAAATGAATCGTCAAAACTAAAAAAAATAATGTTGTTGTTGTTATTGTTGTGAAGTTATTTATTGCCATTAAACTATTTATACTTTCCCTGGATTAAATTTATTTTATATCACTTAACAACCAAGAAATATAGACCAAGCAATCAGTCAAATATATAAGTGTAAATATAGACCAATAACTTATCTTAAATTGACACTCTAGACCTGTTAAACAAAAATGCATACAAAGAGACAAATACTTTAGGATTCTAATATATAAAGAAAAAGGGATATCAAGAAAAAGAGCAACTCATAAAAAAGGTAATATACTGACGTCAATTGGAATACGTGTCCCCTATATAAAGTAATTGCAGAAAGTCAGCATTGGTAAACCTTGAAACGGTGGAAATTACAAATCTATGTAGTATGACTAACAGCCATCACCCAGTCTACTATGGAAACTATCCAGTCAGTTATTTGTTGTATTAATTCACAAAATATCTAACCTCTTACTGCAAGACGTTCTGTCCTGACAACAAAATTTGAAGACCTGAAACTTAAACTAGAGAAACTGTTTAAGACCAGGGACCAAACCAAAGGTCATACAGAAGATGCCCATTACAGATACTAGTACATCTAACATTCAACTTTTAATATGGTTTTTTTATTTTATAAAGATTTGTAGAGGCTTGAAAATCAAATGTACCATAAATAAGGTTTTTTATGCTGAAGGACCTCATTCGTTGGACTGTAGGGTTCATATTTATATGTTCCAATAAATTATAATCATAATATTTATTTAATTGTAGTGTAGTATAGTGTTTAACATAGTCTAATTAAGTTAGATGCTGTAGTTAACATTATTTAAATATAAAATTTCTTACCTATTTATATAAAAGTTTCAGATAGCTTACAAATTGTTTTCCCAAATTTATTATAAGTTGCGCCGTGAAAAGTATTATGTTAGACTAAACTGTTTAAAACTAAGATACTCGGCTGTTATGAACACAAGTATTTATGTTAAATCCATAAACAGAACTAGCCTTAGAAAAACATTTTTTAATAGCACGCTAATACAATTGAGTTACGATCAAAATCTCCTGTAATAATATTTGAAAATATTAAAAATATCGAGGTAACACTTAATTAACATTTCAACTGTTTATTCAAAAAATAAAACGTCTTAAAGAAACGGTTCGTCTACATATTACTTTTATATATATATATATATATATATATATATATATATATATATATATATCCCCGGATATTGTTTTTGACTCTAGACATGTCAAAATCAATATCCGGGGATTTTTGATGGCGCTAAGTGGATTTCTGACATTATTTTACCAAGTGGGATAAGGGGGGCTGACTTAGGGTGGGGAGGAAGAGGAGAGTAATATCAAAAAAACGTAATGGTTATCGTTTTATATGTTTTTAGGTGCTCCGATTTCATTTCTGGTATTATTTTACCAATCGGGTGAACAGGCGCTGACTTAGGGTGGGAAGGAGGAGGGGAGTAATATTAAAAAAACGTAATGGGTATCGTTTCATATGTTTTTAGGTGCTCCGATTTCACTTCTGGCATAATTTTACAAATCGGGTGAAGGAGCGCTGACTTAGGGTTTGAAGGTGGAGGGGAGTAATATTAAAAAAACGTAGTGGGTATCGTTTCATATGTTGACTTAGGGTAATTGTACGTTTTCCCATAAAAAGTCTATCTTTTAGAAAGTTTGACATTCTAGAGTTTTCTACCGACTTTATTAATAGTTGTCAAATAAATAATTTCAACATATTTTGACAAGAACCGCTTGAGATCAAAATTGGTTTAAATAAATTCTGTTTAATTTTTTAATACTGTCTAAACAAGGCCACTGATTAATTATCATAAAAGTAATTTAACAATCATAAATTATTTAACTGAGCAAAATTCTAAGAAAAACAATTGACATACGATTTGCTGCCTGTTAATCCTATTTAATTTTTTATTGTTAATAGAACTGTGTGAATTTATTTCTAAAACCAGTTTTTGGCATATCTATTATAAGTCCCGTTCTTTCCCTACATGCTTTCTGGATTTTTTCTTTAGTTTTCTTAATTATTTCCTCTCCTTCTGCAGATCGGGCTTGCCATTTTTTTAGAGGAAGTTTGTATGCAAGATGTTAAATTGTTTCAAACAAGCGTATTCTTGCGTGAAGAATGGACAAACCGAATCTTAATGATCCTTCAAATTTATATTTTCAAAGTCATTGAAATTTTTGGAGGTTTTTCCACATATATAACATTTCATGGTAGATGAAGTACCATTTGCCGCATTGCACACCTTGGTATCTACCATGGTTCGGAGCAAAACATGACGCACGAAGATAATTCCATTTGACTTTTCTATTTTGGTCTTCAGCAGATGATTTGCTTGGTCTTCAACATACTTTATTTCTTCCTTCGTAATATCCACAGCTTCTTGGAGAAATCGAATGCGGATTGGCCGGCAAAATCGAGTGGATGATGGTTTGGGATTTTGCCATAACATTTTTATTCTATCCCCAATATGTGACTGCAGTCTTAATGGCACCAATGAGCTTTGGAATATGTTCGAGTCATCGTTCGAGCTATCTGAAAACTTTTGTTGATAAGGAATTTGATGAGAGCCATCACAGCCCCATTTTGTTACAAATTCTAGGTTCTCTAATTCTTCTGCATCGCAGCTTTCAAGAACATCCTCAAGATAAAGACAAAGTCTATTTACTGTGTGATCAAGTAGGTCCTGAAGCACAACTTCAACACTCGTCTCCGTAACTCGGATTGATTCTGGTTTTGGAAAGCAGAGTTTCTTTGCTTCTCTAATTAGAGTATAAAGAGGAAATATACCCTTATTGGAATCATGTAAGAACTCCCACTACCTTCTTGTAAAGTCACATTCAACAAAGATTTGCAAAGCTTGCTCAGGTGTGTAAGTTTTTACTTTCGGTTTCTGAGCAGTATTAGTTACCTTCCTGTAACGTTTGGCTCTTGTTGGTGTTAAAGTTGCATCTATTATAAGTTTAGAGGCCGCGGCATTTCCAGACATTCGTTGACTTACGCTGGCTGCATAGGTAAGCTTCTCAACCGGTACCTGTTCGCGGAGTTCTTTTGTATTTGGTCGTTTACTACGATCATGTAATTCTTGGAAATGCTTCGTTGGGCGTCCCGTAGAATTCGTGGCCCAGTTATGTACTGGTATTGATGTATTAAGCCATTTCTCGTTTTTTTTTTCAAAAATCTTTCTTCAATATAGTTAGATGATATCTGGCACTTCTTCAAATCACTATAAAATGTTTTAAATCGTGACTTAGGGTATGGTACTCGTTTTGGGGACATTTCATCATTTCGCGGAGCTTATGTTCCATAAATGATACCTTATCTTCAAGTGTTCTGGATGTGCTTTGTTTAAAAAGCATGTATAGCGTTTTCCGATATACCCCAATAACATTTGATGTCAAATCTGTACCTATAGGAAAAAAATATGTATGTAAGTAAAAAATAACCAAAATTATTGCAAAAAAAATCCGTGGAACTCAAAGCGTTTTTTTAAGAGGTGGAAACATGTGGAAAATGTTTTGACTGTTATGATATGGCTAATGTCTATAGTTTATTATAAAAAAAGAACTGTAGCCCGACCTAGCTCGGAACATTTTAAAAAACACTAATTAGTTAAAAAGAAAAACAAAAAAATAAGAAAATTTTCTTGCATATTGTTTTAGGTCCATAAGAATGGTAAACAGTCATTATATTTTTAAATAATATATATTAAAATTAAATACATACCTTGTATTTCAGATTCCAAAACAAAATTTTTTTTTTTAATATTCACTTTACAAAATACCAAACACAAGTCTAAGACAAATCTATCAAGAACGAATGCGTGCGTATTGAAAGAAGATTAGATTGCAATTAATTGCGGGGAGGGGACACTCTATCATAATTTTATGATAGTACGGTTACTTAGCTATACAAAAAAAAAAAATAATTTCGATGATTACTTGTATGGTTTGCATTTCTCCTTTTTGTCCGGTTTTTGAGGTCAAATTCTCGTTAGCGCGTTCTTTTGCCTTCCACCTGGCGAACAAGGATATGAATGATGAACGAGTCAAGAATACACATTCGCCACCCTTTCACCGTTCACTTTACGTTCCCCAGTTCCCTAGATACTTTGCTCATACGCGTGGATACAGAAAAGTCTAATAGTAGTCTGTATGGCTGGAATTCATAGTTCAATCTTACGCTCAAATCCGTCTAAGCACTACATTTAGCATGCAATAGCATGAAATAGTGAAAAATACTATCACTTCCGAGGTAGTCTGGCACCAGTTCAGAGAAAACATAGGAAACTAAAACTTAATCAACAAATCAAGATGATCTGTAATCAGGGGCAGATCTAGCCTCCCTCTCGGTGGAGGGCGGCAAGATCATAAGGGCAAAAAAAATCGACTCCATTTGAAAGACAGTATGACAAGCGAAAGCGATTTGTCGATGGGATGGAGAGGGGGGGTGTAAGCGACATTTACAGTCTTAATGCAGCAGACAGGCGAGTCTATTCTAAATTCTCAAGTTCTTATGGGGGTGACCATCGCCCCCTGGATGCGCGCCTGTGATTACCGAAATTAAAACCTTGCGGTGGCTGATCAGCTGACCGGCTGTCCCCTCCCCTAGGAAAACTTCCTAGCTACGACATTGGGGAGAACACAAAGCAAAGACTTTATTCTTAGCCATTTTTCCCATTATTTCTCTCAAGAATATTGTACCTAGGGATGTTTTACTTGATTCTCTAAAACGCAATGGTTGGATATTTCTTCTGCATTTATTTTGTTTTGAAAAGTAATAAAAATATCTGCATCTATGTTATAAATATTTAAATAAAATTTGCGTTGATATCTTTATTAAATTGTATAAACACCACAGTTTGAGAAATATTTAAACCACTCTGAATAAAATTTCCACTCTCTTGCTATCGTCATTAATATATTTATTCAGTTTCTTTTAATGTCTTTTCTTGTGGGATAACGTACATAACTGATTATTCTATTTACTTATTCATTCATTTCTTAAGGC
This sequence comes from Diaprepes abbreviatus, assembly GCA_034092305.1. Classification (NCBI taxonomy): domain Eukaryota; kingdom Metazoa; phylum Arthropoda; class Insecta; order Coleoptera; family Curculionidae; genus Diaprepes; species Diaprepes abbreviatus. The sequence goes on from JASJET010000095.1 coordinate 4,424,756, forward strand.
AAAACGTGTCTCGTTTTTTGATATTCGTTGTAAAATCACTAGAGCCGTAACCGGAGGAGGTAAATCAAGGCGTTGTCCTGTCTGGCAAAATGTTTGCCTTGTCTGAACTGAAACTTTTTTTGACTGAAGACTATCAATATTATTATTTTTAAGAGAGAAATATTTATAGAAACACTTATATAATAATGAGTTTATATTACATGAATTATTAAGAAAGAAACTTATCTGCAAATTGCAATAAAAAATTTAAAACAAATTAGAAATTGTTTCATGTCACTAAAATACTGGACGTTTATATTTTGAAAACGGGCAACACTGGCTGAAAATCATTATTCTTGGGTTTAGGCAGTGTCAAATCAGAATTATTATCCGACGTTTCGCCTATGATTGCACGAGGCATCTTCAGGGATTTATCCGGATTTTCGTAACGTTGATGACAACAAATCAGAAGTGATGTGTACAAGTGACGTCACTTTAATAACACTGCATTATAGCCGGTTGCTATACCACTAGAAAACGTCATATTATGACATTAGACCACGCACCAAAAATAATTAAATTTAGTTACCACGTTTTCAAGAAATTTAAGAAAAACCAATATTTTCTTAAAACCTTGATGTTTTCTACCGCCTAAATGAAGCAGTAGCGGATATATATATATATATATATATATATATATATATATATATATATATATATATATATATATATATATGAATATATATATATTTATGCGGCTTTCACGGATTCCTCCGTGTGAGTTGCAATATATATATATATATATATATATATATATATATATATATATATATATATATATATATATATATCTGTTTATGCGGCTTTTACAGATTCCTCCGTGTGAGATGCAATAGCAGTGGATATATCCACATCATGCCGTTGTAGTGCTGAAATCACATTCAGCAAACGTACAACTATATGCAGCTCCGTATATGAACAGTAAACAGTAAATGCAAACTTCGTTCCAACCATACCCTATCCGTGTTAGAGGTTGCACAGTTGGAACAAATTGCTAAGGAACACAATTTATCCTATTCCACCACCATCGAGATGATGTCCTACCTGTACCACCATACAGAGAAGAAAGTCAAGATTTACCTTCCGTGCCACAGTGATACGGCAGAGGTACATGTTTCGTCTCTAGTAGACTCATCAGGGTACCGACATGCACCTGGCTGTGCAAAGGGCAGATCGGAAGGAAGCATGCAAATACTGAACGCGGCTTCGCCGACCTGCCGCCGGATGGCGTATACATGTTTATACGGCTTTCACGGATTCCTCCATGTGAGATGCAATAGCAATGGATTTATCCACATTAGGCCGTTGTAGTGCTGAAATCACATGTTTCGCAAACATTTCAGTTGGCATTTTCAAGTGATGATTGGTGTGTGGTCTAATATTATAATATGACGTTTTGGGGTCGAAATTTTTTTCCCTTATGATATTGCCGCCCTTCACCGACAGGAAAGCTGGATCCGCTCCTGATTACAGATCATCTTGATTTGTTGATTAAGTTTTAGTTTCCTATGTTTTCTGTGAAGTGGTGTCAGACTGCCTCAGAATTGATAGTATTTTTCACTATTTCATGCTATTGCTTGCTAAATGTAGTGCTTAGACGGATTTAAGCGTAAAATGGAACTATAAATACCGGCCATAGAGACTACTACTAGACTTGTCTGTTTTCACGCATATGAGTAAAGCACCCAGGGACCGTATTCTCGAACTGGGGAACGTAAAGTGAACGGGGAAAGGGTGGCGAATATGTATTCTTGACGCGTCAATCATTCATATCCTTGTTCGCCCTGTGGAAGGCAAGCGAATGGTGAAAAATACGCAAATGAAATGTCAGCCGCTAAATGATATATATATATATATATATATATATATATATATATATATATACAGGGGCGGTAATGTCACAAAAGTATGGCAAGCGAAAGCAAGTTGTCGACGGGGGGGGGGGGGGGGGGTAGACACCAGCAACATTCCCATTTCTAGTGTAAAAGGTAGGGTTGGGTCTATTTTTCTAAATTTGAAGCTCTTGGAGAGAGGGGTGGGGGCGATCACAAGAAAAAACAAGTTGCCGACAGGGGAGGAGGATGCGAGCAACATACACATTCCTAGTATAAAAGGCAGAGTCGGTTCTATTTTCCTGAACTCAAAGCTCTTGGGAAGGGGAGGGGCGATCGCAAGCATACACATTCCTATACTCTATTCAAGAACCAGAGAGAGTAATAAAACTGTTACCGAAGCCTCCAATGTACCTGCTCCAGTACCGCAGGTAACTGAGGACTGCCATAAGTCTAGTTATACTTAATTATATTTAAATATTATAAGCTTTTATAAATTTACTGCAACAATAAAATTTCTGACAGTTCAATTTAATTTCCGTCAGTGAACAAAGTACACCTTTCAATGTGGCCTTAGTGAGATACCAAAAGATATGGCTTCCACATCTATATTTATTCCAAAATCGTTTAACCAGGGCATTTTTTCCTCAACAAAAAACTTATTACGATGAATGTTTATGATGCCTTAAGACATCAATATCTAGATAATAATGTTAAAAGCTCTCTTGACATTTGTTCCATCATGACAGTAGTTGGAAAATCTACTATGTACCGAATACTAAAGAAGAAAAAAATGACTGGAATTGTTAGTATTCCCATGCCACATTCAATCACAGGCGGACGGAAAACCTCGTTGGAAGAAGAGATATAAACTGCAATAAAAGGAGTTGTATATACATTTTATTATGAGAAGCAGATCCCAACCGTCGACAAAATTCTAACTAAAATCAATGAAGATCGGGATTTTCCTGAAATTAAAAGAATTGAGCTCTGGAAATTGCTCAGAGAACTTAATTTTGGCTGGGAAAAACCAGATAGGAAATTCGTTCTTATAGATCGTCCGTTGGAGAAGAACATATCTCCCTCAAGTAAAAGGTACTTACAAAATTAGTAATTTAACTGAACTTTTGAAAGATTTTTTTGAATAAAGTTACTGCAGAAAATTGGGAAAAATCCATATAATAAAAGAATAAAAGAAAATGTGGAAACTCGATCGGTGAGATAAAGGAACCAATTATAATTAATTTGAGTGAAGATAGCTTTAATGACTTTGATTACGAATTAGATACTTAATGTTTACCAGCGTAAACACAATTTATTATTTAAATTTCTGTAACATATAAAAATTAATCATATCTGAATCCCTTTTTAGTGTTTAATTGTAATTCTGCAGATGGCTTAAGAAATAAATGAAATGAAACGTCAAATATCCTAAAAATGTTTTTAATTAATTATTACCGAGAGCCCAAAAAAATTTTAATATTATATGAACGAATTTAGGTATTTTGTAAGTTTTTATAAATTATAACTTAGAATTTTTTGAGAGAAAAAGCTATGTGTTAATCTGAATGTGACTAAAACGGTTTCTATGCCATAATTAAAAATAATCAAAAAACAATTATGATTTGTGTTAAATATGTCAAAATTATCTATATTTTCTAATGTATGTGAATTATTAAGAAATCATAAGAAATGAAATAATATTATAAAAATTTTTTATTTTAAGTTTATTACCGAAATAATATTCTATGCCATAAATACTTAGTGATAAAATGAACCTCCTTTCGATGCCTATGACAAGGATTAAAATCCTTTTTAACACTTTACACTTCCAAATATCTATTGTTATCCAACCCAAACAGGCCATTATTATAGATTTGTATTTTTGATTATAAATTTTCTAACCCATTCCTACGAAAAATATGTGATTTTGCCAAAGACACAGGACTAAAGGACACAGGTAGTTCGCGAAGAAAAAAAAGGATAAAAAATAATTTATTACTCTCTCTAGTTCTTGAATAAACTGTAGTAAAAGAGGCAAAATCGGATCTATTTTCCTGAACTCAAGGCTCTTGGGGGGGGGCGATGGGGGTGATCCGCGCCTGTATATATATATATATATATACATATATATATATATATATATATATATATATATATATATATATTTATATATATATATATATATATATATATATATATATATATATATATATATATATATATGTTGACTAACCGTTTCTTTAAGACGTTTTATTTTTTGAATAAAAATGATATTTTTAATATTTTCAAATTTTTAATTAAAATGTTCTTAGAGTGTTGAATATGTCTCGCCAATATTAAGTAAATCTGAGATTACAGACATGTAAAATTATTACAGGAGATTTTGTTCATAACTCAATTGTATTAGCGTGCTATTTAAAAATGTTTTTTTAAAGCTAGTTCTGTTTATGGATTTAACATAAATACTTGTGTTCATAACAGCCGAGTATCTTAGTTTTAAACAGTTAAGTCTAACATAATACTTTTCACGGCGCAACTTATAATAAATTTGAGAAAACAATTTATAAGCTATGTGAAACTTTTATTTAAATAAGTAACATATTTTATATTTAAATAATGTTTACAGCATTTAACTTGATTAGACTGTGTTAAACACTATACTATACTACAGTTAAATAAATATTATGATTATAATTTATTGGGTCATATAAATATGAACCCTACAGACCACAGAATGAGGTCCTTCAGCATAAAAACCTTATTTATGGTACATTTGATCTTCAAGCCTCTACAAATCTTTATAAAATAAAAAAAAATATATTAAAAGTTGAAGGTGAGATCTGCCAGTATCTTTAATGGATATCTTCTGTCTCATCTTTGGTTCCGGTCCCTGGTCTTAAACAGTTTCTCTATCATTGTTCAAGTTTCAGGTTTTCTTTCAAATTTAGTTGTCTAGACAGAATGTCTAGCAGTAAGAGGCTGGATATTTTGTGAATTCATACAATAAATAACTGATTGGGTAGTTTCCATAGTGGACTGAGATGATGGCTTTTAGTCATAATACGTAGAGTTGTAATTTCCACCGTTTCAAGATTTATCAGTGCTGGCTTTCTGCAATTACTTTATATAGAGGGCATGTATTCCAATTGACGTCAGTATATTACTTTGTATATATAAGTTGCTGTTTTTCTTAATGTTTTGACTTTCTTTTCGGTATGGTGGTACAGGTAGGCCATCATCTCGATGATGGTGAAATAGGATAAATTGCGTTTTAAAACAATTTATTCTAACTCTGCAACCTCTAAGGCAGAAAGGATATGATGGAGAGAAGTTTACATATATAGATATATATATATATATATATATATATATATATATATATATATATATATATATATATACAAACAATTTTCTTAATATCACAAACTAAATCAGGTATACTCCAAACCCTACACGGCAAACTTCCGACATACGTTGTATAATAACAATATATTTCTGGAACTTCACAAGGCAATTACAATTCGCGTTTAATGAGTAATCTGTCATTTCCATTTATCCCCTTGAGCCGAAATCTTAACAAATTAGCGTCGACCCGCATTCGACACGGGCCAACCAAATTACTCGTCAGCCCACCCCTGCGTGACGATCCCATTAAATGATCATTAAATTTTATCCACCTTTTTAAATTACTTTATAAGCTTTGTGATTGCTTATAATATATGATTTTTATGAAGAAAATATTAATTATTTAATTAAGTTATCTTTTAAGTTATTGACGAAATTTGAAATATTGATGCATTATGTAATAGAATTAGTATAGTATTATTTGGAGGCTCAGTAAGGCCTCCACTAAGTGGAACAAGTGTTACAAAGAAGCCTTTTCTGGAGTCAACTAGGCGTACTTGTAAGCACCCCAAGTCTTTGCATTGGGGATGAGTAGAAACTTCAAATTTGTTTTAATTACGCAATTGGGATTTAATCTTCATATTTGATGTTTTTTAGTCTCTAAGTTAATTAAATGCGAAATTCCGCTATTTAGACACTCCTTCACTCACCGATCATCAACAATGAAAGGGACTTTCCGTCACTCTAAAAATTTGGAATCAATGTAAAGAAATATAAAATTAAAAAATATGGTATATTCCTCCTCTTTAGCCAATTAAGAGTGCAGATTTATAGGAGTCAGTGAACTCCTTTAGATTAGTTTAAGTGCCATCTTATTTTGCTGAAGCTGGCAGAGAAACTAGCTGAAAGGCGCATACGGAAAACTTTTCTAAAAGAGTAGCCATTATACCCCAATCAACATGCCTATCAATTCCAATCAACATGCCCACCAATCAGGAAAGTCATGTGAGTCAGCTCTACAACACCTAGTAATGAGAACAAAATCTGAAATGAATAACAAGAAAATATCTCTAACAGGCTTCTTTGATATTGAAGAACCTTTTGACTATGCTTTCTACATTTCCATGCCAGAAGACATGCATATGCACTTGAATATGCTCTAAGGCAGACGAGCACAATCAAATTTTGTTGGCAAAACCGTCAACGGCTGTCCACAGAAAGTTGTTTCGTCTTCCTTCCTGTGGGATCTGGTAGTCAACAAATTTATAGTAAACCTCAGCCACCAAGCATTTTACACTCATTGGTATGCTGATAATTAAGTCATCCTCAACATCGGGAAGTATGGCAAAATACTATCGAAACTCATGCTGGGAGCTCTTAGGATTGACCCCTAGGAGAACCGTACATAATCCAGGAAAAACCTCACTCATATCATTTACTACTAGAAGAAAGCTTGGGGAATTAAAACTATTCCACTCTCTTTAACACACAGTTGCAGATGAGCTAGAGCGTTAAGTATGTAGGTGTAATCCTGAATGCAAAGTTTACTTGGAACTCAAACTTGCAGAATGTTATTACCAAAACTAAAATAGCCATAATGGCAGTAAAAATAACACTGGGCAAAACATGGGGATTAAAACCATACATTGTATACTTATATATACCTATGGTTTGGTTTTGTGAAGTATAAAAGCCACTTAGAGACAGGGACACTCTGGGGCTCTCTAAACTCCAGAAACTTGCCTGACTGTATATTACGGGAATTTTTTCGAAGCACCTCGATACCAGCCAAGAAAATCCTACTAAATACCTCCCCCTCTTGATATATTATTCAAGACTTACGAGCATACAGGCTGGAACAAAACAAGATCTGATGAAATGGATCTGCCATCGGACACACCGGGATTAAAGGCATGGTGACCAACTCATTCTTGATAATGAGCCTATAATTTTGACAGGCCCTAGATTATGCAGACTGACTGGAATCTGATTGATCAGCCAAGAAACCTCTTTTGGTTTACAGACGGATCCACATTGACCTTGTTATAGGAGTCGAAATATTCGAAGCCACACCCAGACTGGACATAAGTGCAACACTGGAGTACCACACTATGGTATTTCAGACAGAAATAAAATGCAATTGATACATATCTAGCATGAATCTCAAGATACAAGGGCATTTTCGGCAGAGAAAAACTGGAACCAGTATGTGGCACTACTAAGGCTGCAATTCGTGTGTAATGGAACAAACATTAATTATTTTTTACTGTTTAGCGTGAAGTATATTCTGTTAAAATGAGTAATTAAACAATCATTCTGTGGGTAGATATTTTTTGCGTGAGAACTCGATAGTATATATTTTTTTATTACCACTCAAGAAGGTCTAAAGGAAAAATAAATCAGTTATCGTACTTAAGCATAATCGTTTAAATGTTTTAACTATTAGGGAATGAAACTGGCAGTTACAGGGATACGTGGGGGTGAAATGCGTACCCACGGGGTGCAGGGGATACAAGTTTGGTTTTTAAGGAGTTCTAAACTCCAGTTACAGTTTGGTGTTCGTTAAAGTCGGTACCGTCTTTAAGACCAGTGTCGTAGTAAATTGCGTGACGTGTTTATTCATCGGGAATGAATTTTTTTTTTGTTTTGTTTTTGTTTCCATTTAATTTGGGAAGTTATGGAGATATCTTGTGTTATTTTACTCAAGAATTTAGCGATTTTAATGCTGTTTGATTAAGTAATATAAATAGCTGTTTTTTTCGTTTCATTATTTTTCTGTTTAATGAATTAGTAAGCTATTTAAACCTGTTTGTCAAAATTAGGTTTTATATTTTTGTTAATAGAACGACCAATAAGAGCAATTATATTAGTTTCTTCGTAATTGTTATTTGTTATTTGTTTAAGTTTCTCGTGGTAAATAAATCGTTTTTTCTATTAATTTTTGTTAATAGACTAAGTGTTTTGAGAAACTTGTTTTTATTTAATTTAATTAAAAACCTTTACGCGTCTAAATTTGCGAACGTACTGCTGTGAGAGCTATAAACAAGAGATGCCATCTCACCAGCTAATTAGCAACCTTGCTTGAGTCCTGAAGTCCTGAGTTATGGTTTTGGTAAGCTTGACTAACCTTATTTGTTTGAAACTAAAGCTGCAAGACAGAATATGAACGTGCAGACTTCCAGAGTGTTTTTATTACTGTAAAATTTAATTATAGGGTTTTTAAAATATCTGCTAATATGGGACAGCAGAATGATTATAGATAGAATGGCCAACGCTACCACAATATATTATTTGCAGGAGTCTATGATCAAATGCTGTCACACGTGAATGGATATCCTGGTGGATAAACCAGTAACACCAAATCCACTGGTCAGACTTTCAAGGATACAATAATCCTGAAAGCTTATTCTCAGATAGCAAAACTAGTGAACTAGTTGTTGAATATGATTAAAGCAACTAACTTATTCACACGGAACAGATATAACAAGCGATCCAATAAATCACTAAACAAGAGTGTAAGGGTTCCTCAACTTTAGTCTGTCATATCTTTCAATGAATTACATTTCAATTTACCAAGGTTACTGTACGACTACAAGAATTTTGAGATAAATTGATTTTTGTTCTTTTTCAAAGTATTTATCCTCACATTTTAATGCACTACGTTTTACCATTTAGCAATTTTTTTTTCTTTTTTTTTCTGATTAGGCTTCTGTACAGGCTTAGTTTTAACCACTCAGGATCTCGTTGTTGGTATTAAAAGACTTGCTTTCCACAGATTACACTGGGCAACAGCTAAAATGTATTAATATTAAATTACAGCCCATGCTTACTGGTACCTACTACGAATATATTATTCGGGCAACATTCTCTAATTTAAATCAATTTGTTCCAGGTCAAGGTAGAGTAAATCAACTAGGCGGTGTCTTCATCAACGGTCGTCCACTACCTAATCACATCCGATTAAAAATTGTAGAAATGGCAGCTTCTGGAGTCAGACCTTGCATCATATCCAGACAACTCCGTGTCTCTCATGGATGCGTGTCAAAAATTTTAAATAGATACCAAGAGACTGGTAGTATAAGACCTGGTGTTATCGGAGGTTCTAAACCTAGAGTAGCCACTAAAGAAGTAGAGGAACGAATAGAGGAGATGAGGAAAGAACAACCAGGAATTTTTTCTTGGGAGATCAGGGAGAGGTTAATTAAGGTTTGTATTTTATTTACCTACGTATTGTGCTAATATCTTGTAGCTTCAGATTTTTCTGAATAATATTCAAAGTTATTTAAGCATGTAAAGCTGGTAAGATATTTGTTAAGATCAAGATACGCCTTTTAATAATAATTATGTTCGGTGGCGTTTTCTTAAACCGAAATTGATTTTGGATTTCATTTGCTAAACTGTTAATATTGAAATAATAGTTTTCTTCGAAATTTTAATATTACTTATCATCACTGTATGAAAGATTCAATCATTCTCTTTCTCGTACGGTAGACTGAGAACAGTACATTAGGAGGAAAGTACTTCTCTATGGGAAATACATTTTTATATAAAATACGAGTAGCATGTGTTTATGAGTAACGTCAAAATCCCTCTCAGCTGAACTAGTTAAAAATTCGAATGTGCACGAAGGTTTACTTACAGAAAATATCAAGGACACTAACGTAGTCATAAAAGCTGGTGGATAGGAACCATGTTACGTATAGCAAGGAGTATATCTTTTTTGCCTCTTTCCTTCAACCTGCATCCATCCACTTCTGAATATTGGTCTTTGCCAACGTTTCCCATCTTTCTCTATCTTGAGCTGTTTTCATCCTTCGTTTATCTGCTACTTCCCTTATGTCGTCCAACCATCTTTTTTATGGCCATCCTGTGCTTTCTCTCGTTTGTGTAGGTCATAGGTCATAACGTCTAGTAACATAACCAGCTTACCAATATTTCGTTCTAGCTTTTTCTTCTTATTTTCATCATATTCCTTGTTTAAGAATTTCTAATTTTATACTACAGTGAAACTTTAAGCACAGTCTCCAAGGCTCTCTGTCTCGTTTTGAGTTTATGGGCTGCTTTGTTGATAAAAGTCATAATTTTTAGTCCACAATCAAGGACCATCGGATCGGTAGATTCTTTTCTTTGGATTTAGAGGATGCTGATTTTCCGCATGTAACCTAAATGAGATTATTCAACGTTTATTATATATATATATATATATATATATATATATATATATATATATATATATATATATATATATATATATATATATATATATATATATATATGAAGTAAAATGGGAACAATAAATTCCAACCATATCCTTTCCATGTTAGAAGTTGCACAGCTGGAACAAATTGTTAAGGGACACAATTTATCCTATTCCACCACCATCGAGATGATGGCCTACCTGTACCACCATACCGAGAAGAAAGTCAAAACTTACCCTCCCCGTCACAATGATACGGCAGAGGTACATGTTTCGTCTCTACTAGACTCATCAGGGTACCGACATGCACCTGGCTGTGCAAAGGACAGATCAGAAGGAAGCATGCAAATACTGAACGCGGCTTCGCCGACCTCCCGCCAGATGGCGTATATGTTTATGCGGCTTTCACGGATTCCTCCGTGTGAGATGCAATAGCAGTGGATATATCCACATTATGCCGTTGTAGTGCTGAAATCACATTCAGCAAACGTACAACTATATGCAGCTCCGTATATGGATAAGTAAAATGCGAATAGTAAATGCAAACTTCCACTGCTATTGCATCTCACACGGAATCCGTGAAAGCCGCATAAACATATATACGCTATCCGGCGGGGGGTCGGCGAAGCCGCGTTCCGCATTTGCATGCTTCCTTCTGATCTATCCTTTGCACAGCCAGGTGCATGTCGGTACCCTGATTAGTCTAGTAGAGACGACATATGTACCTCTGCCGTATCACTGTGGCGGGAAGGGTAAGTTTTGACTTTCTTCTCGGTATGGTGGTACAGGTAGGCCATCATCTCGATGGTGGTGGAATAGGGTAAATTGTGTTCCTTAGCAATTTGTTCCAACTGTGCAACCTCTAACATGGAAAGGATATGGTTGGAACGAAGTTTGCATTTACTATTCGCATTTTACTTCATTCATATACGGAGCTGCATATAGTTGTACGTTTGCGGAATGTGATTTCAGCACTACAACGGCATAATGTGGATATATCCACTGCTATTGCATCTCACACGGAGGAATCCGTGAAAGCCGCATAAACATATATATATATATATATATATATATATATATATATATATATATATATATATATAGGCATTTATGTGGGGCAGCACTCAAAAGGATGGTTGGACAGAAAAGAAAACTTTGTCAATCTACTCATTCTGAAATGGCAGTTTGACAACATTCCCACGTTAGGGAAATTTTGCACAACTTGGCAACATTATATGGGGTATCTCCAGGGATGACCTCAAATACCCTAACCCCAAGACTTAAAATAAGAGTAATAGCCATTTAAACTCATATAAATCGGATTTTCTCTCTGCTTTGTAATCAAGAGCCCCTGTATACAAAGAAATGACAAACACCACTACTACGAATATTATAAAATTGAAAAGAAAATTCTCGAATATCTTCCAAAAATGTAAAGGCCATATTTGGGGATATAAACAGGTACAAAGCGGAGGTAAGAGGTTAATCAGTCGAAGTTAATCAGTCGAATTGAATAGTTGAGATTGTAAGATATCTCAAAAGTGTGGACAATCTAGATCACTTCTGTTATGTTGGTGATGAGGTGACTTTTGCGTCTTAGAAGCGATCTCATTTCATACGCTTCAAGTCTGAGGAACTAGTTAAATAGTAAAATATGATCTAAGCGATTTGCTGTCCCAATGATCTGGAGAGAGAGTTCAAATCATTTTAATGGTTGGACAAGGCACAGATATATCCAAGAAGGAAAGTCTGTTATCAACTCTCCAAATATACCATCTGCCATGAGACCTGGGCCTCATAGTGACGAACTTCCTATTCCAGAACCCCCAGAAACATTCACTTACGAATCAGATAGTAACGGTACAACGATTTCTCAAGAAAAAGATACGCTATCAACATCAAGAGGTCCTGATTTCACACCCAGCACGTGATATCGCCAACTGCAACCAATAACCAATCAGAATTAAGCGATCTAATGAGAAACTTAGAATTTCCCAAAAGTAAAGTGGAGTTACTAGGATCAAGATTGCAGCAGAGGAACTTATCAGAAGACGATGTTTCAGTATGTGTTTTTCGTAAAAGCCATAAAGGTCTAGCATCATTTTATAACATGTAAAAGAACTTGGTTCTCTGCAACCATAGTGTTTTATGGACGGATTTATATATAAACCATCAGCCAGAGGAATGGAGATTGTTTACAGACAGTTCAACATTGAGTTTAAAAGCAGTACTATTGTATATGGGAAATATTTTGCCATCTATTCCAGTTGGATATGTAGTTCACATGGAAGAATCATAAGACAATATGAAGTACCTATTGACAAGTATAAAATAGGATTAGCATCAATGGTAGATCTGTTGTGACTTGAAGGTGGTTGCACTTTTATTTGGGTTGCAGCTCGGCAACACCACGTTTTGCTGTTTTTTGTGTGAATGGAACAGTTGGGTAAAGGCACTTCATTACAAGAGAAAAGACTGGTTCGTTCGACATCATTAGAGCCAGGTGAAAAGAATGTAAAGCATGTACCATTAGTAGACCTCAAAAAGATTCTGTTGCCACCACTGTACATCAAATTGGGCCTAATGAAAAACTTTGCTAAGGCACTGAATACAGCTGGACCAGCTTTTCAACAACGGCGTCAGAAATTCCCAAGGCTAAGTGACGAAAAAATTTAATTTGATATTTTTGTTGGGCCACAGACTCGAAATATTTTGAAAAACACACATTTTGAGAGCACTCTATGAAATATTGAAAAAAATGCTTGGAATGACTTTCGCCTCGTGGTCACTAATTTCTTCGGAAATAAAAAGCTGATAATTACTTTACTCCTATTGAAAATATGCTGTCATCGTATAAAAAAAAAGGTTGCAATATGTTTCTAAAAATTCATTCCTTATATTCACATTTAGACATTTTTCCTGACAAATACGGAGCTGTGAGTGATGAGAAGAAAACGCTTCCACCAGGATTTATCAACATTGGACAAAAGGTACCAGGGAAAGTGGAATGCTTCTATTGTCGACTACTGTTGGACTCTTGTTAGAGATGCTCCAGAAACAATTGACAAAAGAAAAGCACAAAAACAAGATAATTAATGTCTCTGTAAGCGTAAAAATTTAAAAAAATGCATTTTTCGTACAAGATACAACAAATAAACAAAAATTGATTGCATAGTGTAATCAAACATAAGGAACTAAATAAGGCAACACAGTTCAAGAACCCTAAAATAAATGACAGAACGGTATAAGGAAAACGCACTATCTTTTTAAATAAAGACACCTCTAAAACTACAAAATGAGAAATCTCAACAGGGCCTCGTGATCACATCAAAGGCGAAACCAAAAATGAAATCGGAAAATCTAGGATATCATTTTTACCACTTTCTCTCTTCGCGAATTATGACATTCGCTTCAGATGTATTTTTTTTTTAACTAACCAGGGCCCCTTTTCTCGAAAACGTGAAGTAAACAGTGATATGAAAATAAATTTTCACTTCATACTTGTGTATAACAGTTATTGCAGTATGTCTGAATAACCAATGGTGCCAGATATTGAACAACCCAATAACCAATTTTTTTTTAGTTTTATTCACGGTACGCCGATACAAAAGAGCACTACGTTATCTAACTTTTTAGCAGCTGTTTGTTATATTTTATTGTTGCATGGTTTTGTGAGATAATTCGAGTTAACTTGTTATTTTAATTCGAATTTGGCCAAAAAGTTAATAGGACGAAGAGAATTCGAAGTTGTTCCATTACGGTACTCGCCTCGGCGGTACATATACTAAAATTGGAACGATACAGAGAAGATTAGCATGGCCCCTGCACAAGGATGACACGCAAAATCGTGAAGCGTTCCACATTTTTCGTCATCTTCCAATATTCATCTCAAACTTTATTCACGATCATCTTTTCTCTGTTCGCTTGGGTACCCATACCTCTCCCGCCTACCCCCAGAGAAATAGCATTCCTCAGGGCTCAGTGCTTAATTGCACTCTCTTCCTTCTATCCATGAACTCGTTCAATTATTTCATTCTTCCCTCCATTTCGGCTAGACTCTACGCTGACGACTTACTTATATACATTGCTTTATAATCATAAATCACCTGTGAAAGACAACTCCAGCTATGCCTTCTAAATCAGTCAGACTAAATCGACGGTCACTTACTTTTGTAAACAGAGAAACTGTTTAAAACTAAACACTATTTCACTAAACCAACTTAAGTTTCTTGGCCCCCTATTTGATAATAAACTCAACTGGCGCCCTCACATTGCTACCCTTCAAGCTCGATACTTTAAGGATTTTAACATATTAAAGTTTCTGTCCCATGCCACTTGGGGCTCAGATTTTCATACGCTCCTCAAAATATACAATTCCATCATTCTCCCCAAGCTGGACTATGGTTGTATTGCATTTGACTCGGCTAGGTCTTCATATATCTCTTCCTTCGACCCTATCCATAACCAAGCCCTACGTTTATCGAATAGGGTGCATTCCGTACCTCCCAAAGAGTCAGTCTTCAATGCCTTACTAACAGTCCCACTTTGTTCTTCCTTATATAAATTACGTCGTGTCCGTCAAGTCTAGGCCTTTCTTTTTGGATCATGATGAAATCCTTAATCCTTCTGTTTTTCCGGCTCTTTCAAATGTTACCCTGAGCGCAAATGATAGAGACTCTATGTTTATAACTTCCATAACATAACCATTCCCAATACCACCCCCATCTCTCCTTGGAATTTTCCCCCCTTTAAAATCAACTTTGATCTTCTTCAGTATGATAAGAACAATACCATATCTTCTATCAATAAACAACATTTCCTTAGCCTAATTAATTCAAAGTTCAAAACCTTTAAATTATTTTTTACCGATGGTTCCAAATCAGATCAAGATGTAGGCTCAGCTGTTGTGACCAGTTTTTCATGTAACAAAACAAGGCTAAATCTCCTTTCATCTGTTTTTTCAGCTAAGTTGCCGGCCAATATTTCATTTCCGCATGTTTTACCAACTCCTTTCACATTTCTCTTACTTTCCACAAACGAAGATGGTTGTGAATGATGACTTCATCGAGAATATAAAGTTCTACACCTTTCATAGCATGTGAATGTTCATTTCACATTCTCTAGTTCGAGAATAAGTCTCCTGTTCGGAGTATTGACGGGGCGGAACAAAGACGACGGCCATCCAGTGGCATTTACTACATAATTTCGGAAACCCTCTATTCGTAAAATAAAAATGAATACTTCTGATAAACAAAATATCCTAAACCCCATTAAAATGTGGAAATATGAAAATGCTACAACAGAACAGCATAACATTTAGACCTTACATTCAGCAACAAAAGTGGTTAAATCTGATTTCCATCACGACCAAAAAAAACAACAATACCAAAGACAATTTCCTTTAATAGTTCACGTGCTTCACGTACAAACTTAAAGTTGTAGCTATCTTCGTAACAAATACCCGTAATTTGTCGACAACTGTGCTTTTTTGCATTGTTTCGCAATCGAGAGCCGTGTCATGCGTTACGCCCATATTAATTTCGGTCTCGAACTGACCAACAGATTGTATTTACTGTTTTGCTAACAGCTACGTTCTGCTTTTTATCTGTACCCTTTAATATTTCAAGATGGGTTATTTCGCAGATAGCCGGAAGCGACAAATTTTTGACCTCCCGAAGATTATCCAAATTCTGAAAGCTGATACTTTTAAATCAAAATATTTTACATGATAAGTGCGTATTTAGGCAATAGCAAAACATGTAAACAGGATGATTAGTTGGTCTTTCATTAATAACACAGGTTTACAAAAAATGAAGTTATGAGTATTGTTGGACAGCTGGGTGTAGAATCCGAATTTGATGTCTGAACTGTCTCATCGCGTCAAGATTTTGAAATAGTCGAGGGAATACACTCAAAAATTGGTTTTCTGCAACTTTTAAGGTTATGTGCATGATGAGTTAACTTTTTTTTGGGCATTTTATCCAGTTGCATCATTAAAACCCTTCCCGACTTTTTCTTGCAAAGTTACGACCATTTTGAGTACAGGTTAGTAGAAACTAATATCGTTTATTACAAATCTCGATGTACCATTTTTAATCCACCATCTCAAAAATGAAAATTTCTATTTTCGGACAAATTATTCGTAATCAACGGCTCTGAAAATTTTTAGATTCCAATATTATTTTCTGTAAATTTTGATGCGCCATTTTGAATCCGGCATCTTGGAAATGAAAATTTCAATTTGCTGATTTCATATTCATATTCAGTGGCCCTAAAAACTTCCAAGAGGAATGTATGCAGTAGAAAAATGAATGCCTCAAAGAAGTAATGAGAATGCTCATGACGTTATTGGGATATATTTCATAACTCAAATTTGCCTCAACTTTGCAAGAAAAAATCGGAGGTGACTGCCCAATAGCTCTTTTGAAGGGTAAGAATAGTATTTAAGGATCATCATCATCACACAGCCTGTAGCGTCCACTGCTGAACATAGGCCTCCCTCAATCGTTTCCAATGTTCCCGATCTTGTGCTGATTGAATCCAGTTTGTTGCGATTCTCTTGATATCATGAGTCCACCGTGTTGGAGGTCTGCCTCTACTTCTAAATGTCTGGAACCTAGGACGCCACTCTATAATGCGTTTAGTCCTCCTAGCGTCTTCCATTCTCGCCACATGTCCGGCCCAGTTCCATTTCATATGTGTTATACTTTCTATAGCATCCTTGATCCCTGTTCTAGTTCTAATAATTTTCCCAACATCGACCTCTCCATGGCTCGCTAAGTCACTCTAATTTTTTCGCAGCTTTTCTTAGTGAGTGTTAAAGTTTTTGCACCGTACGTGAGCACAGGGAGCACACACGTCGTTTCTCAGCTTGCCGAACGCCGCCCATGCTAGTGTTATGCGTCTTTGAATTTTGCAGGTCTGGTTATCTCGGTTTATTCTCAATTCATGGCCCAAATATTTATAAGATATTACATACTCGATTTCAGATTCGTTTAGGGATATGTTTCTACTTGGAACCAAGTTTGTCACATATTGAGTTTTTGCACGGTTAATCTTTAGACCTACCACATCTGACGCTGCATTCAGTGTCCCTAGTAACTCTTGGGCTTCTTCAAGGTTGTCAGAAACTAACACGATATCGTCAGAAAAACGTAGGTGGTTTAATCGTTCACAATCTATATTGACTCCCATGTTCCCCTAACCTATTTTTTTTAAACATGTATTCTAGCAGCATTGTAAATAGTTTTGGTGAGATGTTATCACCTTGTCGTACGTCACGTTTCATTCTAAATGAAACCTGCTTGTTATTATTTTTATAAATAGTTTGTACATTTGGGAGAGGAGACTGATTGGACGGTAGTTTTTTAGGTCGTTAGGATCGCCTCTCTTATGTATGATTATCATTATGGCATTGTTCCATGAGGTTGGGATTTGTCCGGTCTCTAAACATCTATTAAATAGGACTTTGAGAGCATTTATTAATTTTTCCCCTCCTGCTTTAATATTTTCAATAACAATGCGATCTTCTCCTGAGGCTCTGTTGTTTTTCATTTCTTGTAAGGCCACTTCAATTTCTGATGATGAAATTTCTGGTATATGTTCTGAGCCTTGATCGCAGACATTTGGAATGTTTGTTAGGCCATTGTCGATGGTGTACTTTTTGTATAACGCGCTGTAGAAATCTTCCACTATTTGGAGTATTTTTTCTCCATCTGTTGTAATTGTACCTGCTGCATCGCGGAGTTTATGAATTTCTTTTGTTCCTTCTGCCAGGTTTCTTCTAAGTACTTTTAAGCTTTTATTCTGCTCAATTATATCGGATATGGCTTCCAATTTTTTAGTATTTTAGTATATCTCTTATAAACCTTGATATTTCTCTGCTAATTTGCTTATAGTCTCCTGAGTTCTTCTGTTCCATTTTTCTTCGTCTTTCAATAAGCTCTTTGGTGTGTTGACTTAATTTGTCATATGTTTTATTTTGTTTATTACAATACTTTTCTACAGCATTTGTTAGGATGTTTACTATTTGGTTATTTGTTTCCTCCAGGTCTATGGTTTTCAAAGTTTGGAGTCCGTTTTCAACATATTCTGTGTATTCAGAGAGATTTTCTGAGGTTTTCCATCTTCTTAGGTTCTTTCCTGTTACTAGTTTGGCTCTTTCCCTCTTAATATTTATTACCACTTTTCCTCTCACAGCTCGATGGTCACTACCTATTGAAAACTTATTAAGCACACTGACGTCTTGGATTATTTCTTTTCTACTCGATAGTATGTAATCTATTTCGTTTTTAGTGACACCATCTGGGCTTGCCCATGTCAACTTTCTACTAGCAGGTTTTTTAAAAAAAGTATTCATGATGTAGAGGTTATGTTCCAATGCGAATTGCAGTAGTCGTTCGCCTCTTTCATTTCTTGTATCTATTCCGTGACAACCCATGGCTATTTCTTCCTCGTCTTCTTTTACTCCTACTTTTGCGTTGAAGTCACCGACTATCACTTCATAGTGAGCTTTTGAGTTATTTAATTCACTTGCAATATCGTCGTAGAATATGTCAACTTCCTCATCGCTATGTGAACATTAAAGGATGCAACTAGAAAAAAGACTAAAAAAATTTTGCGCATAGTATACATAACTGCAAAATTAGCCAAAAACCCCTAATCTGACCTCAGCTTCAGATTCTACGTTTGTAATCACCAATTTTATTTTTAATAGTTTCTGTTAGAATTAGAGTCCAAGGAAAGTTAGAATCAAACAGTTTGTTTCCTACAAATACAACTTTGGTTCTTTCTCCATATGCGTTTCGAAAATCTTAAGGTCTCATCAGTGGAGCTGTATCGAACAGAGAGCAACATTCGCAGGAAACAATTCGTATATAAAATATAAATTCCAAAGTATGTCGGTAGGATATTAAAAACTTGCCGACTTCGATACCAGACTGAAAAATATCGCTAGTCAAACGACATCTATGCAATCACCGTAGTAGTACGAAATTCTTAAAAATCAAAATTTCAGTAAGAAATAAAAAAATATATCTGCCGTATTTAAAGGTCGATTATATGTATTATCCTTTCAAGCAGGGAAAAGGATAAAATATATATAAACAATTTGTTTTCTACAAATACAACTCTGATCCTCTCTCCATAGGCGTTTCGACCACTTTATGATCTCGTCAGTGGAGCTGTATCGAACCGAGAGCAACATTCGCAGGAAACAACTGCTATACAAAATATTAATCCCAAAGTATATCGGTAGGATATTAAAAACATGCCAACTTCGAAGTCAGACTGAAAAATGTCGCCAGTCAAACGACATCTATACAAAAACATTAATTTCATTGAAATTGAGCTTTACTTTGAAACTTCGGGTTAATAGAAGTTACATATACTTTTTTGTGGTTTTTGGCCCTAGAGACTAGTGTTTTGGATATGAAATATGTTAATTGTGATTTTTGAAAAATTCAAAAGAAAACAATACCGATATTGAGATACTGAGACTTGCGACAGGAAGAGAATGTATAAACAAGGACATACACTTCAAACAAAATAATAGGTAGATCGGACGAAAAAAGGTTAATACAAAGAGTAAGTAAGGTTTAGTAAGGATTTTCAGTTTACAAGTTGATACCAATTCTAATAAAATATATGCAAATTTGCCTAAAGACATCAACATTTGGACACTGTAGAATTTCTCATAGCCAAAAGGATAATTGAAACTCTTTAAATAAGAGGTAGTTGTGAGAATTGTTTAATAGATGGACGTTTTAGTTGCAATTAAATAAAGAGTGAATGGCTTAACCAAATTGATTACATGTTGTTCAATTTGGATGACTTTGAATTCCTATTTTATTAGTATGTGAAGGCAATCTATAATGGCTACGCTTGAATCTGCTGATGTAGCTAATTACTGCCCTAGACAGGTTTGGAAGAACGGTATCAGTATTTTGACGTTATTATTATATTTGGGTGTTACTGCGAAATTAAGCCCCTTGCTTTATAGTTGTTTTTCTGCTGCTGAGAGTATTCTTGAAGATAAGTTTATGATGTTCTTTTTTGAAGTTGTTTAAGGTAAAGTTAGTTATTGTGATTTTAGTTTTTCCAGTTTATTCCAGTATTTCCTCGCAATATTTTCTTTCAACTTGTTGCATATATTGTCTATTTTATGGAAGATTGGCTCACGACCATCTGACAAATCATTGAATGGACAGTGAAGAGAAACTTTTCATTCCAACGGACAAATATAAGCTCGTAGCCTCAAGATAAAACATTAGGTTTATACTGATGACGATTAGAGATAAAATCTAATCGAAACGTTGTAAAAATAAATAAAAATATAGAGAAAGCAAGTCTGACAATCACATTTTTGTAACTAAATAGTTAGTTGTATTGCTTAAGAACTTGTTCAAATTCACTTTAAAATGGCCAGAGATACATACCAGCCTAAACGTCGTGATATTCAAGTGAATTTATCTTCTTAATGAACCAAAGTGGGTACTTACTATGTGTGGACAAAGTTTTTGGATTCGTCTCATTAAGAATTATATCTATATGTCGATTAAATATGAGGATAATATTTCATTAAAATGAATTATGGTTCACAAGTTTGTATTTTTTTTTTCATGGGGAAATAATCCTATTTGTATCTAATAATCTAATATTATACTTAGTATTCACAAAGTGATCGTAAGAGAATTCATACAAATATGTAAAGAAAAATTATTTACTGCATTTCAATTATGGACGAATACAAACAGACATAAAAAACAGACAACACTTACGTAATACCACCGGAGGTAACAGTTGAAGATGAAAAACATTTTACGTAAAATTTTGAAAACAATGCACATTGATCGGCCATAAGCCATAATATTATCTGAACCATCATTCTTGTCATCGACGATGTTATCGACGCGCGGTGGCCCGAGGACCGTAGCGTCGCAGGTGCGTGGCGGCACGGGTTAATTTGAGGGCGGCACGTGACCCAAGGCGACGGCCGCCTTTCATCGCGTGCCGCCCAAGCATTTGCCATGCAACGTGCCGCGGGCGGAAGCAGGATAACTGAAGAATATGACGAATATGTACGTGAGTATTATGCCGGCCATTACTTCCGAGTATACCCTATACTCCTTTAACTGTCCAAGATATTATTGCGAATTGGCCGTTTAACTATAAGAAGAAGCTTGTAAATTTGGCTTTAAAGAAGGGTGCTGATAAAAATTCGAGAATTTTATAAAAATATTATTTTTACACACCTCACACTTCTGTTAACTGTGAACTTACAAAAGACAAATATTTTAATCAGTTTTTCATCCAGAATCCATTACCCGATTAAGATTAAACTTTACTCACATACTGTGTAAGTAAAGTGGCCAAGATGAATTAAAATGGAATATTTTTAAGTTTCTATATAGACCGCACTTTATATAAATAGAAAAGCAAAAATTTCTCAAAATACTTATATATAAAGGCAGATGCCCTTTATAGTTTTCGATATATACTGCTCATGTTTATCTGGAGGTTTTAGACAATGTTGAACATTAACTAAAATGTGATTGTCTTTATTTTTCTTTCTTCGTTCGAGGTTTCGATTAGGTTATATCTCTAATCGTTATCAAGTATAAAATGAATGTTTTGTCTTAAGGCGTGAAGTTTCACTGTACACATTTCAATGCAAAGTAGTCGTTGCCAAAGATTAGGTATCTCAACGCTGAGTTTACTGAAGTTTCGATTATTATTTGTAATGTAGGCGGCTTCCATAAATTTTCTTTTTCTCATATTAGTTTCCATATAGATTCCGCAGCTTCAGATTATTTTATACGATGTTTATCCCACGCGTGTTCTGCAATACCAGATCTCGACGTTTTCACTTTGTACGTATGAGTTATATGTTCCTTAATTCTAACTTCTAGACGACCCTTGGCTTCTCCAATATACATTTCACCACACTTACATGGAACTTTGTAAACACATTTTTTCTTATCGCTAGTTTTTGATTTTGTATTTATTAAATGAACTCTGAGTGTATTTCCTGATTTAAAGCATATTCTTTATATTGTAACTGCTGGTAATGCATCTTATTGTTTCCGAGGTTCTTCGTAAGGATGAATGCATAAAAATTCTATCAGCGGATAAGGAAAATGCGATACTAATCATGGACATCACAGCTAACTCGTGACCCAACCCAATCTACAGAGAGAAAAATATGTCGACCACTAAAGAAATATAAAGACAATATATCTGAGATTCTAAGATTGATGCTCATACCATACTACAGTATGCCACCACATCTTTATGGAGTACCGAAAATTCATAATATGAACATAACATTGGCACCCATAACCAGCTCCAGAGAATCCCTAACAAGTACACTGGCAGATTTTCTTTTAAAAATCATACAGTCTGTAGAAGGTAAGACGAACTTATATGTTTAAAATGCCACACATCTCGTGAATATTATTAGTGGCATGACTCTAGAGTCAGACGATAGACTAATAGGTTTTGATGTGGAAAATCTCTATATCAACGTACCATTAGAGAAGTCACTAGACAAAATCAAAAATATACTTTAAAATGATGTAACATTATCAGATCGAACCACGTTACCAACAGACAGGAGTGTTGCCTATGTAGTGCTTACTTTCAAGTTAGGGACAACTTCTACGCTCAGGATGACGGGTTTTGTATGTATGTAATGGTTCGGAACCAATGCCATTAAGACATTAACAGTAAAATCGAGAGTCTTGTTGATATATGTGGATGATACCTTGAACATATGTAAGGGAAATGATCAAGAACTAAAATATTTCTTGACACATCTAAACTCTATTCTACATTCAATTAAGTTTACCACGGAAAAAGAGGTAAATGATCAATTGCCCTTCCTAGATGTCATGGTAAACTTAACGAAATTATAAAAATTTTAGTATACATGAAGCCAACACATAATGGATAAAATCTTAACAATAGTTCTATTGATCCTGTCGTAACAAAACGAGGAATTATACGCAATCTTTATAATCGCACTGTATCTATATTGGATTCATTTGAAAAGGAGGTAGCAAATATTAAATCCGACTTACAACACAATGATTATTCTCTAAAATTTATTGACGATGTTATAAATAACCTTACAACAAAAAACACTGGACAGCAAGAAACACATTTCTTCTTCACAATTCCGTATATTAAAGGAACCTCAGCGAAAATAAGATGAATTGCTAGCAGTTATAATATAAAAACATCCACCAAATCAACAAATATACTCAGAGCTTATTTAACAAAAACGAAACCAAAAACTAAATTAGAACTAAGAAACATAAAACTTATACACAGAAAGGGGAAACGTCAAGATCTGGTACTGCAGAATGCGCCTGGAATAAAAAAACATCATATAAAATGATCTGCTGCGGCCATAAAAATGGAGCTCAATATACAAAAAAAAAAGAAAATTTATAGAAGTAGCTTACAAAAAAAAATAGTGGAAACTTCAGTAAACCCAGTGTTGAGATACCTAATCTTTGGCAACCATTATTTTGTAACATCAAATCATTGAGTTGTGTACAGTTAAGCGAAATTTCGCACATCAATAGACACAGTCCTATATAAGCCCAACCTGATCGAAACGTCGCACTAACGAGCATTTGGCCTCAAAAACCGGACAAAATTAATAACGTCGTTGTTTTTGACTCTAAACTTGTCAAAATCAGTTTCCGGAGATTTTTGAGGACGCTAAATTGATTTCTGGCATTATTTTACTAATCGGGTAAAGGGGGGCTGACTTAGGGTGGGGAGGGGGAGGGGAGTAATATCAAAAAAACTTAATGGTTATCGTTTTATATGTTTTTAGGTGCTCCGATTTCATTTCTGGCATTATTTTACCAATTGGATAACAGGGCGCTGACTTAGAGTGGAGAGGGGGAGGGGAGTAATATTAAAAAAGCGTCATGGGTATCGTTTTATATGTTTTTAGGTGCTCCGATTTCATTTCTGGCATTATTTTACTAATCGGGTGTAGGGGCGCTGACTTAGGGTGGGGAGAGGGAGGGGAGTAATATTAAAAAAACGTAATGGGTATCGTTTTATATGTTTTTAGGTGCTCCGATTTCATTTCTGGCATTATTTTACTAATCGGATGAAGGGGCGCTGACTTAGGGTGGGGAGAGGGAGGGAGTAATATTAAAAAAACGTAATGGGTATCGTTTTATATGTTGACTTAGGGTAATTGTACGTTTTCCCATAAAAAGTCTATCTTATACAAAGTTTGACATTCTAAAGTTTTCTACCGAGTTTATTAATGATTGTCAAATAAAAAATTTCAACATATTTTGACAAAAACCCCTTGCGATCAAAATTGGCTTAAATGGATTCTGTTTAATTTTTTAATAATGTCTAAACAAGGTCACGGATAATTCCATTTGACTTTTCGATTTTGATCTTCAGCAGATGATTTGCTTGGTCTTCGACATACTTTATTTCTTTTTTCGTAATATTCACAGCTTCTTGGAGAAATCGAATGCGGATTGGCCGGCAAAATCAAGTGAATGATGGTGTGGGATTTTGCCATAACATTTTCTTCTTTTTTCTATCACAATATGTGACTGTAGTCTTAACGGCTCCAATAAGCTTCGGAATATGTTCGAGTTATCTGAAAACTTTTGTTGATAAGGAATTTGATGAGAGCCATCACAGCCCCATTTTGTTATAAGTTCTAAGTTCTCTAATTCTTCTGCATCGCAGCTTTGAAAAACATCCTTAAGATAAAGACAAAGTCTTTTTACTGTGTGATCAAGTAGGGCCTGAAGTACAACTTCAACATTCGTCTCTGTAACTCGGATTGACTCTGGTTTTGGATAGCAGAGTTTCTTTGCTTGTCTAATTAGAGTCTAACAAGGACATATACCCTTATTGGAATCGTGTAACAACTTCCACTGCCTCCTTGTAAAGTCACCTTCAACAAAGATTTGCAAGGCTTGCTCAGGTGTGTAATTCTTTACTTTCGGTTTCTGAGCAGTATATATTACCTTTCTGTAACGTTTGGCTCTTGTTGGTGTTGAAGTTGCATCTATTATAAGTTTAGAGGCCGCGGCATTTCCAGACATTCGTTGACTTACGCTGGCTGCATAGGAAAGCTTCTCAACAGGTACCTGTTCGCGGGGTTCTTTTGTATTTCGTCATTTACTACGATCATGTAATTCTTGGAAATGCTTCCTTGGGCCTCCCGTAGAATTCGTGGCCCAGTTATGTACTGGTATTGATGTATTAAGCCATTTCTCGTTTTTTTCCAAAAATCTTTCTTCAATATAGTTAGATGATATCCATCTTTTCTTCAAATTACTATTAAAATGTTTTAAATCGTGACTTAAGGTATGGTACTCTTTTTGGAGACATTTCATCATTTCGCAAAGCTTATGTTCCATAAATGATACCTTATCTTCAAGTGTGCTGCATGTGCTTTGTTTAAAAAGCATGTATATCATTTTACGATATACCTCCATAACGTTTGATGTCAAATTTGTACCTATAGGAAAAAAAAATATGTATGTAAGTAAAAAATTACCAAAATTATTGCAAGAAAAAACCGTGGAACTCAAAGCGGTTTTTTTAAGAGGTGGAAACATGTGGAAAATATTTTGACTGTTATGATATGGCTAAGGTCTATAGTTTATTATAAAAAAAGAATTATAGCCCGACCTAGCTCGGAACATTTTCAAAAACACTAATTAGTTAAAAAGAAAAACAAAAAAATATAAAATTTTCTTGCATATTGTTTTAGGTCCATAAGAATACTAAACAGTCATTATATTTTTACATAATATATATTAAAATTAAATACATACCTTGTTCTTTAGATTCCATCACAAAAATTTTTTTTTAATATTCACTTTACAAAATACCAAACACCAAACACAAGTCTAAAAAAAATCTATCGAGAACGAATGCGTGCGTATTGAACGAAGCTTAGATTGCAATTAACTGTGCGGAGCGTATCTGCGTGGAGGGGCCAATTTATCATATTTTTATGATAGTACGGTTTTTCAGGTATACAAAAAAAATAATTTCGATGATTACTTGTATAGTTTGCATTTCTCTTTTTTGTCCGGTTTTTGAGGCCAAATGCTCGTTAGTGCGTCGTACGAAGAAACAAAAATAAGAACAATACAAGTCCGACAACCAAATTTTAGTCTATAATACTTATGTTTCGAAACTTTACCATTTACTTTTTTCTCTAACTTTTAAAATAAAAGGAGGGGAAGCAAAAAATATTTTTATTCAAAATATACTATAATTCTGGTTTGCCATATTTGATTTTAATGAACTTAATGATATTTAGGGAGTAATTATTAGCAGTAAACATCTGAATGAACCGTTCGTCCTCTTGGGAGTAGCTTAAAAGAGACATCCTTGTCCTACCAAATTGAAAGCATAACGTTTTTTGAATACAATTTAGCTTCAGATGTGGTTTGTGCTGATTCACCACCCTTGAACCATGAGCGTTTTCGAATGATATTACTGAAGATGACCTATTTTTCATTACCAATGACAATTCTTTTCAAAAACAAAGGACCAGTTTCATTGTGTTAGAGATGCATATCGCAAATATTGATGATTGATTCTTTATGTTTAGTGAATTTCATTTAATTCATGCGGAACCCAAGTACCGAGGAGATTCTTAGCGAAGCCAAGATATATTAATTTGTTTTCAATTATTGTGCAATCTACTTGAATAGTTATATGACGATTATGGTTTTAATTTGGTTATCATTAATCTGCTTAGGTCCACCAGAAAGTTAGCACCCTTTAAGTGAAAAACCCCAGAATGAAAATTTTTAAACTAATTCTAACACTTTCGTTCGGTAATGCAATCAGCATCATAAACTTCACATATCTCTTTGTGAGCCTCAGTAGCTTTCTTTCCTTGACGGAAATAAAAAAGTAAAATAGGTCGAAAATGTTCTTTTTCGGACTCCATGTTAAAATTGAGCATAAACTAACCGCTACAAACGAAATTACGCATAAATTGCTTCTTAAGCAATCTAAATGCTACTGATATTAAATATTAAACGAAAGAAAACACTAACAAAAAACTTTCAAAACAGTTACAACACTCTCTACGTTTCACAACCAAAAATACATTGGTTTGTTATATATGTAATTCTACTTTCAGGCAGAAAATATGAAAAATATATGTACAAACAGTTTACTTCTTGCAAATATCGCTCTGGTCCTCTCTCCATATGCGTTTCGATCACCTCATGATCTCATCAGTGGAGCTGTATCGGACCGAGAGCAACATTAGCAGGAAACAACTGATATAGGAACCATAAATTTAAAGGTATGTCGGCAGGATATTATACCTGCCGTCTACCAACTTCGATGTCAGACTGAAAAACATCGCCAGTCGAACGACATCTATGAATCAACGGAGTAAAGTGAAATTTTTAAACAATCAAAATTTCAGTAAGAAATAAAGAAATCTTTCTGCCGTATTTAAATAGTTTGTTATATATGTAATTCTGCTTTCAGGCAGAGAATATGAAAAATATATGTACAAACAGTTTACTTCCTGCAAATATCGCTCTGGTCCTCTCTCCATACGCGTTTCGATCACCTCATGATCTCGTCAGTGGAGCTGTATCGGACCGAGAGCAACATTAGCAGGAAACAACTGATATATGAACCATAAATTTCAAGGTATGTCGGCAGGATATTACACCTGCCGTCTACCAACTTCGATGTCAGACTGAAAAACATCGCCAGTCGAACGACATCTATGAATCAACGGAGTAAAGTGAAAAGTGATCGAAACGCGTATGGAGAGAGGACCAGAGAGATATTTGCAGGAAGTAAACTGTTTGTACATATATTTTTCATATTCTCTGCCTGAAAGGAGAATTACATATATAACAAACTATTTAAATACGACAGAAAGATTTCTTTATTTCTTACTGAAATTTTGATTGTTTAAAAATACTTCCTTGCGGACCCAATATTTCTTAAAATATTTGATGCGTAATCAATGAACACTCCATTAGTTAAAATATACCCCACAATAAAACATTACCTCAGACCTATTTAATTGTAGGACAGAGAAATTGGCTGAAGAGTGTGTCGTAGTCCATGGCTTCTTGGTCAACGATGCCTATGGCCACAAAGCTCCAAAACCAATAGTTTTCGAGATATTAAAGGTTAAATGTGGCGTGACCGGTCTTTTATTAGTAATGGCAGGTCTACAGTTTAATAGAAAGTAGATTTTTCGGAAATAACTTGAAGAATATACAAAAAAAAATGTTACAGTACTAAGAAGGTTAGATAGTCTGCCGACAAGTAGATATAATCTATGAAAAAACGACAATTCAGATAAGAGAGCTCACAAAATATATCCTTCGTTATCCAAATGATTATGGCAGCAATGAGCATAAGAAGGAATTTAGATAATAATATTGTAATAAATAGTTACACTTGTAACGAAGTTACTGAATTTTTGGGCATGAGTATGTTCGCCGGGATTTAATTTATTTATTTTACATCCGAAAAATCTGATTCTTGCGGGAAAAGATTGCTTAAAGTTTCCATATTAGCAGAATATAATTAGATTTACCGCGCCATGCCGGGAAATATAATTTTCCGAGATTTTCAGAGCGTCCGAACATAGCAATCGCGCGCCGCATACAGCAGTATTGTATGCGCGATCACCACACGCCATCACACGTCAGCTTAGTGGGAGCTCGAGCCGTCTATTTAAGTCCGAGCAGACCATTATTTCGCGGAGAACTACACGTTCTCCATCCGGGTCAACAGTCCAAACGGAGTGGACTGGGTCGCCTGCCGAACCGCGCCTTCCTGGTCTAGCAATGTAGGTGAGGCTAGGCTTGTGTGTATATGGTGTTTTACCATACACTTCCTTTCTTACATCCTACCCTTCTAATGGCCAGCATTGCCGAGGACCCCTATAAGAACGGGCAATGTTGTGTCATCCTACCGTCACTGCCGAGGACCCTTATAAGAACGGGCAGTGTCGGTTCCTTTCTTAATTTCCTACCGCTATTGGTCGGCATTGTCGAGGACCCTTATAAGAACGGGCAATATCGTTCCATCCTGCTGACGCTGTCGAGGACCCTTATAAGAACGAGCAGCGTCAGTTCCTTTCGTTCCTTCCTACCGTCACCGATAAACACACGCACTAAATGCCGTCAATATTATCTTTGTTTCCGTATTAACCAGGAATGTGTTTTACCGCCAGGTGCCCTCCGATGTCCGTTGACAAGGGCGCTAAACAACTGCCGCCCCGACGCTTGCCGCCGCCGCCGCGTATAAAGATCACCGTCGCAGTATAGAGACCTCCGCGTGTAGAGACGCCGCCTTTCACCGATCGATGCCGGGTTATTGTTACCGCGTATACCGCCGTCGGTCGAATTTTAATACGAAGCGCCGTGAATCGTGAACGCGGATTTTAGATACGAGGCGCGATAATTTGCGTACAAGCCGTTGTGAATAGCGTCGCAACCGTATAGTACGAGGTACGTGAATAGCGTCGTGAATGATACCACGGGGTTACCGTTTTCAGCGCAACCGAACAGTATGAGCTACCGTGAACAGCTCTCAAAACATACTCTTGGCCTCCGTTTTATTTGTTTATATTATTGTCCACCTTAGATTGTAAGTTAGTTTTAGGCCATGTCTTTGTATGAAAGAATGGAATACAGGATACAGGATGTTTTATAATCGTTTGTTTCATTACCTAGTCCTATTTTTACCATTACATGTTACAATTGGTAGCCGGCAGCCAGCACTAATACGCACAATTGATCCCTGGCTTGCCGTTTCTCCACTGTAACAAGCTGCCCGGTGCATAAGTGGGCCCTCGACCACATGAATCCCGAGGATGGCACCCGAGAACCGACCACCGAGTGGATGTTTTGACCTTCAGGCAGTCAAACCGTTGATCAGTTGAGAGAGCAGGGATATCCCGAATATAAGTAGATACCGCCGACCCGATACCCCTGCGCTGAGCATTTGACCGATGACTGCCTGCACGAGAAATATCCACCGACCGATGTTCCGCTGCCGTAAACAAAGAAGAGCTGAAGAGCATGGCCTGCTAAACCGCCTACGTAAAAACGCGTCATACACTACATTTCAGATAAGAGAGCTCACAAAATACATCCTTCTTTATCCAAATGATTATGGCAGTAACAAACATAAGGAAGAACGTAGATATTAAGGTTTTTCAAAGAAAGCTGCTCAAGATTTTTATTTCTACTTCAAATGAAATAAGTCAGGTTTGCGACGCCTCGTAAGACGTTTAGTTTAGTGTATGATGAATCATTTTCTACCCTTACCTTAGTATTGATGACATTGATACAACTTAAGCAACATCGTGTTTAAATCACTTCAAAAATGTCTACAGGTCTGACACCTATGTTCTTGATTATCACCCATTGAACGTGACATTGTTCTAGGTACAGCAGCAATATCACATCTAAAACAATTCAATCTACGATGAGCCATACTAATTTTACTTTAGCAAACACACTAGATAGAAGCTCTGTAATCAACGATGAATATAATATATTTTATAGATAATCCTGTCTATATGAAGAATCATTAAATAGCTAAAATTAAAAAAAACGCTTAATAGATAAAAAAATATTGAAATTGAAAAAAACAACACTGAAGAATGAAACAATGTATGTAAAGTCCTATCCTATACCAGGCGTCTATCCACCAGTGGGATTCTGTGTTACATAGAGTTCTATATGTTTTCTACTGTCGATCTCTATCGACGAAAGCGATTATAGCATTTGTCGGAATTCTGTGTTTCTAGCGTCTATACCACGTTTTCGGATATCGTACTATCCAAATAAAAAATATTATTGTAAAATTAGTGAGAACGCTATCAATGTCAATGTTTGGCAGTTTTTTCATTGACGCATGTTGTGTACGAGAAGTTATGGATAGGCTTATTTTTATTATTTTTCCAAAATAAAGCCATATGATACAAAGTTGTCCGAATTTTTTGATGTTTAGTATGTTACTATCTGCGGATCACCTCTGAACAAGAAATGAGGTTAGATTCTGCGATTGCGATAGATCACTTCCTGGCGACAGAAATAATCGATATCAGGTCCCAAACAGCACAAATATGTCTTAAAGACGTCCACAAAACGTTTGATCTCAACATTCAGGACGTCTTATGGATGTCCATAAAAGACGAATGACGTCCATAAGACGTTGTATAGACGTCTTATGTTACAAAAGGTAACGTCTTTAAGACATTTGCTTACAACGTCTTATGGACGTCCCTTCCCAACATTAAAACAACATATTCCACCAATAAAATTATGTACATTAATTTTTTTGTTTGTCTTGTTTACAAAGTCAAACCGTATTAATTCGAAAGTCCAAAAAATAACTTTAATTAAGAAAAAATCAAGAGTAAAATATACACTATCATTTTAAATAACTACAAGTTCCGCATGAATAATTTGCTGTAAAAAATATGTTCAACATAATCTCTTTATACAAAAAAATACATAACTTAAGCATAATGTAAACTTTTTCTAATTTGAAATTGAGGAAGTAAGGTAGAAGAGCAAATATTTTCAGAACTACTATTGTTCGAACTATAAGTGAACCTATCAAATTTAAGCCTTAGTTTATCCCTTCGATATAATAACTCTAAAAGGTAGACTATCAACAAAATAAAAGTTTACTGAAATAAAAAGTACACAAATCTTTAAATAGTTTTAAAAACAAGAATTTTTATTTAGTTGAGTAACAAATCTGGTCTGATGCCCTTTTTAGCCATGTTTGGATTGAAATTTCCTTATTCTTCCTAGTTTTTGCCAGTCCTGTTGTCTCTGTAGATCCTAATAAAAAACTGATTTTAATTTCATAGGATAAAGTTTATCATTTGTGGGAGTAAATTTTTTGATATTTTTGCGAATTTTTATAATTGTCCTCTACTATAGAATCGTGACTTATGCTATTTCAAGATTAATATGTATAATAAAAGATAGAACTTACTCATAATAAGTCTCGCCAAGTTGGAATCGTAGAACTTTCTCTTTCCTTTTCGTACTAATCAACTGTAGATGGTAATTTTACAAGCTCGCTTTACAAAGTCATAAATGCTCCCTACTTCCAGTTTTGAAATTTCTAAAACCTTAAACAAAATTACTTCTTGTAATTAACAAAACTCTATTTTCTATGTTCTTTAAATATAAACCAATCATCAGGAACAAAATAAATCTTACAGGTTTCATTAGTGGAGCACTCCATAAACAAACATTTCGCCTTCCACTTCATTAGTAATATTTCTTGTAATATTTAGGACCGGGTCTGGATGAGCTGTGCAAGCCTTTTTCGCGCAGATAATATTTTTGAAGATTTCATTTCATACTTCTAACATAGAGTTACTACAAAAATATAAGCGGTAAAGCATTCGGGAATTTCCTGTAACACAACTTACAAATAACGTTACTGTTTTTCCTAAGTACATATGATTCTCGATCTTACCTTAAGTATTACATAAACACGAATAAAAAAGATTTTCATAGGGACATAGATAAATCAATTATTTTAATAAAATTCTTTCAAAAGCTAAATTTTCACAGTTGGCACCCCAACAACATTAAAAATGAATAACGACATGACGAAACACAAATACAAAACTGAAAAATGACAGTTGACAGAAACAAAAGGCGAGTTTTTTAAAGTTATAGTTTCGCTGGCATCATATATATATATATATATATATATATATATATATATATATATATATATATATATATATATATATATATATATATATATATATATATATATATTTATGTGTGTCATTGTTATCGGTACATCAAACAGTCTGTGACAAAAAGCACCAAAGTATTGATAAAAAAGATCAAGCAAAAGTTCTATTAACCAAGGTCGTAGTGAGGCTACTAAAAATTTGTCGATCAATCAAAAATTTTAACCTCAACTTGTATTCAGCTGAGCTCTGTGCGGCGTTGCAAACTTATTACCCAACTGCGACAAAATCCATAGGGACGGAAATGCTTTTTAGTTTTTATCAACTAAATTATACACCACTGTATTTATTTTCATATAAAATGTAGTATGTAGACTTTTAAAAGATATCTTAAAGATGTTGTATATAGACGTCTTATGGACGTCTTTAAAACAACGTCTGTAAGACGCCTTATTTATGTCTTAAGACGTTCAGACATAATCTGGATATAAAAATGACGTCTATAAGACGTCTAGTGCTGTGTGAGATGATTATTTTGCAAACACAAAATACAAGACGTATAGAATTAAAGCTATTAATAGAATTATATATGACATAGAATCCGGCTGTAGGTAGAGCCATGTGAGCGATCGCCTCTCCCCCCCCCCCCACAAAAAACTTTGAATTCAGAAAAATAGACGCATCCCCTCCCGTCGACAGCTCGCTTGCGCTTACGATTCGCTTCTGCCTGTTATATTAGGAACATGAATGTTGCTGGCACATTCCCCTCCAGTCGAGAAATCGCTTTCGCTTATTATATTGTACTCTCGTGATATCGACCCCACCCCAAAGAGAAAGTTTGGATCCGTCCATGTCCTATATAAACATGATATTTTTGTAAAATTGTTGCAGTCAGTAAAGTAAAAAAATTGACTCTAGAATTCAATCAAAAAAACCATGAAGATTAATATAGAAGATTGTTATCGTATTTATATGTATTTACGGAAATCTTTGCTAGTATATATTACACACGTATTTACCATATTATTATACATACATCTATAGATAATATTAAAATTAAACTTCTTAGTTTTCAGCGTATATTTACATTGTTTAATTTCCATATTTTTTATTTATTATTTATGATGATTTTTAAGCCAAACGGCTCCGCACTCCCTCCAAGGAATGTTGATTCATACTATGGTATGGAGTTCTGTGGGGACCCTTTCCATGTTATCAGGTCCTGGGTGGTCTGTTGTATTTCCCACAAACTTTCAGACGGTCCGCAGTTGCAAGGAGAACTGCCTTCTGCTCACTAAAGCCCAGTCCCTTGATGTTCTGCAGGAGGTTCTTGGGTATTACTCCAGTTGGGGATCGTTTGGATGCTGTTCATTGTCCATTGTTTTCAAATTTGGACCTAGAGATCTCGGTATTTGGCGATCTTCTCTATGTATTTTGGCCTTAAGTTGTTGTTGTTATTTAGTGTAGTTCGCCTAGAAATTTTATGTGTTAGTATCTGGTCTATTATGAGCAACTGTTTGATCTGTTGGAACAGTTCGATCCCAATCTAGCTTTAACTCGTTGTTCTTAAGAATAGGTTCCGGATTTTATTTGTATTAAGGCTTTTTTATACCTGCAATAGATTTAACTCTTGGTATAGTATCCTGACGGCTAAGTCGCGTCTTTTCTTATATTCCTTTGCGGCAAATGCTTGGCATCCTCTAGTTATGTGCTAGATTATCTCCGATATTTGACAGCCATATCTGCATTGGTCGTTTTCTATTGAGGGATCGATGATGACGAACTTCCGATAGTTTTTCATCGGAATTACCTGGTCCTGAACAGCTAACTTAAAACCCTCCGTTTCCAGAGACATCTGTCCTGAAATCAACCAGTAATTCGACGTTAAGTTGTCGACATTGTCCTGATTGACCTCATTTGGATGCCGTCCATGAATTGGCTTCCGTAGCCAGACATGTAACTACTCTTGGTTGGTTTGGTGGTAAGAAGCAATATTCTGTTCCCTCAGCTGTAGCGGCATTGAATCGTATGCCTCATATATTGCTCGATGTAAACTGGAACAGCCCGCTAGCCTGTGAAAATAAGAACGTAAGTTTATTATTTGTTGGTAGAGCTGCTTACTGATATCCACCAATCCTCTTTCTCCTTGATGTCTTGGAAGCATTGTACGTTCAATAGCTTCAAGGGTGATAATTTTTCAATATTATTATTGTTTTATTTCTGATGTTGAAAGAAACTATTTCGAATGCATTTTTTTTTTAATTTTGAATTATTTCTTATTGAAAAGAAATTATAGGTTTTCTTGACTAATTATATACTTAAAGAAATTTAAAAAGAAGACACGTTTTATGTTTAAAAGGACAATTAGTTTAATTAATATAATGTATATAATATATATTTAATTTATAGAAAAAAAAACTTAAATAATTTCCCGGAAAACTATGTGTATCAGAAATTACTATATTTATTAGTACTGTTTTTTTTTTAATTAATTTGTTAAATATACTTTATTTCTTGTTAACGTTCATCGGCCAAGGTGAAATAAGACTCACCTAAAAGTACAAGGGATACAAGAAAAAATATTTAACTAGACATGATTGCAACAATTATGTCTTACCTAGTAACTTTCTGTAGTGACGACCTTTTTACCTTTATGTGTTAAATTGGTTCATTGTTCTTACCCTGATAACATTATTAAAACATTTCTTTATAATACTAAATACAATATTCTTGAAAACATCTTTGAAATACCTTCTCAACCGGCCCTGTTACATACTCAATCTCTAAGACCAGTTAACACTCTTTCAAATAAACAATCAAAATTTCAGTAAGAAATAAAGAAATCTTTCTGCCGTATTTAAATAGTTTGTTATATATGTAGTTCTCCTTTCAGGTGGAGAATATGAAAAATATATGTACAAACAGTTTATTTCCTGCAAATATAGCTCTAGTTCTCTCTCCATACGCGTTTCGATCACCTCATGATCTCGTCAGTGGAGCTGTATCGGACCGAGAGCAACATTAGCAGGAAATAACTGATATATGAACCATAAATTTCAAGGTATGTCGCCAGGATATTACACCTGCCATCTACCAACTTCGATGTCAGACTGAAAAATATCGCCAGTCGAACGACATCTATGAATCAACGGAGTAAAGTGAAATTTTTAAACAATCAAAATTTCAGTAAGAAATAAAGAAATCTTTCTGCCGTATTTAAATAGTTTGTTATATATGTAATTCTCCTTTCAGGCGGAGAATATGAAAAATATATGTACAAACAGTTTATTTCCTACAAATTTCGCTCTGGTCCTCTCTCCATACGCGTTTCGATCACCTCATGATCTCGTCAGTGGAGCTGTATCGGACCGAGAGTAACATTAGCAGGAAATAACTGATATATGAATCATAAATTTCAAGGTATGTCGGCAGGATATTACACCTGCCGTCTACCAACTTCGATGTTAGACTGAAAAATATCGCCAGTCGAACGATATCTATGAATCAACGGAGTAACGTGAAATTTTTAAACAATCAAAATTGTTATTATGAATTAATTTAGGTTACAGACTTCCAGAAGCCTCAAAGGCAGTCTCACTTCCCATCGTAGTGATATTAATAGAAGTTTGCCCTCTTGTGCTCTAGCTGAACATGTTTTTCATCAAGAACACAATATTAACTGGGATCGCACAGAGATTCCGGAAAGAGTTTCCGCTTATCACAAAAGGCTCTTCCTTAAAACAGTGCACATTAACCAAGATAGTAACACCACGATTAAAAAAAATGACACCGAGAGTCTGAGTGCCGTTTACAATTATATTTTAAAGTTGGAAAAAGAAAAGTATTTGAGCCTCCTGGACAATATATTTCCAAATGAATAGTTTTTTTCCATTAAAATCTCTTGTACAATGTAAAAAGTATCAAACAAGTAATTTCCTAACTTTATATTCTATTTTTGCTAAATCTTTTAATTTACTACGCTACTATTTACGGATCCGTATTTTCCCCCACTACTTATACCACCCACGACACTTCCCAGTTAACACATGACAGGTGTCGCTACAAAATGGTGGAATAGTCAAATAGAACGTTTGGCTGTTTTCGAATTTTCTAGATTTTCAACGATTTAGTTAAAAAGTGCTAATGTTGGGTTTTTTCCATGTTTTGTAAACGTGAACGTGTTTCATATTCAAACAACATTGGTGAGTTACTTAATAATTATAAGTTAGGTTAATACTCTAACTGTTTAATTAATAATTGTAGAGATGTCCTGAAGAAGAGATAAATAAAGTCTCGCTTGACAATCAACAAAGGGGGTTTTCTCCTTACCAAGGCCTATAAATTTAAACAGACTGTATCCCCTATAACCCTAGTTTGAAATATTGTTTCTTGACACTCGCGAGTACTTTCCCCTCTATATATAAAGGGTGTTTTTTATAGAGGTATAGAACTTTTAAATGGAATAAAACAAAGATGAATTTTTTAAATTGACATGAAATTTACTTTATTCGAAAGATAACCTTCTGACATTATAATTTAAATATGACTTTTGGCATATGACCGCCACGGATGGCTCGGACGTAGTCTAATCTGGAGGTCCAATTTTCGATGACTTTTTCCAACATTTATGGCCGTATATCGGCAATAACGCGGCGAATGTTGTCCTCCAAGTGATCAATCGTTTCGGGCTTATCGGCGTAGACTAGCGACTTCACATATCCCCACAGAAAATAGTCTAGCGGCGTTAAGTCGCACGATCTTGGAGGCCAATTCACGGGTCCGAAACGTGAAACTATGCGGTTACCAAACGTTTCCTTCAATAAATCAATTGTGGCACGAGCTGTGTGACATGTTGCGCCGTCTTGTTGAAACCACAGCTCCTGCACATTATGGTTGTTCAATTGATGAACGAAAAAGTCAGTAATCATGGTTCTATAGCGGTCACCATTGACTGTAATGTTCTGACCAGCCTCGTTTTTAAAGAAGTACGGACCAATGATT
Source organism: Diaprepes abbreviatus (assembly GCA_034092305.1). NCBI lineage: Eukaryota > Metazoa > Arthropoda > Insecta > Coleoptera > Curculionidae > Diaprepes > Diaprepes abbreviatus. Next base: position 4,462,920 of record JASJET010000095.1, read on the forward strand.
CCACCAGCCCATAAAGCACACCAAACAGTCAGTTTTTCTGGATGTAACGGTGTCTCAACATACACTTGAGGATTATCATCACTCCAAATACGGCAATTTTGTTTATTGACGTATCCATTCAAACAAAAGTGAGCTTCATCGCTAAACAAAATTCGCTTATGAAAATCGGAATCAACGGCAATATTGTTTTGGGCCCATTCACCGAATCTACGCTTTGCTTGGTGATCGAGTGGCTTCAATTCTTGCACGAGTTGGATTTTGTAAGCACGCAAACCAAGATCTTTCCGTAAAATCTTCCATAAAGTAAATGGACACATATCCAATTCCTGTGCACGATGGCGGATAGACTGATTCGGGTCGCTACGCTCTACAGCAGCAATGACTTCTTCTGTACGCACTGTACGACATCTCTGTGGATGCGTATTATCATTTAGAGTAAACGTGGTGCGAAAACGTTCCATAGTTAATCGAATTAATTGCTCTGATGGACGATTATGTTGACCGTAAAATGGACGTAGTGCGCGATACGTATTTCGAACAGAACCATGATTTTCAGAATAAATTTGCAAAATTTGGAAGCGTTGTTCAGGCGTCAGTCTATTCATGTTGAAATGCCAAACCCAACTAAACATAAATCACTTGACAGCTGACAAAATGGCCGCTAGTTAAAAAAGTGTTGCCAACTTAAAGTTTTATACCTCTATAAAAAACACCCTTTATATATATAAATATATATATATATATATATATATATATATATATATATATATATATATATATATATATTACAATTCTATATAATAAGTAATGTTTCTTTGGAAGTAGATCCTGACTTTTTCTGTGATAGCGACAGGTGAATAGAAATTAAGCTAAAGTCTGCATATGGATCCATAAGTAATTTCCGCCTCCAAAAAAGATCCTCATAGTCTTATGTAAATCAGAAAGCCCAGAAGATGTCTTCTGTTTCATTCATGGGAAATGCCCCGGATAACACAATTTTTATGGTAGCTAAAAACAAGATAATTAGTATATATATATATATATATATATATATATATATATATATATATATATATATTGATTCTAATTAATTTTAAGTTTATAAACAGCTTTTTGAACGAACAGACTTAACGCTTCCTAAGACTGTACGTTGAATGAAAATTTTCTATGACGAGAAAATCACGTGATCACAAATGCAAAAGAATTAATTTAGGCTACTTGTTTCTCTTTTTCTTAGCTGTTTCAGTCTACTTTCGAAATTTCCTAGATTTTCAACGATATCCACACATTAAAGAATTACTGGCTGTTTTTTAATTATGGCACGTAATTATATTATTATAATTATGCAAATTTAAAGAAAAAAACACTGGTTTTATGTTTTTTCTAAACTTGGAAATAATTCGTATTTCTTGTGTAAATGTAGATAATATTCTGTGGAATTTTGCAGTTCTATAATAAGGCTGTTTCTCATATAAAGTTGAATTATGTTGAGGAATGCATAGATTTCTGTTTTTGGTGACAATATTCATATCCTGAGTATATAGCTACGTGTTCTGAATAAATAATGCCAAAATCCTCTTGACCAAGGAAGAGGAATAAAGTCTAGGGAGTGAATGTAGCTCAGAAATATATGCTTTACATGAAATCTTGGGAGAAATTCCAAGAAAACAATACAAAAATCGCTTTAGAAGTTTTAAAATATTTTATACCGTAACAGACTGAATCTAACCTCAACAAAACAAATGGAGTTTGTTAACTCTCTCTCTCTCTCTCTCTCTCTCTCTCTCTCTCTCTCTCTTTCACGCCATTTAGTATAGTCTCCAGTTTCAATATGTAATATTTCCATCCCACATAAGTTCAGCGTCTGAAATCAATTTTCCATTGCGCCTTACTAGTGGAAATTTGGACTTAATATTTTATTTAGAGAATATTATTAAGTCTGTTAACCCCTATTAAGTGCTAAATTTCCTCTGATATACCAGTCCTGCATCTTCTGTGCCACAGTTGACCCTCTCAAAGACTATCCATCACGAGACATATCAGATGTTACTATTAGCATACTGACCAACAACCTTCTGTTTAAAACTATTTGCGAAAGTATTGGCATACACCAAGAAGAAGATAGGGCACAATATCGAATCCTAGGAAACACTCTGTCTAACTTTGAATACATCTGAAAACTAATGATCACAATTTTAAATTATACTCACTGTTTACTTTCTGTTGAGCCAATTGGATTTCAATGAATCTGAGACAGCGTCTCTTAAACTACACTTTAATAACATTTCCTCTAACAGTTGACGGTCAGCTGTATCAAATTAGTTGAAACAGAGTCACAACAGAAATAAAACTATGATGCAGTGTTCTGAAATTTCATAAATATTTTATTATGTGCACGGTTCTACTAATGGCATATGATTAGTGGAACTATACATTATTTCATTTTAAGAGGTCAAAAAATTTTGTATTATACCGATAGTACAGTCCAACATAGATTAATTTATTAAAATAAGCTCATAGTGCATTACAATTATCCAATCATAAAATATATTCAATAATTATCTCTGAAATGGTATGAAAAAATGCATTTTTTATAAATGTCCAAGTAAGTTATTTTAAAAGCACTGGGACAAACCATAAACCAGTTTTCAGATTGCTAAATAATATATCAGTTATAAATTTTATATCAAGTTGAATTAAGGAATTGTTCTACGATAAAATCAAATAAATTAGAATTTCTTGCAGTATACGGAGTGATATTAAAGTTTAATGACTCCAAAATTTTTCCATTTTCAGTGGAGCTCCTCAATACTTTAAGCAAGTCTAGTTAATTCGCCTTTTTTCTTATTTTTTCTAAAAAGTTCAAATATAGTTCCTGCACTTGACTATCATACTCTGGATACTGCGAATGTATCAAACAATATCTTAATACAGGGTGTCCGGAAAAATGTAGTAAATCTCTCGGATATGAAAAAAACACTTGAAAAGAATACTACAAGTTCATATAAACTTTTTTCGTATAGGCCTCCTCTTCGGAGGTAGTGGCTCCCAAAGAGCTGCAATAGAATAAAGTTTTTTCCACATAATTATTGAACCTCTAGGTATATTTCATTTTCTTTCAATACGATATATATATATATATATATATATATATATATATATATATATATATATATATATATATATATATATCAGGTAAGATTTTTCAAATTACTATCCAAGAAAGTATTATGAATTACTCACTGTTGCAGCGAGGGACTAGCTGTGATATTCATGACCTCATTTTTTTACGCTTTGTATGATAAGAAGTTTGGGCAACGATTTTTATATTGACTAAAAATTAAGTACTCTTCATTCATATTGCTAATCCTAACCGTTTTCGAAAAAACGTCATTTCATTTACATCATGTATTTGGCGTACTTCAATAAAAGATACATCTTTGTTCGTATGAAATATTCAACCTTCAACCTTATGATAAAAAAAATCGATCCAAAATTAGAGTGTACCTATTTACATCTAATTCTGTGAATGCAGGACGACCTAGGTTCGCAAAAAATGTGCGTTTTATTTTATCGGTGCCAAAAATAAAGTATTATTGTTGCAAGCGTTACTAGGTACGAAGGAAATAAATATCCTGCATTTTAGAACCTGTCAACTTTCACATCGCTGACACAATGATTCTTTACTTGGATATTAATTTACCGATTTCTGGATTTCGTGATGAAATCAATTTTGAAATAATTCGAAAGATGGAATACACGCTTATTGAGTATGCGGATATGCATCTGATGTATGGGTCTTGCAACTTACAATGCTTTGGAAGCCAGCTGGTTAAATAACGACAGATATCCTAGTCGTATTCTGCCAGATCAGAAAACATTTTAATGAGTTAACAAGTGTCTAAGAGAGATTGGTAGGCGATTCCATTTAATAAGGTAATATTATTAAATTTCTTCGTAATTTTCGAAAATTTTGGGAAAAGAAGTACTGATGCTGGTTGGGGAAGAACGGTATGTACGACGCAATTAGAGGAAAATATTCTAAATGCTATAGATGACACTCCTTTAACGAGCACTCGAAAATTATCAATGTAGCTTAGTACGTCGAAAACAATAGTACATGAAGTTCCTCATGAGCAGCTGTTATATCAATATCATATGAAAAAAGTATATGAACTGATTTCTGGAAATTTTCTCCATAGAATGCAGTTTGCAAACTGGCTATTAGATCAGCAACGAATTAATGTAAACTTCATTAGCACTATTCTCTTCACGGATGAAGCACAGTTTACAAAAAATGGTATAAATTTACACAACTCACGTGTATGGGCTGATGAAAATCCTCATACAACTATTGTTTTGCATCATCAATATCGGTTCCAATCAATTAATGTCTCGGCAGGAATCACTGGCAATTTTTTGATTTGACAATTCGTATTGCCGGTACAACTGAATAAAGAAATTTATTTGGGTGTCCTCCAGAAGTAGAGCACTTACTACTTGAAACTCACCAACACATGTACTATATGCAGTATGGTGTACGACTTCATTTCAGCGTTGCTGTGCGGGAGCACCTGAATAACGCCTATTCAATCCGTTAGATAGGTGGAAGAAGACCTATTGCCTGGCCTTCCCGATCCCCCGGCTTAACGCCCATTGATTTTTGCCTCCTACCTCAAAACCGTGGTGTAGTCCACTCCGGTCGATAGTAGGGAGGAACTTCTATGGAGAATCACGTTTCATTGTGAACAAATAAGGAACAATGCTGACTTAATGTGGCGGGTACAGCAGTTCTCAATTCGTCATGACCGCGAGTGTATCAGACTTCACGGAGCCCATGTTGAACCCTGTTACGAAGTTTATAACTAAGCAGTTAATTTAACTTTTTATTGAAACTATGATAACAGGGGAAAATTTCTCATTTTCATATTCAATCCGACACAAATCAGGGGACTAACACTGTAAATAAAATGACGTTTTTTCGAAAACGGTTAAAATTAGTGACTTGAATGAAGAATACTCTTTGGGAGCCCATATCTCCGAAGAGGAGGCCTATACGAAAAAAGTTTATATGAACTTATAGTATTTCTTTCACGTGTTTTTTTTTCACATCAAAGAGATTTCCCACATCTTCCCGGACACCCTGTAATTTAAAATTTATATTTATTTATGTTTATTTTTTAATTTATTTATTATTCGATATTTTCTTTTTAAATCCTATTGTTTTGTGAAGTCAAACACACACTGGGTTTAGGTGCGCATATTTCGAGTATACCTTATGGTAAATTTGACCCTTATATAGTAAAAAGCTTTACTAACATCTACACAGCTTTAAAAACACAGTTAAAAAAAGAGAAAAAGCACGGTAAAGATTGCCTTTCTGAAGTTGTAGTTACTTGTTGTCATATTTAGCAGAAGTTAACCTGCTCTCTGATTGCAAAGCTCTATTGTCATTTCCAATACTGGATGATGACTGTCCTTAAGTACAAGATTCTACGTGCCTTTCTAAATCATACAAGGTATCTTTATTATTGCAACACTCAATATATGCCCAAAAACATTAATATAAGATTCTCAGATAACAGTATAAATTGAATATAATTATTTATAGGTGCTAATATTAATCTTAAACATAATTTGTTTCACTAATTTCAAAAGGGAGTTAGAGTTATATTAGTCTAGTCATAATTTATAAAAATCAATTTAAATCACCAGTAATATTTCTTGAACCAGTTCATCACCATTCTAATATTTTATCAAATCCAAAACAATAACTTAAGTTGATAGAATTGTGAGAAATCTCAATGGCTTAATCAAGTTCAAATTTCAGATGATGCTCAAGGGTTAAAATAATCTTTTTTCTTATAATTTGAGTGAACATTTTTTATATTAAATTTAAAAATTGCGAGAACAATTTGCAAAATGACAGGTTTGCAAAAGCAGGCACGTTACACCAAAATATTTTCTTGTGGGAAACTATCACGAAGCCGATATGTTGAGGAATCTATAGAAGTAGAGCATAAGGCATTATTTCGTTGTCTGTCCTGTTGTAGATCTAAAATATGAAGACAAATAGGGCATGTCTTCAGATATATCATGAATTCGACCAGCAGCAGTATTATTTGATAGGGGAATGGACTTCAATTGCTTGATTGAATCGTAAATTGTAGATTGCCAGTGGGTCGTTTAGGCTTTACATGTCTCTCTTCAGTACTGCGACCTATAGGATCTTATGTACATTACCCTGATCTAATCTAAGTTAAGAATATTTGGACTTCTCATGAAATCTATTATTTTTCTGGAGGATAAATGTTTTACTTTTTTAGGCGTCAAGGAGACGCCTTCCAGAAACATGCCTCTTGCAGAACAAACATTTGTGTTTGTTTAAAGGTTGTAGACAATGGTGAAGATTGACTAAAATGTGGTTGTCGGACTTGCATTGTTTTTATTTTGGTTTATATTTGCGACGTTTCGATTAGGTTGTTATCAAATATAAAGTTAAATTCTTGTCTAAAGGCTATGAGCTTATATAAAGGGGCTGGGTCCACTAAAGCGCAAAGTTTTGCTTCACTGTACACATCTCAATGATTTGATGTTACAAGGTAGTGGTTTCTAAAGATTATATATCTCAACATTGGGTTTATTAAAGATTCCGTTATTATTTTGAATCTAGGCTGCTTCTATAAATTTTCTTTTCTCATGTTGGATTCCATATATTGGCGCCGCTTCAGACAATTTTATATGGTGTTTTTTTTTTATCCCAGGCGTGTTCTGTAATACCTGATCTCGACATTTTCCTTTTTTGTATATGTTTTATGTTCCTAAATTCTAACTTCTAATGATCGTTTGGTTTTTGCAAAATGCATTTCACCACACTCACATGGAACTTTCTAAATACATCCTTTTTCCTCGATAATATTTGGTTTTGTTTTTGTTAAAAGAGCTCTAAGTATATTTCCTGATTTAAAGGCTATTTTTATATTATCACTGCTGGAAATTCGTCTTATTTTCTGGCAGGTTCAACTGATATACGAAATTGTGAAGATGGAATGTATTTCTTGCTGTCCAGTGGTCATTGTTCTAAAGTTATTTATAACTTCTTCAATTAATTTTAAAGGATAATCATTTTGTTGTAAATCGGATTTAATGTTTGCTTCTTATTTTTCCAATGAATCGGCATTATTGCATATAGATATAGCTCGGTTATAGAGGTTGCGTATAATTTCCCGTTTTGTTACAGCAGAATTGTTTGAACTAGTTAAAATATTGTCCGGTATGTATTGGCTTTCTGCATACCGAGGTTTTAATAGTTTCATTTAAACGGCTCACCATGACATTTAGGAATATGCAATAATGCCGATTCATTGGAAAAAGAGGTAGCAAACATTATATACAATTTACAACAGAATGGTTATCCTTTAACATTAATTGACTATGTTATAAATAAATTTAGAACAACGTCCACTGGACAGCAAGAAATACATTCCTTCTTCACAATTCCGTACATTAAGGGAACCTTGGAGAAAATAGAATGAATTACCAGTAGTTATAATATCAAAACTACCTTTAAATCAGGAAATACACTTAGAGCTCATTTAGCAAAACCGAAACAAAAAACTACCTATAATTTCATGTGAGTGTGGTGAAATGTTTATTGGAGAAACCAAGCTACTACTAGAAGTTAGAATTAAAGAACATAAAACTCCTACAGAAAAAGTGGAAACGTCGAGATCAGGAATTGCAGAACATTCCTGAGATAAACAACACCATATAAAATTATCTGAGGCTGCTGCAATGTATATAGAACCCAACATGAAAAAAAGAAAATTTATAGAAGCAGCTTACATTAAAAATAATAATGGAATCTTCAGTAAATACAGTGTAAATATACTTTGGTAACCACTACTTTGTAACATCAAATCATTAAGGTGTGTACAGTGAAGTGAAACATTGTGCTTCAATGGGCGCAGTGCCTATATAAGCTCGTAGCCTTGAGATAAAACATCTAGTTTATAATTGATAACGATTAGAGATAAAATCTAATCAAAACGTCGCAAAAATAAACAAAAACAAAGACAATGCAAGTCCGACAATTTTAATCAAACATTTGCATGACATTGTCCCCTGTTTCTGCGGCACAGTCGCAGAAACGAAAAATTTCGTTCTCAGCTCTGCTTATTTATTTGAGACTCCGATAGCAAGGTTCTGTAGAGATTCGATATCAATCAAATATCCCTTTTTGAGAGATCGGAAAGCATTCTTGCGTTTTTTGGTGATGGATTTATAAATTTTTTCTTTTATATAAGGCCAGGTGTACTGTTCCACCTTAATTTAATCTAATTTTATTCCCAGCTCCGATAATCCTCTTTTGTGGTGTTTTTTGATAATCCACAGAAAGCATTGGTGTCAAAATGAGTTTTTGTCTCTTTTTGTGCGATCTTGTGCCCTTCCTCATTTCCTTTAATTATTCACTTGTGCCCTGGAAGTCATATAAGGGTTACCCTGCTGTTGCTTGCAATTGATTTAGGGCTTGCCTACAGTCAATAAAGACTTGTAAGTTTTTAACTTGAACTTTTTAGTATTGCTTGGTTATCTGACAATTCAACCCTCTTAGATCCAAAGGTTAGGACAAAACCAACGGTTATTTTCAAACACCATTTCATATTTGATGATTAAAGTTTAACCGGAAGTTATCTATGAGCTACGTTTACCAGTATATGATTCTGAGGTTACTTGTTTTACTTAGTCAAAAAAAAACCTCATTGCTTTATTTCATTAATGTCATTTGGCTTCTGTATCAATAAGTTTATAAAACTGTAAAACCAACATTTAAAAACACAGATTTACCTTATGTAATCGAAGTCGTCGCCGAGTTATTATAAATGTTAATTTTACATAGGCTCATAAAGTATTTGTATTTAAAAATTTAGTTTAAACTACAGTAAAAGCTAATTGCTAAAAAATACTTTTGGAAATTTTTTAAGTATTTAATCTTCTGTCTGAAATTTCCACTTCAACCCCTCATTCATTCGGGATCCATCAGTAAACCAAACAAATAAATCCTTCTGAAGTCGAGGTAATCTCTCTTCATTCGTTTGGTAGCAGTCAATTACTACTTCATAGCAGGGGCGGATCCAGCTTCTCTCCTTGGGGGGGGGGGGGGCGGTGATATCACAAAAGTACAGTATGGCAAGCGAAAGCAAGTTGTCCCCCGAGGGGGAGGGACACCAGCAACATTCCCATTTCTATTGTAAAAGGCAGAGACGGGACTATTTTTTTGAATTTGAAGCTCTTGGAGAGGGGGGCGATCACAAGAAAAAACAAGTTTCCCACAGTGGTTGGGAAGATGCGATCAACATACACATTCCTCGTATAAGAGGCCGAATCAAGTCTATTTTCCTGAATTCAAAGCTCCGGGGGGGGGGGCAATCGCAAAAAAAAAGTTGTCAACGGGGGGGGGGTTGCCAGTAGCATACACCCCCTTGGGAAGGGGAGGGGCGATCACAAGCATACACATTCCTGTACTCTATTCAAGAACTAGAGAGAGTAATAAGACTGTCACCGAAACCTCTAACGTACCTGCTTCAGTGCCCCCGGTAACTGAGAACTGCCGTAAATCTAATTATAACTAAATATTACAAGCTTTTATAAATTTACTGTAACAATAAAATTTCTGATAATTCAATTTAATTTCTGTCAGTGAGCAAAGTGCACCTTACTGTGTGTCCTTAGTGATTTATTTTGTTTGTGCTTGTTTTTATATATTATTTGAGATTAGTGAGATACCCAAAAGATGGAGGGCATTTTTTCCTCAACGAAAAACGTATTACGATGAATGTTTATGATGCCTTAATATCTAGATAATAATGTTAAAAGCTCTGTTGAGATGTGTTTCAATATAACAGGAGTTCGAAAATCTATCATGTACCGAACACTGATGGAGAAAAAAACGATTGGAATTGTTAGTAATTCCAAGCTCTGTTAAGATATGTTTCAACATGAGAGAAGTTCCAACTACTATATCCGAATACTGAAGGAGAAAAAACGACTGGAATTTTTAGTACTCCCAAGCCACATTCCATCACAGGCAGACGAAAAACCTCGTTGGAAGAAGAGAAGTAAACTGCAATAAAAGGAGTTGTAGATACATCTTATTATGAGAAGCAGATCCCAACCGTCGACAATATTCTAACTTAAATCAATGAAGATCGGAATTTGCCTGAAATTAAAAGATCTGAGCTCTGGAAATTGCTCAGAGAATTTAATTTTTGTTGGGAAAAACCAGATAGGAAATCTGTTCTTATAGATCGTCCGTAAAATGTCCGTTGGTGAAGGAAATATCTCTCTCAAATAAAAGGTAGAGTTGCTGGAAATAACACAACTTACAAAATTAATAATTTAACTGGACTTTTGAAAGATTTTTTTGAATAAAGTTACTGCAGATAATTGGTAAAAATCCATATAATAAAAGAATAAGAGAAAATGTGGAAACTCGATCTCATGATCTGTGAGAGAGGAATCAATTATAATTAATTTGAGCGAAGATAGCTTCACTGACTTTTTTGACGAATAAGATACGTAATGTTTACCAGCGTTAACACAATTTATTATTTAAATTTTCTGAAACATATAAAAATTTATGACATTTGAATCCCTTTTTAGTGTTTAATTGTAATTCAGCAGACGGTTTAAGAAATAAATAAACTGGAACGTCAAATATCCCAACAATGTTTTTAATTAATAATAAAATGACCGAGCACAAAAAAATTTTTAATATTATATTGACGAATTTATTTTATATATATATATATATATATATATATATATATATATATATATATATATATATATATATATATATATATATATATATTTAACTTCTTGTATTTTTGAAAATGGGTATTTTGTAAGTATTTAAATTATAACTTAGAATTTTTTGAAAGAAAAAGGCTACGTTTTAGTCTGAATGTGCCTAAAACGGTTTCTATGCCAAAAATAAAAATAATCAAACTACAGTTGTGATTTGTGTTAAATATGTCAAAATTATCTATATTTTCTAATATATGTGAATTATTAAAAAATCATAAGAAATAAAATAATATTATAAAAACTTTTTATTTTAAGTTTATTACTGAAATAACCCTCTATGCCATAAATATTTGGTGATAAAATAGACCTCCTTTTGACGCATTTCGATGCCTATGACAAGGATTAAAATCCTTTTTAACACTTCACACATCCAAATATCTATTGCTATCCAACCCAAATAGTCCATTATTATAGACCAGTATTTTTGATTATAAAATTTCTAACCCATTCCTATGAAAAATATATGTGTCTAACAGATTTTGCCAAAGACACCGGACTAAAGAACACAGGTAGTTTGCGAAGAAAAAAAAAGGAAAAAAATGAAAAACTTTCCCTAGTTCTTGAATAAACTATAATATAAGAGGCAAAGTCGGGTCTATTTTCCTGAACTCTAAGCTCTTGGGGGGGGGGGGCGATCGCCCCCACTGCCCTCTTGGATCCGCGCCTGCTTCATAGTCAAAGTCACATCTTATAGGCATGAAACCTGTTGATCTCGATATGGATTCTGTTGGAACTGTGCCGCGAATCTTCATATGATCAACAAGCTTTCTAGGTTTTAGGTGTTCTGTTCGTAACAGTTTAAGAGCAACTGTTGCTGCCACCTTCATTACAGCTATCAGTATTGCCTGTAGCGCTTCTATGGGGCATGAGGGCCCTCATGACTCTTACATAGGCTAATCTGTATTTTTTAAAGCATTTTTTGATCTATTGCTGGCTTGATTACCATACCAAAGAAGTATCTGTAACCAGGGGTTTGATGATCATTTTCTATGACTATAAGATCATTCTCAGTCTCAAATCACACGACTTTCCAAAGATCCTCCGACATGGCCGGTTTTCCGTTATTGCCAGCTTTCAGCTATTGCCTTTTGGAGAATCTCTTCAATGTGGCTACGCCAGATCAGTTCCTGATCTATTACTACTCTCATATATCAGTCCTTTAGAAGAGATCAGTATTGAATCCTGAAGTACTGCGTATTCGGTTTTTGTACTTAAAATAAAATTTCATGTTCAAATTATGTTAGTCCCATCAAAACTCCTTTAATACGAATCTGCAGGAAGTTACGCGTTTGACGTTTCAGTGTTATAAACCTATTTTATGAATCTTTCAAGTTTTATACGTACGTAGACCGATATAAGCGTTTTCGATAATAAATACTGCGATAAATATTTACTATGGCATAAAGTCTTACCTAACTTTTTATAATTTCCTTAATAAAGAAATAACGTTAAAATAAAATGCTTTAATGGGACATGCATAAAAATAATAGTATATTTTAAGGTCGATTTTTTGTGACGTTATACGCTAATGTTCTGAAATTAGCACGTACGAACACGGTGCCTTCGGGTGCTGCAGGACGGCAGAAGAGATAAAATCAAAGATGAGCGAGCGACTGATCGCAAGTTTCGCAACATTGTCTTTAAAGTATCTGAATTCACATGGTTAATTTAAATGAAAATATCATGACATCAGATGTCAATAATTATATGTATAATATGGTAATAATTTGAATTTAAGAAATAAGTTACTTCATATAATATTGCATGCCAAATTTTTCCTATCTCGCTGAATAATAAAAATGAATCTAGGAGATGCGTCTTTTTCAAATAACACAAGTTCCTGACCGACATCTAAGTTTTATCCAATATGTAACCATCTGGTTGCGTTATATCTTTAGATATACGAATACGCCATCATTTGTTAAATGTCGGTAAAGAAATGAATAATCAAATTTGTTATAATCTCAAATATTGCAACTGTATAAATAGTAATATAAAACCTAAATATTTTTATACCCCTAATTAATTTCTACGATCCGTTCTGTAGATGTTCCTAAAAATATCAGGTATATGTTAGAATGCAAAAGGATGTCTTCATTTGCGTATAATGCACTATAATACTTATTACTTAATGACTTATTCATTGAATGGTCTATAAGTGACTAAAGTGAATTAGGTAATGATGTTACATTCCATTCTTGTAAAAAATCCACAGTGCCTGAATCAGCAAATTCTTATTGTCGTGGCAATTATATATGGGTGGAGTTTATATGATTATCTTGCTACAAAGCGCAAAAACAGCACTTCTTGAAGTTACTCTTACCGAAAGTTCAAATTTAAAGCACCATCTGTATCTTAAACCTGAAAAAATGTTAACCCTAGAGATAGACTCTTCCGATTATCCAAATGACAGTCAAGATACTTATATTAAATTAACTTACTTTAAAAAATATATTTGTTAGCTGTTGGTAAAAATAGCAGAGTAAAAATAAAATAGATGTGTTAGCTCTCAGTATATATAATAAAGCAAAAATTACACAGTTTGTCAACGAAAATTGCAATTTCCTTGTTAATACGAATCTATGTTTCTTTTCGTTATAAATTCAAATATTAGTGCTATCTATCTGGTTGTGAGTACCTGCTATTGGGCTGCAGTCACTAAAAGATGATCTCAACTAATTGATTACTTGACAACTGGACAGCTCTCGGATATTTTAATATATCCTTGTGACTAGTTTGATATATGTTGTCAAAAAAGAATGAAACACATTCGCCAGCAGAAATAGTTGGTTTCAAGGAAATATGTAGTACTTCTATTAAATACTGCAGAGATTTAAGAACATGGGATAATTCTTACTTAAAAAGAAGTAAGAAAACACTGTCATAAAGCTTCAAAAACTGGGATAATAGCTTGCGGAAACTGAAGTATAGCTTGAATAAATAATTTCGATGCTTTAAATGCTGAACAAAATGAAAATAATTTAATTTATGGAACTCCATGATTATAACGAAAAATATAGAATATAGTTACCTAATTTTGGTGTATATTGATCAAATCGAATAATAAAATACGCAGATAATTACTGATCTTACTCTTCGGCAATTCTGCACTACTTCTCGCACGACCAGCTAAAAAGGAAATGACAGGATTCGCCCAAAATGTCAATACTAAACTTCCCGAAATGCATCTTTCAAGAGATTTGTAGATTCGTGTCCTAATTACTGGAAAAATATTCGAATTGACGTATTTGCAAAATTCAGTATTATTCGCCAAAACTGCAATAGAAACAGATTTTAGGAACGAAACTTAACATACCGATACCGATATAGAAATCAAGCGAAACCGCGATTCCGGTTAAAACCAATGCCTGTGGGTGGCGCGAGACATACGATCTCTTGCGAGATTCCAAATTTAAATAAAACAGGCATAAAAGAAAAAAGAGCCTGTTACAATATGGTGGGGCAATTCTCAAAAAAATTGACCAAATATTACCATTCTTTAGATAATTAGTCTAATCACAGAAAAGAATCCCTAAGGATTCCTGAACATTAGTTTGAAAGTTTATTATAGCAGAAGCAAAATTATATCTCTATAATAATTTTCGTCATGAACCAAGTGTCTTAACACAAGTACTTAAATGTTTAATAATGAACGAAGAAGCCGCAAGCGTAGATTTGGAGCTAAATAATCTTGTTTTACATTCTTATTTATTTCGCGTTCTTCTTCCTTTGTTATTTATTAGTACTCCGAATACTGATTTACTGTACCCTTTCACCTTCCTCTTAGTCCATCTTGCTTTCTATTGCCCTCTGATATTATGAGTAACAATGTTTGCACTACCTTACCTTCAGCTGTTCTAAATGTCCTAACCATTGTAGGATTTTAGCGCTAAGTTTTGGGGTATGACTAGGAATGTACAGGAATTGGGAACTTAAATCTCTCTCTATAAACTTTCCATTCGACTTAGGTTTATTAAAAGTGGTTATTACAAAACTGACGATAAATCCAAATATATTGAGCTATACATTATAAAAAATAAAATTCCACTAAAATTGAAAATAATGTCATGTCTAGCACTCTATAGTGCATTGTCACTATAATCACTACTAGCTGGTGGTCTTTTGACTGGTGACTCGCTTAGGACTGACCACTGATTGACCTCAAACAAACCAACCTCAAATTCACTAACCAGTCTCAGATTAATTAATCCTTACTTATTCCAAGCGTGTCTGTCCTTTTTACCATTTTATTGTTTTCCATCAAATCAATAATACGCATCCTTGGCTCATTATGATCAGGAGAGTGACCTTGCTAACTTAGTGAATTAGCACTATAGACGACCAATAAATAAACATAATATTTCATAACTAGCAGGTTATAAAAAAAAGTAACACGTTTCCTTCGTGCTTTAATTTAAAATAGAAGTTTATTTATTAAAGTTATATTTTACATTTTTCCTTATGTAACAATATGTTTAATCTTTAACTCAAGATATACTGAGGTCTTCCACCTTCCTCTTGGTCTATTCTGTTTTTCCTTGCCCTCTGGTAATTTGTGTAGCACTCTTTTTATTATCTCTATCCGCTGCCATTCTAAATATTCTAACTTTGACAGATCTTATTTTGGATCCATATTTCGGATGAGTATAGTACTGTTCTTCTTAATATTGTTTTGTAAATTCAGATTTTCATATTTCTGGATAGTTCCTTCAAACAAAACTAACTCCTTGACCTTGTTTCTAATGTAACATTCGAATTCGATCGAATCGATCGAATGGAAAATCCCTTTTGAACGTCAAAAAAAAGGAATCGAACTGAAATGACACGTAACTTAGTAACTGATTTCTTCATTTTTTTTTGTTAATATTTAACTTAACGTTTTTGGACTTTCGTTTTGGCCGATAAATTGTCAACATATAGCCAGTGCACTGTTGCAAAAAGCAAGAAAAAAATGGTTTGGTCGTTTGCTAAATGTCCGCTATAAGAGAGGAAGGTTTGTTGCTGGATGATTCCTAGAATTCTTAGCGGAAAGTTCGTGAGTAGCTGCGTGCTCTACGGAGAGAAGGGTGGTTTTCATTCCACAAGTCGTTCCTTTATGCAGTGAAAGTGAATAGATATAACATACCTGTGGCGAAGGGTTAACTCTACATGCCGAAACTCGAACAAAGGACTCTGTCTGAAATATATAAATACCTTTTGTTGTTGTATTGCAGTCGGTCGCATACATGACCAACAACCCTGGTTGAATGATGTAAGCATCCAGGACCTCTTAGATGAGGCAACTTTCTGGGACTTTTATCTTAAAAAACGGTCTTCCAAACTTGGTTAACATGTAAACCTTCCCGAGGGATTCCAAGATAAAGAAGGTGTAAGCGCAGGAACTTAGCTAAATAGAGATAGAGGATAGAGAGCTAAATCGACTAAGTCGTAGCAGCCATATAAACCATAAGTTAAAAAACATGTTTATGAAACTGGCAATGGGAAAAAGTTTTATATATAACATAAAGAAAGAACAAGATAGAAAATAATATATGAAAAAGATATAAAAATAGATATTTTTAACACATTGCCTTTGACTTTATCTTTGTTTCCTAAAATAATTGGGCAAATCTATCTACATGAAGTAATTTACAGCTGTTGTCGTCTTTAAAGAGAGGGAAAACAGCTAGCGTCTCTTTCTTTTTAATATCATTTTTATGTTTTATTATAAAGAATCAGATGATGAATTAGTGAATAGGATTTAGTAGTTTTCGATAGAGATGTATTTTATTTTAAAAAGTCTCCATCCGATAATTGTGATCCGATTGGCATTTTGTGTTAGAAATAATATCCTGTTCTTGCGCTTTTGTTGCCTTTCATCAACCGCCAGTTGATTTCCTAGTAATATTTATACTTATTAGTTCTTCTAGCTCCTAAATATATGTATTGCTCCTCCCATTCACATCGCGACCTTATTTTAATTTTAGAATTTATTTTTTGTATTTAATGTGATTCAACTTTTTTTTATTGAATTCTCAATTTCATCTCCTATACGACCTCAATCAGAGTTTTATGAAATATGTTTCCTTTATTATTAATTTCGTTCCATTCTGACCAAGAACTCATTTTTCATTATATTTAGAAATTTTATACTACCCATAGCTTTTCTAAACTAATTTCTATTAAGTTCACTAATTTCCACTAAACGTCATACTTTTTCATAATTGGTAGAGTTTTGTTTTAGGTTATCAAATATTCTGCAAAAATCAATGCACATTACTAAAATAAGAATCTGGAATTCGTAAATGTTATTAATGTTCCTTTCATAGTAAAAATTTAGTGCCTGGTTTTTCTTCAACTGACCTAATATTCTGCTAATTGGGGTTCTAAAATTATTTCTAACCTAATTTTTAAAAGCGTTGACTATACGTTGTAGGTTTGGGCCAATAGCGAAATCCTTCTGAAATCTTCTTCTTTCTTGAATATTGGTATGACGACGAAATTTAATAGTTTCTGCTGGTATCTTGAACATTTATTATTTTCTAGTCTCTTTAGTAGTAGAAATATTTATTTTCGTGTCGGTTCTATTACAACGCAATTTTCAATTTTTTACTCCAGATTTCGTTTTCCTTTTTGTTGTCATTTTTCTTTCCCTTTTTACATTCCTTATGCCAGCGATAGTTTCTTTTTGCTGTCTTTATTATTGAAACTATGTTCTCTGTTTATTTTAGAATTATCTTCTGCTTGATAGTCCAGGATTGTCCTTCATTTTATGTATCACATTTCCTTAAATGTATTTTTAATGGCTTGTTCATATTTATTCACAATAGTCCAATATCCTTTTTTTATTTTTTCTGTATTATTGTTGTTCTTTCATGTGTTGTAATCCTTTTAAACAATCAAAATTTCAGTAAGAAATAAAGAAATATTTCTGCCGTATTTAAATAGTTTGTTATATATGTAATTCTCCTTTCAGGCAGAGAATATGAAAAATATATGTACAAACAGTTTATTTCCTGCAAATATCGCTCTGGTCCTCTCTCCATACGCGTTTCGATCACCTCATGATCTCGTCAGTGGAGCTGTATCAGACCGAGAGCAACATTAGCAGGAAATAACTTCGATGTCAGACTAAAAAATATCGCCAGTCGCCAGTCGCCATATTATTTTTCAGTCTGACATCGAAGTTGGTTGACGGCAAGTGTAATATCCTGCCGACATACCTTGAAATTTATTGTTCATATATCAGTTATTTCCTGCTAATGTTGCTCTTGGTCCGATACAGCTCCACTGACGAGATCATGAGGTGATCAAAACGCGTATGGAGAGAGGACCAGAGCGATATTTACAGGAAATAAACTGTTTGTACATATATTTTTCAGATTCTCTGCCTGAAAGGAGAATTACATATATAACAAACTGTTATAATCCTATTACGGTTTCTTGCTACATGAACATTATCGACCTGATCTGTGTACGTACCATCAGGTGAAACACACGTTACTTTTAAATGTCTTTTCTTCTGAAGTATATACTCAGGATCTTCATTTATACGTTATCACTACTCTTTTATTTAATATTGAATTTAGATTTACGGCCGTCGAAATATTTTCCATTATTTTTTGGACTTTCTATATATATATATATATATATATATATATATATATATATATATATATATATATATATATAATGCAAGATTTGTGTTTAATATTAATATTAATATTTTGAAACTTTGCTTGTGATAATTTGACTTTCTAATATTAAACATTTATTTTTCTCTTCAAAGCATTTTGTATTTTTTTATAGGAAGGAATAAGCGACCCGCCTAGTGTTTCCTCAATAAGTAGATTATTACGTGGTGGCAGTAGGCGAGAGCAAGATCCGGACCTCAAAAAAGATTACACGATTGATGGAATACTCGGTGGTAAGTCTAATTTGTTGTGTTTCTGATCAATACAGTTGATTTAATTGATGGTGAAATAAGATCATAATCATTTAAAAAAGTGTTCCCATTAAACGAGTATTTCCGCAAAATTTTTGTAAAATTAAAAATCTTCAATATTAGTCAATTAAGGATCTGTGTGAAACCCTGAAATCAATATGATGTTATAGTATTTAGCTCAGTTAAGAGCCCAATTTGGATGATCAGGTAATCCCTATCTCCCTTAGTCAGTTAGGAACCTAATTAAGAGACCATTAAATGTGGTCAATGTAGGACGAACGACCATAAAAGTATTATAGATAGAATAGGGAAGATATGCGGTTTCTTGAAAGTGGAACCATTACGCCGATAGAAAGAGGTAGAGAGAGAAGATTATCTCTTTTTAATACCGCATGAGCAGTCCAGAGTTCTCTTCCTATCGACGCATGATACATGATACATGAATGTCCCCAAGGGAGAGTTTTATTGCTTCTACTGTGATCCCTGCTCGTTGGAAATCTGCTGAGAGTGATTCAGAGTTTACAACACAAGGTTTTGCTGATGATCTAGTTGTTACTATCAGAAGCATGAATAAAGGAATTTATAAGCTGTATTTAACCAGATTAGCAACTGGTGAATAAAGGAAGGACTACATGTTAATCCTAACAAAATAGTCATCGTATCTTTTACAAGGAGACGAAAGTTTGACATCAACGCTCCAACTTTAACTGGAACAACACTGAGCTTTTCCAAAGAAGTTAAATATCTCGGAGTAATAATAGACTAGAAACTGATCTGGAACAGAAGAAATGCCAGAATTATGAATTTTATGAATTAATATACACATAGGCACACCGGCAAAATCACCAAACTATTCTAACTCCAATCCATCGACCCCGGATCAATATTTAAGGCTGTAAAAAGATCAACTCGGTCTGTTGGAAGTGAAGATATTATATAGTATTTTAACGAGAATTACCTGAATATGACAATGTCCTTATAAAATTACAATCTGGTCATGTTGCTAGTGAGATTCTAGATTTGTATTTTAGTATGTTTTATAGGTATATATAATAAGTGTATAGGATTTAACATTTAGTTATATTTGAACTGTGAAAGTGTTAACTGTAGTTTATAAAAAATGTAGAGTAATTAGTGAAAAGTGGTTTTATTATTCGAACCCAGTGAGAAAATATAGGGACAGAAAATTATAAAAATAGGTGTTAGAAGTAACGATTATCACTAGATCTCCAAAAAATTCTATCGGTAAATCGGAAGAGATAGCGAAAAACGAACTTCGCTGTTGGAGTTGTCATCAGTAAGAAGATTAGACTAATTTTGAATAAAGTTCTAGGGCGTTCCATTTGATAACTAGAAATGACAGCGAAAAAACGACTTCACCATAAAATTTCTCATCAAGAAAAAAGCTAAGGACTAAATTTTGGACAAAATTCCAGTTTCTATGGTAAATACTAGACAACAAACAGCCGGAATGAACAAATAAATAAATTATTGGCTGATTTTATTAAACATGTGGAATAACTTCTCATTAAAGACAAATAGAAGAACAACACACTCAGAAAAAAAAAACAGGAAGAAGAAGAAGATCACCAGTAAGAAAGACAAGGTCGTCTAAAAGAGAAGAAGGAAGAAAAAGTACGGCGCCACAAAGAAAAACAAGAAGAAATACAACGATATCTAAAAGAAAAATAAGAAGAAGAATATCGGAAAAAGTATAACAAGGTTGTTTAAAAGGAAAGCAAGGAAAAAATCGTCGCCAAAAAGAGAAACAGCAAGAAAAAGAACATCGATTTAAAGAAAAATAAGGAGAATAAAAACGTCGCCAAAAAGAAGGAGAACGTCGCATTAAGGATGACTTTGCAAATGGATACACAAGGTTAGAATGGCAAAGTCGATCAAATTATATTGGAACAAATGACAAACCTTAAGAAAGAAATAGGAGAAGTATCACAAGGCAAAGGAGAAGTACGTCAAAAAGTAAATAGTTTCGAATCCATTATGAGACAAGACATAGAAGTGTGGCAAGACAGAAGAAGCGCGACAGGAAGTAAAAGAAGTCGTAGACGTCATAGAATCAAAAGTACGCCAAGAAATATAGAATCAAAAATTAAGGACTTTCCGACAGATATTGATAAAAATAAAGGAACATGGCTCCTCTAATACAGTAATAACCCCCAGACAGAATATGAAACTTCTAATTGACGATGTTACTAATATACAAATGCCAGTTTGAAACTGTAGCCACCGCAAATAACTGGAACTACTATATTGAGGTGATCGCGTCTTAGACAGAAAACTAGTGTCTTCAAAAACTAACAATTTACCTCTTTGGGTGGTAATATTTTGGCAAAACGTTGTAGTTAGACTAATTATATGCAGTGAAAATTTCCTGTAAAGTTATTATTTGTTTTTGTATGAATTAAATGGCTTATATATACTGTATATATCTAGAATGAAAGCAAATAAAACTAGCATGTACATAATCCCTTTGCTAACAATATGTTTTTAAAAAAACTGATGATAGTTGTTGAAATATATAACTTAATAAATCCATCCTGTTTCCCTCCTTTTTGTAAACATGCCCTTAGCAATATTGGTTATCATCGAGCGAGATCGACAATTTTCTTTCAGCAAATATTTAATTAGTTTCTGAGCTGAAAGCCATCGGGATGAATAGAGAGGTAATTACTTTGGCACGCGGTAAATATTCGAAGAAGCTATTTACCTATACGCTATTAAGCAGATGAGAAAACACTTAGTGCTTATTAAGCTACCTTTAACTAGAAAGGATATTTATTCTGCTTGTATTACCTGTCTTTCAATTTGTCTTGCTAAGTAAATTTATTGAGTGCATAGGTTTAATTTAGCAGAGATAGTAACGATGCATTTTTTAATCCACACTTGATAAAGAGTTTATTTCTAAATGTTCAAGCTATTAATGGACCAAATGTGTAAATTTTAAATTTACTGTAAATAATAAATACAGTAAAAGCAACTAAAAATGTCAGTTTGCATTTAGAGATGAGAAGAAAATATGTGAATTTTATCTATTCAATTTAAATCTGTTGTTTGTTTGAAGGTTGTACACAATGTTGAAGATTGACTAAAATGTGGTTGTCGGACTTGCATTGTCTTTATTTTTATGACGTTTCGATTAGGTTATATCTCTAATCGTTATCAGGTAGGTATAAACTGAATGTTTCGTCTTAAGGCTACGAGCTTATATAGGGACTGTGTCCACTGAAGCGCAAAGTGTCGCTTCATTGTACACACCTCAATGATTTGATATTACAAAGTAGTGGTTGCCAAAGATTAGATATCTCAACACTTGGTTTACTGAAGATTCCATTATTGTTTTTAATGTATGCTGCTTCTATAAATTTTCTTTTTTTCATATTGGGTTCCATATATATTGCCGCAGCCTCAGACCATTTTATATGATGTTGTTTATCCCAGACGTGTTCTGCAATAACTGATCTGGACGTTTCCCCTTTTTGTGTATGAGTTTATGTTCCGTAATTCTAACTTCTAAGTGGTCGTTTGGTTTCTCCAATATACATTTCACCACACTCATATGGAACTTTCTAAACACATTCTTTCTTATCGGTACATTTTGGTTTTGTTTTTGTTAAATGAGCTCTAAGTATATTTCCTGATTTAATGCCTGTTTTTATATTATTGCTACTGGCAATTCGTCTTATTTTCTCCGAAGTTCCCTTAATGTACGGAATTGTGAAGAAGGAATGTGTTTCTTGCTGTCCAGTGTTCGTTGTTCTAAAGTTATTTATAACATCGTCAATTAGTTTCAAAGGATAACCATTCTGTTGTAAATCGGATTTAATATTTGCTACCTCCTTTTTCAATGATTCGGTATTATTGCATATAGATATAGCGCGATTATAGAGGTTGCGTATAATTCCTCGTTTTGTTACAATAGAATTATTAGAACTATGATTAAGATATTGTGCATTGTGTGTTAGCTTTCTGTATACTGAAGTTTTAATAATTTCATTTGAGCGATTCACCATGACATCTAGGAAAGGCAATTGATCGTTTACCTCTTTTTCCATGGTAAACTTAATTGTAGGTCGAATTTTATTTAGATGTTGCAAGAAATCATTAAGTTCTTGATCATTGCCCTTCGATACGATGAAGGTATCATCGACATATCTCAATCAGACCAGTGGTAATGTGGTTCGATCTGAAACTTTGCGCTTCAGTGGACACAGTCCCTCTATAGGCTCGTAGTCTTAAGACAAAACATTCAGTTAATACTTGATAACGATTAGAGATACAACCTAATCGAAACGTCGTAAAAATAAATAAAAATAAAGACTCTGCAAGTCCGACAACCACATTTTTATCAATCTTTTTGGTGTATTTGATTAAAAACTAACAATTAAAACTTACTATTGTATTAAAACCGGAGTGACGCCAAAACGAAGTGTAATTGATAAGTATTTATGAATAAATGTACGTAAAATCGAGGTATATAGGAAATAAAAGCTGTTATTTGTTAAATTATTTTAATTAAACTTGATGTCGTATCAATAAAAACAGAGTAACTTTTTATCAAAGAATAAAACACATAATGCGATCGAATACCATCACTTCCCAACTGCTTACAGTACACGACAATAGTCAAAAACGTAATAGTAATAAGTGTCTATCTTATCTATATCCAAGCGGGTTAATTGTTAGTTTTAACTGTTTTTTAGGACATTTGAAATAGTTAATTCTGATTGATTTAGTTGAAAGCTACATTAATTCAATTTAATTAATTGCAACGTACAATTAATATTTTAATTGCAATTACTTTTAATTAAATTAGATTAATCGCAATTAAATTTTCAATCAATTAAAAAATTGACTGAAAATTTAATTGATTAAAGCCAACTACTGCAGAGAAACAGGAAAATATTTTTTATTTTGAAAGAAAATATTTTTTTAAAATACAATACTTTAACGCCCGCATTGGAAACAATGCAATACCTGGGGTTAAACAAAGGTTTAACGAAGACATGTTAAACGATAATGGAGAGCTAATGATCAACCTCTGCACGCTTAATGAGCTGTGAATTAACAACACCTTTTTCGATCATAAAGACCAATATAAATTCACATTCACTAACACTAGAGGATTTAAGTCAATAATTGATTATATCGTCACTAATAGACACCTCCACCCAAGCCAAATCCTTGATGTCAGGACACTGAACTCTGCTGATGTGGGAAGCGATCACAGCTTACTACTCGGGAAAATCAATTTGAAACTTACACCAAAGAAAACCAAGAACTACCTTTACAGCAGGAAAAGATCAATATAGAAGCACTATGGGACACATCGATAAGAAAACTGTACGAAACGAGACTCGAAGGAAAGATTGAGATTAATCAAATAAACGGACAAGATAGCATTAATACCAGCTGGGAAAAAGTACAGAAAAACATAAAAGAAGCCGCCAGCGAGGTCTTAGGAACAAGAATCCCACATAGAAGTGGAAAAGCCGCAAAAACCCCTTGGTTTTGTCAGGAAATCAAAGACAAATGTAAGGAGAAAAGAAAAGCATATCTTAATTATAGGACACAAAGAACACCGGAATCATATGAAATATACCGAAGAATTAGAAACGAAACGACAACACGCGTAAGACAGATAAAAGATCAACACTGGGAAGCATTTTCTAAGCGAATGGAGAATGACTTCTATGGGCTTGAAAAACAAATCTGGCGACTAATTCGAACACAAAGAAAAGAAGTCAATGAGCTGGTAGAAACAAATCACATTACCAATGAAAAGTGGATAGACTACCTAAGCGAACTGTTCAGAACAGATAACATCGAGACTGAACTTAGCACACCTGAAATAGTGATAAACGAAGACATTGAAATTGGAACCATGGAGGTTAGTGCGGCACTCCAGAAGCTGAAGAACAGGAAGAGCGCAGGACATGATGGCATCCCGAATGAACTACTCAAATACGGTGGCCAACGCCTTACACAAGAATTGACAAAACTGATTCAAAAAATTCTCCATCAACACAAAATACCGGACGAATGGCGCACTAGCACGACCATTCTTATGTTTAAAAAGGGAGACAAAAAAATACCATCGAATTACAGAGGAATAAATCTCTTAAATACCACCCTGAAACTTACCACAAAGATAATAACGGCTAAAATTAACAGCTTAACTACATTGGCAGAGGAACAACAAGGCTTCAGATCAGGAAGATCATGCACAGATGCAGTTTTTGTCATAAGACAAGTAACAGAAAAATCGATTGAATACAACAAACCGGCTTATATGTGCTTCATCGACCTGGTGAAGGCTTTCGACCGTGTGCAATTGAGAGATATCGTACATCTCCTATACAATAGACAAATCCCTCGCAATATAATAAAACTATTGAAAATATATACACAGCCAATCAAATCCGAGCCAAAATAAACGGAAATCTCACCAAACCAATACCTGTGGGATGTGGCATCCGACAAGGGGACTCTTTAAGTCCTCTTCTATTTAACATCATAATGGACGAGATAATAAAAGCAGTACGTGTGTTGAGAGGATATAGGATGGGAGATCGGGACGTTAATATCTTATGCTATGCTGATGATGCAGTTCTGCTGGCAGAAAACGAAGATGATCTGCAGCGACTGTTACACAGATTCAACTGCACAGCAAAATCATTCAATATGACCATATCAGCCTTAAAAACAAAATGCATGACAACGTCAAAAATACCATTGAGATGTAAATTGGAAGTTGATGGCAAAATTATACAACAGGAGATGAAGTTTAAATATTTAGGAATATCAATCTCGGGATTTGGTGATGTCGAGACTGAGGTGAGGGAACAAACACAAAAAGCGACAAGAATAGCGGGGTGTCTGAACGATACTATATGGCGAAATAAAAACATCGGAACAGAAACTAAATCCAGAATATATAAAGCAGTAATTAGGCCAATTATGACATATACCGCTGAAACTCGCCCCGATACATCAAAAACCAAACAGATTTTAGAAACAACTGAAATGAGGGTGCTGCGCAGGATAACAGGAAAAACACTGTACGATAGAGAAAGGAGTGAAAATGTAAGAGAGAGGTGCAAGGTGGAAAACATAAACGACTGGGTGCTGAACAGAAAGGTGGAATGGAATGGGCACATTGACAGGATGGACGACCGAAGAATTGTGAGAGTCACACGTGATAAGTCACCAGCGGGACGTAGGAGTACAGGACGCCCCCGAAAGCGATGGAGCGACAACTTGAATGTATAGTGGACAGAGTGGTGAGGGAAAACAGGCGTTTCGTCTAAACCAAAGAAAGAAGAAGAAGAAGAAGACAATTTTTTTGTTGATAACAAATTACCTAACCATTTTTTGGAAATCCACCCTCAAACTTTGTAATCAGGGAATCAATATATATATATATATATATATATATATATATATATATATATATATATATATATATATAAAAACTCAGGTGGAGTCACTTCATCGGCTACAAACATCCTCTAGGCTCCCCAACTATGCCACTGCTGAAAATCTTATTAAAATATTTCACTCTTCTTAATAGTTATGTGCGAAAACACATATTAAATAATATATTAAGAACCTTTTCCTATGCTTGAAATCGGTGTAAGAGGTAAAATAGGAAAAACTCCAGATCAACATTTTCAATATATTTTTAACTTCAGCTTTCAGAAAATAGCAGCGTTTAACCCACAGTATTAAATAAGGTTTAATCTTCGACCGTCATAATTAATGGGCCAAGTTATTAGCTGATATCAACACTTTTAGAAATTTAATTCGGAAAAGGTCCATTACAAAAGGAGGGTTGGGAGAAAAATGACATTGTGAAAGTTAATGAAAATCGATCCTAGAAGTTGTTAAATTTAGCAATAAAAAGGTTGGGAAACACTTGGATTATAAATCTGGGCGGAGTATGCAATCCAGCGAGTAAATTACGATCAAGAAACGGAAAAGTAATCGATATTTCTTTACATTTTTTCTAATTTCTAGCGAAAATAAATACAGTAAAGTGTCTGATCATTTAATGCAGTGGTATTAATCCATGGAGTTTCTCTAGCTTCAACTTTAAAGTTAACATAAAACCAGTGGCGGTTGGTGCATAATAAAAGTAGGGGTTGCAATTCCAATGGTACATTAAAACTATATATATATATATATATATATATATATATATATATATATATATATATATATATATATATATATATATATATATATGTAATCGAAGGTTTTCGGGCATCCCGTGTATGTGCTGAGTCCCTCTCAGGACTGTAAGGCAGCTGACGTTTCGGTGAAATCTCATTCACCATTTTCAAAGCTCACTGCAGGGCGTCTACGAGCGAACTGACGCCTGCGACTCCGGTGTTGTCGGTACCGTGTGCGCGTTCGTTTTCCGAATGGTTCCGGACCATCAGGTGGCGTGACCTGCTGCGCGTCATCGGCCCTGTTGCCAGTGTTTGTGGTTGCGTTGCCGAGTTGTAATCTCTTTCGTTATTAAGTGACACTGATTGATGTTTTGTAAGCAGATTTTTCCAAGTATTAGGCACACGTTAGCTATCATCTCTGCTATTTAAGTTGTTGGGCCTCTTTGCAATTTCAATAGCCTCCCTTATAACTCTTGTGGACAGGTTTTCACATCTCGATAGCATTTTTGTTCCCGAGAAATTTATCTTATGTCCTGTGTTTAACCAGTGTTGGGCTAGAGCAGAAGAAGTTGTTTTTTGCTTGACAGCGTTTATATGTTCGTCTCTTCTGGCGCTTATTTTACGGTTGGTTTGGCCTACGTAAGATGAGCTGCACTCTCCGCATGAAATTTCGTACACTCCCTGGTTTTCTAGAGGGATTCTTTCTTTAGGTGTTGGCAAGAGATCTTTTACTTGACGGTCTGTGGTGAAAATGGTTTCAATGTTGTGTCTCCTGAGAATTCTTGCGATCTTGTCTGTGGTGCCTCTTACATGAGGAACAAAAGCCTTTGGGCTATTCTCTTGGTTTTCGCGATTTTTTGGGGCCAAGTGTTTATTTTTTAGAACCTTGTCTATATGTTCTTTTTTATAACCGTTCTTTGTTAGGGCTTCCTGCAGTATGTTCATCTCTTTGTGATAATTTTCTGGATCTGTAAGGGACTGCGATCGAAACGCAAGTGATTTCACTACTGCAAATAATTGGGCGGGGTGGTGATGTGAATCGGGGTTGAGGTACCTGTTGGTGTGAGTGGGCTTTCTGTAGACAGTGTGCGAAAGCAAGCCATCCTCTTTTCTTTTCAGTAGGATATCGAGAAACGGTAGGTCTCTTTCCTGCTCTGTCTCCATGGTGAATTTAATTTTGGAATGTATACTGTTTATGTGTTCCAGGAAACTTTTGAGATTTTCTTCCCCATGTTGCCAGATAACGAATGTGTCATCCACGTAACGTAGCCACAGTCTTGGTTTATGTTAAGAGGTCTCCAAAGCTTTTGATTCAAAGTCTTCCATAAATAACTTAGCGAGTGCAGGAGATAGCGGCGGTCCCATCGGGGCTCCCTCGACTTGTTTATATCGTCGGCCTTCATAAGTAAAATAGGTGTTATCAAGACAGTGTCCAGCTAATTCGATGATATATTTTGGCAGATTGTATTTGTTTTCTATTACAGAAAGAGCCTCTTTAATAACTGGTATTTGTGTGAAGAGTGATGTTACGTCAAAACTAACTAGACATTTTTTTTCTTGTAAACGTATGTTTTTGATTATTTCGCAAAAATGTTGCGAGTTTTTATCGTAGGAGGCCGTTTTTTTAGACGAAGGGTTGGAGAATGGTGGCTAGATGTTTTGCTCGGGCCTGAGTTGGAGAGCCAACAAAGCTTACAATTGGTCTCAAGGGGGCTCCGGGCTTGTGTATTTTGGGCAACCACACACCCGTGAGAATATCCGACATAACATATATATATATATATATATATATATATATATTATATATATATATATATACAACCTGTCATAGGCACCGGTGGATGAAAAAATAAAAGTCTTTAAAATCGAGTTAGTATGAAACAAAGCAGTGCATTTTAAACAACTAAACATTAAGAAGAATAATTTTGCTCCTGCAATAATTGATTATGGACGGATTCTTACGACAATGACACAGGAGAACTTTAAGAGAACAGCTGTTGCATCCATTCCATCTCTAGACAGTATAAGAGCTTTAATCTTTCGATACTAAAAGGAAAAAAATTTTTATCTGAAATTAATTAAAAATTTGATACCAAACAAGTAAACTTTATCTTTCAATTTCTTATCAAAATATAAATATAACACAAGAGGTCATGAAAATTTTATTAAGATACTTCTAAAGGTTTTTTCGCAATTAATTGTTTGATTTGAAGTTTCGAAAATTTTGAAAATTTTTGAAAACTGTTTGAAAAACTAGACAGTGTCAAATTGGAATTTTCATGCGATGTTTTGCCTACGTTGCACAAGGCATCTTTAGGGATCTTTACTCTACGAGATTAAAACACTAGATAAGTATTCTAACCTCGTGAAATAAAAATTCCTGAAGATGTTTCATGCAATCGCAGGCAAAACGTCGAATAATAATTCCAAATTGACACGGTCTAAACACAAGAATCATGATATTCAACTTGAACATATCCGTGAAAGGTTTCGTTCTTTGTTAACTGTTTAACGATATGATCGTTGGTAATTACTACTTTTGATTGAAATAAGAGGACGATACGATAAGTTTTCAGCCTGATTAAGAAAATAAAAGATTTTGGAAAATGTTTCTATTTATTTTTCAACATAGTCCCCTTGTACTTCAATACATTTAGACCAACGATGTTCTAACATTTTAATACCCGTAGTACAATGCGATTTGTTCAACTCTGTAAAATAAGTGGTTGTCGCTGCTCTGACTTCGTTATTTGAAGGGAATTTTCGTCCAGCGTGTTATTTTTTCAAGTTTGGGAAGAGAAAGTAATCGCTAGGAGCCAAATCTGGCGAATATGGCGCATGTGGAAATACTTCGAAACGTAGGTCATGGAGTTTTGCAGCAACAACCATAGATTTGTGTGCAGGCGCGTTATCTTGATGAAACAGCATTTTTTTGGCAAAATATGGATGTTTAACCTTAACCACATGCTGCAAACGATCCAGTAGTGAAGCGTAATATTCCCCAGTGATGGCCCCGCTTTGTTCTAAATAGTTTATAAGCACCACGTCATGTGAATCCCAAAAAACTGTTGCCATGACTTTTTCTGCAGACGGAACCATTTTTGCTTTTTTTGCGCACTTTTACCTGCCCTCACCCACTGTTTAGATTTCTGCTTTGTCTCTGGCATGCAATGATCAAACCATGTTTCATCTACAGTTATAAGACGTAGAAGAAACTCAGCAGGATTACGTCTGAATAAGTCTAAACACTCTTGCAAAGTGTTCATTCGGAGGCGTTTTTGGCCGACTGTTAATAAACGCGGCACCCATCGCGCAGAAAGCTTTTTCATGCCAAGAGCATCATGTAAAATGTAGTGGACATGATCTGTCAAGATATTTGCTATACAAGCAAGCTCTCGTACTTTCAGTCAGCGATCATGAAGTATGACATTGTGACATTTTGTGACAATTTCGTCAGATGTAGAGGTTTTGGGTGTCCTGATTGAATTGATGTACGACCCTGATTGAATTCAGCAGCCGATTTTTTTACTGTCGAAAGCGAAGAAGAAGACTCCTTTAAAGTAGAATCTAACTCATTTTTAATGTCCCTAGGAGTTAAGCCCTTTAAAACAAATTACTTTATAACCGCTTGAACTTCAATTTTATCCATCTTTCA
Organism: Diaprepes abbreviatus; assembly: GCA_034092305.1. Classification (NCBI taxonomy): domain Eukaryota; kingdom Metazoa; phylum Arthropoda; class Insecta; order Coleoptera; family Curculionidae; genus Diaprepes; species Diaprepes abbreviatus. Next base: position 4,493,557 of record JASJET010000095.1, read on the forward strand.
CAAAATATCGAACCTTATGTGTTCACTCGATCGCCACAAACAAGCAGCTGAACGCAAACATCTGAAACTTTGCAGGGCGTCATCTCAAGATTAATGCTTACAAAATATTATAGTTATTTGATCCTACTATCGCCCTCTCTGTTTCAGGCCGAGAACATATATTCCATGACCATAGTTGAAGTGGGAAGAATATGTGTTGTATTATTTCGTCTAAATGCAAATGACAAAATAATATAGAAACCTAAATTAATATTTTTCACATTCTATCATCTTATCTATTATGTAAACCATTTGTTTTAGTTATGTTTTGTTGTAAGCCAAAAAAACACCGGTTCCGCTGATATAATCTCCAAAACATAACTCATTTCAAAAGGCATTAAAATAAATCTAAATCTGAATGACCACGAATGAGCAACACAAAGAGAAGCCGTGTTAAAAACCACCTACAAACCACCGGCTAATACATCCTGAAACAAAATCCGAGACCAGTTGGCGGCATCTTTCATCTTTCAAATTAGTGGCCGATGTGTCGCATTCCCTACATCGTTTGTTGTCGGCTCAATAAGTGCCGCTTCAAGGGCGTTCCCGGACTATTCACCTTGAATGTGCTAGACTGGGGGGCGCCCTATTTGGGCCACCCAGTGCCCTTGATTTTAGACACCCTGTTATTAGGTGATTTCTGTCAGATTATGAATAACCCCTGTTTATACACAATTGACCATGCTTTTAGTTTTTAGAATTTGATATTTTTGAAGAGAAATGGTAAAATTGTATTTATATCATGTTGGAAGGATTTGTACAAATTTATTAATAGACATACGCCCAAAATTATTACATATTTATTATTTCCACGTAGGTATTTGTATTTTTTGGTGCTACATTAGAGTACCTTTTTAGCTTACTGTGATCTAAAAAAATCGATTTTTTTTAAAAACCAAATTGTATCCAAAAATCATTAATAACAATAATTGTATAAATATATATAATAAATATCAACGGTTCAGGGAAATCAATTCACACACATACACACACACACACACACACACATATATATATATATATATATATATATATATATATATATATATATATATATATATATATATATATATGTATATATATTTATATATGTTTATACGGCTTTCATGGATTCCTCCATGTGAGATGCATTGGCAGTGATTATATCCACATTATGCTGTTGTATTGCTAAAATCACATTCAGAAAACGTACAACTTTATGCAATTCCGTATATAACATACATAAGCCATCCGACGAGAGGTCGGCGAAGCCGCGTTCAGTGTTGCATGCTTCCTTCCGATTTGTCCTTTGCACAGCCAGGTGCATGTCGGTACCCTGATGAGTGTAGTGAGAGACGAAACATGTATTTCTGCCGTATCACTGTGGCGGGGAAGGTAAGCTTTGACTTTCGTCTCGGTATGGTGGTACAGGTAGGCCACCATCTCGATGGTGGTGGAATAGGATGAATTGTGTTTTATTACAATTTATTCTAACTGTGCAAGCTCTAACACAGAAAGGATATGATGGAGCGAAGTTTGCATTCACTGTTTCGCACTTTATTTTATACATATATATATATATATATATATATATATATATATATATATATATATATATATATATATATATATATATATATATATATATGTTTATGCGGCTTTCACGGAATCCTCTGTGTGAGATGCAATAGCAGTGGATATATCCCCATTATACCGTTATAGTGCTGAAATGACATTCAGCAAACGTATAACTATTTGCAGCTCCGTGTATGAATGAAGTGGAATGCGAACAGTAAATGCAAACTTCTCTCCATCATATCATTTCTGTGTTAAAGGTTGCATAGTTAGAATAAATTGTTATAAAACGTAATTTATCCTATTCCACCACTATCAAGATGATGGCCTACCTGTACCACCATACCGAGAAGAAAGTCAAAACTTACCCTCCCCACCTCAGTGATACAGCAGAGATAGATGTTTCGTCTCTACTAGACTCATCAGGGTACCGACATACACCTGGCTGTACAAAGGACAGATCGGAAGGAAGCATGTAAATACTGAATGCGGCTTCGCCGACCTCCCGCCGGATGGCGTATATATGTTTATGCGGCTTTCACGGAATCCTCCGTGTGAGATGCAAATACAAACTGTTATTGCATCTCACACAAATTGATCCAAAATTAGAGTTTACCTCCTTAGTTCTTCTTCTTCAAGTGCCATCTCCGCTGCGAAGGTTGGCTATCATCATGGCAATTCTAACCCTAGAAGCTGCCGCCCGGAACAGTTGAACAGAACTGCAAGAAAACCATTCTCTGAGGTTCCTCAGCCAAGACATCCTTCTCCTCCCGATGCTGCGCCTGCCCTGAATCTTCCCCTGCATAATCAATTGGAGCAATTGGTATTTATTGCCTCTTGTAATATGGCCCAAGTACTGAAGCTTTCTTATTTTAACAGTCAGTGTTACCTCTTTTTGTTTGTTCATCCTGTCAAGTACTTCTTGATTAGTTGTTCTATCCTTCCAGGAGATTTTCAAGATTCTACGATACGCCCACATCTCAAATGCTTCCAATTTATTCATACACTGTTTGTTCAGCGTCCACGCCTCCACACCATACAACAAGACCGAAAAAACATAACACTTAAGCAATCGCACTTTCAATTTTAAGCTTAGATTTCGGCTACAAAATATTTGTTTCATATTGTTAAACGCACTTCGGGCTTTCTCTATTCTTATTCTTATTTCCCGTGTATATTCATTTGACTCGTTAATATTTACTCCTAGATAATTGTAGTTTCGTGCTCGTTCTATTCGCTCGTTGTTTCCATATAGGTTGATATTGTCGATATGTTTCTTCGTAATTATCATGAATTTAGTTTTCTTTGTATTCAGTGACAAACCAAATTCCTCGCTTGTTTCTATTACTTTATCTAATAGTCTCTGGAGATCTTCGATACTTTCTGCCATGAGTACCGTGTCATCAGCGTATCGTATATTACAAATAGGATGACCGTTAATCTTTACACCGGCTGATTCGTTCTCCAGGGCTTTCTGAATTATTTCTTCCGAGTAGAGATTGAACAACGTTGGCGACAACACACAGCCCTGTCTTACACCTCTTTTTATCTTTATTTTTTCTGATTCGGAGCCATTAATGCGCACTGTAGCTTCTTGATTGTAGTATAGGTTGGTTATTATTCTAATGTCACTTGAGTCAATTCCTTTATTTCTGAGTAATTGCAAACCTCCTTAGTTAAAAACGTCTAATTCTGTGAATTGTTGACTCTTTACTTCGATATTAATTTACTGATTTTTGGATTTCTTGATGAAATTAATTGTGAAATAGTTCGAAATATGAAATACACGTTTACTGAGTATGCAGATAAGGATCTGATGTATGGTCTTGCATCTGGCTTTGGAAGTCAGGAGGTTATATCACGACAGATATCCTAATCGTACTCTTCCAGATCAGAAAACATTTCAATGCGTTGGCCAACGTCTAAGGAAGAAAGATAGAGGAGCATTTATTGCCTGGCCTCTTCAATCTCCCGACCTTACGATATTGGATTTTTACCTGTGGGGACACCTCAAAACCTTGGTGTATTCCACTTCGGTCGATAGGAAGGAAAAACTTCTACTTTTCATTGAGATCAAATAAGGGACAATGCTGGGTTAATGTGGCGGGTACAGCAATCCTCAGTTCGTCGAGACCACGAATGTATTAGATTTCACGGGGCCCATGTTTAACCCTCTTATGAAGTTTTTAACTGAGCAGTTAGTTTAACCTTTTATCGAAACTATGATGATAAGGAAAATTCCTCTTTTTCGTATTCAACTCGACATAAATTAGGGGACAAAACGCGTAAATAAAATGGCGTTTTTTCGAAAACGGTTAAGATTTGCGACATGAATGAAGAGAATTTAATTTTTAGTCAATAGTTAAAGGTATGTAAAAAGCATTGTTTAAAAGTTCTTATCATACAGGGCGTAAAAAAATAGGGTCATGAGTGCCACGGCTAATCTGATTCTGCAGCAGTGAATAATTTACAACACTTTCTTGGATAGTAATTTGAAGGGACTCATCATATTAAAAAAATTGAAATATACCTGGTAATTCAATAATTATGTGTAAAAAACTTGATTTTATTGCAGCTCTTTGGGAGCCCATATCTCCAACGAGGAGGCCTATATGAAAAAAGTTTATATGAACTTGTTGTATTCCTTTCACATGTTCTTTTTTTTTATATCCGGGAGATTTCCCTCATTTTCCGGACACCCACTGTATATATATATATATATATATATATATATATATATATATATAGGTTATGTCGGATATTCTCACGGATGTGATGTGTAATCGAAGGTTTTCGGGCATCCCGTGTATGTGCTGAGTCCCTCTCAGGACTGTAAGGCAGCTGACGTTTCGGTGAAATCACATTCACCATTTTCAAAGCTCACTGTATGGCGTCTACGAGCGAACTATTTTTTTTTTATTTTGCACCAATTTGTTTCTTTTATTATGTTATAGAGCATTAAAAACTGACCTTTAGCATAATAAGATTTAAAAGAGGTAGAGGTAATTAAAAGTGTTTGATTATTTATTTACATAGACATAGAACATAGGAAACGTATGCCTTTCTAATGATTCAATTTCAATATTAGACATAACGAGGTCTAGGTTTCTTTATATATGGTTAAGAACTATATTATACTTGGTTAAATTATTAATATCAAGAAACTTAGGCAGTAACACAGATTTTTCACAGTGATTTTCCATATATTCAGGTAGATTAAAATCACCTATTATCACAACCTTAACATTAGTTGATAAAATATTGGATAATCATAAAATTTATTAAAGCTACCTTAGCTTTGATTTGGTGTGATATACACACAGCACACATATAAAAGTACTTTTCTAAATTTAACTTTTTCTTAAGATCAAAACATCACCATCTCTCTTGCTACATTATATCTATTCATGATTTTTACAATGTCTCTTAAGTCAGGAAGTTCAGAATGATAGAAACTGGCATTTACCTATGTTTCTGTTAAAAATATTAAGTAATCCTCAGATTTGTTTACATGTAACTCTGACGATCTACCTGAAAGAAAACCCGTGAGACAAGTTAACCAATAAGCCATGTCTCCCATTTCCAAGTATCTCTGAAGTGTTCTTGGCAAATTGTTACTTTCATCGTTCAAGTCACCAGGTAGTACGATGGTGAAGTCTGGTTACCAGTAGAGATACAAATTTTGAGACAACCATTTTGAGACGTTTTCTTCTGTGTCTCACACTTCTTTAGCCAGAATTTTTATCTCTGTCTTGGTTCTCTTGCAAATTCTGCACTTGCGCTATTTTATTTATTTGTTAAGCTTTCATGATCCCTAAATTCACTTTGTCAGCACTGATAAGAGGTCGATTGTTATTGTTGTTATTTTCATTTCTTTTGAAGTTATTTGTATGTGGTGTCTGAGCTACCGGCTTACCAATATTACCAAATTCTGACACCGATACAACTGAAGTACTTCCATCTTTTTTAGATACATTAGCGTAAGAATTAGAAAAAATACTGCTTCTTTTATTTCCTCCTTAATATTGATTCATTTTTTGTGTCATTGATACGGTATCGTATGCTTCATGTAAATCTGTAAATATAAGATGAATCTACTTATCTCTTTCTATTCTCTTCTCGATTAAGTATTTTAATGTAAACGTGCCGTCACTTCAAAAACTATCTTATTTTTTCAAATCCACAAAGTCGACATCAATTCTTTTTTTTTAGGACTCTGTCGTAAAACTTCGCCAACAGGAGTAGACCGCTAATATTTCTATAATTTTTTCAATCACACCTATCTCCCTTTTTAAATAATAATGTGATCGTAGCATTCTTGCACTTGCTTGGCGGATTGTTCCTCCGTAGACACATGTTAAATAGTTCTATGACTAGTTCTATTAGAACCCTTAGAGCTCCTTCGACCAGCATAGTCTTTATCTTTCCTGACTCCGGAGCCTTCTCATTCTTCACACAATATAGAACTTATTTTACTTCGTTCATAGATATCTCTGCAGATATAGCAATCTCTTCCTTACCTATTTCTTTGTTATCTTGAGTGAATTAAAATTTGACATCTGTCAAAAGATTAGTGTAATATTTAAATCACGCCTGTGCTCTAATGAGACTGATTGTACCTGTGTCCCAATTTTCTATATGCAGGGATTTTGGTACCTTCCATGCCTTATTAGCCCTCTATTTTACATTGCTGGGCCGATTTGCTGGTAAGTATTGTTCTGGCTATTGTTTTGTGTTGTTTTAATCTCCTGCGCTATTTCAAGTTTAACTTATATATGTCTCTCGCATATATATGAACACGCTTACATGCAAGTTACAATAGACGAGGATATAAAAATCTCGAGGATACCTATAAAAAGAGGCGTACGTCAGGAAGACACAATCTCTCCAAAATTGTTCACGTTGGCACTTGAAGATGTATTTAAGGGCTTGGACTGGCATGACAAGGGAATTAACATAGACGGAACACGACTAAACCACTTAAGATTTGCTGATGATATTGTTATAATCAGTGATTCACCAGAACAACTCCAATGTATGAAGAACTTCATCAAGCATCAGCTAGGATAGGACTCAAAATGAACTTGTCAAAAACAAAAATAATGAATCTAGAACAAATACAAATTAAAGTTGAAGATAAAATAATAGAAAACGTAAGAGAATACATATATCTAGGTCATAAAATACAAATAGGGAAGGAAAACCAATCGGCTGAAATTCCTAGAAGAATAAGTTTCAACTGGGCAGCTTTTGGCAAACTCGGATTCATTCTTAAATCCAGTAACACCCCCATAACTCTGAAAAGAAAAGTCTACGAGTCGTGCATCCTGTCAGTTCTTACTTATGGTATTGAAACAACCTACCTAACATGTAAAGCCATTAATAAGCTTCGGGTTACACAACGAGCAATGGAATGGGCTATGCTGGGAATTAGTTTACGAGATAGAGTTCCAAATGAAGAAATCAGAAGAAGAACGAAAATAACAGATATGACCAAACGAGTAGCGCAGCTAAAATGGAGATGGGCTGGACATATCGCAAGACATGACATAGACAGATGGACATACGAGATAACAGTATGGCGGCCAAGAGAGAACAAGAGAAGTGTTGGCAGGCCCCAAAAGAGATGGCGTAACGACATCCAGAAAATTGCCGGAAAAAACTGGATGGGGATCGCTACGGACCGACAGAAATGGAAAAATATGGAAGAAGCCTACATTCAGGAGTGGATGAAAACGGGCTGATATGAATGAATGAATGTCTCTCGATCTTCATGCGTCTTATTTGAGAATCACTTGTAGTATGTTCGTTTTTTCCGATTAACGTGGGCCCATAAATCTGTACTTCATCATGGTGGATTTCTTGTACACATTCACATTTAGGTTTTTTCTCCACTCACATATCAAGAAATATTCGAAACAAAAATAGAGGGTCTAACTAATTTATCCATCGATACCACAAAAAAAATATTTGTTAATGATTACAACATAATAATATAAAATACATAAATTATATGCACAGCTATAATTTAAAGACCCTTTAAATAACACCATTAATTAACCCTTCAATGTCAGATTTAATTTAATGCAATATAAGCGTTTTTATACGACGATGACGCCAAGTATTCTTCTTGCAAATGATGTCATTCATGACAAAAATGATCCTTGCTAAAACGCTAAAATTTTGTGCTTATACCGCAAAAGTTTATTCGTAATGTCAATAATCTTAAACCAGCATTAGAAGACGGAACTTTCATTAACAGTGACTTACGTAGAGGGTAATAATGGCAGCTATTGTCCCATCCGAATTTTAACTTTAATGTACCAATAGAATAGTCCCGCTTGAGGAGAGTTTTCTACGTGGATGTTAGGAATTTGCTGACTGTTGTCAAAATCATTTTTGTGTTCTGCCTCATGCCAATGTCAATATATATATATATATATATATATATATATATATATATATATATATATATATATATATATTGACATACAGGTGTGGAAAATCCAAAATAGAACCTCTAAATAATGGGAATATAACGGAAAGAGACGGACAACAAGTTTAGCCATATTGAAGAAGTGAAATAAAGCATACTGTTGTATCGTAGCTTGCTTTCTGGTTCCCAGCAAGGTTGTCAAAACACAGTGGGTTGAAAGCACGGATTTAATATTAAAAATAAAAATTGGATCCAACATAGCAGACTGAATCTTTAAAATCATGAAAATAAATTCGAAAATCGTCTAATGTGGTTGAATAGCTATTAAATATGCAATTTAAAAACAAAATAAAAAGAATAATTGTATTTCCATGATTAAAATATTGCGCTTGAGTCCAAGGTGCATATTACTATAATAATAAATACGTAGATATCGATAATTGTTAAAAAAGCAAAAGTACTTTTTCCTCTATTCTTAGGACTTCTTAACAAATACCAATGCAAATAATTTGTAAGTAATATAAAATTTATTGATTCACACAAATTAATAAATAATACGACTGTAATAAAAATAATAAAAAGAACTTTTTAATCATTACCTTCTTTGTTAACACCTCTTTTCTCATTCTCCAATACGTACGAATTGTTATCCGAATCCTTACGATGTCAAAAAACAGGGTCCATCGACGTCAAAAGTTTTGGAACACATCCTCCGTATTTTTCTCGGGAAGATTTTCTGGCAAAGTCTGAGCGATAGTTTCTTATTAACTTGTCCGTTGATTTTCGTGCATCTTTCGATAGTTTATCTATCGGTAATATTGCAAATGCTATGACATCTGGTCAATGGAGTAAGTAATTTGTAGATTCCTGTTGGCATGTTGTACCAAGAATATCCTTTGAAGAATAATCTTGCTGTTTGAAGTTTGTATTCCCAAATGTTCTCTACTGCAGTTTAATGTCAGCTTCCAATAGTTTGCAAAATGATGGAAAAACGAAGGATCAGTTTTCGCTTTACTCTTGTTATAATGGCTGACTCATCACTGTTCTCGAAGAAACGTCGAACTATATTGTCATCGTTAGTGCTTCTTAACCCTTCCTTTGGCATGTCAACAAGAAGTCCTAATCTCTCTCCTTAAACGCCTGTTGGATGGTAGCCTTTATCTGTGCTTTCACCTCTTTGTCTTTCTGCTTACGGGCTTGCCACTGCTGTGTGTCACGGTGATACGACAAATACAAGCAGCATTCAAAGAATCAAACACATGCGTGTAGAGTTAACAGTTGTAGCTTGAAATACTTATTGGGACACAGTATCAATGTTTTGAACTGAGATGTTTGGCAGAGGTACAAACGTTGAACCGATTTCGCTCCAGCCAAAGCATTCACTTAGCCGTTTATCATCGTCATAGATAAGTTGTACTGTGCTGAGTCTAGGGTGGAAAAGAGAACTCTTTTATATGGTGCAAGTTGTCTGGTTCGAATTCATAATTTTCTATTTTCTTTAAAGACTTTTGTTCGGTTTCGTTAATAAATTCAAATTTCAGAGGTCCGCAATTCATAGTAGAGGAGGGTTTGGAATTGTATAACACAATCTGTTCTTGTTGAGTTTGCATGTTAATAACTGTTGAAATATTCGGATATAATTTTCAAGGTATGTCGGCAGGATATTGCATCTGCCATCTACCGAGCTCGATGTCAGACTGAAAAATATCGCCAGTCGAACGACATCTATGAATCACCGGAGTAACGTGAAATTTTATTTATTATTATATTTCATATATCAGTTATTTCCTGCTAATGTTGCTCTCGGTCGGATACAGCTCCACTGACGAGATCATGATGTGATCGAAACGCGTATGAAAAGAGGACCAGAGCGATATTTGCAAGAAATAAACTGTTTGTATATATATCTTTCATATTCTCTGCCTGAAAAGAGAATTATATATATATATATATATATATATATATATATATATATATATGTATATATATATATATATATATATATATATATATATATATATATATATATATATATATATAACAAACTTTCTTACATGTGTTGAAAATTGTCCGTATATTTGATTTTCGAACCAATGTTATAATCTTTTCGATGGTTCCGTGTATGTAAGGTAAAACAACACTGTCCATAGGAGGTCCATTTATAACATTTTGTGGAGGGGTTGGGTTTTTTTATTTATTAATAGAATGTCGTAGATCCTCAGTTTCTGATTTCAGTGATTGTTCGTCACATATTGAAAGTGTTCTATGTACTAAAGAGTGTATGACGGATTGTGTTTGATCAGGATGATAATGTGACGTTGCATTGAGATATCGTGGTTGGTTTCTGTACACAGAATGTCCTAATTTGTCATTCTTTTTCCTTTGCACTAGTACATCAAAAAAGGGAAGGGCACCATTTGATTCAGTTTCCATAGTGAATTTTATATGCTCGGGTGTTGCTGATTTAGATGATCCAGGAAATTATGGAGGCTATGTGCGCCATGCAGCTAAACTACGAACGTATCATCTACATATCTGCACCAAAATTTAGGTTTAAGAGGAGCAGAAAACAAGGCGTTTTCTTCGAGAGCTTCCATGAAGATGTTAACTACCACAGGTGATAGCGGAGATCCCATGGCCGCTCCCGAAGTCTGCTCGTAGAAAGTTCCTTGAAAAGTTAAATGAGTGGAAATGAGACATGCTTTAATTAATTCTAGTACGGTGGAGTCCATGTTGTTGTTTCGTAATATATCAGATATTATGGAAACTAAATTACCTATAGGAACATTTGTGTATAGGGATTCTATATCAAGACTGACCAATATGTCTCCGGGCTCTAATTGGATGGTTTTCAATATTTGGACAAAGTGTCCAGAGTTTTTAACAAAGGAGTCGATTTTTCCTGTAAATAGATGTAAAAGTTTGACAAGATATTTTTTTTTTGTGAGTCTATTGTGCTGACAATTGGACAAAGAAATACATTTTCTTTATGTATTTTAGGCAGTCCTTAGAGGCGCGGAATCTAGGAGCTGCTTGATATAACGGCTTTCTTTTCCCCTGGAGTGAGACTGGAAGCATTAATTAGAGATGTGAGGTTTCTTTAGATTTTGTTTGTTGGATCTGTCCGCATGAGTTTGTAAGTATTGTCGTCCAAGAGCTGGTTTATTTTTTCAGTATGTTTGTACTTATCCATAACAACAGTTGCATTTCCTTTGTCAGCTGGGAGAGCTAAGATGGTGTTATTCTCGTTTAATTTTTTAATAGCTTCCCTTTCCGCTCATGGGATATTTGATTTAGGTGGCTGTGAGTGTAATCGTAGGCAAAGCGTCGGATAATAATTCCAATTTGACACGGTCTAAACATATGAACCATTATTTTCAACCAAAGAATATCATTTTACCGCATATCAAAATTAGGCCTCAAGGAAAACTTTGTTAAAGTCATGGACAGAAATGGAGAAGATTTTCTGTATTTAAAATCTTTGTTTCCTAGACTGAGGGGAGCAAAATTAAAAGAAGGAATTTTTGTAGGGCCAGATATAAGGAAGATCATAAAGGATTCCAATTTTATTTCTAAAATCAAAACAGAAGAAAAAAATGCATGAATTTTTTTTTGTTGAAGTGGCAAAAAATTTTTTAGGAAATAGAAAAATTTTTTAGGAAACTTAGGTACTGTAAGCACGAGCACGGCGAGATATTTCATCAGGACTTCATGGCGATGAAAACAGGGTACTACGGAAAAGGGTCATCGAGAATGCTTGCAGATTTTTGTTGGACATTAAAACGAGATTATTCATCACACATTTATAAAAGACAAGCCAAACGAACAAAAAAATCTTCACAATAATTTTTAATTCCCTTACTTTTTGTTTTTTTTTTGAATAAATACATTTTTCTAAAAAAATGGATGTTCACACATATTTTAACTAATCTCATGCCAAGTTATGAAGAAAAATGAGTTACCAACAACGGCAAACATTTTTTGGTTGTCCAGTGCAATCCAGGCAAACCCAAAATGAAATTGTTGCTTCATTTAAATTGCTCTCTGATATTTTACAGTCACACACATATTAAAGTAATTATACTGATCGTCAAATAAACAGAAAATGTTCGGACCATGCTATGCGCCATTTTGGGTAAAGTGAAGTTATAACAACAGTGAATACACTGTCGCCACCGAAAACTTATACCGACTAAACGTAACCGTTTACCTCCCACTGACAAGGTTTGAAGCAATTTGTATACCTTTCCGAAATTTCATCGACATAAGTAGTTGGACGAAACGAATGGTAGAAAGAGATAAAATGACAGTATTACGTTATAACCTTACCCCACTGATCCAATTCGTGTCAATTGATTGTTATGTGTGAATGTCTGTCATACTATTGGTTGGTCGTAAAAATGGATTAAAAATTTTTATTATATTTTTTGTTGTTAAAAATAACTAGTCATTAAAAAAAGCAATAAGTTGACAAACCGTTTTTCAAAACTTTTTATTTTTTGAAAAAACAGTTGAAATGTTAATTAGGTGGTAACCCGTTATTTTCAGTATTTTCTAATTTTTAATTAAGATATCCTTAGAAAGTTGAATGTCTCGCAAATTTCAAGTAAATTTGAGATTATAGGCATACAAAATTATTACACTAAATTCTGTTCATATCTCAATAGTTTGAGCGTGTTGTTTAAAAATTGTTTTACGACGGCTAGTTCTAATTATGGATTTAATATAAACACTTATGTCCATATGTCCATATGTCCATAACAGCCGAGTATCTTTTAAACACTTAAGTGTAACATAATTATTTTCATCAATACAATACATAAAGAATTTGAGAAATAACAATTTGTAAGACATTTCAAACTTTTATTTAAATAAGTAACATTAAATTTTATATTCAAATAATATTAAATGCAACATTTTACTTCCTCACGCTGTGTTAAACACTATACTACACTACAATTAAATAAATATTATTGTGATTATAATTTATTAGGGCATCTAAATTTGAACCGTACTGGCCAACGAATGAGGTCCTTCAGAATAAAAACCTCATTTATAGTAAATTTGATCTTCAAGCCCCTAGAAATCTTTACAAAATAATAAAAAAGTATATTAAAGGTTGAATGTGAGAATTCTGGCTGGCCTATGATTTCGGTCCCTGGTCGTGGTCCAGGCGCGGATCCAAGGAGGGGGGGCGATGGGGGATCGCCCCCCCCCCCCCCAAGAGGCTTGAGTTCAGAAAAATAGACCCGATTTTGCCTCTTATACTATAGTATATTCAAGAACTAGAGAGAGAAATAAATCATTTTTTACCCTTTTTTTTCTTCGCAAACTACTTGTGTTCTTTAGCCCGATGTCTTTAGCAAAATCTGTTAGACACACATATTTTTCATAGGAATGGGTTAGAAATTTTATAATCAAAAATACCGGTCTATAATAATGGACTATTTGGGTTGGATAACAATAAATATTTGGATGTGTGAAGTGTTAAAAAGGATTTTATTCCTTGTCGTAGGCGTCAGAAGGAGGTTTATTTTATCACTAAGTATTTATGGCATAGAATATTATTTCGGTAATAAACTCAAAATAAAAAGTTTTTATAATATTATTTTATTTCTTATGATTTCTTAATAATTCAGATACATTAGAAAATATAGATAATTTTGACATATTTAACACAAATCACAACTGTATTTTTATTATTTTTAATTTTGGCATAGAAATCGTTATAGGTACATTCAGACTAAAACGTAGCCTTTTTCTCTCAAAAAATTCTAAGTTATAATTTAAATACTTACAAAATACCCACTATCAAAAATACAAGAAATTAAACATATACAAAATAATAAATTCGTCCATATAATATTAAAATTTTTTTGGAGCTATCGGTCATTTTATTATTAATTAAAAACATTTCTAGGACATTTGACGTTTCAGTTTATTTATTTCTTAAATCATCAGCAGAATTACAATTAAATACTAAAAAGGGTTTAAAATGTAATTAATTTTTATATGTTACAGAAAATTTAAGTAATAAATTGTGTTTACGCTAGTAAACTTACGTATCTAACTCGAAATCAAAGTCTTTTATTATTTTATTATATGGATTTTTCCCAATATTCTGCACCAACTTTATTCAAAAAAATCTTTCAAAAGTTCAGTTGAAAAACTAATTTTGTAAGTTGTGTTATTTCTAGCAACTCTAGCTTTTACTTGAGAGAGATATTTCCTTCTCCAACGGACATTTTCTGGACGATCTATATGAACAGATTTCCTATATGGTTTTTCTCAGCAAAAATTAAGTTCTCTAAGCAATTTCCAGAGCTCAGTTCTTTTAATTTCAGGTAAATTCGATCTTCATTGATTTTAGTTAGAATTTTATCGACGGTTGGGATCTGCGTCTCACAATAAAATGTATATACAACTCCTTTTATTGCAGTTTACATTTCTTCTTCCAACGAGGTTTTTCGTGTGCCTGCGATCGAATGTGGCTTGAGAGTACTAACAATTCCAATCGTTTTTTTCTCCTTTAGTATTCGGAACATATTAGATTTTCCAACTCGTGTCATATTGAAATACATCTCAACAGAGCTTTCAATATTATTATCTAGATATTGATATCTTAAGGCATCATAAACATTCATCGTAATAAGTTTTTCGTTGAGGAAAAAATGCCTTGGTTTAAAGATTTTGGAATAAACATAGATGTAGATGCCATATCTTTTGGGTATCTCACTAATCTCAACTAATATATAACAACAAGCACAAACAAGATAAATCACTAAGGACAAACTGTAAGGTGTACTTTGCTCAGTGACAGAAATTAAGTTAAACTATCAGAAATTTTATTGTTGCTGTAAATTTATAAAAGCTTATAATATTTAAATATAATTAAATATAATTAGATTTACGGCAGTCCTCAGTTATCTGCGGTACTAGAGCAGGTACGTTGGAGGTTTCAGTAACAATTTTATTACTCTCTCTAGTTCTTGAATAGAGTATAGGAATGTGTATGCTTGCGATCGCTCCTCCCCTTCCCAACAGCTTTAAGTTCAGGAAAATAGAACCTATTCTGCCTTTTATATTAGGAATGTGTATGCTGCTAGCACTCCCATCCCGTTGACAACTTGTTTTTCTTGCGATAGATCCCCCCCAAGAGCTTTGAGTTCAGGAAAATAGACCCGATTCTGCCTCTTATATTAGAAATATGTATGCTTTTCGCATTCTCCCCCTCTCGACAACTTGTTTCTTCTTGTGATCGCCCCCCCCCTCTCCAAGAGCTTTAAATTCAGAAAAATAGACCCTAACCTGCCTTTTACACTAGAAATGGGAATGTGGCTGGTGTCTCCCCCCCCCCCTCGACAACTTGCTTTCGCTTGCCATATTGTACTTTTGTGATATCACCGCCCCCCCCCCCCAAAGAAAGAGGCTGGATCCGCCCATGGGTCGTACACAGTTCCGCTATCACCAGTCAAGTTTCAGGTTTTCTTTCAAACTTAGTTGTCAGGACAGGAAGTCTTGTAATAAGAGGCTGGATGTTTAGTGAATTAATACAATAATTGATTGGTGGATAGCTAGGATGATTGATTTTAGTCATACTACATAGAGCTGCAGTTTCTACCGTTTCAAGGTTTATCAGTGCTGGCTTCCTGCAATTACTGTATATACGGGGCAACTATTCCTAATAAAGTCAGTATATTGCTTTGAATATATGAGTTGTTTTTCTTGATATGCCTTTTTCTTTGTATATTAGTCTCCTAAAGTATTTGGCCCTTTGTATGCATTTTTATTTAACAGTTCTAAAGTGCCAATTTAAGATAATTTTGTGGTCTATATTTACACCTAAATATTTGACTGATGGCTTGGTGCTTGGTACTTGGTTGTTTATCAGTGCTGGCTTCCTGCAATTACTGTATATACGGGGCAACTATTCCTAATAAAGTCAGTATATTGCTTTGTATATATGAGTTATTTTTCTTGATATGCCTTTTTCTTTGTATATTAGTCTCCTAGGGTATTTGGCCTTTTGTATACATTTTTGTTTAACAGTTCTAAAGTGCCAATTAAGATAATTTTGTGGTCTATATTTACACCTAAATATTTGACTGATGGCTTGGTGCATATTACTTGGTTGTTAAGTTATATAAAATAAATTTAATCCAGGGAAAAAAACAAAGATTTTAATGACAATCAATAACTTCACAACAATGACGCTATTTTTTGACTTTTGACGGTTAATTTGACGTGCCAAAACGTCACTTTACCCAAAATGGCGCCGAGCATACTCCGGACATTTTTCGTTTGACAGCTCCATTACAATCAGTCATCCATTTTATTTTCAGAAATCCGTGTTTACAGTTCACTCTTATGGAAAAAGATACACTTTTGATGAAGAATATTTATTTTTTATTTTTGGTACTTAAACACTATTGCTATTAATATTTCAAAGCGAATACAAAAATTTCACTGCCATATAGTCTACCTATCAGCAGACATAAAGTCTAGTCCATCGGCTTTCATTTGGTGGAAAAAACAGGTTCTCTCTGAACCCATAAAGAATTAAAATTTTACAGTTGGGCACAACAGTTGGTCACGCCAGGCAGGTAAAAAACAAAACGAATTAGGTGTTCGAAAGAATCTCTATAATGACTAATAAATTTTAATGTATAATTTTAAGAGGATAGATCGAGCAAAATCACGATGTGTAAAACAAAAGAAAGAGAATCATATGAGGCATTTTACGCAACATGCTTTCCTTTCATGATGGAATATAAACCTTAATTTAACCGCTATATCAGTTTGATTCGTTTTGTAAATTCCTGATCAAATGGTCTATTTGAAAAATTTTCGTATTTCACACTTAAACAGAAATTGTCCATTAAAAATATAAGTGAAAATTAACTTTTTTAATTAATTTCTGACCTTAGGTTTTTTTTTCTTAGCATATAGATAAATTTATGTAATTAGGGGACAATATATCTATTGGACTTCCACTCTCTTTATTTTATGTTGAGTATCACGCCGTTTCGGCTAGTAGTTATCTTTAGCCGTTTTCAAGTGAAACAAAATAAATTCCTAAGTTACAGTACTATTTATACTATAAAATTTTTATAAAAAAAATTGAACCGACTTCTAAAACTGCGTTAAAAAGTGAAAAATAACTATAAATTTTTATATGAAATTGAACTTTTTGAAGTCGGCGCCAAACTAATACAAATGTGATCCGCATAAACAGATTATAAATACTTTATTTGTAATTGCTTTCTTACCATAATTTGTATATATTAGTAGTTATTTATTTCATTTACAAATAATTTGGCGCTGACTTAAGAAAGTTCAATTTCATATAAAAATTTTAGTTTTTTTTTTCACTTTTTAGCGTACTTTCAGAAGTCGGTTCAATTTTTTTATAAAAATTTAATTTTTCTATTTTTGATTTTAGAATTCATTATGATATCCATAAATTATTTAAACTAAGTACTAATCGAAATTAGTGTACCTCGCAATGACTCCAAGGTGGCAAAAAAGTTCCCATTTTATCCAAAGTTGTAAATCACCCTAAAATGAACCACTAAAAATCCTTTGGTTCTTGGAGTTCTCCAAATACCAGTAAAATTGTATCAAACAGATATTTAGTCTGTCATAGTAAATCCATTATCTTAAATATCAAATTGATTTTAAATTGGTAGTATAGGCCCAAACCTTCCCATATGGATATTTAAAGAACCAGAGATGTAAATTTCTTAACTCTATATACTCTATCCTACAAATTGAGTTTGTATACGCCTCAAGAACCCCACAATATTAATTTGCAATACTTAAAGAACCTAAGATGTAAATTTATTAGCTCGATATATTTTATACTGCATATTGAATTTGTATACGCCTCAAGAAACCCACGATATCAATTTTAGACAAAATCGGAATATGTAAAATTTTCTCATATTGTATCTTATCAACCTAATAGTTGTAAAAAATTAATTCATATTCGAAATACACGACCCCGAAAATCCCCTAAAATGCGAATGAGGTAAACTTTTCAATCCACCATATTGCATCCGCGATATTCCATTACAAAAAAATTATTTTCAGTCTTAATCTAATCTAAATCAAAACCCTTCAAAGCCCCCTAGTACCAATTTTGGATGAAATCCGGATATTTAAAATTTCTAGACTTATATTCGCTATCTACATCCTCAAAAACGATTCAGTCTCACCTTTGAACAAAATCGAAAAATGCAAAATTTTTAGTCCGCTACATCGGATTCGCCATATTGAATTCTGAAAAAATAGTTTTAAAATCATAATTTACACCCTCAAAAACCCCCTGTATCAGTTTAAGTTCATAATTAACTAACAAAAATACCCCAATTCTGAGTTTAGACAAAATCAGGAGATGTAGAATCTTTAATCCGCCATCTTGAATCCGCCATATTTAATTTTTTTAATAATTTTAGATCCGTAATGTGCGATCCCAAAAACTCCTCCATATCAATTTTGAAAAAATCGGACAACATTAATATTTTATTCGCCATGTTGGATACGCCATATTGATTTTTTTTAAATAATTTCAGACTCGTTATGTGTTACCCCGAAAACTCCCTGGTACCAATTTTGAAGAAAATCGGACAAAATTAATTTTTTCATCCGCCGTATTGGATCCCCATATTGAATTTTTGAAAAATAATTTTAGATTAGTTATGTGCGACCCTGAAAACTCCCTCGTATCAGTTTTGGAGAAAATCGGACAAAATTTATTTTTTTGTCTGCCGTATTGGATACGTCATATTGATTTTTTTAAAAATATTTTGGAGTCATTATGTGCGACGCCGAAAACTCCCCCACACTAATTTTGGAGAAATTCAGACAAAATTAAGTTTTTTTGTCCGTCATATTGGATCCGCCATACTGAATTTTTTAAAAATAATTGCAAATTCGTTTTGTACGACCCCAAAAATTACCCCGTACCCATTTTGGAGAAAATAGGACAAAATTATTTTTTTTGGCCGCCATATTGTCAGCGCCATCTTGGATATTACTGCACCAATTTTGTCCCCTAAAATATGGAACCACCTCAGCAACTTCCTAAACATAACGGAAAAAATTTCATTCAAATCGGTGTCTCCGTTCCGGAGTAATCGGTGTACATACATAAAAAAAAACATACATACTCGACGAATTGAAAACCTCCTTCTTTAAGAAGTCGATTAAAAAGGAAAAGGATCGTCACTCTCACCGGTGGTCGCAAATAGTTTTACGGAATGGTTCGTGATTTTTGCAATTGAATCCGCAATTAAGACATCAAAGTTATGGCTTAGATAAGTAGACGATACCTTTATTATCTGGAATGGAAATGACGAAGAACTTCAAAACTTCCTTTCTCATCTCAACAATATCAGCTCAACCATTAAAGTTACCATGGAGAAAGAGGACGAAAATAAATTATCCTTCTTAGATGTTTTGGTTAAAAGAAATGGCAGACAACTTCGACCCTCAGTTTACAGAAAAACCACACCCACAGGATAATACTTAAACTATTTATTCAATCACTTCAACAACATCATACAAGAAATTATTAGAAATGTCGTAGACAGAGCCTTAACTCTCTGCAACTCCAACGAGAACTTGATGAAAGAGATAGATCACATTAAAATGTTCTGACAGCTAACGGATACCCAGTATATCTGGTGGATAAAATTCTGGAACTACTCAGAAATAGGACAATATCGGCAACGAACGAAGAACAAAAAATATTGAACATCCCCTATGTTAGAAACATTTCGGAAAAAAATGAGAAGAATAGAAAAACAATATAAAATCAACGTTGTTTTCAATTCAAGTAACTCTCTGAGAAGTCGGCTTACTAAGGTCAAACGAACAACTGAAAAGGACATGAAGAACTGGTGTATTAGGTACCATGCGAATGTGACAATTCCTACGTTGGTGAAACAAAGAGACCCCAGGAGAAACAGAAAAATCTGGTGCCGCTAACCATACCCGGACCTATGGATACCACATAAAATGGTCTGAAGCTGAAATTCTACACAGAGAACAACACTGGAGAAAACTAAAATTCAAAAAAGCCGCGGTTAGACATCAGAAACCTAGTCGCTTTAGTAAACCATCTTTAGATATAAGAGAAGTGTGGAAACCACTTCTTGATAATTGTATATTAAAACTAAATGCAGCATAATTGGGATTTTGGCGTAGCAGTACTGGGACTAAGAAATTTATTTTGTTTCACTTGAGAACGGTTTAAGATAACTACTAGCCGAAATGTCGTAATATTAAACAAAAAATAAAGACAAGTTCAACAGCTTTCTACTACTTCGAAGGAAACATCGTTGTCTATGATCATCAAACCAACACTAGGAGACAATATTTTTTGTATTTTATACAGTGTGTCCAGAAAATATGTAGAACGTTTGATGACAGACCTTTGACCGTAAATTAGATCTTCTTAAGTCAACTACTAAGTTGGAATGCTTCACGGTTGAGCATTGTTGTCAAGTGATTGCATATCTGCACTACATTCCCGACTCAATATTATTCCTCCTAAAACGAAAAGAGAAATACTTCAAGTGAGACTGTACGGCCTCATCCCTCCAACGGTTCTCGTGCAGGTGCAAACATTGGTGTGCGTTTAGTCGAGAATGTACTGCAGATATGCAGTTGCCTGACACTGTTGGGTATAGATATATCTTACAGATCATTGTTTAATGGTGCTTAACTATGAAGCATTCCGTCATAATATAGTCTACCGGTTGTGAAAAAAGGTTTACAAGACACCGGTCTGATGAGCCCGGTCATCAAGAGGCGAAACGTAGTCAAACACGTTGTACTCAGAGACGTATATCTACGAAGTAGAGTGGTTTCTAGCAAGGGCACTCACATAGGGTCGTATAACCTGAAGTGAGTGCTTCACCATCTTGCCGTGAGGCATCTGAGTCTCTAAGATCCGGAGTGAAACGTGTTCAGCCGCGTGTGGAAACACACGCTGTCTAGCCTGGTGTGACACCCTCAAAGGAGTTAATCTGCACTCAAAAGAGTGTAGGACCCGAGAGTCATGCCAGATGAAAACGAAAGCGTGTTGAGCTGTCGGAGAAAGGATGGGGCATTATATTAAAAAACAAACACAATACATTGCTGCGATCCAGCCTGCGGGTGGCAAAATCAAGCTTTGCACAGCCCACATGAAGATTTGGAGCTTGGGTACTGAATGTACTCTACATTGGTGCTCTCGTCTACAGCTGGCACACGTTTCTCACCTAATGGCGCCAGTGACCGATGTTTGCACTTGCACAAGAATCTTTGGAGGAGTGTGGTAGTATAGTCTCACTTGAAGTAATTCTTTTTCCAATTTATATTCGATAATGCTTCGTTTAGATGGTAGAAGACGTGAAAGTTTTAAGAAAATATTGATTTTTCCCAAATTTCTTGAAAAAGTGGTAACTAAATTTAATGATATTTGGTGTGTGGTCTAACACTATAATATGATGTTTTCTAGTGTTATAGAAGTGACGTCACCAGTAAACATCACTTCTGATTTTTTATATCATCAATGTTACGACAACCTAGATATTTCTGTAGGATAACCAGATATATTTGGAAGCTTTTTTACCTCTTGAAAAATTTTCATTGGATAAGCGATTTTGTCAGGAAATAAATATTTTGAATTACATACATACACCAATTTTCTGTAATAATAAAACAATTTTCAAAATAATTATTGGAAGTACATGAATGTATTTAATTTATAATAGATTGAAAAAAAACTAAGATAAAATTAATCAAGCAAAATTGCCAGCATTTTGCTGAATGTACTTATTAACATTTTTTTAAAAATGAAATTGGACTCTCTAGTATCTCAGGATTATTAAAAAGGTTTGCCAGCATTTAAAATGCTCTTCTTGATGCGATTGTTCACTTGAATCTTATATACTGCTGTTTTAGGGGAACCCCACAAGAAGTTAAATTTATATAACTCTGGAAAACATAGTGGTCATCTTACTGTTGTCTCATTATTTCTTTCAATCCATCGCTTGGGATATACCGTATTTATCACCCAAGTAAAATAGGCACGTTTTCAAGAAGAACTTGTAATTTGTTTTGCAAAAAATTTAGATAAATATTTCCTTTTATCCTACTTGGAATCAAAGCAGAATCACTAAGATAGAGATCAATAATACCTGCCCAAACATTTATTTTAAAGTTATGCTGATGGTGAGCAACTTTAATAACATATGGATTTTCATCCGCAAAAGCATGTTCGTTGTGCAGATTGATGACTTCAGATCTCGAAAAGCTCGCCTCGTCAGTATACCAAATTTTTCTACCAAAATTTGGATCAAGAATCCTTTTGTTTCCAATAAATTCACAAAATGTAAGGCGCATGAGGGATCAATTGGTAAAATACCTGAAGATTTTGCACGTCATATGGTTGTAACAACTGTTTTTTTTTAATATCATTTACAATAATTTTAAGGATGTTCAACTCACGTTCTAAGTGGCGGGTACTAATACTTGGTTCTTCTTCAGCTCTTTCAAAAATTGCCACTTCTTTTTTGACTGTCAAATTGTGCCAATACGACCCTTACCTTAAAAGTTTTTCTTAAAGCTACCCGTTTCTTAGATATTTCATTCAATATTGGCAAATGTTGGATGATTTTGTATCCGGACGCCAGGAAATCTCTCCGTGTAAACCCTGACACTTCGACGCCCATTACCTTTCCTATCTAAACCGATCGAAATGCGATGCATCACTACGGACCTGCCGTAATATTTCAGGAACAACAGGTTTCGATATAAACAGCAGCCGAAAGTCGAGCTACTGCAAATAGACAGTGTTGTATAAACTTCTTTAATTTAGTTACATTTAGTTAATATTCTCTTATCTCCACTCAATATTAAACGTAATTTTTATATGCAACACATCTATGTTGGTTTATATACAGGGAACGATAAGATAGGGCCCATTTTAGAAATCTTCTGAAGTATTCCAAGTAGTTCAAACAAAATTCACAACAAAGTTGTCAAGATTTAAATGGAATGTCCTGCATATAATTTCATATTTCGTTAGCGTGGGTTGAATCAAGGCAAGACACTGTCATATTTTAAATACCTAAAACAAGCCGTTTTTAAGATATTTAACTGGTTTTAAAATTGTAGACCAAATGTTATGGAGCCTGCTCGGCTTGTATAGTCAACTTTTACATTTTATTGTTGTTTATTGTATTATAAAATAAAAATGATCTATAAAAATCCTATAGGGTTGATCAAAACCTACTTTTGAAAGTCAGATAACTTTCTTAATTTTATTTTAACACTCTGTATTTAATTTTGAAT
The DNA here is from genome assembly GCA_034092305.1 of Diaprepes abbreviatus. Lineage (NCBI taxonomy): Eukaryota > Metazoa > Arthropoda > Insecta > Coleoptera > Curculionidae > Diaprepes > Diaprepes abbreviatus. The sequence continues at coordinate 4,516,931 of JASJET010000095.1, forward strand.
TTATATTCATGTCTTATCAGTCTTTCAAAATGTATTAAAATTCTCTATACCTGTCTGTTCTGGCTTTTAATAATTTATAACTGTCTCACTTACCTCGATATTTTGCGAAAGATAATTACAGAATACATGAAGTCCAGAAATTGATCTAAATTCTTTAGTCTCATATATGACGGTCAGTTCTGTACAGAGTTTTCGTTCGGTAGAAAAGGTAAATTTTAATTGTATCCTTAAATTTTGGTTCGGGAAAAAACGAACTACAATCGACATGCTATTCCGAAAAACCAAAGACTGGCTGCTACTTAGTGACCTGTAAAGTTAAATCGTTCTTTTGCTTGACAAATAATTCTATCACAAACTTCTTTTGCTTCCTGAGAAAATTCGAAGGAATCATCGAGCTTATGTCATTTTGAAGTATATGGAGATGGCTCAACGTCGTTTATGGTAATATTATTTCTAATTTGTGTTAATTTTGATTCAAATGATAATATGTTTTTATTCGCGATAACAGCGTCAATTCGCCTTGTTTGAAACTTACCAAATAACAAATCAACTTGAAGCATTATTTTGTAACCACGAAAGGAAACTCTTGTTTTTGAGTATTTTAGTATACCTTGATGGTTCGTGGTACTAGTGCTTCTACTGTCATCTAAAATTTTTTCCATGTTTCTAGAATGCTGTCTTTGTTTTCAAATATGGTATAAATAGCTCTTGAATTAAAATTGCATCATATTGGGATATGGGGAACGAGGAAAAGTTTGTTAACATTTTGATCTAGTATTGCGATTATTTAAGAAATACTTGAAAAAAAAACCAAATCCCTTGTAAATTGGAAAAAAATATGCGGACATTTTTATTGGCGGATGCAGCGTTTAACATTACTAAATTTAATTGATGTGCGTAACAATGCACGTAAGCAGCATGTTCATAGGTTTTTTTTTATATTTGCTTTCACCCCATTCGACGAGCCGCTCATGTTTTCTAAAAAATAAAAAAGCGGTCTCTTGGTTTCACTTACACGTACAGGAAGATAAAGAGCAGAAACTGCATTATATTTAACTGCATTTCCAGGAACTCTTACAAGAGATTTTTAAAAATATTTCACATATACACGATGGTTTTTATAAATTCTTTTGTAACTCGGAATCCTTTGAATTCCGAAATCAAAATCGGCCACTGTATTTATCTGCACAGTTTGGGACAGAGCACGCATGTTTTTTTTCCGCCAAACTTTTTTAACCTCTTTAAAACGTAACAAAATATCTTGATCAAAGTAAGACATAGTCACTTTTATAAAAAATTAAAATACGGGTACAGTAGACATCACGCATAGAAATAACGGCACAGTATACACCACGATTTTATTCTAACCTGAACTAAAGAAATAGTTTTAAGTGCTGCTTGAAGAATAAACTTTTCCTTGATATTGGCAGCGCCACGCTCGACTGTAAGCAAAATTTCAAATACTTGTCCAGTGGGTTGCATAAGAGAAATTTTTCTGGTAGAGGGATATTTTGTGGGACAAAACTAAACACAGGTCTGTAAGTCGACTTGCAACATACGTACAGGGTGAGACAACGATTGGATGAAGTAGGTTTGTGCCTTTTCGGTGAAATTAACAAAGAAACTATATTTATTGTTTGATACAGTTTATTTTTACGCAGATTTTAAAAATATTTAGGACTCTACAGGGTGAGCTAAAAAACTAGGACAGCATAAAGTTGTATTTTTTTAAATAGAACACCCTATATACGAATCGTATTTTCGATTTAGCTTATAATTTTAAATCTTTTTTATTAAGAGTTTACTATAACAAAACTTTATAGTTTCTGAGATAATTAAGTTTAAAGAAAAAAAGTCACATTTTCAAGCATCAATTCAATCCTAAATAACGTTTTCAATTTTGTGACAAATATATTCAAATTTGGAATTTAGCAAGGCCAAGGACAAGTTAACATAATTTTTACCTAATATTTGCAATAAAAGCTACAGGGTGTTGAACACATCGGCTCAAATTTGAACAAGTTTAAATGAATAAATATCTTTTTTTTTAAATGGTACACCCTGTATATTTTCATGTTATTTAATAGAGTAATAAAAACCCTAAAAGTTTTGTTCAATATATCCTATACCTATTTATAATAGTTTTTGAGATATTTCAGTTTTTCGTATTTTCCATACTTTTTTACAGAAATAGTCTTCATTATCATAGTAGCCATGGCAAAAACAATGTAAAAGAACATTTTTCTGTGTGTCAAATTTATAACCGCAATCGCTTCTTTTGGTTTTTATGTAGTGTAGTTTGGTTTTTTTTTGCATTCATCTTATATTGTAAAATGAATTTTCCAAAGAATGAGTTAATAGATATGATTTATACAATAGGAGAGGCTCAAAAAAAGTGTCTTCTTGCTCAAAGAATTTACAAAATGAAGTATCCTGATCGACGCCAGCCTAATACGATACTTTTCAAAACTTAATGCAAAGATTTGATTCTTCTGGTACTGTTGATTATCCAAAACGTAAGTGGTCCACAAACCAGTAACTAATGAAGAAAAAGAACTACAAACAAGTATTGTTAAATGTTCAGGAAAATCCTTATATTGGTAGCCGTCAGTTAGCAGCATTATATGAAACATCACAATCCACCGCTAATCGTACTACCAAGAAATATAGGTATCATCCATATCACATGGAATTACACCAAGAATTGCATGGACAGGATTTTAAAAGTCGTGTAAACTTTTGTCGTACAATAAATGCGGAGATTCAATAAATCCAAATTTATTATGCAAGGTAATGTTTAGTGATGACGCTACTTTTAGAAGTACGGTGCCGTAAATAGACGCAACATGCATTATTATGCCACAGAAAACCCATTTTGGATTAGAGAAGTGCAACATCAAAACCACTGGTCATTAAATGTTTGGTGTGGTATTCATCATAATCGAATTATTGGACCCCACTTTTTTAATGAACCACTAAATGGCCATAGTTACCTGAACTTTCTACAAGAAGAACTACCCCAACTGCTTCAAGGTCTCGATAGGGATGAGTTCGAAAGTATGTGGTTCCAGCACGATGGTGCGCCTCCGCATTACCATCGTGAAGTTCGTGCGTTTCTGGACCAACGATATCTGCAAAAATGGATTGGACGTGGGGGTTTCATTGAGTGACTACCAAGGTCTTGCGACATCACCCCATTAGATTTCTTCCTATGGGGTTATATTAAAAATAAGGTGTATGTTAATCCACCAACAATAGTGGAAGATATGCGAAACAGGATTAGGGGATACCTGTAGAACAATAACGCCACTAATTTTGTCCAGGGTCCGAGAAAATCTGCAAAAAAGACTAAATTTGTGCATTGCACAAGAGGGTCGTTTATTCGAACACTTATTAAAAAGAAATAATTAATCTCAGTATTTAATAGGTAATTTTTTTGTTTCAATTTAGTATAAAAGTAAATATGTATTTGCCTTATCGTTATTGTTGTGTTAATTTTTTCACATTATGTTTAATTAAACTATTGCCGTTGTAATATAACAAATAATGTATTTCATCATATTTAACCACATTCTGTTTGTTTCTGTAGTTTCTTTTTATTATTTTACATGGCTACTATGATAATGAAGACTATTTCTGTAAAAAAGTATGGAAAATAAGAAAAACTGAAATATCTCAAAAACTATTATAAATAGGTATAGGATATATTGAACAAAACTTTTATGGTTTTTATTACTCTATTAAATAACATGAAAATATACAGGGTGTACCGTTTAAAAAAAAAAGATATTTACTCATTTAAACTTGTTCAAATTTGAGCCGATGTGTTCAACACCCTGTAGCTTTTATTGCAAATATTAGGTAAAAATTATGTTAACTTGTCCTTGGCCTTGCTAAATTTCAAATTTGAATATATTTGTCACAAAATTGGAAACGTTATTTAGGATTGAATTGATGCTTGAAAATGTGACTTTTTTTCTTTAAACTTAATTATCTCAGAAACTAAAAGTTTTGTTATAGTAAACCCTTAATAAGAAAGATTTAAAATTATAGGCTAAATCGAAAATACGATTCGTATATAGGGTGTTCTATTTAAAAAAATACAACTTTATGCTGTCCTAGTTTTTTAGCTCACCCTGTAGAGTCCTAAATATTTCTAAAATCTGCGTAAAAATAAACTATATCAAACAATAAATATAGTTTCTTTGTTAATTTCACCGAAAAGGCACAAACCTACTTCATCCAATCGTTGACTCACCCTGTACAGCTTATGAAACGAAATTAATCTCCACGTCATAGATAGGCAACTCCATATACGCTCCTATAGATTAACTTGAATTGCACACCAGCAAAAGGATAACGTTTTCAAGCATAATGCTATAATACAGACAAATTATTAATGATATTTAGGCGAATTAAGTTAAATTATTTCAATAATTGACACTGTTTACGGATAATCTAGGTAAAAAATTGATTTAAATTTTATCATCAGATTATCAGTAGAAATTAAAAAGCTATTTGTACTTCTATTTATTAGTATATTTTATTTTAATTTACAATTTTTTGGGAGGTTGTGCAAACCTGCAAACAGTGTCGTAAATAACGATTCCGCAAACCCCGCGGTACGGGGGGGGGCGCCTCCAAATTCCTTGCTGCCTGCAAACCTCAGGAAAAGCTGCCACTGTTTGTTAGTAGACCATCACCGTTGACCTAGATTATTTTAAAACCCTTGTAATTATTTAAATTGAAAACTTACCCTTAGAACAAAAAAATTTTTTGTTAGGCAGTATGAAGAGAATTGCTCGCCAGCATCGATACTTTATGTTCAAATGATCACTAGTTATAGTTTTACCAGGTAAAACGTCTTCAGCTGCAGAATAGAAGAAAATTACCAAAAGGGAAACTCGTCAAAATATATTTTATTAATTAAGCAAACCAGGAATAAATCACCCTTAGGAATTTATTATAAATAAATTTAACACGCCATAAATTTAATTACTTTTTTTTTATAATCCGCTTGAGAGTCAGGTTTATCCTCTTAATATTTGATTTTAAAAGAACGATGAAGGTCGTGCGTTAAAAAATTATACAGATTTGTTAATTTTCTGACATTCTGACAATATGTTAAGTAGTTAATTTTTAATAGAATTTAGCCATTAATAATAATGTTGGTTTAGACCAGTAAAAATATGAGCTTTTAATTATTAATTATGTTTTGGGAACTTTTAATTTACATATTCTAACAGGTGCTTAATTCAAAATGTAAAATTAGTCAACGGAAGGTGCTTAATTGTGTTTAAGATTTTACATAATTCGTATAATTTTAACACTATTTTGTCTTAATGAAGCTCCTAAAAAATAATTTTGCTCACTTTAACAATTAAAATGAATGCCCTTAAATGTATTGCCAAGCATACAGTAAAGAATTAATATTCCAAAAGTGGATATAATATACTTTGCAGTTCGGTGTATAAATACAATTATATAAGAAACTATTTTAATTCTCAACAAAGTGGTAAAACCTTATACTATAAGGACAGAGGTATTTTTTCTGACACGGTTAGAGACACAGCACTATTTCAGATTGCAAAAATACTACGAAAGGTTGGAAGCCTTTCCTATGGAAGTGCACCGCCATCTGTAGACCCGTTTTGAACTTATTCTCTCTCGTCAGTATAGAGCAAGTGAGCCACTTTTGGTATATAATATAGATATTCAGGTTCCGTGCAATGCTGAGAGATGGCGCTACTTGTATTAGACTTCATATTTTGTTTAATATAAGTTGCTTAAAGGATTTTTTTTCCTTGTTGAGGTGCGTTCACCTGCTCTGTACGTACAAGAACCAATAAGTTCGAAACCGGTCTAGAGATGGCGGTGCATTACCATAGGAAAAGCTTCCAATCTATCCCAGTATTATTTTTTTTGGAGGGGAAATCTTGCATAGACACCCACAGGAAGTGTGCGGATAGTGCCGGATTTTTACCGGCTAAAACCCCCCCTGGACTGAGGGTCTCCACGATCTGCTTCTGTTTCCTATAGTGAAGCTATAGTCTACAGAAGTGCACTGTGAGTGTCCCTTTGGTTTTCGGGCCGTAGCCTTATAAACTTCCGGTCTTAACCCTTTGGTGTTTCTGCTCCAGGAGCCGGTGCTCCTATTGCTTCGCACTTCCTTGCATTTTGCATACAATGCAAGGTTGGTCTCTCTGCCATTCGCACTTCGTTCACTCCGTCTCATATATGCTTGAAAATTGGACTTGGGGCTCTTAGCTCCTTAGTGCGTTCGAAGTAGCCCTTGAGGGATATTCCTCTGGGCTCTGTTTTACTCTTACCTATCCTTGTGTTCTTCTCTCTTCTTTCTTCTCTTCTTTTTCATTTGGTCTTCTATTCCTCTGTTCCTCTGGAGTCTCCTGCTTGCTTCGCCTAGATTTGTAGTCAAGGTCTTTCATGTTTTCTAGCTTCTACTTCCGGGTTATAATCCACTGATTGCCTAATCAGTGGATTATCGTGTAGTTCAGCTGTTTGGAAGGCTTTTACAGCCTTTTGTTTTAGGATTTCTCGTAGAGGAGTCCATCTCATCTCTCTACGTATTTGTTCATTCCTGACGAACCACGGGGCGTCTAAAGCCATTCTCAGTACTATATTTTCCTGAGCTTCTAGCTTTTTGATGTGCGCTGCGGCAGCGTGGCTTCAAGCTACTGATCCGTATATCAGCACTGGCCTAAGTACTGTTTTGATTATCGTCAGTTTGTTCTTTAGGCTCATGTTGCTTATTCTGTTTAGCAAGGGGTATAATTGTTTCCTTATCATTTTTTATTTCTTTATCGTAGCTGTGGTATGTTTCTCCTCTGTCTAATGTTATTCCAAGATATTTGGATTGATTCGTGCATTCGACGGTTTCGCCATCAATATCTATTGTCTCGCCGGTGCTCTCCTTCTTTTCGTCAGGAAGAGTGCTTGGCTCTTATCAAGATTGACCGCTATTTTCCAGCTAATATTCTTGCAATCTGAGATAGTACTTTACCTCTAACCGTATTAGAAAAAGTACCCCTGTCCTTATAGTATAAGGTTTTAGCAGTTGATTGAGAACTAAAATAGTTTCTCTTAAATAATTGTATAGAATTAAGTTTCAGTTTTAACTTAAAATATTAAATAAAACTAATTTAATCGCAAAAATTAAAGATTATAATTTATTTAAACACTTTTAACACGTGTTACTGTTAACTTTCTGATTGATCATTCGATCATTTTGGGTTGTTTTTTAAAAAAATGCCAAATAGGTGCCAAGACGTATCTAAAAACTGGATTACAACCTAAAAGTTAAAAAAAAAGATATTAGAGGGGAACTGAATGATTAAAATTTAATTAAATTATTCCTGACGTCAAATAATAATATCTATCCACTTAATGGATAATCGATAATTTAATTCTAGAATTCTGGTCAGAGGCTTCAATAACCTGTTCATACGACGTGTTTAGCCATATTTAATTATTTTTTCAATAGATAGTATAGATATCTCATTAATTTCGGCGATTTCTGACCCTTATAGGTAACCATATTGGACCCGCCATTTTAACATAAGATAATTTAATTATAAAATATTGATTAGCGGCTTCAAACATCTGATGGGAAATCATGTTGGGGGACATTTAATCCTTTTTTGTTGAAAAGGATGGAATATCTGTAAATTCTGGCAATTCTTGACTCTTATAAGCGCCATATTGGATGGTAACTTAGTCACGGTTCAAATTCCAGTTTAAGTACTCACGCTATGGGCAAACACAATATCATTTAATTTAAGTACCTCCCATAAATTATTTGAATAAAAACATACCATATGTCTGTTAGTTGGATTTTTGATGATTTTACTACAGAGCTCCGTAGTTCTATTTCCTTGTCAATTCCTTTCAAAACTCAATTATTTTATTTTCCTGAATTTTGGCTACATTTTTACACTAAAAAAGTATGTTTATATTTTTGGAGTTTTATAAGTTTCTGTTCTTAGAGATATCTAGTCTTTCCGTAAATTACCTGTATTTTTTAGTCAGGTGTCTTTGACAAAATCTGTTAGACACATATATTTTTCATAGGAATGGGTTAAAAATTTTATAATCAAAAGTACCCGTCTATAATAATGGACTATTTGGGTTGGATAACAATAAATATTTGGAAGTGTGAAGTGTTAAAAATGATTTTAATTCTTGTCATAGGCGTCGGAAGGAGGTTTATTTTATCACTAAGCATTTATGACATAGAATATTATTTCGATAATAAACTTAAAACAAAAGTTTTTATAATATTTTATTTCTTATGATTTCTTAATAATTCACAAACATTACAAAATGTAGATAATTTTGACATATTTAACACAAATCACAACTGAATTTTTATTATTTTTAACTTTGTCATAGAAATCGTTTTAGGCACATTCAGACTAAAACGTAGCCTTATTCTCTCAAAAAATTCTAAGCTATAATTTAAAAACTTGCAAAATGCCCATTATCAAAATTACAAAAAGTTAAACATATATAAAAAAAATAAATTCGTCTATACAATATTAAAATATTTTTTAGGCTATAAAAACATTTTAAGGACATTTGACGTTTCAATTTATTTATTTATTATACCATCTGCAGAATTACAACTAAACACTAAAATAGGATTCAAATGTAATTAGTTTTTATATGTTACAGTTAAAATTATGCCTACTTATTTTTATTTCTATTGTACTTGTAAAATAAAATAAGCATGTTAATTCTACACGCTTAAATAAAAGACCCAAATACAATAATAAAATAATAATTGGCTAATTGGAATTAAATATATATAAAATTAAAGAGTGGGACACATTAAAGTAAAAATATATAAAAAAATAAAAATATATATAATAAACAACATTAAACAATAAAATACAATAAAAACAAAAATTTAAATAATAAATTGTATTTACACTGGTAAACATTACGTATCTAATTTCTAATCAAATTCAGTGAAGCTATCCTCGCTCAAATTAATTATAATTGGCTCCTCTATCTCACCGATCATGACATTAAGTTTCCACATTTGGTTTTATTATTTTATTATATCGATTTTTCCCAATTTTCTGCAGTAACTTTATTCAAAAAATCTTTCAAAAGTTCAGTTAAATTACTCATTTTGTAAGTTGTGTTATTTCTAGCAACTCTACCATTTACTTGAGAGATATATTTCTTTCTTCAAAGGACAGTTTTCAGACGATTTATAAGAACAGATTTTCTATTTAGTCTTTCCCAAAAAAAAATTAAGTTCTCTGAGCAATTTCTAGAGTTCAGTTCTTTTAATTTCAGGTAAATCGCGTTCTTCATTGATTTTAGTTAGAATTTTGTCAAGGGTTGGGATCTGCTTTTCATAATAAAATGTATGTTCAACTCTTTCCATTGCAATTTTCATCTCTTCTTCCAACGAGGTTTTTCGTCTGCCTGTGATCGAATGTGGCTTGGGAGTACTAACAATTCCAATCGTTTTTTCTCTTTCAGTATTCGGTAAATAGTAGATTTTCCAACTCCTATCATGTTGGAACACATCTCAACAGAGCCTTTAACATTATATCTAGATATTGATATCTTAAGGCATCATAAACATTCATCGTTATAAGTTTTTCATTGAGGAAAAATGCCCCGGTTTAACGATTTTGGAATAAATATAGAGATAGAAGCCATATCTTTTGGGTATCTCACTAATCTCAAATAATATATAAAAACCAGCGCAAACAAAATAAATCACTAAGGACACACTGTAAGGTGTACTTTGCTCACTGACAGAAATTAAATCGAACTATCAGAAATTATTTGTTGCAGTAAATTTATAAAAGCTTATAATATTTACATATAATTAAATATAAGTAGATTTACGGCAGTAGTCAGTTACCTGCGGCATTAGAGCACGTACGTTGGAGGTTTCGGTAACAGGTTCAGTATTCTCTCTAGTTCTTGAATAGGAATATGTATGTTTGCAATCACACAGACACATTTCAACAGCTTTAGAACGGAAAAGTTTCTCACAATCAGATATAAAGAAAGCCATAAAAAGACAGAGAAGACTACAACAAAGACCAAGATTAAACAAGGAACAAAGCCATAATACCATACATAAAAGGAATAACAGGCAGAATCGGAAGAATCTTAAGAAAACATAACATACAGCCCATATTTAAACCACAAAAAACAGTAGCCAACATCCTGGAAATCCAAAGACACGACCAACCTTGAAAATCATAGAGTTTACAGCATTCCATGTGCAAATTGTCATCAAATTTATATAGGACAAACAGGCGCATATCAGCAAGAATCCAAGAACATAAAAATAGCCTTAAAAACAAACAGACAACCTCAGTCCTATTTCAACATCACCAAATAACCGAGCATACCATCGATTCCGAAAAAGCAAAAGAAATAGCACCAGTACAGAACTACAAGGTACGCGTCATAAGAGAGGCCCTAGAAATCGAAAAAATAGGACAGCTAAATAAACGAGACGATGCTATAAATTTCCAACTACATGGAAAACATTAATAAAAAATCAAGAAAGAAAACAACAAAAATCAATTAGTACACGAGAGACCAGCATACAAGAACAAAATACATCGCACTGGGGAGGAGCCTGCGAAGCCGCTCATCCAATCAGGAAGTGAGCCAGCTAAACAAAACTCGAAATTCATCAGAGGTCACCATCAGTTCTCAGCGAGTAACGAGACGAACTGCACTTGAAAATGCCAAGTGAGATTTTGGCGAAACGTCGTGAAAACGATTTTTTTAACGAATGAATTGAAACCCGGAATAACCAAACCATTCATTCTACCATCCGTGAAAACCTACGATATAACATATATATATATATATATATATATATATATATATATATATATATATATATATATATATATATATATATATATATATATACACTTATAGATATATGTAGATATATAGATTTATAGATATTTAAATAAATATAGATATGTTACCTTTTATGTTGTTGCATACAATCTAACCGAAATATAAAAACTTACATATATCACTACCTTTCTTTCTACTATCTATTGTCCCATTGTCACCTCAACCAAAACATTGCTCAAGCGGTATCTTTTACTCAAGGTACCGACGGAACATATCGGTAAAACTACAAACGGTGATCTTGTATTATTAAGTGTGTACTAACAATAACAGGTACCAGTACATTAGTATTTAAATAAAGGAAGTCAACAAATATAAATGGATAGATAAAATAGATTTTAAAGGTTCCCATGGGCATCGCTATATGATCTCTATACAACTCAAAAGACATGTTGGATTTATATTAGACTTTCTATTATTTTAATTTTTAGTTTTGCTTACTAACTGGAAATATAAAAAGTTTTTATTAAAAGATGCCTGTCGTATCTTTAGAAGTCAATATGCTCAAAACAGAAAATATTATACGGTACGTTATTTTATCTACAAATTCCAATAAATATTATCAAAGATAATTCATCAAAAGGGAGAAAAATTTTTTTTATTAAAACAAATAATTTTCAGTTATTTTTATTGTTGACCACAAAAAGCTTGCAATATAATGAAATAATGAAAACTTCGCAAAAATTGGTATAAAGCTGAAATTTGTTATTGGTCTTAAATACGTCAAAATAGTTCTAATACTTTTTTTCTTACAAATCACCATTCTTGAGGTATCGCGGTAATAATCGTATTCTACATAACACGCACCAATTTCCGCATGCAGTTGTAATTCTTGATTTATTCATGCCTGTGATCTCCTTAACTTTTCTGTGAATATTTAGCTCATTGAATTATCTTTACTCTATATTTCTATATGCTTCTATCATCCACTCTTTCTTTGCTTGTTTGGTTTTCTGTTTCATTTTGCGAGGTATTTCACAATATTTTGCTGGATCTTTATTCTTGCTTTTTTGTTCTTTCGGTTTTAAGATGTCATCTGTCATCCAATGCTTCCATCTTTGTACCTGTGCGGTATTCATTTGTAGCTTATCTTAGGTTGTCATTTTACTATATTTATATCTCTCGTATGTAGTCTATTGTGAGCTTTTAGATCACCAATTTTATTGTATAATATTTGAAAGATTTCAATATAGTTGTTTCTGCCTTTTAAAATTGTTAAATCTTGTTTTTGCTACTGGCTCTTTTTCAGTCTCATGCATTTCAAACATAAAAAGAATGTAATCGGTATATTGGATGGTACCTGGCTCCTGAATAAGTTTTTACGCTGTGTATTCCATTCTTGCAAACTCTGTTAATCAAATTATTTTCATTAAACTGAGGCGAAGTCCACGTACAGAGTTCACAATTGCAAGATTCTTTTAGCAGGACTGAATTAATCACCTCTTTTAATTAAACTGAACTCTCCAAGAACATCGTTCACCCTGACCCTACTAATCTTATCATTAACATCGCTCAAGGCAACATTAACCTCCTCCTTTCCTATCATCCCCATTATCATTCTCCGATCATCATAAAAAGATATACAGCCACATTTGCTAAGAAAATTTAAGACTTAAAATTTTGTCATGAAATTTAAATCTTCTAGTCGACCAGTTTTATTTTGCTTATTAACCGACTTCTAAAAGAAGGAGGTTCTCAATTCGTCGACTTGTATTTGTTTTTTTTATGTATGTATACCAATGAAATTTTTTACGTTATATTCAAGAAGTTGCTGCGGTGGTCCCATATTTTTTTAGATGAGATTAGTGCAGTAAAATCCAAGATGGCGCTTACAATATGGCGGCCAAAAAAATTAATTTTGTCCGATTTTCTCCAAAATTGGTATGAAGGAATTTTCGGAGTTGTACCCAAAGAATCTGAAATTATTTTTAAAAATTCTAAATGGCGGATCCAATATATCGGACAAAAAATTTAATTTTGCCCGATTTTTTCGAAATTGGCATGGGGGAGTTTTCGAGGTTGCACATAACGAATTCAAAACATTTTTAAAAAATTCAATATGGCGGATCCAATATGGCGGGCAAAAAATCCATTTTGTCCGATTTTCTCCAAAATTGCTACAGGGGAGTTTGCGGAGTCGCACATGACGAATCTAAAATAACTTTTAAAAAATTCAATATGGCGGATCCAATATGGCGAACGAAATAATCAATTTTGTCCGATTTTCACCAAAATTGGTATGGGGGAGTTTTTGGGGTCTCACATAACGAATCTGAAATTATTTTTAAAAAGATCAGTATGGCGGATCCAATATAGCGGACAAGAAAAACAATTTTGTCTGATTTTCACCAAAATTGGTACGGGAGAGTTTTTGGGGCCACACATGACGAATCTAAAATTATTTTTAAAAAAATCAATATGGCGTATCCAATATGGTGAATAAAAAATTAATTTTGTCCGATTTTTTTCAAAATTGATATGATAGCACATTACGAATTTGATATCAATAAAAAAAATAAATATGGCGGATCTAAGATGGAGGATTAAAGATTCTAGATCTCTCGATTTTGTTTAAAGCCAGTATTGTGAGATTTTTGTTAGTGTTAATTACGAAACTAAAATATTTTTTGAAAAACTTAATCTGGCGGATTTAATATGGAGTCCTCAACATTTTTCGACTTTCTACAAAACTGATATAGAGGGTCCTTGAGGGTGTAAATTATGAAATTAATACTATTTTTTCTGGATTCAATATGGCTGACTAAAAATTTTACATTTTTCGATTTTGTTCAAATGTCGAACTGAGTAGTTTTGAGGGTGGAAAGAGCGAATATAAAATTGTTTTAAAAAAATCTAATATGTCAAATACAATATGACCATTTAGAAATTTTAAATTTCTAGATTTCATTTAAAATTGATACTAGCGGGTTTGGAGGGTGTAGATTTAGATTAGATGAAGTCGTTAAAATTGTTTTTTTTTGAAATTCAATATGGCGGATCCAATATAGTATTAGGGGGTTGGGGGGTGGTGTATTACGAATATGAAGTTAATTTTTTACAACGATTTGGTTGATAAGATACAATACGAGGGACTAAAAATTTTACATTTTGCGGTTTTATCTAAAATTGATATTGCGGGATTCTTGGGGCGTATACAAACTCAATATGTAATATAAAATATATCGGGCTAAGAAATGTACGTCTGAAATTCTTTAAATATCGATATTGGAAGGTTTTGGGACCTATATTACCAATCTAAAATTAATTTGAAATTCAAGATAGTGGATTTACTATGACAGACTAAATATCTGTTTGACACAATTTCATTGGTATTTGAAGAACTCTAAGAATTAAAAAATTTTTAGTGGTTCATTTTAGGGAGATTTACAATTATGGATAAAATGGGTACTTTTTTACTACCTTGGAGTCATTGCTAGGTATACGAATCTCGATTAGTACTTAGTTCAAATAATTTATGAATATCATAATGAATTCAAAACTAAAAATCGAAAAATAAAATTTTTATAAAAAAAAAATTGAACCGACTTCTAAAAGTGCGCTAAAAAGTGAAAAATAACTAGAAATTTTTATATGAAATTGAAATTTTTGAAGCCGGCGCCAAACTATTTCTTAATGAAACAAATAACTAATAATATACAAATTATGGTAAGAAAGAAATTACAAATAAAGAATTTTTAATCTGTTTATGCGAATCACATTTTGTCAGGTATTAGTTTGGCGCCGACTTCAAAAATTTCATTTAAGAATTTATGGTTATTTATCACTTTTTAGCGCACTTTTAGAAGTCGGTTCAATGCAAAAAATCCCCCGTCGACAACTTGCTTTCGCTTGCCATACTGTACTTTTGTGATATCACCGCCCTCCCCCCCCCCCAAAAAAAAAAGAGAGAGGCTGGATCTGCCCCTGCTTTACAATAACAAGAAAATTCTTTTTTTGACAAATATATATCAATCTTTATATATTTTATTATTATTGGAGCTTTTTATTTGAGTTAAGAATGGTCTATTTTGTCTGCTATCATTTCCTGATATTTTGCCGGACAAATATCAGTGATGCCTTTATTTTCCTGCTTTATTTGTCCTGTATCGTCTTTGATATTATTGGCTCTAATTTTCTCTTTAGCTCTTAATATTTTTATTATTCTCTCTTAGTGTTCTTTCTATTTTTGAGTATTGTGGTGACTTTTATTGATCATTCTGTGTTATATTAGTTTTTGTGTTATTGTTAATTTTTTGAAGCATATTCTTTTGCTTTCATTTATATATTTTTAATAAATGTAGAAATTTACCTAACTTATATGAGTTTTAAATAATTAGTGACAAGGGTATTTATTTATTAATTACCATGAAATTTAAAACAACTTTTTTGGACAAATAGTAGAAAAATAGTCATTTTATCCTACTGAAAACACTATAAACGTAAAAGTTTAGAAAATCGGAAAGGTTAGGAATTATTTAAGGTAGATTTCAATTAGAGTATCATTTGTGTGAGATAACTATAAAAATTTTCGGAAAAGCCTTGTTTTAGGATCGAGATCAGTAAAGTCGGAAAAAGTCCATTTCAGATAGGTTATTTCATTTGTCTTTATTATTGCTATTATATCTTAATACGATCATCTTTACTTAAAAGTCGGTAAATTCTAAAGGAATCAAACAATGCGTCTCATTCAGCTTTTGTATTTGTAAAAATTTATATTATTGTAAATAGCAAAGAAGGGAAAATATCTTCCGTTTAGTAAGTGCTCAGTGATGGAAGAAAGACTTTATATTTGTTAAAATGGATGAAAATAGCTCACAATTGACTGTTAAAATGCACATATAGGTATTAGAGTTTACCCATATGGTTAAAAATTGACCCAAAATTGGATTAAATCACGCCTATTGTGTTGAATGTTTCAACCATGCATTGCGCTGGATGGACAGACTTTCTTATTTAAGCAGAAAATTCACACTGGAATTAGATATAATTTTAGATGATATGTTTCTTTATCACTCAAGATATGCAATGAACGAAGCAAAGACCACCGGATTATAAAAGGAATAACAGGAAACAGAGAACAAAGGATATAATTTTAAATACTAAATGAAGTAGATCTTTCAATATATATCCTGAATCCTTTCATCTATGATTCTAGTGACATGAATCAATACTGGGTTTTAACGTTTTAACAGTAGATTTACTGACTGATTTTTTTTATTAAAATAAAAAATTAGATTATATGTCACAAAAGTAAATTTTATGGCATTTTATCCACTGGATAAAAATTTTATTTTTGTTCTTAGAATTTTAATCTTCCCAGAGAACAAAATGTTAACATGTTTTTTGTTATCTTGAGTGTGTATTTTCAAAATAACAAAAACACACTTTTTGAAGTAGAACATGTAATTTTTGAAAGATTCTTTTACGTAGAATCCAAGTCTTATTGTAGAGTTACCGGTTCAGTGATGCCTTAACTTCAAAGTACAAAAACGCTCCTTTTTGCTCTAAATAATAGTCTGTTGCCTTTTTTTGGAGCTGCGGATAGGGGAATACCTAACAGTTATGGGTGATGGGGGGAAAACAAATACTCAGGGCGCACCAAAACTAGCGACTGGTCTGTGGAAGTTGGGAGTCTTAAAGCTGGTTACAAGCGACAGTCAGGGAGACTGGTATGATGGTGAACATAGACAACAAATGACGCATGGAGAGTCAGAAAAATGGCATTTGCATAGCGATAGAGGAAGCCACGAAAAACTACTCCATCAATTCTCCCTAGTAAAGTAACTATAACAATAACAGAAAAATGACCCTTAATCTGGGGCAGATTTTAGATCACCAGAGGTTGTCAAAATATTAACAACGAAATATTGAGAATCGGAACATGGAATGTTACAAGCATGTACGAACCAGGAAAAGCACACAACATTGTTCAAGAAATGCAAAGAATGAATATCGGCGTTCTGGGTATAAGCGAAACCCGATGGCCAGGAAATGGAAACTGCCACATTAAAGATCATATAATATACTATTCTGGTAGCCAGGACTCTCAGGACACTCAGCACCGAAACGGAGTGGCTATAATGGTAAACAAGTCTGTCTCTCGACATGTCCTGAACTTTCTCCCCTTGTCTGATCGTGTTATGATGTTACAGCTAAGCACTAACATCAGAAAAATTAATATAATACAGGTGTATGCACCAACATCGGACAAAGAAGAACAAGAAGTGGAATCATTCTATGAACAAATAGACGAGGCATTAAAACTAACCATAACAAGGGACATCACAATAATAATGGGTGATTTCAATGCTAAAATTGGGAAAGGAAAGATAGATAATCTGGTTGGTAACTTCGGATTGGGAGATATGAATGAAAGAGGTGAGAGACTGGTACAATTCTGCCAAGAAAATAAAACCGTGGTGACAAACACCTTTTTCGAACTACCTAATAGGCGTTTATACACATGGAAGTCTCCACAGGATACAGAACATCACACAGTCAGAAACCAGATAGACTACCTATTGATCAATGAGAGATACAGAAATAGCATAACATCAATTAAGACATACCCTGGAGCAGACGTATCGTCTAATCATAATCCACTAATTGCAAACATGAGAATAAAACTAAAAAGAATTAGCAACATAACATCCAAAAAAGCTGTTGATCTCAATAAACTAAGAGATTCAGAAGTAAAAGAACAGATCGTGAAGGAAATTGACGAAACACTGAGAACGATACAGACCACAATACAATATACACCAGATAATATCAACGACAACTGGGTCAAACTTAAAACAGCGTTAAAGAAGCCAGCTGAAGAACATCTACTTAAAAGTGAGGTATATAAGAAGGAATGGATGACAAACGAAATACTGAACTTGATGAACGAAAGAAGGAAACATAAAAACAAAGACAAACAGAAGTATAAAGAACTGCAGAAGGAAATTCGCTCGAAGATACGTTCAGCTAAGGAAAAATGGTTCGGGGAAAAATGTGAAGAAATTGAACAACTACAAAATAAGCACGACAGCTTTAATACACACAAGAAAATTAAAGAATTAACAAAAAGGCAAGACAGTAGACACAACGTATTGATGGACGAAAGAGGAAACATAATTATGGACACAGAAGAAAAATTGAGAGTCTGGAAAGAATACATAGAGCATCTGTATAACGATCAACGCAATGAGGTAGAAAACGAATATATCAGCAGTGACACAGGACCAGAAATAACAAGTGAAGAAGTGGAACACACGATAAAAAGAATGAAGACTGGGAAAGCTACAGGTCCAGATGAGTTACCAACAGAAATAATCAAACTCATTGAGGGACGTAATTTAGAAATGATTGTGGAACTATTTAATAGCATTTATAAATCTGGTATAATACCGAAAGAATGGCTACTAACAACAATAATAACTTTACCTAAAAAGCCAAACGCGAAGCAATGCTCCGAACATCGGACCATCAGTCTTATGTGTCATATGATGAAAATATTCTTAAAGATCATTCATAGCAGAATATACAAGAAATTAGAAACAGAAATCGGACAGACACAATTCGGATTTAGAAACGGACTAGGAACTAGAGAAGCACTATTTGCTTTTAATGTCGTAATACAGCGATGTCTGGATGTAAACCAAGACGTGTTTGTCTGTTTCTTGGACTACAACAAGGCGTTTGAAACAGTTCAACATAAGACATTGTTACAATTACTCAGAAATAAAGGAATTGACTCAAGTGACATTATAATAATAACCAACCTATACTACAATCAAGAAGCTACAGTGCGCATTAATGGCTCCGAATCAGAAAAAATAAAGATAAAAAGAGGTGTAAGACAGGGCTGTGTGTTGTCGCCAACGTTGTTCAATCTCTACTCGGAAGAAATAATTAAGAAAGCCCTGGAGAACGAATCAGCCGGTGTAAAGATCAACGGTCATCCTATTTGTAATATACGATACGCTGATGACACGGTACTCATGGCAGAAAGTATCGAAGATCTCCAGAGACTATTAGATAAAGTAATAGAAACAAGCGAGAAATTTGGTTTGTCACTGAATACAAAGAAAACTAAATTCATGATAATTACGAAGAAACATATCGACAATATCAACCTATATGGAAACAACGAGCGAATAGAACGAGCACGAAACTACAACTATCTAGGAGTAAATATTAACGAGTCAAATGAATATACACGGGAAATAAGAATAAGAATAGAGAAAGCCCGAAGTGCGTTTAACAATATGAAGCAAATATTTTGTAGCCGAAATCTAAGCTTAAAATTGAAAGTGCGATTGCTTAAGTGTTATGTTTTTTCGGTCTTGTTGTATGGTGTGGAGGCGTGGACGCTGAACAAACAGTGTATAAATAAATTGGAAGCATTTGAGATGTGGGCGTATCGTAGAATCTTGAAAATCTCCTGGAAGGATAGAACAACTAATCAAGAAGTACTTGACAGGATGAACAAACAAAAAGAGGTAACACTGACTGTTAAAATAAGAAAGCTTCAGTACTTGGGCCATATTACAAGAGGCAATAAATACCAATTGCTCCAATTGAATATGCAGGGGAAGATTCAGGGCAAGCGCAGCATCGGGAGGAGAAGGATGTCTTGGCTGAGGAACCTCAGAGAATGGTTTTCTTGCAGTTCTGTTCAACTGTTCCGGGCGGCAGCTTCTAAAGTTAGAATTGCCATGATGATAGCCAACCTTCGCAGCGGAGATGGCACTTGAAGAAGAAGAAGAGGTTGCGAAGAATCACTGCGCGGAGGAACCACCACAAATGGATCATAATATATCCAACTAATACATCACTTTGGAAATTAAAATAAAAATCATCAAAATAGAGTAGGAGTCCTAATATTTGAGGAGGTCGAGCGTACTGTGTTGAATTTTGTACCAAATTCGGATCGTGTCTTGTTACTGCAATTACAGGGGAGCCCCATTAACATGTGTTAACATATAAGTATATGCTCCAACTGCAGATAAACTACAGTTAAAAATTAACCCCTTAATTTACTAAAATGCTTTTTATTTAGAACCATCCTAAATGAAAGCAGATGACTTAAATTGACATGAACAACAATAAGGCAAGCAAGTTTTATATCCTCAAAATACCAGTATAAAAAAATTATTTTCTTTTATTACTGAACCGGCTATATTGGAGAATATATTTATATCGCAAGAAAAACAAGTTGTCAATGTGGGGGGGGGGGGAGTGCCAGTAATATACACATTCCTAATATAAAAGGAAGAATTGCTTCTATTTTACTGAACTCAAAGCTCTTGGGAATGGGAGGCCGATCACAAGCATACACATTCCTATACTCTATTCAAGAACTAGAGAGAGTAATAAAACTGTTACCGAAACCTCCAACGTACCTACTCCAGTGCCGCAGGTAACTGAGGACTGCCGCAAATCAAATTATATTAAATTATATAAATATAAAATATTTTATAAAATTTCTGATAGTTCAATTTAATTTCTGTTAGTGAGAAAAGTATACAGGGTATCCTTAGTGATTTATCTTGTTTATGCTTGTTTTCATTTATTATTTGAGATTAGTGAGATACCTAAAAGATATTGCTTCCACATCTATATTTATTCCAAAATCGTCAAAGCAGGGCATTTTTTCCTTAACGAAAAACTTATTACGATGAATGTTTATGATGCCTTAAGATATTAATATCTAGATAATAATGTTAAAAGCTCTGCTGAGATGTGTTCCAACATGACAGGAATTGGAAAATCTACTATGTACCGAATATTGAAGGAGAAAAAACGACTGGAACTGTTAGTACTCCCAAGCCACATTCGATCACAGACAGACGAAAAACCTCGTTGGAAGAAGAGATGTAAACTGCAATAAAAGGAGTTGTACATATATTTTATTATGAGAAGCGGATCCCAACCGTCGACAAAATTCTAACTATAATCAATGAAGATCGGGATTTACTTGAAATTAAAAGAACTGAGCTCTGGAAATTGCTCAGAGAACTTAATTTAAAAAAAAATAGATAGGAAATCTGTTCTTATAGATCGTCTGGAAAATGTCCGTTGGAGAAGGAAATGTTAAATTAGTAATTTAACTGAACATTTGAGTGATTTTTTTGAATAAAGTTACTGCAGAAAATTGGGAAAATCCATATAATAAAAGAATAAAAGAAAATGTTGAAACTCGATCTCATGATCGGTGAGATAGAGGAACCAATTTTAATTCATTTGAGCGAAGACAGCTTCACTGACTTTGATTATGAATTAGATACGTAATGTTTACCAGCATAAATACAATTTATTATTTAAATTTTCTGTAACAAATAAAAATCAATTACATTTGAATCCCTTTTTAGTGTTTAATTGTAATTCTGCAGATGGTTTAAGAAATAAACAAACTGAAAGTTCAAATGTCCTAAAAATGTTTTTAATTAATAATAAAAAGGAAAAATTTATTTTTTTATATACATTTAACTTCTTGTATTTTTGAAAACGGGTATTTTGTAAGTATTTAAATTATAACTTAGAATTTTTTGAGAGAATAAGGCTGAATATGCCTAAAACGGATTCTATGTCAAAATTAATAATAATAAAAATACAGTTGTGATTTGTGTTAAATATGTTAAAATTATATATATTCTCTAATTTATGTAAATTATTAAGAAATCATAAGAAATAAAATAATATAATAAAAAATTCTTATTTTAAGTTTATTATCGAAATAATATTCCATGCCATAAATACTTAGTGACAAAATAAACCTCCTTCCGACGCCTTTGACTAGGATTAGATTTCATTTAAACACTTCATACTTCCAAATATCTATTGTTATCCAACCCAAATAGTCCATTATTTTAGACCGATATTTTTGATTATCAAATTTCTAACCCATTCCTATGAAAAATATATGTTTCTAACAGATTTTGCCAAAGACTCCGGACTAAAGAACACATATAGTTTGCGAAGAAAAAAAAGGGTAAAAAATGATTTATTACTCTCTCTAGTTCTTGAATACACTATAGTTATAAGAAGCAAAATTGGGTCTATTTTCCTGAACTAAAAGCTCTTGGGGGGGCGATCGCCCCCACCACCATCCCTCCTTTGGATCCGCGCCTATATATACATATATATATATATATATATATATATATATATATATATATATATATGGAATTTAGAAACTCCTTATTTTAGAAGTCGGTTAAAAAGAACAAAATCTCTGCATAACCACAAAAAATTGCGCTTTACTACAAAGTATTTCCTACTGAAATCAAATATTTAGTAACCTGGACTAAATTTTGTAAAAAAATTTCCCATTCTTCCCAATACAACTCTTAATCCGAAAAATAATGTACTTCCTTCTTCCTATTGCATTGTCTGCGTCGCATAGCCTTTACCTACAACATCGAAATAAATCAAGACTTTCATTCTCAAATCCGTATTATTAAGAAAACATTGTACACATGTCACCTGAGCCAAAATACTATCCTGGCGGTCACCTTTTGCGGCTCTACCGACAAACGTACACCGACCTAATATCAAAGCATTGATAGTCAAAAATAAGAGTAACTTCACAGCGGGGTACGATATTTATCTATTATGCTATTTGAAGGTACAAATTGTTAACAATTGTTGACATCTATTCATATGCAGGGAAAGTATAATGTTAATAGGATGGGCATAAAACGTTCAAAGAATAATTCAAGGGTTCAGAGAAAATGGAATTCCTACCATTTTTACAAAAATTTTTGTATACAGGGTGTTCGAATAATGCATCAAGGTAGTTAGAGATGTGATTCTGAATGATGAAATAAAGGGGAGAAAGTCATATAACATATATTAGTGCCGAGTCCCACAGCATATATCAAGAAAACGTCTCATCCTGTAGAGGAAGAAGCTGGTGTAGCAAAATATGACGCTGAAAGAATTTTGAAAAAGTATAAGTACCATCCATATCAATTTAAAATAGTGCAACATTTACACCCCGTTTGTCGTCTAGTCTGACTAATGTTATTTTTCAAGTGCGGGAATTTATAGTCGTCACAACACGAGGCATTATTCTGCAGAAACTCACCATTTAATTTTCGAAAGGGCACAACAAGGGCGCTTCAAGGCTGGTGTCTCTTGTTTTATTTTTAGCCGATGCATGAAGGGGCTCATACATAGAAATTCTTGAGGAAATTATTCCAGAATTGCTTAAAAATATACCTTTGGTCCATTTCAATTCCATTTATCTTCAACAAGATGATGTCCTGAGCCACAACTCTGGGCTGTTAAGCCCATTTCTGGACAATAGCTTTCCTCAAAAATGGATAAGGTACTAATGGACCAGTGAAATGGCCCCTACGATCTCCCAATTTTTCCATTTTGAATTTTTTTGGTGGGGTGGTTTTATGCAAAATCTAGTGTATAAGAGACGATATGAATCTATAGAGGAATTTCGTGAGGCACTTGCTTTAGCCTTTCAAACTCTTCATAATAGACCTATTATTCTTATAAATACAATTAGAAGAATAACAAAACTTTGCGATATTGCATTCTAGAAAACGGTCATCATTTTGAAAACAATCTTTAAATAAAATTTTTATAAAAAAAAATTCAACCGATTTCTAATAGTGCGCTAAAAAGTGAAAAATAACTATAAATTTTTATATGAAATTGAAATTTTTGAAGTCGGCGCCAAACTAATACTTTTTAGCGCATTTTTAGAAGTTAGTTCAATTTTTTTTATAAAAATTTTATTTTTCGATTTTTAGTTTTGAATTCATTATGATATTCTTAAATTATTTGAACTAAGTATTAATCGAGATTAGTACACCTCACAATGACTCCAAGGTGGCAAAAAAGTAACCTTTTTATTTAAAGTTGTAAATCACCCTAAAATGAACCACTATAAATTGTTTGATTCTTAGAGTTCTCCAAATACTAGTGAAATTGTATCAAACAAATATTTAGTCTGTCATAGTAAATTCACTATCATAAATTTCAAATTAATGTCAGATTGGTAACATAGGTCCCAAAATTTTTCAGCTAGATATATATTTTATACGGCATATTAAGTTTTTATACGTTCCAAGAACCCCGCAATATCAATTTTAGAAAAAATCGGAAAATGTAGTTTTCGGTCGCTCATATTGTATCTTATCAACTTAATAGTTGTAAAAACTTAACTTCATATTCGTAGTACACGACTCCAAAAACCCCCTAATACCAAATCTGAAAAAATGTGAATAAGGTAATATTTTCATCCCACCATATTGGATCCGCCCAACTCTTCAAAACGCCCTAGTACAAATTTTGGATGAAATCGGGAAATTTAAGATTTCTATACTGTCATATTGCATCTGACATATTAGGTTTTCATAAAATAATTTTATAATCGTTATTTACCTCCTCAAAAACGATTTAATCCTAACTTTGAACAAAATCGAAAAATGTAAAATTTTTAGTCTTCTATGTTGGATTCTTCTTCTTCTTTAGGTGCCGTCCTCGTTCCGAAGTTTGGCTATCATCAAAGCTATGCGTATCTTTGACACTGCAGATCTAAACAGTTGGCAGTTGTTGCAATTCTACCATTCTCTTAAGTTCTTTAACCATGAATGCCTTCTTCTTCCTATGGATCTTTTGCCTGTTAGTTTTCCCTGGATAATTGATTGGAGCAACTGGTATTTATCTCCCCTCATAACATGTCCCAAGTATTGCAGTTTGCGTTCTTTAATAGTAAGTACTAATTCTTTCTCTTTCCGCATTCTTCGCAAAACCTCCACATGTGTTACTCTCTCTCTGTCCACGATATTCTTAATATTCCACGGTACATCCACATCTCAAATGCTTCCATCCTCTTGGTATCAATCTTTTTCAATGTCCACGCTTCCATTCCATAGAAAAGAACTGACAGCACGTAACATCTCACAAGGCGAATTTTAAGTTTAAGGCTTAAATGTCGTCCGCAGAACACCTTCTTCATTTTAATAAACGTAGCTCTAGCTTTTTCCACTCTGATTCTGACTTCTTCAGAGCTATCGTTATTTTCGTTGATAACAGTTCCCAGGTAATTATATTTTCTCACACGTTCAATTCTAGACATCTTTGGCACATGACGTTAAGTGCAAATAGTGCTTCTCTTGTTCCAAGCCCACCATATTTAAACCTAAAAAAATACTTTTAAATTCATAATTTACACCCTCAAGAACCCCTTATATCGGTTTCGGTGAAAATTGAAAAATGTAAAATTTTTAGGACGCCATATTAAATCCGCCAGATTGAGTTTTTCAAAAATTATTTTAAATTCGTAATTAACACTAACAAAAATCCCCCAATACTGATTTTAGGCAAAATCGAGAGATGTAGAATCTTAAATCCGCTATATTTAATTTTTTTTTAAATCATTTCAGTTTCGTAATATACGATTCCAAAAACTCCCCCATATTAATTTTGAAAAAAATCGGAAAAAATTAATTTTTATCGACCACAT
The DNA here is from genome assembly GCA_034092305.1 of Diaprepes abbreviatus. Lineage (NCBI taxonomy): Eukaryota > Metazoa > Arthropoda > Insecta > Coleoptera > Curculionidae > Diaprepes > Diaprepes abbreviatus. Next base: position 4,542,336 of record JASJET010000095.1, read on the forward strand.
TAGATCCGCCATACTGAATTTTTTAAAAATAATTTTAGATTCGTCATGTACGACACCGAAAACTCTCCGGTACCAATTTTGGATAAAATCGAACAAAAAATTTTTTTTTCGCCATATTGGATCCACCATATTGATTTTTTTTTTAAATATTTTGATTTCATTATACGCGATACCGAAAAATCCCCCATACCAATTTTGAAAAAAATTGGACAAAATTAAATTTCCATCATATTAAATTTTTTAAAAATAATTTCAGATTCATTGTGTAAGACCCCGAAAATTCCCCCATACCAATTTTGGACATTAATTCTTTTAGCCGCCATATTGTCAGCGCCATCTTGTACTTTATTGCACCAATTTCGTCCAAATAAATATAGAACCACCTCAGCAACTTCCTGAATATAACGTAAAAAATCTCATTCAAATCGGTCTTGCCGTTCAGGAGTAATGGGTGTACATACATAATATATACATATATATATATATATATATATATATATATATATATATATATATATATATATATATATATATATATATATAAATCGGTCTTGCCGTTCAAGAGTAATGGGTGTACATACATAATATATATATATATATATATATATATATATATATATATATATATATATATATATATATATATATATATATAGAGAGAGAGAGAGAGAGAGAGAGAGAGAGAGAGTCGACGAATTGAGAACCTCCTACTTTTAGAAGTCGGTTAAAAAGACTTGGTCGTTTTTAGTTTCAGTGTTTCTTTTTGATTTTGTTACTTTAGTTTTATTATATAATGTTGTTTTTGTTTTTTGCAATCAAATTTCAATATTCTGATTTTATAATTACGGTGTTATTTAAAGCAAAACATATAATAACCAATAAATGTTAATATGCAGTTAAAAATTAAAAAAAAAAACATTAAAATTAACTTTTAAAATGTCTTGTCTTTCGTATAATTATTATTGTTAAAATTTTGCATTTTTTCTTATAAATTGGCCACGGGCTACTGTTACAAATAAAGTAAATTATTGAAAATAAAATAAACATTTTATATATTTTTGAAAAGCCCAAATTATACTTACTCAATATCTAAAATAATATACAGGGTGTCCTATCATCAAAATCATAAGTTTGGTTAATATCTCAAAAACTAAACTTTTTAGAAGAAAACTGACTACGCCACTGAACTCTACGTGAAAAGCTCTATAAAAACTAGTTCTTACCTTTTTGATAAAGTCACGATATGTGATATCCCGATGAAAAAAAAAAAGATATCTTGACATATCAAAAATGATTTTAAAGGGAAAGAATTGTACTTTTAAGTGATCCTACTAGTTTTATAGAAAAAAAACACCGTGTGATTTTACATAACCTCAAATATGTCGAAAAACAGTGTTTTTGCACCTTTCAGTTAGAATATCTCAAAAACCTGACATAACGAAATAATTTGAAGCCAGATCCGGATTTAACGTACCAAAATCCTGCGGAAAAGTACACAAACGTTTTTCTTATTAAAAATCAGTGAAATTTTATTGCCCTGTACAATTCAAAGATGTTCTAGAATCAGTTTATTAAAAACACCGATTTTTTTTAATTGGATTAAAATTTTGAAGAATTATTTGAATATAATTGTATACCGGGTGTCAACGAATCTATTAGACAAGTCATAATTTCTAAAGTATTATGTGTATCAAAATGAGAATTGGTACAGATAAATGGTATGTGAAGAGGAGAGTTTTCGCATATTTTCCACTTTCCGGCCAATTCCGGTTTCACCGGAAATGGCTCCGGTTTTGAATTTTTAAATGGAACACCCTGTATATTTTAACATTTTTGGACTTCTGAGACAATTCTAGATCAGAATGTGACATTTTAAAAACTTTTTACGTCTACTTCATTATTTTAGAGCCACTTTTAAAATTGCATCTAGGTGGCCATGATCGGACGCAAACTAATCTAAGGGCCTTAGGTGATGTAAAAAAAATACAATCGCAAAGTTTTAGTTACTAGTATGAAAGACAGGAATAAGACAAGTTGACAAAATTACGTTTTCATTTCTAACTATTAATGGCGACCCCTTTTTGACAACTACTTTTCGAAAAAAGCATTCTTTGACGAATCTAACGGTACTAATTTATTTGCGATTGGATTAGACATAAGAACAGAAATTAAATATTATTAAGCAAAATACTGGATAATTTATTTACTTATGACAAGTGCGCCATGGACAGCCATGATGCATAATACTTTGCAACTGTTTTTATCAAGTCTTCTTTGGAAGACAAAGCACTCACTTAAGTAGATAATGACAGTGACATACGCTCTAAGAACAGACGTAAAAGTTTCTTAATTTTCGTTAAGGTTAGTTAAAATTTTCGTTAAAATAATGTATACTCAAAGTGAAAAAGTGGATATATTATTAATATTTGGAGAGTGTCATAGAAATTCAAGAAATGCTACCGAGTTGTATGCTCATAGATATCCGAATCGTCAACATTCAGCCCATCAGTATTTTCCGTATGTCACTGTCATTATCTACTTAAGTGAGTGCTTTGTTTTCCAAAGAAGACTTGATAAAAACAGTTGCAAATTATTATGCATCATGGCTGTCCATGGCACACTTGTCATAAGTAAATAAATTATCCAGTATTTTGCTTAATAATATTTAATTTCTGTTCTTATGTCTAATCCAATCGCAAATTAATTAGTACCGTTAGATTCGTCAAAGAATGCTTTTTTCGAAAAGTAGTTATCAAAAAGGGGTCGCCATTTGAAAATGAATAGTTAGAAATGAAAACGTAATTTTGTCAACTTGTCTTATTCCTGTCTTTCATACTAGTAACTAAAACTTTGCGATTGTATTTTTTTGACATCACCTAAGGCCCTTAGATTAGTTTGCGTCCGATCATGGCCACCTAGATGCAATTTTAAAAGTGGCTCTAAAAAAATGAAGTAGACGTAAAAAGTTTTTAAAATGTCACATTCTGATCCAGAATTGTCTCATAAATCCAAAAATGTTAAAATATACAGGGTGTTCTATTTAAAAATTCAAAACCGGTGAAACCGGAAGTGGCCGGAAAGTGGAAAATATGCGAAAACTCTCCTCTTCACATAACATTTACCTGTACCAATTCTCATTTTGATATACATAATACTCTAGAAATTATGACTTGTCTAATAGATTCGTTGACATCCGGTATATTCGGAATCAGAATGTATTATTGAATTTAAGATTTTTAAAATATTTGAAGAGCCAGTGTATGAATGCTTAATACCATTTTAATACACAGTTCGGAGACACAAAGAAATATCTGACAAAACTTTGTCAAATATAATTACGAAACTTAACGAATTCTCACACTAGAAAGCGCCACAGGTAATCAATAAAATTCAACTTAAAAGAGGCGGTGCGGCATTAACTCACAAAGAACCACTAATATGTTAATTGGCAAGTTATTAGGGAACATCATCAACACGTGTGAACTATATATATGCTTTTTTTCCTTTCCTATGTCGCTTTCTTTGGTGTTTAAAAGCGAGCCGAGCTTAAGTTTGAAGATAAAGCTTTTAAGTCTTAATTATAAAATTTAATGATTAATGGTAAACACAATTTTTTTTGTTAACGCAAAAACAGTAATCGGCTTAAAAATTATGTTTAAATTATGACTTCAATTATTTTGCTATTTTTTTTTTTGAAATAACATCAAATGTAACTTTTAAGAAGTGTAGCAATTAAATTCCGGGAATTTGTCAACAAAAACAAGCAAATTAAGTTTCGAGCAAAATTTTATTATCGACCTTTACAATAGTCTTCCTCTAACTTTACACAATGATTCCAACGTTGCTCCCACGATTGGAAGTATCTTTGGTAATCCTCCAAAGTTAACGAGAGACCTCGTTCCTATTCGAGCATACCTCGAACTGAAGAAGAAGAAGCTAGAAAGCATCATAGCTTCTTGCTACTTCGCAGGAGACGAGCCCATATGACCCCTACAAGTGCAAAGACTGGCAGAGTACTGTCAGGAAAAGAAACTAGCATTACTATTGGGGTGTGATGCCAACGCTCACGATACAATCTGGAGTAACAAGTACAACAATCAAAGAGGTGAGCAACTTTTAAAATCCATCATTAAATGTAATCTTATCATAAAACATATAGGAAATACCTCTACATTTGTAACAAGGGTTAGAGAAGAACTACTAGACATTACATTAAGTACACCAGGGTTAATAAACCTAAGAGGAAAATGGAGGATATTGAATGAACCTTCTCTTCCTGATCTTAGAACAATCACGTTCAGGTTAGAAACAGATCCTGCTGAAAACTTCTGCTTCTTCGGATGCATATCCATTAATGGATGTTTGTGATCACATGGTCCATTGCTTCTCTATCTCGGGCGGTGTGGATCAGTGTTTGTACATCATGTAACCCTGTCCATTGTTTTATGTTCCGAAGCCAAGACATCTGCTGAAAACAGATTGGGAAAAATACAGCACCCATCTGAAAGTAAACTTAGCACGCATTCAGACAAGAGGACCCATTAAGCACCATCTGGAGCTGGAAAGCGATTTGAAAGAAATAAATGAAGCCAGCTGCCTTTTACAAACAAGTAAAAGATGTAGGGAGGCACTTGGTCCCATCTGTCAGAGCTAAGATTCGAAACGCGCAGACTTTTTAATAGGGCTAAGCGTGACGAAGGATTCTGGCAGAGCTACACTGAGGAACTTACAACCTACAACGAGGAAATTAGGAAAGCTAAAAGGAACAGCTTTCTGTGAAGACATTCAAATTACACCTGTCGAGCTAGACTTCACAAAGTCATGGCGAAGAGTAGGGTCGACACAGCAATGGAACTCAGAAAGCCAGACGGCAGCTTCACGAAGAATGAGGAGGAAAGAGCATTACTCTTACTCAACACTCGGTTGTAGGGGAGCAAGCCTAGTTACGCGAATGATGTGGTGGAACATCGCGAAAGATCTACCAGAGAAGCTACAACAATGGACACACGCATATGCAGTACCGGTCTTTTAAAATGGAGTTAATGGAATAATCTTGGCCCTGCTCCAATGAGGGCAGGAAGCCATTTGACCATACATAGTACGCATTAGTCAAAGCAGCCTGAAACTGGGCTATATATCAGAAATATGGAGAAAGGCCAGAGTAACCTTCATTCCTAAAGGCGGCGAAAAAGGAGATTACACACCCTAAATTTATGCGACTCATCAATTGGTGACAGATGCCACCAGTTTTATTCTTTGATGACGAAATTAAAACACTTCCGATTCGATGGAAAAAATATGTAAATAAAAGAACAGATTATACAGAAAAATAAAATTTATAGAAAAAAAATTGAACCGACTAAACAATTACAAATAAAGTATTTTTAATCTGTATATGCGAATCACATTTTGTCATATATTGTCATTTTTCATTTTTGGTGCGCTTTTGGACATCGATTAAATTTTTTTATAAAAATTTTATTTTCCGATTTATAGTTTTGAATTCATTATGATATCCATAAATTATTTGAACTAAATATTAATCGAGATTAGTGTACCTCGCAATGACTCAAGGTGGCAAAAAGTACCCATTTTATCCAAAGTTATAAAGCACCCTAAAATGAATCACTAAAAATTCCTTGATTCTTAGAGTTCTCCAAATACCAGTGAAATTATGTTAAACAAATATTTAGTCTGTCAGAGTTAATCCACTATCTTAAATTTTAAATTAATTTTAGTTTGGTAATACAGGCCCCAAAACTTTCCAATATCGATATCTAAAGAACTTGAGACGTAAATTTCTTAGCCCGATATATTTTATACAGCATATTGAGTTTTTATACGCCCCAAGAACCCCGCAATATTAATTTTAGACGAAATTTGAAAATGTAAAATTTTCAGCCCCTCATATTGTATCTTATCAACCTAATATTTGTAAAAAATTAACTTTATACCAAATCCGAAAAAATGCGAATTAGGTAGAATTTTCAACTCACCATATTGGAACCGCTATATTGAATTTCAAAAAAATAATTTTAACTTCTTAACATAACCTAAATCAAAACCCCCTATTACCAATCTTGGATGAAAACAAAATTTCTAAACCGCCATACTGTATCTAGCATATTAGATTTTTTAAAAATAATTTTATATTCGTTATGTGCGACCCCGAAAATTCCCCCATACCAATTTTGGGGAAAATCGAATAAAATTAATTTTTTTGGTCGCTATATTGTCAGCGCCATATTAGATTTTACTGCATCAATTTCGTCCAAAGAACTATTGAATCACCGCAGCTCCATTTTTTAACCGACTTCTAAAAGAAGGAGGTTCTCAATTCGTCGCGTATATATATATATATATATATATATATATATATATATATATATATATATATATATATATATATATATATATATTTATATGTATGTACACTGATTACTCCGGAACAGCGGCACCCATTTGAAATAAATTTTTTACGTTATATTCAGGAAGTTGCTGCGGTGGTCTCATATTTTTTTGGACGAAATTGGTGCAGTAATATCCAAGATGGCGCTAACAATATGGCGGCCAAAAAAATTAATTTTGTTTGATTTTCTTGGGGAAATTTTTGGGGTCGTACACAACGAATCTGAAATTATTTTTAAAAAATTCAATATGGCGGATTCAATATGGCAGACAAAAAAATTTAATTTTGTCTGATTGTTTCCAAAATTCGGATGGGGGAGTGTTCGGGGTGGCACATAATGGATCCAAAATATTTTAAAAAAAATCAATATAGCGGATCCAATATGGCGGACAAAAAAATCAATTTTGTCCGATTTTCTCCAAAATTGGTACGAGGGAGTTTTCAGGGTCGTACATAACTAACCTAAAATTATTTTTAAAAAATTAAATATAGCGGATTCAAGATGGCGGATTAAAGATTCTACATCTCCCGATTTTGTCTAAAATCAGTATTGAGGTATTTTTGTTAGTATTAAAATATGTTGTCCTAAAAATTTTACATTTCTCGATTTTCTCCCAAACTGATATAGTGGGTTCTTGAGGGTGTAAATTATGAATTTAAAAGTATTTTTTCAGGATTCGATATGACAACTCCAATATAGCGGACTAAAAATTTTACATTTTTCGATTTTGTTCAAAGGTGAGACTGAATCGTTTTTGAGGATGTAAATAGCGAATTTAAGTCTAGAAATTTTAAATTTCCGGATTTCATCCAAAATTGGTACTAAGGGACTTTGAAGAGTTTAGATTTAGATTAGATTGACTTAAAATATTTTTTTTGAAGTTCAATATAGCGAATGTAACATGGTGGGTTGAAAATTTTACCTTATTCGCATTTTTTCAGATTTGGTATTAGGAATATGAAGTTAGGTTTTTAAAACTATTAGGTTCGCAAGATACGATATGAGGAACAGAAAATTTTACATATTTCGATTTTGTCTAAAATTGGTATTGTGGGGTTCTTGATGCGTATTCAAACTCAATATGCAGTATAAAATATATCGAGCTAAGAAATTTACATCTCAGGTTCTTTAAATATCGATATTGGAAGGTTTTGGAGCCTATGTTACCAATCTAAATTTAATTTGAAATTTAAGATAATGGATTTACTATGACAGACTAAATATTTGTATGACACAATTTTACTGGTATTCGAAAAACTCTAAGAACCAAAGAATTTTTAGTGGTTAATTTTAGGGTGATTTACAACTTTGGATAAAATGGGAGTCATTGCGAGGTACACTAATTTGGATTAGCACTTAGTTCAAATAATTTTGAATTAAAAACTAAAAATCGAAAAATAAATTTTTTATAAAAAAATTCTTCTAACTTCTTCTAAACTAGTCTGCAAGCTGAAGGGCAAAAAAAATTATTATTTTTAGCTGCTCAATTGCATATTTTCCTTAGTTCGTCAACATAATATCTTTAGAACGTATTCCTATTGCTTAGAACATATTCTCGCTAACCTAAACTGGCTTGCAACATTTTCTAAATTCAGTTTATTAATAGTCGCACACTTCCACGTAACAATAACATTGATGTAATATGGTTTTCTTCGAACTTTAATACCACCATAAAATTTTAAAAAGAAACAAAGGAACCCTCCATTCATAGTTTCGGGTATTAAGGCGTTTTAAAGTGTAGTTATAATAATTTAGTACGGTGCTACCTGGAACCAAATGTGATTTACGTGACTTAACGATATTTTTAAAAGTATTTTTTAGACACTACCACTGATTTTAAATTTTTCTGTATTAATTGAAAATAATAGTCTGCGAGCTGAAAAGCAAAAAAAAAATATTATTTTAATCTGCTCAATTTCATTTCGTTTCTTTAGGAACGTGTTTTCTAATAACAAAATGAAAAGTCAGACCGCGCGACTGCGTCGTTGTTAATAACAATATCGTTATTAATGAAAAAAAAAGATGAAAAATTTAAATTATTTAAAGCCGACTGATGATAAAGCAGCGAATTGTTTATGATTGGATAAACATAAAAAATATCATCAGACCCGTTGTCGATGTTACCTTAATCTTTAGACCGATATATAACAGCGTAAATAAAATTGAATCTTTCAAATTACATATAGCCGTCTGAAACTGATATATATTATACAAAATAGGTATACTTGCACAAAAATAATCGTCAGAAGTAGTGAACATAACCCGATTCGCTCGATCCCCCCACTCCTCGACCTTGACCTTGACCTTGCTTCACCCCTCTTTGGACCCGCCCACATGTCCTTGTCATTGACCTTGAAAGTGCACGTGTGCTTTGGCATTGGCCTTGTGTTCAAGGTTGTGTGTGTGACCTTGACCTTGACCTCGGTCGAGACGACCTTGACTTTGTTGAAGGTCATCTTGGGTGTGTGACCTTGAAAATATGTTACGTGGTTGGGGGTGACCTTGAATGGTTTTATATATGGTATGGGGCAGTTCCATTCATCAGTTGGCTCTGACTTGTATAGGTAGTACATGTGTTAATATTTGACAAATCATGGCATATGTTTGTGAAAATTGCGGTTCTAAGTTTACTAATATTTATAATATGAGACGTCATCAAAGAGAATCGTGTGCGGCGAGATTTAATGAAGTGCCTGGAGGAAAACGGCTCCGAATTGAAGAGTATACATCGACGATTCCGCTAATTAATTGCGCTACATGTAATGTAGATGTTCCAATAAATCATATGTCGGTGCATAAACGAACACAACAACATAAAAATAATTCATGTTTGCCGGTATGTCATGGTGTGCAACTCGTTGAATGTGCCTTCAAAAGGAGAATTGCAACCTATCGGGTTAGCAGTGATATGGAGCATTCCGATTACGTAATGTTCTTTGCAGACATTAAATCCAAGGTGGTGGAACTTGTTAATAATTTATTGCGTGTGCATCATGCTTTAAAAGTTAACATGACAGCTGTTGGCGAGTACATGCTTCCATCACAAGAAATATTCAGTGAAAAATCCTTCAACACTGCTAATCAAATAATTAGTGTAGAAAGTGATTTGGATGCCGTTTACCATTCTTTCACCGAATTAATAAAAACGCAGGCGACAGAGTTCCAGGAGAAAGATTCAGGTATGGAAAAATCAAAACCCGATATATTAAACTGATTTTTATATATTATTTTTCTTGTTATAGGATGGGCTCTTGTGCGAATTTTATACTTGGAAGTTGGTATCAACAAGTATATGCCTATGGGTGGCTCATCATACATCAAGTTGCCGTGTTCTATTGAAAAGAAAGGAGCTGTCGTCAATGTGATTAACCAGGACGAATTTTGCTTTGCGTGGGCTGTAACATCAGCATTGTTTCCTCCAACAGCAGAGACTTCACAGAAGACATCCTACCCCCATTTTTCTAGAGTGCTAAATGTAACAGGTATGGATTTTCCAGTAAAATTACGTGACATTAAAAAATTTGAGGAAATGAACAACATATCAATTAACGTATACGGTCTGGAATCTAAATATGAAAATAATGAAGTAATACATGAAGTTATTGGTCCACTGAGGTATGCGTCAAAAAAGTTGGATAGGCATGTAAATTTATTGTTAATTACAAAAGACTGTAGTAGTAAAGATGGCGGTGAACATTTTTGCGATACGACTTGTTCAAAGAGTCATTATTGTTGGATTCGGGATTTATCACGTTTAGTTTCAAGTCAAATTAGTTGTCAACAACATAAAATATATTTCTGTGATGGTTGCCTCATTTATTTTAGTACACCGTCAGCTTTAACTTTACATCAAAGCTACGATTGTAACCACATTTTCACGCAAACACCCTCAGTGGATTTAAAAATCGATAAATTTGGAAAGAGTGTGCCGGAAACTATTTTAAAATTCGAGGGTATAGAAAAGCAAATGCGCGTTCCATTCGTGGTTTATGCAGATTTCGAATCTGTTTTAAAACCCGTTGAAACGGTACAACCAAACCCACAAAATTCTTACACTGTAAAAAGTTTTAAACATGAACCATATTCTTTTGCTTATTTAATTAAATGCTCTTTTGACGACTCACTTTCGAAATTTGAGCTATTTCGGGGGAATAATGCAGCTCAAGTCTTTGTGGATCGTATCGAGTGTGATTTAAGGGCTCTATACAACACATATTTAAAAGACATTAAGCCTATGAAACCGTTAACGCCTGAAGAAAAAAGGGAGTTTAATGATGCTAAAATATGTGGTATATGTGAAGGCCCTTTTGAAGAGGGTGAGATTAAAGTACGAGACCACTGTCACATAACTGGTGCAAAAAGATTTGGTGCTGCACATTCCGTTTGTAATTTAAATTATAAATTACCCTCTTTTATCCCTATCATATTTCATAACTTAAGCGGCTACGACAGCCATTTATTTATAAAAGAGTTATGTAAATATGGGGATAAAATTGGTGTTTTGGCTCAAAGTAAGGAAAAGTACATATCATTTACCAAAAGCATTTATGTGCACGATTATTTTGATAGTAAATGTGGAAAAGTCAAGAGGAAATATTTAAAGTTGCGATTTATTGATAGTTTTAAATTTCTGTCAACGTCTTTGGAAAATTTAGGCAGCGGTTTAAACGACGACGATTTTATTGAAACGCGGAAACATTTTTCAAATATCAACCAATTTAATTTGATGCGTCAAAAGGGTGTTTTTCCCTATAGCTTTATTGACTCTATAGAAAAAATGGAAAATACATGTCTTCCAAGTAAAGATGAATTTTATGATAATTTACGGGAAGAACATATTAGCGATGAAAGCTATAGAAGAGCAAAAGAAGTATGGCGCTTGTTTGGGTGTAAAACTTTGGGGGACTATTCGGACGTGTATTTAAAATCAGATGTGTTGCTATTGTGTGATGTTTTTGAGCAATTTCGGAATAATTGTTTAAAATTCGATAAACTTGATCCGGCACATTACTATACCCTTCCAAGTTTATCATTTGATTGTATGCTACGTATGACTAAGGTAGAGTTAGAGCTCTTAACTGATATAGACATGATACATTTTTTTAAGAAAGGTATACGCGGCGGCATAAGCCAGTGTACAGAAAGGAAGCACATCGCTAATAATATTTTTTTACCAGACTATGACCCAACAAAACCTTCTTCATTTATAACATACCTTGATGCTACAAATCTATATGGTCATAGTATGTCACAAGCATTACCATATGGTGGTTTTCGATGGTTAAGCGAGCGCGAAATTCTGGATTTAAATATTATGGCTGTTGGTGATGATAGTTTACATGGCTACGTTTTGGAAGTGGATGTGCATTATCCGACTGAGTTGCATGATGCACATTCTGATCTTCCATTTCTAGTAGAAAATATCATACCGCCAACAGAAAACGCTAAATTACCGAAATTAATTCCTAATTTACAAGATAAAAAAAATACATTGTACACTATAGAACTTTAAAACAAGCCATCGCCAACGGCTTAGTGGTAATGCAAACCCATCGAGTATTACAGTTTAAGCAATCGAAATGGCTAAAATCGTATATTGATTTTAATACCAATTTACGTAACAAGGCCACCACAAAATTTGCGAAGGACACTTTTAAATTAAAAAATAACGCGATATTTGGTAAAACTATGGAAAATGTGGAAAATCGAAAGGATATAAAATTAGTAACACATTGGGAGAACAGTGTAGGCAGAAATGGAGCTAGAGCACTAATATCCCGCCCCAATTTCAATAGTAGCTCGATATTTACCGAGAACTTTGTTGCTATACATATGAATAAAGTTAAAATATTGTACAATAAACCAATTTATATCGGTTTTTCCATATTAGATATATCAAAGACTGTAATATACGATTTTTATTATAATTTTATTAAATCCAAGTTTGGCGATGATGCTTCGTTACTTTACACCGATACTGACTCGCTTATATTAAAAGTGTATACGGAAAACTTTTATCAAACTATATCAGAAAACCCCGAAAAATTCGATACATCAAATTACCCCGAAATTAATAATTTCAACATAATTAAAAGTAATTCTGTAGTTGGTAGAATGAAAGATGAGTTTCCTGGTGATCCGATAATAAGTTTTTATGGTACCGGCGCGAAGGCTTATTATGTAAAGTCCATTAATAATGAATTAAAAAAAGCCAAAGGTATCAAAAAATGTGTTATCGAGAAAGACCTTCATCAGGAAGACTACCAAAGAATTGTTGAACGGGGTGGTTTGATATTAAGAAAGATGAAGACATTTAGAAGTGAATTACATAACATTTATACCAACATAATAAATAAAGTAGCATTGTCACATAGCGATGATAAACGTTATGTAATTCCCAGTTCAACCAAAACTCTACCTTGGGGGCATGCAGACATAGATTTTTACAAAACAGACCCGGAAGAAAACTTAGCAAATTTAGTCACCGTGTTGGAATCATTTGTAAGTCAGGACAGCACGTAATCTGGAAAATCCATATTTCATTATTTGTATTGTTTTTATTATTTCTATTAAACATACAACATTAATATATAACGATAGTATTGTAATTTTTTTTTTTTTTTTTTTTTTTTTTTTTTAAATAAAAAACATGTATTCATTACTTGATTGCTTTTTTATTGAACCTTTATTTTAAAATTATAAATGTAATGAAGTGTCGACAAATAACAAACTGTAAAAGTTATTGTTGAAAAATTTGTCTAATAGTAAATTAAACGCACAGGTCTACGAGTAAATGTTTAATGTGAAACAGGTTTGCTGACAAGATCCTCCATAGTCTTTTCAATTTTCAACATTCTAGAGTTAAGTTCATCACGCAGTTCGTCTTGCCTAAGTTCATATATTGCAATAACAGTATCATCAATGTATCCTCTAAGTTCTTGACCGGTTTCAATTAATTTCTTGCGTACGTAACCTTCAAGTTGGTTTCTGAATATATCTTTAATAACAATTGTTGAGTCATGTAAAGCTTTCTGCGTATCTTGCACACACTGAGCAAGGTTATTATCAACATAATTTCGTGTGGTCGCATCGTCTCCTTCAAGAGGTTCTGCTAAATAGCACAATCTTTTGCTTCCCATGTCGTAATCTCCATTAGGTGTAAGTTTAAAACCTATTCCTGAAGGACCTCGCATAAAGTTAAAATCCTTAAATTTTCTTTTGCGACCGAACTTATCAATAGTGTTTACTTCTGACATTGTTATGTGAGACTGATTTGAAACCATTAGATTTCACCCTAATATATGGTTCTATTTCATTAATAAACGGACTCTGCAGAAAAATATGGATTGCAAAACGTATTTTAGGTGATGTTTAATAAATACACATACAGATTCATTTTACTATTGTTTTATTGAAAAAAAAATTAAAATATAACAAAAGATTGAGTTTACTTTTTATTATTAAAAAAAATAAAAAAAATAACAAACAAAAAAATTAAAAATTAAGAAATAAAATACATGTTAATTTCTTCTGTACAGGTAAGCTTCTTCTATGACCCAATTTCTTCTCTGGATGGCACGTTCATTAATGTCCTTGAACTGGTAGTAAACTAGTCCACAAAAGCCGCATTGTACAAATTTAACCCTGAAAAGGTCAATGTAGTTGAAGTCGTACGTAAGATCATTTCGCCAGCAGATACCTAGTCTTTTACAATGATGACAAGTTAAATAAAAAGCTTTTGGTATATGACTGTATGTTTTGGCTGCTTCACTAGGTTGTTCATCGGTTGGCAACATGATGTTTGAATATGTTGTACTTTTCAATCGCGGTACTCTAATTATGTATTACTTTTTAAAATAACCTTGACAGGACCAAAAAAATCCTTGAAAATTACAACCTCGAAAACGACCCTGACATTGACGGGTACTTTGACCTTGGCCTTGGCCTCGCATCTAACAAGTTTAGTACTATATTTATATGCTTCTTTAAAATAACCTTGACAGGGACAAAAAAAAAATCCATGAAAATTACAACCTTGAAAACGACCCTGGTATTGCCGGTTACGTCGGCCTTGGCCTTGGCCTTGCATCTGACAAGTTTAAATATTATACTTAATGCATCGAACAAAAGGAATAAAGGTGGTGTAGTGGGGGAAATGGGCATAAAAGCAGACTTGCTGGCTCGAGCTCTTCACAGTTCGTCAGAACAGCAAACAGTACAGTGCTAAGAAAAAGTTAATTGTGTGAGTTTGAATATCGAAAATGTCTAGTGTACGGTCTCTTTTAGATGCTCTTGACGTGAGCTGCGGTTCACAGCAAGGCATGCTGGATAACATGAGTGGTTTAGAAGTGTTAAGTCCGGGGGTGTTCGAGAACTGGAATGGCGTGGAGCATGAAGATGCCGAAGACCGAGCCCTCAACGATGGTCGCGACGAGGAGTTAGTTCAGTCGGCAGCGCAATTCCTGGAATGCTGGACGGAGGAGAAGGAGCCAAAGATAAATGTGATTAGTGATGTGGTTGTGCGAAAAGCATCGCGGCCTAGGGAATCTTCTCCGAAAGCTTCGAAACTGAAAAAGCTTTTGACTATGCGGAAGTCGGAAATCGCCGATAAAAAAACATTTTATTCGGCGATTAAAGGTGTGGGACAAGGGAAGAAGAAAAAGTTTAAGTTTAAGCGTCCCTCCACCCCTGTTCCATTACCCGACTTCCTAAAAACAGCACCAAAAGAGCCATTGTCAGTAGAAGTGGAAGTCATAGAAGGCCCCGATGGACCAACACCACCAACGCCACCAACACCGGCCAGCATAGAGAATGAAATAGTGTCGGAGGTGAAGTCTTCCCCAGCGCCAGCGCCACTGTCGCCGATATTGGGGTGCCGGAAACCCATGAAGAAGCGGTTTAAGCGTTGTTTTGAAGGCGATGAAGTTTCCGCTGCTTCGTCGTCGTCGTCGTCGTCATCGTCTTCACCAAATAAAACCGCGTCTTCTTCCGAGCCATCACAACCGGAGTGGGTCGAAGACTTCACCAACTCTCAGAAGACCAAATTGACCGACATTTATGCCATGAAAAAACGCTTAGTGAATGAAGTGAACGAGTGTGCCAGTGACATTATAGAACTTGAAAGACAATTAGAGATAAAAAAGGTGAAATCTGCGCGGTTAAAAAGACAATTAGAGGACTTTAATAAATTATGTAGTAGGTGTTAGGTAGTTGTAGAGATTAGCTTTTAATTTATAGTATTAAGTTTGTAAATATATATATATATATATATATATATATATATATATATATATATATATATATATATATATATATATATATATATATATATATATATATATATATATATTGTAGTTAATAAAAAAGTGTTTGATCAAATTTTTTATATTTTATAATAAGAATAAAAATGACTTGAAAATTTATTTTTGTGTGTTATTTCATATAGGCCCTGTCCCACATAATATTAGGTAATAAAAAAAAAAGTGAATAATCCACTAAAACTACGCAATAGCAATAGTTGTAAATATTTTCTGATAATATTTACAAGTATGCTAAAACATGGTTCGGTTTATGAAGTTAAGGTTCTGTCGCCAGAACTTCTAATACTTTGTATCTCAATATTGTATGTTTTTATGAAAAAAACATAAAATATTGGTTACAAAGTATTATAACCAACTAAAACTACGATCAAATTATTTTGTGGTCCTGAAAAGGACCGTTTGGTTGTAAAACATGCGACTCTTTTATTGAGTTGTGGAGTCGCACGGCCCGTCATCATCATCAGCGGGGGTGGCGGTGCTGTCCTCTGTGTATTCGATGATGAACCACCAAAGTTCATCCCATCTAGGATCGTTCTGCTCCCACTCCAAACAATTCTCTGTGGTAGAATCTACCACAGGGCATTGGATGGGTTGTTGTTGTTGTTGAGTCGCAGACATGTTGAACTAAAATGATTGTAATAAGTATTGATGGTCGTATATATAGAGACAAATTAATGGTGGGGGGTGAAAACAAATGTCGTATTACGTATTGAGACCAAAAGTTGTTTGTGGTCTCAAATACGAACGAACGATTTAGCTGGGTTCCACCAGCACTTAAAGTTTTAATACTTTGTATCTAATATTGTATATTCTATACATACAATATTAGTAACAAAGTACTAATATGTACTAAAACTACGATCAAAGTATTTTGTGGTCCTGAAAAGGACCGTTGTTGTGTGCCCTTAAAAAGGGCCAGGGAGAGTGTGGGGCTTATGGTGCCCCATCCTCGCTGGTCGACCACCAGCTTGACGAATCGCAGGGGCCTTGTGGGTCGTCGGGTGTTGGTGATGCTGGAATTTCCAGCACCGCATCTTCCGTCGAGTCCGGCTCTGGCTGCGGCGACGGAGTTTCGAGTCTTTGTAAGACCCAATCACCCGCGTCGTCTAATTCCACTAGACCCGGATCATGGTCATATACTAGCGGAATCGGCTCATCCAAGTCGTCCCAACGTAGGACGTCAATTTCAAAATCCACCTCGTCGTCGTCGTCGAAGACTTGTAGGTCTCCAACGTTGTCGGCTACGGTGTCATCACTAAAGATGGATGAGCCTCGGCTGGCGGGTCTTTCTTCCTCCATGTTTATCGTATGAGGGTTGATGAATATATGACTGTGTAACTGACCCAGTCTCATATATATAGAACTACCCCCACCCCACCAACGGATTCTAAATGTTATGTATTGGTGAGAGCTTATAGAATTATTGATTTTTTCAAAAACTTTAAATAAGGAATTAGATTTGTTTAGACAATAAGACTTATTCTTAATATTTTGTGAAGAATACATTACAAAAAAAAAAAATAAATAATAGAAACCTTGTTTGAACTGTTAACATTTTCATAGGTTCTCAAGCATATAACTTGGCACTTAAGCTACGAGACAAATCGTCGTTAAACGAATATCTCGCCCCATAAGTGACGATTACTAAACTACGATCAAAATATAATGTGGTCCTGAAAAGGACCGTTTTTGTGGCCCTAAAAGGGCCTGGGAGAAGGGTGGGGTGCCTACCGTGGAGTAATACCCAACGATATTAACACCGACCTAGGTGCAGCCCTTGGTCTTCTCATTGGCGGCACCGTCGTCGTCGCTGGTGGTGTCGGCGTTGCAGGCGGTGCCGAAGGTGCCGCTCCTGGTGCGGTACCCCCGCACTCCTCACACTTGCATATCTTGCCGGGCACGAATGGCCTGACAATGCCAATGATCCTTTTTGGTATATCTTCCATCTTGCCGATCGAATGTGTAATGATGAAATAATTCTAATACCGGCCTCTATATACATTCAAAAAGTTGGAGGGGGTAAGGTGGAGTGCATATATGCATTATATAAGTTTGAGAATAATATGATTTTATAACTCACCGTATCTCTGGTATGGACACAAACTACCCCCCTCCACTTTTCTAGCATATAGTACTAGACTTTCTCTACATTTTTTTCAAATAAATTTTTTTGATATTTCTAACCATTACTTTGCTACATATTTACATGGACTTAGAAAAAAAAAAAAAAATCTTCCCCTACAACTTCCACATACTCCCGTTCGGCGGCCCTAGCCTCCTAACTCGAGAATTTCAATTTTTTCGTCTAAATTTTTTGTCATTTTTAAGATTTTCCAAATTTTTTTTTCACCATTGTATTCTACTCAAAATTCTAGGTAATTAAAGTGCTTTTATTTTTTCTCTATCTTGAACGGTTCCCGAGCTACAGCGCTTTAAAGAATTCAAATTACTAACTTTCTATAACCCTTTTTTTCAAATTTCATTTTTTCGAATTTTCAAAAATACTACAATATGTAGAAAAAAGTTCTCTCTTTAATTTTCCAATACCGTTTTTCTCTAAATCTTCAACTTTAGCGCGTATTCAGCATTTTCAAAAAAAAAAAAATATAATTTTTTTTACACCATCGCATTCTCCTCAAAATTTTGGGCTAGTAGTGGATATATGAGAGAAGGAAAGAGGAGGAGGAGGAGGAGTAAGAAGAGTAAATCATCAACACTTTTCATCCTCCTCCTCCTCTTTTTTTCTCTCATTATACTTTTCAAATCTCTCATTATACTTATTAAAAAACCTCGTATCATCAACACTTTTCATCCTCCTCCTCTTTTGTTCTCTCATTATACTTTTCAAAAAGCCTCGTATACATCACCTTGAGTTTAATCTTAAAGTTAACAACATGGCTAACCTTTCATCGAATCCGATCATAGTAGGAGATCTAACCTTATGTTTGACCTTGAGGTGGATAACCTTATTTGACCATGAAGTCGATATAAAGTCCTACCACCAATGAATTTTCACTTCAGTAAATTTATAAAATAGATACGTGGAGCAACAAAAGATGATAAATTAAATACCAACAAATAATAAGTAAATAATAAGTAAATAATTTTATATTTAATAGTAAATATTACAAAGTAAATATTAAAAAATTCATTCAAAAATTTATGGATAATAATATTGAAGAAGAAGATCCAGATCTAGATGAATTAATTGGAGTATTGGATTACAATACACATCTTAACGAAGAAAAATTTCAGAAGAACTTCAGAAATTGTTTAAACTACGATATAAATAATTTCGAACAAATTGAAGCTGACTCTGGTGACTCCGATATTGAAGAAGATAATGAAGAAGACAGTGCTAGTGCTAAATTTTGTTTAGTGAAACATAAGTACACTGATCCCAAAGAAGTTGTGTTCTGTATTACTCAGAGTTATATCGTAGTGTTTGTAGTGACGGAAAATCAAGAAAAAACTCTTTGTCACGCATGCTATCAAATTATACAATTTTATCAAAGGGCAGGGGCTCATAGACATGTAAATACTCATAATAAGAGAAAATTAAAACGCTTAAGCAATGATTTACATTGCGATATGTGTTCAAGACAGTTGTATCAAATTATTACCCCCAAAGTTTGTTTAATTTGCAATAGTAGTGTTAAAAATATTGATTTAGATTGGGACGCAAATGTTCCAGTGGTGCCAATATAATGCCTGGTAAAAAACCAATATATAAAAACGGTAGGAAGTCGCGAAGGGTAAAAAAAAAAGTTGTTAATGAAATAATTGAAAATAAAACCGAAGAATGTCCTATATGTCTTGAAGATATATTATCTAATAAAATGATATCACCAGAACCTTGTAATCACAGATTTTGCATCCCTTGTTTAGGAATGTGGATGTTAATTAATAAAACATGTCCAATCTGTCGCAATGAACTATGTGTAATTAAATGTGAAAATGAAGAAACTGTAGTCCTAGAATATTTAGATTAGAATGTATTATTTAATATTTATGTATTGCAAACCACTTCATAAATGTGAAAATGAAGAAATTATAATCCTAGAATATTTATTTTAAAATGTATTATTATTGAATTTTTATTATTTTAAAATTATTATTGTTTGTATTTAATTTATCCATTTATTCTTATCTTATTGGAATAAAGAATTGAACAATTTCGAAAAAAAATGTTTTATTTATAAGAATAACGAACAAACATAACAACTAAATACAAGAGTTTTGATTATTCATAATAGATTGAAAAAATATTTTAAATTAACCACCCTGTTCAAAAATTCTTAATCCTTTCTTATTTTAGAGAGTTTTAAATCTAAAATTAATAAGTTTATAAATATGAAAGAAAAATATTATAGGAAATTTAGGTACAGTTATCTTCATACTCCTTTATAATTAGATCAATTAAATAAAATTTACATTACCTTAAATCGTCTCCGTTACTATTCACTATCACTTAAACACTTTAACTTAACCTAAAAATAGTTTCACTTAACACTGTCCCTAAACTTGGTCTATTGTTTGTATCTGTCAACTGAAAAAAAAAAAAATCAATTAGTATTTTGATATTAGGAAGACTAATAATAAATTTAATATAAGCTACTTACTTTGTAGTGGAATCGACTTCGTCACACTGGACTGGCGGATTTATCTGAGGTTCCACTTGAGGATCCTCATTTTCCTCTGGATTTGTCGAGGAGGTTATGGTTGGTACTTGTACCGGAGGAGGAACGTTGACTCTCCTTCTTATTACAAGTCTATTACCATCCATAACCTGAATTTCATAATTTCTGTTCCTGAACATATTGATAATTAAATTAAATAATAAAAATTAAAATTTAGGAAGACAGCACTGGTGATGAACCAAAAATGAAAAAGTCACCTCGCAAAACAGTCATTTTATGAAAGTAGGTCAAGGTAAAATTTCGATTTTTAAATCGCGGAGAGGGCCCCTCATACCGCCCCTATACTCCTCCTATACCCCCCCCCCCGCCCCCGCCCCGCCCCCCGAAGGGGGAGGGGCGGGGGGGGCGGCGCGCGGCCTTCAGCCGCGCGCACTGCCTTCCAGGGATCGGGGGGCCTTCGGCCCCCCGCCCCCTGGACCCCTCCCCAGTCGAGATGCCCCGAAAAAACCTTGTGTTTTTTATAGGCCCGCAAACCTCTCGAGTTTTTATAGTTACAGCACATTTTAGGACGTCTCACTGAGAGTTATAGGGGACCCTAAGGTAAGATGCTCCGAAGAGAATTTTGTGTTTTATACGCCCGCAAACCTCTCGAGTTTTTATAATTACAGCACATTTTAGGACGTCTCACTGAGACTTATAGGGGACGTAACTCCCTAAGCAGCTCAGCAGAGGGACTCAGCTGGGGGGCTCAGCGGGGGGAAGGGAGGAAAGGGGAAGGAGGCTTTGCGGGGGAAGGGGGCGGGGAAAAAATTTTGCGGGGGAAGGGGGGAGGGGGAAGGGGGGCTCCGCGGGGTGTGACGCGCAGAATTGAGGTCATTGACCTTTATTGAGGTCACTATACGTACGAGGACAAACCGTGGCCTGCTTTCATATAAAACGGTCGAGGATCAGTTTATAGCAAGCTTAAGTCGAGTTTACCACGCTTTAAATTTAAAGTCTCCAATTTTAGTTTCTTTTAGTTTGTTTTAGTGTGTTTTAGTTTGTTGCTGTCAAGTGTACTCAAATTTTAAAGGTATGTCTTTTCCTTTTGCCTCAACTTCCACTGAACAGTTAGGAGTGGTGAACAAAATTAATATAATTTCAAATATAATAATTCAGCCTGCTTTTTTGAATAATGAAAATGAAAGTGACAACCAAAATTTAAGTCAGAGAACCCAAAATTTTAACGCGATGATTAATACGATGCAAGAAAAAAATTTAGAAAACAAATTACTCCAAAGTTGTTCAGAAACGAACATAAAATTTTTAGAAAATTTGGAATATTTGCCTGAACTAGAGAATATTTCGGAGACAGATTTTGACTTTCAAAATTCAATTTTATCACAAAATTTAGATTTTAATAATATTTTAACGCCGGAAACCCCAAATTTTTTAACTCAAGATTTAGATGTAACAACGGACACTCCCATTACAAATACTCCCGACATATTAACTCAAGATTTAGATAATATCGACAATTTTAAAAAGCTAATGGGGATTCCCAAAATTAATAAAAATTTAACAAATTATCAGAGTAAAAGTGACAGTGACAGTGACAATGATTCGAGTTCAAATAAATCACAAAATTTTTTTGGAATGTTGAAAACTAGAAATTTTGAAAGTGAAAACAATTCTGGAGGAATACCGGGTAATTCTTCATTTTCTCCTCTATCTCTGTTCAAAATTTCAACTAATCAAAAAAAAAATAAAATTTCGGAATCGACTAGTAGTGGAAATATGGGGGTTGATGTTTTGGGGGAGGAGGATGGTTCACGGGATAGTTACAAAATTTCAGATTGTAGTGAAGATTTGGGAGCATCGTTTACTAGTGGTGGTGGTTCCCAAGAAATTCTTCCAATAATAAGTGAACCATCTGAAAAAAATGAAAATTTTAGTCAAAATTCAATTCCGTGCGGCCAAAATACCTACTGTGAATTAAATTTTCCAAATTCTCCAATAATTTTTGAAAACTCGCCACCAGATTTCGATGAAATTTTAAATTCTGTTTCTACACAAACAGAGACAGTTCAAAATTCTGTTTTAACACAAACGGAAGTGTCAATCCCCTTCGAAAACGATTATCCGAAACTAAGCTTTCATTCAAAATCAAATTTCAAAATTAAAAATAAACATTTGTCTTATCAAAGATCATTAGGATTTGTTTTGGATTCTATTTTAAATTGCGATCCTAATAAAACAGCTGAGGAGAAAAGGAAGATGTGGGAAAGGGCGATAGAACTTTATAAAGCTACTCTTAGCTTTTTCCATCCCATTCCTTAACTCCCCTCCTACTTCTTTTCCACCATTTAAATTCATACCTGACCGTGTCACCTTCAGTGTGTTAAAATCGACTTGGGCTTCACAATAAGAGATTCGTTTTAGAAAAATGGATTTTAAATGTGAAGAGTGCTTCAAAATTTTTACTCGAAAAGACAATTTGAATCGCCACAAGAAGATAATTCACTCTAACAATGGCCCCCAGTTAGAACAGAAGAAGAAAAGCTGTAAGTTTAATTTTAAATAGAAATTTTGTTTCAATTTAATAATTAGTTATTAATTTGATGAATTAGAGGCAAATTTAATAAAGAAGTTATTAAATTTTAGGTGAAAGAAGATATTGTCAATTCTGCAAAATATTTATAAAAAAGTCATTATGGTTCTGTCATTTGAGAACAAATAAACACAAAACCAATTCAATGGTGGTTAGGGATGAAAATGTGTCTGTAATAAAATCGGCATTTAAGGAAAGAATCATTTCATATAAAATATCATCGACTCAATACCAAATCAACATTTATGATTTTTTCTCCGAAATACAACAAAAAATAATTGAGGTAATCAATTATGAAATCCAAAGACACACCTGCATCAAACTCAACATGGAGTTATTTGGTCTTTACTTAAATCCTTCCAATGAAAGTCATGAAGTTAAGTCTTTCAATACCCCATTTCGGATTTTATGTAATAGTTCAGAATTAACGCAAGAACTAGAAGATATTATTAAAATTATTGACCGGAAAGCTGATGAACTGGCAGAAAAAGATTCGGGTAAATTATTTTTTATTAAATATTTAGTAACTAAACTTAAACCAAAAATAAATTTGTTGTTAATTATTCTTCTTTAATTTCAGGATGGATTTTAATAAAAATATTACACGTTGAGCTTAACATCAACAAGTACAACCCCTTAAAAGCTTCTTCATATATACCGCTACCGTCAGAGATCAAGTTGAAAAATGCTGTAGTCAACGTTCAAAACAATGATGAATGTTGTTTCGCCTGGTCTGTGGTTGCAGCTCTTCATTCACCTAACGGACCAATTGAAAAGGTGGAGTCGTATCCACATTTCACCACTATTTTAAACTTTAAAGGTATCAATTTTCCTTTAACTTTAAAAGACATAAGTAAATTTGAAAATTTAAACAATATTTCGGTTAATGTTTATGGATTAGAAAAAATCAAGAATAATTTAAAAACTCAATTCGAAATTATAGGACCTTTACATTATACAAAAAATAAGCGAGAACGTCACCTTAATTTATTATTAATTGGAGATGATAATGGAAATTTCCATTACTGTTATATTTCGGATTTATCTAGATTAATTTCAAAACAATTATCTAAACATCATGGGAAAAAATTTTTATGCGACGGTTGTTTACAATATTTTACTACTGAAGAATTATTAGTCAGGCATAACACATATGATTGCGATTTTGTAAGAATAAATCTACCTTCAACTGAAACCAAAATAGATAGATTTGGAAATATTATTCCCGAAAATATTTTAAAATTTCAGAATATACAGAAACAAATTGAAGTTCCATTTGTTATATATGCAGATTTTGAATGCATTCTTAAGCCTTTAAATAATGAAATTAATGATGTAGATCCAAGTTCTCCATATACTGAAAAAAAATGTCAACATATTCCATATTCGTTTGCTTATTATATAAAGTGTTCATTTGATGATTCAATTTCCAAATTTCAAAATTATATGGGTCCCAATTGTGCACAAATTTTTATAACTTACTTAGAAAGAGACGTTCTTAATATTTACAATAAATATATGAAAAAGTTAATACCAATGAAAAAATTAAATGTGTTGGAACAATTACATTTTGAATATACGAATGATTGTCATATATGTGATAAACCTATAATTTCGGATAAGGTTGCTGATCATTGTCATTTAACAGGTTCCTATAGAGGTCCGTCACACTCTATATGCAACTTAAATTATAAATTATCTAATTCCATTCCAGTAGTTTTACACAATTTGCGTAATTATGATTCTCATCTGTTTATAAAAAATTTATGTCCAAATCATGAACAATTATTTGTCATAGCCCAGAATAAAGAGAAATACATTTCATTTCAAAAATCTATTGAAGTAGATCAATATTTAGATAAAAAGACTGGTTTCACCAAGTCAAAATTTCTATATCTTAAGTTTATTGATTCATTTCAGTTCCTACCATATTCTTTGTCAAATTTAGCTTCCATCCTTAATGATGAACAATGCAAAGAAGTGTTCAAATATTTTAATGAAAAGGAAAAATTTAAGTATATCCGTAAAAAAGGCGTTTTCCCTTATAAATATATTGATAATATCGACAAATTAAATGAAACGGAGTTACCCAATAAAAAAAATTTTTATAATGACCTCACGGATGAACACATTACTGATGAAGAATATGAGAGGGCTAAAAATGTTTGGAATTTATTTGAATGTAAAACAATCGGTGAATATTCCGATTTATATCTTAAATCTGATGTATTACTTTTGGCAGATGTTTTTCAAAATTTTAGAAAAACGTGTATGGAAACTTACAAACTTGATCCTGCACATTATTATACTTTTCCAGGTTTAAGTTTTGACGCTTGTTTAAGATATACTGGAGTCGAATTGGAGTTAATAACAGACCCAGATATGTTACATTTTTTTAAAGGTAGTGTAAGAGGAGGAATCAGTACCTGTGTATGTAGGAAATCTATAGCAAACAATTTATTTCTTTCAAATTATGATCCATTACAACCATCTAAATATATTATGTATTTTGATGCAACTAATCTTTACGGATATGCGATGTCTCAATATCTGCCCGAAAAAGATTTTGTTTGGTTATCAAATCAACAAATTCAAAATTTAGATATAATGAATATATCTGAGACTAATGACAAGGGTTATGTGCTAGAGGTTGATTTAGAATATCCTGAAAATTTACACAATTTACATAATGAATTTCCATTCTGTCCAGAAAATTATAAGCCTCAAAATTCTAAAACTTTTAAATTAATTCCAAATTTAAAAAATAAAGAAAAATATGTAATTCACTATACTTTATTAAAACAATGTATTCAATATGGAATTAAACTAACTAAAATTCATCGGGTTGTAGAGTTTACACAATCTCAATGGTTAAAAAAATTTATTGATCTAAATACAAATTTAAGAAATCAATCTAAAAATCAATTTCAGAAAAATTCTTATAAATTGGCAAATAATAGCATCTACGGAAAAACAATGGAAAATGTGGATAAAAGGACAGATATACGATTGGTTACACAATGGGCAAAAAATCATAGAAAAGATGGGGCAGAAAATTTAATTGCTAAACCATCCTTTAAAGATGTAACAATATTTTCAGAGAATTTAGTAGCTGTGCAAATGCGTAAAGTGTTAGTGCAATATGATAAACCTGTCTATGTAGGCTTTAGTATTTTAGATATATCAAAAACGGTGATGTATGACTTTTTTTATGGGTTTTTAAAACCTTTATATAAGAATAATATTAAACTTCTGTACACAGATACAGATTCCTTTATTTTGGAAATTGAGACAAGTAATGTTTATGAAGACATTAGGGTTAATATTGATAAATTCGATACTTCAAATTATGATGTTAATAATATTCATGAAATACCAATAACTGAATCTGTTGTTGGAAAGTTTAAGGATGAATATGCTGGTGAACCAATAGAAAGCTTTTATGGCACAGGGGCCAAAGCTTATTGTGTTAAGTCAGAAAATGGGTTGCTTAAAAAAGCTAAGGGGATAAAGAAAAGTAGCATTAAAAAACAATTAGAATTAACACATTATAAAGATGTTGTAGAACAAAATTCAAAAGCTTTCTGTACAATGTATTTGTTTAGATCTCGACTTCACAATATTTATACAGAATTAGTTAACAAATTAGCTCTCACTTCTAATGATGATAAAAGATTTAAAATTCCCAATAGTTATGATACATTAGCGTGGGGTCACCAAGATATTCCATTTTTTCAGTGGTTAATAGACCATGAAAATGAATTATAAAAAATTCTTTTAAGATTAAAAGTTTTACTCTTCAAGGCTAAATTTGAAGTATTTAAGAACATGGTAAATTTTAAAATTATATCAGTATAAAATATACCACCGTCTAGAATAAATATGTGTTTAGAATCTTTTGAAAAAGAAATTGATAACAAATTATATAGAACATATGAAAAAAGACTTTCCTCATTTAAATTCTGGAATGGAAAATTAAATCCTAAAGTGTTAGCCCAATCAGGGTTTTATTATTTAGCTATTCATGATGTTTGTAAATGTTTTTACTGTGGTGCAGAAATATTTGCCTGGAAAATTGATGATTGTCCAATTGAGGAACATTATCGTCACTGGAAGAACTGTGACTTAATCGAGTGTTTGTGGTTAGGTGAAAAAAATAAAAAATGTGAACCTGTTGTCCTTAAAGTGAAAGAAAATATGTCAACATCTTTCATTTTTTTATTAGTTTTAATAACTATGTTTGTATCTCTAATTTGTAAACAAATTATTTAATGTCCTTAAAGTGAAAGAAAATATGTCAACATCTTTCATTTTTTAATAGTTTTAATAACCATGTTTGTATCTCTAATTTGTAAACAAATTATTTAATATTTTGAAAAAAAAAATGTCTATATATTGTAGAAAATTAATTAAAACTGTTCAGTCTTATTTCAATCTCTTATTGTTTTGTTAATAGACATTTAAAATTGAAAAGTGTTTTAATGGCATCCCTTATCAACTACATTGTTTTACATTCAATTTTAAATAATACTTTATATGTACTTTATCCTCCAAGGGTTTTACATGGAATGGTGTGTTTTGAAAACGAAACCTCTACTATTAAACCTGAAATATGTAATTATATGAAAGCTATGAATATTAATAATTATTCAACTGCTTTCGCATATAATATGAATAATAGTCAATCTAATAGTAATTTTTTCAAAATTTACTTTCATTATCCAAATAATACAATTTTTGACACTAACTGGATTGAAAAAAATAAAAAACCATTTACGATTTCTAGCTGTGATCATATTAAAAATGATGAGGAAGGTAAAAACTGTTTAATTCTATTTATCTTCAATATAATTTTATCAATAGGTAGTTTTTCACTTTTGTC
Organism: Diaprepes abbreviatus; assembly: GCA_034092305.1. Lineage (NCBI taxonomy): Eukaryota > Metazoa > Arthropoda > Insecta > Coleoptera > Curculionidae > Diaprepes > Diaprepes abbreviatus. The sequence goes on from JASJET010000095.1 coordinate 4,570,178, forward strand.
GTTCTTGACAATTTTGTTTTATCAAGATAGGTCATAAAAATTTAATAAACTTGCTTGACCTTGAAATTTATAGAGGAGTGGGGTGGATAAGATATATTCAGACTCAGTATTTTAGTTTTCAGTTAGCATCAAGACATCATGTTTAATAGTAGCAATTTTAATGGATATAAATCCAGTTCTAGTGAAACCAATGATAAAATTAGTCAGTGTAATGAAAAATTATTAAATTCAAAAATCTACTATCTTAACAATTCCTTATCAAAATTTGTTTGTGTTGGAATTGGTATAAATGATTTTACACCAAAAGTTCTAATTGGAGGTCGAAATGGATTTCACATTTACTTGAATGAAGAAGAATGGAAAGAACTTCAAAAAAATCAAGGAGTGTTGGTGAATTATTTTTATTCTGCTCAAGCATATGCATACCCACTAAAAATTGAAAAAATCACAGTGTTTTTTGAAAAAATAAATCATTCTCCTGTTATCAGAATTCAAAAGGATGAACATTATGTGATTCTGGGAAAAGAATCAATAGATAAATTAGTTGAAATCGATGAACTTGTTGACTACAGAATTCATATAATTAAAAAGCAAGAATTTTCCAAATATTTTAATTTGTTTCATCACTATAATTATCAGTCAGGAGATGTGTTGTCTCATATTTATAGTGTTTTGGATCCATGTCAGAATTTAAACAGTGAAAATGTCGGAACTGTTTTAGAAATGTTATCTCTACATAAACAGGAATTAGAAAACAAGTTAAGAAAATCCGGTGCATTACAATAGAAATATGAAGAAATCAGTGACAATCAGTGAGAACAATAATAAAGTTTATATATTAGTGACATGGGACTTTGCATTTAGACAAGCTCGAAAAAGTGAATATCAGAAATTTTATCTTGACAGACTAAGATTTGAAAAACGAGTTGAACAATGTGAAAGTATTCTTAAAAGTATTTTTGATGTAGATCATAGAAAAAAAATATATATTGAAAGATTTAATGTAAAAATATAAATTTATATTGTTAATCTCAGTTGTAAACATCTTAAAAATTATATTGTTAGTATTTGTTGTAAAAAGGATTATCGTAAATAAAAAATATGTTATATAAATAGGTCTTTTATTTAAAAATTTGATATACAATATTACTTAAAATTAATTACAATACATCTTTTTTAAGAATCCATGAATTATGTGATTTATCGAATCCTAACCATTTAACAAAAACTTGGTTCCCTTTCTTCCTTAAAATTTTTTCAACCAAAAACACATCTGGATGTTTAACTTTTTGTAACTCTTCTTGGTAGAAACCTCCTTCAATATATTCATTTTTACTATCTTTTAATAAATAGGTGGGTGGATTTGTTAACTGAACCTTTCTAATTTGAAAAATTTCAGTTGACCAATTTGGAGTATATCCTTTTTCAAAAGCTTCTCTTTGTTTGGAAATTCTAACAAAATCATTTTCTTTAAATTTAGTGCGCTTTAAATCAAATGTTTTTTTAAAAGTAAAAGAATTTTGCAGTATAGTTTTCTCATTTTTTTTATTAACCTCAACAGGTCTATATCCGGTAGTTCTATGAATACTATTATTATATTTTTCAATAATAGTGGGTAAAATAGAGTACCATTGGTAATTCCCTCTATTACTAAAATATTTCCACATTATATTTTTTAAAGTTCGATTTACGCGTTCTACAATACTCGCTTTGAGATTAGAGTAAGTATTATAATGATTAATTTTGTAATAATTCATAAGATCTTTAAAATCTTTATTGAAAAATTCTTTTCCTAAATCTGTCTGCAAATTTTGCGGTTTACTTGTTTTTTCTAAAATTTTTTTCATAGCTTCAGTTACATCTTTTCCTTTTTTACTTTTAAGTGGTTGAGTCCAAACATACTTTGAGAATGCATTTATCACCACCAAAATATATCTATAACCTTTATTAAATTTGGAATAGGGTTGCATCTCTACCAAATCAGCTTGCCATAAGTCATTAAGGCTTTTAACAATAGTTCGTCTTCTTCTATATCTTCTTCTTGCCGGTTTATGTAATTCATCTACAACTGTTTCTTTAATATTTTTACTCATAGTACTAGAATAAAATTTCTTAATACCTTCTTTAAATAACTTATTTTATTTGTTTGTTATCTTTTTTTAGCAAATCTTCGATTTTATATTCCAAAGTTTTAAAAGATGCATTATTCGAATCTTTGACTTTTTTGATTTCATCTTCGATTTTATATTCCAAATTTTTAAAAGATGCATTATTCGGATCTTTGACTTTTTTGATTTCATCTTCAATGTTGGTAATTCTTACATTAATTTTAGTTTCAAAAACAACAAGTGATTTTATACTTTCGTTTCTCATTTCTCTTACTGTTGCGTTTAATTCTTCTCTAGCATATGCCATTGTGTCATTAAACTCTTTTCTAGAAACTTCGGCTGCTCTTTGAACTAATTCGTTTAGTGATTTTATTTCTTTTACCAATTTATTTTCTAGATTTTTTATATCTTTTCCTAATTGAAATTCTACATTTGTTAAATTTAATTTTATTTCTACCAATTTTTTTTCTATTTTCTTTATATCTAAAATCGCTTTTTCAATTTCAATTCTTACATCGTTCAAAGATTTTTCATAATCATTTAACTTTGTTGAAATTTCTTCAATTTTTGAACTGTGTTGTGCAAGTCCTTTTTTTAAATCATGGATAGAGGTGTTAATCATAGCTTGTATTAGTTCTGCTAAAGATTCTAATTCTTTTTCTAATCTTTTATTCAACATCTTTTGAAAATATTCATCGTCAACAGTGGTTTTTAATTCTGTTTTTAGATTGTTTAATTGTGAGATTATCTCCATGATTTGTTCACTATTTTTTAAAATTTCATTTTTAAATTTATTTTCAATTTTTTCATCTACATTTTGTAAATCTGTGTTTAATTTCTTTTCCAAATTTTTCAAGTTTAATAGAATTATTTCAGCATTATTTTCAATTGAATTAATTTTCTGATTTATTTCATTAATATTATCGCTATCTTTTTTATGGATTATAAAGTGTGTATTCATAGCTCTCTCTATTTGTTGTGTGTTTTTATTCATACCATCATGAACGTTTTGAAAATTACCTATTTCTTCAGAAACCCTATTATTAAGTTTGTTCGTAAATTCTTGGAACTTTGATACCATATCTTTTATAATAATTTGTTTAACATTTTCTATTGCAGAAGTATCATTTATTTTTGATTTAACCAATGTTATTTCATTTTTTATGTTATTTTCAAAACTTTTTACTTCATCATATTTCTGTTTTATTGTTTTAAAATCATCTTCACACTTCGATGTTTTTTGAGAAAAACTTTTTAATAGTTCATCATTGTCTTTGACAATATTTTTTATATTTAATATCCTGTTATCATAGTTTGACACATTTTCTTCAAATAACTTAATTTTTTTCGAAATAGATTCCACATTTTCATCATTTTCACTAACTCTCTTTTTTAAATTTACAATATCATTTTTTAACACAGGTTCAAATCTTTGAACAATATCATCACTTTTAAAATTTTTTAATATTTCATTTTCAACATTGGCTAGTATTTTATTTTCTATTGTAGGTATATCTACTGTATACTTTTTAGAAATATGACGTCCAAATTTATCAATGGTCATTTTAACAATGTTATCTAACAATATTTACTACTTTCTTTTATACAATTATATTGGCTTCTTTCAATTCTTCAATAATAGAAATAATTTCGTTGTTATGTCCTGTATTCCCAGCCATCATAGATGCTACCAACAGTCGAAGTCTATCAACAAGTTCATTTACGTTATCCCAATATACGTAATCGGTATAAGGTTTATTAACTTTTAAAGTTATTCCGGATCCTGTTCTTTTCGAAGATATTCGAGTTTCCCTGTATGGAGCTTTTCGTCTGTCAAAAAATCCTTGAACTATATTATGCGTTTCGGGATTTATGGTTTTAGTTTTTGTAATTCCTTTATTTTGTAAATAAGGCCCTATTATAGAAATATATTTTTGTGATCCATTTCCCTGTACCTGCTCATTTGGATCATAATTTCTACGGTATGCATTGGTTCTCTTTAAAATATCCATATAATTTTCCAAATCTTGTTTTTTATAACCTACTGGTTCCTTTTTAAATAATAATTCATATAAACCTGGTGTACCTGTATAAGTTATACCTTCAACTTTTATGTTTTTACCGATAATTTCTATAGGTCTTTGTGTTAAACCCAAAAAGAATTTCTCAGTTTCAAAATCATGTACTATTCCATAGAGGTGATCAAACTTATGTTCCACATCTTTTACCCCTCCGTCAATATATTGACGAGGTAATTCATGAAATCCTGATAAATATTCTTGATATAAAGGTGTACTGACAAATGTTTGAATTGTTTGGCGTGTTTGTTCTAATATATCCGAAAGATTTCCTACCGTAGATTGTGAAATTGAAGAAGGGGTGGTTTCTGCTATGACACTTGTTTGTTGTAAAGATGGCATCTGACTATGTGAAGCTATACTGGTTTCCCAATCAATAATTGTTGGTATTTCTGTAGGAAGAATTGGAGTTTTCCCTGTCTTTCTTTTTTCTGGTGTTGATGTTCCATACTGTAGTTTTTTTCTTGGTGTTAGTGTTGGAAACAATCTTTTTTCTGGTGTTTCATAATTTTTTTTAATGGGTGTTTGTAGCTCTTCCTTTACCTCAGCCGATTCAATTTTACCAATTGTTGAAATTAATTGTTGTAGGGGTTGAGTTATTGGTTTATAGGTTTCCTCCAATTTGGATTGTGCTTCAAATTCAGCATTTTTTAAACTTTGATATTTTTGTTTAACAGCTTTCCTTGACTTAACAAGCTCTCTTGCTAAGCGTTCATTCATGATTAGTTAAATTTTTCACAAAACTTTTATTTTTATAAGAAAATATATGAATCAAATCCTTTTCGATATCGACCGGATTTTAAATTCGAATCCTTGTCTATTACCAAAAATCCAAATTTATCTTTCCAACACATCAAACATAACTCATTAAATTGATTAAATGATATATCAACATTAACATGATCATCATAAATATGTTTTAAGTTCGTTTTGTCTTGTTGAAATATAACAATCAAATTCGCATTGTCACGAATTAATTGTTTTGGAATCGAAGAATACGTTTGACACAAATAAAAACAATCAGTATTTTTATGTCTTCCGAAACAAAAATAATCTTTTACAACATTCTGATTGCAACACACTATATCATCAAATATAATTATGGAATTTGGTTTTATTTCTTGTGGAGAAACAATATTTTCTTCATTTTCGGATTCATAATATCCAATTTCTCTCAATGGTTTAAAAAGTAATCTCAAATATTCATATTTTGGTTGATATAGAGACTTTGAATAAATATATAAATTTTCAAACCGTAAACCATTGGGATCTTCAATTAAACTTATAATGATATTAGTTTTACCACACCCTGATGGACCAATAATTAACCCCCTTTTACTAGAGCCTTCAAACAATTTTCCATGTTTTCTAAAATTATTTCTTGAAGTCTCATGGTCTTTAATAATAATTGAATAAGGTTGTTTGACAATTTTCATATATAAGAGGATGTATAAAGGGTAAGTTCTAATTTAAAACTAGTCAGTTTGTTCCAAGATTTCAATTATATAATGCCAATCTCATATAAGCAACAATCCATTTATAAAAGAAGAGTCAGAAAAAGAGGTAGTGGTTTAATTAATACTCTAATAAATAAGTTACCTTTTGAATTACATCTACCTGGGTATAATTTTTGTGGACCTGGAACCAAACTAGAAAAGAGACTAGCTAGAGGCGATAAAGGCATAAACTTATTGGATGAAGCTTGTAAAGAGCATGATATTGCCTATGCACAATCAAATGATATAAAAAGCCGACACGCTGCTGATAAATTATTAGGTGACAAAGCTGCCGAAAGGTTCAGAGCAAAAGACGCCACTTTTGGAGAAAAAACTGCTGCACTTGGAATAAGAGGTGCAATGAAAATTAAAAGAAAATTTGGTATGGGATTAAAAAAAAGAAGGAAAAACAGAAGTCGAAAAACTCGTCTAGGACGAGGAATAACTTTATCTCAAGCTATTTCAAAAGCAAGACAAGCACTAAACGGAAAACAATTTAAAAGTTTGACTGATATTATTCAAACCGCACTTAGATCTATCGGAGATAGTAGAATATTATCACCAAAAAATAGAATCATACCAATTCCAAAAACTGGTGGATTTCTACCTCTTATTCCTTTATTTGCTGGTTTGTCCGCTTTAGGTGCTCTTGGAGGAGGAGCAGCAGGTATTGCGAAAGCTGTCAACGATGCAAAAGCTGCTAAAGAAAAATTAGAAGAGTCCAAAAGACATAATAAAATGATGGAATCTATAGCAGTAGGAAAACAAGGAAGTGGTCTTTATTTAAAACCATATAAAACTGGATGTGGATTATATCTGAAACCTTATTCAAAAAACTGTTAAAACAAATACCTCGAAAACCACTTACAAATTATGATTTAAGTAAATATATTAATCTACTTAAAATTCCCAACTTTCGAGGTATATTCATGAGAGATAAATTACCAAAAAAAATTAATAAAAATGAAAGTGGTATTGTTAATCTCGATAAGAATAGTGGTGATGGAACTCATTGGACTGCATACATAAAAAAAGGGAAAAATATTTTATATTTTGATAGTTATGGCAATTTGCGACCATCTACCGAATTAACAAAATATTTTTTCAGCGATAAAAAGAAAAATATTGTGAAATATAACTACGATCATTATCAATCAATTAACAAAACAAATTGTGGTGAGCTCTGTCTTAAATTTCTTTATAATAATGGTTGAAAAACAATATTAATTCATTTTGTTAAAAATTTTTAAAGAGATATGTCGTACAGTTTTGTCATTAGTGGTAATTCCCCCACGCTTTCTGTTAATATTCATCCTCCAATATATTTAGATGAAAATTTTGAATATTCCATTGGACTTGTAAATTTTGAAACTTTTAATGCTATTCCAAATATTGATGAGACTAATAATCTTTTCATTTATGACTCAAATAAAGAAATAAGAATACCACCAGGTAGTTATGAAATAGATGATGTAAATAATTTTATTCAAAAATTTTTGGACAATCGTACTTTTCTTCATATTTATGCCAATAATAATACTTTACGAACACATATTAAAACAGATATTCCTATCTCGTTTCGTGATGGAACTATAGGAAAAATATTAGGTTTTAAAAATAAGGAATTAGAAGGTCTTAAGGAGCACATTTCAGATTTTCCAGCGGAAATTATTAAAGTAAACGCCATAAACATCGATTGTAATATTGCCGAAGGATCATATTTAAATGGAAAACCTGTTCATATAATACATCAATTTTTTCCTAGTGTAGCTCCTGGTTTTAAAATAATAGAATCACCACAAAATGTCCTTTACTTTCCTGTTACTGTAAAGGTAATAGACAATATAAACATTAAAATAGTAGATCAAGATGGTGATCTCATCAATTTCAGAGGAGAAACGGTAACAGTAAGACTACATCTTAAAAAAATAGATGAATAATGGTTATTTTATATAATAAAAAAGTCTCAAATTATAATTTTTCAAAAAAATTTTACTCTAAAAACATTAATAAGAAAGATACTAAACGACATTTAACTAGTAATAAATTAAACTCTCAAAGGTTAACACCTTCTAATAAAAAATTTCTGATAAGTTTAGGTTTCAAACTAAAATAAAATGGAATATTTAAATGTAAAAGAAAATATTCTTGTAGATGAATCAATATTAAGCTGGGAAATACTATCATTTGAACCTTTCAATCCTACAAAACTTGGATTAAATGATGAAATTAGAATTGCTCTACAACAAACAGGAAAATATCCTTTACCTTGCAAAAGTGAATTATATTTAGAATTTCAAGTTACCAAAGAAGATGATACTCCATTGGCTAATACGGTATTAATCAACAATGCTCCAGCATTCTTGTTTAAAGAATTACGTTATATTTTAAATGGTGTTACAATTGATTCAGTTCGAGATGTAGGAATTACTTCAACTCTTAAAGGATACATATCATTTAATCAAAACGAAAGTGCAAAATTGGAAAATGCTGGATGGTATCCAAAAACGAATCCTAAAGAAAAAATTATGACTGATGAAAAAGGAAACGTTTCCCTATGCGTCCCATTAAAAATGTACTCGGGATTTTTTGAAGATTATAACAAAATAATTTTAAATTCACAACAAGAACTAATACTAATAAGAAGCAATGATGACACTAATGCTTTAGTAACCACAAGTGATGATGAAAAACCGAAAATTAAAATAACCAAACTTTGTTGGCGAGTTCCACATCTTACTGTGGCCATTCCCCAAGAATTGGCACTAACGAAAATTATTGATAAAAACAATGATATTCTTCTTACTTTCCGAAGTTGGGAATTAATTGAATATCCAGAGTTATTAGAAAATACAAGACATAATTGGCCTGTCAAAACCTCCACAAAAATTGAAACACCAAGACATGTACTAATTGCTTTTCAAAAGGATAGACGTGGTAATTTAAAATCAGATATGAGTAAATTTGATCATTGTGACCTAAGGAATATAAATGTGTTTTTAAATTCAGAAAGATATCCTTACCAGGATCTTCAGCTTGATTTTAAAAATAATAAGTTTGCTACCCTGTATGAAATGTTTTCTGAATTTCGTCAAGTATATTATAACTTTCCAATAGAACCAATATTTAATCCCAAAGAATTTAAAGATAATGCACCTATTGCTTACATTAATTGCTCTCATCAGAGAGATTTATTACAATCCGGCCCAGTAACCATGAGAATTGAATTTGAGACAAAAGAAAAAATATCGGGAAAAACAGCTGCGTATTGTGTTATAATACATGATAAAGTATTTAGCTATAATCCATTAACAAAAATTGTTAAACAACTTTAACTTCTCCCACCACATCAAATATCATTATTAAAATGAAAATATATCGAATAAGATCAGTTGTTTCTATACCATAGTTTGTTGCACATCAAATGGAATGTACAAAATACAAAAAGAAAAAATAGAACTATTTTTAAAAAAAATTAAACATCTAAAAAATCTTATTGAAGACTATTCGAAAAAACAATTTGTAATAAAAAAATTTAGTACTTTAAAAATTTGCTAAATAAAAATGAGAATAGTTATGGATGTTCAAGGATTTAAGGATGAACACAACAAGTTTATTCCTAAAGAACTTGCAATGTTTGATGGACATAAAATGAGTCATTATATTTTTAAACCACCGTATCCACTACAAATGCTTCCACCAGAAACATACAAGCAAGCAGAATGGTTAATGAAATTTCATCACTGCATCAATTGGAATACAGGATATATTCCTCTTCATAATTTTTCATCTATAGTAAAAAACTTAACAGAAAAAGGAGAATTCATTTATATTAAAGGAGAAGAGAAAGCTAATTTTATTAGAAAATATTGTACTAAGCCAATAATTGAATTGGACGAACAACCTGTTTTAATTAAATCATCTCCTAAATGTTTTTATCATTCTCAATCACCTTCAATGTGTGCCCTTTCTAATGTATTCTTTATGTATAAAAATTTTTTTATGAATGAATAAATTAACAATGAATGTAATAATATTTTTTTTATTTATCCACATCCCCACATTACTAACAGAAAATTATATTTTCCTATCTTTACATAATCAAATATTTAAACATAACAGCCGTTACACAATAATAAAACAACTATAAAAATTTAAATATTTTATTTCACACTAACTTTAATTAACCAATAAATCAATACATAAATTTATTTCTTTATTGAGTCCAATTTTTTTAAGTTCATCAAAGAATTTTAACACATTTTTAGTCTTCAAAAATTCACTACACAATTCTGCTGCTTTTTTACAAAAATTTGCATGATCAACATATTTTATATATAACAATAAATCTTGACCCTCACTTTCTTCTTCAACTAAACAAGATAAATATCTGGAACATGCTTCGTTCATAATGAACCCTTCATAAAGGTCCCTCACAAAATTTTCAATTTTAGGCATCATCTTCACCACGCAATTTGATTAGTTCTTGTAATACAACAGGATCTCTAATATATTGGTTTAAATGACGAACTTCATGATGAAACCAACTTAACTTCACTAATTCACGTATAAAATGTACAATATCTTTCTTTTGAAAATAACGTTCGCACAATTTCACAGCCTCTGTATGGTTTTTGGATATATCCAAATAATATTGAAACCAAGATGGACCACTATCAACTGCATAATGTTCGAACTCAAAAGCAGAACTTTTACATTTTTTATAAAATTTTTGAATTAATAAATTTAATTCACTTTCGTTAGAAGCAGAAGACATATTTCATTTTAGTATGTTTTAAGCTGGTAAAGTGTTGCTTTTATAATCAAAATTTAAAGAAGGGATACAAGGTCATGTTAACATGTATACGAAGTAACTCGAATGTATACGAAGTAACTCGAATGTATACGAGATAATTCAAATGAGAAAACAAAAGAGGAGGAGGATGAAAAGCGTTGATGATACGAGGTTTTTTAATAAGTATAATGAGAGATTTGAAAAGTATAATGAGAGAAGAAAAGAGGAGGAGGATGAAAAGTGTTGATGATTTACTCTTACTCCTCCTCCTCCTCTTTCCTTCTCTCATATATCCACTACTTGGGCTATCAAAGTGCTTTTATTTTTTTTCTATCTTGAACGGTTCCCGAGCTACAGCGCTTTAAAAAATCCAAATTACTAACTTACTATAACCCTTTTCTTAAAATTTCATCTTTCCGAATTTTGAAAAGTACTACCATATGTAGAAAAAAATTCTCTTTCTAATTTCCTAATATCATTTTGCTCCAAAACTTCAACTTTGGCGCGCATTCACCATTTTTCAATTTTTTTTTGAAAAAATTTTTTTTTACGTTTTTACTATCGAGAAAAATGCTTGCTTATAGTACTCGATTTCCTCTATAATTTTTTCTTATAACTTTTTTCCCTATTCCTAACCGTTACTTTCCTACAAATTTTCTAAATCGTTGTTTTCATATTTTGCCTTAAAAATTTTTTCTTGTGTTATTTAAGCTCTTTTTTCCACTTAATAAACCACCATTTTCTAAATTCCCGTACTCTTTTCTTAAAGAGCGGGCTTTTCCGCCAGCTTTTTTTTTTGGTTGGGTTTCAAATAAATATAAAACTACTACTTCACTCATTACAAATTTATTGATTCAAGAACATTATTTTGTGTTACATATAATAGATACATTAAAATATAGATTTATTGGTCACCGAACCGTTTAATACATTATAACTAAAAAATGAGTCGTGAATAACTAATGCGTACACTTTAGTGTCTTTGGGGAATTTATTCTTTCTCGTTTGGAACTCCAATTTTACATCCACTGTCGATGAGTTAATCGCCTCTGGTTGATGACTGCAATTGATAATAAAAACGGGGTTTTTCATATATTCCGCGAACGTTATCATCGGATCGTTTATCTCGCGCCCGTAGTAGCTGCTTTGGAAGTTTTCGTAATTGTAATAGGCTGCTGCGTACAGTTTCTTGGCGAAATCTAAATTCCATCTTTCGTAGGGATAAACGGTTGAATTCAGATACAGTCTAATGTCGCATACGTCGGCGTGGGTAAACTGGGTTGCGTTTTTTTCTTTCTTGTCGCAATTATTGCTGTCTTGAAACCCGACGATTATATAGCGCGGTCTTTCCAGACTTGTACTCGTTCTCAAGGCCCACACGTCGGAAGATGTTTGCCTTAAAGCTGGTAATTCGTACAGATCCCATTTACGATATGCCATTTGAATACTGGCGTTGTTTCCTCCTTTATTAATGCGAGACAGTATTTTCAATTTTTGCTTGTCGTCTGGAATGATGTGACGAATTTTCCATTCGATTTTGTCGATACTAATTTCTGCCTCTACTTCGCCGACGTAACAATTGGTAAAAGTGCGAGCTATAATCATAATAAGCTCTTGTTTTACGTTGAAAACACCTTTTGCGTAATCTTCGGCGAATCCCATAAGATATTTTAAGGGTAATTTCCCGGAGAATACGTTACTTGCCGTGTCTACGATATCTTGGTTTGCTTCGTCGAGACCCCATCCGCACGTCATGAGAGATCTTTGTTGCAAACTTCCGAATGAAACCATGGTTTTTAATGTCGTCGTAACTCCAGGTTTACGAACCACGGCGACCTGTTCACCTCCCATCTCGTAGCGAATTTCATCGAACAAAAATGCGAGGGCATTATTTGATAAAAAACATCTTTTCGATGCGTCTATGGGTTTAAATTTTCCTTCGATATATATGTAACTTTCGGCGATATCCAGTATAATATCTTGAAAATTAATGGGGATACGGACTTCATCCGAATTGTTGAATGATGGAGATCCGTATGGTTTATACGTATGCTCTTCTAGACTAATAATGGAATTGTCCAAGATGGGCTCGGAGAAAACCTCTATTTTATCGCTGGTGGTGGAAATCATTTTCGCACTTTAAGACCGATTGATTTTAAAAATTTATAGTCTTCGGCAGATAACTGTTGAGATGTTTGTGATCTAACGTCTGGACGACGACTAACCTTGACGTTAACTCTTCTTTTACTTTTATTATGTTTCGGCGGTTCCCCCATCTTAGTCGACAGCACACACAATTGACGATTGAAGCAAAAACCCATTTCTATGAAAGTTTCTTCAGTTCCAATTTCACGATTATTTTCTCGCCTTGAAAATTGATTAGATCACCGCTATCGTCCAAGATGCGAAGAGTAATGTTGTCGATAAACTGACGTCCTGCCGGCATTAACGGCATATAAATATTATTTTGTGGTTCTTTACTGATTTTGTAACCGGGCTCCACGTCGATATCGAATTCGAACAAGGTATGACCTTCCACCGAATTCATATATGCTCCGGAAATTATATTACAATCTACGCGTATGATGCGTACTTTCATTATTTCCACCATCTCGGTTGATTCGTGCTTTTTGTCTCTTTTTACACTGTATGATTAAATCCTAACATTTTACCGATACTCACCTCTCCCCGGAAATCTATAGTATATTGGGATTTCAGTTCACATTTCAGCGTATTATTATTAGCAACCAAGTAAAAGATTCCATCGTTCTTTTCTTCAGTTGAAATCCTCAAAGCCTCCAACATAGCTTTACCTATCTCATCTATTTCATAGGCCCCAGGTGGAATCTGCAATTGTATCGGCTCGGTGGTGTAACCCTCCTTCATGTAGGCAAACTTATTGTTGCTTTCGTCCACATTAAAAATTGAATTGTATGTGTAAAATCCCAGCAATGCCAGACCATATTTGTTTTCTCTATTTAATTCGACTGGTGGATAAAAATCGGCGCTTAAGACGCTCGAGTGTCCTGTTAGTGTGAACGTATAAGACATGACTAACCATTAAAACATCACACATCTCGGTTTTATTCTTAGCGGCAACATTTAAAAAGATTCATCGTCACACCTTTTCTCACTGCATTAGATAGTGATGTTTTTATGCTATTTTCTGCTTTTATGCGCACATCGCTGATTTTGCAATAACAACAAAATATTTTTCTAGCCGTAAGATCCTCATCAGTCATAACCTCGTTTAAATTGCTGCTGCTGCTGCTGAAATAATGTTTGCAACCGCACTGATATTTTAATATATCGATATCGCTTTTAAGGTGCTCCGGCAACTTTTCCCAAACGAATGGAATTTCATTTGGGGCTAATGCAATCATTACTTCCTTGGGCATGTTTTCTAACTGTTTCACGGTCATTTTCCTTAATCCACCGGCTAGATGAAATGCTTTCAGTGATTGCAACATTTTAGTATAGTTATTGCGATCCATTTGCGGTGTTAATGGTGACGATGATGATGATGACATCTTTTACGCTGATGATTCGACAAGAAACTTTAAGCACAAATGTCCACACCAGACTGTTCCAAAATCCTGCTGACGATCGTATGTATAGTAAATAATTTTTGATGGTTCCGATCCCGTTTGTAGATATCGTACCAATTCGATCGGTGGGGGTAAATCGCCGAAGCTGTCATAATATGTTACTTTAGAATTATTTTTTCTATAAGCTACCCAATGAGTCCCTGCACCACGCGTACTATCCAAATTCACTATTGCTGCTTCGTAACGTCGAGGACCTTGTCTAGGTAATAAATCCCTCATATAAACGCCTCGAAAGTGTCCTATTCTTTTCTTTTTGGCATATTTTTCTATATCGATGTTAGATAGTGGTCTTCGAGGTAGGGATTCAATTAGTTTTTTGATCTACGATTTAAAAATAATCCCATACCTTTACGATATGGCTTTAGAAACAAACCATTTCCTTTCGATTTTAAATACAGGCCGGCACCGGTTTTATCTTCGCTGCTTTTTTTTACTGCTTTTATGGCGCGCACAATTCCCGCTGCCCCACCGGCTAATGAACCCAAAGCTGATAACCCGGCAAAAATTGGTATTAATGGTAATATTCCACCAGTTTTAGGAATCGGTATTATTCTCGGTGTACGAACCTTCCTTTTGCCACCTGCCGCTTTTACCGATCTACGTGCTGCCGACAGAGCTATTTTAGATGCATTCATGACATTTTTTTCCAACACATTTTTACTTCCGGCTTTTAATAATTCCCTTCGAACTGCTTGTCGAATAGCTGTTCCGAAACTGGCTTTCCGAACATGTCGATTTTTATTAACACCTTTCCTTTTTGTATGACGCGTGCCTTTACTAGATGTTTTTTTTGTTGATAATGATGATGGTACACCCATACCAAAACGTTGTTTTCCTTTCATAATGTTTGTAACTAACCAAGCTGCTGTTTTTTCACCTAAACTGGAATCTTTCGATTTTACTCTATTCCAAGCACTTTGTTCGAGCTCGTAATCCGCTCGATGTCTCGCACTTATGTTGTCTTTATTATGTAAATAGGCTAAATCGTGTTTTTTGCATGCGGCATCCAAAGGATTAATGCCTGGATCACCTCTTGTTACACGTTTTATTACTTTTGTTCCGGGTCCGCAATATTGATAACCAGGAATGTGTACCTCGAATGGTAATTTATTTATTAACGAATTCACAATACCGTATCCAGTTTTGTTGGAAACGTGAGACCGTCCACTTCGTTTGACGCTCGGCATCTGAATGACAGTTTTTGTGAAAAATTGCCTATAAAATATCAAATTTTCCTAAGATGCGTGTTATCGATCTTAAACAAAAACTTCCTATTGACAATCTCGATGAAAAAGTCGGACTTGGATTTGAAAAGAAGATAATGAAGAGACACGGTCCTCTACTTCCTTCCTCTATTCGCGGCCTGTTAATTGGTCCATCCAATTGTGGAAAAACTAATGTCATGATTTCGCTGCTTACACACCCCCTTGGGCTACGTTTCGAAAATGTCTATATTTACTCGAAATCTCTGTATCAACCGAAATATGAGTATTTAAGGAAAATTTTAGCGCCCATCAAAGGTTTAGGCTACTATGCCTTTAGTGATTCCAGTAATATTGTGGTACCGTCCGATGCAAAACCAAACTCTATATTTATCTTTGATGATGTTATATGTGAAAAACAAGATGTTATAAGATCGTACTTTAGCATGGGACGTCATAAAAATATCGACTCCTTTTACCTAGCGCAAACATATTCGCGAGTGCCTAAACAGCTTGTGCGAGACAACGCCAATTTTATTATTATGTTTAAACAAGATGAGTTGAATATGAAACACATATTTTCCGACCACGTTTCACCGGATCTAACTTTTACTCAATTTCAAGAAATGTGCTCAAAATGTTGGGATAATAAGTATGGATTTTTAGTAATTGATAAAGACAGTGATGTGAAATCGGGAAGATACCGCAAAGGATTTGATAGCTATATATTACTGTAATAATAAGGGAAAATGCTCATTTGATTGTTGAAACGTCCTTTGTTAACATCATGAATAACGCGATCGACTTAAAACGTAAACTAGTGGAAGCTACCAATGCCGTCAGAAAAAAATTTAAACAAATTAAAGCGGCTAAAGAGTTTAATGTTGTGGAATTGGAAAAGTTTTACGAACCCATTTCTAAGCCGTTGACAACTATATCTGATGTGGTTAAGCAACGTCAGCAGCAGCAGCAGCAGCAGCAACAACAACAGCAACAACATTATCCAGCTACAAAGTCACATAGTCTCAGTACATCAGTGCAGTCGACTCAAATATCAGGTTTTCCCCAACCTACACATTCCTTTCAAACCTCCACACCTATTCAGCAGCAGCAGCAGCAGCATCGCATTTCAAAAGAAGATATTAGCCAATCGGTGTTTGATACACCCTCGACATCAACTAATACATCTCTCGCATCCGCTGACACCACAACTTCCGATACTTTAAACGCACACCTGAAAGGATTACGTTCGAAACCATCTCTATACGATACTGTATATGGTGTATGTTTTGGTTCAAAAACAGATCATAACAAAAATTTTATTGGTAATTTAGAGGTGCGTTTTCGAAATGGAAATATTGTCTTATACAAAAAAGGGAAAAATATTGCAGAATATGGTGGATCACCGGCACTTTATGATTTGTTATTTCTTAAAACACCCCCAAGTGTAGGCAAGGAACAACAACAATTAAGTGATAATGTACTTTCAACGTACAAGGAAATTTTGGAATCAACGAATGCTGTCTACAACAATTTTAAAAAAAGTGATGGTTTACGGGAGACCAGATGGAACAAATATTTACGAATTATTAAACCTCTGATAATGGGCACAAAATTAGGTGGTACTATTACAAGAAAAAATCTCTCGGAAAAACTACAGTTACCCACAAAAAAGAAATTATCTTCGAAAAAATTTCAATATGTCTACTGGAACAAAGCTAAAGAGTTGGTGGATCGTTTACGTTTGTTGTGGAGTTCCAAAATGGCCGGTCACACTGGACACGAAAATGAAATTATGTCAATCATAGAGGAATTACGAGAAGAAGATATAATATATTAAGCTCAATATTTAATGATATTATTCAGTTCTTCCTTCGATCTGAAACCTTTAGTATTACTAATAATATGGAGCCCAGTCTAGAAAAAATCAAGATTGTTAATGAACTACATAGAACGGCTAGAAAAAATTTTGTAAGACGGCGCACGATAATAAAAGGATACAGAGATTTGTGGCAAATTGATTTGGCTGAAATGCAACAGTATGCTGATGAAAACGATGGTTATCGTTATATTTTGGTCTGTATAAATTGTTACTCGAAATTTGTCTATACCAAAGCCATAAAAAACAAGACTGGTATAGAAGTTACTAATGCGATGAAAAGCATCATTGAAGAGGCATCATATACACCAACAAATCTGCAAAGTGATCAAGGAAAGGAGTTCTATAATACAAACTTTCAAGCCCTGATGAAAAAATATAATATAAATCATTATTCCACTTACAGCACAAAGAAAGCTGCAATTGTTGAGCGAGTCATAAGGACTTT
The DNA here is from genome assembly GCA_034092305.1 of Diaprepes abbreviatus. Lineage (NCBI taxonomy): Eukaryota > Metazoa > Arthropoda > Insecta > Coleoptera > Curculionidae > Diaprepes > Diaprepes abbreviatus. The sequence goes on from JASJET010000095.1 coordinate 4,587,792, forward strand.
AAAAAATAATTTATATAAACAATTCTCGACAAGAGGATCTTACAAATGGATACATATATTATCGGCAGTAACAAAAACCTATAACCATTCGAAACATCGCACCATTGGAATGAAGCCTGCAGACGTGCAAGAAAAAACACATATTAAAGCATATGATTATTTAAAAATTGTACCTAAAAAATTTAAGTTTTCCATGGGTGACATTGTGCGTATTAGCAAGTACAAAAGCTTATTCGAGAAAGGATATACGCCCTCTTGGTCAACCGAATTGTTTAAAGTTGTAAAAGTTAAGGTTACAAATCCACCTACTTACTTGTTGGAATCGTTAGAAGGTCAGCCTATAAGAGGGTGTTTTTACGAATCAGAACTACAAAAAACAAGCAGTCCTGACGTTTATCTAGTAGAAAAGGTCCTTAGACAACGCAAGAAAAATCACATCGAACAATTATTTGTCAAATGGCTAGGATTTCCCAACCACTTCAACTCTTGGATAGATAAAGCTAATATTGTTTAAATAACATATTGTATGACTATATTTTTTATTTAAAATGTAAAATAAATAAACAATATATTGTAAAATAAAGTTTTTTATTTCAATCTTCATTATTAAAAACAATGACAATAAAACATCATACACATAAATAACATTTCAATATTCTTGGAGGGAAGGTCCAATTCACCGACGACTACGACGTTATCTTCAAGGCTATGCCACTCGGAGTGCGTTCTCCTATTCTTTAACCTGCTTTTTTTAGATTTTTTTTGAAGTCGAGTCGTACGACAGTGCGCTTAATGAGTCATTTAAAGGCTGATGATAGAGTATTTTCTGCATAACTTCAATTTTTGTTTTAAGCTCACTATTATTTTTGTATATCATGGGGAGGACATCCTTGTTAAATATGTCACATATTACAACTGCAAAATTGTAAAACTTTCTATTAACAAAGTGTTTTGTCACAGCATCGTCATCATCTTTAGGTTCGCCTAAGTTGGTTATGATTTTTCCACCCATATCATACTGCCCATCCGCTGTAAGTTTAAAACCAATCCCTTGTGGCCCAGATAATATATGATATTTTTCATTATATTTCTGACGACCAAATTTATCAATTGTGTTGTTTCCTCGACTCATTTTCAATCTTTACTAAACTATTTTATTTTTATTTGCCCTACTTATATTAAATATTTCAGCTGAGAAAAAGAAACACTGACTATGATCTACTGGGTTGGTATGTTTATAAAAGAAATAAAATAAAACTGTGATTGTAATAGATATTTATTTACAGTAATTTAATTGCACAAATACAAAAATTATAAAAAATTAGTTTTCCATGTCTTCGTTTTCGTTGCTCAAAATTCTATCCCATCCGACACTATTTCGAGCGTCAACGTCTTGGGCTGTTGCTGTTGTAGAAACCAATTCATATTTTGCAGCAAGCTCACCTGGTAAATGTGGAATATTGACGAGGTATTCTTTTAATTCTTCTTCAACCATTTCAGCACAAAATGTATCCATGTCTATGGAACCATATAAAAATTTGTCGCACAAGTGTGCCCCAGCCATAAAATTGATTGTATCCCTGATCTCGTTCTTATATTGATCTTTGGTTACATCAATATGCGACCAATCATTTACGCTATCTAACATATCGTGAGCCCTATTTCTTAATTCTCTCCCCAACCAAAATATGTATCTATCTACACATTCGTTGGCGGTCGTCGTCGTCGTCGTCGCATCAGCAGACATCTTTAACAGAAATAATGAACACGCGTAAGTATTCTGACATGTGCAACTATATTTTAAATTTAATTACATCCTTTTTTTCAAACAATTTACATACAATTTACTCCAATGAGCCAAAACGTAATAATGTTCGAGTATTGTTTCCAAAAACTCTAGTGCCCTGCCCCAAATAAGTTAGAGTGTATTTATCTTTAGTTTTACTCATAATATCTACAATATCGTCAGGTAGTGTTTCGGCCACACGTTTTGGTAAAAAAGTCTCAAATGTGCTATTATCACCGTCATCGTGTAAAGCCACTAAAAGAGTTTTACCAAATCGTGTAGTCATTGAAACCATCTTTACAATTTTATACACTTTGCCTACAATCATTTCGGTAACCTTTTTTTTCTCTAAAACCTCGAAATCTTTGCTAAACATTTCATTAATTTCATCTAGAGTTTCTTTTGCAATACTCATTATTGAAAAAAATGGTATATAAATCCAAAAATTACCGTGAATATAAAAGCACTTTCAGAACACTACACGAACACAATATTTGATGTTTATGCCACTGATATCTGCGACTGTTTGAAGTCACTTCTTCTCCCACGAACCTTTATAGCGGGGTTTCAAGGTCGAATTGTAACAATGGTGGGGGTAGCTTAACGATAGAAATAGTGGGAGGAGTATTCAAGGTCAAATGACGTCACACATTTAAATTGGTATAAGGATAACTTCAAGGACAAAATATAATGAAACAAATAACTACATTTTATGTACTTTATTCATTGATTTTTTTCTGCCATTCTTCTATGCGTTTAACATTATCACCTAAACCTAATTTCCTTAATTTGTTCAATAATAATTGTTTGTTTTTATATCTAAGAAAATTCTTACAAACTATACTAGCTAAAAGACACACTTCGGCATGGTCCATATACTTAAAAAATACACTAAAGTCCTGAGCCTCCGAATCTTGCATTTCATATGCGTAAAATTCCGAACAGGCTGCAGAAATTAGAAATTCCTCGTACATTTCTCGCACTAAACTTTCCATATTAACTACTACTACGTTAAACTTAAGTCCTACACTCTAATTTCATCTAACACAACCGGATCTGCAATGAACCTAATCAGTTTTTCCAAACAGTCACTAAACCCCAACTTTTTTATCTCACGAACAAAGTCTTGTAAATTTATTGTTTTGCTGCAATATTTACGACATGCATTCGCAGCCTTTTCATATTCATAAGCCAAATCACAATAGCGCGACGCCCATTCTGCTCGACTTTTCATTGCATCATTGAAATAATTATTAGCCGTTTCAGTGAACTCATCGCCCAATTTTTTTACTGTCTCTTGCAAAGCACTATTCATATTATTCACTCATTTTTACATTCACGACACTTTTTTATTGCTGGTGGTGGCCCATCTATATGATGACGATATATTTGTTCATAGTGAATGTAACAGGGTAAGCTTAACTGTAGTTCCTTGTTACACCGATATGACGCTGGCAGCTTATCCCAAATTTGCCGTAAACTCAGCGTATCAACGCAAGTTTTTAAATATTCGAGAGGAAAAAATGCTAGATCCTTCTCTTCAAAATCACACAAACTTTTTAAATTACTCTGATATAAACAAATTACTCTGCCGACTTGCTCTATAATTTTTTCTTTAGATAGTTCCGTATCTGACATTTCACACTGAATGAATGTAAGTAGACTCACACAATTTATAGAACAATTTGCAAGGTCAAAATCATTTCAAGATCATCCCACACTATTACAATGCACAAATAACTACTTCAAGGTCACACACCCAAGATGACCTTCAACAAAGTCAAGGTCGTCTCGACCAAGGTCAAGGTCAAGGTCACACACACAACCTTGAACACAAGGCCAAGGCCAAAGCATACGTGCACTTTCAAGGTCAATGACAAGGACATGTGGGCGGGGCCAAAGAGGGGTGAAGCAAGGTCAAGGTCAAGGTCGAGGAGTGGGGGGATCGAGCGAATCGGGTTATGTTCACTACTGTCAGACTACACTAGTGATGGAAAGTTTAGTTAGTTTTAAGGACTTGTAACTACTCGTTACTTTCGTCTCTAGGACTCGTTACTTTGGAATCGTTACTTTAGTTACTTTTATTCGTTATAAATATTTGCTGTAAAAACAATAATTTTCGACATGTTTTGCCTTTAAACGATTTCTTCGTTTGGTTATGACCTGATCAGTACTACAACTATACATAAATATATCTTTGCTAGTTGAGATAGCCAAGGGTATACTTTTTCTCTGCCTTGCCACCAAACTAGAGGGTCTTTTTTTCTTTACAAATTAGCCTTTTCTGTGTACAGGGTGAGTCAATGATTGGATGAAGTAGGTTTGTGCCTTTTCAGTGATATTAACAAAGAAACTATATTTATTGTTTCATACAGTTTATTTTTACGCAGATTTTAAAAATATTTAGGACTCTACAGGGTGAGCCAAAAAACTAGGACAGCATAAAGTTGTATTTTTTTAAATAGAACACCCTATATACGAATGGTATTTTCGATTTAGCTTATAATTTTAAATCTTTTTTATTAAGGGTTTACTAGAACAAAACTTTATAGTTTCTGAGATAATTAAGTTTAAAGAAAAAAAGTCACATTTTCAAGCATCAATTCAATCCGGAATAACGTTTTCAATTTTGTGACAAATATATTCAAATTTGGAATTTAGCAAGGCCAAGAACAAGTTAACATAATTTTTACCTAATATTTGCAATAAAAGCTACAGGGTGTTGAACACATCGGCTCAAATTTGAACAAGTTTAAATGAATAAATATCTTTTTTTTTTTAAATGGTACGCCCTGTATATTTTCATGTTATTTAATAGAGTAATAAAAACCCTAAAAGTTTTGTTCAATATATCCTATACCTATTTATAATAGTTTTTGAGATATTTCAGTTTTTCTTATTTTCCATACTTTTTTACAGAAATAGTCTTCATTATCATAGTAGCCATGACAAAAACAATGTAAAAGAACATTTTTCTGTGTGTCAAATTTATAACCGCAATCGCTTCTTTTGGTTTTTATGTAGTGTAGTTTGGTTTTTTTTGCATTCATCTTATATTGTAAAATGAATTTTCCAAAGAATGAGTTAATAGATATGACTTATACAATAGGAGAGGCTCAAAAAAATTGCCTTCTTGCTCAAAGAATTTACAAAATGAAGTATCCTGATCGACGCCAGCCTAATACCCATACTTTTCAAAACTTAATGCAAAGATTTGATTCTTCTGGTACTGTTGATTATCCAAAACGTGAAGTGGTCAACAAACCAGTAACTAATGAAGAAAAAGAACTACAAGTATTGATAAATGTTCAGGAAAATCCTTATATTGGTAGCCGTCAGTTAGCAGCATTATATGAAATATCACAATCCACCCCTAATCGTACTACCAAGAAATATAGGTATCATCCATATCACATGGAATTACACCAAGAATTGCATGGACAGGATTTTGAAAGTCGTGTAAACTTTTGTCGTACAATAAATGCGGAGATTCAATTAAATCCAAATTTATTATGCAAGGTAATGTTTAGTGATGAAGCTACTTTTAGAAGTAACGGTGCCGTAAATAGACGCAACATGCATTATTATGCCACAGAAAACCCATTTTGGATTAGAGAGGTGCAACATCAAAACCACTGGTCATTAAATGTTTGGTGTGGTATTCATCATAATCGAATTATTGGACCCCACTTTTTTAATGAACCACTAAATGACCATAGTTACCTAAACTTTCTACAAGAAGAACTACCCCAACTGCTTCAAGGTCTCGATAGGGATGAGCTCGACAGTATGTGGTTCCAGCACGGTGGTGCGCCTCCGCATTACCATCGTGAAGTTCGTGCGTTTTTGGACCAACGATATCCGCAAAAATGGATTGGACGTGTGGGTTTCATTGAGTGGCCCCCAAGGTCTTGCGACATCATCCCAATAGATTTCTTCCTATGGGGTTATATTAAAAATAAGGTGTATGTTAATCCACCAACAACAGTGGAAGATATGCGAAACAGGATTAGGGATACCTGTAGAACAATAACGCCACTAATTTTGTCCAGGGTCCGAGAAAATCTGCAAAAAAGACTAAATTTGTGCATTGCAGAAGAGGGTCGTTTATTCGAACACTTATTAAAAAGAAATAATTAATCTCAGTATTTAATAGGTAATTTTTTTGTTTCAATTTAGTATAAAAGTAAATATGTATTTGCCGTGTCGTTATTGTTGTGTTAATTTTTTCACATTATGTTTAATTAAACTATTGCTGTTGTAATATAACGAATAATGTATTTCATCATATTTAACCACATTCTGTTTGTTTCTGTAGTTTCTTTTTATTATTTTACATGGCTACTATGATAATGAAGACTATTTCTGTAAAAAAGTATGGAAAATAAGAAAAACTGAAATATCTTAAAAACTATTATAAATAGGTATAGGATATATTGAACAAAACTTTTAGGGTTTTTATTACTCTATTAAATAACATGAAAATGTACAGGGTGTACCATTTAAAAAAAAAGATATTTATTCATTTAATCTTGTTCAAATTTGAGCCGATGTGTTCAACACCCTGTAGCTTTTATTGCAAATATTAGGTAAAAATTATGTTAGCTTGTCCTTGGCCTTGCTGAATTCCAAATTTGAATATATTTGTCACAAAATTGAAAACGTTATTCAGGATTGAATTGATGCTTGAAAATGTGACTTTTTTTCTTTAAACTTAATTATCTCAGAAACTATAAAGTTTTGTTATAGTAAAACTTTGATAAAAAAGATTTAAAATTATAAGCTAAATCGAAAATACGATTCGCATATAGGGTGTTCTATTTAAAAAAATACAACTTTATGCTGTCCTAGTTTTTTGGCTCACCCTGTAGAGTCCTAAATATTTTTAAAATCTGCGTAAAAATAAACTGTATCAAACAATAAATATAGTTTCTTTGTTAATTTCACCGAAAAGGCACAAACCTACTTCATCCAATCGTTGACTCACCCTGTATATGCGTATTTCTGCAATTGCTAAAGCGGTTGAACTGCTGACAAATTCAAAATATATTATAGAATTATCAGAATCTTGCCAAATAATATCTATCTTCGCATATTGTCTTTTCTTCAGATATTTGTATTTGATTTCTCTGACTTGCAGCAATTTGTCTATGTTCCTTTTTTATTATATTAACTAATTCAATCTGAATTTCGTCTTTTACTAGTTCCAAACAATCTTTTTTAACAATACCCTTTGTTTTGAAATGAGGATCAAGATAAGTCACCTTACTCATTGTTGCTTTTCTGGGTCTCCAAAACCAGCAGCAAGTGAATCTAAAAAAAAATTATCAAATCTTCTCTCATTTGACTTGTAAATTTAAGTTTAATTCCCTCCAACGTTGACATGAGCCTTTTAACTACGAGGATAACTTCTGAAAGAGTGATTTGTTTTTCAGCGCTCATTTCATGATATTGTTAGGAGTTTCGATTTAAAACGTTTCCCTAAATTTGAAATATTGCCGTTTTTATAGGAATTTATAGATTTGCAAATATTACATTTTGCTTTGGCAGTAAATAATAACATAAAATAAATCCAAACAGAACTTCTCTTCTGCATTTCCATTTCTCAACCCTAAAAATACTTTTGTTAAATCTGCTCAATATATTTTATCATGCTTTAAACATATTTGACATTACTATTTTTAGTACATTCAGAATATATTCATTATTTACTACCTATCTAGTTAAAAAAAGTTCAGGATATTATTACCTACTTATTTATATATGCCACACTTGAAATAACTAGCAAGTAAACAACAAACGTAAAGGAACAGACGTAAAACGTACTAAATTGAAGACTGAACTATCATATATGATAATGGCTAGACCGTTAACAAGGAATAAGATCTATTCTTTCTATTAGCAATACTATTTCTTATCTTATTTCGGCGAAATTCTTTTAATCTGCCGAGTCCTGCATCTAAGCATAAAAAACGCGTCTGTCCTGTGGATTGCTGCTCGGAAAACAACGAAAACTTCGAAATCGCCGACACATCAAATGCCTAATAAACAGTTAAAATAATCCAGTATCTAATCCCCTAGTTAGCGGTTTCGTGACTATAAAGAAGACCGCCATGCAGGTCTGGTCTTGCGAGAATAAAATAGTAGTTATATTTCTTTAGTTATTTCGGTTCTCGTCCCGGACTAATGGTGTTTCGGTATAGTAACAAATTTCCAAGGTACGAGTCTTTTCTAAACAGAGGACTCGTTACTTGTAGTGATTGGTTTGTAACGGTTAGTTTGTAACGATTAGTATCGTTACTTTTCATCACTAGACTACATAGTGTTGTCGCCAAAGTGGCCAGACTGTGATATGAAAGCGGCCGGCTTGGTCTGAGCAGAACTCTTGAAACGCGACATATTTATTTACGGCTGACGACATTTGCAACCACTCTGTCAAGTCTGATAATTATTTTTATGCATTTTCATCTATTTTCAATATCATATATCGACTTCAGATGGCTATATACAGGGTGATTCAAAAATCGATCACGAAACTTAAGGGGGTGATTCTACTTGACAAAATAAGGGTAGAGCTTCATATAATTTTTTTTCAAAATGTCATTCGTTTTCGAGTTACAAGCCGTCCAAGTTCAAGTTTTTATTTTTTGTTTTTTGAATTACTCGCTTACAGGAAAACCGATTTGACTAATATTTGAACGATAGGCTAAGTCTTCTGCGCTTCATCATTTTAGTAACAATTCACATTGATTGTTTGCCGCTAGAGGGCACTTTACCTACATTGAAAATTGTTTTTTTGTCATAATTTTTTAATGTTGACAGCTACAGTAGTTTTTGGCATAATTTCTGAAAGACTGATGCCAGGCCTTTAAAAAAGGTGCTCTTTATTTACATCGCTAAACCCAACGGTTTAGACGTAAATCACCCTTAAAAATTAAGTGGTAAATTTACTTTTCTCATTTCATTACCACCAGCTACCAGGTAAATAGCTATCAAAGTATACTAGAGCTGTCAGTTTAACATCAAATAAATTCGCTTTTTAAACTATTTAATTTATAATCTTAAAATAACTAATAATGGCTAATCAGTAAATATTCATATTATGGATTATTGCGATATACATTTAATTGATAAAAATTAATGAAACAGTACTAAACAAACTAAAAAAGATTCTCAAAATGTCCCCCATTTTCTTCCATACATTTCCTAACACTCTTCAAAAAATGTCGCCTAACTCGATGAAAAATTTCTGGTGTTTCTTTAATAATTTGGCACTTTTCGATTATCCTGAAGCGAAGATCCTCGACGTTGATTACTGGAATATCGTACACCAATTGTTTCAAATGACCCCAAAAGAAAAAATCCATAGGATTAAGGTCTGGCGACCTCGCTGCCCATGCCAATGGTCCACTTCGTCCTATCCATCGCTCAGGATACGTTGCATTCAAATACTGTCGGACACGTATACTAAAGTGGGGCGGAGCTCCGTCTTGGAGGATCCACATGTTGGCCCTTACTTCCAATGGCACATCTTCCAGATACAATGGGAGACGATTTTGGATAAAATCTAAGTATACGTCACCAGTTAATGGGCCATCAAAGAAATGAGGACCAATAAGGTAATCTCCTATTATCCCTGCCCACACATTTAGTGAAAATCTACGCTGATGTTTCGTTTCTACCACATTGTTTGGGTTCTCGTAAGCATATGTGTGGATGTTGTGTAGATTTGTTATGCCATCACGAGTGAAACCAGCTTCGTCAGTGAATAATATGACGCCAATTAATCGATTATCGTGTTCATACTTAGCTAGGATCTGATTGCACATTTCCAACCGTCTCGGCCGATCATCGTCATAAAGAGCCTGCACCTTTTTTGAATGAAACGGGTAGAGTTGTTCTTCTCTTAGTATCCTCCATGAACTAGCCTGACAGAGCCGCACTTCATTCCCAATTTTTCTAGTACTAATACCTGGATTATCTTCAATAATTTCAAGCACTCTTTCTTCTTGTTGCACGTTTCTAGCAGTTCTAGGTCTTCCCCTATTTCCATTATAACTTTTAAAGGAACCACATTCCGCAAGCCTCCTGTGCACACTGGAAAATGTTTGAGCATGAGGGATATTTCTTTCCGGATAACTCTCCATATAATATCTTCTTGCCAACTCTGCATTACCATTTGCTTTTCCATAACAAAAATGGATATCACAATATTCGATATTTGAATATTGGTGATTAGCCATTATTAGTTATTTTAAGATTATAAATTAAATATTTTAAAAAGCGAATTTATTTGATGTTAAACTGACAGCTCTAGTATACTTTGATAGCTATTTACCTGGTAGCTGGTGGTAATGAAATGAGAAAAGTAAATTTACCACTTAATTTTTAAGGGTGATTTACGTCTAAATCGTTGGGTTTAGCGATGTAAATAAAGAGCACCTTTTTTAAAGGCCTGGCATCAGTCTTTCAGAAATTATGCCAAAAACTACTGTAGCTGTCAACACTAAAAAATTATGACAAAAAAACAATTTTCAATGTAGGTAAAGTGCCCTCTAGCGGCAAACAATCAATGTGAATTGTTACTAAAATGATGAAGCGCAGAAGACTTAGCCTATCTTTCAAATATTAGTCAAATCGGTTTTCCTGTAAGAGAGTAATTCAAAAAACAAAAAATAAAAACTTGAACTTGGTAACTCGAAAACGAATGACATTTTGAAAAAAAATTATATGAAGCTCTACCCTTATTTTGTCAAGTAGAATCACCCCCTTAAGTTTCGTGATCGATTTTTGAATCACCCTGTATAATTTCATGTACCGTTTTAATAAATTGTAATGTTGCAAAATACTGTACAATAAAACACCAATCGATTCCAAGTAATTTCATCAAGTTTGTGAAGGTAGTGTATCGAATTTTGAAATATTATTATCGTGCCATAAAGAACTTAATGAACTATTTTATTTTATTCTTTTGTCTTTATTGTATTTTTTTCGCAAAAAAATATATTTAATTTATATTGTACGTTCCGATATTCAATACATAAAATTTTTAATAAAAATTAATTATAAAATTATACTTGGAGCTTGAAAATATTGATTGGTCACCAGTATATGGTACAAATTCAGCAAATGTGGCATGTGATAATTTTTTTGGATATTTTCTCAGTTCTTTTAGATAAGATTTTTGTCACTAAGAAATATAACTCTCCCACGGGATCGGTTTCTTGGACTACTGCAGGCATTAGAGTGTTCTGCAGACACAAACATGTTTTATTCTTAAAAAAAAAACAGGGAGACAAATTACAGCTGAATATTTTAATACTTATTGTACAATATTAAAGAATGTTATTGTAAAAGCTAAACAGTTAAATAATAGAAACCATATTAATTCCTCTGAAAATAAAGTTAGGGCTATCTGGCAAGTTGTTAAACAAATTACTGATCGAAAAGACAAAACCAGTACCGTTATTGAAAACTTTTCTTCCAAAATTATTGATCCTTTTAAGACAGTTACTAGTTTAAATAATTATTTTTTTTTGTACATTGATGAAACATTACTATTTAATGTAAAAAAATACCGTCACAACTTAAGCATGGCTTGAAAAGTATTATGCTGAATCTGCTGCGTCGAAAACAAACATTTGTATTTGGTTTGCTGAATTCAAACGCGGTCGAACAGACAAAAATGATGCTGAATTCTCTGGGCGCCCCAATAAGGAGCTGCCTCTCACATGTTGATAGCAACCTACGATATCTACGGATTAACTAATAACAGAATAACAGATTCGAGTACGATGACTCAAATATATATATATATATATATATATATATATATATATATATATATGAAATAAAAAGCGAACAGTAAATGCAAACTTCGTTCCAACCATATCTTTTCCATGTTAGAGGTTGCACAGTTTGAACAAATTGCTAAGAAACACAATTTGTCCTATTCCACCACGATCGAGATGATGGCCTAAGTCAAAACTTATCACTGTGGCGGGGATGACAAGTTTTGACTTTCTTCTCGGTATGGTGATACAGGTAGGCCATCATCTCGATGGTGGTGGAATAGGACAAATTGTGTTTCTTAGCAATTTGTTCAAACTGTGCAACCTCTAACATGGAAAGGATATGGTTGGAACGAAGTTTGCATTTACTGTTCGCTTTCTACTTCATTCATACACGGAGTTGCATATAGTTGTACTTTTGCTGAAAGTAATTTCAGCACTACAACGGCATAATGTGGATATATCCAGCGATTCCAAAAACCTACACAAAGGGCGATTCAAATTGATTACATGGTTTTTTTCTCAATTTGACCTTAACTTGACCTTGAACTTGATTCAATACAAACCAACAAAGGATGTTACGCCAGAAAAGATAAAAAAATCCACAAAATCGTTGTTAGTAATCGAAATAAAGTGCGCGAGTTAGCTGCCATCGTAAAGATATTAATAGACCATGTACATGGTATTTTAAACTTGCTTTGCTCACAATTGATCAAAAGCAACAACGCGTTGACGATTTTGGGCGGTGTTTGGAGCTGGTAAAGCGAAATAAAGTCGATTTGTTAATGCGGAATGTAACAATGGATAAAACATGGATCACCATTACACTTCGGAGTTAAATCGGTCGTTAGCTGAGTGAACAGCGGAGGATAAAAGCCAACCAAAGCGACCAAAAACACAATCGTCGGCTGGCAAGGTTAGGGCGTTCGTATTTTGAGATGCATATGGCATAATATTCTTCAATTATCTTGAAAAAGAGAAAAATATCAATAAGGAATATTATATGAGATTATTGGTGCGTTTGAAGGAATAAAATACAAAAAAAAAAACACTAAATGAAGAAGAAAAAAGTGTTCTTTTACCAAAACAATGCACCGTGTAACAAGTCGATCACAACGATGGCAAATATGCATGAATTGCATTTGGAATTGCTTCTACTACCACCAGCGACTATTATCTACTCACAGACCTAAAAAAAAAAACGCTCGCCAAAAGAGATATGGCTTCAATGAAGAGGGCATCGCGGAAAGTTGGACAAGTCGGTTAATAAGAAAAGCACATAAATGTTAGAAAGGTTTTGGAATGATGGTATCACTCTAGAAGGAGACCGTATGGATGAATAAATTCGATTTTGCCTAAAAATTGAATTTTTATATGTAAATCTAGTATTTTTTTTTAAATATGAGTGAAAATTTATTTAACACTGTTCAGTCTAACAACCGCCTGGCTTGTCACGTCTAGGATTGGTGTAGTATTTTTTCCTTTAATTTTTAACTTAATAATTATTTATGAATTTTCAGAAGTCCAGTTGTTCGTCGCTTACAGAACACACAAATCTGGTAGATTTACAACTTCGGTGTAAAACATAATATTTTACACAGTAGCCGCGAGTACTTATTTGCCTCTTATAAAGAATAGGAAGTAGTGTTAAATCGAAGTTATTGACTTTTTAATTGATTTTTAGATATCCGCATTTCCTAGAAGTTTAGTGTATACATCTGCTCGTCTAATATGTATTTGGCCAGTTTTTAAGTTTTATTTTGAAATTATATATTTTCTCATTTTATAACTTTCCAATTATTATAAAGGGTGTTTTTTATAGAGGTATAAAACTTTAAGTTGGCAACACTTTTTTAACTGGCGGCCATTTTGTCAGCTGTCAAGTGATTTATATTTAGTTTGGTTTGGCATTTCAACATGAATAGACTGACGCCTGAACAACGCTTCCAAATTGTGCAAATTTATTTTGAAAATCATGGTTCTGTTCGAAATACGCATCGCGCACTACGTCCATTTTACGGTCAACATAATCGTCCATCAGAGCAATTAATTCGATTAACTATGGAACGTTTTCGCACCACGTTTACTCTAAATGATAATACGCATCCACAGAGATGTCGTACAGTGCGTACAGAAGAAGTCATTGCTGCTGTAGAGCGTAGTGTAGAGGAAGACCCGAATCAGTCTATCCGCCAACGTGCACAGGAATTGGATATGTGTCCATTCACTTTATGGAAGATTTTGCGGAAAGATCTTGGTTTGCGTGCTTACAAAATCCAACTCGTGCAAGAATTGAAGCCATACGATCACCTAGCAAGGCGGTGAATGGGCCCAAAACAAGATTGCTGTTGATCCCGATTTTCATAAGCGAATTTTGTTTAGCGATGAAACTCACTTTTGTTTGAATGGATACGTCAATAAACAAAACTGCCGTATTTGGAGTGATGATAATCGTCAAGTGTATGTTGAGACACCGTTACATCCAGAAAAACTGACTGTTTGGTGTGCTTTATGGGCTGGTGGAATCATTGGTCCGTACTTCTTTAAAAACGATGCTGGTCAGAACGTTACAGTCAATGGGGACCGCTATAGAGCCATGATTACTGACTTTTTCGTTCATCAATTGAACAATCATGATGTGCAGGAGCTGTGATTTCAACAAGACGGCGCAACATGTCACACAGCTCATGCCACAATTGATTTATTGAAGGAAACGTTTGGTAACCGCATAGTTTCACGTTTCGGACCCGTGAATTGGCCTCCAAGATCGTGCGACTTAACGCCGCTAGAATATTTTCTGTGGGGATATGTGAAGTCGCTAGTCTACGCCGATTAGCCTGAAACGATTGATCACTTGGAGGACAATATTCGCCGCGTTATTGCCGATATATGGCCACAAATATTGGAAAAAGTCATCGAAAATTGGACCTCCAAATTAGACTACGTCCGAGCCAGCCGTGACGATCATATGCCAGAAGTCAAATTTAAATTATAATGCCAGAAGTTTATCTTCCGAATAAAGTAAATTTCATGTCAATTTAAAAAAATCATCTTTGTTTTATTCCATTTAAAAGTTCTATACCTCTATAAAAAAACACCCTTTACATCATGCCAAGTTAATTACTGCGCGTCGATCGTCTACATTCGTCAAGTCAGCAAGGTCGCTTTCCGGATCATGATAAACCAAGGTTCGTAAAGGATGCGATTCATTGATTTGTTGATAAAAACAAGAGGTGATAAAAGAACGGACAAACTTGGGATAAGAAGCTGTCAGTTGGATAGCCAATTAATCCCTCAAATAGCAGACAGTCAATTGGCCAGTCAGTTGATTAGTTAAAAAGGACCAGTCTCAAGGGAGTTTCCAATCAATAACAGGTCAATCATTAGTAAACCCATTGGCAACCCCGTGTAGAGTGCTGGAAATAATATGATGATACAAGTAGAAACCTTTTTTTTGTACAGTCCAATATGTTTGAAATTTTGAATAATAATTTTCTTTTAAATAAACCGAAGTCGAAAAGGTAGTCCAAAATTTAATATCTGAAGACCAAGGTTCCCATCCTACATTTTCAGTCATACCCGAAATTGGGCATCACAATGTGGTGGAGTTGCCAGGTACTTTACTTTCGGATATTAAATTCTAGACTGCCTCTTCGACTTCGGTTTATTCAAAAAAAAATGGTTTATTCAAAATTTTATTTTTATTCCAAACATATTGAGCTGTGCAAAAAAAGATTTCTACATACATTATCGTCACACTCATTTCCAGCACTCTCCATGGAATTGCCTCACACGGGCTCACTAACCTTTTTGACTAATCAATTGACTGACAACTGACTGTCCAACTAACTCCTTCTTATCCCAAACGTATCAGTCCTTTTTTACAAATCTTGCTTCATTATGACTCGAAAAGTAACCTTGCTGACTTTGTGAATTTGCACGATCGACCACCATGTTTCAAAATTGGAAAATTACTAAATTATTAAAATTAACGCAATTTGTTTTTGTTTTAATTTAAAAGGTAGTAATTACTAAATTTAGAAACCGCGTTTATGCAATATTATATTTTTATATCTTTCGCGATGTGACAAGATTTTATTGGTGAAAGTTTTTACCTGAATTTTTATAACACCGCTCAACAGCATGTCTGTTGCATGAAATATTTTACATCATTCTAAGTTAATTTCTGACTCTGATTTCACATATATTTTCAATTCTTTATATCAGATTTAGCGTTTATAAATTATAAAGAGGGGTGTTTTTTTACAAAAATATTTTATAAAAAAACTACACTAACCTTTTATAATATTTTTTACGGTTTTTGAATGACGAAGTGCTACTCTGAATACTCCAGCAATAATTGGCCATCATATGCGCATTCCAGGGACTCTGAAATCGTTCCTCCATAGACCGAATATCTTGGTGGAATTGTTCACTCATGTCACCAAGATTTTCCGGAAAATGATCTAAATGACTGTGAAGAATTTTGACGCGATGCTGGAAGTGAGACAACGTCTCTTCAACGCGCTCAATACAATCATCACTCTTTCTATTAAATTTCGAATAATCCAAACAAACGAATCCTATGCGTTCTTCTCAATTTCTGACATTGAACTGTGGATATTAGGGTTGTTCACCAATTTACAAATTTGTGAGTTGTCAAATTTGCCTGCTTTAAGATTTTCTGAACTCAGATTCGGAAACTTCCTTGAAATATACTTAAAACATACACTGTCTTTACTTAATGCTTTAACATATTGTTTCACCAGACGGAGTTTAATATGCAGCAGTAACAAAACTCCGCCGCTGGTAGGGTTGGGTGGATTGAGAAGCTTAACAACTGCCAGTGCCGGTCCCAAGCCCGGATAAAGGAGGAGGGTTGGTCGTGGGGCTAACTACCCCA
Organism: Diaprepes abbreviatus; assembly: GCA_034092305.1. Taxonomy (NCBI): domain Eukaryota; kingdom Metazoa; phylum Arthropoda; class Insecta; order Coleoptera; family Curculionidae; genus Diaprepes; species Diaprepes abbreviatus. The sequence goes on from JASJET010000095.1 coordinate 4,604,272, forward strand.
CACCGGAAAAAAGGACAAGTTATGAAACAAAACGACAAGCCTCGGAATAGGACGGACCACAGGAGACGACGTAAGCAACGGACATGGAATATGACTTTGGGAACATGGAATGTACTTAGCTGGTATAGACCGGGTGCTGCTAAGAGAACCATACAACAGCTAAAAAAGTACCAAATAGACGTAACAGCCCTTCAAGAAGTTAGATGGCCAGACGAGGGCACAGTGACTATGGACGGATACACAATTTTTAACGGAGGGACCATGAACAACAAACATGAGTTTGGAACGGGCTTCGCAGTAAACACAAATTTCATAGGACAAATAATAAACTTTAAAGCAGTAAACCACCGAATAAGTAGTATCAGAATTAAAGGAAAATGGCATAATTACACACTCATATCAGGACATGCACCAACAGAAGATAAGGAGGAGAGCATTAAAGATGAATTCTACGACCAGCTTGAACAAACCATAGACCTAGTCCCGAAGCAAGACATGTTGATACTACTAGGAGATTTCAATGCGAAAATTGGAAGAGAAAGAACACTAAAACCGCACATAGGGGAGCACAGCTTACACGAACAATCTAACGACAATGGCCAACGTCTAACAAACCTGGCAGCGGCTAGTAATCTAATAGTAATGTCAACAATGTTCCCGCACAAAAACATTCATAAAGAAACATGGGTATCCAACGATGGAAAAACAAGAAACCAGATAGACCACGTGCTAGCAAACGCAAGGTACTCAAGAAACATACTAGACGTAAGGAGCCAAAGGGGAGCAGATGCAGCGTCAGACCATCTCTTGGTGAGAGTGAAAGTACGTGCCAGGATAAAAACGGATATAAGAAAGCAAGAACAATCGGAACGAAAAGGATGGAACACCGAGATATTGAATAGGGAAGAAACACTCAGACAGAAATACCAAGCAGAAGTAAAATCACAACTGGAACAGAATAAGATACAAGGGGAAACAGGAGTAGACGAATGCTGGAGCAAGATTAAGACATCGATAGAGAATGCAGCGAAGAGAACTTTAGACAAAAATAAAACCATAAAAAGAAAACAGTGGTATGACGAGGAATGTCAACTAGCACAAGACAATAAAAACAAAGCTAGATTAAAAATGCTGCAGTGCCCAAATGACGATAACATCCAGCGATTTAACACACTGCGAGCGGACACAAGAAAACTTATAAGAAGGAAGAAGAGAGAAGCCTATAATAGAATCATAACAAATGTAGAAAAGGAATCAAATACAAAGAGCAGCCGGAAATTCTACAGGGAGATCAAGAACATAAAGAAAGGGTATATGCCACGGACCAGCATATTAAAGAAAGAAAATAAAGATCTCATAACAGATATAACAGAAATCCTACAAACCTGGCACGAATATTTTGACAACTTACTGAATATAAAAGGCACAGCTATCATCACAAATACAATATACCAGGGAGCAGAGGAACAGGTAGAAATTCCATCACTGACAGAGATCAAAAAAGCAATTAGCCAACTGAAGAACAATAAAACACCCGAGAGCGACAACATAACCGCGGAGCTTATAAAATATGGCGGAGATCAGCTACATGAAGCAATACAAACCCTTGTGGAGAAGATATGGGAATCTGAAGAACTTCCAAAAGAATGGAACGAAGGGATAATTATCCCAATACATAAAAAAGGAGACCGATCAGTATGTAAAAATTACAGGGGAATTATGTTACTAAACGTTGCCTACAAGGTGCTATCCAACATACTAAGAACCAGAATATCCCCTTACGCAGAAGAAAACCTCGGGGACTACCAATGTGGCTTCCGACCAAGAAGATCAACTGTTGACCAAATATTTACTATTAGGCAGCTTCTGGAAAAGAGTTGGGAATTTAACAAAGATGTACACCAGCTGTTCGTTGATTTCCGCCAAGCATATGATAGCATTGTAAGAGATAGTGTATGGATCGCCATGGAAAAGGTAGGTGTGCCAAAGAAGATTTTTAATCTGACTAAAATATGTATAGAGAATGCAAGGGCGAAAGTCAAAATCGGTAAGCACACTACGGACATATTCTCTATTGACAGTGGTTTAAAACAAGGCGATGGCTTATCGCCATTACTCTTCAACATAGTGTTAGATATGGCCATCAAAGAGGCTAACATAAAACTGGAAGTATTCTCAAACCAAGGCCCCGGAATGATCCTAGCATATGCAGACGACATCGATACCGTAGGAAATAGCACAACTAAAACAAAGGAAATGTTTATCAGAATGGAAAGGGAAACAAAAAAAGTAGGACTCAACATCAACGAAGAGAAGACCAAATACATGCACGTAAACCGAAGAGCAGGTAGGGATAGAATAGGACAGAATATAACTATGGACACATACAATTTTGAATGTGTGAAAGAATTCCAATATCTAGGGGCCAATATAACACACGACAATGATGTGAGCAGTGAAATACGCACACGAATACAAAAAGGTTTTAAGTGCTTTTATGCATTGCAGGAGATACTAAAATCAAAGCTGCTGTCCAGATCAGCCAAAATCCGTATATATAGAACAGTTATTAGACCGGTAATAACATATGGCTCAGAAACCTGGACCATCACAAAACAGAACGAATTGTTATTAAGACGTTTCGAACGCAAGATATTAAGAAAAATATATGGGCCTAGAGTAGATGAAACAACGGGACAATACCGCATCCGAACAAATGAAGAATTAAAGAGCTTGTATGATCAGCCAGGCATCATTAACGAAATAAAAGCCCAAAGACTTAGGTGGGCAGGACATGTTCATAGGGCCCATGACGAACGTCTCATCAAACGAATATGGGAAGAGAACCCGACCAGAAAGAGACCCTTAGGTAGGCCCAGACTAAGATGGAGGGATAACATCACAAAAGATTTAAATGTACTGGGAGTACGAGATTGGAGTAACGACATGATGGACCGAAGCAAATGGAGGCAGGTCGTGGATGCAGCGAGGACCCACGAAGGGTTGTAAAGCTACAGAGAGAGAGAGAGAGTAACAATATGATACGGTTTCGTTCCACAAGAGGCACGTTTATAACATCTGGAACTAGTGCTTCTCTAGAAAGCCATTCTTTTCTTGTCCAATGTTCAGATTTAGCTCTGCTGTCCCATAAACATATAAAACAAGGATATTTGGTAAAGTCTCCTTGATGTCCCAAAAGAAAATTAACCGTTTTAAGATCAACGCAAATTACCCATTTATGTTAGTTATACTTTATCTTATTCAAGACTAAAGCTATTGTAGGGTATTCTTCCTGAACTTTGGTCGAATGTGCGATCGGTAGGAAGCCTAGTTTATTTCCGTTATGCAATAGTACACACTTCAAACTGCGTATTGATGAGTCGATAAATTAACGCCATTCATTTGTATCATATCTCTGCAAGCCCGTGGCAGTCATCAAACCAGAAATATCAGTGCAAAACACAAAATCGTTCTCTTCAGCGAAAAAAGGAAGTAAATCTTTTTCCCCGAGTGTAGTAATACGAAACTTAAGTTTCTTTAGTTAGAAGATGTCTCTCTTTTAACCAGGAAACTAGTAATTTGGACGAAATTTTCGACAGTCCAAGGTTTCTAATTAAAATATTTTGAGTTTTGATTGGATGGTCTCGCTTTCAAAAAATTTTCTGGCTCGAACTCGTCATCGCTTACGCAGCCCAGCTCATTCAATTCGTCAGAACTTTCTTTAGATGTAGATTGAAACGATAAAATTGATCTTTTCAACTCTTAACAAGCATAACACCAGATGCTGATGTGGGTAAATCCATTTGGCGCTGTTTATCTTATTGATACCTTTTAAATTCACAACAGAAAAATAGCAATCATGGTGATGATTATCAAGTTCATATCAAATTATTGGAGATTGAAACTTGAAAGAGGTTACTTGTTTAGTGGCCCATAAATATTATTCCTCAACACAGATGTGGCACATAATACAAAGCACCCAACATTTGTTATGTGTCTCCAATGGAAAACCAAAATACTCCAAATATACTTGTTTCACAAAATCTGACACACTGAAACGAAATTTCTGAAAAACATATTCACCACATATGCAATAAATACAATTTGGATCGTTAATTGAAATCCTTCTCGACAAAGACATGATAGACATTACAAAGATTATGTAAAACGGAGCGTAAGAGATATAGATAACGTAAACAAACTCAATATGAAGGTGAGAACGAAGGAAGTATCTGTATTTAAAAAACTGGAGCTGATACAATAAAACTAAGCATAGATTCCAAAAAAGTTTGATGTTGTTATGCTGTGTAATCGATATTGGAAAAAAAAGAGTTCAATATCAAAATGTAAAATATTTCTTCTTCTTCTTCAAGTGCCATCTCCGCGACGGAGGTTGGCAATCATCATAGCTATTCGTACTTTAGAGGCGGCTGCTCTGAACAGTTCGTTCGATGTACATCCATACCATTCTCTCAAATTACGCAGCCATGATATTCTCCTTCTTCCCACGTTTCTCTTTCCCTGTATTTTTCCCTGTATAATCAGCTGAAGCAGGGCGTAAAATATTTACTTAGTTTTAATTGAATAATTTCTGATATATTGACCTTTCCATGTTGTTTTAGTCATTCTTAGTACCCATTCTCCCTCGATTATCGATTCAAGTGGATATATCCTGAAGGTATTACTTATCGCTGGGATTTTGAAATGATTAATTTAGATTAAACCAAAAGCTGATTCTTCTGGATAGAAAAACAAGAAGAATTTTTGCAAGCCATTTTATTCAAAGGTTTAGCGATTGGTACAAGAGGAAGTGAAAATATCGGAAATATTCCTTTGGTGTCAATATCGCGAAATTTATTAAATTTAAGGATAAAATATGCTACATGAATTATATCATGAGATATCCAATAAGAATATATTTGGTGATTTTTATAATAAAACACTCGAAAAATTCGTAGTAGCTCAGTAGGTAGAGGTGAGAAAATCGTTTTGTTTTTGTTTAAGAAATAACACTTTTCTTAAATAAGAAACAGTATAACAACCTTGACTTTGAAAACGCATTGTGATCTTAAGATTATTTTAAGCATTGCAAGATTGTGTTAAAATTATATTTCACTTTTTCCTCCGATTTTTAAGGCAAGTTATTTAATTTTAAAGCTGACAATTTACTGTCCTTATATAATTTGCTGTCATCTCTTCCTTGGTAATTAGAGATAATAAGATTTTTTGAAATTAGGGATTTGTCAAAAAATCATATTAAATAATATTTTTTTAAAGCAAAGAGTTTTAATTTTGTTACGAGAAAGCTTATTAAACCGGAAGAAATAATAAAGAATAATTTATTCGTAAGAGCATAATGTTTTTAAAACATTTTTTTGTTTATTATATTTTCCACTTTATTTATTTCCTGTAAAAATATATTCAGGATTTGCGTGAGGAAAATTATTGAAAAAGTTTAATGATTTTTTATTATAATGAATTAAAATATTAAATAATTATATCATTGCCAAATCCACTGTTGAGACAAGAAGATTAGAATTGTTAGTTAAAAGTAGATTTATTGAATATTGAACACTTACCCTGAACAGAATAGAATAGAATAGGATAGCAGAGAATAGTTTATTCATGTTAGTCACAACAAGTATATCATACGTCAAAGGTAGCATAAAGCAAGTATAATGGAAATCTATATATATATATATATATATATATATATATATATATATATATATATATATATATATATATATATATAAAGAAAAGTAGAAAACAAAAAATACATTTTAAGATCGATTAAAAATACAAATACAGTTTAAAGATTACAATTACACAAATCACATGGTTGAAGGAAAGCATACAAGATGCAAGTTGCAAAAGAAAAACATTAATAAAATATACACATATGACACAAGGCATCCTGGATTGAAAGTAGTTTAGATAAAGTGGTAAAATTCTTCTGTGCTATAAAACGCATTTTGAACTAAAATACTCCTTATGGTTTTTTCAAAGTCACGTTCATCCATATATTTAATTTCTTCCGGTAATATATGGAAACGTTTTATCGCCCGGTATCCTGCTCCAGTTTGGCACTCCTTTATATAACGTTTTTTTTGTGTCGAGTCTCATATGTGCGAATGTCATGGAGACTTTTATAGGTCATAATATGAATCTTACCTTACAGTAACTTCCTCCGCGTGTGAGTATCCCAGGTACTTTCCTTGAAAGTGAGTAATATTCCTATTTCTTTGCCAATTCTATTGAATACTTGTGTCCATATTTCAAAGATCTAGAATTTGTTCATCCGGCCAAATCCAAGAGGAATAAACAAGTAAAAAAAATAACAACGAGACCCAAAAACTACAAAAGATACAAAATAGAGAGTGAAGGCACAAGAGGAACAAATAAATATACAGAATTTGAAAATAAATATATGAAGAGAAATAAGAAAAGACATAAACAGAAACACAGAGGAATTAATAGAACAATCGAGGAAAATATTGAAAATGAAAATAAATTTTACCAATGGATGCAAGAACAGCAAAAATTCGATCAAATTGTACAAAGATAAATGCATAAAAGTTTAAGAAAGAGATAGACGAAGTACGAAAAGACATAGGAGAAGTACGCTAGAAAGTAAATAGTATAAACTCAATTGTGCGACAAGATATAGGAGAAGTGCGGCAAGAGATAGATGTTATAGAAGCTAAAACGAAGCAAACAGAAGGCAATAAAATGATGATCCTTCTGATAAAGTAATAACCACCGGACATAACATTAAACCTCCAATTTACGGTAGTTGAACGTCTTGGATAATGTACAAATGACAATTTGAAGCTGCCGCTAGTGCAAATAATTGAAATTACGAAGAGATGGCTATTGTATTAGTAATTGCAATTCGTGGACCAACACTAGAGTTATTGCAAACAATTTCTCTAACCGAACAAAAAGATTATTAAATCCTTAGTGTTAAGCAAGAAAGAAGATCTGGAGATCAGCATCGACTCCAGTTATATCAGTCACAACTCAAGTCAAGACAAAAGAAAAATGGAGAAAGTTTGCAAGAAAACGAAACTGACGCCTTGTGCATCTGGCTTACCTACGGAAGAATTCTGAAAAGAGCTTATTATCCAGTATTTTATTGAGGGAATCAGAGGTCAGGAAATACAGCGTATGTTACGTATAAGCAAGTTTAATTAATGTAGTGAAGCATTGAACAGAGCTTTGAAAATAAAAGCGGCTTATAATGTGTCAAGACCAAAAATAAGAGGCGTTACCACAAAGGAAAACAATGATTTGTCGAACCAAACAACGAAGAAAATGTTATCTGAAATAATTAAGTAAGTGGTTATCTGAAATAATTAAGTAAGTAGCCTAGGAAGGACCGCCGACACTTTTATAATTAATGGAAAAGTTAATGCTACACCTATTACTATAACTCTTGATACTGGTGCTGCAGTATCTTTGAGAAAGTCATGCCTTGTTGATAAATCTAGAATCCTAGAATTGTCTAGAAAAGTAATGTTGAGAATTGTAACTGGAAAAGCATCTGCTGTAATTAGAGTAATGCAAGTAGAGCAAGGCTAAATTTAAACCATTTGGTGTTAGTTGCTGACGTAGAAGATGAGTTTATACTAGGAATGGGCCTAATTCGTCAACATAAATTTTCCTTCGATAACAAGCTTAATATTTTAAAATTTGATCCCGAAGAATTTATTCTGTCACAAAACCGTAATACCGAACCAGTCAGAGTTATTACCGAACAAACAACCAGAATTAGGGGAATTACGGAAAAAATTATTTACGAGACTGGACGAGAGTTCTGGAAACAACATCGGATGAGTTCAACACCGTATTAAATCCTGTAAATACCTGGTAGCGAAGGCATTAGTTAAGTCGTATAACATCAAAACAAATTCGGCAGGGTTTCAGCAAGGTAATAGTGTTGGTTATGTAATCCACAGAGAAAGAAGGCAAATCGTCCAAGTTGATGCCATCATGGGAAGGACCATATACTGTTCCGGAAAGACTCAATGACGTTATTTATAAAATTTAAAAAGTAAAGTAAAGTTCCAAAGCTAAAATGAAAGTGGAGTATCTCGACAGGTTGAAGCCATACCACGGAATTATCAAAGCTGATCGAGACGATTAGGAGGGGGCAGTGTAACGACGGACTAATATAACTTTTTAATACGCCTATGTATTTGAAAATAATATGAGATAGTTGTGATTTAAGTAGTCAATATAGTTTAGAAGTAATTTAGTGAAAAGTGTTATGTTTTATTCTGCGGACCCGATGAGCAATTTAATATATATATATATATATATATATATATATATATATATATATATATATATATATATATATATATATATATATATATATATATATTGCTACAGCTTTCATTTTATATGAGTTTTATATTCTAATAAACATTTTACCACACTTAAATGATACTTTGTACACATTTTTTTATTCATGCTTTCAGGTTTTGTTTTTACTAAATTAGTTATGAGAATATTTCCCGATTTATATGCTATAAATGTCTATTTATCATATTTTCCCTGAAGTCCCGGTAATATACAGGAATAAGTAAAAGATAATTATTAAATATTTTGTTTATTTAAACAAGTCAAATAATAAATTGCATATAATCCTTTACATTTTTATACAAATTGTAGTGACTAATTTATTTCAATAGTACCTTGACAAACTAAACTTTTAGCTTACAAAAACTAATAATAGATATTATATTACATCCGCCAGTTATCATTAAAGTGAGGTCAACGTCAAGTTATGGTAACACAGTATGGGGGACTTGATGCTACCCTCTATAATGAGACGCTATTAATTATATAACACCTTTCTGTTTATGAGTTATACGGGGTGCAGAAAAGAGAATAATATCTTCCGAATAAAGATTTTGAAAAAAAGCAGATATATTAAAACAAGTTTACTTTAAGACAGCGAAACGTGGAAAATAAGATATTCGGTGGATATCGAAAATAAGAAGGATAAAGAAATATAAAAATAAGACGAAAAATGGACATAAGTGCAGAAAAAGAGCGAAGAAAAAAGTAAAATGTTGAGAAACTCTAAATATATATATATATATATATATATATATATATATATATATATATATATATATATATATATATATATATATATGTATATATATATATATATATATATATATATATATATATATAGAAAGTTCTCAGCTATCCAGACATAAAGACAGTTGATAAATATTACTCTCGTGTTAAAAAGTGCGGAGATCTCCAAGATAATGGAGCGTTTCCATTCCTATAGGAATGTATTTATTATTTAATTTGGGTTAGTTTTCTTGTAGACGAAGATTAACTTTAGTAGTCCATTATAATATTTTGAAAATTGTTTGTGCAGAGTGGTCAAAAAAGAAAAATAAAAATTATATTTAAAAAATCGTCAAAAGTCAATTCTTTCAAATAGAAAGCACCTATTTTATCATATTAAGCATTAAAAATAAGGGTAACTTTGTATAAGATTGTCTATTCCAAAAATTTGCAGTTTTCAAAATATTGGCAATTCAAAATTTTTCTGTTGTAAAAATACTATACGGCTTTTAAGTTTTTTTATTAGTTGGCCATGACGGCAAAGCGTGGCGAAAATAAAATAATTGAACCCTACAGAATTGTCACTATTTCTTGCCATTTGACATTCATTAATAATAATCATGCCGGGGCGATTAAATTACACGCACGAAGATTATTTAAACTTATTTATTATTTATGGAGATGAGTTATTTCAAGAATATGCGATACATTCGCGATCCGATATCCGCAGAAACAGAAACCAACATCACCAACTGTTAAAAGGATTATAGAAAACTTGAAGAACTTTGGATCCATAGAAGCAAAAAGAAATAGAAATAAATCAGTTGTTAATAACAAAAATATTGAGACTACAATTTTTGAATATTGAATATCTACAACGCATGTAGCATTAGAGTTTGGATTAGTTTTAAGGATTTTATAGAAACACAATTTTCTTCCCCATAGTACAATATTTAAAAGGCACTGATTTTCCACGAAGAGTAAAGTTCTGTCAATTTATTTTATTTCGTTCACAAGAAAATGCTGGTTTTTTGGATAATATTATTTGGTCGGACGAAGCCAAATTGACAAAAAATGGATTATTTAATCAATGCAATTCCCATTATAGAACCGACTCAAACGTACATCCATTTAAAGAATTAAATGTTCAAGAGTCTTGGCAGTTTAACATGTATTGTGCTATAAGAAATGACGGCGTCGTCGCCCTAGAATTTCCAGATACAAAATACGTTTTTTAACTTATAGGTGAGCGCTCTTCGACATGTTGAAAAATTTGGAACTGAACTATTTAGATAACTTGCCGCTGGCTGATCATAGAAATGTATTTTGTCAGCATGATGGGGCGCCTCCACATAATAACTATTTAGGTAACAATCATCTGTAAAACTTGTTTTATGATCAATGGATAGCCAAGAATGGGCCACATCTTCAGCCACCTCGCTCCCCCGACCTAACAGTGTATTATATGCTTCATTTTAAACGAAAAAAACAAAGAATGAGATTTATGATAATCAGTAAAACGTACTCCGGAAACTGACATTTTCCGAGTGTCAGACCGGAAAAATGACATATAAAATTTGTCGGACAATATGACCACCCGACTGTATAAATATTAATAAAAAAAACTATGAGAAAATCAGCTGATTGATAATAAATTAGCATGTGCACATTATTTTTACAATACTACACACATATCGGCGCACTATTTTTGTCTTTCATGCTTTTTCTCAAATTATCTTGCAATTTTCCTGCAAAAGAAAGTGTTGATCATATAAATTTAATACCTCCCCAAATCAACGTGTTTTGCAAATGTGCAGTAGAAAACGCAATATATACGGGAATTTTCGCAAATAAAAAAGTTGTCGGACCCTTCAAAAAGAAGGCACACACAAAGTTTCAGAAGAGTGTCAATTATGTTGATACGGGAGTTACGTCCTGCAGATTATTAAAAAACAAAACTGACCAACTAAAATATCCTCGGCAACTAGATCCGTTTTAAAACCTGTTTGGTACATCTAGCTGTTATTGTTTTACATTCATGTCTAAAAACACGTCAATTATAAATAATTTCATACAATATACTAAATCAAATAATAGAAAATCTATACAAACGTGTTGATATACGACCTAATAAATATCACCAAATCGGACGCTTCTTACCTCTCTTCCTTTTTCCGTGCCATTTAAATGCGCATAATTCATCTCTTTTCCCGTAACATTAATCATCGCGGGCACCGCAGTGCCCCCTGGGGAACAATTAGACAGGTCCACCTTTGGCCACACAGGTTGCTTGATATGTTGAGTTATTTTTGCTCATCATTAAAGAAAAATTATTCAGTTACGAAATTTAAAAATAATTTGTCATGCGTCGTTATGATTATTGTTAACTAACAATCGCAATTTTACTTATGCAATAACTTTCGAATGTGGAAGGAATAAAATCCACATATTAATTAATAACAATAAGAAAATGATATTTCCAGAAATTTTTGTAGAATTATGCGAATACAGAAATATTAAAAACTATTGTTTTCGGCTTATAAAGGGTGTTTTTTTTATAGAGGTATAGAACTTTTAAATGGAATAAAACAAAGATGAATTTTTTAAATTGACATGAAATTTACTTTTTTAATTCGAAAGATAACCTTCTGGCATTATAATTTAAATATGACTTCTGGCATATGACCGCCACGGCTGGCTCGGACGTATTCTAATCTGGAGGTCCAATTTTCGATGACTTTTCCAACATTTGTGGCCGTATATCGGCAATAACGCGGCGAATGTTGTCCTCCAAGTGATCAATCGTTTCGGGCTTATCGGTGTAGACTAGCAACTTCACATATCCCCACAGAAAATAGTCTAGCGGCGTTAAGTCGCACGATCTTGGAGGCCAATTCACGGGTCTGAAACGTGAAACTATGCGGTTACCAAACGTTTCCTTCAATAAATCAATTATGGCACGAGCTGTGTGACATGTTGAGCCGTCTTGTTGAAACCACAGCTCCTGCACATCATGGTTGTTCAATTGATGAACGAAAAAGTCAGTAATCATGGCTCTATAGCGGTCACCATTGACTGTAACGTTCTGGCCAGCATCGTTTTTAAAGAAGTACGGACCAATGATTCCACCAGCCCATAAAGCACAGCAAACAGTCAGTTTTTCTGGATGTAACGGTGTCTCAACATACACTTGAGGATTATCATCACTCCAAATACGGTAGTTTTGTTTATTGACCTATCCATTCAAACAAAATTGAGCTTCATCGTTAAACAAAATTCGCTTATGAAAATCGGGATCAACGGCAATCTTGTTTTGGGCCCATTCACCGAATCTACGCCTTGCTAGGTGATCGTGTGGCTTCAATTTTTGCACGAGTTGGATTTTGTAAGCACGCAAACCAAAATCTTCCATAAAGTGAATGGACACATATCCAATTCCTGTGCACGATGGCGGATAGACTGATTCGGGTCTTCCTCTATCCTACGCTCTACAGCAGCAATGACTTCTTCTGTACGCACTGTACGACGTCTCTGTGGATGCGTATTATCTTTTAGAGTAAACGTGGTGCAAAAACGTTCCATAGTTAATCGAATTAATTGCTCTGAGGGACGATTATGTTGACCATAAAATGGACGTAGTGCGCGATACGTATTTCGAACAGAACCATGATTTTCAAAATAAATTTGCACAATTTAGAAGCGTTTTTCAGGGGTCAGTCTATTCATGTTGAAATGCCAAATCAAACTAAACATAAATCACTTGACAGCTGACAAAATGGCCGTCAGTTAAAAAAGTGTTGCCAACTTAAAGTTTTATACCTCTATAAAAAACACCCTTTACAAAAATCTTTAAATCAAAGGGCGCAATATTTACGAATACTTTATATTTATTTAAATTGAAACAGTCGCAGTATGTTATATCATTGAGGATGCCACTCAGTTTTACAAGTTGAAAAACTAAGAAAAACTTACTAATTGAAAACTTTAACCTGACACCCGTGAACGAATACATTCAAACCACTGCAATAACAACAGAACAATGGGAGAAGTACTTTCACAATCTGTACGACAGCATTGCACCCGCAATAAAACAGGAAACCCAGGATGAATATGGGGAAAGAAATCAGGCTCCAAAATGGATTATCACAAAAGAAGAAATAAAAACAGCAGCCACCAAATTGAAAAATCGAAAAGCCCCTGGACCAGATGGCATAACAAATGAAATGCTCAAATATGGTGGAATGACACTACTAGAAGAGTTACATTCCCTCTATAGAAAAATACTCAACGAGCAGAAAACACCAGAACAATGGGGGAAAGTTTGACCATACCCATATTCAAGAAAGGCAACAAAACTGACCCGAACAACTACAGGGGAATAACACTTCTAAGCTCAACCGCCAAGCTACTAACGAAAATCATAGCAAAAAAAATAGAATCTAGCGGAATCAGTGAGGAGCAGCAAGGTTTCAGACAAAACAGGTCAACAACTGACGCCATATTTATAATTCGCCAAATTACAGAGAAGGCCATCGAATACAACAAAGAGGCATATATGTGTTTTGTCAACCTCACAAAAGCCTTCAAAAGGATCAGACTTCATGACGTTCTCGAACTACTTAAGGACAGAAACATATGTCATAACATCCTGGAAGTAATTAAAGACTTAAACAGCAGAAATACAACGAAAATTAAAGTAGGCAACAAGACATCGAACCAAATTCCAATATCTACCGGCATAAGGCAGGGAGACAGCCTCAATCCAATTCTATTCAATGTCATTATGGACGAAATTATCAGAGAGGTGAATGAGGCCGGTAGAGGATATAGAATGGGAAAAGAAGAACTAAAGATAATTTGCTATGCCAATGATGCAGTACTGATATCGGAAGACGAAGACAACCACCAACGGCTCTTGTACAAATTTGAAAAGACCGCTGAAAAATTTAAGATGACAATCTCCATAGGAAAAACCCAATCTCTCACGATCAGTAAAGAACCAAGAAGATGTAAGCTCGCTGTACACAATCAAAGCATCGAACAGGTCATATCATTTAAATACCTGGGAGCAAACATCACCAGCAATAGAAACTTAAAAGCAGAAGTTCAAGAACAAACAACCAAAGTTGCCATAATGTCAGGATACCTACGTGATATTATATGGAGAAATAAACATATGACGACACAAAGTAAGATCAGAATATATAAGACCTGTATACGACCCATAATGACTTATGCCATCGAAACAAGAGCAGACACATCAGCAACCAAAAGACTACTCCGGACAACTGAGATGAGAACGCTAAGAAGTATCACGGGTCATACATTACGCGACAGACTAAGAAACGATGAAATCAGAAAAAGATGTGAAATACAGGACGTCGTAAGATGGGGCAGAGGAAGAAGGAGAGCATGGAGGGATCATGTCGACAGGATGACCGACGACCGAGCGGCAAAAATTGCAAAAGAAGGAATACCAAACTCCTCAAGGCTTCCTGGTCGATCGCCTAAAAGATGGAAAGAGAGCTGGACATCGGTGTCACAGGAACAAGAATAAACGAGATGCATTGACAGTCAATACAAAGTCCTGTACTAAGAATAAGAAGAAGAAGAACCTGACACAAGGGTATTGTTGGTAATCAAAAGGTTAATTTTGACTCTGATTTACTTTGAAAGGAACTCAAAAGAAAGTCTTACATATTGAAATCAGAAAATATGCGGGAAATATTCCCGACGAGGAATTTAAATATCCTTTATCGAAGTAGCCACACATTCTCTGATAATTAAGCTATAAAAGTTATGTACATATGTAAGAATCAATTTCAATACTTAGTAATGACAGGTTATTGGTAAGGGGGATTTCTGAATAGAACCTGGCTAGCAAGTTTTTAGTTATTAGACTGCAATAGGGCAAAAATTCTGAGTGGATTTCGATATAGCCGGGAGACTTGATATTTTATTGTGGAAAATAATTCCTTTGCGGAAATGAATTTTGAAGGGTTTGCCACTTCGACATTTATTTTTTTAGTTGCGTTAGTTCTTTTTTAATTAATATGTTTTATTTGCGGTCTGATTTGGAGTTACTGCTGGTTCTACTCGGACAAGTGGAATACTCGACCCAAGTTTTCTTAGGTAGATTCAGTCTTTTCTACTGGAATGTTTGAAATCTGTATTAGCTACAATTTGGATCCATTTTTCCCATCAAGTGGTATCCAAGATGTGAAGTATTTCATCTGCAAGTTCTGGACTTCCACTGTTTAAGTATTTCTGATATAATGTTTCCTTGTCTCCGTTTCCACCTGAAACATAGCCGCTTTAGTATCCTCATGGGATGCTTTGACAGCCCCGTGGAATATTCTATAGTTTTCGAGTTTTGGGGTAATCCAGTAGATGGTCCCATCGAGGATCTTTTGGAATTTGTTTCAGTCGGATTCCGTAGGGTTTCTTCTAGGCTGCGGCATTAAGCTTGTAATTTAAATATGGATTCATTAGAACAGGCCTGATTTGGTTGTGTGAGAAGCTAGGCAGCACTTCTCTGTGTATTGATAGGGGCAGGTTATCTTCGCTTCTGGCGACGTAGCAGAGATCAGAGTTATAGTATTTATTCCCGAGAGCGGATCTAAATATGTCTTGTTGTTTTTCGTCAAATACAAGATACATATTGTTGTTTTCAGCCCATAATGTTAATTCAATACTTGTCTCAGTGTCGCTTTTCCATGCCAGGGCAGCAGATGTCATCAATGTAGAACACATAGTGGTCATATACTGAGAATGCTGTTGCTGGCCACGTTATCCTACGTAATTTGTACACATTAACTATTGTAAGAGTCATTTACAATAATGGTATACCTTCAACACTAGGTGAGCTTTTCTAATCCCATTCCTTTTGTACGTTGCGATCCCATAAGTATGATGGTAGGTTATTCCGAGTGCTGTGTATCTGAGAATCACACCCGTGTCTCAAAATTGTTCTTCGTTTTCAGTATGTACTTCCTGTAGAGCACAACATCGATGCTATTGTCGGTCAGCAGTTTATATAAATATTTTAGTTTAGACTTGCTAATGCTTTCTATGTTCAATTGACAAATTCGGACTTAAGGTCCGATATTTTTTGTTTAAGCGCTCTGGAAAGAGCATTTTTTTTGTTACTTGATTTGGCGAGATCATATTTGCTCATGAGTTTAGGGCAGAATAAGCATGAAAATAGTATGTCCTCGGGTTTTTCTCACCAATTCTTTAGCTTTACCCAAAGTATCACGAGGAGGGGAGCAAGCTTTACGACTCACAAACCCACTAAACCTGTTCTAATCAGGCGCGAATCCAAGGGGAGGGGCGGGGAGGATCGCCTTTTTTTCTCAAAAAATTCTAAGTTATAATTTAAATACTTACAAAATACCCATTGTCAAAAATACAAGAAGTTAAACATATATAAAAAAATAAATTCGTCCATATAATGTGAAAATTTTTTTGGGCGCTCGGTCATTTTATTATTAAATAAAAACATTTTTAGGACATTTGACGTTTCAGTTTATTTATTTCTTAAACCATCTGCAGAATTACAATTAAACACTAAAAAAGGATTCAAATGCAATTAATTTTTTTATGTTAAAAATATTTAAATAATAAATTGTTTTCGCTGGTAAACATTACGTATCTAATTCGTAATCCAAGTCAGTAAAGCTATCTTCGCCCAAATTAATTATAATTGGTTCCTCTACCTCACAGATCATGGGATCGAGTTTCCACATTTTCTTTTATTCTTTTATTATATGGATTTTTACAAATTTTCAGCAGTAACTTTATTCCAAAAAATCTTTTAAAAGTTCTGTTAAATTACTAATTTTGTAAGTTGTGTTATTTCTAGCAACTCTACCTTGAGACTTGAGAGAGATATTTCCTTCGGTAAGGGACATTTTCCGGACGATCTATAAGAACAGATTTCCTATTTGGTTTTTCCCAGCAAAAATTAAGTTCTCTGAGCAATTTCCAGAGCTCAGTTCTTTTAATTTCAGGTAAATTCCGATCTTCATTGATTTTAGTTAGAATTTTGTCGACGGTTGGGATCTGCTTCTCATTATAAGATGTATGTACAACTCCTTTTATTGCAGTTTACATCTCTTCTTCCAACGAGGTTTTTCGTCTGCCTGTGATCGAATGTGACTTGGGAGTACTAAAAATTCCAGTCGTTTTTTTTCTCCTTCAGTATTCGTATATAGTAGATTTTCCAACTCCTGTCACGTTGGAACACATCTCAACAGAACTTTTAACATTATTATCTAGATATTGATATTTTAAGGCATTACAAACATTCATAGTAATAAGGTTTTCGTTAAGGAAAAAATGCCCTGGTTTAACGATTTTAGAATAATTATAGATGTGCAAACCATATCTTTTGGGTATCTCACTAATCTCATATAATATATAAAAACAAGCACAAACAAAATAAATCACTAAGAACACACTATAAGGTGTACTTTGCTCACTGACAGAAATCAGAAACTCTATTGTTGCAGTAAATTTTTAAAACCTTATAATATTTAAATATAATTAAATATAATTAGATTCACGGCAGTTTTGTTACCTGCGGCACTGGAGCAGGTAAGTTGGAGGTTTCGGTAACAGTTTTATTACTCTCTCTAGTTCTTGAATAGAGAATAGGAATGTGTTTGCTTGCATTCGCCCCTCCCCTTCCCAAGAGCTTTGAGTTTGGGAAAATAGAACCGATTCTGCCTTTTATATTAGGAATTTGTATGCTGCTAGCATTTCCTTCCCGTTGACAACTTGTTTTTCTTGCTATAGCCACTTCCCCAAGAGCTTTGAGTTCAGGAAAATAGACACGATTCTGCTTCTTATATTAGGAATGTGTATGCTGCCTGCATCCTCCCCCCCCCCTGTCGACAACTTGTTTTTTCTTGTGATCGCCCCCCCTTTCCAAGAATTTCAAATTCAGAGAAATAGACCCGACCTTGCCTTTTACACTAGAAATGGGAATGTTGCTGATGTCTCCCCCCCTCCCCCGTCGACAACTTGCTTTCGCTTGCCATACTATACTTTTGTGATATCACCGCCCCCAAAGAGAGAGGCTGGATCCGCCCTTAGTCCTAATCAATATTTAACTGTAAAATTTCATGGACTTCGTGCACACTCGTTCATAAGTGTCTTTATGACAATTGTATTCCATTATTAAAAATATGATGGGGATGTTCCAGTTCGACAATACCACTTCATAAAATACAAAGTAATGAATGAATTAAAACTACAAGTAAAAAAAAATTACCAACATTGAAAACATTGTGTTCACTTTGAGGGTATTAATTATTTGTGGCTTATTCCCATAAACCTGCGATTGAAGACACCCTCAAAGCAAGAAATCTAACAGCGTTAAACTTCACGATCTCGATTGCCAGTTCACGTCGCCGCTGCGTAAGATAACCATGTTTTCGAAATGTTCGTGAATGTCCATCGTGGCATGCGCTGTGTTGCACGTACCGCCATTCTGTGAAACCACATGTCGTTAGTATCCATTTTATCCAGTTTAAGCCACAAGGAGTTGCTTATCATCGATTTGTAAGGGTTATGGCCATACCAACCAACCAACTTCGCTTTGGAAGTACGCACCGATTATTACGTCAGAAAAGAATCCGCACCAAGCAGTGACGTTCTCGGGATTCATTTGATACTGCTGGATCTCGTGTGGATTGGTTTTGTCCGAAATCCAAAAATTTTGCTTATTCACATATCTGTTCATCCAAAAATGGGCGTCGTCGCAAAAGATTATTTGCTTTTTGGGAAATTTGAGGTAACATTCAACTGCCCTAGAACACCCGGAGTTGTCTATTATCGTTTACCTTAAGTTCTTGGGACAGTTGGATTTTATACGGTTACAGACCCAAGTTCCGACGCAAAATTCGCCAAGTTGAATCGCAGAAGTTTTTGTGGACAACGAAAAATTGACTGTACACTCTCACGCACAGCAGCGATATTTTCGGCAGACCTTGCATTTTGGTGACGTATATATGTTAGCAGTTGACTCAAATTTGGCCACCAAACGTCGAGTACTTGACTCAGCAGAATAATTGTGGCGAGGATAAAAATCACCTAATGCGCGAAATATTTCTTGAATTGAGCAAAGATTTTGGAAATAAACTTTGATGAATTGTACATGTTGTTCAACGCTATAAACTTTCATGGTAAGTTGCCATATACTACTGAATAATTAACAACAAATTTGCCAGATATTGCTTTAACAACATGTCCACATAACCTAACAAATTTCGAACATCCCTATAGAACGACCCTTTATGTTTCATAATTTTATAATAACGTACTTTATAAATAAAGCCTAATAAAATTTAGATATTTCTGATATTATAACATATATTAAAATTATTTTTTCAAATTTTTTATCGACATTTATATTCCTATAATGTATTCACTCTCCTTCGTCATTGTTTTACTAACAACCTCTATGTAATGTCTGGAATTTACTAAAACATTCCGTTCCCTTACTTTCTCTCGTTTTTGCTCATGACCGAACTTTTAGAATATCCTTAAATATTCTCTTTTCTCAATTGAGCAAAAAATTTTGATAAAGAAACGGACTAGGCCCGTCGATTTTACGTTGTTTAAATTCATTTTTTGCAATAATTAAATATTATACTTTGTGGTTCAGAAAAGTACTACGTAAATCGACATAAATATGTTTAATAAAACACTTTGCATATCCATATATTTTTATACCAGGCATAATGTTTCCACGTAACGGCCATTTTTAACGTCATAATGTTGGTTTTTGGCACTGCTGAGCCATTTGTGTAAAAAACAGCAATATTTGATGTAATCACTCCGCAGTCCTGTAAGTAGTGCAATAACTTTCAGATCGGCGAGTTTTGTGAAGTTTTTTTCAACATGACCCACGGGGAGGGGTGATTGTCCATTTCCATTAAACAATAAAACTGCCACTCGGTAGGTTTATATGAAATGCCAAGTTTGTAAATTAAACTCGAAATATCATTACAGTAAACTTTATAATTTGTCATTGAATAAAATACTGCCAGCATAGACTGCCTTTTCTGCAACATGGATATTTTCCCTCCTTTTTATAAGAAATTCTGCTGCTATAAATGAGATCTAAGTAGCTGTGAGTTTGTTTTGGAAAGATCCAAATCACGAATAAGATCGTTGAGCTCTTCCTGAGATATAAAATGGGACTGTTTACTGCTACTACATTCTTAGTCGTCTTTCTCTTTAAAACTTGGATTGATTGCTGGTTCAAAATCATCTAGTTCATCCGATTCCAAGTGGATTTCATATTTTTCTTGAGGCTTAGGGTCAGATATGCTATAAACGTTATAAGGTAAAGATCTCATGACTCAAATAATATTAGGATATTTAATTTTATGTTTGTTTTTTATAGAAAATCCCAGGATTTTTGTTATGCAAAAGTAGCAGTCATGAACATGATTCTGAAGTTCCCGCCAATCATTAACGCTACAAATTTCATAGACTTGCGCGTACCCAGTAGCCATCCTGTTAAGGTTCTTGAATAAGTATGGCAGTAAATTCTGGGATCCCAAGTTTTATTTTGATTGCCAACTTTGCACCCAAATATAAACTCGTAAGCTTCTCTTACAAGTTGGCTTAAAGCTTTTGATTGAGCTTTCAGAATCACTTCACCACAAAGAAACTGTTCGATTTGTTCACACAGAATCGTCACAACATTTGCCCTTTGCTTGTGTATCCAATACTGATCCTCCGACGACCAGCCAACTGCTTATATACTTCGATACACAACTCCCCTAAACCTAAAGAAAACGTAGATTTGGTATGTTATAACAACTTGTATATCGCATAACTACATCCATATACCTGCTTTGCAATCAATCAAAACATGTTGAAATTTTCTAGATTTTGCTACGTCATATGACAATTTGCAGGTGAGTGTAATGGTTAGATAGATAGAAATTATCGAAATAACACATTAGATTAGTTGGAAGAAAGGATTTTCATGCAGAAGTGTGTTATAGGTCTAATTTTCCAAGCCCATAAGCAGAAGATTAGGTACAAAACCTTAAAAATACGAGAATAAAAAAATCATTTTATTTTATAATGAAAACCGCCAAAATGAAAAATTTTATTGATTTTCGGGAGAAAAATATTTCTAGTACCTATTACAAGGTTTTTATGTTACTTAATAAACGTGTGTTTGTTGACAACATATATCTTCCTCTTTTTTTCTTTCAGCTACATCTCATAGTCCACTCCGACTCGTAGGACTCCGCTGTACTCTTCCCTGATTCCTTATTTTACACAAGTTGATGCCATCTGTTCCCCACCTTATCCCTGTGATCGTCAAGCCAACGCCCCTGTGGTCTGCCAATACTACGTTCATACCTGGTCCATCTCCAATCGTCCTGTCTCATCCAGCTCCATTTCAGATATGCTAGGCGTGTTACGACATCTTCTACTTTAGTTCTTTGTCTAGTATTCTCGTTTGTGATATGGTCTCTAAGACTTATTCCCAACATCAATCATTCTATAGCTCTTTGAGCAGTCCTAAGTTTGTTAGCCAATTTAACAGTAAGTGTCATTGTTTCCAGTCCATATGTCATCATAGGCAGTATGCAGGTATAAAAGACCTTTTGTTTTAGGTTAATTGGAATGATTCGATTTCTCAAAACGTGTGACAATTTAACCGTGGCTGCCCATGTCAATTGAACACGTCATTTATTTCGGCAGTTTGATTTTCTTTTTCTAATTTAATGTCATGTCCGAAATAGACATATTCTTTAACATTTTAAATATTCTGGTCCCTTTTACGCACTTGTACCGGGTGAGTCAACGATTGGATGAAGTAAGTTTGTGCCTTTTCAGTGAAATTTACAAAGAAACTATATTTATTGTTTGATATAGTTTATTTTTACGCAGATTTTAAAAATATTTAGGACTCTACAGGGTGAGCCAAAAAACTAGGACAGCATAAAGTTGTATTTTTTTAAATAGAACACCCTATATACGAATCATATTTTCGATTTAGCTTATAATTTTAAATCTTTTTTATTGAGGGTTTACTATAACAAAACTTTATAGTTTCTGAGATAATTAAGTTTAAAGAAAAAAAGTCACATTTTCAAGCATCAATTCAATCCTAAATAACGTTTTCAATTTTGTGACAAATATATTCAAATTTGGAATTTAGCAAGGCCAAGGACAAGTTAACATAATTTTTACCTAATATTTGCAATAAAAGCTACAGGGTGTTGAACACATCGGCTCAAATTTGAACAAGTTTAAATGAATAAATATCTTTTTTTTAAATGGTACACCCTCTATATTTTCATGTTATTTAATAGAGTAATAAAAACTCTAAAAGTTTTGTTCAATATATCCTATACCTATTTATAATAGTTTTTGAGATATTTCAGTTTTTCTTATTTTCCATACTTTTTTACAGAAATAGTCTTCATTATCATAGTAGCCATGGCAAAAACAATGTAAAAGAACATTTTTCTATGTGTCAAATTTATAGCCGCAATCGCTTCTTTTGGTTTTTATGTAGTGTAGTTTGGTTTTTTTTGCATTCATCTTATATTGTAAAAAGAATTTTCCAAAGAATGAGTTAATAGATATGATTTATACAATAGGAGAGGCTCAAAAAAATTGCCTTCTTGCTCAAAGAATTTACGAAATGAAGTATCCTGATCGACGCCAGCCTAATACCCATACTTTTCAAAACTTAATGCAAAGATTTGATTTTTCTGGTACTGTTGATTATCCAAAACGTAAAGTGGTCAACAAACCAGTAACTAATGAAGAAAAAGAACTACAAGTATTGTTAAATGTTCAGGAAAATCCTTATATTGGTAGCCGTCAGTTAGCAGCATTATGTGAAACATTACAATCCACCGCTAATCGTACTACCAAGAAATATAGGTATCATCCATATCACATGGAATTACACCAAGAATTGCATGGACAGGATTTTGAAAGTCGTGTAAACTTTTGTCGTACAATAAATGCGGAGATTCAATTAAATCCAAATTTATTATGCAAGGTAATGTTTAGTGATGAAGCAACTTTTAGAAGTAACGGTGCCGTAAATAGACGCAACATGCATTATTATGCCACAGAAAACCCATTTTGGATTAAAGAGGTGCAACATCAAAACCACTGGTCATTAAATGTTTGATGTGGTATTCATCATAATCGAACTATTGGACCCCACTTTTTTAATAAACCACTAAATGGCCATAGTTACCTGAACTTTCTACAAGAAGAACTACCCCAACTGCTTCAAGGTCTCGATAGAGATGAGCTCGACAGTATGTGGTTTCAGCACGATGGTGCGCCTCCGCATTACCATCGTGAAGTTCGTGCGTTTTTGGACCAACGATATCCGCAAAAATGGATTAGACGTGGGGGTTTCATTGAGTGGCCACCAAGGTCTTGCGACATCACCCCATTAGATTTCTTTCTATGGGGTTATATTAAAAATAAGGTGTATGTTAATCCACCAACAACAGTGGAAGATATGCGAAACAGGATTAGGGATACCTGTAGAACAATAACGCCACTAATTTTGTCCAGGGTCCGAGAAAATCTGCAAAAAAGACTAAATTTGTGCATTGCACAAGAGGGTCGTTTATTCGAACACTAATTAAAAAGAAATAATTAATCTCAGTATTTAATAGGTAATTTTTTTGTTTCAATTTAGTATAAAAGTAAATATGAATTTGCCTTGTCGTTATTGTTGTGTTAATTTTTTCACATTATGTTTAATTAAACTATTGCCGTTGTAATATAACGAATAATGTATTTCATCATATTTAACCACATTCTGTTTGTTTCTGTAGTTTCTTTTTATTATTTTACATGGCTACTATGATAATGAAGACTATTTCTGTAAAAAAGTATGGAAAATAAGAAAAACTGAAATATCTCAAAAACTATTATAAATAGATATAGGGTATATTGAACAAAACTTTTAGGGTTTTTATTCTCTCTTTATTAAATAACATGAAAATATACAGGGTGTACCATTTAAAAAAAAAAAGATATTTATTCATTTAAACTTGTTCAAATTTGAGTCGATGTGTTCAACACCCTGTAGCTTTTATTGCAAATATTAGGTAAAAATTATGTTAACTTGTCCTTGGCCTTGCTAAATTCCAAATTTGAATATATTTGTCACAAAATTGCAAACGTCATTTAGGATTGAATTGATGCTTGAAAATGTGACTTTTTTTTTTAAACTTAATTATCTCAGAAACTATAAAGTTTTGTTAGAGTAAACCCTTAATAAAAAAGATTTAAAATTATAAGCTAAATCGAAAATACGATTCGTATATAGGGTGTTCTATTTAAAAAAATACAGCTTTATGCTGTCCTAGTTTTTTGGCTCACCCTGTAGAGTCCTAAATATTTTTAAAATCTGCGTAAAAATAAACTGTATCAAATAATAGATATAGTTTCTTTGTAAATTTCACCGAAAAGGCACAAACTTACTTCATCCAATCATTGACTCACCCTGTACATTGTCTGATGACATGAATTTCGTTTTATTCAAATTCATAGTTAATCCCATTTTTATGGATTCTCTTTAAAGTTCTTCGTGTCTTGTAGTTCTATTATATTTTGGCTATATCATCGGCATAGCGGAAGTAGCTCAGATGTTTGCCATCGCTTTTGATGTCTTTCCCATTCCAGGCCAGAGCCTTAAAAACCTCCTCCAATGCAAGCGTGAACAGCTTTGATGAGATAGTATCCCCTTACCTAACTCCCTTTTTTATTTGAATTCAGTTTGTTTCTATTCCTTCTGCGATTTTAACAACGATTGTTGCATTATCATATATGTGTATAAGTGGCTTCCTATAGCGAGAATCAATTCTGGCATTGTTCATTGCTTTGAAAATAGCCCACAATTCCGCTGAATCGAGGGCTTTATTATAGTCAACGAATGAGAAGTGTAATGGTTCGTTGTACTCGTCACACTTTTCTATTAATCTACAGCCCTTACGGAATTCAGCCTGTTCGGGCGGTTGAGAGACGTCTAATTTCACTATGAGTCTATTTGTTATAATTTTTGTCAGAAGTTTGTATAGGTGGGGAAGCAAACTTATATGTCGGTAATTATTAATTTTTAATTTATTACACTTTTGGTACAATAAAATTACTTGGACACTCTGCCATGTTTGGGGAATTATACCTTCTATTAAATATTTATTAAGAAGAATTGTCTGTGATTCCACATTACGTGTTTCCGCCAAGTTTTATCATGTTAGCCCTAATATATAATACAGATTATAACAATATCCGAAGGTAAACAAAATTATTTAACTAGAAGGTTTAACCTCCATGACAACTAAATCGGGTTTAAATAGAGTTTGAAAGATAAACCATTTTAGTAAATCGAGCAGTAAGTCAAATTAGTTCGGTCATAAATTTTACCTATTTAAAATAAATTATGGTATTTTATATAAACCACAGAGAAACGTATTTTGCATTCCTTATAATAGTATTATATCCAGAATATTGAATTTCCAGAATAACATCATTTATATGTCTGGCTTTGTCGTAAAGTTATGTGCGGATTTTGAGAATGGCTGTGGATTTCTGTAGAAGCACTCGTGCCTGAGTTTAAGGATCGTGCATTGAATTATTTCTAGTTGGAAGTTAAGTATTTAAATAGAGTTGTTTAGAGCAACACATTATAAACAACAAATGTCAAAATAACTTGCTAACTTTGCATTTATTCTACTTTTAATAATATAACATGTCTTGATATCTTTAAAGTACCAGAAATGACGAACTATTTATTAAAAGTGTATTTATTCACAAAATATAATTTAATTCATGGGTATAAGATATGTCGTACCATCAAAATGTAAAATCTAGTTTCGACAGCAACGAAAAATTTTTTAAAAATATTAAACTTACTAAAAGAATAATGAAAATGAAAAAATATTAAAACCAATTAAATAGTGTTATTTTATAGGGTGGATTAATATTTTCCTCGTATCGTTAATATGGCAGAACCAAGTGACGTTTAACAGTGACAATTTCTTTTTAGTTTTTTCTCAAATTTTATTTAAGTTTTTTCATTATTTTGTGTTTTATAAATAAATAAATAAATAAATGTTTATTCACGGATTAGTCATTTAGAATGAAAAGAAAAATACAACATACATACAAGAGATTTTTAACCGACTTCTAAAAGAAGGAGGTTCTCAATTCGTCGAGTATGTATGTATGTTTTTTTTTTTATGTATGTACACCGATTACTCCGGAACGACGGCACCGATCTGAATGAAATTTTTTACGTTATATACAGGAAGTTACTGCGCTTGTCCCATATTTTTTTAGATGAAATTGGTGCAGTAAAATCCAAGAGCTGATAATATGGCGGACAAGACAATTTATTTTTGTCCGATTTTCTCCAAAATTGATATGGGGGAGTTTTCGGAGTCGTAAGTAACGAATCTGAAATTCTTTTTAAAAAATTTAATATGGCGTATCCAATATGGGGGATAAAAAATAAATTTTCTCCGATTTTTTTCTAAATTGATATGGGGGAGTTTTTGGAATCGCACATTACGAATCTGACATTATTTTAAAAAAAAAAATTAATATGGCGGATTAAAGGTTCTACATCTCTCGATTTTTGTCTAAAATCAGTATTCAGGGATTTTTGTTAGCGTTAATTACGAATTTAAAATATTTTTTGAAGAACTCAATTTGGCGGATTCATCCTAAAAATTTTACATTTTTCGATTTTCTCCAAAACTGCTATAAGGGATTTTTGAGGGTGTAAGTTACGAATTTAATAGTATTTTTTTCAGGATTCAATATGCCGGACTAAAAATTTTACATTTTTCGATTTTGTTCAAATGTGGGACTGAATCGTTTTTAAGGATGTAAATAGCGAATATAAAACTATTTTAAGAAAATCTAATATGTCAGAGACAATATGACGCTCTAGAAATTTTGAATTTTTGGATTTCATCTAAAATTGGTACTAGGGGGCTCTGAAGGGTTTAAATTTAGATTACAGTAAGACGTTAAAACTATTTTTTTGTAATTCAATATGAAGGATCCAATATAGTAAGTTAAAAATTTTACCTTATTCGCATTTTATCAGATTTGGTATTAGGGTGTTTTCGGGGTCGTGTATTACGAATATGAAGTTAATTTTTTACAATGTTAGGTTGATAAGGGAGTGATGGAGTGGAATTTTTTCCGATTTTGCCTAAAATTGATATTGCGGGGTTCTTGGAGCGTATACAAACTCAAGATACACTATAAAATATATCTCAAGTTCTTTAAATATCGATATTGGGAGGTTTTGGGGCCATGTTACTAATCTAAAATTAATTTAAATTTTGAGATAGGGGTTTTACTATAACAGACTAAATATTTGTTTCATACAATTTCACCGGTTTTTGTAGATTTCTAAGAATCAAAGAATTTTTAGTGGTTCATTTTAGGGTGATTACAACTTTGGATAAAATGGGTACTTTTTTGCCACCTTGGAGTCATTGCGAGGTACACTAATCTCGATTAGTACTTAGTTCAAATAATTTATGGATATCATAATGAACTCAAAACTAAAAATCGAAAAATAATATTTTTATAAAAAAATTGAACCGACTTCTATAAGTGCGCTAAAAAGTGAAAAATAACTATAAATTTCTATATGAAATTGAAATTTTTGAAGTAGGCGCCAAATTGTCTCTAAATGAAATAAATAACTACCAATATATACAATATATATAGTGCCAACGATGACGTTAGTATGAAGTGACATCATTCACTTTGATTAGTGTTCGTTGTCACGTGACTCGAGAGAGATTTAAATACATTTTTATTATTAAATAAAAATAAAATTCCTTAGAAATAAAGAAAATATTGTGTTTTTTCAGATTTCTATTATGGAAATTACCGTTTCACGGCAAAATTATATTTTTATTTGAATACAGTCAACATACCATTTGTTCTAAAAATATTCACAAATGAATGAGATGAAGACAGCGCCCTTTTATTTTTTTTATTAGAATATATGTAACTCTAAAACTGACATCGTCTAAACTCATTTCCCGAACTTCGTTACTATATATGTTTTCAATTTCTTAACTTACTATTACAAATTAATTGTTAATACGATTGTAGTCAAGGCAATCATTAGAGGTAATGTTAAAATGCAACTCAAATTACCAATAATTTTACATTTTAAATTAAGTAATGTATCGAAACTGCATCAGTTTATTTTGATTTGTTGCTTGAAACCCAAGGAAGTCTAAATGAGAAAAATGCTTTCGGACAAAAAAAAATGACAGAAGAGTCTCTAAAGACATAATGCTGGAGTATGGAATTTTCGAGCCATTTTATATGGAGGAACGATTTTTGAATATTTCCTGAATAAAAAAAAAACTTTAAACAACGAAAAATAATGTATATATATTTGAAAATTTGCTGTGATTCATAAATGGAAATATACAACCAGATTCAATAAGAAGATTTAAGATTTAAATCAATTTGCTATGAAATTTAAATCTTATAGTCGTCCAGTTTTGTCTTGCTTATGATATTGTCATAACTGATATTACATATATCAACAAATAAACGCTCATATAGGGATATTAAGGATAATATCTTTGCGATAAAGCCTTGAAATATGTAAGAAAAATAGTATTCCGAAAATAAATAAAGTTCTCCATTTTTGCCGGTTCAGTAGTAAAACAAAATAATTATTTTTTTTTGTATTTTTTGGGTCTAAAACTTACTGACTTATTATTGCCCTTGTCAGTTTAAGTCCTCTGCTGTCAATTTAGGGCGATTTTAAATTAAAATCATGTTAGTGAATCCGGCTGATATTTTTTTTCATCGGAATTAATTACAATTATACCGACTTGCCCAATTTTTTTAAATGCAAAAAAAATGGTCACAATAGAAAAGAACATCTCTCTCTCTCTCTCTCTCTCTCTCTCTCTCTTTGTCAACCTCTGTCCATCCACTCCTGGATGTAGGTCTTTCTCAATTGTTTCCATCTTTCTCTATTCTTCGCCAATCTCATCCACTAATAGCGGGTAGATACTCATCTATAATCCCAATAGGTGATAGATCTACTTCAGGGATGCGCCCCTGCCTTACGCGAGCCTTGGTTCAATTT
Organism: Diaprepes abbreviatus; assembly: GCA_034092305.1. Lineage (NCBI taxonomy): Eukaryota > Metazoa > Arthropoda > Insecta > Coleoptera > Curculionidae > Diaprepes > Diaprepes abbreviatus. Next base: position 4,633,532 of record JASJET010000095.1, read on the forward strand.
TACTCCCTAGCACCCATAGGGAAACCATTGTCACACCCTCAATTCCTTATCCGAACCCAAACATTCTCCTTTCCAATATCCCAGACCACAAGTCGCCAATCCGCTCGGCAAGCGTGGCGTTTTAAGATGCCAAAACGTCTCAACATGAAGAAATCGAGTATGAACACGAGAAAAAAATATGGAGCTGATAAATATAAGCTGTATGAGGTAGGGGAATTCTACATTATCAACATTTTTAACTAAAGACAATGCAAGGATAAAATGTTATCATAAAATTAAATTAAATTAGACGAGATATTAAAGTCTATGGAAAGCACATGAGAAAGATCGATGATATCGTCCTAATATCAGACAATAAAGTAGAGTAAGTGAAATGCTTTAAAAAGCTTTTTCTGAGGTATAGCCTAATACATTTCCAGTAGGACCAGTTTTTTTCCTTATTTTTAGTACCCAATTTGTTCATTCATCCACTATCATAGATTGATGTAGTGTATACGTTTTCACTTCACAAAAAGTCTTGGAGTGCCTCTGCATAATTTATTTGTTTATCACAGTACAAATAGACTTAATATTAGTTTTTCCTAGATATCGATATTTTGAATGTTGAAACTTTCTATAGCAGTAGCCATGCTTACCAGAAAACGGAGAAGTGCTTCTAAGAGCATTTCTAGACATAGAAGAGGCGTTTGACAACACGTCATTTCAAATAATCACCACTTCAATAAGGAACATCAATTTAGAAGAAACCTGTTGCAAGTGGATAAAAAACGTGATCAAAGATGAATTGTATATACAGAACTACTTGGAGAGACGCTAATGGCGGGGGTAATTGGGGTAAGTCCACAGGATGAAGTTCTCTCGCCACTGGTTTGGAATCTGGTACTGGATGAGCTTTTGCGAACTCTGAATAGGGAGGGACACTCAATTTTAGGATACGCTGACAATCAGGTACTTTTAACCCAAGATAAATTGAATACAACTGTGACGGAGATAATGAAACAGGCCTTCAAGATTGTAGAAAGATGGATAGAAAATGGAGGAAACTAGAAGAGTTTGGTTCAATTATCTAACAAAAAAACATAATATCACTCTCTCATGAGGTTATATATCTAGGGGTAATCTTGGACTCCAGAAAGACTTGGAGTAAGTACGTGGAAAAGATAACAAGAATATCACTGTTGTGATTGTTAGAAGGTTGCGCGGAAAAACCTGGGATCTCTCAGCCAAGATGATGTATTGGATATTCATCAACGTGGTGAGACCAGCGATCACATAGTGGCCCAAGGTAATGCAAAGAACAACTATGGTGAAGCTAGGCGTCAGAGAAAGGGTTGCCTGTCTGAGCATTACGGGGGCTATGAAACTGACTTCAACCTCAGCAATGGAGGTTATTTTGGATCTCCCTCAACTATATTTAGTGATTCAGATTAAAGCAAGAATGGTACTTTACCGGCTTTACAACTCTCTACCAATAGCATAAATGCTGATTACAGGACATAAGACTTTAGATAATAAAACCAGATTCCCTGAATTGGAAATGGACATAAACGATACGATCTCAGTTTACCATTATAATTTAACATTCGAAGTCACAATAGGGGACCGAAGGGTAAGGAAATAAATTAAACCGGAACTATCTTCTAGTATACTTATTTAGTACACTAAAGGTTGAAAGACCAAAGAGGGTACCGGAGCTGACATATACAGGTTACAAAAAAGAAGAGAATGATTTTTCTCTTGCGAAAATTCCCAATAGTATTTCAGGCAGAAATTTTATAATGTTCAAGCAAAATAAAAAGATGAACTTACCAAGGAAAGCAGATCCACATTTATTCTAAGAGACGAGTAGAATCGAAAGCCCTCAAGGTTCAAAAGATATTATCTAGATTCGTTTAGGAATATCAAAGTGAACTGGAAAAGGGTAAAGAGTTATACTGCAGTGGGTATCAGGACACGAAACCATACATGGAAATGAACAAGTAAATGAGCTATTGGGAACAGGCTCATCATCTCAATATATTTTTTTAGAAGCAACTCGAGGTGCCAGGTTATACGTCACGAGATGTCGTTAAAAAATGGATCAACAAGCACACAACAATCACTTAATGGGAAATCCTGGCTCGAAATTAGCCAGGAAGCTACTCCAAATGAGTAGAAATCAACTAAAGGTATTTACAATTATAATGACGGGACATATGACCATCAAAGTTCACTTGTATGAAATGAATCTTTACAATGGATATCTCAGCTGCAGGTTGTGTAGTCAGGTCGAGGAAACGGCAAAGTCATTAAATCAGAAAAAACTTTTTGGTCAACAAGCTCGGGACCTAACAGATACATACTTATTTCTTAGCTGACTGCTATCAAATTAGCTCAGGAAGATAAGTCAACAGAGTGGTTGTAAGTCAAGGGTAAACACAATAGGTCTATACTGGTCGCAGTGCATCAGTGTTCAAGACGAATCAATGAAAAAAACATGCTTACCGACTTCATATTATTAAGAGAGAATTATTAGTGAATAGTGAATATTTAATTTAAAAAAATCGTGTGAAACAGGTGTATAAAAATACTATAATCGTTGAAATTTAGTTTTTTATTGACAATATCTCAAAAGATATTAAGCTGAAACAAACTTACAAATGTCATAGATCACGTGGGCTATACCATCATGATCCCCACTCACAAGAGATTACAGGAATGTATAAGCCTAAGTAAAAATCAACCCAAGAATGTTGTTCTTGGGAGCACACCAAATTAAAGAAGGAAAGCTACCTACTTTAAAGCAGTCCAACATCTTAGAGTTCCTGAAGGAAATAGGAGGTCAACCGGCATTAGCCGGAAAGGTATTCATTATGAATTAGCAGCAGTAGGAGAACACAATAGATCTATTAGGTCGCAGTGTACAGATCCCCAATTTTATGCACATACATACGTACTTGACCCCCACTTGCAATAGAAGCAAAGCTGAATCCTCCATTACACATAACCGTGATGAAAGTAGCAGTAACAATTGTCTTTAGGCTATTTCAAACAGAAATCCTCAAACCTGGAAACTTTCTTGGTCATATGAAAATTCTAGAGATAATTCCATCAGAATCCATATCAAAACTGACAAAATGCATGTCAACAATATGGGACTTTGACATGAACTATGAAGCAGTAACTGAATGCTATCAAGTAAACAGAAAGGGACTACGTTGACTAGAGAAAGATTCGGGGAGTAGTTCTATGGTGTCTTAAAAGTTTGCAGCCTACACCTAAACTTAATCAGTTTGAAGAGTTGTCCCCTGAAGAATCACTGAAGCTATGCGATCTACTTCAAGGTTAGGAGCTATGAAAATAAAAGCTTTGAGAACAATACTAGGATTCACACTCTGCATCGGAAATGATAATGAGAATTAATATATATACGAGGGGCTCAAAAATAATATAAAGCGCGAGGTAAGGAAGATTCTGTATGCTTTAAAGCTAAATGTAACACTCTTCTGGAAATACTGTGAATAAGAACATGAAACAGTGAGTTACCTGTATTCCTTTCAATCGTAATTAAGGTTTAGTAGGGTTTCTTTCATTTTGGATGAACACTGCTCAACTGTGACCCAATTGAGAGAGATTTCTCTAAGTCAAGTCAGCATCTTCTTAATCACAACTGGTGGGAAAATATGTGCAAGGAGTTTAATGGGGATTAAGTGCTCTAACATCTTAAGCTAAACTTCAACATACTCACACATTTATTCTGATTGGCCTAATATCGATCAGAGTTCATGGTACAAATTCATGTTATAGAGGAAACATTCGACAGTGATTCTTCCGTATATTAACAGCTGATTCGGAAAATCGCAAATATATAAAAACTTTATATAGAATGATGGGAGACTAGGTCGTAAATGAAAGTCCAATCTCTTATCCAAAATTCAACAAATCTGGGACATGGCTTAACATGAAATGAAGAAGAAGTTCAACTTTGTGAAAAATTTCAACACAAAGTCGAGTCGCAAAAATAAATGGGACAGAAATACCATTGAAAAACAAAGATTCCATCAACTGGTATACGGATGGCTCTAAAATAATGGACGGAACTGGAATAGGAGTGTATGAGCCCAGTACCAGACATCACGAAAGTTTCGGTAAGTTATCTAGCATCTTACAGGCGGAAATACACGCCATCACGAAATGCCTTCAATTCATCAAAAAAAACTATCGCCTACATCATGTCGGATAGTCAAGCATCCATCAGTGAGCTGAGTTCTCAAGTAATCAGCTCCAAGATGATCTGGAAATGCATAGAGGAACTAAATGAATTAAGTATGAATAATAAGGTAATTCTCCTGTGGTTATCGGGACACACCGGCGTAAGGGAGAATGAAATAATAGACAAGCTCGCGAAAAAAAGGGTTGAGATACCATTTCTGGGGCCCGAATCTTTTTGTGGAATCAGTAGCAGTATACCGCTGGAAGAACTTTAAAGAGAAGAAAAAAGGAGGAGATTCAATTACTGAACCGATCTGCAAGGAATGAGACATGCGAAGATACGTCTTGGAATCAACGACCAGAAGACTTTCAAGAAATGCACAAGCCTAAGCAAAAACCAACTTAGAGTTCTGAAAAAATCTTAACGGGGAAGTGTCACCTGAAGGGATACCTCAAGAAAATTGGATTAGCAGAAAGAGAATAGTGCAGATTTTGTAAGGAGGAGGACAAAACATCTATTCACATCCCTTCAGAGTACAGCGCTTTAGAAAACCGTAGAATTCGGTTCTTGAAAGCACACCAAATAGAAGGAGGGGAGCTACGCACTTTAAGGTTTCTGAAGGAAATAGGACTGGAGGGCATGCTTTTTGCCTGCAAGATCTTCCTAAAGATTTAGCAGCGAAAGGATAACACAATAGATATATTAGGTCGCAGTGTACAAATCCTCATTTTCACACACGTACATACAACATATAAAGACAACATTTTTTGGCAAAATTTGACTTTGTCAACATATCCTCCTTCTAGAGTAAACCAATAATTCGATCTGCATTTCTATGCCTTTCTTATAAAACAATTTGTCCGACCCTTCCAAATACGCTTCAGTTTCGGAGATCAGTTTTTCATTGGAGCCATATATCTTTCTGGCGAGCATTTCTTGAGGTTTGCTATCAGGTAATAGTCGCTGAAAGCCAAATCCGAAGATTTCGATGAATGCAGTAGCAACTCAAAGTGCAATTCATAAATTTTGCATTCGACTTGTGACAAGTGTGTTGTCTTCGTCAAACAACCTTTTTTTCGCGATTTCTCCCTTCAAATTGATGGTTTTTCTCTTTTTAAAATAATCGATTATCCCAAAATAGGGTCATCATAACCTTTTTAGCCGACTGCTGCGTTGTCGCTTTGGTTGGCTTTCATCCTGCACTGTTCACTTAGCTGACTGCCAATTTAGCTCTAAAGTATAATGGTGGATCCATGTTTCATCCATTGTCACACAACGTATAAAAAAGTCTCTTTATTTCGCTTAAACAGCTCCAAATACCACTCTCAATCATCAACGCGTTGTTGTTATTGGTCAACTGTGAGCAGACGCCATACCCACTTCGGACAGAGCTTTTGAACTCCCAAATAAAACATATGCGGTCTACTGATATTAAAATGTCAATTATCTCACAACCTTTCACTTTACGGTTGTTTAAGACTATTGTGTGGATTTTTTTATGATTTCTCACGTAACAGCTCATTTGAGCATCTAGAGCGTTCAACAATGTCTGTGGCTGTACATCCACATTTGAATTCAGCAAACCAGCGACAAATAGTTATTTTTCACGAAACAGGTTCTTGGTAACAAGCCTTTCTTGACTTTCAGCGGTATTTTTCCCATCAAATAATAGTGTTTTATCAGCGTACGTATTGTTTTAAGAAGATCAAAAGGTGCATCACTAAAATTTCAATTTCTTCTTGACTAATGATCGAATTGTCATCAAATTTAAAAGGTATAGATTTGTCACTAGAATCGCCATCTATGTGCCAGTCTCGGACTTTTCGAACCATCTCTTGCTTTGATTTTTTCCGATATTATATAATTGCCATTAAATTATCATTGAGTTTCCTCGACCAAAAAGTGTATGTTCCGTTTCTATCTCCCTTTTCATCTTTTACTCATAAAGCAATTTGTTTCAAATATCAAGAAAAGTCCAAACGGGAAAAATAAAATGAATCTGCTTTTTCCACACCTTCAATGAGCTTTAATTAGGTTCAGCCCAAAAGTTCGTACACCCCTTCCGACGAGATGTCACTTTTATACCGTATTTTAAGGAATTTAAATCCATTGTGGTTCCATTTTCCACAACTATAACAAATCTTGCTATGTATCTAGTCTATAATGTAAATTAACAAATATGCACGAATATGAAAAACATGACCTTATTTCCAACATATTTTAACTTAAGATTTAACATTTATTTTAATGGAAATTGTTACATGTTTTACCCGTTCCACGTGTTCCACATGTTCTGCTGATATTAAATTCTCCAACATAGCGTCAACATGAAAGAATTGTGTAAAAGATGACCGCTATAAATGTCCGACAACTGCGGTTAAATCACGATGATAAATAAATCATTATCATATTGCTAAGATATTAAGGAAACCATGATTTATAAGGATTTATTAGGGGATTTATTTTATTGCTATTTCAGATTTATTGTAGCAAACTTAATATAAAATATGTTTTTGCAAATACGATTAAAATAGTTTTAAATTTAGTAGCTTTTATCAAATATAAGAGGAACATTAGATATAATAAATTTTTGGATTTCAGTAATTTTATGTTCTTTGGCTTGTGATTTTCTGATACCATGTATGCCAAACTTTTCTATATAACACACAGGTAACCAAATATATAAGTTATGTCGTACTCACATCGTATTTCTTTTTTTTCTTTCAAAATAATTCCCATTAGGGGCTAGGCAGTCTTGGATACGTCGAAACAAGGTACTAAAAATATTTCAGAACTTCTGAAATGTTTTTATATATGGTGTCTCAAAAAATGTATATATAAATCGCTATCGCAACTAAGCGCGAATCCAAGGGGAGGGCGGTGGGGCCCCCACCCAAGATCTTTGAGTTTAGGAAAATAGACCCGATTTTGCTTCTTAAACTGTTTCATAGGAATGGGTTATAAATTTTATAATCAAAAATACCGATCTATTATAATGGACTATTTGAGTTGGATAACAATAGATATTTGGATGTGTAAGGTGTTAAAAAGGATTTTAATCCTTGTCATAGGCGTCGGAAGGAGGTTTATTATCACTAAGTATTTATGGTATAGAATACTATTTCGGTAATAAACTTAAAATAAAAAGTTTTTATAATATTATTTTATTTCTTATGATTTCTTAATAATTCACATACATTAGAAAGTATGGATAATTTTGACATATTTAACGCAAATCACAACTGTATTTTTATTATTTTTAATTGTGGCATAGAAACCGTCTTAGGCACAATCAGACTAAAACGTAGTCTTTTTCTCTCAAAAAATTCTAAGTTATGATTTAAATACTTACAAAATACCCATTGTCAAAAATACAAGAAGTTAAACATATATAAAAAAATTAATTCGTCCATATATTGCTAAAATTTTTTAGGGTCATTTTATTATTAATTAAAAACATTTTTAGGACATATGACGTTTCAGTTTATTTCTTAAACCATCTGCAGAATTACAATTAAACATTAAAAAGTGATTCAAATGTAATTAATTTTTATGTTACAGAAAATTTAAATAATAAATTGTGTTTACGCTGGTAAACATTATGTATCTAATTCGTAATTAAAGTCAGTGAAACACTCGCTCAAATTAATTATAATTGGTTCCTCTATCTCACCAGTCAGGAGATCGAGTTTCCACATTTTCTTTTATTCTTTTATTATATGGATTTTTCCCAATTTTCTGCGATAACTTTATTTAACAAAATCTTTCAAAAGTTCAGTTAAATTAATAATTTTGTAAGTTCTGTTATTTTTAGCAACTCTACCTTTTACTTGAGAGATATATTTCATTCTCCAACGGACATTTTCCGGACGATCTATAAGAACAGATTTCCTATCCGTTTTTTCCCAGGAAAAATTAATTTCTCAGAGCAATTTCCAAAGCTTAGTTCCTTTAATAAAATGTATGTACAGCTCCTTTTATTGCAGTTTACATCTCTTCTTCCAACGAGGTTTTTCGTCTGCCTGTGATCAAATGTGGCTTGGGAGTACTAACAACTTCAGTCGTTTTGTTCTGCTTCAATATTCGGTACATAGTAGATTTTCTAACTACTGCCATCTTGGAACACATCTCAACACAACTTTTAACATTCTTATCTAGATATTGATATCTTAAGGCATCATAAACATTCATCGTATTAAGTTTTTCCTTAAGAAAAAAATGCCCTGGTTTAACGATTTTGGTATAAATATGGTTGTGGAAGTCATATCTTTTGGGTATCTCACTAATTTCAAATAATATATAAAAACAAGCACAAACAAGGTAAATCACTAAGGACACACTGTAAGGTGTACTTTACTCACTGACAGAAATTAAATTGAACTATCAGAAATTTTATTATTGAAGTAAATTTATAAATGCTTATAATATTTAAATATAATAAAAAATTACCTGCGGCACTGGAGCAGGTACGTTGGAGGTTTCGGTAACAGTTTTATTACTCTCTCTAGTTCTTGAAATAGAGTATAGCTTGCGAACGCCCCTCCCCTTCCCAAGAGCTCTGGGTTCAGAAAAATAGAACCGATTCTGCCTTTTATATTAGAAATGTGTATGCTGCTGGCACTCCCCCCCCCCCCCGTTGAAAATTTATTTTTCTTGCGATAGCCTTCCCCCCAGACCTTTGAGTTTAGGGAAATAGACCTGATTCTGCCTCTTATGCTAGGAGTATGTATGCTGCTCGCATCCTCCCCCCCCCCCATATCGGCAACTTGTTTTTTCTTGTGATCGCAACCCACCTCTCCAAGAGCTTCAAATTCAGAAAAATAGACCCGACCTTGCCTTTTACACTAGAAATGTGAATGTTTCTGGGGTCTCTCCCCTCCATCGACAACTTGCCATACTATACTTTTGTGATATTACCCCCCCCCCAAAGAGAGAGGCTGGATCCGTCCTTGATCGCAACTTCCTCAGACTAAAATATGAGGATCTAGTCTGATTTACTCTTGTCCAAAACTTGATGGTTTTCAAAATACAGAATGTCAAAGTAATAATTTTTTTAAAACTTGGATTTTTCCCTAAAATTTAAGCGTTTGTTTCCGGAAGAAAAAAATTAATTACCTCGATAATCAAAGTATTGGTCATCGTTAGGTATGACTTTTTCACATCTTGCTCTCAAAGAATCGATTTCGCACCAAAGAACTGTTTATTTTTTAAGGCCAACAATTTATGAAGCTGAATTTTCACTTATTCGTAAGTATGTACGTGTTGTTCTGAAAGTTCGTGCTATATTGATCGAAAGAAAAAGTCGTCCAAACAGACTAAGTCCGGTGAATATGGCGGGTAGGATAGGATGTTTTAATTAACATTTTTCAAATAGTTTTTTTTTTCACATTTTGCGACGTGGGATCGAACATTGTCATGATGAAAAATACCTTACAGTATCTTTCGACGTACATTGGTCATTTTTCCTTCAATTTCTTGTCAGTATCGATCCCCAATAATTGCTTCACCAAGTTTTAGCAATTCGAAATATGCAGTTTCGATATCATCCCATCAAATATACAGCAAAGTCTTCTTTCCATGTGTATTACGCACTGGTTCTAATGTTGAAGGTTAGCCTGGATCTACTCATATTTTTTTTTGCACTTCGGGATATCAAAATAGATCCGCTCTTCATCACCTATCATAATTTGATGCAGAAACCTTTTTTTTTTGCTTCTGTCTGGCAAGCAAAATTTGTATTTTTTTACCTCTCAGTGTCTCTTTCCTACAAATAGTACGGAACTCATTTACCTTCTTTCTAGCGTAATGCATGTAGACTTTGAGAACTAGTGGACTGGGAAACATTCAATGTTATTGCCAATTGTTTTAACATTTTAATTGAGCCTTCATCCAAGAATTCTTACAAATCTGCATCTTCAAACTTTTTCTATCCATACGTTAATGTCAAATTCGTATTGATAATGAAAAAGCCACATGCAATAAGTTTTCGTCAGCGCAAACGTATTCATTATATAAATTGGTAAAATTCCATCTTGTTAAGCAACACTCAATGGCAAATAATTTTTTTATGGAGATTTACATCATTACTGAATTGACAGAAGCCTAGTCGTAATTTGAAGTCAAGAAGTAAAAGCTCTTATAGTATCTGGAGGTGGAATCGATGCAACAGCTATTCTCTTAAAGTTCTATTCACTATATGTTTAGAAACTCTAAGTTCCGAACCTAAGTATCAGATGCTCAGACTCAGTTTTTCTTTATCTCGTTCTAAAAATTCTCCTTCAGTCTCTCGTGTCCTAGTTGTAAGTTTCTCGAAGATGGTTTTCAACAGTGTCAAATGTTTGATCGTTTGTTAAGTTGCTATATGGAAATCTTTCTCTGGATACTCTCATCGACTTCCGTCCATGTACTTGGATGTAAAAGTAAACTAACATCACACCTGCCATTTCTGCTTAGTGTAATGTTCAGTTATGGCGAGAAATTTTAAAATTAAATGATAATTTATCAGACTGAATCGTTGGATAATACTCTTCGGTAACTAATAACGATACATATCCTTGTTAGCTCGTTGCTATCTAAATTTTTATTGTTGTTGGCCTCAAGATTCGCTGATAACATAATTCTAATTGTTAAAAGTTTTAAAGAATTGAAAAATCGAATTAATGACCTCCACATAACCAGTAATAAAAGTCTAAAAATGGACCTGACAAAGACATTATAAATATTTAACGATCCGATTACCAACGTCGAAATAAGAATAAATGAAACCACGCTGGAAGTAATAGATACCTGGGGCAACTTATACATAAATCGGATTCATTACTTCCGGAAATCAACAGAAGAATTAAACTATCGTGGTTAACATTTAGATGTATAATAATCTTCTAGTATAGAATGCCACTTTACCTTAAGAAAGAGTACTTGATCAATTCATATTGCGGGTCAAAACATACAGGTGTAAAACTTGGATATTAAAGAAAGAAATAACCACAGAACTCCAAGTCACTTCAAGAAACATGTCAAGATGTATGCTAGGAATAACTAAAAGGGATAGTAAAATGATAGATCGAATACGATAGGAAACCGAGGTAAATAATATAATCCAAATAACAAAATCAGTAAAATGGCAATGGACCAGATATATAGCAAGAAGAACAAATAAAGAATGGACCACTAGGACAACTATGTGGTGGTATCCTAGAAACGCCAAGAAACCAAAAAGATGTTCGAATTTCAGACGGGATTATGACCTCAGGAAACTGGCGGGATCCCAGGCAGCTAAAGACATGGGCACGAATTACAAGAATACCCAATAAATTTCATTACCAAATAGAAAAATGGGAGACTGGGTGATGAAGCTGAGAATCATGATGACATATATTCAATATTAATCTAGGAATACACCCATTCATTCGTTTAGTTTCTTGTAGAAATTTGCAGATCTTTCGCCAAAATCTCATTTGGTATCTTCTGCGCTTGCTGATTGTAGATCAATTCAGGGAATGTGAGCATGTTCGGAATGTCAAGAAATCTTCAATAATAGAAAGAGGTCAACTTAATATCCTGTTGAGACCTCAAGATAATCTTTAATCATTGGAAGATGATTTTGATCATCGAAATTAATTTCACAACAATTATGTAATCGTAACAATAATTTTGAAAATTTCACTTTAAATTCCCACGTCAACAGACAAGATTATTGTTGCTGGACAACTGAAAATCCTCATTGTTTCACAGCAGTTAAGAACAAAAACCCTCAAAAAGTAAACATGTGGTGCAGTATAGTTGACAGAAGAGTCCTAGGTCCTTATTTCTTTGACGGTACCCTCACTGATTCGAAATATTTGGAGTTTCTTCAAAATGACCTTATTCCTGCACTAATAACTATGTATCCAAACCCACTAGAACCTGATATGTTCAATTGTGACCTTTTTTCCAACAAGATACAGCGCCGCCCCTCTATGCTGCCCCTGCCGGTGCTTATTTGGATGAGATTTTTCCGAACCGTTCAAGAAGGACAATTGAGTAACCAGTCAGATCACCAGATTTGACCCTCCTTGAATATTTCTTGTAGGGATACTTAAAAATTAAAGTATATTTGACCCAGCCTGACAATTTAGAAGTCTTAAAAGTTCGAATACACCAAGAAGTACGAAACATAACCGCAAATATCGATAATATTTAAAAATAACTTATTCATCAACTTCTTGAGTTACCCTGTATCAAGCAAAAAAAATTTTAAACTTAAAATAAAATTCAACAACGAATTTACATCGAATAAACACCCTACTTTACGAAACTACTATATATATATATATATATATATATATATATATATATATATATATATATATATATATGGAAATATTAACGGAAATTTAATTCATATTCAGGTGATTAAACAGGAAGGAATATATTTATTCACATAAGCTATATTTACGTAAAAATGAAAATCCTCAGGCAGCAAGATTTATGTGTAATGTGTAGGATGGTCTGAGTTTAAACTACGTAGTAGGTAGAAATATTTTAGGGAATAGAAAAACCCGCGTTTTTCTTGAAAGGGCATTTTCGGGTATCAATGAAAAACTTTTTTTTTGTGTTTCGGCTCTACCCTTATCATAGTAAACATAAATTTTAGTTTAAGGTTGTACAATAGTTAAAAAAAAATTATTTTATTTTAAAATAAGTTTGGAATCGGACACATGTGATGCAGTAAAATATTATTTTAATTTTTAACTAAAACGGTTCGCCGAACAAGAGAATCTAATGTGATTTTTATTTATCGACTGAAGATTAAAACTTAAAAAGTCAGTAACGTACAATTTTTTTTTACTCTAAAGTACTTCAATTTATATTGTCACGAAAGGTTCTTAGAATGATATTTGGTCCCCAAAGAGATGAAACAACAGGAAATTGGAGATGACGCCACAATGCTGAATTGGCGACACTGTATGGCAGTGAAAACATCGTCCGTTGTATAATAGTCAATAAAATAAGATGGGCAGGCCATGTGGTAAGATCAGGGGACCACAGATTATTGAAAACAGTATTTTTTGAGAGACCAGATGGTAGAAGATCAATAGGCCATCCCAGGATGGAAGGATGCCGTCGAAGGTGATTTGTATAGGATTGGGAAATGGAAGCACAAGACCGTAGAAGATAGAGGGCGATAGTGGATGCGGCTAAGACTCATCCAGAGTTGTAAGACCAGGAAAGAAAGAACGTTACTGACGGTAGTATTTAAAATCTTATGATTCAAAAAAACTTTTTCTGTAACTATAGGGCTTATTAATACTCAGTGTAAAATTTTAAATGCTTTCCGAGATACTTAAGAAAAAATAATTAATTTTTTTGACATCCTGTATTTTCCAAAAGAAGGTTTCGGATGTTCACAATTACATGAACTTTTTTTCTAATATTAACCTCTAATATACATTTTTATTCTTGAACATCTTGTGTAATTATGATTGACATTAAAAGTCGCTGTCAACCTTATTAGTTATTGTCATGTATTTTAAAATGAAATTATATTTAAATAATTTATACCTGCTTAAATATCATCGTTTATTTATGTGAATGTCATTGTTTTGTCACAATTTGTCAGTAGTATAATTTAATAAATTGAAAATATCATCTAGAAAAAATTAGTTAAATTTTATATTATCTTTGCTCCAAATTATTCTGTAAATCCAGCATAAATATGATTTTTTTGTTAATTTAAAATTTGTGGTGTTGTCAAATTTAGATACAAAAATCTACAAAACCGTTATTCATAGACATTTAGACAGGCGATCGTCCCCTTCCCCCAAGAGCATCAAATTAAAAAAAAAATTCATCCAATTCTTTCTCTTACACTAGGAGTGTGAATACTTCTGGTATCTTCCCCCCACTGTCGACAACTCGTTTTCGCTTTCCATCGCCTCCCCCCCCCTAAGAGCTTTGAATTCAGAAAATAGACCCGACCGTGCCTCTTACACTAGGAATATGAATACAGCTCGCTTCATGGTATATGGTGTTGTTTATCCCAGGAGTGTTCTGCAATACCTGATCTCGACGTTTCCCCTTTTTGTGTATGAGTTTTATGTTCCTTAATTCTAACTTCTAACGGTCGTTTGGTTTCTCCAATATACATTTCACCACACTCATATGGAACTTTGTAAACACATTCTGTCTTATCGGTAGTTTTAGGTTTTGTTTTTGTTAAATGGGCTCTAATGGTATTTCCTGATTTAAAGGCTGTTTTTATATTATAACTACTGGCAATTCGTCTTATTTTCTCCGACGTTCCCTTAATGTACGGAATTGTGAAGAAGGAATGTGTTTCTGGCTGTCCAGTGTTCGTTGTTCTAAAATTATTTATAACATCGTCAATTAGTTTTAAAGGATAACCATTCTGTTGTAAATCGGATTTAATATTTGCTACCTCTTTTTCCAATGATTCGGCATTATTGCATATAGATATAGCGCGATTATAGAGGTGGCGTTGTGTTACAACAGAATGATTAGAACTATGATTAAGATATTCTCCAGTATGTATTGACTTTCTGTATACTGAAGTTTTAATAGTTTCGTTTGAACGGTTCACCATGACATCTAGAAAGGGCAATTGATCATTTACTTCTAAACTTAATTGTGGGTCGAATGGTATTCAGATGTTTCAGGAAATTATTAAGTTCTTAATCATTGCCCTTCGATACGATGAAAGTATCATCGACATATCTCAACCATACTTTCGGTTTTACTGTTGCCGTTTCAATGGCATGAGTTTCGAACCATTCCATATATATATATATATATATATATATATATATATATATATATATATATATATATATATATATATACAGGGTGTCCAAGATAAGGATCCTAACCATGGGGATCTCGGAAACAGTTGGAGATACGAGGTCGGTTAAATTAGAGAAAAGTTGCGCAATTTAGTGCTAAATTAAACGCAATTTAAAAATTTTAAAAATTCAAAATACTTCCGGAGATTTCCGGAAAAAACCGAATTTTGGCAAAATCGTTTTTAATTTTTGTAGGCTTTATTTAAAGAGATATCAAAAAATAAAAGGTAGATTCTTCTTGCCACTTTTTATTTTTTATAATTTGGTCTAAACAAAATTTAAATCCGACGTTTCGTTTCTGAGATACCATCATGAACTTTCATTTTTTATATGGAACAAAAAAAAGTATCCCATGTATTTGATAGCATTTTTTATTACAAATTCAACGGTGTATCACACTTGCATATCAAGTGTGGAGTTCATTGGCTTTTATAAAACTGATATACCTTTCTCTCTCGCTCTCATGGAGCTCTTATGGAAAGTACTTGAACTACGTATTCGATATGCAAATGTGATACATCGTTGAATTTGTAATAAAAAATGCTATCAAATACATGGGATACTTTTTTTTATTCCATATAAAAAATGAAAGTTCATGATGGTATCTCAGAAACGAAACGTCGGATTTAAATTTTGTTTAGACCATATTATAAAAAATAAAAAGTGACAATGAGAATCTACCTTTTATTTTCTGATATCTCTTTAAATAAAGCCTGCAAAAATTAAAAACGATTTTGCCAAATTTCGTTTTTTTCCGGAAATCTCCGGAACTGTTTGAAATTTTTAAATTTTTTTAACTGCGTTTAATTTAGCACTAAATTGCGCAACTTTTCTCTAATTTAACCGACCTCGTATCTCCAACTGTTTCCGAGATCCCCATGCTTAGGATCCTTATCTTGGACACCCTGTATATATATATATATATATATATATATATATATATATATATATATATATATATATATATATATATATATGTATATATATATATACATATATATATATATATATATATATATATATATATATATATATATATATATATATATATATATATATATATATATATATATATATATATATATATATATATATTGGCGATAACTAGAGAAAATGAAGAACTCATCGGAAGCCCGTCGTCCTGAGGGTAGAACTTGTCCTTTACTTGAAAGTAAGCACTACGCAGGCAACACTCTTAAAGGTCCATCACCCCGTCCAGTGGTAACGTGGTTCGATCTGATCACCATTTGAAAGTCTAGTTTTGATTATGTCTAGTGATTCCCCTAATGGTACATTAGTACACAGACTTTCTACATCAAAGCTTATTAGTCTGTCGTCTGGCTCTAGATTGATGCTACTAATAATGTTCACGAAATGTGTAGAATTTTTAACATATGTGTTCGTCTTACCTTCTAAAGGTTGTATGATTTTTAAGAGAAACTTCGCCAGTGCATTTGTTGGGGGATCCTCTAGAACTGGTTATTGGCCTCAATGATATGTTCATTTTATGAATTTTTGGAAATTCGTAAAGATGTGGTGGCTTACTGTAGTGTGGTGTGAGCGCCGATCGTAGGTTGTCAGGTATATTATTTTGGTATTTCCTGAGTGTTCTGTAGATTTTTGACTTAATGGATTTTGTAGAGTCAGGGGCTAATTGCCTATATTTCCCTTTTTCCAGGATATCTCTGATTTTTTGGTCGTATGTTACGATGCTCATTATCACTGTTGTATTTCCCTTGTCCGCTGGTAAAATCTTTGTGGATTCATCTTTACAAAGTTATTTTAAGGTTGATGCTTCTAGTTTTCAGAGATTTTGAAAGTCTGTATACTAATGTACCATTAGGGGAATCACTAGACATAATCAAAACTAGATTTTCAAATGATACTACTTTATCAGATCGAACCACGTTACCACTGGACGGGGTGATGGACCTTTTGGAGTGTTGCCTGTGTAGTGCTTACTTTCAAGTAAAGGAGAAGTTCTAGGCTCAGGACGACGGGCTTTCGATGGGTTCGAAACTCATGCCATAGAAACGGCAACAGTAAAACCGAAAGTCTGGTTAAGATATGTCGATGATACGTTCATCGTATGGAAGGACAATGATCAAGAACTTAATGATTTCTTGAAATATCTGAATACCATTCGACCTACAATTAAGTTTACCATGGAAAAAGAGGTAAATGATCAATTGCCCTTCCTAGATGTCATGGTGAACCGTTAAAACGAAACTATTAAAACTTCAGTATACAGAAAGCCAACACATACTGGACAATATCTTAATCATAGTTCTAATCATTCTGTTGTAACAAAACGAGGAATTATACGCAACCTCTATAATCGCGCTATATCTATATGCAATAATGCCGAATAATTGGAAAAAGAGGTAACAAATATTAAATCCGATTTACAATAGAATGGTTATCCTTTAAAACTAATTGACGATGTTATAAATAATTTTAGAAGAACGAACACTAGACATCAAGAAACACATTCCTTCTTCACAATTCCGTACATTAAGGGAACGTCGGAGAAAATAAGACGAATTGCCAGTAGTTATAATATAAAAACAGCCTTTAAATCAGGAAATACTATTAGAGCCCATTTAACAAAAACAAAACCTAAAACTACTGATAAGAAAGAATGTGTTTACAAAGTTCCATGTGAGTGTGGTGAAATGTATATTGGAGAAACCAAACAACCGCTAGAAGTTAGAATTAAGGAACATAAAACTCATACACAACAAGAGGAAACGTCGAGATCAGGTACTGCAGAACACTCCTGGGATAAACACCATATAAAATGGTCTGAGGCTGCGGCAATATAAATAGAACCCAATATGAAAAAAAAAAGAAAATTTATAGAAGCAGCATACATTAAAAGCAATAATGGAGTCTTAAGTAAACCGAGTGTTGAGATACCTAATCTTTGGCAACCACTACTTTGTAACATCAAATCATCGAGGTGTGTACAGTGAAGCGAAACTTTGCGCTTCAATGGACACATTCCCTATATAAGCTGGTAGTCTTAAGACAAAACATTCAGTTTATACTTGATAACGATTAGAGGTAGTACCTAATCGAAACGTCGTAAAAATAAAATAAAGACAAAAACGTTTGGGCGGTGTAAACCAACAATAGATAAGAATAAATAATAAGAACTTAATATTTGTAGAGATATTTATCAGTATATGTAAGTTTGGTAAATTTGAAATAGGTGGCGTTTTCGCACCAAATGTGTTTTGTATCACGGATACTCAAATTTGTTATGCAATGAGTACCGTAGTAGATTTTTCCAAATATTTTTGGTAAAGAATATGACCGGTTTTAAAGTTATTTCTGCTTTAAATCGGATTTATTGATGACGAAGAACAAAGGGAAGCCATTTTTCGGTTGAAGTGCACGCCATGCAAATTTCTCATGATCATTTTAGTTAATGCACAGTGAGCGAAGAAGATAGACCTGCTCTGCCATGTCTGATGACGAAGAATAAACAACTGCTTTGTTAGATTATAAAATAAAAAACGAAAACTTTGGCAATAATAGGGCACTACCTTAAATAAAAAAGGTCAATATTCGAAATTCTAGCAAATTTATAGTTCCAGCATATTAGCGGACAATACAGAAATTTTACCAAAATCTCTCTGTTAGATTTTGAATATTTGTTAAACAAAATAGAATCAGTCATTTCCAAAAGAGAAATATGCTTTCAGCAGCCCATTTTCATTTGTCACACACTCGAAATTTTCTTCATGTTGGTCTGACATTCACTTCTTTTTAAAATTTTAGTCTATGACTCAAAAATTTTGAAATTATTTACAAGTGTCCTCTAAATTCAACATATTTTTCCGGACCACTCCATATTCACTTATGGACAACTTTTAATCAATGCTAAGTGCTAAATAAATTTCATTAACAAAACAATAAAAAAATCTCGTGTCGTCAGTGTCACTGCAAAGTAAATTTTTTCGAAATAGTGTGTTATAAACCCGTCTCACCAGATAAAAGAAATCCTTTGAGTTCGCACCAAAAAACCGACAGAAAATGGATCGCTGCGAGTATCGGTCGAGTTAGTCGCAAACAATAGAACTATACAAAAATTAACTTCTTGTAATCCAAATGCATTTATTACCTCCTTTGAGGCCTGCCGCCGAAGGCCCTCGATATCAATAGAAATCAGAAAAATTCAAGGGAGTCTCGCTGTAAGTTTTCGGCATACTCGTCACAGACGCGTCACGTGCTCGGCTCGCTAGGTTTATACGCACCTTTATAAAAAGAACCGTTTCGAGGCAAAATTATATTTTTTGTTGAATACACTCAACATTCCAGTTATTTGCTATACAACTTTTATTGAATTTATTTAAGGATGCAATATTTTATGTGGCAACCAAGTGACTGACCCTGTCTTGTAAATCACACCAAAAACGAAACTGACTTCTTCCGGCTTAGCGGCGTTTCCTATTCGGTTTTTTACGTGCCATTGTCGGCTTATAATCCGATTTCGGCGGTCATTAATACTATCAGAATTGTGTTTGACACACGCATTATGGTTAAGTTAAATCGGTGATGTGTCAGATGACATGTGGTGATAATAGTTTATAGTGTGATTTATAATATTAGAAAGTTATTAGACTAAAAATAACGCTGTATGAATTCTTCAACCTTATTCTAAATGTTGTTATAAGCTGCTTAGAAGAGAAGACCTTATCTGCAAATTAATTTAATCAGCTCAGACCAAAAGTTATAACCAGTATTAAGTATTAGCAACCTCCTTAAAACGTAAAAAGCAATGCCGAAAGAATAAAAACTTACTACATATAATAGACAAATTTTAAATATTAATTCACTTTCTTTGTTAACGTTTGAATGTTATTTTGGCCAGTATTCAGTATGGACTGCACGTAATTCAATACATTTTCTTATTCTTCGAATATTTTCCCGCTATACTTCAAATAATATCCCGGCATTATTACGGAATTCGTTGGAATGCTATGCTATTCTCGTTAGTAGTTCTTCCCTAGTATTTACTGCTGTTGAATAAACTAGTTCTTTTAGATGTCTTCAGAAGTAAAAGATTTAGGGATTTAGGTCTGGATATCTTGGTGGCCATAAAACAATCCACCTCGACCTATCAAACGTTTGTTTAGTGTTGGCGTAGTATACGGTTAAAATGAGGTGGAGCATCATAATTCATGTGCCACATTTGCGTTCTTCTATCAAGAGGTACATCTGCCAATAAATTCTTTAAATTTTTCTGCAAAAATTGTAAATAAGTCTTACCACTGAGTCTTTCTTTCAAAACAATTGAACCTATAAGGTTATTTCCAATGATGCCAGCCCAAACATTTACAATAAACCATTGTTCGTGTTTGTTTTGGTTATAATTTAAAGCAGTTTAATCTTAAATGTTATGTTATTTCTTTTAATAGATATTACAGTATACCCCACGGTACGCTAAATATATTATTACAAAAAAAGAAATCTGCATGTTTCATAAACCTATTTTTCAATTTATTTCATTTTTTCAGTTTCAGTTTTCAGTTGATATGAAGGAAACATACCAAAGTATGTCCCTTATTCTAAATGCAATGAGCTATGATACGTATAAGTGGCAAATATGTGGTGACCTAAAAGTCATTGGATTATTACTAGGGCTTCAGGATGGATTTACGAAGTATTGCTGTTTTCTTTGTCTTTGGGACACTAAAGCAACACAGAGCCATTACAAAGTAAAATAATATACCTCTTGTTGATCCGAAAAAAGTACTGTTACCTCCATTCAGGGACGGATGCAGCCTCCTTTTTTTTTTGGGGGGGGGGGTGATATCGGAAAAGTACAACATGACAGGCGAAAGCAAGTTGTATCCGGGGGGGGGGGGCACCAGCAACATTCCTATTTCTAGTGTAAAAGCCAGGGTCGGGTCTATTTTTCTGAATTTAAAACTCTTGGAGGGGGGGGCTATCTCAAAAAAAACGAGTTGTCAACGGGGGGAAGAGTGCTAACAGCCTACACATTCCTAAATAAAGGGCAGAATCGGTTCTATTTTCCTGAACTCAAAGCTTTAGGGAAGGGGAGGCGCGATCGCAAGCATACACATCCCTATATTCTATTCAAGAACTAGAGAGAAAATAATAAAACTGTTACCGAAACCTTCAATATACCTGCTCCAGTATCGCAGGTAACTGAGGACTGCTATAAATCTAATTATATTTTATTATATTTAAATATTATAAGCTTTTATAAATTTACTGCAACAATAAAATTTTTTATAGTTCAATTTAATTTCTATCAGTGAGTAAAGTACACCTTCCAATATGATTTATCTTGCTTGTGCTTGTTTTTATATATTATTTGAGATTAGTGGCATACCCAAAAGATATGGCTTCCACATCTGTATTTATTCCAAAATCGTTAAACCAGGGCTTTTTTTTCCCAACAAAAAACTTATTACCTAGATAATAATGTTAAAACTCTATTTAGATGTGTTCCAACATGACAGGAGTTGAAAAATCTACTAAGAACGGAATTCTGAAGGAGAAAAAAACGACTGGAATTGTTAATACTCCCAAGCCTCATTCGATCACAGGCAGACGAAAAACCTCGTTGGAAAAAGAGATGTAAACGGCAATAAAAAGAGTCGTACATATATTTTATTATGAGAAGCAGATCCCAACGGTCGACAAAATTCCAACTTAAATCAATGAAAATCGGAATTTACCTGAAATTAAAAGGGCTGAGCTCAGAGAACTTAATTTTGCTGGGAAAAACCTGATAGGAAACCTATTTTTATAGATCGTCGGGAAAATGTCCGTTGGAGGCGGAAATATCTCTCTCAAATAAAAGATAGAGTTGCTAGAAATAACACAACTTACAAAATTAGTAATTTAACTGAACTTTTGAAAGATTTTTTTGAATAAAGTTACTGCAGAAAATTGGGATAAATCCATATAATAAAAGAAGAAAAGAAAATGTGGAAACTCGATCTCATGATCGGTGAGATAGAGAAACCAATTATAATTAAATTGAGCGAAGATAGCTTCACTGACTTTGATTACGATTTACCAGCGTAAACATAATTTATTATTTAAATTTTCTGTAACATATAAAAATTAATTACATTTGTATCCCTTTTTAATGTTTAATTTTAATGCTGCAGATGGTTTAAGAAATAAATAAACTGAAACGTCAAATGTTCTAAAAATGTTTTTAATTAATAATAAAATGACCGGTAGCCCAAAAAAATTTTTAATATTATTTGGACGAGTTTATTTCTTTATATATGTTTAACTTTTTGTACTTTTAACAATGGGTATTTTGTAAGTATTTAAATTATATTAGAATATTTTGAGAGAAAAAGGCTACGTTTTAGTCTTAATGTGCCTAAAACGGTTTCGATGCTAAAATTAAAAATAATAAAAATTTGTGATTTGTATTAAATATATTTCTAATGTATGTGAATTATTAAGAAATCATAAGAAATAAAATGATATATTTTAAGTTTATTACCGACATAATATTCTATGCCATAAATACTTAGTGATAAAATAAACCTCCTTCCGACGCCTATGACAAGGATTAAAATCCTTTTTAACACTTCACTCATCCAAATATCTATTGTTATCCAACCTAAATAGTCTATTATTATAGACCGGTATTTTTGATTATAAAATTTCTAACCCATTCCTATGAAAAATATATGTGTCTAGCAGATTTTGCCAAAGACACCGGACTACAGAACATAGGTAGTTTGCGGAGAAAAAAAAGGTAAAAAAATGATTTATTACTCTCTCTAGTTCTTGAATAAACTATAGTATGAGGCAAAATCGAGTCTATTTTCCTAAACTCAAAGCTCTTTGGGAGGGGGGGATGTTGAATTCGCAATCAGGATGTTTTAAACTTCCATGAACATCCATTATAATATCAGTCGCAATTTTTTTTGTATTGGTTGACTAGTGTATTTAATTATTAATTTTGTTCGGTTACAAATACAACGTTTATTTACATAGTCTTACCGTAACGTATATTTGTAATAAAACAATGTTCGTAATAAATCATAAAAGAACCTCCGAACGCTATTGTTCAATTTTAATCAACGCTACTTCGTTTTAGAACTTTGTAAGGACTTTAAAACGGTTTAAAATGACTAATACCCTCTTGTATATAAGATCCTTTTAGATACGGCTTTATTGTCTCTTTCCTATTCACTCATTTTACTTCGTGTATTTGTCTAAAAAAGGTTTTTAAATTCATTTCGATCACAACAGTTAAAGATACATATCATAAAAAATTAATCAAATAACTAAACACTAATTAAATTCGATTTTACACAGTATTTATTAATTTATTCATATATTTTTCTTATTAATTTTATGTAAAAATCCCTATTACAAACGATCGTCATTAAAGCCTCTGAAAATAGTTTCTTACATCCATTCCAATTTAATATCAATATTTCTAAATCACATTCCACCCCACAATCGCGGCTCTTTTGACGGTTCTCAGTTACAATAGGTCCCATTGTGGGCCCCGCCGGTTCGGACCCTTTGGCGGCCCCGAGCCCAAGGCCCACCCTCTGTGCTGAGGAGATTTATGGGCCGACACCTTACGTGGTTTCAGGTGACAACAAGCCTGTAACGTTTTGCGTAATTTAATAGGTTGTGAACTTGTATAAAAGTTTCTTTCGTTATAATGGAGTGTAATGATTAGCAATAAAAATATTGGACTTCTGCAGTTTTTTAGGACGACATTGCAATTGTAAATAATTCTTGTAGGCGATTCAATACAATTTTAGCATGATTTTAAAGTTTCGATGTTTTTAAACAAGCAAGTAAGTAATTTTTTCTTTGTACAACGTTCAAGACGTTTGGTAATATGTTACTGTAAAAATGTATTTAAACATATTGGAAACAGAGTTTCGCCTGTCATGTTGGAAAAAATATATTTTTTATAATCAGGACGTTTTCCTGATTCTTTAAATAAAATCAATCAAAATAGAAAAAATTATTGTATGGAAACTTATTGTTTTTAATTCTGTCTTTAATGTTAAATAAATAAATGTTTATTGACGGACTAGCCATTTACAAAGGAAAAAAATCAATACATAAGTATAATATAAAAAATCCCTAGTATCAAATGCATGAACAGAAACATACAACGAAACATTGAACAGTAATAAGATAACTAGGCAAATACAAAAATATATGAACTTAAAGATGTACAATATAAATAAAATAGGGTATAATATAATCCTATAAACACAAAAGTTAAAACAAAGAGGCATAAAATAGGTGGAAAAATATAAAATACATATACTAAAACAAGTTACCATCTATAAATAAAATTACTAGATACATATATCATAGTGCATTCTCTATTTCTGAGCTCTATGAATTCAATGTATCATTAAAGAAATCGATATCATTTTCGAATTTATTCGCCGTAATTGAGAAACGAGTGAGAGATGATGATAAGCCATAGTTTGTTCTGTGATAAGGAACATCAAACAGATTGAATTCTCTCAAAACTCTCTGTGGAACATTTATGTCTATCATAGCTAATAATTCGGGACAATCTATTAATACATGCAAAATTTTATAAAAGGTGCACGTATCGATATATGTTCTCCATTCCCTAAGACATTTCAAATTAATGGCCTTAAGTACAGGGTGCGCCATCTTTTATGTCGGTATGTAAACATTGAACAACTTTGACATTTACCAACCGATTGATTTGGTTATACGTGTTTTTGAAACGTCAATTCAGTACAATTTTAACCATGAATCGCTTTACACCGAAACAACGCGCCGAAATAGTGACGATGTACATTCAAAATAGTCGTTCAGTTGTGTTAACTCAACGTGCATATCGTCGAAAATATCGTGGCCAACAGGCACCGTTTGACAACAGTATCTGTCGTTTGGTTTCGAATTTTGTTGAGTACGGGACAGTGGATGATCGTCATCATACCGTTCATCAATGACCAAGACGTTCCAATAAACTGGTTGAAGTGGTCAGGGAGAGCGTTGCCCAGAACCCAAAAGTGTCGTATCGTCACCGCGTTCAGCATTTTGGCGTCAATGGAACCACTTTGCGGCGCATTTTGAAGGATGATTTGCATATGTTTCCGTATAAAGTGCAGTTAACACAAATAATATTGCCGACAGACCGTCTATGTCGCTTGAAATACGGCCAAACAGTCGCTCGAACGGTTGACACTGAGCCTAATATTTGGAAGCAAATTCTGATGACCGACGAGGCCGATTTCACACTCTCTGGCGGCGTTAATAAGCAAAATTGCTGCTTTTGGGGGACGAAGAATCCACACGAGATCCACGAAACGCCTTTGCCTAACCCTAAAGACTGCTTGGGCAGGCGTTTGCGCCAAAACCATCAAATATAGAAACCAATTTTTTTTGAAAGTTTTTTTTTGAATGTTTACATACAGACATAAAAGATGGCGCACCCTGTATTTCTTCATATATGATATCTTGACTTGGTATCCCCATTTTGAAACTCACAAATCTAATGAATCATTTTTGCACTCTTTCAGTCTGTTGAATATACTGCCCATAGTAAGGAGACCATACCTGGCAAGCATATTCCAAGACTGACCTAACATAGGAACAAAATAATGTTCTAAAGCAATCAATGTTATTGAAGTCATGCAAGGTTCTTTTAATAAAGCCCAATAATTTTAATGCTTTATTAGTAATATGATTCACATGAAATTTAAAACTTAAATTACTGTCAAAATATACTCCCATGTCTATCAGCTCTCTTTTAGTTTCAGGTGATATATTATCAATCGAATAATCATATTGAATAACATGCTTAATGCGATAGAATCTCAAGACAAAACATTTACTTACATTCAATTGCATACCATTTAAATTGCACCATTCAGCAGCAGTCAAATCTTCTTGAGGTCTCATACAATCTTCTACATCCTTGACTATTCGAAAAATCTTTAAATCGTCAGCGTATAAAAGACATTTAGAATGTTTCACACATTCATTCACATTATTGATAAAAATGTTGAATAAAAGTGGAACTAAATGCGAACCTTGCGGTACGCCAGATGAGACTAAAATCTCTCTAGAAACAAAATTGCCAATTTTTACCTGCTGTCTCCTATTTGTTAGGTAACTATAAAACCAGTGCAAAAGGTCACCAGATATGTCATATTTTCCAACTTTCTCAAAAGTAGAGAGTGATTTACCTTGTCGAAAGCCTTAGAGAAAGCCGCGTAAATAGAGTCAATCCGATTAGTGTCCTCAATAGAATTTCTCAAAAACTGCTTATAAACAAGCAAACTACTTACAGAAGATCTATATCTGACGAAACTATATTCGCTTTCACTTAAAATAGATTGAAGTTTTGAATTGATTTTAGAATCAACAATCATTTCAAATACCTTCGCTTTCAAAAACATTTTACTTATAGCTCTATAGTTAGTAACTCCAGTCTTATCACTATTCTTAAATATAGGTGTTACAATCCAGATATCTGGATAAATGTCAGTTGCAACTGATTTTGTAAAAATAATATTTAAAATAAAGGCTAAAATAAACGAACACTTTTTTAAAAATATCAGAGATATGTCATCAGGACCAAGAAATAAATGATCTTTTAAGCTAGAAATTGAATTATAAATATCAATCACACTAATATCACAAGTACTTATAGACACAGACTTAGGTACATTAAAATTATATATATATATATATATATATATATATATATATATATATATATATATATATATATATATATATCACATTCTTTATCACACTAAACAGATGAAAAAAAGTCACTAAAACATTCTATAGTCACATTTCCATCATCGGATGATTTATTTTTGTAAGACATAGTTTTGGGAATATTATAGGCATTATTTTCTTTCCTTGCATATTTCGAAAAATCCTTGCTATTTTGATTTTCAGTTTGTGTGATATATTCACGGTAAGAAATGTCAGAAAGACTCTTACATTCAGGTCGCAAATAATAAAATTCCCTGTAATCATCTACATTGTTGGTATTTTTATTTAAACTTTTTATTTGCCGCTTTTATGCTAAGTATGCATTCTTTAAGAGAATCATTATACCATGATGGAAATACTTGCTTTTTTAATAACTTTCTGGAACAAACAATTCAAAAAGGTAGGGTAAACTATGTCATAAAACAATCCCACATCCGTATTGATATTATCTGAACTTAAAGTCTGTGGCCAGTCTAAGGTACTAAGAAAATTATTTATTACATTATAATTACCATTTTTAAGAAACCTACTGTTTTTAATTCTGTCTTTAACGTTTAATTATTGAAAATATGAGCTAGAGAAAATACAAATTACAAAGAAAATGAACTTTGACTCAGTAACATCAGTGCATCTGTTTCGGAAATATCTGTTGATCAGTCTGAAAAAAAACACGTTCTAGAAAAACGCATTTAACGTTAGTCGTTTTCGAGTGGTGACACGATTTTATTTTGTTGATCAGCTAAGTAATATTTCGGTCCAGTCTATTTTTGATCTGAAACCTAGATAATTACACACTGCTTTGTTTCATACTAATTATAGACCAGGGCTTATCTGTTTTTAAGTGGATGTGAAATGGAACATGGAGATTTTTGCATGAGAGCCTTCAGAATAACCTGAGTAACTATAAATTTGATATGCGTCAATTCAAAAAGTTGGGCAACATTGTTTTTATTAATAAAAATATAAAATTAACGAAAAAAAAAGTATTTTTTCAACTTTTCTCTCGTGTAACTTTGAATATATTTATTTTAGAGGAAAGAGGAAAAGGAAAAAAAGTTTCGTAATTAAATTTGCAATAAGGTAGGGTTAGTTGAAAATCTCAAAATATATTTTCCTCATTGCAAAATAGCAATAATCAAAAAAAAGGTAAAAAGAAGCAAGTTTTTAATCAATTTTATTTGATCATTTAAATTTCTCTGAGGACCTTTATATTAGAGCACAGAAAACTTTATGCCATGATAAAATAACACGCTGAAATTCGTTAGGATCGAATAGCTAGTTTTTGCATAATAATTTTGGAATCCGATTTCGTTTACAAAAATTGACCATTTTTCAAGTTTTTTTGAATCCAAAATATGAAGTTAACGTATTTAAATTTATTTCAACATATAGTAGGTAACTCAAGTTTTCCAACGCTTTTTTCAGAATCAAAATCGGATAATTTGGACGCCCTCAGGAATTCTTTAAATACATTGTTGATATTTTTGCTTATAAACAAATAGATTATTCCGGCGGATTTTCGTTGGATTTATTTTTGCAATACATGGTTTGAAAGTACTTGGAAAGACGCTTCTTTTCGTAAAAAAAATTTCAAATCCGTCAGTTGGTTTCCGAGATACAAACTGTCAAAGTTGACAGCCTGTTTCGGTGAATCTATAAACAATATCGACCTGATTCTTGAACCAAAAACTTTGTCTTGTCAAGTTCTTTTTTGATACAAGTATTTAAATGTTTATTATATCGGAAACTTTAATAAAAAATGAAAATAATATCGCCCACGCGCGTGAAAAATGAAAAAAAGAGGGGTGGAGAGCTCTCATTTTAAAATCGAATTCGAAGATTGAAAATACATATCTGAAAAAAATTTTCATTTTCTCAGCTTCTAATGGAGCGATTTTGATCATAGACATTCCAAGTGAATCTTTGTTTATTAATATAATTAAGTATACTATGACGATATATATTTACTTTAATTATCAAAATTGTTTAAACAATGATTGTTTAAACAAATTGAAAAAATTTTTGGTTTTAAATTATTTTATTTGTAAAATTTAGATAAAAGTAAAATAATTATTTTATATAAATCATATATGGAAACTTAATAGTTTTTAAGTTATAAGTAATACACTATTTCTACAAATATTTCGTGAATATTAAGAAACAATTAATTTTCGCCGAAAGGAGTGGTAACTGGGAATTGCATATAAAAAGTTCGAGTAGAATGTTGCCATATTTAAATGCCAGTGGTCATTTTCTTTATACCAAATCTTTGGAAATATATATGCAGGATATGCACAATCTTCCAACCATAATGAACCTCACTGAATATCACAAATTAGTCAATCAGATTATTTTACTGTAAGAAGATCTGAAAAATTCTGGTATGGCGTTTATACAGACATGTGTATAGAGCAGTTTGAAATAAAATATTTAGTATTAAAGTGCTCTATTGAACTTTTTGAACATAATTTATAAGGAATAACTATTTTAATTTTGTCTGTATTTTACGAATAAAATAATTTAAAACCAAAATATTTTTCAATTTGTTTAAACAATGATTATTTAAACAATTTTGATAATTAAAGTAAATATATATCGTTTGGAAAGTCGAATATTATAGGGTGCAGTATGCTGTAAGTATGATGCATAAATAACGTCATTTGTTTATAACAAAATGAATGCATAATGTGTACATGGCATTATGATATTTGAGTTCCATTATTCGCGGTACATCGGTTCAAAAAAAAAATGATCAAAATCGCTCCATTAGAAGCCAAAAAAATGAAAATTTTTTTTCAGATATGTATTTTGAATCTTCAAATTCAATTTTAAAATGAGAGCTCCCCACCTCTCTTTTTTTCATTTTCCACGCGCGTATTCTTTTCATTTTTTATTTAAATTTCCAATAATATAAACATTTAAATATTTGTATCAAAAAAAAAACTCGGCAAGACAAAGTTTTTGGTTTAAGAATCAAGTCTGTATTGTTTATAGATTCACCGTAACAGGCTGTCAACTTTAACAGTTTGTATCTCGGAAACTAATTGATGGATTTCGAAGTACTACAAACCATATATAGCAAAATAAAATCCGATGAAAATCCGCCGAGATAATCTATTTGTTTATAAGCAAAAATATCAACAGTGTCTTTAAACAATTCCTAAGGGCGTTCAAATCATTCTAATTTGATTCTGAAAAAAGCGTTGGAAAACTTGAGTTCTCTGCTATATGTCGAAAATAAATTTAAATATGTTAACGTGATATTTTGGACTCAGACAAACTTAAAAAATGGTCAGTTTTTGTAAACGAAATTGGATTGCAAAATTATTGTGAAAAAACTGTAGATTCGATCCTAACGAATTTTAGCGTATTATTTTATCATGGCATAGAGTTTTTTTTTTGCTCTAATATGAAGGTCCTCAGAGAAATTTAAATAGTCGGAAAAAATTGATTAAAAACCGGCTTTTTTACCTTTTTTTTTTAATTATTGCTATTTTGTAATAAGGGAAATATATTTTGAGATTTCTGATCCTATCTGATGGCAAATTTGATTACGAAGCTTTTTTTCTTCTTCAACTTTCCTCTAAAATGAATACCTACAAAGTTACACGAGAGAAAAGTTGAAAAAATAGTTTTTTTTTCGTTAATTTTATATTTTTATTAATAAAAACAATGTTGCCCAACTTTTTGAAAGTCCACATATCAAATTTATCGTTATTCAGATTATTTTGAAAGCTCTAATGTAAAAATCTCAATGTTACATTTCACATGCACGAAATCCCGATATTTTACAGATAAGCCCTGGTTTATTAAATTTTTAAAGTCTTTTATTTTATATATTACATTTTTAAAGACTTTTATTTTTTCATTTACCGGTGCCTATGTTTTTAATGAACTATTGGAATTGCAACCCCTACTTTTACCTAAACATAGAACGGCATTCTTTGAGAAATCCCCAGTTTCTAATTTCATTATTCTGTTTAACAAATTGCATGCTAAATTAAAAAACATATCAAACAGTAATTAATTCACAACAGAAATAAAAAAATTTCTTGTTCAGGGATCATTTTATTCTTTTAACGAATACTTAAGCCTGTAGGATGTACTGACTCTTTTACTGTGTACTGAGTGATTATTTCGTTGCGTCCTTCGCTGACCAGTCCTACGGATTGTGTTCTTATCGTTTTATTTTTTTTTCCTGTTAGTTGTTTTAGGATTTTAATCTGTGGTTTTTATTATTAAATATTAGATTAAGTTATTTTACATTTTTTATATTATAACAAGTATCTTATGATACTAATATAACTATTTCTTGTTTTTTCTAGCTTTAAGGTATGTTATGTATATATTTTTTTATTTAATTGTATACTATTGACGAAACCAATGCTGAAGTATGGCTAATAAATTATTTCATTTCATTTCATTTAATGCACCAACCGCCACTGTGGAATTGTTAGTCCTATTGGCTATTTTATGGTTTCACTCTTTAAAAAGTTTAAATTTGGTAAAAATAGCAGTGAATTTTTAGATAATATTTCGTCAGATACCTGAGATTTTCTAATCATTATTTATTGCTACTGGTTTAATAATATTTAATTTACTTTTAAAATCTGTTTTATTTAATAGCAGTGTTAGTAGCCTGTCAATAATGCTGTGAAAAGTAGCAGCTAATTTATGTCGAATTGGGTGCCATCGTCCAGTATACTGGACACACTAAATTCTTAACTATGACTGTGTCCAGTTGTCTAAACCAATGTCAACTGAACTTTTGTATGCAATAATATTTTGTGAACCACTTAATTTGTTCTTAGTTTGTTGGTGTGGTATATAGTTCGCGCAAAGATACAAATTTCTATTCTTTGTGTCTTTTATGTGGAGATTTCGCACAGTGTGACAAAACTGTGGTAAAACGTAAATACTGAGTCGATATATAACGTAATTCAATAACCTTTACACCAGCGAATTGTCGGTAGAAAATATTTTCAAGGAGAAAATTACTGTAGTAGGAACTTCGGTAGGATGTCAGATGGAACTTAATCTGGACTTAATGGCGGGTGATTGAGCAAAAACAAATAACATTCGCAGATGAGTAATTCAACTTTAGCTAGATTGTGACATCGCGAATTGTCGTGAAGATGAGAAACGCTCTTATGATACAAATCTAAAGTTTTTTAATTAATACCATACAGTTCTAAAATGTTAAAATCAAGAAAAAAGTCTGGGTGGAATTTCGCCTGTTTGACTTAAAATTATTATCGTCCAGTCATTGGATGATTTTTAGTCACACAACTAGCATTATAAGTCTTCTTCTTGCCATCGTCTAAGTAGCTAACTCTTTTGGATTTGTCATTATGCTATTAGTATTCTTGACAGGATGGCGAAGTTTTTTTTAATAAAACGCCCACTGTATTTGTTACAACCTATTGCGGAAGCTAGAAAGTTAAGCTTCTAGTACTAACAATTATCATTTTCACGCCTCAGTTTTTAGATGGCGTCACTTAGTGTTTACAAGTAAAAACTAAGAAAACCAGCGTATAGACATGTTTCTTCTGAAACGTTATAAAGGCCTTTTCTCACTTACGAGTGCCCACCCTGGGTTTTTCCAGTAATCATTGAAGAAGAATTATACCACGTATATGCTGTGACTCATCACCTGATTTCGGGAGTTTTTCACTACGGTTTTAATTTCTTGTAATTTTTTTTGTTTCATCCTTTTCATATTTTTTACAATATAAAACGCGTTGGCGAACTATTTGTGATACTGTTAAATTAATAAATAAATTAATATATGTTTGAGACTGTTTTATTTATAAAAACCAAAAAAAAAAAAATAAAGGAATTAATTTACATCTTCCTCTTCTTGTGTTTCAAAAATGGAATTCATTATAACTCGTTTCAATTTTCTTAGCCCATTTATATTTTTTATCATCCTTAGATATCCAGGAATTTGAGATATCTAGGCGACTGGAAAATCACGAAAAGAATCTCAATATCTTTTGCTGACAAACGGCGAAAAAAAAACGGGAATTTTATATGTATGATAATGAGCTTATTTTAAAACAGCACGTCTATTTAAAATGAATTATTAAAACTACTTTTCTTTTTGTTTCCTACACAAAATAAGCTTAAAATTTAGCGGACGGTTTGCAAAAATTAAATAGACTATTTCCGTAAATAAATAAGAGTTTTCCCTATGTAATAATGATAAAAATGGTAATGATTTACCTTAACTAGAGTATATTACTCAATTTTAAATTTTTCGCAGTTTAGAAATCAGTTCCTTGGAATTTTTTATTTTAATAAACAGCGCCTTAACAAGAATTTGAATTACAAATAAATTCGAAAATATGTTATTTAAATGATTTTTTTTAAATAATATATATATATATATATATATATATATATATATATATATATATATATATATATATATATATATATATAATAAAATAGAATCAAATATTGGCGAAGCGGACATGAAAATTTGTCAATCTATTTGATTCTGGTGTTGAAAAGTGCGGAGCACTCCAAAATATGGAAAAACTCCGGGTCCGACAGATGGCGACAGCGCTGTTTTATCCTAATATCATGTAGATTGACAAATTTTCACGTCCGCTTCGCCAATATTTGATTCTATTTTATTTTAAATTACACGGACAAAAACTTATCTATTTATTTATTTACTGGTTTGACTTTGAAACACGCTAAACGATGCTCTCATGGTGGGATCGTTTGGTGCGACACGTGGCTTTGGCTGCTAAAATGAGCGGTAGGCGTGGTTGCCAGTACCAAAAAATGCGACCCCTATCCTTTGGGCAGCGCGTTTCGTGTACTCGATTTTACATATTTCTGTTTTAATTCACCATCGCGCCACCATATGGCGGTTATTTACAAACGTTGTTAATCCGTGTGGTTCTTGTGTTATCAAGTGGACCATCGAGATATCGCCTTTGTCGTCTTGTTTGCTGTTTTTTGATTTTAAACTCAGCTTTATAGGATGCAAAGGCGAGATTATGGTTTGTACCGAATGCGGTGGCCTGACGAGTCCCATATTAGGACGAAACAGCGCTGTCGCCATCTGTCGGACCCGGAGTTTTTTCATATTTTGGAGTGCTCCGCACTTTTTAACACGAGAATCATGTAGATTGACAAATTTATCACGTCCGCTACGCCAATATTTGATTCTATTTTATTTATATATATATATATATATATATATATATATATATATATATATATATATATATGAAGTAAAATGTGAACAGTAATTGCAAACTTCGTTCCATCATATCCTTTCCGTGTTAGAAGTTGCACAGTTTGAATGAATTGTTACAGAAGACAATTCATCCTATTACACCACCATCGAGATGATGGCCTACCTGTACCACCATATCGAGAAGAACGTCAAAACTTACCCTCCCCGCTACAGTGATACGGCATAGGTACATGTTTCGTCTCTACTAGACTCATCAGGGTACTGAGATGCACCTGGCTGTGCAAAGGAGAGATGGGAAGGAGGCATGCAAATACTGAACGCGACTTCGCCGACCTCCCGCCGGATGGCGTATACATGTTTATGCGGCTTTCACGGATTCCTCCGTGCGAGATACAATAGCAGTGGATATATCCGTGAAAGCCGCATAAATATATAATTTTTTCTTTATTTTGTCTTTTCTTAGGTTTAGGTTCTTTATTTTAATAAAAATACAAACAATTGACGTTTCGCCCTTTATTTAGGGCATCTTCAAAATTTTTGATTTATTTTCTTTCGTAAAAATAGTTTTTATGTAATTGACACATTCATACGGGAACATATGTACAATTTTAAAAACAAACAAATACTCTAAAACAGTATTAAAATCTCTAAAAAATATTTAATTTTACCGGTACATACCTTGACATTTTTTTTTATTAACAGAATTCAATATCAAGGTATGTACCGGTAAAATTAAATATTTTTTAAAGATTTTAATACTGTTAGAGTGTTTGTTCTTAAAATTGTACATATGTTCCTGTGTAAATGTTTTAATTATATAAAAAATATTTTTAGGAAGGAAAATATGTCAAAAATTTTGAAAATACTTTAAATAAAGGGCGAAACGTCAATTGTTTGTATTTTTTGTTAAATAAAGAACCTAAACCCAAGAAAAGACAAAATAATAAAAAAATGATATAATATATGGTTCCAGAATCAAGAAAATATATATATATATATATATATATATATATATATATATATATATATATATATATATATATATATATATATATATATATATATATATATAAGTTAGACAATTTGCCTATGTTTTCCTTCAGGCAGATAAAGGAAATATAATCAGACAGTTTATTTCTTCCAAATGCAGTTCAGGTCCTAAGCGTCTCGACCACCTAATGTTTTCATCAATAGAGCTGTAAGGACTCTAGAAAACATCTGTATGTATGATGCATAAATGGACTCGTCAGACTATTGCATCCTGACGAGTCCCAAATAAGGACAAAATAGCGCTGTCGTTATTTTCCGGACCCGGAGCTTCTCCATTGTCTTGGAGTTCTCTGCACTTTTTAATACGAGAGTAATATTTACTAGAAATCGTATATCCGGACAGCCGGGAAACTTATATTTTATTTAAAATGACACATCCTCCACTTTCGTGCGTTTTCTTATATCTTTGTTCCTTATTCGGTCACGTAGTGATATTCCCAGCATGATTCTTTCTATTGCTCACTGAGTAGTAAGCAGTTTATTGGCTGCTTTAACTGTTAGTGTGGTTGTTTTCATTCCATAGCTCATTACTTTTTTTATCAAATTAATGGGAACATCAGGGTTTTTAAGAACGTATCCCAATCTAATTATTTCCTCTTGTTGGTTTTCTTTCCCAAATTAGATGACCTAAATACACGTATTTCTCGTTTTTCTACATAAAGTGGCGTATCCTACATAAAGTGGCGTATCTTCTGGAGACATTATTTTGGTTTTTGCTAGGTTCATGTTTAATACAACTTTCTCTGAAGCATTTTTTCAGCTCAGAGAGCATTTCCGTCAACTTGTCTAGATTTTACTTATTAATACCACGTCATCCGCAAAATGTAAATGGTTGAGATATCTGCCATCGATGCTAATGCCCTTTTGTTTCCAGTGCTAAAGTAGAGTTTAGGGGAAATCGTATCTTCTTGTCGCACCTCTCGACCAATATTTATCTTTTGTGTTTCTGGGGTCCCTTGTTATCTTTACTTGCAGTGTAGCCTTATTGTAAATATATTTCAGAAGATTTCTGTATCTGGAGTCAATCCTTGTATTGTCTATTACTTGAAATATGGTCTATATATGGACAGAGTCAAAAGCCTTGCTATAATCAACAAATGCTAGGTGGATTTGTATATTATATTCTGTGCATTTTTCGATTAGTTATTTGATGTTCTGTATCTGCTCTGTTGTAATTAAGCTCTTTCGAAACCCATCTTGCTCTGGAAGTTGATAGGAGTCAAATTTGTTTGTTAGTCTATTAGTTATAATCTTCTGCCAGTTATCAGGAATTTTTCTTTTTTGAAGATGTTGATTCATTAAATGTAGCAAGCTCCAACATTTTTTTAGATATATCATCTTTACCTGGGGTACGATCAAATGTCATTTGTTGTAAAGCACGTTTGAACTCTTCGATTGTGATTTTGACTGTGTATTTCTTCTGAACCAACATTTTTAATATTGGGGAGCTTGATGTCTGGTTTTGGATTAACTGAAGTATACAAATTTGAATAGAACTCTTCTACGATGTTAGCCACTTCGTTTCGTTCATGATTTGTTTCTCTTTCTTTATCTTTAAGTTGAGTTATATTACGTTTACCAATTGAGTTTATGGATTTTAATACTTTCATATTTTTGATGTTTGTTTATCAGGTTTCTGGTCTCCTGTGATAATTTACTATTTGTTTATATTCTAATAGTACAGATTTTCTTTACTGCAGGTTGAATATGAATATCTTTTTGGATTTTATTTTCCAGGTCGTTTATTGTCAATGTATTACGTTTATCAAATAATGCATACATATATATATATATATATATATATATATATATATATATATATATATATATATATATATATATATATATATATATATTCCCAGTACAATGACTAAACATAATTAAATTGAGACTTTCTATTACGTTGTTATATTTTCAAGGCACAACTTTGTTTTCAAAGTTCATGTACCTGCTGACAAGCGTGTGCCTCTGAATAAATCAAAAAATATTCTTTCGTCTTTATTTAATTTTCGTAAACCACTTACCATGAAAAAAGCACGAAAAGCTGTTAAAAATAATCCTGGTTATAAATTTCAAGGGTAGAATAGCGATTTGGTGGAAAAAGTAATATTTTATTATGTGGGCCGGCTCTGGCGTGCGTGATACGTGAATATAGCAAAATCGTAAAAAAATCTAAAGTTTTTCTTTCTCACGGATCCCACTTTAATTGTTGGTAATAAAATTTTTTAAAAATTGGTCCTTCTTCGAAATGTAAGTTATTTATTTTTACTAAAAAATTGTTTGTTTAATCTACCCTAATGAATATATATATATATATATATATATATATATATATATATATATATATATATATATATATATTCTCCTTACGACCGTTTACGATATGGGGATTTTAAGTAGACAGTTGTTTTCTGTGCATTTTGCTCTAGATTCGTTACAGCTTCACTGATGACACTATTGGGTGGTCGAAACTAGTATGGAGTGAGGACCAGATTAGAATTCGTAGAGAATAGACTGTCTGTTCCATTTACTAACGGTCTTAAGAAGAATAAAATAACTTTTCCATATATATATATATATATATATATATATATATATATATATATATATATATATATATATATATATATATATACCGGCTATAAGATAGGGTGTGATATGGACCTAATAATTTTTTAAAAAACGAAAAGTTAACACAATACTAATAATAAATATACAGTGTTTAAAAAGAGGCAAGTTTGACTTATTTACCCGAAAAAATTTAACCTGTAAACAACTGATTACACCATGAGAAACCCCAATAGTTCTATTTTTTAACTTTGCAATAAGTTACAAGATAAGCGAAATAAGAGGGGTATCCAATGCATAATTTTCAAAATAGATTTGTATCTCCAAGACAAAGTGGTTTATGAAAATTATTTTGGTGGCATCGTTCATTTCTTAAGAAAATAACATAGTGCCACGAAAATCTTATCTTCTTATTTTTGCTAACAAATGAGATAACGCGTCAAACCCTCGAAAATTGGACACGTTGTACACTATTAGTTTTGCAGAATATACAGGATGTTACACAGCAACAGCATATTCCTTAGGTAAAAATATTTCGATTTAGCCCAACTTACCCTTGTCCAAAATTTGACAGTAACCAAAATACAGGGTGTTAAAAGTTAAAAGTTTCTCTTTTTAATAAATTAAAAAAAAGTAGTGATACTTTAGTTGATGCCGGTGAAAAATCTAATTCAATTCATAGTTTTGCTTTTAGTTATACAGGTTTTGACCATATCGGTTGAAAATCATAAGTTTTTTTTGGGTCCTAATATATCTTCCTTCTTCTTCTTCTTCTTATTGCGTCCTCTTCTTTTTCCGAAGGTTGGCGATCCAAATGGAAATTATAGTTTTCGAAATAGCAGCAGAAAATATTTCTGCGATGAGCGGTTGAACCATCTCCTCAGATTCTTTACCCAGTTTTGGTGTCTTCCTATTGATCTTTTTCCCTGCACTTTACCCTCTATTATGGGAGTAATTCATATCCCTCACCTCTTAGCACATGACCCAGATATTGTATCTTTCTCTCTTTGATGGTGTTCAGCAGTCCTTTTTGTTTATCCTTGCGCTGGAGAACTTCGTCTTTAGTGATCCTCTGCACCCATGAATTTCGCAACATCCTTCTATATATGTACATCTCGCACCCATATAATAAGACAGAGAAAACGTAACATCTGATCATCCGGGTTCTGAGGTCAAGACTAAGGTCTGATCTTGTTAAATACTCATGTGTGTTTCCCTGCGTGTTTAATCCTTGACAATATTTCTTTTCTCTGGTTACACTGGCTATTGATATTAGCTCCCAAGTATTTTATTGATGTTACCTGTTCTATTGGTTCTCTTTTGACTTGTCTTGGAGATATTTAGATCTAAGCCGAATATTTCGCTATGACGAACCACGGAATATATTATATTTTGTGGCTCTTCTACGTTGTTTGCTATTAGGACGGTATCCCCAGCGTACCTAATGTTGTTTACCATATTTCCGTTAATCTTGATTGCTACTTGGGCATTATCTAATGCTTCCCTCAATACAGACTTCGAATACAGATTAAACAGAAGCAGAGACAAGACGCAATCCAATCGGACTCCTCGTCCAATCAGAATAGCTTCCGATGTTGTTTGCTCCATCTCGATTGTTGCCGTTTGGTGCCAATAAAATTCATAAATAATGTATAGGTCTTGTTTGTCGACCTCGGTTGTTTTCAGAATTTCCATCATTTTTTAATGTTTAATGCAACTGAACGCCTTAAGGGGTGCTCCAGGTTGAGGGTCATTTTCGTATTGTCGTCTGCCATTTAGATTTTTTGGAAAATTATAGTACAGTGTTCTGTTCCTTCTCTATACCGCAGTGGGAATACCGTTTTTTTGCTGTTCCAGCTACGTCTTTCCTTGCTCGGTACTATACCGTTTCAAAGTCATTCTTCTTGCGTCATAGTCCGATCTTGATGAAATTGCTATCTTTCATCATTGCAGCTGCCTATTCAGGCGCTGCTAGATTGCTAGTTTTGGTCCTCCCCGGGTATTCCATATCCCCGATACCACCTACATCTAGGAGGAATTCCCCTATCCGCCACCTGGGGAAGAGCCCTATGGAGAGCTAGCAACCCCACACGAGATATATATTTCTGATTAATAAAAAAAACGGTTCTATTTTATACTATATATAAATATAAAGGTGTACGTTATAAAAATCCCTAAGAATTAGTCTTTTGGAGACACTTGCTTTACAATTTCTATGCCTACCAATTTTAAATAAAATTTTGGAATCTCAAAACTTTTTCAAATAAGCATAGGTTAAAACAAAAACAATAAAAGACATGGCTCGAATATAGTTTAATATTTCTGCCTAGTCGATAAGATTTCGCAGACACACTTGCCTTTGGTCATTTTTTTATAATATATTTATATTTTCAGGACGAGAAGATGAAAGTGATACAGAATCAGAACCAGGTATTCCTTTAAAACGTAAACAACGGCGATCTAGGACGACATTTTCTGGAGAACAGCTGGAAGCCTTAGAACACGCTTTTAGCCGAACGCAATATCCTGATGTTTACACTAGGGAGGAGTTGGCGCAACAGACTGGATTAACGGAAGCACGGATACAAGTAAGTTGATATATTGAGTGTTATCATAACGTTTGACAAAATGAGTACATTACTCATCACTATCATTCATCCAGTCTTTTTCATTGCCGCCTGTTTTGAATCCTTCTCAACCACTCTGTTTAATATAATATTTCTAGGCCTTTACGGTATAGCTGTCTCCGTTCTATAAGCCTCTTGATCCAGTCACCATCCATCACACGGGCGATATGTCCATTCGATTATGTCTGTCACTTTGGATCTTCGTCTTATTGTTTCATTTTGTATGTAGTCGCTCAAAATTAATTCCAACATTCCTGTTTTAATTTGCAACTTTCTTTTGTGCAATTATTAATAGTTTAACTCACATGCCAAAACATTTGAATTAAATATTTTTTGTAATTTTCCGAAACTGGACCTTCTTCTTCTTCTTCCTTCTTATATATAAGCAATTTGCTTGTTATTCTTCGTCTCTTTGCCTGGTTTCAGTCCATCGTTTACGGGGTCTTCCGGTACTTCTACGTCCTATTGGTGATTTGTCCCTCGTGATCTTTACTATTCTGTCGTCGGTCATGCGGTTGATGTGTTCGTTCCATTCCCTTTTTCTTTGTAATACCCAGTCATTGATGTTATCGACTTTACACACTCTTCTTATATCCTCGCTCCTATTCCGATCCATAAGTGTTCTGCCAGCTATCCTACACACCACTCTCATCTCTGTTGTTTCCAGTATTTGTTTTGTTTTCGAGGTTTCTGGTCTAGTTTCTGCAGTGTATTTTAGTATGGGTCTTACTGCTGTTTTATAAATTCTGGATTTAACTTCGATTCCTATTTGTTTATTGCTCCATATGTTTCTGTTAAGACATGCGGCTGTTCTTGCTGCTTTCATGGCTTATCCCCTCACCTCCGTTTCAACATCCTCGTATCCCGATATCTCTATTCTGAGATACTTGAAATTCATTTCCTACTGTATAATTTTGTTGTATATTTCTAGTTTGCATCTGAGTGGTGTTCTAGATGTAGTCATGGCTTTAGTTTTTGATGCTGATATATTCATGTTAAACTTTTTCGCTGTTATGTTAAATTGGTGCAGTAGTCTTTGCAGATCGTCTTCGCTTTCAGCTATTACCACTGCATCGTCGGCGTAGCACAGTATTTTGATTTCCCTGTCTCCCATTTTATACCCTTTCAATCTACGCACCTGCTTTATCAACTCGTCCATGATGATGTTAAATAGTAGGGGGCTAAGAGAGTCACGTTGTCAGATGCCATTATTTACTTCTATTTTTTCGGTCAATTCACCGTTTATCCTAGCTTGAATCGTATTTTCCTGATATATATTTTCAATCGTTTTGATAATGTTTTGAGATATTTGTCTGTCGTAAAGTAGCTGTGTTACATCCTCCAGTTGTATACGATCGAACGCCTTCTCTAGATCGGTGAAACACATAAAGGCTGGACGATTATATTCAATTGGCTTTTCAGTTATTCCCGACCGGAATCCCTACTGTTCGTCTGCTAAGGAAGTGTGTTCATTAATTTTGCTTGTAAGAATTTTTGTGGTTAGTTTTAACTAGGTGGAGAGAAGATTGATTCCTCTGTCAGGCTCTCTCCTCCGTATTTCAGAAGTTCATTGGTAATTCCGTCAGGTCCCGCACTTTTCCTGTTTTTTATTTTTTTTTTAAGGCTAGTTCTACGTCTTCCTTCTTTACAAGTATATCGTCGTTAATTATAATTTCGGGTGAGTTAAGTTTAATTTCTGTCTGTTGTTTCTTGTATAATTCCTTCAAGTCGTTCACCCAAGTTCCCTTCGGTATGCGGTTACTGCTAATTAACTCAAGTGTTTCCTTTCTTTGGTCTCTGATCAGCCGCCCTATCTGTTTCTGGAGTCCATAGAAGTGGCTTTCCATCCTTTTTGAGAAGGTTTCCCAGTACTTGTTTTTAACTTGTCTCACTAATGTATTGGTGCTATTTCTAATTCTTTTGTACTCTTGATAATCTTCTGGAGACTGCGTTGTCCTGGACCTAACTTGAGAAAAAAGTCGATCTACATTTAAGCTCCACATAAATAGGGACGCTACTTCCGCTGAAGGCATCCTGTGTTAGTACAGAGGGCGATAGTGTCCTGCCCTGCTATTCTAGTGGGGAGAATTCGCGACATGCATTTGGACGTCGTTCCGTCTACTCCCCTGTCATCAAGTGCTCTTTTGACTGCCTCATGTGGAGTGTTGTTAAAAACTCCTTCTATATCAAGAAAGGACATGTATGTATGTTTGTGCGTACAGTTGAGGGTCTATACACTGCGATCTTACGGTTTCCTTGCTATTCAGAGCATCTTGAGTCTCATCTGTTAATTGTATCAGTGTGATTTCCGTAGACCTGCCCGCTCGATACGCATATTAATGAGGATGTAGTGGCACCTGTTCAAGAATTTCTGTTCTGATGTAGTTACCAAATGCTTTCTAAACCGTCTCCATATTTCTGACATGTAGCCCTATTTCAGGCTACTTTGACCAATACGTACCATATGTGGTAAAATTTCTTTATGTCCTCGTTGAAACAGAGCCGGACTAATTCCATCGACTGCTGGGGTTTTAAATGATCGGAAGGTATTTGTTGCCCATTATAGACGACTGTTACTGCACATGTGTCTGACTACTGCTGGGCTAGGCTTGATACTCGGAAAATGAGTGTGTAAGAGTAATTCTCTTTCCTCCTTGCATTCCGTAAAGCTGCCGTCTGGCTTTCTGAGTGCTATTGCTGTGTCAACCCTACTCTTCGCCATGGTGTCTTCACAAAATTTCTTGGAGCTGTTCCTTAAAACTTTCCTAATTGCTTTTTTGTAGGTTATAAATTTCTCAGTATAGCTCTGCCAGAATTCTCTGTCACGCTTAGCCCGACTGAAGAGTTTACGCGTTTGGGATCTTAGCTCTGCCA
Organism: Diaprepes abbreviatus; assembly: GCA_034092305.1. Classification (NCBI taxonomy): domain Eukaryota; kingdom Metazoa; phylum Arthropoda; class Insecta; order Coleoptera; family Curculionidae; genus Diaprepes; species Diaprepes abbreviatus. The sequence continues at coordinate 4,676,657 of JASJET010000095.1, forward strand.
GATGATTCTCCACAAAGGTGTATCCCTACAACTTTTACTTCTTTGTAAGCGCATCCTGTGGTCTGAATACGTGCTAAGTTTGTTTTCAAATTAGTGCAGAACTTTTCCAAATCTGTTTTTCTAGGACTCCTTCTGAGGACTGGCTCAGGAGGATCTTGGTCCTTAAATCCGCTCCAAGTTTCTTGGACTTGTCTTAAACCTGGATAAAGTGTGAAGGGAGTTACAACAAGTCGCCGTATGTAAACATCTAAATTCGATTATCTCAGAAGCAGCCGCTCGAAGCGACACCTACCAGATATATATTTAAAAAAATATATCAAGGAATAAGAATTTTTAATTATAAGTTTAATATAACCAGACACAAAAAAGTTATGAAGCTTTAGATGTAGGCAAAATGCTGTCGGTGGCGCTTTCTGTAATGTACATCAAAACTGTACATCAAGGTATCAAATTTGCAGAAAAATTAGGCTATTATTAAGATAAATATTTAAATTTATAACTTGGCACCCTGTATTTCGGAAATTATCACCTTTTGAGCTAAGAAAAATTAGGCTAGATCCTTATACTTGAGCCTCAGAAATTTTGAGCTAGCCTTTTATACAAACTTTTAAGAGACACCCATTATTTATTTTTAGTTATAATTTAATTTTTAAAAGTAGTTTTTATTCTGACAGGTTTGGTTTTCTAACCGTCGCGCGCGAATTAGAAAAAGTACTGGAAGTGCTAACGCAGGTGCCCTAGGATTTTCTGCCTTACCTTTGGCTAACATGGCATGTCAGTATACAGCGGATGCCCAGTATGATTGGAGAAATGCCCAGTTTGCAAATTACAATATGTTTCAGGTAAGGAATATTTTTTTATGTTAATTGTTCATTGGATCAATGGATGGAACTGGTATTACCATGTTTGTAGATCATCATCCTCAACCAGCTTCCAAAGTCCACTGCTGAAGATAAGCCTCCCTTGATGGCCTCCACAACCTAACATCTTGCTCTGCCAGTATCCAGTTGGTGTGGATTCTGTTTAAATAGTCATGCCACATTGTCGGAGGGCAACCTTTCCCCTAAATACCTCCTGTCGTGGTCTCCATTCAGTTATCTTTCTAGTCCATCTGTCATCTGTAGTTCTCGCGATGTGACCAGCCCAGTTCCATTTTAGGCTAGCTGTTCTTTCTAAAGTATCTGCCAACTTACTTTCCGTCAAGATAGATGTCCCCACCGATTATTAAATTTGTCATCACTTGGGTTTTTGATATATTTATCTTCAGACCCATTTGTTCTGAGGCAGTTTTTAGTCTATCTAGCAATGTCATGGCCTTTCTTATGTAGTCAGATATTAGAACTATATCATCGACGAATCGTAGGTGGCATAGGTTTTCACCATTTATGTTTAGACCACGGTTGTCGAAGTCTACTTGTTTGCACATGTACTGTAGTACAGTATTAAATAATTTAGGAGAGATCGGTCGCCCTGACGGATGCCCCTCTCTATTCTAAAGTTATGTGTCATCTCATGAAGTCTAACATATGCTGTTGCTTTAGTATATATGTGTTGGATTAGGGTGCAGTATCGATAATCCATTCGGCAGTCGGCTAAGTCCTATGGAGTCGAAAGCTTTTTCCTAATTTACAAATATTAGAATTACCGGCTTGTTATATTCTACTGACTTTTCTGTGAGACATTTTAGCGTTTGCAAATGATCGTTGGTGCTGTGTTCCGATCGTAATCCAGGTTGCTCTCTTGTTTGGTATAGATCTAACTGCGAGCCTAATCTGTTATTTATGATTTCCGTAAATAATTTGTACATATGGGACAGCAGACTAGTGGGTCTGTAGTTTTCTAGATTTGTAATATCTCCTAATGTAGGACTATGACAGTCGCGTTATTCGTCCTGTGATGGTGTTCATCTGAGAAAACATTCATTAAAGAGCGTCTTAAGAGAGTTCAAAAGTTTTTTTCCACCTATCTTATAGTTTTCAAATAGAATGTTCAAGAACTTTATCGAAAATTCTGTTTTAAGTGTCTTTATTGAAGAAAAATTAAATGTAGAAGTTAGCTCTTTACTATTCCTTCAATTTTCTAAATAGAATATTCTAAAACTTCGTCAAAAGTTCGGTTCTCGGCTTCTTTCTTAATGATAGATTTGATGATGAAAGTATTTTTTCGCTATCTCTTCTGATTTACAAATAGAATATTTCAGAACTTTGTCGAAAATTTGGTTCCAAGCTTCGTTCTTAAAGACAAATCTAATGGAGAAGTCCGTTTTTTGCTATCATTTTGTTTTAAAACAGAAATTTCTGGACCTTTATAGAAAATTAAGCTTATCTTCTTACGTGATAACAAATCGAATAGTGAAATCCGTTTTTCTCTATCTCTTCTGTTTTATAAAGAGAATTTTTTGGAAATTCGGTGATAATTCCATAATTCTTACACCAATTGTTACGATTCTATCTTCTTAAAATCACTCACTGAGTTCGAAAAAAAATAAAACTTTAATAAATAACAACTCTTTATTAACTACTTCTTAACACTTTCACTCTTCAAATACAATTAAACTCACCTACTCTTATCTCATCTCTATTTACATAACCATAAAACTTACTAGGATATGCCAGTCTAAAAATTACAAAAAGTATGACTAAACAATGATGATTCATTGATATAATATTTCTATAAAGACTTCAGAAAATAATATTTCTTTAAGGACTCTTCCAGTGCTTCGTTATATTATTGTTTCGTGTATCATAAAGCACTTTTAATTTAGTTTTTTTTTTAATTTTCAGCAAGCTGGAAGTCCATACAATCCAAACGACTATGCTAGAGCTGACTACTCTGCTAACTTCGCTGCTAACTACGCTTTGGCGCATGCTCAAATCAATCAAGCTCACGCCAGTAATCTGAGTAGATTAAAAGAACAACATATTAATGCAAATAAGGAAGTAGAACTTAGTAATGCACCTGCGTCCTCCTCTATTCAAGGAAGCCAACACAATCTAACCGAAAATCATCAATGGACTAAACATGAGGAGTGGAGCAACACCTCAGCAGCACAGGAAAGTGTATACCCTAGTGAAGCTGCGTTTATGCAGAGTCAGTATCTGGCGGCTAGCAGTAGTAAGACTTACTGGTCATAACCAATCATATTCACTGGACGTGAAGATAAAATTGAAACAAAAATAACTCTTGTTCAAATTAAATTAGAATAGAATTGAACCTTTTTGTAAAAATTCGTTAAGATTGTAAATATATTCTCATGAAAAAATATTAAAAATGAACACCTTCCTTCACTAATGAAGAATGAACGCTTTCCTGGCTTTAGTCAAGTTAAAAATCATTATTCTTGGGTTTAGACCGTGTCAAATTTGAATTATTATCCGACGTTTCGCCTATGATCTCACGAGGCATCTTACACTTGAAATGTAGACTGTAACCGGTATCTCTATTAATATTATTTGGCTATCAACAAATTTCGATTGATTCTCTAATTTTACGTTTAAAGAAACCACACACTGAAGCTAGCACCATAGTTTGTTTTACGTTAAAACTGTGATCTGAGCAATGCTGGTGATCAGCTATTGCAGATTGTACAATTTGTTTTGTTTCTTAAGCCTAGCGGATATAGACCGTCCTGTTTCACCTACATAAACTTTACTGCAAGAGCAAGGTATCTTGTATACGCCTTCTCTTTGAAAAGGCATTGCGTCCTTTGGTGACTTCAAACATTATCTCGCAATCTTGGCGGTGGTTCCGTGTATGTAAGGTAAGACAACACTGTCCATAGGAGGTTTATTTATTACAATTTGTTGATTTTAGTTTTTATATTTATTAATAGAACATCTTATATCTTCGTACAATATCCGTCGCATCTCAGAGTATTAGCCAGTTTTTCTGTTTCTGATTTCAGTGATTGTTTATCACACATTGAAAGGGCTCTATGCACTAAAGAGTTTGCGATGGATTTTTTTTGAAAAAGATGATGGCGTAACGTTGCATTGAGATATCGATATGTATTTTTACTAGTACATGAAGAAAGGGACGAGCACTCCCTTGATTCCGTTTCCATGCAGAATTTTATGCTAGGGTGTTGTTGGTTTAGATGATTCAGGAAATTATGGAGGTTATCTGCGCCATGCGGCCAAATTACAAACGTATCATCTACTACCTAAAATACATAAAGAAAATGTACATCGACATCCAATCGTCAACGCAATAGACTTACCAACCTACAAAATAGGTAAATATCTGGCCAAACCTTTGTATATCTTTACAGGAATAACTGAATTCTTTGTTAGAAACTCTGAAAACTTTCCCCAAAGGTTAAAAATCATCCAACTAGAGCCCGGAGACATATTGGTCAGTTTTGATGTACAATCCCTGTATATAAATGTTCCTATAAATGATTCAGTTTCCATAATATCGGACATATTACAAAATAACAATATGGACTCCACCCTACTAGAATTAATTAAATCATGTCTGATTTCCACTTATTTTACTTTTCAAGAAAGTTTCTACGAGCAGACTTCGGGAGTCTCCATGGGTTCTCCGGTATCACCTGTAGTAGCTAACATCTTCGTGGAAGTTTTCGAAGAAAACGCCTTGCCTTATACTCCTCTACAATCTAAATTTTGGTGCAGATATGTAGATAATATCTTTGAAGTTTTACCGCATGGCACAGATAACATCCATAATTTCCTAGATCATATAAACCAACAATATTCTAGCATAAAATTAATTCTGGGAACTGAATCAAAGGGTACCCGTCCCTTTCTTGATGTACTAGTACAAAGGAAAGAGAATGGCAAATAAGGATTATCTGTATACAGAAAACCAACACCTACAAATCGATATCTCAATGTAACGTCACACTTTCATTCAAAAACAATCCGTCATAAACTCTTTAGTACATAGAGCCCTTTCAATATATGACGAACAATCACTGAAATCAGACAAAAAAACTGACTAATGCTTTGAGAACCAACAGATATTGCGCTGAAGATATAAGATGTTTTATTAATAAATATAAAAACCAACGCCTCAGCAAAATGAAATAAATTTACCTCCTACGGACAGTGTTGTCTTACCTCACACATACGGAACCAGCGACAAAATTGCCAAATTGCTCCTGAAACCAAACATTCAGACAATTTTCAATACAGTTAAGAAAGTTGGACAATGTTTGAAGTCATTGTGGTAAAGTGTAAAATGTAGGTGAAATAGGACGGTCTATATCCACTAGGTTTAAGGTACATGAAACATGTATAAAAAAGAAACAAATTGTACAATCTGCAGTAGCTGAACACCGGCATTGTTCAGGTCACACTTTTAATGTAAGAGAAGCTAAGGTGCTAGCATCACTATCTGGTTCTCTGAAGGTAAAATTAGAGAATCAATCTGAATTTGTAAATGTAATCGCTGAGCACCGGTGGGGTATAAATACCGGGCTGTAGCTCCTCGATAGTTATTCAGTGTTCTAATCTCGTGAAATAAAGATCTTTGAATATGCCTGGTTCAATCGTAGGGGAAACATCGGATAATAATTCCAATTTGACACAGTCTGAATCCAAGAATCATCATTTTCACGTTTATTCACTACTGTAGTTTGACTTTAAAACGGATTTAAATAGACAATAAACGGTTTAAATTAATAAGAGATTAAATCAATTAAGTTTTGAATCTTAAAAATACAAAAATTACAAAATTATTTTTTTTTCTGTTTTTATTTGAAGGTCATGGAGAACGAAGTTTTTTGCGAATTAGTAGATCGTCGCACTTTATTCTAGAAAGTAAAAGTCTCTGACTACCGTACTCCTGTCAATGCTTCGGCTCTAGCTCATTCATCTTTTGCAATAAAATTCATCGAGGTTCGCTTGGAGTCAAGACATTTATACAAATCGATTTAAGATATGAATTTTATTACTACTTAATGCGAGATCTGGTAACTTTTTCATTTTTTATCAAGAAACGAATACACTTATTGATTATATTAAAGTGCAACACGCATTTTTCAATCGAAATTAATAAAAAATCTTACTGTCTTGAGGTGAATCTATTTTACAGACTAAAAATCAGCGATTCGCACTAATTGGAGGTCTGTCTTAAAGTGGTCGTGACGCTTACGGTCACTTAAGGTGCTTCTTTTCACACATTCTCATTTATTTTCAAAATTAATAACATACACCTGCACACATCAGGAAACTTGTAGTGAATTCTGGTGCAAGTACTACTAGTTTATACAAAATATGCATTAAAATATCTAATACTCCATTTCCTTCTTATGTTCTTGCAGGTTTTTATTTTATTATTATTCCCGGGTCCGTCCTAAAGCCGGACGCACTGTGGCCAGAGTAGGCCTATTGTGCTCACCCTAGACATTACAGCCACTCTGTCAACCTAGCCCCTTGGCTCAATCTGTACAGTCCTGCTAAGGAGTGAGTGAGTATTTCTCCCGGTTCCAGAATTACTGACCCGAATGTTTGTTGTCTAAATCTCTCTAGTGACTCACAGTCACATATGATATGCTTCACCGTTTCCTCGGCTTGTCCACATAGTCTGCAGTCGAGGTTTCCGTTATATAGATTCATTCTATTCAGATGTACTTTGACGGTCATATGTCCCATCGTTATACCCGTAATAGTCCTTAATTGGTTCCTACTCATTTGGAGTAATTTCCTTGCCAATTTCGGGTCAGGATTCCCAATAAACAGCTTGTTGTGGTTTAAACCCTGTCTGGTCATCCAGTGGTTTTTATGTTCTCTTTTGATCCATTCTTTGATTGCTTCTCGGGCCGCGCACCGCGGCACCCCAAAGGCCGGTTCTGGACCAATGTATTGAGATGCTGACCCTGCTCTAGCTAGCTCGTCAGCTTTTTCATTTCCATGTATGCCTTCGTTCGTGTCCTGGTACCAACTTTAACATAACTCTGTTGTCTTTTGCCAGAATTTCCAGCTCACTCTGACATTCCCAAACCAGCCTCGATTTGCAGGCGGCTTAAGACTGTAGAAACAGGTAATATGTGCCATCACACACACAGCGTCAACTATATATTTTTATTAACTTTTTGCAATGGAGACTCCACTTCCGCCATATTTTTCAATTTTTAAGTCAGGCAATGACCATCCTATTTATTTTACTGTAAAATTTTCCTTCAAAGAGAGCAGAATAAAAGAGTTATTTAAAAAAAATTATTTGTAGTCATAGCGGTAAATAAAGTGACTTTCAGATACAAAAAGAACTGTAACTGAAAGCAAATTTATTTTATGCTAGAGGGAAGCCCCTGAAATGAGATGTGCCAAGAAACATATAATTGAACCTAATGGGCGGCTTACTAGGGATGTTTTTTTCCTGATAAGGAAAAAATTGCGGATCACGATGGGATATTGACTAGACATTGCATCTGCGAGGCCATCTTCATCGAATTGGCGTCGCGGATGAGTCGGTCTGCAGATAGTCGCTTGAGGAGGATGAAACTGTTACCATATTCTCAGGAGTGTCCGTCACTCAACCGACTGAGGCAGATCCATTTCGAGGATACAATAATATCACCCGAAGCAATCAGACAAAGTCAGGTAACGAGGCTGTTTGGATCGCAATTGGCCTCGAATAATCTGCGATCATGGTGAGATGTAATGGACCCAACGAGACCTAAGATTCAAGTATCCACAATTTTTTTCATTCATTCATTTATGTCTAGAGTCACATAGTTTCTATTTACAGTTGTACCAACATAAAACAAAATAACACATGCGATTCCACTTACCCGCGCAGTTGTATTTCCAAACTACTACCCATTTCCGGACAGAGAGGGGATAAAAATTTATCACATCTTAATTTTAATCGCGGTTGTATTTGTCTATTAATATCAGAAATATCCTTTTTCCTTTCAATCTTTTTTCACAGAGAAAGGCTTTATTTACTAAAAATAAGTTCAATTTTTGGTAAATTTTATACGTGAGGAAACGTTTAAAACAAATTAGTTTCAGAACAGCCTGCAATGGTCATAGATTAATTCATAACTGTCACATTAAACCTGTTTCAAAGTTGGATCATATTAGTGAAGATAGAAAAGAAAGTCTTTTTCGTAAGGGTCTAGCAGCAGTACATGAAGATACTTTATGTAATTTCTAAGACACTATTAAAATTATTGTTTCATTTGCTGCAATCAGGAACTGTAGATTCATAAAAATGTGTTAGATCTTTTCAATTGTGTTGTATTTTATTTGGTGTAATTATAAAAAATAATTTTGATGTATTTTTAGGATATACTTGAAATGTAATGTATGATATTTGTGTACATATGTGTTTTAAGCAATATTTATAAATAAATTTTATTATTTATAATATCTAGTCGTTTTATTTTACTATATAAGTCTACTTGTTTAGTAATTGTTATGAGGAATGCATTATGGGGTGGCGCTCAATGTTCTCAGTCTCTAAATCATTCAAGCATAACTTTGATTGACGTTCCTTACCTAAAGGTCGACCTGTTTTACAGAGTTTTGACTATAATGTTAACTGTGCACTTAGCAGGGGCGGATCCAGCCTCTCTCTTTGTGGGGGGGGGGGGGAGGGGGCGGTGATATCAAAAGTACAGTATGGCAAGCGAGAGCAAGTTGTCGATGAGGGGGGGGAGACACCAGCAACATTAACATTTCTAGTGTAAAAGGCAGGGTCGAGTCTATTTTTCTGAATTTGAAGCTCTTGAAGAAGGGCGGGCGATCATAAGAAAAAACAAGTATCGACAGGGGGGAGAATGCCAGCAACATACACATTCCTAATATAAGAGGCAGAATCGGGTCTTCTTTCCTGAACTCAAAGCTCTTGGGCGAGAGGCTATCGCAAGAAAAACGAGTTGTCAACGAGCAAGGGGGGGAGTGCCAGCAGCATACACATTCGTAATATAAAGGACAGAATCAGTTGTATTTTCCTGAACTCAAAACTCTTGGGAAGGGGAGGGAGATCGCAAGCATACACATTCCTATACCCTATTCAAGAACTAGATAGAGTAATAAAACTGTTACTGAAATCTCCAACGTGCATGCTCCAGTGCCGCAAGTAACTGAGGACTGCCGTAAATCTAATTATATTTAATTTCCTTTAAATATTAAAAGCTTTTATAAATTTACTGCATCAATAAAATTTCTGATAGTTCAATTTAATTTCTGTTAGTGAGTAAAGTACACTTTACAGTGTGTCCTTAGTGATTTATCTTGTTTGTGCTTGTTTTTATATATTATTTGAGATTAGTGAGATACGCAAAAGATATGGCTTCGACATCTATATTTATTCGAAATTCGTTAAACCAGGGCATTTTTTCCTCAACGAAAAACTTATTACGTAAATATTTACGATGCCTTGAGATATCAATATCTAGATAATAATGTTAAATGCTCTGTTTAGATGTGTTCCAACATGACAGGAGTTGGAAAATCTACTATGTACCGAATACTAAAGGAGAAAAAAAATGACTGGAATTGTTAGCACTCTCAAGCCACATTCCATCTCAGGCAGACGAAAAACCTCGTTGGAAGAAGAGATGTAAACTGCACTACAAGGAATTTTACATACATTTTATTATGAGAAGATCCCAACTGTCGATAATATTCTAACTAAAATCGATAAAGATACTTGTTTCATATTCAAACCACATTGGTAAGTTTCTTAATAATTATAGGTTAGATTTAATATTCTAACTTTGTAATTGATATTATTAGGATGTCCTGAAAAAGAGAAAAATAAATTTTCGAAAGCTTGACATAATCACAAAAAAAAAGTTTTTTTCCTTATCAAGGTCTACAAATTTAAATAGACTACATCCCCAATAACCCTAGTTTGGAATATTGCTACTAACTAGTAGGTCGCAACTACTCCCCCTTATATATATATATATATATATATATATATATATATATATATATATATATATATATATATATATATATATATATATATATACAAAAGATTTAGGAACTGTATGAACAGAGACACAACCTATCCTGGAGCAGACATTGGATCTGACTATAATCCCGTGATTGCTGAAATTAAAATCAAACCTAAAATAATAAAAAGTAGTAGTCAATATAGTAAATTTGAGATAGCGAAAACCGATAAAGAACTGCTTACAAAGGATCTGAACAACAGAAATGGATGACAGCAGAAATATTGGACCTCATGGAACAAAGGAGACAGTCGAAAACAAATTGAGTGGAATATAAAAGAAGACAAAGAGAAATTAAACAGAAAATTCGGATGGCTAAAGAGAACTGGATGAGAGACAAGTGCATCGAAATGGAAGATCTAGAAAGGAAACATAACATATTCAACATGTACAAAAAGGTCGGAGAAATAGCAGGTCTATATAATAAGAATACCACTAATACCCTTGTGGACTCTGATGGTAAAATTATCTTGGACGAAAAAGAACTTTTTGAAATTTAATATGTGAAAGAATTATTTGATGATGACAGACCAAATGAACACAACTCCGATGATCTCGCTAATATAGACGATAACATAGACATGGGACCGGAAATTCTAAACAGTGAAGTTCTATCTGCCATAAGATCTGCAAAAACTAGGAAAGCCATCGGGCCTGATAACGTCCCAACCGAGCTGTTACAAATGATCCATGAAGAAAATATAGGAATCTTGATCAAACTGTTTAATACCGTTTACGCGACTGGAGATATACCGGAAGATTGGCTGAGGTCTGTATTCGTCCCAATCCCAAAAAAACAGCGAGCAAAGCGATGCAGTGAGTACAGACTAATAAGTCTAATGAGCCACACTTTGAAGGTCTTTCTCAGAATCATCCACAGTAGGATAAGATCTAAATGCGAAGCAGATTTAGATGAAACCCAATTTGGATTTAGAAACGCCCTAGGTACTAGAGAGGCTTTATTCGCTCTAAATATACTTCTGCAAAAATGCCGGGACCAACACAAGGATGTATTCGTATGTTTTGTCGATTACGAGAAGGCCTTCGACAGAGTACAGCACAGAAAACTCATAGACATTTTAAATAACGTAGGGGTAGACAGCAGAGACGTGAGAATTATTAAAAATCTATATTGGCGGCAGAAAGCAACAGTAAGGCTAAATGGAAAACTCACAGAAGAAAGTAAAATTCTGCGAGGCGTCAGACAGGGCTGCATACTATCTCCACTACTTTTTAATATATATTCAGATAAAATCTTTAAACGGGCTACTCAAGGACAACGAATAGGAGTACAAATCAATGCAGAATATATAAATACAATACGATATGCTGACGACACTGTTATCCTAAGCGACAAACTATAAGACCTGCAACATCTATTAAACTGTGTTAATACTGAGGGTCAAGAAATGGGACTCAACATGAATATCAAAAAGACAAAATTTATGGTCTTTAGTAGACAAACTCATCTTAAGGCTTCAATACAAATAGAAGGAAAAAGTATAGACAGGGTGACTCATTTTAAATATCTTGGGTGTTATATCACCGAAAATCTAAACCCAGATAAAGAAATAAGGTGTAGAATAGAGACTGCTTGAACAACTTTTCAAAAAATGAAACCACTTTTCTGCAATGATAACCTCAACCTAAAACTACGACAGAGAATGATTAGATCATACGTCTGGCCGGTGTTGCTATATGGGGCAGAGATCTGGACAATTAAGGCTGCCACGATTAATCGGTTGGAGGCTCTCGAAATGTGGTTACACCGGCGAATGTTGAGAATACCTTGGACAGCTAGGCAGACCAACGAAATGGTACTCAATAGGGCCGACACAACTCGTTTACTATTAAACACTGTGAAGTGTAGAAAAATTTCATACCTTGGACATATATTCAGAGGGCAGTGATATAGAATTCGTCAGCTAATCATGATGGGTAAAGTAGAGGGACGTAGAGGGGTAGGAAGGAGACAGGCTTCCTGGTTGAGGAATATTCGTGAATGGACAGGTATACGTAGCGCGGGGGAACTGTTCCAGCTGGCGCAGGACCGTGAAAGACTTGCCAATGTAATTGCCAACATCAGGGGGATCTGATATGGCACTTGAAGAAGAATATATATATATATATATATATATATATATATATATATATATATATATATATATGTATATATGCAATCAGTAAATGCAAATTTCGTTCCAATCATACCCTTTCCGTGTTAGAGGTTGCACAGTTTGAATAAATTGCGATAAAACACAATCCATCCCATTCCACCACCATTGAGATGATGGCCCACCTATACCACCATACCGAGAAGAAAGTCAAAACTTACCCTCCCCGCCACAGTGATACGGCAGAGGTACATGTTTAGTTTCTACTAGACTCATCAGGGTACCGACATGCACCTGTCTGTGCAAAGCAAAGATCGGAAGGAAGCATGTAACACTGAACGCGGCTTCGCCGACTTCTCGCCAGATGGTGTATATATGTTTATGCGGTTCTCTGCGCTTTTTGACATGAGAGTAATATTTATCAACGGTCTTTGTCCTCATAGCCGAGAATTTCTTATTTTACATATATATATATATATATATATATATATATATATATATATATATATATATATATATATAATCAGTGAAACTTATGATGGATTAGGCCCTTCATAATTCATGAAACGCGGCGCGTACGTTGTAATTAATGAAACGCTATTTGTTTATAGCTTTAAAAATAATAAAAACTAAACTAAAATAGACTTTGCAAATATTTATTTAATCAAGAATTATTTACGTCAAAATTGGCAAAAATTATATCTTTCAAATGTTTAACGATTATTAACTCAACAATTATGCGTCGGACGGAATAATCACAAGAGATACTTTTCGCTTAGAATCTGTCCAGAAACACAATTTTTTGAAAAAAAAACAATTTTTGTAATTGTCAGCAAATTTTTGTTGGTTATAAATTACAGGAAAATTTCTTGGGAATCCACCCCTCCCACAGAAATTTTGATGGGACCATATCTCTTTATCAGCTATGGAAACTCACTTGGCTCTCCGAATATGTCTTTTTTTTCCCACTTCCGAATAGTTTAATAACGTCCTGGAGAGCTCACAGTTTATGGTTTCGTGTTTTAAACAGGTGATGGGAGCTTAACTCCAAGTTTTTCCGAGTTTTCTAATGCACACGGACAACCTTGTAGACTCTGTTCAGATTAATTCCACAAATGTAATTTGATTTTAACCTAAATCTTTCACTTTTGCTTCAAAATTTTAACAACGCCTATACAACAAAAACACAAATTTTATTCGACAATAATTTGCAAAATAGAAAGATTATTGGGCCACTCTCTTAATATTAGAGCTCATTTTCCACATTTACTATGTGCATTTGAGGCATTCGCAAGAGTTTGAAAATTATTTATTACTACAAATTTCCGCAACTTAAGTATTACTTTTTTCCCATCCTCCTAAATAACAAAGATACAAATACTTTTTACCTTTGTAAGGATTACCAATTATAAAAGGATATACTTGTTTACTAGTAACATACCCTATTACCATCATATCTATAACAAAATTTTGATCTACTTTAGATCCTTTCTAACTCTGAAAATAACTCTACAATAAAGCCTAGAAAATTATATTCCTCGGGATTGAATAAAATCTCTTGTTGCGTCTCGGAAATATGGCTTGGCATATGTTGCTTTCGAAAAATAGATTTCAAATAAGAGAATTTTGTAAGGCGCAAAAGGATCGACAGCACAAGTGCCTCTTTTACTTTTTTATTTTATTTTCTATATTATGTATTTTTGCTAAAAATATCGCTGCCTTACTAGGAAATTTTTAAGTTGTTGCATATGCAATGTTTAATTAAATGTAAAACCCTAATCCAAAATAGTTTTATTAGAATAATTTTAAGATTCAAATAATAATAAGCTGTATTTTTTTGTTCTTTTTATTTAAAAATACTTTTTACTAGTTGCAATTCTGATGAGTATGGAAGATTAGGAATAATATAATAATAAAACAATACGTCGCAACATTTGTTGACTACTGTTGCGTTCCGGTTAATTATTTGATAACTTTAGTTACTTTATTTACTGCTTTTTGATTTATACACATATTGTCTACAACATTTTGTGTTAGCTCATCAAAAATAATATATAACCAGTATATCTTACCAAACTTAAAACTTAAAATACAATATAATAAATAAACCAAGCGACTCCAAATCAAACCAATGGTATTGACCAAGTATAAGTGACAAATTTCGCGGCTACGAGAAATCTAAAATTAAGTTTACAAATGAGGAGATGCACATCCAGTTTCTACGACAACATATTGGAAAATTCACAAATAAATTATCATCTTTTCAAAAAGGCAGCACTACTAGAGGACATTTGTCAGCGATTCCAAAAAATTAAAGAAGATACATTAGAGGAAGGCTGCGCCCTCATCCTAAGGAAAATTGTCTCTACTTCTGATAAAGAAATCATAAACAAAAATAAACTTTTCAAATACCAGAGCAGACAAAAACAACGACAGCCATCTCAAGGTCAGAGAACAATTGTTAACATATCTGCTAAGGAATTAATTACATCCGAAAACTCATTTCTTGTGAAAAGTTTGAGCTCTGTGTTGCTCCGAAAGAATCTCTATATAATTAACGCTGCAAATTCAGCAAGCATCGAATATACTTTTGCAGATGAGTTCAGATGAAAGGTAAGAGAGACTCAGAAAAGACCAGAAAAACTGTCTTGACTAACCTACAGAAAGATTCCAGTATTAAGATTCTATCAGCGAATAAAGGAAATGCCACTGTCTAATTGAATGCTAAGACGTACAATCAAAAAATTGACGAAGATTTAAGGATATAAAAATATACATCTTTTACTAAAGGTTCTACATTTATAATTGAAGGAAGAATTTACTCCATTCTTAAGAAACATGAACGGTATATTTCTGAGAAGACCCGGACAAAGTTGTCGCCACACGATAGCAAAATTCGACATTTTGATGGACTTTCGAAGACATGCCTCTACGGTCTCTCATGAGTTCTTCGTAATCTCCAATTTCTGAACTTACCAACTTCCTTCTTCCAAAACTATTACAGGGAAATACAACGTCCTGCATTAAGGACTCGTAACATTTTGTACAGATTATAAGTGAAAAAGAAGTACAACTAGAAGATCTTTTTGTTAGCTTTGGCTTGGAAAGCATGTACACCAACATTCCAGTTCAGAAGTCACTAAAAAAATAAGACAGAAACTTAAAGAAAACCACACTTTAGCAGAAAAAATTTCTCTACTACTATACATCATTATGGACTTGCTGGAATATTGTTTGACCATTTCCTATTTTCAAGAAAAGCAAAAGTTCTTCATCCAGGATGATTGGTATTCACCAATGGAATCCTCGCTTTCACTGATGATCGCAAATATCTTTATGGAAGGGTTCAAAATTTTTGCAATTGAATTCGTAAATACGAAATCAAAATTATAAGTTAGATACCTTTATTATCTGGAATGAAACCAACGAAGAACTACAGAACTTATTTTCCCATATCAACGATATTAGCCCAACCATTAAACTTACTATGAAAAAAGAAGTATAAGATAAATTGCAATTCTTAGGTGTTTTGGTTGAACGAAATGGCACATAAATTCGAACCTTAGTTTACAGATAATATACACACAGGGGACAATACCTAAACTACTCATCCAACCAATCCAACAACACAAAATATGGAATTATAAGAAATCTCATAGATAGAGCTTTAAATTGCAACTGCAACGAGAATTTAATGAAAGAGATAGCTCACATTAAAAGTGACCTAACAGCCAACGGAGGCCCAGTAAATGTGATGGGTAATGTTCTGAGACGACGCAGAAATAGAACAAGATTGACAACGGACGAGGAACGAAAATCAGTGTTGAACGTCGCCATGTTAGAGACATTTCGGAAGAAGTTAAAACGATATATCATCAACGTATTTTTAAATTCAGATAATTATTTGAGAAACCAGCGTATTAGGGTCAAACCATCAACTTTAAGGAATATGAGAAACTACGCTGGCGAAATAAAGAGACCCTTTGAAGTAAGATTAAATGAATACCAGTAAAACACATCTCGTGATGAAACAGAAACATCTGGAGTCATCAACCAAGCCTGGATTCATGGACATCACATAAAATAATCTGAAGCTTGAATTCTACACCGAGAGCAACACTGGAGAAAATGTAAATTCAGAGAAGCCGCGGGTATACATCCAGAACCCAAAATACATTAGTAAACCGTCTTTAAGAATAAGAGAAGTGTGGAAACCGCTTCTTAATAATTATATACTAAATGAAGCATAAATGGGCCTTTGGCGTAGCAGGCATGACTGCATTCATATTTGTATAACTTGAGAATTTATTTATTTTCATTTGAAAATGGCTAGGGATAACTACTAGCCGAAACGTTGTGATATTTAGCAAAAAATAAAGACTATGAAAGTCTAACAGATATCTACTCCTTCACACCAAATCAACAGTTCCAAACCTCACCCATAAAATCATTTATATTGCAAAGACATTTTTCAGTTAAACATAGTTTAATTTTCTGCTTAAAAACACTAAACCATCACTTTTATTGAAACATTTATGAACATGTAATGCATGATTATAAAATTTATGACCATACTTTGGATTTTCCTGATAAACACTTAATTTAGAAAAAGTTGCTGCCAACATATTTCTATTACGGATTTCATAGGAATGATACTGTAATCTTTTTCTCCAATTACGAATATTTTGTCTTACATGCGAAAGAAGAGAATACTGCGACAGCTAGGTCAAAATCCGCAGTTGCTGGAATATCTGCCCACAAAACGCTCTGCTAGACTGTATACTTCACCAAATATTTCTTTTGTTGCCACCCGCAAACTCCAAGTAAACAAGACGATATGTTAGTACGAACTGAAAGAGTTTATAATAATTAATTTCAGAACCGACAAAGGGACTGTATATTTGATACTTTTCATAAGAAAAGTACAATAATTAGGTTTTGGCAATATGTTTTTAATATGGTTACCCAAAGTTAGCTTATGATCAATATAGCACCCCAAAAATTTTGTGGTATATATATCCTCTATAGATCGAGGTACTTATTCATTTGGGAATTTTTAGTAACAATTCCATAGCTGTAGTTTTATTATAATTCCGTTTTAGGCTATCTTCTTTGCACCAATTAGCAATGTGAGAACGGCATACGTTAGAAGTATAGCAATTATCTTCAACTAAAAATGTTTTTATGTCATCCGCATATAATGCAAAATTAACATCTCGGATTTTTTCAGTGGGAAGATCATTGATAAAACAGTTAAATAATGTTAGTGAGAAGCACGATCCTGGTGGCGTGCCTTACCTGATTTCATAAGGTGAAGATTTGACACCGTAAATCACCACTTGTGAGTTCTCTCACGCCCAATTTGTCTAATTTATATAATACCATAGTAGAGTATAATCGACTGTTTCAAACGCCCAGCTCATGTCACCTCCCATAACATTTTTCATTTAGACCAATACAAATATGTTGCAAAACAGTATGAGTTGAGCAATTTTCACTAAATTGATTATGATATTTAAAAAATAGAAAATAATTTTCTAGATAACCGGTAAGGGTGTTATTAAAACATGCTTCAAATAATTTTAGGCAACACACTTATTTTTAAGACAGGTATAAATTTTGATGTTTTTAAACAAGTTGGGAATTTACTCTGTTAGAAACTTATGTTGATTAATATGGAAAAAATCAGCCAAAATATCTTTGACGGCGTTAAAAATAGTACCAGGCATTTCATAAATGTCCGAGGATATATCACACACCTTGGAAGCTCACTTTTTTAGTTCTGCTAGAGTTGTTGGGTAAAGAAACATAAATTGTGAGAAATTCATTATTTTAGTCGTTGGTGAGCTAGGAGATTCACTGTTAGTACAGGTATGTGCAAAATAATTATTAAATATTTTGCATACAGCTTTTTGTATGATATGTACTCATTTTTATATGTGAGTTCAATGGAACTATGCTATTTCCTAATAATGTTCCAGCGCTTCTTATTAATGTTGTTAGCTAAAGTTATTCTGTTATAACTATAGGTTTTCTTAATGAATTTAATTTTTTTCTTAGAACAGAATTTATTTCCTTATATTTTTATGGTTATTAATACGTTTATTGGCTTGATAAATTTATTTTATTAATTTTGATAACTCTTTCATGTCAGGTGCCATATATTTATTTTTAGATACATAATTGTTATTATTATAAAATCTTTAAAATAAAAAATTTGATTCAAATGCAATTTTAATTTCTGAATATATTTCCTCGAAATTTATATTTTTTAAATAAATATATATTATTTTTAATAAAATTTCTAAATTTGTGTGCATTTTGAAGGTGATTTTTTAGTTTATTAGTTTAGTTTTTTACTTGTTTATACATTTACCAGAACACAATGTAGTATATTTCAGTGTAATTTTTTTAATTCAAAATTTTTTGACATTTGATTTTTAATTTCTCCTTCAATTAAAATTAGAGTAAAAATTCTGTTTTATTTTAATATAACCTTTCAATTGTATAACAGAACTACTGTGTTTCATTGAAGTTCTCTGGGCAAAAATACATTCTGTAACTTTTTTGCCTTTTACGAAACTATGTGGCGTTCTTTAGTAATTTGAATGGTTATAGCTGTCGTATGTTTTATAAGTATTGTATTTGTCAAAATTAAAAAGTTAAAAAAGAAAACCGCTTTAATTTTTACGTAAAAGGGCTATCTATTAAATTTAACCTTTATGCTAAGTATTAATTTGACCTGTTCAGAATTACATTAAGTAAGAATTAAAAACATAGTACAAAAATAACTTTACTTACCTATAACTAGAAAATTATATTTGTTTTATAGTTTAAAATCATTAGGTTTTTCTGATGTAATTTCCGAACACATATTGAAACTATGAGTTAAAAAAAGAGATCTAAGGTCGTAGAGATGCTGGAAACAAGCACATTTATTAGCCGAGGAACATTCGAGAGTGGACTGAAATACACAGTGCAGCTATTTAAAATAGCAGAGAAACGTGATCAACTCGCCATTATAATTGGAAAGTTAAGGATAGCTGACAGCACAGGAAGAAGAAGAAGTTAAAAAAGGTGGCTTAGCACACCCATATGTTGTTTCAGGGAGTAGTAAAATTAAAATTATTGTTCTCAGTAAATTAATTTACTTATCATTGTTATTCCATTGGTACATAAAAAACATAACAGACTCATATATGACATACCATTATTCTATTTCAAGCACAATTCAATTGAATCCGATAAACATTTATTAATTCATGATTTGGTAACTCATAACATAGATTATTTAATTTTACAAAAGAAAAGAAAAATCTCCAATCCAGAGTTAAATTTTCTGATATTGCTTGCCTTGCCATCTGCTATTTTACTGGCAGAAATTGTCAATTAGCATTAAAAGGCGTCTCAGCCGAAAATAAATTTGTGTTCGGATTTTTATTCGATTGAACCAGACTTTATTATTTATATTTCATTATGTAGTTTTTTATTCATATTGTGTGTTTTGTATGTGAAATTATCATATATAAAATATTTTAGCTTAAAATTGGTCCGAGGATATTTCTATATTTGCCGTGACTACTCTGCCCTAAAACTAAAAAAAACTTCTAAATTCCCTAAAAATTCCTTAAAGTGAGCTATACTAAGAATAAAAAAGTAATACGATAGGAGAGAAATAACTTATGTCTTGATGTCTGACCAAAATATAGGATTTGAAGTTATCTAATAAAATTATGTTACACATAATCGTAAAGAATGCTTAATAAATTTATTAACTATTTCTAATTATATATTCTTTATGCACTTATCTCAAGTCACTCGGAACCTGCTAATTGTTACTAGAATGAAATCAGTTTTTTCCTTTCTTCTTACAAAAAAAATATTAACAATAATAAAGCTTTTATTTTTACTTTTTGTTAGTGGAAAAGTATACCTTGTAGTATTTTTTCGTAATGTTATGATTTACAAGCCAAACGGCTTCGCACTCCCTCCAGGGAATATTGACTCATACCAGGTACACAAAGATACCAAAAGTATGAAGCTCTGTGGGAACGCTTTCCATATTATCGGGTCCTAGGTGACGTGGTCTGCTGTATTTCCTACGAACTTTCGGACGGTTCGCGCGATTGCTAGGAGAATTGCTTTCTGCATCGGCTTATACAGATGCTCACTAAGGCCCAGTCCCTTGATGTTCTACAGGAGGTTCCTTGGTATCACTCCAGTTGTTGACAGTACTATGGGAATCGTTTGGACGCTGTTCATTGCCCATTGTCTTCGGATTTGGACCTCCAGATCTCTGTATTTGGCGATCTTCTCGTTGTATTTTGGCCTTAGATTGTTGTTGTTAGGTACAGCAATGTCGATTAGTGTAGTTCGCCTAGAAATTTTATCTATTAGTATAATATCTGGTCTATTATGAGCAGCTGTCTGATCCGCAAGAACCGTTTGGTCCCAATATAACTTGAAATGGTTGTTCTCAAGAATAGGCTCTGAATTGTATTTGTAATAAGGCACTTTTCCTATCTGTAGTAGGTTTAACTTTTCTGCTAACTCTTGGTGGAGTATCTTAGCGGCTGAGTTGTGTCTTTCCTTATACTCGGTTGGGCCAAATGCATGGCATTCTCTAGTTATGTGCTGGATGAACTTCCGATAGTTCTTGGTTGGAATAACCTGGTCTTGGATAGCTAACAAGAAGCCCTCCGTTTCCGGAAACATCTGTCTTGAAATCAACTAGTACTTCGACACTGAGTTGTCGACATTGTCCTGATTGACCTCATTTGGATGCCGTCCATGAAGTGGCTTCCGTAGCCAGGTTTGTAACTTCTCTTGGTCTGTTTGGTGGTGAGAAGTAATATCTTGTTCCCTCAACTGAAGCGGTGTTGAATCGTCTGCCTCGCATATTGCTCGATGTAGTGTGGAAGAGTCCGCTAACCTGTGGAAATATAAACGTAAGTTCATTATTTGTTGGTCGAGCTGTTTACCAGTATCCACCAATTCTCTTCCTCCTTGGTGTCTTGGAAGCATTGTACGTTCAATAGCACTCCAAGGGTGATGTTTTTGTGCTTTTGTTAGAAGTGTCCTTATTTTTCTTTTCAGGTTTTGGATGTCCATCCTGCTTCATTTTACAATTCCAAAAGAGTAGCTCAGCGCAGAGCAAGCATACATGTTGAGCGCCTTAAACAAATTTCTACTATTTAAATTAGTTCGTAATGTTTATTAATATGCTTTCAAGTAATGGCATCGCACTCACTCCAGGGAATATTGACTTATACTAGGTATACAAAGATACCAAAAGTATGGAGCTCTGTGTGGACCTTTTCCATGTTATTGGTTCCTAGGCGACGTGGTCTGCTATATTTTCCACAAACTTTCAGACGGTCTGCGTGGTTACAAGAAAAATTGCTTTCTGAATTGGTTTAAACAGATGCTCACTAAGACCCAGTTATCTTGGAATTTGCACCTCCAAATCATTGTATTTGGCGATCTTTTCGTTGTATTTTGGCCTTAGATTGTTGTTGTTAGTATAATATCCGGTCTATTATGAGCAAATCTGGTCCGTTCACAAGAATAGGCAACAGACTTTATAGATTTAACCTGCTATAGATTTACCTTACCTGCTAACTCTTGGTGGCGTATTAGCGGCTGAGTGGTGTCTTTCCTTATATTCCGTTGCCGCAAATGCTTGGCATCCCCCGGTTATATTCTGGATTATCTCTGTTGTATGATAGCCGTATTGGTCGTTTTCTATTGAGGGATCTCTGATGATGAACTTCCGATAGTTTTTCGTCGGAATAACCTAATACGGATGCAACCCATGAAGTGGCTTCCGTAGCCAGGCTTGTAACTTCTCTTGATCTGTTTGGTAGTGGGACGCAATATCCTATTCTCTCAGCTGTAGCAGCATTAAATCGTCTGCCTCTCATTATTCAATGTAGTGTGGAAGAGTCCGCTAACCTGTGGAAATATAAACGTAAACGAACTGCTTACCAATATCGATCAATCCTCTTCTTCCTTCTTGGAATTATTGTACATTTAATAGCACCCCGAGGGTGGTGTTTATGTGCTCTTGTCAAGAGTGTTCTTACTTTTCTTTGCAGATTGTCTATGTCCGTCCTGCTCCGTTTCATAATATCAAAAGAGTAGCTAAGTGCAGAGCATGCGTATGTGGTGAGTAACTTAAACAATTTTTACTACCTAAGTTAGTTCGTAATACCCGCCTTACACTTTGTGTTGTCAATTTGGCCTTGAAAGTGCGATGGTCAATTCTTTAAGCTTGTTTCATTGCTAGATATTTTTTTGTTTGTTCTACTTCCATTGCAGCTATAATTTCACCGGTCTGCATCTCAAATGCTCCCGGTTGTATATTTCCTTTAACAACGTTCAAAATATGGCACTTATCTATTCCGTACTGCATTTCGATATCCCCGGAGAGCTTCTCCACAATTTTAAGCATTTTTTACAGCTGGTTTCTGGTAGCAACCAGAGTTTAAGATCAGCCATGTATAGAAGATGATTCAATTTTACTACCTCTTCGTTGTTATTTCTAATACTAAAACTGTATCTGGTGAAATGTTCAATGAAAGGCAGAACCACAATGGGCTTAGTCAATCGCACTGAAATATTCCCTTTTCCATTGGAATTGTGTTAGTTGCAATGGTATCGTTGGATGGCACTTATAATTGGCTCCTAGTTCCCCAAGTTGACATGATGCGTTCTAAAAAGGTAACAAAAGGATTATCAACCCTGTACAGTCTCAATATTGTTTTGAATCACTCATGTGGCACTGAATCGAAGGCTTTCTAATTATCCATATAGGCAGCAAAGAGGTTTCTTCGGTGCGTGCAGACTTGGTTACATATGACTAAGTAAACAATAAATTGTTCCTTGAATCCCATTATTCTCCTAGTGCATCCATTCTGTTGAGTTGCGATGACGTTATATAGATTTACAAGCCAAACAGTTTTGCACTCCCTCCAGGGATTATTGACTCATACCAGACATACAAAGCATTTAAGCAATTTTTCTTAGTGTAATACAAGGTCACGGGGCAAGCAAGATAACGAAAATGTTTTAACTTCAAAGGTACCGCCAAAGCTATCGCATCTGTGAGATGAAATAATCTGTGTTAAAACTAATATAGGTAGTTAAAAAACTATTGCATTAATATTATTATAAGGATATAAACTGTTATTGAAAAGTATAAAATAACTTCATCTCCTCAGATCTACAAAATTAAACAAAATGATCGACTAGGTAATATTTTGTAAACCCTAGGTCTGAGTCTTAAATTTCCTTGAACGCAATTCACCAAGAAAAGTTATATACTTATCAGTAGCTGAAATTAACCTCACAGTAATCTGGTACTACTACCTCCAACCTGTCTATGGATTCAAATTATGTGCGATTACTAATTTTAAAATAAACTAGCTTTAAATTATTAATTTAGTTTAATAAATTTTTGAACTAATAATCGTCAATTAGAATATGCTGTTTTTGATTACATCTAACTGCAAGAAACTCGATTTAAATAATCGATCTTCCTTCGTCTCCAGAAACAAGAAAGACCTACTCTTATTAGACTATACTCTAATATATATTGACACTTTTGTATCTATCTCGAGTAGTTTAGTATTTTAGTAACGAGATTAAATTCTACGAATAGTTAAATCTTTTACTGACACCAAATAAATTTATACTTGAGTTCTCCAACAACTTTGCCGAGATTTATAAAACTTCACATGTCTGTGTCTTTAAACGATACATTGTAAGAGTTAAATATTAATATATATATATATATATATATATATATATATATATATATATACATATATATATATATATATATATATATATATATATATATATATATATATATATATATATATATATATATATTTGCCCGACTAAAATAAAATTTAGGAAACTTTGTTTCCATTTATTGCTGAATTTATTTTTTTTTTTAA
Organism: Diaprepes abbreviatus; assembly: GCA_034092305.1. Lineage (NCBI taxonomy): Eukaryota > Metazoa > Arthropoda > Insecta > Coleoptera > Curculionidae > Diaprepes > Diaprepes abbreviatus. The sequence continues at coordinate 4,700,671 of JASJET010000095.1, forward strand.
TTTTCAAAATATTGCCAAAATTTAATAAAAAAAAATATTTATTTGTTGAGCGCCAGGTAAAATATAATTATAATAAATTATAACTATTCTTTACCAATTTTTTAAATACTTTCAATTTTCACATTATCTATATAGATATAGAAGTGTTCTTACCTGTTAATTGACACCTTCTCAGTTGAGTTCAGTTATTTATCATATATAAATCAGACAATTAATACACAGAATGATTAAAACACAAAAATATAAATTTTATTTAACAATATAAACAAATTGCCCAATATTATTAATAAATATTAGATGAAATTAAATGTTTAAATCTTTTATCTTTCAATCAATACTATTTCTAATCAATCTTACTTATTATTTACTTTTATCTACCATGCATTGTCCTTTAACAACCTGTAACACAAATTTGGCAAAATTTTAGTTTCGTAATCGTCTACTAGATGGCTATATTATAGTTTATGACGGAAAGCGTCGTTATTTCTTAAAAATGATATTATTCTAAACAAATTTACGTGTGCTGTGTTGTGATTCAAGTAGTTAATATAGTTTTACACCTAATATTGATAATAATAAATATTATTATTATTCTAACAGGATAGTATAGCAAACTATTATTTATTAATTTAATTATTTTTATTTTTAGAAAAGTTAGGTTATTATGAGATGCTGGTTTTCAATGTCTACGAAAAATTAAAAGCTTTCTGCTGCTTTATCGAATATAAATATCTTGTTATGTTTTCTTTTACTTAAATCAGAATTCCAGTTTTTTTTTATTTATTTTCTTATTTGAAAAACTTCCAAATTACTAAAAATATTTTTTGTTGTCGTAAGGAATTGACAAAATATTATCCAAAGTCTCGTTCCACTATTTTCTTCTTAGTTTAATTCCAATTAATTTTTCTTATATTCTTCTTATCACAATTAATCGTATTTGTTGTTGTCTGAGAGTTGAACAATTACTTTACAGGACAAAACTTGGAAACTTTTATGAATTACTTTAATTAAATTATGAAATTCTTTTTAATTGACAACAACAAAACACATAACCTCTTTTAAAAACACCAATTATTTTACTTTTGTTTTCTGGTAACGTATGAAAATTTCCGTTTCCTTTTTTTTAAACAATTAAAAATGTAAGATTATGAAAAATCATCTCTTTCGAAATTCCTACGCTTTGGCTTTTTATATTCGGCCAAAATATAAGAAATTTCTAAAATATGATTGGTCAGATTTTTGACATCTGACAACTTGATAAATCTTAATAAATTGAAAAATTGGATTTTATGAAGGTTTTTTAATTTTTTCAAGGTATATCGGTAGCATATTGCAAACCTGCCACCTACCGACCTCGATGTCAAACTGAAAAATATCGCCAGTCGAATGACATCTATGAATCATCGGAGTGGAAACTTTTTTAAAAATCAAAATTTCAGGAAGAAATAAAGAAATCTATCTGGTGTATTGAAATAGTTATTATATATGTATTCTTTTTTCAGGCACAGAAAAAGAAAGAATATATACAAACAGTTTATTTCCTGCAAATACCACTTTGCTCTTCTTTCCATACGCGTTTCGACCACTACATGGTATCGTTAGTGGAGCTGTATGGAACCGAGAGCAATGTTCGCTAGAAATGGCTGATATATCAAATAGAAATTTCAAGGTATGTTAGTAGGATATTGCAAACCTGCCACTTACCGACCTCAATGTCAGACTGAAAACTATCGCTAGTCGAACGACATCTATCAATGATCGCAGTGGTGAGAAATTTAAAAAAAAAATCAAAATTTCGGTAAGAAATAAAGAAATCTATCTACGTATGGAGAGAGGACCAGACTGATATTTGCAGGAAATAAACTGTTTGTATATATGCTCTCTTTTTCTCTGCCTGAAAAGAAAATACATATATAACAACTATTTAAATAAGGCAGATAGATTTCTTTATTTCTTATTGAAATTAGGATTTTTTTTTTAATTTCTTACTACTTATTTCAGTCGATATGTGAGAGCTCACATTTTCATGGTGAAGAATGACTCGTCGTTTTGTTTGTTTTCCTCAACTCATCGAAGGTTTCCGGCAAACAGTTGAATATATATCATTTAGAATTGACTAGTCTATGATTCTCTAAACGCACGGTTGCGACTTGACTAGTTTTTCTGAAAAAAACAGGCGAACACATGCTTTGAAATGCTTCGAGCACGAGCAACTTGGTTGGTATAGGTTCATACGCAGGGATCCAAGACACTTCATGTATCACGATTTTATAAATATTTCTTGAAGTATTTTTTAAGTACTTCCATGTTTTAATCGACAGAAGCCTTTATTTATTGAGCGATTGTTAAATTATGTGGAATACAACGCGAACTAGGCCTTACGGCCAAATGTTCATTATATACGCTGATGTTACCAATGCTCAGGGATGCCTCAATATCACGATATATCATATGACAATCTTGTATTATTAGTTCACGCTCAGCATCGATGTTTTCTACAACTAAAACCGATTTTGGACGATCTTCATAAGACTCGTCCATGAGTCATGATGGCCGTGCCTAAATTTACTAAATCAATGATATACAGTAGTTTTTGTTGGTGCTTCGTTGTCATATAAAGATTTAAGTTCACCGATACATTTTAACGCTGTGTTCTACTTGAGAAGCATGACGCGGCTGACGTTGCTAACACGGAAATATAAATTCCATTTAAAATATTGGTCTATCACTGACTACGCAGCGTATTATACATAGAAACGGCCAATGTTTTTAACGGAATTAACATTTTTGTGCCAACCGCACTCGCTGTACCACGCCGCTCATATAGCGTTATTCAGATAAAGCACTTTGAAAGTTATGAAAAATAATCGCACAAAAATATTCACCAGTTAATTTCATTTTTTGGTCGAGATAAAATTTTGAAATTACTGTGAATACCACACATAGCGTCCGTATATCAAAAGATTTCGGTTATGTATACCATCAAACTTGTCAAACTTTACAATAGATAGAGGAGGTAGGAGAGCATTGGGTAGTCGGGAGGTTTGGGCACCCTCTCATTTCTCGAAATCCATGGTATTTTTTTTTGTTTTCCACCACAGCGCTATAGTTTAATAACGGACAACACCGCTTAACCAAACGTGAGCTGTCATTTCACTTAGTTGTCAAAGTCATATGCGGTTAACTGTTTCTTGCGTACAGAAGTAAATATTTTGGTTGTGATTTGGAGAAAGATAACAAAGCAATCTGCAAGAAAGTGTAAGTATCTATGTTAACTTCTTCTTTTGTGTTTATTAAAGATTATATTTACCTGCCAATTAGGATTCAATATTTGAGAAAAATAATCATATTCAAATTTATTTGAAAAATGAGGTTATGGGGAGCACTGGGCACGCACGTAGGAGGGTTTGGGCATGCCCAATGCTCCCTCCGTTATAGTACATTTTGGTGCCATATTTTTGTAGTTTTATGTTATGCCTATTGTATTGAATGTTTTAATCATTTCTTTGCAGGGCAATGCCGTTTTCATTTAAAAAGAAAAATAAGCGACGCGAAATCCCTAAAGATGTTATTTTGCGCGCATTAGAGGAGGTTTCTAAAGGAGGGAAAATTAAAACTACTGCGAGTAAATATGATATACATAGGTCTAACTTTAAAAGATACATAAAGCAGGGTGGCGCCGTGAAAGTTGTTTCCTCTAAATTTGTCTCAACTCAAATATTCACGAAAGATGAAGAAGAAAAAAAGATTTCAGAATATCTTACAACATCGTTTAAACTAAACCATGGACCATCGAAAGTGAGGGCACGAGAACTGGCTTATGAATACCCCATTGCCATTAAAAAAAAAATACCAGAAAGCTGAACAAAGAAGAACCTTGCGTCCAAAGATTGGCTTAGAGGATTTTTTAAAAGACAACCTCAACTTTCTATAAGGACACCAGAAGCTACCAGTCTCTCACGGTCCAAAAGTTTCAATAAGAAAAATGTCGAAGATTTTTTTGAAAATCTTAAAACTGTATATGAACGGCATCATTTCGGCCCTGAGTCTATTTACAATAAAGACGAAACTGGATTATCAACAGTACAACTAACACAGAAAGTGATTGCTCTCAGAGGCACTAAGCAAGTTGGGCAAGTAACGTCGGCATAAAGAGGGACGCTTGTAATGGTTTGATGCGGTATAAATGCATTGGGAAACTCAATACCACCTTTTCCATATTCCCACGGGTCAATTTCAAAACATTCATGCTACACGATGCCCTGTTGGATCAGATGGATCAGCACATCCTTCAGGGTGGATGACTGCACCAAACTTTTTAAAAATATATGCACCATTTGGCAAAATACACAAAACCAATGCCTTCCTCGCCAGTTCTTTTGCTGCTGGACAATCACGAGAGCCATATTTCAGTACCAGTTCTCGATTTCTGTAAAGAATCGGGCATTGTTTTAATGACTTTTCCACCGCACTGCAGTCATAAACTGCAACCCCTAGACCTGACTGTCTATGGACCACTCAAAAGTTATTATAACACTGCTGTAACGGATTGAATGGTAAGCAATCCTGGCAAAATGGTGACAATTTATGGAATCCCAAAATTAGCAGCAATAGCCATGCCACTTGCATTCAAGCAACAGAATATTCAAAGGGGATTTGAAAAACCGGGCATATGGCCATTCAATTCAAATATTTTCTCAGATCAAGATTTCCTTTGTTCTTCTGTCATTGATCGCTGCTTGCCGGATGAGGATAATGCTCCTACAGAACAATCGATTTCACACCAAGCTCTCATGGAACAGCCTTCTGCGGAAGAAAATCAGAGGTTCATACAAGTTTAAATGTGGAAGTCGCTGGGCCATCTCAACTCGAATCTCCAATTAGAAGCCAGACTAAGGACACTGTCATAGTAACACCTGATTTAGTAAGACCATAACCGAAGGCTGGCCCAGGAAATTGCGTGGCATGACACGGAAGAAAGGAAAAACTAGGATATTGACGGACACATTCGAGAAAAGACTTATAGAAATGGAAGAAGAAGAAAGACAAAGAAAAAATAAGATCAAAGAGGTCAACAAAAATAGGAAATGCTCTAAAAATACAAGATAGAAAACAATTCCGAAGCTTGCTGAAGAATTTACTTCGAAACGAGAGAAAAATAGGAAAATGAGCAGCGATGATGAAATAGAAAATGTTTCTGTTTCTGACGAAGCGTTCGTTGAATCCTCGGAAGAAGATTTTGATGAAGACGATGTCATTGTTTTGGATATAAATTTCCAGATCGATAACTTTGTGTTGGTTAAATTTGATACCAAAAAAAAAACTGTCTATCATTATGTTGGGTTAATCGAAGAAGTTAGTTACTCCAGGCAACTGTCAAATTTATGAGAGCGAGTAAGATACGAAATACATTTATATTTCCTGATATCGAGGACGTAACCAGCGTTCCCTGGAGGATATAAAGATAAAATTGCCACACAACATGGATGAAATGTGACAGCTTTAAATATAAATTTGACAAGTCTATCTGGGTCATACCAAATATAAGATAAGTTTAATTAAGTCCAACAACGTGCAGTATTCATTCTTAGTTACTTTGTTTATTTTTTTAAAGTCTATGATAAGAAAAAATATTTGTTACAAGTTTTTATAGCAATGTTATATAATACTTAAGCATAGTAGTATAGTATAGCAATATGTGGCGTATTAAATACAATGCCCAAACCTCCCTACAGGGGTGCCCAAACCGCTCGACCACCGGGAGGTTTGGGCACTTTGGACATGTGTCAGAAGATCTTTTGTAACTTTGAGACTGATTACAATACCAAAACTTGTCTTTGCAATAATTACTACCAAATATGTGTGTTGGATATATTTGGAATAAAATTTTGATTTTGATAAAAAATAACAGTTTTATTACCATCTATGTAGAAAAGTGCCCAATGCTCCCTTACCTCCCCTATGTCAGTGATGCGCTAGTTTTTGACATAAACTGGTACTCATTTATAATAATAAAATCGAAAACCCAGTATTTCTGGCTTCATTTTTTTAATGTTTCGGAAACATTTTGTGATGTAACCTAAGTGTCAATATTTAATTATGTTAAAAAATATATTTTCCATAAACCTTCCACCATCTGATGTAGTCTTAGATTTATGGATCTAAAATCAGAGTGACCTAACTAAGTTGACTTTCTCCCCATGATAAATCCAATAATAAAAAAAAAATGTTTCTGTTCCGACGTAACATAATTTATCCTCCGGGTAGTTATCAGGATCTGTCATAAACCAGCACAATACGTTATTGATTATACCTTCCTAAATGGGTTTTGTTTATGCGTGCCAGCAGATTGCTGTCCAGAGGAATATCTTTTATTATTAATTTATCACAAAATTTTATTGCTAATGGAGGTTGACACATTATCGAATTATTAATAATAATAATTTATTGAATGTAAAAAAAGATACATACGTTACGGGGATTATTAGAAAAGTTTTTTTTTTCTAACAATGAAACAAAATACTTTTATGATAATGTTAGTTTTCAACATAATTTCTTTTTTTATTCAACGAGAAAGACTAAATAATTCTATATTTTTATTTTTAGAATCATTATATTGAAGTCATAATGAAAAACAGTTGGCTGTTGCTGTCTTCTGTGATTTACCAGAAGGCGTTTGACTTTGTGAACTATTTGGTGCTACTGGATAAACTGGAGGCTTGTGGCATCAGGGGTCGATGATCATATAATTTGTGTAGATCTCAAAGAGCAGAGATCCCAAAATTTACTACTCACAATTGTAGCACTTGAACGACTTTTAAGAGCACAAACTGAGATGGGTGAGTCAACGATTGGATGAAGTAGGTTTGTGCCTTTTCGGTGAAATTAACAAAGAAACTATATTTATTGTTTGATACAGTTTATTTTTACGCAGATTTTAAAAATATTTAGGACTCTACAGGGTGAGCCAAAAAACTTGGACAGCATAAAGTTGTATTTTTTTTAAATAGAACACCCTATATACGAATCGTATTTTCGATTTAGCTTATAATTTTAAATCTTTTTTATTAAGGGTTTACTATAACAAAACTTTATAGTTTCTGAGATAATTAAGTTTAAAGAAAAAAAGTCACATTTTCAAGCTTCAATTCAATCCTAAATAACGTTTTCAGTTTTGTGACAAATATATTCAAATTTGAAATTTAGCAAGGCCAAGGACAAGTTAACATATTTTTTACCTAATATTTGCAATAAAACCTACAGGGTGTTGAACACATCGGCTCAAATTTGAACAAGTTTAAATGAATAAATATCTTTTTTTTTTTTTTTAAATGGGACACCCTGTATATTTCATGTTATTTAATAGAGTAATAAAAACCCTAAAAGTTTTGTTCAATATATCCTATACCTATTTATAATAGTTTTTGAGATATTTCAGTTTTTCTTATTTTCCATACTTTTTTACAGAAATAGTCTTCATTATCATAGTAGCCATGTAAAATAATAAAAAGAAACTACAGAAACAAACAGAATGTGGTTAAATATGATGAAATACATTATTCGTTATATTACAACGGCAATAGTTTAATTAAACATAATGTGAAAAAATTAACACAACAATAACGACAAGGCAAATACATATTTACTTTTATACTAAATTGAAACAAAAAAATTACCTATTAAATACTGAGATTAATTGTTTCTTTTTAATAAGTGTTCGAATAAACGACCCTCTTGTGCAATGCACAAATTTAGTCTTTTTTGCAGATTTTCTCGGACCCTGGACAAAATTAGTGGCGTTATTGTTCTACAGGTATCCCTAATCCTGTTTCGCATATCTTCCACTGTTGTTGGTGGATTAACATACACCTTATTTTTAATATAACCCCATAGGAAGAAATCTAATGGGGTGATGTCGCAAGACCTTGGTGGCCACTCAATGAAACCCCCACGTTCAATCCATTTTTGTGGATATCGTTGGTCCAAAAACGCACGAACTTCACGATGGTAATGCGGAGGCACACCATCGTGCTGGAACCACATACTGTCGAGCTCATCCCTATCGAGACCTTGAAGCAGTTGGGGTAGTTCTTCTTGTAGAAAGTTCAGGTAACTATGGCCATTTATTGGTTCATTAAAAAAGTGGGGTCCAATAATTCGATTATGATGAATACCACACCAAACATTTAATGACCAGTGGTTTTGATGTTGCACCTCTCTAATCCAAAATGGGTTTTCTGTGGCATAATAATGCATGTTGCGTCTATTTACGGCACCGTTACTTCTAAAAGTAGCTTCATCGCTAAACATTACCTTGCATAATAAATTTGGATTTAATTGAATCTCCGCATTTATTGTACGACAAAAGTTTACACGACTTTCAAAATCCTGTCCATGCAATTTTTGGTGTAATTCCATGTGATATGGATGATACCTATATTTCTTGGTAGTACGATTAGCGGTGGATTGTGATGTTTCACATAATGCTGCTAACTGACGGCTACCAATATAAGGATTTTCCTGAACATTTAACAATACTTGTAGTTCTTTTTCTTCATTAGTTACTGGTTTGTTGACCACTTTACGTTTTGGATAATCAACAGTACCAGAAGAATCAAATCTTTGCATTAAGTTTTGAAAAGTATGGGTATTAGGCTGTCGTCGATCAGAATACTTCATTTTGTAAATTCTTTGAGCAAGAAGGCAATTTTTTTGAGCCTCTCCTATTGTATAAATCATATCTATTAACTCATTCTTTGGAAAATTCATTTTACAATATAAGATGAATGCAAAAAAAACAAACTACACTACATAAAAACCAAAAGAAGCGATTGCGGTTATAAATTTGACACTCAGAAAAATGTTCTTTTACATTGTTTTTGCCATGGCTACTATGATAATGAAGACTATTTCTGTAAAAAAGTATGGAAAATAAGAAAAACTGAAATATCTCAAAAACTATTATAAATAGGTATAGGATATATTGAACAAAACTTTTAGGGTTTTTATTACTCTATTAAATAACATGAAAATATATAGGGTGTAGCATTTAAAAAAAAGATATTTATTCATTTAAACTTGTTCAAATTTGATCCGATGTGTTCAACACCCTGTAGCTTTTATTGCAAATATTAGGTAAAAATTATGTTAACTTGTCCTTGGCCTTGCTAAATTCCAAATTTGAATATATTTGTCACAAAATTGAAAACGTTATTTAGGATTGAATTGATGCTTGAAAATGTGACTTTTTTTCTTTAAACTTAATTATCTCAGAAACTATAAAGTTTTGTTATAGTAAACCCTTAATAAAAAAGATTTAAAATTATAAGCTGAAACGAAAATACGATTCGTATATAGGGTATTCTATTTAAAAAAATACAACTTTATGCTGTCCTAGTTTTTTGGCTTACCCTGTCCTAGATATTTTTAAAATCTGCGTAAAAATAAACTGTATCAAACAATAAATATAGTTTCTTTGTAAATTTCACCGAAAAGGCACAAACTTACTTCATCCAATCGTTGACTCACCCTGTACATACAAGATAATTCTTAACAAACTCGAAAGATTATTCATCAAAGTCGAAGGAGTCGAGTTTAGCACATGGAAGACCATGATCAAGTGTGTCAAATGTTTAACTGTAATCAAGCAGAACCAAGGCGGAAGTCTCACCCCTGTTTGTGGCCTTGACAAGATAATCCAAAACCGCTAACAAGACAATCGCTGTGCTATAACAATTACGAATCCCAGACTGAGATGATGGAAGTAAGTTATTTTGATCAAATTTATCCATAGATACTTTTGTCTAGTATTTTGATGGTAGATATCCTTTAGGTTATTTATTTTTAATAAAAGCACAACTGTAGCAATCTTTCAACGGATGGGAGACATAATACTAAAGGAACATATATTAAAGATATAGACCAACGAGGCAACCATCGGCACCTGATGAATTTGATTTTAGCTGAGATATAGCGTTAAGAACGTTAGTATTAGCTACAGGTAATAGCTTAATGGAATACATAGTTCGTCTACCACGAAAGCCCTTCCCAAATCTTCCCTGGCAGGGGGTGCTTATACTTTTTAGTAAGTCTATAAAAATGGTTAATGCAATTTGGCTTATTCAAATGACTAGGTGCACTTATATTATTTTTATGTTTCTTGTAAACATTTAAGTCGCTTAAGACGTGCCACAAATCTTTTTTGCTATTATATTTTGCCACAAAATCTACACATGCTTTCTTTTTTTCACGAATATCTTTAATAAATAAATTTCTCAATTCTTTATAAACCTCCCAGTCCTTAACAGTCTTAGTTCTTTTATATTTGGACATAAATTCAGATATTCTTTTTCATAATCTTTAGAACTTCCTTGAACCACTGTGCTCTTGGCTTTGTAACACGAACTCTACGCAGGAGACATGGTGATTGAATAATATTAATACTTTTTCCATAAGCAAATCTACCTTTTCGCCCAAGGATTGAATCTCGTAAATTTCACCTCGGTTGCTGTTTATCAAATCTGAATAAAAAATATCGACGTCAAAATACTTGAAGCTTCCAAACTCCATTAATTTTGGATATCTAGAGAGAACTTCAGATCAAAATGCTCTACATTTTCGGTAATAAGACCCTTATTCGATGTAATACTTACCTGAATAGCGCGCAGGATTCCTAACAAACTGACAAAATGAATAGGAGGCGAGAAATCTATTGCATACGTTTATCGAATAATTAGATTTTAAAAGATTTATATTAATGTCATCCAGAATTATATCTTCTGCTAGCGGAATCAGTTTAGAAGCGGCATTCTACAAAGAATCAAATCCATTTATTTCATTAGCTCAAGCCGATAAATCGATAGTAAGTTGAAGTTCAAGAGCCACATAAGGATATTGGATTTAATGCCGGTTTTAATCTATAGCTGTAATAACTTCGCTAAGGTAAGTAACTGCCGTTCAAGCTGCGCTCTTTGGTAAGCAGTTTTTAATGCAATGATGACAAATCGGCAAAAATTTGAATTGAATAATTTTCTTATCTCTTATAATTTACAAATTAGGAAACATTGTCAAATTATCTCATTAAATTTGATGATATTTTTTGAAATTTTATTTAAAATGACATTACTTTGAAATGAGATATAAAATTTGCATTTCTAGATTTATTAGCAGTATAGGAATATATAATGCCCTTTTTTGCCAATAATAAATTAAAAACTTTTGGGTCTGAAATAAATTCATTATTTAAGAAACGTAGAGTATTTTGAAACAATCTTTGGATACTTCGACTTTGTTTTTTAGTACGAATTTTTTCAATATATTAAATTTTACAGAGTAACTTAAAAGAAAATGTGCCATATCAACTTCGATTTTTTAAATAGTGACCCCACTTTTAGACTTCCTGCAAACTTCTCAAAATTCTGAACATATTTTTATTACATGCCCAATGTCTAAATGTACCTCTCTTCGATTACTCAACAGTAAAAACTCGAAATGAAATACAATAGTTATTTGGATACTTGTATGTATTATCCTTTTAAGCATAGAAAAGGAAAGTAGGTCGTCGTATTTACAGCAAATAGATTTCTTTATATCTTACTGAAATTTTGATTTTTTCAAAAATTTCATAGTACTCCGGTGATATAGATGTCCTTTGATTGGCGATATTTTTTAGTCGGCAGGTTTTTAATATCCAACTAACAGTTGTTTCTTACGAATGTTGCTCTCGGTTCGAGACAACTCCATTGACAAGGCTGTAAGGTGATCGAAACGAGTATGATAAGAGGACCAGAATTGTATTTACAGGAAACACTGTTCGTATATATTTTTTCTCTATTTGAAAGGATAATATATATATATATATATATATATATATATATATATATATATATATATATATATATATATATATGTGAACGGAGTATGAATGTTTTTTTTTTTAATTTAAATCTTGAATTTTACCGGATTTTTGATATTTTTTCCAAGGGTCTCTTTTACCTAGCATTCGCGATTTCTAACTATTTTTTGATTTTGGCGAGAGGTCAACGCATCTCGTCGTTATTCGGTTTTTTTTTGTACTCATCTCCGAGAATATGCACCTATTAAAATATTTTCCGGGTTTATTGGATTAATTTTATCCTTCAGGAAACGTGGAAGTTCGTTACGTTCGGGATTAATTTATTTTAAGAATTTACGCATTATCAACTATTTGTGTAAACCCTAAGTTTTAACACAAATCTGGGGTTGTTGGTGAAGTCCCGTCAAACCTCCCGACTAGAATGAAAACTCTAGCCGCCTCACCTTTCTTCTCCCTCACCGAGTTAGAAGGGGAATTAATGAAGCTCAGAGTTAACGAAGATTAATTAAGTATTATTTTATTAAAGGAACGCTTCTAAGGAATGAGCCAATTAGGAAGAGATTATCAAGTAACACTCATCCTTGACTCTTAGTTAACTTTTTATTCATTTTTTTTAAATTCAGTACTGTTTTTCGCAAGTCAAGTTCGGGATTATTTTCTCTCCACTGTCACGTTCGGGATTTGTCAAGATCGGTATTCGTAACTTTATAGCCAACACGAAGTTGACTATTAGTCGCAATGTCAATATCAGGTTTTCTCCACTTTGTCACGTTTTAGCAATTATGTTTAAGTCAGGACGCGTCAGTACAGTAACTCGTACGCCCCGCTGACCTCGTCTTTTTATCGACCGCATCAATTTGAGGAATCAAGATACGTGAGCGATCTTTATTTTCTGTAGAATATTATGTTGTCAAAGACAACCTACTTTAAGAACCACGAGCTGCCTAAAAAATAGAAGAGTTAACGTTGCCTCCGAGAGCTACGCTCGATCGGAAGAAGGACAAGTTGACTCCAAAAGAGCAACCCGTAATGTCCTTAATTACGCCGCTGCCTTTTCGCTTATAGCAGCGGAGACGTCGCGCTCTGAATTCGGGAAAGCACCGAGCCGAAGCGTCGCCACCGCGCCCGTTAATATGGGGGTTTCCCCGCAATCGAAGAATTGTAGTTTTAGCACTGTATGCCGTAATATTTAGTTTATTTTATTTAGGGAGTTTTGGGGTTTATTAAATTTGAAATTTAATATTTTGTCGTAAAATAAGCGTGTATTCACAACAATATATATATATATATATATATATATATATATATATATATATATATATATATATATATATATATATATATATATATATATATATATATAATAACTATTTCTGTATTTATTACTGAAATTTTGACTTTTTAAAAAAATTCTCACTATTCAGGGTATAAATGTCGTTTGACTGGCGATATTTTTCAGTCTGGGATTGAAGCCGGTAGGTTTTTAATATCCTACCGACATAATTTGAAATTTTTATTTTATATAGTAGTTGTTTCCTGCGCATGTTGCTCCCGGTTCGATACAGCTCCACTGACGAGACCATAAGGTGGTCGAAACTCATATGAACTGAAGACCAGAGTTATATTTGCAGGAGACAAACTGTTTGTATATATTATTTCCTTTTCTCTGATTGAAAGTATAATACATATAAACAACTATTTAAATACAGCAGATGGATTTCTTTATTTCTTACTGAAATTTTGACTTTTTAAAAAATAATTATTTAGGTGCATAAGTGATTCAATGACCTGTTCCAAAGTAACGTTTTGTCAAATTGTCATTTTGAGAAGATAGAAATTCGTATGATGACTGGATATAGAGATAGGGTAAGAACCCAAGAAATGTATCAGTTATTTCAAGAAAAAATCCTAATCTTTGGCCAATTTCATAATCAATAATGAATAAGATTAGCAGAAATTTCGTCGGATTGGATATTATGAAAATAATTTGCGTACTAATAAGTGCTAATCCTTTCAAAATACAAGCCATTCGAGAACTTTATGAAGGTGACGTGTGTCTTCAATTTTTAGAACTGTTTTCGGAACGCCATTTTTATTAAAAACATTGTTTTTTTCCGACGAATCCACAGTTTCCGTAAATGGTGATGTCCACACATAAAATTATCGGTAATGGTAGGGTATAAACCCAAATTGGATGAGAAAAAGACACAATCAGTATAGGCAATAAGTAAATATGTGAGCTGGAAAAATATTTACAGTTGTTACAAGTAGGTCTTATTCCTGCTCTTTCGATTCTGATCCCGAAAAAGAAAATCCAAATTTACCTCATCAAAATTTCAGACTTAAACAAGACGATGCCCAGTTATATTACATAGCAGAATTTCGCGCTTTTCTTTATGATGTTTCCACAAACATGTGCATTGGAAGATAGCGACCTATTGAGGTCACCAGACTTAAACCCTCTCGACTTATTTTTGTGGAGTTACCTTAAGGGTAAAATGTTCTAAACTAAGCCAGTTGACTTAAAATACTTAAAGAATCGGATTCTTCAAGAATTGGGGTTAATTACCACAGAACTACTCATAAATGTTCAGAATGAATTTACAAATTGTTTAGGTCACTATCAATTATGATAAATTAATTATTGTTACTACTTTAATTTCAGTTTTAACTGTCGGTAAATAGGAAACAGGAACATTTAGGTATAGGACATATTATGGAAAAACATCGAGAATTTTGAAGAGAGTCTAAAAGTGTACATAAAATTGGCGATCACTATTTAACAAATCAAAGCTAATTAGTGCACAGCTTCTCTCGAGTAACCCTGTATGTACATTGCAGCATCTCCCTTTTTACAGGGTACGGCAACGGAAGCGTACGGCAGCTCAATATGTTGGAAACTAGGTTCGTATCTCTTTTAGAGATAGTTGTGCTCTGCTTTTATTACCCAATAAGCGCCACCTGTTTAACATTATCTGTGTTACTTACCTAGTGATTAAACAGGAAAACACATAGGTATCAGGAATGAATTTAATTTATTGACTGCTGCTGTATAGCTCCATAATAAAACGACTTAATTAAAACAAAATAACAATTCCATTTTGAATGGAACCTACAATTTTTTTATATACCCATTCTTGATAACTATTGGTGTTACATCGTTTTTAAAAGTTAGATAAAAATTTGGCCGCAAACGTTCTAGAATCTTTAATTGCCAAGAGTACAGAAGGTAATTTTTATAAAGAAAGTTCTCAAGATGTTCTTACATTTTATATTATGTCAAATGAAAATATATTTATATTATGTTTTATTTGTATGTAAAAAAATTGATGTTCCAATTCCCTAAATTAAAGTTTTCTCCTACCTGGTCTATGCTTATGTACACGATACCTCTCACTTCTATTTATTTGATCCAGCGCTGTTGTTAAGATTCTTGTTGTTGTTCGTGGATGAATGGGGTTTCACAAGGCCAATCCCAACTCACCAACCAAATGCAGGGTGAGCCCAATCGTGAAGGTCAAAATTGTTGTGGTAACATGGTCTGGAAAAATAGAGCCAGAATAATCAGAAAGCCTTAACAGCCGAGAAAATCAGAATGGAAAAAACGGGAAAAGCAATAAAACGAAGCCAAAGATGAAAAAGAACTTGCGTCAGATAGCCCTGAAACAAAAGTTATTATTTTTACCACATGTTTGTAAAGATAAGGGGCAAAATCTTACCTCATTGATTAGTGGACTGTAACGAAAAAAAAAACACTTGACAGTCTACCCTTTCAAATCTAATGACAGGATTTGTCGACTGCCTTCGACGGTTCAACCGTAAAAGAAATGAAAATGAAAATCTCTTTCGCAGCCAGACGTGACAAATCTTAGGGATATTTATTTTTAATTTTTGCCAACCTTATTTTCAACCTGGAGTACTCTAGTTCCAAACTTACACTGATTCAGGGGCGGATCCAGCCTCTCTCCTTTGGGGGGGGGGGCGGTGATATCACAAAAGTACAGTATGGCAAGCGAAAGCAAGTTGTCGACGGGGGGGGGGGGGAGAGACATCAGCAACATTCCCATTTCTAGTGTAAAAGGCAAGGTCGGGTCTATTTTTCAGAAATTTGAAGCTGTTCGGAGGGGGGGGGGGCGATCAAAAGAAAAAAACAAGTTGCCGACAGCAAGGGAGGATGCGAGCAGCATACACATTCCTAGTATAAGAGGCAGAATCGGCTCTATTTTCTTGAATTCAAAGCTCTTGGGGGGGGGGGCTACTGCAAGAAAAACAAGTTGTCAACGGGACTGCCAGCAGCATACACATTCCTAATATAAAATGCAGAATCGGTTGTATTTCCCTGAACTCAAAACTTTTGGGAAGGGGAGGGGCGATCGCAATCATACACATTCCTATACTCTATTCAAGAACTAGAGAGAGCAATAAAACTGTTATCGAAACCTCCAGCGTACCTGCTCCCATGCCGCAGGTATCTGAGGACTGCCATAAATCTAATTATATTTAAACATTATAAACTTTTATAAATTTACTGCTACAATAAAATTTCTGGTAGTTCAATTTAATTTCTGGCAGTGAGCAAAGTACACCTTACAGTGTGTCCTTAGTAATTTATCTTGTCTGTGCTTGTTTTTACATATTATTTGAGATTAGTGAGATACCCAAAAGATATGGCTTCCAAAATCGTTAAAACCAGGGCATTTTTTCCTCAACGAATAACTTATTACGACGAATGTTTATGATTCCTTAAGATATCAATATCTAGATAATAATGTTAAAAACTCTGTTGAGTTGTGTTTCAACATGACAGGAGTTGGAAAATCTACTATGTGCCCAATACTGAAGGAAAAAACGACTGGAATTGTTAGTACTCCCAAGCTACATTCGATCAGGGGCAGACGAAAAACCTCGTTGGAAGAAGAGATGTAAACTGCAATAAAAGAAGTTATATACACATTTTATTATGAGAAGCAGATCCCAATCGTCGACAAAATTCTTACTAAAATCAATGAATATCGGGATTTACCTGAAATTAAAAGAATTGAGCTCTGGAAATTGCTAAGAGAACTTATTTTTTTATGGAAAAAAGCAGATAGGAAATCTGTTCTTATAGATCGTCTGGAATATGTCCGTTGGAGAAAGAAATATCTCTCTCAAATAAAAGGTAGAGTTGCTAGAAATATTACAACAACAATTATTTTTTTATATATGTTTAACTTCTTGTATTTTTCACAATGGATATTTTGTAAGTATTTAAATTATAACTTAGAATTTTTTGAGACAAAAGGGCTACATTTTAGTCGGAATGTGCATAAAACGATTTCTATGCCACAATTAAAAATAATAAAAATACAGTTGTGATTTGTGTGAAATATGTCAAAATTTTCTATATTATCTAATGTATGTGAATTATTAAGAAATCATAAGAAATTAAATAAAATTATAAAAACTTTTTATTTCAGGTTTATTACCGAAATAATATTCTATGCCATAAATACTTAGTGATAAAATAAACCTCCTTCCGACGCCTATGACAAGGATTAAAATCCTTTTTAACACTTCACACATCCAAATATCTATTGTTATCCAACCAAATAGTCCATTATTATAGACCGGTATTTTTGATTCTAAAATTTCTAACCCATTTCTATGAATAATATATGTGTCTAACAGATTTTGCCAAAGAAATCGGACTAAAAAACAAAGGTAGAAAAAAAAAAGGGTAAAAAATGATTTACTACTCTCTCTAGTTCTTGAATAAACTATAGCATAAGTGGCAAAATTCGGTCTATTTTCCTGAACTCAAAGCTCTTGGGGGGGGGGGAGGGCGATCGTCCCCACCGCCCCCCCCCCTTGGATCCGCGCCTGCACTGATTACCAGGTAATACATCAAATATTGGCAAGCCATGAAAAATTATCGAAAAGAAAATTATGATCAAACAGTCCAAAGTTACTAATCATGATTAAAACAAACTTCAAAAAAATTGCTACAATTTCCATACTGTATACTCAACCTTAAATGATCGGTCCCTACATGCCGTGCTCGTGTCAACGAATCGGGTATAAATCCATAACAAATGCTAACTGAACTATATTACCGACTATAACCTTATATTTTTAATACTGAAATGGAATGTAAATCAATGAGGATTTATTAAAAATAAAGTATTTTATTACTTTTAAATTCAAACCAAATAATGTGATATATAAACTACAGCAATTTACAAACTATGTTAAGAAGAAATAGTGATAAGTTATAAGACCTAAAGAGTTGTGAACCAAAAAAACAAATTCCATGTTTACAATTTTAAATTACATGATAAATAATTAAATTTAATCAGGTAAAAATATGCAAATTATATCATGTTACTAAAAACATGTAGCATTGATGCAAACTGGTAAATTTAAATGCTACATGTACGAATTCTACATGTCGTCATAAGATTTTAAGAAACCCTGCGTTCTTTAAGTAACGAATTTATACTAGACTTTACGTTCTCATTGTATATTTTAAGGCAGCCTTCAATATTTTTTCTTTTCTAATATAATTGTATAAATATAATCATTATTTGCACTAATTCCAACAACACATTCATTGGAATTAGGGAATGAACATCATTTATCTTAAATGGATTATCAGAACCCGTCATGGGCTGGTATCAATACATTATTGATTACACATTCTCTGATTCGTTCTGCTGTGTGGTTTTGAAAGATATCATCTTTTATAGAGTTAATTTAACGGAAACTGTGGGTTTCGTGGATTCGCGGAAATTAACATGGAACAATGGTTTAGTAGATTTTTAGGTGGATTAAACAGTGACTGACAAAAATTTACTACACGTAAAAATGGTATATATACGGTGTGTCCCTAGATGGTGATAAATGTATTGCGATGTCAGAAACTGCAATAGATAGGGAAAAATTTAATGAGAAAAATTTTGAAATTTTATTAATAATTTAGTGGAAGTTAAAGAATTGTTTGAGATTTTGAGATATTGGATTTTGTTAAACCTGCTATACGTTTTTTAGTTTAGAAAATTTAGTGAATCTCTAAAAATTTTGTTACAGCCACTTTTTACAAGAAACAGGACTACTTGATGAAATTTTAATTTAAACATTTTAGTGGTTTTAAATCATCATCAATTTTTTCCTTTTAAACACCATGTTGTATTTTATATGTTTCTGGAAAGCATAACATAATAATGAAAATTGTTAAATGTGAACTATGTTTCTAAAATTTCAAAAATTTAATATTAAAATCGGCCGGTATTCCAAAACTTAATTAATAAATACTAAAAATGTATTAAATATCGATATGCGCTCCCGTAAATGCGGAAGAGCAGCAAGAATTTGAAGTTTTATTTCAATGTATCCTTCTTTATTTCTTTAAAGGGAAGTTTCGCGAAATTATCACGCTACGAAAGATATTGACAACAGTTTGATACCAGCAAAATTGTCATATTAAACAGACAGGGTTTGTTTAGTTTAACACATACGTAAATAAATATCAATTGTGTAACCTATTTTCAGTATAATAATTATTTATTCTTAAAGTTAATATTTGTTGTATTATTTAACTTTATTCATTATGTATTTGATGCTGCAGTTTTAATATTTGATGAGAAGGCAAAATAAATAACATGAAGGAAAGGCGACTAAACTTGATTTTTAGAAGTATCACTTTCCGTTATTGAATTTCGATTATTAATTAAATGTTATATAATTAATTAACAGTGGTTGATCAAACGATATACTTACAGTGGGTGTATATAAATACATGTATATAAAGGAGAGATAGGAGAAACCCACAGAAAACCTTATAAGAACTAGCGAGCTTTATTTTATTTGAGAACTAAAAGCGTAACTTCAAAATACAAGAAACTATCAGAAAAAGTGGCAGTGCGCTTCTACTTCCAGGCCGATTTCAAACTAATTGGTTCTCATCTGTACAGGGTACGTAAATATATCCAACTACACGAAAAGTGAATCCTTTAAATATTTTATATTCGACTAAATAAAAAATGTGATACAAGCAGGGTAATTTCTCAAAATTCAATTCACTTTGAAGATGGAAATCTCTTGTGAGATCTATATATCAATAGTGAACGATGGAACGATATACTTGCTGCTGGTATGTATAAATACATGTGCATATAGGAAAAATCAACTGAAAAAACTTTACATTACAAACTAGAGCAACGCATATTAAATTTTTTCAGTTGGTTTCTCCTATACCAGCTTCAACATTCACTATTGATATCTAGATCTCACAACTGATTTCTCTGTTTAGGTTGCAAGGAATTCCGGGAGACAACGCATGTTGTATCAGGCTTTTTATTTAGTTTCACTTTTCATATGACAGTTCGCTGAGTAATATTCTAATAAATCAATAAAATAGTTTTTCCTCATACTTCCGCTTTTGCTTCCCTTCCTGTTTCCATTTCTGCTTTGTGTGAATAAAATGTTAGATATGGGTTCCTGCTTTGGTTATAAGAAATACGTTACATTATTAACTAATATCGTCGTTGCAATATTCTGAAGCATATTTTTCTATACTAATTTTTGGGGACTTACTATTTAAAAAAGGGAAGATTACTAGATAAACATAACAGTCACTTAGCTTTATACAGGGTGTCCGGTACTTACCTCTTAATTTCTCGGAAGCATCTAGGGGAGGTCAAAATAACCCTACTTTGTCATAGAAAAAAAATTTCTAAAGTGTCACCTAACGGAGATACAGGGCCCTAAAGGGGTACCCAGCGATTTACCTTATCGGCTCTAAGTTTTGAGCCGACTTGTATAATTTAATGAAATCTTAATATTTTATCGAATCCATAAAGACTCATTAAACCATACTACAGTAGATGTTTTAGATCATCAGAGAAGTCAGGAGCGGACTTGCAGCCACACTGCAGCTGAAAACTGATTTTTTAGAAACTTTTGTCATTCCTCTTCAAAAAAGGTACTCTTAATTTATTTCGGTAAAACTGGCGGTTTTCCAGATAAACCGATTTTTTTGCGAAACATTCAAAAGTTACTAATGCTAAACACAAACAGATAAAAATAAAATACGCAAGATGTGCTGATGTGTTTTAATTTATGAGGAAGTTCTGTCTCACTCTTAAAAGGCAAGAAGATGTTATGCTGAAAGATTTCCAGCTCAGACATTTTCAAGTCCAAAAGCCTTTCAAACGGTTGATCGAAGCCTAAAGGAAACAGGTAAAATATGATTAGAAAATAATTATTAGAGTTAGCGAATTAATTTTTTACATGTTTTACCCAGGGTCATTTTTGCCGCGATGCGGCTGTGAGGGCCATCCCAGGAGAGCACGAGATCCTCACGTAGAGGAACAAATTTTGCAAGATATTGCTGACAACCCTCTAAACAGCGCAAGAAAGCTCTCGACACAAAACAATGTTACAAAATGGATTGTATATGCAACTTTACAGAACACTACTTTACTTCATCCGTACCAGGTTGAAAAAGTACATGATATGTCTCCGGATGATTATCCCATAAGACTTCAATACTCCAACTGATTTATACAGTAACATAATCTAAATCTAAATTTCTCTAATTATATTTTGTTTACCGATGAGGCCGGTTTTACAAGAGATGGCATAATAAACCCACACAATTTACATTTTTGCACTGATGCAAACCCGCATGGGCTGGCATCATCGGAAATAACCTTATAGGTCCGTACCTCATGAAAAATGTAAATGTGGTACATGCATATTGGTGCTCCACCTCATTTTAAGCATATAGTACGTAAACACTTAACTAACGTTTTTGACCCTCGATGGATAGGTCGAAGTGGGCCTGTTTTATGACCATCGAGGTCTCCAGACCTAAATCCCTTAGACTCTTACTTCTGGGAACATCTCAAACAACTAGTTTATTCGACAGCAGTACATACTAGAGAAGAACTGCTAGCGAGAATAGCACAGCATTCTAACGAGATCCGTAATAATACCGGAATATTATTTTTTACATAAAGATCGATACAAAATATCGATACGTTAAAAATATCGCACATACCTAATATGCAGCAATATTTCAAGTTTTGTATCAAGCGCTCAATGACTAGAATGGTATTAAATAAATCGACTAAACAACCCATTTATTACAGGATGACATGTGATATTCGTTTTTTATTTCGACTTTTACATTTGTTTTAGTTGCATTTAGCGCTTATAAAATTATTTTATATTTAGGTTTAGTTATTTATTGTGTATTCAGCGAGGCATTTACATAATATTTATTTTTCTATGTTGGTGTGTGTTTTTGTTTGATTACTAAAAGTCATTTTATTTGCCTCTATGACTACAAGCAAATTGCGTTTTTTAAGAATATTTTTTAGTACGCTATCTTTAGAGGAAAACCTTCGAAAAAAAATTTAGGATGGTCATTACCCCGTTTAAAAATTGAAAAACAAAATAGAAGTGGTGAAAAGTGTCGCAAATTTGATAAAAATATAGAAGCATAGTGTGAGGAGACACATAAACATGTTTTATATTGCATGTGAGAAGTTTGAAGGTGAGAAAAATTGATCGTAAAAAGGAATAGATATTATATGGAACAAAAAGGCTCAAGATTCACACGAATATTGCTTCTACATTTTTGTGAGTAGTAAAATATACGAAGATGGTTCGATAAGTTCTCGGCCTGATAAAGAAAACAAAAGATTTTTGAAAATGTTTTTATTTATTTTTCAACATAGTCCCCTTGTACTTCAATACATTTAGACCGACATTTTAATACCCGTAGTATAATGCGATTTGTCCAGCTTTGCAAAATAAGCGGTTGTCGCTGCTTTGACCTCTTATTTGAAGGGAATTTTCGTCCAGCGAGCCATTCTTTCAAGTTTGGGAAGAGAAAGTAATCGTTAGGTGCCAGATCCTGCAAATATGGTGCATGTGGAAGCACTTCGAAACATAGATCATGGAGTTTTGCAGCAACAACCATAGACTTGTGTGCAGGCGCGTTATCCTTATGAAAGAGCGCTTTTTTAGTAACTTGTGGACGTTTAGCCTTAATGACATGCTGCAAACTGTCCAGTAGTGAAGCGTAATACTCCTCGGTGATGGTCTTGCCTTGTTCTAAATAGTCTATAAGCACCATGCCATGTGAATCCCAAAAAACTATTGCCATGACTTTTCCTGCAGACGGAACCTTTTTTGCTTTTGGCGCACTTTCACCTGTCCCCACCCACTGTTTAGACTGCTGCTTTGTCTCTGGCGTGTAATGGTGAATTCATGTTTCATCTACAGTTATAAAACGTGGAAGAAACTCAGCAGGATTGCATCTGAATAAGTCTAAACACTCTTGCGATGTGTCTATTCGAAGGCATTTTTAGTTGACTGTTAACAAACGCGGCACCCATCGCGCAGAAAGCTTTTTCATGCCAAGAATACTATGTAAAATGTAGTGGACACGATCTATCGAGATGTTTGCTATACCAGCAAGCTCTCGGCGGTCATGAAGTATAACAATGTGAACTTTTGTGACAATTTCGTCAGTTGTAGCGGTTTTTGGGCGTCCCGAGCACTCATCATCTTGAAGTGATGTACGGCCACGATTAAATTCAACAGCCTATTATTTTATTGTTGAAAACGAAAGAGAAGAATTCTTTAAAGAAGGAATCTAACTCATTTTTAATATCCGTAGGAGTTAAGCTCTTTAAAACATAGTACTTTATAACCGCTTGAATTTCAATTTTATCCACCTTTCACAAAATATCGAACTTTATGTGTGCACTCGATCACCACAAACAAACAACTGAACGCAAGCATTTGAAACTTTGCAAGGAGTCATCTTAAGGTTAATGCTTACAAAATATTATAGTTATTTAATCCTACTAGCGCCCTCTCAGTTTCAGATCGAGAACTTATTGAACCATCCTCGTACATAAAACACGATTAAATTTTTCCTACCGTAATTACAGCTAAAGGAATTGTTATTTTCCATGTCTCAGAATAATCCTTTATTCAGTACTTCTTCTCAAAGTGCCGTGCAGATTCCTGCGTAGGCGTCCTCCGACTTCTTCCCATCATATAATTCTATTAATAGCAGCACTCTGGAGTGTCTGGAAATCGTGCATTCCCGTCCATCAGCGGATGTTCCGGAGCCAGGACAGTTTTTTTCTACCCAATCCTCTCTTTCCTCCTTCGATCTTCCCTTCCAGCACAAGACGCTGGAAATAATAGCGTTCTCCACGCAAAATGTGGCCAAGGTAGGAGACTTTTCTCGTTTTAATGTTTTCAAACAGTTCGCGATCTTCTAGGTTGGCGATTTGAAGCACCTCCTCATTTCTTATGTGGGCGGTCCAGGGAATTCTAAGCATTCGCCTTAGCGTCCACATTTCGAACGCTTCAATTTTATTTATGGTTGTTGATTTGAGAGTCCATGTTTCTACACCGTACAAAAGAACGGACCAAACATAACATTTGACCATCCTATATCTTAGTTCAAATCTCAGGTCTTTGTTGGTCAAGAACCTTTTAAGTTTCAGAAAGGTGGTTCTGGCTTGTTCTATTTTACTCCTAATTTCGAGCTCCGGGTCCCACTTATCGTTTACGAGGCAACCTAAGTATTTAAATTTGGTTACTTGATCAATGGTCTGTCCCTCGATGTTCAGGTTGATGTTAGGTATGTTATCTTTAGCCACAACCATACATTTTGTCTTGCTGATATTAATTTTTAGCCCGATTTGCTTGCTTGCCTCGTTAACAGCATCCAATAGCGTTTGCATATCATTTGCATTATCTGCTATGATTGCAGTATCGTCTGCATAGCGTATGTTATTGATGGGAATGCCGTTAACTTTAATTCCTATAGAGCTATTCGAGACCGCCTCAACGAATGCTCTTTCCACATACATATTAAACAACATTGGTGACAAAATACAACCCTGTCTAACACCCTTCCTTATCTCGAATTCTTCTGTTGTTAAATTGTTAATTCGCATTTCCCCTGTCTGATTCCAGTATAGATTGGCAATAAGTCTAATGTGTTTATCATCCAGGCCCAGATCTTGAAGGCATGTTATTAAAAGCTCATGTTTCACATTATCAAAAGCTTTTTCATAGTCTATGAAGCATATGAAAACGTTTTTATGTTGATCAAGGCAGTTTTGCACCAACATACAAAGGCTGAAAACGGCTTCCCTGGTTCCAAATCCATTTTTAAAACCAAATTGACTAAGTCCACTAGCCTCTTCGCATCTTCTGTATAGTCTAGTGTGCAAGATTCTCAGAAAGAGCTTTAAAAAGTGGCTCATTAGGCTAATAAGACGGTGGTCCTTACATGCTCGTGCATTAGCTGATTTTGGCAGTGTGATAAATGTAGAGCGGAGCCAGTCCTTAGGAAATATTCCAGTATCGTAGATCTGGTTGAAAAGCCTTACCAGTTTTTTTAAGTTATCTTCACTTATCAAATTGAAAGTCTCGGAGTACCTATTATCTGGCCCAGGGGCTTTATTGTTTTTCGATAGTTTCATAGCGTGAACAATCTCACTTTCCAATATACTCGGTCCAGACAGTGAGTTGTTATCTATATTTGGTGGATCCTGGGGTCTGTCGTCGCTAAAGAGACTGGTTGCATAGGTTTTCCAAGTTTCTAATATTCTCTCGGGTTCTAATATGATTTCATCAAGATCGTTTTTAATATAGCTTATCGGTTTTTTCCTATAGAGTACAGCTATTTCTTTTACCTTTTTGTGGAGATGGAAGCTGTCACCCAGGTTGTGTAGATTTTCAGCTTCCATGCACTGTTCTGTTAACCATTTTTCCTTAGCCACCCTTACTTCGTTTCGAACTTTTCTCTGATAGTTTCGGTAGTTATTGACGTCTCCCTGGTTTTTACAGATTCTACGTTTTTCCATTAGTTCAAGAATTTCCCTTGTCATCCATTGATTTTTATTTGTTGGTCTCTCTCTAATTAAAAATGTACTATTTGTGTCATTGAAGGCTTTTTTGATGTTAGACCAGTGTTCCTCGATGTCTTCTGTCGCAGTGACACTAGAGAGCTCTAAGTTTAAGTGATGTTTATATTGTGATCTCGTCTCGCTATTTCGGAGTAGTTTGAGGTCTAGTGTCTTTCTGCTGTTCTTTCTCTTGGCCCTAGCAAGTCTCAGATTAATGCTTGCGCAAAGCGGATTATGATCTGACTCTATGTCAGCGCCTGGCAATGTTGTGACCCTGGTGATCGAATTTCTAAATCTGCGGTTGATTGTAATAAAATCAATCTGATTGCGAACGATGTGTTGCCCACCGTCTTGCGGTGATTTCCAGGTATATAATCGTCTGGGCGGTAATTTGTAATTGATTTCTTACCATAATTTGTATATATTAGTAGTTATTTATTTCATTTAGAAATAATTTGGCGCCGACTTCCAAAATTTCAATTTCATATAAAAATGTATAGTTATTTTTTACTTTTTAGCGCACTTTTACAAGTCGGTTCAATTTTTCTTATAAAAATTTTATTTTTCCATTTTTAGTTTCGAATTCATTATGATATCCATAAATTACTTGAACTAAGTACTAATCGAGATTAATATACCTCGCAATGACTCCAAAGTAGCAAAAAAGTACCCATTTCATCCAAAATTATAAATCACCCTACAATGAACCACTAAAAATTTTTTGATTTTTAGAGTTCTCCAAATACCAGTGAAATATTTAGTTTGTCATAGTAAATCCACTATCATCAATTTCAAAATAATTTTAGACTGATAATATTGGCCCCAAAACTTTCCAGTATCGATATTTAAAGAACTTGAGACGTAAATTTATTAGCCCGATATATATGTTATACTGCATATTCAGTTTGGCTCACGATTCCCGCAGTATCAATTTTAGACAAAGTTGGAAAATATAAAATTTTCAGTCTCACATATTGTATCTTATCAGTCTAACAGTTGTAAAAAATTAACTTCATATTCGTAGTATACGACCCCGAAAACACTCTAATACCAAATCTGAAACAATGCGAATTAGGTAAAATTTTCAACCCACCATATTGGATCTGCCATATTGAATTTCAAAAGAATAATTTTAACATCTTGATCCAATCTAAATCTAAACCCTTCACAGCCCTTTGGTACCAATTTTGGATGAAATCCGGAAATCTAAAATTCCTAGACGGTCGACATATTAGATTTTCTTAAAATAATTTTATATTAGCTATTTACATCCTCAAAAACAATTCAATCCCACCCTTGAACAAAATCGAAAAATATAAAATTTTTAGTCCTCTATATTGAATTCGCCATATTGAATCCTGAAAAAATACTTTTAAATTCATAATTTACACCCTCAAGAACCCCATATATCAGTTTTGGAAAAAATCGAAAAATATAAAATTTTTAGGACTCCATATTGAATTCACCAGATTGTTTTTCAAAAATTATTTTAAATTCGTAATTAACACTAAAATCCCCAATACTGATTTTAGACTAAATCAAGAAATTTAAAATCTTTAATCCACCATCTTGGATCCGCCATATTTAATTTTTTTAAATAATGTCAGAATCGAAATGTGTGATCCCGAAAACTTCCCTGTATCAATTTTGGAAAAAATCCGACAAAATTGATTTTCTCGTCCACTATATTGGATTAGCCATATTGCATTATTTACAAATAATTTAAGATTCGTTATGTGCGACCCCAAAAAGTCTCCTGTACCAATTTTGGAAAAAAATGGACAAAATTGACATTTTTGGCCGCGATTTTGGATCCGCCATATTGAATTTTTTAAAAATATTTTGGATTCATTATGTACGACCCCGAAAACTCCCCCACACCAATTTTGGAGAAAATCGGACAAAATTAAATTTTTTTTGTTCGCCATATTAGATCCGTCATATTGAATTTTTTAAAACATTTTCAGATTCGTTGTGCATGACCCCGAAAATTTACTCATACTAACTTTGAAGAAAATTGGACAAAATTAATTTTTTTGGCCTCCATATCAGCGCCATCTTGGATTTGACTGCACCAATTTCGTCCAAAAAAATATGGAACCACCGCAGCAACTCCCTGAATATTACGTAAAAAATTTCATTCAAATCGGTTCCGGAGTAATCGGTGTACATACATAAAAAAAACATACATAACCGACGAATTCAGAACCTCCTTCTTGTAGAAGGCGGTTAAAAAGAAAATTCAATATTTTGGATTAAACCAATAAAACCTAAACTGCTGATTTAATCTTTTTTCAGTATGGAAAAAAAAACTTAATGGGGAAAAATTAAAAAGCCTTGGATAGTTTATATTTTTTTTTATTGTCAATCAATATACATTTAGACTTACAATTACAACTGGTAAATTTAAATATTTAAGTTTCATATAAGTATTATAATTAATAATAAATTTGAATACTTTTGACATTATTGTCGAATTTTTCATAAAATGTAAATACATTTATTGTCAATTTAGTAACTAACTTTAAATATAATATAAATGTCAAACATCGAAAAAATGAATATAATATCTATCATAAGGTTTAAAATCTATATTGTCGCACACAGCTTATATTGTCCTGATATATGTACTTTTTATATGTATATTCCAGCCCTGTGTTATAATCTATATATATTTATTACACAGACTGTCTGTAAGTAAAATTTGGAATCCAATTCATTAAACTATGGTACATAGGTTATTAAAACATTTTTTAAATTTTATAATTATGTAAAAGTTATCTAGTAAAATTATTTTATATACAGTAAGAAGCAGAATTTACACATCATATGAAAATAATTCTTATGTCGATTTTAGAAATTGTTTCTGCATCATTGCAATTCATAAGGACCAATAAGCAATGGCGTCGTATTTCGGGGTTTAAGGGGAAATTCTAAAAGATTAAAAGATGAACAGATGAAATTGATTTATATGAAAACATGTCAAAAAATACAATTTATAAAAATATTATTAGAATTAAATTATAAATAGATATGGAAATATTAAAAATATTGAAAAAGAAAGTAAGAGGTTTCTTTTTTACCATATATTTTTTTTAATATTTCCGTTCCGCCATTTGTTTTAAAGGACTGTTCTAGAGTAATCAATAAATTTTTCCAAACCTCAAATCTGATCGATGTTCAAAAAGGAGATCCAAAATTTGGTCTCATAGTAATAATATGCAATTTTGCAAAGGTATTGGAGCGATTTCTTCAGGAACAATTATGGTTTTATAAGGTACCTGTTATGATGGACCAGTAGCATGGTATTACTTCTAGCCAATCAACTATATATGCCTCGGAACGTATTGATTTTGGCACTCAGGTTGATAATACTTACACAGATTTAATCACAGCATTTGATCGACTTGATCAGGATGTTTTGCTTTCTAAATTATTGGATTTTGGTGTTAATGACCATCTTAATAGATTTATTGAGAACTACCTATTAAACTGCTCTCAATAGGTAGAGTACAATTGTTACAGATCGAATAATTTTGTAATTATGTTGGATGTTCTCCAAAAGCTCCTTAATTTTTAACTTTTTAATCATTATGCCATTTGTAGATTGAATAGCAGCTGCTTATGCTGCAGATGATTTAAGGATTTTCCAGGACTTAAACGTAAAATTTCCATGCTGCATGATTATGGAGTTAACGATGCTTTTCTAACGTTGACTCTATTAGAGACTTGGGAGTCACGTTTGAGTTCAGGCTCATTTTTGTCATGTCATATTAATGATATAGCATCAAGATCTTACAAATAGATGGACTTTCGATTGAGATTTAATTTCATACCACCACATACACTCGAATATTAGAAAAAATTTCATATCATTTTCGAAATTCAAGCTGTGAAACGAATAGGTTCTGTCTACTGGCTACTACTCTTTGCAAAATTTTATCAGTAAGATTTAATATCACTATCGTAGAGAAGCATATAAACTGACTGGATTCGTGTGGTATTTTTGTATAATCCTATTAATAACAAGGTTTTGGCATCTAATCTGCTCGCAAGAATTCATTTTCATGTTCCAGGACTAACTATATATGTGATATATTTTTATTTATTCATTTCCTGGACGCTACGCTACAATTTTTTTCATTATTTTGATATATTTAACTGTAATTACTATTTTATCAAATCGATATTTGAGTCATTGTACTATCTATAATATCTAATATCTGGGATTCAAGTAGCATTGTCTAGTAATAGCGACTTTGGTCCTGTAGGGCAGTATAAATAGATAAATAAATAAATATTAAAAAGAGAGATTTTAGCTTTAAACCATATTAATTCCACTAAAACAATTTTTCTAAATCGCATTCTTCAAATTTATGCTTCCTTGTTACCTCTTTTTGACCAACAGAAAATTCTTTATTACAATCAGTAAGATTTTAGACTGAAAATTCCATTTTAATTTATGATATTTTTTGTTGTTAAATTCATATATTTCTAATTGTTTGTTAAATTGGTTTCGATATGTGTATGCATCATTTACATAATCATACATAATTTACTTCTACGCAACATTTTTAAGTAATTTCTTTGAAATATTTTGAGTTTAGCATCAATTTGCTAATTATCTTTCAATTTATTTAAATTTTTCGCCAATATTCCCAAAGATGGAAGCCAAATTTAATTGTCATTGGAATTTTTAATGATGTAAAAACCATAACTCACGTCGACATTTAAAGAAATGTGATATTTTTTTCTCAAAATAGCTAAAATTCTGCTTCTTATTGTATACCAACAATATTCAAAATAGAAACAATAAAATATCTGTAATCTAAGTATTATGCCGGGCGTCTATTTAATTATTAATCATCCTTTTTATTTAAAAAAAGATCGAATATATAAAGAACGAATGCTTTTATAGATTTGGTCAAAATGTAAATCATGGTTTTCAAGTCTAGACCGTGTCCAATTGGAATTATTACCCGACGTTTGCACCAGGCATCTTCAGAATTGTTACTCCGCGAGATTAGAACCCAACACACACTGTGTTCAGTGTTCTAATCTCGTGGAGTAAAGATCCTTGAACATGCCTCGTGCAATTGTAGGCGAAACATTGTATAATAATTCCAATTTGACATGGTCTAAACCCAAGAACCATGATTTTTTGTATATAAATATTTGCAGAATCCAGATGACTCTATCCAGATATATGTCTACTTAAAATAATTTTACAATTATTTAAAATTAGAATACGATGTATTTTTTTTTTAAAGAATTTGAACGGTAATCTGATACCCGGCATTAAAAATCTTTCAATATAAGTCGCTAGTAAAAAAAATACTATATAAAAATATTTTCAACATTTAGATGCTTTGAGAAAGCTGTAGCTACACCATCTCATACGACTCGAACTGTTTGTTCCTTAGTAGAGTAGTACTACTTTAATATCCTTATTCGTGCAAATTTTATTTTGTACTGCTACTGCAGCGTAAAACTGATACTAGGTATTTTTAAAAAATCTTGTAAAATCTGCTAAAACTATAATTAAGTTTATGACAGTCTGTCTCACAAATAGTAATGTTTTGTTACTGAATAATAAAAATTTATATTTCGAAAATATATTGAGACTTTCATAATTCAAAGCAAATCCTTGATATTAATAGTTTTTTTTTCACTTATTTTCTTTCAGTTGAAATATAGACTAGCAATACTCATACAGGGTTCTACCAATTGTATATAACACAGGATGTTAATATGATAAAATTAGTTGGACTTTCTTTAATTAAAATGGGAATTTTATTGAAAGGAAAAATAAACTTAAATATTTATTTATTAGTAAAATTCATAACCTATGGTTTTACTTGGATTACATATTCTGTAATGGTATACAGTGTCTGTTATACACAATAATACAATTATAGAAACTAAAAATACAATTAGGGGCTAATTATTTTGTCCATTTTTCCCTTTACGAATTCCTCCAGCAATTTTGAGTACCCTGTATAAATATTTCTTAATTTTACAGTTATATTAACTTTAAATCTCATGGTCATAATTTTAATGCATACCTCTCCATTTCTGTAGGTCGTTTCAAAAATATATGTATTTTAATAAGTACACAAACTAAGGACAATTAAAATATTTTTAATCTAATAATATCTTGTTATTTCTAAGTTCTTTTTATGAAATTTTAAACATTGCACCCACAAAACCGCTCTTATAGAACCTAATTCCATAGGACAAAACAGATGTTCTTGAACCCGAGTATTTGCAGGTAATATACTACTACTCTACCCTGACTTCACTAATCATGTTCTAGAGGGCTATCAAAAAGTTCCGAACCTCCCCCTCCCCTCTATCACCGGAACGAAATATAGAAAAAAAAAACTTCAACAAACAAAAGAATGTTGAAAATTGAATGAAATATCTAATGGTTACCTTGAAGTTGACCTTGAGAGTTAGTTTAAAGTTCATCGAGTTAATTTCTGTCAATACAACACCATAATTTTTATTGCATAAATGGAAAATGGAAGAATTCCGCATCCATCATTTTAAAATAGATCTTGTCTTGACCGTATGATGCATCTCTTCTTTGACCAGATGGATCAATGGTGTATCCTTGCCTAGACCGGTTAGCTCAAGGTGAATCTTGCCTTAATCAGCCAGATCATCGGTGTATCCTGCCAAATTAATGGTTTATCTTGCTTTAATAGGCGAGATATGAAATTGGTTTTATCTTGACCAGACGGAACGATGATTGATACTGTTGGATGGGGAATATTCTCCGCATTCTGTTCCTGTGGTAAGAATTATTAATTTTCATTTTTAGATAATCTACTTCATTTTAAAATGACTTTCAAGTGCACTCTCAAGGTCACATTGTTGCTTCTTTCAGTTTTATGCATTTAGTGATTTTTTTACATTTCAATTCACCAGAGGAGTTAGAGGGAAGTCCCAAATGAGATCCGACCAGAGTAAAAAATTATTTATCTTTTATAAATTTTGTAATAAATTCAGATGAGGCATTCATCTAAATTATGTCCATTTTGACAATAAAATAATGATCTTAGAATTCTAAATATAATACACATAATATGTAGTACTTTATCCTACTTATCTTCTTTTACTAAAACCTACTGCCATCTTCCATTGACTGCTCTACCAGAGATATACCAAGAAGAACTATGCAATGATTCTTATAACTCTCCAAAAATCATCGAGAGCAGATAAATGAAAGATATCATACATCAATTGGCCTTATATAGAATTTTTCTAAATTCTAGAATCATATGTATCCGAAGATATTCTTGATTGTTTATTTTTAGAAAATAAAAGTCTAGCAACGATATGGTTATAAAGATATGATTAAATAATTTTGTAGAAATATGTGTCAAGATCTGTATCGTTTTATGGTGATTTCATCATATTGGTCAGTCTATATTTTGTAATGTTTTAAAGCGGTTCAATTTAATGTCGACAACTTCATTATTAAAAAAGTTTTTCACATACTGAGGCTGGATAATTCAAACTCTAGCAAATTGGTTTACGGTGCAAGAATTGCAGTTCTGTTTTCCCGATATTCTATATTTTGTGGTCCTCAAGTTTTCGATTTTGGTTCACTTCTGCTAGATCTCTTAAAAAATGATTCATAAGAAGATAAATATATTTTTTTAACGGTGAGTACTAGAATAAGATAGTTATTTTGCTTCTAAAATTTTTTAGTCATGACAAATTAAAGGTAAAGATAGAAATTTTGGATATCTGAAAAAAAATTATTTTGCTAAATATTAATTAAGAGTAACTACCTTTTTACTTATACTGGTCAAGAAATATTCGAAAAAAAACTATTGGAGACATCATATATCTAAGATAGAGTCATAGAGTGAAAGTGCTTCAAATGAAAGCTTGGATTATTTTGCATACCAAAATATAAAATAGTCGGAAATAACAGTTTGAAGGGTATTCCTTCCTTCACCGCTATTAAAATTATTAGATATTTGATTAATTTGTTAATGAGCTATTTAGATTAATATTGTAAATTCTTATTTAGACTTTTTTCAAATTTTCCTTATCAACGGTTGTAATTTTTTTCCAATAAAACAATATACTGTTTGAAATAGTACCATCAGGGACGGATTCAGTAATAATAATTTCAGAGGCTTGCCATTGGGAAATTTAGGGTGGTAATGTAACGACTAGTTCATTTACATAATCTAGACTTTCGTAAACGTTTTTCATTAAACCTGCTTTTTGGTTATTAGTGATTGCTTCACCAACATATTCATTTTTTAAATTTGAAAATTATTATTTCGAATTGAAAATTAAAGTTCTTGGATTTATACCGTATCAAATTGAAATTATTATCCGACGTTTCGGATAAAATTGCACGAAGCATCATCAGGCATCTTTACTTCACGAGATTAGAACACTGAACGACTATCGAGGAGCAATAGCTCGGATTTGGATTGATTCTCTGATTTTACGTTTAAAGAAACTAGACACTGATGCTAGCACCTTAGTTTCTTTTACATTAAAAGTGTGACCTGAGCAATGCTGCTATTCAGCTAATGCAGATTGTACAATTTGTTTCTTTTTTATACATCTTTCACGTTCTAGTGGATATCGTCCGTCCTGTTTCACCTACATATACTTTACCATAAAAGCAAGGTAGCTTGTAAACGCCTTCTGTTTGAAGCGGAATTGCGTCTTTTGGAGACTTTAAGCATTCTCCAATTTACTTACATGTGGTGAAAATTGTCCGAATGTTTGATATTCGGAGCAATATGATAATCTCGTCGGTAATTTCCTATATCTAAGGTAAGACAATATTGTCCATAGGAGGTATATTTATGACATTTTGTTGAGGAGTTGGATTTTTATATTTATTAATGAAACGTCTTATATTTTTAGCGCAATACCCGTTGCTTCTCAGAGCATTAGTCAGTTTTTCTGTTTCTGATTTCAGTGATTATTCGTCACATGTTGAAAGTGAAATCAGAAATAGAAAAACTAACTAATACTCTGAGAGGCAACGGATATTGCGCTTAAGATATTCGTTCTATTAATAAATATAAAAACTCAGCTCCTTAACAAAACGTCATAAATGTACCTCCTATGGACAGTGTTGTCTTACCTTACGTACACGGAAACACTGACAAGATTGCCAGATTGCTCCGAAAATCAAATATTCGGACAATTTTTAACACATGTAAGAAAGTTGGACAATGTTTGAAGTTTTCAAAGGACGCAATTCCATTTCAAACAGAAGGCGTTTACAAGATACGTTTTGTGTGTAGGTGAAACAGGACGGTCAATATCCACTAGGCTTAAGGAATATGAAAAATGTATAAAAAGAAACAAATTGTACAATCTGCAGTTGCTGAACACCAGCATTGCTCAGGTCACACTTTAATGTGAAAGAAACTAAGGTGCTAACAGCAGTGCTTGGTTTCTTTAAACGTAAAATTATAGAATAAATCGAAATTTGTGAATATCCAAATAATATTAATAGAGACGCAAGTTACAGTTACAGTCTACATCACACGTGGAAATCGATAGTAACGCTGGATCACGGTTCGCTGAACACCAGTCGGGTATAAATATCGGGCTGTTGCTCCTTGATAGTCATTCAGTGTTCTAATCTCATGGAGTAAAGATCCCTGAAGTTACCTCGTGCATTCATAGGCGAAACGTCGGATACTAATTTCAATTTGACAAAGTTTAAACCCAAGAACCATGATTATTAACATGATCAAAGCCCTGAAAGCTTTCGTTCTTTATTAATTCGAATGTAATACAGCAATTTTAAAGTCAAATTATCAGACAAAATATTATTACATATTGATTGCTGAAATCAGTATCCATATTCACCTGGATTAAGCGTCATATCTCTTCAAAGAAAAGTCGACGAAAATATCTAAATAAAGTAGAAATCTAAAATTTGAACTCTTTTCCTGCATTATTGTGAATTTTACAGCATAAACAATAAAAATCAATGTGTTTTTAAACACACCAAAATTAAAAATTCTTATATATTTTT
Source organism: Diaprepes abbreviatus (assembly GCA_034092305.1). Lineage (NCBI taxonomy): Eukaryota > Metazoa > Arthropoda > Insecta > Coleoptera > Curculionidae > Diaprepes > Diaprepes abbreviatus. The sequence continues at coordinate 4,736,489 of JASJET010000095.1, forward strand.
TTTTGAAGCCGTTTTTCGAAAAAAAATTATCTCGAAAATTGACAAGGAGTTTTTTTATATGAACAAATCGAAAAAAACATATTCTTTTAAAAACCTGAAAATACGTACTAAATGCCCCAAGCTTTGAACAAATTTTGATAATTCAACTTTTGAATACACTAAAAATTTGCAAAAGAAGTGAATTTTGTTGTAGAGCGATGTGCTTGGAATCTCCCTCTTCTTTAGGTGCCATGTCCGTATTCAGACGTTGGTGGTCATCATGTTTACAATTTCCTGAAATCTTTCTCTATCGGCTGCAGCGCGAAATAGTTCCTCCACCGTGCAATCACACTACTGCCTGATATTACGTAGCCATGAAAGCTTTTTTCGGCCTATCCATCTTTTTCCTTCCACTTTTCCTTGTATTATAAGGCGAAGTAGATGGTATTTAGGTCTTCTAATTATGTGGCCGAAGTATTCTGTTTTCCGCCTCTTTATAATGTTCAAGAGCAGTCGGTCTGTATCCATCATTCTGAGAACATCCTCATTGGAAGGGTGCACCACAATTCGAAAGCTTCCAGTTTGTTTAGCGTTGTGGTTTTTAGTGTCAATATCTCGCAAACGTATAACAGAATAGACCATACATAGCATCTCAGGACCCTCTTACGAATACGCATTGACAAGTTCCTGTTGCATAGAACTGGTTTCCATATCATAAAGGCCTTAAAGGCACTGTGCTTGGAATGGCACAACCTAATTGAAGGTTTTTAGGACGTGGAAATAGTATGCCATAAAAAATTGCAGCCAACTCTCGGCTAGCTGCAATATACAATCAAATTCAATTTTATCTTAGGCTTTCAATATTTTATCTCTTTAGTTAAAGATACTAATGTTTCCTTTCACTGAACGTCACGACTACTAAAACAATTGGAATCAGATAAACAATAACATTGGATAATTCCACTATGATCAATAAAATTTAGCTGATAAGCCGGCCTGGCCATTATTAGCAGGTACATTTACCTGAAACTAGGTCAGAAAAACTAAGGCTCCTAAGGCCATGTCCATTTTCTAAAGGTGGATGTAATTAAAAAGTTTTTGGGTATATGTAGAAATTCCCATATATGTAGCTAGTTCGGAGAGATTTAAAGGTGTCCTAATTTGCCCTTAAAAATATGATTTATATTTACTTCAATATTGCCAACTGAAATATTGTGAATAGTGAATAAATAGGTTTAAAATGAGATGTTTTTCAATCCATAATCTAAAGATGTATATCTTGTGACGAGGAGGGAGAACAAAAATATCTTTGAATTGTATATTTATCTACATATATTTTTTGGAACAATCGATAAATTTCAAAATTATGTGTGGCTCAGCGCGTATACGTAATAGGTTTAGAACTGTTAAATCGTAAATGAAATAATAAAATATTATATATTATATTAAAATTCCTTTCGATTGTACATTGCATTTAGCCGATGGATATGTGGCAATAATTTTTATGGCAAATGATTTCCACATTCTGAAGGATAAGTAAATGTCAAGAATACGAAATAGTCTCTTCCTAGTAGTATGTCACATAATAATATTAAAGCGGAAGACTCAGCCGCTATAGCGGAGCTCTTTAGAGCCTTTTTTCACAGTCTACACGCATGAACATTGTGAGACCCGTACTTTTAGTTACACAAAAACTGTAAACCTTAGTTTCCTTCAAATTGAGCCGGTGGACGTGCTTAATGCAATAGATCACTTGAACAGTAAATTGGGTACCGGTCCGGAAGGGATACCGGTCATTTTTGTTAGGAATTGTCAGGGTATTTTATATGCAGTGTTGGCTCAGATTTTTAATATCACTTTATCAAGGGCTGTTTTCCCAAAAGTATGGAAAACTACTTGCATTACGCCAATCTATAAGAATGGAGATAGAGCTAACGTCGAAAATTATCGTTAAATTTCGAAATTTTCACTATTAAGTAATATTTTTGAGGGTATTGTTTACCAAAAGATGTGTCCTCTTTTCAGGTATGTGTTAGCGACTTCACAGCATGGCTTTATGGCAGGTCGATCAACTACTACTAATCTGTTTGTTTATGAGCGGTACTTGGCGAAGGCTTTAAAGGAGAGGTGCCAAGTGGATGCTATTTACACTGACTTCTCTAAGGCTTTCGACAAGCTAGAAGGCTTGGGCATCCATGGATCATTTTTACAATGGATAAATAGTTACCTGTCTAACAGATTACAGCGAGTAGAAATTAACAACTGTGAATCATATGATATATATGTTACCTCTGGTGTTCCTCAAGGTGCTGATCTCACCCCGCTCCTTTTAAACTGATTTATTAATGATATTTAGGACTTTCAGTAGATGTCTTCTTTATGCAGATGATTTAAAGACATTTCGGGTTGTCGGGAGTAGCAACGACTGCGAGGGCATTCAGCGGGATCTAACTTGATTCTCTGAATGGTGTAAGTTAAATTTTATGCACCTCAATATTAATAAATGTTCCATTATAAGTTTTTATCGTAAAAGGGATTCGATAACTTTTGATTACTTTCTTGATAATAACATGATTAATAGTGTTGAATGTGTTAAGGATCTGGGTGTTACATTTGATAAAGCCCTTCGCTTCGACACACATATTAATAATATTGTGAACAGAAGTTTGAAGTTGCTCGGGTTTGTGAAGAGAATGCTTACAAATTTTAATAGTGTAGGGAAATGAATTGAATTATCTAAATTTGTGCAAACTTTAGGGATATTAGTATGATTTTTTTAAGATTTTTAAAAAATGTAGTTTTTTTAAGATATTAAACTTGTTAATTTGAATTTTGTAAAATTCACAAAAATGCACCAAGAATGCCCAAATTTCGTTATTTTGATACATTTACCGACTCTCTAAATATGAAACTAGTATAAGGTATGACGCTTATTTGAAGCCGATTTAGTATGCTAATTCTCTTTTAAATAGAATATTCCGAAAATTCATAGGAATTTTTCAAATGTTTGTGAAAATTCCTAAATATAAACTAGTTTTTAATTGTTAATTTTACAGACAAGTATTCCATCCAGTTTCAATATATTCAATATATTTATATTTTTCGACTAAATCCGTCCCTGCAATTAATTATCAAAATCCAATCTAACTTTATAATATCTAAGCATGCCTATTAAGTTATACATAATTGGAAAAAATCCAATATCAAAATGTTTTTTACATTTTTTTGCACCCTTAAAACTCATAAACTAAATTCATGCAAATAATTTAATTTTGCACTTACCATCTTCATTTTGGTTCTGCTCAAAAGAATGTTATAATTTTACCGACAAAAATAATTTTAAACCGAAACATTTCCCTGAATTACGCATAACTTCTTTTTCTGGATTATATTGAAACGAAAAGTTGTTCATATATACTGTGTATGCAAAAAATTAAGGATATTATTTTTCCTCTAATAACTGCAATGAAAACTGTATTTTTTATGCATTTAGAAAGGTAAAAGTTCTAATTCTGCAGTTTTCAAACTCCGTGTGATCCTATCAGTAATAAGAAGTTCATATCTTCACAAAAAGAGTAATTTTCTACGTAATTTGATGCGCTAAATCCACTTCCATTTCATAAAATTGATTATCTTATCAGAATTTTGACATATTCTTACCTAAAAATCACAAAATGGACATTTCTGGATATATTTTTGGCTTAAATATTTCAAAAACTAGAGGTGATAAAATATGAAAGTAAATTTAAATTCTTCATAAAATGTGTGCACTCTGAAATTAAAAATATGAAATTATGTCTTTTATTGGTAGAGCCAACTTTTAAACTCTATATGTGTTGCAGAAATAGTTAAAAGAGATCTCCAGAAAATAATATCAAATTCGACGTCTGGTTGCCAAAATTAGAAATAGCGAATAGAATATGGCTGCTGTCAAATATAACAGACCGAAAATTGAAGTTATTGAAATATAGATTTTTTCGTGTAAAATTCAAATCTGTTCGCTAACATGCTTTATGACAATTGAATTCTGACATACTCAGATGCAGAAAAAACGACTATTAAGCCACTTTTAGGCTAGAATATCTTACATCTGATACGATAAGCAATTTTGGTAAACTGATTCGAATTCACCAAATTACGTAGCAAATTACTTTGGTCATTAATAAAAGGCTTTGGGACTCTTAAATTTGTAGGCCTATATCAAATATATTTTATATCCTTAACTTTATGTGTACAGTATATTAAAATATAGTTTTTGTTTATTATTTAATGTTGATATGTGGAAAAGAATAATATTTATTATATATGTAATTGTTGTCATACTTATAATTTTTATATGAAATTTTCAGAGATAATGATTCATCACATCGAAATCTACACATATACGAGAAATTTTGCGTTTACTGAAATTGGCTAATTAGTTATAAAAAGAGAAATTAAAGCGTCATTCTGGGATGTCTAAATACTTTTTTAAGCAGGATGTTGTCGACTGCTGGTTGTAGGAGATAACGTTTGCTATCTAGTGGTACCGACGAGATTTTGGTATGGCTGTAGTTTTTGGTTTTCCCATTTGAGGAATCCGGCCTGCAAAGAAAAAGAAAAGAGTAGTAATAAGTATTAGTTAGAAATAGATATTTATCTAATAATGCATGGTGATACCAAATAATCTATAATAACTAACATTCTTCTACATAAACAGCATTCTGAAAAAGGTAGTATCCATAAATTAATGTTTTGGTGGTAAGAAAATTAAATACATCTCATAAGCTGCAGATCGTTTTAATCCATTATTGATTATCTCGGTAGAAAATATCTAAACCATATTTCACAAGAGTGGTATCTATAAATCGAGCATAGATATCAAAAGTGATACTTTTTAGAGACCAAAACAGATCAAGAAAGAAGAGAAACGGCTCAAGTCAGGTGTTAAACCTGGTGATTTGGATTTAATAAATAACGAAATGGGGCGACTATGTTTTAATACACATGTTAATATATATATATATATATATATATATATATATATATATATATATATATATATATATATATGAACAAAACCGGGAGGAACATTATTATACAAGTAAGTTTACGTTCCTTACAAGGACGCCTCCGATATCAATAATTTTTTGATATGTTGTAGGCCACGATGAAATAAGAAACAAGGTATTTTTTATCTGCAGAAAAATACTTTAAGGGGGTGAAATCTGCCCCCAAAGTTCACCCTCGAAAATGGATTTTCGGATATATCTCAGGTTATAATTTGAGTTTTGCAATGAAACAAATTGCATATTAATTTTGATGTTAATGTGCGATCAGCTGATGCAGTTTTCACCATAAGGTTTACAAACCCTGTTTTTATATTGAAAAATCTACTTTTCTTGTGTCTATTTGGATAAAAAAAAAACTCTAAAAAAACTCAAAAAGGGGCTAAAGAAGATTAGCAAAAATAAAGTTGGCCACCTCTAGATTATTTTCTTAAACCACCTTTAAAAAATCTTAGAAGCCTCAGCGTCTGACTAATATCTGGACAACAGCCAAAATGTATCTAAAATAAAATCGACTAGATCTTACCATTTCTGGTGTGCTAAAACGGAAATTAAACTTTTTTTTTAAATTAGTTCAAGTTTTAGAGATACTTGATGTCATGACTTCCTATATATTAACAATGTAACCGCAATAATGCATGTGGTATATTTGTAACGTTATAACAATAGAGGGGTGCAACGTTGTCAAATCTACGTTTTCACCAAGTTAAGGAAATTTTGCACAACTTGGCAACACCACATGGGGATCTCTAGGAATCTCCCCCATACTTGAAGTTTAAACCTCTCAGGGCTTCAAGTAAGGGAGATAGCCATTTAAACTCATGTAAGTTGACTTTTATTTCTGCTTTGTACTGAACAGCCCCTGTAGACAAACCAGTGGCAAACGCGAATATTATGAAATTGAATAGAAACTTCTCGAATATTCCCTAAAAGTGTAGCATATAAGCAGCTACAAATCGGAGGGGTTAATCAGTTGAAGTTAATAAGTCGAATCGAGGATGGAGATTGTAATCTAGATCACTTCTGTTTGTGGTGAGGTGACTTTTACGTCCCAGAAGCAGTCTATTACACCATTGATAAAAAAGGCATATCAACTTTATTTCAATTGCAATATTGGGGATCAAGGGAAACAGTGGACGCTACATATCTAACGTATTGCGTGCGCTTGAAGTCTGATAAACTGGTTAATAGTAAAAAACGATCTACGGGGTTTGCTCCCCCAATGATCTGGAGAGTACCTTCAAATCATGTTAGTGATTGATATTCCTACATCATACCTCGTGTTGGGTAAAGCACAGGTATAACCAAGAAGAAAAGTTGGTTATCAACTGTCCAAATATACCATCTGTCATGAGATCTGTTCCTCATAGTGACGAACTTTCTATTCCAGAATCCCTAGAAACATTCACTTACGGATCAGATAATAACCATACGATGATTTCTCAAGAAGAAGATATGCTATCAACACCAGAAGATCCTGATTTGACACCCAGCACGTCATTTCGCCTACTTAACAAAATAACCCTATCGGTATTAAACGATCTTGTGAGAGACTTAGAACTTCCAAAAAGACCTAGCACAATTTTTTAACATGCAGTAACATTAGCGGTTTATTGGCGGCTTTCAATATAAACAGTAAGCCAGGGGAATGGAAATTGTTTATAGACAGTTCAACATTGAGTTTAAAAGCAGTACTATTGCAGATGGGAAATATTTTACCATCTATTCCTGTTGAATATGCAGTTCACATGAAAGAATCACACGACAATATGAAGTATCTATTGACAAGTATAAAATATAATAAGCACCAATGTCAGATCTGTTGTGACTTGAAAGTGATTGCACTTTTACTTGGATTGCAGCTACGCTACACCAAGTTTTGCTTTTTTCTGTTTAGATGGGACAGTCGAGCCAAGGTACTTCATTACAAGTGAAAAGACTAGTATGTTCTGCAATCATTAGAGCCAGGAGAAAAGAATGTCCAACATAGACATGGGTAGACCCCAAAAAGATTTTGTTGCCACCACTGCATATCAAATTGGACCTAATGAAAAACTTTGTTAAGGCACTGAATACAAATGGGCCAGCTTCTTAGTACCTGCGTCAGAAATTCCCAAGCCTAAGTGAAGAAAAATTAAAGAAAGCAGTTTTGTTGTACCACAGATACGAAACATTCTGGAAGACAAATATTTTGACAGCACTCTATCAGATCCTGAAAAAAAAAATGACAATTTGATATGATGAAAATATGCTTCATCATATCAAAAAATGGGTTGCAATATGTCTCTAACGATCCATTTCCAACACTGACATCTCGACTTTTTTCCTGACAACTGCGGAGCTGTAAGTGATGAGGAGAGCGAACGCTTCCATCAGGATATATCAACAATGGAGAAAAGGTACCAAGGAAGGTGCAATGCTTCCACGCTTCTCGAGAACTGTTAGACTCTTGTTAGAGATGCTTCAGAAACAATTCACAAAAGAAAACCAAAAAGACAAGATATTTACTGTCTCTACAAACGTAAAAGTATGTATTTTTTATTATTTTGTAAAAAATAAAAAAAAACTTGTTCTTGAAAATTACTACTAAGCTTTTAGTTTTATTGTCATTTTTGTGTTCAGCGCACCAAAATTAACGAAAAAATGCACTTTTCATAGAAGATACTAAATATTACAAATAAACTAAAATTTGTTATTTTGCAAATAATCAAATTGTATTTCACTATTCAAGCGAAGCTAAACTATCTGATGCAATTTGAACTGTATGGATTGCAACTCCTCATATTCAATTTAAGAATTCGAACTGATTTGTGATTTGTATTTTTACTGAATGAATACAAAAATCAAGATCAATATTTCAAGATATTTTTGTAACCACCCGTGAATGAAAACTTCATCCCCCAAAAAAGATTCCTTCAGGTTCTAATTCATGTTTTGCCAATAACCAAACAGTGCGTTATTTTACATGTGAAGAGTAAACTGACCGAAGCAATTTTGACCGTAAGGGTTGCAACCTTTTCGGTCCAAATTGCATCAGATAGTGTCGTTTTGTGTTAAAAGTAACTTGCAATTTGATTATTTGCAAAATATCAGTCAGAAGCTGAAGCATACTGACAAACCTTTTTTGAGGAGTAATTTTTCGTGTAAAGGTGGTTTCAGAAAATAATCTAGAAGTAGTCAACTTTACCTGTGTATCATATCTTATAGAAAATATTGACCAAAACAGTTTCGAAATGAGGTTGTGAATCCATTGAAGGTGGTTCGAGAAATTGACGCAACTAATGTTTGAAGTGTGGAAACAATATTTCTCAAAGGTCGTCGTTTTGAAGTATACAATTGTTAAGTTATTAAGTGTATCTAAACCCATCATTTTGATCATTTTACGTGGTAAACCGAACATGAATAAAATTTTAGCAATGTGGATTCCTAGACTATTGATGCTCGGACAAAAACTGCTCAGGTTGCAAATTTTTCAAAATTATTTGAAATCTTTAAATGAAATCCACATGAAAATCCATACAATGGGTGTATGGCTCAGAGTTATCTGCCTCCACAATAGACCCACACACAGTCTTCAGTAAGGAATCTTATGACTACAGTCTTTTGAGTCCAAGTACGATTTAGTCTTGTTGCATACATAGCGAATCGTACTACAATAACTGTAACGCATTAGTAAAATTGCAAACTATTGAGTAAAATCGTCCTGATTTGTGCCACAAAAATTCTCAATTTCTTTACCAGAATGCACGAGTTCCAAAAGAGGACAAAATTGAACTCTTCCTCCGCGAGTGTAACATCTTTGATCTGGAACACTCGTTTCAGATTTGGTTATCTCTGACATCTTTACTGAACGCCTCGTAAAATATGTTATGTATATGACTTCTTGTACATAATTTTTTCATATGGTTGGTGACCTGCCCCTACTTTTTCTGCCTTGAAGGTAGCCAGTAACTATCGCCTTTCAAGACTGTCTTCTTCTAGATATGGAATGTCTCCAAAAATTGCACAATCCGTTTAATGTTGTGAACACTCTTGCTAATTTCTGTATGAACAGATGCGCTTATCCTATGTGCTGTTCACGGAACAAATAATCTCTGGCTACAATACCACGTTTCAGAGGCATCTACTCAACTTCTGCCGATCTTTAAGAGCGTTAAAGTTTCATACTCAAATTGAAATGTAAACAAGAACAATGTACGAACAAGTTTAACTATAGAAGAGTAATTTTTAAAACTATCTGTCCATAACTTTTCTAACCATATCACAATAAACAGTTGTTCTTCTTATAAGTGCAACGCCGTCGAATCCGAAACTAATTTTTGAGCTTAGATTAATGAATTCGTTAAGCAAATCAAAAACCTAATCGTCTGATGTATAATATTAAGGCGATCGACAATCATTATCTTTGTGTTATTTTTTCTTCGATCTTTAAATTCTGGTATTTTTTCTTCATTAGTTTCATTCAGTGCAATATCATCCGCAATTTGAAAGGTCGAAATTTTCTTCCTTCCATTGCATTTCCCCCAATCCATTCATCTAGCGCTGTCTTCCTATTGATTCTCTATATAAACTATAGAAGTTTGGAGAGTCTGTACCCCTACTGGACTTTTTGTATTTTGTATATTTGTAATTTTGAAGTTAGATGATATTTTATTAGCTTGTATACTTGCAGCATTGTTTTTAAATAATGTTTTTATACAATATACAAGATTCTTTATTACTGTCATCTGCAGAAACACTTCAAGAGTACAAGGGCACGAGAGCACCCTAGGCAATGAAAAAGTGGTTCAACTTGCAAGGTAAGGGTCTGCTACTACATTCATTGGACCGAACCTTCGTTGGTTGTCCTGGTAGATAAACCAAAAACACGTGACTTCCTGAAACCACATTGCGGGCTCTAGGTTCAGCAAAGTATTTCTGAGCACATCATCCGACAAACTAAGTTTCAAAATACTACGTTTAAGCAGAAAGCAGATTAGGCTGATGACAGGAGCACTGCTGCTTAAGGACACACACACATAATTAGAATCTACAATGAAGTACTAATATGTAGACTATATGACGATAAGGACGTAACAGCCTCACGCATCATCTTTGAATATGAAGCTCTTACATACTGGAAACACCTTCAAGGACTGATCAATCTGGAAAGTCTATACCCAGACGACAAATTAGTGTTGATAAACCTGATTAAGGCAACCAACCTGTTAAAATAGAACATATATAACAGACGACAAAATAAGTGACTAGACTGAAGTGTGAGGGCTTCACAACCCTGGCTTTCAATATGAGTCAATCAATTAATCAGCAATTAAAGGCTTTTCGAAAATCTAAATACACAAGGTGCCTGAGATATCTGGCATGTTCTAATTAATTCCTAAATTTTTTCTGTCTTCTATAAAATTGTCCTCCTCTTTAGAAATGTGTAGTCTTATATGTTGTATGGAGTAGAATCTTACTAGCATAAGATAGAAGTAAGATTGTGCTATAATTGTCGTAGCTGTAGGTTGACTCCTTTTAGTAAATTGTGTAAAATGTCAAAGAACTTGGCGAATTTCCAATTTTTCACAGAAAAATTCTTTTCTTTTTCCACTTCTCTTGTTTATATTGGTAGTTATTTCGAAACTATTGTTCTATATGAACCTGTACCATGGTGTTTCAGCTATACAGAGGGGTACAGTAATTCATTCATGCATCTAGAATCTAATAAACATTATTGACCATTTTTTTTGTACATTTTGATGATCCAGTTCTTAGCTCTAAGGATTTTCACTTTCTGTAGAGTCACGGAAATGCCCATTTATCTCAATTTCTTAGGTATTGTAACTGTCTTGTTAACAATATTTTTAAATTTCTTTGGATAGATACAATATGTGGTGTGATCAGCGGTTTTCAGCTGTTTTCTTTGTGTTATAAGTTGCCAAGTTCCATCAGATATCTAATATTAACATTAGTGTTGGTATTAGTTGCACTTTAAGAAGCTGTTTCTTTGATCTAACACCTAAATTTGTTCTAGGATTCTTCTGCATTGTTTTTGTTTCTATTGAAGTGTATTTTGGTGCGAAATTTCTTAAATGTAATTACAAAATTATCCATGAGCACCGTTGTTTGGGTACGTATGTATGCATGAATGAATGAATGAATGAAAAAGGGGTGGTGATACTAGATCATCGATGCCTAGGCCTCCATTGGGCCCTTTACATCCCACCATATCTGCAGGTTATTCAAGGCTGATCGCCTTTGCGAATCCAAGCAGCCTCGTTAGTTGAACTTGCCTAACTGCTTCCGGTAACAAAACTGTATCTCCAAAATATCTCTGTCTCAGTCCGTTCAGTGCTGGGCACTCTCTGAGAACATGGTCAACAGTTTCATCCTCCTCCAAACATCATCTACATATCGTGTCGTCTTCGATACCGATTCTATGAAGATGGCCCCTGAGGTGGCAATATCCTGACAATAATCTCACCACAATTCGTAGCTCTTTCCTTCCCAAGGAGAAAAGCTCCATAGTACGTCGTGCACTAGGCCCAGTTATATGGTCCTTAGCACACCTCATTCCAGAAGCTCCCCCCCACACAATTCAATAAATTCGCTTTCTTGCAACGATTTTAATTCTCTTTTGCCAATAGCAATCGGGACAGGTAATATTGGTTGGGGTCCATACGGTTCAGTCGCCGAACCCAACTTTGTCAGACGGTCTGCTTCCTCATTCCCGCGTATGACCGAGTGACCCGCAACACATACGAGTCTGACTGTGCAGCCTTTTCTTGTCATACCATTTAGTACATCCTTGCACTCGGACACTAGTCGCAAAGTTACGACACTGGACTTCATTGCCAATATTGCAGCCTTACTGTCTAAGCAAATCTTTATTAGTCTATTCCTGTCTATGTCCCTCTCACAGAGATGGGCACACTGCAGAATAGCATAAATTTCCGATGTGAAAATTGTCGCACATTGTCCGAGAGGGTGGTACTCTCTGACCCCTGTGCTCCCGCCGACTACTCCGGCTCCAGTGCGGGTATGTACGTAATTGAGTTTTCTAATAGTATTGAATCATAGTCTGAATTCAACAACTGAAAGTTTAATAATCGCCGCCATAGCTAGCTCCTGGGAATATTTAGGAGTTCTTTATAAACGTCTTTCATTTTGATTTGGTCATAGTGAAACTGATCTGATTTTGTTAGCTTTGTTCCGGCGAGCGTCAAGTATATAATCAATTTTCCCAAAAACAATATCATGTTTTATTCTTACATTATTCGCGTTGGTCAATTCAAATTAGGTCAAACTATAAACGACGGCCTTTAGAATACGAACAAATATATTAATAACGTCGTTTCTACAATACTATGACTGGGTACACATTCCCTAAGGGTCACTTTTGTGTTGACTATAACTTTAACTAAACAATTCTGTGGCTTTTCGGTGAAATTAATTTCGGTTAAAACATTTTTAGATTGTTGAAGGTTGAGGAAAACTTGAAATAAAAATTATTTAGTCGGATAATAAATTTTATACGGTTGTAATAAAATACGTTTTAAACATATTACATGTCGAGTGTTTCAAGTATTTTTGTTCAAGTTTTAGTCTTTAATGAAGCTGTATTTGCCGTATATATGGTATTGATAAAGGATGAGAACCGAAAAACTATGAACATTTTATTGCCTGTTTTCAAAAGAGTATACATAATATTTCTCAAAATATCCAATTTTGATCTTGATACACTTCATTTTTCCTCTAAGAGTTTGACTATTGTGGCATGCATAAAATTGAATAAAAAATATTTCACAATTAGTACTCCAAACCAATTTAAATCTCTACTTCTTTTTAGTCCTTATCCAATATCGATAAACTTTAGTAAATTTTCTTTAATCAACGTCATATGGGGTTATATCATTGCGAAGATATCCTTCTAAAATATCTAATGAAGTCACGAAAACAAATTATTACTCTAAAAGTTCGGTTACCGATTCAACATGCGGGTTTCTCAGGTTTTTGTCTGAGTTTCAACTTTTTTCGCAGGAATACCATCATACGTTGGCATGGTTCAGGCATCAATGTAAATTTTCTGTGACTAATTCAGTTCATTTTACCTTACGTTCGCAAATACTCACGTTATGAGCAAACACAATATTCTTTTCTTTAAATACCTCTCATAAATTCTTTGAATAAAAACAAACCATTTGGCGGTTGGTTGCCTTTTGATTTTACTACAACAATTCTACTTCCTTTTCGATTCCTTTCAGAGCTCGGTCAGTAGGGTAACTAACGTGGAACTGTTACGTTTCAAGGTCACCGCTCTGGATGGCCACCATCCATCCGAAGAGACCAAAGATTTCTACAAGAAGTAAATTTTCAGGAAATTTTTCCTGAAAATTTTACAAGAAGTAAATTTTTCAGTATTTCTTGTTGAAAATGTTGAAAGAAGTGATCGTCAATGACGTCACAAGTCCAGTGGTTATTGACCAAAAAGGCCTTATTGTTGCAAGAAGCGGCTGAAGATGAAAGGCAATGACAAAATTTACCTGAGCCAGGTGTAAAAAGGTGTGTGTGTATAGATATATGCGTGGTTTAGCTGAAGAGCGTCCGCTGAAGAAGTGTCAAAGAAGTGATCGTCAATGACGTCACAGGTCCAGTGGTTGTTGAAGTAGTTACAGGGTGTTGGAAAAGTGTGTTAATCAAAAAAAGTGTAAATGTATGTAAATGAATGGTGATTGTATATGGGTGTGTGTTTGTGCCACCCCCTGTATATGCAAGGTAGAATGTATGAGGAGGAGTAGTCCGTCGGTGGTAATTAGTAACACCTGGGCTAGCTTATATGTGTATTATACAGGTTGTATGAAAAAGAAATAAATATATTTTTGTATTGATTTTGTGTGAGAAGAGCCTAGCCTAGCCGAGCCTAGCCCAAGCTAGCTAGCCACCCTGTATACTGTATGTGTTGGACAAGAACAAATGTATGAGAGAGAGATGGAGATAATTTGATATTGTTACGTATATATCTATCTCACTTGTATATATTTGATATGTGAGAGAGAGAATTTTAGGTTTATTTTACGTATATTTTTGTCTCTTTTTTACTCGTAAATTTATGTGAGAGAGAATTTTAGTTTATTTTACGTATATTTTTGTCTCTTTTTTACTTGTAAATAGTAAAAAATGTACGATTTACGTTAGTTAATAATTTAAATTTTATTCAAATCGAAAATATATATATATTGTGAGGTCACGTTGTAAGATAAGAAAGGTCAAATTCATGTAGATAAGCTAATAAAATTTTACATGTAAAACATTAGAATTTGAACTGTTTTTAAAATTATTCATACAATTATATACTTAAATATAGACTGTGGCAGTCGGTTTGCTGGTATCAGGCTAAGATGTCTTCTTCTCTACACTTTTATTGAAAAGATGTTACTTTTTGTAGATAATTTGGTAGTGATGCGTATCTATCTATCTATCTATCTTACTCATATGTATTAAATATATGCGAAACACACTCATATCTATTAAATATATGCGAGAGAGAGAGAGAATTTTAGTTTATTTTATGTATATTTTTGTTTCTTTTTTACTCGTAAATATATGAGAGACAGAGAATTTTAGGTTTATTTTACGAATATTTTTGTTTCTTTTTTACTTATAAATAGTAAAAGATGCACGATGTCACGTTTTTTTATGACGATAAAGGTGAATTTCAAGTAGATAAGTTAATAAAATTTTACATGTAAAACATTAGAACTTGATATTGTTTTAAAATGTTATTGCTTAATAATAATAATATGTAATTTTTGAATAAAAATGTTAAATTTTTCACCACTTACTTCTACTAATTTTAAATGGAATTTCTTTATTCGTTTTTAAAAATTGTAAAAAATAAAACAATTCATTTGTACTAGGATTAATATTTTATTAAAGGTCTTTATTTACATCTAAAAAGTTAATTGCCAAATGAAAAATTAAGATTTTTATTATTCGTAATAGGTGTGCAAACACCAACTTGTTTTTCTCCCCATTTGTCACCTCTAACCTCCGTTTTCCATGTTGCTTTCGGATGACAAAACATCGGTCTGTTACTGCTTCTTGTTACTGTTTTGTACTCTTCACTGTCCTTTACTAAAACTTTAGCCTGTGTTTTTCTATGACATTCATCACATTCTTTTTTTATTGTAAAAACATCTTTATAATAAAATGACATTTTTGCTCTTATAAATTAACTATTAGAAGGTACACTTTGTTAATTTATTATAACATATCTTTTTTTAGTTTTGTAGAGCTTCTATAGATTGAGGCAGCCGGTTTGCTTGTGTGTATCAAGCTAAGATGTCTTTTTAAACACTTTTATCAAAAATGTTACTTTTTTTGACTGAATTTACCTGTATAAACTTGTCCTCTGAACCTGTCATCTGTGTATTATATCTATCTATTTTTTATTCTTAACTACAAGAATTTAATTTAATTAATAATAATATATCGAAAATACATTGTGTATGAGGTCAGCAACTGATGACGCGAAAGGTCAAATTAGCAGATAAGGCTTCATAGTGTTTACTATGTAAAATGTTTGAAATTGATACTGTTTTAAAATTAATTAAATTACCAATATTTTAATATAAGCTTTTTTTTTCATATACGATTACAATAGGGTAGGTAGCTAGGTTGGATAGGTAAAAAAGCTACCTACTCTAGCTACCTGCTCTAGCTACCTACTCTAGCTACCCTACCTAGGTAATTAAAAAGATCTAGTACATTTAATAGATATAGCTTTTTTTCTTTTCCTAACTGGGGGGTGGGTGAGGAGAATATATGGTGATTAGAAATAAAAAGTCTATGAAAAATATTTAATTTGTTTTATTAATAAACCAATTATATAGTAATAATGCATTTTCTTTAGCACAATTTTTATCATTCCAATAATGTTCTCTACAATGAAAATTATAAATATTTTTATACTTTTTTAATTTACTTAAATTTGGACATCCTATTAGTAACAATTCTTCTATATTATTTTGAATTAATTTTCTTAACCAACACATTTTTTCATTGCCTTTTACAAAAATCGTTTCATTGTCGACAATATTTCTGATATAATTAGATATATTTTCATATGGTATATAACGGAAATCTGATTGATTCCATTTGAGACCATGAATGTTGTCCGTCAACCATTCGAAACGTTTTTGAATATCCTCGTTGAACCATTCGATTTCGTGAGGTAAATTGACCAAACTGTGATATATTTGTCCACTTTGAGTATTAATTATAGATATTTCTTTACAAATAAAATCACTTTGCTTATACTGATAGCCTTGAATGTCTAATATATACATTTTTTTCCCCTTGGTTTTTTTCTTAGGAGATTGATTTCACTATATTGTATTTTCACCAAAAACAATCGTGTAATATTAGACAATATGCTGTTGTATTCCGAGGTATATTTTTTGCTAGTTTCAAATTCCAATCGAAAAATCTATGGCTCCAGTAGTTTTGATTGCTTCGTTCTGACGCGAACAGTCAATTACAACAACAACAACAACAACAACAACAACAACAAAAAAGATTAATTCTGTGGAATTTTATAGGTTTGTAGCATGACTCATTGTGACGTCAATAGTGATGTCACTTTTTACCTGTTTTTACTTGTATAAAAAGGTATCAACGTGTTAAGTCAAATTAGCAGATAAGACTTAATACTGTTTACCACGTAAAATGTTTGAAATTAATATGTTTTAAAATTATTTATATTAGTCATATTTTTTTTATATTCAGACAGTTTAATGAACAGGTGAAAAACTATCTAGGTAACTAAAAATAGATCTAATACATTTAACAAATAATTTATATAATATTTTTTTAATAAATTTATATATTGGAAATTTTATTAGAATTATATCATTATAGTGAAAATGCCAGTCCCAGAAACATTAAAGTGTCCTAAATGTAAGGGAGAAACAGATATGGTAAACGAGAGATGTCTAGCGTGTGATTATCATGAATTTCTTAATAAATATGAGGGAGCTAAACATTTACCTTCCCGTTATCTAAGTAGTAAGGAAACAAGAGGAAATGCTCGTCAAAATGGAGGTGCAGGACACCAGCAGCAGCAGCATCAGCAGGGTGCTTCAAGAAGATAAATTAAATGTCATCTATAATCTCAATTTATAATTTTTAATTAGCAATAAAACTTGTTTTATTAGTAAAAATATATTTTCTTTCAAACATTTTGAATTGTTGAATAAAAAATTTTTATTTATTCCTTTGCTTCGTCTACCTCATACACCATTACCACTCAGTACATTACTTCTTGCATAAAATGATGTAAGTAGAAATTTTATTTGTGTGTTTTTTTCATTTACCGCTGTAGCACGAGTCAGCATTATTTTTAACGTTGCTTTTGTTATTTTTTTTTTTTAAATAACAAAGTTAAACCTAATTTAAAATTATTTTAGGATAAGTAACATTATCAAATGTAGAGGGGAGAAATCGACCACTCTATTGTCTATCATTGGTGTGCTAACAATAATAAAAATAAAATTTAAATCCCCTCTTTCAGAAATTCGTTTAAAAACTACGAAAACACATAGATACTCAATCAGTACAAATTGAAAAGTGTTGTTGTTACTATTATTGTTTGTAATTAGAGTATAATATCATCGTCATCTTCATCATCGTCATCATTGTCGCTTAATAGCGATTTATTAGATCAACAAATTAGAAAGGTGCAATTGACATGTCTACAAGGAGCAAAGGAATATAGTCTATACGCTCAACAAAGCCGTCCAATTTCGGTTTACAAATATATGGAAATAGCAGAAATATATCGACAGGCAGCAAAAGTGTGTGATGACTATTTCGAAACCAAGAATCTTGTGGAATTTGTGCGAGAAATATTAAAATTTTGGTTTTGTGATAGCAAAGGTATAATGGAATTGAAACAATACATTAGTGATCCGGTTCTGATACAAGAATTTGTGGAATTCCAAGAATATATGAAAATTGAAGATGATGATGATGAAGAAGAAGAAGAAGAAGAAGAAGAAGAAGAAGAAGAAGACGAAAGTGAAGAAAACAAACTATAATATTGTTAATTTTTAAAGAGGAATTATTTTTAGAAAATAGAGAACTGATTTTAAAATTATAAAGCTATTTTATTTACCATTATTAGACCTATAAAATTTATATAGGAGTAAAAAAAAAAGGATTTATTTTTTCTAACTGGTATAATATATTATCTTTACATCCAAATCATCTGTAGTTAGTAACAAAATATGCAATTAAAAGTAAATTAATTTTAAGTAACATTTTACTTAAAATTGGAAGTAAAAATTGTTTATTTTTTATCTTTTTAAAATGAAAAATACTGTCTATTATAGAATTTTCTTTGACTATATAGTCGCAATCCATTAGAGAGAGAGAGAAGTAAAGAGAGATGACGTGTGCTTATAAAATCCATGTAATATAGAACGGTCTGTTTTATATCGGTTTACTCATTATTCATTTCGTATTAGTTATTTGCTTGTTGTAAAAAGTTTATTAGAAACAAAAAAAACATTAGATGAGGTTAAGACTTGTGAATATTATTTTAAAATCTAGATATTTTAGAATGTTGTGCAACAAATGAAAAGTTTGTGTTTTTGAAACACTGAGTGAGAAAATATTAACTTTCTTGAAGAAATTCACTAAAAATCCTGAAGCTCTAAAATGAATCAGTTGGTTGGAAATGTAGTTTTTTTTTTTTTTTAATATAGTTTAACATATATCTAAAGTGATAAATTAATATATATTAACCTCATATTATTCCTAATAAATTTAGTTCTGTGTATCATCCACCCAAGATGGAAGGTGTCTGTCTAGTATTGGATCTTTTATCAGATAATGTAGATATTAATGAACTTAGCAGTGAAGATTTGAAATGTCTACCGTTAAATTATTTTCTAAAACACGTTAAAAATCTTGATCTTTTACGTATTTGGGGAAAATTGCCTAATGAATATACAAGCAATTTTCATTTACAAGTGAAGCTTCCATGTTTTATGCATTACAATCGACCCGAATGGCATAGTCATATAGATGGATTACATTCTTCACAAGAAAACTGTTTCCATTGTATAAAAGGATTATACAACTAATATTTTAAATTATATAGTTAAGAATCATGGTATGGTTAAGTTCAAATTTTATAGCTGCTGTAGCCATTGTTCAGAATGTTCTTTACCTTGAAAATCCACACAAAAATGTTCAAAATATGAAAATTCAGATAGAAACTGATTGTTATTCGACTGGCAACTGGAAACCATTATATTATAAATGTGGATATATAGATGATTTGGAAATTAAAGCGTTTCAAACCGAATTACCTAATTCTAAAAATAAAAATTACCACTACAAATTAAAAGTGCTCTTTATGAACGGGACCATTTTGGAAAGTGAAAAATGGACTCTTATAGGATTGGAGCAAACTGTACCAGCAAAAATAGCCGTTAAGAGTCAAATTTCAAACACTACCAATACTGACTCTGCTGCTGCTGCTATTGCTTCTAATTCAAGCAAAAAGAATTGTAATTTAATGTATCTGTTTGTTCCTATCTTATTTTATTTTTTGATACAATTTTAAATTTTTATGTGTTTAATATTAGGAAATTTATTTATATAATGGTTAGATGAATTGTTTATGTAACAGAAATAGCATAAAGTCTAATTTGATTTTGACCATGTATTTATATGTTGAGAAAAAAAATGTATTTTATAAAGGACATAAAATTTTAGAAAATTTAATTATATATTAGTTATTTAAATTTTTAGTCACTCTTACCGAAAATTAATTGTTTTCAATGAAAGGAAATAAAAAATAAAGTATTTAAATAAGCATTTTTTTTGTACATAACCTAAATAGTACCACTTTATGTAATACATCATTTCCTACATCAAAGTCCTCAAAAAAAGTCTAAACCTTCAAAATTTGCTTCCTGATAGATTTTCTCCAGATTTTCATTTTTTTTTTCCTCCCCCCTCTTTCTTATGGAAAAAATTGTTGAATAACGGGAATAATGACTACTCAATATAAGATTGTATAGAATATATATAGAGATTAACAGTTTTACAGAATGTTTAAATGAAAAATCTTAATTATTTTAGCAGAGATTATTCTTCCATTTTCTTTTATCTATCTATCTATCTATATATATATATATATATATATATATATATATATATATATATATATATATATATATATATATATTTTTTTTTTTTTTTCTAATATTTTCTTGGGTATAGGTTTTTCATTAGAGAAACAAATGACAATAATTTTCTTTCTGACGTTTCGCTCTACATAGCGAGCTTCTTCAAAAGAGCTTGGTATATTTATTTTACATCTACAAAAATTACAGAATTTTTTATATAATAAACATATATCACAGTAATTACATTTTTATATTTTTAATTTAATTAAAATTAATAAAAAACACAAAACAGATTTTAAAATAGTCTTAAAGTTTAAAATTCAAAATTTAAAACAATACAAACAGGTTAAAATAGTGAAGATTATAAAATAGTACATACCTTGAAAGTAGTTTTGTGTGTATGTTTAAAAATAAATTCAATTATGATCTTTGGTATGCAATTTGTATAGATAGATTTATTTTTATAAAAAGCAAAAAATAGGAAAAAAGATTATTATTTATTTTTTAATAACGTTCTTTCACCTGTATGAGTGTATATGAAATCGTTCCAAGCATCATTACATTATTTCTCATATTTATTATAGAGTCGCTTCAAGCATGTTTTATTCAAAAATCAAATTATAGTATATCTGACTTAAATTTTTGACATCTTGCTTGTCATTTACAACATTTTTATCTTTTTTTATGTGTATCATTTCTTTGATGACTAATTTATGATAATTTCTGTCAGTATCTAAAATATGGGTGTTTTTAAAATCAAATTCATGCTTAGATGTTTGTTCATGCTTATGTAAAGATGTCGATGCGTTTTTAGTATACTTGTGTCCATTCACTCTATTTTCAATATATTGTGTCGTCATGCCAATGTATTTCTTAGGACAATTTAGGCATGGAATTGCATATATTACGTTAGATCTTTTTTTGGTGGGAACTTTGCTTTTTAACTTCGTATAAAATGACCCAAGTAAATTGTTCACCTTATGGCATACCGTTATGTTATGTTTATCCAAAATATATTTTATTTTTTCAGACAGTTGGTATATATACGGTAATGCAATGAAAGTGTTTTGTGTTTTGGTATTGTTAATTTTATTTTTTTTGTTTGTGTTATAATGTAAATAGGTTCTTTGTTTAATTATTTTTTTTATTAGTAGTTTAGGAAAATGGTTCATTATTAGGGTCTCTTCCACTTTTTTTAGCACTTCTGGGCGAAATTCGGGTGAAGATAATTTTATAGCTCGATCAACTAAGCCGATTATGACACTATTTTTTTGTTTATTTGGATGTTCAGAGTTAAAATTCAAATACCGGCCCGACCAAGTATCTTTCGTGTACCATTTTGTATGAAGACTATTATCCGTCTTATTTCTGTGTATAGTTAAGTCTAAAAAGTTTATTTTTTGTTCTATTTCAATTTCAGCTGTAAATTTCAGTTTTGGGTGGAAATTATTAAAATATTGTAACAAGCTATCTATTTTGTTTTCGGGTACAGCAGCCAAACAGTCATCTACATAGCGTTTAAAAAAGATTATATTAAAATCCAGTTTTTTCATTACTTCTTCTTCTACATATTCCATAACTATTTGTGCTATTGTTGAGGAGATTGGTGAACCCATAGCACAACCGTCTAATTGTTGGTACAAACTATCTTTGAATTGGAAATAATTATTATTTAATGTAAGTTTTACAGATTCTATAAATTCATTGAGTGTCAATGTTGTGTGTTCTTTTAAATCGTCCCATTTTTCTTCCAAAACTTTGGGAATGATGTCATTGGGTATATTTGTATACAAAGAAACTACATCTAGTGAAACTAATTTATAATTTGTTGGTATTTGTATTGTATCAATGAATTGTTTAAAAGTGAAAGAGTCTTTTATATAGTGATTATTTTTTCCTGTGATGTTTGTTAGACAAGTTGATAAGTATTTGGACAGGTTATAAAAAGGGGACTGTATGCTTGAGACAATTGGTCTGAGAGGTGTATTTGGTTTGTGTAATTTAGGTAACCCATAAATTTTTGGTGCTATAGCATTATGTATTGTTAATTTTTTACTTTCTTCCTCAGTTATATGTTGATTTTTTAATAGTTTTTTAATTAGTGCGTTATTTTTAGTTTGGAACAATTTTGTAGGGTCACTTTTAAGTTTCTTATAAGTGTTAGTATCATCATATATATAAAATTATCTTCACCCGAATTTCGCCCAGAAGTGCTAAAAAAAGTGGAAGAGACCCTAATAATGAACCATTTTCCTAAACTACTAATAAAAAAAATAATTAAACAAAGAACCTATTTACATTATAACACAAACAAAAAAAATAAAATTAACAATACCAAAACACAAAACACTTTCATTGCATTACCGTATATATACCAACTGTCTGAAAAAATAAAATATATTTTGGATAAACATAACATAACGGTATGCCATAAGGTGAACAATTTACTTGGGTCATTTTATACGAAGTTAAAAAGCAAAGTTCCCACCAAAAAAAGATCTAACGTAATATATGCAATTCCATGCCTAAATTGTCCTAAGAAATACATTGGCATGACGACACAATATATTGAAAATAGAGTGAATGGACACAAGTATACTAAAAACGCATCGACATCTTTACATAAGCATGAACAAACATCTAAGCATGAATTTGATTTTAAAAACACCCATATTTTAGATACTGACAGAAATTATCATAAATTAGTCATCAAAGAAATGATACACATAAAAAAAGATAAAAATGTTGTAAATGACAAGCAAGATGTCAAAAATTTAAGTCAGATATACTATAATTTGATTTTTGAATAAAACATGCTTGAAGCGACTCTATAATAAATATGAGAAATAATGTAATGATGCTTGGAACGATTTCATATACACTCATACAGGTGAAAGAACGTTATTAAAAAATAAATAATAATCTTTTTTCCTATTTTTTGCTTTTTATAAAAATAAATCTATCTATACAAATTGCATACCAAAGATCATAATTGAATTTATTTTTAAACATACACACAAAACTACTTTCAAGGTATGTACTATTTTATAATCTTCACTATTTTAACCTGTTTGTATTGTTTTAAATTTTGAATTTTAAACTTTAAGACTATTTTAAAATCTGTTTTGTGTTTTTTATTAATTTTAATTAAATTAAAAATATAAAAATGTAATTACTGTGATATATGTTTATTATATAAAAAATTCTGTAATTTTTGTAGATGTAAAATAAATATACCAAGCTCTTTTGAAGAAGCTCGCTATGTAGAGCGAAACGTCAGAAAGAAAATTATTGTCATTTGTTTCTCTAATGAAAAACCTATACCCAAGAAAATATTAGAAAAAAATATTTAACAAAAGGTTTAAGATACAAAAATAAATTATATATATATATATATATATATATATATATATATATATATATATATATATAGGGTGTTCAAAAGTGGTGGAAGTGGAGGAGGATATATATATATATAGGGTGTTCAAAAGTGGTGGAGGTGGAGGAGGAGGAAGAAAATGGTTTATAAGTACTGTTATCTCGCACTAGAATTAAATTCAAATCATTTTTGTCAAGTGAGTGGTTATCATCACTGTAGAAAATATGTGTGTGGAAACTTTTGAGAAACAAATTGATAATATATTATATAGAACTTATGAAAAAAGACTTGCATCATTTAAAAATTGGACCGGGAAATTAAAACCTGAAATATTAGCACGTTGTGGATTTTATTATTTATCCATTCAAGATGTTTGCAAGTGCTTTTATTGTGGAGTAGAAATATTCGCTTGGACAAGTAATGACTGTCCTATTGAAGAACATTATAAACATTGGAGAAATTGTGATTTAGTTGAATGTTTATTGTGGTTTTCCGAAAACAAAAAAAAAAACCGAAGCAGTCGAAACAAAAGAAAAATTATTAAAAATAAAAATTGATACATTGTCACTAGTTATTGTATTTGTTATTTTAATCAACTTTTTTATTTCACTTATTTCTCAGATTTGTTTCTAAAAAAAAAAAATCTGATAATTCGATTGATATACATGATGTCACCTGAAAACAGAATAAAAGTACATAATGCTGGAAAAAATCTTTAGTGTGTAACTGAATGTCTTGGAGTGAAAATCTTACTACAACAACAACAATGTATAACAAACATATTTTCCTGCTTTATTGCTTGTTTGAGATTATTTTATTGGTTTATGGTGGAAGCAGTACTAATACAACATGTGATGAATATAAGGATCTCTATGAATATATCTTAAACGACTACAATACCCTGTATAATACTAGCTTTCAGTTATATAAGGAATGTACAAATAAATTAGATTATTACGTAGAATTGTACGACAATGAGTTAGCTGTCAATGATATATGTATGGAAAAAAGTCAAGAATATGAAAATATTACGAAAAACTTGACAGATTCATTGAATTACACAAAACTAATTGCCTTAATTAAGGAGAATATTAAACTGGAATCCGAATTGCATCTATTGAAGACGAATTTAACGGAAAATCTTGAAATATGCCAAGAAAAAAATAGAGTCACTTATATACTAATTGAAGACTATAAGACTGAAATATTAAATTTGAAAAATAACCTTTCTGACTTGTCACATGAAGTCTACATGTTGGATAATAATTTGAAACAATGTCAACGCGATTTGAGCAAACAAATGTTGAATGAAAATAAAATTTTTACCAATTTAAACGATTGTTTAGAGCGAGAAGAATTACTTCGCGAGAAAAAGGATAAATATGTTATTAGATTGACTAGTTGTAGAAAAAACAATAGTAAATTGAAGGAGAAATGTAACAAGTAAATTTTTCCGCATTTTTTTTTTGTTTCACCAAAATAGCATATTGTTCTTTTAGTAATAAGTAGCTTATATTCTCTTTTCATTGTTAAAAAAAGCTGATACTATTTAACTGTAATCAATAACATTAATATAATACCCTAATATGCTTAAACTAAACGAATGAATAAAAACTAATTAAATATATGATTTTTATTTCCCTCCAAAATAATTTTTACAACTCATATTATAATATAACCAACATCCTTCTTTTTATTAATTTCAAATAGTGATAAAGAGAGAGAGAAGGTAAATGTTTATTAGTACCATCCTTTTTTATCGAATTTATTCTGATATTCGCAAGTTAGATATTTTTTCACCCTTTACATTTGAGACACTTTAAAATTTCTAGTACTGACATTTTCTCTCTCTCTTTTTATTACTACTAATAATATATTAATTTACAGAAAATGTCCGTTTTTATATTATAAGAAAAATAATCTATCTCATATTGTTTGGGGGATGAATAGGAAAAATAAATAATACTTCGATAAAAAAAATGCGTTTTATTGCTTCTAAATATAAATAAACTTTTTCTTAATTTACACCTCTTCAATATGATATTTTTGTCCTTCAAATTGATCGGCATCCACATCATAAACTTCAACATACGAAGTTGATGGCTGTAAAAGTCGATCTTCTAATATTTGAATTTTTTTATAACCTATTTGATTTGGATTGCTTATGGCTTTCCTTTTTCTTGTATTTTCCAAACTAGAAGATGGTTGTAGTAAGCGAATTTCATCATCATCATCATTATATTCTTGTTGTTCTATTGCAGGCAGATCAAAGTTATATCGCTTCATATATGTTTTTAAAATGTTAATCTCCTCGTCGGTTTCGACTCCCCATCTTGTATACGGAACAGGAAGGTTTCCAAGTTTTAATTTCATTGTATCCCCCTTGGGTGTATATAACAATTTTAATACTATTTGATTCCCTTTTTTCTCCATCGTTTTAACCCCAAATCTAGAAATAATATATATATAAATATATAGATATATATTCAGCTTGTTTTTATTTTAATTTAAAATACCTAAACAATAAAAATTTGTGTTTTTCTTTCCTAAATTTTAAAAAATATACAATTTTAAATAGGCATACAGATAAAATAAAAATTTATGTAAAACAATATAAAAATGAGATAAACAAATAAAATCTTACCTGAATAGGTGTTTACACAACACTAACAATTTTTCTGTGGGTAATTCTTTCAGGTCAGTTGATTTTAGAATAATTGTACATGGTGGAGAACTCATTTTAGTTATTATGTATTATATATTTGTATTTTAAAGTTTAAAACTGATTTGAAAATATAATGATTTTCCCCCGAGAATTTATACAAAAGATGAACAATACACTTTATTACGTAGGATACATTTTTTGTGAAGTATATAGGGTAAAACGATCAAGTTGAATGAATTTATTTCAAATTATTGCATAAAACTCAATGGAAAAATTTACTGTGTTTATTTACTCAAGGTTCCCCTATTTTCACAAGTGGCGCCATCAGTCTATTAAAATGTTAACTGCAATGAGGTTAAATGTCGATTAAAACGATTTTTTTAAATGTACTAATTAGAAAAATAATCCTTAGCAATACGCTTTATTAAATATTCATAAGAATAATAACTAGAATGTCAAATCAATCATTTCGTAATCATAATTTTATGTATGTCAGAATAGAAATTGAAACTTTATTAATGGTATTTCTTTTTCAAAAAAAACACAAAATTTATCTATATATTTGCATAAAAGATAAGTCAAATATCTCATTAGTTTAACTAGTTTAAAAATATACACTGTGCAGCATACAACGCATTTTTAATTTATTTATCAAATTGTTCAGGGTAGTATATATAACCAAAAAAAAAAAAAAAAAAAATGTCGACGTTTAAAAACGATTTTTTTTCCTATACGAAGACATGTGGTGAATGTAGTAAGAAAAAGTCAGGTATAGTGCTGGTTTATAAACATTCAGAATATCAGAATGTTATAGCGTCAGCTAATCGAAACATGAGATGTCATCCAGATGGGAAATTTTCTACTAAAGTCAATTCTGATGAGTACAGAGAAAAACAGGTCGGAGTTGCAGTCCCCATAAGGAATAATGAGAATCTAAACTTTGTTTTTGGAAATTAAAACAAATTATACTATACCGCTCAATATTCCTTCCATATATTCAATTTTTCATTAGAACATTAATGTTTTTGTTGTCACCAATAAAGTTTCAATATGAAAATTAATACTGGGTATATTAATGAAATTAATCTAAAAAATTAGTCAATTGTACAAAAGAAGAAGGAGTGGTAACAGTAAAGTGATATTCCTCAGCCTATGCAAGTAAAGAAGAAAAATAAGAAATATCAACAAACCATATCAGTAATAAACATCCTCAAATAAACAGCCAAAAAAAAAATGCCTATTCCAATTAAACATAAATGTCCAGTTTGCAAAGGTGAATCTGATGCAGCAAACGCTATTTGTATGCCATGTGAATATAAAGAAGAAATTGTAAAAAAGAATGGTGGAAAACATACTGTGACGAAATTTTATTTCTCAAGTGACATGAAAAGTGTTAAAGTTGATAAATTTAATTTGTAAACTTAACTATTTAATGATAAAAGAAAACATTTATATTAATAGGATGCCCTAATTTAAATAATTGTAATTTTCACATTAATAATCAAAATTATTGAAATGACAGAAAAATGTTTGAAAAAAAATATTTTGTTATTAAATAGTTGATATATTAATAAAACAAATTAAATATTTTACTTAGACTTTTTATTTCTAATCAGCTGTATTCTCCTCACCCTATCCATATTATCCATATTATTTTGATTTACAAGCCAGACGGCTTCGCACTCCCTCCAGGGAATATTCACTCATACCAGGTACACAAAGGTACCAGAAGTATGAAGCTCTGTGGGAACCCTTTCCATGTTATCGGGTCCTAGGTGACGTGGTCTGCTGTATTTCCCATGAACTTTCGGACGGTTCGCGCGGTTGCTAGGAGAGTTGCTTTCTGCATAGGTTTATACAGATGCTCACTAAGACCCAGTCCCTTGATGTTCTGCAGGAGGTTCTTTGGTATCACTCCAGTTGTTGAGAGTATTATGGGAATCGTTTGGACGCTGTTCATTGCCCATTGTCTTCGGATTTGCACCTCCAGATCTCTGTATTTGGCGATCTTCTCGTTGTATTTTGGTCTTAGGTTGTTGTTGTTAGGTACAGCGATGTCGATTAGTGTAGTTCGCCTAGAAATTTTATCTATTAGTATAATATCTGGTCTATTATGAGCAACTGTTTGATCCGTCAGAACCGTTCGGTCCCAATATAACTTGAACTGGTTGTTCTCAAGAATAGGCTCTGGATTGTATTTGTAATAAGGCACTTTTCCTACCTGTAATAGGTTCAATTTTTCTGCTAACTCTTGGTGGAGTATCTTAGCTGCTGAGTCGTGTCTTTCCTTATACTCGGTTGCGGCAAACGCTTGGCATCCTCCAGTTATGTGCTGGACTGTCTCCGATGTTCGACAGCCATATCTGCACTGGTCATTCTCTATTGAGGGATCTCTAATGATGAACTTCCGATAGTTCTTCGTCGGAATAACCTGGTCTTGGATAGCCAACAAGAAGCCCTCCGTTTCCGGAAACATCTGTCCTGAAATGAACCAGTAGTTCGACGCTGAGTTGTCGACATTGTCCTGATTGACCTCATTTGGATGCCGTCCATGAAGTGGTTTCCGTAGCCAGGTTTGTAACTTCTCTTGGTCTGTTTGGTGGTGAGAAGTAATATCTTGTTCCCTCAACTGTAGCGGCGTTGAATCGTCTGCCTCGCATATTGCTCGATGTAGTGTGGAAGAGTCCGCTAACCTGTGGAAATATGAACGTAAGTTTATTATTTGTTGATCGAGCTGTTTACCAATATCCACCAATCCTCTTCCTCCTTGATGTCTTGGAAGCATTGTACGTTCAATGGCACTCCGAGGATGATGTTTTTGTGCTTTTGTTAGGAGTGTCCTTATTTTTCTTTGCAGGTTTTGGATGTCCGTCCTGCTCCATTTTACAATTCCAAAGGAGTAGCTCAGCGCTGAGCAAGCATACGTGTTGAGCGCCTTAAACAAATTTCTACTATTTAAATTAGTTCGTAGTACCCGCCTTACCCTCCTAACAAATTCGGTTGTCAATTCAGCTTTCATAGTGCCATGGTCAATTCTTTTAGCCTGTTTCATACCTAGATATTTGTATGTTTGGTCTGCCTCCATTGCAGCTATAGTTTCACCGTTCTGCATTTCAAAAGCCCCCGGTTGTATCTTCCCTTTAACGATGTTCAAAATACGGCACTTGTCAAGTCCAAATTGCATTCCGATATCCCCGGAGAACTCCTCTACAATTTTAAGCATTTGTTCCAGCTGGTTTCTGGTAGCAGCCATCAGTTTAAGATCATCCATGTATAGAAGATGATTCACTCTGACTACCTCTTCGTTGTTATTTCTAACACTAAAGCCGTATCTGGTGGAGTTCAAACGGCGTGATAGTGGGTTCATTGCAAGGCAGAACCACAATGGGCTAAGTGAATCGCCTTGAAATATTCCTCTTCGTATCGGAATAGTGTTAGTTTCGATGGTATCGCTGGATGGCACTTGCAATTGGATCCTAGTTCTCCAGGTTGACATGATGCGTTCTAAAAAGGAAACAAAATTATTATCGACCCTGTACATTCTCAATATAGTTTTGAGCCACTCATGTGGCACCAAGTCGAAGGCCTTCTTATAATCCACGTAGGCAGCAAAGAGGTTTCTTCGGTTGGTACAGGCTTGGTTACATATGACAGAGTCAACAACCAATTGTTCCTTGCATCCCATTGCTCCCCTCGTGCATCCTTTCTGTTGAGTTGCAATGATGTTATTTTGCTCACAGTGTGCATAGATGCGTTGGGTCAAGCAGGAGGTGATCACCTTATACAGTGTGGGTAGGCAGGTGATCGGCCTATACTTAGCTGGGTCATGTGTGTTATGTTGGTCCTTTGGTAGGATGTACGTAATACCTTCGGTCAAGAACAATGGCATTTTTGCTGGGTTAAGAAAAACATCATTAATAAGATCAGCCAGCTGATGGTGCATACACCATAACTTTTTGAGCCAGTAGTTCTGGATCCCGTCGAGACCTGGAGCTTTCCAGTTATGGGATTCCTTGATTATTCTTGAAATTTCTTCGGTGGTAAATGGCTCAAACTGCATCTGGCTGTAATCTTGGCAGATTTGGTGTTCTTCATTGATCCAGCCAGCTGCGATGTTACAATCGGCTGGTGTGGAAAGTTGGTTTCCCCAAAACTCTTCTACCTGCTCTCTATTGGGATATCTATTATCTGCTATATTAAGTGGAGAGTTTAGCTTACGGTAGAAAGTCTTTTCTGATCGTTGGAAGAGCGCATTGTCTCGTTTTCGGTTATTGCTGGTCTTGTACCTCTTTAGCCGTCCTGCAATAACAGAGAGCTTCTGTTTCAGCGAATCAAGGCATTGCTGAGCAGTAACATTCGCTGGATCTTGTTGCGAATGATATCGGACACGATTCATGATTTCTTCAACTCGCCTTTGCAGTTGAATAGTCCTTGTGCCCCTGATGTACTCCGTCAGCTGTCCTATATCTTTTCGAAGATTTTCAATTTTCTTATTTAGACGTCTTTCCCACGGTGGTGTGTTGGGTTCTGTTCTTGCTGGTCGACGCTCTGTTGTAACTTTAATTTTTAGAGCTCTAGCTATAGCAGTCGCGGCACAGTAGATGGTCATATGTAAGGACTCCAGAGTGTAGGCATCTGAAACATAAGCTGGTAAAATCCGATTGTTCATGATGTCTAACATGGCACCCAGTTTTTTGGATGAATTAATTTTTGGCAGTGCCGGTCTTCTTAACGGATTGCTTCCATCATACTCCAACACCGCAGCACTCATTTCCGTTGACAGTTTTTGATAAAAGAGTTCAGTGTTGTCCTGTTGAGTTTCGTCATTCAGCTGTTCCTGTTGTTCTTGGACCTCAAGTTCCGGTTGTGGCTCAGGTTCAGCAATCGGATTGTTGTTATTGTCAATGCCTCTGATCTCACGTTCAATTTCCTCTTTGATGCTATTAAGCCGAGCTTCAGAAATTAGGCTGTTTCGGAGAATAACTCTATACTGGTCAGCTATTCTCTGCTGGGACACTTGCATGTGTGGGTACTCTCTGCAAAATTCGGCATGTAGTTGTTGTCTGTAGCCGATCATCTCTTGTCCTAGTTGAGTCACCCTATAAAATATGCGCATTATTGTCTCGTTCATGGACACAGTCCATTTCATGCGCTGTCTTGGTCGTCCCGCTTGAGTAAGAGTTGGTTGGGGTTCCCGCACAGCATCTTCGGCGGGTAGAGCTCTTGGAGTTATCTGATCCTCGTGTTGATGTAGTTGTTGTTGCCTGTCCACAGTTATGTCAACTCTCATGCTGTTGTTTGGTTGTTCTTGAGTCTCTGGGTCTGGCTGTGGCGCAGGTTCTGCGGTTTGTTCATTGTTATCATCGGTGCTTCTTATCTCTCGTTCTATTTCCGCTTTGATGATGTTAAGTCGCGCTTCTGAGATTAGTTTGTTTCGGAGAATAGCTCTGTATTGGTCTGCTATTCTCTGTTGTGACACTTGTAGGTGTGGATATTCTCTACAAAATTCGGCATGAAGTTGTTGTCTATAGCCGATCGTTTCTCGTCCTAGTTCAGTCACCCTATAAAAAATGCGCATTACTGTTTCATTCATGGATGTTGTCCATTTCATGCGCTGTCTCGGAAGTCCCGCCTGAGTGAGCGCTGGCTGAGGTTCCTGCGCAGCACCTTCGGAGGGTGGAGCTCTCGTTGTTGTTTGGCTCTCATGTTGTTGTTGGGCTGTAGCTTCTTGTGCGACAGGAGTTCGCCTCCTCAACACCCTGCCACTTGATATTATTATTATTATTATTATTATTATTATTATTGTCTCAATATGAGGTAACAAATTTCTCTGCTAAACAAAGAAAAACGTATCTTTTATCCCTCCTATTCCTCTATACAAGACAAAAGAGAGAGAGAGATAAAGATGAAAGATTGCACAGACAGCTGTTTATTAGACTGAAGTGAATATTATTTTATTTGTTGTTCAATTTTTTTTAACCAATGAAAAGTGTTTAACTTTAATATTATTTATAAAAATATTAGACAAAGAACACAATCTCTATTTATAGAGAGAACAATATGAAAACATGTATATATATTCCATTTTTTGGCTCATTTTAAACAAGTAAAATGGCTGTTGCCGTGAGTGAGTCTTATTGACTCGAATTAATTGCAAAACAACAGAATAAATTCGTAGTTTCAAAAGATATTAATTACGGTATACTTTTATCGATTTTAGAACGAGCATTACCAGCTGATTGTGTGATTTTTCTTGCGAGACTTTTTAGATTTAACTTGTTCCGAATTTTCGTTGTTTCAACGCGAAATTCTATATACGATCAAATTAAAAGGATTCCGAATATTACTTTAAAACAAGTATGTGACAGTAACAGTTTCTCAATAGAGTTACCAACTTTATCAAGGCGAAAACTTGCATGGATTCGTGTTGTACAGACTGATTCAAATGGGTTACCTTTTACTCACCCATTTCTAAATATATTTCACTATTTAATATCAACAGATTTTGATGAAGCACGATTCAAACCGATGATTAATAAAACACGAACACTTGTCCGTTGGCAGCAGGTACGATATTTTCGTTGTTATGAAATATTCCCTCCTGAAAGTGTTACAAGTCCTTCTCCTCCTCCTCCTCCTCCTCCTCCTGTACTTTTGCCTTTCTTCAGGTTAGAAAAAAAATCAGCAGCAGCATTTCCCTCACTAAAACATCTGGCTCTACAACAATGCCTAATTTCGAAAATATCAAGGTGTACCAAGGAAAGGTATTAGAAAAGAAAACAAAAACACTTATTTCCAAAATAAATTTATTTATTTTTAAACTTTTTTTGTTACAGACCTACAACATTTGGATACAAGACAAAATAATTGCAAAAATTACCCCTAGGTCCATTGTTAAATTGAACAACGACGACGACGACGACAACAATAACAATAACTCTTCTACTTGGATGAAAGCCAACAGTGACAATAGTGACAAGCTCGAGAAGAAGGAGGAGAAGGAGGAGGTGCAACAAATTCCAAACGATCACCACCACCATAAATCTATTAACCTGTTTTGTTTGGAGGATTTAAAAACCACTTTCTTTTGTAATCAGTGTAACAACCCTGAATTTATACGAAATCCCGAATTAATTATCAAATCATTTTGTTCTACATGTAAAATTTATACATATTTTTCATAAAATTTATTTTTTAATTATAAATATACATAGGCATGATGAGTGACCACAGAGGCTTTGAATTTTCTAGATTGTAGAAAAGAAATATCTAAAAATTTTACGTTAATTTTGTAATAAATAATTTCTTAGATTGAAATAAGCGAAATGTTGCACAACCACCTTATTTTGATCAGATGTAATAGGGGTATATAAAGAGCCTACACTGCTTATAAATCTCATATTGAAAGAAGAAAAAAAATGCCAACTTTTACTATTACTCGTCACTCTACAACAATTTCAGACAAAAACGTACCTCGTCAAGTACCCGAGGGTATAAAAATAAATCAGTGTCATTTTTGTTATCAAAAATTAACTGCCAAACAGTTGTGGTATTCGCGTGATCCATCTGTGAGAAGTATTCATCCAGAATGCCATCGAAAGAAAAATGATGTTTTAAAAAACTATATCTTGAAGGGCTATCATAGTTAGTATTTTACACATTGTAATAATTACTATTTTTTGTAAATAAATAAATGAGCATTTAAATAATAGTTTTAATTACCTATATTTCTACAAGAAAAGTGAAAAAATAATAAATTGGTTAGGGAAAAAACACCTGAACTTCTTTTTCCACTGTTCTCTCTCTTAAATTTTCGCTCAATTAGTTCAGGTTCGAATCTCACTTCAAGCAAACTATTTTTTTTAAATTAAAATTATTATTATTTAATAAAACATACATCTTTTAATATGAGTGTATACGGGAAAGCAAAAAATATACAGAAAATTTCATACTTGATACGAATTGAGAAAAATAGTTTATTCTTAAAATATTAATAATTTACTTAATTTTAAAACAGTATCAATTTCGAACATTTTACATGGTAAACACTATGAAGTCTTATCTGCTAATTTGACCTTTCGCGTCATCAGTTGCTGACCTCATACACAATATATTTTCGATTTAATAGTTTAATTAAAATAAATTAATTTCTTGACTTGACATAAAACATATATATTTATATCTTTTTGTATTATTATAAATGTATACGATTGGGGTGAAATATATATATATAAATATTCCTTAATAGATGCAAATTAAGGCCTTAGATTTCAATTGAGAACCCCTCAAACCGTGTTTAGAAACCCCGAATTTAATGAAAAAACGAAAGTGCCCTTTTGGCACACTTAGATTTCGTTTTAGACGAAAAATACCCCTCAAACTGTGTTCAGCAACCCCAAATTTAACGAAAAAACGAAAGTGCCCTTTTGGCACATGCGCAGTCGACCAAAATTCGTTTTTGGCTAAACTATAAGAGAAAAATATGCGCACATAGCGGCAAAAGTTCCTTTGGCATCCCGGCTGATAACGATCTTTCACACGAACACGTCACTTTTGGACACTACATATATGGCCTTTTTGACACTTTTAACCACAAATATAATATTACTTAAAAATTTAATTTACATCTTTTTGTATTATTATAAATGTATACGATTGGGGTGAAATATATACAAATATTCCATAAGAGGTTCAAATTAGGGCCTTAGATTTCGTTTTAGACGAAAAATACCCCTTAAACTGTGTTCAGCAACCCGAATTTAACGAAAAAACGAAAGTGCCCTTTTGGCACATGCGCAGTCGACCAAAATTCGTTTTTTGGCTAAACTATAAGAGAAAAATATGCGCACATAGCGGCAAAAGTGCCTTTGGCATCTCGGCTGATAACGATCTTTCACACGAACACGTCATTTTTGGATACAATGTATATGACCTTTTTGACACTTTTACCCACAAATATAATATTACTTAAATATTTAACTATCTATTACGTGTATTCGATCTACCTGTAATTTCCTAGACATCTAAACTTTTACCTGTATTTACCTGTATCAATTTGTCCTATAGAAAATACAGTATATATATTGAAATATTAATAATAGAAATAATTTTAAAAGAGTATCAATTTCCAACATTTACATGGTAAATATTATTAAGTCTTATCTGCTAATTTGACCTTTATCGTCATAAAACGTGACCTCGTAAAATATTTTCGGTTTTATTTAGTTAAATAAATTAATTTTATGTTGTTGACTAACGTAAAATATACATACATAATTGCATCTTTTATTATA
Organism: Diaprepes abbreviatus; assembly: GCA_034092305.1. Taxonomy (NCBI): domain Eukaryota; kingdom Metazoa; phylum Arthropoda; class Insecta; order Coleoptera; family Curculionidae; genus Diaprepes; species Diaprepes abbreviatus. The sequence continues at coordinate 4,772,035 of JASJET010000095.1, forward strand.
AATATATACGAGTGAGATAAATATCTACCCATATCCCATTTGAACTTGCATCTGCCTCACATACATATAATAGATGTATTTGTCAGCATATACGAGTAAGATAAATATATACACAATATCCTATTTTAAACTTCTATTTCTCTCTCTCTCGCACACATACAATATATAAATACGAGGGAAATAAACACATACACAATAACTTATTTAAACCTTTATTTCTATCTCTTACATAGATTTTAAACTAAGAAAGAAATTCCATTTAAAATTAGTAGAAGTAAGTGGTGAAAAATTTAACATTTTTATTCAAAAATTACATATTATTATTATTAAGCAATAACATTTTAAAACAATATCAAGTTCTAATGTTTTACATGTAAAATTTTATTAACTTATCTACTTGAAATTCACCTTTATCGTCATAAAAAAACGTGACATCGTGCATCTTTTACTATTTATAAGTAAAAAAGAAACAAAAATATTCGTAAAATAAACCTAAAATTCTCTGTCTCTCATATATTTACGAGTAAAAAAGAAACAAAAATATACATAAAATAAACTAAAATTCTCTCTCTCTCTCGCATATATTTAATAGATATGAGTGTGTTTCACATATATTTAATACATATGAGTAAGATAGATAGATAGATAGATACGCATCACTACCAAATTATCTACAAAAAGTAACATCTTTTCAATAAAAGTGTAGAGAAAAAGACATCTTAGCCTGATACCAGCAAACCGACTGCCACAGTCTATATTTAAGTATATAATTGTATGAATAATTTTAAAAACAGTTCAAATTCTAATGTTTTACATGTAAAATTTTATTAGCTTATCTACATGAATTTGACCTTTCTTATCTTACAACGTGACCTCACAATATATATATTTTCGATTTGAATAAAATTTAAATTATTAACTAACGTAAATCGTACATTTTTTACTATTTACAAGTAAAAAAGAGACAAAAATATACGTAAAATAAACTAAAATTGTCTCTCACATAAATTTACGAGTAAAAAAGAGACAAAAATATACGTAAAATAAACCTAAAATTCTCTCTCTCACATGTCAAATATATACAAGTGAGATAGATATATACGTAACAATATCAAATTATCTCCATCTCTCTCTCATACATTTGTTCTTGTCCAACACATACAGTATACAGGGTGGCTAGCTAGCTTGGGCTAGGCTCGGCTAGGCTAGGCTAGGCTCTTCTCACACAAAATCAATACAAAAATATATTTATTTCTTTTTCATACAACCTGTATAATACACATATAAGCTAGCCCAGGTGTTACTAATTACCACGCGGACTCCTCCTCCTCATACATTCTACCTTGCATATACAGGGGGTGGCACAAACACACACCCATATACAATCACCATTCATTTACATACATTTACACTTTTTTGATTAACACACTTTTCCAACACCCTGTAACTACTTCAACAACCACTGGACCTGTGACGTCATTGACGATCACTTCTTTGACACTTCTTCAGCGGACGCTCTTCAGCTAAACCACACATATATCTATACACACACACCTTTTTACACCTGGCTCAGGTAAATTTTGTCATTGCCTTTCATCTTCAGCCGCTTCTTGCAACAATAAGACCTTTTTGGTCAACAACCACTGGACTTGTGACGTCATTGACGATCACTTCTTTCAACATTTTCAACAAGAAATACTGAAAAATTTACTTCTTGTAGAAATCTTTGGTCTCTTCGGATGGATGGTGGTCATCCAGAGCGGCGACCTTGAAACGTAACAGTTCCACGTTAGTTACCCTACTTCGGTCATTTTATCTTCCTTAATTTTGACCACATTCTAACACTACCAAGTACAGTTTTAAGATACATTTGATTTTCGCTACTTGACCCTTATTTACATTGTTTTGCTTGGTATTTGCTATTCCATGATTGGTTGTATTTATGTCTTATGTTTTTTGAACTTACTGTTTCGTTTTTTTATAACTTAAATCTCGTTTTTTTGCCTACTATTCGAGTGTAATTTTTTCCTTTCATCATGACAGTTTTCTTTAAATTATAGTCGAGTAGATTTTGGTTTGCTTATGTTATTTTCAGAATAGAGTTGTCACTGTCAAATTTGCATTGACAAATAATTTTCGTAGGTATTACTTTTTGGGCCCTTCTAATTTTACTATTTGAATCCATCATGTTATAATGGTCAAATACTATTTAATTTTCTCTACGTTCTATTTTAATTTTCACTCCTGTTAACGCTTTTCTGTGTTACAGTCGTTATAATTTTCACTCCTGTTAACGCTTTTCTGTGTCAATGTCATTATAAAGTTCTCAATACACCACCTATACAGGATGATCGATTGTGGGAAAACTATAATTAGGAAGAATCTGAAAATTTGAAAGTATACTAATGTGCATAGAGGACAATTATACATGGTTACATTTTTGATTTCTACGAAAAATTCTAGACATATTTCATGAATAATGTTCTATACTTAACTCTCACCGTTTTGGACATATTTAAATTTTTATGTAAAAACTGAAGTTTGCGGACCAAAACTTAATTACAAATTTTTCCTATTAGAAAGTCTTTATTATTTAATTTGGGTTAGTTTTCTTGTAGATATTTTGAAAATTGTTGGTACAGGGTGGCCAAAAAAAAAAAGAATAAAAATAATATTAAAAAATCGTCAAAAAGCATCTATTTTTATAACTATCATATTAAGCATTAAAAATAAGGGTAGCTTTGTATAAAGCTGTCTATTTCAGAAATTTTTGGTCTTCAAAATATTGGCAATTCAACATTTTTCTATTGTAAAAATGCTATAACGGCTTTTAAGTTTTATTATTAGTTGGCCATGATGGCAAGGCGTGGCGAAAATAAAACAATCGAATCCTACAGAATTGTCATTATTTGTTGCCATTTGACATTCACTAATAATAATAATTGGATTTAGTACGATAGATCATATCCAAGCCCTACGCACAGTCCTAGAAAAAACCGAGAAATATAACATTCCTATACACCTGGCATTTGTAGATTTTCACAAGGTCTTTGACTCTATAGAAACATGTGCGATCTTGAAATCACTTAATAATGCTAGAATTGACTCCAAGTATACCACTATCATACAGAACATACATAAAAACGCAACTATATAGGTTAAAATTCACGAAGACACAAAAACCGAAAAAATAAACGTTATGAGAGTTGTGCGTCAGGGAGACGTCATCTCTCCGAAACAATTTACGCTAGCTTTGGAAGATGTCTTTAAAAAACTAAATTTGGATGAGAAAGGTTTGAGAGTCGACGGTTCATATCTTAGTCATCTTCGTTTCGCCGACGATGTTGTTGTCATGTCTAGCAACCCAGAAGAGCTAAAACAAATGCTTCAAGATTTCAATGAAGAGGCGAGAGAAGTGAGACTTAAGATGAACTTGGGGAAAACTAAGTTAATGAGCCCTGCCGCAAATATACAAACAGAGATTCAAAATGAAATCATAGAGAAAGTCCAAGAGTACATCTATTTAGGCCACGTCATGAAACTGGGCAAAGTAAATCAAACGGCGGAAATAACAAGGAGAATAGGGCTGACATGAGCTGCCTTTGGATAGTTGCAGTACGTATTAAGAGATAGAAACACACCAATCAACCTTAAACGGAAAGTGTATAACACGTGTGTCTTGCCTGTTGCTACTTACAGCATGGAAACGATAACACTAACCAAACAAAACGCAAATATGCTCCGAGTCACTCAACGTTCCATGGAGAGATAAATGTTAGGAATCTTGTTACGGAATAAAATACGAAATCAAGTAATAAGATCAAGAACCAAAGTAGTTGACGTCATTGAACGCATATCACGACTAAAGTGGCAATGGGCGGGGCACATAGCTAGACAACAGTCCGATAGGTGTACGAGTAAATTACTGCAATGGCGACCGCGAGAAACGAACCGAAATCGTAGCAGGCCACAACGCAGATGGGTAGATGATAAAAGACAGTTTGCTGGAAAAGACTGGCTCCAGAAGGCGAGAGACAGATCCCAGTGGAGGAGCATCGGAGAAGCTTATGTCCAGGAGTGGACGTCAATGGGCTGAGAAAGAAGAAGAAAAAAAAGAATAATCATGCCGGGGCGATTAAATTACATGCACGAAGATTATGTAAACTTATTTATTATTTATGGTTAATATGATAGAGTTATTTCAAGAATATGCGGTACATTCGCGATCCGATATCTGAAGAAATAGAAACCAACACTACCAACTGTTAAAAAGATTATAAAAAACTTCAAGAACTTTGGATCTACAAAAGCTAAAAGAAATAGAAATAAACCAGTTGTTAATAAAATAAAGTTACAAAAATTATTTGTGTAAATGTTCAAATTGACGCCCTTAAACTTACAATAGAAAAAGGTTGAATGGCCAATATTTTGAAAACTAGAGATTCTTAGAATAGACAACCTTATAAAAAGTTACCCTTATTTTTAATGCTTAATATGACAAAATTATAAAAATAGATGCTTTCTATTTGAAAAAATTGACTTTTGACGTTTTTTTTTAAATATAAGTTTTATTCTTCTTTTTTGACCACTCTGTACTAATATTTTTCAAAATATCTAAAAAAGACTACTAAAGTCGGTCTTCGTCTACAAGAAAACCAATCCAAATTAAATAATAAAGGCTTTCTTGTAGGAAAAATTTATAGTTAAGTTTTGGTCCGCCAGCGTCATTTTTGACATAAAAATTTTAATGTCCAAAACAGTGAAACTTAAGTATAGAACATTATACATAAAATATATTTAGAATTTTACGTAGAAATAAAAAATATATAGGGTGTTCTATTTACAATAAGCAAGTTGACATCTATTTTCGGTATAACAAGAAGTGCCGCCATTTTGAAACATTTTTTGACCGGTTGGGCCCCATGTTCGTTAGTACACTGTCAAATTTTCAGATTCTTCCTAATTATAGTTTTCCCACAATCGATCGATAAATTTCCCGGAAAATTACCCTGTAGAGTATTTATTTTTTGGTTATTTTATTTTTGGGGTTTAATAAATTTTTGTTTTGAAACTTTTCTTAACAACATCTATTCTACGGAGTCTCCAAACTTTCAAGAAAGCTATAATTATTCTTCTTCTTCAAGTGCCTTCTCCATTGCGGAGGTTGGCAATCATAATAGCTATTTTAATTTTTGAGGCAGTTGCTCTAAATAGTTGTTTTCAACTGCATCCAAACCAAACCAATCCCTTAGGTATTTTGGCCATGAAATTCGTCGTCGTCCCACGCCTCTTCTGCCACTTATTTTGCCCTGGATTATGAGCCGTAAGATGCTGTACTTTTCTCCTCGCATAATGTGTCCGAAATATTGCAGTTTTCTCTGTTTTACTGTTATCTCGACTTCCATTTCTTTCCCCATTCTTCTCAACACTTCGGCGTTCGTAACTCGATCCACCCACGAAATCCTCTGAATTCTTATATAGGTCCACATTTCAAAAGAGTTAAGTTTCCTCATTGCCTCTCGATTCAGTGTCCATGCTTCCATTCCAAAATATAGAACACTATATACGTAACATTTAGTCAGTCATATTTTCAGGGCTAACGTTAGATCTTTGCTGCAGATAAGCTTTTTCATTCTAATAAAGTTGGCACGTGCTTTCTCGATTCTGGTTTTTATTTCGACGGTATAGTCATTATTTTCTGTTATTAGGGTTCCCAACTAAGTGTACTTCTTAACTCTTTCTATGTGCTGGCCTCCTACCATTAGAGTTTCATTATTAATGGTGTTGTTTTTACTAATTATCATGAACTTAGTCTTTTTTGTGTTAAGAGAGAGTCCATATTCTCCACTAACTTTTAATATTTTATGCATTATCTTTTCTAGGTCTTTCAAACTATCAGCTATTATTACGGTGTCATCTGCATACCTAATATTGTTGATTAATTATTGCAAGAGAGAATTCCTTTTCGTTTACTTTAACTCTTTGCAGGAAACTTTTCCTTTACTTATTCTGCATCAAACCTATTACCAACTGGAAGTGTATTTTCTTAATTTAAAATAATTAATAGGTTACTTTTTTAATTTTGAGCCTTAAATGCTAATGATTAATGAATTGGCTTAATTTAAAAATTCATTTCAGCCGACTGTTGTTACCGAGGAACTCGCATAATGGAACTCCACAATAATTCCAACACGAAACTATTGCGATATGGTTTTTCTTTAATTACAAAGTTTTTAAAGTCTTTAAGAAGTTCAAGCTTATATTTTGCCATTAAAATTTTAATATACAGGAAAAGTTGCTTATCGCCACAAGGCTGTAGCCAACGATTAAAGAAACTCCCTAGGCAGAGAAAGAGAGAGAGAGAGCGAGTTGTAACTCATATACATATTTTTAAAGTTATTTTGCTTTAGCCGAGTCCAAAATTTAAATTGTAGATTTTATATATTCTTCTGTAAAAGTGAGTTAAGAATGATCTACATTAAAATTTACTGCAGAGGGTCGTGTGCAAAAATTTTAATAAAACATCCTTTTATTTATTTTATTATTTATAAAAAAATAATTATTTTACGCCATTACGCAAAATTTGATAATGTTGTGTTTGGTTGGAATTTTAACGACACTTCTATCATTATACAGGGTAGCGCATCACATTTACGGCGGTTCATATACAGAGAACGATATTTTAAAAATATTTTTAATAAGGTATGTGCAGGTCTAGTACCTACTAATATCAAAAATATTATGAAATATACAGAGTGACTCGAAAAATAGTTTTGCATAAAAGTTGTCAAAAGTTAAATGGAAATGGCCTGCATATTAATGCATATATATATATATATATATATATATATATATATATATATATATATATATATATATATATGAATAGTTTGATTCCTCCGGGTTTCAATCGGTTCGTTTAAAAAATCGTTTTCACGATGTTTCGCCAAAATCTCATTTGGCATTTTCAACTGCGGTTCGTCTCGTTACTCGCTGAGAACTGATGGTGGCCTCTGATGGATGAGCGGTTTCGCAGGCTCCTCGCCTCTTCCGAGTACGATATATTTTGTTCTTGTATGCAGGTCTCTCGTGTACTAGTTGATTTTTGTTGTTTTCTTTCTTGATCTTTTATTAATGTTTTCCATGTAGTTGAAAAATTTATAGCATCGTCTCGTTTATTTAGTTCTCCCGCTTTTTCGATTTCTAGGGCCTCTCTTATGACGCGTACCTTGTAGTTCTGTACTGGTGCTATTTTTTTTTTGTTTTTTCGAAATCGATTTTATATCCGGTTGTTTGGTGATGTTGAAATAGGGCTGAGGTTGTCTGTTTGTTTTTGATGCTATTTTTATGTTCTTGGATTCTTACTGATATGCGCCTCTTTGTTTGTCCTATATAAGTTTGATGGCAATCTGCACATGGAATACTGTAAACGCAATGATTTTCAAGGTTGGGCTTGTCTTTGGGATTTCTCATGATGTTGGCTATTATTTTTTGTGGTTTAAATATGGGCTGTATGTTGTGTTTTCTTAAGATTTTGGCGAAACGTCGTAAAAACGATTTTTTGAACAAACAGATTGAAACCCGAAATAATCAAACTATTCATTCTACCATCCGTCAAAACCTACGATATAACATACATATATATATATATATATATATATATATATATATATATATATATATATATATATATATATACATAAGAGATATTTTATGTATCATATACGTAAGACTAGCCGTTCTGGAGATATTTAACTATTCTTGAAATTGTAGATCAAGGTTTAAGAGGCATGTGTACCTGGCAGGCGTGGATCCAAGGGGGGGCGATCGCCTCCCCTCCTAAGAGCTTAAAGTTCAGGAAAATAAACCCGATTGTGCCTTTTACACTAGGAATGTGTATGCTGTTGGCTTCTACTCCTCCGTCGACAACTTACTTTTTTTCTTGTGATGGCCCCCCTCTTAAGAGTTTTCAGTTTAGGAAAATAGACCCGATTCTGGCTCTTATCTTAGGAATGTGTATGTTGCTGGCTTCCACCTTCCTGTTGACAACTAGTTTTTTTCTTCACCCCCACCCCTCCAAAGAGAGAGGCTAGATCCGCCCCTTGTACCTGGCCTATTCAAACCCGATTTTGGTTCTTATACCAGGAATGTGTATACTGCTGTCTTCCACCCCCCCCCCCCTCAACCGTCAACAACTTGTTTTTTCTTGCGATCGTCCCCCAAAACTTTTGAATTTAGGAAAATAGACCCCATTCTGGCTCTTATACGAGGAATGTGTAAGCTGCTGGTTCCCCCCCCCCCCCCCGGTTGACAACTTGTTTTTTCTTGGGATCACCCTCCTAAACTTTTGAGTTTAGTAAAATAGACCTGACCTTATACTTTTGTGATATCACCCCCCCCCCCTAAAGAGAGAGGCTGTATCCGCCCCTGGTACTTGGCCTATTTAAACTAGATGTTTCGCATTGTACTGGACTTTTGTAACACCATTACAATTTATTGTAAAATGAAAGTGGTCTAAAAAATATACATGGTTATAAACAACTTACATTTGATTTATTTTTATTATCTTTGAAGCCAAATAACTCCTTATTTTAAATGGAAAACTATTTAATTTTAACTTAATTTAGAAACTAATGTTTTAACAAATCCTCAAACTGATGTCCATCTTATTCAATGCATAAGCGAACTCTTTTATAAAATGATTGTTTAACTTTAATTAACATATTTGGTGTTCGCTGTTCTTATTCTTTCTTTCATATTTTTGGGTGTCTTTTACGGTATATCATAAACAATATTTTTTATATATCATAATAAGAAAACAATCTGGAATTGATAGATCCGGAGACCTTCCTGACCAGTATTGTGTTCCTCCGTGCCCTATCCACCTATTGGGTATCTAACTCATTTCCAACGATAACTTGGAAGTACGCAGGAGTACCATCTAGTTGCAGTCACGTTCTTTATCGAATATTTAGTGAAACATTCTCCAAAAGTACACATTTTTTCTAAACCCTATGGTAATAGCCATACCCACGCCACTCAGTAAACTATGAAATCAATATTTTTACTGTTAATAGAGCAGTACAAATTAAGCCCTAGCTAAAACTTCGTTCCGTTTTTTTCAAGCGTTTTAAAGTTATTACACTAATATGATTTTTCTTTAATTTATCACCCTGTAACTTAGAAATAAATATTCATAGAGCAAAACTACATATGAAAAAAAAATACTGAGGAATCCAGTGTTAAACTTATTCGCAACCTTCATGTTACACCCTGTATAAATCGATGGAAATTTGGTGTGCCACCCTGAATATGAAGGAAGTAACAAAAATTTTCTTTGTAATAGTGTACCAAAAGACTTAGGCTTATTATCGATATTATTTTTTAATCAAATTTTTTTAAATATTAACAGTTTACTCAAGCCTACATTGTTAATGACACGTTTCTTAATCAAATTTAATGTTTTGGTACCTTAAATCGTGAGTGAGTTATATGTACAGGGTGAGTCAACGATTGGATGAAGTAGGTTTGTGCCTTTTTGGTGAAATTAACAAAGAAACTATATTTATTGTTTGATAAAGTTTATTTTTACGCGGATTTTAAAAATATTTAGGACTCTACAGGGTGAGCCAAAAAACTAGGACAGCATAAAGTTGTATTTTTTTAAATAGAACACCCTATATACGAATCATATTTTCGATTTAGCTTATAATTTTAAATCTTTTTTATTAAGGGTTTACTATAACAAAACTTTATAGTTTCTGAGGTAATTAAGTTTAAAGAAAAAAAGTCACATTTTCAAGCATCAATTCAATCCTAAATAACGTTTTCAATTTTGTGACAAATATATTCAAATTTGGAATTTAGCAAGGTCAAGGACAAGTTAACATAATTTTTACCTAATATTTGCAATAAAAGCTACAGGGTGTTGAACACATCGGCTCAAATTTGAACACGTTTAAATGAATAAATATCTTTTTTTTTTAAATGGTACACCCTGTATATTTTCATGTTATTTAATAGAGTAATAAAAACCCTAAAAGTTTTGTTCAATATATCCTATACCTATTTATAATAGTTTTTGAGATATTTCAGTTTTTCTTATTTTCTATACTTTTTTACAGAAATAGTCTTCATTGTCATAGTAGCGATGGCAAAAACAATGTAAAAGAACATTTTTCTGTGTGTCAAATTTATAACCGCAATCGCTTCTTTTGGTTTTTATGTAGTGTAGTTTGGTTTTTTTTGCATTCATCTTATATTGTAAAATGAATTTTCCAAAGAATGAGTTAATAGATATGATTTTTTGTTCAATATATCCTATACCTATTTATAATAGTTTTTGAGATATTTCAGTTTTTCTTATTTTCCATACTTTTTTACAGAAATAGTCTTCATAATCATAGTAGCCATGTAAAATAATAAAAAGAAACTACAGAAACAAACAGAATGTGGTTAAATATGATGAAATACATTATTCGTTATATTCCAACGGCAATAGTTTAATTAAACCTAATGTGAAAAAATTAACACAACAATAACGACAAGTCAAATACATATTTACTTTTATACTAAATTGAAACAAAAAAATTACCTATTAAATACTGAGATTAATTATTTCTTTTTAATAAGTGTTCGAATAAACGACCCTCTTGTGCAATGCACAAATTTAGTCTTTTTTGCAGATTTTCTCGGAAACTGGACAAAATTAGTGGCGTTATTGTTCTACAGGTATCCCTAATCCTGTTTCGCATATCTTCCACTGTTGTTGGTGGATTAACATACACCTTATTTTTAATATAACCCCATAGGAAGAAATCTAATGGGGTGATGTCGCAAGACCTTGGTGGCCACTCAATGAAACCCCCACGTCCAATCCATTTTTGCGGATATCGTTGGTCCAAAAACGCACGAACTTCACGATGGTAATGAGGAGGCGCACCATCGTGCTGGAACCACATACTGTCGAGCTCATCCCTATCGTGACCTTGAAGCAGTTGGGGTAGTTCTTCTTGTAGAAAGTTCAGGTAACTATGGCCATTTAGTGGTTCATTAAAAAAGTGGGGTCCAATAATTCGATTATGATGAATACCACACCAAACATTTAATTACCAATGGTTTTGATGTTGCACCTCTCTAATCCAAAATGGGTTTTCTGTGGCATAATAATGCATGCTGCGTCTATTTACGGCACTGTTACTTCTAAAAGTAGCTTCATCACTAAACATTACCTTGCATAATAAATTTGGATTTAATTGAATCTCCGCATTTATTGTGCGACAAAAGTTTACACGACTTTCAAAATTCTGTCCATGCAATTCTTGGTGTAATTCCATGTGATATGGATGATACTTATATTTCTTGGTAGTACGATTAGCCGTGGATTGTGATGTTTCACATAATGCTGCTAACTGACGGCTACCAATATAAGGATTTTCCTGCACATTTAACAATACTTGTAGTTCTTTTTCTTCATTAGTCACTAGTTTGTTGACCACTTTACGTTTTGGATAATCAACAGTACCAGAAGAATCAAATCTTTGCATTAAGTTTTGAAAAGTATGGGTATTAGGCTTGCATCGATCAGGATACTTCATTTTGTTAATTCTTTGAGCAAGAAGGCAATTTTTTTGAGCCTCTCCTATTGTATAAATCATATCTATTAACTCATTCTTTGGAAAATTCATTTTACAATATAAGATGAATGCAAAAAAAACCAAACTACACTACATAAAAACCAAAAGAAGCGATTGCGGTTATAAATTTGACACACAGAAAAATGTTCTTTTACATTGTTTTTGCCATCGCTACTATGACAATGAAGACTATTTCTGTAAAAAAGTATAGAAAATAAGAAAAACTGAAATATCTCAAAAACTATTATAAATAGGTATAGGATATATTGAACAAAACTTTTAGGGTTTTTATTACTCTATTAAATAACATGAAAATATACAGGATGTACCATTTAAAAAAAAGATATTTATTCATTTAAACTTGTTCAAATTTGAGCCGATGTGTTCAACACCCTGTAGCTTTTATTGCAAATATTAGGTAAGAATTATGTTAACTTGTCCTTGGCCTTGCTAAATTCCAAATTTGAATATATTTGTCACAAAATTGAAAACGTTATTTAGGATTGAATTGATGCTTGAAAATGGGACTTTTTTTCTTTAAACTGTAGAGTCCTAAATATATTTAAAATCTGCGTAAAAATAAACTGTATCAAATAATAAATATAGTTTCTTTGTTAATTTCACCGAAAAGGCACAAACCTACTTCATCCAATCGTTGACTCACCCTGTACTTTGAAATTAAAGCTTTATACATTAAATTTATTGAATGTTATCTAAAATTTCAATAAAGTAACTGAAAACATATCAAATTTAATGCATAATTATGTTAGATTTAACATAAAAATTATTAAATCTAATGCATTAACATTAAATACATTTATGAAACGGTTTATGAAAATTGTTTTTGTTTCCAGTACTTTGCCTTAAAATTAACGTGAAGTTTTTTTACAGTATAGATTACAATTCTTCGAGAACCTCTGTTACTACTTTCCTGCAAATATCAGAATTGACTTCATTCGAAGGCCATTAAATTCCTATGCAATTTCTATGGATTAACGACCCCTTTGAATCTGTATTAACCCTTATTTAACTTAAAATAATATGTCATATACGAAAATTTATCGATAATGATATTTTTGCCACAATTTCGTTAGCGTTGCCGGTTTAGTTACTTTTAATACAGGCGATAAATGTTTCTGGGAAACCCGCCTATCTCACCAATTTTTTGCATACGTTTTAAGCCGCTCTCAATATCATGAACACACAAAAATTTTATAATTTTTAAATCCCAGGGGGAAGGCAGATAAATAGGTGCAAAAACTGTTCTATAAACGATTCAAAGAAATTTTGCCAATGAGTAAATTCAATTCTTCGAAAATGTGTGCCTCACTCCCCTATCGATAACCGTTGCAGTTACGACAAAAGTCATAAGAAGCAGATTTGTAATGCTTGAAGTGTCGTCTACGCTGGTTCCATCACTTCTGTTGTAGCTTCCACATTAAAACGATAGAGAAAATTTTCTTGTCGTTTATACTATTTGCTGTTATTATTTGCAGCAGAACGTTTATTATAAAATATGGCTTCTAAAACACATTACAAAAAATAATTACGCTCCTCTACAGTTTAAAAATATTACGAGAATAACTAACTTTAAATGAAATTCTTGAAGCAAGATAGTATTCTTATGTCTTCTCAAATAGAGACAAGATGATGAGAAGACAAAACGAGACTAGTCACCTATATAAAAGTAATTTCATCTTTGTTGTTCACATCTACAGAATACAACAAAAGCAGCTTATTTAATATATTATCTAACTTCAACATCAACTACACAATAAACTATTATAACTTTCGTTGAAATCGTGTAATGGTATATTATTTAACGAACGTGAAATGATAGCTATCTAGCTACTACTCATGTGGATGAAAGTTTGTGATGCCAACTAATGGAGAACGTCCTAAATCCTCCAAATAAGTATACTTTTTCTCCGACTATATATAAGCTTTTTAAAAAATTCGACTGAATCAATGATCTTATTTTCAATTTTTTAATTTAAAAATAATAGAATTTCCATTTGAGTTTAAAAAAGGAATAGCAACATAGCATGACTGATTTTCGAATGATATCGTATTAATTTGTACCGTGACCAATCGCACAGCTTCAAAAAAAAATATTTATAACAAAAGTAGTCCTAAAATATCGCTGAAAATTAATTTCAAGTTTCTATGATGGTCGCTAGGGGGCGTAATAACCATGGTCAATTAGCCACATAGCATGAAAGCTTCCACAAGTCGCATGAAAGCTTTCCGATAAAAGTTTTATGTAAATTTCCTAAGTAACCTTCCAACTTTCCGGGAAGCTTATGAATAAATTCTTTGAAGAATCCCGCGTAATCTTCCATGAAATATTCCGAGAAACATAAGAAAATATTACATGGAAGATTAACGTGAAACTAACTGTAAAAGTTTCGTGAAATCTTCCTGCAGGTTTCTGGAAAATAACGTACAGTCTTCCAAGAAAGGATATTGTAGTTTGCCAAGTAAGCAAAGTGGGTACCTTAGAATAACTTTTCAGTAAGATTTCAAGACAGGAGTTGTTATTTCATATTGATTTTTCAAGAAAGCAACCTTCTGTGAACCTTTACGGGTAATTTGCTGCTAACTTGAATGGAACATTCCATTAAAAATTTAATAAAATCAACATATAAGCCTCTTATATATTTTTATTGAAAGCCTAGCGAAAACTTTATGAAAGCTAAGGTATATTTTCATATCTCCGGAAAGTTTCGTGAAACCTTCTTGCAATTTTCTGAAAGATAATATGCAATCTTCTTAGAAAAGAATATGTAATCTAACAAGTAAGCAAACTGGGAATTAAGCTTCCCAGTGACTCTCCAGCAAGATTTAAAAAATTCAAATTCTGTTATTCTAAACTGATGCTTTCAAGAAAACTTTCTGTAATGGTGCAGAATTTTGATGTGTAATTTGCTTCAAACTCGAATGTAAGCTTCTATTAAGAATTCGTGAAAGCAACCTGTGAGTCTGTTATATATTTTCTTTACGGTAAACCTTATTGAAGCTAACATCTAGGATGTATTTCCATATTTTTAGAAAGTTTTTTGAAACCTTCTTGCAAGTTTTTGGAAGATTATATACAATCCTTAAAGAAAAAAATTGCAGTCTATTAAATAAGCACACTTTGAAGTTTGGTGTAATTTTGCAGTAAGATTTCAAGGAAATCTTCCATCATTCCAAATCGATTCTTTCAAGAAAGCATTTTGTAATCATTCTATAATCTTCTTAGAATATTGACGGATAGTTTGCTGCAAATTCAAATAGGAGTTTCCATTAAGAATTCGTAAAATTATCGTGTAAGCCACTTATACAGGGTGAGTCAACGATTGGATGAAGTAGGTTTGTGCCTTTTCGGTGAAATTTACAAAGAAACTATATTTATTGTTTGATACAGTTTATTTTTACGCAGATTTTAAAAATATTTAGGACTCCACAGGGTGAGCCAAAAAACTAGGACAGCATAAAGTTGTATTTTTTTAAATAGAACACCCTATATACGAATCGTATTTTAGATTTAGCTTATAATTTTAAATCTTTTTTATTAAGGGTTTACTATAACAAAACTTTATAGTTTCTGAGATAATTAAGTTTAAAGAAAAAAAGTCACATTTTCAAGCATCAATTCAATCCTAAATAACGTTTTCAATTTTGTGACAAATATATTCAAATTTGGAATTTAGCAAGGCCAAGAACAAGTTAACATAATTTTTACCTAATATTTGCAATAAAAGCTACAGGGTGTTGAACACATCGGCTCAAATTTGAACAAGTTTAAATGAATAAATATCTTTTTTTTAAATGGTACACCCTGTATATTTTCATGTTATTTAATAAAGTAATAAAAACCCTAAAAGTTTTGTTCATTATATCCTATACCTATTTATAATAGTTTTTGAGATATTTCAGTTTTTCTTATTTTCCATACTTTTTTACAGAAATAGTCTTCATTATCATAGTAGCCATGGCAAAAACAATGTAAAAGAACATTTTTCTGTGTGTCAAATTTATAACCGCAATCGCTTCTTTTGGTTTTTATGTAGTGTAGTTTGGTTTTTTTTGCATTCATCTTATATTGTAAAATGAATTTTCCAAAGAATGAGTTAATAGATATGATTTATACAATAGGAGAGGCTCAAAAAAATTGCCTCTAATAAATAACATGAAAATATACAGGGTGTACCATTTAAAAAAAAAGATATTTATTCATTTAAACTTGTTCAAATTTGAGCCGATGTGTTCAACACCCTGTAGCTTTTATTGCAAATATTAGGTAAAAATTATATTAACTTGTCCTTGGCATTGCTAAATTCCAAATTTGAATATCTTTGTCACAAAATTGAAAACGTTATTTAAGATTGAATTGATGCTTGAAAATGTGACTTTTTTTCTTAAAACTTAATTATCTCAGAAACTATAAAGTTTTGTTATAGTAAACCCTTAATAAAAAAGATTTAAAATTATAAGCTAAATCGAAAATAAGATTCGTATATAGGGTGTTCTATTTAAAAAAATACAACTTTATGCTGTCCTAGTTTTTTGGCTCACACTGTAGAGTCCTAAATATTTTTAAAATCTGCGTAAAAATAAACTGTATCAAACAATAAATTTAGTTTCTTTGTTAATTTCACCGAAAAGGCACAAACCTACTTCATCCAATCGTTGACTCACCCTGTATAGTATATCTTTCTTGAAAGTGTTATTGAGTGATCCATCGTGATGCCTCCACTGTGTCTTGTTTACTGTTTTTGAATTTTAGAATTTATTTATAATGCATAGTTGCGAAATGGCGGTTTGTACCGAACGGAGTGGCGTGATGGGTCCCATACTAGGACCAAACTACGCTGTGAAACCTTTCATAGAAGCTTCCAGTAATTACCTAATGCCGGTGACAAATATTATGGGAAGGTTCTAGGCTTACGATATTCTTTCAGGAAAGCCTAACGTAAGTTTCCTTATAAGCTTACAAAGAGACTTACGTTAGGCTTTTCTAAAAGGTTATCATAAGCTTAGATGGAACCATTCCCATAATATTTTTCACGGACATTAGGTAGGAAATCTTTCAGAAATGTTGCTTCAAAAATTCCAAAATGCTTACATCAGTCTTGTCTTACGCTTACAAAAAGTCTTTCGTTGTGTTTTCCTGAAAGGTTATCGTAAGTTTAGATGTAATCTTTTCGTAAGTATTTGTCACGGACATTAGGTAATTACTGGAAGATTCCACGAAAGCTTTCAGATGGTTAAAAGAATATAGGAAGCTTTAGTGTAAGGTTATATATACCAAGTAGAAACTGTCAGAAACTGAGGTGGATCCTGAAATAAATTTACAAAATATCTTACGTTATGCTTTCCTGAAAGGCAGTAGTAAGCTTAGACGTATTTGTTGCGGACATTTGGTAATTAGCGCAAGATTCCACTAAAGCTTTTTGTAAGGTTTCAAAACTTTCTCGAAAGCTAGCTGAAAGCTTAGTGCAATCTTTTATGCTATGTAGGTAAGGAAACGGATTTTATTCCGTATTTTGCCTATTGAAGTTGTATGGAAAATATCTGAGTTTCAATTTGAAACTGTTTCTGTTTTATACATGTCACTCCATCCTTTAAAAAAATATGGTGGAGGAACGTTTTATTTTATTAAAGTACTCATAACCCTTCGCTTTGGCCTAATGAAATTTAACAAATTTAGGCTCGTTAAGAAGAGCTTTTCTTGCGTTATCCTTCCAAATATAAATCATGTTTATGCGAACCTCAGGCTCTTCGATTTCGTTGGGTTAAACCAAAATTTTCAGGATTTTAATGCAATAAACTTTGACGTTCCTCTACCGCATTATTTCAAATAAGACAGAACCAAGTGTGAAGCAAAAAAGTTTCAAATTTCTAAAAATTAAGACGCAAACATTTTCAGTACAACTTCGTTGGACAAATTACCGAAAAAATCATACATGTACAGGGTTGTTGCACCCCCAGGAACCATCGTAGAAACTTGAAAATATTTTCCAGAGTTTTTCAACTGCTTTTATTATAAATATTTTTTCCGGAAGCGTGGAATTAACGGTTTTTAATATATAGCTGGCATCGTGTCTTATTTGGCCACACGATATGTCATTTAAATATATGCGCGCTAATTCTTTTAGCTACCCCTGTACAAAAAATGTAATTGTAATATTAAAAGCCAATAAGAGAAAGATATAGGCTGTACAGGGTGTCCGGTAAGTAGCTCCTAATTTCTAGGAAGCATACAGGAGAGGTCAAAATAACCCCACTTTGTCATAGAAAAAAAAATCCTAAAGTGTCCCTTAACGGAGATACAGGGTCCTAAAGGCCCTTATCGGTTCTAAGTTTTAAACAGACTTGTATAATTTAATGAAATTTTAATTTTTTATAAAGGCTATGAAGACTCATTAAACTATACTAGAATAGATGTTTTAGATCACCAGAGAAGTCAGAAACTGACTTGCAGCCATACTCGTGGAGCCTTATTTTTGACAGGTGTCAGAACTGAAAACTTTTAGATAATTTGGTCATTCCTCTTCAAAAAAGGTACTCTTAATTTATTTCGATTAAACTGATGGTTTTCAAGATAAATCGGTTTGTATGCGAAAAACTCAAAAGTTGCTAATGCTAAACACAAACAAGTAAAAATAAAATACGCAAGGTGTGCTGATGTGCTTTAATTCATGGGGAAGTGCTGTCTAACTATTTGAAGACAAGAAAATGTTATACAGGTAGAATTCCTGCTTAGACATTGTCAAGTCCAGAAACCTTTCAAAGGTATTAAAATGCAAAAAATAGTGATAACGTTTAGATGTTGTTATGGCAAATGTTCAATATGGACTCCACGTACTTTAATACATTTTCTTATTCTTCGAATATTTTCCCGCTGCACTGAAAATAATATTTGACATTATTATGGACTTCGTTAGATGCTATTCTCGTTAGTAGTTCTTCTCTAGTATTTACTCATGTTAAGTAAACGAGTTTTTTTAGATGTCCCTAGAAGTAAAAGTCTAAGGGATTTAGGTCTGGAGACCTTGGTGGCCATAAAACTGGTTCACATCGATCGAGGGCCAAAAGCGTGTGTTGGACGTATTATACGGTTAAAATGAGGTGAAACACCATTATGCATGTACCCCATTTGCATTCTTCTATCAAGAGCTACCTTTTTCAATAAATTATTTGAATTTTGCTGTAAAAATTGTAGTGCACCATTGAGTCTTTCTTCCAAAACAAATGGACCTATAACCTTATTTCCGATGAGGTTAATCCACACATTTACAATAAATCTTTGATGGTGTATGTTTTGAATTATAGTGTGCGGGTTTTCATCAACCCAAAACTGTAAATTGTGTGCATTTATTATTTCATCTATTTTAAAATCGACCTCATAGTTAAGAAAATAAGGCTTAAAAATTTAGATTTAGGTTATGTTGCTGTATAAACCAGTTGGAGTATTGAAGTCTTGCGGGATAATCATCCGGAGACATAGCGTATACTTTTTCAACGTGGTACGGGTGAGGTAACTGTTCTGTTAGAGTTTCATGCATTTCAAAAATTAATACGTTAACTCAAATAATTATTTTCTAATCATCTTTTACCTGTTTTCCAAGGCTTCGATCAATCCCTTAAAAGATTTTTGGACTTGGCAATGTTCGAGCTAGAAACCTTTCAGCATAAAGTCTTCTTGCTTTCGCAGAATTTGACAGCGCTTCACCATAAATTAAATGCGTATCAACATGCTCTGCGTAAAAATATTCTTCTTTTTTTTTAAATTACTTTTACTTGTAGGCGGTGTTGACACGTTCCCTCAATAGTAATTCAATATGTTGGTATTAACAATAACAACCTGATTTTACCTCTTTGTGATTTGGCATTAGTTACTTTAGAGTGTTTCGCATAAAAACCAATTTATCTCGAAAATTGCTAATTAAGATAAATTAAGAGTACCCTTTTTGAAGAGAAATGACCAAAGTAATTAAAAAAATCAGTTTTCAGCTCTGTAAAATGACATCCAACGAGTGTCTCTGCAAGTAAGTTTCTAATTTCTCTGATGATCTAAAACATCTACTGTACTATGGTTTAATGAGTCTTTATGGCCGCTATAAAATATTAAAATTTCATTAAATAATACAAGGCGGTTCAAAACTTAGAGCCGATAAGGTTCATCGCTGGGTACTCCTTTAAGACTCTGTATCTCCATTAAGGGGCACTTTAGGAATTTTTTTTCTATGAGAAAGTAGGACCATTTTGATCTTTCGTGTATACTCTAGAGAAATTAGGATGTACTTACCGGATACCCTGTATAGGCAACTATTTAAACACGGTAAATAATTTATTTCTTACTGAAATTTTGATTTTAAAAATATAAAGATATTATTTAATAGTCGTAGAAAAACTATTTTTATATGAGTATGTCATGTTTACTACACCAATCTACTCTGCTAAATATCTAATTATCAAAAACTACCATTCTCTAAACATTGAAACATCAAAAACCTTTTTACTTTCTCGACCTGCAAATATTTTCATCATCGTTCATTTTAAGGTATGACCGTCCCGATCGATTAAATCGTCGCACCGATCTATAGGACGGCAACCAGCCGAGCCTTGCCAAAGCGGCAACATGACGTTTATCTGGCAACGATGTATATCCTGAGTAGCTTCTGGTGGAAGGTCGGAACCAACCTGTTTTTGCTACTGAGCCTGTAGAAAAAGAAAGAAGTTGAATCTTTTTTCTTAGGTTGCGTTATGATTATTGGTTTCAGGTTTAAGTTAAAATTGGTCAAATAATTTTTATTAACCTGTATATTATGGTTTACAAGGAAGGTACTTGAAGTGTCCGACTCAGATTTCAATATGTTGTAAAGGGTACAAAAATAAGAGATACGTATTTTTTTTTATCTGCGGAGATTCATTATAACAGGGTGAAAACCGCCCCTAAAGTTTACCCCTAAAACAGTATTTTTGAAATATCTCAGGTTCTAAGTGAGATATTTTTACAAAACAAAATGAGAGTTACTTAATATTGGAAATGATGTTAAACTATGGTATTTTCAATCCCAAGGATATCATCTGAAACTGCCCTCTATTATGGATCCCTACTCTTGTCGGCTGTTAAAGCCAAAAAATGGCAAATCATGGGAGAAAAAGTGCATTTCTGCACATCGGGCGCCAGTCATATTTTTGGATCGTGGTCAGATAAGGGCATGCGCATAAGTGATTTCTTATTATCGGTCGGTTGTTTCGTAGCGCCATCCGTAAACAGCACAGTATCGGCTCAACATCATTTTGGTGTTTATTTTTGCCTTGTAAGTTGCTTGCGATTTAGACAGATTTATATGCCTAAAAAACCTAATTTCTTTGACATTTTTGTCAAACAAATGAGTTTAAAAATTATGGAAGATGACAATAAATTTTTATTCCTTAATAATCATTTATTTGACCATATTTTAAAGGAAAATCCAAGATCAAAACTAAATAACAGTATTATATTTGTGTATGTAGAAATAAGGTTTTTTAGTATTACAAAGAAACAAACCTGGGAAATAAAAGGAGAATTTATATGAAAAAAATTTTTCCAATTAGTTTTGTTTGCAGATCAATAATATTTTTAATAAAAACGTGTATATAACTGATTTGCATTATTTTCCTTTTTCTTCATAGAGTAAACAAATAGTGTTGCTTTACAACGTTTTTGAATTTACAGTGTGTCTGTGAATTACATTTTTTCTGTAAATTTTACTTAAAAATACATGCTTTAAACAGAATGTTAGTTACATATTGGCTGTGTTTTCGTATCACATTAAATTTCCAAAACATGTAGTATGATATATTTTTAGCACTTTCCAAATGTTTATTAAAACGTAAACTGAAGTTTGAAACAGTAATTTCTTTAAAAAAGAAAGTGCTGAAAATTTTTATAAAACCATAGAATTCTATCTTATAAAAAAAGCATTCATCAATATGTCAAGAAAATAGTACAAGAAATTTTTCATAATCTATTGCATTACCTAGACAAATAAAAACTAACGAATCATTTTAAAATAAATTTATTTGGTAGTGCAAGTAAGTATAATTATGAATAAAAAAATGTATTCTCAAAATGAAGTTGGTATATTTTAAAACATACATATACCTACAACTTATAATGATTATAATGCATTATTATTTTGTTATATACACAAAATATTTCAGTAGAAGGTTTCTTTTCTAGCCAGAATCGAATATTGGCTCTATAATTTCTAAGCTTTATTGGAATTATTTATTTAACTTGCCAACGAGTTTTTTTTATCCAGTTAAGTTCTGGATGATACGGTAACAAGTATACAACACAATGTCCCTATTCTTGCATAACTTCATCTAGCTTATATTTAACCGATGTTTCCACCCAGCTTAAATTTTCACCATTACAGCAGAAAAATATTAATATATAAAATTATTTTTAAATACTGCATATGCTTTGAAAAACCCATTTCGTATCAATATTTTCTTAAAAAATGTAAAAAAAAAGAAATAAGGATAAAATGGTCATACATTTTTTCATAATTACAGAATAAATTGCCGGACCTTAAAAACTTGATCAATTACTCCCACCCCACAAGAGGAAGTAGTTTAGACAAATATTAAGACACATTATCTTCACAATTTTACTTTCACAGTATAAAAAACGATTGAACTAACTCCCATCGGTACAGACACTGACCGGATTATTCATTTCGGATATTATTTGTGCTCATATGATGTGACTCCCAGAACAAGAAAGTTAGATGAGACCTATTTCTTTATTAAAGTTAGCAACTCTAATAACTTGCTTCATTCAGACACTATTTATGACTATCTAAACTAAATAGATTTTCGAAGTTCGGTCCTGTCGATGGTTGGCTAATCATTTTATATTGCGCATGACAACTATTGTTCTACGATGTCTCATTATCGTAAATTAGCCAATATTTTTTTCGCGAATACCATAAATAACTTCAATTGACGGGTTTCGGAGTTTCTGAAAATAAGCTAGTAAAAGAGGGTGAGCCACCCCCAAATACGTTTTTTTAAAATTCCAAGTTCTAATTAAGATATCTTTATAAAACAAAATGGAAGTTACTTGTTATTTGAAATGATGTTGACTTATGGTATTTTCACCCCCAAAACATATCATCCCATATTTTTTATAACGGTATTAGCGCACGTAATTTAATTCTAAAAATTACGAAATTTAATGAAATTGTTTTATAGTATTTTTTTCACTAATACCATAATTAACCCAAGTTGACATGTTCTGGGGTTTCAAAAAATGAAGTAGTAAAGGAGGGTGAGTCACCCCCAAATACATTTTTTTCAGATCTCAAATTCTAATTGAGATATCTTTACAAAACAAAGTGGAAATTACTTGTTGGTTGAAGTGAGGTTGTACCATGTGGCTTTAACCCCACAGATATCATCCAATACTTTTTATGTAGGTAATCTCGTAATTCATGTACATAATTTAATTCTGGACATTACAAAATTGAACCAAATTTGTTAATAATATATTTTCTGCGAATACAATAAATAACTTAAGTTGACGTGTTTTGGGGTTTCTGAAAATAAACTAGTAAAAGAGTGTAATCCACCCTCAAATACGTTTTTTTATTATTCACAGTTCTAATTAAGATATCTCTACAAAACATAATTAAAATTACTGGTTATTTGAAATGATGCTAAAGTGTGGCATTTTCACTCCCAAGGATATTTCGTTATTTTTTGTAAAAGTAAACCATAATTTCATGCATATATTAATAATTGTTAAAATTGTCAAATTTTAATTTAAATGAACATTACAGAATAAGAAATAACTATTTGGGATGAATTATAATAATTTAAAGACATGAATACTTAACCAATGAAATAAGTTTATATTTTCTTATTAATTAAAAAAAAAATCAGTAAGCTCTGTCAAGTATATCAATATCAACTGAAATTTGGCAGTTTTAAGATTTATTATACATGTGGGTAAAAAAACTATTGTTTAACTTCATTTTAAATAACAACTAGTTTCCAATTTCTTTCGTAAAGTTATCTAAATTAGAATTTGAGATGTAATAAAATTTTTATAAAAAAAATTGAACCGACTTTTAAAAGTGCGCTAAAAAGTGAAAAATAACCATAAGTTTGTATATGAAATATAAATTTTTGAATTCGGCGCCAAACTAATACCTGACAAAATGTGATTTGCATAAACAGATTAAAAATAGTTTATTAGTAATTTCATTTAGAAATAATTTGGCGCCGACTTGAAAAATTTAAATTTCATATAAAAACTTATAGTTATTTTTCACTTTTTAGCGCACTTTTAGAAGTTGGTTCAATTTTAAAAAAAAAAATTATTTTTCGATTTTTAGTTTTGAACTCATTATGATATCCATAAATTATTTGAACTAAGTATTAACCGAGATCAGTGTAACTCGCAATGACTCCGAGGTGGCAAAAAAGTGCCAGTTTTATTCAAACTTGTAAATCACCCTAAAATGATCCAGTGAAAATTCTTTGATTCTTAGATTTCTCTAAATACCAGTGAAACTATCTCAAGCAAATATTTAGTCTGTCATAATAAATCCACTATCTTAAACTTCAAATTAATTTTAGATTGGTAATATTGGCCTTAAAACCTTCCAATATCGATATTTAAAGTACTTTAGACATAAATTTCTTAGCCTGATATATTTTATACTGTATATTGAGTTTATGTACGCCTCAAGAACCCCGCAATATCAATTTTAGACAAAATAGGCAAATGTTAAAGTTTCAGTCCCTCATATTGTATTGTATCAATCTAATAATTGTAAAAAATTAACTTCATTTTCGTAATACACGACCCCGAAACCCCCTAATACCAAATCTGAAAAAATGCAAATAAGGTAAAATCTTCAACGTACCATATTGGATCCGCTATATTGCATTTCAAACAAATAATTTTAACGCCTTAATTTAATCTAAATCTAAACCCTTCAAAGCTCCCTAATACCAATTCGGATGAAATCCGAAAATTTAAAATGTCCAGACCGTCATATTACATCTGATATATTAGATTTTCTTAAAATACTTTTATATTCGGTATTTACATCCTCAAAAACGATTCAGTCCCACCTTTAAGCAGAATCGAAAAATGTAAAATTTTTAGTCCGCTATATTGGATTCGCCATATTGAATCCTGAAAAAATAATTTTATATTCATAGTTTACACCCTCAAGAACCCAATGTGTAAGTTTTGGAGAAAATCAAAAAATGTAAAATTTTACGACGCCATATTGAATCCGCCAGATTTAGTTTTTCAAAAAATATTTTAAATTCGTAATTAACACTAACAAAATTCCCCCAATACTGATTTTAGACAGAATCGAGAGATGAAGAATCTTTAATCCGCCATCTTGGATCCGCCATATTTATCTTTTTTTTTTTAATAATTCCAGATTCGTGATGTGCGATCCTAAAAACTTCCCTGTAACGATTTTGAAAAATATCGGACAAAATTAATATTTTATCCGCCATATTAGATACGCCATATTGAATTTTTTTAAAATAATTTTAGATTTCTTATGTGCGATCCTAAAAACTCCCTTATACCAATTTTGAAGAAAATCGGACAAAATTGTTTTTTTCGTCCGCCATATTGAATCCGCTTTATTGAATTTTTTAAAAATAATTTTCGATCCGTTATGTGCGACCCCAAAAACTCTCCCATACCAATTTTGGAGAAAATCAGACAAAATTAATTTTTTCGCCCACCATATTGAATCCGCCATATTGAATTTTTTAAAAATAATCTCAGATTCGTTATGTGCGATCCCGAAAACTTCCTTGTACCAATTTGGGAGAAAATTGGATAAAACTGATTTTTTTCGTCCGACATATTGGATCCGCCATATTGAATATTTAAAAATATTTCAGATTCGCTATGTACGACCCCGAAAACTCCCACACCAATTTTGGAAAAATCGGACAAAATACTAAATTTTGGATCCGCCATATTGAATTTTTTAAAAATAATTTCAGATTCGTTGTGTACGACCCCGAAAATTCCCATATACCAATTTTGGAGAAAATCGGACAAAATTAATTTTTTTGGCCACCATATTATCAGCGCCATCTTGAATTTTATTGCGCCAATTTCACCCAAAAAAATATAGGACCACCGCAGCAACTTCCTGAACATAACTTAAAAAATTTCATTGAAATCGGTGCCGTCGTTCCGGAGTAATCGGTGTACATACATAAAAAAAACATACATACTCGACGAATTGAGAACCTCCTTCTTTTAGAAGTCGGTAAAAAAAGTATTTGGAGGTGACTCACCCTCTTCTACTGGTTTAGTTTCAGAAACCCCGAAACATGACTACTTAAGTAACATGGAATTCGTGAAAAAAAAATTTTCAAACAGTTTCATTAAATTTCGTAATTTTTACAATTAAATTACGTGCTCAAATATATGGTTTACTCTAATAAAAAATAAGGGAGTGAAAATACCATAGCTTAATATTATTTCGAATAACAAATAATTTCTATTTTGTTTTGTAGAGTTAACTTAATTAGAATTGGAGATATTGAAAAAAGTGTTTGGTGGTGACTCACCCGCTTTTACTAGTTTATTTCTGGAAACCTCGAAAGATGTCAACTTGAATTAAATTTAATTTCATTAAATTTCGTAATTTTTAGAATTAAATTACGTGCGCTAATAGATAGTTTACCGTTATAAGAAATAAGGGATGATGTTTTGGGGGTGAAAATACCATAATTCAACATCGTTTCAAATAACATATAACTTCCATTTTGTTTTGTGAAGATTCTCAATTAGAACTTGAAATTTAAAAAGACATATTCGGGGGTGACTTATCTTCTCTTACTAGTTTGTTTTTATAAACCCCGAAACCCGTCAACTTAAGTTACCTATAGTATTCGTGAAAAAAAAAATTTCAAACAATTCCATTAAATTTCGTAATTTTTAGAATTAAATTACGTGGGTAAATATATGGTTTACCCTAATAAGAAATAAGGATCGTCCCTGAGGTAAAACATACCACAGTTTAACCTAATTTCGAATAACAAGTAACTCTCAATTTGTTTTGTAGAATAATTCACTTAGAGATATTTCAAAAATACTGTTTTTAAGGGTAAACTTTAGGGGTGATTATCACCCTGTTATAATTAATCTCTGCAGATTAAAAAATACGTAACTCTTATTTTTGTACCGTCTACAACATATTGAAGTTTCATTAAAATCGGAGCTGGACATTTGAAGTACCTTCCTTGTTAGTGAGAACAGCATATAATATCCATAAAATTAATATTTGGCGAATGATTAGCATGTTCATAACGGATAGACTAAGTTACAGCATTGTATGCACCTAAACCAAATAAAAATTGTGCAATGTAACTTTCACCATGACTCTATAACATCACATAGTTATGAAACACGACACATTCATAATAATTCAATAACTGTGGTACTTCGACGGTAACCTTGTTTACTTATTTTAATCAAACGCTTATAATTCTGATATACTTCACTAATAATATTGGTAGGTATTGATTATAGATTAAAATTTTGATTGACGCGTTTTTAGTAATCGAACAAATTGTTGTGGGCAGTTAACGTAGGAAAGTGTTTCGTTGTAAGTTTTCTCTAAATACAAGTGCCCTTCTTGCAAAGTAGTTAATAAATTGAATATACATTATTACATAATATATTGAGGAATGCTATTGTGGAAGGCAAGGACGTGTGGATTATAAAGAATCTATATTGACGTCAGAGGGTAGTGATTCGGGTTAATGGGAAGCTTACCAAAGGCATTATACAGGGATGTATTTTCTCTAAACTGTTATTTAATTTATATTGGATGTTTTTACGGAGCTCCTACATAATAAAGTATTTGGGATTAAGATCAACGGCGAGCTAATAAACACGATTTGTTATGCTGATGATACGGCCGTCATAAGTGATAACCTTCAGGATCTACAACAACTCTTAAATTCTGTCAATCGGGTTGGAAAAGAAATGAAACTCAACAAAAATGTTGTTAAAACTAATTTATGGTTTTCAGTCGTCTACTATATCCAGACTCTTTGCAGCTGATAAATGGACAAATCGTTGAAAGAATCTACTACTTCAAATATCTTGGATGTTATATTACTGAACAGCTTGACCCAGATCAAGAAGTTAAATGCAGAATCAAATCAGCCCGCACAACTTTTCTAAAAATGAAATCGCTTTTCTGCAATGACAATTTGAATTTAAAAATTCGCCAAGGATGGTTAAATGTTACATTTGGTCAGTGTTGTTGTGTGGAGCGGA